>OZ004643.1:0-4800000 GCA_963924495.1 Nemapogon koenigi
CGCCACACACACACCAGCCTCCCAAACACCTTCCTCGCCTTCCGAGCCGGCCTCGCCAGGACCCATCACTCAAACTTTGTAGAACCTTTGTTTATTATTATTTTTATATTTCGGTGTAACAGCAGCAACTCTTTGTTGTTTGGTTTTGTCCAAGGATTTGTAGTTGTTTTCACCACAGAGCAAGTAAAAGAGTTTTCCACATAGCAATCAAAGAGGATATAATCATTTTGATTGAATTCATTGAATGTTGATAAGTGTCAGATTCAGCGGCGAGCTTTGAGTTATTGCTGAGAGTTATTGTCACCATCGTTTTTTTTATGGTGTCAGTCAAAAATATCAGCAACAAGCTCATGAATGAAGATCACCAAACTTGGCCCCCGTGAAAATTTTTTTTTATTATTTTTGAATTTTTATTATTGCATATCGTTAGTTCATGGTTTGTTCTTAATTGTTCGCTATGAATAATCGTTTGTTCGTTAATTGTTTATTTAGAAAAAAAAAATTAAAAAAGTACTGTTTGGTTAGCCCCCTCAATCAAAATTATTAATATTTTGTCTCATTATCAGTCTATAAATACATATTGACGTTTGTTCTTCAATAAATTACGTTTGTTCCTCAGATTGTATTAATTGATCTGAGGTTTGTTCGAACATTTAATTGCCTTTTTATTGTTTAAATTAAAAAATAAAAATAAAATAAAAAATCGACTGATCCGCTAGGTTAGCACACATTTTGACAGCGACACTTTCGTTTTCGTTTTCGGTCGAACGAAAGTTTGTCAGCGTTGCCTGGTTCACGTGTTTTTGCTTAGATCTTGGATTTTACCGTTAACTTTAAAATCTTAAAGTAAATAAAGTTAAAATAAAAAATACGTTGATCTACGAACTTTTCATATGCAATTTTTACAAATTCTACGTTTATTTTAATAATATAAACTTCTTCTTCTTCTTCTTCTTTTGATGAATGGCAACAGTGCCGACTTATCGTCGCAATTCTGCCAATGTCCAGTGCTTAATACTGTGCAATCTTGTTACAGGGGCAATGTACAGTTTTAGTATATGTTCACAAATGCCAGGGAAAGTTTTTCAGGTGACAGTGTGCGGTTTTGCCCTTGTGATTGGTTACAATGTGGATAATGCACTTAAATAAACATACTTAAATTATCTGGTATTAATATCTTGAATTCCCGTTGAATACTCTATCTAAACAGGACAACACAAACAAAAATGATTAGTCAACACAAACAAGACACACCTGTTAGTCCAGACACAAAAGTCCAGGATGCCATCCACCATTAGACAGACTGTTTAATAATAAAAATTATATATAAGGTGCTAAAATTAATTTACATTACATTTACAATCTAATATTATATTTATGAATATATTTAGCAATTAAAAGTATTATTTTAGGTCTATCCATAGACAGTAAAGGAGAAAAATTGGAGGGGAGAGGGACTTCAGGAGGTAAGTTATCATAAAGAGATGTGGAATATTTAGAGCAATTAAAGAAAATGTGGTCCAAGGCGCCCTCGTCCAGCCCGCACTCACAGATGGAAGAGTCCTTGATTCTAAGTTTGGTCAAATGGACTGGAGTGCAGCAGTGACCAAGGCGCATCCGACACACAATTGCAGTAACTTGTCTATTTTTAACAACAATTTTTACAAATTCTACGTTTATTTTAATAATATAAACTTCTTCTTCTTCTTCTTCTTTTGATGAATGGCAACAGTGCCGACTTATCGTCGCAATTCTGCCAATGTCCAGTGCTTAATACTGTGCAATCTTGTTACAGGGGCAATGTACAGTTTTAGTATATGTTCACAAATGCCAGGGAAAGTTTTTCAGGTGACAGTGTGCGGTTTTGCCCTTGTGATTGGTTACAATGTGGATAATGCACTTAAATAAACATACTTAAATTATCTGGTATTAATATCTTGAATTCCCGTTGAATACTCTATCTAAACAGGACAACACAAACAAAAATGATTAGTCAACACAAACAAGACACACCTGTTAGTCCAGACACAAAAGTCCAGGATGCCATCCACCATTAGACAGACTGTTTAATAATAAAAATTATATATAAGGTGCTAAAATTAATTTACATTACATTTACAATCTAATATTATATTTATGAATATATTTAGCAATTAAAAGTATTATTTTAGGTCTATCCATAGACAGTAAAGGAGAAAAATTGGAGGGGAGAGGGACTTCAGGAGGTAAGTTATCATAAAGAGATGTGGAATATTTAGAGCAATTAAAGAAAATGTGGTCCAAGGCGCCCTCGTCCAGCCCGCACTCACAGATGGAAGAGTCCTTGATTCTAAGTTTGGTCAAATGGACTGGAGTGCAGCAGTGACCAAGGCGCATCCGACACACAATTGCAGTAACTTGTCTATTAAAATTCTGAAAGAAATAAAACCATGGCTTTGGGGGAATACTAGGTTGAATGGCAAAGTAGAAAGAACCTTTCGTGGTAGCACTCTGTCTCCATTCAGCATTCCAGGAAAAAAACATATCATTTTTTGCTATAGGCAGTAAATCCATACAATGAACAACATAATAATCAGTACTTCCACACACAACTGCATCCTTAGCATAACCATCAACTGTCTCATTCCCAGTGATACCACTATGTCCAGGTATCCAAACCAGGGTAATATTTATGTCTTTTAAGAAACAATTGTATAATAGGTTTTTTATTTCGTGAATGACTGTATGTCCAGAAGAAGCACCAAATGGGCCAGCCATAATTGATTGCAGGCAGCTTTTGGAGTCCGAGCAAATGATTGGTTGCCTGACAGAGTTTGAAATACAGAAGCTAATTGCCTCAAGTATCGCCGTGGCCTCACCAGTGTACACAGTCGCCTCAGGGGGCAATTTCTGGCTAAGTATAATGTTGAGACTGGGTATCCACACGGCCAAGCCCACACATCCCTCTCTTGACAGCTTTGAAGCATCCGTATAAATGGGGACCCCATGGGGCCAATGCTGGGACAGAGCTGCATTGAATTTTCTATTTGCTGCAGGACACTCCCTGTCTATGCCGATGTTTGTAATAATGTTAGGCTTAAAAAATAGAGCCCCGTATTCAGACTCAAATATAGGGTTCTTGCAGGATTGTCTAATTGGCACCCCTATTGCCATGATCTTTGTATAACTATTCAGCAAGCAATACCTCTTATTAGACCAATATTTCAGATGTTTCATTTTATTCAGAGAGTAAAGCCTTTCATGAAGAGGGTGTTTTTTAATGAGGAACTTTTTGAAGTAAAATTTGTCAGATAGCTGTTGCCTACGCAAATGAAGAGGGGGATCAACGCATTCCACCTGCAATGCATTCACTGGAGAGGAGCGCATAGCCCCGAGAATCAAGCGGAGGCTTCTAAATTGTAACTTATTTAGTTTTGTCAATGCAGCTCCATTGCAAGGCTCAAGTAAGAATGAACCATAGTCAAGATGGCTCCTTATGAGTGCATTGTATAGAATCTTTTGTGTAAAAGGGTGTGCTCCCCACCAAACCCCAGACAAACATCTTAGGACATTAAGTGAGCGTTCGCATTTGTTGACGATTTCATTTACATGCGAGATTCCGGTCATCTTAGTATCAAAAATTAAGCCCAAAAATTTTGCTGACTCACTAATTGGTATGCTTTGACCATCATAAGCAATGTCAATGTTAGGGATGACCTTTTTTCTTGTGAAAATTACTGTTTTACTCTTGGTGACAGACAATGAAAGACCGTGATCACCAAACCATTCATACAAATAGCTGAGTGCATTATTTAGGGGTATCTGGGCTTCTAATGGATTTTGGACTGTGATATAAAGTGCCAAATCATCAGCATATTGCAATACATTGCAAAAAGGTTGAACCGACGTGTCCAAGTCAAAAGTATACAAGTTGTATAAAATAGGGCTCAGCACTGACCCCTGAGGGAGGCCCCTCCAGGTTGATCGAGGCAGGGATGTACCTTGAGCTCTTATATCCAGATGTCGGGTCATGAACAGCTTTGATATGTAATTTGTTAATCTTGTAGGGATACTCAGCTCTTGCATCTTGTGCCTGAGCACCGAAAGTATAACATTGTCATAAGCAGAATTTATGTCTAGAAAGACGGCCACAACAGATTTTCCCTGACTGAATGCCAGACGTATGTCAGTAGAGAAGATACCCAAGCTATCCATGACACCAAATCCCCTTCTAAATCCAAACTGACTGTCAGCTATAACACCTTCTCTCTCCAACCACCACTCTAAACGATTTTTTATGAGATGTTCCATAATTTTCGATAGACAAGAGGAGAGGGCTATAGGTCTATAGCCATCCGCAGTATTGTGGTCCTTTCCCGGTTTGGGAATAGGTATCACAATCTGTCTTCTCCATTCCTCAGGAACAACACAGGAACCAAAGAGACAATTTACAATCTCCAAGAAAGTATTTGCTGATGAGGATCCAGCCCTTGCAAGGAATGAGTAAGGTATACCGTCAATACCTGGAGATGAGTCTTTAACATGTTTCAGGACAGAGTCCAATTCATGGTGAGTGAAAGGATCGTTAAATTTTGAGCGATCATTGTTGTTAAGGGGTACTGGTGAGAAGATATAATTATCTCTACAAGGAACGAAGGGAGGGGCCAGTTTGTCCGCAAAATCATCTAGCCAAAGGGATGGGTCCCCTGTAATTGTTCTATCTACATAGGAGTTTCGGAATCGTTTAATATTCTGCCATACTATGGAAGCTGGAGATCGGGGAGAAAGATTTGAACAGAACTTTAACCATCCCTGTTTCTTTTTTTTACGCAGAAGTCTAGTGGTCTGAGCCGCAATCTTCCTAAACTCAATATAGTTCTCCATAGTCATCAATCTGGACAATGATCTCTCCATGTTATTCCTCTTCTTTACAGCTTCAGAGCACTCAGAGTCCCACCACGGAGGAGAAATAGGTCTTTTTTGGATTACCTTTGGGGGTATGTTTTCCTTCGCTGCCTTTAGAAGAGCTTTAGTAAAGTCCGAGTATACAGTGAGAACGTTTTGGGAGGTAACTGCTGGGAGACTCAATGAGCTAGCATCCATAGATGTAGAGAATCCAGCCCAATCAGCCTTAGAGGTTCTATAAACTTATATAATTTTCTAGACTATCCTACGTCTTTTTCAAAATCCGAGTTGGCAACTCTGCACGGCGTACACTATGCGGCAGCCGCGAAGCAAAGAACTGTGAACGCTATGCCTTTAGCAATAAGTTCAAAATTCTACCAAAACTATTTCCGCTAAGAAACTGGTTTGTTGTTCACTGTTTTCTTAAAATGAACCATAATGCTATATACATTAAATTAATATTGTACTGACTGACATAATAAGGTGTGACGTGTGACGTCAGAGTCGATCGGAAGTTGCTTGTGTCAATGTATGCGTTTCTATTCAATGAGAGCCAAAGCGTATATAACACTATTAGAGCGATCGAAAAGAAAAGATGGCGCATGCGCAATGCAACATTTTCGAAATAAATATTGTAATTTAAACAATAAAAAGGCAATTAAATGTTCGAACAAACGTAATTTATTGAAGAACAAACGTCAATATGTATTTATAGACTGATAATGAGACAAAATATGAATAATTTTGATTGAGGGGGCTAACCAAACAGTACTTTTTTAATTATTTTTTTCTAAATAAACAATTAACGAACAAACGATTATTCATAGCGAACAAATAAGAACAAACCATGAACTAACGATATGCAATAATAAAAATTCAAAAATAATAAAAAAAAATTTTCACGGGGGCAGACGGGGGCCAAATTTGGTGATCTCTCTGGTCTGGGAAGGGAGTCATGTGGCGGCACATCGCGTCGCGTCAATAGATGTCGCACCGTTACCTGTATCGCGCCATTGATAATATTTAATAGATTGGCATATATGCAACTTTCCAATGATGTGCGTTGGGGAGTATTCCTTTTACCCACAGACGTTGGATTGTTGTATGTATTGCCATTTCAATAATATAAAAGTAACTGATAACCCTCAGATCAATTAATACATCTGAGTGATAACCATACAAAATAAAATATTTTTTTAGTATGGCAACAAGTCAGTTAGTCAGACCACAGACTAGTCACTAGCGGTCAAGAGTTACTCCGACCGACACAGCCTATAAAATATCATACAACTACAATAATATATTAGTTTTGACTTTTGTTTACTCAATCTTTACGTAGAAGTTAGGGTCATTGTTTTGATTTTCTTGTGTAACACGTTTCCCTGATATATGTTACATAATTTGTAAAGATAAATGTTTAATTACATATTATACGGTTCTTGAGCTTGCTCTGTGGAGCGGTGTGTGGTTAGATGCGCAGATTCGCAGAACACTTGAACACTATTTTTGGGTCTGCTTGACGGTATGGGGTATTACATAATTTTAATTTTACCAGCAGTAAAAAGCAATCTTGAAAACAAACACCAATAAATTAATTATAATATATAATATACAAGTTATATTGCACTCGAATTACATAATTATGCGCAAACTGAGGCGCAAACATTCACCCACTTTTTCGTCGAGCGCTCAAGAACCGTATCGACACCGATCGACACAAATATCTACATTGATAGGTCTGTTATCTTTGTAATCCGTGCCAACTAAATAATATAAAACTGTAAAATAAAGAAAAAAAAAGTGGTTTTGAAAGTGGCAACACCGCGTGACGCGAGCGACGAGGAGAGGAGTGAGCAAGCGAAGTATTGTAAACTAAACTCTAAAGTATTTGTTAAAGTAACAAGTAGGAGTGGGTGCTTAGTGGAGCCCTACTGAGACTTCATACCGCCAGTGAGCGGACAGGGCATGTGGTAGAGGGCACCATGCAGGCCATCAAGTGTGTCGTCGTCGGGGACGGGTGAGTGCCACCTCAATTAGAGATTAAGGGCCTCTGAGTCACGACTCATGGCGAGTCTCGGGCCTCGAGCACCTCGACCACCTCGAGCCTGCATCACGCACACATCTTTGTCTCGTGTCTGTGATCTTCTCGCCACTTGAGAGATAATAGATACCACATTCTTCATATGGTATACATAATATTGATATCAACAAGATCATACATGGTGTTCAATAACACAATATAAACTTATTCTGTATACCAAGTAGGTACACATCAGGCATTGTCTCAAGAATATTATATAACTGTATTGAGTTAGTTCCCTTCTCCAGTAGTGGTCAAATTGTTAGTAAACGTTTATTATATTACAATGTCTATACCTGGTCATGGTATCACTAGTATGTACCAAATGAATATAAAAATAGTGTTTGTGTGTAAACTGTACCTATATATTATTAAGGACTTGAGAAAATAAAAGCATCAATGTCTCGTCACATTTTTTACTTAAAGTACAAACTCTCATACATTACCAGATATTACATAGAACATACACATACCTATATACCTACTTGAATGTAACTCATTTGTACCTACTTTTATCAGAAGGAGACTTATAAACAAGATGAAAGTAATGTATAAAGAGGGTAATAATATAATATAAATAGTGTACTGGGTACTGAGATAAGGAAGTAAAAGTGAGGTTTTGCATTATCATACTTCCAAACAGATGATTAACGACTTGTAATTGTTTGTAATAGATAATAATGTTTCCCTTGGCATTAATTGTTTACTATAACGACCCTCGCCTGGCCCTCCCTCGTCCCTAAAGGACCTAAACAGACCCCGAGGTATAGCTTCCCATCATATGTGTGTAAAGCATTGTTTGACATCTGTCACTCATCTTTCAAGCAGTTTTTTCACTAGAATCTCATGAATCTACTTTTAATCAATTGATTGCTAGTTTTACTTATTTTAATTTTTCCACTCTCTTTGTTACAATTTAAAACCGTGTCCTTTGATTAGATGTCAAAAAGTTACATAGGGTGGCTGCTATAATACAACATTTAAAACAGATATCCATGTAATGTACATTTGATATTATGTCTTGCACTACGGCCAAGATAATGTTGTATTCAGATCTATTAAACTGTAGACTGACAATCATATAATCACCCCTTCAATTATAAGAACATAAAATAATAACAATAACCAGTACCCAAAAAAATTTTCTTGTAATTGGTACAAAATAAATTTAATCAACTTAAAATAACACTTCTTCCATAATAAAACTAAGTACCAGTATTATCTACTTATAATTAAAACCTTATCTATTACTAATATAAACCTAGCTTTGTAGTAAAGTAATCATGCTTTTGGTAAGACAATGCTTTAGTAAAAATGTCAGATACATTTTCGTCTGTGGATATATAATATAATGAGATAATTTTGTTGCTAACAGTATCTCTAATAAAATGTGCTTTTATGTCAATGTGTTTTGACCTTTTACTATTCTCATAACTTTCTATAAGTTTAATTGTGCTTTGATTGTCAATTAGCAAACGAGTATCAATGGATTCATTATAAAAGAAATCAGGCAATATACCTTTAACATAAATTAACTCACTTGTACATTGAGCACCTGCGACGTATTCTGCTTCCGCAGTTGAGAGCGCTACTGTCACTTGTTTCTTACTGAACCATGAAATTAAATTGTTACAATAGAAAACAGCACACCCACTTACACTCTTTCGGTCTTCTCGATCAGCTGCCCAATCAGCATCTGAATATCCGGTGACTTGTTTCGGTCCATGCCTCTTAGTATATAGTATATACAAGTCTCCTATCCATGGTATGTTTAAGATAACGAAGTACTCTCTTACCTGCTGTCCAAAGCTCTGATGTTGGCTTGTCTAGAAACCTGCTTAGATATGATACCGCGAATGTGATGTCTGGTCTGCTTATCTGTGAAATATATAATAATGATCCTACTAACTCTCTATATGGGACATCAATGATTTCAGTGTTAGAGTCTGCATTAAATTTCGCTTCCATTGGTGTTTTGGCTACTTTGCAGTTCTTCATATGAAACTTAGTTAAAACTTTCCTTATCAATTCTGTTTGTTTTATTTCTAGTCTTTCCTTGCTTCTTGATATCTCCATACCTAAGTATTCTTTTACTTGCCCCAAATCTTTAATCTTGAATTCTTTCTTCAGCTTGTCAACTGTTTCTTTATCTTCTCCTAGTAGTAAAATATCATCTACAAAAATTAATAACTTTGTTTTTTCTTTAGTGTACAAACAAACATCATATTTTGACTGTAGAAATCCATTGTCTATAATAAAGTTATGAAATCGTTTGTTCCAACATTTTGGTGCTTCTTTTAATCCATATAACGCTTTTTTAAGTTTCAATACTTTTCCTTCTTCAATTTCTAATCCATCAGGACATTTTATATATATTTCAGCTTCCAAACTTCCATTCAGAAAAGCTGTCGGTACATCCATTTGTGTTACCGGTTGATCTTCTTGAATTGCATGACTCAGAAGTAGTCTAACTGTTGACAATCTTGCTACTGGTGAATAACAATTCTCATATGTTTCTTCTTGAAAGCCCTTCGCTACTAATCTTGCTTTCTTTGTCTTGTTTTGTTTTGTCTTGAAAATCCATTTAGTGTCTATAGCTTTTTTATTTTCTGGTAGTGTTTTCACTTCCCATGTACCTAGTTTCTCATGTGCATCAAGTTCTGTCTTTATTGCTTTTTTCCAATCTCTTCCTCTACTAATTGCTTCCTTATAATCTTTGGGATCGCCTGTACATAAGCAATATGCTGTATATATCTCATAATCATCTAATTTCTTCGGATTCTTAATTTGTCTCCCTGATCTTGTTGTATAATTTTCATTATTTGTGATTTCTTCTTCTTCGGTTATGGTCTCTTCTTTTTCTTCATTTATTTCTTTTTTCTCTAATTCTTTTTTTTTCATTTTTAGAATCATAATTTGTATTTTCATCATCGTCACTTTCATTCATCTTATATACTTGGTTATACATATTTTTATTGTTGGTTTCATTACCTTTATACACTATCTGCGTTTCATCAAATCTTACGTCTCTCGAAATTGTTATTTCATCTTTTATTGGATCCCATAATCTAAATCCATTCTTTCCATATCCTACAAATCTCATTTCTGTTGCCCTTGCATCAAATTTGTCTCTACTTGGTGTTTTTACAACCCATGCTTTAGATCCAAACACTTTCAGTTTGTTCAGGTTTGTTGATCCATAAAATATATCGCTTGGTAAACAATAATTTATTGCAATTGATGTAGATCTATTTAATGTAAATGCAGAACATAGTATAGCTTCTCCCCATAGATGTTTTGGTAAGTTAGTCTCTGCTAATAAAGTTCGGGTTTTGTTACAAAGAGTCCTATTCATTCTCTCAGCTACACCGTTTTGTTGAGGTGAATATGGTTGTGTATACTCCAAAGAAATACCACTGTTCCAGCAAAAACTCTTTAACTTATGTGCCCTAAATTCTCCTCCATTATCACATCTTATTCGTTTGACCTTAAGTCCTTTATACTTTTCCATAAAATTAATATAGTCTATAACATTGTCAGTAGCTTCACTTTTGTTCTTTAAGAGATATACTAAACAAAAATGACTATAATCATCAACAATAGTTTGATAATACCTGTGACCTTCAGCTGTATGCTGCAACACTGGTCCTGCTATATCTGTGTGCAGCAGTAGTAACCTAGTAGACTTACCCTGCATACACGGTCCACATACAGTGTCGCTTGTAGGAAGTTTCATAATTTTGAGACCTTTTCTGTTCAAATGACCTAACCTTTGATGCCATAAAATACCTTCATTTACAACCAAACATTGTTCGTTGTTTCTCATTAACTGAAATGACATTACATACAATCTTCCATTCATATATCCATGAAACTTGTTTCATTACTTACAGTAACCATATTTTTACTAAATTTTACTTTAAAATCTTTATCTAGCAGTTTTTTAACTGACAATAAGTTATGAGACAGACCGTCTACTAATAATACATCTATATCCATAGGTATATTGTTATATTTAACACATAACCTACCGCGTTTACTACACTGTAAATATTCCCCATTTGCAACTTCTATATTTATATATTTGTCTAAATATTCTAAATTACGCATATATTTCTCATATTTACTTTGTAAAAGATGTTCTGTGGCGCCTGAATCAATTACAAAAATTATTTCGGATTTATTACTACATTCACTATAATTATTTACATCAGTACTATAAGCTGTAAAACTACATCTATAACCTTCAACGTGATCCTCTTCTTCTTCATAGGGCATTACTCCTGCAAAATGTCCTCGTCCTGGCTGATACCCTCTGGTTATTTGGCCTCTTCGTCTGAATGGTCTTCTTCCTGGTCCTCCATGTCCGCGTGCTCTTGTATAGTTGAAACTACCTCTACCAGATGTTGATGGTTGCAGTACATGCTGTTCCATGGTAGTACTTTTATATTGTTTGCTGTAACATTCAAAAGATTTATGGCCTTTCTTTCCACAGTTGTAACATATTATGGTAAATGCTTGCTCCAGTTCAGGTTTGTTTTTATACTTGTCTGATATTTTGATTTCTTCATCTAAAAGACGTGCCTTTACAAAATCCAATGTTATATTCTTTTCTTGAGATAGCGTTTCTATTGACGTTATTACTTGGTCATATTTGTCGGGTAAGGACGATAAAAGGTAACAAACTTTATCCATATTGTCTAACTTGGTGTCGGTCGCTTCTAAATTGGCTTATTATTGAATCAAATTTTATGAAATATTCTTGTAGTTTTTCATTTGGTTGACATTTTATGCTAATTAGTTTTCTTTTTAGGTGTAATTTGTTAAACAGACTTTTTCTTTCAAATATTTCTTCCAACGCCTTTATCATTTCTGACGCTGATGTCGATTTTTTAACTATTTCTATATATCTGTAACTTATACATTGTACAATAATTGATCTAGCCTTCGCATCGACGGCGGCGTTTACGATTTCCCCCTCTTTCACATTCAAAACATTTGCTACTCCTTTCTCTTCTAATATTAATAATACCCTGAATTTCCAGTTGCTAAAATTCGTAGACTCATGCAACTGAGGTAGCACATTTGTTCCGGCTATATTTGTTCCGGCCATTTTTACTTACGTACAATTTTTTTTTATTAAATATCTATTTTCTTCTTTATTATTTTTCTTCATTTATATATTTTATTTCTATATATATTCATACTGGGAACATGCTATTTATGCAGCATCCTGGGCCCATAACCATTTGTTGGGGATTTTCTAATATATAAATAAAATAAGCTTTCTTTACTTCATTTTTATTTTTCCAAGTGACACCGGATACATTTATCAGTTTATGACAAAAACAGTTTCTCTTATCTAAAGCATATTAGCAATGGTATCAATATACATAAATCTCAATATATACAAATGTTGGGTTGTCAATTTTTTCCTGGTGTAACTACTGGGTTAGCAGGTATAAACAGGTATGTTGATACTAGTTATTTTCACCCATTTGTTTAATAAATAAATCTTATATCAAAATAAGCGCTATTTCATTGCGAACACGATGATATAGGATTGTCTGAGAAAAATCTGGTTACACCAGGAAAAAAAATCAACCTTTGTATATTCTATAGGCTTCATACATTCGATTGGTATTAAAAGTCATTTTTAATCATAGTTTGGCCAGGAATTTTTTACTCAATCCACTCGCGATATATTTAAAATGTACTAAATTTGGCATAAAATACTTTTCAACCATAAAACAGATGGGTGAACGTCGTTTCTAATTCGGATCCTCTACTATTAGTAATATAAAGAACTGATATAAGGTATATATTTTAGGACCCTAAGAAGGGGCCGTCTCCACGAGCGTGAGAATTGCGGCGATAGTCTCGCCGTGCCATAGAGTTTGTATCGAATTTGGTGGCACGGACGAGACTATCGCTGCGATTCTCTTGATCACATTTTTGTATGCTATATACATAAAAGCTTCAGTTGAGTTACTGCATATTTTGATTATTTTTAGCGTCCGTACATCCGATCCGAATCTACTGGACAAAAAGAGTTTGATAACCCAATCATAGACGTATAGAGTAATTAAAAAAACAAAATGTTTTCAAGAGCATCATGTGAAAGAGCTCTTTTAAGATTTATAGGAAT
The DNA here is from genome assembly GCA_963924495.1 of Nemapogon koenigi. Lineage (NCBI taxonomy): Eukaryota > Metazoa > Arthropoda > Insecta > Lepidoptera > Tineidae > Nemapogon > Nemapogon koenigi. The sequence goes on from OZ004643.1 coordinate 13,113, forward strand.
AGTACTGAGTACTGACCGAAAATGGTACGGACGGAACCCTCAGCGCGCGAGTCGTACTCGCAACTTGTCCATTTATAGTTTATACAAACATAACATAACTAACAATCACAACATTTAACAAGAAAACTACCTACTAACTGTGCAGTTGTCTTTTTTGTTTACGATTTTATAATTTTTCTATATTTTTTTTTACAAAAATGAATAGGAAAATAAACAAGATTTATGAAAATATCCCAAATAACAATAAATAAAACAATGTTCAACAACCATCACTTATAACACAAGAGAGATGATATAATAATGTGTATGTATATATGTTCTCAGCGCTGTGGGCAAGACGTGTCTGCTGATCAGTTACACGACCAACGCGTTCCCGGGCGAGTATATACCCACCGTGTTCGACAACTACTCGGCCAACGTGATGGTGGACGGCAAGCCCATCAACCTGGGACTGTGGGACACGGCCGGCCAGGAGGACTACGACCGACTCCGGCCGCTGTCCTACCCGCAGACCGACGTGTTCCTGGTGTGCTTCTCGCTCGTGAACCCCGCCTCGTTCGAGAACGTGCGAGCCAAGTGGTACCCCGAAGTGCGGCATCACAGTCCCTGCACACCCCTCATACTGGTCGGCACCAAACTGGACTTGCGCGAGGACAAGGATACTGTCGAGCGACTCAAAGACAAGAAGCTAGCTCCCGTCACGTACCCTCAGGGGCTCGCTATGGCCAAGGAGGTGGGCGCCGTGAAGTACCTGGAGTGCTCGGCGCTCACACAGAAGGGTCTCAAGACCGTGTTCGACGAAGCCATCCGCGCCGTGTTGTGTCCCGTGCCGCCAGTCACCAAGAAGCGCAAGTGTACATTACTTTAAGCTGTAAACCATATATAGCACACTTTTGTATCTCTTTCTGAATATATTTATATTTACTGTTCACAAGTCGCTCTTTATTTAATCTATGGTACTGCTGATAAGTGTGCGAGTTGCGTAAGTAGCGGGCGGGAGAGGGGTGAGTGGCGTGCACTACATTACAACTATTACTAGACTCTAGTGGCGCTGCCAGTGAGCGGTCCACTCTTACTACGACCTACGACATGGCCACGCTCAGTGCAGACCTGCCTGACATCGAGGTTAGTAACACATTCTAATACTACCTTGTGTTCATATCATCGCATCATCATCTCTGCTCCGTTTGATTTTCGCGTTACAATGTGGGTTTAAATTAGTGACATAAAAACATAAGAAATTAATCTAACTAATACAGAAAAATAATAATGTTACCTACATTATCTACTAACTAACTAAGAAAGTAGGTCATTAAGTTATCATAGGCTTAATAAGTATCAGTAAGTTGGTACTTAAAACTGTTATAGGAACGTGTCACTGCCACGTGCCAGGTGCCAGGTGCCAGGTGCCAGGTGCCAGGTGTCTTGTTGCTAACAACAACTAACAACCCTACAGCCTACAGGTCCTCATTACAGGCAGTCAGCAGTGGTCTGATGTGATATAGTATCATTATTGACATTAGATAAGAGAAACAAAGTCATTTTGATGTCCATTATGTATAAACAAAGCTGACGAAATGTAATGTGTTATTGTGCGACCGTGTTGCAGGTCGCAGGTCGCGCCCTCCGCATTATTATTTAGGATTATAACCATATCTACTAGATAATACTTCAACTATCATAAAAGTGAGATATATATGTAGTGTAGTAGGTAAGTTACTACTTACTACCTACTACATAATTATTTAGTATGCATCCCCATCTATCCTACTAATATATAAACGTGAAAGTTTGCGTGGATGGATGTTTGTTACTCCTTCACGCAAAAACTACTGGACGGATTTTGATGAAACTTTACAATGTTATAGCTTATACATCAGAATAGCACATAGGCTATAATAGACAAAACAATAAGGGGGCTGTAAGTCTTGTAAGCAGATTGAGAAATATGTTCTATGGAATATCGTATCGTCCCCATATTGTCCATTCAAAAAGTGCATTAAGATACTTACACCTTTTTTACGTTCGCCGCTTACACCTATGAGAATCGATACTAAATAATATAGATAAAAAGTTTGTTTAAATCGTTTCAGTCGGATTTGAAAAAAAATTTTGTTATTTGATATTTATTGTTGAGGAGGTTATAGGCTATGTAACACATCGTCTGTCTGTCTGTTTATGCTCTTACGATAACAGAGGTAGTACTAGGCTCGGACTAGTTACTTATATACTTCCTACTCGACGAAGTCGGGAGAAAAGATAGCCCCAGCGAGTTTTTCTCTTTTAAAATTAGACTGATTTATATTTTGTAAAAGACGCCATCTATTGGAGATTAGTTGAACTATGCCACCACTAACGGTGCGAAGTATTCGCACGGATCATCTAGAAATTTAATAGCGCAAATTCCATTGACAATTTTTTGATAGGTAGACATAGGTAGGTAGGCACTTGACTTGTTATCAATATTATTTAAATAAGTTAAACTTTTATGAAATTATGTCTAACAATTGAAATAAATAATTTATTAGGTACCTAAGTATAGGATGGTTTCATAATGTTCTTACTGTGTAATTTATTGTTGTATGAATTAATTAAATGTTAATAAAATAAGTAGGTAGGTAGATATATATCTAATAGGCAGCAGTCGCCACTCAGCACATTGATAGATGGGGAAATATAGTATCGGACAACGGATAGTATCGGACAATCTTGTTTGAGCCAATCTCTATGCAGTTATCGCTGTGTGTGTTCTAATTATCTATTCGCTCATTGGTAAGTAATCAGTGTGAATGACGTCAGTTTCAAGACCGCGTCGGACGTAGAGCTGAGTCGTTTCGTATTTTACGTGAAACGGAACGTAACCCGTTTTATAAATCGACAAACTGCTTCGAAAAGCAGTGCCAAAAGATACGGTTTTTTATTCCTAATACCCCTGCCAGACACTCGCCACACCTCACGCCACACTATGCTCCTCACGCTGCCGCGATGTTGCCCTGTCTGTCCACACACTGCTCTACTCGCGCAATTAATCGCGTCGCTCGCACTAGGTTACTCGCCTTCCACAATGGATGTTGAAACTGTGGCAGCGTGCGCGCTATGCATTTATAGTATAGCTAATTATATAAATGTAAAAAGAAATATACGTTTACAAATATACATGATTAATTAATAAAAGTGTGTTAAATAAAATAATTTGTAACAAACAAAAACCGACTTCAAACAGGACACTAAAAAATAAATTTACTTAGTACAAAGTAATCGTATTTTGATTCAGTTAATCAGAAATGATTAAATAAGTATTTTATAATTTTGAAGTAAGAAATAGGTAATAAATATTTCGTCGAAGAATTTGAAGACGGTTGGTGCCAAATTAGAAACAACTTAGTTCCCAAATTCACTAATCTAGAGTAGACAATTCATTAGGAACCTACGATCATCAGTACATACAAACATAGATAATATTAAACAGATCTTTATGTTCTTAGATGTTAACTTAATTTTGTATCTTAATTTGGCACCAACACTCTTCAAATTCTACGACGAAATATTTATAATTTCTTACTTTTTTTTAATAATTTTAATATTTATTTTATCATTTCTGATTAACTAAAAATCAAAATACGAGTTACTTTGTGCTAAGTAAATTTACTTTTTACTTTCCTGTTTGGAGTCGGTTTTATTTTGTTAAAAAAATTATTTTGAGCTTTTTAGTGATGGGTAGACGTAATGGGTGCAAAGTTCTCCATTAAATAGTAGTGCTTTAAAATACTTAATGAAAAAAAAAATTAACAAACGCGCCACACTAGCCGCCACCCCTCGATTTCTCTGGGATGCCATCTCAGATCTTGGTTTCCTTATCATGGTACCACCCTTGAGATATATCCTTTCCAACAAAAAAAGAATCATCAAAATCGGTTCATAAACGACGAAGTTATCCGCCAAGACACATAAAAAATATATAATATATACGGTCGAATTAAGAAACCTCCTTTTTTTTCAAGTCGGTTAAAAATGTCGCGTGACGTGCTTTCGTGTTGAGCGCTCGATGCGGTCTGCGTGCGCGCGAGTGTGTGGCCAGCCACTCGCGCTCATATTGCCGGTCCTTTGACTCGCGCCCAAAAAGCCGACAAAACAGGGAGCAGTGGGCATGACGAGGAGTATGGCGTGCGGCATGGCGAGTAACGTGGCCACACTACGTCTCTCGCTCCTTTCCTCGCTACTTCCCATGCTACTCGACAAGTGTGTGGCAGGCGTATAAGGCATAAATCGTACATACTATATTCATTCATTCAAAAAACCCGTTGATTCGACAGACTGTACAATATCAGTCTAATCCTAATGTATACACACTATACAGCGTTATGGTCCATTTTAAAAGAACTGCAAACCAGTTTCTTTTTCAAAACCGCCTCGGAAATATTGTTGGTAGAATTTTATTTTTATGGTTAGCATACATTCCTATGTATGCCGCTACATCTTTTATTTTTACCAGAATGAGGAAACTTAGAACAATTATTTTAGATATTTATTGTTTGCATAGAAACTACTGTCATCGGTGATGAAAAAGGAATGCATGGCCCGAGAATTTCCAACACTAGAATGCCGAGCAAACTGCTGGGTCGGCCATTATGCTGTTGGACACACTCGGGCCGTGCATTCCTTCCCTGCCTGGCTCTGTATGGATTCGTCGGTTTGGCCTTTGAGTCGAAACGAAAGATGTCGCGGTTCTAAATATGATAACACGGAACCCCAAAGTATGTGTTATGCGTGCATGTATCTAATCTATATTAATATTATAAAGAGGTACAGTTTATAAGATTTGATGTAGGGGTAATCTCTGAAACTTCAGAATCAATTTAAAAAAATATTTGGTTGTACGTACAGTTAGTTGAATCGCCGAAACATGTTTTTTTTAAACTCGCGGACAGGCGGGTAAAACACCTCTGCCGCCGTATCGCTGTTCGCTGAGGTTTAAACAATCATATGTTTAATGCTAAATATTTGTTTTGGTGGCCGATTTTTATTTTGTAATTTACCTTAAATAATTGAAACATGGATTTAAAAACATTCGATGAAATTAATGTCTTATTAGGTACTAGAAAAAAATATTCAGACGTCATTTCTTTAAATTATATTTTTACATATTTATATAAAAAGAAAACATAAAAATAAATAAAAATATAGAAAAGGAGTTATCCACCGGAAGCGAGGTAAATACCCAAACTACCGGTTGTTGGGGCTTCAGAGAGAGAGAGACCTCCTCACAATACGTGCCGTGCTGAGGAGTAGATACTGCCTTCTGGATCTGACTCTTGACCCAACCATTGATCGTCACGACTATCGGTACAATGTTCGCCGACTTCACATCCTACAGGTCGATAATCTCGTGAGCCAAGTCAAGATATTTTGATCGTTTATCTTTCTCAGATTCCACAAGATTGTCGTCATGTGGGATAGTGACATCGATTACAATTGCAAGGCGCTCTGATCGATCTACCAACACAATCAGGCTTATTAGCAACAATAGTTATGTCTGTGATGATAGATCGATCCCAGAATAGCGTGGCATGACCATTTTCAAGGGCACATACATGTAATACGGTACTTCCGTGACTACAAGGTTGTATCGCAAAGCAAGTTGTTGGTGTATAATCGTGGCTACTTGGTTGTGCCTGTGCAAGTACTCGCCGTTGGCAAGATGAGAACAATCGGAAATAACATGTCTGATTGACTCTCCGGGACGGTGGCATGCTGTCGTGCCGTCCTTCATGATGTACTTCCGGTAGTTATTAGTCTTGACAACTTCGTCCATAATTGCACAAGTAAAACCCTCGGTTTCTCCAAAGAGATCACCGAAGCGTAGCCAGGACACGGAAGTCAAAAGGTCTACATCAGAACCATGAAGAGCCTTGTAGAACCTTCCGTGTAACTCCTTGCTCTGCCATACCTCCTTGCGGTCATTGGCACTCAGTATTACAGGTTAGTGTCAGTTCTCTTTAGACAAAGATAACGGGGTAAAGCCCTTGTCCACCTTGACCACATCTCCATGCATCACCCCCTCACTGTTGAGAAAATATTCTCTGATACTGTAGGTATACCTCACGATTGTGGAGAGTTTTAGCGTTAAGAAAGCCACGACCTCCACATTTCCGTGGGATGTACTGTGATGATACGACCTTATTTTCCTGGCCGCTTACAAGCTGGCCATCATAAATAGCATTTATTTTAATTTTAGAACACGATATTGTTCATTTTGATTCAATAGAACATTGTATGTTATTTTCAAATATCCGATGTGCGGAACCTAAATTAAAATGTTACTCATTCCTTCACAAACTGTTGACTTAAAAGCGTCTACACACGGCCCTAAAATCGGTGGCAATATCGGGGCAGTGGCACTGCAGTGGTGGTAGGGATGAAATCGGGTGCTACCAAGGGTGCTTCTCTACACACGTCCCTACCGATCAGCATAGAGTAACATTATCTACCATGCAGCGAAGCGCTCGTCGATCAAGATGCCGTCGACACTCTCTCCTAATCTCCTTGCCAAGATTTTCATTCAAAACTCGAAGATTTTTTTAATAGTTTTAAAGCTTTATGTTTATTTATTATCATTCTTATTAAATAATATGTTAGTTTCAGTTATGTATTAATTTCATTGTTCCTATCTTAAGTTGTATTTAATCATGAATTATTTATTTTAATTATTATTTTAATGTTGAATATTTTATTTTATCTATGAGTATGTAAATAGTTTTAATTCATTTAATTGTAAATAGAAGTAGTATTGTATATTTATTTCAGATTCCTGAAAGTACCAATTCTAAATTTCGACAGTTGTATTGTAACTGAATAACGACGTGACACTCGCAGAAATGTACTTATCTTAGTACGATTGCCATTAAATAAATAAAAAAAAATCGGCCCGATTTCGCTACACACAATGCGACAATGCTCCCAAGCTCGATAATCGCCGCTAGATCGTGGGTTCGCACGACCCGATTTCAAAATTAGGGCCGATTTGCCTACACACGTGGCGATCAAGGTAGCAATTTAGGGCGCTCCCCACCACTGCCCCCATATTGCCACCGATTTTAGGGCCGTGTGTAGCCGTTGGCAGTCACTCTGCCAATTGTAAAATTTATTATATTTCTATTTTATCAACTAAGTAAACAACTAAATAAAATGTATTGAATCAGTATTCAAGAACTAATATCTATGTTTATATAAAAGGAGCGCAAATAAGTATTGTAAGTATTTTTATCATACTTTGTATTGTGTTACTTCAATAGCATAACGCCTGTAGTAATGTGTAGTTCATTTTTATTACAGTGCGCTCCTTACGGTTCCTTTGACGGTCTTTACGGATCCTTTTACTGGTTGTTCTTTTGCTGCTCCTGCTTGTTCCTTCCTTGTTAATTCGACCAATAAACGAATGGTGAAAGTTTACTACGAGTTTTCCTGCTATACCTACCCATCGACCCATTCTGGCTACCCCACACCCGACAGTACACTGAGTAGTATATTCCTTGCTGACTGTACAAGTCTCATTACAGATAAGCGTGGGTGATGCATACGTATAGTATTCTGATTCGTCTATCCAAGCCGTCTAGTTCAGTCTGAGTCCACTTGAGTATGGCAAAGGTATACAATAAGACAGGCATGACCCATTAAAGACAAGCACTTTATTTCCGCCTGATAAAAGACTCTTCAGTACTTTTTTCAAACGGCCGTAGAAGCGATCCTTCAAAGTATCATGTCTGTATCATTGATTGCTATTGCCTGTGACATACCAAAATATTTGTAGGTTTCGTTTGCAAAGAGTAAATCAAATTTTACAGAATCTGTGAGTTGTAAATGTATGTCGCTTTAAATGTATGATCGCACATTTGTACAAACCAAATTACTAAAGTTTTCATTTATCCTTAGTAAATCTATCAGTTGTGATTTGTTTTGGGCAAATAACTTCAAATCATCCATGTAAAGTAAGTGCGATATAACTTGACTCTCTCTCCGCAAACGGTAGCCTAGCCCTGAAACCCCTAGCAGGGTGCTGAGTGGGTTTAGGGCCATGCAGAACCACAAGGGACTCAAACTATCGCCTTGGAATATACCCCGTTTAATCCTGACTAGTTCGTCGTCCCCGAAAGCACTTTGGCACCCTGGATAGATGAGGGCTGTTTTCCAGTGCCCCATATATGAGCCCAGGAAGGTGCGTAGAGTTGTATAAGTTGTATCGATTTTATACAAATCCAGCACCCTCATGAGCCAGGTATGTTGTACAGAGTCATAAGCTTTTTGTGATCTATCCAGCATGCCGATAGATTCCTTCAGTTACGTCGAACTTTTGTGTCGATAATTTGTTGTGTTGGTCTATATCAGTGGTTCCCAATTAGATTTTCCTGAGTACCTCTTCAAGAATTTTAAAATTTAAAATCTTAATCAAATTGATTGACTCAAAATGCGTACAATCGCGCGTAAAAACAGCTCCGGCTGCCAGTGGAAGGGATATGTTTGCGCCTGAAATTAGTACCTAAGAATCCTGAGATTGCCGCGCGTACCCCCTCAAGCAAGCTCGCGTACCCCTGGGGTTACGCGTACCAGTAATTGGGAAACACTGGTCTATATAATAGTTCTTAGGTCACAAATTCTGTGGTCATAAATTCTGGAATCGATCCAAACTCAATGGCGTCTTGGAATTGGGAAGCTACGAGTAAGTGAGCGTGTGAGCTGCATATCCATTTTAGCCAATAGTTGTGTAGTGGGTCCGGCCCTGGAGACTTCCAATTTGCCATAAGACGGACCGCACAAACAACATATCATAACACAGATAACTCTTGGTCTATAAAGACATACCCTATCTCTGGCACAGACTCACAGGCTCGCTCAACATCCCCTATCCAAGTGTCTTCCGTGTGGCTGACGGGCGTCGACCCATGTTTTGCCAGAATGTATCGGGTAGACTACCCTCAGTCACACCCTGTTTAGATCGTTCCCAGTCTCTATCCTTTGATCGCTTTGGAATATGTGATTCTGGACGTATCGATCCACTCGCAACTTGTACCTGCGAATGCGGTTCGCCCATGCACAAACTTTCTGCTTCAGGAAGTCATTGCGTTCTGTGACTCGAGATATATATTCCCGGGATCCTATGACAATCCCTGAGAAGGCTCGATGCACAAAACGCATCTCTCGCGGACCAGTGTTTCCCGTCCTGAAGCAGGTTAGTATGCCTATGAGTACCCTTGCCTCTGCTCTGCCACGCGGGTACGGTAGGTATCGGTCATGTAGCATGGTCTTCACTGAAAAACTTGCCTCCTGCTACACGACAAGCCGTAACCGCATATATAAAAATATAAATAGTCTTGACAAATTACCTCCAACCCAAGAAGCACTGGAACACCACCTTCGAAGATCTAATTACCAAACATTTATTTGGAGAACTGCGGACAGGCCTATACAAGCCTTGTCCCCGCCAGATACATGTGGCTGCCACTGAGAAGGAAACAGATTGGTGCCAGTGACTAGTCTCAAGCCTCTGGTGTCAATAAAAGACCTGGCACTGATATCCTGTCAGTGTAAAACAGGATGCCGAACTGCTAGGTGTGGTTGTGCACACAGAAGTCAAAATGGTATGAAAGGTGTTTGCCACATAGATGACTTTTCCTGCTTCAATCAGTTAATTTCGATGACGTAGGCTACGCAGCAGACATGTCTGTCTCTATATCTAATCTCGATTAATATGTCTGGCTACATAACCCCCCCGTAGTGCTATATGTATGTATCCAGTATTATCTGCTCTTATTAGTACAAACACTTTTTTCTTCAAGGGTTGCTTCCGAAAACCGTGTTATCGATCCCAGTGTACCCAGCGGAAGATCAAGTCTTCCTTTTATAGCCTATGGTGTTTGTGAGGCATACCTAGCGTGTGTTAAGGTATATTTAGATGGAAAAGCCTCTAAGTGTGGTTTGTCGGATTTTGATTGTTGTGTCGGAATTACAGGCAGTAGATGCTACAACATTTTTAGGTCTGAGATTGGACGCGAAACTGCAATGGGGTCCTCATATCAATAATCTTTCAAATAAACTTAGCTCTGCTACTTTTGCAGTATAAAGATTCGACAGCTGACTGATATGGACACGGCTAGATTGGTTTATTTTAGCTACTTCCACAGCGTTATGTCATATGGAATTCTTGTGTGGGGTAATGCCGCGGATGTAAATAGTATTTTTATTTTACAAAAAAGGGCTATTCGTGCTATATACAAAATGGGTCCACGAGAGTCACTAAGGGAAAAATTTAAAAGTATTAATATAATGACTGTGTATGGTCAGTATATATTTGAAAATTTAATGTATGTCCGTAAAAATATTTCTACATTTAAAATAAATAGTGATAGGCATAATGTAAATACAAGAAGTAAACATAAGCTTGCACCGCTCTCTGCTAGGCTCCATAAGGTTGGAGGTTCATTTAAATGTTGTTGTGTGAAATTTTATAACAAACTTCCAACCCATGTACAAGATTTGTCTGTTAAGAAATTTAAATTATTTATTAAAAGTAAACTTATGTCCAAAGCATATTACCATATAGATGATTATTTGAAGGCAGTGAGTTATAGGTTTTATTTTTTTAAATCAGTCCAGTAGTTTTGATTTTATTCATTACATACAAAAATATAAATCTTGTACAAATGAGCTTGTTAGGTTTGTCCTTTCTGTAAGCGTAGTTAGTCTATATTAAGCATGTTGTTGTAGTACGTTGAACGAAATGCGTAAGCGCCATGAAATTCACGGCGCTTTCGACCTTTTGGTCGCGAGAAAACTACATCCTAGAAGCGATCTAGCGCTGTGTGTTTATACCGTTTGATTACTCGACTAGCGACTAACAAGCGCTTCAGCGAACTTAAGTTTTATTTTTTATAGAAATGAAGCATGCCTTTTGTCTATTATAGCTCCTCTAGTACCTATATCTCAATGTTTGAAGGATGGTAAAGCTTGGGACTAAATTGTTATACCTACCTAAATGTAACTTTATTTTATTTATTTTGGTTTGACGTTGATAAGCAATCCATGGATTCTACATCAATAAACATTATTTGAATTTGAATTTGAATTTGTACATAAGTTTTTAATTATAAAAAACCCATTGGTACCTGGCCGGGTTCCAACCGTGGTCCGCCTGTTAAATACTTATTAAAGTTATGAATTGTTGTTTATGGTCGACAAAAACATAAAGAGAAGTAGTCATATTATAGTACTCATAGATATGAACAACTTTTAGTATGGGACCAACTTTAAAATCGCGAAAAAACAAAGTGCTGTTTTATACATTTTGGTCTAGGTCTAGTCAGTAATAGGTATGTCTACTGTAACTACATTTTGTATAAAACAGTTGATTTTTTTTCGCGATTTCAAAGTTATTCCCATAGTAAAAGTTCTTCATATTGACGAGAGATATTCCCACTTTAGAGCAAAGGCCGGAGGGGATATGGGGGTATGAGGGTATATTCTAAATCTGTGTTATATATACTTCATGTTTCTTCTTTTATTTTACCAAATTACCTATAAAAACACAAAGATAAACACGACGTGCAACGCAGTGACGGCGGCGCCACACCGACCGACGCACATGTTTGGATAGATTTCTCAGTAATTTAACATCCTAGCGTTATGATACTTACGTTTTTGAATAGCTGAGTAATTACTACATATTGTACGTAATAACTTTGATTCACGAAAAATTTATGGTTAACGAATAATTCGACAAAACGTCTCTGAACATTTCTGAAAAATTTATATTTTATAAGATAACTCATTAACGATTACATATACCTATTAGAAGTGTATATATGAAAGTTGCAGGATATTATTACCTTTCAGAAAACATCAACATCTTTAAAATCGGTGCAATATTTATCGAGATATATAGCGTTTTTATGAAGCTGGTGGCCGCCATCTTTGATTGGCCATAACTCCCCCTCCACCACTTTTATACTCTACGATTCCAGTATCATGTTCTTTAAATTACGAGGAATCCATCGACACCCATCGTAGGTATAGCCAGGAAGTGCAGATGAAAATCAATTTCAGTCTATATTGTATACTACCGGACAGCAGCTGCCCTCCGTATAGTATCGGACGTGACCACTCTTAACCGACTTTCAAAATAGGAGGTGTACCTATATGTGCTGGTTTATTAAGACTAGCGTCACAATCCAGGTTCGCACGTGTACATCTATTTATAATTTTAAAATTTACAATGAACAAGTTTGTTTGTTAGTTTGTTTATTTTATTTTTTTGATGTAAGTATGTATGGTCCCCCGCGGGTATAAAAGCCTCCTCCATATTTTTTCACTTTTGCCTGTTTGTAGCGATGCTCATCCAATTTTTTCCTGCTTCACCTTCTGTCTTTGTACCTTGCTATATGTCCGGCGTCTACTATAGGTATTAGTTGTCCTACGTAGTATATCTATGTTTCTTGTTTTCTGTATTCTTCTCAGCTTCAAGATACTTCTTTCCATTGCGTGTTGACAGGACAGGATTTTGTTTTTCGCTTTTTCGGTGTGTATCCATACGTCAAGCTTGTGAGGATGCATGAATCCATTATTAACTTTTTCATCTTTAGGTTATAATTTCCTTTTAGAATAATAGAATTTCTTTTTGCGCCCAGTATTTTCTCCATGCTATATTTATTCTTCTGTCAATTTCATTTTCGTTACTGTTTGCATCAAAAGAGACCAGTTTACCCAAGTACACATAGTCGCTCATCTCTATCTCCTTTCCTTCTATTTTGATTACTTTCCGAGTCTAAATTCTGTAGCATTTTCCGCGAACCTTAAATGTGTCAGCTTTCTACTCATTATCCATATGCCTTTATTTTTCCAATCGATGTTTCTGAATATGTCTTCAAGAACAGCTATAAACAGTTTAGGAGAGAGGGGATCTCCCTGTCTTACACCCCTTCCAATTTTGAACTCTTCTCCTTGTCTTTCCAATTTTACTCTGCTTACACTCTTGGAGTAGATGTTCTTTATAATGTTTATGTATTTTTCTTAATATGTTTCAATGTCTCGGTCACATTTATTGGATTTATTAGGTCCACTGTTGTTTCTAAAAATTCATCTGTTTTCTTAGTATTGTTTTGTTCTTCTCGTGTTAATTCTTGTGGTGTCGTTTTGTATAGTATAGAATAGAAGGCCGTTGCACATTTTATTACGTCTTCTCTGCCAGCTTCGTACTTCCCATCATTTAAACACTGTACCCAGTTTTTATGAGTTGTCAGTTCTTTATAGGCTTTTTTTGAACTGCGAAATGTTAACATGTTTTTTTCTATGAGTGTTCTTCTATAGATATCATAATCCTTTCTGATTGCTCTGTTAGTATTTTTGAATAGCTGTTTCAGTTTGTATCTCATTTCTATAGTTTTATTGTCCGATACTAACGTATGTTGTCCGGTAAACGAAAAAATTTAAATAATTTTGGATCAATAAGTCAAAAAATATAGTAAAGTTTCCGTTTTTTATTGTCTAACAATAATGAAATATACAAGGGTATCGACATACTCAAGGTCCGTTTTAAAAAAATCATTAGAAAAAATAATATGACGCAAACTAAAAATGTTTCCGTTACTGTACTATTCCCTTACGCTATTCGCTAACACCGTAATACCTATATTAAGTATATCATTATGCATTACCTACAATGAAACAATTAATATGTACTATATGTATTTTGAAGAACTGGCCCGTTAGGTATAGCCTCACAAATTGGTCTTCCGCTGGGTACCCTGGGGCCGTAACGTATACACGGTTTCGGGATCTGATAGGCAAGTGAAGAAAAAAAATCTAATAGGTACACTTACTTACAGCAATTTATTTTAATAAGTAAGTAGGTAGGTACCTTGGAGGTATACAAAACACTACGCAAGAAAGAAACTAGGTAATTTTTAGAAAACAATATACTGTAACGAGTAGGTACTTAAATCGCACACATAATCACCTAAACACATCAAGGTCGACAGACGTCTCTAGAAAAATCCAGGTAGAATCAACTACAAACGAAAATGGACCGTATGTACCTAACCATAAGTACCAAAATAGGCCGCGGTCAGTGTGTAGGTATTTAACGCCGAGCCTGCATACTTTGTAGAATTGCCTCGGCCTTTCTAGAATGTTCGATGGACGATAAAAACAGAGCAATCGTTGCCGGGAGGACACAGTGCGAATCAGAGCGATCAAAGCGAAACAGCGAAGTGGAATTTTGTGCGACTAAGTGTTATTCTAGTGTTTTCATTTATTTAACTGTGTTTTTGTGGTGTTAAAGTAAAGTTTGTCTATTTAATCAGTATTTTGAATCTCTTCGAACCCCAGCTCGTAACAAATTGGTGTCAGGAGTGTGGGATTCAAAAATGCCAATTACCAACAATTACACCACGTGACTCGTCGTCATCACGGCGACCCCAAACACGACAAACTACTGCTGGACATCACGGCGAGGAGGTCGACGAGGCTGCTGCTGCTGGAGCCGCTGCTGGTGCTGCTGGGAATGCTGCTGGTGGTGCCAGAGCTGCTGCTGGAGCCGCTGCTGCTGGAGCCGCTGCTGCTGATGCTGGGACTGCTGCTGTTGGTGCTGGAGCTGCTGCTGGAGTTGATACGGGTGCTGCGGGTTCTGCGGGTGCTCCTCAGGCATTTGATATGGGAATGCTGGTTCGGCTGATGGAGGAGCAGGCCAGACGTCAGGAAGAACAGACTCGGCAGCTGTTGGAGGAGCAGGCCAGACGACAGGAGGAGGCCAGACGTCAGGAGGAGCAGACTCGACAGCTATTGGAGGAGCAGGCCAGGCGTCAGGAGAAGCAGGCCCGACGTCAGGAGGAGCAGGCCCGACGTCAGGAGGAGCAGGCCAGACGACAAGAGGAGGAGGCCAGACTTCGGGAGGAGCAGACTTGCCGGCTCTTAAAGGAGCAGTCTGCTAGCCTTAAGGAGCTGCTTTCAGAATCACTGGGAAAGGTGACTGTGGAGGTGAAGCAGCTACAGAGGGTTACAGACATGCACGAGGAGAGAATCGAAGACCTCGACATCCGTTATGAAGACCTCCAACAGCACTATAAGTATCTCCATAAAGAAATACAGACAAGGATGAGCGGAGAACATGATGCAAGACTTAACGACTGCTACGGAGAGTTGGAGGCACGAATTGACAGCCGATGCGAGAGGCTCCAGAATGAAGTAAGGAAACTGAAGCTGACCGCTCCTGTTTCTGGAGCCGTTATCGTCTCCGGCCCCCGAGTCAAGGTACAGGACAGCGTACAAATTGCAGTTCCAAACGGTCGCCTCTGCCAATGGCTGGACAGACGAGCAATCTCTGACCGCCTTGACAGTGGCTTTAAGGGGCCGTGCATTATCGGTTCTGGGGACATCTCCAGACAGCTGCACCACGTACGGGAACCTGATCGAGGCAATGGACTCCAGGTACGGCGACAAACACCTGGAGCACGTCTACCGAGCGCAGCTGAGGGACAGGACGCAACATGCTGGTGAGAGCCTGCAACAATGGGCTCTGGAGATCGAGAAGATCGTAAGGGAGGCGTTTCCATCTGCCGGACAAGAGTTCATTGCTGCAAACCTCGTGCAAGCATTCATCGACGGCATCCGTAGCATGGAGGTCAGAGCTGCAGTTCGACTAGGCCACCACAGCGCCCTCAAAGATGCACTGGCCCATGCTCTAGAGGTGGAAGCCGTGAGACAGGAGCCTCGTTCTCAGCGCTTGCGACGTGGCGGAGGAGGCCACTCCAACAACGACACCTGTAGCAGAGAGGCGTAGCTACTTACCCCGTTGCTTCTACTGCCACAAGCTGGGGCACCTTAAAGCTAGCTGCCCGGCGCTTAAGCGACAAGGCACGGATCAACGAGTGCCGAAACGGGACGTCGGAGCTGATGTCCGTGCCGTAACTACGGAGCTTCCGGAAAACGAGTAACAGCCAGAGCCGCGGGGCGGGTACTGGCTGCTCATGACACAGCCCCAAAAGTTACCATCCGACAAGTTTTCGACGGGAACAGTCTGGTGATCACCGGCGAGGTCAACGGGACGCCATGTGAGATGACGATCGAACATCGACGAGGACGGACGCATGGCAACGCTGACGCACTGTCACGCAGGCCGTGCCCTGAAGGCTGTAAACACTGCTCGAGGCGTGCAATCGGTGATTCTGTCATCAAAGTGATTACGACTAACAACCTTAGTGACGAATGGGCGAACGAGACGACGAGAGACGAGCAACTCAAAGATAACAACTTGTCGCCGATAATGGAATGGAAGACGCAGAATGTTCCAAGGCCCGGCTGGAATGTTGTATCAGCCATGAGTTCCACCACGAAAAGCTACTGGGCTCAGTGGGAAAGTCTAGTGCTGCACAACGGGTTGCTGTACCGCAAGTGGGAGTCGCCAAGTGGACAGGAGACATTGATGCAGCTGGTCGTGCCTAGGTCAAAGGTGCGCGCAGTGCTTGAGTCCGTGCACGATGGATCCTCGGGAGGACATCTGGGCATGAATCGGACCCTGGCGAAAATCAGGAAACGATTTTATTGGGTTCATTGCCGGCAAGATGTCGAGGATTGGTGTCGCAAGTGCACAGTATGTGCGGGCGTGAAGGGACCTACGACACGTACGAGGGGACGTATGCAGCTGTACAATGTTGGCGCTCCATGGGAACGAATTGCGGTGGACGTTGCTGGACCGTTCCCGGCCACTGAAGACGGGAACAAGTACTTCATGGTCGTGATGGACTACTTCACGAAGTGGCCGGAGGTCTTCGCAATTCCCAACCAGGAAGCGACAACAGTGGCGACTAAGTTGGTCAACGAAGTATTCTACAGGTTCGGGCTACCAATGGAGATACATTCTGATCAAGGGCGTAACTTTGAGTCGCAGTTGTTCCAGGAAGTATGCCGTCTCCTGGGAATAAATAAAACGAGGACTACGGCGTATCACCCACAGTCCGACGGAATGGTTGAAAGGTTCAACCGCACTTTGGAGACTCATTTGGCGAAACTGGTTGAGGATCACCAGAGGGACTGGGACCGATATATTCCCTTGTTCTTGCTCTCATATCGATCCGCAGAGCATGAAAGCATAAAGGTGACTCCTGCTTATGCCAACTTTGGGAGAGAGCTCCGACTACCAGTTGATCTCCTGACCGGCGGACCTCCGGATGCGCCGCAACCTGTAAGTGACTACGTATCGAACCTGAAAAACAAGATGTGCGACATACATGACCAGATTCGTCAGAGCAGTCTTGTGGCCAGTACAAAGATGAAGACCAGGTACGATAGGAACTTCAATAGTAACGGTTTCTACGAGGGATCGTTGGTGTGGCTGCACAACCCGAAACGCCGAAAAGGCAAATCTCCCAAGCTGCAGAACCGCTGGGAAGGCCCGTATAAGGTCATCACGAGGATCAATCACGTGACCTATCGGATCCAACGATGCCCGCGTGGACAGTTAAAGGTTGTCCATATTGATCGACTGGCTCCTTACAAAGGCTCGAATATTGCTCGGGACGAGCAAGTCTAAGCGGGGGGCAGTGTAACGAGTAGGTACTTAAATCGCACACATAAACACCTAAACACATCAAGGTCGACAGACGTCTCTAGAAAAATCCAGGTAGAATCGACTACAAATGGACCGTATGTACCTAACCATAAGTACCAAAATAGGCCGCGGTCAGTGTGTAGGTATTTAACGCCGAGCCTGCATACTTTGTAGAATTGCCTCGGCCTTTCTAGAATGTTCGATGGACGATAAAAACAGAGCAATCGTTGCCGGGAGGACACAGTGCGAATCAGAGCGATCAAAGCGAAACAGCGAAGTGGAATTTTGTGCGACTAAGTGTTATTCTAGTGTTTTTATTTAATTAACTGTGTTTTTGTGGTGTTAAAGTAAAGTTTGTCTATTTAATCAGTATTTTGAATCTCTTCGAACCCCAGCTCGTAACAATACGCTACTGACGCTACCTAACCCTATTCATAATACAACGCGTACGTATAATACTATAGCACATTGGCTGTTACAGAACTTGCTGAAGCTGAACCCCACGACGCGCCTGTTCAGTAATGTGAGGCCGACCGCGCGGACCAAGATCAATAAGGCCCACTGGAAGAGAAACCCTGACCGTAAGTGTACGGTGAGTATATACCTACCTATATGTGGTTAGTCCGGTGTCCGACAAGTACCGCGAGCGTCACACTCTACCTACTGTCACAGGAATGTCCGCCGCTGTTGAATGACTTCTCGGATGTGAAGCCCACCACGCTGTCGGAGCGCGGCGCTCTGCGGGAGGCGGCGCGCTGTCTCAAGTGTGCGGACGCTCCCTGCCAGCACTCGTGTCCCACCAGCATCGACGTCAAGGCCTTTATCACCAGCATCGCCAACAAGAATTACTACGGCGCCGCCAAGACCATACTGTCTGACAACCCGCTGGGACTGTCGTGCGGCATGGTGTGTCCCACCAGCGACCTGTGCGTGGGGGGCTGCAACCTGCACGCTACGGAGGAGGGGGCCATCAACATCGGTGGACTGCAGCACTTCGCCGTCGACGTCTTCATGCGGGCGGGCATCCCGCAGACACCGGACCCCGGGCGGGCGCCGCTACCGCGCGGCGGCGACATGCCGGTCGCGATGGTAGGCGGCGGGCCTGCGAGCATCAGCTGCGCCTGCTACCTGGCCCGGCTCGGCTATAGCGACGTAACCGTGTACGAGCGGAGCGCGGTGGCGGGTGGACTGAGCGCGTGGGAGATCCCGCAGTACCGGCTGCCCGCGAGCGCTGTCGAGATGGAAGTCCGTCTGGTGCGACAGATGGGTGTGAAGTTCGAGTATGGTCGCGCGCTAGGCAGCTCCGACCTGACCGTGCCTGGCCTGCTTCGGACGCACGCTGTCGTCTTCCTGGCCATTGGTCTCCCGCAGCCGCGCGTCGCTCCTGTGTTCGCAGGCCTCACGACCGACCACGGTTTCTTCACCAGCAAGGACCTGCTGCCGGCTGTATCGCGCGCCAGCAAGACGGGGTTGTGTTGCGGGGGCGGGTGCGGGGCAGGAACGACGCTGCCCAGTCTGCGCGGAACGGTGCTGGTGGTGGGTGCGGGCGACACGGCGTTCGACTGTGCCACGTCGGCCCTGCGGTGTGGAGCTCGCCGAGTGTTAGTGGCATGCCGGCGAGGGTCGCGACACGTCCGCGCCGTGCCCGAGGAAGTAGAGCTGGCGCGAGAGGAGCGCGTGGAGCTCCTACCGTACTTGGTGCCGGCGCGGGTCGAGATGACAGACGGGCGGGTGTCGGCGCTGGTGATGCACCGCACGGAGCAGGACGAGGCCGGGAGCTGGCATGAGCTGCCCGACCAGCCGGCCCGACTCAAGGTGGACTACATCGTGTCAGCGTTCGGCTCTGAACTGAGCGACCCCGATGGTAAGTCCGCACATATTCTCTTCTCTGTATTCTATGTAGGTATGTACCTATTTGATTATAAACTCTTTATATTGAACAACATTTGTAACCACAGTAAGTAGTAGATACTAAGTACCTATATAGTGGAGTGCCGTTAGTCGTAAAAAGTGAAAAACCTCGAACGAGAGCAGCAGTGAATATATTTTTATGGGGTTTTTTGCGTTGTATTGCTAAAGCCCAATACTAAAATGTTTACTAATTAGAATTTGCCGATCTTTGTTTTTTTTTTCTTTACGGAGCTGCCTTACAGCTCTCGAAACCGTGTTACGGTATGTTACGGTTTCAGGGTACCCAGCAAAAAACAAGTCTTTCTCGTTTAGCCGATGGTATTTGTGAGGCTATGTCTAACGAGTGGCCAATTCTGTTGAGGTATAAAATCTTTGTTTATTTCATAGTTTATTGAAAAATTCAAGAAATAATTGTAAGTTAATGATTAATCCAAAGTAACTGCAATAATTTTAATCATATGAATAAAAAAGTATCATTATTTATGTTTTTGGAGTTGGCAAGTATTAATTCAAGGTCGAAAATTGCAAATTTAAATAGAAAAGAACCAAAAATAAAGGCCAGAAACTTAACCAGGTATAATAATTCATACAAAAAACGTTATAGGTATTATTTATCCAAACATACTTATTTGTAAATAACATCATTTAGACTAATGAAAAACATGCTAATTATCTCCGATATCTCCGTCTTCAACTTCGTCTATTTGTAAAATTAGAGATGCGTTTAAACAACTATCACCACTGCACTCCGAACAAGCGGCAAATGGATGTAAATTGCTTTGCATCCTGTTGTACATGAACAAAAAATACTTTTCAGTAGGTTTTCTGTAGCTGGGAGTTGATTCATTGTTATGTCTCAACATCCCTCGGTCATGTTTTCATCCCCACTAGGCGGCCATTGCTACCTTGTTAAGCGACACCCCAGGTATTTGGCGGTTTTTGCCCACTCCACGACCTGTCCTTGCCCACTCCACGACCTGTCCTCGCAGTTTGAGTGGTGGCGGCAGTCGTCTCTTGAAGGTCATCAGTGCGGCAGTCTTACCGACGTTGAAGGACAACCTCGATTTGTCGAGCCAGTCTGGCAAAACATGCAGCAGACATTGCATCTTCCACGCCGCATGGGTTGCGTTCACGGAAGAGGCGAAAAAGGCACTGTCGTCCGCAAAGAGGGCCAACATGGAACAGAGTCCCCTCTTCGCCCAAGGGCGATAGTCTTAAGTTTGGTGTGTCATCAGTGTATATCGCGTAGAGTGCAGGAGATAGACAGCTCCCTTGGGGTACTCCAGCTGAGATCGTTCTCAGATTCGTTTGCCAATACGTGGAGTACCTACTCTCACGAGCTGTAGAGTAGTAGGATGCCCCTTCCTGAAGCCGAATTGCTCCCTATGGACCTCGAAGCAGGGTCTCAGAAGTCCCCACCACAATAAGTGATAAAAAACACAACAACAATAAATATTTTTAATGACCACAAAATTGCAATAGGTTATATTTACTCGCAAACTAACAGCTCAACCATGCAAACCGACACCTAGCAGTTTCTTACCCTCAATTCTCTTTTGTGTACCTGAGACCTCAAATAGGCTTTGCATTTAAAATAATTTCACTTTAGGAATTACAGTCTAAACTTTACAGTAAAAAAAAACATATATTATAAAAAAAAAAAATTAAAAAAAAAAAAAAAAAAAACAAAAAGCGAAACAAAACAACATATAAACATTTTAATATGTAATGTCAAAAACACATTCCAAAAAAAAAAGATAATTTTGTTACTGTTGACTTCGTTCGAGGTATAAATCTAACGACACTCCACTAATACCACACATTTATTAGTTTGTATTATAATTTATAAATATCTTTAGGGCTGTGTGAACTTGGCACCCCCAAATTCGACTTTTCAGTTTTTTTTCATCAGGTTCGTTTGTCCACTGTTAGTCCACGTTTGTCCACCAAAAATTTTTTTTTGTCCACCTCTCAAAAAAAGTTATTCAAAAAATAAAAATTGGGGGTGGAAGTTGGCACCCCCAAATGCGAAATTCTAATTTTTTTTCATCCCGTTCGTTTATCCATTGTTAGTCCACGTTTGTCCACCAAAAATTTTTTTTTGTCCACCCTTAAAAAAAAAGTTATTTAAAAAAAACTAAAATTGAGGTGGAAGTTGGCACCCCCAAATGCGAATTTTCAACTTTTTTTCAACAGGTTCGTTCGTACATCGTTAGTCCAAAAAAAAGTTATTCAAATAAACATTTTTTATGAAAAAAACGATAGAAACTGAATTTCCGGGTACGTTCAAACTACACTAAAGGTTTCAAAATCAAGTTTATAAAGTGGGCAAACGATCCAACCCCTCAGAGAAGAGAATCCACCCCTAGGAAGCTAGAGATCCCCCGTCAAAATGAAAATACTTAGATATATACTGAATTAACTCGCGCATAACTACGTCTCTAAGGGTGGACAAACGAAAATATTTGGTGGACAAATGAGTTTCTGAAGTGGACAAACAGACCTACCCCTCAGAGAAGCAAATCCACCCCTAGGAAGTTGGAGATCCCACGACAAAGTTAAAATCCTTAGATACATACTTATATCACGCATACCTATATCTCTAAGGGTGGACAAACGACAATATGTGGTGGATAAACGAGTTTCCGAGGTGGACAAACAAACCAAAACCTCAATGAAGCAATTTCATCCCTAGGAAGCTAGAGATCCTCCGTCAAAGTTAAAATCGTTAGCTATATAATTAACTCACGTATAGCTATATCTCTAAGGGTGGACAAACGACAATATATGGTGGACAAATGAGCTTCTGAGGTGAAAGAATAGACCTACCCCTCAGAGAAGCTAATCCACCCCTAAAAAACTAGAAATCCTCCGTCAAAATTAAAATCCTTAGATATATAATTAACTCGCGTATAACTATATCTCTAAGGATGGACAAACGACAATATATGGTGGACAAATGAGCTTCTGAGGTGGACAAACAGACCTACCCCTCAGAGAAGCTAATCCACCCCTAGGAAACTAGAAATCCTGCGTCAAAGTTAAAATAGTTAAATATATACTTAATTAACTTACGCATAACTATACCTCTGAGGGTGGACAAATAAGTTTCCGAGGTGGACAAACAAACCAAAACCTCAATGAAGCAATTTCATCCCTAGGAAGCTAGAGATCCTCCGTCAAAGTTAAAATCGTTAGCTATATAATTAACTCACGTATAGCTATATCTCTAAGGGTGGACAAACGACAATATATGGTGGACAAATGAGCTTCTGAGGTGAAAGAATAGACCTACCCCTCAGAGAAGCTAATCCACCCCTAGAAAACTAGAAATCCTCCGTCAAAGTTAAAATCCTTAGATATATAATTAACTCACGTATAACTATATCTCTAAGGGTGGACAAACGACAGTATGTGGTGGACAAATAAGTTTCCGAGGTGCACAAACAGACCTACGACTCAGATAAGCAAATCCACCCCTAGGAAGTTGGAGATCCCACGACAAAGTTAAAATCATCAGATATATACTTATCTCACGCATAACTATATCTCTAAGGGTGGAAAAATGAAAACATGTGGTGGACAAACGAGTTTCTGAAGTGGACAAACAAACCTACCCCTCAGAAAAGCAAATCCACCCCTAAGAAGCTAGATATCCTCCGTCAAAGTTAAATTCAGGGCTTTTTTTTTTAAAAATGTTTATTTGAATAACTTTTTTTTAAGGGTGGACAAAAAAAAATTTTTCGTGGACAAACGTGGACTAACGATATACAAACGAACCTGATGAAAAAAAACTGAAAAATCGAATTTGGGGGTGCCAACTTCACAGAGCCTATCTTTAGCATCTTCTCATTAACCGAACTTTAATATTCTCAATTCGTCGGAATCTTTTATGTTTTTTTTGTACGTATGTTCCCAGATTACTTGAAGACGACTATAAAGTATAAATATTTATTGTGACTGGACCGATATGTCATTTTTTTTTGTTTGAAAGGGTATACTTCCCGGGTGGTCCCATGGTCATCAGGTCAGGTTCTGATGATGGGATCCTGGAGAAATCGATAACTTTTCAAATTTTATAGGCACACTTGAAGTGATTTGGGTATTTTTTATAGTGACTAAGTAAGTATTGTGCATTTGCTTTCGGGAAACACACTTTTCAGTGCATAATTTTTTAAGTCGGTACACCTTTTTTAAAAGGCTTTATATTGCATACTATTCCCACTTCTGACGTCTTGCCATCAAGTTTTTGAAAAATCTGAAAATTTTTACACAAAAGTAGCAAATATTTATAAAGACATGAACTAGAGCTACATAACATCACATATTTTTATTTTATTATTAGATATACTTATTTTAGGTTTTATATTTAGACTAGTATGTTGTGTAGTGCGCGAGTTGCAAGCAACTCGCGTGTTTGCTGTGAGGGAACAACTTGTGATGTTGGGGTTATAATGACACAACCATTGGAGTCGACATCCGTTTATTAACTGTCTTACATTTACCTTCTTATGATACTAGTACACCACCACCCTTATATAAAAAAAATAGAGAAAAAAAAAAGTTTATAATTACAATTTAAAATATGATCTAACTTTTCTAAATCTAAATTTTTATTACTTTCCAACTTTATTACTACCTTCTTTAATTATAAGCATAACATAATATATATAATCCCGTAATACTAAAAAAATAATAAAACTTAACATAAATAAGCTAAAAGAAAATACTAGTTTTTAATAAAATAAATTGGATTATTTATATTTCATTTCATTTCATTTCATTGATCTAGTTAGTATTTAAAGATTGTTTTAAATTAGTTATAAATTGGACTTTATCCTTCTCGTTTATATATTTTTTTTTAATTCAAACTTTTTACAAAATTCGCATAACAGGTCAACAAATTCTGCTCGAGTAAAGTGTTGCCTATATGCTAAGTTCAAGATTAATATATTTTCGTTTGGTACGAAAAGTAAACCATCTTTTTCGTATTTTATTTTGTTATTTCTCCTATACTTATTATTTATATACTCATTTTTGTCATATATTAGGTCGATGCTGTCGTTAGGTTTTCTTAGTATTTCTGAAATTATAGATGTATCTAAGGATTTACTCGATTTCGCAGTATTTTCAATATTTTGGGTACCCTTGTATCGGAACTACTTTGAGAACTGTTGTCTTCTTGATCCTTTAATAATCTCCTTTTGTTTCTAGTTAATACATTTCAATAATTTTCCTCTGACATTTTCTTTAATTCGTCTGATGTAATTACTATTCTATATATATATATATTTATTTGTAGATCCTTTAGTATATGTTATGTACTAGTCGAATTCCTCTAACTCTAATCTGTATTTTAATAATATACTATACTATACTAATCTAACTAACGGTTGATGATATGTTTGTATTTGACATTGATCGTCGGTGTTTAGAACTAAAATTTAAATTTTTCCATTTTTTATATTTATTATTTGTTTCGCTAAGTGTAGACATTGCTTAATTTTGGTGGCATGTATGAGGTAACTGCATTCTTCGTAATTTTTATTTTGTGGAAGTATGCATTTAATTATTTGTTCGGATCGTGGTTTAATTGTTATTGTATTTGACTCGGTGACGCAATGTTTACGCCGTGTCGATGCAGGTGTTGGTTTACAAGTTGATGAAACCGTATTTATTTGTTTATTGAAGTTATGATTTGATTGCAATTTAATTGTGAATGCACCGTTTCTTGTATTTACAGTCACCGAGTTTGTTAAGAGATTGAGAGATATTTATAAATGAAATCTAGTCCCAAAATGCCGTGAAATCCTAATGGTAATTCCGAGATTTTATTTTTGAATTTTTGAATCATGTATGCTAACTCAAGTATAATTCGGATGTATCTATCAGTTTAAATATAGTATCTTGTTTTCCATCTAATTCGGGTATAAGGGTTGTAGCGGTTTTCAAGTTGAACGTCTCCATGGTTGGGATGGTGGGAATCGCAGAAGTTAAGAAGAAGAAGGGTTAGGTTAGGTTAGTTCAGTTCAATTGTTGACAAAGTAGGGCTAATATCAACCTGGCTAATATTACTAAAACTAAAGAATGAAAACAAAAAAAAACCATAATTTTAGCGCTAGTTACGCGTTTCTCTGCGGGACTGGAACATAGTACTCTATGACTGGATCGCTCCCGGCAGCTCTACAAGACTCGACCACACCCGGCAGCTCTACGGAACTCGAACAACACCCGGCTGCTCTGCAGGAACATTATGTGGAGCGGGATTGTTTTCTTTCTTCATTTCCAGACCAATTTTTGTAGTATATATAGTAACATATTTATTACATTTTTTTTTTTTTCACTGATTGTTCATTACGGTTGGTGAATCGGCTTAGGTATTATTTCCATTTTATTTTTATAAATTATTCACTTATTTATATATTATTTATTTAATTATTTATTTTTCACTTATTTATTATTTATTTTAATAGTCCATTTTATATTTAATTATTTTAAATCGATCGACGAACGACGCGGCTAGCATCGCGTGCGCGTCCATTTGTTCGCGAGTTGGCAGGGTCACCATGTGATGTTGGGGTTATAATGACACAACCATTGGAGTCGACATCCGTTTATTAACTGTCTTACATTTACCTTCTTATGATACTAGTACAAACTGCTGCCCACACCAAAGAAGACATGCTACAAGTCAGCCCGCCACCTATCATTAATTCCCTACTCCTACCACAACTAATCCCACTACCCCTACTCCAACCCCTACCACTACCACTACCCCTACCCCTACTCCCTACTCCAACCCCTACCACTACCTCTACTCCAAACCCTACCACTACCCCAACCCCTACTCCAACCCCTACCACTACCTCTACCCCTACCACTACCACTATCTCTACTCCTACCACTACCACTACCCCTACTCCAACTCCTACCACTACCTCTACCCCTACCACTACCACTATCCCTACTCCTACCGCTACCACTAAAACTACCCCTACTCCAACACCTACCACTACCACTACCGCTGTTCGATTGCAAAAAATTAAAAAACAAAAAAAATGTACGGGAGAATATTTTTTTAACAGATTCGCTAATAGGAACAGATCCTGAACAATATTAGTTTCGGCACCTACCCCCTCTGATTTGTAGTTTCCGAGATAAAAAACAAAAAAATAAGGGGGCGAAAAAGGGGGGTTTCGGATTTTTCTGGTTTTCACTGGGACCCCCTCTATACGATCTTATCAAAAGTTTCCCCCCATCACAACTCTTTCTGGGAGAACAATGATGTCAGTGAGTGAGTGAGTGAGTCAGTGAGTGGTAATCGAGCTTTATATAGTATAATTTTGTTTTTGTGTTTGTTATTTGTATTATTTATCATGTCAAGTGCTGTCAGTGTGTGCAGTGAGTGGGTGGCAGTGGGTGGGTGGCAGTGGGAGACACTTGTTACCGAGTGAATATAGTCGCATGTTCTCGATCTATCTTAGAGTCATTATAACATAATATATATTCTTACTTAATTGCAGTGTTGAGCGCCATGTCGGGAGTGAAGTTGGACGACCGAGGACTGCCCGAGGTGGACCGCGACACGATGCAGTCTGTGTCGGAGCCGCGCGTCTTCGTGGGCGGAGACATGGCCGGCACCGCCGAGACCACCGTCGAGTCTGTCAACGACGGCAAGACGGCCGCCTGGTACATGCACTGCCTGCTGCAGGGGCTGCCGTCCGACAGCGAACCCGCGCTGCCCCGCTTCCACAGCCCCGTAGACGACGTGGACGTCTCCGTGGAGATCTGCGGCATCAGGTTCCCAAACCCGTTCGGTCTCGCCAGCGCGCCGCCCACGACCAGCGCGGCCATGATAAGGCGGGCCTTCCGGGAGGGGTGGGGCTTCGCGGTTACCAAGACGTTCGGGCTCGACAAGAACCTGGTCACCAACGTGTCTCCCCGCATCGTGCGCGGCGCCACCGCCGGGGAGGTGTACGGCCCCGGACAGGCCGCCTTTCTCAACATAGAACTCATCTCCGAGAAGCGCGCCGAGTACTGGTACCGCACCATACGCGAGCTCAAGCGGGACTTCCCGCACAACGTTCTCATCGCGTCAATCATGTGTTCCTACTGCGAGGAGGACTGGACTGAGCTGGCGGGCGCTGCTGCTGCGGCGGGAGCTGACGCGCTCGAGCTCAACCTATCGTGTCCGCACGGTATGGGCGAGCGGAACATGGGGCTTGCGTGCGGGCAGGACCCCGTGTTAGTGCGGGACATCTCGCAGTGGGTGCGGCGCGCGGTGCGGATACCGTTCTTCGTGAAGCTGACGCCCAACATAACGGACGTTGTGGGGATAGCGCGTGCAGCGCAGGAGGGGGGAGCGGACGGAGTGTCGGCCATCAACACGGTGTCGGCGCTGGCGGCGGTTCGGCCGGACGGCGCGGCGTGGCCGGCGGTCGGGGAAGAGCGTCGGACCACGTACGGTGGACTATCGGGGGCGGCTACGAGACCGCTCGGACTGCGCGCCGTGTCGGCCGTGTCGCGCGCGCTCCCCGGCTTTCCGGTGCTGGGTATCGGCGGAGTGGACTCGGCGGAGACGGCGCTACAGTTCCTGCAGTGCGGCGCGGCGGCTGTGCAGGTGTGCTCCGCGGTCCAGAACCAGGACTTCTCGCTGATAGACGACTACGTGACGGGACTGCGGGCGCTGTTGTACCTGCGAGCGCGCGGTCCGCCCGGCTGGCAGGGACAATCTCCGCCCACGCCGGTCCACCAGCGCGGGAAGACGGCGCCGGCTCTGCGCGGGGAGGACGGCCGCCCACTGCCACATTTCGGTCCGTACGCGCGCACACGGAGAGACCTGCTGCACCGACAGCACGTGCGGGCGGGGCCGCGGGGCGAGGAAGAGCTACCGGGGGAACTGCCAGGGGAGGAGAGTCGGGGGGCGGACGTGCCTCGTGTTGGGGACGTGGTGGGGAGCGCGCTGGGGGGGATAGGGGACTACGGACAC
Organism: Nemapogon koenigi; assembly: GCA_963924495.1. Lineage (NCBI taxonomy): Eukaryota > Metazoa > Arthropoda > Insecta > Lepidoptera > Tineidae > Nemapogon > Nemapogon koenigi. The sequence continues at coordinate 41,603 of OZ004643.1, forward strand.
CTCGACAACACGCACCAGGTGGTCGCGCTCATCAACGACGTGAGTACCTATAGTATACTTAGAATGAGACAACATAGGACAGTAACAATAAGTTTAATGTGGCACAACAACTTGTATATATCCGCACTCCATACTGTGCGCTCTTCGCAGGACATGTGTATCAACTGCGGCAAGTGTTACATGGCGTGCGCAGACTCCGGGTACCAGGCCATCATGTTCCCGCCGGACACCCACCTGCCACGCGTCACTGATGACTGTACGGGCTGCACGCTGTGTTTGTCTGTGTGTCCCATTGTAGACTGCATCACGTGAGTATACGGGGCGGTGCGGGGCGGGGAGAGTACACTGTGTTGCCCTGTGTGACGCCCGCTGTGTGTGTTGCAGGATGGTGCGCAAGACTACGCCGCACGTTGTGAAGCGCGGGCTGGGGGAGGAGTCGACACCGGAGACGTTGCTGGTCGACCGTGCCGTGTGTCAGTAACTGGTGTTTGATTGTTGATGTCGTGTGCGGGTGGGCGGCTACAGCGTCCAGCCCCGCTCCCGCACGGTCCAGTACAGATCGAGAACGAGCGCTATAAGCAGGTCGCAGTAGAAGAGAGAGTAGAGAGCGGAGCGACGTCCGGCCAGCAGGGACAGCAGCAAAGACAGCGAGGTCATCGAGACCTCGAACAGCAGGTAGTACATCTCGGGCAGCGCAGACGCTTGTTGCAGCACGTGCAGCATAGCCAGCTGTACCGACAGGAGGAGCACCGGGCCCGCCACCAGGCAGTGCATTAGTCCCGCACCGGTCTCCAGCGGCAGGGCCAGCCGCACCGTCGACAGCAACAACGCCGCCACCTGCACAGCGGACCTAGCAGCGCCAGCCCCGCTCACGGACCTGGCACCACAGGTCCAGCGCCAGCGCGGCTACCATGTGCACGTGCAGCAGGCCGCACAGCGCGCCCGCACCACCGGCGCCCGTCACGGCCATCGCCGCAGACAGCGCGGCTGCCCCGTTGAGCGCCAGCTGGGTCAGCACGTACAGCTGCTCGGCCCGCGGATGGGACTGCTCCACAGCGTGCAGCACGATGAACACCAGCGACAGCTCGAGTGTGGGGGCCGCCGCGAGACACTGCAACACCGCTAGCACGACGCTCGGCGCCGCCGGACACAACATCAACGACAGAGACAATACCTGCACACAGACACGCCACAACACGCCACACTAGGCACAGCTGAACGTGCAGCCGCGCTCGTTGGCGATCAGGAACAAGTCGGTGACGAGCGCGGCCAGCAGCGCGAAGTGCGCCACGCCATACACAAGCCACAGCCACACGCGCGCCGCGTTCATTATGAAACATTGGACGAACGCCCCGAACGTTAGCAGGATCTGAAAGAACAGGTGCATCTTCTCCATGAAGAGAGGCACGGAGCGTCGCACGTACAGCGCGATGAAGAGTAGCGCGCCGACAGCCGTGGGGCCCGCCGCCACGCAGTACATGTGACCTCGGGGTTGCGGCAGCCACAGCGGCATCATCAGCGCGAACATCGCCAGCGCCTGTCCAACACCGCCGCTCTCACTCTATATATACAATATGTACCTAAGCTAACAACAACAACAACAACAACAGTATACTTACAAACTCCACCAGCTTCATTATAAATATGTTGTACTTGAACAGCTCCTTCAGCTTCTTGTCCACAGACACCGAATCTGTAACACAATGTTATGTGGCTCCAAACTACTTGTTTGTTCTGTGACTGTCTATAGGTAGTACCTACATAAAGAGCATTTTATGACTTGTCTTATTTGGTAAACAATTTTTGCATGTCTTTTTTAAATAAGTCGTCATTTAAAATTCTTAAAAAAACTTTATATTAACAATTTTACATAATAATTAACACTTACCAATAAAAAGACATGCAGAGTCAAAAAAATACACTTTATGTAGGTACTACGTGCTGACCGCCTCTCCCTGAGGCTGCCGCAGGGTGAAAGCTATTTCTGTCATCTACACTTGAGCGATCTCCGAATGTGACGAGGCTCTTTGAGCACGGATATACCGACACAGAATGGCTCACCGCGAGGCTTCCAAGTCGCGGCATGTCTATACCCGCGGCAACGTCTCCACTAGTGATGCCGCGGGTTGAGGCCCTGGGTGGTGCTGTCTCAGAGAAGCGGGGCCACCTCATCATATTTACCGTTTATAATCATATCAGACATTTTGATATTTTCGTATGGTAGGTAGGTACTTCTGAAGTTATATTTTCAATAATATTAAACGACCGAGAATGTTATTGTGACACATTACTTGTTTATTTTATAAATTTGTTATTTATAAACCCCCCTAAATACCCGATCCCTAATAAAATAATAATTTGAATAAGAATCAATAATGAACCCAAAATAAATCAACACAATGCCAAAACACTGACAACGAACTTTGTGACTTTTCTTGAGCTTTTCTTGCCTATTCTTCTTTCTCACATTGATCTTTGGAAAATGCCATTGTAAATAATGATGACATTTTTTTTGTTTATTACAGCTTTATTATAAGTACCTAATATATTAGTACCTTTTAAAAAAAATATCGATTTTGCCCCTCCCCCATATCGCCGCCCCTGTCCTTTTGGGGTCACTTTGGCCGCTATCAGGTGACTCTGTACCACTCAAAGGCCCAGATTACCACTCGCCATCCGGTTGCCTGTCCAACATCGGCTTGACGTGCCATTGCCTTGAATAAAATTCATCTTTTATTTTAATCTATTGCACATCCGCGGTGCCTACTCGCCACGGATCTGACAACGTACAAATGGGTTTTTTAATTAAAAAATTATGTACCTACATAATCCGACAAACCACTCTTAGAGGCTTTTCCATCTAAATATACCTCAACAGAACTGACCACTCATTAGGTAGGTACCTATAGACTCAAGACTTGGTCTTCCTCTGGGTAGGTACCCTGGAATCGTAACAAAGCAAGGCAATCCGTGAAAAAAGGAAAAAAAAAGGAGTAATAAAGAAGATCTGCAGGGTATAGGAAAGGAAGGAAGGTGGAAACTTAGTAGCAAGTAAACAGTAAGTTCTTGTTGCGGAGCCCCATGCATGCCAGGATACAGTACCTAACCCACAAGGGAACCCAAGGCACTGTACACCTGTCTCGGGAGATCCACATCAGCCAACTTTCTCAACAGTCGGAAAACAGGTATTTTTAGATGGTCTATGTAACATACCTATCTCACTATTTCGATGGAAGTGACTGGGGTAAGTAAGGAAGGACGAATCTTTAATTCCGGCTGAATTAGGGACCGCTGCTGCAAGACACTCCTGTGACTCGTATCTTAGTAGTAGCTAAAGTGTTGTTGAGTCTTGAGTGAGTCTGAAACAGTGTTGCATGTATGTAGATATACATTTAGCTCAGAATAAAACGACTGCTACACTGTCCGACAGCCGACTCAACCAAAGTGACAGTTCAGAAAACCACCCACCACGACCGACGACTTGCCACGACCGTTCAAGGCCAAGTTGAACCGAAGGTTTGTTGCGAGCAATGTTTCCCACTCCAAAAAAAACCTTTATTATAAATATGTATAATATTTTTTTTATTTTTTTTTAAGTCCAAAACCCCTAAAATCACCAAAATTACACTGAAATCCCCCTTAACCTTTTTTTTATAATATTCTTCATTTATAAATTATTTAATATTTCAAATATAATTTCGTTTCTTCTGGTTCTGACTTTTTAAATTATACATTTGAATATTAAATTATTTTTAGTTATCCCAGGGCCTGTACTCGTAAATCAAAAAGCCCCTTAAAAATCCCATCACATTTATTTACCCCCTAAATTTAGGGAAAAAACCCCGAAGTTGGGATCCCTGGTTACGGTACGTCTCTATGGGCGAGTAAAGGGGATTGAAAAAGGCGTTCCCACGCACAGAGCAAGCACCAAGGTCAAGTAGGTTCGCACCATCAAAAAATTTCGTAGCCACAGTAGAGGGGATTGTAGAAGACTTTCTATTGGTTAGTAGGCCAGTCTGGCTATTTTGAGCTGTATGGAAATTTTTCGTAACCGTTATACAGCAAACGAAGATATGTAAAAAATCGGAAATATTCCGTAGAATTCAATGCACTATTTTTAAAACAACTGACATTAGGGGAACTTATAGAAAATGGCGGCCAAAGTTGGTAAAAAACACTTTATTTCGTTTAAAAAAAAAAATAGGCTTTATTTTAAAAAAGTTTAATACAGAAGTTGTGGAACTATTTATTTCGGATCGGTCTAGTCCGGTCCGATGTCAATAAATTGTAAAATATATTATTTATTTAAAAAAAACCGTAAAAAATCGCATTATTTTAAAACGCCCGTATCTCTTTGCAAAAAAAAATTTTTGAAACCGAAAAATAGTGAAAATATAGCTCTTGAAAAGCCAAAAAAGAGCGTATTTTCAAATTTTAAAAATATTAAAAAGATCTTGCAGAAATTTGATTTTTCGAAAAAAAGTGTTTTTTTTTTAAATTCCTATAACTCATAAACCCGTGACTTTTTATAATCGTGTCTATGCTTAAAATTTTCTTTAATAGTTGCCGTAACATGTGCGAGTATTGCGCGCTTCATTAATTGATCGGTAATATGCGAAATATCGGTCAAAAAGGCATTTTAGGCACTCGAAATTAATTTCTTTGACTATAGCATTCCGCCCCCAGCTTCGCCCGTGGATATTTGCGAACAAAATAAAATATACCCTATACCTACCCTTATCCCTACCCCTACCGATACCGCTTTTTAATTATTTTTTTTTATAATAAAAGAACACTTATTGTGACTGAACTATAATAGTTAGACATATGCTATCGCGACACTTTTTGTAGATAATGATGTGTTCTGCAAAGTCGTAGTACATTATTTTGTTCTATCATCAATAGTTTTCGCAGCGCACGCGATGTAAGGAATTTCTTAGGTATTTTTTTTTACACCTTGGGTTACATTATTGGAGTTTTAGTAAGGATCCCTGATCCCTAATTTAAAAAAAAAAAATAGAATATAGCCTATGTCACTCAGGGTGAATGTCAATTTTATTTTTGACATATTAGTAGACCTAGGCGCCATCTATTGGCGTGAAAAAAAAACGTCTTTTTTTTTTTAAATGTCATCTTGAAAAAAAATACATGGCAACCTTGCTTGACACTCGTGCTTGATATGACTTTTTTTTTTTTTTTTTTTTTTATTATTGATTGGCAATTGTACTAATCACATTTCTGCCACTTCTGCCAGTGTCACGTCGTTATTCAGTTATATATAACTGTCGAAATTTAGTATCGAAACTTTCAGGAATCTGAAATAAATATACAATACTACTTCTATATTTACAATTATTGTGGTGGTAGACCAACTCTGTGAGAGTGAGTATACACACCATAGAGTAACTTATTAATACTATACACAACAACATAACCTGTATCTAATCTACGTATTGTAAATAAAATTTTACCATGCATTGCATTTGTTGTAACTTGTTAGTATGTGGTCCAAGAGTGTTGTGGTGAGGAAGATGGACCCTGTGGAGCTGGAGCTGCCGGTGACGGTATGTCGTGGTGCACCACTACAGCGCCTGGCCGTGCTACAGAGCTGTGCAGGCCGACCGCGCCGTTTAGCTCGCTGCTCCGTGAGACCGCGCGCGCTACGTCTTCGTGTGGAGGAGCCGGCCGAGTCCTCCGGCGGGGACATAGAACCGCCCCAGATCTCTATGGAGAGCAGCGCGCAGTGTCCCGACGCTCGCACCTACGCCGTGTTGCTGCTCCGGGATAAGGAGATACGACTCGCTCCTGTACAAGGTGACGCATCTCTCATAGTTATATACTGCGTCTACATAAACAAATGGGCACAAGTAAGTGTATATGTTGTGTTGTGTGCAGGCATAATTCAGTTACGACCGTCTTGCTCCTACTTGGACAAACAAACGAAGAAGAAGAAGGAGAATGGAGCAGACTGTTCTGATGATGAGGAAGAGGGAGAACCAGAGGCCCATCAGGTTTGTGGTCAACTGCTCATGCATCTTGTATGGACTCACCACACGCATGTTGCATGAGAGTAGGGCTGTATAAATATAAGTTGTGTCAACAGGTGACAGTGAAGTTTGCACGTCAGGAGACAGAAGGTGCCAAAAGAGCTCGCGAGCAGTCCTACGAGTATCTCAACAAGAAGACCTCCGAGGAGCCCTGGTATGATGCCGAGTTCCACTCCGAGGACTCTGACCTTGCAGAGGTATGCTCATTTATTTATAACATAGAGATATATGAAACTTTGTCTGATATAAAGTCAGGGAAATGAGAAAATAATGTAAAAGTATTTAAATAATTGGCCTGTTATACTGAGTTGAGAGCTATTGGGATCTTGGTATATCTGTTTACTACATATGTGTCTTCCACAGTTATCCCGGCTACAGCTGTCATGTGGGTCGGTAGCCGGTCCTGCCCTGCAGCTCCCCGCCACACGGTACTTGTCAGCCCTACTGCCGGCCCCTTCCTCTGCTGCACCCACTACATCTGCAGCTACCTCGGACTCATCAGACACGCCTGTGAACATTGCATGTAGAGATCTGCTTGTCAGTGGTGAGTAGATAGAGCGGTATAGGTATATCTACACTATTAAACTAATGTCTGAGTTTGTTTTTAAACAATCTTCACAAAACTTGTTTTTACAATAATCACTATCTATGGATACCTAGGACTTAACATTTTTACAGCATTGAGCATTGTCAATTATTTAATCTATGGCATTGCCTTGCAAAATTAATGAAAGATATAAATTAAATTCTTGTTTTATATTTAAGACAATCTAGTCTTATGGTATCCATCAGACAACCCTAGATAGAGAGATGTGATGTTACAGCTCAGTTGGTGCGGTTCTCGGAGGTTGTCCGTGTGCTGGGTGCTCCCCCGGACGTGGTGCTGCGGGCGCTGGTGTCTACCGGGTGTCTAGTGCGGGGACTGTGGACGCCCCGCTCGAGCCTGCTACACTCGGGACCCCAGGCCCGTGCCCGCGACCTGCTGCTCAGTCTGCTGGCCACGCAAGAGACCGTGTCCCGGGCCCAGCTGTCCCGCGCCGCCCGCCTGCCACCCGCCACACTGGAGGCCGCGCTCCAGGCCGTGTGTCGGCCGGCCGGCCGTCTGTGGACCCTGCGCCTGCCGCCCGATCGCAGCTTCCTAGAGCGCCATGCGGACCTGGCCGAGCGACAGCGGCGACACTGGGAGGCTCTCCAGCGTTCGTTCTCGGAGACCGGCGCGACAGACACCCCCCGACGGACCCGCGGCAGGTCGCTCAGGGAGCCCGACCCGGCCCCTCTCCCCGCACCGCCCCGCACCACACCCAAACAGTAATTATCATCATTACAGCTTTTGATATTTTTTGGCATAAAACCAATCATGGAATTTGCAACCTTGGTGATTTTGATACACTTTGGTACAGTGGCAAGCATTTCTATTCTATGTCTATTTTTGAGCAATTTGCCACAAAGTCGTCTGTCATGTCTGTCGTTCACAACTCACAAGACACCAAGCCAGGTTTACGAATGTGCAATGTGTTCCTTAACTATGTTACTTGTTAGTATTTTTTAAACATTGTTATTAATGTCTATTATTATGTTTTAAGATATATAGTATGTGTAAAGGGGTCAAATTGAAACAGGCAGTAACAGTATCAAGTTAAATATATTTAAAGAAACACAATGTTAAAAACTTATAAACATGTCAACAGGAATTAAGTACAAAATGAAAGACTTTAAAGGTTTTGTCATGTAGCAGTTATAGCTATCTTATACCTAGGTAACTAGCAGTGCATTTAGCGCACAATTAGATACATCGTGCGCGACCTACACCAATATTCATCTATATTATTGTTCTACATTGACTATGTTCCTCCTATATGTATTCTGATAAATAAATATAATGGTAAATTATTATATAATTTGTACTTCTGTTTGCACACACTATCAACATTTTAGTAAGTATAGGTATCTGTTAGATAAATAACACATTAAAGACAACAACATAAAGATCTTAATCATCAAACAGTTGTGCGACCGCGAGTAGTGTCAGTGTAGCAACGAGCAACAGTGTCGGTGTGGACGCGAGTGTCGCGACAGGAGCTCCGTTACAGAAGGTAGTGTCACAGCCGCCCGTCACAGACAGCTGCTCCACCAGCCGCGACCAGGAGCACAGTCCCACTCGACATTCGTCCAGTTGTAGTGGCTGCTCTCCCCACATCAACAACACCTGGTGTCTGCTGGGCTCCCCCGACCCGCACCGATACAGCACGGCAGCCATGTTCCCCGAGTAAGGCGCCAGATATGAGGTCCTCCAGCGACGCGCCTGTGTGAGCGCCCCGTGGTAGTTATCCCCGGTGAGCGGCGCGCGGTCCCTGAAGGCCCCCAGCGAGGTAGCCAGCAGCGACAGACTCTCAGCTGTACCTACATGCACCTTCACGCGCGGCTGCTGCGGCGACTCTGTAACATTACATTAGCGGGAGCGGGTCAAGATTGCTGTTACGATGAGTACCTACCAATTTATCAAAGAGACTAACCTTCAGCATTAATCTGTCCCGTGAAGAAGTCCATCATGTCCCGAGCTAGTCCACAGCCCAACTTGGAAGAGAGCGAAGACCCGTACCCCACCGAGTAGTAGCTGGTGAGGTCCTCCTCGTACTCCAGCCGTCGCAGGTCCTCCTTGGTGAATACCTGCGATACATACATAGCTGTTACATCGAGATATACCTATACTACTAACTAACACTGAGTACTGACCGAGCACCAAGCTGACAGCTGCACGACGTCCCAGGCCTTGTTGTACCGACACATGAGATAGACCGCCCGTACTGTGCTCGCGTCCAGTTCGTACGTGAACCCCATGCGCCGAGACACGTTGCTCAACATCTGTAACATAACACAGTGTGGGTGATGACTGATGGTGGTCATCATGATAGTGGAGACAGTAGGTACGCACCTCCCTATACTCTCCCTTAGAGCGGAACACTGTGAGCTGAGTGCGCGTGTCATTGTTTTCCTCCACGTGGTGTCTCCATGCCGGACAGTACAGATGCGGCTGTAACAGACCAGTATAACATACAGATACCTAGTAGCTATCACATCACCACTATCTCTGGTCACACACTCACCCGCAGCAGTTTGTCATCATGTCCCCGCGGCACGTCTCCCGCCTCCAGCTGCTGCCCGAACACTCCCTCAGCGAACGCTCGCAGACTCGTCGACACTCGCGGCTCGTTCGCGAACTTGAACTAAAACTGAGATCATCAGACGGGCGACGGAGCGAGCACCAACTGTGCCGGTGTGAACATCGCGCAATAGTCTAGGAACTAGCGTGCTCATTCACCGATGAAAGGTTACTGACCAGATCATATAAATACAAAACTTTTTATATGTGGCTGGAGTCTTTTTGGTATGATGGGCGGATACGGTAAGGTTGAATGGTTACCGATATCTGTCCGCTATATTTTATAGCGATATATTTTACGTGTAGGTAGTATAGTGGCAGACATTTACAAGATTATTCAACGCAGTATTTCAACATTGCTTTCACCATTGTAATCGTCTGGAGCGCAGTCTGACCACGTCTACCTACCAGTTGGCAAAAGTTATACGGATTGGGACATGTGGATGGATCGTATTATATTTATTTAGAACAATGCGGGAAGAGTGTATATGGTGATTGTACAGTAGATACACACCAGATAGTCGTGTCGGTTTCTCGTGAACAAGCCGGGGTAGCGCTGTCTCCAGGCCTGGCCCAGCCGCTGTACACTCAGGTACCCCTCGCTAGTGAGAGCGCCCGGATTTGCCACCTGAGGTCTGATCCAGCGCTCCAGCAGCTGGATGTCCGCCTCGCAGATCCGTTCCTATAATGATCAATCAGATAGCTAAAGTGTTATTTTTTGTTATTGTAAAACAACCCTAAGACTACCCGAGTGCATCACCTAGCTATAGTTAAATGGTATGTAGGTATATGGAAGGCAATCTATAGTGGCGAGTCTATGAGTGAAGGCAGCGGCAATCTTATTGCTCTCCAATCACAACATACCACCGTACGTACCCCGGTTTGTCTGTAGTTGCCCGCGCGGTAGTTGTCGAGCAGTCGTTCCCGTAGAGTGTCCAACAGCTGTATGTCTCTCAGCTCGTCACTGTCCGGTAGATGTGACCCGTGACGAAACAACATCCACAGTGACACCGGACGACATCCTGCCATCACAACATACAATTATTATTACCTACCCTTACTAACTTTCATCCCTTGTTATAGCCTGCCTAAGGTTCAAGCTTACTCCATATCAAATTTCCACTTTAGCATTTTGTACATTCCTCGGTGATAGTATAGACTATAGAGTGGCTACAAACAACAATCCAACAACTTCTCAGTAAAAGGAAATACTCTTCACCGCGTGTCGGGTATTGAGACAGTAGCGCCATCTATCGATCATCTGCCAGTCAGAATTTACCAGACAATATTATAAGTACAAAACTGTTTCTGAAGTTTTTTGATATTGTGAGCGAATACGGGTGGGGAGAATGGTTATAGTGTCATAGTATATACTCATATAAATACTCATCATGCTGACCACAATCATTACTCTAGTGGCAGACGAAACTAAAAGTATTTAAACGGACCAAACCTTGCGCTTATCATTCGGTTTTGTAAAATTTGTTAAAAAAACGTCAGCCAGCTAAATTATTGCTAATTTTAGGGATATTGAATAATTTAAACAACACTTTTTAAGTTTAACCGCCCCAAAACACAAGTGACTATTAGATTGAATAAAAGTTCTCCTCTCCGCTATCCGTCCACCATATCAAAAGAGAACTATTTATATTATGATATCGTCGATTACCTACCGACTGTCTGGCTCACGGTAACATTTCATCGACGAGTTTACACGCTATTTCCCAGACTATCTGTACCTATAAGCAGGCGTCTCTGTGCTATAAGTACCTATATAAAAAGAGAAGTTCCGATTCACTCACTCACTGACTCATCAACGCCCAGCCCAAACTCTTAGACCTAGGAAGCTGAAATTTTGCACATAGGTTCCCTTTATTGTAGACAAGGAATAAGGAAGGACATTTCGATATTCATTTCAAAATATGGGGTAAATACGTTTGTATGGAAAATCTTCTTCCCTGCGTGTATCAACTTGAAACTTGGGTACAAATATTCTGCAAAAAATATAATAAAACTCGTGGGGTGCAACGGGGTGTAGAAGTTTGTATAGGGAAATCGTGTTACCTGCGTGTATCGACTACAAATATTTTTCAAAACAAAACCATCCTTACGAAATTGTTAAATTGGTCATGGAGAAATATTTTTACGGGACTGGGAATATCTTCTGGAAATTTATACTTTTTTGAACTTCTGACTGACGGGGAATTTACGCAGGTAAAGATAAAATTAAGGGAAATTTCTGCGTATTTACATAAATTACGTCATTAATTCCTAATTCTACGCGAACGAAGTCGTGGGCAAAAACTAGTAAAAACTTATATAAAGTGGATTTTTTTGACTTGTCTTATTTGGTAAACAAACTGCATGTATAGGTACTTTTATTTATTTATTTTTAAATAAAAGTTTAAATTTAGCTCTGCAAATGCAAAATAGGTTAAAAATGTTAATTATTATGAAAATGACAATTCATTTAAAAAAGACCAAATAAGGCAAGTCAAAAACTTTACGAGTACCTATTTATTTATACCTATTATTATTTCGATGTGGTCCCACATTTTTTTATTATCGTAATATTATTCAACAAATCAGCCATTTTTGAGATCTATTATATAGGTACAAGCGGGGTACAAATAAAGTTCTTCTTGGCTTGTCAATTTAAATTCCTTTAAAATGGTCAATGAGAGAGAATACATCATAATTATTATTATGAAGAGTGAGAAGTAGGTACATTGTGTAAGTAAGTAGGTAGATATAGGTATTTGTATGAAGTGAACCTTAGACCTATTGTAATGTAACATGAACATTTATAGGTCGTACCAAATAAGTTTACACTTGGAGAGCATTACCAGTGGGGAGTGTATTGCAGATATAACCGCTGCCGAAATAATTATATGTACATTACCTTTATACACCTATTATACAACATGTGTCCCAATATAAAAGGTGCATGATCATCACCATCATAGTCCACCTTGACTTATTTTGCAGCGAGTACCTACTACATTATGGACGCTGGACAATCTGGACACGGTCCAACTACAGACTAGTGACGTGTTCATTAAGACGATACATTCAAATAAAATCATAGTTTGAGGGGCGTGGCCTAGCTGCATACGATACTCTAGCGCTACCCAGCGCTACGTGATCGATTGGTCTCTCCGCTGAATCTCTCTCTGTCGCATTGAATAGAAACAAAAGAGAAGAGGCGCACGGAAGGTGCTTGGAACAAACGTCCTAAGTGACAAATCAAAAATAATTTATTTAAATTAAAGGAGTAGCTTTATTGAAAATCTAAATTAACATCTTACTTTAGTAATAGATGATACAAATTTGTATTTAATTTAATAAACAGTACTTCATATACTACTGAGAAATTTGGAAAGGAGACTATTTTCAGAGGCTACTTTGCAATTTTTTTCTATCGAGCAAAGTTTCTTAAAACATGTTTTATGATTAACAGATTATTATGAAATATGATTAATTATAACATGTAATTTTTTCTATATTTCTAAGAGCTTTAGGTTTCACTCAAAACGATTTGAAAAAATATGATTTAATATGAAGGTAGCCTCTTAATGTCATCATCGGTATCCTCTCAAATGCTCTAAAATAAAATATATAATTTCAGAAGCTATAATTTTAGTTGCTATAAATATTCATTTTCTATAAATTTAGGTCCTGTAATTTTAAAAATCTATAAATTTGTTTGATATATTTTTTTAAATCTATAATATTAATTCCTATAACGTATTGTTTTCTATAATTGCAGTTGCCATAATTTTCAAAATCTATAATTTCAAGTCCTATAATTTTTATAATGTCTATTTTCAATTGCACTAATGGCTACTTTTCTATAATTGCTGTTACTATAATTTTGAAAATATATAATCTCAAGTCTTATAATTTTTATAATCTCTAATTTCAGTTGCACTAATGGTTACTTTTCTATAATGGCAGTTATTATAATTTTCTAAATATATAAATTCATTTTCTATAAATTTATTAATCTATAATATCATTTGCTCTAATGGATTGTTAAAATAAGTGTACTCACTATATTTTTAAACGTATAACTTCATTCTATTTACATTTACAAATATATAATCATAAAAAATATTTTTCTATAATGTAATCAATTTAAATAAGTACTATTATTAAAATTTACAGTAGATTTTGTTAATGTCTGTTGCAGTAATTTTTGATTCCTATTCCCCTAATTTGTAAATAAAAATAGGTTAGCGAGGAGCGAAGCGACGAGCGTGGTTCGAATAGTGCTAAAACAGAGCGCGAGACGAGCGAGCGAAGCGAGCGTTCCGCGGCAGCGGACGGCGAAGCGCCAGAAACTCATAAATACCTAAACAACCATCACTTGTTGATAACGGATATGATACCTATATATATATTATTTATAATAAGAAAGGAAGATTTTTATATATTAATAAATATTTCGTAAATAAACTGGAAAAAATATAGCAAATTAATCATTAGATAATTAAATGTTGTACCTTTTGATAATTTAGACATCTTGAAAATTATAGAAAACAATTTTAGATAAAACGAAAATTATAGCAAATTATAAATTAGATCATTTAATGTTATATATTTTGATAATAGTGATTTTGAAAATTACGGATATCGATTTTAGACAAAAGAAAAATTATAGCAAATAAATAATTATTAAATGTAATTTTATATATTTTGATGATAGTGATTTTGAAAATTACAGAAATCGATTTTAGGGTAAAAAAAATTATAGCAAATGAATAATTATAGAACTTAATTTTATATATTTTGATAATAGTGATTTTGAAAATTAAAGAAATCGATTTTAGGTTTAAAAAAAATTATAGCAAATGAATAATTATAGAATGTAATGTTATATCTTATGTACCTATATATTCTAATATTATATCAGAACATTTTAGAGATATTGTAGGAGACCCGTCATCATCAGTATTACAAGTACACTATCTATACCTACTCCTCCCTCAGTTTGACAGAGTCCGCACCTTGTTGTGTCCAAGATGTTTCCGTCCACAGATTAGTACCTACACGCTTACTATCGCTTTTTGTTAGTATTTTAGTTAGTAACGTTGGGGCTGGAACTTTTATCTTTATTCAGTCATTTCGGACTGGGAGCTTGGATACAATAAGGTTTGAAATCACAGCTACATTCTCTATATATATTATTTCTCAAATTTTTTGTCGGTATCAAGTATCAAAGTTATGTTTAATACGCCATTTTGAAGATTATTTTTTCCTCTAAAGACGAAAAATAAACAAACTAATCAAAACTACTTAATTGTTTCGTTTAAAATTAGAATGAGATTAGCTTACCGGGCCGGCTTCGTCTGTAAAGCTAATATTTAACTATCTTTCCCTATTATGGTTTTGAGTTCATACAAAAATCCCATAGAAAAAAGCACTCAGTACTTTTCCGAATTTTCAAACTTCCAATTTTTCTTTCCCTAAAATCGTATTCAAAACAAAAACTTTGCCAAATCGGCCAAGCCGTTCGCATATCCTTTCTTTACACAGGATTTAATTTTTATTTATTTATAGTCATTTTAGTACCCTCCTTTTGCCGCAGTCGGGTAAAATAGACATAATGGACAAGTCGGGGATTTATCTTGTAAAATACAAGGGGCGTTCAAATAAGTTCTCGGTATAGGTATGAAAACAAAGTATAGTTTTTATTATTTTTCAATATACCTAGTCCCCTCTTATCTCAATGCATTTATTAGATCGATCAATTAATTTTTTTAAACTTTTTTTAGGTTCGAGAATAAGAAATTATAACAGGGTGCCCGGGTCTGGACTATAAGGTGGGTGGTCCATGGTTTCTAACCCACAGTCGCGCGCAGTAGTCTTAGCAATGTGAGCAGTGTGGACATAAGCATTATCATGTAGAAGCAGCACACATTTAGCCAATTTCCTGGCTGCTTTCCCGTGATATTGACACCTTTATCCTTGCAGTCTATTAACAATACACCCTGATAATCCCAAAATATGGTGGCCATGACCTTTCCAGCCGAAGGAACGACCTTCAATTTCTTGGGATGTGCTGATCCTCTAATATGCCACTACTTCGACTCTTGCCCATCTCGCGGTCACCTTTGACATGTGAAGTTGGTCATGAATTATATTATATACGGTAGCAGTAGAAAGGCCAATGGTTTCAGCTATAGATTTAATTTTCACTCGACTGTCTTCCAATATAATTTTGTCCACTTTTTCAACAATTTCCTGTGAAGAGGCTTCGACAGGCCGGCGCGAGGGTCATCATCGATGTTCTCTCTCCCACGTTTAAACTCACTCGACCACTTTTGGATAATAGATTACGAAGGGCCAGATTCCCTGTAAACAGCATCCATTTCCTCTTTAATGCATTTTTGACGATGCTGTAGTTTAACTAAAAAAGTATAATTGCTCATGTTGGTAGCGTTTATGTTCAACAACTTTTTTTTGGCCTTAAGTGAATGTATATGGCCAGTATTAAAAAGTATGCAAAAAGAGGTTACAACCTATCTATACCGAGAATGTATTGAACGCCCTACGTCTACGTATATCAGATCATATTTCAATAATGTACAGTTTCCGCTACATTAGTAGTTAGTACGATGTTGTCAAGTTTATTTTTGTGTCCGCACATTACCTACGAGTTACGACACAATGTTTATGTTCCGCCTATATTTGAGAAGACATAAACTTTAAATAAATGCATCGTTACTAGTATTATATACTACTTGTACTTCCTGCGCTCTAAATACTATAATACTCGCACTCTGATAACAAGTGCATTACCCCGAGATTACCCTACTTGTATAGTTGCATGTTTGGTACGGCTTGGTGTTGTAGTTGTCCTAGCTGTGGTCCGTGTGTTCACTGCTCACTGCTCCACTCGCACGAAGTCGGGACTAAGTGTGCTATATACCTACTCCGTTTATTGAACAAGCATCAGAGATCAGAGATCAATTATTAGTAACACTTGCTGTGACTGTGACAGTGTGTGACAGTCTGAGAGATTCTCATACAATAAAGTGTCTACATTGAACCTACCCGCTACCCGCTACCCGCTACTCGCAATCCACTCTAACTACATATATGTGCCTGTATACGAAATGTTTCTATAAAATAATCTATATATATAAAAATGAAACCCGTTTTCCGTTGTCACGACATAACATGAAAACGGCTGAACCGATTTGGCTGATTTTAGTCTTAAAATATTCCTAGATATCCAGGGAAGGTTTTAAAGGTGAGACAATTCGAATAATTGCCGAAAAACCCCTAAAAACAGCCCTTTTCTTTTTCCCATAATAACAGAGTCAATTTGAACCTTATTGCTATTCAATAAAGTTAATTTTAAATTAAAAGCACTCATTGTTGTCTATGCAATGTAGATGTGTTCCTAATGTCACCGCACAAATTTAAAATTCGCGTGCGTGTTGGAGAATCTAATGTCGCGTTCCGACACTCAACAAAAGTGATAATATCGCGAACGCGACCAAATTGAATAGTCACAAAATGTAATTTAAGTAATTTAATAGATCATTAGTAGTACTGATTTTCAGTTTGGTCGGCTTCGCGAAACTTAATTTTGCCTAGGAGTAGGGGTAGGAGTAGAGGTAGGAGTAGGGGTAGGTGTAGTGGTAGGGTAGGGTAGGGTAGGGGTAGGGGTAGGGGTAGGGTAGGGTAGGGTAGGGGTAGGGGGTAGGGTAGAGGTAGTGCAGGCAAGCCAACGTTTGGGCAGGACAACGTCTGCCGAGTCCGCTAGTGATGAAATAATTTTACATACTTAGATCAATAAGACAATATTTAGGGACAGTCAACTCCGCCTCGTGACCTCATTGCAGTGGATCTTCTTTTATAGTAAGTATAGACCGTATAGGTAGGTATGTGTTACAATAATAGAATGGATAGTACAAGCTGCACGTGCCCAGTTTAGTCAACAATCAAGTTTGTCTTCAAGGTCACCCACACCAGCATGCTCCACACCGGTTCCCAAGTTCCCAAACTTAACGGTCATGAAACCCATAACATAGTTAGGTATGGTAGGTATGTACGCAGTATGACAAACCATGGGAGACAAACATGCAGTACAGAATGCTAAGATTACGAGGCTGCACCGCACCACGCACACCACGCATCGTCTTACTAATGCGCAACGTAAGATGAGCACAATATAGTACCCACACTAATAGAATTTTAGAAATATACGGACCGATTTTCGGATTTCGTTATTGGCAATTTTGGGTTACAATATTACGTGTTTTTGTGTGTAGACTGTAGATGTGTTGTTGTGCTCAACTTACGCCGCGCGACCTATACAGACTGTAGATGTGTTGTTGTGCTCAACTTACGCCGCGCGACCTATACAGACTGTAGATGTGTTGTTGTGCTCAACTTACGCCGCGCGACCTATACAGACTGTAGATGTGTTGTTGTGCTCAACTTACGCCGCGCGACCTATACAGACTGTAGATGTGTTGTTGTGCTCAACTTACGCCGCGCGACCTATACAGACTGTAGATGTGTTGTTGTGCTCAACTTACGCCGCGCGACCTATACAGACTGTAGATGTGTTGTTGTGCTCAACTTACGCCGCGCGACCTATACAGACTGTAGATGTGTTGTTGTGCTCAACTTACGCCGCGCGACCTATACAGACTGTAGATGTGTTGTTGTGCTCAACTTACGCCGCGCGACCTATACAGACTGTAGATGTGTTGTTGTGCTCAACTTACGCCGCGCGACCTATACAGACTGTAGATGTGTTGTTGTGCTCAACTTACGCCGCGCGACCTATACAGACTGTAGATGTGTTGTTGTGCTCAACTTACGCCGCGCGACCTATACAGACTGTAGATGTGTTGTTGTGCTCAACTTACGCCGCGCGACCTATACAGACTGTAGATGTGTTGTTGTGCTCAACTTACGCCGCGCGACCTATACAGACTGTAGATGTGTTGTTGTGCTCAACTTACGCCGCGCGACCTATACAGACTGTAGATGTGTTGTTGTGCTCAACTTACGCCGCGCGACCTATACAGACTGTAGATGTGTTGTTGTGCTCAACTTACGCCGCGCGACCTATACAGACTGTAGATGTGTTGTTGTGCTCAACTTACGCCGCGCGACCTATACAGACTGTAGATGTGTTGTTGTGCTCAACTTACGCCGCGCGACCTATACAGACTGTAGATGTGTTGTTGTGCTCAACTTACGCCGCGCGACCTATACAGACTGTAGATGTGTTGTTGTGCTCAACTTACGCCGCGCGACCTATACAGACTGTAGATGTGTTGTTGTGCTCAACTTACGCCGCGCGACCTATACAGACTGTAGATGTGTTGTTGTGCTCAACTTACGCCGCGCGACCTATACAGACTGTAGATGTGTTGTTGTGCTCAACTTACGCCGCGCGACCTATACAGACTGTAGATGTGTTGTTGTGCTCAACTTACGCCGCGCGACCTATACAGACTGTAGATGTGTTGTTGTGCTCAACTTACGCCGCGCGACCTATACAGACTGTAGATGTGTTGTTGTGCTCAACTTACGCCGCGCGACCTATACAGACTGTAGATGTGTTGTTGTGCTCAACTTACGCCGCGCGACCTATACAGACTGTAGATGTGTTGTTGTGCTCAACTTACGCCGCGCGACCTATACAGACTGTAGATGTGTTGTTGTGCTCAACTTACGCCGCGCGACCTATACAGACTGTAGATGTGTTGTTGTGCTCAACTTACGCCGCGCGACCTATACAGACTGTAGATGTGTTGTTGTGCTCAACTTACGCCGCGCGACCTATACAGACTGTAGATGTGTTGTTGTGCTCAACTTACGCCGCGCGACCTATACAGACTGTAGATGTGTTGTTGTGCTCAACTTACGCCGCGCGACCTATACCTAGGTACTAATAAAGCTGAACAGTTTGTTTGTTTATTTGAACGCACTAATGTTTGGAACTTTATATATGGAAGGTTATTGGCTATATGACCTAGAGGTGAGAGAGCAGCCGGCAGGATGTAACCTCAAGAAGGCAAGACACAGCTAGTCTCTTTATAAATATCGTCAGACGACTCCGCACTTAGCACTCATCACTCGATAGTCTAATACGATACCACCCAATACCTAGTAAACAGCAGGATTATTACATTTTATTATTTAACTATGTATGTACCACATTAGCTCGAAGACACGATGGTAGATGGACGTCAAGGATTACGGAGGTCGACAGACCACCAGCGAGATGGAGTGACGACATCGTGAAGAGAGAGGGTAGAGCGTGGAGGAGAACTGCGGAGGATAGGGAGAAGTGGCGCAATGCTGAGAAGGTCTACGTCCAGCAGTGGACGTACACAGGCTGAAGAAGATGTACCACCTACCTACCTACGCCTATAACTAACTTTCAGCTTTTATCTCCTCCCAATATCCCACTGCCTCTTGAGCTATATATTTAGTTATATCTATGTGTTATCTACTATCCACTAGGCACCTACTAACTACCTATTATAAAAAACTATTAGTCACGACGATTAGTTATGCGATGGTGGTTTTTGTTAAAATGTAACCTTGGTTTAAGTTTATAATGTGTTTTTCATACATCCTTTTAGACTGCTCAATATTGTCACATCATATGTTAATCAAAACATACTCAATACTGTTATATGTGCAAGCAGCCTAGGAGCCTGAGCAGAACGTACTGATTACAGGCCCGTAATCAGGATTTTTTGGACCAATTTGTACTTATATTTGTATTCCATATAACGAGCCCTGTCCTTGGATAAAAAAAAATTTTTTACGTTTTAATTTTTCCGCCAAAATTAGCCCCTAAAATCACATTCGAATTTTACGCTAACGTCCGCGATTGGTAGGTAATGCAACTCTATACCTATTATGTACCAAGTTTCAACCTTTTCGTCCAGTAGATTCGGAAAAAATAAGCTGTGACAGACGAACAGATAGACACAAATGACATGAGTGATGCTATATGAGTTTCTCTTTCTTTACTCTCTATCTACCGAGAGTTAGTGGATCTGTGGTGGAAACTGCCGGCCAGTTCTACAGAGCAGTTCCGGAAGCAGCGTTGTCATATTGGGAGATTTGTGAGGGTGTCCACAAATCCTTTTTTAAATAGTGTAATAAAATCATTTTAGCCGTTTAGTAGAGTCTCTACACAAACATTGGGACAGTCGGATAGACAAACAGACAAAAGTTTTAAACATCGTTATTTATACTTCAGACTTCAGTAAGTCCCCCGTCTGTCTGTATATGGCCGCCTCACGCAAAACTACTGAACGGATTTTGATTTACCTATCATTTTTAGGTGCTGAGCATTAACAGTTTAAAATAATCAAGTAGGGAAAAAATAGGTATGATGTCTAATCTTACAGAGATATAAGTAACCGAAGGATGCTGTTTGGACCTAGTTATAGGTATTATGTATAGCAGACCTGGTACATCATGTATCCTCCCGTTGGGTACACCGGTAGTAACAAACGGGTACGCTGTCTTGGTGCCGAACCACACATACGGACTCTCGTCTCCTGACAGACAACTCTCGTCGCCTTGCACCACCTGCACCACCTGCACTGACACTATACCTGCAGTCACCACCGCGCACACTACACTCCACATGATAGCTACTTGGTTATTATGTTCACATTTATAGGGGAAGTATTATTGTATAGCTACGAGCTACGAGCGACGAGCGACTCGGTGTGGGATTGGTGTGAGACTGGTTGACTGTGTGACTGGTAGCTGCTGGTATGTACTATGTACTGTAGATACAATACCACCACCACCACAACACAACTCACGTACAAGTTGTTGTATAGAACATGCGTGCAGGCAGGCAGTGTCCGCCTCCCGCCTCCCGCCTCACCTCACACCTCACACACACCTGTTGTACCTACATATTATACTTGTTGAGAGACACAAGAGCTATTCGCGAATGGTAGGTATACCTACTACCTACCTATTATTGTGGCCCCGTTTTATAAAAATATTATAGGTACCTACGTAATG
The DNA here is from genome assembly GCA_963924495.1 of Nemapogon koenigi. Taxonomy (NCBI): domain Eukaryota; kingdom Metazoa; phylum Arthropoda; class Insecta; order Lepidoptera; family Tineidae; genus Nemapogon; species Nemapogon koenigi. Next base: position 62,846 of record OZ004643.1, read on the forward strand.
TTCAGTATAAACTACATGCGACTATTTGTTATTCCCACAATACAACGAAACGCAATAGGCACTATTAAACTATTATATAAAAATTATAAGTAGGTATATATATATATTAAGTTAGGTAGGTATGTCTAATTCGGCTCGGCGACGATAAATGGCGTAGACAGAGAAACCAATAGACAAGTGGTTGGCGTGGCCACATGAGATAGAACGAAAGTAGGAAAACTCAAAGTTGTTTAGCAGCCTTAGTGCTTGCCTTGCCCGCTTGCACCAATGTTAAGAGCGTCCTAAAGTAACGCGTAACCCATTTAGGTTGTCCTAGCGAGGAAAATGCATTGCACGTTAGGATTGTCCTAAACACGATAAGAGGATCTTATGTTTATGTATGACGCCGATTTCGTTCATCCTTAATAAAATGAGCAACACTCTAGAAGGAATTTTACCCAGATCAAGGATAATAAGGCCCAGACCCGATTTTTTTTATAAATTTGTCATAAATTGTAAAAAAAATCGTAAAAAATAAATAAATATTATGACGTTTTTTTTTAAATATCGCGTATTGATAGCATTATAAATATCCAACCAAATAGATGAACGTTTGGTATATCGGTAAGTTTACACAGGTACAGTTATATATATCTTCCAATTTTTAAATTGTTTTTGTCAGATTTTAACTTATAGGTATATAAATTTTTTAGGAACAGCAACGGTTTTATGACAACAATAATATCAAAAAATATGAAATATAACGAATACTACGCATTTATATTCCTTGCTACGCATAGAATCACGCAGGTCAGCCAACCGTAAAAGTCAAAATAGATTGATCAAATCAATCACTTAATTATTAGGTTGGTGCAAGGACCCTTGGCTCTCAGTCATCTTGTATCTGTCAAAAATATGGTAAATCTAAAACGCCTATTACACTATACAATTTTTAGAAAATCTATTTAGGAAATAGGAAGATGTAATTGCAGTTAGGACAGTTAGCATCCTATTTAGAAGAGTTAGGAAGGCCCGACCGCTCTGTTTCCTATTTAGGACGACTAGTTGGCAGTTGGAAGGCGCCCGTGCTTCGAGTCAGACGTGTAGCGCGCGCGCAGCCACAGAGCAAGTAAAAATGACAACTATTCCATCAGCGGCGGCGGCAATGCCTGCCGAAAGAGAAATTTTATTAAAATTAATAGAAGTTTATAGGGAGATGCCATACCTACATTTACGAGTTTTAGAGGTTTTAGCAGTCTCTGTACGAGATACGAGAAAATTAAACACTTTTATACGAAATTTAAACAATGTTAACTGCCCGCGCCACTTATCCACGCTAGTAGTAAGAACATAATCATTCCATAAATGAATAATTTTAATTGTATTGGTTTTGACTATAACTATTAAATTGTAAATCACTTATTATTTGTTTCTTTTGATAGCCTTATAGTCCCAAACTCAGGGAATAAAACTACCCCAAACTGAATAGTGTAAATTTTGGATATTGTGAGATTTTTTTTAAACTTATACTTGTACGAGATTATGTAACGGAAAGTACGAGATATTTGGCAACCTTGGTACGAGAAAAAACATCTGGTATCTGGCAACCCTGCGTCTGTCCGATTTAGTGTAGTGTGATCGCTAGCTTCCTACTTAGGTTCCTAACTGTTCCTAATTAGATTTTCTAAAAATTGTATAGTGTAATAGGCGTTTTAGACAATGTACGAACGCTAGTATTATATGCTCTCGGAACGCTAAATCCTAATATTATATGCAGAAACTTATAACCGAATTATAATAATTATATAAAAAGTATGCGCAGCCCATATTCCAGCTCAATTTATGCATTTAACCTAGGTACTTAAATAATAAAAAATCCGAAAAACAACAACCGGGCATAACGCAGGACAGTTTCGTTAAGTTTTGTATTTCAGTCGGACCCATACATTTTATCTATTCTATATGCTGTGGATGCAACCTACTTGGTTGGTTATGTTTTTAATATTTTAGTCCCCCTTTCCCGCGCCTCTTCTGCCGAAGTTCTGCTATTCTTTCTATTTCCGTTCTCAGTTTCCTTCTCCCCTTTTTGGTTCTCGTCCTGGGCTTGCTTCAGTAAAGATTCTTCTAAAAAGGTCATTTTTGTTAGTCTAGAGTCCATTCGAATTCGAATCCAAGGTCCGTTGAAGATGCTCCCGGCCATTGGTCGCGCCTTTGCCTCCGGTTTCATAAGGTCTGTTTACACTCCTTCACGATGTTCGTGCGAAATCTCCATTTTCGTGTTACCTGCTTTTCATATAGACGCTTCACAGACGATTCATTGAACGGCAGAGCTTTATTCAGCATCGTGTACAAAATAATTCCAATGGACCACATATCAGCCAACTTTGGTAGATAGGGCACTCCTTCGAGAACTTCGGGCGCGGCGTACGACAACGACCCGCAATACGTCTCATTCAGCAAATCTCTGTCCCTCTGCCTTACGGACCTTGCGAAACCAAAATCAGTAATTTTCACATTATAGTTTATGAGTATATTCTCACACTTCAATCAAGTCCCTGTGCTGTGCGCAATGTTCATCGTGTGTATACAATGGACCCCGGACAAAATCTGTCGCATCCATAGCCTGCTTTGATTTTCCGGAACCGCTCCATTTTGCGTCAAAAAGTCGAGAAGATCGGCCTTCTCCGCGTACCGTAGGAATATGAAATACTTGGCGCGACGCTGGAATATTGTAGACACGTTGACAATATGAGGATGGTTGACTTGTATGAGTACCTATTTGAACACTATTCTATTCGTTTAAGCGCTTATTACACTATACAATTTTTAGAAAATCTATTTAGGAAATAGGAAGATGTAATTGCAGTTAGGACAGTTAGCATCCTATTTAGAACAGTTAGGAAGGCCCGACCGCTCTATTTCCTATTTAGGTTACGATTCTTTCTATTTAGGACGACTAGTTGGCAGTTGGAAGGCGCCCGTGCTTCGCATCAGACGTGTAGCGCGCAGCCACAGAGCAAGTAAAAATGACAACTATTCCATCAGCGGCGGCGGCAATGTCTGCCGAAAGAGAAATTTTATTAAAATTAATAGAAGTTTATAGGGAGATGCCATACCTACATTTACGAGTTTTAGAGGTTTTAGCAGTCTCTGTACGAGATACGAGAAAATTAAACACTTTTATACGAAATTTAAACAATGTTAACTGCCCGCGCCACATATCCACGCTAGTAGTAAGAACATAATCATTCCATAAATGAATAATTTTAATTGTATTGGTTTTGACTATAACTATTAAATTGTAAATCACTTATTATTTGTTTCTTTTGATAGCCTTACAGTCCCAAACTCAGGGAATAAAACTACCCCAAACTGAATAGTGTAAATTTTGGATATTGTAAGATTTTTTTAAACTTATACTTGTACGAGATTATGTAACGGAAAGTACGAGATATTTGGCAACCTTGGTACGAGAAAAAACATCTGGCATCTGGCAACCCTGCGTCTGTCCGATTTAGTGTAGTGTGATCGCTAGCTTCCTACTTAGGTTCCTAACTGTTCCTAATTAGATTTTCTAAAAATTGTATAGTGTAATAGGCGTTTAAGTTAATCCTGGAAACGTGAGTTTATTTATACAAAATCTCCTCACCCCAAAAGGATTGTTATTATTTGAAATTGGATTCAGCCATATTTTTATTATTCATGGGTTCTAAAGAGCCGTTGTTTTCGATACGCGAAGGCACTGCTCGTATCGAAAACAACGGCTCTTTAGAACCCATGAATAATAAAAATATGGCTGCATCCAATTTCAAATAATAACAATCCTTTTGGGGTTTGATCTTGAACAGGCCAAAACGTTCATGTCCAACAAGGACCGGCCAGAGATAGCCCGGGGCCGAGAGGTCCGGCCCAACAATGTGCGTGCAAATTTGCTATGCCGGGCAAAGACAAGTACACAGAATTTGCCCGCACATTGTTGGGCCGGACATTCTCGGACCGGGTATGTCCTGCACAAGAATGCCGAGCAATTTGCTTGGCCGGACAAAGACAAGTACACGGAATTTGCCCGCACATTGTTGGGCCGGACCTCTCGGCCCCGGGCTATCTCTGGCCGGTCCTTGTTGGACATGAACGTTTTGGCCTGTTCAAGGCCATTCGACCGAAACGAAAGTGTCGCTGTCAAAATGTATGCTAACTCGGCAGTTTCTTTTTCAAAACCGCGTCGTAAATATTTTTGGTAGAATTTTTATTTTTAGCATACATAGGACCCCCCGCTACATCTTTTATTTTGACCAAAATGAGGAAACTTAGAACAATTATTTTAGCCATTTATTGTTTGCATAGAAAGTACTGTCATCGGTAATGAAAAGGAATGCACGGCCCGAGAATGTCCAACACTAGAATGCCGAGCAAATTGCTGGGTCGGTCATTATGCTGTTGGACACACTCGGGCCGTGCATTCCTTCCCTGGCTGGCCCTGTATGGATTCGTCGGTTTGGCCTTCGAGTCGAAACGAAAGATGTCGCGGTTCTAAATATGATAACACGGAACCCCAAAGCATGTGTTATGGGTACATGTATCTAATCTATACTAATATTATAAAGAGGTACAGTTTATAAGATTTGATGTAGGGGTAATCTCTGAAACTATAGAATCGATTTTAAAAATTATTTCATTAATAGGAAGCTAGAACCTCTCACACTTCTCACAGGCACTACACTACACACACAAGCGCAATATGTAAATGGTTGCAAAAATCTGATTCTTGAAACGGTTAGTCAAAAAAAACGACCAGCTCTATTTAATTGTACGTACGTACCTACAGTTGAATCGCCGAAACAATAAACCTTATTTTAAAAAAAAAACTGATTTTCCTTCTGTCATAAAAGCGTTCGTTCGTTACATGGCAAAAATCTGAAGCAGTTTGTCACTGACACTCACTGATGGCGCGCGTCTTTAGATAAGTTACTCTATGGCGCGCGTGTCCGGTTCTCCAGCTCTCCCTCCACAAGTTATCTCGCAATGGCCAAGAAAAAAGGAGACGAGAAGGCAGCCCCAGCCACCCTCGACGTTGACGGTGCCGACTTCGACGACGAGCCAGACTTTGAAGACCCACCGGGCTTCGTGGACGACGTATCAGACCAAGGTGCGTCATGTCGCTCAGAGGTTATGTAGCTACGGGGGCTACGCTGCCGGCTCGCACATAGTCGGGGCTGCGGGGACCTGCTGTCTAGGGCTCCCGGACTACTCTCGTGGGGGGACATAACAACATTTACAACGTCTACAAGTGCTTACGTTGATCCTATCGAATGGTTTGATCGTTAAAGTGCTTGAAACCATTCAAAGTAGAATATTAACTTATTACATATTTTATTTGGTAAAATTATACATTATACATCTCAGTACTCGAAAAGTATGCACACAGTATGCAGTACGCAACATAGAAGCAATGTCTAAAGTGTTTGTTAGTATTATTGAAGCATCATTATCAAGTTTCGTTTCATTAACAGATTGTGGATGACAACTTGAGGTATTATTTTCAATGTTATTTGAATTTACGTTTCAGAATTACTAGCAGAATTAGTAGCTCAACGTCCTAAAAAGTCAGATGGCTACGAGAATGTAGTAGTGGTAGATGGATGTCGCCAAGTGGGCCCCGAGAGATTAGGGAAGCTCCAAGGTGTCATCACCAAGATCTTCAATAAGTTTGGCAAGATAGTTAGTGAATATTATCCTACTCAAGAGATTGGAGTCACCACAGGACATATTTCTGGAGTATGGGAATGCAGCCAGTGCTGAGGAGGCCGTGTAGGCCACCAACAATTTAAAACTAGATAAACAGCACACATTCTTAGTGAATTTGTTCACGGACTTTGTAAAGTAAGTAATTTTGAAACATTTTTTTTTTTTTCTTCACGGGTTGCTTTACAGCTCCCGAAATCTTCCAGTTCCAGGGTACCCAGCGGAAGACCTAGTGTCTCCCTCGTTTAGCCGATGGTATTTGTGAGGCTATATCTAACGAGTGGCTAGTTCTGTTGAGATATATTTAGATGGAAAAGCCTCTAAGTGTGGTTTGTCGGATTATGTACATAAGTTTTTAATTAAAAAAACCCATTGGTACATGGCTGGTATCCAGATCGAACTCGGGGTCTGTCTAGTAAATACCAGACGTCTTACCCACTCGGCCACCGACACACCAAACATATTTGAATATTATCAAATTTGTTGATGTTAATATGTACCATGAATAATAATAATATAATATAATATAGCCTTTATTCATTCCTTAAGTATTATTTTTTACATTTTCAAGAAATTTAAAATTTTAAGGACCCCTTTCGGGTATAGGCCTCCTCCAGCTCGGGTTGCCAATGATCTGGCATTGTAGGGTGCATATATATATAGTTTGTGGTTTGTAAATAAACTCAAGGCCCCAATCCGGCTGGTCACCGTGGGGCATCTGACCAAAACCCTTCAATTCCAAACCACAAAATGTACCATGAATGAACCATCTATTGCATGATGTCTCCTTGAAATAACTTAAGGAGACACCTCATAACTTTAGTCCCATACAAATTACATGCTTCACAACTTCTTAAATTATGCAATAACTATATGTCTTAGTTTCGAAACATAAAAATAGCTATCAAAAGATATATATATTTGACTTAGTATGAATTAAAAAAATTAAAATCATTTACACCTTTTATGAAGCCCTGAAAGTCATCATTGCAATGGTACCTGATGGAGCCGGACACATATGACCAGTTCTTGGTGGGAGTGGGTACAGGCACTGCCCTTCAGGTTTGGCAGAATGCACTGCCTGAGCCTGTGGTGATTCAGGAGAGACCTGTCAGTATTTCTTTATTATTTTAAGTTAGGAGTTTATGTCTTCTCTGTAGCCAACAAATAAAGTTTGTAGTTTTGATCTGTACTGTTACTGTTTGATGGCCTCAAATGGCCTTGGTGACTTGGTGGAATTTTATTTTTATATAAATCTCTTTCCATTGAATGAAATCTTTATTTTTAAACTGAGCTTGATATTTTGTCACTGAAATCTTAACTCTCCCACAGTACTGGACGGAGACTTACGCGGTGTGGTCTCCCCTGGGCACGTACCTGGCCACGTTCCACTGGCGCGGTGTAGCACTGTGGGCCGGCCCCAAGTTTTCCCAGTTCCAGAAGTTCTCCCACCCGGAGGCTCGCTTCATCGCGTTCTCTCCGTGCGAGAAGTACCTCGTGACATTCTCTCCCACCGGTAATGACGACAAGAAATTGATCATCTGGGACCTCAGGAGCGGACAGGAGAAACGGAGCTTCCCCCCGCCGGACGAGTACGCCACCTGGCCCATCTTCAGATGGAGCAAGGACGACAAGTACTTCGCGAGGTTGGGGCGGGACGTGCTGTCGGTCTACGAGACTCCAGGGTTCGGCCTGCTCGACAAGAAGAGTATCAAGATCCCCGGCATCCGGGACTTCAGCTGGTCGCCCACCTACAACACGCTCGCTTACTGGGTGGCCGAGGACAAGGACGTGCCGGCGCGCGTCACGATGCTAGAGATACCGGGCCGGGTCGAGGTGCGCTCCAAGAATCTGTTCAGCGTGGCAGACTGCAAGGTGCACTGGCAAGCCAGCGGGGACCATCTGTGCGTCAAGGTGGACCGCTACTCCAAGTTGAGGAAGGACAAGGCCGAGCTCAAGTACTCCGGGATGTACTGCAACTTCGAGATCTTCCATCTGAGAGAGAAGGAGGTGCCTGTCGACTCGGTAGAGATCAAGGAGCCCATACAGGCGTTCGCGTGGGAGCCCGTCGGGTCCAAGTTCTCTATCATACACGGTGACGCCGCCAACATCTGTATCAGCTTCTACCAGGTCTGTGACCGCGCTGTCTACTTGTACAGACCTAACTAACTATATATACATATACTACAATGTCCATGTGACTACAGGTGAACACGGGCCAGGCGCCCACCCTTCTCAAGAAGTTCGAGCGCAAGCCGTTCAACCACCTGTTCTGGTCCCCGTCCGGCCAGTTTATGGTGCTAGCTAATCTGGGTGTGACCGGCGGCGCGCTGGAGTTCCTCGACACCAACGACTTCACCGTCATGAACGTCTCTGACCACTACCAGGTACCGCCACCGCGTCAACAAATTTGGTTCACATTTTTGCTAGTAATACATGAATATATCTCTTGTAACTACAGATGTCTGGTATAGAGTGGGACCCGACAGGTCGCTACGTGGTGACGGGCGTGTCCTCTCTCAAGTGTAAGATGGACTGTGGATACTACATCTGGTCCTTCCAGGGGAAGATCCTCAGGAGGTAAGTACACTATGATCATTTGGCTATATCGTTGTCACTGCCGCTATATCGTTTCGTTTTTTTTGCGATGACGATATAGCAACAGTATTAAATCGTTTTTCCACGACGCATCGCATGACTCGACAGAAAACTATCACATACACTCGGTGTCGTTGTAGGAACCATCGCGCGTCGGTAGTGGAAAAACTAACTAACGACAGGTCGTTTACCGTTTGTTGTTTTAAAATTGTGTCGCGTCGTGGAAAAATGCCCCTTTGCTAAATGAACGCTGTACAAAGTTATACATTCCATAGTGAATGAAGTATAGTTAATACACATATTACAATATCGTTACGACTTGTTGTTTTAAATGATATATTATATTGAACCATGTGTGTGATAGAAGTGGTCTGTTTAAGCTGAAGCTGAAAGATTAGTCAGTTTTTCGCACACGCGGTTTAACGATATATCGTAACAATATGTAAAGTGTATGTTTATTGACTTGTCTTATTTGGTAAACAAACTTTGCATGTGTTTTATTGTATAATGTTTAAATAGGAATTTAACTTATTTAAAGGTTAAAAATGTTAATTATTATGTAAAATTGTTACCTAATATAAAGTTTTTAAAAAAAAAATTAAATGACAACTTATTTAAAAAAGACATGCAATGTTTATTTACCAAATAGACAAGTCAAAAAAAAACACTTTACATGTGTCACACAAGTAAACATTACATTACCTGTGCAGGGTGATGAAGGAAGGGTTCGCGCAGTATCACTGGAGACCGGATCCCCCAACTCCACTGACTGACAAACAGCACAAGGAAATCAAAAAGAACCTAAAGAAGTTCTACAGTCTACAGTTTGAGAGTAAGGACCGCATGAGGTCTTCTAAGGCTAGCAAGGTAAAATATAGTGAATGTGTTAGTGGTGTTTGTAGGACAGATACTCACTTGTGTATATGTTGCAGGAACTGGTGGCCAAACGTACAGAGCAGATGAAGAAGCAGATGGAGTACAGAGCTGCCAAGTTGCAGGAGTGGAAGGACATGAAGTCGCGCCGGCTGGAGCTCAGGGACTGTATGTAGTACTTGACAAGCGCTCAGAGTCAGTGGTCGGTGCAGCTTGATGAGTATTGTATATTGTTACAGACGTGGACACAGACGGGCTGGACACTGACTCCGGCAACACTGTGGAGGAGGTGGTGGAATTCTTTATTAAAGAGGAACAGATCATCATCGAGTAGGGTACTAGTATAGTCTCTCTCGGGCGTCACTCCGTAAGTGCGCATGCCTCCAACTAATATGTTTATTAATTATTGTATAGGTTATCTATATGTTCTGCACATTAAATGTTACAAATGGATTACAGTTTTTTAATGCCCGATTTTATTTTATTTTATTTTATTTTGTGACAAATAAACCTCTTATTATTTTTTAATTTATTTTTTTGTTGGTGTGTGCAGCGAGAGGAAGGTTTGTCTGTTATATGAGAAGCTGCCTGCCAGTCTGTCTGGTACGGCATGCGGCAGTCCATAACCAAAACCTTGTGTTATTACATAATGCTTTGTTCAAGTAAAAGTCTATAGCTTGTATAAAGCGAGATTTACAGATGACAAAAAGTATCAACAGCGTTGCGTTAACGATTTTCCGTTCTTCAAAGAAAAATTGCCTACTTTTTTTATCGCTTTTTGTCTGTTCTCGATTAACTCCTTAAAAATATTGAAGCAGACATAAATCAATAGATTTACAAATAAGTAAAACTTGTAATTAAAAATTGCATGAAAAAGTTACAGCTTAATATAGCTAAAGTTTTTTTAAATTACATATAAGTACATAGTATTTTCACCTCAAAAAAATTTATAAACGGAAAATTACTTTCTTCAACACAAGACACTTATTCCGTTCATATTTCCCTATATTTTTATGATATAAAAAATTACATCAAGTGGAGAGCATACATTAGTAGAGTAACAAAATCAGCCCCGAAAAATAAGTTAAATATGAATTAAATAACTCTTACTCGCAACGATGAAAATGTCCGCTAATATTTATTTTGTCGTCAAGAAACATTGAAAATACAAAACAAAACTCGATTTTAGAAAAAAACATATTTTACCTACTGCAAGAAAACGCATTAAGGGGGAAGGTGGGCAAGCCGACACTATAGGGATGGGGCTCTTGAGGAGATACTTGTAGGGTTCTAAGGAACATTATGTGCCATAAATCAGAACTATATTTTTTTAAGGTCATTGCATGTAAAATTCTAGCTTAGATTGCTGAAGAGGGAAAAAGAGGTGAGTTTACAAAAAGACCGCAAGAATTAATTATTTTTCCGCTCGCGGTTGATGATATTTTGGTGCCCCTTCCCACATGACAGTGACTAGTGCGGCTGCTCCTCTCGCTCTACCCCAGCCCCAGCCCAGGGCCGCCACTGATTGTCGAGATGTAACATATTATTTGTAGATCTTCAATTGGTCTCATCAACACGCGTTGAGACGTTGTCGTACATCCAGACACATCCGGTTTTATATATTACCTGCCTACTAGCTGATTGCCCAAAGTATTAGGAATACAATTCACCCCCTTGAGTAGGTAGCGTGATGTTAAATAGCTTTATTACCTTCCCCAACAATTGAACTATCAAATGCAAAAATTATTTAAATCGGTCCAGTAGTTTTTAGAATACAAATAAACATATAAATATATATTTTTATATATTAGATAATTAAATAATATTTAAATTAAAACAAACAGTTTTTTTACATAAACCAGTAGGTAGGTAGGTATGCTATAAAATTGAGAACACGGACAACATTTTGTAAATTTGGTATGAACGATTATTGGTTACTGCTCCGCTCCCAAAGGACTAAGACTAACGTGATGTTATATAGCCTATAACCTTCCCCGTAAACCATGGCTCTATCTAATGGCAGTTTTCGAGTCTATAGAATACAGACAGACAAACAACCAAATATATAAGTATATATGTAACGCGCGATACTAACTAACAAATGATTCCCTTATTATACGTATTGTTGTATTTAGTGGGGTCAACATCCGGAAGGTGGAAACTTTACATTACAAACATAAAATAAAATAAAACCATTTATAGTGAATACGCACGCGTTATTTGTACATTGTACATGTAAATTATGTTGTGTAGGTATATTGGGGAGATAAAGGACAAAGAGTACTTGTAAACAGGATCGCGCGGGGGACAACTCACAAACCTGTTCTTATTGACTATTTGCACAACTTGTCAAAATATTGTTAACAAAGAGTGGTCAGTGGCAAAAATAATGCTAAATAAAAATTGTATACATCTATTAATAAAAACTGACACGTTCAATATTTAAATATATTAAAAAAACATACCTCAACAGAACTGACCACTCGTTAGGTATAGCCTCACAAATACCATCGGCTAAATGAGGGAGGTGGAACCGTAACACCGGGGAGCCAATCCGTGAAGACAGAAAAAAAAATTGTCCAAGCTGCGTGAGTACGACATGTGCGCTATTATTCGTTCAGGTTTTCCTGTAATTTTTTTTTCAAAATTTTGAACTCGAAAGTTTCGGAAAAGGGGCAAGGGGGGGGGGAACGGTCAATTTTTGTATATTATTTAAACTATACATTTTAAAATTATAATAAAAATATATTTCTATTCCTTATAATGATCCCTTTCATTCGATACGGCACATGATGCACTTGAAAAACTTTTTTTACGTTTCAATTCATTCCCCAAAATCGAAATTCGATCGACGCTTACCTTACCGCCTATACAGGTAATGAAACTCTATATATATGTACCAAGTTTCAACCATTTTCGACCAGTAGATACATTCGGATTAAAAAACTGTGACAGACGGACAGACAGACACACGCTAAAAAAACATTTACTTATTGAAGAAAAAAAATGTACTTAGAAAATATGGTCAACTCAACAATGAAATCTTATATAATAACACGCTATACTCTATAGCAGGGTTCACCAAATGGCGGACGACCTATGTGACGGGACCTGACCAGAACAATACATTTTTAAAAGTACCTTATATTGTTCGTCAGTATTCAAGGCATCTCCGTACCAAACTCATTAAAATCGGTTCAGCCGTTCAACCGTAAAAACCAAACAGACAGAGTTACGCATATTTATGATATTAGTAAGTTGGTCTGCCAGTCATTATGTATCTACCTTCCAACGGGACCTTTCGTCCAATAAAACTAATTGGTGAACCACCTGCTGTACTGGTAGAAATCGGTTCAGTAGTTCCATATTATGACTCCCAAGTCTCCCAACGAACGACCTTAGAGTTTGTAGGCATCTTTGATTGGTCGCCCCTCACCCCTCCCCCCACCAATATCTACTAACTAATCCGTTGGTACCAGTCGTAGGTGTAAACAGGAATTACAATTAAAATGAAGTCTTAAACCGAAAATGTCCGTCCTCAACCAAAATAAATATAGTCATGCCACTTGGGGATTTCCTTCCATTCATGAAAACATTTTTAGAATAGGTTCAGTAGTTTGAGAGATTACCCCCTACAGTAAGTGCATGTCACTCTGTCTGTCTGTATGTAAGCACAAGTTCCACACTCCACCCACAGTGCGCCGTCGTCACCACTTCAGTACTTTCAGTATATGAGGAAGCTCCGACCGTGCTGGTCGTACTGCGTACTGCGCTCGTCTCTCCTCTGTCGCGTATATATCTACCTTCACGATCTTATAACTTGTATAACTGTAACACGTGCTCTATGTACTTGTGATCTGTGTATCTGTCTCTGTGTGTTGTGTGTGTGCTGTGTGCTGTGTGCTGTGTGCTGTGTACTGTGTGCTCCAGGGTATTGACCATTATATATATATATATATATATAGGTAAGATATTTGATTATTCAACGGTTTATATAGTTTAAAATACCTGTAGTAATAAATAATTAATTAAGTTTTTGTAAAACATCATTAGAGTTATTTTAACCCCTGAAGATTTTTTAAAAGGAGAAATAGTTTAATTTGTAGTTAAACAGTTCAGGGACTTCATAGTACATGACATATACTAATATTTATCCCTCGTCACATTGCACATGCACAACACTTACATAAATTGTATAAATTTACTGTTTAATTTTAAATAATTTAAATATAATAGAACTGAACTCCGTGTTAGTACGCATATTGTTATGTTGTTCCCAAGACGCTACATGGAACGATATGTACCTACCTTAACATTGTTACAAGACAACAACAATTTCTTATATTAGACTATTTAATTATTGGACATAAAAGAGGAAGAGGAAATATGCATATTATTTACACAAGTAGTAGATATGTCAACTTCCTGTCTGGTCACCATATTTTAGAAATGCAAGAAATCCACAATGGTATGTCTTGTTATAAATTAAAAATGCATCTGAAATAATGTAGCTTCACAAAAATCATAGAATATTTCATATTTGTTGAGTAGTTTTTGAGTTTATTTCTTTCTAGGTATTCTAACAAAATAAAATATAGCCTATAGCACTCAGAAATATCGTAGCTAGCTTTCTATATGTTCAATATTTTTTAGAATCGGTTCTGTAGTTTCAAAATTACTCCCTATATCCAAACTTACAAACATTATATAAAACAGGAACATTTTGATATTGGAACAATAACAACCAGCTTTACCTCCTCACTCAAGTGAGTAGGTATGTACACTACATTGTCAATGACATAATAATATCTAAATATATGTGAGATTGTGAGTATTTACTAACCACATCCTGTTGTGTGTTGTGCTCGTGCTCGTCGACATTTACACGTGTTATACCATCACGACTGCAACAACTACAAGTAGGATGTAGGTATAGTTATAGACAAATAAGTATCCACCATCCACCTTGCTATACATTCAGGATATGTTTTGTAATGATGTTGTTAATGAAGGTAGGTACTAAGTCCTTAAGTCCGGACCTCCATTATTAACAAGTATATTAAATATAAGAAATGCTGGAACAACAATTAGTGCTGAGATCTTCATTAGGAATATTTAATTAAAATATATACTCACACACACCACACTACATTTCTAAATGATTTTTATAGTTTATCACTTTTGATGTAAAGTGACAAAAGTGTAAAGTAACAAAATGTAACCCGCATGTTTATACTATTGTTTTTATCAAAGAGTTTCAATAAGAATATTTCCGAATTTTCTGGCCAATCCAATTATCTCTGTGCAAACGTCGATTCATAACGCCGTGTTCATTTGAAAAAAAAACACAAACAAACGTAGTAGATATACCTATATATATTTATTAATACACATCAGACAAAGTATGTATAAAAACTATAATGTTATTGTTTACATATATATTATATAAACATAGTATTGGTGAATGGTGAATGTAGAACAGCCCGAGCTTTTTTATCTATACTATAATAAGAGGAAGGTTATACAGCATCACGCTGCGACCCAAAGGAGCTGAGCAGTAACTAGTACCGAGGGAGCAACAGCAAGTCACAGCCAGTTAGTTATATATGCTACCTCAGCTTTGTAGATCATTTTATTCTACACAATTCTTTGTTACATCACTTTGTTATTATCTGACGGATTAAACAAAACTCGCTGGGGCTAACTTTTCCTCCCGACTTGATTGCTCAGCTCCTAAAGTAGCCCACGCACTGATCCGGTATCTCACACAAAATTTTCAGTCCGGTCGCCGTATGATCGAGATTGAACACAGGCCACACATTAGCAATGTAAATCATACAATCTAGATCACATGCAATTCACTCACCCACACAGACACACAAGATTCGATTAAACAAAGGCGTGTGGATGTGTGTGTGTGACAGATCGTTCCGGCCATCGAAATCATTATGGACGAGTCTGTGGTCGATTTCGCCGGCGATTGGACGAATGAGTGGGCACCTTAAGCATGATCCATGTTTGATACTCGTAAACCTTCCTGGTGAAGTGAATCAAGCACCTATCAGAGTTGTTGGTAAATGTCAATAGTATGTAACAAAACAGAGTATTTCCTCTTGTTATTCATAACATCTAAATGCAGCGAGGCAAGCAAACATACTATGTATTGTATACGTACAGTGTACACTGTACTCTATTATTATTGTAGGTAAGTAGGTATATACAATTACAACCGCACCGATCTATGTTGTTCTACATACTATAGAACCAAAATTGACGAAAGCTGCATCCATATGACAGACAATAATTATTGATTATACACAATGATTGTCCTTTGGTATCCTAGAGCTCACTCTCAGTGTGCTCTCGCTTTGTCTCAGTATAAGTTAAGTACCTCTACGTTTTATAACATTAAGTAATGGAGGAATATTTTATGTTGTGTTACGTATGGAGAATACAGAAGGCTCCTTTATATATTATATACTAGACGTGTTACTAAACTTATATGGAAATTGATGATCGACTGGTTTTGTTACTAGGTACTAGGAATTCTTACAAAAAAGGTTTTATCTAATATATAAAATTCTCGTGTCACGGTGTACGTTATTGAGCTCCTCTGAAACGGCTCGACCGATTTTCGTGAATTTTAGTGTGCATATCCGCTAGGGTGGAGAATCGGACAACATCTATTTTTCATCCCCCTAAATGTTAAGGGTGGTCCACCCCAAACATTTTTTTTTGTACGGGTAGGGGTAGGGGTAGGGGTAGGGGTAGGGGTAGGGGTAGGAGTAGGGGTAGGGGTAGAGTTAGGGGTAGGGGTAGTGCGGACAAGTCAACGTTTGGGCAGGACAACGTCTGCCGGGTCCGCTAGTATTATATGTTTATTTGATATATTGTGATGTAGAAAGATAATATTTACATATAGTTAATAAATATGTTATCTTAAGTATTTATTCAAGGAGGTGACGAGAGAGTTCACAGACTTTTATAATTAAGTAGAGACCCCGCCCCCGGTTTCGCCCTCGCCCGTAGATACTTTCGAACAAAATAAAATATAGCATTTGTCACTCAGGGATAGCTTTCTACTCCTGCAAGATTCATCATCCAAACTTTACCTCTAGCGACCGCCCCCCACCTCCGGCCTCGTACGGGTACAATATAGATTTACAACAATTTGAATACCTACACAAATACGCTTATACTTATTACAAATACCACAAATTTACTAGATCATTTTAATGTACACAATTCTTTCCTACATAATTTTGTTAAATCTCTGACCGGCTAGACAGCATACGCCATGAAAACTCGCTAGGGCTAACTTTCTTCCCGACTTCATTACTCAGCTCCTACCCATGATAGGACCATGTTTGATACACGTAAACCTTCCCGGTGCATCAACCTATATCATAGCGAGAACCGCAACGAAATCCGTTCAGTAGTTTTTGCGTGAGGCGGTCACAGACAGACAGTGATGTTGTATGGCTGCGGTACTGGTGCTGGGTGCCAGGTGCTGGGGCAGCTGGGGTAACACAATCCCAGCACGAATACCAGAATATCGTTTACTGAGGGTGTTACGTAGTACAGTAGAGCTTCTTCCTCGTAACGAAGTTAAATCGTCACAAGACGGAACCGGGAACACGAACACGTAATGCCCGCTGACCTGGTTTTGTTTTAGCTACTTTGCGTCCTACCTACACGGCTACGAGATTTAGGTACAAATATAGGTATATCTAACAAATAATACAATTTTTTTTTTAATTACGACAAATTTTTTTGGCTACTCAAGAGTCAGGTGGACGCGACGATAAAAAGCTAAAATTATAACCGCGCTGGTTTTTTAAGGAGACGTCTCATGATTTTTGTCCTATACAAATTAGATGTTTCGTTTTTCAGTTTTACGCGATAACTGTATGTAAACATAAATATATTATAAAGTTTCTCATAGAAAGAAAATAACCAAAATCAGTTACACCTAAGTTTTATGAAGCCTAGAAAATCCTCAATTTCACGCGTATTTCAGCGAAGTATGCGATTTGAGTTCTAAACTAATTTAAAAATTTCTCGACATTAAAAGATATATAATATCACATAGTTTAACAATACACTAACTATATTTGATAATTGTAATAGTTTTTGTAAAAACATAGAGAAGCCGAAGTCCTTTTCGTGTTTTTAGAAATACCGATTTTGTTGAGAACTTTCTCATGTTTTTGGTACGTGAATATTGGTCTATCTTATCTTATCCTTGGTGACCTTATCGACTTTAACGGTAGTCCATCTCGCTCACATCTTTCTAAAGAGATATTGACAAAATAAGCCGCGCGTAAAACTGAGTTCGTCGCCTTAAGGGGCCGCCTCATGATTTTTGTCCCATACAAATCAGATGTTTCGTTTTTCCAGTTTTACGCGATAACTGTATGTGCTAGGCTCGAATTCAAAAATTGCTTTTCAAAGATAAATAATTTCTAAAGTTTCTCATGGAAAGAAAATAACCAAAATCAGTTACACCTAAGTTTTATGAAGCCTTGAAAATCCTAAATTTCACGCGTATTTCAGCCAAGTTTGCGACTCTCTTAATATATTTACTAATTTTAAATTTTCTCGACATTAAAAGATAGATAATTTCACATACTTTAAGAATATACTAACTAGAATTTAATTATTCTAATAGTTTTTGTAAAAACATAGAAAAGCCGAAGTCCTTTTCGTGTTTTTCGAAATACAGATTTTGTTGAGAAATCCTACTTTCTCATATTTCTGGTATGTGAATATTGGTCTATCTTATCTTATCCTTGGTTACCTTATCGATTTTAATAGTAGTCAATCTCGCTCACATATTTCTAAAGAGATATGAACAAAATAAGCCGCGCGTAAAACTGAGTTCGTTGCGCTGTGATGCGTCGACTTAAGAAACTCACCCCCTTACCACAAAACCGTGTTTAACCAGTTTTTCTTCTTGGGTTGCCTTACAGCTGTTATCGGTCCCGAGGTACCCAGCAGAAATTTAATTAGTTAACATAGTTCTCTCTTTGTGTTTCATATTGAATGACAAAAACATAGATTAGCAGTTTAGCTATGTAATAAATATGTTAGTCTTTGCCACCAACTTTAACATTATATTTGCATCAAAAATGCACATAACACTCCATTCCGTTCACGATACTTAACCAAATAAATAGCTACCATCAGCTGTGAAATGTTATGTATCCTACAAATGTGAACCATACAAATGCTGAATATATAAAATATTAATGTGTTAGATATGAAACATTTGTCCGTCTGTCTATAAGTTTGTCTCAGTGTTAGAAATGAAAACTTCAGTAACAGTGACACCTTGACGCCAGTTAATAAGTTAGTTGATATCATGTGTCACTTCATCAACAGATGTATTTTTAACTTCTTGTGCAGATGCTGGCTTCACTTGCCCTCCGAAGCACGACAAGTTGATTAAAGATCATATTATTTTTAAAGAAAATTGGCGCTTAGTCTAATAACTGTATCGACTTCTCTTTCTATATATAAGCTCTACATCAATACTAATTTATTTTCAATGCGAAACTAACTTTTTCTGTCTGTTACTCTTTCTCGGCTGAACCGCTGAACCGATTTTGATGAAAGTTGTCACGGATAAAGCTTGAACCGTAGGGAATTTAGACATATACTACTTTTTTTAGTCCACCCCTAGGTGATGAAATTAAGTATGAACCAAAAAGCTAGTTTTATGTAATCGCAAAATTATATGTGTCCACTGAGCTACAGAGGTGTCAGTATCAGAATGAGGTCAAAGTTCACATTAAATTGTCCGCCAACACGAATGTATAGAGAAGTAATTAATGAAGACAGAGCGCATCCTGTCGCACACACTATAGTGTTACCAAAGGTATCCAACTGACTGATTCTAATGTACTTGTAATAATTACTACTTTATGTGATCTTCTGACAAGATCAACTCAACTTTCGTGCTTCGGAGACCATGTAAAGGTAGCACCCGCACTTTTCCTGAATCTCTAGGTCCATTAAAATAAATGTCAAGAAAGTTGTTGACCTCGTTTACTAACACCAAAAAATATTTTAATCTTTTGTGCAAGTTCTGTATCTGTGTAAAGTGTATTTTTTTACTTTTCTTATTTGTCTTTTTATTATTAGGTTATAAATGTTAATTATTATTTAAAATTGTTAATAAATAATAAATTTAACAAAGTTTGTTTACCAAACAAGACAAGTCAAAAATACCATTTTAAATACATACATTAAAATATCTAATATGAATGAATTCATGCCACAATCCAATCTCTGTCTGCCTGGTCGCCCCCAGACCCACCCATCTACCACAATCACGATCATCGAGATTCATATTTAGATATCAGTACACAATTTACCTTGACGCTTCATTTTTATTGGAAAACTCGCAGATATACCATGGATATACCACAGAGCTTATAAAGATTTGACGAGATCCTAAAGTGTGGTAAGGGGCGAGGGTAGAGTTCTGAACCGGCCTCAGCAAAAAAGGATTTTTTTTTTTCATTAATATATTATCATTCTGTGGCCATAGTACGAGTACATACAAAATTTGATAGATATAAGTTTTCGTGTGACAAAAAAAGTTTGAATTTTGTTGACCCAAGTTTGACGCCCGCCCGCTGTATGGCGCAGGAACAAATTAGCGCGACTCCGGTTTTTATATTTTGTTGTTTTATTTAAGAGTATGCATTATAGTTATACTAGTTAGACGTTTGTATGTATTGCTATTATTGCGTCCCCTTTAATTATTAACTTAATTTAATTTTTATTATTTGTTGTTATTGCGGCGTTATAGTGTCTACCTATTACAGTTCAAAAGATACAGCTCTGTGACGGACAGCGAAGCCTTAGTAATAGGATCTCCGTTGTCACCCTGTGGGTATATCTGTTTGAGATTAATAGACTCGGTTTTAGTTTTTGGGAGCCGAACAGTAACCAATATTCCTTTATTCGACGGATGAGCGACGGATTAATATTCTGATTATATACATCTTTTATCCCATGAGAGGTAGGTAGAGACAATCTAAAACCATCACTTGTATCGCCTACCTGTAGATATGAGTCTGTATTGTGTAAACAAAGAAACAGTAGGGAATAAATATCCCGTCATTACAACTTTTAATTGGTATTAGTAATTATAACATTGTGATGTTGTGACTCCTCGTGCCGAATATTTATTTAATTATAAACTAATCTATATTTTATTTCCTTCGGGGTTTCTTGTAAAATTTTCCTGGAACATGAAAGAAAATTGCTCTAACTTTACCCTTTGCAAACTGAATATAGAAAATGTATTTAGCGTTACCAATACACCCACATAAGTAACATACAGTTATATGTATGTATGTAACATGTACAAGATTGCGGTCACGTGACGTCCTGCTCAGTGCTGTTGTTGTGGTTATGTTACTGTCTCATTATAAGTACTATATAACTGTTGTATAAAGACAGAGTGCAAGTCTAAATAATGAAACTATTAACGCGTCTGTAATATGTCAAACTTCGATACTGTAATGTATTACAGTACCGAAGTTTTCATACAAAATAGTAGTTTATCTACTCTTATAACGTAAAATTTCTATTACAAAATCGAATTATACTTCATAATGATATGTTTTACATACACGCGTCTCTAATATGTCAAACTTCGATACTATAATGTATAATAGTACCGAAGTATTCATACAAAAACGATATCGTAATGTTTTGTTTTTTTAAAATGCAGAAAAAGCAAGGGATATGTGTTATGCAGCCACATTAAACTCTATGAAAATATCGACTCTCCCATGTAGGAGTCACTTGACAGTTAACGCGCATGCGTAGTAAGAAAAA
Source organism: Nemapogon koenigi (assembly GCA_963924495.1). Lineage (NCBI taxonomy): Eukaryota > Metazoa > Arthropoda > Insecta > Lepidoptera > Tineidae > Nemapogon > Nemapogon koenigi. The sequence continues at coordinate 83,894 of OZ004643.1, forward strand.
TATCTTGGTTCAATTTGCTTTGTACTATTGCATGGGATTAGATAAAGTAGTGTATGAACGGGCACATAACTTGGAATTAAAACACTCGTGGATGCCATTAAAAAAATCGGGATCATAATAGGGGTAATTAAAACACAAGTGGAATTTTAAAAAATTAGGCGCAGCCGAAATATAATACATTATAGTATCGAAATTTGACATATTAGAGACGCGTGTATGTAAAACATATCATTATGAAGTATAATTCGATTTTGTAATAGAGATTTTACGTTACAAGCTATGCAGAAAGGGTTGAAGATATGCTTATACAGCCACATTAAACTCTATTAAATATCGACACTCGCATGTGAGAGTCACTTGACAGTTAACGCGTATGCGCAGTAGGTAACCGCGGTGTACCGCCATTTTGTCGATTAAGATATTGGTCAATTATTTAAAATACCTATTGCATGGGATTAGATAAAGAAGTGTATGAACGGGTACATAACTTGGAATTAAAACCCTAAATTACCCCTATTATGAACCCGTTTCATAAACTACTATTATAGTGATACGTCTAGACTTGGCACCTGGTTCTGTTCAATATGGACCATTGGCGTCAAGTGGATACTAGATGTTACTGTGTCTCTGGCTACACTGGAAGGTATAAAGATGTGTGTGAATATAATATAAAGTTGTATGTTCTAGGGGATAGATATTTCCTTATATTGGTTTTGGAAATTTGGCAAAGGGTAGAGGTCGGTTTGGTTTGGTTTGGTTTGGTTTGGTTTGGTTTGGGGTTATTGGATTGTTGGGACTTGGGAGGAGCTCTCTTATATACTAACTGTCTCTCCTCACTTCGTACGTTTACATATACTACGTAGAATTACTTACGATTATCAATTCCTTCAGCACTCCACAAACTTTTGAAGGAGGCCTAATTTAGGAAAACTTGTTATTCACCTTGTGCAAGGTATAAGTAACGCAGCGAGAGTTGAATCTATACAGACTTATTTATAACAGAGAGTAGGTACCTAATATATATATATCTATTATCACGCCTTTTATCTCAAGAGGGGTATGCAATAGAATGCCATTTGCTACGATCCTGATACTTCTTTCCCTTCTTTTATATTCATCATACATTTCATACATGCTCGGTGATCGTGTGTACTTTTAACATTGGCATCGATCAATATATTTTTTATATGTTCTAGGTCGTCCTCTGCCAGCATTTTCTTTCAGTCCAGCCATATAAACATTTGTTTCAACGTGTCCAGACTACTTATTTTAATCACAACGTAATAATATCAATGCATGTGTGTATAGTTTGCTTCAACTTGTATTATAACAATTAGTTAATGCCAGCTCTAGTAACCCGAGCTATACAAGATGTTGAGTTTTAACAATAGAGCAGTTTTCTAGGAACTTAACAAAACCTGAAGAATCACGTTTCATATAATTGAGGACGTCTCTACTCTCTTGTTGTATTATGTAAGTTACAACAACTATACTTGAATACACTGGTGGCTGGTACATTATTATATTGTTAAGCTAGTGGTCCACCCCGGCTTCTCATGAGTAGAGTATCTACTTGTGAAAGACAAATATCTAGGGATAAAACAGGAAAGAAGAATCTATACTAATAATTATACACGCATATCTCGGGAACTACCAGTCGGTGCATTTGATAGCCCAATTGTCAAGGAAGGTTATAGGTTATGTAACATCACGCTACGACTTAAAGACGCGGAGCAGTAAGTATTGAAGTGGTGTAACTAGTATAAGATATAGTAAGGTTAGAATCAATAAAGATAATGTATTATTTTATAAGAAGTAAACTAGACAACTACTGAACCAATTTAAAATTAACATTATACCAGGAATATTATTATGCTTAGTAACTTATAGACATAGAGTACTAAGCCTACTTTCGTTAGTCGTATACTTTAGCACTAACTGTAACTAGAAAATTGGTTGTTACATTTTTGGTTTTCAAAAGTTCCACAGGTAAACCGGGGCGGAGAGCTATTAATAAATCGTAGCTCAATTCATCTGGTACGGAAGATAAAATATAAAGAAAGTCAATTAACTGGCCGGCGACTACCTCCCTGTCGTCGTCGCCCCCCCCCCTACCCGTCATAAACAGAAGTACCATAATGAGCTGTATTGTGGGACATAATTATATCGTTATAAAACTATTTATATGTCGTAGGCATTGAGTTAAAATTTCATAACTTTTGTCCCATTCAAATTACATGGTTCACGACTCCTTAAATTACGCGATACAGGTATATTTGACACAGTATGCATTTAAAAAAGTATGAAGATCAGTTACACTGAAGTTTTATGAAGCCCTGAAAGTCATTTCACGCGTATTTTCAACCGATTTTGGGACTCAAGATCTCTTAATATATATCTACGAATGTACCATTTTCTCATATTTATCCTATATAATTTTACATACTTTATGAAAACATTAACTACAACTTGTTATTTGTAATAGTTTTTGTATAAACTGGAAGAGAATATGTATTTTCGCAAAACCGATTTTTTGAATCTTGGCCTATCTTATCTTATCCTTGGTTATTTTATCGATTATTTTTGCAGTGTATCTCTCAAACAAGTCTTTAAAAAGTTACCGACAAAATAAGCCGCGCGGTTTACTGAGTTCAATGCGCTTACACGCTTTTATAAAGGTGGCATCACATTCGTCCAATACCCGGCGCGTCGTCATACCACAGTCTCGTCAATTCTTGTAGTGAAATAAATTGAACCAGATATCTTTCTTAATCGACAAATTGGCGGCAAATCGCGGTTACCTACATTCTGCGCATGCGCATGCTTTGTCAAGTGACTCCCACATAGGAGTGTCGATATTTTCATAGAGTTTAATGTGGCTGCATAACACATATCCTTTGCCCTTTCTGCATTTAAAAAAAATAACATTACGATATCGTTTTTGTATGAATACTTCGGTACTATAATACATTATAGTATCGAAGTTTGACATATTAGAGACGCGTGTATGTAAAACATACCATTATGAAGTATAATTCGATTTTGTAATAGAAATTTTACGTTAAAAGAGTAGATAAAAGTGTTTACTAGATAAGTTAGTGGTGTTGTGATACAAAGTATAAGGTTCTACTTTAATGTTGTGCTGTTAGACAACAGTAACCAGCTACGAGAGCTACGAGAGCTACGTGCTACGATATGTACAGTTGAATGAGGTGCGTCGCTGGGCGAGTGGTTAAGACGTCTTGGGTTCGATCCCGGAACCCGGCCATGTACCAATGGGTTTTTTAATCAAAAACCTATGTACATAATTCGACAAACCACACTTAGAAAATTTTCCGACTAAATATACCTACTTCAACAGAACTGGCCACTCGTTAGGTATAGCCTCACAAATACAGGGACAATAAACGAGGGAGACTTGGTCTTGTGCTGGGTACCCTGGAACCGATAACACGTGAATAAGAAAGTGAATAAAGAAAAAAAATGACGAGTCTATGATTGCTATTTACATTTAAACACACAATTAATAATGTTTTCATATAAACACGCATTACTACATATTCCATGAAACTACACTGGCGACATATTTTTATTGATTTGATTAACTTATACATAATACAGATAGCAACAAAAACTAATACACCATTATTAAATTACATTTATAAAAAAAAAGTATTTTCTAATCATTGACTGGCAATATGGTCGTATAACCAAATGCCAGATTCCTTCTTATTTTTTTATGACTTTACAATGTTAATCGATGATTTGCGGTATTTAAAATGATCCCGCCGATCGTGATATGCTCTATTAGTAACTGAATAATCACTATCACAGCGCGGACGGGATTAAACTGGATTCCCCATCTGTCACGCCATGTGCGTTAGTCGTCATGACATAAAGAATCTGCGTTATTTATGGTCAGAAAAACCTCTGAGATAGACAGACGGACACAAAAGTGATGCGGTTTTGGACCCGCGTTAATGAAACTGCTCCGCTCCTTTGGGTCGTAGCGTGTAGTTTTTTAATTTATAACCTTTCTCATCAATTGGGCTATTAAATGCAAAAATAATTTTTCAAATCCGCCTGGTAGTTCCAGAGATTAGCGCGTTCAAACAAAGAAACTCTTCTGTTTTATTATTAGTATAGATAAAACTACTTGTACTCACAAAAGCATTATTTATCGACAAAGGTCATAAAGTTACGTAACCTTAAACTGAAGATAACACCTTTGTCTTGAGTTGTATCTACATAAATAAGTACAGTAGATAACTCGTACACTCGTAGCTCGTAGATTTACGTAGCTGTAGCTCGTAGCTCGTAGCACTAGACACAGTTAGCGTGCTCAACAGTGTTTATAGATAGAACGTAATAATGTGGCTAGACACGGTCAGGGTTCCATCCTCAATCTATCTATCTATCATCACGCCTTTTATCCCAACAGGGGTAGGCAGAGACAATCGAATGCTATTTGCTACGATCCTGACATACCTCTTTCGCTTCTTTTATATTCATCATACCTTTCATACATGCTCGGCGATTGTGTGTACTTTTAATATTACCTTCGATCAATAATTTTTATGTTTAATAAAAGTACACAGCCTTTTTAGTCAATCTTACATCCTTCATTCTTTCAACGTGTCCAAACCAGCGTAAACTATTTTTCTTCATTTTAATCACAACATTATCTTTCACTCCGCATGCGCTCAATACGCTTTATATCACACATTCTACGTAAAGACCAATTCCATACCCAAGCCTCGCTTCCATAAGTAAGTGATGGTACTAAAAACATCCTCAACTATTTGTTATTTTAGATATAGTAATGAACCGATATAGGAACCTACTTGCAAAATAATCTCTATAGTTAGAGTAGGTATATAAAATATACAATTGGAATTGAGCCAGCCACGTAACGACGTTTAAAGGTCTACGATAAAAAAACACAAAAATGTTCCATTGTTATTATTAGTATGGTCAAAATACACACCTGCTGACAAGTACTTATTTTAAAGATGTATCCCCTCGACTGATCATCTCTTCTAGTGACACGAGGGCTGGCTACTTCCTCCCTAAACGAAAGCAATGGAAATGCAGCCAGTATTCTTGCCACTATTCCACGCGGACCTGGTTTATTTAGTTATTTTTAATCTTTAGATTTGATTTAAGATTCTTCTTATTATTTTATTTTTTAATTATATTTATAATATTAATAAATATATAATTAAAATGAACACTAGACGTCCATGGCTTTGCTCGTATTATTTTCTATATATAAAAATGAATTGCTGTTCGTTAGTCTCGCTAAAACTCGAGAACGGCTGAACCGATTTGGCTAATTCTTTTTTTGTTTTGTTTGTTACAACACAGGGGTGGTTTAGAAGAAAAAAAAGTTGGAAAATGTTAGTGGTAGTGGTAGGGGTAGGAGTAGGAGTAGAGGTAGGAGTAGAGGTAGGAGTAGGGTAGGAGTCTGGCCACACCGCAAGGTACAATAAAGACCATTAAGGTGTGTTTGTGTTGTATTATTATGTTATGAATTGATTCGAAGCCTATTTATTCTGTACAGACAAAAAAACTAATAAACAAATCGGCCGTTCTCAAGTGATGCGCTACCAATCAACAGCATTATCTTTTATTTATATATATAGTATTCCATAAAGAATTACAGACAATAACTACACCAAAAATCAAATATTGTTCACTTGATTGAACATCGCCCACACAGTTAACAATCACAAACAAGTATATTTGTTACTTCAACCAGGTACTGTATTGTGATTGTGCGACAAGGTGCTTTGGTGCTAAGTGGCTCTTGGTACTGTATTGTGGAGGTAATTAGCACCAACTGTAATACTACCACACTCACTGTTAATTGGGACAGCTGTGAGATACTCAAGTAAATACTCATCATGCATATGAGCCGAAATACGTGTATAAGGAGTTTGGTCTGTCATTTTGACAATTAAATAATATATATCTTTTGTAAATATTTTTTTAACCTTTTCTGTAAATTTATACATAAAACTCTGTCAGAAATAACGATTTATCCGTCCATCAAAATGGCGCGCGACAGTTTCCTTCTATACAAATTTCACACATGAATCTCTTCACCATAATGTAACACTGGGTAATCATATATATATGTGTACTAGACGCCACCACGTACCCACGTCTTATCTCCGCCCCTCCCGCGCCCCGCGTAGCTCATGGTCCGAGACTTATTTATTGTTTTACTACACTCTACTTTCAGACTGTTCCTAAGGGGATGTTCTTGAGTTAAATTTCAATTTCATACATATTTTAAATCCAAAGTTAGATTGTATACAATTTAATTAGTTACCTAACCGGCTACAGTTACACTGTCACAACTTCAACAATGAGAGATTTCAGGATTAGAGATTGATCAAGAGTAAGCTCCTGGACAACCAAATATAAAGTCAATTTAACTTCTATAACTAGAGCCCATACATTGACGGTTTGTACAGAGCGCTCCACATTGCTGTCTACATAAAACAAGTAATGTATGTTATATGATCTCGAGATACGAAGGTGTATGTAGTACTTGTTTGTACGGTTGTATGTACACAACAAATATTGCGGAAGTTAACATAGTACAGGCAGCTACGTTTGGTTTGTTGAGGTTTTTGGCTGTATCTCATGAACCGTGACAGTTAGACAGTTGAAATTTCCACAGATGATGTATTTCTGTTGTCGCTATAACAACAAATACTAAAAAACAGAATAAATAAATATTTAAGGGGGCTCTATGAACTCGAAAACAATATTATACACATTTCTCTAGGATATATATAAGTTGGAAATTACAGTCGAGGCAAAGCCGATGACGAGGTTTTACAGAGCCGTAATTGTAATTACCATTGCTCACGTTTTACACATACATTCACAATACATTTGCGAGGAAAAACTAAAACATATTATTAATAAAATAAGAATTTTTCTTAAATTTTATAATAGTAAATAATAATTTCTTTTCAACAAGCATGCAAGAGCGATCCGAAATAAATAGTTCCACAACTTGTGTATTAAACTTTTTTTAAATAAAGCCAATTTTTTTTAAAACGAAATAAAGTGTTTTTTAACAACTTTGGCCGCAATTTTATATAAGTCCCCCTAATGTCAGTTGTTTTAAAAATAGTGCATTGAATTCTACGGAATATTTCCGATTTTTTACATATCTTCGTTTGCTGTATAACGGTTACGAAAAATTTCCATACAGCTCAAAATAGCCAGACTGGCCTAATAGACAGACATATAGACACAAGAGTGATCCTATAAGGGTTTCCGTTTTTCATCGAATATACGTGAACCTAAAAATTCTGTAGCAAGTTACCCAATCACGCCAAAACTTATGAGCGCATTTGGATGAAATTATAACAGAAATATAATATTACAGAATAAAACATAGAAATAATATAGCCACGACTACGTAGCTAGTAGAATCTGAGATACTAATTTTATAAGTTTTAAACTTATGTGTTTGCTTGTTTGTCCTTGTATCATGTCAAAACGGAGCAACGTACCGACGTGATTTTATTGCACAGAGATAGTTGGACGGGCAGAGAGTGACCTAGTGAGTAGCCTAACTCTTTATTCTTCTTCTTTCGGGTTGTTTTATTGAATTTTTTTTTCTTTCTTCACAGGATGCCTTTACAGCTCCCGAAACCGTGTACGGGGTTCCAGGGTACCCAGCTGAAGACCAAGTCTCCCTTGTTTATTTGTAAGGCTATACCTAACGATTTATTGAAATTTTTGATACACAATAATATTAGTAGCGAGTATTTCATAAAAATAAACTTTACGCACCCGTCAAGGTACAAATAAAAAATGATATACTTCTTACATTACCTTAAAGTAGGGGCTAACACCACCTTGTGTACATGAAACAGTTCATTCCCCACCTCTAACACTACATCAGTCAACATGTGATGTGATCTCATCATGAACATCATCTGGAAAAAATAAAAATATCATTCGCCACATCAGAATCAAAAGTATCATTTCATCATCATCATCATCGTAATTTTTTAAGGATTATTGAGGACTGATAAGGTTAATTAAAATAGTTTTTTTACTGTTGACAGCATAGTATTTTTATAAAGTTTATGTAAATAGAAGAAGGCATCTAATGTGGGAAAATGCAACGAGTTTTATACGTTTAGCTCCATTTGTGAGGTTATACTAATATGGCCAGTTCTGTTGAAGTATAAGCCTATAGTATTGTTCGTAAGATTGTTTTTATTAAAATAAATAAGAATCGTAATACATCTATGTACCTATAATAAAGCTGGAGACTTTGTTTGACTTTCTGGAACTACCAGTCCGATTTGAAATTATTTTGTATTTGATAGTCCAATTGTCGAGGAAGGTTATAGGCTATATATAAACATCACGCTGCGACCCAAAGGGGCGGAGCAGTAACTATTAACGCGGGTGCAACCACAAGGCACAGCTAGTAATAATATAAAAGGAAATGATATACTAATATTGTTAAGAGGTACCTGCAATAGACGGGAGAGTCCGGGGGAGGGGGAGGAGGTTTGTTGATAGTTACACACACAGCAAGGTAGTTTGGATGTGGGAGCCTGGGAGGTAATGACGGGCGAAGCCGGGGGCGGTAAGCTAGTAGCGGTGATATAGGGTGATTTAGTTATAGGAGCAAGGTGTATATTGAAAAGTTAATTTATGTATAAATGTCGGCTCCACAATGTCGGAGGTGTGTCGTGTGTCGTGTGTCGTGTGCAGTGAGATGACTAAAACTTGTGGACAGTATACACCTACTATATTGTGTGTGTGCTACGAATGTCCACATTAATATTAACATATAACCTACCTACAGAACAAACCATGCACACTGAATACCTACTATAAAAGTGTTTTGTGCCCACACGAAATACGCGTTTTTCCGCACCCGTCATATTTCTTGTCACGATTTACCAATTTCGTGATAATTTCTTATCATATTGTACTAGATACAAACCCGGATTCCCTCGGAGTGAGTTTTACGTTTTTTATTTATTTTAGGAAGGCTAATCTATAGTAATATAGTCTATGTTCTTTTAATAGCTATTTTAATTTTACTGTATTACCTATACCTATAGGTAATTATATGAATTGGACGACCTGACTTTGTAGTTGTCCTGAGTTAATGGTTCAAACAAACGAACTTTTTTTAGGCCCACTTGCGCGTTCCTGGGTTATCCTATTAAACTCTGGGTTAGTTGCAAATCAAGGGTTAAACTAATAATGTATCTTATAGCGGTAATAAATTATTAGTTTAACCCATGATTTGCAACTAACCCAGAGTTTAATAGGGTAACCCAGGAACGACACAAGTGGGCCTTAATAATACAAATAAATAAAACGCAAAACGTTACCCAATGCCCACTCTTTTCTTTGACTTAAATAAAGGTTACTGTCACTTTGAATTTTGCGGATATATTATGTTCCTAAACCAGAATTGATAAATAAAAATTCTTAACAATTTTGTCTGCGTTTGAATCACGTCTACCTATATTCTATACAGTAACATATTTACATAAACTTCACTCTATAAACATGAGATCCTTGTTCTTTTTATTGTTTAATGACAATGACTTCGCGACTCTGATGTTACTGAAAATATACTGAACAACCTAATCGGTAGGCACCATTTACAGGAACATGACATGCCAACTTTACGTAACTAATATAAAATTGGATGAACATATAATAGTAGTGTATGAACGGGCACATAACTTGGAATTAAAACACTCGTGGATGCCATACCCCTATTATGAACCCGTTTCAAATCTGGTCTTCGGGCACACTTTCTTGGCAGACCACTTTAAATCTAAACAAAACTTTATATCAAATAATTGGCCAAGTTGCGAGTTACGAGTATAATTTTTTCGTTTAGCTTTTCCTGTAACCTATAAGAAAAGCCCTATATTTCCTATTTCTTTCAACATTTTAGTTTTAGAAGTTTCGGGGGGGGTGTCGAACTGTGAATTTTTGTATATTTTCTTTAATAAAATGTAAACTACGCATTTTAAAATTATAAAAATATTATATTTGTATTCCTTATAACGAGCCCTTATATGTGACAAGTATGTCACATTGATTAAAAAAAAAATTTTTTTTCAAGTTTTAATGCCCCCCCCCCAAATTGCGTGATCATAATAACGGTGCTAAAAATCTGAATTTAATTAAAATTTATAAATGGCTTATTATAATTGAGAATTAAATACAGGTATTAAATTGTCTATCTATGTATTTGATCCCAAGAGGGGTAGGCAGAGACAATAGAATGCCATTTGTTGTAGGAATTTTGATTGTCCTAGAGAAAGCGGCGCTTGGAGGTCTTGTCGGGGTTGGTTGGAGGGAATACTTTAGCTTATATATTTACTGTGGAATAGGCGTGCGTGGTAAACAATCCGTTATAAAATTAATGTTTGAACCTTAATAGTTTGACTGTTTTTATTTTGTGTTTGTTTGGATCTACAATATGAAAGTTTGAGAACCAATTACATGTCCACCTATATAATTATAATAGTTCAGACCATAGAAGTAGTATGCTGATGGTCTACTAGATTCGTAATGTCGCGATTAGAACGAGACCAAAAAAATAATACATTAGTGACAAATGTGTTATTCTGTGGATTTTTCATCTTAGATGACTTACATCCAGGCACTCCACCATGCACTGCATTAACCATAATTAATCACATCTATTAAACACTAAATTATATACACTTTAAAACAGGTTATTTCAAAAAACGGTCTCGTCTATCTGTCTCGCTTTAACATACGAGTATCTATGCGCTTTCTCTTTTGTATTGACAATCTAGTAGAGCGACTATACTAAATCTATGGTTCAGACTATTAGTGATCCTCGCGTTCTTGTTTTTTAAATCTATTTACTTAATTATACCCCACTATAATGTATAGACATATATATATATACTACAATCAATATATTTACATGGTAATGTATTAGTAAACACTTTGTATTGTCATTGTGTACTACATTAAAGTTCCAACTACGATCTTTATTGTTACATTCTAATATACTTTTGCTCCAAGGAAAAAAATGGTTTATAACTTAAAGTCCCAAATATTTTATTATCATACTGCACTAATCATAAAAAAAAAATGTGTTCCGCGGGAATCCCCGTACTTCCGGTAATACGCACAAATACGGTAGAACACCTAACTTTTGTTTAAGCAGTCATTTTGGTTATATCATTGTGTATGGGTGAAAATATATAGTTTCCTTTGCTTTATTTGTTGAATTATTGAGTTGTGAGATATCTACCTTTGCAAACTAAACTACCTTAATATAGATAGATATAATAAACCTACCAGAAATTGTGTTCAATATGTTTCGTAGTACCTAATTACTTATAGTATTTATTCGTAGGTACGAATATTCGTTTAGTTGTTTGTATGTTGCGCGAAAACGAAGGGCAATTAAGGCACCTGAAGCTCAATTAAAATAGAACAAAATAAAGTAGTTGGTCCTTAGGTCCTCGCCTACAATTCACCACCTATCATGTACAGTTAAAAGTGAAAAATGTTAAGCAGAAATCCCCCCCTTTCAACTTAAATTAACTGAGGTGTATTAATCAGTAAGTCTGTGGTGTAGGTACATATGTGAAGTTACCACAAATATATATATATATGTCCCGTATGATCTTCACACGACCTTCACTCGCACAAGGCTTCACATCAACATTATGTTCAGAGCTGAGAGTGTAACTACGTAAAAAATGTTATTTAACTACGTAGCATCTTTTATCTATACTAATATTATAAAGAGAGAGTGCCAATTTGTGTGTATGTGGAGGGTTATCTCCGGAAGCACCCATTTGATTTTTTTTCCACATTTGATTCGTACATGATTCATACTCCACTTGAACATAGCCAATTTAGCTAAAGTTATGGTGATATTCGTCAACTAAGTTTGATAAAGTCGTGCCTCTTGAGAGGTTCCACGGCGTGTGCTGCGTCAATGGTAAAAGTTGCACGAAAATAATGTATGGCTGAATTGTTCCTCTTGAAAATTTCTAAATAAAAGTCCACGACAGCATATGTCTATCTTCTAAGGAAAACTCACTGTACCTAACCATTTTATCTTACATAATTTTAATCAAAAATAATGATTTACTTTCGAAGCTGTTTTAAACGACAGGTCTCATACATTTGTTTACACAAATTAATATATTAGGAATTACTTACTGTAAAATAAAAACTCTCGCGCGACAATTATTTATTAATAAAACCGGTGTGAAGTTAGCGGCCACAAACTGTCGGCCTTTTATAACCCGACCAAATTAAAAAGATAATATAATAAAGTCGATTAAATGTAAGTAAAACAATATGTTTCAGGGAAATATAATACATAATATACCTGAAAAAATATCTTTTACAGTAAAAAAATAAAAATCTGCCATATACGTTTTCAAAGATAAATGATGACATTTTTTTGGTCATCGCTCAAACAACTTCGAAGTCAAACTTTACTTTAATATACAGTTTTTGTCAAAAGTATCCTGCTTTGTGCATATATTTTTAAATTTGAAGAAGTGTTATTATTATGCTTATTTAAATGAACGATAGGAACACCACTAGTGTAGAGATAGGTAGAAGTATGACATTAACCCTCCCCCAGTCCGCCAGTCCCCCGGACCGCGCGAGCCTGTACAGTGTAGGGCCCACTGGACCCTCATCACAGATGACATATCAAATTAGTAGTAGGGTTACAAAGAATGTTTTAATTAATGCCTTCTTCACACTTCAGCTCCCTGATCCCATTTATTGTTGAATTTTTGGTTCGCGGTATGCTTACTTTATAATTTGTTTATTAATTATATTGACATAGAGTCTACTTCCGTTTGTTAGTTGTCTCGATACAAGATACAAGGTCGCGGTCGACTGTCTGACCTTTTTGTTTTTGGGTAATTGATATTTTATTTGAAAGTCATGTGATACAGCAGATTTAGCTTTCTTTGTCTCTAATAGGTCAAGTTCAGAGTCCATCATCAGCTCTTTAAAGTCGCCATAATATTCATCATCATCCTGTAAAGAACACGACAATAAAATATATTTGGTATAAGACTGTAGGTAGGTACGTCAATATAATGTAGAAATAAAAGTGGTTCCAGAAAAGAGGTGAAACTTGAGCGTCTCAAGATTGTTCAGCTGTAATCAGCTGTAAGTTTCCGACCTTTTTCTACGAAACTTAATGATTCCGCAATATCCTGCTACGAGCTACGAGCTACGACAAGCTACGAGCTACGAGCTACGAGTGCCGACCGTAGCGACCGTAGCGACCGTAGCCACTCAACAATGCAACCCTTTTACTTCGTTATAATTTGAATGACACTTAAATAAAAAAAACTCGGCCACGCATAGAGAACAGGGTTCCGTAGTGCATGTTACAATACTGTTATATTTTGTTATTCAGAAAGTATATTTTGTCGGGCCCCGTTATAATTTTGACTGAGAGTATGTACTAAGCGCAATATTCCTGATTTATTTTACATTTATATTTGTTTTATTTAACGATTTAACGACCGACCCGCGGCCCGAGCTGGCTAGGCTCGGCTTAACGCGTAACAATATTTTCCCTTAACGCACCTAAAGAAGTTTTACTTAAAAATCACATCCAATCATTTGTCTGCTTTGAAGTGTAATAAGGACAAACAATGTAGTTTTTATTTCAGATATCATTCAGGAAATTGTTATGTCACATTTCAAAATTATCTACTGGCGAGTTGCTAGTAACAAATAGTCGTAATTAGAGAATGTTCGCATACAAACCGCACCAAGAATGATATACGTTTGTTCAGGTAAACTTTACATAATTATATTTCATGTTACTACATAACAACAAAGTAAAGCTCGCCTGCAGTTACCATGAGTTTCATCAACATTCATTCATATATTTCAGACTATCTTATAAACAAACAAATATAGTACCCAGCGGAATACCAATTCTCCCTCGTTTAGCCTCCTGTATTTGTGAGGCTATACCTAACGAGTGGCCAGTTCTGTTGAGGTATATTTAGATGGAAAAGCCTCTAAATGAGGTTTGTCGGATTATGTAGTTTTTAATTAAAGAACCCATTAGTACATGGCCGGAATCCGGGATCAAACCCGTGGTCTGCCTAGTTAATACCAGACGTCTGGTTTACCAAATGTATCATTCTATGTGGGAGAGAGAGACCAATACAGAGCCACGGATCGATCTGCTTTTTTGTACAGAGATTGGCTTTGTATTTCTTATCCCGGAAATCATTCAGGGTAAATTCTCATGTCACATTTAAAAAAATGTACATGCGAAAAGGTAGGTAGATATAGACCCGCGAGACCCCTAGAGAGTCCCACGCACTTTAACAACAAATATAAAAAATTAAGAAGCATGTACCTATTACAGTATTATGAACACAAACGACCTACTTCCACATATACGAGTTCACATTAAGCTGAAAGAATCCATTATATTTTTCATGACATCTATACGTAAGTGAAATAAAATTACATCATGATAATTAAACTATGGTGATGAACACACGCAATATTATGGTGTTTAAACTTTACAGCGAGGCCAGTAACATCGGTAACTGGTAACAATTAACACATTTAGATTTCACTTCTAAAATAAAGTACGTGTCCTTAATGTGTGGGCTGATATATAATTTACGTTTGTTTCAGATAGCTGTACAAAGTGTTAAAGTGCATCATCAAGCGCCGCCGCTCTAGTGTGTCCACTGTATGAGACTGTGTGAGTGACTATACAAAACGTCGGTCCAGTGGGAGTCCCGTAAGCGTGGAGGATGGCTCGGCCTGAGGATGTGCGATGAACCAACAGACGAAGACCTGATGGATGAACCTAATGCTAAACGTCCTTCCGTCCTCACTATAGACAGAGCTGCCTTCTTATTGCTCAGGGTCAAGAGAGCATTCAAGAAGAAGAGGCAGCAGAGGAAGGAAAAAAAGTAAGTTGTACTGGCGTCACGTAATTTTTACAAGTCTATTGGTTGAGACTACAGCCACCTGCCGGTATCATTCATCGTTACTAAATGGGCCTACTAAACAACCACACTTTTAAAGGCAGACAACATTGGTGTAAGCGGCTGGGGGTGTCGAGAGGTGTGACACCGGTTTTACATATAGTTTCCCCGTTATTACGTCTTTAGACACTTATCTGAACATAATACATAATATGCTGTAACGACTTCACCCTAAACAGCCAACTAAAGGCAAGCCAGGGGCCAGAATCCTAGGTCTAGCAGTAGAGATGCCTGCCTCGACCTACTCCCTGGAGCACTAGGGTTTGAAGGTGTCGTTACTCAATCACGGCTCGTCACAAGCCGCTCTGCGCTCATACTATGTTGCGCCCAGTTGCGCCCACCAATGTTAATCGATGATTTGCCAATGTCAAGTATTATAGCCGTTATAGTATCAATATGCCGATTAATCAGTAGCTGAGATGATCCCGCCGACTGTGATGTCTTATTAATCACAACACAACTATATCACAGCGCGGGCAGGATTAAACCGGATTCCCCATCATGTAACGCGTGCGTCGGTCGCCATGACATGACATAGTATTTGTATCATATACTTTAATATTATTCAATATTTTGTCTCCCTCTAAAGTTGTCTCACCAGATATACTATATATGTTATATGAAGCAGTAAACAGTAGACCCAAGATCGAGGACGGGTCATATTAAATTACCATAATCGTGTAGCGGACGTGACTTCTCCTCTATATCACATACTACACCTCTCTCAGATTATTGTATTATTGTAAATGGGACTGAATATTGTCGACCGTTAGTATGCATTCTTATTTTATTTATTACTAATGCTTGCTCTCTCGTACATATGAAGGCAATAACACCAACTACTAAATGCTAAGAACCAGCAATCATCACAGCGCAACGAACTCAGTTTTACGCGCGACTTATTTTGTCTATATCTCTTTAAAAATATCTAAGCGAGATGGAATGTTATTAAAATCGATAAGATAAGATAGACCAAGATTCTCGTACCAGAAACACGAGATAGTTATCGCGTAATTTATTTTAGCATGTAATCCCGCTTCGCCCCCCGCGTCCCGCTCGCTTGATGCGCAGGTTTGGCCGGAGCTTTAAGCTTGCACTAGTGCAGGACGCAGGTATATTGTAAATGAGGGTAGTAGTAATTCTCCGCACGTGCTCACTGCTCACAACTCGCTCGCTGACCTCATTACTGACGCGACGCTCCAGCCTCCAGGACGTGCCATACTGTTCTCCCGGAATACAACATTATATTCATTTAAATGCAAATTAAACAAGGCCATGTTTTATTTTTGGATTTAAATCTGGGACTTGAATAATGTAGGTCAATTAAATAATGCTATAAATGATTAATAAGTATATAATAGATTAAATAAAGTTAAGGGGAGGTCACCACTTGAGCAGTATCCACTTTGTTGTTAGAGTTGGGTTTCTCGTTGTTAGTTAGTGCCTCGAGGTCCAACTTAACATCGTTGGACATTTGATTGTCCCAACCAGGAGAGATGTGAATTTGTTTGTTTTTGATCTCGTCCTTGGTCAATACTTCGAAGTCTAACTTTGTTTGTTTGTCTCCAACCACTGAGATCTGATCTTTCTTTACAATTGGATCTTCCTTCTGAGGCGTGCTATTGTCGCTCAAGAATACAAAATCTCTTTTTGGTGCGCTTGGTGCGAGTGGAGACTTTTGAGGCATTAAGAATATTTCGAGCTGTTTCGGTTTGAGGAATGGAAGTTGAGGTATCGGTCGCGGGAACGAGAACGGGTTGCTGTTCCCGAAGTCGAATACAAAGGATTTTTCTTCTACAATTTCTTGTGAATCGCAGCAGTCCATAGAAGTGGTCGGTTCTCTAAATGAGAACAGCTCGTTGTTCATTAGTAACTTTTTGAGTATACTAGGTGGACTGTCTACGTAACCACCTTTGTTCATACTCTGTATACTGGAACACGGACAGGGAACTTCTGGTGCTGATGAATGAATGAATGATGAAGATATCGGGAACAGCTCTTGATTGACAGCAGCTTGACGACTCAGCGGGAGCGGGACGAATTGATCTGTAAATTAAACAGTTTTGTATACCGTTTTTATAATTTTATTAAAATAATATCTAGTAATTTTGTACCTTTATTTCCCGAGTGTAAGTAAAACGCAACGTCCATCTTCCCGAGGTTTATAATGGAGTTGGTGAGGGTTGGTTGTATTTTGTTCAGCTTCTTCATCGGGTTCAGAGCAGCTTCACTGTACAGCAACAGACATGATGCAACTAGTAGATATGTTGATAGCATTTTCTGAAATAAGTAATACTTCATTTATTCATTAAGAAAAAGGACTCGATAGCGTTTATTGGTAGAACGTTAGACTCCTATTCCGTTTCATGTGGACATTATTACTGCAAGCTGTACAAGCCGTGTATAAAAGTTCCATGTATTTGAGTCACATAAAGTAATGTCTCCTACTTCTACATAAGTAAACACATTACAACAGTTAAATTGAACTATAAGTTTAGTATTCCCCGCCACTTGCCACTTGCCACTTGCCACTTCCGCTCGATCTGTCTCCTATATACAAAAGTTCACAAAAAGCTCGCTTTAACTAAAATGAGATAGGTAAAACTTTTATAGTTCCCAACTACCACCGTTACTGTGTGTCTCCATTATACTATACTAGCGATCCCGTCCTGGCTTTGCATGGGTACAATATGGGTTTACAACAATTTGAATATCTCTACATATCTATTAGACATGGGTCATTTTATTCTACACAATTATTATTTCCTACATCATCTAAATCCCTTCCCTATTAATATAAATGCGAATGTAAGTTTGTTTGTTACGCTTTCACGCAAAAATTGCTTAACCGATCATCATGAAATTTTGCACATATATTCTTGGAGGTATTAGAAGTAACATAGGATACTTTTTATAAAAAAAATAAATATTTTTTAGGAAAGTTAAAAAAATTGTTTGTCAAAAAATCTCGAAATCTAGCTACTTTAAGGGTATATTTTATTTTGTTCGTAAATATCCACGGGCGAAGCCGGGGGCGATATGCTAGTATTATATAAAACTGTGTCGCCGACTGACTGACAATCAACGCACACTGAAGATACAAATATGAAAATTGGAAGGTATATTCTTTAGGGGGTGTAGAAGTGCACGGGCAACTGCTAGTTTTGTTATTTCTGACGGATTAGACACCATATTATATATACCATTAAAAATTCGCTAACTTTTTTCCCGACTTGATTAAATCGATTAACAGTATATGTTAATGCTCCGCTCCTAAACATGATAGGTGGTGTGTTTATTTGTCTTTCTTTCACGTCAACACAGAGCAACAGATCAGCACACAGACAGATATAGGACCAGCAGGGAGAGTGACATAGGCACATAAAATGTCACCAAACCAACAAATATACCGTTTAACGACACCCGTTGTCGTTTATGTGTTTGGCCTGGATCCATACCATCCATACGTAGCAGCTAGCAGCTAATTCATTCGACAATCACACAATAATAAAATATCTAATCAAGTTCCCGAACATTCCTGTTTTTACTGTCCCACGGGTACGCCCTGGTTTAAATACTTATATTAAATATAGATATATGTTTTAGTGGACTTTTTTGTAGATCATTTTATTAGACACAATACTTTCCTACGTCATTTTGTTGGATTAGACAGCATACGCCACGAAAGCACGCTGGCAAAATATTTTTCGTCAGACTTCATGCTGTAGGACTAAAAAGTAATTTTTGAAAAAAACTTTGACCTACTTAATTCATCTGGAAAATTCCAAATCCGTCCATTTTTCGAGTTTACAAACTAGCATCATACTTAGGAACATGTCCTCTTAAATACAGTCCACTTGCATTATAACATAATTTATCGACAATTTTTTTTAAATTATTATCATCACTATCACTACATATTATAAAACAAAGCCTTTTTCACACAAAGATTATGGTTTTCACGAGTGGTCAGGCCAATTTTGTATTACACAATACACACACCTAACACGCCATACAGTGTGTGTCGAGTGTCGGGAAGGTCGCACTGCGCATCCGTCGAGCCGCTGCGTCGCCCACTCAAATAACGCCAAGTGCAGAAAGAGACAGCCATAACCACCGAACCTTGTACAGCGAGCTACATCCGTCGAGCCGCTGCGTCGCCCACTCAAATAACGCCAAGTGCAGAAAGAGACAGCCATAACCACCGAACCTTGTACAGCGAGCTACATCCGTCGAGCCGCTGCGTCGCCCACTCAAATAACGCCAAGTGCAGAAAGAGACAGCCATAACCACCGAACCTTGTACAGCGAGCTACATCCGTCGAGCCGCTGCGTCGCCCACTCAAATAACGCCAAGTGCAGAAAGAGACAGCCATAACCACCGAACCTTGTACAGCGAGCTACATCCGTCGAGCCGCTGCGTCGCCCACTCAAATAACGCCAAGTGCAGAAAGAGACAGCCATAACCACCGAACCTTGTACAGCGAGCTACATCCGTCGAGCCGCTGCGTCGCCCACTCAAATAACGCCAAGTGCAGAAAGAGACAGCCATAACCACCGAACCTTGTACAGCGAGCTACATCCGTCGAGCCGCTGCGTCGCCCACTCAAATAACGCCAAGTGCAGAAAGAGACAGCCATAACCACCGAACCTTGTACAGCGAGCTACATCCGTCGAGCCGCTGCGTCGCCCACTCAAATAACGCCAAGTGCAGAAAGAGACAGCCATAACCACCGAACCTTGTACAGCGAGCTACATCCGTCGAGCCGCTGCGTCGCCCACTCAAATAACGCCAAGTGCAGAAAGAGACAGCCATAACCACCGAACCTTGTACAGCGAGCTACATCCGTCGAGCCGCTGCGTCGCCCACTCAAATAACGCCAAGTGCAGAAAGAGACAGCCATAACCACCGAACCTTGTACAGCGAGCTACATCCGTCGAGCCGCTGCGTCGCCCACTCAAATAACGCCAAGTGCAGAAAGAGACAGCCATAACCACCGAACCTTGTACAGCGAGCTATGGTTATAAACAACATCTAGAAGGTAAGGGCTGTTTATTTCCTCACCAACGAGGTTCATTCACGAGGAACATTTGCGAGTATTAAACATGGACTGATGGATGCAGAAATATAACAAAATGATGTAAGAAAGGTGGTTGATCAATTTGGAAGTCAAGGACTTTCCTGCATAAAAAGTGCAGGCAGGCTTTCTCGCCACAGCTCCATCAATAATACCATCGAAAGGGCTCCTTCGTCAATAGAAGTCCCTGCTCTCGTAGAGCCAACGGGAATAATCCGGGAAGACGGCATTAGACCCGATGGAATGACTCTGATTTTGAGCCTATGAGACGGGGCTAATGTGTCAGGGAAATAGTAATCAAAGCGGGAGCTGCGGCGGAAATAGCAGAGTCTAACAAACGGCGCAAATATGGTTAAATTATTGAAAACTCCAATTTGTGCTGTTTGGTCTAGAAACTCTAGGCCCGTGGGGTTCAAATACCAAAAGATATATCTCCTCGACTGATCATCGATTATGATGACAGCAAGGCTGGCTCTTTCCTCGCTCAACGAATCAGCATCAGCATGCAGCTAGTATTCTTGCCAATATTCCACGCGGACCTAGTTTATTTAATTATTTTTAATGTTTGGATTAATGTTAAGGATTTTATAAAATAATTCACGGTAGTATATAATAATGTTGATATCTAATAGATAGATTCAAATAATTGTAAAGCCATAATGTGCCCGGGCAGGTCGCTGGTTCATATTTATTAATAAAATATAAAAATGTGGCATACCAGTGTGCGCGTGAGTAGTGAGTAGTATACTCTAGTAGCTCTATAACAAGTGTATTATTGGTTTACAACAAGTTATAGGTTTCCAATTTTACGTCCGGCCGCAGTATGATGAAATTCAATCAAAATGGTGGCGTAGCGACTATTTCTGTTATGGCCGTTATGGCCAACAAACATTTATATTTTGATATTTATAACTGGGTGTTAGGTTGAGGTAGGTCGTAGAGCCAGATACCGTCATTATTTCTTATTTTATTAGAAAACTTATGAAAAAAAAAGTTTTAATTCTACTTTATATTACTAGCTTTTTAGAAATTTTCAAAACTTCAAAACTTTGTAGATTATAAATAAGTACTCAGTTTAAGGAATTCTGTAAAAAATATATCATACGTATCATACGCTCATACAAACTTCAACAACTCCTTTTACCTCCCCTCCCCTTTGGGCGTGAATTTCAGAAAATCTCTATTGTATAACACCTTTTCCAAATTTCTATCTATAGCGGTTTAAAAAGTCAGTCAGTCAGGACATTGACTTTTATAGACCTTCCCCTCCATGAAGTCTTCCTCATGAAGTCTTCCTCATGAAGTCTTCCTCATTTATCCGATGACATTGGTGCCCTGTTGTCTGTTGAGGTTTTTTGAGATCAAAAGTCGCGTGCATTTGCTGCATGAAACTTCAATAATCATGATACTTGTTATTAGGTATATTTAACCCGTGTGTAGTCTGCGCTGCTACCACTCTACCGACGAATCTTTAAGAACATAATAAATGTATGCCAGTTGACATTCAGTATATAACGAGTATATCGCATTAGTTACAGAAACAAGATCTGGTGGGTTATTGTCTATACATCATGGTGAGGGATATTCTTGTTATAAGAAATGAGGGTACACACTACACACTCTAGTTACGGTGACTGAGAGGCCACTGAAGATACATAGATCAATCATAGTAGGACCAGTTGTAACTAGGTCGTGACTAGATGTTAGCTTTGGGAGAATAACAAGACAAACAAGTGTTTAGTGTTTACCACAAGATGTCAATTTAGTTATAGCTAAAGTTTACTAATATATAATCTACCTGCTAACCAAGATGAGCTTAAAAACCTACTTTTTCTCGACGCGTTTCGCCGTATTTTCAAACCTTCATAGCTTCGGTCTGAATAATACTAGAGATCCCAAGTTCTTAGATTAAGATGTAGTTAGTAGACTTATGGAAAACTTAAATTTTATAAGTGCCTACCTACAATACGTCGATTTTCTCACTCACTCATCAAAACCTCTAGGGCACTTCCAGAAGTCCTAGAAAGCTGAAATTTGAAACCTAGAATTTGCACACAAACAACAAAAAAATAACGTTCACCCATTAACCGCCATAAAGGGAGTGCATCAGTTCTGTATATAAAACTAGGGTAATTCCCGAAGTACTAAAAATAGGTTCCCGAAATAGGTAGCCAAGACTCACAAGCTCGTAACGCTTTCACTGTTATCAGATCTCATGAAGAGCCAAGCCCCTAAGTCCACAAAAACCACTCTACAAAACCCTACATCTTGGTCAAAAAGTATGTCTTGTAGAGTTAAGTCTTTTGGAGTTAGCGATCTTCATGAGAGTGACACCGTTATGAGCTTGTGAGTCTTAGCAACCAATTTTACATGAAATGTTTTTGGTAGGATATTCTACCTGCTAGAGTGCTACGTGTCGACAAGTGTCCTCACTCCTGTTATCTTTGTACCAGAATTCATAGTAATTCACTGTAATCTATATACATAAAACCGATGTTCGTGAATAATGTTTTTAGGGGAAAAAAAATCGGGAAAAATTAAAAGTGATTTCTTCAATGCGATTTTTTTGTATAAAACTCAAGACCATGATAAGGGATGAAAGTTAATATGGCCGAAGCTGGGGCAGAAAGTTAGGTTTATATATAATATTTTGCCAATAATTCTCTTATTTATCAAGTGTTATGGACTTTTAATATAGATATACGTGGTGAATACTTTTTGTTGATGATATATGGAGAACCCGAAGGTAAAACCTATCAGCTTTATTGGCACGAAGCTCAGGTGTTGATGAATAATGGAGGCAGTCAATTTATCTATATATTTTCAATTTTGTATGTCTATTTTTTATAAATCGGTTTTCAGTGTTAGAATTTGTTGAAAATAAAAAGAGCAAAACTATAGTAGGTACTAGGACAATGATAAATTTACATCTGCCTACCCCTTTGGGAAACAGGCGTGAAGGTATTGTATGTAGGTATCAATTTCGTTACACACTTCTCTCTCGCCCATCCCGAGGGGTAAGATGTTACACACACTTTTGAGAGCACATTAAGGGTCCTATCCATAAATTTTTTGGAATAAACTATTTTCAATTTCTCTGTAAATAATACACCTGTGTCACTGTAATTTAGCATATAGTTACTTATTGAATATATCTCAGTGAAATAGCTGTTATTTTTTTAATGTATTTTATATTTAGGAAATATGGGTGGTTAAACTATGCTCCCGTTCTCTTTTATATAGTCTATCACAAAGCTCTAAATTTTTAAACAACTAAAAATTTTTATTTTGAATTTTAAATAAGCTACCAATAAGGGCTTAAAAAAATTAAGAGCTTTGTGATAGATTATGAAAGAGAAAACAGGGGCAAAATAATCCTTTATTTTACCACCCATATTTCCTATTAAATGAAACCAATTAAAAAAATAACGACTATTTCACTTAGATATATTGAATAAGTAACTATATGCTAAATTACAGCATGTGGAGTATTTACAGATAAATTGGGAATAGTAATATCTCCATACAAATTATGGATATATAAAAAATGCAATTAGATTTAATATAGAATAATTACAAGCTTACAGCTCCCAAAACCGTGTTACTCAGCGTTTTATTTCTAAGTAACTGATGCCCGCAACTTTGTTCGCGTAGTATTAGGAATATTGACAAAATTGCATAATGTTACCAATGACTTTACAACATGTGCTATGAGGTTTCTAATTAAACTTAAAAATTGAATATCTTTTGATTCTGTTGGTCGATTACTAAATTAATAAAGCTTCATATTTTACAGTAATTACATTTTGAATCTAATGAGTGACTTTTGCGTGACAAACAAACCGACAAACAGACTAAAAAAAATAGTTTTTTACGTTCTATTACTTATTTCTCGCGACTTTCAGAACTTAGTTTTTGCAAAATCTTTAATGTACGGACACGGAAAGTCTACGATTTCATTATATGTTTATATTTCAGTAACATATTTATAATATAGTAGTTATAGGCCCCGACTTCGTCCGTACTAACCTAACAAAATAAGGTTATGTATAGCTATGTAATGTCACCTTCGGGCCCTCACAATATTTCTGTGCAAAAAAAACACGTTGATCCGTTGCTCTGTTGTGTCTTGAATCGACTGTGGATCTACAGAACCGATTTCGAAAATTATTTTACCAATAGGAACTACAATATCCCTCAGTGACATAGGCTATACTTTATTTTGTTCGAATATATCCACGGGCGAAGCCGGGGGCGGAAAGGTAGTAATATATATATAATAGTTAGGATAAGGTAGATGTATAACATTTGAATACGTATCAATGTATACATAGAGCAAGCAACAAACATATAGTTGCCCGTGACGTAATTTATATAAATACGCACGACCATTTTCCATACAAACGTTTACATCCCCTTAGGGTTTTCTTAGTGCATCTCTACACCTCCTAAACAATATACCTTCCAATTTTCATATTTACATCTTCAGTGGTTCAGGCTGTGCGTTGATTGTCAATCAGTCAACAACACCATGGTTTTATATATTTCAATATAGTGTATTTATAAATAGGAACATAAACCCCATTGCAGCCACAAGCGCTACAAACCGCCATAATGCAGCTAAAAGCACTAAAGAGCGTACATTTTTAGAATTCAATTTAGGATTGCATTTGGTTGTAGCTCCATATAATACTGCATCGACCATTTGTGGAGATCGTAAACTCGTTGGGGACGTCACTATAAATCGGATCAGACGTTTCACGATCGACATTAAACTAAATGTATTTATGTCATATGTTTATATTATGTTGCGTGTATGCTTTCACGATTAGTGAATATTTGGTGTACTGAAATAACTGAAACATTATCTGTTGTTGTTGTTGGATCGATTACTATCTCTGAATATCAGTACAAAGAGTTTAAATAAAATGTACTCAACTATATTTAATACCAGGTTCGCCCGTGGTCCCCTCCTTTAGGTCGTAGCGTGATGTTATATAGTGTTTAACCTTCCACAATAAACGGGCTATTCAACGGAAAATGTTTCGAATGTGATGTTTTGGTAGTTCCTGTCATTTTTAGAGCTTTTAAACCTACAAACTCGACTTCTGAAAAATCTTGTAAAGTTACATTATTTCAGATAGACCTATCTTTCTTCACGGCTCCAGGAAACGTGTTATAGGTAACCAGGGTACCCAGCAGAAGTCCAAGTCTTCCTCTTTCAGTCTATGGCAATTGTGACAAGGTGGAGTGGTTTGTCAGATTATTATAGATAGCTGTCCGCCCCCGGCTTCGCCCGTGGATATTTTCGAACAAAATAAAATATACCCTACATCACTCATAGATAATGGCTTGCCTGCACTACCCCTACCCCTACCTGGCGGGGGCTTTTTAATTAAATTTTTAAAATAAAAGAATACTTATTGTGACATAACTATAATAGTTAGACATATGCTATCGCGACACTTTTTGTAGATAATGATGTGTTCTGCAAAGTCGTAGTACATTATTTTGTTCTATCATCAATAGTTTTCGAAGCGCACGCGATGTAAGGAATTTCTTAGGTAATTTTTTTACACCTTGGGTTACATTATTGGAGTTTTAGTAAGGATCCCTATTTTTTTGAAAATAGAATATAGCCTATGTCACTCAGGGTGAAATACAAATCTTTATAATATTATTAGTATATGAGTATAGATAGTATAGATGGACATTAGGTTATGTTTTATTAAAAAGTTAGATCTAAAATAATTGTAACTAAAAATCGGTGAAAATCGACCGAACGGACTAAAAGAGAGATTTTTACGAGCGAATTCAGGTGCCAAAAGTTAATATTATAATGCTGTTATTTAAACTTATACGAATACGGTGAGTCAGAATACTCGATCAGTTAGGGATCGTAAAGTTGTAATATAAGTGACGAGTTGAGACATAACACAATTAGTATTGTTTAAGTGTCTGTTGTACATTGTTGTACAATAACAACAATAAACAACAATCACAATTGAGACCCAATTTCCACTCAAATTTAATTATGTTGTAACGGAGCTTTTATTGTGTAAGTGTCGAAGTTTGTTTTACTTACGTATTTATGTCGGAAGTGTGTCTGATATTCTGAGATTTTTTCTTTTCTTCAATTTCGCATTTTTATGCGTATTTTTCTATTTACGAAAACGGTTAAACCAATTTTGTTGGTTTACTTCTTGATCGACAGAGAATTCATCATAATGTTGCACCAACCCACTTCAAATTCAACGACGAAATATTAAATTATTTCTTCCTTTTCAACGAACAATTTTTGAAGTCAGAATTCTAAATTAACTTTATTTATGTGAATATTTTGTAACAAAATAAAATATAGCACTCAGAGATAATGTAGCTTCCTATTAGGAAATTATTTTCGGAATCGAATCAGTATCTATCTATCTATCATCACGCCTTTTATCCCAAGAGAGGCAGGCAGGGGCAATCGAATGCCATTTGCTACGATCCTGACATACCTCTTTTGTTTCTTTTATATTTTATAGTGTAGTGTGAGACATTACCAACTTCCAAACTTACACACTTTATTACCTCTTTATAATATTAGTATAGGTTATCTCTTGAGTAGTGGAGGTTATATAGGATTAATTGCGAGTCTATGAATGAAAGTGTGGAAGTAGCAACAAATGGATGAATAAGTTAGTTGCCAAATTATTTCATATAAAAATGTTGGTAATTTTATTGGTCATATCTAGAAAAATATAATAAAATATAATTAAATATACCTACTATGCCACATCTCTATACCTAGACCAGTTGGATGCTGTAAAAGCTCAGTGTAAACTGGATGCAGCTGACGTAACGCTAAAAAATTTTTTTTTGATTCTTTGTACGATAGAGAATATAGATCCGTGGGTTGCGCCCCCTCGAAGGTACCCGCTTCATTGTTCAAATCAACAAAATATGATTTTTATATGAAAAATGCGTTTTTTTTTACGTTTGCACGAATAACTTGGAATCTCAGGGTTTTAGGCCAAAATCTCATTAGACAAAAGTTGTTCGCAATAAAAAATACTTACAATAATAGATATGTGGGTTTTAATACCCCGTTTTTCAATTAACCATGTTGAAATGGCTATTGTTTATAAAATTAATTAATTAATTTCCCGAATTTTTTAAAGTAATAACTTTTAAAGTAATCATCTTAGCTTTAGCTTAAGTTACCTCAATATATCATAAGTAAGCCATAAAATAGAAAGTTGAAGCTTTGAGATCCTTTTTGAAAAATTTTGTTTATAACGTTATTATATTGTTCTATATCATACAAAGAACTGACTACTTATAAGTACCTATACTACTATAAGTACCTATACTACTATAAGTACCTATACTACTATAAGTACCTATACTTTTCTGTATCAAATATCTCCCAGTTTGTTTGATACGCCATTTTGAAGATTATTATTCCCTCTAATGACGAGAAATAAACATACAAAACAATTTATTTATTTTGTAATTGACGCCATCTGTTGGAGATCAGTTTAAATAACGATTCGAAGTTTTCGCACGGGTCATACTATAATAGGATTTTCAGTTAGAGATAATTACATCTAGTTAATCTATATTAAACAGGACAGATGTCCTACGGCAAGCCTATCGCTACAATTGCTTTAATGTGCTTGTTACTTTTTACTGAGTGAGGGTATTTAATGTGCTTCCACGTCCCGTTTTCTTAGGAATGTTCAATTTAAAACTGATATAATATGTAGTTATAAATTCTGCAAAAAATGTCATCATAATCGATTACAGCGTGATTTGTTAAGAAATATTTAAATTTGGCCGTTTATTCTCATTAGTATAGTCTACCTATGTAGTTCATTTAGGAGTGCCACTATTGTTAGTAGTAACTTACTGTTAGTGTCCTAGCACCGTGACTGTAGCTATCTCTGAGTGCAGACTACAGTAAATATTATCCCACCAAAAACATAAATGTGAAAATGGGAGCCAAGTTCAATATTATGATAATTATGGTGAGGTTGTCGACTTCACCGACAAAAGATTTGAGATCTAAATGGGTGCCAAGTTCAATATTATGACAATTATGGTGAGGTTGTCGACTTCACCGACAAAAGATTTGAGATCTAAATGGGTGCCAAGTTCAATATTATGACAATTATGGTGAGGTTGTCGACTTCACCGACAAAAGATTTGAGATCTAAATGGGTGCCAAGTTCAATATTATGACAATTATGGTGAGGTTGTCGACTTCACCGACAAAAGATTTGAGATCTAAATGGGTGCCAAGTTCAATATTATGACAATTATGGTGAGGTTGTCGACTTCACCGACAAAAGATTTGAGATCTAAATGGGTGCCAAGTTCAATATTATGACAATTATGGTGAGGTTGTCGACTTCACCGACAAAAGATTTGAGATCTAAATGGGTGCCAAGTTCTGTAGACAATCCTGAAATTTATTAATAAGAACGTAAAACATTTTTTTAGTAAATTTAAAACACAAAACTTGTTTTTTTTCTGCTACAACAACGTTTGCTATTTAAAGATATGACTTTTTAAATTTAAATAGTGAAATTATTTACACAAAGCAAATAACTTATGATCTATTGAACCTCAACATTTGACTTGACTAGTTTTTACCAGCAAATCAAATATTTAGAAGAATAGAACCTTACAATTAGAAACAATAATTTGCATAATGCATATAACATAAAGATGATAAATTGATTAGCTAAATATAAGTTGACTAGTATTAGTTTGAAATGACGATTTTTGGACGTTAATATCTAAATAACCGTTTAAGCTGTGTTTATAAAAAAAATAAGTACTAGTTTATATCTAGGGGGTCTCAATATATAAACCAAATTGGTGTGTTTATGTTAAATAGTTTTTGAGTTATGAAGGGGTCAAAAGTGGTTCCAAATGGTTCGTGTAATATTACACGCGTTGCTGCTCGCCAGTTCTGTTGGCTTGAACTTGGCTTGACACGCTACCGCGTGTCTAGATAATAAGGTTTTATCTCGTGCCAAATGTCAAGGGACTCGTTACTACCTCCTGTGACCTCGCAGCATCTTGTAGCAGCTTGTAGCTACATAACTACTATGCTACAAACAAACACATGTTCACGGCCTTTATACCTTGTGGTGTGGCCAGAGACACCACTTGACGCCAGTATGTCCATATTAAACAGAACAGGTGGCAAACACATTATGTCACTTCTTTATGTGCCCTCCGAATCACTATACTATGACCACTTGCCAAATCCTGATCCGCCCATTGAGGCTGAACTTCTTAGTTCGTTTTTTTAGCTGCATCACTATCTTGATTACTATAAATAAATAAATAAATAAAATAGCCTTTTATTTCTTACAAATTACAAATAAACTAAAAAACTAGTTTCTTAAGTAATATGTATAGTGTATAATCAATCTGTAAGAACCCCTGTACGGATGAAGGCCTCCTTCAAAAATATCTTGTGCTACTTGAGGCCATTGCGGTCCAGCTGTTTTCTTAATTTCATCTTCCCGGGTGTCAATGGTCTTCCCCTACCCCGCTTACCCTGTGGGCTACTCCACAGTGTCGTTGATCTATTACTACCTATCTATTATTTTATGAAAAAGTGCGAATGGTAACTAATTTGGAGTTTAGTTTTTGTTTTGTCTATGATTGAACTTGGGACCTCACCTTCCGTTGCTCTACCTTTAGCTAATGGAACAGTAAGGCTATACTTGAGCGCTGTAAGTAATCGACTTCTAATGATACATGTTTCCCCAGTGCGGCTGTGGCAGCAGCAGCAGAAGCGTTATGTGGCACCAAGATCCGGACCATCAGAGAGGGACCTCCCCCACTACTGCGGTCCCGGACATTACCAGCTATAGTGGTCCCGGGCCTCTCCATACTACATGCTCAGATAGATCCTGCACGGACCGGTATGTTCATTTTATTTTCGCTGTATAAAAAGTAGTATGTGTCATTCTCTGACCACTAAACTACAACTATGCAAAAAATCATGTTGATCCCGTGAAAAACAAAAACAAATGTATCCCACGAGAACCATATATTTATCATAAATAAAAAGTAATCTATGTGTTATTCCAGACTATAATATATCTCTGTACCAAACATTCAGATCCGTTCAGCCGTTCTGGCGTGATTGAGTAAGAAACATACATACATACAAATTTTCGCGTTTATAATATTAGTGGGATGTCGTAGAGCATAGTTTCAAGTAAATCTGATCAGAAAACTATTTATTGTCCATACAAACGTTAACCACCCCCTATAAACCCGACCTATAGCATCGATTAAATAATAATCCTATAGTAGCTACCTATAGACCTACAACATTTAGTAAAGTAATTGTAACATTTAGTTGAACATTTACAATATTAAACAGTAACAGGCACTTTGTTCACTTAATGAACCAATTAAAGTTAAATATTCATGTAAATCTTACAACAAGCTTCTGTTCACTTATTGCTGTAACTTACAATACATTATGTTCATTACATTTAGAGGTACAATATCACAAATACTGTAGATACTTCAATCTTTCTTAACAAACATAATATCCTGAAAATCCTGAATTCCAATTAGCGAGGTTCGCGCTCTCGAATAAAATATTGCCACTCAATAAACTTTGATTTGGTTGGAAAATTGAGAAAATTCCGGGCCACGGTTTAAAACCTCTAGAATTGAATACTAAAAAGGGTTAGGTTACCATTTTATAGATCTCAACAATTTTACTTTTAATTTGGAACTGCCTATAATTTGGATTATGTAATAAATTCTAGCGACAAATATATATAGACTAGTGTAACCTGTCATTTCCCAATAAACAAGAGATAACTTTTAAAAGCACAGACCTGTACAAACCAAACCAATTATAAAAGTTACTTTTTATTTTTGTACTTTTGTTTTGTTCAGTCACTCATTTTATGTATTACATTAAAGACTGAATCTTATCGTTTCCCAAAGTGGTATATATAGGCTCAACATCACCATTCACAGCACAGTTTCTTATTCTTTATTGTGAAGCACTACTACAATATATTATAGTCTCTCTCCACAGTCGGTCCCTCATTGCTGAGGATCGTGACCCCGCCTCATCAGCTTCTGAGGTCTTCTTCCCTCCATCCCGCCCATAACCACAAGCTTTTCCAGATTGTCACCCTATATTATAGTACCTAAGTTATAAAAACCGACCAACGGACTCGCGCACGAAGGGGTCAGAGCAAGTTTGACGCGTCTGTTATGTATGGCGCAGGAACAAATTAGCGCGAGTACGACTCACACTTGGCCGGTTTTTATTATTTGTTGTCATTATAGTTAGACGTAACAGAAGACAGACAGAAGGACAGCGGAGCTTTAGTGATAGGGTTCCCGTTGTCACCCTTTGGTGGACGTGAGCTGTGAGTTGTAGTAGACTGTACACGTAGAGAGTTATTAGTTTTGTTAATACCTTCACCAAGCTTCCTATAGAGGACTTACTTTATTTATACACTAGCATTTCGCCTCCGGCTTCGCCCGTGGATATTTTCGAACAAAATAAAATATACCCTATAGCACTCAGAGATAATGTAGCTTCCTATTACTGAAAGAATTTTCAGAATCGGAACAGTAGTTTCAGAGATTACCCTCCACATACACACAAACTCACAAAACGTTGGCTTGCCTGCTCTACCCCTACCTCTACCTCTACCCCTAACCTTACCCCTACCCCTACCCCTACCCCTACCCCTACCCCTACCCCTCTTTATAATATTATTATTAGTATAGATTAGCGAACTGCCCCAGGTTTTACGAGTGTATATAATATCTATATTGTGTCATTTGCCAGAAATTACTCTATATATAGCTTGCCTCAAGCGATCACCCATTCTAACCGGGAAAAGTTAGCCGCCAGCGCGTTCTTATGTATCACGCTGCCTGCCTAAACTTAATTAGATAAAGTCAGCAAGGTCTTAGAGAATATAAAACACAAAATGAGATCTATTATGTAAACATATAAAATACTAATTAGGTACAGTGAGTACTTATACTTACTGAATAACCAGCATTATACCTACAACGACTAAATGACCCCCTTACTAATAAACGTTGTACAAAGTTATACAATGTATAATTATACAATATAGAAGAGAAAGACATCATTGTACAAACTGTGAATAGTACGTTTATTAGTGAAATAGCGATTCGCCCCAACTTCGCTCGTGAGGACCATTATATCTCCTTAGGGGGTGGATTGAAAAATAGTACCCTATGTCCTTCCTAAGGGGTCGTCTCCACGAGCGAGGGAATCGCGGCGACAGTCTCGCTCTCGCCGTGCCATACAAACTCTGTCGGCGATTCTCTCGCTCGTGGAGACGGCCCCTTAGGGTTCAAGCTGTCTCCGTATCAAATTTCATCAAAATCAGTTCAGTGGTTTAGCCGTGAAAGCGTAACAGACAGAGAGACAGAGTTACTTTGGTATTTATAATATTAGTATGGAGTATAGAGTACGTGCGTAATAATTATTATTTAATCTATGGTATGGATTCATGGTATTGGTTTATTTCTTTCTTCACGGGTTGCCTTACAGCTCCCAAAACCGTGTTACGGTCCCAGGGTACCCAGCGGAAAGTCAAGGTCTCCCACTTTTAGCCGATGGTATTTGTGAGGCTATATCTAATGAGTGGCCAGTTTTGTTGAGATATTTAGATTCCATCGGATTATGTAGTTACATAAGTTTTTAATTGTAAAAAAAACTATTGATGTTGTTAATACCAGACGTCTTAACCACTCGGCCACCGACGCAGCCTTGGTCTACGGAGATTATTTGAATCTGAGTGAATAACTAGGTATCTATTTGACTGATTTAAAATAAGTTTAAAGTTCAATGGCGCCACGCTTGACTTTAAAAAGTGTTTAAAAACTATAACTTCCTGAATACTGTCTATAATGAAAACAATATATTAAATGAATAATTAAAAACAATGACCAAAATAAAGTATAATATAAACAACAAAGAGTGCGAATATAAATTGAAGAGGCGGCGAAATTTTTTCCTTTTGACTTTGGGCGTGAAATGAAAATTGTACCTCTAGCTGTAAAATGTGTTTTTGTGAGTTTATATTAACGTCAGACATCTTCAAGTTGATGACGTTGGGGAGGGATTATAATATTGTATTTAGACTAGCTGCTGTATAACGGGTTTGTCTGCTGTCAAATTGTACCTCTAGCTGTAAAATGTGTTTTTGTGAGTTTATATTAACGTCAGACATCTTCAAGTTGATGACGTTGGGGAGGGATTATAATATTGTATTTAGACTAGATGCTGTATAACGGGTTTGTCTGCTGTCAAATTGTACCTCTAGCTGTAAAATGTGTTTTTGTGAGTTTATATTAACGTCAGACATCTTCAAGTTGATGACGTTGGGGAGGGATTATAATATTGTATTTAGACTAGATGCTGTATAACGGGTTTGTCTGCTGTCAAATTGTACCTCTAGCTGTAAAATGTGTTTTTGTGAGTTTATATTAACGTCAGACATCTTCAAGTTGATGACGTTGGGGAGGGATTATAATATTGTATTTAGACTAGATGCTGTATAACGGGTTTGTCTGCTGTCAAATTGTACCTCTAGCTGTAAAATGTGTTTTTGTGAGTTTATATTAACGTCAGACATCTTCAAGTTGATGACGTTGGGGAGGGATTATAATATTGTATTTAGACTAGATGCTGTATAACGGGTTTGTCTGCTGTCAAATTGTACCTCTAGCTGTAAAATGTGTTTTTGTGAGTTTATATTAACGTCAGACATCTTCAAGTTGATGACGTTGGGGAGGGATTATAATATTGTATATATCATAATATGTGTATAAATGATTATAGGTATAATCTAAAGTATCCGGGCGAATAAATTCGGTACTTGTTAAATAAAATAGCATTAGTCAGGTTTAGTTTAAAAGGTCCACATAATAATGGCGACCGAAATTGTTTTACGAGAACACTGTTACCATTGTCAGAAAGAATCTTAGACAATAGAGATCGTAGCAAATAGTGCCTCCATAAATATAGAGGGACCGGGGAGCGGGCAGCGGGGAACGGGGACCGGGGAGCGGGCAGCGGGGAGGGTACAGTACCGCTTACTTACACTGAGATAACATTGTGGACATATCTCTGAAACATATATTTTATTGAGACTAGTTATACTTCTCGACTTTGCTTGGATTTTGTGTTGTACATTCTTTGGAAAATTCTACTGTAAAAGTTCAAAATCAGCATATTTAGGTTAGCAGACAGAAAAAGGAAAGGTTAGTTTGGACAATCGATAGTCAAATTGATAAATCATTGGTCATTGGTTAACTCTTTTTTTACAATATAATAATAGATATGCTTTAATTGACTTCTCGTACTTCGGAGTGCTTTTCTTCTAAAAATCTAAAGACATGGTATGGTATTGCTCCCGCCAAAACGAAGACCCACCTTTTCTTAAAACATTTCGCCTGTTTCCAAACCTTCATAGCTTCATCCTGGATAATACTAGAGAGCCCTAATTCTCAGCATTAAGATGTAGTTAGCAGACTTATGAAACACATTATTTTGCCACTGACTCACTCATTCATCAAACCCTCTAGAAAGCTGAAATTTGCTATGTAGAACGTTGATACACAAGAAATACAGACCGAAAAAATAAAAAGTACAAGAGCACCTTACAAAAACAAATGAAATCCCACCAAAAACATATCAGAGCTCATGAAGAGCCAAGCCCCACAAAACTTTTAACTCCACAAGCCCTAACTCTACAAGCCCTACATCTTGATCAAAAAGTATTAGCTTGGCCGTTTCATACAACTATTGCATGAGACCAATGACTTAATTTCTTACCATAATAAAATTCCATGGGAGTGTCTGTGCAACGGCCGCGAAACACAATCGCTGAACATGCATGAACGGTATGATGAATATAAAAGAAGCGAAAGAGGTTTGTCAGGATCGTAACAAATGGCATTCGTATGTCTGTCTCTGCCTACCCCTCTTGGGATAAAAGGCATGATGATAGATGGATAGATTAATTTTCTTTTTAATATTAATATTCATCCTACCTAGCCCCATTTACTTTGCTGTCTATATTACCAATTTAATTTAATTTTCAGTTCATCAGTAGCCCCATAGTAGCATGTCCCACCCGCTGTTTTCTGACCTATTTAATGCTGCTTCACTTTTCGATGGGTAACATTAATTCTCGCATTCCTCGTCGTGCCACAGACACAGACACTCATGGAATGGTCCATGGTCTTTAACGTTGTGTCATGCAATAGTTCTATGAAACGATCAAGACATACTTTATGATCAAGATGTAGGTCTTTTGGAGTTAGGGGCTTGGCTCTTCATGAGATCTGATAACTTTTTAACAGTGAAACCATTATGAGCTTTTACATGAAATGTTTTTGTTGGGATAGCATTTACTTAGCCTGTTAAAGAAGTGACACATTTAGCAACAAAATACTTGCCACCTGTTCTGTTTAATATGGACAACTGTCGTCAAGTAGACACTGTTACTGGTGTCTCTGGCTACACCGGAAAAGGTCGTGAACATGTAGTGTGTGTGTGTGGTTTCGACATCAAATCTTTTCCATTAGAATACATTGAGTAAGGTTCTAACAGAAACACCTTACCGTCAGGTAAACATCAAGTCACACTGTAAGAGTAATAAATAAATAATAAATGTACAGACTCGACATATATAGAGAGAACGATCCTCTCCTCTATAATAGATACTCATCCAAGTCAGGTATATTCGCAGCTGTTGTACACAACTCATATTAAATTCAGTGGTCTCGGTGTTGATATGAATTTATATAACTTGTTCAATGGTTCTACAGGATATTTTGGCGGTTTACAGGATTTTATGAAATTTCATTTAGTTACAAATCCTCATTTCCACTCAAGGGAATACACATCTTTTTGTCGAAATTAATTACGATATATATAAGTGGGATATATAAACGATATGAGCATACTGCCCCCGGCTTCGCACGGGTACTATATGAGTTTATGCTTATAACTAAGATATATTGCTAACGGGGACTTTTGTAGATCATTTTATTCTACACAATTCTTTCCTATATCATTTTGTTATATCTCTAACGGATTAGACAGCAAACACCATGAAAACATGAACATGATAGATCCTTGCTTAATATCTAATCGGTAAATCCACAATAAAATTCGTTCAGAATTATTTTCGTGTAAAGTACACAGACAGAGAGACAGACGTGGCAGGTGCCTTTATTTTATAATATGTAGTGATTTCCACAATCTTGTCTGTTTCATGTTTTTTTTTCAGAGTAGGCTCATATACCGTTGAATGTATTTTGAAAAAAGTTTCAGGGATCATAGACATTAATAATGCTAGCATTTACAACCCTACCAAACAGGAAAAACCTCTAACCAAAAAATATTTCAAATTAGTTCGCCAAATATCATCCAACATAAATTATAAATGCAAGTGTGTTTTTTGTTTGTCCTTCTTTAACGCCATAACGGAACAACGAATCTACGCCATTTTTTTCCAAACAGTGACGGTCTATGTCTTCCTATATGTCACATTTGACAGGCGAGGCCGGGGCGGGTTGCTAGTATAGACTATTATCTCCATCTCTCTGAACTCAGAGTCGAATGATTAGTGTTAGGTATGTAATGAAGGTGCTAATGAGGGTATCAAACCCAGAACTTTGAGATATAAGATAATCCATCTCCTCAAATTATTATTCGTTTGTCGTGAAACGTTGAACTTTAACTTCTTAACAAAGGAAATAAGAGTTAACATAATTTTTATGGCCTGAACCATTATAAAACTATTTCGGTTCACGAAACCTTCACTCTAAGTAAAAGCGACGTCTAATAGGATTTTTAACTTGAAAAGAAATTACTTAATGGGATTTTCAGTTCGGGGACGATGAAAGGTTTCTTTTTCAGAATTTCCTGAAGTAATATTGGAAAATTTTCTTACAGTCGTGGTGAGGTGTCAAGATTAGGTTCACCCGGTTTTTATTGGTACGACATCTATCTAAGAATATGTGCTTCAATCGACTTTTATAGTGCCACCGTCCGCACTTCTTCTAAACACAACAGATCATTTACACATAGGCTAGCATTCGTCCAATCGCCGGCGCGCCACCGTACGGTCCACCGAAATCGAACACAGACTCGTCCAATTCTTGTAACAAACGGTCCGCCATCCGTTTTCAAATTGTTGTATTTGTGTTTGATTTCGTTTACCGGAACTATCTGTCACACACACACACACACACACACACACACACATACACATCCACACGCCTGCATTGTTTAATCGAATCTTGTGTGTCTGTATGAGTAGGTACTCACGCTATGAATTACATCGCTGATGTGTGGCCTGTGTTCAATCTCGATCATACGGCGGCCGGACCGAACATTTTCGGTAGATTTTAATTTACTGATAAATGTTGTCAGAGCCCACTTACCAAAATCTAGCAATGCCTTAAGGTATGCGTTGCGAGAATGACAAATGTTCTATATTCTTGGTTATTTCATAATAAGTAAATCTTACGGTTAAAAATAATAATTCTAAGTACATATATAAAAATTAAATGCCGTTCACTAGAGAACGGCTGGACCGATTTGGCTAAATTTTATTTTTAAATATCCGAGACTGAATAAGGTTCTTAGGGACATAAAAAATGAAAAAGTTGCTGGGGCGGAGATAGTTGTAAAATACAGTAAAATCTCCTTATACATTCCAAAATTATGCCGCGAATACGGAAACCGTGAATATGAAATGAAATGAAAAGAATACATGTATGTGATCAAAACCATCCCATCCTATTCCATTAGCAACTTGTTTGTTGTCGGCTTTTTGAATGTCACTAGAATATATGTATGTGTTCAAAACCATCCCATCCTATTCCATTAGCAACTTTTTTGTTGTCGGCTTTTTGAATGTCACTAGAATATATGTATGTGTTCAAAACCATCCCATCCTATTCCATTAGCAACTTTTTTGTTGTCGGCTTTTTGAATGTCACTAGAATATATGTATGTGTTCAAAACCATCCCATCCTATTCCATTAGCAACTTGTTTGTTGTCGGCTTTTTGAATGTCACTAGAATATATGTATGTGTTCAAAACCATCCCATCCTATTCCATTAGCAACTTTTTTGTTGTCGGCTTTTTGAATGTCACTAGAATATATGTATGTGTTCAAAACCATCCCATCCTATTCCATTAGCAACTTGTTTGTTGTCGGCTTTTTGAATGTCACTAGAATATATGTATGTGTTCAAAACCATCCCATCCTATTCCATTAGCAACTTTTTTGTTGTCGGCTTTTTGAATGTCACTAGAATATATGTATGTGTTCAAAACCATCCCATCCTATTCTATTAGCAACCCCATCCTATTCCATTAGCAACTTGTTTCTTATCGGCTTTTTTCAAAGAACTTTAGGCTTAACACCAATAATATTTAATTTCTTTGACGCCTATTGTTTGTTTTGATATTATTATTGAATATTGAACATTGAATAATATTTTTAAATTATATGTATGTATACGGTATAATTGTAAGTTACGTATCCGCAAATAACGAAATTTTCGGCCGCGAATACACGATGTGGTCTCAATTTTTTTTCCGCGAACACTGAAACCGCGAATAAGGAGCTTTTACTGTATAAAGAAAATCAACACTCATAATATAAAGTTGTCACGAATAAGCCACGGTGGGAAAATAGTCAAAGTTACCGATTTAGGTACCTACTCTCGGTACCCTGGGGCCGGTAACCGGTAACAAGGTACGGTAATTAATAAGGTTATACATTTTTATTCAACAAAGTTTAGTAGATATCTCCCGGGAGCTTAGAACAAATATATAGATTTATCATTATATCATTTCCAAAAAAGCGAATTCTTATATAAAATTATATCTAAAACTTTTGTAAGATAAAAATGATGTTCTTGTATTATTAATATCTTTAATACCATAGCTTTCTTTAAAATATCATCACTACATATTATAAAAACAAAGTCCCCCGCGCCGCGTCTGTCTGTTTGTGACATATCACGCAAAAACTACTGAACAGATTTAGTTGCGGTTTTAACTATTAGATAGGTTCATTCACCAGGAAGGTTTACGACTATTAAACATGGACCTATCATGTTTAGGAGCTATGTTATTGCTCATAATAACAATATAAGTGAATCAAGTTAGCCCCGGCGAGCTTTCATGGCATATGCTGTCTAACCAGTCAGAGATTTAACAAAATGACGT
The DNA here is from genome assembly GCA_963924495.1 of Nemapogon koenigi. Classification (NCBI taxonomy): domain Eukaryota; kingdom Metazoa; phylum Arthropoda; class Insecta; order Lepidoptera; family Tineidae; genus Nemapogon; species Nemapogon koenigi. The sequence continues at coordinate 123,334 of OZ004643.1, forward strand.
AGGAAAGAATTGCGTAGAATAAAATTATCTACAAAAAACTTCGCAGAAGCGTATATCTCATAGATAAGTAATAATTGTATGTATGTATGTATGTATGTAATGTATGGGTATGGAAGAATATGATAGTAAGATTATGCAGGGAGAAGGTAAGTTTGAAAGATGAAGAAAAATGAGAAAGAATGTGTAAAGAGAGAGATAATAATGTGGATTAAAAGAAGAAAGGGATCCTTAGAAACATACATACCTTCACGCCTGTTTCCCAAAGGCATCTGTAGTATAGAGTGACACTTTGTATGTAATTAGATTACCAAAATAAGAAGAGTGTTGTCTAAGAATAAAATAACAAAGTTAGGAGACAACTAAGCTACTAAACTAATACACTTATCTCTCTCTAACAAATATGTCAATCAATATGATAGAGGGGGACGAAATATTGCATTGTATTACGTTTCTGTCTACCCTTCCCAATAATGAACAGTCTGCCATAAAATTTCCAAATAAAATCTGTACAATAAAATACACAAAACGGATTTCAGCAATTCAATTATTGTACAAAAAATATTAGAAATAGCAAGTTCTAGTTAATGGATCCATAAAGTATGTGAAATTATTGTTACTCGATATGTAAAAAGAGTCGCAAAGTCGGTTGAAAATATGCGTGAAATTGATGAGTTTCAGGGCTTGACGAAACCTAGCCTTATATTGACTTATTTTTTACATATTGAGTATAGATATTTTCATATACTTTAAGGGATCCATTAACTAGAACTTATTATTTTTAAAAAGGTTTGTACAATACTTGAATTGCTAAAGTCCGTTTTTGTATGTTGTAACGTTTAGGAAACCTAGGGCTCCTAGACATCACAAGAAGAGGAAAGATAGAGAAAGTAGATGAAGAGAAAGGAGGAGATAGATGTTTCCCAGCTAGCTCATGTACCTACATTACTTCAGGGGTGGTTCGGCGGTCTACATTACAAGGTCTCACGGGTGCCTGCCAGGAGTGAACAGTTAAAAGACACTTACATGTTTAACACTATATTTACACAAATTCCACTCGAGGTTGATAAGCTGATTATCCCTACCGTCTTCTTTCTTCTTTGTTATTTATTGACGGTCGAGCCACACGTCTGAGGCGCGACTTCTGTTACGGACTAAAGTACTGTTGCTCCCATCTTTGCTTCTTCTGAAGCGGAGTGCGGCCGTCCTGGCGCACCCATGTCATTGCAGTCGTATCACCCTTGATGCCCCAGGAAGCAATCCTCCTGGGCACCTCCGAAGCTGCTGGCAGCCTGCATGGCACCCCCTGATGCCGTCGTGGTCTGCCACTCTCGCTGCCCGAGGAAATAGTCCTCGTGCAGCCCGCTGCCCCGCTTGCATCTCTCCGGGCTGTCGGCGGCCAGCATCGCGCAGCCCCGCAGCCCGACGTGTCCGCCTCAGTCTTCCAATCTAGACCCTTCTCGTCACCGTGTCCAATACCAGACCCAGTTTATCTATAACTTCTCAAGAGCGATTAGTTTTTGTCGCCTTTCCTTGCACTCGAGGTTATCATTCTGTCTTTTGACGTTTCCTACTTAATTTTCAACCTCGAGTGCAAGCAAAGGGAAACTTCCATCATACAGCCTATTCATTTACACATTTCAAATATAAAACAAAAATATAACGAATTTCTTCTTCGTGTGGTCACCTCCAGCCCAAGACACCGATCCCGATTCGTTTGCGTGTCCACACCAGAGATAAATTCGTTACAATGTGACAAAAGTTATGAGCTAGGCTTCAGGAGACATTTAAAATATCAAATATCTAGATTGGATTATTGTCAGTAAAGTAAGTTATAAAGACAGTTTTTGTTTGAGTTAGGTTTCGAACCCGACACTTCGACGTGGTCAAAGACAACGTAACAATGTTTACATTTAGTGTGCGACACTAGACATAGAGCTGTCATTAATATCAAAAAAGTGCCTTCCATAACAGGAATGAACCAAAAACCTGTTTCATCACTATAGACACAACACATCGATTATCATTATGGTATGTACATAATCCGACAAACCACACTTGGAGGCTTTTCCATCTAAATATACCTCAACAGAACTGGAGTATAGCCTCACAAATACAGGAGGCTAAAAGAGGGAGACTTGGTCTTGTACTGGGTACCCTGCAACCGATACCACGGTTTCGGTAGCTGTAAGGCAACCCGTAGAACTTATACTTTTTTTTGACATAATAAAAAAATAATTTATTTAGCACGCAAATAATTAATGGAAATAAAATTGCGTTATCATAAATACGGTTGATAAAATTGGAATTCAATTAAATTATTATAAAGAGGAAAGATTTGATTGTTTGTTCGTTTATTTCCATTGAATAGGCTCCGAAACTACTGGACCGATTTGAAAAATTATTTCACCGTTGGGAAGCTACAGTATCCCCGGGTGACATAGGCTATATATAATAGGGGTAGGGGATATTTTATTTTGTTCGTAAATATATCCACGGGCGAAGCCGGGAGCGGAATGCTAGTAAATTAGTAAATTTATTATAATTGAGAAGTAAAATTTCACTCACGCCATTACCCTCTCGAAATTTTACTATCGGCAACTTTATACATTGATGCATCGTATATTTTTTTCATAACGCGAAATAGCCCCGTCAATAATAAGATACATGTCATGTTCCAACAGTACTAACACTTGTAGCGTGAACAACAGACCAGAAATGATACATTAGTTGACCTATCACGTTTTGATGTTCTTGTCGTGCTACTTATTATATAATGTTAATCGCTATTTTGTGAACAGGAACCTGGGACCATAGAGTAAGTAGCAATCACTATGTATTTAATAAGAGTCGGGACTACCATACATTAAAATGAAACAAACTTAGGGATGAAAGGTACTGTCAACCTAACAACATCGTACTATGGATTGGTATAGAAATATTTGCTATCTCTGTCATCTGTATATGGCGTGAAAGAGATGGCGATACGACGTCATTAGTATTGGCTCATTTTTCCTAGCCTTAATTTTTTGTTTTAAGTTGCGCCAGCCTGCTTGGGACCTCCAAATTACCTATCCATCTCTATATATTTGCCGGTACAGAAACATTCTTCAAATTCAACCCCTAAATGTGGTATTAAAGTTTTGTTTTCGTTTATCTACTTCAACATAATATAGGTAAACTAGTTTTTCGCTTCGGCTTCTCCCGTGCTATATTGAGAAATGTGACATAAGAGTTTATCCTGAAATATGAAGTATGAAGCTCTCCAACTATATCTGTGGAAAATTTCATCAATCATTGATTCATTCAGTGGTGGCCCTTTCATTTCCCAGTCAGAAAAATAGATCTATTTCATATCTTAAAATAGGCAAACGTTTACAAATCGTCCTTTTAGATAGCAGATAATTCCTGAACTTTTCTTCTTATGACTCCCAAGTCAAAATCGTCAATGACTTTTTTTACCACTAAGGAGTCTTCTCTTACGGTAAGATAATTATTACGTTGTTGTCTGTGAAAGGAAGCAGGAGAGTGCGAATTTTGTTTAAACTTTATTGCGAGGCCCCCACAGGCGAGAGGCCTAGCGCCGCCACTGGATTCATTGTTCAATAAAATGGATGTTATTTTATATACCTACATCGAAAAGTTTAACGGGTGAATCCAGGCCTGACAGCTAGTAAGAGAGGACATATTTAGTATGTGTATTGTACTTAATTGAAGTATAACAATATTGTTTATATTTTGAAAGGAAATCCATTAAAGTTTGTTTCTGTGTGGGAACTAATTACCGCAAATATCTCTCAAGCTTCCTATGTTGACAATACATTTTTATATTTTTCTACGGAACGCTTTAAAATATTGAAATAAGACAAAAAGTCTCGGACCTTTAAAGTTTCATCGAAATCCTATTCCAGATATAAATGCCTGCCTGCTTTGTGTCATCTGAACATATAGATAAATCACTATATATACGCCCACGTCTGTCTGTCTGTCTGTCTGAATCCTTCTCAGACAGACAAACTATTGAACGGATTTTGTTGCGGATTTTTCTATTAGATAGCTTGAAGGATTATGAGTATTAAACATGAACCTATGGAAAAAGTTAGCCCCAGCGGGGGCGGGGGCGGGGTCGCTAAAAGTCGTTTATCTAACTATGTTACAGTTATTTTATAAGAAAACAATTTAGCCATTTACACGAAATGACGTAGTTGTTTTAGTTAGGTTATAACAAAACAACAAATAACAGTTGTCTAATCTGTCAATATACTCGTAGATAGTAGAGCTGGTAGGTCTCCAGAAGTCCAGAACAATAACTTGGTGAAATAAAGGGCTCCATCCGTCTTGGTAAACTCAATCTGTTCTTTGGAAATACTTTGTTAGTACATTGTTTTAGGACTGATTTAGCACAACTTCATTATATAGCTTTCTGCCCCTGGCTTCGCTTGTGGATATTTTGTAACAAAATAAAATATATAAAGCACTCAAGGATATTTATTAGTGAAATAATTATCAGAATTAGATCAGTACTTCCGGATATAGGTACTTACATGCAAAGTTCCAAACACGCGGCTCCGCCCGTGTAGAATATATTGTGCACAGGTTTGGGATAAGTTCATATATTGTGTAAATCGGCCTTAAATCTCGAAACCAATGAAAAAAATGTTACGATTTTTTCAAACGACAACACTGGCATAGACAATGGATTCGCTCTCTTTTGGCTCGAAATTCGAACTTGCGATTTTATTTTGCTGTCTATACAAAAATAACACATCCAATATCATTTTTCGATTCCCGAGATCAAGGAATTGAATTACATACAAATTCCTCAGAATGAGTACGTCGTTTGGTAGAAACGTGTCAAGAAAGTTTTGTAGAGCGCCATCACGCTCTCTCTCGTTTTTTTATCTCGTTCTGGTTTTACGATTTTATTATAAAGATATAGACGGATTATTTTCGTTCAAATCTGTTTAGTTAAAAGAAACAGAAACTTGTTTTATCTATAATGAGGTAAAGTTTGTAAGTTTGAATGTAATCTCTCATAATCATCAAACAACTGAACCCATCTAAATATTATTTCTCGAATAGAAAGCTACGATATCCCTGAGTGACATAGTCCATATTTTATTTTGTTTGAATATATCCACGGGCGAAGCCGGGGGAGAAAAGCTATTGTGTTAAAGTTTGAAGCATAATTATTGTGTGGACTGTGGACCACAGATCTTTTCTGTGGTGTGGACCGATTTCAATACGTTCCATTTTATTTAAAGGCTGGTTTAGTTGGGATTGTTGTTAGGAATGTCTGATGAAAATCTGGTAAGCAGTTTCCAAGATATTAGGTTTCATCAGAGTCTGTGTACGTGTACGGTCTTCTCTAGTTATTTCTAGTCCGATTCGGATTTACTGGTGACTGTTGATCAATTTGAGGTAGGTAATAAATTTTCATGTTAATGCAAATTAGTTTAGTTGTAGCACCGTAGCATGCACACACCGCTAACATTAATGAACAAGCGTAATATAATTTTAGAAATATATTTCTCCCCACATTTCCCCCACAAATGGGCTAGTTGCCTATGTAGGTGAATTTGGGCATGAAACACAAGCTTGGGAAGTTCGACCTACTGAATATTGATCAAGACGAGGGGCGACAGACGGACAGACGGAGAGACGAGCGTTAATATTATATAGCGAGTTATTATTGGTGATGGTGGAGAACTGGGAAACATTATATATTTACTTTTGTACAACTAACCATCCGCTTATCAAAAATTATATCCTGAAAACATGAACACTTTATACACAACACTGTAGGTTAAGCGCACAGCTGATGCGTTCTCCTTCTCTATTTCCCTATCTCTTTCTCGTCACACACACGCACACACTGTCGGAAAATGGGTTGGTACCATCTGACGGCCAACTCTACCACCGCACAAATCAAATAGCGCGGGCTTCCGCTGCTTCCTGTTACACACTTCCGTCCCTTTTCACGATATCACTCCCACAGATTGCAGGAAAGCGAGAGGAAAGTTGGCAGGTATCTAACAGTCTCCTGTAACAATGAAGGTCAAGTTCATGTTACTGTATACTACGAGTATTATATTGTTTACATACAGCAGTGACTAATTATTGCACAACTAACCGTACGTCTGTATGTTAGTACTCATATTAGAAAAATAAGGAGAACAATTAAGAGCCTTATATCCATAATTTGTATGGTGTAAAACTATTCCCAATTTTCTTGTAAATAATCCACATGTGTCACTGTAATTTAACATTTGCTTTCTTATTCAATATATCTAAGTGAAATAGACGTTATTTTTTCATTTGGTTTCGTTAAGTAGGAAATATGGATGGTAAGATAAAGGATTATTTGCCCCTGTTTTCTCTTTCATAACCTATCACAATTCTCTTAATTTTTTTTAAAGCACTGCTGTGGTTATACCATTACACTTCATATATATATCGCGATTATTGTAGCTTATTGAAAATTAAAAATTATTATTTTTGACTAATTAAAAAAATCATAAAATATGTATAATATGTTAAGTAAGTAGGATAAGTTTTAATTATAAAAAAACCATTGGGATCAAAGCTACGATATCCCCGAGTGACATATATAGGCTATATTTTATATTGTTCGAATATAATATCCACGGGCGGAAAGTCTAGTGACATATATATATATTAAACTTTTAGTGGGTGTAGACATTATTTCTGTACAATAAATGAACGACATCCTGTAAGGTTTGGGAGCGTCTCCAACCTGCAACCTGCAACCTGCAAACTTCAATTCATGAAACATAATAGGACACGCACTAACTTGTGAAGTAGTGAGGTAATGATAACAACAATACTAGGGATCCGTACTAACAATACAAACTGACTTTACTTTTATTGTAAAGCTCGACTCCGCCTCCGGGTACAAAATGGGTTATAACTACGTATCTATTAGAGATGGATATATACTACCGCGGACTTTTTTGTAGATCATTTTATTTTACACAATTCTATCCTAGATTATATTGTTATATCTCTGACGGATTAAACCACATACCCCGTGAAAGTGAACAGGCTCCATTTCACTCCAACTTGAACTGTTGCTCAGCTCCTAAACATGATAGATTCATGTTTAGTACTTGTAAACCTTTATCTTTAATCAATCTATGTAATCGTGAAAACTGCAGCAAAGTATGTTCAGTAGTTTCAGCGTGAATCTGAAAATCTTTGATGTACTGAAAAACAAGTTCCTGCCTTACGACGATCAAATCTGAATTTCACTTTATTGATAAACCGATTTAATCGACTCCTCGTGCTTCGGAGAGCACTTCTTATAAAAATAACAGATATATACGTCTGTTAAAGAATTGACACATTTAGGTCTAAGTGCAGCAACAGGCTTGCCACCTGTTATGTTCAATATGAGCAAAAATTGTTATAATTTAGTAAATTCATTCTCGATATGTGAGTGTCCGTCCCGCAGGAAATATACTGCAATGTTGGAAGACCGCTGGCCGCCTCAGGGGAAATGTAGCTAAGGTTCATACAAGTACCAGTCTTTGATATAACTTGATAACATTGATAGCTTTAGGTTCAGTTTGGTGATAGACAAAATGTTTTTATTCTGAAAATCAAAGCAAAATAGTCAGTTGTCGCCAATCACTAACATCTAAAGAACCTCAAAAATAATAATTTTAATAACCTTAATAAATATAATAATTTGAATTGGAATACGGTCACAGTAACACTGTTGATTATATATACGTAATCTTAACACTTTGTGAGTATTAAACATTGACCTATCATGTTTAGGAGTTGAGCATTAACAGTATAGGTGAACAAGTCTGTAAAAAGTACGCCCCAGCGTGTTTTCATGGCTTATGATGTCTAATCCGTCAGAGAATCTCTAAAAATCTAACAAAATGTAGGAAAGAATAATAAAAAATTTAATGATCTACAGAAAAGTCCGCGGTAGCATAGGTATATTTATCTCTAATAGATCACATCAGAACAGAGCAACAGATTGACGTGATTTTTTCCACAGAAATAGTTGGAGGACCGAAAAGTGGCATTAGGCTAATTTTTATCCCGGGAAAATTTTTCATTCCTCCGGGAAAATTGAATTAGCTAGGCATTTCTTCTAGCTAGCAGCTTCCCTTTACCAAAACACTAAGTATTAGGCACTGAATTGATATACATACATAATTTGAATGAGCCATATATAAATGCTATAAACGCCTTAACACTTGTAAGTCCAACAAAGACACAATAAATAGCAGGACATTTTCAGGTAACTCTCCTTTTAATATTGATGAAATACCTTTTACACGCCTCAAGTACGTATTTCTGTTACTTTGTGTACGGTGACCATACTTTATTGAGCTTCGTCGGATAAACGAGGATGAGATTTCTTTTGCTGGGTTTCCTGGAAGTGTTACACAAATGGAAGTTATTAAAAAAATATTATATGAAGGTACGAATATCTGTGAGCAACACCAAAAAGTACCTTTTTATATAATAAAAAACGGAGGAAAAGCAACAAGGACCTCTATTTTTCCAAAATAATGCCGCTTCTAACGAGTTTTTTTAAATATGTAACCAACATTTGAATTTATTTTATAAAGTAATAAATTATTTTCTATTTTTTAGAATTTACCAATTTTTGTATGGGACAACAATTTTACAAGTAAAATCTAAAATTACTTACTTTCAGAAATAGTGGACGCGACAATCAACTTGTTGTCAATAAAACAATCTTCACAATTAAGAACTAGGTCACCTAGTTTTAATCCTTACAAACTAAGGTCATTTGTCTTTATTTTGTCTCTATACTAGCTTCCAGCCCCGGCTTCGCCCATGAAGGTTTTTAAATGTGATAAGAAATTATCCCGAAGGATTTCCGGCAAAAATTCACGCCTTTTATTCCAATAAGGGTAAGCAGAGACAACCGAATGTCAGTTGCTACGATACAGACATACCTCTTTCGCTTCTTTTATATTCGTTACGTTTTTAGATGCACTCACGTAAAAAATGCGTTTAGGTCGGTACTGTTGTAAAAACTGGTTATAATTTTCACTTTTTTCAATTTAATTGTAAGAGTGTTCAATAAAGCGTCCGGACATAGTTCATTTAATAGATATTAAATCGTTTTCTATACTATCCAATGTTCTAATATTTCTAATGAGTTAAATGGTTTTAGCGCTTTGCCGGCCTCTTCATTTTAACACTGTCCAAACATGCTCGTCGCTGCGTTCCTCGCCAACCTATTTTTTTAAACACTCACAATTAATGTAAACATTATTGTAAAATTATAATAGTTACTGTAATTATACAAAATAAACCATAACATTGATTTTAGATAATAAATAGGATTTCGGATTATAGATTTTGAAAATTATGGCAATTGAAATTATATAAAACAAAACAGGAATTAATATTGGTGCGTCAGTGGCCGAGTGGTTAAGGCGTCCGGTATTAACTAGGCAGACCACGGGTTCGACCGATAATATAATAAAAGTACATAATCCAACAAACCACACTTAGAGGCTTTTCCATCTAAACTAAATATATTTCAACAGAACTGGCCACTCGTTAGTTATATCACAAATAGCATCGGTTAAAAGGGTGGGTACCCTGGGACTGTAACACGGCTTCGGGAACTGTAAGGTAACCTGTGAAGCAAAGAAAAGAGAGAAAAATTAATATTATACATTTTAAGAATTATATAAAATATAAATTACAGGAACTAAAATTATAGAAAATGAATTATTTTAGAGAAACTGAGGGGATACCGTGCTGCGTGCACAATATCATGTCGATGTGTTGGTTTATACAACAGGGACGAACAAACCAACAACACACACTTGTAATGTTAGTTAGGAAGAACATGAGAATGTTAAGAATTTATTAAAGCTACGGGCTACGTGCGTGGACACATTAGCCCCGTCTCATCTCAGGGAAACAGCATCAAAGCGGGAGCTGCGGCGGAAATAGCAGAGTCTAACAAACGGCGCAAATATAGTTCAATTATTGAAAACTACACATTTGTGCCGTTTGGTGTAGAAACTCTAGGTCCGTGGGGTTCAAATGCCAAAAAGTTTATTAAAGACTAGCGGACCCGGCAGACGTTGTCCTGCCCAAACGTTGACTTGCCCGCACTACCCCTACCCCTACCCTACCTATAAAAAAAATAGGGGTGGACCACCCTTAACATTTAGGGGGATGAAAAATAGATGTTGTCCGATTCTCAACCCTAACGGATATGCACACTAAAATTCACGAAAATCGGTCGAGCCGTTTCAGACGAGTTCAATTACGTACACCGTGACACGAGAATTTTATATATAAGATTTTAATACTGTCCACACGCGAAGCCGGGGTGGATAGCTAGTATAAACATATTAGAAATAGCTGTTTTCCACGACTTCTAATTTCAAAATGTTGACACTTCATACATAGCTTTTGTCATGTTCACCTCTGCCCACCCCGTTCCCGTCGTCATGCCGTGATAATAAAAAGTATCCTATGTTACTTCTAATACCTCCAAGAATATATGTGCAAAATTTCATGATGATCGGTTAAGTAGTTTTTGCGTGAAAGCGTAACAAACAAACTTACATTCGCATTTATATTAATAGGGATGTATCTCCTCGACTGATCATCTCTTCTGGTGACAAGAGGGCTGGTTCCTTCCTCGCTCAACGAGTCAGCATCTCGATTCAGCGGGGAAATGCAGCCAGTATTCTTGCCACTATTCCACACGGACCTGGTTTATTTAGTTTTTTTAATGTTTAGATTAGATTTAAAAAAATAATTAAACTATTGCTTATACATTGGAACGATAATAAACATGGCCAGTCCTTCAATAATAATAAATGTATAGTTACCCTACCAACAATAGGGGCACCAGAACCAGAGGCACAGCAATATAAATATTACAGCAACTTGAAGCGGCCTAATGTAGCTCCTACCTCTGTAACGTACCGTAGGAGGATGTGAAGCTGATTGGAAGCTTTAAATTACAAACATTTTTCCTCAAGGTGATGTATTATCATAAAAAGACATACGACAAGTAGCTTAACTTAAAGATATTTAATTTAGTTTATACGCTCGAACCTGGTTATTGTTTTGCATCGACAGTGCAGTAGAGTGTTGGAATCAAACCTGGAGGACCCGGATCCGGGGCCCAATCGATTATTTACGTGCCTTCTACAAATAATAAAGAAGTAACACTTGTTGGTCCATTAAATACAGCGACAGGCTTACCACCTGTTCTCTTGCACACTGTTTCTGATGTTTTATGTAACGGTGGTGGTGTGATAAAGCGTTGGGGACGAGGGTTTAAATCCTTACTAGATTCAGAAAGCTTCTCGTATTTTTTCTTAAATTAATAATACGCACAAATTGAAGTCCTAGACATGTGAACTTTGTTACCATGTCTCTGGCCACGTAGCCACATTATAAAGGCTTGGTGGTGTGTCGTTGTCATTGTTGTCTATATTTTTTTGATATATTTTATTGTGGTTTAGGGTATCTTTGTTGTTTTACCCTGCTATGCTATGACAAGAAGAGAGATCAGCGTTGCCATCTCGTCTCGATTTTTAGCCCAAATTAAATGTCCCGGGTGGGACAGACTCAGTCCCGTTTTTAAATAAAAATATTAAAGAAAAAAGGAAACTTAAAAAAGAAGTCAAGTCTTCAAAGAATATAATAAATAAGTAATATTAAAAAATATTTTATATGGCTATCTTTCATCATTGTAAATTTAATTTGAAACACAAATAAAAGGACAAGTAATAAAAAGGTACTGATTATTTACGTTTTTTATTATGTTCGACGAAACAATTCCGCTTCTTTTACTCAAAATGTTCAAAATCTCGCTTTTCCGAAAAAAAACTGGCGACGCTGATAGAGATACACTCACGATAAAATTATTTCTCATTTAAAGAAACAAGAACTTAGTAAGTAAACTTTTCTTTATTGTGTTTGTTCTTTGTGCATTTTGTCCAAGTTCACCTTGAAAACACACACTGAGCGAGATCCTATACTTGTATCTCACATTTAGTAGGTATTTTAATATGCTACGTGACCTACGACATTTATGTCACTAACACAATGTTTTCAGCTTTAAGCAGCTTTAAATGCTATTTGTAAGCTGTAGGCTTATTAAACGTCGACATTATTTGGTGGGAGTATGAAGAGATGTTACATTATGTATTACAATATCATTGTTGGTTATTACCACAAGAGTTTTAAGGGAAACAGAATACATTGTGAAAACTATTGAACCGATTAGAAAATATGTTTCATTACTATGAAGCATTATTATTCCAAATGGAGTTTATTAGAACAACATTATAAATTACTATCGACTCCGCCCCCGCCCCCGGCTTCGCACGGTTACAATATGGGTGTACAACAATTTTAATACCTTCACAAATAAGCTTACAACTACTTATTTATAAAGATATCTCTATGCTAATGAGTTTTTTTATAATTAAGAAAGTACATAATCCGACAAACCACATTTAGAGGCTTTTCCATCTAAATATACCTCAACTCGTTAGGTATAGCCCCACTTGGTCTTCCACCGGGTACCCTGGGACCGTAACACGCTGTAAGGCAACCCCTGAAGAACATCTCTGACAGACAGCATACCTACGCTACGAGAAAGCGTTGGAGCTAACTGTTCCCTGACTTCATTCACTAATACTGTAGATGCTCAGCTCCTAAGCATTATATCCAATAACCGTGAACCAACTTATCTAATAGTCAAAACTGCAGTAGTTTTTGTGTGAAGGGCACAAACAGACAGACAGACGCGACGCGACGGGGGGACTTTGTTTTATATGTAAACAACTAGAATAAATATGTTTTATCCTGGTTTTATCTCATTCTATCATATCGAATGGTATATTTGTTAAAAGAGTGACAAAATATATTAGCTATAGGTAAGTTTGCATGTGGTTCAAAATGATAACATATTTCATGTCATGCAGAAAAGGATTTGTTCCCAACAGAGGAAGTAGCGGACGGTCGCTAGTGGGCCATAAATTCGTTACTTTCTAAGTTTCAACATATTCTTGAAGAGAAAATAGGTTTATATAGGTACTTACTCGTTATATAGGAGATCGCGATCAAAAGAAATGTTCAGATTGAGTTATGATTGACCTTTCGTACTTTACTTATCTACCTTATAGACGACCAAATAATAAGGTTACTGTTACAAGTGGGAGTCACGCGATTTAATACAGTTGGCAGTCCTGCCTGCCTTCTTAGACAATGTACGAACGCTAATATTCTATTCTCTCGGAACGCTAAAACATGCAGAAACTTATAACTCAATTTATTCATTAAAACTACTTAAATAATAAAAAAACCTAAAAACAACTTTGGTAGCTTATTGAAAATTCAAACTAAAAAATATTTTATGATTTTTTAATTGGTCAAAAATAATAAAATTATTATTATTTTGAATTTTCAATAAGCTACAAAAAATCCCAAGACTTTTAATTGAAGGGTAATAGTATAACAGTGCTTTAAAAAAAATTAAGAGCTTTGTGATATATTATGAAAGAGAAAACGAGGGCAAAGTTTAACCACCCATATTTATTATTCAAAAAAATCCATTGAGAAAATAACAGTTATTTCAATTAGATATATTCAATAAGTATCAATATATGCTAAATTACAGTGACACAGGTGGATTATTTACAGAGAAATTGGGAATAGTTTATACCAGAAAAATTATGGATATAGGAGCCTCAATAAGAATCGGGACTGCCAACCTATACAACATTAAGAATATATGACTGTGTATTGGTACAGAAATATTTGCTACCTTTGTCATCTGTATATGAAGTGAAAGAGATGACGATACGACGTCATTGGTATTGGCTCATTATTCGTAGCCCAAATTTTTTGTTCGAAGTTGCGCCAGCCTGGGTATGGGCAGAAGCTAACTTCGCGTTTACGAAAGATGCTAATGGACAACATTTCATTTTTTTTATCACCCATTTTTATTACTTTATTTTAAAATATATTAAAAAATAAGATACACGTATTTTTATATTTTATTTTTGGTTGAGTTTTTATATTTTTAATTTAATTTTGAATTTTTATAAATCCTGAGGACTAAACTAAAAACCTTAGCTAGGACTAAAAATAAGAAATATAAACTGACATCCAAAGAAAGTGACAGATAGTGTCAGTCAAGCCACAGAGTATACGTTATAGAAATGTAAAGAGTATAATATACTGTAGAAATGTCCCGTGTTCCGAATAGAACTCAAATCGCCTACAACATTATTCATAATGTATAACAATACTAGCTTTTGACCGCGGTTTCACTCGTATAAATATTTTCTGTGATAGCCCATTCGAAACTAGCAAAACTTCAAAAAAAATATTATTTAAGAGAAGTATTTTTATAATTATATTTAAAGAATAATTATTAATTTAGCTTCAAATGGAATAAAAATGGGTAAATTTAATAGAAGGCAACACCTGAGTTCAATAACTAACAACTTGGGAAGGCAAATGGACTTGTATCCAGCCTAAACCCAAATAAAAAAAATAAAAAAAAAACTAACAACTCAGCCATCAGACATTAGTATTTTTAAATTAGAGGGTTAGCACAAATTAGGGCACCTATTAATCCTTATTTTTCAATTTTTCAGTATTTTTAAAATAACTCGAAAATTAAAGGATATATAAAATAAAAAAAAATGAAAAATAAACTTTCTAGCATGTAATCTTCAAACTGTTTTCGAATTTTGGTACCTTACGAAAAATGAATTATTGACCATTGAAGACAACATGACATAATTACGCTTCGTTTTCTACAAGGAGTTTACTTTAAGTAGTCTGCATACAATACGTATATAAACTCCTTAGTATCGTCGGAGTGAAGGACAGTTTAGTTAGGTCACGTGGTTGTATTTCAACATAAAATTATCTATAAGCTCCCAGGCATGATAACTACAACAAAACTGTTGAATAAACCCTATTAGTGCGTTAGTCAATCGTCGAATAGAGGTATATAGACTTTCTATGCGGAAATACAGCTATTCATAGTAACCAAAGCTCTACCATATCTATTGAAGTAAAAGGAGTCTAAAATTATTTTTAAAACTACTCAGAATACCTATGTCCTCTCCGTTAGTATAAAACGACCGTAGCTGTCCAAGGCGTCAGCAGGTGGAGACTGTGAACTTCTAAACTTTACGAACTGTATAAATTGGATCAAATAACTTTTGTTCAGACATCACGACACGAAGTACCTACCCTCTTTAAAAATCGTTTAGTACGGATTTATAGATTTTATGATAACACAAATATCCCTCTATACAAAATCAAAGATACAAGAGAAGTACATGTAATTTTCTCATCAGAAAATTACAGCATTATGCTGTGTTGATGAGTGAGAGGTGATCAGAAAAGAAACACGTACTCTCTGTCCCAGAAAACACTTCTTTTTGTCTTTCTTCACAAGGTCTAATCGCCGGCGCGCCGCTATACGGTTCACCACGGACCACAGACTCGTCCAATTCTTGTAATTGCCATCCGTTTTCAAATCGTTGTATTTGTGGTTGATTTCGATGGCCAGAACGATTTATCACACACACACCGTTGCTATAGTTTGACACTTTGTTTAATCGAATCTTGTGTGTCTGTGTGAGTGAATTGCATGTGATCTAAATCGTATGATTAACATTGTTAATGTGTTTAATCTCGATCATACGGCTGGCCGGACCGACAATTTTCTTTGAGATACCAGACCAGTGTGTGGGCTACTTTACAGCTCAAATGACCTAAAGTTCTTTGTGTCAATATTTAAGATAACAGTATATACTTTTTTCCAGATGTAAGCCCAAGTCAACTGCTGGGTCGCGGAGTGAGTGCCAGAGTGTGCGGCCTACGTGCACAGACTCCGCGGATATCGTTCTCTGGTGACGACGGACAAGATGTCAGGAGGAAGTCTGCTAGCAGTAGACTGGGTCCCTCTCCTAGAGCTAGTATAGCGAGCGACGACAGAACTGATGGAGCAGCTCTTAGGTAAGCCAGCATAGTAGACCTGGAACTCTATAATTCATTATTAGAGGTAGTTATTTTGTATTCAAATAGAGATTTTGGCTGTAGAATTGAGGCCACAGAGTTAATTTGTTTTGCAGGAATATTGTTGTTTTATGTCTCAACTATAAACAAGCCTCGTAAAAAGCTACTGTGATAAAATCAAATGCAACCGCAATATAATCTATATATGTACTGAGGTATACCTATACTAAACCACTTCACATGCCCTTTCCTGACACTTCTTCTCTTGATTTTTTTTAATTATTCTATACCTACTTCTAAATATATAGAACTATATGTGGTTGACTGACTGACAATCAAAACGCAACCTAAACCACTGAAGACATAAATATCAAAATTGGAAGGTAATTATTCTGTATATAGGTGTATAGGTACTAGTATTTAATAATTTTGTTTCCAAAAAGTGAATTTGGAAATTACTGGACCTATTTAAAATCATGTCAAAGCACGGTAGGTCGAAATCATAACATTCGGGAAGTCCAAAATAGAGACGCTCATCACGACATTGACATATAGAAACTAACTATGCGCAGTATGCGCCCCGGCTTCACCCGTGGTCATTTTGGAAATGTCACTTGAGAATTTATTCCGTAACTCACTCTCCGGCTCTTCAACTATCTCTGTGCAAAAAAAATCACGTCCATCCTAAAGCATCCATCCGTTGATATTTTTGATGTGTAACATCTTTCCTCTCGCTTTCCTGGAATCTGTGAAAAGTAACGGAAGTGTGTAATAGGAAGCCGGGGAAGCGCGCGCTATTTGATTTGACCATGAGCGCGCGCGGTGGCAGAGTGGGCCGTCAGATTGTAACAACCCATTTTCCGAGAGGTTAGTACTGTCAGCCAACAGTGTGTGCGTGTTGCTTATTACCAAGGTGAGATGTCAGACGTTACACATCATAATGCGACTACTGTAATGGCAATATTTCTTAGAATTCAATATGCTGAACAAAGGTTTCAGTTATTGTAACTATACTCGTAATATAAGAATTCAGCAAATGGTCCGCATTTATACCAAAGTAGACAGGTGTCATGAATAATTCAATACATTTTTATCTGCGGACGAGACGGTCTGTTTATTACACCCTAGTTTCTGTACAGTAGTACGACTTGTAAGCACCGGCACGAACAAAATAATCTATCTATCTATCTATCTATCTATCTATCATCACGCCTTTCATCCCAAGAGGGGTAGGCAGAGACAATCGAATGCCATTTGTTACGATCCTGACATATCTCTTTTGCTTCTTTTATATTCATCTTACCTTTCATACATGCTCGGCGATTGTGTGTACTTTTAATATTTCCATCGATCAATATATTGTTTATATGTTCAATAAAAGTACATCTAGGTCGTCCTCTGCTAGCATTTCCTTTCACTTCAGCCATATAAACCTTTTTAGTCAATCTATCATCCTTCATTCTTTCAACGTGTCCAAACCAGCGTAAACTACTTTTCTTCATTTTTGTCACAACATCATCTTTTACTCCGCATTCTTCTCTAATGTTAAATAATTAACAAAATAATTAAAAGAGATTGGTTGTAAGATACAAAATCGCTGCAGATTTAGCTTTCTTTATTGCTAATAGTTCAAGTACAACTTCAGAGTTCATCATCAAGTCTTTCAAGTCTCCATAATATTCATCATCATCCATAAATAAGTTTGTAGAACACCTGCAAACACCTCACTTACAATACAAGCGCTCTATAGTACCTACCTATATTAACTTTCCATTGGACATACGAATTTATCCCGAATGATTTCCTTTTGTAAATTACGTATAATTAATGTCTTCATTTACTAATGGTGTATATAATTTTAGTTCTATCACTTACTTATGGAAGCGAGACTAGGGTATGGAATAAGAAGCATGAAAGTAAAATAAATGCAGTGGAAATGCGGTCTTTATACGTTGAAAGAATGAAGGATGAAAGATTGACTAAAAACATTATTGCTGAAGTGAAAGGAAATACTGATAGAGGACGACCTAGGTGTACTTTTATTGAACATATAAAAACTTATTGATCGAAGGCAATATTAAAAGTAATATAATCGAGCATGTATGAAAGTGAAAGGTATGATGAATATAAAAGAAGCGAAAGAGGTATGTCAGGATGGTAATAAATGGCATTCGATTGTCTCTGCCTACCCCTCTTGGGATGAAAGGCGTGATGATAGATAGATAGGTAATTTTAGTGAAGTAGTTAAAAATAATAGTTATCTATTTTGGTAACAAATACCAACAGGTACTTTTTATACCGGAAAATGTTCAGGTATTCTTTGAAGTTACATTTCAAATATTTCAGTCACGGGTCACTCTTGTATCTCTATAATTGGTGGTATTACCCGAGTGATTGGATCGATGATTAAATAATAAATATCTATTATTAAAGCTACCATCGACCGGTCTCACTAATTACAACATTAACTCGTTCATTATATTATATGCTATGGATTCGTGTACGGATTATTTTGATGGATAACACATTTTGATTTAGGAATTTCTATATAGCTATGATTTAAGAATATTAATATGATTTGTCTAAGATCTGTCACCAAAATCAAAAACAAAAAACTTTTTGAAGACAATTAAAGCTTTTAGAAATATTGACAAGTTTTATTCAGGTTAGTAATGAAGTATTTACATAGGTATTAAAGTTATCTTAAATAGGTACTATATTACAAAAATAAAATAAAATTACAAATAAAAAATTTCGTGTGTACCCAACAGACTTATTCTTTGACCGAAATAAGAGCCAGCCCGTTGGTCATGTGAACGTTCTATTAGTCGTTTACTAATATCTATAAACTTATAATAAAAAAAAATAGCTTTTATTTAATAAATAGAAAATTGTGATAAAACTTTCAAATGTAGAGACTCTTTTGATTAATTTGATAACAAAAATATTTGCTAGGAATATATATTGTAATTTAGGAATATATTTTGGGGACATTATAGAGGTGAAAAATGTTCTTATGATTAACAGAAGTTTTAAAAGCTGTTAGTCTCAGAAAATCCAACAACAAGCTGTAGCACCTATACAGATCGGTCATGCTGCAAGACAAAATGTCCGTAATGGTAGCTGTTAGGTATAGTGGTAGATAAACAAATCTTCATATTATTGCAATATTTAATAAGAGTCGTACAAGCGATAAATTGGATGTTTGAACGATAAATCACAAAATGTAGGTGTAAGGTTATCAGTGGACGGAGAGAATTCAATTTGAGCTAGAAACGTGACCTACTTGTTAAACTACTGTAGTTGTCTACAGTTGGTACTTAGCGCTTGTGAATTGTACCTACTGAAAACTTTGTGAAAACCCTTTCAGGAATTACGATCTTAGCACACCGACACAATAAGTTCTGCCACAGTGTCTAAGTGTCAATTCTACTAGATGGAAAAAATTGATTATTTTCATTTTTAATATTACATTTTTCTTTTTTTTTCTTCTTCACAAATTACCTTACAGAGCCGGAAAACGGTGTTACTGCTCCAGGGTACCCATTGTTTAGGCGATGGTATTTGTGAGGCTATATCTAATGAGTTGCCAGTTCTGTTGAGGTATATTTAGATGGAAAATACTCTAAGTGTGGTTTGTCGGATTATTAAGTTTTTAATTAAAAAACCCATTGGTACATGGCCGGGATCCTAGGACTAGCTCGACCACCGGATAGTTAGGCTCTAATAAGTAGTTTCCAACATGTGGTGCACCATGCACCCAGTCGCAATATCTAAGTTAGAGTTGGTGGCACAAGTTTACCAGTGCAATGTACGTGAGTGGACTACAAGTTCAAGCATAGAATAAATATGGTTCAACATTTGATTAAAGTACAAATAGTTTATTACCAATACAAATAAATTCTAAACTTAATGTATAGTACCTACCTAGACGATGGAACTTTAGGAGGCAAAATTAGTGAAATGAGCTCCTGTTTCTGAGGCTATATAAATCTGGGAATTAAGTTGTCCTAATGAAGCTGTTCCGAAGGAAATAAATAAACAAACTTTGGGACACTCCATTATTAGAACTAACACACAAACATTTGACGCAAAATCTAACTAGTGATCACGACCGCGTTCGGCTTCTAGCTTCATCAGGAAAGGAATCTGGCCACTAAAACGTCGGTACATTTTTGGTTAACGAAAGTTTTAGAATCGGTATAGGTCTAAGGTTAGGAGCACCAGTATGTTGGGAACATAGCTGATGTCCGTGCAGTGGGACGGAGGTTGATCAATTTGGAACTCACGGACTTTCTTGCATAAAAAGTGCAAGCAGGCTTTCTCGCCACAGCTCCATCAATGATATCTACCATCAAAAGGGCTCTTGCGTCAATAGACGTCCCTGCTCTCCTAGAGCCAACGGGAATAATCCGGGAAGACGGCAAGAGACCCGATGGAATGACTCTGATTCCTTGCGAGCGAGGTCGGGCCCTTGTATAATATGGAACGTGCGTGGACACATTAGCCCCGTCTCATCTCAGGGAAACAGCATCAAAGCGTGAGCTGCGGCGGAAATAGCAGAGTCTAACAAACGGCGCAAATATAGTTCAATTATTGAAAACTACACATTTGTGCTGTTTCGTGTAAAAACTCTAGGTCCGTGGGGTTCAAATGACCCCACGACTGATCATCTCTTCTGATGACAAGGCTCCTATTTAGTTATTTTTAATGTTTAGATTAATTTTAAGGTTTTTATATTGTTATGTATAAATGAAGAAATAAACCTATAAATGAAAAAAAAAATATCGCTGCCTTCTGGGAGTTGTCACATTGGATGGCGATACTTATTATATGATTTGATTAAAGTTAAGTTTTATTGTGGTATTTACCCAAATATCCTAGATTAAAATAGGGCCTGAGGTCAGAATCGAAAGGGTAGTTTTCAAAATTGGTACACATACATATTATGGGGTATATTTTCCAAGATGGTGGCAATTTTGCAAATTTACATTATTACATTTTTCTCGAAAACAATAAATTTTAAAGTAATGAGTACTTATCTATAGAGATACTGAGGATTTTTTTTGTACATTATTTTATAATACACAAATCTTTCCTTCATTATTTTGTCCTCTCTGACAGATTACACATAGCATACGTCATGAAAACTCGCTGGGGCTATCTTGTTAGCCGACTTAATTCACTTATAATATTAATGCTAAGCTCCTAAACATGATAGGTTCATTCATTAGTTTACGTGAAAAGGTCAAAGACAGACAGACGCAGCGAGGAACTACATGTTTTTAATATGTAGTGATGATAAACAAAAAAGTTCTATGTAAAAAATATTAAATTGAACCATTTTCGCCATCCGTCAGGTGTACAGAGAGTCAGAGACACGACGGTGACGTGTCGACTCAAGAATCCACTTTACAGTCCATTGTATTTGCAGGTATAAATAAGGCCGTCATTGTGTCGTAAAGTATAATTTTATAGTTTTACGAGCTTCCTGTAATGTCTCTCGTAAACGTAAACTTTAAACTTGCTGAGTTACTACCCAACACTCTCTACTATGTCATATTTAAATATTGTTTGTTTGTACGGGGTAAACTTAAAAAGTACTGCACCGATAGGCTTTGTTTAAAAAAGTTAGAGTTTCGTAACATTTAGCAATATTTTGTAACTAAACAACCAAGACTGCACATTTCATTAACTGACACGGGCAAAGCCGAAAAGATAGCCTACTTACAAATACAAATAATATAAATGCTATTTACGGATAGTTCTTTTTGAAGGTTTTAGGATTCCGTCTTCTGAACCGCTATAGGTAGACACTTGACATTTTCACAGTATATACCTATGGCCGTTAGAACATTAAATAATAAAAATAAAACAATATTAAAAATTAAAGGGGGTCCCCATACAAGAAACGTGTTTTATTCGGCGTTTTTTTGCTAGATTTTAATAATGGCAATTCATACAAACGTCTTACTAGTATAACTATAATACAAATAATAAAAATCGGGCAAGTGTGAGTCGTACTCCCGCTAATGGACAACATTTCATTTTTTTTAATCACCCATTTTTATTACTTTAATTAAAAATATATTAAAAAATAAGTTACACGTATTTTTATATTTTATTTTTGGTTGAGTTTTTATATTTTTAATTTAATTATGAATTTTTATAAATTCTGAGGACTTATAAACTAAAAACCTTAGCTAGGACTAAAATTAAGAAATATAAACTGTCACCCAAAGAAAGTGACAGATAGTGTCAGTCAAGCCACAGAGTATACGTTATAGAAATGCAAAGAGTATAATATACCGTGTTCCAAATAGGTGTTGCCGTAGCCGGAACTCAAATCGCCTAAAACATTATTCATAATGTATATAATAATACTAGCTTTTGTCTGCGGTTTCACTCGTAAATATATTTCCTGTGATAGACCATTCGAAACTAGCAAAACTTCAAAAAAAAATTATATAAAAGAAGTATTTTTATAATTATATTTAAAGAATAATTATTAATTTAGCTTTAAATGGAATAAAAATGGGTAAAATTAATAGAAGGCAACACCTGAGTTCAATAACTAACAACTCAGCCAACAGACATTAGTATTTTTAAATTAGAGGGTTAGCACAGATTAGGGCACCTATTAATCCTTATTTTTCAATATTTCAGTATTTTTAAAATAACTCGAAAATTAAAGGATATAAAAAATAAAAAAAATGAAAAATAAGCTTTCTAGCATGTAATCTCCAAACGGTTTTCGAATTTTGGTACCTTACGAAAAATGAAATGTTGTCCATTTGTTCCTGCGCCATACAGCGGACGGGCGTCAAACTTGCTCTCACCTTAGTGCATATTATTGACTGTACTATTGATTAGCACTTAGCCCGTTTTTTAACAATTTATTCTGTCTGTCCTATACTCCCAGATAGTATTTATGTTTTATCTCAATATTTTAAAGGGACCGTAAATATAAATAAGTGTTGCCAACTTGATATCAAAGTAGGTACTTGGTCGCGGGGCACTTGGTGATCGGCTCGTTTTCCGCAACTCGACGTCCAAAGGCGCCTATTTTGCGTGTGGTGGGAACTACATCACTCTTCCCATCCCAGCTCCTCCAAAAAGCCCAGCAGACCTCCGATGTTGTTGCAGGCCTCTAGTAGCGTTCCAAAGGAACCGAGGTGTTTCATTGTATATACGGCCACTCCCTCGCAATCAAAGTAGGTTAGCATCTAGTATATAAATAATTAGAGACAAGTAGAGTACAAATAAAGGAGTCGTTTATAAGAAGGTAGTTAAGGTGGTTCGTTTTCCATACAAAAATGTAATTAAGATAAACTAATTAACTAATCAGTAAAAATGTCTAAATATGGGCTTACTTAACTATTTTCGGCTTTTATGTTGCGCCAAATCAATAAAAAATAACTTTTTTATAATAGAAATAATTAATATTAAACATAATTCTTTTTAGACAAAATACGCATAAAAAGAATTATGTTTAATATTAATTATTTCTATTATAAAAAAGTTATTTTTTATTGATTTGGCGCAACATAAAAGCCGAAAATAGTTAAGTAAGCCCATATTTAGAAATTTTTACTGATTAGTTAATTAGTTTATCTTAATTACATTTTTTGTATGGAAAACGAACCACCTTAAAGTTAAAAGGCGCACAAAGTGTTCTCTGTACAGTGTGTAATGTAGGTAGGTATACGAGTACAAGTACAGAATTGTAATTTACTGAAAAATATACGTCGACGGTTCATGAATTATTTATTTGTGGCGAATATTTGGGAACAACCTGACTTCAAAACTCTTTCTTCAGGAAACTTTATTATTATAGCTTCTCGATTGTTATATTCTTGAGGAAGTTTATAGGCTATAACATCACGCTAGTCGCTAAGAGCTAACAGAGCGGAGCAGCGCAAGGCACAATAGTGTGTTATATTATATAAATAATATTAGTATAGATAGTCGACTAGTCTGAAAAGCTGACTATTCAGCCACTTGTATAGGAAACGGAAAATAAGTGATACTAAACGTCAGTATAGGTACCGGGACGATTCTTGAGCGCTCGACGAAAAAGTGGGGGAATGTTTATTTATTATAATTGATTTATTGGTGTTTGTTTTTACGATTGCTTTTTACTGCTGGTAAAATTAAAATTAATTCCTCATACCGTCAAGCAGACCCAAAAGTTGTGTTCTGCGCATCTAACGACCACCGCTCAAGAACCGTCCAGCTGGGTTAGCATATATTTTGACAGCGACACTTTCGTTTCGGTCGAATGGCCTTGAACAGGCCAAAACGTTCATGTCCAACAAGGACCGGCCAGAGATAGCCCGGGGCCGAGAGGTCCGGCCCAACAATGTGCGTGCAAATTTGCTATGCCGGGCAAAGACAAGTACACAGAATTTGTCCGCACATTGTTGGGCCGGACATTCTCGGACCGGGCATGCCCTGCACAAGAATGCCGAGCAATTTGCTTGGCCGGATAAAGACAAGTACACATAATTTTCCCGCACATTGTTGATCCGGACCTCTCGGCCCCGGGCTATCTCTGGCCGGTCCTTGTTGGACATGAACGTTTTGGCCTGTTCAAGGCCATTCGACCGAAACGAAAGTGTCGCTGTCAAAATGTATGCTAACCCCACCGGTACCTATACTTACTGTATGTTCTACTTTCTGTCAAATTGAACGGTAAAGCCGACGACTAGACGGTAAATAGTAGGTCGTTTTGTAGTCGATTAGTATTTAGTAGGCCAAGTCAATAGTCGGTAGATGACTAATAAAAATAATGTCATCGGGCGTAGGGCGGCTTGTGACGAGCCGTGGGTGATTAACGACACCGTCGAACCCGAGTGCTCCTGGGAGTAGGTCGCGGCAGGCGTCACCACTGCTAGACCTAGGACCCTCGCCCCTGGCTTGTCTTAATTGGATATCTAGGATGGAGTCGTTAGAGTATAATATTATGTATTATGCTCAGGGGTGGAAGTGTCTAAAGGCGTAATAACGGGGAAGCTATATGTAAAACCGGTGTCACACCTCTCGATACCCCCAGCCGCTTACACCAATGTTGCCTGCCTTGCTGTCGGCAGAAATGCTTAAAAATGGTGGTTGTTTTAGGAGGTCCATTTAGTAAACGGCGAGTCACCACCTGCCAATTTTCAACCAATAAACTTGATAAACCAATACATTTAACACCCCAGTTTGAATTTAATTTTTTAACAGTCTATGAGCACATTGTATTTGATGCATTCAGAGATAGGTCCCGACGGATGCTAGTCACAACACTTTATGTTGGACCTATGTCCCCATGCAAGCCTTACACAGCACCGCAGTAACATAGAGGATTAATTGTGTGTTCAACACTTTACCAATTTTAGTTTTGTTCTTGTATGTGAAGCGAGGAGAGAGACAGAACTTTGTGAGACCTTCAAACTTACTAAACCTCAGGAGACACTAACCGAAATTGTCTTTATATTGATTTTATTTAAATATATATCTTGCAATATATATGTGGCGAACTGTGTCGGTGGCTGAGTGGATATGATGCAGATACACGTTCGAATCCCACAGCAGCCAAATACCAACTTACTATTATAACTTTATAAGAGATTTATGAACACTTTGTTTAGCGCAGGGTACCCCTGGGGTCGATATCACGGTTCCGGGAGGTGCCCGTGGGTACTTAGACTTAGAATCTGCTTTTTTGATGTTGAAGGTTTCCTTAGATAAATATAAAAATGTATTGCTTATAATAATATAGTTATGTTCGTTGATGGTATCGCGTGCAGTGATATACACAGATATCCAAAGTTCACAAGCGAAGTTGGGGCAGAAAGCTAGTTATAACTATTTTGTAAATACACGACCTTTGTGTGTGCCCAGAGAGACCAGTAACAATGTCCACTTGACGCCAGTTTTTTAACCGACTTCCAAAAAAAGAAGGAGAAGGTTCTCAATTCGGACCGTATTTTTTTTTTATGTATGTATGTACATCGATAACTCCGCCAATTGTAAACCGATTTTGATGGTTTCTTTTTTAATCGACAGATAATTCTTCCGGATTGGTCCCATTTTTATCTCATAAAAATTGGTTCATTAGTTTTTCAGAAATTTAAAAAAAACTGACTTTATAAGTACATTTTTCTTGATATCTCGATAAAATATGTACCGATTTTGACGAATTATTTTTTTTAAGACATAATAATTTCTCGACATTATCTCACAGACATATGACGAAAATCGGTTTAGTAGTTTTTCAGAAATTCAGTAATTAATTTCTGTTTACGGCTGAAAATTATGTATCAGAAAAAGCCTTAGCAACGGTTGCTATTGACACGAAGTTGTCAATTTTCGTGACGATGGTCTAGCGGTATGTAATGGGGTGCATAGAATGCACAAGCACATTACATGGTTCAAATCACATCCACAGGGGTATTTTTTTTAATTTTCCATCAATATTTTTTTAGTTGCGTTATTATTTGTCTCTCAAGGCAGCAAAATCACTTAAAAGGGTAAAATAAACCTTTTAAAAAAAAGTGCACCGACTTCAAAAATTTGCACTGAAAAGTAAGAAATAATAAATATTTCGTCGTAGAATTTGAAGACGGTTGGTGCCAAATTAGAAACAACTTAGTTCCCAAATTCACTAATCTAGACAATTCATTGGGAACCTACGATCATCAGTAGGTACATACAAACATAGATAATATTGAACAGATCTTTATCTTCTTAGATATTTACTTAGTTTTGTATCCTAATTTGGCACCAACCGTCTTCAAATTCTACGACGAAATATTTATTATTTCTTACTTTTCAGTGCAAATTTTTGAAGTCGGTGCACTTTTTTTTAAAAGGTTTTTCATATTGAACAGAACGTTGCAAGTCTGTAAGGGGCTGATAATCGTCAGCGTCCTTGACGATTTGATGTTTTAAGTCACGCCCTTTTTCCGACCTAGCCTGCGAGAGACTATCATAGTTAGAGAGACCACGCTTTTAGTTGCCGTCTGGCGTCTAATACTAGACTGTATGTGATCAGTAATTGTCGTCTGACACAGGACTGCATGTGATTATTTGTCTCCTAATACCATACATACTGTATGGGATTAGTTGTCGTTTAGTAATCTGTCAAAAAATATTTTATAAGATGTTGCTCCGTATTGACGTTAAAAAGGACAAATCAACAAACAAACAATCACTCTTTCACGTTTGTAATATTAGTAAGGAAGTAGGAATAACTACCTATTTACACGCTTGATGATAAAATGATGCTTTTTGCCCCGGCTTTGCTCGTGGAAATGTTTGAAATGTGACAAGCGAGCTCTGATATTTTATTAAAATTCAACATTATACTAGATTTCGACTAGTTTTAGGGTTCTGAATTCGAATTTGATATCGACTTCACAATTAAATATGACGACATCTGTCAATGTCTTTAAATTCGACATTATACTAGATTTCGACTATTTTTAGGGTTCTGAATTCGAATATGATATCGATTTCACAATTAAATATGACATCTGTCATTTTCTTTAAATTCGACATGATACTAGATTTCGACTAGTTTTAGGGTTCTAAATTCGAATTTGATATCGATTTCACAATTCAATATGACGACATCTGACAACTTCTTAAAATTCGACACACACATTTCGACTAATTTTAGGGTTCTGAATTCGAATTTGAATTTGATATCGAATTCAAAATTAAATATGACGACATCTGTCAATTTCGTAAAATTCGACATTATACTAGATTTCAACTAATTTTAGGGTTCTGAATTCGAATTTGATATCGATTTTACAATTAAATATAACGACATCTGTAAATTTCTTTAAATTCGACGTTATATTAGATTTCGACTAGTTTTAGGGTTCTGAATTCGAATTTGATATCGATTTCACAATTCAATATGACGACATCTGTCAACTTCTTAAAATTTGACGTTAATTTCAAAAGACATCTGTAATTTTTTTAAATTCGACATTATACTAAATTTCGACGAATTTTAAGGTTTCCTTTAACATTCATAACACATTAATATTGCACAAAATAGTGACTTTCTTTATAATAACAATAATTTCCATATAAATATGTGCTGCTCACATCAAAATTCCATAGTGAATGAATATTTTAAATTACCTGCATTTTATTCAAATCGTAAAAATATAAATCAAAACAAAATAAAATTCGCAACGTATGGGATTCGAATCGGCGACCTCAGCGTTTAGCAGCGCGGTGCCTCCCACCTAGCCACTTCGGCTTGAACTTGTTTAGTCGAAATTTGACATTGCATAGACATGTTAGTATTCACATTTTTAACCCATAACATAATATTCAAATAGTACTTTAATCCAAACATAAATGATGAACAAAATAAAAATATGTACAAATTTAGAAATTGTTAAAACTTAAATATCGTGAACATGTAGGTTGATTGGAGGGAAAATCTTTGTCAACTGTCGGTCTTGCAATTACATTCAGGTCTTGCTGTTGCAATACTATATTTTTATCTCCAATCGGTTCACTTATTTGAAGCTTTCTGGTGAATCTAGGATCTACATTACCTTAAATTACAATACATTAAATTACATTACATTATTATTATAATATAACGTCAAGGTCAGGAACGTCATCGGTAGATTTAGAAAGAAGGGTAACATTTTCTTGAGTTTCTGCTAGTGACACATTGTTTAACCTGTAATAAAGTTTACAGTTATATGTAAAATTTCAATTTTTTTATAAACATTACACGACAAGTACAGGATGTAAAATAATAACTCCAAAAACAAGTGTGTTGTAAATCTATTAATTCTCAATTTTCGTACGAAGAAACTTACTCTGTCAATGAAAAATCTGACGTTTCAGTTATTTCACACGTAGTATTTTCGTCCAACTGTTGTTTCTTCCTGATATAATAAAAAAATGTTTAATCACATACACTGTCTAGAACTCTAAAATTTGTCGAAATCTAGTATAATGTCGAATTTTAAGAAAATGACAGATGTAGATATATTGAATTTTGAAATCGATGTCAAATGCGAATTCAGAACCCTAAAATTAGTCCAAATCTAGTATAATGTCGAATTTTAAGAAATTGACAGATGTCGTCATATTGAATTTTGAAATCGATATCAAATTCGAATTCAGAACCCTAAAATTAGGCGAAATCTAGTATAATGTCGAATTTTAAGAAATTGACAGATGTCGTCATATAGAATTTTGAAATCGATATCAAATTCGAATTTAGAACCCTAAAATTTGTCGAAATCTAGTATAATGTCGAATTTTAAGAAATTGACAGATGTCGTGATATTGAATTTTGAAATCGATATCAAATTCTAATTCAGAACCCTAAAATTAGTCCAAATCTAGTATAATGTCGAATTTTAAGAAATTGACAGATGTCGTCATATTGAATTTTGAAATCGATATCAAATTCGAATTCAGAACCCTAAAATTAGGCGAAATCTAGTATAATGTCGAATTTTAAGAAATTGACAGATGTCGTCATATAGAATTTTGAAATCGATATCAAATTCGAATTTAGAACCCTAAAATTTGTCGAAATCTAGTATAATGTCGAATTTTAAGAAATTGACAGATGTCGTGATATTGAATTTTGAAATCGATATCAAATTCTAATTCAGAACCCTAAAACTAGTCGAAATCTAGTATAATGTCGAATTTTAAGAAATTGACAGATGTCGTCATATCGAATTTTGAAATCGATATCAAATTCGAATTTAGAACCCTAAAATTAGTCGAAATCTAGTATAATGTCGAATTTTAAGAAATTGACAGATGTCGTCATATCGAATTTTGAAATCGATATCAAATTCGAATTTAGAACCCTAAAATTAGTCGAAATCTAGTATAATGTCGAATTTTAAGAAATTGACAGATATCGTCATATTGAATTTTGAAATCGATATCAAATTCGAATTCAGAACCCTAAAATTAGTCGAAATCTAGTATAATGTCGAATTTTAAGAAATTGACAGATGTCGTCATATTGAATTTTGAAATCAATATCAAATTCGAACTCAGAACCCTAAAATTAGTCGAAATCTAGTATATGTCGAATTTTAAGAAATTGACAGATGTCGTGATATTGAATTTTGAAATCGATATCAAATTCGAATTCAGAAACCTAAAATTAGTCGAAATCTAGTATAATGTCGAATTAAAAATTTTGGCTGACCAGCGGCGTTGCGGCGTTGTCCAACCATGTAGAAGAGGTTCTATAATTCTATTTCTTTTACTTTTTTCACGTTTTGTGGAACAAGGGATTGACGTGATTTTTTGCACAGAGATAGTTGGAGATATAGATAATGACATAGGCTACTTTATATCCCAAAAATTCTTCGGGCTTGCCACTCTTTAAATATTTCCACGGCGAAGCCGGGGCGAATAGCTAGTAGGAGGGTCTATTATGTAAAACCAATACGTATGTAGCGGATATTAGTACAGCGGCTTCGTCCGTGTGTAAATGAGTTCGCGCACACGGACCGTCGCGCGCATATCGGCGCAGCTATGTCTCTACGGTAACGAGAGTAACAAGCCCGTACTAGCTGTCCGATCTCTCTTAACTTATTTATTTAATTTGCATTTTATTTAACATTATCATTGTATATTTAACGTTGTAATATAGTTTACCTTTTACTAAATCTATCTATTATTTATACAAGAGCTCCCCTGTACATATAACCTACACGTATGTAACATTGTTTATCGTAATTTTATCATCAAGCTTGGATAAAGGGTAGGTATTTTAACTTCCTTACTAGGTAATGTTTCAAATGCAAAATAGTGTTTATTTGTCCTTTTTTTAATTAATCTACGGATTGACTTGATTTTAATGACATATCCCACAAATCCTTCGGGCTTGTCACTTTTCAAATACTTCCACGCGCGAAGCCGGGGCGAAAAGCTAGTCTATCATAAGTTTTCCATCAAGCGTGCGTGGATAAAATATTACAAACGCGAAAGAGTGTTTGTTTGTCCTTTTTATTCAAATCAATACGGAGCAACATGGGAGCAACGGATTGACGTGATATTTGCACAGAGATAATGACATGAGCTAATTTATATTTCGGAAGTCCTTGGGGCTGGCACATTTTAAATTTTTCTACGGGGGAAAAGCTAGTATATCATAATTTTATTTGCCTTGCAATGACTTCTGCAATATGTTTCCCGTACGCATTTTCTATGTAATACCTACCTACCTACTTTGCTGTTTATTAACTTATTTCCAATACTGGAGTTAATTATTTAATATAATTACGCTCACAAAAAGCAACGCTGACTCCTAGACTAAAGTATACAAATAGCAACTTCCTTATGAAAATATTGCCTAATCGCTACGGTAATGTCATTTATGAATAAAGTTTACCATTAATAAATTAAATTTGAGCCAAAAAATACACAAATAATACAAAAACTTCTGAGCGATCGAGTGGCCGCGACCGTCTAGCATCACGATTCAGCCGTCACTGCCGACAAGGCGAGTGTGAATAAAGAAGAGCTAAAGCGTTTCCGCTCAGAGTAGAAATCGTAAGCGCCATTTGACATAATCATTATTCTTTAAATAACTATACAATTTATTTGAATATGCAAATGACAATTATATGGGTAATTGAATATTACAAAAACAAATTAAATGTCATAGTACTAAAATCACTAGTACCGCCGTTTTCTTTTTTTGAAAACTTTCAGAGACCACATTTTGGGATTATTTTCTATCGAGCGAAAATTGTGTAATCGCGTTTTCAGAATGACAATTATATCAATTATATCCTGTAGAATAATATTATTTTTTTCAATCTTGGAAATTGTCTTGTTTTTGCTAAAACATTCTTTAAATAATCGTATATAGGTGTTATCTGCCCCTATGTGTCACTTCTTTAATAGATCTGTTTTTTAGTAGAGGTGCGGACGCTGGCTTTACTTGCCCTTCGAAACACGAGAAGTATTCTTTAAAACATTTTTGGAACGAGTGGGAATTGACAACACGTGACCTAACGGTTTCAAGACAATGCTATATCAATTTTATTAGGCTATCGAGTCCTAATTTTTAAACTATCAATAACATAATGCCGTTGTTTTAACAGGGTGTCCTGTGGCAAGCTGACAAGATTACTGACTCAAGGTCAACGGAGCGGGAGTGGGGCTCAAGATGGTACTGTTGATGGACCGAGGAGACTTAGCTGGGAGAGGTTAATATACTTTGGAAATTATATACTGAATTACTGTCAAACAGAAATATTTGAAATATTACATTAAAAATTATCCTGAATAATTTCCTGAATATAATAATAGCATATATCAATATCCAGCCCTCCAACCAGCTGTGTGCAAAAAAAATCACGCCGACCGTTGCTCTGTTTTGACGTGTGAAAGACAAACGAACAAATAGAATAGATAACTTTAAATCTATTAAACCAACTGAAATACAACCACTTGACCTAACTAAACTACGAGGAAACCTAAGAGTTGTATAGAAACTACGAAGCGGCGGTTAGCGTCTTTCGTGAACGCTAAGTTAGCTTCTGTCCATAACGCTGAAAAAATTATGTAGATTTTGTTAAAATATCGTGTGGACAAGGCTGAAAACTTGGGTATGGAATAAAAAGCATGAAAGTAAGATAAATGCAGTAGAAATGCGGTCTTTACGTAGAATGTGTGATATAAAACGTATTGACCGCATCCGGAATCATCATTAGACAAGACTGCGGAGTGAAAGATGATGTTGTGATTAAAAATTATGAAAAGTAGTTTACGCTGGTTTGGACACGTTGAAAGAATGAATGATGAAAGATTGACTAAAAAGGTTTATATATGTAACTGAAGTGAAAGGAAATGCTGGCAGAGGACGACCTAGGTGTACTTTTTTTTGAACATATAAAAAATGTATTGATCGATGGAAATATTAAAAGTACACACAATCGCCGAGCTACATGCTACAGAAGGTATGATGCATATAAAAGAAGCGAAAGAGGTATGTCAGGATCGTAACAAATGGCATTCTATTGTCTCTGCCTACCCCTCTTGGGATAAAAGGCGTTATGATAAATAGATAGGAAGTTTTCAGTTGTAGCATGAGTTGTTGTTGTAAGTATATGAACTGTATCTCTGAAGCGTATCTACCTAATACATTTTGTTGAACTTTGAAAACATTAA
Organism: Nemapogon koenigi; assembly: GCA_963924495.1. Classification (NCBI taxonomy): domain Eukaryota; kingdom Metazoa; phylum Arthropoda; class Insecta; order Lepidoptera; family Tineidae; genus Nemapogon; species Nemapogon koenigi. The sequence continues at coordinate 156,559 of OZ004643.1, forward strand.
AAACGTTTTCATACAACAAAGATGTATTGTTGTCTACGATTTGTGAAGTTGAACTGTTTTAGTGCCAACTTGTAGGTTTCAGATTCAGTCTAGACAATACCAGAACACGTCCAATCTACCAATATATATTAACTTTTATTGATTACATCGCGTCTGGAACTTCTGTTTTACTTGTAAACAACTTTATATTAAATGTTTTATGGGATATTATTATGTATACATGATACGAGGAACAAAAACAAACATTTATCTTCCAGTGTAGCAAGAGACACTCTAGTAACAATGTTCACATATTGCCAATTGTTAATAGAAGTCAATGAGTGTTTCTACAAGTAAATTGGTGGACCGATTTCAATAGTAGCTACCTTATTCCAGTTTTATATCTTTTAGATAGCACGACTAGTGACTCTCTATCCACTTGGTGGAAAGTATATTTATCGGAGTCCATGAATGGAAATGACAAACAAGATATAGGTACATAAAGGTTATAAATATAAAAAGTATACTGATTTCAAACATTGTTCACTGAAAAGCAACAATTTTAATTTTAATTTTATTTGTAAAATCATAATAATCATAATATAATATTGTTACAAAAATAAATCATCGAAATTTGTATGCATCTCATTATGACAAATCAGTTTTTTCAAAATTTCTGAAAAACTACTGAACCAATTTTCACCAAACAAAAATGGAACCAAACTAGAAGTATATCCTTTCAAGTAAAAAAAATATATTTTCCAAATCTTTATAAATGACAACCTCGTCCTTTTTTTTGAAGTCAGTTGAAAAAGGAAGGTTTTATATTTACAAATATCCACGGACGAAACTGGGGTTTAAAGTTAGGTGCATAAAGTAATAAAAGAGAATGATCACATAATATATCAAGTAGAATACTGTACTAGAATTACTTGATACTTAATAAAGGAAGATTTAGTTCCTAAACTTATAATGACTTTGTTAAACTTGTTCTTAAATAAAACATTATGGCGAGAGGTGAGAATATTATATTACAGTTTAGTATTATTTGGTTTAGTATTATATAGAACGATGCCATTGGTAGTGGAAGTCCATATATGCTGACTTTACGGTGCGGTGTTATTATGAAGTCATATAATTAAAATAATTTCAGGCCGGTTCAGGACTCTATAATACCCCCTCCCTTTTTCTTTATATATTCGTTTGCTAAAAGTTCCTAACTACTTGTATTACATATATACTATATACTTCTTAAATATTTAATTGTTGATACATGTGATACGATTTGATCAACCAGAGTTTCTAGTTATGCCCTAGCCCTATGATTGTTGTTTTGAGATTTGTCTAGAGTTCTAGACTCTAGAGAAAAACCACCGGGCGACTTTATGGTGAAAATAAATTTATAGGAAATTATCTTGGATTTAGTATTCCTTCTTATCATTTATCATTTGATGAAGTGTCAATAAGATTCTACGTCATGTCATGGTGACCGACGCACGCGTTCCGTCGTGACATGATGTGGAATCCGGTTTAATCCCTCCCGCGCTGTGTTAGTTGTGATTAATAAGACATATCACAGTCGGCGGGATCTTCTTAGATACCGATTAAACGGCATATTGATACTATAACGTCTATAATACTTGACATTGGCAAGAAAGACACGGCGCGGCGTAGCACTATTTTTCTCCGTGTTTATACATATACTTATGTCGCTATTGATTCCTTGTGCCTGATTTTTCATATAGATATCTTGACGGCATTTTCAAATATTCGTCGCTTTTCGGGATTTATCTTTCAAAATATAAGTAGAATAACAATAGTTTATTCATATGTGAGATTGTAATACTGGTAATCCTTAGAATAATATAGTAGGGTAACTTGTTCTACCAATACACGTGTGGGGAATAACAAGTGTTTGGAGGTTCATCTTGAAGAGTGTTTTATACTTGTTAAGTAAGTTGGGCTTACTGCATTCAGCTCTATTCTAATGCTAACTAATATTATAGATGTGAAACTTGGTTGTTTGTTTGTTTGTCGGAGACCGAAAACCGAAAAATAACATTAGGCTATATTCCGGAATTTTTTCGTGATAGATACTTATATCACATATAAAAAATCCGAAAGCTTGTTAATGATAATTGCTTTTCAAACTATAATCGACTTCTGTTGGAGGGCACATAAAGCCTGAGTTCGCACTTCTTGTAACAATAACTGTTGAAGAAGTGACACATCAGGCATGTCACCATATTGACAATTGGCTGAAAATAGACACTGTTACTGCTGTATCTGGTCTCACCGCTAGTGTCAATTGTATTAAAGATCATATTTAAAATCTAAAATCTGGTCAAAATGGCCACATTTCCACCACTTCAACGACTAAAGCAGTATATTTTTTTTTTCGGTATGTTTATAAATTATTCAAAAAATAATTGATCCTTTTACAAACATAATGTAGAACAAACATCAAATATACCTAACTAGAAAGCGTACTAAAGTTGTTACTGAAAATTGATTACCTTCCTGAAACTACTGTGCACGGTGCAGGTGCCTGAAGTTTACAGTACACACTAAACATAACTTTCAGATGTAAATATTTACTGAATCTTAATCAACATTTTGTAGTCAGGTATTCTGTACAGTCTTCTACGTCATCTTAGATATCATCAAGTCTATATTAAAGAGTAGGCATAGGCAGGGCCGTACTATGCAAATTTTGCAGTACCTTAGAAAAATGTTCCAAATCGGACTGATAGTTCATTAGATTAGCGTGTATGTTGGAACATATATACAAATTCTTTAGAAGATAGAGATGAAGTAAGAGTCAGCAGATAGTGAAGATATGTTACAAATATAGCCGAGGCTCATGTAAAAGTAGCAAAGTGAGCATTCTCCAGTGTGCGGGTCAAACTCAAGTAGCTTAGTCAACACTTGGTCACGACCGTCTTGTATCGAGAGTGCTCAAATGTCTTAATTATGGCCTAACGAAGGTATAAGCGAGCTTTTTGGTATTAAGTGGCCCTACTCACTGCCAACTAAAAATACGTATTTCCAGCATTAATTATTTTCGACAACTTCTCAGTAGTCATCTAAGACCTTTCGACCCCAAGGTACTTGTTTAGGTATCGGTAACACACAGTAGTCATATAAAGTCGTCGTGACGCTGACTGACTGACAAGACCGGAACGATCTGTCACACACACACATCCACACGCCTTTGTTTAATCGAATCTTATGTGTCTGTGTGGGTGAGTGAATTGCATGTGATCTAGATCGTATGATTTACATTGCTAATGTGTGGCCTGTGTTCAATCTCGATCATACCACTGTGATCATACGGTGGCCGGACCAAACATTGAGATACCGGACCAGTGCGTGGGCTACTTCAACCACTGAAGATATAAATATGAAAATTTTAAGGTTAAAGTAAATTGTTTAAGGAGTGTAGAGGTGCATGAAATCGTTTATCGTCAACCTATCTAAAACCGCAATAAAATCCGTTCGGAGTTTGCGTGAAAAAGTCACAGACAGACAGACAGGCGCGGTTTTATAATATAGGAAGTTTGAAGGCATACCGTTACTTTGTAGAATCCATTATATATTAGGTGACCAAATAATTTAGTTCAAACGGTTTGTGTTTTGTAGCTCTGGCTAGAGTTTGATAACCAAGCTCGTCACAGGGCGGGCGGGCAGCAGATTTAACGATTCATAAATCAAAATAAATTTATGAATTATGCAAATCGCTCTCTTTTCGCTTTAATTAAAAAATAAATAAAATGAAAATAATCGGTTCATAATAATTGACGGAGATGCGCAAGTTACTTATGAGTTAATATTTCGTTTCATTAATCTGTTTTCGTCGGAGGGTTATAAATATAAAAAAAATGACCGCATCATTAGAGAAGAATGCGGAGTAAAAGTTTACGCTGATTTGGACACGTTGAAAGAATGAAGGACGAAAGATTGACTAAAAAGCTGGAGTGAAAGGAAATGCTGGCAGAGGACGACTAAAAAAATGTATTTATCGATGGAAATATTAAAGTACACACAATCGCCGAGCATACGTATAAAAGGTATGATGAATATAAAAGAAACGAAAGATCAGGATCGTAACAAATGGCATTAGATTGTCACTGCCTACCCCTCCTGGGATAAAAGACGTGATGATAGATAGAAAGATAGATTGATAGGTTAAAAATAGACCCAATGAAAATAAAAGTATCATTAATCCATTATAGATATAATGGATATAATGGATTAATGATACTTTTATTATGGATATAATGGATATAACATTATGGATATAATGGATTAATGATACTTTTATTTTCATTGGGTCTATTTTTAACCTATCAATCTATCTTTCTATCTATCATCACGTCTTTTATCCCAGGAGGGGTAGGCAGTGACAATCTAATGCCATTTGTTACGATCCTGATCTTTCGTTTCTTTTATATCTAGATCCTGGCCAAAGTATATATCTACTGAGAATAATCCAAAATGCACCAATGACCAATAATATTACATTAAATTAAGGGATTTAAATTACGTAAACTGTTTTTATTTAAATAGTCACTTGTATTCAATACTATAATTCTATAAATTAACTTTAAAAAAAAGTGTACCGCCTTCAAAATTTGCACTGAAAAGTAAGAAATAATAAATATTTCGTCGTAGAATTTGAAGACGGTTGGTGCCAATAAGATAAATATCTATTCAATATTATATATATTTGTACTGATGATCGTAGGTTCGTAATGAATTGTCTAGATTAGTGAATTTGGGAACTAAGTTGTTTTTAATTTGGCACCAACTGTCTTCAAATTCCACGACGAAATATTTATTATTTCTAACTTTTCAGTGCAAATTTTGAAGGCGGTACACTTTTTTTTAAAAGTTAATTTATTTTTCCCTTTTAAGTGAGACAAATAATAACGCAAATAAAAAAAATTAATGGAAAAATAAAAAATAAAAACTGCTGTGGATGGGATTTGAACCATTTGCATCCTGAGCTGCACCATACAATACCTTTAGCCGTTAGACCACCGTCGATTTATAAATTTACAACTTCCTGTCAATAGCAACCGTTTTTAAGGCTTTTCTCTGATACATAATTTTCAGCCGTAAACAGAGACAAATTAGTGAATTTCTTAAAAACTACTGAACCTATTTTCGTTATATGTCTGTGAGATAATGTCGAGAAATTATTATATCCTTAAAAAAATAAGTCGTCAAAATCGGTACATATTTCATCGAGATACTGATAATTGACTTAAAAGTCAGTTTTTTCAAAATTACTAAAAAACTAATGAACCAATTTTTATGACATAAAAATGGGACCAATCCGGAAGAATTATCTGTCGATTAAAAAAGAAATCATCAAAATCGGTTCATAAATGACGAAGTTATCCGCGAACACACATAAAAAAAATACATACGGTCGAATTGAGTAACGTCTTTTTTTTGAAGTCGTTAAAAAATAAAACAAACACGCAAGTAAAGACGCAATTAACCCGCAATTCTTCTGCTTATTTATGGGTCTGCTTTCCCGTGCTAAAACGAGAGAGAACGTACGCGGATTTCAATAGAAATAAAAGAGACAGTTGCTTAGTATGAAGTAAGGTAGTATGGACTAGCAAGCCGGGTGCTTATGTTGCTAATGGATATCGGTAGGCGTTTAGAAAAACTTAATTCAGAGTTCCTTTACGTTTGTATTTATATTATTTTATATATTATGTTGTTAGTATATATCTATCTATCTATCATCACGCCTTTTATCCCAAGAGGGATAGGCTGCAGAGACAATCGAATGCCATTTGCTGCGATCCTGACATACCTCTTTCGCTTCTTTTAAATTCATCATACCTTTCATACATGCTCGGCGATTGTGTGTACTTTTAATATTTCCATCGTCCTCTGCCAGCATTTCCTTTCACTTCAGCCATATAAACCTTTGTAGTCAATCTCTTATCCTTCATTCTTTCAACATGTCCAAACCAGCATAATGAACGAAACCGAAAGGAATCGGGTTGTATATATTCCTCGCAATATTTTGTCTTCTAACCTTAGGTCGAGGAGAAATTTGTCAATTTTTTTTATTTTCCCCCCAGACGCGAATCATCAGGCCAGCTGCCCCGCTCATCAAGTATCGACTCCATGGTAGAAGCAGCATTATCCTCCAGACGCTCGGAGCCCGCACCCTTGACACTAATAGCTCCCATCGCACGTGCAGACAGAGCTCTGAGTCTTGTATCGCCCGCTGTTGGGAGACGAGCTAAAGCACAACGAGGACAAGCCGGTAAGTCACTCATCTATGTATCATTATGACTTTTATCCTAGGAAGGGTAGACATACCTATAAGCAACATTATACTATATAAAGATATAAAATATATAAATTTCAGTCGTTACTTCGTGATTCAGTGGCAAGTAGTTATACAGCTGAAGAGTTTGTTTGAAGACGCTAATCTCTGGAACTACCAGTCGGATTTTGATAGCTCAATTGTTGAGGAAGGTATATAGCATCACGCTACAACTCAAAGGAACGGAGCAGTGCAACCGCAAGGCACAGCGAGTCACAGTATAAAGATAATACAGTAGGACTTCAAGTCTTGACAATGTATAGAGGACAGGATTGTCATAAATACAGCAATTACTCATAGCCGTATCCCGATTTTTAGGTGTGTGACATGCTTTTGTTCTCTAGTGAAACTCGAAAATATTGAACCGATTTTAAAATTATTTCATTATTAGATACACTGTTTAAAATCTACATAGACAAGGTTTTATTTAAAAGAAATGGGTTTTGTAGAATATTCGTATAAATAGGTATATAGACAAAGTCTTCCACATTTAGCCAATGATTGTGAAACTATAGGTACCTAACGACACGTTTCCATACAAACGCCAATTCACCTTCCTCAAGAATCGCTATCATATAAAAAAAAATTATATCCGACTGGTAGTCTTCATAGATTTGTAACTGAAACCGGACAACACCTTTCTGAAATAGAGGTTATTATGTTTTCACATTTAAAAAAGTTTGACTGGACTTTCTATTTTCCACTACTGAAGGACCTTGCTGCGCCGCAAGATATGAAGATATATTTATACATGACGTGATTTATTTCATCAAGTTTCACTAAGTGAATAAGTTTTTCTGCTTCGTAAATAAACAACATAGAACTAAATTTAGTTACCTTAACTTTACAAAAGATGCAAATCATAGTTCCCATCAGAAGTGGCACGTAAGTCGTTGGTGCCCAGTGCCACCAGTTAGCGTGACTATACCTCATGCATCAACAACAGACGGTAGACGGTAGAACACTCACAGTTAAGTACATAGATAACGCCTGACCTTTTACTACTAGCAATCACACATTTTGTTTTAATGTGATGCAAAAAATATTTAATCTAGATTTTGCTCACGGTTTCATTTCTATTATTTTGATATCACTGGCCATTTAAGATTGCTACAAGTTTTATGGAAGTTCACTAAGCCATTTTGGAGCCTAGTCTAGCAGACAAAAATAAAACCGGCCAAGTGCGAGTCGGACTCTCGGACACTCGGCACTAAGGTCAGATCAAGTTTGAGTGTCTATTACGGTTCAAAAGATACATCCCTGTGACTGGCTGATGGACAGACGGACGGACGGACGGACAGCGGAGCCTTAGTAATAGGGTTTCCGTTGTCACCGTTGGGTACGGAATCCTAAAAAAGCTATTTAAATTTACATCCCACTTTATAAGAATGATGAGCATTACTCAATAATAATTGCATCAAGAAGCTTCATATCCAGTACCTGTATTTGTGTACGAAATGTAGAATATTTTTTGTCTGCGTCGTAGATATGTGACACAATATATAATATGTTGTTGTGTACCGTATATATATGAACACAAAATCTTACTTTGTCCCTAACATCTGGAGCTTTATTTGACTACACTACATTGTGTACAATTTGTATTCGTATATTGTCTGATAATTCTACGTTGTAGGTTGTAGCCATACTATTTATGTCTTCGCTCGGTAGGTACTTGCTGATTTTTAATTCTACACAATTAATTCCTATCATATTTCATGACAGCACACGGCGATAACTTCAGGATCCATATGAAACGAAATTAATTAAAAATTAGAATTGATAACTTTGTTATGTTTACACAATCGAACTTAGTATATTTTTAAAGTGTGTGAGCTATTTAAACTGAAATATGATTCAATTTAGTAATTTTAAAAGCGGTATATCTGATCAGAGTCACCTTTATACCTTAATTAAGTGGAGGCGGCACTCGGCAGCACGAATTATCTAATTTGTAAAGTGGATTTGTTTCCCCCGTCCTCACAGATAAGGACAGGTTGAGGTGAGGGAAATGACGCGGCGGTGACCTATATCCTATATTACATTACGAGATTTGTGTCGTTTGTCCTACTCATTATACTGAATATTTTATAAGGCAGGACTGAGCAGATGTCTACCTGCTAACTAAATATTTTCGGTTTTCAAATCGTTCCTAGCTTGTGTAATGAAAACAATTTTACAGCCCGAATACTATTAACACTTTATCGAGAAATTTCACATACAAAAGCTTTACAAAGCTTTCACTAGGATTTTATTTGGTAAAAATACTCGTACATCTACCTCAAAGAGCCACAAACGACACCCCTTTGACATGGAAATAGAACTTTTGGGAGCTCCACATTTTTAACTGCAATCGAATTTTCATAGTGAAAAGATATTCGATATTTCTTTTTTTGTAACAAATATAATATATATTGAATCTGTCTACCCTGTATAAGTTTTACAGAGTGATGATATGTTCGACACTAAACTACTAATTGCCAACAACTTCGTTCGCGTGACAACAGAACGGGCTTGGAAAATCCACATAATTTTATAGACATGAACCCCTATATTCTTTATGTAATGATATGTTTTGTACAGAGAATAGGCATTATAAATTGTAAATTACAATAATGTATCAGTTATATGCTAATATCTATCAACATATAACAGTTTACATAGTGTCACAAGTTAATTGACAATATGTTGGGAACTTAACGCTCTGTGACTGATTTACATACGAGTACGTATTATTACTGTCTGGGAGAGAGCTGCGTGCACAGTGCACAGTGAACAGTGCACACGAATGTCACTTTGTTTGTCGGAAACTTCTGAACCGGTTTCAATAAATATTTCACATTAGATACAGACTTTTTGTCCTACTTCAAGAACCAGCTCCCATCTAAAACTTTGAGCGAAAATAACTACAAACTTCGCCCGTGGATAAAACGTCATTATTATATATTTGTAATGTAGTATTTAAGATAATTTTAATAACTATTTATATATGTAATTCGAATTAAATTATTATTTGTTAGTTTTCAATAAAGAAACTAATAAACAAATTGTCGCACTTACAATTTTAGTTACATAATATTATCATTATCAACATAATATTTAAGATAAAAAGTCCCGATCTATCTTATAACTTTAATAAAGGACGAAGTCTGGAGACATTCCTAGTATTCCTAAACAATGTGTACCTATGACAAACAACAAGAGAGATGAATGTATGTAAATTACCATTCGGTTAATAAATAGAGTAGGTACCTTAAGCTGTCAAATTAATTAATATTTGTCACCCAATCTGTATGTGAAACCACAGTACATATAGGAGAATAGTATGTATAGTAGAACATATAATTATATGAAGCTTTAGTAGTTTCTGAAGCTGAAAACTAAAACCTAATAATATTTTTTCCTACTATGTTGATACGAAATTCTAATAACAACCCAAGTGTCAACATTGAAATGTGTGCGTGGCGCGTACAATATATATTCGTTGCTTCTCCGTGTAAGCGTGTATCTCTATTCGACTACAGTATATTCACATCTGCCGGGCACACACTCCATTGTCTGGACACCTTCTCCATATAACTTTGTCTTCAAGTATTTTATGGACAAACTTCCTTCGAAAATAATAGTATTATTGATTCCTACCTGACCCACTTACATTATTAGAGCATCCATAAAAGTTTAATAAGCTGTTCATTTTCTTTTCTTAGGAAATATTTTATTATGGGTACAATTTATAGTAGCTTAAGCTAATTGTAATTAAAATGTAGCTAACTTACAGATAATTGTTGTATTTCAAAATACAAAATACAAAATACAAAAATATTTATTCAGTAACCAAAACAACAGATACAATATATATGCTGATGCCTCCTTTTAAGTAATGAATTTACTTGTGTTAGGAGTCACCCCTCTTCTATTACATAATTATTACAAAAACTGTGAGTGTATAAAATATAGTATTATTACAAATTAGGTACTGTTCAAATGTTTGTGTGTGTGATGTGTTGGTGTGTGTTCGGTGTGTGTGATGTGTCGGTGTGTGTTTGTGTATGGGGGGGGGGGGGTATGTATGTGTATCAACCCGTATCTTTATAATATAGTTTTAATATACTACAATGTAATCACAATTTATCCAGTATTATTCACTCCGCAGGTACTATATGTTGTTTGAATAACCCTTAAATGTCCACATGTAAAAGCAACTCTGTTTCTTCATAATCTTTTATTTTAATTATTTTAATCGACACATTGTGAAATGAAGTCTTATTAAACTCATACGTAGGTAAGTGTGCTATTTCTCCTTTTATGACATGCCTGAATTTAATAATACCATAATATAATATAATAATAATAAATAATTTATATATACCACACACACACACACACGCACACACACACAGCAGTAACAGTGTCCACTTTTAGCCAGTTGTTCATAGTCTGTTGGTGCACTTAATGGACTTAGATTTTAAATGATTTCAAATCCAATGCTTTCTAATAACTACCACACAATAAAATAAGAGTTCATATTATTGTGTCTCGACTGGGAATCGAATCCAGGAACATAAGATTCAAAGTCCGACAGCACGTTTAAAGTTAACTGTAGTCTGCGTTGACCGTTTAACATGCAATTTGCATGCATCCGCAACTATGATTACGTGTCTGCATAACTTACAATATTCATATTTTGAATTTATATTTTCTGCTGCGCTATATTCAAGAACTACTCAGTGGATTTGGATACAGTTTTCATTGTTACATAATATATCGAGGTAGGTTTATGTAAAAAATAATAGCTCTATTACTTATAGAACATACTGATTATATCCTCTATGTAAATTATCTTGTCCTGCCCTTTGTAACTTAACTATAATAGTTAGACATATGCTATCGCGACACTTTTTGTATATAATGATGTGTTCTGCAAAGTCGTAGTACATTATTTTGTTCTATCATCAATAGTTTTCGCAGCGCACGCGATGTAAGGAATTTTTAGGTCATTTTTTTACACCTTAGGTTAAATTATTGGAGTTTTAGTAAGGATCCCTAGTTTTAAAAAAAATATAATATAGCCTATGTTACCCGGGGATAGTGTAGCTTTTCAATGGTGAAAGAATTTTTCAAATCGGCACAGTAGTTTCGGAGCCTATTCAATACAAACAATCAAATGTTTCCTCTTTATAATATTAGTATGAGCGCTAGGAATATGAGGCAAAATTAGTTACAATTTACTGTGTGTGACTCTAGTGTCACTTCATAAGGAGTCATCTTTGTTTGTTTTTTTCTTCTTCAGGGGTTTGTCCCAGGGTACACAGCTGAAGACCAAGTCACCCTCTTTTAGCCTCCTGTATTTGTGAGACTATACCTAACGAGTGGCCAGTTCTGTTGAGGTATATTTACACAGATTATATGGAGAAGCCTAGTGTAGTTTCTCGGAGTTTTTTAACATTGGTACATGGCCAGGATACGAGATCGAACGACAGTAGCGAGTTATTTTAAGTTAATTTGAAATCATTTATTTGATTTAATACAGTTTTATTCTATTTAATTTAACTATGTATTGTTGTAAATAAATGGAAATTATGTGTATTGATATTGTAAAGCTCGCTTCCCACGGTGCGTGATATTGCGGACGGACGCGCACCAGCCCGCACCGACACGCACCGTGGGAAGGGTGTTCGTCCGTGCTCGTGCGTGCTGGTGCGTCGCGGTGCGCCCGATCCGCGGCGAGTCGTTAACTTCAAATTTAGATAGACAAATCACATTTCACCTAGACTCTATTATACTCGCTTCCCACGGTGCGTGATAGCACGCACGAGGCCGCACGACAGACCAAAGAGTATAGTAATATCAGACGACCGCGGACGGCCACGCACGAGCGCGCACCAGCACGCACCAGCACGCACCGCACCTTTGAAGTTACCGACTCGCCGCGGATCGGGCGCACCGCGACGCACGAGCACGGACGAACACCCTTCCCTAGGTGCGTGTCTGTGCGGGCTGGTGCGCGTCCGTTCGCAATATCACGCACCGTGGGAAGCGAGCTTTAAATATTGTGAAAAATCTTTTACTTTTTCTTCACGGTTTGCTGTGTAGCTCCTGAAACCGTGTTGTGTGAAAAATTGTGCAGTGTGTCATTGTTATGAAGCTGGGTACCCTGGGACCGTAACACGGTTTCGGGAGCTGTAAGGCAACCTGTAAAGAAAGAAAAAAATCGTTAAATGGGACCGAAGTGTGTAACTTCAAATAGATAGAATTATTGCAATATAAGTTGCATAATGCTAAGTACGAAACCCTAAAGAAAGTGTAAAACCTTCTATATAATAAGATGGCCGTAAAACGAACATAACTGTACTGATGCCAAACAAGTTATTTTAATGATCGCAGTCGTCCTGCTCCTGCCGGTTGATGGTTGATCGTTGGTGGTTGTGTCACTTATGTTATTATTATATACTGATTTACTTGGACAAGTAACTCTGACATGTCAGGAGAGGCCATGAATGAAAAAATTAAATGACTGATTTGTAAAATTATTTCATTGATATTTTTAGGTTCCATTATGTACTTAGAGATTTTTTTTACGTTTCATTTCATAAAATTGTTCTATAATACACTTCCATATCTATTTTAGTACCTGGGTATTTTATTTGAATGCACTTCCACTTCCACTTGAAGTCTTGAACGCGAAAGTAAAAATTGAACAAGTTGTTTTAAATATAGGTAAGTGTGGCCTTCTTATCTTAAACATTTATCCTTATGAGGTTATAACTATTTAATTTCCGATCAGGATTTCCTTTAAAAGATTAAACAAGGTTCAAGAATTATTTTTATTTCATAAATTATTTTGGAACAAAAGATTCATTCACTTTTATTTCAGGTGGTATAAGCAAGAAGCCTATCACTGAATCAAACCAAACCTCTATATTAATTACTAACTTAGTCTAACTGTCTAGCTTTCATATATGCTCGGCGATTGTGTGTACTTTTAATATTGCCTTCGATCATTAATTTTTTCATATGTTAAATAAAAGTATACCTAGGTCGTCCTCTGTCAGCATTTTAGTCAATCTTTCATTCTTAATTCTTTCAATGTATCCAAACTAGCGTAAACAGCTAGTTTTCTTCATTTTAGTCACAACATCATCTTTCACTCCGCATTTTTCTCTAATGACATAATTCCGGAATTGTTATTTTTTTGTTTATGTGTGATATAAAATCAACCTTAACGTCATTAATTTTAGATTGAGTATTGAAAACAATATTTCTCTCTTTTTATTCCGATACAATCTGATAGAATACGGAAATGCAGTAATGAGCGATACTTTTTTTTTCAAGTGTATCCACAATGCTTTTGAAAGTAGAATTAGGATTATAAACATGGTTGTGATTTGAAGCGACCGCATAGTACTCTCATGTATTATATAAATAATGAACAATATTTACATAAGCAATACAAAGCAATTATAATTTTAATAATTATAACACACACAACCATTTGGAGCGGTCCTAAAGTATCAACATAAATCTAAATTCGCACGCTCGTTTTATACATAATCACTAAATCTGTACTAAGTATACTCATATGTCCGTTAAAGGCTTTATGGGAGCTTTAAGGCTGTTTGGCGAGTGTTCTTATCTCTTCTATCTCACTGTATATTATATTTGCTACTCATTCGCACTGCATACCGCGCAGCGCCAACTAGCGGCCGTAGTTGGCATTAGTTGACAATCAGTCGGCGCACGCGCATGCTCTATTGTATTAAAATTTTATATAATTGTTTATGTCATAAAGTTTGATATTATTTGGAGTGTACATGTGTTTGTGTAGTTAAATGAATGTAAAAGGTCTGGTGGACTTACCTGGCCTGTTCTCATGGAGTCCACAGGGCACTATCAAAATAAAGCTTAAACGTAAGTCTGGACTCATTTAATTTTGCAATAATTATATGCAACCTTTATGCAATTATTAAATTTAGGTAGTTTAAAAAAAATAGTAACGGTATTTAAGTAATTGTTTGTGATATAATTATATGTTGTGTTAGGTAGGTACCTACCTAATGAAGATGTTGTTATATATATTATGTAAACAAACTTATGAACTACATATACTAATCTATGTTTATGACATACAAGCTTCTGTCCACGGTTTCACCCGCGTGAAAATAGATCCAAAAATAAATAATCCCGCGGCTGTAATTTGCCCCTTCCCCGTTTTTGCGGTATTAAAAGTAGTAATATATGTCATTCTCTGACCCCTTAACAACCACTATGCAAAAAATCATGTCGATCCCGTGAATAATCAAAACAAATCTATGTCACGGGAACCATAGATACATTTTTTTGGGATATTTGCCAAATTTAATCCAGATCCGTTCAGCCGTTCTGGCGTGATTGAGTAACATAGGTACATACAATATACATCAATACAAACTTTCGCGTTTATAATATTAGTGGGATAGTGGGATGGGATTTCATAATACAACATATTATCTATACTAATATTAATAAATGCGAAAGTAACTCTGTCATATCTGCCTAAACAACTGAACCGATTTTGATGACATTTAGGACATTAAAGGATACATGCCACTTTTTTAAAAGTTAATTTATTGGTTTTCACAATCACAATTCATCTTTACTGAACCGATAGGTAAATGTACTACTCGTATCGAATTCACCATAGCTTCGTTTGCAGATAAACAATTTTCAGGACACACTTTCTAAAGTCTACTTTTTATGACCTCATTAACATACCTAGGTATTCTGGTCACGTCCTTAAGTATTTTGGAACTATGTCGTTAAAGTAGATTTATATAGTTATAGACTCATTTATCATTACCAATTATCCAAGCACATAACGGCTGATGCTGTAGGGTCCCAAATGATACTCTCCAGTTCCACAATAGCTGTGCTGGTTGACCTTTATAATTTAGACTTCATTTGCCCCCCATAAACGTAAGTTTAGATATTATTGAAAATTGTGTGATGTTTATTTAAATTTAGTTCTATCGAGAAAATAAATATCAAGGAATCGCGTTTTTGGTCCATATGACACGTATATATCCTCTATCTATTATGTTGTGTACAATATGATATGCTACCGCGGACTTTTATTTTTATCTATTATAGTCTATGTACTATTCTGATGTATACGCTATAACATTGTAAAGTTTCATCAAAATCCGTCCAGTAGTTTTTGCGTGAAGGAGTAACAGACATCCATCCATCCTCACAAAGTTTCGCGTTTATAAATATTAGTAGGATTAGTAGGAAGAGAGGTAGTATCGACTCTTAAGAGTGTAAGGTGAACAGTACTTACATACAAACTAAAGCACGCAAAGCCCTAGACAATACCTAGTATTCTCTAGTTTATATACCTATGTTAGTTATTTGATATGAATAGACAATGACATATGACCTAACATATTATTAAAACAACTGTACCACAATAGGTGCGCATTGTAGACATATAATTACGACCCAACCCAACTGAGGTAGACAGACGTGATAATTGGCTCTAGATAACTGTCATTAGAACTGTTCTACTCCTTTCCATCATTCTTTAATAACTCAGGTACTTTGATTAATTAAAAATGGGTATAATTTACGCGGACACCAAAAATATTTTTAAGACTCTAAGCTTAGGCACCAAATAACATAAACAACTCCAAATAAAATAATTGACACTATTAAAAGTGTCCTAAAGTATATCATATTATGATCCAAAATAATAGAAAAAACATCAGAAAAATCGCACGCCTTGTACTAATATTTTATTTGGTTTCTAAAATGGATAAATGGTCACCAAGTAATGGATAAATGGTCACCAAGTAAGGTAGGTAGGTTAGGTTAGGTTAGTATAAAATTTATTAAGTATAAAGTGTAATTTAAAGGCGCCTATATATTTTTATGGCAGTCAATAATACAAAAAATGGATCTATTTCATAATATTTTAGGAAACGTAATTTGGTGACCATTCATCCATTTTGGTAACCGTTTAGAATTTTTTTGGTACAAAATAGATACATTTTTGGGTGCCGCTTAAACACAAGCCATTAAAAATAATATAACGTAGATAGCACAATTGGTAGAGTATTGTTATTAAAGCCGGAGGACTCGGGTTCAAATCTCACAAAAATGCTATAAGAACGAGAGAGAGGGTATTTATTTTAAATAGTTCTAAAAATAATAGATACATTTACCTACTGAAACATAACTTTTGTCCCATTCAAATTACATGGTTCACGACTCCTTAAATTACGCGATACAGGTATATTTGACACAGTATGCATTTAAAAAAGCATGAAGATCAGTTACACCGAAGTTTTATGAAGTCATCAATTTCATGCGTATTTTCAATCCATTTTGCCACTCGATTTCTCACTTATTAATGTACCATTTTCTCGTATCTATCTATCTATCTATCTATCATCACGCCTTTCATCCCAAGAGGGGTAGGCAGAGACAATCGAATGCCATTTGTTACGATCCTGACATATCTCTTTTGCTTCTTTTATATTCATCTTACCTTTCATACATGCTCGGCGATTGTGTGTACTTTTAATATTTCCTTCGATCAACATATTTTTTATATGTTCAATAAAAGTACATCTAGGTCGTCCTCTGCTAGCATTTCCTTTCACTTCAGCCATATAAACCTTTTTAGTCAATCTATCATCCTTCATTCTTTCAACGTGTCCAAACCAGCGTAAACTACTTTTCTTCATTTTTGTCACAACATCATCTTTTACTCCGCATTCTTCTCTAATGACATCGTTCCGGATACGGTCAATACGCTTTATATCACACATTCTACGTAAAGACCGCATTTCCACTGCATTTATTTTACTTTCATGCCTCTTATTCCATACCCAAGTCTCGCTTCCATAAGTAAGTGATGGAACTAAAACAGCATCTCGTATTTATCCTATAGATAATTTTACATACTTTATGAAAACATTAACTACAACTTGCTATTTCTAATAGTTTTTTTAACCGACTTCCAAAAAAAGAAGGAGAAGGTTCTCAATTCGGACCGTATTTGTTTTTTTTATGTATGTATGGACATCGATTACTCCGCCAGTTGTGAACCGATTTTGATGGTTTATTTTTTAATCGACAGATAATTCTTCCGGATTGGTCCCATTTTTATCTCATAAAAATTGGTTAATTCGTTTTTCAGAAATTTTGAAAAAACTGACCTTATAAGTCAATTTTTTGTAATATCTCGATGAAATATGTACCGATTTTCACGACTTATTTTTTTAAGGACATAATAATTTCTCGACATTATCTCACAGTCATATGACGAAAATCGGTTCAGTAATTTTTCAGAAATTCAGTAATTTGTCTCTGTTTACTGCTGAAAATTATATCAGAGAAAAGCCTTAGCAACGGTTGCTATTGACACGAAGTTGTCAATTTTCGTATGGACGGTGGTCTAGCAGCTAAAGCTAGACATGGTTTAAATCCCATTTTTTTTAATTTTCCATAATTATTTTTAGTTGCGTTATTATTTGTTTCTCAAGGCAGCAAAATCACTTAAAAGGGAGAAATAAACCTTTTAAAAAAAGTGCACCGACTTCAAAAATTTGCACTGAAAAGTAAGAAATAATAAAAATTTCGTCGTAGAATTTGAAGACGGTTGGTGCCAAATTAGAAATAATTTAGTACCCAAATTCACTAATCTAGACAATTCATTAGGAATCTACGATCATCAGTACAAACACAGATAATATTGAACACATCTTTATGTCCTTAGATGTTTACTTAATTTTGTATCCTAATTTGGCACCAACCGTCTTCAAATGCTACGACGAAATTTTTATTATTTCTTATTTTTCAGTGCAAATTTTTTTATTTACAATACTGGAAGAGCATTATATTTTATGGCCGTTTTGTATTGTTTTGTATTTTTGGATTTTTTGTGAAATCGTGTTTCTCATATTTCTGGTACGTGAATTCCTGGTTATTTTATAGATTATTTTTGCAGTGTATCTCTCTAACAACTTTTTAAATACAAAATAAGCGCGCGGTTTACTGAGTTAGTTGCGCTAACAAAGTTGGGCAACATGCTAAAGTGAATAAACTTAGTATTAAGTTTGTTTGATTAAAATCTGAATAATAATTAAGTAAAATAAATTGTAAATCGACGGCTGGGTAAAGTTAAATAACCTAACGTAACTAAGTTTACCTACCCGCGCCCGTCTCCCGTCTCTGAGAGAACTTGCTATTATTTTAATAACAATTCGGACTCTACCCAAATATATTTGGTAATTGTTAGTTTACTCTTTATTTACTTTTATGGCATTATATTATATTAGAAAAAGAAAACATCAATTTGTTTATCCTTCATTCACGAGGAAATTAAGCAACAGTTCCACGAGAGCCAGAAAGTGACATAGGCTACCTTTAGGATAAATTCTTACGTCACCTTTTACAATATCTACGGGCAATATCTACGGGTAGGAAGCTAGTATACATAATAGCTCCTTTCCCTTGGGCTATCAAATGCAAAAGTATATAGGTGTAAAGGCAGCATATTCCTAGAGCGAGCTGGCGGAAATTGGGACAATGGGGATCCTAACAATGAAAACAGCATCCAAATTTAGCGGGTATGAGATTAGCGCATTCATTCTGACAAGCATACTTTTAATTAAAGTATTATTATCAAAAGTAGTTTCTATTACAAACTATTTTTGGTCAAAACTACTTGTCACTGAAAATTATACTCAAAAATAAGTCAAAATCGGTACTTACATATTTCATCGAGATATTACGAAAAATTGACTTATTGGGTCAGTTTTTTCAAAATTTCTGAAAACTAATGAACCAATTTTTATTAGATAAAAATGGGACCAATCCGGAAGAATTATCTGTCGATTAAAATAGAAACCATCAAAATCGGTTCACAACTGGCGGAGTAATCGGTGTCGTATCCGGTAAATACGGTCCGAATTGAGAACATTCTCCTTCTTTTTTTGGAAGTCGGTTAAAAAGTAGTTTTAAATGCAAAAGAGTTTTGTCTGTAACATAATATGAACTTTCGATAAAAAGTAGATATACACAGACATGACCTAGGTTATATCTAGCTAGAGTTACCTATATTCTGTTTACCACATCAACACGGACGGAGCCGTTAGCAAGGACATATAGTTATATAACAATACCTACAAGCTAAGCTACCTAACCTAACCTAACGTGTGACCGTCATCAACCTCAAAACCACAATAACTTCTGTACCTACTTATGTCATGCACTATTGTCTACATTCATAATTTCAATTAACAACGATTAATAATAATTTCCTGATTTTTTTATAATTTCTTATACACCCTCAATAAATTAAAAATATAACCAGTACATATCTCTCTTACATAATATCTATCTCGGATTTGAAAATTTAATTTTGCATTTGATAGCCCAATTGTTGAGGAAGGTTATATGCTAAATATCTTCACGCTACGACCTAAAGGAGCGGACCAGTACCTAACCATTAACGCGGGTGAAACTACAAGACACAACTAGTTATAGGTACATAATATAGTAGGTACAATACAACATAATTCCCACGATGTGCGTCCACGCATGTACTACCTACCTACCTTTTGATAGAAACGCAATATGGCGTGCATCTGTTGCTTTACCTTCGACACTCATTTTGTTGTTTACTTGAGCTGCCCCCCTGTTAATGTTAAGCTCCTAAACATGATATATCCATGTTTAATAATCGTAAACCTAATCTTTCTAATAGTTAAAACAGCAACATAATCCGTTCAGTAGATTTTTCCTGAAAAGATCACAAACAGACACGGGCGGGGACGTTTTATTATATGTAGTGGTTGTATAACAGATATTTACAAGATTCTTAAATTCAATATTAATATCATGTAATAGAACCTGATGCACACCACCTGTCGACCCCACATTAACAATAAAACCGTGAACTTGTAATTACACCCAAAAGTTTCCCGTCCAACCCCATTTTAATAATTTGGCAGTCAAACAGCGTGGGAACAAATAACGTAGTTATTACATTATATGGAACTTGCTTTTACGAGTATATTTGTATTCAAACCTATGTAAAAATGTGGCTAGATTCAAATTAAACCTAGGTATCCTAAATAACATTATAAATACAAAAATATGTTTTTTTTCTCTTCACTGGTTTCTTCGAAGCTCCCGAAAGTGAGGCTATACCTAACGAGGTATATGTACTTACATCCTACATACGCTTTTAATTATAAAAACCCCATTGGTAAATGGCCGGGATGGAACCGTGGTCTGCCTATTTAATACCAAAGTAATATTGGGAGGCTTGTGACGAGCCGTGGGTGAGAACGACACCTCCGAACCTGCGAGGGGTCGAGGCAGGCATCAGACCTAGGTCTGTCGCCTCTGGCTTGCTTTAGTTGGCTGTTTAGAGTGGAGTCGTTAGTGTTTATTAGGTATGTATTATGCTCAGGGATGGAAGTGTCTAAAGGCATAATAACGGGGAAGCTATATGTGAAACCGGTGTCACACCTCTCGACACCCCCAGCCGTTTACACCAATGTTGCCTGTCTTACTGCCGGCAGAAATGCTTAAAAATTGTGGTTGTTTTAGGAGGCACATTTAGTAAACGGCGAGTCACCTGCCAATTTTACGTTCTATGAGATGAATGATACCGGTAGGTGACCGTAGTCTCAACCAATAAACTTGATATACCAATACATTTAACACCCCAAAATAATAGTCCAACTTAAATTCAATGTTATCTCAGCAATAGTCCAGATACCTGACGGGGCCTGTCTGTGAGCGCATTGTCTCTGATGCATTCAGAGCAGCGAACTTAGCCGATTCAGAGATACACTTTAGATTAAACACTCTAAAAGGGCCTCTACGTGTTGGACCTATGTCCCCATGCATGCCTTACAAAAGACCGGACATTTTGTCCGTGAACTTGAGAGTTAAATAATAATAAATGCCATCCATAGTAAAATTTGTCCTCCCTTGTTTGACGAGATAGTTTGATACTCGTAGGATACTTTTTAACCCGGATCTAGATTTTTATCACTTCTCTCATCACGCCTTTTATCCTAAGAGGGGTAAGCAGAGACAATCAAATGCCATTTCGCCTCTTTTAATATATTTCATTCATGCTCGGCGATCATTGCACTGTCAAGTACATCTAGGTCGTGCTCTGTTAGTATTTCCTTTATTATTTCTTTTTGTTTTTTTTTTCCAAGAATTTATACCTTTTTGGTGTTATTGAATATAATAAAATCCCGTTCACATTAAGTATGTAACATGAGTGTAAAGTCTGTACTGTACTGTACTGTAAGAATATGCACAATCTACATAATGAGATTACAATTTGTGAGTTCATTAGTGTTTACAGTGTTTTACATAATTTGTTAACTCGGTGCTGGCTCTAATCGTGCGGAATATGTTGTGGCTCAATTTGTTGATCATTACAAAAACTGAACATTTCAGCCTGTAGTATTTTGGTACCTTGCATGTTCCCATCTTCAATCCCCAGCTTTGGTACCAACAAACAATATGGCTATTGCAATATTTTTAGGACAAGTATCTCGTACGCAGGGGGGGGGGGCATGAAGGGACAGCAAAAATATGTTAACTTAAGTACCTATGTATATCACAATTTTTTGTCCCACCCCCAAGAAAAATCTCGTGTACATGTATGGGTATTAGGACTTCCTAAAAAAAGATTTATTACAAACGACAGGTAAATGGAATATTAAATACGATTAGTTCGTAATGTTAGTTGATTCCTTACATTTTTAAAGCTGTACCCAAATTAAATTCAGTAACTACCCTCCGCGTCGTGTTACTTATAAATGAACATTATTCATACAAAAACTTGAAATTCATATAATTTTGATTAATCATTTATATGACTAATGTGTTCATATGCAAATGTACCTATTTTCGACAAAAGTTGAAATAACCATTTTATGTAAATTGACATTAACATAATGTACTCAATGTAGATATTAACTGACTTACAATACAAGGTCTTTAAACATATATAAGAAACTATAATAGCGTCCCACCCCCGACTTCGCACAAGTTCTTGATATATAGATATATGAAGCCGCCTTTAAAAAAATAAAAAATAGTTGATAATAGATATGTGACCATCACTTTTTTGTGACACCTGATTTACGAGTCCACGGGCTCATAGATTGTCTGTCGCATTCTTCAACGCTGTCGTTGCACACGTACACCACTGAGTGAAATCTGCAACGGACCGGATTTTTTTATGAAATATTGTTATGACGTAACGTATCTAGTTATATTTTTTATTTTATCAAAGGCTACCGGGTCGCCTACCGCAGACTTTTTGTAAATCATTTTATTTAACACAATTCTATCCTACATCATTTTGTTATCTCTGACGGATTAGACAGCATACGCCACGAAAGCGAGCTGCCTTAATTTTTCAATTTAAAACCTCGTGATGACAGGTGACGAACCTATCTAGTTCTCCATTATATCTAGGATTATAAAAAAATACACGTTTAAAAACCGGTAATGTGAGATAAAAGTTACCACGTATGTATAAAGTATGATTCTGACGTTTTCAATTTCGTGTAAAGATCGAATTTTATATTTTTCAATTTGCTGCAGATCCGCTTTGAGTGCACGAGAGATATCTGTAGATATCAGATTCCATATTTGAAGCACACACGGCACACCGCATCCTACTTTATTCAGTACTAGCTTTTCGCTCCTGGATTCGCGCGTGGATATTTTCAAACATAATAAAATATAGCCTATAGCACTTGTAGCGGTGGCTCTGTAGACGAGATCAAGCGGCGCGTAGCTATAGCTAGAGCTCACAGAAAAGATATGTGCTAGAGCTGCTATGGATAAACTGTCTAAAATATGGAGGGACCGAAACATAACAAAAGCTACTAAGACCCGCTTAGTTAAAGCTTTAGTGTTCCCCATATTTTTATACGGAGCGGAAACGTGGACAATAAAGGAAAGGGAACGACAAAGAATATAGACGCACTGGAAATGTAGTGCTGGAGAAAAATGCTGCATATATCTTGGACCCAGCACCGCACAAATGTTTCCATCCTCCAGGAACTTCATGTCAAGGAGAGACTCTTTCAATCTAGGATCCTTCGGTTCTTTGGACATGTTACGCGTCGAGACGAGCAGTCCATAGAGAAACTGGTTGTGCAGGGTAGAGTCGATGGCGGCAGATCGCGATGACGTTCTCCCTTGCGCTGGCTGGACCAACCAAATAAAGTCATTAACTAACATCTCCTTGAATGACTGTTAGCAGGCCTCGGCGAGAGATTGTGCGTCGCGCTTTGGACCGCCATGATTGACCCACGACTGCTCTGTCAAGAGCACTACGACTGAGAAGAAGAAGAGATAGCACTCGGGGATAATGTTGCTTCATATTAGTAAAATAATTTTCAGAATCGGTTCAATGGTTTGAGAGATTACCCCCTACATCCAAACTTACACACTTATTTTACCTCTTTACAATATTAGTATGTTTATCTAAGTTTGACTAACCACCTTACTCACACACACATGTTCACGGTCTTTATATTTTGTGGTGTGACCAGAGACACTAATAACAGCAAAATAACAGTGACTATTTTTTGTGTGGCAAATCTTCTTACATAAATCCTGTAAATTTTCCGAAGTATCGGATTATATCGAGACTAAACGAAAAAAAAAATGAGTCGGTTGCCGAGGGACTACGGTTCGATTTCGGCCATGTACCAAAGAGGTTTTTTTTATAATTAAAAACTTAGGTACATATTCCGACAAATACTTAGAGGGTTTCCATTTAAATATACCTCAACAGTACTGGCCACTTGTTAGGTATAGCTTCACAAATACCATCCGCTAAAAGAGGGAGACTTGGTCTTCCGCTGGGTACCTTGGAACCGATAACACGGCTTCGGGAGCCGTAAGGTAACCCGTGAAGAAAGGATAAAGAAGGAAGTTTAAATAAAGCGGTTAGTGTAGTGTGTAAGTTGAACGACAGTGTTGTCATTATCCTGGTTTATAGAACATTGTATCACTTGAGGAAATGTCCTAATTGATATTTAAGGGGAGGAACGAATAATTTCGGTTGATTGCTGAACTGAAGTTCCCGAATTTTACGAATGCTATGATCATACAATTTGGGCATCGAAAACTAGAGGATTTTATCTAGTATTGTGTAGGATGATAACATGATTAGTGAAAATTTTCTCGATAACTTAATTTTTTTAAATCACCTCTTCAAAAACACCTTTTTAGTCATACGACCATACTATGAAGGGATTTACGTTTCAATTTTATACGAATCTGTAGGTAATTTCAGTACCTAGTATTGATTAAAATAAGAAGATGTTTCCCTGCATGTGATCGTTTTTTAATAAATTATTTATTTGTAATGTGCCGCTTACGTCATTTATTCCGAGAGGCGATACATTATGCCCTTCTCACTTCTGCAGCAAGAACGGACAAAGCGCCGTCGTTGTCTTGCATGACGTGATCGTTGCGCCCGAACCACGAGTTTAAGGCGTGGCTTACGATTAGAAATTTCTGAGTCGTTCCTCGTCTTAAATAATCTTTTTAGGGTTTTGTAACCAAAGGGTGCCATCAGAAACAGAAACCCTATTACTAATTTAAGGCTCCACTGTCCGTCCGTCTGTCACAGGGTTGTATCTTTTGAACCGTAATTGTTAGATAATAAAAATAAAATTAAGGCGACGCATCACAACGCCACGAACTCAGTTTTACTCGCGGCTTATTCTGTCCATATCTCTTTTCTATGTTTTTACAAAAACTAATTAGAATTATTAAATTCTAGTTAGTGTATTCTTAAAGTATGTGAAATTATCTATCTTTTAATGTCGAGAAAATTGTTAATTAGTAAATATTATAAGAGAGTCGCGGACTTGGCCGAAATACGCGTGAAATTTAGGATCTTCAAGGCTTCATAAAACTTAGGCTTTTGGTTATTTTCTTTCCATAAGAAACTTCAGAATATATTTATCTTTGAAAAGCAATTTTAATTTCGAGCCTATATACAGTTATCGCGTAAAACTGGAAAAACGAAACATCTGATTTGTATAGGACAAAAATTAAAGGTGCTCCCCATACAAGAAACGTGTTTTATTCGGCGTTTTTTGTTCGACCTTTATATTGGCAACACATACAAATATCTAACTATAATGACAACAAATAATAAAAACCGGCCAAGTGTGAGACGGACTCGCACTTGACCGGTTATTTTTATTTTTATTATATAAAGATATAAGGCTACTGCGAACTTTTTGTAGATCGTTTTATTCTACACAATTCTTTTCGACATCATTTTTTTATTTATGACTGATTAGACAGCATACGCAATGAAAACTAAAAAAATAGTGCTCAGCTCCTAAACATGATGGTGAAAGCTGCATCAAAATGAAAGGTGCACAGACAGACAGACGTGGCGGGAGACTTAGTTTTATTGGTTGTTAGCTCTAACGCGAAATCAGTGACATAATTATTACAATAACGCTACAAAGTAAATACGACGTGTCATTAGGTTTCATCCGCATGGAAACAGAACAAACAAAATAAATAACATATACCATGTTAATAATATCGAGCCCCTCCCTCGTCCCGATTTCCGGTATTAACAAGAAACATATGTCTGTTATTTTTTAAGGTGCCCACCACAGAACTTCTAACTCATTCATCTAATGGACAACATTTCATTTTTCGTAAGGTACCAAAATTCGAAAACCGTTTGGAGATTACATGCTAGAAATCTTATTTTTAATTTTTTAAATTTTTTATATCCTTTAATTTTCGAGTTATTTTAAAAATACTGAAATATTGAAAAATAAGGATTAATAGGTGCCCTAATCTGTGCTAACCCTCTAATTTAAAAATACTAATGTCTGTTGGCTGAGTTGTTAGTTATTGAACTCAGGTGTTGCCTTCTATTAATTTTACCCATTTTTATTCAATTTGAAGCTAAATTAATAATTATTCTTTAAATATAATTATAAAAATACTTCTTTTATTTAATATTTTTTGGAAGTTTTGCTAGTTTCGAATGGGCTATCACAGGAAATATATTTACGAGTGAAACCGCGGACAAAAGCTAGTATTATTATATACATTATGAATAATGTTGTGGGCGATTTGAGTTCCGGCTACGGCAACACCTATTTGGAACACGGTATATTATACTCTTTGCATTTCTATAACGTATACTCTGTGGCTTGACTGACACTATCAGTCACTTTCTTTGGGTGACAGTTTATATTTCTTAATTTTAGTCCTAGCTAAGGTTTTTAGTTTATAAGTCCTCAGAATTTATAAAAATTCATAATTAAATTAAAAATATAAAAACTCAACCAAAAATAAAATATAAAAATACGTGTAACTTATTTTTTAATATATTTTTAATTAAAGTAATAAAAATGGGTGATTAAAAAAATGAAATGTTGTCCATTGCCGGCGCGCCGCCATATAATCGACCACAGACTCGTCCAATTATTGTAACGAACGGTCCGCCATCCGTTTTCAAATCATTGTATTTGTGGTTGATTTCGATGGCTGGAACGATCTTTCACACATCCACGCTGATATGATAGTTTGACACTTCGTTTAATCGAATCTTGTGTCTGTGAGTAAGTGAAATTGCATATGATCTAGATTGTATGATTTACATCGCTAATATGGCCTGTGTTCAATATTGGTCATACGGCTGGCCGGACCGAAAATTTTCGGTGAAATACCGGACAAGTGCGTGGGCTATTTTAGGCTATACAAAAAAATCCCATCGATCCATTGCTCAAAGACAAACAATGAAACATAATTTATAATGCATGTTGTCACCTAAAATAGCCCATACATTTCTTCTGTCACTATTATGACACCCAATATCCATTATCCAGTCTGTCACATTAGCACTAAAGCTTCTCACGTTCCTAAAGTAAAAATCAATATCACTCTAGAAGTCTACACTCTAACTATTAGAGCTAACTTCCATTATGTGATGTGACGAGACCACGAGACTGACGAGTCCATGAATGAGATGTCATTATAAAACGTTATATTATGACGTCCTGAGACCCAGAGGGGTGGACAGGAACTATGACAGTCTGTCTTGCTTATCCTACATTTTTCTCTTCCATTAGCTTATTTGAGATTCTTCTAAACAAAATAATGACATCTTGGCAAATGGACCTAGCTATCTGTTATTTTTAGAAGAAGTGCGGACCTCGGCTTTACGTTACCTCCGAAGCACAAGAATTATGTTGCTTAACCTTTTCAGTAAGTGAGATTCTAGTTCAGTTAAAATATATACTCACTCGGTTCCTGAAAGTTTCATGAAAATCCATTCAACCGTTTCCTGTCCTGAACATTTGGGGCAAACAGTCAGACAAAAATGGTAAAAGCAATTATTATGTAAATAATACGATGTCATTGTTTACGCTGATTTGGACACGTTAAAAGAATTAAGGATGAAAGATTGACTAAAAAGGTTTATATGGCTGAAGTGAAAGGAAATGCTGGCAGAGGACGACCTAGGTGTAATTTTATTGAACATATAAAAAATGTATTGATCGATAGAAATTTTATAAAAAGTACACACAATCGCAGAGCATGTATAAAAGATATGATGAATATAAAAGAGATATGTCAGAGAGAAAGGAAGAGATATCAGGATCGTAACAAATGACATTCGATTGTCTCTGCCTACCCCTATTGGGATAAAAGGCGTGATAATAGATAAATAAATAATACTTGAAAATGTTAGCACTCAATTTAGTTTATTTTATTGGTTGTGAATTATTAGAGTAACAATTGTTAAGGTGTCAGGTTATCTTAATTTCCTTTAGAAAGTTTAAACAAAAGGAACAAGATCAGATAGTTATACCAATTTCACTCACCTGTCTACCCATTGTTCTGTGTGTACTTGATGTTTTACCTAAATGGCGAGCTACAATGTTATCTAGAACAATTTCACACTAACCGATTGTTTTATATAAAGTGGTGATTAAACGCGTGCTCTTTGTTGTGTTAAGTGTGAATATATTAATGTCTATCATCACGCTATTATTCTGAGAGGGGTCTTCTCAGTCATAGTGCTCCTGACAGAGCAGTCGTGGTCAATCATGGCGGTCCACAGCGACGCAACTTGTATTGACTCGCCATGGTTAACTCCTTTGGAAGAATAGTGCAGTGGTTTCCCCTTGCCTTCTGCTCTGCACCAGACATTTTGAGACTATTTAGGTCTTCCAGCCAGTTTCCTAGCTAGGTGTATGGTTATACTGCCATTGCTCGGTCGCCAGAGCCTCGTTTGTTGTCTAGCAGACGATACCAAGTGTGCAGGTGAGGATGACATTTGGGGTCGGATAGATCTTATTCCGTTCTCCCCTTTACCCCCGTGAAAGGGGTAAGCAGATACAATAGAATGAATTTACTCAATATTATTCGTCACACACAATATGCCCGAATTGCCTCATTTCCTTTTGCCGTCAATCAGACATCTGATTCTCTGCCCCTCTGTATTATGATGTCAAGCTAAAAATACAGGAAACTCACTATAAAATGAATACCTTGTGTTTGCTTTTATCATCACGCCTTTCATCTCAAGAGGGGTAGGCAGGAGACAATCGAATGCCATTTGTTACGATCATATACCTCTTTCGCTTCTTTTATATTCATCATACCTTTCATACGTGCTCGACATTTTTAATATGTTCAATAAAAGTACATCTAGGTCGTCCTCTGCCAGCATTTCCTTTCACTTCTGCCATATAAACCTTTTTAGTCAATCATTCATCCTTCGTTCTTTCAAAGTGTCCAAACCAGCCTAAACTACTTTTCTTCATTTTAGTCACAAGTATCACAACATCATCTTTCACTCTGCATTCTTCTCTAATGACATCATTCACAATAAAACGTGTTGGTAACCGTCCACAGATTAATAATGTACGATACCTACACCGAGGAGAGCGAGCGACCCGAGCATGTCTAACACTAGAACGCCTGAGCAAATTGCTGGGTCGGCCACAGTACCTACACGGATTAGCCAGGACATTCTAATGTTGGACTCGGGTCGGGCATTCCTTGGCATGCACGCTTGCTCTTCTCGATCTATCCTAGATTAGTAAGTAACCACAGAGATACGTAGTCATCACAAACCTTTCTTAGTAATTACTATTAGGAGCAACCCGTACTAAAATCCAAGTAATCCAACCAGTTCCAGAGAACATTTTATAGCCATTTCTGACATTAGCCTAGTCCACAAATAGTGTAATAGATAGACGTGCTCAATAATAACTTTGTTTTACGAGGATGGTATAAGTTGCGGCTAGACTATTATTAAATGTCTAACATCTAAAATTATAATCCATTATGCTCTACCTAATACTATTTTTTTTATGTTTCACTATCTTTTATTTTTGATGTGTAACATCTCGCTATGTGGCATAGTATAGAAAGTAATTTCGTCAAATTGAAAAGATAAATTTCAAAATCGTTTTATAATGGCGACTACTGTAAGACTAGCATTTTTTTAAGTTATACTTCTTCAGGCACGTTATGAAAAAAATATGAGAGTGAAATTGTACGATGCAACAAAAATCGACAGTACCTATGAAGTTTCCGAGAGTGAAATGTCGACAGGATGAAGTTGCCGAGAGTGAAATTTTACGATGCAACAAAAATCGACAGTACCTATGAAGTTGCCGAGAGTGAAATGTCGATAGAATGAAGTTGCCGAGAGTGAAATTTTACGATGCAACAAAAATCGACAGTACCTATGAAGTTGCCGAGAGTGAAATGTCGATAGAATGAAGTTGCCGAGAGTGAAATTTTACGATGCAACAAAAAATCGATAGGATGAAGTTGCCGAGAGTGAAATTTCGATAGGGTAAGTTGCCGAAAGTGAAATTTCGATAGGATGAATTTGCCGAGATTGAAATTTTACGATGCAACAAAAAATCGACAGTATGAAGGTGCCGAGAGTGAAATTTCAACAGGATAAAGTTGCAGAAAGTGAAATTTCGATAGGATGAAATGAAATTTTACAATGTACGCTTACGATGCAAGCCTATTTTTTTATTATGTTAAATTGCTAAATAAACTTATTTGTATTATGCCAAACATACATAAGTACACACACACAGTTTTTATTTTCATTTATGTAAAGTTACTGCATCATGTCATGACAACAAACAATAACTTCTCGTGCCATCTCCCATAAATCCACTTTTATGTAACATTTCATCAAATTATTTTTCCTTTTTATTGCTATCTTCGTTGAAACTACGTAGATGGTAATCCCTATCGTTGCGTGTGTCTAAACAGTTTTACTTCCTAGTTTACTTCTGTCATTTGTAAATATATCGATATTCATTAAACTTCCCAAGGTTCCAAGTAACGAAATAATTAAACTGAAACTTAATAGCAATCATGAAAGTAACAAATTAAGTACTTCTTCTTCTTAGTCGTCGTGTGTATCATGAAGACGTAGAGACCATCAACTTCTGGACAATACGCCTCTATGTATTCCTGTCCTGGCCAGTCCACAAGGCATCAAACGTCTGCGATCGACCGCGTGGTCTTTTTCCGTGGACATTGAATGTGTGATATAAAGCGTATTGACCGCATCCGGAACGATGTCATTAGAGAAGAATGCGGAGTGAACGATGATGTTGTGACTAAAATGAGGGGGAAAAGTAGTTTACGCTGGTTTGGACACGTTGAAAGAATGAAGAATGAAAGATTGACTAAAATGGTTTATATGGCTGAAGTGAAAGGAAATGCTGGCAGAGGGCGACCTATGTGTACTATTATTGAACATATAAAAAATTTAAAAGTAGGTACACACAATCGCCGAGCATGTATGAAAGGTATGATGAATATAAAAGAAGCGAAAGGGGTATTTCAGGATCGTAGCAAATGACATTCGATTGTCTCTGCCTACCCCTCTTGGGATAAAGGCGTGATGATAGATAAGTACATAGAGCACACCACGCATACATATTTAGTTTTTTTAGATACAAACAAACATTAGTATATAATTAGTATGGTACGCGGTACGTAATCCACAGTTTTTCCATACTTTCACTAATGTCGGTTGCACGACGCACGTGGCTATAATTACTCGGTTTATCTAACACTATCACGTAACAAGTGTTTGCCCGCGACTTCACTTATTTTATGTGTAGGTTCTTATCTAGTCTATATGTCTGATTCATTTATTGTATTGTTCGCAATCGTATTATTGGGAGACATTGGCTAATAATACATTAAAGGCATGTACTTTTTTATCAATATCCCAAAATGATGGCAAGGGCAAGTATTGGCAAGCTGGTTATACAAGACCGTGGCATGATTGTAACTTGGTCACTTTCATATAAGCCGGCTTACATTTTATTCGTGCGTATTTGCGCTAGTGAAGGATTTGCTCTGTATTCAGATATTTCTTATAAATGTCTGAAATATTTTCATGAACGGTGGAGAGACATTATATACTTCAAAAATGTGCTTCACATGCCACATATTTTAGTAGTATTGTATACATAGTAGTATTGCATACGCAATAAAGCTAATATGGCCAACTTAGATATTCTTACCAACGTCGTTTTGGTTATAGTGGCTATAATGCAAATCAAAAAGGCTGTGATAGTGTTTTCAAGGATACGAGGAACCTGACTTAGATTGTTGGTCCAGTAGGTTCCTAGTGTTGCTGGGGTGGCCAACCGGTCTATCGTGGCTATTAGCGCAGACAATGCAGTCGATCGTGGTAAGGCAAAAAAATAGATTTAAGTACCTAAATATCTACCTCAAGGTCATCTTGTATCTGTCAAAAATATGGCAAATCTCAGTTAATCCTGGAAACGGGAGTTTATTTATACAACATTTCCTCACCACACATTGATAGTAATTATATTAAATTGGATTGAGCCATATTTTCATTATTAAGAGTTCTAAATAGGCATGCGACTTCCAAAACGCAAAGGCACTGCTCGTATTGAAAACTACGGCTCTTTAGAACCCTAAATGATAAAAATATGGCTCAATCCAATTTCAAATAGGTAATAACTATTGTGTGGCGAGGAAATGTTGTCTAAATAAACTCACATTTCCAGGATTAACTGAGATTTGACAGATACAAGATGACTGAGAGCCACGGATCCTTAATAAAATGAAAAATACTAAGTACTTGTATATATGTACTGTTTCATTTACTCAGTTAAAATTGTATTAGATATTATGTAGTATTAGTATTTGTATTTGATATTATTGGTAGATCGCACAGTTGGTCTAGTCAGTAAATAGTAGATCTTAGGTTTTATCAAGTTGGCCAATCTAGGTGTCTAGTCTAATATTATTTGTCAAGGGTGTTTTTTGGTCGGTACGCCGTATATCTCTCTTCATCAAAATTAATGTTTGATACGCCAATTTAAAAATTATTTTCCCCTGTAATGGCGAAAAATAAACAAACAATTCAAAAATGCTTCTTTCGAAATTAGACTAATTAATTTATTTTGTAAAAGACGTCATCTATCGGAGATATGTTGAACTACACACATAATAACAATAATATTGACACTACTAACGATGCGAAGTATTCGCACGGGTCATTGTTATATCTGAATCATACTACCTAATATCTGTATGTTTGAATACGCTAACTCATGTATTAATTACCAGATTGTGGAATGTTATAGGTTATAATAATTATAACAGATATATACAGATATCGACCTGAGACGCATAAGGTCTGATGTGTGTTTTTGAAAGTTTATAGGAGAGCCAAAAGAAAATCTTGGTAAAATTTTATTAAAATCATCGTTTATTTTACATGAGGCTAACAAAATGGTATTCAATTAAAATATTAGAACTAGCAAGTAATTAACATTTATAATAAAATAAATTAATAAAACTATATTTTGATTGACATCCGACCTTATGTGGTGAGGAATTTAACAGCCCTTACCTTCAAGACGATGTCAGTGTTCTTGATGATGTTCTTTTCTCCATAGGTCGCGAATGTTTTTTGGTTCGTTTGGCTGCCTATTCCGTTCACCACACTTTTGTTCTTAAACTAACTTATTAACTAATTGCGGGTTTGCGTATAAAGATTTATTTTCCTTGCGGTAGCGGTTTGAGTGGGTAGCGCGGCGGCTCAACGGATGCGAATAGTCGCTTGCGGCGCGATGCGAACGTCTCGACCGTTCGAGCACTTGACACACACTCGCGGGGCCGTTATAAGGAAAACGGAGGGTAGGTGGGAAAATGTATGAAATATGTGTGGCGTGTTGTGTGTATGGATTGTGTCATACAAAATTGGCCTGACCATTATGCTTGTACAGTATTATATAAAGATTTATTTCTTGAAATATACAGGGTGTCCAGTAAGTAATGAATAACCTTGCAACCAGAGATAGACGTCAGGAGCATCACGTGATGAAAATTTGACTTTAATAAAAGTCGCATGGTTTTCAAGATTTTTGCAATTTAAAAAATTCTAGGAAAATCACTCCTTTGACCAGTATTTTGCTTGCCCTGACTACAAATAAACCTTAATTTCCAATCTGTTTTTTGCAGTGTACTCTTGAATAATGGTATTATTAACTTACTTCAGAATTTCTGCAGTAACATTGAGGGTTCCGTCGGAAAAATATTTTTTTTCCTCAAGTTAAAACTACCAAGTTCATATCACACGATTTCAACCTCGCATTATGAAAAAAAAATGTACCTAGCAATGGGTGGCCACTCATCCTGATAAGTTGCTTAATTTATCCAGATTCTAAGCCGGTATTACATACCGCGTTTGCATTTACAAAAATAAAGATATTGCTAATCTAACGTGAAAAGAGCTAATTTTCAATAAACTGACTTACTTCAAAAATGTTTTAATTTTAATTTTAATTTAATAAATCGATATAAATTCTATTTTAACAAGAAATTTTCCTAGAATTTTTAAAATTGCAAAAATCTTGAAAACCATGAGACTTTTATTAAGGTCAAATTTTCATCACGTGATGCTATCTCTGGTTGCAAGGTTATCCATAACTTACTGGACATCCTGTATACACATATCCGATTTTATGTCTGTACTTTTTTTTGTTAATTAGAAATTTAGCTAAGGCTGATTTTGTGATAAGTCTTCGTGATCGACTACCTAACTTGAGAAATGGTGGACTCTCCATACAAACGGCTTTACAGTATCTCCATATAAATATAAACGGCAGTCTTTGTCATTCAATGTGAACTTCAAGGTATCTTTATACCAAAATTCATTTTAATTGGTTTAGCGGCTAAAAATGTAACAAACAGACATTATTATATAACAAAGGAGCACAGCACTAATAATACCATAAACCAAGGCAAAGCCGGAGCGGGAAGGTAGTCCAAAACAACTAGGTGTTTTGAGTGTTGAGTGGTCCTTGCCAAGTTGTACACTGGTATGTACGGATACGTCAAACTTGTTCATTCATCATTATAATAAAGGCCGTTGACTCACTGACGTTCCCCTTCTATGAAGCTTGGAGAGTGCGTTCGGATATTTATTATGAATCTAAATTCACCCCGGTCCTTTGTAAGACTTCCATGGGGACATAGGTCCAACACGTAGAGGCCCTTTAAGAGTGTTTAATCTAAAGTGTTGTGTCTAGCACCCGCAGGGACCTATTTCTGAATGCATCAGAGACAATGCGCTCACAGATTATCACTACTATAATAGCAGTTGCCCTCGACTTCGAACGCGTTGTATAATGACTACAACGATTACACCCCATTTCACCCCCTTACGGGTTGATTTTCAGAAAATCCTTTTATTATTGCACATTTAAACTCTCTATAAGGAATATACCTTCCAATTTTCAGTGGTGTAGGCTGTGCGATGATTGTCAGTTAGTCAGCGACATGACAGTTTTATATAAATACTAGCGGACTCGGCAGACGTTGTCCGGCCCAAACGTTGGCTTGCCTGCTATTTACTTTCCTTCGTCCGTAGAAACAACTACTCCTACCCCTACCCCTACCCCTACCCCTACCTTGTATTTAGTTTCAACGTCGGAGAAAATAAGCTGTGACAGACGGACAGACACAAGAGTGATCATATAAGGGTTCCATTTTTTCATAAGATGTACGAGACCCTAAAAATATTAATTTTGTCTGTAGTTGACTACACGTTTCGTTCACCATTCCTGACCAAGTTAATTTTATCACATATTAAAGTTATTTTAACGCAACGAAAAGTACACTTTCTTTAAAAAAATATAAAAATAAAAAATAAATAAAAATTGTTGCAATTTTTCATATTTGTCTTGTAAATAGCACTTATGTATTCATAAACTACCAAATAAAGTTACAAAATGTTGGACTACATAATTTTTTTTGGGAAAATATAAAAATTCGAAACTTCTTGGAGATTATCAGATCTAATAATAAAGTTTATTGCTTAATTTTTTTGTCTCGACAGATCGTCTTTCTAAGAAATCTAAATACATCCTAAAATCTGAAGGATTTAAACTTCAATTGACCATAGAAATACCGAATGAAACTTAAAACTAAATAAATACGTATTCCTTATTTTCTAATATATTTTTTATTAAAAAAAAAAATTTAAAAAAATCCATTGAACGTATTTCCGAACGTCATCCATTGGCAGCCCTGCTTGCACCCGCACATATGGCCAAGTGGCACTAACTTCAGAACAGTCGCGTGCGCAAGCTGTTATAGTACAATGTTCATGTTTTGTTTTGAATGTCAAATCAAACGTTTATTTTATATTTTGTGTACCTACTTTACTTAGAAAGTAATAATATTAGTGATATTTGTGTGAGTTGGTGTGTTCATGATTATTATATTGTGTGAATTAAAAGTTTATAAGAATAACATTGATGGTACCTACAATATTATATGGTTACTTTTTAAAGTTACAATACAATGTAAACAAATTATTTTATTAACTTTAAGTTAATTTTATAAATACTGGAAAACATCATAGGTACCTAACTTTTTTAGAGGTAGGTAATTTTGTATACATACCTATCTACCTACTTGGCACAATAATTAGTAACTTCCGGTCATAGAAACAAAACAAATCATTTGACGCAGGTAGGTAATATTCCTATTTATTTTAGACAATCACAGAATAGATAAACCGTCATCTATTATTTCACCTACTTACTGAAAAGTCTGAAATTACAAGGTTTTGTTCAAATTATAACCGTAAATGCTACGAATACAACAAAATTATGCGGAAAAATAGATAGTAATAGATATCGTCCCTCAACAAACAAAGATAATTATTGTGTATTAGTTAAAGGTTTAACTTTATAGTTTATAGTAGTAGTTAACCATAATGTACCTATTTGTTGGAAAACAAAGTGTTAACTTACATCCATCTCTTGAAGAACTTATTTTATATTTATGAAACAGTTTTTGTAAAACTTTCCAACTTCAGACAGCTGCCATGTATGTAGTATTACCTACTACCTATACTTACTTAAAAACTATCTGAATTTTGAAAATGTATCGAGTAATACATTTTGTTAAGGAGATTTATCGTGAAGGGGTCGGGGAGTGGCGAGTGTCCTTAATTGGACAGTTTTGTCAGTTCGACAATTTCTCTAATTGGACACTTTCCTGACTCGACAGTATAGGACGAGGACGGTACAGAGTACTGAAATTATAATTTGGAAACATTCTGAAATAGCTAGAACATTTACGTCAAGGTCCATTGTTCACTTTAAAGCCAAAATACCAATTTTAGTTTGTAATAACAATTTTCGAGAATATGCAAATATCTCCTCACTTAACTTTCCATCAATATCGACTAACAAAACAGCTTTTCTTCCGGTCGCTATACATTATTTGTTGCGGCATTATTCGCGGGCCGCGGCCAAATAGACCAGAAAGACTCGAATTCAAATCTCAAACGAAGGCAAGAATTTTTTCATTACGATCCTTTTGTATAAGTGGGATCGATCGTAACTACAAAGGAAGAAGTAAAAAAAGGGTCATTCACAAAGTAGGGTGGCCGCGGGTGGGAGGAATTAGGGACAGCGGAATGTACAGTAGGCACCTGCTAGGATTGTGTTTTTGGTCAATTCCGAGTTAAAAATCTTCACGGGTTGCTTTACACATCCCGAAACCGTGTTACGGGTTCCAGGGTACCCAGCGGAAGACCTAGTCTCCCTCGTTTCATCAAATCATTCCATATCAAAAGTCATCTCAAGGATCCCAATATTTAACTTTTCAACTCATAAATCTTTTTTATGGACAGAACAGCTTTCAGCTCGTCCTAAGAAGTTTCCCATTGGTTGAGAGTTATTAAAGTTCTCAATATTAATAATGAAGAGATAAGTGTTGAACTTAAGAACTAGCTTTTACTAAGCCCTTTTGTAGTTCCAGTGATTAATGTTTGATGTTTCTACAATAATTAGAAAACTATTTACGTATATAAGTAATGCACCAATTTTCATGAACCTACTCAATCCACAACATTTCAAAATTTTAACACCCTAATTTTATTAGCTTATATGAAAGTAGGTGAAAAATTAAGGTACCCGTATTTTTTGCTTTTCTAAAATTTTGACTTTAACACTCTTAAATTAATTTTTAAATATTGCATTTTTAGAAAAAGTCGATAACGACTAAGTATCAGGTGTCTATGCGTATTCTGTATTAAAAAAAAAGAAATGAAATGAGCTGCGTGCGTTCGTTCGTTTCAT
The DNA here is from genome assembly GCA_963924495.1 of Nemapogon koenigi. Taxonomy (NCBI): domain Eukaryota; kingdom Metazoa; phylum Arthropoda; class Insecta; order Lepidoptera; family Tineidae; genus Nemapogon; species Nemapogon koenigi. Next base: position 194,620 of record OZ004643.1, read on the forward strand.
TCGTTCAATAGTTCGTACATGGTTCTTTTGTTTTATTCATTATTGTTTATTTTTGAGTTTATTAATTTATAATTAAATTTAATCCACTTTCATCAACATAGATGGGTAGAGAAGCACGTAAATTAAATTCCCTTGTATCTATTCTATTCTATTTTTTCGTGTTATGGCTCCATCAGTAGTCCCCTTGTATCCTGTTTTGTTTTTACAACTACAACTAATACTTTTTAATGCCAGTTTCCCTTAAAGGCAGAGAGTATAGTAGCTTTGAGCGGTACTCGTTACACAATGTAGTTTTTTCAAAATATCTCTTAAACTACTGAATAAAAAAATAATTAAATATGTGTATCGTGTTAAGCAAAGGAAGATCTCCAAACGGATTTTTAATTTTGGTACTTAACGAAAAATGAAATGTTGTGAATTATAAATAACCTTAATTTATATAAGTACTTACACAATTATTATATTGGTAGTATTTACATGTAGGTAGATAGATAGATACGCTGGTTTGGACAGTTTGGACATGTTGAAAGAATGAAGGATGAAATATTGACTAAAAAGGTATTTATATCGATGATGAAAGGAAATGCTGGCAGAGGACGACCTAGATATACCTACTTTTATTTTACATATAAAAATGAATTGATCGATGGAAATATAAAAAGTATCGCCGAGCATGTAATGTAAGAAAGGTATGATGAAGCGAAAGAGGTATGTCAGGATCGTAGCAAATGGCATTCGATTGTCTCTGCCTACACCTTTTGGGATAAAAGGCGTGATGATAGATAGACGTAATATGTTTGTTTGTCCCTTACCAATAACTGTTTAATTGGACCAATGAACCACTACCGCGCGGTTATCAGTAACTCGTAATACAGTTTAGAGTTTTAGACAAATAAACTGATTTTAGTTCTGTTACGACTTTTATGTTGTGAGGTGTTTGTCACTGAAAACTTATTGAAAACACTAGTTGTTCACCCAGGTTTCTCATGATCATGTGTCATCTTGTACCTAATTGTAAATGCTAACATAAAACGTCATGTCACACGGTTATTAAGTGGATCTGTCACTAGAATATAGTTATTACTAAGCGGTTTAAATACCTATCTAAAAAACTTGCAGGATTTTCAGGTAAGTAGTAAGTTTGGAACATAGTAGGTAAACTATCGATTGATTTCACAGTCAAAAACTTAAAAAATGTTGGAAAGTTTTACAAAATAAATTATTAACATTTTCATACATATATTTTTTTACGTAATCTTTTTATACTCGCGAAGTGAAATTGTATAGCATCGTGTGCGCAGAAATCTCACACAGGTCGCGTTACTATGAACTTCAGACTCGGAGACCATTTGATAGCTCTCCGGCGTCACGAGCGCACGTAACTTGCGTGGATATACAGACATGTACAATATTCTAATGGCATGGAAGCGTTGTTTGAGAAATTCGGGAGAGATGAAGGCAGCAGTCTACGACGATCTAGATCCGTCAGAGCTTCATTACGACTTATAGGAACACGCTGGAAACCTCAGAAGGAAGAAGAACCTCCTAAATTGAGACGAAACGGCATACTGTTCTCCACACAAATCTGGTCCGATAGCAAGGACTTGAATTACGCTAACTTAGTCGGAGTTGTACCTAAATCTGTGATGGCGAAACGCAAACACGAGTTAAAGCAGCGACGGAAGAGTGGAGATGTAGACTTGCTCCTCAAATCTTACAAACACGGGAAAGTGGAAAAGGAAAAAAATAAACTTAGCGAGTTATTCAGTAACAAGAAATACAAAAGTCAGTCTGCTAAAGAGCTTGTATGCGCTATTCCTTCCAAAGTGCCTCCTAAAGCAGCTGCTATTCTCAATCTCAATCCATCAGATGCTAAAACTAAAGTGCTACCAAAATGTGAATCCGCCCGATCGTTGTCAGAGTTGACCATCAACCGTCGCATGCGCAGGAATTCTGAAAGTGACACCAACGGTTTACAAGGACATCACAACGCAGCCTTCGTGTATAGTACACCGCCTAATGAAAGGAGAAAACAGATTTCACCAACAGCTTTTATAAGTACGTATCATTTTGAAATTAAATATACTTTCTTTTGTAGATTACACTGTCTAGTAACTACTGAACCGATTGCATTGTCCACTAAAATTCTTATTACAGTCACAATTTATAAGATTTTTTTTAATATCAGCAAACTTCTATCTTCTATTACAAATGTTTTCTGTCAACAGTTTCGTTTGGTTCATTTCTACCAGTAGGTAGTTATGTATGAATACTGTTTTATCCACATCATTTAAGCCCAACCCATAATTATTATTTCTCGTACCTTTCGTTTTCATTTCCTCACGTCACGCACATCACCTGTAAAAAGTGTATAAATGTGAAGTTATCTGTACATAAAGTAACATTACATTGTAAAACAAAGCATATACCTACTGTCTACCGTCATAAAACTAAGTAAATATTTAAATGATTACCACTGCTTGTTTCTAGAGATAAAGTGATTATAAGATATTTAGCTCCTGACGTACTGATGACCTATTATGTTTAGTATTATTATAAAATACACGCACTAAGGTAGTGCTAATTAAAGCGTCACTAGAAGGCCACGTGACAGATATTCAATCTCAAAGAAATTGCCATGGCCACTCAGCTAAAAAAGAAGTCTTGTATTCAGCTGCGTAATCTGGTGTTGGTAACATGGTTAGGTAAAGTAACCCGTAAAAGTACAAAACTTAAGATCAGACATATCTGAAAAGCTGGCTTGAATGTATTAGGTTCCTGAAGAATTGATCTACTGTAACAAAAGCATTTAAAAATGTTTGTACTGTTATATGTACTACATTATTCCAGAAAACCATAGACTACGTTTTATGGAAGAAAAAAATAGTCACACTACAATGCAAGCGAGTTTTCTAAAATGTTCACGTATGATGCTGGAACGAAAAACTATATAAATGTACAATAATGTATAAAATAATTAAAAACATCTGTAATAGACCTCCCAATTAGAACGGTGTACGCTATCTTCAGTTATAAAAATTGCAAAACATGAAAAATGTTATCAAACCTGTTTTTTGATAGTTGTTTCACATAAATCAACAACAATTTACATTCAGATTTTTACCTAATAAAGTACGTCTAAGATTTGTTGACTAAGTAAACACTTAGTTATTACAGACACACAACATAAATTATATTCTATATAAAATGATCATCGCCAAGCAGATGGCCTACCGCTGAATCTACATAACTTATACCTAGTACAGAAGAACCTCAAGTTACCTTCCCCTCATCTCCTTGACTTAAAGTACGAAACCCGAATAATTTGAGCATTGGCCCTTTGTAACTTAAAGTTAGTGTCTTGGCGACCTCCATAACTTAAAGTTTATCAATGGCTCATTTTAAGCAATGTGCAAACACAATGTTCTATGTAAAAGCAAGAGGTATATTTTCAAAAAACAACCCCCAAGACATGATCTTCCACAGTTACTAAAACATCCGAGAAAACAAAAAATATAGTAACCAAGTGATCCGAAGATGTTCGTTCCCTCTAGTACCACTGACCAGTACCGGCAGTACCACTTTTACAATTGTGTTATCGTCCTAAATTAACAAAATCAATAATCCGACTAACATTATAAATGCGTAAATTTTGATTGTGTCTCGGATTTGAATGATAGATAATGAATCATGTATAGAGTATTTGTAAATTAGTAAAATGGAAAGGATATGGGCTTGAAACGCTTGAAAAGTCGCTGTAAGAATTATTTGCTTGTTCCATTTATATCGTCAATTTTGACAAGTAGTAGTTAACTATTGGTAAATGAACCTCATGACCGGAAACCGTGATCGTGCAACCAATATGTAACACGATATGAATTATAATTACAGAATGTGTACCATTTGAATTAGACCAATATTTATATGCGAAACATAGGAAGTCGATATTTTTGTTTTCACAACAAATATGTATAATATATATAATGCGTGGACTGTAATTTACTATATTTAATGAAAATAAGTACACCATTATCTTTATTTTTATATTTATTGATCCGGCTCGAAGGACCAAATTTGTTTGTTTATAGTGGTGGTCTGTAATTTATGCAAAATAAGTACACCCTATATGTTGCCATGTTTTCTATATTATATTATATTGAAGCCATTATATCAATCAAAATATTGTGTACAATGAAAAAGGAACTCCCAACATGCAGCAGTAAGAAATATATATGTATGAAACCGGGGCGGAATATTAATCTAAAATATATAATTAAAATAATAAACGAGCCTCTGCTTACTCCTTGGCGTGAGTTAAGTAATAATTTAAAACAGCTATTTGTATGTAAGTTTTCATTAGATATCGTGGGATTTTCTCAGAAGTATCTTTGTGTAGCTGCAACCAATATTTATGGTAGGTACCCTTTAATTATGTTTTCTTCGCTCTCCAGTCAATGACTTGTTTGATTTTCTCTATGTTGCTCTGTAACCTAACAAGTAGTATTTCAAAAGTTTCTGGCACTTGTTTTATTAGTCAACTGGAATTGAAAGGTCCTTAGGAACGAATATTAGAAGAATCCTATTTGTTTCATTTCTTCCTATCCCATGTTTTATTTAAACTTAGGGTTCCGTAGTAAAGAGACGACTAAATTAGGGGTTAGACTCCTTAGATTTATCTTATCTGGCCAACAAGCTGCAATATTTTACTCTAAATGAATAATGTTTATAACCATTATACTAACAAAATAGGCCCGATTTTCTTGCTAAGTAAACCGCTGCTATACAAAGGTGTGAAGCCAAGTTCATCCTACGATAAGAGTATCCAAAAACAGATTGCCCTCGTGTGAAAGGTCAACTATAAACTTTCTAAGTAACAATCAGCAACTCGTAGCACGTAACTTACATAAGTGAGATCTTCTCACTAATTACTGTACAAGATGATCTCGACTTTAGTACAACATTGGTTTGATACTATTACTATGGGGCGTCGGTGGTCGAGTGGGTAAAACATCGGCACACAACTGAGCAGTCGCGGAGTCGATCCCCATATCCGACCATGTACCAATGGATTTTTATAATAAAAAATCAATGTACATTATCCGACAAACCGTATAAAGAGGCTTTTCCATCTGCATACCTCAACAGAGCTGGCCACTCGTTAGGTATAGCCTCAAAAAATGTTCGGCTAAATGAGGAAGACTTTGTCTTCCGCTGGGTACCCTGGAGTCGGTAACGGTTTCCCAGGAGCTGTAAGGCAATCCGTGAAGATATATCAATAACTGTCTAGAGTAGTCGTTATTAATAGAGCTGATTATAATCGAGAAATACCTTCTGAATATAAATTGAGACTTCTTAACTAAAAGGTATAGTAATAAATAAATTATATATTTAAAAACTATAAAAAGAATACCTCTTCCAGAACCCCTCCCTATGGCATGGTTCCCAAAACACTGGCTGCGTTACCTCGCTGAATGGTTAAACTTTTTTTTTTGTTTAATTATTTATATTAGTAACCCTTCGCTTTTATTCACAAATATTAAATACGTTATATCTTTAATTTATTGAAACAATATAGCTTCATAGAGTCATACCACTTTGATCCTGTACACTGTACTGGATCATTTTCCACTAGTTATTCAAATCAATCAGTGAAATAATATTTTAAATCGGTCCAGTTATTTTAGAGTTTTCTTCATACAAACATACTCACACTATCTCCTTAAAATATTACTATAGATATTGTTATAGCAGGGTGGATTTCAGCAAGGCATCTCTGAAATGGGGCTAACACCACTTATACCAGACGTAATTTAATTGGCAGTTAGTCATCCCCTCATAAGTTGTGGAGATTGTAAGATCGTGATAGAGTGAGGTCCGCCACCGACTTTGTGAGAAAATTTCAGTTTTAATTATGTTTCTGCAATGGTTTGATATGTTTGACTTTCTAGGTGGTTAGTTCAATTTTAACTTTAAAGTTTAGTGTGTTCAGATTTTTTTTATAATCCTAACGGCTTTTGGAACCTTGATTTCGGCCCCAGGGTACCCAACGAAAGACAACGCCGATGGTATTTGTGAGTCTATATACCTAGCAAGTAGCTAGTATAACTTCTAGAGTAGAACTTCTAAGGTGATTTAAATTTAGTTCGCATTATTTTGTGTTTAAAAATATCTAGTTTGCCGGTATAAGCAATAATAAATAACCAATCGTGATGTATATAAATAGGTGCAGTGTTTTCCTGATCCTTGACCGATTTTAAAGTAATGCATCACGTTTCCCACGTGTTGACCTTATGTGCGATTTCCGTGTCTAACAAGGCAAAGTTGTTTCTTTCTATAAATGTTTTTATATATGTTACTTCATTATCTATCATCACGCCTTTTATCCCAAGAGGAGTAGGCAGGAGACAATCGAATGTCATTTGCTACGATCCTGACATACGCTCTTTCGTCTGCCAGCATTCCCTTTCACTTCTGTCATATAAACCTTTTTAGTCAATCTTTCAACGTGTCCAAATCAGTGTAAACTACTTTTCTTCATTTTAGTCACAATATCACCTTTCATTCCGCATTCTTCTCTAATGACATCATACAATTTCCACTGAATTTATCTTACTTTCATGCTTCTTATTCCATACCCCGCTTCCTTAAGTAAGTGATGGAACTAAACCAGCATTGTGTATCTTAATTTTACTTTTAGTTGTAAGTTGTGTATTTCTGCATACATTATTTAATTATCTATCTCTATACAAATAAAATAACTTTGACCCGATATTTAGGTATACATAACGTTTTTATAATGGTTGTCTTGGACAGAATAGGGTCCGATTAATGTTGATGTTTTCAGCGATAAGTCCATCTATGTTAGTTATGAGAATACCTACATAATTAAAGTACGGAGCCCCTATGTCGTAAATAAAACGCGCACTTTACAGTTCTCATGCTGATTGGATAATAATTAGTCAAGCGAAGAGAGTTACACTAGCGTAGCGTGAACTCTCACTATTAGATGCACTTGCTCCTTTCACTTACCATTATACAGTAGAACCCGCTTAATACGACCACAAATTATCTTAGGGCTCAAATAATCTGACAAAAACTTAATTCCAATCAGTTATATTAATATTTATATTTCGATCGATCTAAGAGTTTGGACTAAAATAGATAATGATTAAATATTCTAAATCACAGGAAACATTTCCAACAAAAGATCACAGCGCAACGAACTCAGTTTTACGCGCGGTTTATTTTGTCCACATCTCTTTAGAAGGATGTGAGGGAGATGGACTACTATTAACATCGATAAGGTAACCAAGGTTAAGATAGACCAATATTCACGTACCAGATACATGAGAACGTATTACTTTGGCATTTCTATGTTTTTACAAAAATATAAGATTTACAAAATTCTTAAAGTATGTGAAATTATCTATCTTTTAATTTCCAGAAAATTGTGAATCACTACATAGTATAAAACAAAGTCGCTTTCTCTGTCCCTATATCCCTATGTATGCTTAAATCTTTAAAACTACGCAACGGATTTTGATGCGGTTTTTTATTAATAGATAGAGTGATTGAAGAGGAAGGTTTATATGTATAATAACATCCATTAAATAGTGGAGAAATACTGTTATTTTTGAGGTTTCTAATGTGATGTCGTAAATAATTACATTTTTTCCGATTTATCAAAATAATGTACTAAGTTTGACATTGAAAAGTTCTACAGAAAACTCTGCGATGGTACCTATATATGTCTATCTCTTATGGATATCCCACAATAACATTTTTTTGTCATTTATTTTTTACGACAAATAATGGCTAATTTTTGAAGCGAAAATGATATAGAGGTAGGGGTAGAGGTAGAGGTAGGGATAAGGGTAGGGGTAGGGGTAGGTATAGGGTATATTTTATTTTGTTCGTAAATATCCACGGACGAAGCCGGGGGCGGAATGCTAGTTAGTAAATATATCAAGAGAATTCGAGTCGCAAACTTGGCTGAAATACAGGTGAAATTGAGGATTTTCAAGGCTTCATAAAACTTAAATGTAACTGATTTTGTTTATTTTATTTCCATTAGAAACTTTATGAGACGCTCCTTAATAACATAAATTGAGCTCAAGCCAGGATTTGGTTCAGAGGGGGGCAAAATCAAGAAAACTCTTGACTTTCTAGAGTTTTACTGGTATTTTTTAATATTTTTTGGTTCCAGGGGGGTGGGCACTTGAGAGTCAGTAAGTAGGTACCTTTTTAAGCTTCTTCTATAAATTGATAGTTTTTTTTTTCAAAACCTGGCCACACCGCAAGGTACAGGCTGTGAAGACGTGTTTGTGTTTGTGCGATGGTGTTTTATAATACCTGCTAAGGTACGCTCTTTTTGCACAGATCGCACTGCATCAACATCAGCAATCAGCATATGCAATTCCTCCAGTATATGCAATAATTTTGTTAAACTAAATAAGGAAGAGTTGTCTTCCGCTTGGCCACGGAGCGGAAGGTGAACATTTAAGACCCCTTGAATTTATTACCTTTTGATAACAATAGATTACTTTACACACACAACATTTAGAAGGTTGATCACTATAACCTTGTTCACAACTCGCTCGCGCGCATCACATTTAGGCTATTTTGAAGTGCAGCATGCCTCTTTATTGACAAACCAATGACATCGTACTTAGCTGTGAATTGGGTTACAATTATTTGTGAATTAGTATGAGGATATTTACTACCTAATCTAATCAGGCACTTTGAATGTTTGTAAGTTTATTGGAGGATTTGTAAATGTATGTCCTGAATTGACATAAATAATAGGGTACCTACCACAGATCTGTTCTGGGTGGGACTTAAAAATATGACTGTCACGAGAAATATAAGAATGGAAACAGAAACCGGGGTATTTAGTATATATGTATACAAAAACAGTTATTACTTATCGGCCATAATTATAAAACACAGATAGCGTTTTAACCAATATGGGTGGGATTAAAATATTAGGAAACTTGAAGGTACATAAAATTTTATAGTTTTTTATTTGTTTTTATTATTTCAATTTTTATTTATTTAGTTTTTTTTTTCAATATAGAACTTCAGTACGGCGCCCTACTCGAGGGGTGTGGGGCAGAATTGGGCGCGTGTAGTCCTCCCCCGCACCCCGCGCGACTCCTGCGCAGGGACCAGGGGAAAATACCTCAGATCAATATACATTTGCATGGTATTTTTTTGTTTTTTTATTTTATTTTTACTTAAGTTTTTCTTATCAGTTTTTATATTTTTAAATAACTTTTTGTTAATTATAATTTCACAATGTGTTCATGCTACGATTATAATATTAATGTATAATGTAACATCGATCGACCATGAACACATTTACACAAAACTACAAGGATTTTAGCCTAAAAGAGTATATTTATATATTTTTCCCTATTGTTACAGCACTGTTCGCCGCGGTCGAGCATGGTCACATTGACAAAGCAACAAATATTTTGGAGTCAACAGATGTTGACGTTAACAGGTAACTATAATAATTAACAAAATAAATAAAAAACTAAAATAAGTAACTACTATAATAAGTGATAATTTCGTTTTCCTCTTCCATTTTATTGCACTCACATTGCTCAAAATTAATCCCACATCATACTATTGGCACCAAAAATGTCCCCATTTTTTTTCTGCATAATTGCATATAAGTGCGACCGCGCTACCAAACCATAGCGACCGTAGGCAGCAAACAAGAAACCAGGAATGGAAGTCCTCACAAACAATCGCCTGTGGATAGCCTCAAGAAGTCTTACGTTTTTTTAAGAAGCCATGCCTGAACCTGTATCCAACAATAGATGTCTTAAATTAGGGTGGTCTGTATCGAGGGTGACATTTTGGTTTATGGAGGTACCAGACCCTAAGTTACGCCAATCATTTACCCCTACAATGCTATTTGTCGTCTATGCCAGGCTGGTCGCGCAACCAACATGTTAGGATGCCAGTTGCGTTGCCAAATAAACCCCATTTTTCATGCCGGGCTCTTTATCTTGGGTCCGAAAAAGCATTTCCTAGTTAACAGCCTTGTTGTAAGCACTACTACTACTATGGTAATAATATAATTATAATTATTTTTCTGTTATTACAGTGTAAACGCAGATGGCTTGTCACCGCTGGACGTGGCTGTACTGGCCAACAACAGACAGCTGTCTAAAGTCCTCATGGAGTTCGGGGCTAAAGAAGGGAGCCAATGTAAGTATTCCTATAGCTAAGCCCGACAGCTAAGAACAGCTCTCCTATGGAAACCTCACAAAATTACGTTAATTGATTGATTGAATAATATAAAATGACTTAAGAAATAATTAAATAGGAAACGGAAATATTAATTAATGTAGAACTAATGGGCCTCACTGTTGTACGCGTGTACATCGTGTCATTAATCATTATAACTATAATTGATTACTTTCTTTATCGGAACATCGTATGTGTATGGGTATCAACAATGTTATCTAAGAAAATTCTAGCAATAATTTATAAGTTCTATCGTAATTTATTAGGAATACAAAAACACGTGGATTTGGATTGGATTTCCAGATAAACAAACACATAATCCTACAAACTGTAATAAGAGGCTTTCGATCTCAAAACACCTTAACAGAACGGACACTATTTGAATCTATTACTAATAATAAAGCTAAAGAGATTTTTGTTTATAAGCGCTAACATCTGGAGCTACCAGTCGGACTTGCATTTGATAGCCCAATTGTTGAGGAAGGTTACATGCTATATAACATCACGCTACGACCTAAAAAGGCGGAGCAGTGACCCCGCAAGGCACAGCTATAAATAATATAACTCATAACAGTATATATATTCGTCAAAGCCTCAATGAACTCGTGCGCAATATTCTTCATGACGTAGTTTCCGTAATAACCATATGTTTAAACAAGCACGATATAAAATTAAATTAATAATCATGTAACGTAACTTCCTAACTTAGAAAGTGTCATGAAACTGTAAAATATTATGTTTGCATTATATATGAGTTGTGTTTTTTTCCTACATAGGTAAATACTATATAATCTAAGTCAAGAAAATACGTCAAGTATTCCTGTCTCTATCATCCAATTTAAATTCATATAAACGTTCCTGTATCCAAATCCATTGACGTCATAAGTAATCCACATTCAGATCACTGTTTCTTGGGTTTGGGAAGTCATACAGACAAACTGTCAGACGCGCGCAAGGGACTTCCTACGAAGATGAACCCGAGACCTTCACAATAATATACGAACGTACAAACCTACATACCTTCACGCCTGTTTCTCAAAGGGGTAGGCAGATAGTATGCATACTTCTCTTGCTTCATCCACATCCATATACCTCGTATGCACATCTATTTTTAGCTCCTATACTACTTTCGGACCCTAACAGGTAGCTTTAAATATTTGCTTCGTCATTCTTTCATCACACCAAACCATCTCAGCATTCCCCTTTAAATTTTATGTATAACACTATCATTCACTTCACACTTTTCCCATACATCATCATTTCTACCTCTGAGTGAAACATACAGATAAAATAATTATGGTTCCATAGCATTCTTTGGTTATGTCGGTTTGTAATATTTGTGGTTTAGTACGGAATGTCTGTCGGCGGAGTGGCGGAGTGGCATTGAGCGACACGCTACTAGCAGGCACCAACCAAAGTTTAAATACAGAGTGCAGGGGCTATTCTGTAACGTTATGTTCTAAAACATTACTTTTATTTGCATTTAACTATTGAGCTTTTACTGTACTTTTACTTTTTTTTTGGGGATTGGTTTTAATTTACTTATATGTAATTATTGTAACAGATTGAACAGCAGTTTTAATCTGTTATATTATTATGCTATTACAATTAATATAATAATTAGAGAAGTGTGACTTTTTATGGAATATTTATCACATAAAATTTCATCAAATGGTTGATGAATGGCGTCTCCAATTCGTTAAAATTGTAGTTCGGTTAAAGTGAAATTGGGAAAATTGCAATTTTCGTGACGGGGACGGACCGCTGAGCCAGAACACGACAGAGTTTTTGTTCTATTCAACTTCGGACGGGATTTCGTGTGTGCAATCACCAATTTGTGCTCAAAATGCTTTTTCAGTTTTATATTCCACTAGTACCTATTGGACCGGAATAATTCATTGTTTAAGTTAAATACATAATCTATTTATAGTAAACACACAATTGCTTTCTTATAAGAAATTGAAAGGTCACGGGTAAAGGCTTTTGACTTGTTCATTTGTCCGCAAGAATTATAAGGTAAAAATAAGATAATGTTTTCCACGAAAATAGGCTTTCCAACTTTGGTGGTTTGGGGTCAGAGATCAAATATTTACCAAATGTCAACTTGTGACATGGACACATTCATCTTTGTTTGTAGGAGGTATTAGGACGGCTCGAGGACACAGTTACACTTTCTTGTATACCTACTATGAACAACTATTATACAACGGAGTATTTTCTACACTTTGTTTGAAGTTGTGTGGTTAAAATAAAGAAAAAAGTAAAAATCTAGGCGTTGAGACAAATAAAGCAGGGAAATAAAAAATGAAAATCTTGTAAAGTCAACAAGCTGAATAAAGAGCTATTATAAAGCAGTCTTGTAGCTTGTAGCTGTAGCGGAGGGGAATTAATAAAATGTACGTACCTTCACAAAGTTCGCTCTGCTGTCTATTTGGGTTACCACGATATATGTACTTACCTAGTCTTAAGTCTATGAGAGATATTGTAAATATAAGAGGTGAAAGAGGATTAGGATTGTAGCAAATTGGATTGTCTCCGCCTACCCCTCTTGGGATAAATAGGGATCTTTCTGGTGATGATAGATAGCATCTCAAGATATTTATCTTATGTTTGTTTGTATGTACCTAAGTAAACTGGAAACCTACTGGGCCGAATTGAAAAAATCTGAATATGTTTGAAGGCATAGATTAAATAATAATTAAGGTTCCTTATTTCAGAAGGACAATATGGACAATGGACATAGGTCATGTTTTATTAAAGGGGCATCCATAAATTACGTCACACGAATTTCATGATTTTGGAACATGACTTTCATGATTTCATGATTTTCAGCCATATAAACATCAAAAATAAATACCAAAGAATCTGATCCATATTTTTGCACATTAATAGCCCCAAAGTTTTCCCAAGCGGTAATTGAACCAACTAAGTAATCCATTTTCCGTTACCGGTTAGTTAGGTATGGTAATGCAAAGTTAAATTCAATCAAGCGTCTTTTGTGTTGGCACGACTCGGTGCGAATATTTTGCTTGACATCACTGTATAGTGTATACCTACTCCTATAGGTTTTAGTTTTATTATAAAGGCTATAAATACTTACCTAATTAATATAAAGAAAATGTGCTATAAGTAAATCTAAAGTAAAAGTAAAGCTATAAGTAAATCTAAAGGGCACAGGGTAAAAAGTGTAGTAAGGGGAAAAATATATTTGTTACCAGCACTAAGGCCGTAGCCAGGATTATATTTGGTGGGGGGGGGGTCTGAACAATCTTTAAAACAGTAATAAAAGCCAGTACAAATCAGTGTTATCGATTTTTCTATATTTTACATAAATTATGTTTTTTCAGTCAAAGATCCTGATGAGTTAGGAGCCCATTTACGTCGCCTGTCCCGTGACGCAGAGTCCCGGCTTCACGAGCTCGCGGGCTGCGCACCTTCATCGTGTAGAGATGATGCTTGTTCAAGGTACTGTAAAATGGACTACCGTTTTCTTTATCGTTGTTATTTTACCCAAATGTAGGTACTCGGTAAATCAAGGCCGTAGCCAGGATTTTTTATAATATTATATTTGTGTAGGTCGGTGGCATGTAGTGCAGCTGGCGCCGGTACAACTGGATGTGCGGGAGGGGCGGGGGCAGAGAGAGACAAACAGACTCACCACTGGGAGAGAAGAGTGCGTGCATTGTCGTGAGTGCAGATTTTACCGTTTGTGTTGTAGAAGTTTTAAGTAAAAATAATTCTTTTTTTTTTTTACAAAAACCTTAAACTCCCCTCTTTTAGCACCTTTCGAAAATTCCTCCATTCCCCTATCCTTATTATTATGGCAGACATATTTCGCAAAGTGTAATCGCCTCTCTTAGCGACTTCTATCGACTGTATTATGTTCTGAGAGTTCTGAAGAACTTCATGGAAAAATGGACTAAAAACTGTGTGTCGATCTTTCCTGCTTCCTACAATCTGGGGTCCTTCAAGCGAAGCATATAAAAGCATCTCTCTAGGGGCCGGCCGGTATAGTGGGCGCGACTGACGGACTCCATTTGTTCTGCCGGTCGTGTGTGCAGGTGGCAAGTTTATCTACAAAAGAAATAAATCAATATGTATATGTCCACAGACGGCTAGTTCTCGGTTGGCAGCAGTGTCGTCCCCCCGCGCCGCCCCCCTCTCCTATTGTGGAGGTGTGTGGCCCTCATGCTGTCAGTGTCCGGCTTTTGTCGGGGGTCTATACTCAGGAGCAGCCTTATGTCACTAAGTACAGAGGTAAGTGTGCCAGAAATATTTCTAGGGCACGTAAAATTGTCCGCACTTCTTCTAAAAATAACTCTCTAGGCCAGGCGTAAGTATAGAACATAAATTATCGAGAATGGCGGAATCTTCATTCCTCTGTTACAGATGAGCAAGAATATTTTTGACTCCCGTTTTTCGGTGCGAAGAATCAAACCTGGGTGAAACCTCACCCACTTTTGGCCAAAATTACATCCAAATCGCCTTTTTCGCTAATAACACAGCTTGAAACACAAAGTGGTAAGATAAGACCAACAATTTTTCAAGAGTTTTTTTTATTCTAGTGGAATGGTCATCCAGGGCTGACTTCTCAAACGTTTGTGGTCGTCGTGAAGTATGCGCAGCAGGTCTCACGCGTGTCCTAGCTACGGGCCTGACACGAGGTCGACGATACTTCTTCAGGGCTGCAGCCGGGAACCTGAAAGGATGGGGAGCTTACAGTGTTTCTACTCCTCGGAGTGTGGTACCTAGCAGTAAGTGGAATTTGTACATGCATGTGTAACATCGAGAACGGGCATTACGGGGAACTCTGAACCTATAATAGATAGAGAAATGTTCTAAGGAAGGCCATGTCTTCGCATTTGATTATAATTTGCTACGATCCTGACTTACCTCTTTAGCCTAATTTATATGTCCGCATGGCTATTGTAAATGATTCGAACATGCATCAATTATCTTTATGTTTCATTGTAATTTCCAGGTTGGCGTGATGTGTCAACCGCCTGTCGGTCGTCATCAGGAGCGGCGGCTGCGCTAGAGTCGTTGTGTGCGGCGGCCGCTAGATGTCGCCCCGCACCAGCCACCCCGCGGGCCCCCCGACCCCCGCGACGAAAGCCCACAACCATCAGACAGTTGTTCACGGCTGCCAGTAAATATCAGAAGAACTTGCGGAGGTAAGTGTTCAAATCAAAATGGCGGAATGCGGGTTGTACGTTTATAAGTATAAGTTTATAGTAGATTTCAGTCAGGATTTTGTGCTGAAATTAAGAAACCTATCTTTCTTTTTGAGAGTGCTAAACAGGAATAATACAACGAAAAAAGTTTTTGGTCATGCGCATTACCCCCTCAAACAGCTAAATAACTATCTCCCTTATAACGCTCTGTGAATTGGGCTTGTTCATATAGGTATTATAGCCAGGGAGAGGACCATCGGGGGTTGATTCTGCCCTGTGGACCTTTGTGAGCCTTTTTTTTCGTTTTCAACAGCTGTCCCCAATTTTTCCGGTAGCATTATTTCTGTTTCAAATAAATCCATGGGGTGTTCACAGATATACATAAAATTCAATATGGTTTTACTTTCAGGGGCATGTATTTGGCGTGTATATTATACCACGAAGACAAAGTGTTGGTGACGAGTGAAGACTTCCTTCCAGTTATAGAAGTGGACGAGACCTACCCTACTTGTATCTATACTGACTTCCATTGGTTGATGAAGGTGTGTACAACTTGACATTCAATACAAGTTAGCTGTATGGTCTAACACCTTTGCTTATATTAATCTATACAAAAAAGATAACATTAAAATAAATTTGTCCATGGTCTGATAGTGATGGGAATACACCGTGAGAGTTGATTCCTCAGATCATTTTTGGTTCTATACAACGGGTCAGTGCACACACACTGACTAGCAGCGAAGGGACTAATACAATAACAATTGGTTTAACAAAATAAATCTGCTGAATAAACTGCCACTCGGTCGGTTCGACATGCACACTGACCCTCATCAATGTAGATGAACATATAAACGTAATATTAATTACAGGTGTCGTGCGCCTGGGACGAAGTAAAAGCCCTCCGTGCGGATATGGAGAAGCACACATCCTCTTCCATACATTTTCGTCTGAAACTCCTGGCTGCCGCTGCTCAAATGCAATCTGCTCTCAGTATACAAGATCTAGGTATGGCACTAATTTAGTAGTTCTTGTTTCTTATGTATGTGTACCATGACAATTTTTAAAGTATTATTCTTATTTTAGGACAACTATATCACAAGCCTCTTCGAGACAGTCACGGCACGGTTGTCATATCTTGTGTGAGCGGAGTGAGGTCCGGCAAGTCCGTGTCGGCGCTGAACTGTCGGTGGGCGCCCGTCAACAAGTTGAGGAGACGAGTACTGAGTGATGACAACAC
Source organism: Nemapogon koenigi (assembly GCA_963924495.1). Taxonomy (NCBI): domain Eukaryota; kingdom Metazoa; phylum Arthropoda; class Insecta; order Lepidoptera; family Tineidae; genus Nemapogon; species Nemapogon koenigi. Next base: position 211,291 of record OZ004643.1, read on the forward strand.
AATGGGGGAACTTCTCATGGCGTCAGTTTATGAACAGATTGCTTACCATCAGGTGAGGATTATATTTTGTGATTTACAATAAAATACTACTTCGGTTTTGAAAATTCATCTTACTTGGTAAAATTATAAAATGATAGGTATTTGTAGTGAAGTGATGGAAACAGCTAGTTATTTTTCCTTTTTTATACATCTCGTTTTGATTCTCTTCTTTGAACTGAGTAGTTGAAGCCGCACAACATCCTCGAGCCTGGAACTTTTACATGCGCACCATTTTAAGTTCGACATATCAGAATAAGAAAGTTTTTCGCCGGTGGAGACAGCATTAAATGAAGTATCTAAATAAATATTCTGTTAACACGAAACAGCAGTTTCTCAAATATAACCTTGTACTTCCAGGTATCAAAGGTGCAACTGTCCCGAGGGCTGTACGTGGGCTATTTGAAGCTGCAGTCTTCAGTAGAGGTGGTGCGGGTAGTGGCACCGGCCAACACTCCCAATGTACCGCCGCACGCTCGCGTCAGGGACAACCCGCATGTGTCCGCGTGAGTGTTACTTTATTAGACTACATATAACTTACTCTCTCTTCGGCTGCTGTCCTAGTTTGATAAGACACTCCACACACTATCACTTGACAATATTAACAAGAGTCGTTTAATGCATTAAACTGAACTAAAGCCAACCTCGCTTTTACAATAAATAATTAAACATTAATATTATTTTATATATTTCAGTGAGGAATGGGATTTTTTAAAGAGTCAGTCAGCTAATGCGTCAACGGAAGAATCAAATCCCAATCTACTACAGATTGACTCGTCAAAATCTGACAAAACTCCTTCAGAATCACAAGACATGTTCCTGGACCAGATAGCCGCGGCTGCAAGACGGTTACTGAAAGACATGGCGATTCCCTTAGAAACTGCTATTGCCCACCGCATTTATGATTTGGAAGTGATAGAGATAAACAGCGATGTTAGTTTTATTATGATATGTCCTCCTGCAGAACTGGCGTGTTCGGTGCCAGGACAGAAGGAGATCCTCTTGCAAAGAGGTGACTTACTGAGTCTTCCCATACAAGCTTTCGAAATGATACATCTTCAAACGTACCATACTAACATTCTCAGTAAATATGCAAAATTAAGTTGTGTCCTTGAACTTGACGTCGCTCTTGCCGCGCATTCACACAGAGAGGCATTCTCTTGTACAGAACTTCAGACAGCGAAGGAGAGACTTATTAAATTGGAAGAACTACAAAACAGTTTAAATGCTGTTTGGAAAGCTGAACGGTGGCTCATGGATCTAATTTGCTTCGCAAGAGACAAGGACAAGGCTGGCTCTTCTTCTGGAATACTGCTCAAGAATATTTTAGATAAATCTCCATCAGATAGTTACGGTCTAGACGAGAAGGAAGCCAATTTAAAAGTGGATTTACTACAAATTCCTTCAAGAGATGGAAAAATAAAAAGTTCTCCTGGCCGAGGGTCGTGGCCCGGTCCGGCCGGTAACGGCAACCACAACTTGCATCCTGAGTTCAGTAAATCAGAACAACATTTGAGTCTGACTCCGAGACAAACCTCGGTGTCGACTCTGAATTTAAGCTCGCAATACTTAAGTGCCGAAAACACCAAGTATTCTAGGAAAAGTAGTGCCGACTCCCAGTTTACACAATGTAGTGTCAGCAACCTGGGCAGTAACTCACAGTTCGATATCAAGTCCACCGGCTCCCACACTAATATTGGCAATAATAGACTTCCTCCTTCCAGAAGTGAAGACACGTTAGTTTTGCAAAATGATGAAAATAAAAGACCCCACAGCATCGCCACCAACATGTCCACAACATCGAGCCCTTTATTAACTGTCAAAGGTTACTACCCCGGTAGCATGATCAGTGTTAAAGCTAAATCTAACGCTTCAGAATCCGTGCAAAGTCTATCCAGCGATTCGGAATCTCAGAGTTGTCCGATCAACTCCTCGGTACCGTTGAAGCACCGGCCACAATCCAAACACAAATCGTGTTTAGTGATCTCTTCCAAGAGCATGACGAACGTAAAAGCAGACGTCGACTACACCGACACTGGACAAGAGTTGGTCAACAAGCAGACTATTACGGAAGGGAAAGATGTCAATAGTAAAAACCCAAAGACTGAAAGTAAGATGCAGGAGCTTACGAAAAATACCGCAGATATCATCACGGCGCGGGAACAGCCAGGGATACTGCAGGTGACTTATAGTTATTATATTTTAATTTGTACACTTTTACTGATCTGGCAATTTTCAGACATCCGAATATTATGATCCCATCAAATATAATGTAACCATAACCACAATAATAATTATTATATACATACCCAATGGTCATTCAACTTTTTTTTAAAGTGAAAACTTCTTTAGGCGATTGAGCTATTTTTGGTAGGGGAGAATCTTATAGGTTCGCGTCACCGACATGCTCTCTGCATAAAGTGCGAGCAGGAATTCGTGTACTGCCTTCCAATTGCTGTGTCGGGAATTTTTGACTGCGCGTTAGGCCGGCAACTCTTGGTCAGGACCGAAATATTGTTGAATATAACGCTATATTATATACTTATAAATTAAAAAACACTGTTACTCGAAGTTTTAAGTTTTCACTTCTGTCTGCAATCCCTATGGCTGCCTGTTATTTCTTTTACCTCATATTCCCATTTGCTTGCTCGGCAGGTGTTTGCCGCTTACGAAACAGGGCTGGCAGCGGGCACTTCCTTAAAACTACACGTCACGCCCCGCACCTCTGCCAGAGAAGTCATCGACCTGGTGGTAAAGCAACTAAACATGGCGGCTGTGCTCAAAGGAAAATCTAGTCCCGTTTACGGACCTGACAAACTTCCAGATTTTTGCCTAGTTGCTGTTATAGGAGCTCGAGAGCGATGCTTGAGGGATGATTTCCGTCCTTTACAACTACAAAATCCGTGGAGGAAAGGGCGGTTGTACGTGCGGTTGAAACACGACGTGCTAGCCGCGCTCAATCATTCCGCAAAGCAGCCATCTTTTATTTAATAGAAAACGTCGAATGTTAGGTTAATTTAAGCTACAAACGAATATTAGACCCGCTGCTGACAATCGGGAGTGTAAACTAGTTTACTGCTATTTGACGTAGGGGCAGAATCTCCATTAATTAGAATATTGTCACAGTAACTGCTTTGGACATACGACATACATCTGAAAATGTAGGTACGGTACCTATTGAAAATAAACATTTATTCTAGTTATACGTATTGTATACTTACATTGTAACAGTATTATTTCTATATATTTATGTAGGTACCTCTAAATTACTCACCTACTTACCGTTTTAAATAATTACCTATTATGAAAACTCTGTAGACAGTAGGTATGCTATGGGAGTTGTAAATGTTATTATTTGGATATACTTAATTATAACTTGTAAATTGTGTGCCAATGAACAAACACGAAAGTTTTAGCTAAACGTCGATTATTATTTATTTTTAAACTAAAGAGAATATTTAATAATGCTTGCTTTTTACTTGTTGCGTCAATGTTAATATGGCAATAAAAAAAATGTAAGTAGGTACTAGGTAGCTATATAGAACATCGTCTTTGTCTTAAAAACAATAAAGAATCAGTGTTTAAATTTTGAAACTTATTAAATGTAAATTTTAACTCTTATAATAGGTTTAGGTACCTAATAAAATATTCTTAATCCTAATGTAGTACCTATCGTGCTCTTTTCAACATCACAGTGGGTATAGATATATAGATCAAACTTTATGGCGGTTCGGATGTTAGCTGCGAGTGCGAGTACGCGCAGGTACAGTCAAGTCGAAAATAATTTGGGTGACGAGAGCGCGCGCGGGGGTATGCCCCGCCGCCGCGTCCATGTACGTCCCGCATATACCTAATATCGTGCACTGCGCATCGTCTCGCGCGATGTTCCGAACCGCCATAAAGTTTGAATCGACCTATACCATAATTATTTCATCAATAATGCACTGCCTACACCTGCCCACACCCTCCAATTCCAAATACCTACCTTTAAGCTTACACCAATACAATCCATTATGTAAATTGTACATCTATAATACATAATTATTACTATATAAGTTTACATTTATATTTAACATAATGATTTATTTTGTTTAGTAAATCTATGAGATCCGTCGAAATCGCATTGGGTTTATCCACTGCCATTGTCTAAACTATAAAGTCTAGAATATCATTCAATATATAAAAGTTTGGTAAGACCATCAATTATTATGTGGCATCAGGCATGCATATCCAGCAGGTAATCAGGGTTAATATCAGGAAAATACATTTTAATAATATAATCGAAACCATGACGAGATTCAGACGATATTTACTACATTGTTCAATCTCATGGATATTTAATTTAACCGTCCTCAAAACTGCTCATTGTATATATAATTTGTAAATAGTGATTTAACATGTAATAAATTTTAGTGCTATTTATGATTACTTTCTTGTTCTGAATGTAGTTCATAGTTGAGTAAGTGAAAGCCAATTTCATTGTTAGAAATATATTTTGTTTTGTGAATCGATCTCCCGAAATACCTATGAAATTTATTTGTTATTGTATTTTAACATAGTATAAAATAATACATGAATACTCATTTTTATGATTAAATAGGTGTGTATTGTATAATATTTGTAGCTAGTGTGTACAAATTATATTTTTTAATAGATGCGTCAATATTAATTATCTAGCTAGAGAATGATTCGAGCCATATTAACATATTGTTCTGTTTACATAGTCTTTTTGTGATCAGGTTTTATATTTATGAATCTCATTCATTACACAAAATTTAGACTATGAATTCAGTTCCATATTTCAATTATTACAAAGCCTAATAAATGTCTTATGATAATTTATAGAAAGTATATGATCATCATTGTGGTGTGCTGTACATTAGCGGTGTAGTTTGGGGTAACCGTAAATAAAATATGCACAAAATAAATGTATACAAATCTCACGACATGGTTTCATTTTTTGTATTACCTATCATAGCTACATAAGGTACCTATAATGCGAAAGTTTAGTTTGGACGTTTGTTACTAAATCACGACTTAATTTGGATAAAACTCGGATTAAAACTAAAAACGGCTATTTTTAAAACATACTTTTGTCCCAGAAAACAGGAGAAGAGAGGGATCGGTCGGTATGTTTTGGGATTTAGGATGCAATAAAACGCCTATTAAATATTTTACGGCAATGCCAATAAACTTTGCTTTTCTCTTTCTCAGGCGCAAAATATTTTATAATACAGTATTATTTATTTTCTTTGGTCTATTTCTAGTTCTACGATTTGAATATAAGCACGTCAACAACAGTACACAAATAAATTCGGTAGGTGCTTACATAAGAATCACGGAGACAAAAAAACGGGGGTAGGTATAATGCGCATGTTATGGGTTAAAGGAGGACGCGCTAGCGCTTTTTACTTGCTCTGTGCTAGAGCTAATTTATACGAAATGACGATGGCAGTGCTAAAATAGCGGTACTTATTGTATACAATAGGTCTGCTTGATAGAACTAGATCAATAGGAGTATTTTTTTTTTATTATAGGTACACTATCGTTTCCATTATCATTGATCAGTATCAGTGAGCTAACTCCTCAGTTCTGTTCTGTCCATCACTACGGTTAATGACACTAATGACAGATTGACACAACAAAAAGTCAAGAACACTATTTTTTTAATTTTTCATTATTGAATTGGCTCAGTGGGAGGCAGTACAAAGTTTACAATTTATTTAATCAGTTTTATAAATAACTTTCGTAATATCTTTAAATTATAATTAGTTGTCAATACTAGTTTATCGTATCAACATGAGTTTAGTAGCAAACACCGGGTGAGTGACCGCACTTCTCTAATTAAACGATAAATAATTAAACAAACTAAAACTTTACAATGATGTGATGGCACTTTCTATTGAATTTTCAGAAAATTAGCAGGTCGCACTCTGTTTATAACGGGCGCTTCTCGAGGTATCGGAAAAGCTATCGCTTTAAAGGCGGCTAAAGATGGCGCGAACGTTGTCGTTGCAGCCAAAACTGGTGAACCTCATCCCAAACTTCCTGGAACAGTCTACACCACAGCCAAGGAAGGTAAATTCACCCTTTAATCACCCCACAAAATGCTGAATTTAAGTACTTATGTTTGAAGTTTGGTTTAACATAGTTTAAATACATTATGATATTGTTTATTCAAACATTGGACTTTGCACCCTGATCTTTGAAACCATTTTTAAGAAATTTTCTTGTGATAAGATATAGTGCAGTAACTGATGAGAATGACAAGAGTATTGTAATAAATAAGTTGGGTTGTTATCTCATAATTTTTATAGATTATTTATTTATTTTATCTTTATTATACTGACTAAAGGGTAAAATGAACTTGCTCCCATGTAGTGGTTATCAAGGTTATTTGAATTTATTTGATGGTCACTTTATTTTACAAATCATTTACCATTTATAGAAGTTCACTTTGTGTTTAGTGGCACAAATTAATGAGAAATAAACTTAATAACTCTAAGAAATAAGGTTTATAAATATGAAAATAGTAAAAAAAATATACTTACATATAATTATTAATTAATATTAAAGACAATTTTTATTTACATTTATTTTTCCTGTCCATTTATAGCCATCTGGGTCAAATCCGCCTATGTAGTAGTAGTATAGTAGTGATACTGTAACAATTACATTTAGTTTGAATTTAAATTTCATTTCATTCCATACTCATACTAAACACAGTTATGCATAATTTTTTATGATACATGTTGTAGGTACTACAAAAGTGTAGCCCACAGTCACAGAGCGTAAGCAACAAAAATAGCTGACTTTGTCACTTTTATTCATTATTTGCCCACTTGCCACCAGCTGTCATTTAAAAGCTAGATTAATACACATAAACATTTTTGTTAATTTCAGTTGAAGCTCTGGGTGGCAAGGCTTTGCCATGCATAGTGGATGTCCGAGACGAAGGTCAAATTCAAAAAGCAATAGATGAGGCTGTAGCTAAGGTACAATTGCCAGCATATCTATCTACCTATACTAATATTATAAACTTTAAAGAGAAAATGTGACTTTGTATTTGTAAAAAGTAACTGACTAATTTGAAAAGTCTCTTCACAGTTCACCCCCTTGGGTAGATAGCATCATTATTATTTAATCTATGGTAGCGTGATGTTAACCTTCCCCAGCAATTGGCCTATCAAAAGTCTCTTCACAGTTCACCCCCTTGGGTAGATAGCATCATTATTATTTAATCTATGGTAGCGTGATGTTAACCTTCCCCAGCAATTGGCCTATCAAAAGTCTCTTCACAGTTCACCCCCTTGGGTAGGTAGCATCATTATTATTTAATCTATGGTAGCGTGATGTTAACCTTCCCCAGCAATTGGCCTATCAAAAGTCTCTTCACAGTTCACCCCCTTGGGTAGATAGCATCATTATTATTTAATCTATGGTAGCGTGATGTTAACCTTCCCCAGCAATTGGCCTATCAAAAGTCTCTTCACAGTTCACCCCCTTGGGTAGGTAGCATCATTATTATTTAATCTATGGTAGCGTGATGTTAACCTTCCCCAGCAATTGGCCTATCAAAAGTCTCTTCACAGTTCACCCCCTTGGGTAGGTAGCATCATTATTATTTAATCTATGGTAGCGTGATGTTAACCTTCCCCAGCAATTGGCCTATCAAAAGTCTCTTCACAGTTCACCCCCTTGGGTAGGTAGCATCATTATTATTTAATCTATGGTAGCGTGATGTTAACCTTCCCCAGCAATTGGCCTATCAAAAGTCTCTTCACAGTTCACCCCCTTGGGTAGGTAGCATCATTATTATTTAATCTATGGTAGCGTGATGTTAACCTTCCCCAGCAATTGGCCTATCAAAAGTCTCTTCACAGTTCACCCCCTTGGGTAGGTAGCATCATTATTATTTAATCTATGGTAGCGTGATGTTAACCTTCCCCAGCAATTGGCCTATCAAAAGTCTCTTCACAGTTCACCCCCTTGGGTAGGTAGCATCATTATTATTTAATCTATGGTAGCGTGATGTTAACCTTCCCCAGCAATTGGCCTATCAAAAGTCTCTTCACAGTTCACCCCCTTGGGTAGGTAGCATCATTATTATTTAATCTATGGTAGCGTGATGTTAACCTTCCCCAGCAATTGGCCTATCAAAAGTCTCTTCACAGTTCACCCCCTTGGGTAGGTAGCATCATTATTATTTAATCTATGGTAGCGTGATGTTAACCTTCCCCAGCAATTGGCCTATCAAAAGTCTCTTCACAGTTCACCCCCTTGGGTAGGTAGCATCATTATTATTTAATCTATGGTAGCGTGATGTTAACCTTCCCCAGCAATTGGCCTATCAAAAGTCTCTTCACAGTTCACCCCCTTGGGTAGGTAGCATCATTATTATTTAATCTATGGTAGCGTGATGTTAACCTTCCCCAGCAATTGGCCTATCAAAAGTCTCTTCACAGTTCACCCCCTTGGGTAGGTAGCATCATTATTATTTAATCTATGGTAGCGTGATGTTAACCTTCCCCAGCAATTGGCCTATCAAAAGTCTCTTCACAGTTCACCCCCTTGGGTAGGTAGCATCATTATTATTTAATCTATGGTAGCGTGATGTTAACCTTCCCCAGCAATTGGCCTATCAAAAGTCTCTTCACAGTTCACCCCCTTGGGTAGGTAGCATCATTATTATTTAATCTATGGTAGCGTGATGTTAACCTTCCCCAGCAATTGGCCTATCAAAAGTCTCTTCACAGTTCACCCCCTTGGGTAGGTAGCATCATTATTATTTAATCTATGGTAGCGTGATGTTAACCTTCCCCAGCAATTGGCCTATCAAAAGTCTCTTCACAGTTCACCCCCTTGGGTAGGTAGCATCATTATTATTTAATCTATGGTAGCGTGATGTTAACCTTCCCCAGCAATTGGCCTATCAAAAGTCTCTTCACAGTTCACCCCCTTGGGTAGGTAGCATCATTATTATTTAATCTATGGTAGCGTGATGTTAACCTTCCCCAGCAATTGGCCTATCAAAAGTCTCTTCACAGTTCACCCCCTTGGGTAGGTAGCATCATTATTATTTAATCTATGGTAGCGTGATGTTAACCTTCCCCAGCAATTGGCCTATCAAAAGTCTCTTCACAGTTCACCCCCTTGGGTAGGTAGCATCATTATTATTTAATCTATGGTAGCGTGATGTTAACCTTCCCCAGCAATTGGCCTATCAAAAGTCTCTTCACAGTTCACCCCCTTGGGTAGGTAGCATCATTATTATTTAATCTATGGTAGCGTGATGTTAACCTTCCCCAGCAATTGGCCTATCAAAAGTCTCTTCACAGTTCACCCCCTTGGGTAGGTAGCATCATTATTATTTAATCTATGGTAGCGTGATGTTAACCTTCCCCAGCAATTGGCCTATCAAAAGTCTCTTCACAGTTCACCCCCTTGGGTAGGTAGCATCATTATTATTTAATCTATGGTAGCGTGATGTTAACCTTCCCCAGCAATTGGCCTATCAAAAGTCTCTTCACAGTTCACCCCCTTGGGTAGGTAGCATCATTATTATTTAATCTATGGTAGCGTGATGTTAACCTTCCCCAGCAATTGGCCTATCAAAAGTCTCTTCACAGTTCACCCCCTTGGGTAGGTAGCATCATTATTATTTAATCTATGGTAGCGTGATGTTAACCTTCCCCAGCAATTGGCCTATCAAAAGTCTCTTCACAGTTCACCCCCTTGGGTAGGTAGCATCATTATTATTTAATCTATGGTAGCGTGATGTTAACCTTCCCCAGCAATTGGCCTATCAAAAGTCTCTTCACAGTTCACCCCCTTGGGTAGGTAGCATCATTATTATTTAATCTATGGTAGCGTGATGTTAACCTTCCCCAGCAATTGGCCTATCAAAAGTCTCTTCACAGTTCACCCCCTTGGGTAGGTAGCATCATTATTATTTAATCTATGGTAGCGTGATGTTAACCTTCCCCAGCAATTGGCCTATCAAAAGTCTCTTCACAGTTCACCCCCTTGGGTAGTATTGAAATATGTATGTGTCATAGAGAACAAACTTGTATCGAGTGACCTACTGATCAAATTGCAGTAGTTGTCAAATAGTCTGTGAACTGTGTGATTCAAAATGTCCTCGTAGTAAGATTACTTGTTGTAACTTAAATATATAAATAATTAAATCCGCTCAGCCTTTTTGTTCTGGTATCCCATAATCCTAACAGGTTATGGGCCCAGACATACGGAAGAGTAAAGAAGGAAGAAAATAAATAAATTTGTCCAAATTAAATCAAAAAGAAAATTTGTCGTTCTACGCGTCGAGACGCCATTGTTGCAAAGTTGCAATTTGGTGTCAAAGCGTCGTCGGTTCTAACAAGCCGAACTTGCTGTGTTGAGTATAAAGATGGACAACAGAGGAGTTATTTTAAACGATGGAAATTGGCCAGCATGGCGTCTGCAGACCAGCATTATGTTGAAGGCGAGAAAATTATTTTCAATAGTAACAGATGAAGCGGAAAAAACTCAAAATGGCGAATGGGAAAGCAAAGATAGCAAAGCTCAAGAAATTATAGTTATGAGAGTGGAGGAGCACATTCTCACATACCTTGCGTCGTGTAGTTCAAGTTATGAAATGTGGGAGAAATTAAATACCCTATATGAGTCAAAATCAAAGGTTGGAGTACACTTGATTCAACAGAAGTTTTATAATGTAAAGTTCCAAGAGCCAATGGCTAAATTTATTGCCCAAGTTGAAGAGTTAGTAAATCAACTCAGATCATTAAAAGAGGAAATTTCAGAAAAAATGATAATTACTAAAATCTTAATGAGTTTGCCAGAAAGCTATAAACATTTTGTGTCTGCATGGGAATCTGTTTCTGAAGAAGAGCAAACCATGAAGAACTTAACAACAAGGCTATTAGTCGAAGAAGAGCGAAACAAAGGAACAGACTCGGAGATGTCAGCTGCTTTAGTTGCCCGAAAGAATATCAAGTCGGTGTCTAGATCTACATATAAAGGTTACAAGAACAGTGCGAGTTCAAGCTCATCAGAAGTCAATAATAAGTGTTTTGAGTGCGGTAAACCCGGTCATTTTAAAAATATGTGTCGTTTAAGAAAGTGTAATTTTTGTGGCAAGGTAGGTCACTTATTTAAGGACTGTAGAGCGAGAGAAAATAAGAAAGGTATACCTAAAGCTTATGTAATGCCAAACCTATTGTTGGGTAGTTATAATTTCATTCTAGATAGTGGTGCTAGTGAACATATGTGTAGGAACAGAGAGTTACTTACTGAATTTAAAAAATTACCCTATGAAAAATACATAACTATAGGAAATGGAAACAAATTGAAGGTGCACGGGGTAGGAAAAATTGAATGTCTTGCATTTAATGGGACCGATTATATACCTTCAGTTTTATATGATGTCTTGTTTGTACCGGAGCTCACTGTTAATTTGTTTTCAGCAGTATGCGCTATTGATAAAGGGTATTGTATGGTATCTAAGGGGGAATATTGTAAAATATCTAAAAATAGAGAAGTGACATGTTTGGCTAGACGTAGTGGTCAATTATATATAATGGATTTTAAATTTAAACAATCTCTGGCACTAAGTTGTTACAGTACTCTTTTAGAATGGCATCAGAAGCTTGCACACCAAAACTATGTACATGTTAAGAAAGTGTTAGATCAAAATAATATAAAATATGAAGGGCAGACAGAACAGTGTATTGCATGCTTGAAGGGAAAACAGCATAGATCTCCATTTAATCAGAGTTTTAATAGGGCAAATAAACCAGGGGAAGTTATTCACATGGATTTAGCAGGAAAAATGGAAGAAGAATCTTTAGGTGGGTCAAGGTATTTTTTATTGGTTAAGGATGATTATACTAGTTTCAGATTCATATATTTTTTAAAACATAAGTGGGAAACAAAGTCATGTATTGAAAATTTTATAATAACTTTTGAAAATGTGTCGGGATCTAGAGTAAAGATAGTAAGAACAGATAATGGAACAGAATTCTTAAATAGAGATGTGAAGAATTTATTTAACAGAAAGGGTATAGTACATCAAACAACGGTAAGTTACACACCAGAGCAGAATGGTAGAGCGGAACGCGAGATGAGGACTATAGTGGAGTCAGCAAGAACAATGCTACAAGCGAAGGGACTGCCAAAAACATTATGGGCAGAAGCGGTAAGTTCAGCTGTTTATACTATCAATCGGACAGGCCCTACGGTAGTGAAGGACAAGACACCTTATGAACTTTTATATAAGAAAAGTTTTGACATTTCAACTCTGAAAGTGTTCGGAACTGAGGTCTACACTCATATACCAAAAGAGCGAAGGTTAAAATGGGATGCAAAAAGTAGAAAGGGGATATTTGTCGGGTATGGTATAGATTGCAAGGGATTCAGAGTATGGATACAGAATACAAAGAAAGTGGAAACATATAGAGATGTAATATTTGTAAATGAGAGTAAAAGTTGTGACAAGTCTATTGAGAAAGAAATGAACACTGCTAAGAGATATAACCAATGCATGACATTGACAGAAGAACAGGAAGTGAACAATGAAGAAACAGATGATGAAGTAAAGGAAGACCAAAGATTTAATTCAGAAAAGGGAAATATTGAAGAAAAATTCTATGATGCGAATGAATCGGAAGAATTGCCGACCGAGGAGACCAACTTAAATGAAAATAGAAATGAAAGACCAAAAAGAGAAGTAAGAAAACCAAAATGGCTAGAAGAGTACAAGACAAGTTTTGTGGCGTTAAATGATGACTTAACTTATGAACAAGCCATAAGTAGTGAAGAATCAGAAAATTGGAAAGGGGCTATAGAAGAAGAGTTAGAAGCACTAAAGAGAAATAAAACTTGGATTGAGACAGAATTACCTAAAAATAAGAAGACTATTGAAACAAAGTGGGTGTTTAGAATGAAGAAAGGAGAAGATGAGAAACAAAAACAGTACAAGGCAAGGTTGGTTGTAAGAGGATTCCAACAGAAGGATAAATTTGACCAATCAGATATCTATGCACCAGTAGCAAAGTTACCAACACTAAGGATACTATTGGCTATTGCTAACAAATATAACTTATCAATTAACCAGATGGATGTAAAAAGTGCCTTCTTGTATGCCGAGATAACTGAAAATGTTTATTTAAAAATACCTGATGGACTGGAACAAACAGGAAAAGTTTTAAAACTACAGAAGTCTTTATATGGTCTGAAGAAGTCACCAAAGATGTGGAACAACAAATTTAATAATTTTATGATTCAGGAAGGGTTTATTCGGAGTAAATCAGATTATTGTTTGTACTACAAAGAAGGAAATCAAAAACTGTATATTTTATTATATGTGGATGACTTACTACTTATTGGAGATGATAAATATGAAATACAGAAAATAAAACAGTCATTAAAAAGAAATTTTGAAATGAAGGATTTGGAAGAAGTATCAACATATCTAGGCATAAACATTAAGCAAAAGAAAGGGGAAATACAACTAAGTCAGAAAAAATATTTAGAAGAATTGTTAGTAAAATATAAAATGGAAGAGTGTAAACCCATTGCAACCCCTATGGAGGTAGGGCTGCAGCTATCAATAGAATGTTCACCAGATGAGGAGTTAGTGAAGAGATGCCGCAGACTCATTGGTAGCCTTATGTATGCAATGTTGGGTACACGGCCAGATATTTGTTTTGCATTAAGTTTCTTAGCCAGATATCAAGCTTGTGCGAATCAAGACTTATGGAAAGCCTTAAAACGTATTCTGCGATATATAAAGGGCACCTTGGATTTCAAACTTATTTATAGAGCCGAAGAAGATACACCACTAATAGGGTATACAGATGCAGATTGGGCTGGGAGCAGAGAGGATAGAAAGTCAACTTCAGGATATGTATTAAAAGTATTTGGATGTACAGTATCTTGGTGTTGTGCAAAACAACAATGCGTTGCACTCTCTTCAACAGAGTCAGAATATATAGCTTTAGGAAAAGGGGTAGCCGAGGGGTGTTGGTAAGAAGTTTATTAAATGAAATAGGATTAGTTTGCCATAACTTAACTATATTCATAGATAACCAGTATGCAATACACATTTCTAGAAACCCTGAACACCATAAGAGATTAAAACACATTGAGATCAAATATCACTTTATTAGAGACAAAGTTAATGAAGGAATTGTTTTATTGTTGTATATACAGTCTGAAAAACAATTGGCTGATATTTTTACTAAAAGCTTAAATAAAGAAAAGTTTCTAAAACTATGTTCAGGCATTGGGCTAGAATTATAAAATGTATATATATTTGTTTTAAGTATATAAAAATGATAGGTAGCAGATTTTAATTTAATTTATTATTTTTGTCATAGAGGTTATGTTTACATATTTTTTTTTTGTGTCAAAGAATATGTAAGGCAGATGTGCCATTTTAAATTTTTATTTGTCAAAGATTATGTAAGGTAGCAGATGTGCCTTTTAAAATTTTTATTTGTCAAAGATTATGTAAGGTAGCAGATGTGCCTATTAGAATTAATTTATATTTGTCAAAGATGTTGTATTTACAGATGTGCCTATTATGTTAGTGTTAAATAAAGTTTGTTTTCTTTGAGGAAGGGTATTGAAATATGTATGTGTCATAGAGAACAAACTTGTATCGAGTGACCTACTGATCAAATTGCAGTAGTTGTCAAATAGTCTGTGAACTGTGTGATTCAAAATGTCCTCGTAGTAAGATTACTTGTTGTAACTTAAATATATAAATAATTAAATCCGCTCAGCCTTTTTGTTCTGGTATCCCATAATCCTAACAGGTAGGTAGCATCATTATTATTTAATCTATGGTAGCGTGATGTTAACCTTCCCCAGCAATTGGCCTATCAAAAGTCTCTTCACAGTTCACCCCCTTGGGTAGGTAGCATCATTATTATTTAATCTATGGTAGCGTGATGTTAACCTTCCCCAGCAATTGGCCTATCAAAAGTCTCTTCACAGTTCACCCCCTTGGGTAGGTAGCATCATTATTATTTAATCTATGGTAGCGTGATGTTAACCTTCCCCAGCAATTGGCCTATCAAAAGTCTCTTCACAGTTCACCCCCTTGGGTAGGTAGCATCATTATTATTTAATCTATGGTAGCGTGATGTTAACCTTCCCCAGCAATTGGCCTATCAAAAGTCTCTTCACAGTTCACCCCCTTGGGTAGGTAGCATCATTATTATTTAATCTATGGTAGCGTGATGTTAACCTTCCCCAGCAATTGGCCTATCAAAAGTCTCTTCACAGTTCACCCCCTTGGGTAGGTAGCATCATTATTATTTAATCTATGGTAGCGTGATGTTAACCTTCCCCAGCAATTGGCCTATCAAAAGTCTCTTCACAGTTCACCCCCTTGGGTAGGTAGCATCATTATTATTTAATCTATGGTAGCGTGATGTTAACCTTCCCCAGCAATTGGCCTATCAAAAGTCTCTTCACAGTTCACCCCCTTGGGTAGGTAGCATCATTATTATTTAATCTATGGTAGCGTGATGTTAACCTTCCCCAGCAATTGGCCTATCAAAAGTCTCTTCACAGTTCACCCCCTTGGGTAGGTAGCATCATTATTATTTAATCTATGGTAGCGTGATGTTAACCTTCCCCAGCAATTGGCCTATCAAAAGTCTCTTCACAGTTCACCCCCTTGGGTAGGTAGCATCATTATTATTTAATCTATGGTAGCGTGATGTTAACCTTCCCCAGCAATTGGCCTATCAAAAGTCTCTTCACAGTTCACCCCCTTGGGTAGGTAGCATCATTATTATTTAATCTATGGTAGCGTGATGTTAACCTTCCCCAGCAATTGGCCTATCAAAAGTCTCTTCACAGTTCACCCCCTTGGGTAGGTAGCATCATTATTATTTAATCTATGGTAGCGTGATGTTAACCTTCCCCAGCAATTGGCCTATCAAAAGTCTCTTCACAGTTCACCCCCTTGGGTAGGTAGCATCATTATTATTTAATCTATGGTAGCGTGATGTTAACCTTCCCCAGCAATTGGCCTATCAAAAGTCTCTTCACAGTTCACCCCCTTGGGTAGGTAGCATCATTATTATTTAATCTATGGTAGCGTGATGTTAACCTTCCCCAGCAATTGGCCTATCAAAAGTCTCTTCACAGTTCACCCCCTTGGGTAGGTAGCATCATTATTATTTAATCTATGGTAGCGTGATGTTAACCTTCCCCAGCAATTGGCCTATCAAAAGTCTCTTCACAGTTCACCCCCTTGGGTAGGTAGCATCATTATTATTTAATCTATGGTAGCGTGATGTTAACCTTCCCCAGCAATTGGCCTATCAAAAGTCTCTTCACAGTTCACCCCCTTGGGTAGGTAGCATCATTATTATTTAATCTATGGTAGCGTGATGTTAACCTTCCCCAGCAATTGGCCTATCAAGTCTCTTCACAGTTCACCCCCTTGGGTAGGTAGCATCATTATTATTTAATCTATGGTAGCGTGATGTTAACCTTCCCCAGCAATTGGCCTATCAAAAGTCTCTTCACAGTTCACCCCCTTGGGTAGGTAGCATCATTATTATTTAATCTATGGTAGCGTGATGTTAACCTTCCCCAGCAATTGGCCTATCAAAAGTCTCTTCACATTTCACCCCCTTGGGTAGGTAGCATCATTATTATTTAATCTATGGTAGCGTGATGTTAACCTTCCCCAGCAATTGGCCTATCAAAAGTCTCTTCACAGTTCACCCCCTTGGGTAGGTAGCATCATTATTATTTAATCTATGGTAGCGTGATGTTAACCTTCCCCAGCAATTGGCCTATCAAAAGTCTCTTCACAGTTCACCCCCTTGGGTAGGTAGCATCATTATTATTTAATCTATGGTAGCGTGATGTTAACCTTCCCCAGCAATTGGCCTATCAAAAGTCTCTTCACAGTTCACCCCCTTGGGTAGGTAGCATCATTATTATTTAATCTATGGTAGCGTGATGTTAACCTTCCCCAGCAATTGGCCTATCAAAAGTCTCTTCACAGTTCACCCCCTTGGGTAGGTAGCATCATTATTATTTAATCTATGGTAGCGTGATGTTAACCTTCCCCAGCAATTGGCCTATCAAAAGTCTCTTCACAGTTCACCCCCTTGGGTAGGTAGCATCATTATTATTTAATCTATGGTAGCGTGATGTTAACCTTCCCCAGCAATTGGCCTATCAAAAGTCTCTTCACAGTTCACCCCCTTGGGTAGGTAGCATCATTATTATTTAATCTATGGTAGCGTGATGTTAACCTTCCCCAGCAATTGGCCTATCAAAAGTCTCTTCACAGTTCACCCCCTTGGGTAGGTAGCATCATTATTATTTAATCTATGGTAGCGTGATGTTAACCTTCCCCAGCAATTGGCCTATCAAAAGTCTCTTCACAGTTCACCCCCTTGGGTAGGTAGCATCATTATTATTTAATCTATGGTAGCGTGATGTTAACCTTCCCCAGCAATTGGCCTATCAAAAGTCTCTTCACAGTTCACCCCCTTGGGTAGGTAGCATGATGTTAACCTTCCCCAGCAATTGGCCTATCAAAAGTCTCTTCACAGTTCACCCCCTTGGGTAGGTAGCATGATGTTAACCTTCCCCAGCAATTGGCCTATCAAAAGTCTCTTCACAGTTCACCCCCTTGGGTAGGTAGCATGATGTTAACCTTCCCCAGCAATTGGCCTATCAAATGCAAAATTTATTTAATTAGTAATTTTTGGATCTATAGAATACAAACAATCAAATATTGTTTTTGTATCTTTCCTCATTTATTTAATGCAAAACATCAGAGTTTTAGTTCATGATATTAGTGTGTTCAAGCATACATACATACAAACATATTATACTAATTTTCACCCATTTTTGTTTATGTATCCTTATTGACATCAAGCAGAGCAACAGATCTATGATTTTTACACAAAGATAGATAGGAGGGCCTGAGAGTGACATAAACTATATTTTATCCCAGGAGAATATCTTATACTCCTGGAAAATAGTATTTTTGCTAAACAACTTTTCAGGTCAGGGTGGATCGCTAGTATTTGTATGTTTGCCTGTTTCAGTTCAAGGGAATAGACATAGTGGTGAATAATGCATCAGCCATATCACTGACAGGCACTGAGGAGACTGACATGAAGAGATATGACTTGATGCACAACATCAACACAAGAGGCACCTATTTAGTGTAAGTTTGTCTATGGTACAACAACCATTTCCACATGAGACACCATGTGGGATGCTAATCTATACTTATATCATAAAGAGAGTGCAAATTTTGAGAGTTGGCATGTATGTGGAGGGTAATCTCCGAAACCATTGATCTGATTCTGAAAATTATTTCACTAATAGGAAGCTACATTATCCCTGACTCTGAGTGTATGTGAAATAGGGGCAGGCAGGGATGTGAATTATTGCTGCTAAGAATAGTGGTTGTTAAGAGAACACTGTGTCGGTGGCCGAGTGGTTAAGACATCTGATATTAAATAGGCAGACCACCCTCAACAGAACTGGCCACTCGTTAGGTATAGCCTCACAAATTCCTTCGGCTGGGTACCCTGGAACTGTAACACGGTTTTGGGAGCTATAAGGTAACCCGTGAAGAAAGAAAAAAGAGAACACTATCCATTTACAAAAACATAATATATGGTTGCATAATGTGCTTTATGGGTGCAATGTGACATGGGTTGTTAGAACTTTAATGAGGTTGCAAAATATGTGTTTCATTCAGTTTTTTCCTAATATTATATGGTTGATATTTTAGTGTAAATTTTCAGATCTAAACTGTGTCTGCCTCATTTAAAGAAGAGTGATCATGCGCACATATTGAACTTGTCACCACCACTCAACTTGAATCCCATTTGGTAAGTTCACAAAAAGTAAGTCCGTGCTGCGCTTCTTCTAAAAATAACAGATATTTATGTCTGTTAAAGAATTTACAGGTCTAGGTCCATTAAGTGCAGCAATAGGCTTGCCACCTGTCTGTTCAATATGGACAACTAGTCTCTGAAAGTGTGTGT
The DNA here is from genome assembly GCA_963924495.1 of Nemapogon koenigi. NCBI lineage: Eukaryota > Metazoa > Arthropoda > Insecta > Lepidoptera > Tineidae > Nemapogon > Nemapogon koenigi. The sequence goes on from OZ004643.1 coordinate 230,373, forward strand.
ACAAAGGAACATCACTAAAACTTTTTAATAGAATGTATAGAGTCATTTAAAATATTTAACTGGGCACTATGACAGTCTACTTTTCTCAAAGAGATAGGAACATACTTTCTTGGATTCCACGACACGCCTTGGTGGATAGCACACGCTCCCGCGGAGACGTGTTGGGGAATCCAGTTTAATCCCGCCCGCGCTGCGATGGTTGTGATTAATCAGTGATTAATAAGACATATCGCGGTCGGCGGGATTATCATACATACCGATTTATTGGCTATAATCACCGTAAACGGCTATACTACTTGACATTGGCGAAATCACCGATTAATATTGGTGGAACCGCCATATTGAAAAAAAAGAAGAAAGAAGAAGAACATACTTTCTTTGTTTTTTTTAAAGAGAAATATGACTATAATAATAAAGTATGGTAATTTTAGTTTCAGACACCCACAAAGAAAGTAGAGCCCCAAGTAAAATTTAAAACTCTCTTTTTTCATTCGATTGTCTCCGCCTACCCCTCATGGTATAAAAGGCGTGATGATAGATAGATTGATCTGTGGTGGAATATTAACTTAAACATTTTTCAGGTTTTCAGCACATGTAGCATACACAATGGCCAAATATGGCATGTCTATGTGTGTGTTGGGTATGGCTGAGGAGTTCAAGAGGTTTAACATTGGTGTGAATGCCCTATGGCCCAGGACAGGTAAGAAAGAACAAGTTCTTTCCTACGTCATTTTGTTTGTCTAATTATAGGATAGGATTAGACAGCATACGCCACGAAAACGCGCAGGAGCAAACTTTTTCCCTGACTTCCGATTCATTAATACTTTTAGCTCAGCTCCTAAACATGTCATGTTTAATACTCGTAAACTTTCCTCATGCATCAATCTATCTAATTGTGGAAACTGTAACATCGTCACTATAATATGTAATGATAATATAGAACAAAATATATTCCAGCTATCGCGACAGCCGCCATAGAGATGTTGACGGGCGACATTACACACAGCAGGAAACCTGAGATCATGTCTGATGCTGCTTACCTCATGTTGTGCAGGTGAGATGGGAATGGGAACACATTCATTTTGATAACTATAGGAACCGAGTTAAGGTGCTTCTCCACCAGGTCGATTGGCCTCGGTCGGGCTTGGCCATTTGGTCAAGGCAATTTAGTGCAACAATGCCAAATATTGCAATTGATTGATCACGATAGTTGAAACTATCATCCTAGCGATATGCCAACCTGCCGATGAGATGGTATCATTAAACGCAGAGTGTGACCAATTGATTAACGGTCGTCCATTTTGCATATGAAGCGTATATAAGTAATTGAGAATTCGGTATGTAATTAACAGGCATTAGTGTAGCAGCGACGTACAATCCCCCTCATCGATGAGTTGTGAACTTCAGGCTTATGGTGTAGTCGAATTTAGATGCTAAATAATGGGAGCGTTGTCAATAATTTTAGACAGTATAGCGTATAGTGTCTTATTTCGAATGCACTTTTACTATGCAAAAGGCTGCTGTCTAAATAGATTTAATATGATGTGGTCTGCCCAAAGCCAAATTTAGCTAGACCAAACAGTAACCGGTTATTAAATTGTTTACTTGTAAACTTTTGGGTAGTAGGATATATAATAAATTGTTTTTTTTTTTAGAGATCCAAAGTCTTTCACTGGCAATTTCGCCATTGACGATGAAATAGTCGCCGAAGCGGGCGTCAAAGATTTAACACCATACGCCTGCGATCCCAGTGAGTAAACTATACTAAATTGTGTGATGTTTTCATCGTCTTTCATGGGCTAAATATTGATAAAGAAATTTTGGTCCTTGGTGTCGAAATTCTATTGGTATTTTTTGTATATTTTTTCCGCGTTTGGTAAAATCCAATTTACAATTGTTTGGGACAGAGTTTGCGAACGATCTGTGGATGGACGGTTTTATCGACAGCCCCGCTGCGTTTGAGCACCACAAGAATGTCACCCGTATCTCCTCTAGACAGTACCACACGAGCGCCGCGAGGTACAACAAGGTAACATAACCCGCCGCGCCGAACCTACAGTACAGCGCACATCTGCCGGAGAACAGCGCCTTACTATTAATAAAGCTCTTTAAAAGTGTTCGAATAAAGTGTTATGTTCTTGTGCGACAATGGACAACATTTCATTTTTCGTAAGGTACCAAAATTCGAAAACCGTTTGGAGATTACATGCTAGAAAGCTTATTTTTCATTTTTATTTTTTATATCCTTTAATTTTCGAGTTATTTTAAAAATACTGAAATATTGAAAAATAAGGATTAATAGGTGCCCTAATCTGTGCTAACCCTCTAATTTAAAAATACTAATGTCTGTTGGCAGAGTTGTTAGTTATTGAACTCAGGTGTTGCCTTCTATTAATTTTACCCATTTTTATTCCATTTGTAGCTAAATTAATAATTATTCTTTAAATATAATTATAAAAATACTTCTTTTATATAATATTTTTTGGAAGTTTTGCTAGTTTCGAATGGGCTATCACAGGAAATATATTTACGAGTGAAACCGCGGACAAAAGCTAGTATTATTATATACATTCTGAATAATGTTGTAGGCGATTTGAGTTCCGGCTACGGCAACACCTTATTTGGAACACGGTATATTATACTCTTTGCATTTCTATAACATATACTCTGTGGCTTGACTGACACTATCAGTCACTTTTTTTGGGTGACAGTTTATATTTCTTAATTTTAGTCCTAGCTAAGGTTTTTAGTTTATAAGTCCTCAGAATTTATAAAAAATCATAATTAAATTAAAAATATAAAAACTCAACCAAAAATAAAATATAAAAATACGTGTAACTTATTTTTAAATATATTTTTAATTAAAGTAATATAAATGGGTGATTAAAAAAATGAAATGTTGTCCATTCTGAATTTTATTCCAACATGTTTAAAGACCATTTATTATTTGTCAAAACCGTCGCGCTGCTCTCCGCCAGGTCTGCGCCGGCTACAAGGTGACTGGATTTGTTAATATTTTCACAGTACCAAGTAAAGTGAACCTATATTGCCCATCTGTAGTGGTCTAGAGTGAGTATATGAATGGAAATGATGACAGATTGTAATTTTAGAGTCATGTTGGAATATCATATTTTTGTTTTCATGACATCTGGGGAAACTTAAAAACCTACAACTGTAGGAGAATATGTTTCTACTATCACTTCATGTTTTATTTTCACAAGTGCAGGATCGTTGTTTTTAATAAAATGAATTTGATATTAGAAGGGCGTTTACGAAAAATAGCATATTGGAATTGGGTCTTAGATTATTTGTTGAGAAGAATGGTCAATTGTCTCAAAAGTCAAATGTACAACTAGATATTTTTATTGTCTTCTTCAGCTTATCATTCAGCCAGGGTGATACACATATTTTTGAAGTGTTTGAATCTCAGGTTTGAATTTTGTCTTTTCATTGATGTGGCTGCCACATCAATCCAATCAAGACGTTTATCATTTGCTCAGGATGTTTCAAATAGACTCAGCTTTAAATAAATCTCAGTGAAAATAATAATTTCCTCAATGAATTATGCAAGTAACTTCTGTGTTGCTGTTTAGACAAAAAAATCAATTAAAAAACATATGGTTTTCTATTTATATACGTCTGTATTCTGTACTTGTGAATGCTAATTATGTAAAAAAAAATCGAGCATATTAGCAACTCGCAGTGTACTATAAATCCATACTAATATTATAAATGCCAAAGTAACTCTGTCTCTCTGTCTGTTACGCTTTCACGGCTAAACCACTGAACTGATTTTGATGAAATTTGATACGGAGGCAGCTTGAACCCTAGGGAAGGACATAAACGATTCTTTTAATCCACCCCTCTAAGGGGGTATAATAGGGGATGACAGTCAGCATGTGCCAGTAGATAAATAATAATGTTAGAAAACTGTGTTTGTTCACAGACAATGTAAACATTTTGATGCCAGACTTCTTTCTGGACGTTACCACCTCCAGTCCTACAATCACTGGGTCATCCACACAGACTAAGGTGTTTATTATATAACTTTATATTTTTTAGTATTGGCTCGATGGATCCATCCAATTTTAGTGTAAAATGGTGAGGTTTGGCTTGCATGCTTCAAGTTAATTTGGCTTTTAATTAATCCGCTATATTGTTGTGGGTCTATTGATATTAGTCAATGCAGTCATATTGGTCACCTTGACTTTCAACCTTTGTTCAGTCAGTGTAATTATTATTAGTATTAAATTCAATATTACAACATTATTCACGTTCGTTCATTCATTCTATCATTCATATACTCACGCTCAGATACTTTTACAAAATGCGTTTCAATCTATGTCTGTCTGAATTGAGGTCTTAAATAAATTATTAAATTTTATTATATTTGCACATTTAATTTAAAATGGTGGTAGTATTCTAGTTAGATATGTAGCGACGGTTGACTCATACCTGGACCACCAGGGGCGGCAGACGGTGACGTGGTAGTCAATATTGGAACCGTGCGCAACGAGATGCATTCCATACCTTATAAGTGTAGTGATTCAAGAGACGCGATCGACCTCCCACCTCACCGCTGCCACCCCAGTTGTCCCACACCCATTGTACAGTACACATGTAACTTAAGTAGTAATTCTGTTAATATATCATTTGTGTTCCAAGTAGTATCTTTCATTGACTCCGATAGGGACAACTCCCCTGAACCGCTGAGCAACGCTAAAATTGGTGAACCCGACGTGATCCATTCGCGTATCCTGGAAGTCCGTAAAGCGTCCGTGCACCCGTGAAGTACCGCCGCGCGCGTACTCGGGTTGAGGCGACGCGCACCGCCCGGAACAAGACGCGATTGCTCGCACGTACCGACGCGAGTGACTGTTGCCAGTGTTTCAGGGTTTTCAAATCAAGTGTGTGTACTCAAACTCATTGTTAAAATTTAGTGAAAATAGTGTCAAAAGTGTGCGATGGCGCAACAGCAAGGTGACCAGCACCAGTATAAAAACAATAATATATGTTTATGTTTATCAGGATGAAGGCAGCAGCGGCGGTAGTGGAGAGATAGCAGACTTGTTCTCGTCTATCAGTAAGACTATATCTCCAGAGTTGGTGCAGAAAACTCAAGCTGTCTTTCAGTTTAATGTCAAAGGTGATTTGTTAGAGGAACTTTCAGCCATTTTATTTCTGGCCAAAATATGTCAAAACTTGCTTATCTATACTAATAATAAAGCTGAATAGTTTGTTTGTTTGAATGCGCTAATCTCTGCAACTACCAGTCGGATGTAAAAATATATTTTTGCATGTGATAGCCCAATTATAACATAGGTAGTCGATATACTAATAGTGGGAGATGTATTACACTTGACCTTTGATTTTGGTAATAAAGCAAGCCATTCAGCACAGATGTTCCTGGAGTCATTCTAAGCCGATCTAGCTCGAGACTCATTGAGATATATGCTGCTGGTAGGGGTGGGGGAGGGTCAAAGTCGGGCGCCGTCATTTAAAAAATTCTAATTCTTTTTGTATAGCTACCATGGCATGTTTGGTATCATTTTCGTGTTAAACGTATTTCTGGTATTACATTTTACCATTTTCATAGTAATTTCATGAAAAAAATTAACAAAATTGAATTTTTCTTTGAGTTCTTACAACTTTTAAATAGTGCAAACGTCTATAATGAAAAAAATACTTTCTTGAAGCTTATTTTATGCACGTTCTAAAAATATAAATTTCAAGCGTCTGCTATTTTAAAAAGATGGTGTAAAAAAATATTTTGTGTTGCGCGGCCCCGCGGTTTCGCTGCGACATCACTCGCTCTATGAATGACTCGCTGTAAGCATACCTACATTGTCTTCTCTTATAATAATATAGGTGTTTATTTATAATAGTAACATTGTTTAATATTTATTACTTACACACATATTTACATGTATTTTATAATATACATACTTATTGATGTGTTTATATACCTACATCTATAGTATAGAGATGGCTGAAAAAACATTCAAATGTACATGTAGGTACCTACTTTTTTTTTGTATTACACAAATATTATAAAGAGAATGTTAGGATTATGGGATATCAGAACAAAAAGGCTGAGCGGATTTAATTATTTATATATTTAAGTTACAACAAGTAATCTTACTACGAGGACATTTTGAATCACACAGTTCACAGACTATTTGACAACTACTGCAATTTGATCAGTAGGTCACTCGATACAAGTTTGTTCTCTATGACACATACATATTTCAATACCCTTCCTCAAAGAAAACAAACTTTATTTAACACTAACATAATAGGCACATCTGTAAATACAACATCTTTGACAAATATAAATTAATTCTAATAGGCACATCTGCTACCTTACATAATCTTTGACAAATAAAAATTTTAAAAGGCACATCTGCTACCTTACATAATCTTTGACAAATAAAAATTTAAAATGGCACATCTGCCTTACATATTCTTTGACACAAAAAAAAAATATGTAAACATAACCTCTATGACAAAAATAATAAATTAAATTAAAATCTGCTACCTATCATTTTTATATACTTAAAACAAATATATATACATTTTATAATTCTAGCCCAATGCCTGAACATAGTTTTAGAAACTTTTCTTTATTTAAGCTTTTAGTAAAAATATCAGCCAATTGTTTTTCAGACTGTATATACAACAATAAAACAATTCCTTCATTAACTTTGTCTCTAATAAAGTGATATTTGATCTCAATGTGTTTTAATCTCTTATGGTGTTCAGGGTTTCTAGAAATGTGTATTGCAGACTGGTTATCTATGAATATAGTTAAGTTATGGCAAACTAATCCTATTTCATTTAATAAACTTCTTATCCAACACCCCTCGGCTACCCCTTTTCCTAAAGCTATATATTCTGACTCTGTTGAAGAGAGTGCAACGCATTGTTGTTTTGCAGAACACCAAGATACTGTACATCCAAATACTTTTAATACATATCCTGAAGTTGACTTTCTATCCTCTCTGCTCCCAGCCCAATCTGCATCTGTATACCCTATTAGTGGTGTATCTTCTTCGGCTCTATAAATAAGTTTGAAATCCAAGGTGCCCTTTATATATCGCAGAATACGTTTTAAGGCTTTCCATAAGTCTTGATTCGCACAAGCTTGATATCTGGCTAAGAAACTTAATGCAAAACAAATATCTGGCCGTGTACCCAACATTGCATACATAAGGCTACCAATGAGTCTGCGGCATCTCTTCACTAACTCCTCATCTGGTGAACATTCTATTGATAGCTGCAGCCCTACCTCCATAGGGGTTGCAATGGGTTTACACTCTTCCATTTTATATTTTACTAACAATTCTTCTAAATATTTTTTCTGACTTAGTTGTATTTCCCCTTTCTTTTGCTTAATGTTTATGCCTAGATATGTTGATACTTCTTCCAAATCCTTCATTTCAAAATTTCTTTTTAATGACTGTTTTATTTTCTGTATTTCATATTTATCATCTCCAATAAGTAGTAAGTCATCCACATATAATAAAATATACAGTTTTTGATTTCCTTCTTTGTAGTACAAACAATAATCTGATTTACTCCGAATAAACCCTTCCTGAATCATAAAATTATTAAATTTGTTGTTCCACATCTTTGGTGACTTCTTCAGACCATATAAAGACTTCTGTAGTTTTAAAACTTTTCCTGTTTGTTCCAGTCCATCAGGTATTTTTAAATAAACATCTTCAGTTATCTCGGCATACAAGAAGGCACTTTTTACATCCATCTGGTTAATTGATAAGTTATATTTGTTAGCAATAGCCAATAGTATCCTTAGTGTTGGTAACTTTGCTACTGGTGCATAGATATCTGATTGGTCAAATTTATCCTTCTGTTGGAATCCTCTTACAACCAACCTTGCCTTGTACTGTTTTTGTTTCTCATCTTCTCCTTTCTTCATTCTAAACACCCACTTTGTTTCAATAGTCTTCTTATTTTTAGGTAATTCTGTCTCAATCCAAGTTTTATTTCTCTTTAGTGCTTCTAACTCTTCTTCTATAGCCCCTTTCCAATTTTCTGATTCTTCACTACTTATGGCTTGTTCATAAGTTAAGTCATCATTTAACGCCACAAAACTTGTCTTGTACTCTTCTAGCCATTTTGGTTTTCTTACTTCTCTTTTTGGTCTTTCATTTCTATTTTCATTTAAGTTGGTCTCCTCGGTCGGCAATTCTTCCGATTCATTCGCATCATAGAATTTTTCTTCAATATTTCCTTTTTCTGAATTAAATCTTTGGTCTTCCTTTACTTCATCATCTGTTTCTTCATCTTCTTTTACTTCTTCATCTGTTTCTTCATCTTCTTTTACTTCATCATCTGTTTCTTCATTGTTCACTTCCTGTTCTTCTGTCAATGTCATGCATTGGTTATATCTCTTAGCAGTGTTAATTTCTTTCTCAATAGACTTTTCACAACTTTTACTCTCATTTACAAATATTACATCTCTATATGTTTCCACTTTCTTTGTATTCTGTATCCATACTCTGAATCCCTTGCAATCTATACCATACCCGACAAATATCCCCTTTCTACTTTTTGCATCCCATTTTAACCTTCGCTCTTTTGGTATATGAGTGTAGACCTCAGTTCCGAACACTTTCAGAGTTGAAATGTCAAAACTTTTCTTATATAAAAGTTCATAAGGTGTCTTGTCCTTCACTACCGTAGGGCCTGTCCGATTGATAGTATAAACAGCTGAACTTACCGCTTCTGCCCATAATGTTTTTGGCAGTCCCTTCGCTTGTAGCATTGTTCTTGCTGACTCCACTATAGTCCTCATCTCGCGTTCCGCTCTACCATTCTGCTCTGGTGTGTAACTTACCGTTGTTTGATGTACTATACCCTTTCTGTTAAATAAATTCTTCACATCTCTATTTAAGAATTCTGTTCCATTATCTGTTCTTACTATCTTTACTCTAGATCCCGACACATTTTCAAAAGTTATTATAAAATTTTCAATACATGACTTTGTTTCACACTTATGTTTTAAAAAATATATGAATCTGAAACTAGTATAATCATCCTTAACCAATAAAAAATACCTTGACCCACCTAAAGATTCTTCTTCCATTTTTCCTGCTAAATCCATGTGAATAACTTCCCCTGGTTTATTTGCCCTATTAAAACTCTGATTAAATGGAGATCTATGCTGTTTTCCCTTCAAGCATGCAATACACTGTTCTGTCTGCCCTTCATATTTTATATTATTTTGATCTAACACTTTCTTAACATGTACATAGTTTTGGTGTGCAAGCTTCTTATGCCATTCTAAAAGAGTACTGTAACAACTTAGTGCCATAGATTGTTTAAATTTAAAATCCATTATATATAATTGACCACTACGTCTAGCCAAACATGTCACTTCTCTATTTTTAGATATTTTACAATATTCTCCCTTAGATACCATACAATACCCTTTATCAATAGCGCATACTGCTGAAAACAAATTAACAGTGAGCTCCGGTACAAACAAGACATCATATAAAACTGAAGGTATATAATCGGTCCCATTAAATGCAAGACATTCAATTTTTCCTACCCCGTGCACCTTCAATTTGTTTCCATTTCCTATAGTTATGTATTTTTCATAGGGTAATTTTTTAAATTCAGTAAGTAACTCTCTGTTCCTACACATATGTTCACTAGCACCACTATCTAGAATGAAATTATAACTACCCAACAATAGGTTTGGCATTACATAAGCTTTAGGTATACCTTTGTTATTTTCTCTCGCTCTACAGTCCTTAAATAAGTGACCTACCTTGCCACAAAAATTACACTTTCTTAAACGACACATATTTTTAAAATGACCGGGTTTACCGCACTCAAAACACTTATTATTGACTTCTGATGAGCTTGAACTCGCACTGTTCTTGTAACCTTTATATGTAGATCTAGACACCGACTTGATATTCTTTCGGGCAACTAAAGCAGCTGACATCTCCGAGTCTGTTCCTTTGTTTCGCTCTTCTTCGACTAATAGCCTTGTTGTTAAGTTCTTCATGGTTTGCTCTTCTTCAGAAACAGATTCCCATGCAGACACAAAATGTTTATAGCTTTCTGGCAAACTCATTAAGATTTTAGTAATTATCATTTTTTCTGAAATTTCCTCTTTTAATGATCTGAGTTGATTTACTAACTCTTCAACTTGGGCAATAAATTTAGCCATTGGCTCTTGGAACTTTACATTATAAAACTTCTGTTGAATCAAGTGTACTCCAACCTTTGATTTTGACTCATATAGGTTATTTAATTTCTCCCACATTTCATAACTTGAACTACACGACGCAAGGTATGTGAGAATGTGCTCCTCCACTCTCATAACTATAATTTCTTGAGCTTTGCTATCTTTGCTTTCCCATTCGCCATTTTGAGTTTTTTCCGCTTCATCTGTTACTATTGAAAATAATTTTCTCGCCTTCAACATAATGCTGGTCTGCAGACGCCATGCTGGCCAATTTCCATCGTTTAAAATAACTCCTCTGTTGTCCATCTTTATACTCAACACAGCAAGTTCGGCTTGTTAGAACCGACGACGCTTTGACACCAAATTGCAACTTTGCAACAATGGCGTCTCGACGCGTAGAACGACAAATTTTCTTTTTGATTTAATTTGGACAAATTTATTTATTTTCTTCCTTCTTTACTCTTCCGTATGTCTGGGCCCATAACCTGTTAGGATTATGGGATATCAGAACAAAAAGGCTGAGCGGATTTAATTATTTATATATTTAAGTTACAACAAGTAATCTTACTACGAGGACATTTTGAATCACACAGTTCACAGACTATTTGACAACTACTGCAATTTGATCAGTAGGTCACTCGATACAAGTTTGTTCTCTATGACACATACATATTTCAATAGAGAAACTTCTACCGTGAACTTGAAAATTCCATCTCCAAAGTCCAAACGCAAGGTACAGCCAGAGCCGATTTTGCCGGGACAGTCCCAATTTCGATGATATTGTCCCGCGTCCCGACGACCTATCAGTTTTGTCCCGATTTTTTATCAAAGTGTTGTTAAGTGGGTGTAAGTATTTAAAAGCTTAAAGGACTATAAGTTAAATGCGTTATTTTGTGTTGTTTCTCCATCAAATGCGAGCTTTTTCCGTTAGAAATCGTGGCTCTGTAGATTTAATGAACTCAGAACTGCTAGGCTTGTCTTGTTCGGAATTCATAAGTAATTATATAAAAATGACGCGGAATTAATGAGAACGGCCCGAAATAATAAAAAATATCTATAGAAAAATAACAAAATTAAAAAATACATAAAATCAAAAAGCTCTTTTATTTTTTTCCTTTAGTCAGTCAGATGTCTGGATAGGTCCAAACTCAGATTGTCCGACCGATTGTCCCGATTTTTATTTTCCTAACGGTGGCAACCCTGGGTACAGCTAGTAAATAAAATATTCAATAGCTATAAATTTAATAATCATCAGATATAAATAGGTAGTGTCCGACCGAAGGTTCTGTTACGGTTTCGGTTTCGGCCAAAAATCGGCTAAGTTTTGGCGCGCGCCAAAACTCATTATTCATAAATTGTCGCGCGTCGTTCGGGTAACTTTGGGTGAGTTCGTGGGTCGTGTGTGTTCGCCAAAAATGTTATATTATCTATATATATAAAAGAAAGTCGTGTTAGTTACTTCGCTTATAACTTAAGAACGGCTGAACCGATTTAGCTGAAAATTGGCAGGGAGGTAGTTTAGAGCCAGGAGAAGGACATAGGATATAGTGGTAGGGGTTGGAGTAGGGGTAGCTAAAATTATAAATTTTAATTGTGAATATATGGCGTCATCTTGCGTTTTATATGTGTACTAAAATGTATTTGCAAACGTCAATAGACTTGAGTTTTATATGTGTACTAAAATGTCAATAGATGGCGCTGTATTTTACTTTCTACCACGGAAATGTGTTAATTCCAGAGTCGGTAGGCCAGGTAGGTTAGTTAGGTTATTTATAACTCAAAAACGGCTGTACCGATTTGGCTGAAAATTGGTGGGAGGTAGCTTAGAGCCAGGAGACGGACATATGATAGTAGTGGTTGGAGTAGGGGTAGGGTAGTGGTAGGGGTAGGGGTAGTGGTAGTGGTAGTTGTTTTCCACGGACGAAAGAAAGTAAATAGCAGGGAAGCCAACGTTTGGGCAGGACAACGTCTGCCGGGCCTACTAGTATAACATAAATATATATATGCGTTAAAATCTAAAAAAAAAACACTAGATTTCAGTATACAATATAAATGTTATTGTCCTGTTTCGGCCGGACACTATAAATAAGCTTGTATTTCAATGTTTTATGATATTTTTTGATAGAAATAAAATCAAATATAATACGAAAGGTTATGAAGACACAGAAGAAAGAAATCTCTGAACTTTAGGCTATATACCATTCAACCTTTTGGGAGAAAAGAACCCTTTGAAACTAAATATTTTGTTTTCTCCAGGCAAGGAGGAGGGCATCTGGCACCTGGACCTCAAGAACGAGAATGGTGCTTGTGGGGCCGGGGAACCTAAACACGCGCCCGACGCTACACTCACTATGGATGCTAAGAACTTTGCTGCCATGTTCAGTGGTATGTATTGACTTCCGAGATCTTTGGGTTGGAGACACGGGTCGAGGCCACATAGTCAGTGGTGGGGTTCAAATGGCCACTCATTATAAGGAGCCTGCACACACTTTTGCTACCACATGCGTTTTGGTCCAGCAAAGTGCAAAATGTATCTCTAGGTCAATTTAAAAAAAAAAATAGGACTGTTTAAAACTTTTTTATTACTTACAGGTAAACTGAAACCCACAACAGCTTTCATGATGGGCAAACTAAAGATCAGTGGAGATCTGCAGAAGGCCATGAAATTGGAGAAGATGATGAAGTCACTCAAGAGCAAGCTGTAAACTTGACACAATCATGTCATAAGTGTTGGATATTGTGTAAGTTTTATTGTGATGGTTGGTCCTTTTTGTATGAATTTTGGAATCATGTATAATAAAATAGACTCCTATGAGAAATCCCTAGGTACTACTTAGTTCACAGAGCGAAGAGCATCGGAGCATCGGCCACATACAAATTGTTCTATAGAATTAGAAATAGGTAGCAGTTCTATACCCGACCGCCTGCTCCCACGAATATTACGGAGGTAAAGGCCACGGTACGGGCGAAACGAAACTATTACGAAGACTTCGAAGCGATGAAAATAAACACAGCAGAACTATGTGACAGACACCAGGCGGGCTATTGGGCCAAGCTCCCGAGCGCGGAGCTGAGGCGACTGTCTGTTCCGAGTTTCCGACGATTGCGAGTCAAGTAACGAAAATGCATCTGGCTCAGTGTTTCCACTTTAGTAGTTTCAGTTCCCCTTGCCTCAATTGAGTTTTCCCCTTTTTTCCCCTCGAAAATAATTGACTTTTCCCCTTTTTTCTCCCTCGAAAATTATTCAGACTAATTTCCTACCAAACCTATTTGCTTCTGCTATCTATGTCCGACATCCTTAACTTGCCTGTGATCCACTCCCAAGGAATATACTCTTTTACTTGCTCTGTGGAATATACCTATAGACACTCCACTCTTGCTTTGTTTGCCGTAGTGATTGATTATGTTGCTTGCGGCTTGTAATGCTGAAAGATTACGAGTACTACCTATGTAAATAATATAAAGCTGTCTTGATAAAGTGCATCTAACGATAAACCTACTTCATTTAGTTACTTATACGTCTTGTGAGTGTTATAAACGAGTTTCGTCCGGATATATTTTTTTAAATTGTAGTTCCCCTTTCAAACCCTTTCCCCTATTTTCCCCTCTGGCGTCTAAATTCCCCTCAAAAGGGGAATTTCCCCTCATTGTGGAAACGCTGATCTGGCTGGTCTCGGCCAGGCCAGAAGAAGAGTGGGAGAAACAATCGCACGCTCCCTCCCCCGGGACAGCCTTCCAAATGACACGCCCCTTTATCTCGTTTATTAATTTGACAATATGTAAAACATATTACACAATGGACAACAATTCATTTTTTTTAATCACCCATTTTTATTACTTTAATTAAAAATATATTAAAAAATAAGTTACACGTATTTTTATATTTTATTTTTGGTTGAGTTTTTATATTTTTAATTTAATTATGAATTTTTATAAATTCTGAGGACTTATAAACTAAAAACCTTAGCTAGGACTAAAATTAAGAAATATAAACTGTCACCGAAAGAAAGTGACAGATAGTGTCAGTCAAGCCACAGAGTATACGTTATAGAAATGCAAAGAGTATAATATACCGTGTTCCAAATAGGTGTTGCCGTAGCCGGAACTCAAATCGCCTACAACATTATTCATAATGTATATAATAATACTAGCTTTTGTCCGCGGTTTCACTCGTAAATATATTTCCTGTGATAGCCCATTCGAAACTAGCAAAACTTCCAAAAAAATATTATATAAAAGAAGTATTTTTATAATTATATTTAAAGAATAATTATTAATTTAGCTTCAAATGGAATAAAAATGGGTAAAATTAATAGAAGGCAACCCCTGAGTTCAATAACTAACAACTCTGCCAACAGACATTAGTATTTTTAAATTAGAGGGTTAGCACAGATTAGTGCACCTATTAATCCTTATTTTTCAATATTTCAGTATTTTTAAAATAACTCGAAAATTAAATGATATAAAAAATTTAAAAAATGAAAAATAAGCTTTCTAGCATGTAATCTCCAAACGGTTTTCGAATTTTGGAACCTTACGAAAAATGAAATGTTGTCCATTAAACATATACACAAAACGAACATACGAGATAACTTACAAACTACGAACAATATATACAGACAGAAATAAACACATGCACAATAAATCCGAATGAACACAATATAAACAAGAAATATTATAATAACACATTATTTAATCACATCACATACCTGTAGGACGTAGGTACATAAATCGATACCATATACGAACTATATTTGGCCCCCACAAGAGACGATTTAATATCGTACATACGAACTAACTACAGGGGCCTTTTGTATGGTATTGATTTAATGACACGAACATATACCTACCAGGCATGTGTGCAATCTACGAACAGAACTATATAATGGTTATTACAATATGCGAACACGATAAAACATAATGGAACTAATAAAATGTAATTTCATCAACCTATAATAAAATCTTCTCATCAATTGACCTGTTTAAACATAATAGAAATTCCTTTAAAACCTTATTGAAAAAACAAATAATGCATTATTAATGTTTGTAAGTGGTTACCAATTGTGATGTTTGTAAAGTACACAACATGCTCATACACACCCAAACACACACACACACACACACACACACACACACACACACACACACACGAAATGTTTGAGTGTATAACAGTGGTTCTTCTGTATATATTGGTTATAATTAGGGAAATCTGTAATTAGCCTTTTTTAAGATTAATACATTATATAGGTAAACTTATTGTATATGCTGTTGATTTTCTTTCTAAATAAATAAAATAAAAATAAAGTAACACACACAACAATATATTAATTACAACACATGCACACATCTCTTTACTATTTATTTATAACATTTGTGTCCATCTAAATGTCTGTCTGTCTGTATGTGAATTATATTAGGTACAGTGCTCAGAGCTGTTGAGGTCGTGAGGCGAAGTGTTTTCACGATACTATAGGCTATTTGGGACGAGTATACGAACTATATTCTATGCTTAATGTAGGAGGTATGTGAACCTAAGTCGATGCATAACGAACTACGCGTGAATCTAAACCGATCTTCATTTAGATACACGCCGATTATATTATGATGCATATGTGATTGCGCCGAACTTGACGCAATCACAAAGTCGGACCTAGGTGTCTCACACAAACAAACATACCTATATATGAACCTACATGACTATAAACGAAAGTGTCCCTAGTAGCAGATCTGGGAGCTCTATATGCGATCTTCTGGAATTTATGAGCGATTCCCACGCTTTCCAGGGTCTACATCTGCTATTTCTATGGGAGACCTTTTACCATTGTCATTTATTTGAAGGGATATTTCTAAAGATGCAAAAGGACATTGTTTAACAGCTAATAAAACTAAAACTAGTCAATAAAGAATATCTTAACTAATATAGTTTTATTATTTCCTGCCTAAAAGGAAACAATACCTCTTTAGAAAATGTACTGTAATTTTATCTTAACAAATTCTGGAATGCTGACTAATGGCCTTATTATATACTAATAACTAAGCATTCTTAATGTCCCAAAATTATAACTAAACACACAGGAGCACTGTTAACTATTATCTATTACTACAAACTAACACTAACCTACTACCACTATACACTATCACACACTTGACGAATCCTGTCGCAAACAAGTTCTTCAACTCTGGGTTTTCACGATTCCCTTTTCCATGGGGTCGACTGGCCTCATTATGTGAACCAAGTAGTTATCATAAATTCCAACTGATTCAATTATGGTTGAGGTTTGTGTGCATATACCCTAAGTTTTTATAAGTATATAAGTGTATATTGTGTCTATTATAATAGTAGCTATATAGACTCACATATCAAACTCAATATTGTAATAAGCCATAAAAACCTAACTCAATTCCAAATATTTAGTTCAATTCAGAAACTTAGAAATATTAAAATTGCATCAATTAGGTAACTTATATGTAACATTTTCAGTATTTTTATAATTTTTAATTGAATGCTCCCTTTTGTATATTATGTAGTAATATAATGTGCAATATGTATATATGTATACTTAGTATTAAAATGAACTTTTTAAATTATTTTAAATCTTTATATGTATTAATTTCATAGCACATTATTTGTAATTAGGTAAGTTACAAAATTACTTTTTTTATAAATAAATGTGAATAAACGTGTATTACTGGTTTTTTGTAATTTACTTTTAATACCCTCTGGCTTGGTTCCTTGTCATTGGTTGTAGCCCAACAAATACTACTGTTGGTGAATGGTGAGTGACCTAAAACGTTATCAGAGCAGAGCTATGTACCTATGTCTTAACACTAACAATAGTGTCGCTCGACGGTCGGGCGCTCCATTCTCGTTACGTCAACGTAAACAAGACAACAACTACACCAAATTACATCATACAATCTACATTATCAATAGTTCAATACAAATTGTAATAATCTGTTACATCAGAGGGTCAGATGATAACTTTTTTAACCCCCAATCCAACCTTCCAGGGTTGCCAGATTGGGGGTTTTTTTTCGCGATTTTGGGGAAAAATTTGATTGTTGGGGAAAGATTGGGGAGACGTTATCGTAGGGGAAATTGTTGAGAAAAAAAAATGCAAGTGTGGAAAGGGCGTTTTCTATTATGAACGTGGTGAAAAACAAACTTAGAAATAAAATGCACATCAGAACGGCAGAGCATATTATAAGAGTGAGATATGGTTTAGCAGCCTGTGGCGGATACTCGCGGTTTGAGCCAACCACGAAAATGTTACAAAAGTTTATTTCTGAAAATATATACAAAAGTGAAGCTAGAGACGAAGAGGTCGAAATTCTGTTTTGTTAAGGCGTTTTCATTATAATTTAAATAAATAAAAATTGTGTAAGTTTTTACATTTATTTCTACCAAAAGCACTGTGGGGTTTTTTTTAAAAGGTATCATTTTGGGGAAAATATTTTTTCAATATAGGGAAATATAAAAATTAGCATCTGGCAACTCTGCAACCTTCTGTTCTGTCATTTATGTGACAGGTCCAAGGAATATATATACTACTACATACTACTCACCAAGGAATATACTACTCTCTACGGACTACTCACTCTCTATTCCACTATTCGCACGTGGTTCGCACGCACGTACCGGACAACAAATAATATTAATTAAAAGTACAAGTAAAGTGTAACAATGTTCACAATTGATGCACCAGAAGAGCTGCAGAGTACAGAATATTGTGCTTACCGGTCTCCCCTCGGTACCAGATATGCATCCAAAGAAATGCAGTACAATTTCAGCGACCAGAAAAAGTTTTCAACATGGCGCAAACTGTGGATTTATCTGGCTAAGGCTGAAAAGGTAAGCTTTATGTATTGTTTTTTAATTGATTAATAGATATTTTGTGTAAATATCGTGATAATATTATATTTGCGAACAGTTTGATTTGTCGACTTTGAGGTTATTTTAACTTATTTTTGACTGAACTAGTGATGTGCTGAGAGCCGAATCCTCATAGAGACGGAGCACGATCCGAACTGAAACATTGAGGGTACTTCCGTGATTATAATGCAAACTAGATGTTGTGTGTTGTATGATGTTTTGTGTGATGATAAAGTTACATTTAAATATGAAAATATCGTTTGCTGAACTTTTTCAAATTTACTATAAACAGGCATTTAGGTATATATATGAACTCAGCATAAGGTAATAACTAAATGCCAATTGCACTTCGTCAGTCCTTTAACTTTTATGCCGGCACCAGACTTCGTTATGCGGCTGCGGCTTATTCGCAAGAATATTTGCTATGTGGGCGAATAAGGAACATGCCACCACACTTCGTGTCTGTGTGCCGATAATGCCAAATATGTGTGTTGTTTGCTTTTAAAAAAAATTGACGTGTTGACAGCAGCAGCTTATTATTTTTATATATAAACTAGCGGACTCGGCAGACGTTGTCCTGCCCAAACGTTGGCTTGCCTGCACTACCCCTACCTCTACCCTACCCCTACCCCTACCCTACCCCCTACCCCTACCCTACCCTACCCTACCCCTACACCTACCCCTACTCCTACGCCTACTCCTACCCCTACCCCTACCCTACCCTACCCCTACCCTACCCTACCCTACCACTACACCTACCCCTACTCCTACCTCTACTCCTACCCCTACTCCTAGGCAAAATTAAGTTTCGCGAAGCCGACCAAACTGAAAATCAGTACTACTAATGATCTATTAAATTACTTAAATTACATTTTGTGACTATTCAATTTGGTCGCGTTCGCGATATTATCACTTTTGTTGAGTGTCGGAACGCGACATTAGATTCTCCAACACGCACGCGAATTTTAACTTTGTGCGGTGACATTAGGAACACATCTACATTGCATAGACAACAATGAGTGCTTTTAATTTAAAATTAACTTTATTGAATAGCAATAAGGTTCAAATTACCTCTGTTATTATGGGAAAAAGAAAAGGGCTGTTTTTAGGTGTTTTTCGGCAATTATTCGAATTGTCTCACCTTTAAAACCTTCCCTGGATATCTAGGAATATTTTAAGACTAAAATCAGCCAAATCGGTTCAGCCGTTTTCATGTTATGTCGTGACAACGGAAAACGGGTTTCATTTTTATATATATAGATAATACCTGTTGTATAACTACAAAGTTACTAAAGGAACGAAAAGAAAGCGCTGGTGGATCATCACAAGTAAGTAGTATTCGAAACAAAGAGAATATACCTATACGTCGAAACACGACCGCTGTAAACGAGCGAATGAGTGAACGAAGTGTGGTCAGTCGACGCGCATATTCGCCTTATTCGTGTCCTTTGATGTGTGCCAAAAACCGACAAGTCGACGGATAGCGTATGCGTTATGCGTGCGAATAAAGCACATATAGACAAATAGACCCTCCACACTTTGGTTTATGCGGGCGCATAAGTCGCATAACGAATAACGCATAACGAAGTCTGGTGCCGGCATTACACTGTGAGCACGGAGTTTTAGCGTTCCGGTTTGTTTATGTTGGTATGAGCGTTGTGAGCACATTACATGACATTTACTTTTGAATAGGATGTCTTCAAGCTGTCCAATGATACCGTGGGTATACGATACTCGTACTTACTTTTTATAAAATATCTTTACGAATGCCCTTACGGCTCCAGGAACCACGTTACCAATCCCAACGGAAGACAACCACCTAAGTTTTCATCATTTAGCCTAAGATCGCTGCATTTAGCCGATGACATAAATTATTTTGAGTCTAGGTAGTACTTAACGATGTCCAGTTCTGTTAAAGTGTAAAGGTCACTTAGTATAGTTAGTAAAACAGTAAACAGTGTAGGTACATACATAAATTGTAAATTGTACTATGCGGTTGTAAATTCACATGGCCATCGACGCACTATTTCCTGTACTTACCCTATTATTTCAATAAAATTCTTGCAACTGTTATAATTAAAAGGACTGAACTTAATTATTCAAATACAATGTGTATTGTATACATAGGTAGGTGTCTAAAGTAATAGTAAATAACGCCACGGGAAAATGTGTGATGAACTTTATTGAATGAATCTACAACAGAACTGATCAATAACTTATATTCAGTCACATAACAACTACACTTACATTTAATAATAACCATAGACGTCTAATAATTATAAATTATAATATACATAATAATATTGTTTGTGATTACGCGTGTACCCAAATGCATTTATATTATTAATAACTTGTATTTAGGTAACATGAGCGCCTAACATTATGTTTTCAAATTACCATATTTTACTTTTACATGTGGATTAAGTTATAAAATAAAATTATAAATATTAGATAGTCTAGATACATGCCTTACAAATTGAGAAAATTACAAAATGTTCGCTTTCCCTAGAATCGGAAATAAGATGAAGTTTAATGTAGGCTACATTTTAGGTTAATAACTACTAAGATTGGAAATTTAGTATATACTTGAAGTAAGTTTAATTTTTAAATGAACAAATAGAGAAAGAGAGAAAATAAACCTAACTACTTGTGGACGGATACTGATCAACGCTTTGGTTCACCTCTTAACATAAAGACATCTTAAAATTAACGCACGATTTATTTATACGTTTTAGAGTAAACAAACTTTAATTATGGGAATGTAGATTAGTTTAGTACATATTTTGCAACTTATAAATACGAGAAACGGTTAGTTGGTTTTGTTAGAATAAAAAAGTTTACATGTTTGTTTAGTATTAGACAATTTTATAAAACTTTTTGAGATAAGGTAACTTAAAATGTTGTGGAAATAATAAATTCGAAATATACACTTAAAATATAAAAAGATTTCTGTATTTCTTTACAATTGGAAACAAGACCTGCCGTAAATTTATCTATCTATATTACTACGTCATAATTTCTTGCACACCGTCGGCCCTTTTATATAAAACTTACACGAAATTTATGTGTTTTATTTATCAATGAACATTAATAAAGCTACATTGCAGGGCAACATGTGAAATACTAAAACTAAGAGTAAGATTTATCATTATTATTATTTAATAGCTATAAGAAGATTGCGTTTGTCAATACAAACGATTTCTAGAGAATAGGTAAGTATTACTAATTAATATTTTGTTCCAGTAAGTTAGAATTGTCGTAAACAATTATATTTTTGGCAAATAAGTATAATTATATGTTATAGAAAAGTTTAATATTCAGCTTCTTTTCTAAAAGTAAAGAAGGCGTGGACTATGAACACCACGGCGTCAATGACTGCGAACACACCCGAAGCAATGAGGAGGTCGTAAGCTTGTTTGTTCGGGCGTACATTTGCGTAGTAAGACCGGTGCCAATCTATAAATAATAACATTTTATTAAAATATTGCTCAATTTGTAATAATTCTATAAAGTCAAGTCGCATCATGCACAATTCTTGTGATAAAAGACAGTTCCTCTCAATCTCGTTATTTCTATCCCTCGGGGTTAAGCCAAGGTACTGTACGATTCAGCCTGAATCAATGATTCATTGAAATGAATCCATGACTCGGTTACCCGTTTCCAACACTATTATATCTGCTTTTTTTACCCGACTTGAATAAAAGATGTGTTATTTTTATTAATTGTGGGTGTGTTTGTTATGTTAGAATTTAGAAAAAACTAGGTACAAAACTAGGTATAGAATGTCGTAGTATAATTAATGAATTGACAATGTTGTGACTAAATAAGGTTCGGATGCCGTGTGGCCGTGCGGGAATGCATGAGGGACCGATATACCTACCTTATACACAATGGCCTCAATACATTACCTAAATAGGTTTAGAAACCCAAAACGTTATTGGAATGTTAATGAGCCTATTTGCGTATTGTTTAAAATATCAGAGTTGTCACAAATAGCTTCAGGCACTTAATTAACTTTGTTATGTTAGGTAGATAGGTACCTGTGTCATCGTTTGTCCCAAATAAAAAAAATTATCATTAGGGAATATTAAGAAAATCTAAAAATCTAGGACTACACGTAGTAAAGGCTTAATGTCGTCGTTTTAACGGTTGTAGACATAATCACCCTTAGTAGCGACGTATTAACTAAACTGTATTTCGTCTCCGTCTATCATAATGAATTGCAGATTTGTTAGACGGAGACGAAATACAGTTTAGTTAATACGTCGCTACTTCGAGTTTATTAATAAGGGTGAGAAGGTCTATACCTACATCCATGTCTGTCGTAGAATCTATCTAAAAGTTTAAATTTTTTACAATTAAATTTAAGTACCTACCTACCTATGAAAATAATCTCTTTTTTGGCAAACCCCCCCCACCAGCCGCACTATCAGTTAGTTCCCATTCCTATTTTGGACTAATATTATATATGCGAAAGTAACCTTGGCTGTCTAGTCTGTTCCGCTTTTACGGCTAAACCACTACTGAACTGATGTTGATGAAATTTGATGCGCAGTAAGCTTGAACCCTAGGGAAGGACATATCCACCCTCCTAATAGAGTATAATAAAGGGGATGAAAGTTGGTATAGGATCCACGCGGGAAGCTAGCACTTAGTTAGGTACCCACTGATCTGATAATATATAGGAGGGGATATGATATGACACGCGGGAATCTCCCTTTGACCTATTACTCCTAAAGCATGAACCTATGTCTCGACGATAAGCTCGCCACCTACAGTAGGTAATACTAACCGTAGAAAATGACAGCGGCGGTAGCAGTAAACATGATGGCTCCAACAACGGAGAACCCCAACGAAGTTCTCCATCCTGCTGACTCACCAAAGACCCGCGCGATGATCAGCACGCCCGTTATTATGATGAAACCTGCAATTTTAAAAACGTCACTTTCTGGACACCAACTTTGTTAGGAAAGGAAGAACTGATGAAGCTAAATGGCGCGCTATTTTTGGGTCCATGGTGGCAAATATTGCGAGGGGTACAAAAATGAATCCGGTTAAAGTTATTTTATTCTAAAAAAAAAGTATATAGTTGTCGCGAAAAGTTTTTTTATAGAGGTAGGTACATGTTACGCAATTTTTTATGATAGACCAAAACACTTGAAAAATCTATGCTGTTAAAAATGTAGCTATTTAATATTGTTATCTATCCACTGTATTTTTTTTTATTGAATTTCATTCCTGACTCTTGTCACTTTTGGTAGTTAATTATCGTGTTTGTACCCTGCCTTAATTTTCAACTAAAAACAATTTAATCAAAGCCTAAAAGACATTGTTCCGAATGAAATACAAAAATAATGATGGCTTCCTAAATAAATTGAACCAACAATTTTCCTACATAATGTTTCACTTTCATACACTCCGGGTGAACGTAACCAATTTTCCAGTTAATGACGAAGTGAAACTGATTGTTACTGTTAGTTAGGTGACACTGTGCAGTGTGCAGTGTGCGGTCCACTTCCTGTATACAATGGACGTCATGGACAACTCTAAACAAACCAACATTTACTCATTTGTATTACCTACTAGCGAAAACTTCGCTCCGTTAGTTCAACTGAGCTCCAACAGATGGCGTCGTTTACAAAATATATAATGTAGTCTATTTTTTAATTTTCGTCATTAGAGGGAACAATAATCTTCAAAATGGGGCGTATGGGAGATAATTGATACCGACAAAACACACCTTTGATAAATAATGTCACTCATCACGGGATCTCCGAAACTATAATTTTTTTTGGTCAGATTTCCTGAAAAGCATTAACGAGGAAAATGTTAGGTATAAGGGTTTCAAAAAATATCCCCCCACTATGTAGGTAAGGGGGTCGAGAAGTTTATATCTAATGAAAAAATATTTTTAATTGTATTTAATTAATTTGAAACTTAGTATAAATACTCTAAGATATAAATAATGAAACAAGTATTTTCCAAAATTCCACCCCTAAACTCCGGTGGGTAAAAGAGGGCGTTAATGTTTGTATAGGTGAATCCATTCTAAATAAAGTTTGTAAGTTTGTATGTAGGCGGTAATCTCTCAAAATACTGAACCGATTCTAAAAAATATTTTACTAATAGAAAACTACACTATTTTATTTTGTTCGAAAATATCCATGGACGAAACTAAGTAGGTATTGTGTAAATAGAACCTTATTTGGCATTTCTGACTTGTAAGATAAAGTAGAACATTACCAAAATTGTCATAGATCAAAGATTATTCAACTCTATGTTTTGTTTCATTTTGTCTAACCTAAAAGCTATTCTGTAGATCAAATAAAAACAAAGATCTAGATCGACCAATTGAAAATACATCAATTAGAACAATTAGCAAAAAACATTGCTCTGTCCTAAATTGATCAGAATTTATATAATTAATCTTTCAATTTACTTAATCAATTTGTTATTCTATCAAAACGTTATTGTCATTGTTTACTTTATTCTTGTGTGTTGTTCTATAAATTAAGTTGGGCCCGTGTATATTTTTGTGTAAGTACATTTAATCAATCAATGCTCAAACTAAAACTGCAAGAAAATGTGGTATTTGGAGGTAGATAAGTAGGTTCATTTTTACTTGGACGGTTACGGTTTTAAAAATTGAATTGTAATTAACAGCATAGTTAATCGGACATTTAATTAGCGACGATTTAAAACAATTTCCTGATCAGAGTTAGATGAAGCTGATCGGCAGGCCGCTGTCCAATCCTATTATTGCTACGAAACTCTAGGCGAGGTGTTTGTCCGCCAAAAGTTTCCAATTTTGATAAATAATAAGTTGAATATAAAATTTAAGTTATCGTCTTCTTCTTCTCAGTCGTGGTCAATCATGGCGGTCCACAGCGCGAGGCACCGTCTATTGACTCACCATGGGTTAACTTTCTTGGGAAGAATAGTGCAGTGGTTTCCCCTTGCCTTCTGCACCAGACATTTTGAGACTATTTAGGTCTTCAGGCTCGCTGTAGCCTCTTCCAGCCAGTTGCCTAGATATGTGTATGGTTATACCGCCATTACTCGGTTATCAATATGAGATATATTTCAATAGTGCCACAGAGATTCCTCGGAGAAGACTGAAGCTATATTTAAGATATATAAAATGTTATACTCACTGGAGTAGGCGGCGTATACAAGAGCGATGTGTCTGTGGTCGGTGTTTACCACTTGTGGCCAACTAAGAGCACCCACTATCAGCCCGATGGCGATTACAGCCAGCAACTACAAAAAATACAAACAATTACAAATTTTCAAGATTTTGAGGCTATACCCATCGATGCATTTACATATTTTACATGACTAGGTAGAGGTATTCAGATGACTCATGAATCAACGGGCAATGGGCAATGGATGGCGAATTCCTCATCTTCTTATTTCCAATCACGTGCAAACATTTAATTGAAAGTAGTAAAACCGCACACCACCTGAACAATGTCTCGCAGACGAGAAAGTGTCACTTTTCAATCATTTTGTTTTATTACGTGGTCTGCAAGTGATTTTACTTTCACACTCATCTGAAGTCAACAAACTATACCGCAAAAATCTGTGCTAAAGTAAATGTACGACTGGATCCCATAGGTGTTGGCAAAAGTTAAGGACTTCCTCCTATCGAGATTTCTCCATGCTTAAAGTAATAACCCATGGGTCTTTAGAAAGTATTCGGGCCTTGTAGAGCAAAAACTTTTGGCCGGGTGCTATCCTGTAATATTTTCCAACACTTAATGTTTGTAATTATCATATTATCATCTCTATATGACATATGGTTACTCCCACGCTGTCTATACCTTGACATCTGCGCGAATTATTGATTTCCGTGAGTGCAAGTAGAAATGTCGCTTTCACTACTTTGCAATTTGCTTGCAGTTTTAAAGAGCCTTTCCCATTTCTGCAATTAAATTGTGTTTGGTTTTGTTCTATATATATATATCATCATGCCTTTTAAATTACGAGTGTGATTTGCTACGATCTTGACATACCTCTTTCGTCTCTTTTATATTTACCTTCCATACAAACTCGAACACTGTCTTTTTTATATCTATTCTAAGTGTGTAGATATAGATTGTAAGTGTGTAAGTAGTCTCTGAAACTAGTGTCCTGATTCTGAAAATTCCTTCACTAATAGGAAGAACATTATCCCTGAGTGCTATAGGTTATATTTTATTTTATTTGAAAATATCCACGGTCCAAGCCGGGGGCGGAAAGCTAGTGGTCAATAAAAGTACACCGAGATCGCCCTCTGCTAGCATTTCCTTTTGATTCTGCACATAAACCTCTTGGAAAATCAAAGCTCTTGATTAAGCTTTGTCTAAGGATGTATTAAATATAAATTTATTTCTATCTATCATCATGTCTTGAAAGTCAGGAGGAGCAGGCAGTGACAATCGACTGCGATCCTGACATAATATCTTTCGCCTCCTCTATATCATCACAACTGCTAACTTTGAATACCTACATGCGAGTTTCAATGTTATACAAATTGATCGCTTCTCCTGTTACTACTATGTTGATACTATTTTCAAGCCTATGGATGTCCGCCTAGGTCTGCAAAGTACTTAGTAAAAAAGCCCAAAATGTCCTTAAAATTGTCGACTTATCGTCAAATCTGGCCAGATGCTATACCTTTATAAGCTGATAAGCTTTAAAACTATTATTTATGATGCTCACCAGTTCCAGAGCCCGTAGCCCCACGTCCCAATGGTGTTTGATGGCGGCTGCCGTCTTGCTATCTCTGTCGTGCGAGGTAGCGTCGTCCCCCTTCTTTCCCGCCTCAGACTCGTGCTGGTCTCCCGCCGACATGACCCAAACTATGTGCGGCTTGCTGCCGTATTCCGCCACCTGAGGACATTAAGGTTTAGATTTTTAGAGCATTAGTTTCCCAAAGTTATATGTATCCTCAATGGTCGATTTAATTTTTCGGGGGGTGGACTATCATCAAAATCGGCAAGTGGTCTACGGGGTCAAACACTTGGGGTCCTCTGGACTAGAGGAATGGACTTTTCAATACAAGCAGTATACTGTATATGTATAATTGTGTAACCCATTATCAGCCTGATTTTCTTGTACCTACCTACACCTTCAGCCGGGGTCTCAGTCAAGTCTAGGTCTAGAAGAAAAGTTGGATATGTTTGATATTCGAGTCATTCCGCTTTGATCCTGTGCGTAAACTTAAGGGTTGGGTTGGGTATGTGATGAAATTGTAACCGACATCGAAGTAAGCAATGCTTTTTAATAAACTTCCTCCATTTCACAATATTTTCACATTGTCTACGGAAATGGATTGACAAAGGTATTGTAATAAAGTGGGACATTACAAAGACCACTCCCTGTATTACAACATTTACAACCACACGGACGCGCTGACGGAACAAACATTGTTATCGTTATATTGTCTGTAATTATCTGAATTACGTTAACCTAGCTGTTATACCTAGCTTATGGTCTTACATTTGTTTTTTGTATAGCTTAATTCTGACCCGCCTTAGGCCGTCAAACTTTGTGAACTGTGACGTCTCTCCTCGCCTATGTCACACTCCGGATCTTCAAATATTTTTGTGCAAAAAAATTACGTCTATCCGTTGTTCTATTTTGTAAAAGACAAACAAACACTCTCGCGTTTTTCTAATACCACTCAATTGTTTTCCTACCTTTATAATTCATTGGATGAAGAAACTTGGGTAATCTAAAATAAATTAAGTACCTACTTATTTAGTTGAGGAAGAATTTTCATGATATTCTTAAAGACACCCATGGAAAGTCGGGGCGGATCAATGATATACTATATAAACTTGGGGCGGATAGCTTAATTACATATAACTTCTTACAAATTCACTTTCATGGTCTCCCCATATATCTAACTAGCTGTGCCTTGCGGTTGCACCCGCGTTAAAAGTTACTTCTCCGCCCCTTTAGGTCGTAGCGTGATATTATAAAAATAATTTTTCAAATCCGTCTAGAGATTAGCGCGTTCAAAAACTCTTGCTTTATTTATATAGCAAAATGTTTTTTTTCTTTCTTTTCTTTTTCGGCTTCCGAAACCAGCGTACCCAAGATACCAAGTCTCTTCGTATGTAATTATGTAGAAAGGTACACATTTATTTGAATGTATGTAGTTGCAATTATTATTTCAGTAATTAGACTAATGGATTTTGTGGGAAATATAATATAATCTATTGTTAATCAAACATACTTTCTTTTTCCATTTTCATTGTTGTAGTTTTCAATTTATTAATGTGAAAAGAAAGCTTTTTCGCTTTTATAACTAAGTACCTACTACGCCAGAATTTCCAATTTATATTATTTTGGCCATAATTTGACCCGACATAATGTGTTTTAGATTATAATTATTCAAATTTGACGAATTTGAAAATACTATATAATGCTCAGAGGGGCATAATTTAAATAAGAAAAAAAGTAAGTATAAAATTCCGAAAGAAAAGTTTGACTTCGAAGTTCTTGTAGCCATTGGGTCGATGACTATTCGTATTCGTATGCGATGGTTTTTTTTTTCGTAAATATGCATAGTTTATTATTTAATTAACCATATAAACTATTTTTTAATTTACTGCGCCCGTTTCCATACAAACGGAGAAAACGTTTTACTACCCCTAAATATTATCTAATGTTAACGAAATGGGTTTTTTATTTTTATAATTAAAAACTTATATACGTAATCCGACAAACCACACTTTTTCCACAGAACTGGCCAGTAACGAGGCCACTAAGGTATAGCCTCACGTATACCATCGGCTAAAAGATTGGCCTTGCCTTTCGCTGGGTACAGGTACCGGGACGGTTCTTGAGCGCTCGACGAGAAAGTGGGGGAATGTTTGCGCATATGTAATTCGAGTGCAATATAACTTGTATATTTATTATAATTGATTTATTGGTGTTTGTTTTTACGATTGCTTTTTACTGCTGGTAAAATTAAAATTAATACCTCATACCGTCAAGCAGACCCAAAAATTGTGTTCTGCGCATCTAACGACCACCGCTCAAGAACCGTCCCGGCACCTATACCCTGGCACCATAACACGGTTTCGGGAGCTGTAAGGCAACCCGTGAAAATGAAAAAAAAAAACGAATTATACATCTACTAAAAAGTGGCCTGGGAGACTTTCAGTTTCAGTAAATTGTTTTTCTATGACACAAAGATAATAATGTATTATTTATTTATCTAATTCAGTTCAATCAAATATTTGTAATTAAAGTTTTCCCAACAAGAATGCGTTACAGAATACAATTTCACTCTACATATATTCATTAGGATAGATCTATTGGACATCTAATCGCGTGCTATTATTCAGGCTAAATCTGCAGCACAGTTTTCAATTTCTTTTTTCGATCATTAACATTATTATTTACAATAATTGATCCGTTTAATAATTAGGTGCGTCGGTGGCCGAGTGGTTAAGACGTCTGGTATTAAGTAGGCAGACCACGGGTTCGATCCCAAATCCCGGCCATGTACCAATGGGTTTTTATAATTAAAAACTTATGTATATAATTCGACAAACCACACTTTAGAGGCTTTCTATCTAAATATACCTCATCAGAACCACACAAAAACCATCGGCTAAAGGGAGACTTGGTCTTCCGCTGGGTACCTTGGGACCGTAATACGGTTTTGGGAGCTGTAAATAGGCAACCCGTGAAAAAAAAAATAGCATATCAAATAATGAAGGTATAAAAAATAATAAACCTGATTTATTAGACGTCACTTTATTAAAGTTAATAAGTTTCACGTACTTTGTTGAATGGATTATTTATGATATCAATTCAATGTGCTAGAGAAATATTTTCACATATTGTAAGAACTTAAAAAGGTTTAATGATAATTTAATAAAAAAAAAAAATTACCAATATAAAAAGTAGTCCAAAGTGAGGTGACAAGCACAATCACAAAGCTCGATGTATTTGTATAAACACCACAACACGACACGACTCCACACGGAAAGCTTCAGAATACAACTGGCGCGTACAACATGTTTACTGCATAGATGGGAAACGTAGCGTTGCCGTATCTACACATATTCTTATTCAAGACGGTCCTCTTTTGAATTTCAATTTGGAACACTTTTGTCTTCCCGACTAATACGTATTTGAGGCGTTATGAGTGGAAACACTAGCTTCGTAGGGACCTGGCGCACGACACCTTTTACAAATAAATAGCCAAAAGATTGATAGAGGTGTCCCACGATCTTACATATCGAGGGCTCATATTTGGCTCAAATCATAAATATCGATATTCAACGTGGCAACGCAACAATCCTTTTGACACTCCCAGAAGGCAGCCATCTGATTGTTTTTTTATATACCGCGACTAGTTTTTCAGACTTCACTGAAAATATGTAAGTAATGTTTGTTTATTTGTTTAATAAATATATCTTTATTAATATCTAAATGAAAAAGGTTTAGTTCATACTTCCGGGCATGTGACCACAAACGGTAAGTGACGTCATTTCTATGTAAATGTCTAATAAACAACCACAGACTATAAACTATATTATAATAACTGTCTCTCAACCAGTCACTGACTAAGTTGTTTTCTTGTTATTTTATCTAATCTGTGACCATAAATTTGAAAAGTATTAATCTTATAATTATAATTAGTCTTCCAGATACTGTGGAAAGACTAAGGTTCGTAGTCTTTATATCTATGTAATGTATGTATACAATTTATCAGTAGAACTACACCTCAGCATTACACTCTTAGATATTGTAGTGTTTTAAGAGCAAATTACTAAATAGAACACTGGAGTTGTTGCTATCATTTAATAGCCGTTTTACAACTGACTCTCAAAGTACCGTCATTTACTAATATAACTAAGTATATCTAGGTATAGACACTACAGATATATATAATCTAAGACTTGATATTGAACGCACTCTTTTGTTTTCTTCACATGTTGCCGTACAGCTCCCGGTTCCAGGGTACCCAGCGGAAGACCAAGTCTCCCTCGTTTAGCCGATGGTATTTTTGAGACTATACCTAACGAGTGACCAATTCTGTTTAGTATTTAGATGGAAAAGCTTCTAAGTGTGGTTTGTCGGATTATGTACATAAAACCCATTGTTACATGGCCGGGATCCAGGATAGAACCCGTGGTCTGCCTAGTTGATACCAGACGTCTTAACCACTCGGCCACCGAGCGCACTCTTTGCTACAACAACAACACAAAATACCTACAGAACCAATAGGCACGCACTTGGTACACCTGGCAGCACTATGTCGTAGCACTTTGCAAGTTGCGATTACAACAAACAATCCATTCATCCTTCAGTATATATTTAATTCGAGGCACACTCGATCGATTTTTCAGCTCCAGATATTGCGAAACTTCATTAAGAGAATAATCTACATCCATTATGGTATGAAGCAATGCTAGCTGAAAACCACTACTTGTCAGTATACATCAAGATTAATTGCGTTTTAGTCCAATCTCAATTTATTTATATAACTATATTTTATAGGTAGCGACTGCCCGTGACTTCGTTTGTCAAATTTCGTGCTAAGATTGCTGAAAAATTCTGGACAGGTGACAGATAGATGACATGAAAAACTGTTTTTTTAAAGCGTAATATATCCCACTATACTTATATATGGCAAAAAAATCAATACATTCCTACTATTAGTAGCAATAATTTATTCTAAGTATATTTAGTCGCAATTTTTCTACTACGTTATTGAATTACGTGCTTCTTCCTGTTTTAGTAGGGCTTCACAGGAAACTTGGGATAAGGATAAAGTGTCATTTGTATTCAAGTTTAAACTGTACATTTTAGTATTTATTTTAACCGAGAGATTTGACTGATAACTAATGAATTCCTTATTAACACTGGTAGCGTCTTTCTGTCGCTGCAATTTATCTGCTTTACATTCCCTTCGAAGTACGAGAAGCATCTTGAATCTGATAACTCGAGTTTTAATCTTACACTGTGATGTGACCATTATACTATGCATTAAATTACAAAGCATTATAATATTTCGCTCTGTAGTCGAGTGGGTAAAGCGTAGGTAAATTTACCTCAACAGCATTAGGTATAGCCTCACGAATATCTACCATAGGCTAAACGAGGGAGACTTGGTTTTTCGCTGGGTATATACACGAAATCTACTTCTAAGTCTAGGCAAAGTTAAACAGAGGTTAGTTAAATTAACAAAAACCCTACATAATCAAGAGTTAATCTAGAATTAGTAAACATACCTAATAAATACAAAAAAAAATCTTAGATGGTAGATTTTGATCCCGGGAAAATTCCTGGTTTAATATTGTCATCTAGTAGGTTCATGAATGGATCCATCCATAAAACATGAGCCAATACAAAAGGCACGTTAACAAATCGAGCAGATCACTAACTTATGTAGTTATTCTGGTATTGAAAAGCCACTTTCTAGCGTTTTCCGGTCCACGAGACACCGCGTGCGAATACCTGCACAGCAATATGTGCACGCGCAACTTTCTTCTGAAAATGCCAATATTCTGCGGCGAGATGTGGTGAAACTATTTATTTAATAATCTATCAATTTGATTTGATTGAATTATTAACTACCTAGTGGTTATAGGCACCGACTGGATTCGATTTTCAGATAAAGTACAATATAATAATACTATATAGTGTAAAGCAACCCGTAGACAAAAAAACAATCAAAGATTCCAAACTGTTCCAACCCGCCAACAACTATCTCTGCAAAAAATCACTTCTATCCGACAAACAAACTAGGTACTTTCGCATTTACAATATTAGCTAGAATTAGGACTATATAGGGAATCCAAGTTTTTGCGGGAACAGTAATGCGGGAGCCGCGGGATTAAAAATAATTCGTTCTTCACTCAGTGCAGTACTCAGTCAGTCGTTTCACATAAAAAGACTAATCAATCGATTTATTATTATTATCAGCCATGTCGTAGTTTTAAAAATAAATGATTTTGATATTGTTACTGAGTACTGTATTAATTTTTAATTAATTAATAATAATTACCTATAATGAAACATCAATACATATTTTTGTGATTTTTAATTTATTGGATTTGTCTCCGCCCCGAATAGCAGAATAACTATTAAAACATCGGAAAATTGCACGAAAAAAAATTTATAAAGAAAATTCATTTTCACATACATTTTGTATGGAACGAATTTATTTGATGATATCTCGAAATCGGATTCTCAGGCGGCACGGTATAAGTCTAATTGTCTTTTATTTCATATAAAACTTTAAAAAAACATGAATACTAAACCTAAAAGTATGTTTTTTTTTGCAATCACGCACCTCTATTGCGGACCTCGATCCCGCCCGCAGGCGTGCGGGCTTGGATTCCCTAATTAGGACTAGGTTTCCCCCAGTTTCAGTTCCAAATATTTACAAATCAGTGCTTATTACAAACAAACAAACTCACACTCTCTTTATAATATTTAGATTTAGAAAATGTATCACATATAGTACGTCATTGCATATAAGGAAACTAATACTTTAATTATTCTATTATGGCCTATGAACATAACCTTCTGTCAAACCTTGAAATGTATCACTGCGGTTGGTGGAAGTAAAAAAAAATAGTTTCCGATCTGTCTCGTTGCAATTTAACCTTTTTCACGCACGGTCGGATACCGAAAATTAGTGAAAAAATATGGATTGTATAGATTCCTAAAAAAACTTGTTGTTATTTTGCGATTGTGAATGGAAGAAGTCAATTAATTAAACACATTAATTCTACACAATTTATTTCTTTATACGATTTTGTTAATATTTCAACTGGGTATATTTTCTTTTTTCACAATCATCGCTAGTGCCGATCGTAAAAATGAAAACTGAATTCAAATTAATTCAGTATATGAAGGATGAAAGATTGACTAAAAAGGTTTATATGGCTGAAGTGAAAGGGAATGCTGGGCTGACAGAGGAGGACCTTGGAATACTTTTATTTAAATTATAAAAAAATATTGATTGATTACAATGTTCAAAGTACACACAATAGCCGAGTATATATATATATATATGAAAAGTAAGTATGATAAATATAAAAGAAGCGAAAGAGGTAAGTATATCAGGATCGTAGCAAATGACATTCGATTGTCTCTGCCTACCCCTCTTGGGCGAGGCGTGATGATAGATAGATAGATAGAAAAATATCAAAGCCATAAAACTTGTCTCACATACATCTAGAACGGACTCTTCGCTCACTTATTTATATCTCACTATAATTATAATAATTTACTTTAGTATTGTCATTTTCATGCCATCAACTTTCTCATGATGCTGATCTGCAGGGGGTTTATTCACCAAACTAAATTAAACTGGAGAAAATATGGTAGAGTCGAGCGTGCATGACGATCTTGAGTTTTTGTAACAAAACTGTTTGTCAAGAAGCATGTCAATGTGTTTAGTTTCTATCAAAAATTAGTAGAAAAGTTATTCCGGGGAATGCAAAAAAATACGTTGATCAAACGACGTGCGAGGATAAATTGCCTGTATGCCTTCGATCGTTTTTTATATAACCCATAAGTGCCTATAACTTATTTTATTTTCGGCTTAACGGATTTGGATCAAAGATAAATTATATTTTATTAGAACGTCTGTCTATCAGTCTGTCTGTCAAAGCAAATAAAATATGTATGGTGAATTGATCCACTTTGAAGTAATGATTGCGTCTATGCAGCTCACTCATGCTGAGTTACTGAGTAGGTACCATTTTATATTTTCACTTCAATCATAGTTATTTTATATTGAGTATTCTTAATGAAATTTTATTACATATATTACATTTTGTCTACGACTTCGTTCGCATGGTGAATATTATGTAAGTACAAACCTAGCTGGTCTCTCTACCAAAAGTTAAGTATAAATCCTAATCCTAACTAAACCTACTAGTCCTACTAATATTATATACAAGCTTCTGTCCACGGTTTCACCCGTGTGGAAACAGATCCAAAAATAAATAATCCCGTAGTTTATCCCGTAAATACTTTAATGTCCACGGGTGAAACCGGAGCGAAAAGCAAGTACCTAACACCATAAATAACCTTGTGATGCGCGATGTAGTTCAATGTAGGTAGGTACATTCATTAAAACAAGATTACTAGGTACCTAGATAGGTACAGCTTGGTTTACAAACATCATTGAAGGTCATATCGTACCGACTTTACTCTATCTATGGTATAAAAATGGACCTTACAAAACTTATACCTATACCAGACCTGACTCAATTCACAAATTTTCACGAAATTTTCATTCACCATCCCGCTCGCCCCACTCACTGGGAAAAATGTATGGTCCGAAACAAAACAATGCCGATTATGTGATTAATCTGTCAACCCAAAATGAGCCTAAAATGAGAATGAAATTAGACTCATGACTTCAGCGTGCCATCATCCAATCGTTTTGTGTTTTCATTTTCATTCGAATTTCATATAAATGTACTAAGAGAGACTAAAGTAAAAACTTCTGTAATACTAGGTATTGTTTCTTCTGTGGCTACACAACGGGCCTTATAGTATAGACAACGTATGAAATGTTTTTAACGTTCCCATAGACCCATGAAAGTATTCTATGTATTATCAGTTATTAGTTAGTTCATTCATGATTACATACATGAACAGTTATCGATAAAAGTCTAATCGGCTGTCAATTGAAGTTAATTATAATAGAAACTGTGACAACCATTGATATAAAAAAGTGACAACCATAGAATTAGTATAGTCGCTCGGGCGCTCTACTGTAACTACTACTACTACCGTTTTTTGAATACTGTAACTGTACTGTACTAGCCTAGCGTCAGTAGTCATTTCGTAAAATATCTTTGTTTAACGGACGTGATTAATTATGCAGTGCATGGTGCAGTGCCTGGATGTAAGTCATCTAAGATGAAAAATCCACAGAATAACACATTTGTCACTCACACTGATGTATTAATTATTTGGTCTCATTCTAATCGCGACATTACCAATCTAGTGGAGCGCCAGCATACTACATCTATGGTGACAACCTAACTAATCTCTAGTTTTAATTAACTTTAATTGGTCCAATTTGAAGGTTTCTTGTTTGAAAAATGTCTGATAACTCATCATATAGAAAATTAAGGAAAGTGACACTCTCTCTGCCTCTACCACACCTAAATACAAGCGTAACTCTCTCTGCCTCTACCACACCTAAATACAAGCGTAACTCTCTCTGCCTCTACCACACCTAAATACAAGCGTAACTCTCTCTGCCTCTACCACACCTAAATACAAGCGTAACTCTCTCTGCCTCTACCACACCTAAATACAAGCGTAACAAGTACATAATATTGAAAATATCCACAAACATCCTCGGGCCCGTGCGTGGGAACATTCTCAGAAATGGAGTGTCGTTCAGCTAAACAATACGGAGCGTTTACAAACATACACATATTTTATTTTGTATACTGACTTAGCTACGAGACTCGTGCACGATACTGCGTGAGTTTCTACAAAAAAAAACATTACAAAATTCCTGAAATATTGCCACTTGAATCAATTTTCATGGTAGAAATATGGGACACAAATAATTATCCAAAGACGGATACAATTTTAATCTCTATCTATCTATCATCACGCCTTTTATCCCAAGAGGGGTAGGCAGAGACAATCGAATGTCATTTGTTACGATCCTGACATATCTCTTTTGCTTCTTTTATATTCATGATACCTTTCATGCATGCTCGGCGGTTGTGTGTACTTTTAATATTTCCATCGATCAACATATTTTTTATATGTTCAATAAAAGTACATCTAGGTCGTCCTCTGCCAGCATTTCCTTTCACTTCAGCCATATAAACCTTTTTAGTCAATCTTTCATCCTTCATTCTTTCAAAATTCTTATTTATTAAATGGTTTTAAAAGTGAAAAAAAAATTAATTTAATAATTTCACCTCAGAACGGATCAGGAGATAGTTGGCGGGCCGGAGAGCTACATATTATATTTGGAATATAGGTGTCTTTATTTCTTTGGGATAATTCTTACTAGAATCTTCTATATCTGAATCATCTAGCTAGTACGAAATATCTTGAATGTGCTCGTAAAAAATGAAAATTTTAATTTACATAACCCTATAATACATACCTAACACGCACTTGTTCAATTTTAGAACATAACAAGCTCCGCTCAGGCCAAACTCGTGTTTTCAAAGCAATTATATTATCGGTAAGAACAATAGATCGTTACGGACGTCGTCGAGCCTGCGACTTGTTGTGTTGTGGCTACTGTGCAGTGTGCATGTTTTTTAAATTCTTATGTAGGAACTTATTTTGAAAACTAACAAGTTTTGACTCTACCTTTTTAAATTTAATGGAATTTCATGTTTATGGCAAGGTTGTGCCTAGATTTGAACATCATTTATTGAAGGCTTTTGTATAATTATAGTAATCTTTTTAAAAAAAATCAAAACGTTGAAAGCTTTCCAGCTTTCCAGAGTGTTTTCTCAAATTTCTAAAAATACCTAACGAATGGTTTTCAGCGAATGTTTCAGTTACTTTAATCTAAAATTCTAAATATGCTTTACCACATAAGAGATCATTTTAATAGCAGGATACAAACGTATTGGTTTACTGCCACTTATATGCCACAATGCCACATCCTATAATATTAAAAATACTTTAGGTATCTTCTTTACAAGTTAAAATTTAAAAAAAAATTAATTTATTTTAAATATGGTACCTATTTATTACCAATGATCTTATCTCTTTCTTATAAATAAAAATTAAATGCTGTTCGTCGGGTAAGCGCATCACTTGAAAACGGCTGGACCGATTAGTTAATTTTTTTTCAAATATTCGTACCTAATTGTCCGAATAAGGTTTTTAGGGAAAGAAAATATGGAAAAGTAGCCTGGGAAATTGGAAAATTCGGGAAAATGTTTTATTAACCACCCACTAGTTTTTAGGGTTCCGTAGTCAAATGATCCCTTTCGTCATATATGTCCGTCCGTATATGTATGTATGTATGAAACAGGTTTTTATCTCGGCTACCTTTCGATCGATTCTTAAATTAAAATAGCTCGAAAATTAAAGTCAGTTGTTGTCAGAAGTCTTTGTTTTGGTTTCCAACCCCTATTTTACTAAATAGGTCACAGAGTCCACGCACCCCTCCAGAGCAGGATTCCCGGCGCCCCTATCCGCGACATAGTGGCGCCAGACACTTTGCTACTTGGCCTTTACAACCCCCGGGATTTTGTTGTTGCCTATATTTAGGAGACCGTATGAATATGTATCACTGATATATATATGCCGACATAAAGTTTTACAATGTTTTGTCTCCCTCTAATTAATTCATGTAATAGAGATTAACTTATAACTTGTATAACTTTGTCTACCCAATACAACGATTATTATTAGTGAGGCGATTTGTATATATCGGTATGACAAAAGCATATCTTCACGACTTTTAAACATTGCAGTAACAGTGTCTAGTTGTCCATAATAAATGCGCGTCACTTTTTATTTGTTATTTATAGAAAAATTACGAGAATTAGTGCGTATCATTTTTGGCACGATTAAGATTTGAACCTGGGTCTACCCGGGTCCCCAACCGCACTGTTTGTATGGTAATAGACATACCATGTCAGCTTTTTTAGACAAAAAAAATTGGCCAAGTTTCGAGTACGATTTCCCTCAAAATTAATCCCCAAAATCCGATTATTACGCTATACGGTCATGAAACTCTATGTACCAAAGTTTCAACGTTTTTCGTCCAGTATATTCGGAGAAAATAAGCTGTGACAGATTGACAGACAGACACATGAGTGATCCTATAATGGTTTCCGTTTTTTTCATCCAAGTTAGAACCCTAAAAATGACAACTGAAGCGACAGGTTTGCCACCTGCTCTATTTAGACCAAGTAACTAAATATGAACATTTTTCAACGGTCTTTACGTAGAATGTGTGATACAAAGCGTATTGACCGCATCTTGAAGGATGTCATTAGAGAAGAATGCGGAGTGAAAGATGATGTTTTGACTAAAATGAAGAAAAGTAGTTTACTCTGGTTTGGACACGTTGAAAGAATGAAGGATGAAAGATTGACTACAAAGGTTTATATGGCTGAAGTGAAAGGAAAAGGTCGCACTTGGTAAGTAGGTGTAATTTTATTAAACATATAAAAAAAGTTTTGATGAATATAAAAGAAGCGAAAGAGGTATGTCAGGATCGTAACAATTATATTAGATAGCATTCGATTGTCTCTGCCTTTTGGGATCCCCTCTTGGGATGAAAGGCGTGATGATAGATAGATCATAGATAGATGATAGATAGATGATCATTTTTCCCAAAGCCTCTGGCCACACGCCACACCTATTGTTGCCGTAAACATGTAAACCAAAATGAAATGAGTCATAGCGCATGTGCAGTACATTATCTTGTTGGCCTAGTTACTTTCTATATTAGTCTGTATTAGGGAGAAGTGACTTTTCTATTAACACATACTACATTCGCTTCATAGTATATATATATAAAGACGGTGTGTATGTATATCTGTCTGTCTGTCAACAACTATACTAAGCGGATTTGGAAGCGGATTTCATCTATACTTATATTATAAAGAGGTCAACTTTGTAAATTTGGAAATTCTTACACGAATAGAAAGCTTTTTTTCTTTCGAAATCTTAATGACTTTATTTCGTTCCTTTTTTTAAAATAACACACAACAAAACTTAAAAATTA
This sequence comes from Nemapogon koenigi, assembly GCA_963924495.1. Lineage (NCBI taxonomy): Eukaryota > Metazoa > Arthropoda > Insecta > Lepidoptera > Tineidae > Nemapogon > Nemapogon koenigi. The sequence goes on from OZ004643.1 coordinate 270,183, forward strand.
AATAAAACTAAGTAAACCTGCGCGTAGAATTGTGACAAGAATACTGGCTGTATTTCCACGTTGGATCGCGATACTGATTCGTTGAGCAAGTAAAGAGCCTGCCCTCCTGTCACCAGAGGAGATGATCAGTCGTGGCGACATTTTCTTTTATAATTTTTTTGGCATTTGAACCCCACGGACCTAGAGTTTCTACACCAAACAGCACAAAATTGAACTATATTTGCGCCGTTTATTAAACTCTGCGATTTCCGCCGCAGTTCCCGCTTTGGTTGCTGTTTCCCTATCGGAGCTAATGTGTCCGTCCACGCACCTTCCATCCCATACAAGGGGCCCGACCTCGCTCCCAGGGAATTAGAGTCATTCCATCGGGTCTCTTGCCGTCTTCCGAATAATTCGCGTTGGTTCAAGGATAGTAGGGACTTCTATTGACGCAAGAGCCCTTTTGATGGTATCATTGAGGGAGTTGTGGCGAGAAAGCCTGCCTGCACTTTTTATGCAGGAAAGTCCGTGAGTTCCTAATTGATCAACCTCCTTTCCACACGGATGTTTTATCACTCTCTTGTTATCTCGTAATTTACATGCCTGTAATTAGTATGGGATAAACATTATGAGGCGAGTTCTTAAAAGGGAAAAATAAAACCACCAACGGCACCAACCGTCTTCAAATTCTACGGCGAAATTTTTCTTAGTTTTCAGTGCACAAATTTTGCAGTCGGTATATACTACTTTTTATATAATATAAAACTAGTATACGCGTTCGGCGTTGTATTGGAAATAAAATTCATCCCCTTGGGTAGATTGTGATGTCAAATATAATTTTTCAAATCGGATACAGGATAGTTATTTGAGTCTACACAGTACGAACGAACCAACAAATAAACAAACAAAAATTTTTTTAATATATTAGATAGTGACGTAACTTGTCGTTGTATCAGGCGGGGTGACGGGGTGCGAGCGCGTCATCCAAGATCTATGGTAATAATACCATTAATAAGCAAGATGAATTCACAAGCCAAGCGACATAAATTAAATAGCCATTTTAGTAAAAACTCCTCTTGACTAGAGCGAACAAACATTTTTTGTACGAGTGGAATTAAATCTAGGTATATAAATAAAAATTAAATGGTGTTCATTCGTAGCGCATCACTTGAAAACAACTGGACCGATTTAGCTATTTTTTTATGTTCATCTGTCTGCATATAATGTTTTTAGGGAAAGAGAATTTGGAAAAGTTGCCCGGAAAATTGGAAAATTCGGGAAAAGCTAAAAGGCATTTTTTCTATATTGGAGTTTTGTATAAAATAATATTTTTTGTATAAAAAAAATAATAATAATAGGGGATGAATGCATTCGTTTATTTTAAGGTACTTTTACTACGGTAATATAAACGGCACTTTGATACGTTATAAACGAAGAGAGGCGCGTTTGAAAAATGGCCCTATGTTGGCCAACAACTTTTTTAGGGTAATTTTTCGAGTTTTTTTTTGGTTTTGACTGCGGTTCGCAAAAAAGTTTACAACCGATCAGGCTGAAATTTGATGTGGGCTATATACAATACCTACCTTCAGTATCAATTGAAACGCGAGTTATTGAATTTCGAAAAAATAACGTCTGGACCGATTTGGACACACCGCGACTCATTTTGTTCGTCTTGAAATTGCGCATCTTTTTTACGATACACTTTTTTGTACGTTTCTTCAGTTTTCTTCTAGACGCGACAAACATGTTTTTGCCATTTTTACCATTTTTTTTGGGGCCGTACCGGAAATTTTCATCGATACAGATTTGCTTTAATCGTTTTCTATTATTGAGAACTATACCGTAGTATTTTTTATATTGCATTGGAGATATCCGTCTTTATCAAGGGATTTTCAGCTAATTCTATCAGTCTATAAAGTTAACTAAAAAAAAGAATACTTCAAAAAATGTGCACAATCGAATATTTCATTCCATAATTAGAAGAAAGTTGAAGCCAAATTAGTTTTTTTTTCACGAAATTATTATATTATTAAAACTATGCAGTGATTGTTCAGTGTTCATAAATTTGACATAGACACAGGCGAAGCCGCGTTTATTCAACAAGTAGTTATATAAATGGAAAGAAGTTCATTTTGTAGTGTAGGTACTGTACCCAATGTATTTGTGTAAAGTATTTATTGTTGAGCACTGACCTATACTAATGTACTAAATCTGTTACTTATTATTGCAGTTCTCTGAAGTGGTTTCAAAAAAGCTTTTATGCAAGTGCAACCATAGGGTATATTAAATGTATATTAGTATACACGGAATCGTATACATCAGTACATAATATAATACAAAGTCTCCCGCCGCGTGTCTGGGTAAAACTACTAATTGGATTTTTGTTGCGGTTTTAACTATTAGACAGGTTGATTCACCGGGAAGGTTTACGAGTGTTAAACATTGACCTATCATGTTTAGGAGCTGAGTAATAATAGTATAAGTAAATCAGGTCGGGATAAAGTTAGCTTCACTGAGTTATGTCTTGGGTTCGAAGTTAAAATTGCCTGTGTGTTAATAATTAACTTTTTTAAGTACATCGACTTCAAAAATTGTGCACTGTTAATAACGTCAGAATAGCAGATTGCTAAATACTTATACACTTTTTGTTCTCGTTAATTTCGTATGCAAATGATATTTTGACATAAATTTAAACCCAAACTATATTTCTATCAAATAAAGTTTAAATTAATTGGAGATGTTCGGAAGCCTAAAAACGGAGTAACCAATCCGAATCCATATAGCCGTTGCGACGTGACTTAGTAAACAACCAATATAATATACTCACGGTGTCGTTTAAGGGTGGAATTGTAGCGAACATAAATGAAAACACGCGCGGAATTGGCCCTATGTGAGCACCTTAAGTAATAGGTAGTAATTGTCAGACAGACAGATGGCGACTAAATCAAGTGACCAAGGAAGGATATTATTGACCTGGGTTAGTCACTTAACATTTTGACCTCATGCTTGTTATATGATGTAATTGGCACCGTAGACAAGTGCGTAGTTTATACATACCTTCACCGTTCCCAAAGGGGTAGACAGAGAGATGGAACGCCACTTCTATCGATCTGGCATACTTCTCTTGCTTCATCCACGTCCATACATCGTTACATACATGCATTACCTTTTTGAGGACATCTTGGACGTCCTTTCTTTGTTGGTCCTTTTGGTACTATAGCTTTATACATTTTTGCATAATCTCAGCATTCCCCTTTCAATTTTATATACAACACTATCATTCACTCCACACTTTTCACGTACATTAGGTATCATTGCTCTTAAGAAATTTTCATTTTCCCATTGTGACGTTGATCTGTGTAATTTTTAAAATTTTCTAGATTACCAACAATTTGAATACTTACGTAAATAAGCTTATTATTTAAACTTATCTATTTAGAGATAGATATTAGGGGTGTGCGAATAGCGTTCGAATCGAATCGAATCGAATATTAATATTCGATTCGAAAGTCGAAACGACTAATTCGAAAAATTTCGAATAATTCGAATAATTCGCGAAGTATCGAAATATGACTGGATTTTCTATTGTTTTCAATTTAAATTCCATCACAACATGTATCAAAATATTTTTACTTACGAATTATACTAGTATACTTTTTTTTTTTGTTTTTTTTTTCGTACACCCCTATTAGATATATGCTACCGCAGAATTTTTTGTAGATCTTTATATTATCCACAATTATCGCCTACATCATTTTGTTATATCTCTGACGGATTAGACAGCATACGGCATGAAAACTTGATTCACTTATACTGTTAAATGCTCAGCTTCTAAACATGATAGGTCCTTCCCATTGAATCAATCTATCTAATAGTGAAAACCACAATAAAATCCGTTCAGTAGTTTTAGAGTGACAGACAGACAGGACTTTGTTTTATAATATGTAGTGATATGGATTGTTCTAGGGTAGTGTTGCCAGTGCCACATTGTTGTTTATGTAATACAGTGTTCATTTCATTCATGGATTAGACACAATAGAAAACACTATTTAAACTAAATAAAGTTGTTTATTTTAAAAATAAAAAATAATATAATAAAGCAATTGTTTTACTTGAATTTACATTTTACAATTTAGTTATTTGATATTTAATTTGAAAAACATATGGACAGGACTAACATCTACTTTTCTTATAATCTACAATCAGGGGGCCTACTACAATATTTTATAAGTTGAACTTAGATTTAGATTGTTTTTTTATCTGAACTCTGAACTAATAGAGACCGAATATCATTGTATTTACAGCTACCAAATTATAACATTGCAGGACTTATTAAGACCTGCTTTCATAAACATCGTGGTACACCCCCTGTTACATGAAATTAGTATTCTTACATAAATAAATGTGTGTAAAAATAATGTATGTTTTAGGATATTTTATTAAGTTCTAATTATATTACCTACACTATTTAACTTTATATATTTTTCGAAAACCTTGAAAAAATACTCGTAAGGTGGGAGACAAGGCAATGATGGTTTCATTGATAATTATGAATATATAAAATATCTTAATATGTTACAATTTACATTTCTTTCGTGTAATGTATAACAGACAGCGCTGTATCTAGTAAGTAGACTGCTCCGTTAATGATACATAGGGCTCCCACTGCAAGGCCAACCTGAAAATATATTTACAAAACGTGAAAATTTTATATAAAAATATTTCTGCGTCGATTTGTATAAATTATTTTTTTGTTTGACAGACTATTCTTTCCAAAATGGTCACTTTTTCACGACAATTGTCTTCAGGAATATCTCAATTCGGTACATCTAATATATAGAAAACCATATTTCTTTGTTTAACTAACTGTTAAACTACTGGACCGATTTGGAAAAAAATGTTTTTGTATTCTCGGGGAAGGTTATAGGCTATTTAACATCACGCTATCTACACAAGGGGGTGAATTGTATTGCTATTACAACGCGTACGAAGTAGCGGGCAATCGGCTAGTATTTCATTAAAAATAGTTCAGTATTTTTTATTTTGGTTGCTTTTTATTATACACGTTATTATACAGCAGAGAAGTATTCTTTCCAAATTGACTAATTTTATGAACATGGATTCACGTACAGACTTCAGTAGCTGTTCAGGGATTAAAAAACAAACTAATCGTTATATTTTTCAGTTTTAGTTCAGCTATTTCTCATAGGAATTTAGTTATTTAGATGATTTTTCTTAGTCGAAAGGGACGTACCCTTCTGTCTTCGAGTCAGTGAACATGTGGTCAATGTGGTATATTTACCTGTTTCTCAGCAAACACAAACTGGAACTGATGCTCTCCCTGGTATCCTCCCCAGTAATGTAGCGCTACTGCACCCACAGCTATCCACAGGAACACACCCACGAAGTTCATCACTATCTCTGACAGAGCCCTGGAAGCACCGTACGAATAATAAGAACCTTGGTACAGCGTTGAACTGGAAACTGGGGAACTCAGGTTCAATTTTCACTTATGTTAAAAATGCTATCATCCCAGACTTGCCACCCTATTCTGTTTAATAAGGTGACGACTGCCGGAAAGTGGACACTGCTATTGATGTATAAACTATGTAGATGTTTTTTTAAGTGACAGCAGTCAGGGTAGAGAAAAAATATCGGTAAGTAGGCGTAATGTGTTCTATTTAAAAAAAATTGACATAATATAGTCCCAGCACGAATTTCTTTCGTTAAATGTAGTAACGCCATCGTTTCTATCAGATTTTCTATAGAATTCTAATAGATGCTATCTAAACCGACGAATAGTGCTATTAAAATTCCATACAAAAGTTCACGATACCGGTTCAGGGAGAACCTTAGAGTCCATCATCAGGTCTTCCAAATCATATTCATCATCATCCGGTAAATATTTGGTCGGGAAAGATACCTATATTATTACTCTGTGGTTTAGAGTTAAAGATTGTATTGCCCTAAATCGCTAGAGTTGAGTAGTTCTTACCTCTTATGTTCTGTGGTACCAAACAGATATGTAACAACTTGTACCAGTGTGTATATGAGATAGCCCACAATGACACCTGAAGCTATGATCTCGGAGTCAGGGTTCTTCTCTTCATTCAAGTTCCATGTACCGCCCACACCCAGAAACTCTCCATTGTAACCTGTCCTGTATAGTATTAGTACTATTATGTTTATTACCTGCGAACAAAGTATTAAATTAAGTTTGTCATTTTGGATTCATTACACCATCTCTTCCTCTTGCCAGTCCCAAGATACCCAGCAGACAAGTTTCCTAAATTAACTGATATGACAGTTTTGATGCTAAATAAAAACATTTTTTAAAACATATTTCTGTGCCTCAAGTGAGAAAGGGACAATTCCAAGTAGCTACTTTTTAGGAGAGTCAAAACATATTTTTTTAATTTAGATTATTTTTTGTATGTACTTTATTTTTTTAAATTAATCCAATTGTAATCATTGAAATTATAGTAGATTGTTTAAGGGGCAGATAACACCTATATACGATTATTTAAAGAATGTTTTAGCAAAAACAAGACAATTTCCAAGATTGAAAAAAATATATATTATTCTACAGGATATAATTGATATAATTGTCATTCTGAAAACGCGATTACACAATTTTCGCTCGATAGAAAATAATCCCAAAATGTGGTCTCTGAAAGTTTTCAAAAAAAGAAAACGGCGGTACTAGTGATTTTAGTACTATGACATTTAATTTGTTTTTGTAATATTCAATTACCCATATAATTGTCATTTGTATATTCAAATAAATTGTATAGTTATTTAAAAAATAATGATTATGTCAAATGGCGCTTACGATTTCTACTCTGAGCGGAAACGCTTTAGCTCTTCTTTATTCACACTCGCCTTGTCGGCAGTGACGGCTGAATCGTGATGCTAGACGGTCGCGGCCACTCGATTGCTCAGAAGTTTTTGTATTATTTGTGTATTTTTTGGCTCAAATTTAATTTATTAATGGTAAACTTTATTCATAAATGACATTACCGTAGCGATTAGGCAATATTTTCATAAGGAAGTTGCTATTTGTATACTTTAGTCTAGGAGTCAGCGTTGCTTTTTGTGAGCGTAACTATATTAAATAATTAACTCCAGTATTGGAAATAAGTTAATAAACAGCAAAGTAGGTAGGTAGGTATTACATAGAAAATGCGTACGGGAAACATATTGCAGAAGTCATTGCAAGGCAAATAAAATTATGATATACTAGCTTTTCCCCCGTAGAAAAATTTATATGTGCCAGCCCCAAGGAATTCCGAAATATAAATTAGCTCATGTCATTATCTCTGTGCAAATATCACGTCAATCCGTTGCTCCCATGTTGCTCCGTATTGATTTGAATAAAAAGGACAAACAAACACTCTTTCGCGTTTGTAATATTTTATCCACGCACGCTTGATGGAAAACTTATGATAGACTAGCTTTTCGCCCCGGCTTCGCGCGTGGAAGTATTTGAAAAGTGACAAGCCCGAAGGATTTGTGGGATATGTCATTAAAATCAAGTCAATCCGTAGATTAATTAAAAAAAGGACAAATAAACACTATTTTGCATTTGAAACATTACCTAGTAAGGAAGTTAAAATACCTACCCTTTATCCAAGCTTGATGATAAAATTACGATAAACAATGTTACATACGTATTGGTTTTACATAATAGACCCTCCTACTAGCTATTCGCCCCGGCTTCGCCGTGGAAATATTTAAAGAGTGGCAAGCCCGAAGAATTTTTGGGATATAAAGTAGCCCATGTCATTATTTATATCTCCAACTATCTCTGTGCAAAAAATCAAGTCAATCCGTTGCTCCGTATTGATTTGAAAAAACAAACAATCACTCTTTCGCATTTGTAACATTAGTAAGGAAATTACAATACCTACCTATTATCCAAGCTTGATGATAAAATTACGATATACTAGCTATTCGCCCCGGCTTCGTCGTGGAAATATTTAAAGAGTGGCAAGCCCGAAGAATTTTTGGGATATAAAGTAGCCTATGTCATTATCTATATCTCCAACTATGTGCAAAAAATCACGTCAATCCCTTGTTCCACAAAACGTGAAAAAAGTAAAAGAAGTAGAATTATAGAACCTCTTCTACATGGTTGGACAACGCCGCAACGCCGCTGGTCAGCCAAAATTTTTAATTCGACATTATACTAAATTTCGACTAATTTTAGGGTTCTGAATTCGAATTTGATATCGATTTCAAAATTCAATATCACGAATTCTGTCAATTTCTTAAAATTCGAGATTTTACTAGATTTCGACTAATTTTAGGGTTCTGAATTCGAATTTGATATCGATTTCAAAATTCAATATCACGACATCTGTCAATTTCTTAAAATTCGACATATACTAGATTTCGACTAATTTTAGGGTTCTGAGTTCGAATTTGATATCGATTTCAAAATTCAATATGACGACATCTGTCAATTTCTTAAAATTCGACATTATACTAGATTTCGACTAATTTTAGGGTTCTGAATTCGAATTTGATATCGATTTCAAAATTCAATATGACGATATCTGTCAATTTCTTAAAATTCGACATTATACTAGATTTCGACTAATTTTAGGGTTCTAAATTCGAATTTGATATCGATTTCAAAATTCGATATGACGACATCTGTCAATTTCTTAAAATTCGACATTATACTAGATTTCGACTAGTTTTAGGGTTCTGAATTAGAATTTGATATCGATTTAAAAATTCAATATCACGACATCTGTCAATTTCTTAAAATTCGATATTATACTAGATTTCGACAAATTTTAGGGTTCTAAATTCGAATTTGATATCGATTTCAAAATTCAATATGACGACATCTGTCAATTTCTTAAAATTCGACATTATACTAGATTTCGACTAATTTTAGGGTTCTGAATTCGAATTTGATATCGATTTCAAAATTCAATATGACGACATCTGTCAATTTCTTAAAATTCGACATTATACTAGATTTGGACTAATTTTAGGGTTCTGAATTCGCATTTGACATCGATTTCAAAATTCAATATATCTACATCTCTCATTTTCTTAAAATTCGACATTATACTAGATTTCGACAAATTTTAGAGTTCTAGACAGTAAGTATAGTGTATGTGATTAAACATTTTTTTATTATATCAGGAAGAAACAACAGTTGGACGAAAATACTACGTGTGAAACAACTGAAACGTCAGATTTTTCATTGACAGAGTAAGTTTCTTCGTACGATACATAAAATTGAGAATTAATAGATTTACAACACACTTGTTTTTGGAGTTATTATTTTACATCCTGTACTTGTCGTGTAATGTTTATAAAAAATTTGAAATTTTACATATAACTGTAAACTTTGTGTAAACAATGTGTCACTAGCAGAAACTCAAGAAAATGTTACCCTTCTTTCTAAATCTACCGATGACGTTCCTGACCTTGACGTTATATTATAATAATAATGTAATGTAATTTAATGTATTGTAATTTAAGGTAATGTAGATCCTAGATTCACCAGAAAGCTTCAAATAAGAGAACCGATTGGAGATAAAAATATAGTATTGCAACAGCAAGACCTGAATGTAATTGCAAGACCGACAGTTGACAAAGATTTTCCCTCCAATCAACCTACATGTTCACGATATTTAAGTTTTAACAATTTCTAAATTTGTACATATTTTTATTTTGTTCATCATTTATGTTTAGATTAAAGTACTATTTGAATATTATGTTATGGGTTAAAAATGTGAATACTAACATGTCTATGCAATGTCAAATTTCGACTAAACAAGTTCAAGCCGAAGTGGCTAGGTGGGAGGCACCGCGCTGCTAAACGCTGAGGTCGCCGATTCGAATCCCATACGTTGCGAATTTTATTTTGTTTTGATTTATATTTTTACGATTTGAATAAAATGCAGGTAATTTAAAATATTCATTCACTATGGAATTTTGATGTGAGCAGCACATATTTATATGGAAATTATTGTTATTATAAAGTCACTATTTTGTGCAATATTAATGTGTTATGAATGTTAGAGGAAACCTTAAAATTCGTCGAAATTTAGTATAATGTCGAATTTAAAAAAATTACAGATGTTTTTTGAAATTAACGTCAAATTTTAAGAAGTTGACAGATGTCGTCATATTGAATTGTGAAATCGATATCAAATTCGAATTCAGAACCCTAAAACTAGTCGAAATCTAATATAACGTCGAATTTAAAGAAATTTACAGATGTCGTTATATTTAATTGTAAAATCGATATCAAATTCGAATTCAGAACCCTAAAATTAGTTGAAATCTAGTATAATGTCGAATTTTACGAAATTGACAGATGTCGTCATATTTAATTTTGAATTCGATATCAAATTCAAATTCGAATTCAGAACCCTAAAATTAGTCGAAATGTGTAGTATAATGTCGAATTTTAAGAAGTTGTCAGATGTCGTCATATTGAATTGTGAAATCGATATCAAATTCGAATTTAGAACCCTAAAACTAGTCGAAATCTAGTATCATGTCGAATTTAAAGAAAATGACAGATGTCATATTTAATTGTGAAATCGATATCATATTCGAATTCAGAACCCTAAAAATAGTCGAAATCTAGTATAATGTCGAATTTAAAGAAATTGACAGATGTCGTCATATTCGATTTTGAAATCGATGTCAAATTCGAATTCACAACCCTAAAATTAGTCGAAATCTGGTATAATGTCGAATTTTACGAAATTGACAGATGTCGTCATATTGAATTGCGAAATCGATATCAAATTCGAATTCAGAGCCCTAAAATTAGTCGAAATCTAGTATAATGTTGAATTTTAATAAAATATCAGAGCTCGCTTGTCACATTTCAAACATTTCCACGAGCAAAGCCGGGGCAAAAAGCATCATTTTATCATCAAGCGTGTAAATAGGTAGTTATTCCTACTTCCTTACTAATATTACAAACGTGAAAGAGTGATTGTTTGTTTGTTGATTTGTCCTTTTTAACGTCAATACGGAGCAACATCTTATAAAATATTTTTTGACAGATTACTAAACGACAACTAATCCCATACAGTATGTATGGTATTAGGAGACAAATAATCACATGCAGTCCTGTGTCAGACGACAATTACTGATCACATACAGTCTAGTATTAGACGCCAGACGGCAACTAAAAGCGTGGTCTCTCTAACTATGATAGTCTCTCGCAGGCTAGGTCGGAAAAAGGGCGTGACTTAAAACATCAAATTGTCAAGGACGCTGACGATTATCAGCCCCTTAAATAATCCTATAAAAATAGTCAAAATCTTTCCATGATCGAAGTGTAAAAATAATTACAAAAGTATTTAGTGAAGTCGAGTTGAAGAAATTTTCACAAAAAAAAGCGTTCGAAATTTGTACTTTGAATGAAGTCCAGTTAAAACATGTTTCTTAGACCATTATTCCAAAGATATTTTATTGTTTATTACCTCGATCTAGGATTTTCAAAAGGATCTCTAAGACAAAAAAAGTCTTCCATTTTTAATAAATATTTTACGGCCATCCCGTTTAAGTTCAAATCCCTTCAGCCGTTGTCCTAAAATAGTATACTTTCTCTCAAAAGTACATGACGGTGCTGCCTAGTTCTCACAATATTTCTTCGATATGTGTCCCCCTCCCTGTCTACCATTGACTATAGTAAGGTCGTAATGCGTCACAAACTCACAATATAAAACAATGAATCAGAATAAATAAATATGTTGTCACATCTAACATGTAACCTGGTGCCTGCAGTTACTTCTCAAATAATTACTCTATGACTCATTCTACGAGTACAAAACTCGTATACTACTTTACATTATTATTCGTTCTGTTTTTTTATTATATATTAAGGCTAGCTGTGCCTTGCGGTTGCACCCGCGTTAATGGTTACTGCTCCGCTCCTTTGGGTCGTATCGTGACGTTAAACCTTCCTCAACAATTCGGTAGGTAAAGTAAAAGTTAAGGTATGCTGAATCCAAAACCGTTTCGAAATATTGGTTTAATAATCAGTATTTTTCAATTTATAACTCTTAAAATCGTGAGATTGTCTTTATTTTTTCAAAAACAAATAATTTACTTAACCTACATTTCACCTATGAATTACGTCATTATATCGGCTAAATAAAAGCAAAATATTTACTTGTCAACTTGTCAACCAATGTTACCCTGTTACTAGATATACTTCTATATCAGTAGTTTTTATAACTAATCTAGTTTATTATTTAGGAAGAATGTTTAAGCATTTTTTATGGTAGGATATTCTTTGACCTTTGTATATATTTTGTATCACAACAACTATGCAGACTACGGTATTAAAGCCGTAAAGATGTGTTTCTTTGTTGTTGTTTTAATATGTTTTATGTAGAAGTGGTAGGTTTTGGTAGATTTTGTAGGATTTAGAGACGGCAACACTATTGTTTGTTAAATGTCAAAGTCAAAGAACACAGATGTTCTTTTTTCTGTACCAACATATCAAAGGTATTGAAGTATTCAGCCGACAAAATGACGTCATCAGTGCCAAAAATTTGATAATTTATTATAAAAAAACTACTATATAGAAATAAAAAATATTCAAATTAGTTTCTTAAAATAGCTTAATCTTTAAAATAAAAATATAAAAATCGTACCTTAGCTTTTACTTTAGGTACATACCGAATTGGGCTATCAAATGCAAAAATATTTTTTTCAAATCCGAGAGATTAGCACGTTCAGCTTTATTATTAGTATGTATAGCTTCGTATAGATTTAGGGGAGAATATAGGTATTTTGAATTTTTTTTTGAAAATCTTATCTTGGCACTGTAAAATTATAATTACTGTATTTATGTGTGTGGGTGATGGATTGGATAATATAAGAGCAATTAAATTAGTATTGAAATCGCATTTAATAATTTTTGTATTTGTTCAGAAATTGAAAGGTCTTTGTCATTTCGGATTTGATGGGAATTTATATAAGTACTTTTCAATTTGTAACTTATAATCAACTTTATCTATTTTAGTGCTAGATGAACAATCATTTCATAACAAAAATGTCAAGAATTTCATCAATTTCCGGGAAATGAGTTTGTTTTTGTTCCTGAATAATTCAGAAATGATTCATATATATAGCGTCACCATCACAGAATACACAGAATTACTACCTATCTATAGATTAGAGAGATTATTGTTTATCATAACTTTGTTTTTGATAACAACTTGTTCAGTTAATTTTTTTTTTTTAAATTTAAGTAAACGAAATATGTGTGTAAAGTATATCAGTATAGTATAAAGACCCGCTCCGGCCCCCCGGCTACGCACGTTAGCCTATGTGACTCTCCGGCCCTACAAGTCACATATCTAATCTCTGTGCAAAATAACATTGATTCCAATAATTCGAATAGATTATTGCAAATTTCTTCATGGTAAACATATAGATAAAATGATACATTTAAAACACTTGCTGTATGTTATTCATCTGTCGTTCCCTATCTCTCAAGAAATAATGAATGACTTGATATTATGACTCCATCACTAATACAAGATGAGTGTACTCCGGAAGTAAGTGATATCCTTCAATTAAACAATATAAATCTTAGTTTCCGTCCCTCATCTCTGCTAATTAATATTTATTAGCTGTAAATTGCTTTATACAGGGTTTCTTCGTGTTTAGGTAGATATTTTTTAATGAATTAACAAGCCGTTAGTAATTTAAAATTCATGTATTACAAAGATGTTGACATATTTAAGTAAACACGGTCATACTGGCATTAGTTTCAAATGAATGTACACTGACGAACAATATAAAGAAGCCACTTACTTATCATGAAATATTTCCGAAACCACGCCAGATAGCTTTTTGAAATAAAAAGCAACAATCAAGTGTTATTAATAATGGTTAAAACCACCCAATGGAATCAAAACAAATTTAATTAAATTGCTTTTTGTAGGCAGTTTGGAAGTGGTTTTTTTATATTGCTCGTCAGTGTATTAAATCTATCGTCACGTCTTTTATCCCACGAGGGATAGGTAGAGACAGACTGTGCCACGATCTTGATTTTTTTTATCTTACCAGACAAATAAACTATTTCTTTATAATATTTATAAAAACAAAGTATATTAAAGTTTACAAATTGTAACAGACTTCAAGATCAGAGAGTAACTTTATTAGGTTGTTATTTAATTGGTGGGCACAGTAGACTACTATTAACATTTGACCTTCCTGTACTCCCGTACTCCCGTATGGTGTGTGGTGTATGGTGTGCTCTCTGCGGACACATACCTACTTGCAGTGTTTATTTTATTATTATAATCACGACTGTCTTCCATTAACGTGGGTCAAATATCGAATACCTACTTAGTTGATGAAATACAAGCTTATTATCACAATATCTTCGATATTACGAGCTATAAGTAGCCATGTTTTTAAAACAAAACTTCATTTTTTCGTTCAAAAACTATACATTTTCAATGTGAGTATTCGAGATTTGCAATGTTTGTGACAGAAATAAAATTCTAATTTGAGGTGATTTTTATATGTGAAATATATAATTTTTGACCCCTCCCACTAATGATGGACGTTATTTTCAATAAGCGTTTCAAGAAAGTTTTGGCCATATAATGAAAAAAGCTTAAGTTTTAAAAATAACTGTTTCCAAAAATACTCTGACTACGGCGCTCGGCAACCCTGCTGCTGCCGCGAACGTTTTTATTTAAATTTTTACTCTATCTATGCCTTTAACAATAAATTCAAAATTCTACTAAAGCTATTTCCGGAAAGTGTTTTGGTGTTCTCTTAAAATGTACCGTAATGATGTTACATTAAACTCAATGACATTGGAGACTTGGTCTTCCGCTGGGTACGCTGGAACCGTAACACGGTTTCGGGAGCTGTAAGGACAACCCGTGAAGAAAGAAAAAAAAAAGAAACAAAAAAGACATTGATTAAACTGATATTGTACCGACTGACATAATAACTGTTTCCGTTCGATATATGAATGGTAATTTTTGTTAAGTAGTTATTGCTTTTTAAGCATTGGGAACAAAAAAGCGTTTTTATAAAAACTGTTTCGTTGTATAAAAAACACGAAACGACTCTGCTCTACAATGAAAATCTCTAAATTTAATTAATTATGTTAATGGAGCTAGAATGTTCAATATAGGTCCTGTTTATTATGACAAAACTATAAACAATGATTACAAATACCTTCCTTTTCATTGTAATACATATTAGGACATAGAATGCAATACAGTCATACTTTGTTATTAGTGTCGCGCAATAGCCAAGGTAGAGTGGGGAATACTTGTAATCTTTGGGGTATTTAAGACCTTGGAAATGTATTTATTTGCTTCGTATGCGATTTGTTCATTTTGTGGAATTGATCAAATAGTATGAGATTGAAAATTTGCCTATCGCTCAGAGCATTCAAATTCGATTACTTTTTTTCAAACTACTTTTTACTACTTAGCTCCCTAAAAACCTAGCACGAATGTATTTTACAAATACAATACAAAATGTATTGAATCTCTTTGAGTTATCCATTATTTTTCACAAACAAAATTTAAATTATTTGTTTCATTGACATTGCCAAATCTTAGGGCAAAATAATAGAATGTTACTATAATAACATAGTTATATAGTCAATGAGGTGTTATGTGAATAAAGCAGATAGGGTGTATCGCAGCACCTAAGTATACAATATTTTAGTTTACATTCTGAATTCTGAATAATCAATTACTTTGCTAAGGCAAAATGCCTATTCTATACTAATATTCTATAGAGGTAAAGTTTGTGAGTTTGTGAGGTTGTAGGGGGTAACCTCTGGATCTACTGAACCGATTTTGAAAATTCTTTCACTAATAGGAAGCTACTTTATCCCTGAGCGCTATAGGCTATATTTTATTTTGATCGAAAATATACACGGGCGAAGCCGGGGGCGGACAGCGAGTATGGTATAAACGTAGAAATAAAAGTAATTGTGTCCGTAAAGTACTGATGGCGAAGTTGGCGAGTTTGTGAGTAATTGTGTATCATCTAATGACGTTGTATTAGAGATAAGAGTTTAGTTAACAGTTTACTTTACAATTTCAACATTGTAGGAGCCAAAATTAAGGGCACGCGTTATCATTTACTAAGTTATGTGTTATCTTACACGTCGCCATGTTTTAACTTTATATTTAGGGTACCGTAATACCTCTACTATAGTGAACCTACTTGGATTCAACGTCATGTCATGGCGACCAACGAACGCGTCTCGCCGTGACATGATGGGGAATCCAGTTTAATCCCGTCCGCGCTGTGATAGTGATGTGTTAATAGGGCATATCACGGTCGGCGGGATCATCTTAACTTAACACTTTAAAGGCTATAATACTTGACATTGGCAAATCACAGATTAACATTGGTGGAGCTATAATAGAAAGAAAAAGAAGAAATACAGCTATTTGTCTCTGAGGATATGTAAGTTAGCCAAGCGTTATGTACCTAAATGGATATACATACAATAAAATTGGGTATGTAAAGTAAAAACTAAGGCTATATATAATATATTTTTATTTCAAACTATTTTAAGAAACTAATTTGATTTTTTTTATTTGTAGTTTTTTTTATGATAAATTTTCAAAGTCATGACGTCATCATTTAGGTAAAGTCGCCATTTTGTGTATAGTAGTACCACGGAACATAAACTATACTTATAAATACTTAGAAATTTGATTATAAATAAAAAAAAAATTGTTTATAAAAAACTACTGCATACTAAATATTCAAATTAGTTTCTTAAAATAACTTAATATTTGAAATAAAAATATAAAAAGCATAAGTATCTTAGTTTTAACTTAACATACCAAATTCAGACTTTATTTCAGATAAATTCTTATTTGATACTGGCTGATTGTTGTATTAGGAATACAACTCACCCCCTTAGGGTAGTATTTACCAAGAATTGGTCTATCAAATATATAATAAAATACATTTTGACAAACGAACAAATAGTTATAAATAAATATAAATATTATGATACTAAATTTTGTTCTACTCGACATGTGCAAAGCTCGTGCATAATAATGTTAAAGATTCGATTATGTATTAACATATCCAGAAATTAGAGATACAATTGTTTTTGTCCTAATTGGAGAAGTTTTTGTCTATGAACAAAATATCTATAGATGAATTAAACCTTTTAAAATTTGGTAATTCTGAACATTAGAACCTCGATTGACCATTGCGTTATAAGTAGGTATACCTACTTAAGATGAGAAAATGTGTTTAACCCGTTAAAATGTTGAGGTAGTTTGAGATGAGTTACTTCAGATTCTTACTCAATGTTCCCAAACTAGGATAGTCCCACACGGGTACCACAATACCAGTGGTACAGTGGTACAGTGGTACCTTGAGTATGTAGGGCGTGGCGTTATCTGTTTATGATATTGATTCAACCGTACTACGATACACCGGACTGATAATTAATTTTTCATAGAACCCTTCACATTCCACTGAATTTATATCATGCCTTTGTCATGGTTTCATTTATTTGTGCAATAAAAACAAATGCTTTTGTCTGTCTGTTTGTTTGTGATATTTATAAGTTCAGTAGCGAAGAACAAATGCAGTTTGACGATGATCAGGTTTGCACTTATTGAGAAGCTTTTTATCTTAAATTATGCGCGAGCATATTAATAATTTAAATTAATACATTATATTTATTTCTAACAAGGGCATTTACACAATTCGCCGAAATTGGTTACTGCTTACCTCCCAAAAGACGCAGCGTGATGTTTTATACACATAAACTTCCTCGTGAATTAGTATTAGTGAAAACCGTATCAAAACCGGTTCAGTAGTCAGATATACCAACATAGAAACTAATAAATGATGACACATATATATATCTTGCATCGTATTATAAATCACAAATATAAAATTAAACTCACAATTTTGAACGCCTTCACTACGATCGTGGCTATCGTTTGGACGGACACCATTTTGACACTTTTTGTCACTTTTCAGCACAATTATGTCACTTTTAATGATAATACTATTAGGACCGGTATTAGTCGCAGTTAGTCCTTCAGGCAGATACTAAAACAAAATCGCTAATGTTTTTATCTATACAAGGTTTTATCTAATCTTTAGATATTGCTACATGTAGGTAGGTACTTTTGTTTCGTTTATATGTTTTGTCTCACTTGCTTGATATACTACGGTATTGCTTTATTAGCAAATAGCGAGGCTATGAAGGTTTTCGAATGAAACAATAGAAAAAGGATGAGATGAGAAAAGCAATGGTTTGGATAAATATATAGGAATAAGGATGATGAATAATAATTAATTGATAGTTTATAGAATAACTTAAAAAAACACGCTATTTGTGCACCCATATGTCTTTGTGTTCACTGAACTGGCACATAAAGATATTTGATTTGATTTGACTACGCACACTTGCGAAAACCAAATGAGCCTAAACTTGATGGGGTTACGTCGTTTCGTAACAGAGTTCCTGTGGCCACCTTCCGGCTCCATCATCAGATCAAATTGATGGTACCAAAATATTGTATTTTCATCCGAATTACAAAGCACCAAATATTATAAATGCGTGCTTTTTTGTCATGCTTTCACGTTAGAACAGTTGGATCTTAGAGCCTAATAGATACTCGAGTTAGATGGCCGGAAAGCGACAAGGCTACTTTTTGTCCTGTAAATCCTTCGGATTTTTTTATGTCACATATTATAGTAATTTATAAAATAAAGTACGTGTGGCGAGTTCTGTTGAGGTATATTTAGATGGAAAAGCCTCTAAGCTCTCGGTAGAGTGTAGTATATTCCTTGCCTCTAAGTAAATGAGATTATACAATTTCACAGTTGTTAGAAATTGAAGAGGTAAAACTGCTATATAACCTAGTTTTAAATAGCCTTAAGTTTCCAGTGTTGTGTACAAACCCTAACAGGTGGCGACTCTATCGTTTATAATATTTATTCCCCGTCACATAGTACAACAAGTGCGTGTTATCTTATCGTATATAGGTAGGTATCTTTTCCGTCGAATTAGTAGCAAGTGTTTGTTACATTGAATCATAAATATTCACAGAAATATCACGACCACAATATATAGTGGAGGCAGGTACAGAGGGAACACGGACTGTATCATCGTTGGGTATATATCATATTCATTACTCGTACTTCTAGAAGAGATATGAAAAATACTTTCTTTGTGGATAATTATACTGTTGTTTAACTAGGTAAACGTTATGTCAATTTCTAGAACAGGCCCTAAGTGAGTGAGTAAGTGAGACAGGTGAAGTGAGAGCTAGATATTGACTGTGGCTAGATGCTCGTACCGGTAGTTAAGTTATGAATGACCGGAACTATGCCAGTGGGACACTACGCACTGTGCACTGTGCACTGTGCACTTGTCGCTCATACTCACTGACCGGAACTATGCCAGTGGGACACTACGCACTGTGCACTGTGCACTTGTCGCTCATACTCACTGACCGGAACTATGCCAGTGGGACACTACGCACTGTGCACTGTGCACTGTGCACTTGTCGCTCATACTCACTGACCGGAACTATGCCAGTGGGACACTACGCACTGTGCACTGTGCACTTGTCGCTCATACTCACGTACTATGAAAATATTCGATTCTTCAGAGTTGTAAATGGATTTTATAGAGAAACGAATTTTGTGAAGACTGAGCAAGTAGTTTTATGGTTAGATATACTTAGATAAAAGTAGGTAAAGCGGGTAAATCCATACTAATATTATAAAAATGCGAAAGTAACTCTGTCTGTTCCGCTTTCACGGGTAAACCACTGAACCGATCTTGATGAAATTTAACAACAATAACCACTAAACCCTTAGGGAAGGACATAGGCTACTTTTTATTTAAAATACACCCTTCTAAGGAGGTATTATAGGGGATAAAAGTTAGTTTATTAATATATCATAGTTAGGCTTACTGCAGTGTCAAAAAACCATAGGTACATTTGTTCCGCAATCGTATATTATATTTATACCGTATAAAATGTTTTAACTTATAGAAGTTTTCTACCAACCACTTTTAATTTACCATTATGGTCGCAAGTGGCTATACCGTTAGTGGTCTACATTAGAGAAAA
This sequence comes from Nemapogon koenigi, assembly GCA_963924495.1. NCBI lineage: Eukaryota > Metazoa > Arthropoda > Insecta > Lepidoptera > Tineidae > Nemapogon > Nemapogon koenigi. Next base: position 290,279 of record OZ004643.1, read on the forward strand.
TGTCAAAAACTTTTCGTAACAATTTTAAAACACCACCAGCCATAGTTTGAAAATTAACCTCGCCCTGGCGTAACGGCCCTCGGTGTCTTTGTTATCGTTTTGTTCCGCTTTTCTAATGACTTTAAAATCGTTTATAAACTTTCGGGTCTACATTTTAGATGATATTTTGCAACTTTTGGTTAAATTGTGAAACTACCTTTTGTGATTTTTGAACATCTAAGCCTAGAGCCCTAGAGTCATGTGGTTGAGGAATGAATGGGCCAGAATTCATAGACTCATCATTACTGCTCAACACCAGGCGGTGGTCCTAATTTGCTCGTCTTACTATTAATTACCTCAAGCCGTTTCTTGACACACAGACAGATAGATAAACGGCCACTAAGTGTTCCCTTTTTTCTACGTGACCATACAATTAAGAATATTCCGTAAATGTTTTCAGGAGCTGGGCCTAGAGATCACAAACGAACAGATCGCAGAACTAGAAGGTGCCATTCACGAAATAGACTGGAACTCGGCAGCAGCTCATGAAAAGAGCGTCCGTCATGATGTCATGGCACACGTACATACCCTGGCAGAAAGATGCCCAGGTGCAGCACCTATAATTCATCTGGGAGCAACATCTTGTTACGTGGGGGATAACACAGATCTGATCATCATCAGGGATGGTCTCAGTCTACTGCTTCCCCGATTAGCTGCTATCATAAGCAGACTGGTTAAATTCGCCGATGAATTTAAGTGAGTATATTTTTACTACATAAATACCCGCTTACAAAGCCGAAACTATATACCTACCAAACGTCGCAAATACGCATCTCTTCCTGAAGAATACATATTTGTTGCGTTTGGAGTGGAAACACTGGGTCCGTGGGGACCTGACGCACGACACCTCTACAAAGAAATAGCCAAAAGATTGATAGAGGTGTCCCACGACCAAAGAGCTGGCTCATATTTGGCTCAAAGTATTGCTATTCAACGTGGCAACGCAGCCAGCCTTATGGGCACCTCCCAGAAGCGATCTTGATGATTTTTTTTATTTATAGGTTTATTTGTATATAGCATAGTAAGTATATAATTTAATTGTTTTTTATTATATTTAATTTAATTGTCATGTAAATTCTTTAATAAATTAGAGTCATAAATACCCCAAAAAATATAAATTCATGCAAATTTATATTTAGGACGTTGACTAAAATTAAACCAAGAATTGTAAAATAATAAACGTAGAACTATTTGAATATCAGTTTTATTGCGATGGCTGGCGTTTCATTGTTTACACATAAAAAAATTAGAACTTCATGTCAGGAGTCAAGTCTTCCTTATTTAGCCAATGGAATGGCGTTTATATACCTAAAGAGTGATTAGCTCTGTTGAGGTATTTTGGATAAAAAGTTTGTTTGATATGTGTGTTTTTTACTACTCGGCTACAGACGTTATTTTTTTTAATTCTAATAACCAAATTGTGATTTTCAGGTCTCAACCAATCTTGGGCTTCACTCATCTACAACCGGCACAGCTCACAACAGTCGGTAAGCGAGCTTCACTCTGGATCAGTGACCTTCTCATGGACGAGCGTGCCCTGTCCCGCGTGAAGGAGGACCTCAGGTTCCGTGGGGTGAAGGGGACCACAGGCACTCAAGCTTCTTTCATGCAACTCTTCAAGGGAGACAACGAGAAAGTACGCGCCCTCGACAAGAGAGTCGCTGAGTTGGCAGGCTTTAATAAGCGATACCTCGTCACTGGACAAACTTACTCCAGAAAAGTCGATGTGGAGGTGATCTCTGCATTAGCGGGACTTGGATCCACCGTGCACAAGATGTGCTCCGACATACGTCTTCTCGCCTCCCGAAAGGAGCTGGAAGAACCTTTCGAAGCCACTCAGATCGGCTCCAGCGCTATGCCCTATAAGAGGAACCCTATGCGGTCGGAGCGCTGCTGTTCTTTAGCGCGACATCTGATCACTCTTCACGCCAATGCTGCTAACACCCACGCTACTCAGTGGCTCGAGCGCACGTTAGACGACTCGGCTGTAAGACGCATCACCTTATCCGAAGCTTTCCTCTCTGCCGATGCCATCTTATTGACTCTACAAAATATTTGCCAGGGGATGGTTGTCTATCCCAAAGTTATCGCGAGGCACATCGCCCAGGAGCTCCCGTTTATGGCTACTGAAAACATTATCATGGCCATGGTGCAAGCAGGCGGTGACCGCCAGGTTTGTCACGAGAAAATTAGAGTGTTGTCTCACGAAGCTGGTGCACAGGTCAAGCAGTTCGGCCGTGACAACGACTTGATCGAGCGCGTCAAGCAAGATGGCTACTTCGCACCGATTTTGTCACAACTGGATAAAATCTTGGATGCATCTACTTTCATTGGCAGAGCACCAGACCAGGTTACCGAATTCATCGAGGAAGATGTCGACCCTGTTTTGTCTAAATATAAGGATAGTCTAGAGGCTCTGGAGAAACCAGTCACTTTAAACATTTGATAAGGTTCCTATACAAACCAAATACATAATATAAGCGAAATTAAACTTCAATGTTTTATAGAATATTAAAAGTATATTATATTAAAGTATATAAAGTAAAGTATATTTCCGGTTCCTGTTTTAACTGTGACAGACGTGTCGTGAATCTTCTCCAACAAATTATTGAGTTTAACTAGTAATTATCGCAACGCAGTTTAGTGGTGTATAGTTGAAGATAACACTGTGGAATACACACCTACAAACAAGAAGAATCAGAAAATCAAGCACAAGACCAAAAATACAAGTAACATAACATTTGGAATAATTTGAATTAGATAATAACGGCTAATTTAACGGTTGTTATTGTTTTGAAATTTTATGTGTTGACTTTCGAAACAATCAAATTATGACAGTGACACTATAGAAACGTCGTTCAAGAGTTACGTTCCGGTTAACACAGTGTTCGCAATTTATTGCCGCGATCATTGCTCATCGAATTACGGTTCGTTCTACGCATAATATTAAGAAATCTGACAGCTTGCGTTTGGAGTATAAAAAACTTTTGATTGAATTTTTCGCAACGTTTCGAAAATAGTAAAGCTAAATACCGAAATAAATAAACTATTGTATTTATTATGGAAATCAACATGGATTCACAAATGGAAATTCTACTGGCTAGAATTCAGGTACAGATAGACAAACAAACAGATACTATAACAGAAAGGGTCACAAACAATTTAATACAAATAGTGGACGAAAGACTGAATATCGTGATAGAAGAAACTAAATCTCTGAAACTCCAAGTGGAAAATCTTCAAACCAAAATCAAGTACATGGAGACGGAGAAAAAGAGAAACAACCTAATGTTTTTTTGTTTCGAAGAAAAACAACAAACACAACATGAACTAATGGAGGATATTATAAATTTACTTTCAAGAAATTTAAAGATCAACCTCGAGAGACACGAAATAGAGAAAGCATATAGAATAGGAGTAAGGAAAGATAATAAAAGACGCCCAGTTCTGGTGAGCTTCAATACAACATGGAGAAGAGACGACATACTAAAAAATAGAAAAGAAATGCCAACAGAGATGTACTTTAAAGAAGATTTTTCCAAGGAGGTATTAGAGATAAAAAGGAATTTACTGCCAAAATTAGAAGAAGAATGAAAGAAGGGACGTATAGCTTACTTAAAAAATGACAAACTCATAGTAAAAGATATTACTCACAGAGACAATAGAAAAAGAGAGCTTTCCCAATCACCATCAAATTCTAAAAGTGTCCCTAAGAAAATTAATAAACCAAATATATTAAACTATGTAGCGCGAACAAGGCCACAATCATTTTCGAGAATAGATCCTACAAAAAACTAGTATATAACATCGGTAACCGGACATCAAAACCAACATATAGCTCAACTACCTTATCAAAAAATTTTGAATTAATTCCCCCAAGCCGGTTGGTCTCCGTGTGGGGAAATAAAGACCAAATCCCTCCAACAAAAAATAAAAATAATCACGATCACAACAATGTAATAAAAGTCAAGACTTGTAATGAGCATAATATATTCATTGCAACATTAAATACGCTAACTCTGAAATCTGATGAGAGTCTTTTGGAACTAACAACAGCCTTGGACAACATAAAGTGGAATATCATTGGACTAAGTGAGGTGCAGAGATTGGGTGACCAAATAGAGGATCGTGGCGAGTATATCCTATATTACAAAGGAGAAACTCCGGGCCAATATGGAATTGGGTTTCTTATAAAAAAACAACTAAAAAACAAAATAGAAGAAATAATCGGAATATCAGAGAGAATAGCCATCCTAAACATTTCACTTCCTTCAGGCTCTGGTCAAGATAAATGGTCAATTGTTCAAGTATATTCACCAACGGAAAAGTCAAAAAGGAATGAGATCGAAACCTTTTACACACAGCTAAACAACGCTATAAGTAAACATACATACAAGAACTTAATAGTAATGGGAGACTTCAACGCACAGGTGGGAAGTAGAAGGCAAGGAGAGGAAAACATGGAGGAGAAAAGATCAAGGAAGGGAAAAATTAATCAACTTTGCCTTTGAAAACAGTTTGAAGATCTTGAATAGTCAATATAAAAAACAGAAACAAAGACGTTGGACATGGATATCTCCAGACGGAAAATATAAAAATGAGATCGACTACATACTGACAAATAAACCTAAATATTTTGACGATTGCAGAGTCATAAATAATATTAATTTTAATAGTAATCATAGGATGCTAAGATGTAAATTTAACATTGAGCCAACTAAAAACTCAAGAAAACACATCAAAAAGCAAATTATAAAACAAAATAAAATAACGGATGCGTCAATCGAGGAAGTGAGACATAATCTGGACTGCTTCTTAGAATAGACATCAAACTTGAATATGCAAACAAGATATTATTCTTTTCAAACAATACTGAACACAACTTCAATGACCAAAGATGAAACCAAGCAAAATGACAAAAACAACAAACTTTCAGAGATAACTATGACACTGATGGACAAAAGGGTATGTAAAAAGTATGGAGTAATACTAAAGAAAAACGACGAGATATAAGAAAAGAAATAGCTGAACTGAGTAAACAAATAAGAACGAATATGAGAAGGGACCGAGTGAAACATAGAACACAAATATTCGAAGACCAAATTTCTAGAACTGGTGGAATTAAGAGAGCTATGAAAATACTTAACAACAAAAAGGACTGGATACCTAAGCTGAAGGATAATGCTGGAGCTGATGTGACTAAAAGACCAGACATGATCAAGATAGCAACTGACTACTACAGGACACTGTACTCTAGCGACGACACATACAGGGAAGAGATCGAACTTCCAGAAGCTGAAACGATACCTTTGATTTTAAATAGAGAAGTCGAACGCGCAATTGACACACACAAAACACATAAAGCACCTGGACCTGACAATGTAACAAATGAGACAATTTCGAATTTAAAGGACATTATTATTCCAATATTGACAAAGATTTTTAATGACATTTTACTTGACGAAATGGAAAATGTCTTCTATAATACTGATTCACAAGAAAGGAGACAAAAACGACATAAGCAATTATAGACATATTAGTCTAATGTCGAATATCTACAAGGTCTTTTCAAAGAGAATTCTGAACAGAATAACACTGAAATTAGACGAAAATCAACCAAGAGAACAGGCAGGGTTTAGAAGTGACTACTCTGTTATCGATCATATATACGTGGTTAAACAAATTTTCGAGAAAGCTAAAGAGTACAATATACCTCTATACTGCTGTTTCGTAGACTACTGTAAAGCGTTCGACTCACTTAAACACTATAAAATATGGGAAGCATTACGTAATCAGGGCGTCGAAACTAAATATATTAACATTATAAAAAATATATATACAAGCTAGCTAGAAAAAGCAAGAATTAAGCTAGAGAAAGAAGGAGAAGAAATTGAAATTCAGAGAGGGGTACGTCAGGGAGACCCCTTGTCACCAAAACTGTTCTCGGCTGTTTTAGAGGAGATCTTCAGACACTATGTGAACCGTACTACTGGGAACCGTATGGATTAAACATCTATGGAGAAAACTTCACACATCTTAGATTCGCCGATGACTTGAACTAGTGATGACGAAGTAGCAAAGTGGGACTAAGAATTAATACACAAAAGACGAAATTAATGACGAATGGCAAGGAAGAACGGATTGAATTAAACAACAACATCATTGAATATGTCAACGAATATATATACCTGGGCCAAATCATTTCCACTAAAGATATGACTACGAAAGAAATAGATAGGAGAATAGCAAATGCATGGAAAAGTCATTGGTCATTCAAGGAAACACAAGGAAGTAGACACAAAGATCAAAGGTAGACTCCATAACACATGTGTTCTACCAATTCTAACCTATGGCTGCCAAACATGGGCTTTAAATAAATCACACATTAGAAAATTAGAATCTTGTCAACATGCTATGGAGAGAAGTATGACGGGGAAAAGAAAGAGTAACAGGGTGAGAAACGAAACGCTCAGACAAACAACTAAAGTGGAAGATGTAACTACTAAAATAAAACAACTAAAATGGAGATGGACGGGCCACACAGTTAGAGAAAACAAAAGAAAAAGAGGACGACAATTTAGAAGATGGGAAGATGAGATTATGGCGGTGGCGGGAAGAATCTGGACCAGGTTGGCTCAAGAAAGACGACATTGGAAATCATTGGAGGAGGCCTTTGCCAAACGGCACACAAACACCGTGTTATCGATGGAATACTATAGCTAACTAGGATTAATTTTGTAAAATATGTATTATCAGCCAAATTCGTGCAAGTTCACTTAACAAAAATGTTCTGTGCACGCAGCTGACACACACACACACACACACACTTACACTACATAATATTCTGTTAAACAACATTATTTTGACATTTTAGAAAATGACTCTATTATTAGTAATCAGGGCGCCAGAGGTGCCGAGCATGGAAGTGTTTTCCAACGGAGCGAATTTAGGCTTAAAATTACAAGAAAAATACAAATAATAACATCCTAAAGTCTTGACATTGAGCGAGGTCGGGAAAGTTGTTTTTTTTTTGAAAAATATTTTTTTTACTCTTTTTTTTACGGTTTTTGTTAAGTGTGGTGAAAAGTATTGTACCTAGAGAAAAATATTGAGAGTAAAAGTTGTGCAGGTGATGATTCTGCATGAGGATTGGGTATTTAAAAAAAATAAAAAACCGTTTTCATTGTTTAAACAATAAAAAAAACGGAAAACGCAAAACAATTAAAACAATTAAAAGTAATACTTACAGTGCTTTAAATTTGATAAAAAATCAGTAGGTTATAGACTTTCGTATGTTTAACAATGTGCGCCACGTCCGTTAACGATATTTCAAAATGGCGGCCTATTGCAAAATTGTTTGAAACTCTGTACAGGTGGTCTGTCAAAACGAATCGCAACCTGCTTTACTGAAATCGGTAGGTACTAACGGTGTCTTTGATCTCCCAAAAAATCAGATTTTTAAATAAACAAATGAAAAAGTTATGTTAAAAAAACCCGTAACTAAGGACCGTATTTTCGCCAATCGTCAACTTATAGATTTGCAATAAAATGCATTCAATTGCGCTGATTTTTTCATGAATTTAAAAATAAAAAAGTTTATGGTGGACCAATAGAAACTCAGATACGGTACTCTTAGTTTTTTGCTTGTAGCGCCCGTCCTAATTACTTTTATAACTTGGTACCCGGTCTGAACATTCTTTAATGTATACTTTATAGCAGATTTTTCCATTGGATCAACCCTTTGGTCATAAACAACTGTTACAAATTACAATCACAGAAAATTGCGCGGAACGTGGCAGTTCGGCGTCTGTAGCACAGTTTGCCGCGCATTCGCAGTCACCGATCCTGTGGGCTCGCAGAGCTCATCGATGCTACTGCCAGAACCTTAATTTTTGATTGAAATTGATTTTTTTTGCGTTTTCCGTATTTTTTTGATTGTTTAAACAATGAAAACGATTTTTTATTTTTTTTTAAATACCTAATCCTCATGCAGAATCATCACCTGCACAACTTTTACTCTCAACATTTTTCTCTAGGAACAATACTTTTCACTACACTTAACAAAAACCGTAAAAAAAGAGTTAAAAAAAAATATTTTTCAAAAAAAAACAACTTTCCCGACCTCGCTCAATGTCAAGACTTTAGGATGTTATTCTTTGTATTTTTCTTGTAAATTTAAGCCCAAATTTGCTCCGTTGGAAAAAACTTCCATTTTTCCCGAGGAAAATAGCTCTGGCGCCCTTTTTATAAGTCATTACATATGAAATTGGCGTGGTTTAAAAATAAAATGAAAAAAAATATATTAAATTACATATTTAATCAATCAAAGTATGAACCATTGTTATCTATGCACTTTTGCCATCTCATAGGTAATAATAGATTCCTTTGCTGAAGAAATTGTGGGAGCGAGAATCAATAAAAAATTTGAAGGCGGTTTGGACTGCCTCATCGAAACGAAAATCTTGGAACCAAAAACGTACCGTGCTTTCTTGAAGTAGCTGCCCCATCGAGCTGTTTCTGTACCGCAGGTGCCACGGTGGAACTCGTATTCGTAAATAACGCGATATTTTAAGTTTTCCAATTTGTGAACAGAACGATGTCAAAGAAAAATCAAATGACGCTAAAACAAATAAATCACTAAACTCAAAACCCAAATACATAAGCTTAAATTTGAAATAAATTTGTATTTGAATATCCAAAACAAACGCGAGATATTTGAAACCAAATTAGCCAGTTCGACAAAACGCCAATTTCATATGTAAGGACCTAATTATATAAATGACATACATCTATCAAAGATATAATGTAAATATATTATTAAAAATATAATAAAATAATATTATGCTTAGACGAAGTATGGGAGTCGTTTCTTGGTTCTGACCTGTGCAAAGTGCTAGTAGCATCTATGCGTAGGCGATGTGACGCTGTCATTGATGCTGGTGGACCAGCGACTAAATATTAATTGTTTTTAGGTTATTTATTTAATATTATTTTTATTTCGATTTCTATTATTTTCGTTATATTTCTTCTTCTGTGTAGGTATATTATGATATAGAAATTATAAGCAAACGTTCCAATGATTTTCCTTTTAACAAACCTGGCAAGTAATAATGACACCTTCACCTTTGACGTACACACACATTCATTATAGTATGACACTATACCGTACATGCAAAAATAGCCTTTGTGGTGAGCTAGCGCGAATTTTGTTCATAGTACACTGTTTGAATAAAGGCTTTTATTATTATTATTATTAAAAGTATATTTACAAAATACGGTTTAATTTTTTTTACAAAAGTACTTAAACGTAAACTAGATCGTGGTAACTTCGTTTTATAAAATCACAAACATATCGCAGACTGATTGAAGCTGAATAATAATACAACATTATAATAAATAACTACAAATACTAAAAATAACATTAACAAAACCAAATAAATAAGCGATTACAATTAAAGCAGAGAGACTCGTCAAAGTAATATCATTTACGAAAGGCAATAGAATAAACACATCTATCTTTAAACCGCCCTTTATGAAGATGATGACAATTTTATCACAATTTGATGGCACGAAATTTAAAGGCACGGTTATTTTAAAGAGTATTTGTAAGTAATGTGTCTCCGTGGCAGGCAGGTCCCTGACTAGGCCAGTTGCAAGCACCGAGCGCAGGGTCGAAGCTAAGCTGCACAGGACAGTTGAACACGTGGAGTGTAAATCTCTGTTTAGTGTCATCCCATCTGCAAGCGTAGAACTTATTACACTGTTTAGGATGACGGAACAACCCAGCTCTTTGACAATCTACACTTCCTTGTAATGTTTCATCTCTGCTCCTCCATCCGCCAGGACCGTATCTATCGAAGGATTGAGAGTCTAGCGCGGCTGTCACAGACTCTTTTACGACTATCGGCTCTTTGGCCAATACAGATTTGTATGTAGGAGCAATGGTCACAGATTTAGCGCGCGGCCTAATTTTTATAGTTCTAGCAGCCGGCGTTGATGATACGAAACTTTCAGAGTATATTGATTGTGATGTAGGCAAAACGCCTAGCTTGTATATATTGCTCGCGTCTTGATAGTCTTGGTAATATGAATCATCAGGAACTATAATCGGGTTGGCGGTTGATGATACAATGGAAGACGACGTTGCAGAGTTGTACTTTAGTTTTGGTGCTTGGCGAACTGATTCGTAGTTGCCGATGTCTCCGCGACCTGAGTTGTAATAGTCGCCGTCATCATCATAATCTTGATTATTATTATTATTACGTCTTGATCCTTTCAGTACCAACATAGGTGATTGACAACTACACACTGCACCCAATTTTCGTACCAGAAGCGGATTAAAGTCGTTAATTTTGGTAACTACGGCTACTTTAGGTTTGACTCTTTTAACAGCAATCGGGGCTGGAGTGATTTTAATGAAGTCTTGTTCAACGGGTGCGTATGTAGTTGATACAGATTGTGATTGTTCAGGTACGTAAACTGGCGAAGCTGTGGTGTAATATGTGGGTGATACAAGTCCGGCGTCAGGTCCCACTGTACCGAAACCGAGCAAATTTGATTTTGAAGTTTCGACGACTATATTATGTTTACGTGAAGAGGTCTCTATATTCTTAAGGCTGTAGTCCTGGTACTGATTATAATTTATTTGACTAGCAGTATCGCTTCCGATATTTTTTAATCCGAAGCTTTCAAAACTTACGATGTTCGGTTCGTTAGTAGGTCCAAAAGGTGGTAGATATTCAGGTGCTTTGTAAGTTGGAGTTGTAGATTCTGTATATTTAAAGATAGGCGTTGTTTTCACGATTGGTCTTATTGTGGTCGAAGGTGGTAAATAGGTGTTATCTACCTTAGGAGGCAAATATTCGCGTGAGTTATATTTAGGAGCAGGTGTGGGTGGTAAATATTCCAGAGTTGTGGAAGCTGTCGAGAAGTGGATCTCTGGTTTCAATTCTGGCACAACAGGCGGTAAATACTCTTCCGCTTTATATCCAGTTTGTATTTCAGATGATTCGTATGAAATCGGCTTGTAAGTACTGAACGGGAAGGAACTAATATGAGTTGATTCCACTATTTTATTTGCTTGCCCGTGGTTAGTAGAGAACGAAAACTGTTGAATTGGTGCTGTTTTTTGGTATAAATCATATTGTAAATTGTCTGCTTGTTTGTAATCATATTGGTCGTTAGTCGCGTGCACTACATCATGAGATAATTGGGGCGCGGGTGTACTCTTTGTATATGATTGCACGTATTCTGTTTTAGGTGGAATATATTCTGGTGCCTTGTAATATTTTAATTTCTTTGGTTCTTCGTATTCTGCATAATGATCTTCATAAATAAGTGTGGACGGTGTGCTAGATACAAACACGACGTTCTTATCTTCTTTGTCGTAACTCTGAGAGTTTGTTGCAGTTTCATGATAGACTTGATGCGAATTTGCACTGGATTGGCTGTAAGAATTTCCGGAATCATAAGTTTCTACATTTCTTTGTATTTCTGGGTATGAGTACAATTCCTGTTTGACGTTTACGTTTTGTTCTACAGCTTGATATTGAGGCACTATATGTTGAACCTGATGTTGTTGTACCAAAGGTTGGACAGACTTAGTTTCGCTATAAATTGTGATCGGGGTAACTGTAGAAACAGCCGGTGCTACTTTTTGTGTGTACTCCACGAGGGGGTTTTCATAAATGGAAACAGCAGGTGTCGGTATCTGTGTTGAAGATACTTGAACTTCGTGTATGGTGTGATGGCTGTACGCTCGCGGTCTGTAAGTGGAGACAGTTGGTTGCTCCTGTACAATAATAGCAGACTTAGGAGCTTCTCCAAAATGTACTGTTGGCTTAGGATAATCATACCCCGCGGAACTTGTTTCTATATTATGATGATAAGTGGGCTTTGAATAAGTGGTGACGGTTGGAGGTGCTGATTTGTGCTCGACTTCTTCAAAGTGTATAGTTGGTTGCGAATATTCATAATGCGTTTCAGGCAACTTCGGAGCATAACTTTGAGCATTCTCAACATTGTGGATAGTTTGGTGATTATATGAGTGTGGTGTTGGCTGCGGTGTTGAGTATTGAACTATTTTCGGAGCTTCGTTGAGATCTACAGCATGCTGAGAAACTTCACGATGCGATTCAGAGTTATAAGCTGAAGGAACATATGCTGACTCAACATTATGTATAGTTTGGTGACCGTAGAAACGTGGTGTTGGCTGCGGTGTTGAATATTGAACTATTTTCGGAGCTTCGTGAAGCTCAACACTATGATGGGAAACTTCTGATTCCGAGTTATAGGCTGTAGGGATATACGCTGACTCAACCTTATGGATAGTTTGCTGACTATAGGAATGTGGCGTCGGTTGTGCAGTAGAATGTTCAACAAATTTTGGTTCTTCATACAATTGAATATCGGGCTTTGTGTACTCATATCCTGATTTTATGTTGGCTTCAGAAGAATAAGTAGCTTGAGAAGCTTCTTGATTTGATCCATAGTTATAACTAGCTTCTTTGTTTGCCACCTCTATTTTATGTATTGTTTGATGGCTATAAGAATGTGGTGCGGGTTGAGCAGTAACTTGTTCAACAAATGTTTGCCCTTCGTGAAACTGGATATGCGGCTTTGTATATTTATAACCTAAATCTACACTTACTTTAGGGGAGTAATTAACCTTAGAAACTTCTTGGTTTGGTGTATAACTATGAATTGGAGTATGAATGTTAACATTTTCTTGTTCAACTTTATGAATTGTATGATGACTGTATGCATGTGGCGTTGGCTGTGCCGTAGTTTGTTCGACGTACTTAAATCCTTTGTGGAAGTGAATATCTGGTTTAGCATATTCATAACCAGAATCGACACGAACTTGGGGCTCATAAGTATTAATGTTTGCAGTTTCAACTTTATGAACAGTTTCGTGACTAAAAGAACTGGGTGTAGAAATGGTTGATTGAGCGTAGTCTAGACCAGACGGTGTTCCGGTTGTGTATGCAATAATTTTCTTAAATGGTTCCTCTGCTACTGGAGTACGACTGGAGTAATCGTAGCTTAAAGAATCACCACTGTTGTGTATCGTTTGTTGACCATACACATGTGGAGTATAAGTAGCAACTGTTGGTTGATAGTACTCCTTTTGAATTGGTGCAGCTGTAGTATAAGTATTTAGGCCGTCTTCAAATTTTATTTCTGGTTTAGAATAATCGTAGCCTAAAGATTCACTTTTTAAACTAGCTTCAGTTCCAATATTATAATTATTTTGTGCTGAGTATGAATTATGGTCCAATGCTTGATTATAATTTATAACTTCAACTTTGGGTGTTACATAAGACACTGGTTGAGATAATCCAAATATTTCTTTAACTGTGCTTCTCGGGTGATCTTCAACATATGTCGTTTTATATGTTGTTATTGGTATTGAGCTAGTAACAGCTATGGGCGTGGCGGTTGTTGGAATTCCGGAAGTTGTGGGTGTAGTAACGAAATTGTAATTGTTGTCATTTGAGCCTACGTGTGATATTGAAACTCCGTGATTGTAAAATTGTGATTTGGCGCCCGTCTGGTAATTTGCTTGATCAAAATAGTCAGTGTCAACCAAGGAGGTCTTTCCTACCAGGCCTACATTAACGGCTCCAGCGGCTAAAGTATGAAAAGCGCCAGTATAAACGTGATTTCCATTAAAATATCCACCATTGTTTGCACTGCTATAGCTGTTATGATATTTATTATTTTCGAAGCTGTTTAATTTATAATTATTATTTTCTCCGATATAATGTCCCGCGTCTCCATTGTAGCCATTATGAACAAATTTGTTATCATCTCTGTAGATTCCGGCAACATATTTTCCAGAATTATCGAAACCAGAATATTTTTCGTTATAAGCACCGGCGTAATTATTAACGTAAGCCTGATTCGAGTTGGATTCATGGCTATACCTACCAGAGTAATCGTGCGCATATTGTCCATTATGGTTTTCATAATTTCCATTAATTGAGTCGTGCTTATACAATGCATCGTCATGCACGTAAGGAACCGCTGGAGCATCAATATGCTTGTACGGTTCAGCGTAGTCTCCTGATGGATCATGAATGTATGCACCATCCTGGTTTTCTACAGCATATTGAGATTGTTGATGTTGCGATATACTCTTGTAGTTGCTTCCTGTATTATACCCATTTGAGTAACTATTTCCAATAGCATGTAATCCAGCAGATTGACTATATATTCCACCCTTAGCATAACCGGCACCATTTAAGTTTGCTGATGCAGCCTTAGTAGGAAGTCTATATTCATCGAGAATAAGTGATCCACTAGTATATTTTTGACCATCGTTATATTTAGTAGCTTGTACTAAACCGACACCAGCATTGAATCCCAATTGTTCTGAACCGTGAATACCGTGTCCACCACTTGCGTATTCTTGGGAGGCAATAAAGTTTCCATTCAAAGCATCATCATGTGACAAAAACCCTGTTTGTATTCCGACGAGGTTATCCAGCGCTGCTCCGGAGACCAGACTCTGATGAGCAGCAATGTTGACGGAATCTACGGTCTGACCATGAAAACCTGCAGCACCTGAAAGTTTAATTCAAGTTTTACTATTCATCTCATAATTTATATAAGTAATTGTAGTATTAAAATAAAATTATTGGCTAAAAACGTACACCAAAATTCCAACTGATTAAGAAAGAAGGCTTCATATAATTATACCTGTGAGAGCAGCTCCGGAGTAACCGAAAGCCTCAGCTTCATAACGTGCTATATTGCCACAAGCTGGAACCAGCCACGGCCAGTCACACTTCAATTTGTCTGCGTCAAAACCGAGACCAAATGGACAACGGAACTCGTATGCAGAAAGAGGTGCCTTGCCGTGATCGAGGCAAGCAAAGAACCAGCGGCAATTCTCCGGGTCGGCGTAGTAACCTGGTTAAAATGTTAAGGAATCAGTTTTAGTCTTAGTGTTTATACCTGCATTATACATACAAATATGTTTAGGATTCAGTTAAAAGTAAACTATGATAACAAACAAATACTTAAATTACTTACCCTCATGTTCAGGGCAAACGAATCTTGTTTTAGGTACAGGCGCTATCTCCGACGACCCTGGACAAGCTTGAGTGTGAGGTATACTTCCGGGCCATACACACACCTCGTAGCGAGCATCGAAAGCCAACCCCGCCGGACAGTCGAACTCGAATACCTGTGTGTGGAATCATTTTGTTTAGTTTTTTCTCATTAGTATTTCCTGTATCATAGGACGCGTGGATACACATTAAGCGACAAGCAAATATATTTCATATAAATACTTGCCACGGCCGAGAATCAAACCATGACCGTCTAGCTCAGCAGGCAGGGTCACTAAGAACTAGGCTACACTCATCTTGTTTATTTGTGGTGTAAAATGACAATTTCATTAATATACCCTCAAAGTCACTGATACAACCTAGTTCTACTTAGTTAGTAGGTATTCCTGGTCATGCATACTGGGCTGACGTGTTGTACACTGTCTAGCAACTTGACACGTTGCAACCAGTTGTACCAAGCGGTTGTACCACGGGGACCACATGGTATTACTCACAGTGTATTCAGGTGACAGTTGATCAAACTTGACACATCTGTAGAAGCGCGCACAGGAGCGAGGATGCACGAAGTATCCTTGTCGGGAGCAGGAGAACTCTGTTCTTGTATCCTGGAAAATGTCATGCGATATATTATTTGACTATTTAGATGACGAAGATGATGACACTACTCCAAATTTTTGCTATCTCAATGAGAAGCAACTATCAATTCAAGGTGACATTTCATCGTTTGAGAATCCATCAATCTCAATAGATCCATTGATCAGAACCTTGTGAAAAAACGGCAACCCTGATCACTCTTGTGTCTGTCTGTCCGTCTATCACAGCTTATTTTCTCCGAATCTACTGGATGAAAAAAAGTTAAAATTTAGTACAATTAGAGTTTGATGACCCAATCACGGATGTATACTTAGTGTAAATAATCGAATTTCGATTTTAAGGGTTAATTTTGAGGGATAAATTAAAAAGGATTTTTTTTTCTTCAAGTGCAAGTAAAAGGGTTCGTTATAAGAAAAAAAATTAAATGCATTGTTTAAATTATATTAAAGAATATATACGAAAATTGACATCCTCACCCCCTTATCTCCAAAATAACTAAAATTTTGAAGAAAAAAATAGGGAATAAGTATAGGGCCTCTTATTGACCGAAAAAATGGTACGGAACTTTAAAACTGTGACTTCAGTATATTACCTCACGTATAGAGTGTATAACGCCATCAGAGTCCACAACTTGAGTGATGCGGTAAGGTGACACTTGCAGCGCGTCCAGAGCTCGAGCGTGGGCTACTGGAGATGTCAGGATCTCATGCTCTAGGGACCTGGAATACGAGTAGGAAATCATTATTGTCGAGAACAGGTCGCCAAACGCCATTTATGTGAGCATTCCAAAAATAGACGTGTGCAACGACATCGTTCATGAATGCGACGGACAATCTATGAGACCGTGGACTCGTAAATTAGGTGTCACAAAAGAGTAATGATCACATATCTATTTTTATTTTATTTTATCAAAGGGTAGCCTCACAAATTCCATCGACTAAAGGAGGAAGATTCCGTCTTCTGCTGGATACTATGGGACCGAAAAACGGAAAATCATAGTACCTCAATACAACGGCCCTTGGTGCTCTGCTCTGCGAATTCAAGACTTTAGCCAAAGCTGTCCTCAAGGTAGGTCCACACGGAGTTGTCTTGTCTAACTCAGCTCTGTGCAGCGCCAGTCCAGCTAACCCTCTCACTCTCGCGTACTTGCCCTTCACGTCCACAGACGAGGAGTCCTCGAATGATATCCACGTTTTGTTCCTGGAAGAAATTGTGGCAATTTGTACTAGGATCTATACTACAGTGGTGGAGCTAGAGGTAAGACGCATTCTATGGACCCTTGTGTGAACATTTATATCTTGAAACGTGTGTGAAATCTATAATTTCTAGAATTTTAGTGAATGGTGAAGTAGTGGTTGGGTACAGGATAACATAGAACAATTACATCATCAAAAACATCATGTGAAAGCACTTGGTTTCCACTTTCTACTTATTCTGCGATATTATTTAAATTTTAAACTTACTTGAAAGCATAAGGTGCAGACAAATCTTGATCCCTTTCCAAAGTCCACCTACCCTCACTCAGCATCTTACACAATTGTTCCTGCCCAATCTCACCAGAGTATGTAGCCGGGCTACCTGGTGTACTTAGAGTTTCGTTGTGAAGCGTGAAGAGATGTGCAGACGCAGGTAAACTGATCACAATCTTGGAAGCTGGTACTCCTAGACCAATCGCTAAGTCTACTACGGAGTCCTGAAATATTCATAATTGAAACGTGATTTATTGGTTGGTTTTGCGTTAGTTTATTTAAATATCTTGCTCCAGACCCATATTACAGATAACAGAAGCAAGTTTGGAGCTGTGCCACTACTTTGGTATTTCGACGAAGCTGGTTCCCATTGTTCTATTGTATAATGATCTATTTAATACATTGAGCCTTTACATTATTCACATTAATCTATTCTATCAAATAAAACAAGTGGAAACCCCGCTGGAGTGATTGTATCAAAACGCCTTCAAACAATATTTAGCAATGAACGTGTTATAAAAATTCAGGAGGTTCTAAAATGTATGACATTGTTTTTCTCTAACATCTAGGTACACGACAAATACTTTGAACCATTTTGCCATTAACACTCTGCCCATACCTTAAGAGGTTGTAACCGTAGTGTATGTAACATCTCTATATGGCAGCTAGCTAGATCACCTTGCAATGTGTCGGTTTACATTTTTTGCAGTCGCGAGACAAGATTTGCTACTAACGATTCAAGATAACCGATGCAATCTTTCTAAGAAAAACTGGATATACGAAGATACCTTAAATAATGTGAAGATATTGCCCTTTAGGTATATGGCAGCTTGTTTGTGTATTAGTATAGATTACACTTTTCATAAATACCTATCTCTCTCTCGAATGTTATATTGTATAATCATGTGAAACTGCCTACATTTTAAACTAGATATTCTATAGCTTCGTAGTACTATAATATATATAGAATACCTATTCGTTTTTAAACGACTTCAAAAAAAGGAGGAGGTTCTCAATTCGTCGGAATCTTATATATTTTTGTTATATGTTCCCCGATTACTTGAAGACGATTGGACCGATTAGGAATTTTTTTTTGTTTGAAAGGGTTACTTTCCAGGTGGTCCCGTGGTCATCAGGTCTGATCATCTGATGATGGGATCCTGGAGAAATCAGAACTCTTCAAATTTTATAGGAACACTTGAAGCGATTTGGGTATTTTTCTTTTATAGTTTCGGAAAGCACACTTTTTAGTGCATAATTTTGAAGTCGGTACACATTTTTTTAAAAGACAATATTAATTTCGAAATGCCAGTTATAAATATCGTAATCGTCGGTTGATTTCTTTTTTTTTCACAATTGTCTAGTATCCATGTAATTATAGTCCAATCTCATTTCAGATTTAAATCATAAAATCCTTTATTTTATTTCGTTACGACAACAGTTACAATTTAATTTAAACACAACTCAATTTCAATAAAATGATCGCTACTGCCACCATCTTAAATTCAGTATATTAGCATTAGGATTGAAATAGGTAGCTAACTTATAGAAACATATTTAAGAAATACAGGTCGCATTTCTTTGCATTTGGCGAAATACACTGCATTAACAAATCCCAATGACTCTACATTATTATAATTTGTATATTTACAGCTGATGCTTGATCGTTTCCAGTAAATATACGATAAACCAAAACCCTTGCATTCAACGAACAAGGATTTAAAAGTAAGTAATACCTATCACATAAATGAATTAATCGATATACATAATGAAGGTCACAAAATTGAAAAGTCAAGATCGGTGTTTGTAGAAGTTAATCAAACCTCGTCCTTACTTTCAAAACAAGTTACCGTATCTAGAAGAATTATATTTCTTAATACTATCTATAATCTCATTTTATTATCGAGCCAATGTCTTACATACAGATGTACCTATGGATTTTAATTAAACTTTCTGGGATCATAGCGGATATTTAGACTTAGATATCTGAAATTGTGAAGACTGGCCAGGAAAACCAGTCGATTCTGGTGCTATTTCTAGGTCTGTGACCTCAAAAATTAATACTACCACATAGAAGTGAGCTTTTAGAGATCTTAGTGGATATTTAAACTATCTACTGCTGTTTCATCTTGAGATCCCACAATTCTAATAAAAAAATAGTCCAAATAAACTTACCGTATTCAGCATATCCCAAAGACCACTCAGTCTGCTAGGATGGAAGGTAAGATTCTTCATCAGACCCAATGCATGAGTCTGCAACATCATCAGATCGACAGTCTTCCCCAAGATCCTGAAGTCGTAATACTTAGCCAATAGTTCAGGATTAGCTGGTAATGACAATAATAATGGACCTCCACCATTTTTCAAAATAGCATTCTTAGCTGCAGCTACTGTCTCTTGCACTTTACTTCTGTTTAACGTTTTGTGAGCGTCGAACAACTCCAATCCCTGGATGTATTTTGATTTCAAAATAAGGTTGAAGTTCTGTAATAGAAACGAAGTGGTATTGTTAATTATTATTGCAGATAGGTATGCAGAAATTATTCTGGGATTCCTTTATGATGTTCTAAACAGATGTGACGCGGAATCCCAAATACACCATCACGGTATTTATGTTTGGCGTGGCCAGAGACAACTAACAGTTAGTGACGGCTCCAGAATCTCATTTTTTCATCATCTAAGTTTTTGGGGAAGTGGGGCATCAGCATTATATAAATTGATAGCTATATATATACCTACAGTTTCTTTTCATGGACCTCTGCCCTTCTGGGATGCTAGAGGATGTGAAAAACAGACAGACATCGTTGGCACAACAATAAGGTAGTTAGGAACCCTAAAAAGGCAACTTGCTTCACACTCGCCACCTGTTATGAGGGTCAATATAATGAGGTCGATTATGTAGCAGTGATTTTATTTTAGTCTGAATCGAAGTCAAAGGAATTATATAATTAACATTTTGTGACCGAGAAATATAACAACACATATAATGTAGTAGATACATATAAGTATGTGTAAACAAAAGTTCAACAACTTTACAAGCAACATTTAAATTTAAAAATTGTATCATGAAGTACACAACATTTATTATTTTTCACAATGCTAATGCCAACGACTAGTTTTGCACGAAAAATATAGCTTTTTTGATTCCAATATTTCACGTACCAGAAACATAGAAAGAACGATTTCACAAAAAATCGAACTTACACAACTTCGGTTATTCAAGTATTGTACAAAAACTACTAGAAAAAGCAAATTGCTTAAGGTATGTGTAATTTATGAATAGCTGCAGCATGTAATTTGTAAAATGATATTCGAATGTCTGCCTACCCTTCTTGGCGCTAGGATAAACGGCGTGATGATAGATATATCAACCTATATAATTATGTATGTAGATCAGCAAGTATTAATGAATGGAAAGTGACGTACTAGTTGCACTCATACAAATAATAGCACCTCGTGCAATCTTTATTCATAACTAACTTTGTACACTCAGATACTTCATCTCCACTTCCTACTCATCATCATCATCATCATTACTATATTAAATACAAAATCTGTCGTCTCTGTCTGCCTGTGTCCGACTTTATTCGAATTTCTAAAAACTTTATCGATAACTGGTGTCTGCGTGCCCCTTGTCTCCTCCATATTCTTCCAGCTTCCTCTGCATTGGGCCAGCCTGGTCCATGTTTTACTCGCCACTGCCATGATGTCGTCTTGTCATCTTCTAGTTACACATTTGCTCCACGTCTCCTTCCCTCTCATTACCTGCCCATCTCCATTTTAGAGTTTTAATTTTAGTTGTTACGTCTTACTGTCGATTCTCTGAGACATTCGTTCTTGATTCTGTCGCTTTTCCTTTTCCCCAGCATTCTCCTTTCCATTGATCGTTTCAGGACTCCTTTTGAAGTTCACTTTTAGTTTTTATGTTTATTTCCTTGTTTTTCATTATCTTCTTGAAGAACCAGTGTCTTTTCCATGCGTTACATGTTCTTCTTTGGATCTCTGTCGTTGTATAATATCTTCTGGTGAAATAATTTGTCCTAAGTATACTCACTCATTAACGTTACTGAATTCAGTAATATAGTATTCGAGTGTACAAGAATTAGTGTAGATATCTAGGATGTAGGTGCATAATAGTAGTAGATTATAGACGCGGCCTTATGGTGCAATATTATTACGTACAGAGTACAGACAGACAACTTGATATCCTGTCTACCTACGTAACATACCATCACGACTTATTGGTAACTAATTACACAGTTACTACTCTACTTTATTTCACTTCACTTCACTGACCGACATTATGCGCTCTTCGAAGCACAAAACATTTATTGAACTAATGACATTATTATGTATAGATCCAAGGACCTAAAAGTAAATATAATAATTGTCCAAGTTGCGAGTACAACTCGCGCGCTAAGGGTTATAAACGCCCTATAAATCCCTATTTTTTTTTTTTAATTTTAGACTCAGTAGTTTCAGAGATAAGGGGGGGGGGTCTATTTTCGTATATTTTCTTGATTATATACACAATATTAATTAAACTATGCATTTGAAAATTATGAAAAACAATTTTTTTTCCTTTTTAATTTTTCTCAAAAATTAACCAAGTTTCAACATTTTTCGTCTAGTAGATTAAAAAAAATAAGCTGTGACAGACAGACAGATACCTGAGTGATCCTAGGATGTCCGTTTTTCATCGGAGATGTTCAGAACCCTAAAAATGAATCAAATGATTACATTAGGATCGGTCCGACTAAAAGCTATAGGACCGTAAAGTAGCATTGCAGTTTACCAAATCTGTTCAAGACAAAGCCAACGCATAACCAATTGTATAACCAAGTAGATGACCTTCTGCCACATGAGTTTGTCGCAATACCTCCCATAATCCTGAGGTACATTACATGTCTGTCTACCCCGAGACCGGTTGTTAGTTGTTGACCAGATATGGATCTGAGATCGTGTGACAGATTACAACTACAACTGAGGTTATCGTATGATCAAATTGGACCACGACATTTTTTATTGTTCATTTTTAGGGTATTAAAATTAAGGACCCTTATAGATCGGTTAGTCCGTCCGTCCGTCAGTCACAGTATCGTTGTGCCTACAGTTTTTTTAATACGGTCTCCAAAGTGTCCCTTCCCCTTGTAATTTTTAAATAAAACGAATAGAAATCTGAAAAAAGTCGGGAGTAGCTATTTTTATTCCGACTTGATTCACTTATACTGTTAGTGTTCAGCTCCTAAACATGATAGGTCTATGTTTAATACCGTATACCTTCCTCGTGAAACAACCTATCTAATATTGAAAACCGCAACAAAATCCGTTCAGTAGTTTTTCGCGGCGGGGAACTTTGTTTGATCTATAAAGCTGAAGCTACCAACCTGAAATAATTTTATTCTGTTACTAATTTAATGACGTACCTACTCGTATCGTGAGAAACTAAATATAAATATAAACGTAATGACTAAATGTCACCTTGTGGTATTTTGGTGATTTACCGTCCGCCGCGCGCTAATATTATAAAGAGGTATTTGTTTGTTTGTTTGTTTGTAGGGAGAAGTGTGGAACTAGTGAACCGAGTCTATAAATTATTTCACTAGTAGAAAACTACTCTATCCCCGAGTTATATAATAAGCTACATATATTTTTTAAAGTTCCCTAACTTTAAAAAATATATGTAAGAAGGAAAGTTGTTAATTTTTAAGTTAAAAAATAACAAAAAAAATTGCCGGGTCAGTTAGATCAGTCAGATCTAAAAGTTAGAGAAATAGGAGTGATTTTTTTTTCAACAAAACAATTAAAAACATTTCTACACGGCCTGTATATCTTGCAGGGTGGCCACGCAGAGTGAACTAGTAGAAAACTTTTTTCCATATTATATTTGTCCATATTATTTTGTCCATATAAACCAGAACAGGTGGCAATAAGCCTGTTGCTGCACATATGAACCTGTACTTATGACTTCTTTAGCAATATAGCAAATACGTTATTTTTCACAAAAAGTACTGACGCCGGTTTTACATGTCCTGCGACGGAAGCACAAAAAATCAATTACAGCCATTGAGGTTACAAGTAATAAACTATTTCGACTTCGCTTTTCTTTTTTCACTCATAATATTGTATGTTTGGATGTTTGATAGTCAATCACGCAAAAAGTACTCGATGAATTTATATAGAATACAGGCGCATTAAAGGTGTGAACAGTAAGACCCCAAGTAGGTATTATGTAATAGTATTGTCTATCAAAAAGCCTTGTTTATTTCGTAATATCTAACAAACCAAAGTTATTGTACCAATTACAGAGAACATATACAAATTAGATGGGAGCTTCGTATATATGTTAGTATTGTATTGTCAGACAGTTTGTCCTTGTTAAAGAGAAACAAAGAATATTCAATATGGAACAGTTCACATAATATATTAACAC
The DNA here is from genome assembly GCA_963924495.1 of Nemapogon koenigi. Taxonomy (NCBI): domain Eukaryota; kingdom Metazoa; phylum Arthropoda; class Insecta; order Lepidoptera; family Tineidae; genus Nemapogon; species Nemapogon koenigi. Next base: position 313,891 of record OZ004643.1, read on the forward strand.
CAAAAAGGCGTTTCCGGGTACCTATATTGATGTATTAAGCTTCCTCATATTGAATATTCATTGTTCAAAAATGATAACATCTAAGTAATACTAGATACATCCTAGATGGTTGGTTTACGATCGTGTTATCGATCCCAAGGGTACCCAGCGGAAGACAGACAGAGCAAAATCACCATTTTCAAATGAGTAAATAAACCTTACGCTAATATATATTAATCAGAAAAAAAATTTGGTATCTAGGGACCAATATCTAATAAAATGTCAAAAAAAAATATTGCAAAATTCACTGAAAAAAAATTATTTTTTTATTTTATTATTTTTGAGCAAATCTCTTAAAGTATGAATTCAATTATGATCAAATAAACTGGTATGTATAGTAAAATAATAAATCTAGTAAATTGACACAAAACATAATATAATTATTTCTTTTTTATTAAAAAATAACTATAAAACAATCGTCGCACATTACAATTACTCAGTATTACCGGACTATCAGACGTTTTATCCGTAGTCGGCAAAAGTTCGCCGTCCGTAGTAGGTACTTTGGGCGCGCCTAATATTGACCTTGAAATCGGTACGTTATGGCTCTTAAGGACCCTTGGCTCTCGGTCATCTTGTATCTGTCAAAAATATGGCAAATCTAAGTTAATCCTGGAAACGTGAGTTTATTTATACAACATCTCCTCACCCCAAAAGGATTGTTATTATTTGATATTGTATTGAGCCATATTTTTATTATTCAGGGTTCTAAAGAGCCATAGTTTTCAATATGAGCAGAACCCTTCACCACCGCCCCTTAATTCTAGGTTTTTATTCATTTTTACAAACATCTCGATGAAAAAACGGATACCCTTATAGGAACACTCTCATGTCTGTCTGTCTGTCTGTCCGTCCGTCACAGCTTATTTTATCCGACCGAATCTACTGGACGAAAAAGATGAAACTTGCTACATATTGTGTAGAGTTTGATGACGGACATAAGCTTAAATAATTGACTTTGGATTTTGAGGAGGAAATTGAAACGTTTTTATTTTTATTTTAAGTAAACGTCCGTCACCCTTATCTCCGAAACTACAGTATCATAGGAAATATTAGGCCTTTCTTACAGTTTACAGGAATATTTTGTCTTAAAGTTCTGATCGCAAAAATGGTACGGAACGCTCAGCGTGCAAGGCGTACCTACTCGCAACTTGGCCAATTATTTTTTCAACGGGCTAGCTCTTATTTCGGTCAAAGAATAAACATTGCCATCCAACGAGGCAATGCAGCCAGTCTGTTGGGTACTCTCCCAATGTCCACTTGACGGCAGTTGTCCGTATTGATCAGGTGGCAAGCCTTGAACCTAGATGTGTCAATAAAGAAAATTGGTACTTAGCATTTTTGCCACTAGTGGTGATTGAACCTAGGTCAACGCTCTACTCTACGAATTAGTTAGGCTATCGACTCCTAAAGAACGAAAATCCAAATTATATCAGCTTATTATTTCCCACCTGCATGTACCAGTATAAAACAAATTAATAAAATATGTCAGTCTGATTGGCGGCGCCTGCGTAATAGCTGTATGTCATAGTTGTCGTTAACATGTGTACTATATGTCAGTGCAACATATAAATTGGTACAAATCGACCTACATACTATATGTTTTATTAGCCGGACATATATGTGTAATATAACACCTTTATCTTTTAACAACCCGGGTTTATGCTCCGCTCCTTTGGGTCACTTTGGGTCGTAGCGTGATTTTTTTAAATCCGTTTAAAGTTCCAGAAATTAGCGTGTTCAAACAAACAAACTATAAGGGGGCGTAAAAGATATGTCAACATCGTAACAAATGTCATTTTATTGTCTCTGCCTACCTACACCTCATGGGAAAAGGTGTGATGATAGATGAATGTAACCTATGGAGAAACTTTCTCGTTTAAACCCTTACAAACGTCTAACTATTAAGAATTCTAGTTTTGGAGAAGGTATTTTTTACCTAATTGCTATTCGAAATGTAAATCAATGGCCATATATATTTCCACGTTAGTCCAATTTTCAAACGGATCTATAAATAAATCTGTTGGGATTAAATGGTATAATATGTGGTGCGAGGTACAGTGAATATAAATTGTCGCATTGCATATGCAATTTGAATTTAAATATATTTTATATGTGTACTAGAAAAACTAAAAACATGACTACGGTATAATCACAGAAAATGTTAAATTTCTGAATTATTTAAATTTTTTACAATATCCATGAAAAAATGCAAATCTTCTATCAAACTACACTAATTGAAATCTTGAAAGGTTTTGTAAATATTTTATTTCAGGAGGGGTAGGCAAAGACAATCGAATGCCATTTTATTTTGTTCTACGATATATAGTACATATTATATACATCAACGTAAACCTATATCATTTAATATTAAATAAAAAATACTGCAGTTTAAATGCAGTTAAGGATCTAAAAGCTTTAAATATTGCACACACCTTAAAATACTTTAATGATGTATGCAGATATGTGCGATAGAACGAGTCCGTATTGAGATCAAACTGTCGCAATGTCAGTTACAACACTATGCGCACTAAAATATACAAGTTATCGACAATAATACATCCTTATTTTGTCGATATTTTGTTGCGAAACTACAATGCACAACACTTTTTGCAATATGGTTTAACCCACGGTAAAACCCAAGTGCATGTTGCTAAATATGGTTAAGCAAATATGGTCAAGTGGTCAAGAAATAGATGAGCGGCAGACTGAAAAATGTGAGGAATGGCACGACATGGAACTAATGCAAGATAAATAACTTACAATACTTGTCTATGCCACTGCGGCCTTTTTTGTAGATAATTTTATTCTACACAATTCATTCCTACATCATTTTGTTATATCTCTGACGGATTAGACAGCAAACACCATGAAAACTCGAAGAAGCTAACTTTTTCCCCGACTTAATTCAATTATACTGTTAATGTTCAGCTCCTAAACATGATAGATCCATGTTTAATACTCGTAAACCAGCACGGTGAATCAACCTTTACAGCTTTATTATTAAGTATAGATTATACAATATAATCTTGCACGTATTGTCGTAGAGACGAAAGTATCTCGAACAATGAGAGATATGTATCACACACTCGTATCTGCTGCTATACAGTGCTAGATCAAACCACATTCTTATTTACCTTGACCTACTCTCTATATGTTTCAAGGTCATTACAAATATATATTATATCATATTTTATATATTTAATTACCTAATAATCATTGGGAAACTGAAACAATAAAAATTGAAGGGTAGATATATATGTGATTTTATTTATAAGTAACAACAGGCCGACAGGCTTTTCTATATAAATAGATCTCAACAGAATTGGCCACTCGTTTAGGTATAGCCTCACAAATACCATCGGCTAAAAGAGGGAGTTTGACTTTTCCGTCTCATTTGACATTTCACTTCCGGCGCATATTTCACGAACTCCCTACATGCCACATACTATAGCTTATAATATTACACATCAAGAACTGCAAATTTTTCTGCCTTTGGTCCATTTAATTTTCTAACGTAAACTATCGTATGAACAGACCTTTGTAAGTACTGTAGCAAGGCCATCAAGTTTCGATGTATAAATGTATGATTATGTATGAAAGAGTGTATGGACTGACACGCGGTTCATACTATGACAAATGAATCACACCGCCTACGACAGATCATGTCAAGATACAACCTTGCTCCCATGGAACAATGACTGCATAAACAGTATCTAATATCATAGACCAAGCGAATTTAAGGCTTCATTAAACTACTGAACCGATTTTTATTATAAACCAATAAACACAACAGTAACAAAGTCCATATTTAGCGAGTTGTCGACCATATCAAACAGTTCGCGGAGATGTCACTTCTTTAGTAGATGTATAATCTATTACTACCTGTGTCTTACGATTACACAGCTCAGCTCCTTTGGGTCGTAGCGTGATGTTATATAGCCTTCCCCAAGAATTAGGATATCAAATGCAAAAAAAAATTATCAAATCCGACGGGTAGTTCCAGGGGTGGCCAACCGGTCGATCGCGGCTATAAGTCCAGTCGATCATGGTATAAGGCAAAAAAAATTATAGGTCTAAAGGTGGCCACCCATTCGTCCAATCACCGGCGCGCCGCCGTACGGTCCACCGAAATCGATCACAGACTCGTCCAATTCTAGATCTTACGGCGGCCGGAATGGAAAATTTTCAGTGCGTTTCCGGACCAATGTGTGGCCTATTTGGTTGTGTTTTCCCTCTTAATAAAATAAAAAATACTACTTGTCAATGTTTCATTTAGTCAGTTAAATTTAATGTGTATGAAATATGTGTATAGTTTTGATGTTAATGATGGTTAGGTTACCTATGTAAGTAGATCGCACAGAGTCTAGTCACCAAATAGTAGATCTTGGGTCTTTTCAAGTTGGCCAGCCCTGGTATAGAAGATATAGATTTCTTACGTCAGTTAAATATAAGCTCCCCTGAACTCAAATAAGTGACTCACCTATAGGTGACTATCTAGGTCCACTGTTGCTCAACAGTCTTACCATGGACAACTGGCAAAAAGTGGACATAGTTACCTATTGGTGTCTCTGGCCACAACGCAAGACTGTGAAGATGTGTGTAAGAAGTGCCGATGACGATATTTTTTTCTTTACGGTTTGCCTTACAGCTTAAAGTTACGGTTTACGGTCCACCCAGCGGAAGATCAAGTCTCCCTCTTTTAGCCGATGGTATTTATGAGGCTATACCTAAGGTGGTTCGTTTTCCATACAAAAATGTAATTAAGATAAACTAATTAACTAATCAGTAAAAATGTCTAAATATGGGCTTACTTAACTATTTTCGGCTTTTATGTTGCGCCAAATCAATAAAAAATAACTTTTTTATAATAGAAATAATTAATATTAAACATAATTCTTTTTATGCGTATTTTGTCTAAAAAGAATTATGTTTAATATTAATTATTTCTATTATAAAAAAGTTATTTTTTATTGATTTGGCGCAACATAAAAGCCGAAAATAGTTAAGTAAGCCCATATTTAGACATTTTTACTGATTAGTTAATTAGTTTATCTTAATTACATTTTTGTATGGAAAACGAACCACCTTAAGCAGGACGCTCACTGTTGTACTAGACATTGACATCTATGCTGAGTACGAAACCCTACATTCAAACAGGATGTAAACCGGAGACGTGTTAAAATCATTATTGGAGGCCCAAGTAATCACAGAGCCTTGAAAATATTTAGTAACTTTCTGTTGTGTGGGAACTGACAATAATTATACCATACAAGTATACTAGTACTTCCCACGGCTTTGTCCGGCTTTATTATAATTATTGTTTACCCATTTCTGATAATAATAATATTGGGTAAGAAACAAAAATTATATGGGTACAGTATGGGTTTACCACGCACTTTATTGTAGATCATTTTATTCTACACAATTCTTTCCTACATAATTTTGTTATATGGAGTAGCCTCCGTATCTTCAATGTCTATTTGATTAGGAAAACTAATGCAAAAGATACTCAAAAAAATTCAATCTACTTATCTGGAAATGGAACCACTGAAGCGATTTTGATAAAAGGAAGAACATCGACCTTTTTAAGTCCATCCCCCTGAGGGGGTATAATAGGGGATGAAAGTGAGTATACGATCAAATAGAATATTAAATACTAACTGTATACACACAATTACATACACTTGAAATATTACACTAATTATATACAAAACATACGAGAATTATTATATAATGATAATAAAACTCAGTTCGGAAACGATGAACTCTTTGTTAGACAGTAAACGTGGCTGATAACAACTTGAGCCGAGTATACCTGATTCAGCGTCACCGCGACTCGAGCGTGACGGTTCAGTTTCGTTCACTGTCCGTCTTTGTCTCGTCAAAACAGAGTAACAAATCGACGTGGTTCTCTGCATGCAATCCAACATGATCAATTGAAATTCCGCAACGTAGCTACATTAACCTGGCCGCACATGAAGGTGTTACTTCTAATTGCAGGATTTAGCACATATCTCTCGCATACTATGGTTTTTGAAATGGCCATCAATTACATCATATGGCAAAAACTAGTCTATTTATGCCTAAACTTGGTCAAATGATATTCAGATGCCACCAGCTAAATTTTACTAACAAATGTAGAGGTCTCAAAATGTTTAGATCCTCAACGAGAAGTCGATTAGCACATAATTTTAATGATTTGACAATAAACAAAGATATATAATTATATATATTTAAAAGCACCTTTCTCTGTGATGTAGATCAGTATCGCTCGAGGGTATCGGTTACATGCGCCTGCGCAGGTGTTTGAAAGTAAAAGCTCTATTTTGTAATTAGATTACCTTACTTATCTTTTAAACTCTCGCCTTCTTTATTGTATTTTATTATTTTATTGTGCTTTGGAGGCCACGTAAATCGGCCACTTCTTCTAAAAATAACAGATACCAACTTACGTCTGTTAAAGAAGTGATCAGACTTGTCGTTGTGTTCTATAGTGAAAGAAATTATCTACCTATTACCGTTCAAATTTTATTTTCTTTCTTTACGGATTGCCTTACAGTTCCCCAACTGTGTTACGGTCTCAGGGTACCCAGCGGAAGACCAAGTCTCCCTCGTTTATCCGATGGTATTTGTGAGGCTTAACGAGTATCTAGTTCTGTTGAGATATATTTAGATGGAAATTGGAAAAGCCTCTAAGTGTGGTTTGTCGGATGATGTACATAAGTATTTAATTAAAAACCTCATTGGTACACGATAGAACCCGTGGTCTTCCTAATTATTGATTCTCTTACACTTAGATATATTAATTTTAAACCTAGGTTATTCGTGGTTTATAAGATTAGCCAATATATGATGCCTAATTGAGACAATTATCGTTATGCACTGCGAGTAAATGAATCAACATGAAAAATATTGACGCATGACGGAACAAGTTAAGGTCAAACCCCGACTTCTACCGAAACTTATAATTAAGAGCTTGCGAGGTCACGACCGCAGGGGAAACAAGTTCAATAAAATTGGTTCACATGTTTTAACATATTTACTTACATGGTGCACTTACCTACTTACACTTACAAGAAAAATGTGGTTGACCCCTCTCGTTCTCAAAGTTATGTTGACGGAGTCATTGTTTCAATTTAGGTCAACTTGCGTTACACAATAGCATATTTTTAACCGTGATTTCATTACATTGTAAATAATCTACAATTTAGCCTATAGCCTATGATCATATTGGTCCAATTACCATGACACTTGGTACAAAGTGGAAGTCCACATGAATGGAGGAGAGAAACAAAAGTAAGTACATCATTATAATGCTTTCACGCAAAAACTACTGAACGGATTTTGTTGCGATTTTCACGATTAGATAGGAAGGTTTGCGAGTATTAAACATGGACCTATCATGTTTAGGAGCTGAGCATTAGCAATATTAATGAATAGCTGTCTAATCCATCAGAGATATAACAAAATGAGGTATGAAAGAATTGTATAGAATAAAATATAATAAATAATAGTAGCATCTCTAATAGCCTCACAAATACCATCGGCTAAATGAGGGAGACTTGGGACGCTGGGTACCCCCATATTGTACCCGTGCGAAGCCGTGGTAGGTTGCTAGTGTTATATTATACTATGTGTGTCCCTCCACTATGCCGGCTTATTCATAACACAGTAGTTATGCACGAGCCAAGGTATGATTAGAAGACATTTCGTTTAAAACATTACTGATTTTCAAAGAATTTCAAATAGCTGAGCGTTCAATTACAAATTCTTTGACTGTTTTCGTAGCAGTTTAGTATGATGCGTTAAAAGATAAGATGTTGTTGGGGTTTGAATGATACAATATCAAATGTGATGAGAGAAGAATGCGGATTAGTAACTGATAGAGGAAGGAAGGCTTAGATAATGTTGGTCCACATCGGAGGCAACTCAGCTCACAGCCCATTTATCATAGAAATAATAAATTATCAACAACTTACGAAGGAAGAATCGAGATTGTTCCAAAATAAGTCAAGAAAAAAAAACACACCATAAATCGAAAACCTTGTGTACATTTGAATCAAATTTGAATAAAGCGAATAGAAAGTGCTAAATCAGGATCCTAAAGCAATTAAGATGTATGAATGCTGACACATTCAGCACCCCTATCAAATCAACCAAAAGTTGATAATATCGAACAAAGAAACATTGTGTACCAGATTGAAACCTTTAAGTGGTCGGAATAACTTAACAAACATGTGGACAGGTTATTTTCGACCTACTTACAGTATACGATGTCGACCAGTTATGTAACACGAGAGTAAGTCGGTACGTCATTATGTCCCTAACTGTGACATACCCTACAGTTATTTGGGAAGGTTTTACTGTCGAACTGCTAGATTTACTAACTTCATGGTTTCCAGTGCATCTCGCACTTTTGTTGTCCCTCTATGAGATTTAATAAAGTCTGCTGTTAAGTTAGGTGGATTTAGAATTGGTCATTTTCCCACCAACTTCAATTGAAGGTGTGATGATGACCAGGTTAATTATCACGTCCAGCGGACTTTTAGCAACTATTAAAGCTAAAACCTTCAAATTAGATATTTACTGTTTATCAAGTGTAAATGAAAGATTGTCATAATCATCATCATCATCATCATCATCAACCTTTTAAGATCCACTGCTGGATCATTGGTCTACCTCTAGCGCACTATTTTAGTGGTGCTTTTTGAGAGGAATTGCCATAGTCACCACGCTTGGCAGGCGGGTTGGTGACCAGAAGATCGTTTAGGCTATCGACTACCTAATAAAAGATTGTAGTTTCATTTATCTATATAAAATAATGTTGTCTTTGTAATATTTATTTTTGCTAATTTCGTTTAGTTATACTTATTTTGAAAAAAAACTTTCATTGTGTATTGTCTTGCTTTAGTTAGTTCGATTCGTATGTGTAACGACTGAATAAATGTTAGGGAGATATCTCCAATCAAAAATTAATCAAATAACTTCTGTCTGAATTTCTTCCATTTTAATGTTTTAGCACTTATAAGCTAGACTAGCATATGTTACGGGCTGACATCGATCATTATCGATGGTAAATATACGATCATGGACTTCAATATAACCATGATCATCTACATCGTCATCCCTAAATAATGTATTAATTTTGACATCAAATACCTACGATTACAATTAATACGAAATGATAATGCTTAATATCTTCCACAGGATACCCTGGGAGGAGCAGAGGATAGCATATGGTATCTTAGCAGTACAGAAAGAGACAAATTGTGAGACGTGTTCCATAATTGCTTCGTCAGACATTACCAAATTACCATAAGAATAGGTTTAGCGTGACGGTCAATTAGCATCTCTTGTTAACACTTTCTTTCTATGTTTTGTAATTGCAAATGGTCGATCCATTTCAGACGAACTACTGGGTGATGTAATGAATGAATTTAAATAAGGCTGCTTCACATTAAAGCTAGTTTTGTGGAAGTTATCTATGCGAATATATTAAAATAAATAAAAATGACAAATGTGAGGTAAAAATATTTTGGAATTTCAAGTGATATCAATTCAGACATTGAGACTCCAATATTTGACCGACATTTTTCGAATATAGAATGTGCCTTCAAGCTTTCTATGTCTGGTGTTTTTCTGATTTTACTTTAATTTTAATTTTGATCCTACCTTATTAAACATGGAAGCTTGGTTGTCACATTTTCTATTTTAATAAAAAATATAGCGTATATAAATGGTTTCGTGATGAATTGACAATTGTATATTATTTTATAAGAAATTTTTAAAATCACTGACCTTATCATCAGCCCCAACCCTCAAGATCAACTTAAGACGAGGATTTTCTTTCCTATATTCCTTCAGCAACGCTTCTAGGCTATCACCTCTTTCAACCCCCGAGTAGACCAAATGGCTGCACGCCCCCATATCCTTAACACTTCCATCATCAACGTAACAAACTATCCTAGACACCCCTGGGCCAGCCAAGACCGCAGAGATCCCCCCTAAAAACAACCAAAGCAACATTTTTTTTTAATTACTAGACATAATTCGAGATACGCGTGTTTCTGCGACTTGCGCAGGAGTGGCTAAAGGTTTTCGCGCATGCGTGTAGTCAACCCCGAGAGACGAGGTCACTCTTTCGCTACTGATTCAACGGTGGGAGGGAATACTTGAATTGGTTACGGTATGACTGTATGATGTGGTATGACGCTGTGATTAATACTCTGTTTACTTGGAACGGATTTAGTCTATTTGGATCGGTCAAGCGTGTATTGTAGTAAGGGTTTGTAGGGTTCTGTATACCTATTAGAGATTGTTCTATATTAGTTTTTCACTCGCATTTGGCTCACGAGAACTGTAAATCATTCCTAACTAGAATTATAAATGCGAAGTTGTGTTTGTTATAGTTTGTCCTTTTTTCATGTCAATACAGAGCAAGGATCGACGTATTTTTTTTGCACAGTTTGAGGGCCGAAGAGTGACATAGGCTTCTTTTTCAGAAATCTTTCAGGATATATTACTATGTCATATTTCAAAAATAATAGAGCTGAAGAGTTTGTATTAAAAGAGTCTCATTTGAAAAAATATTTTTGCATTTGATAATATATAACATCACGCTGCGACCCAAAGGAGCAGGGGTGCAACTGCAAGGCACAGCTAATCTCACTTATATCCCACTAATATTACTCAATCACGCCAAAACGGCTGAACGGATCTAGATGAAATTTGACACAGAGATAGATTATACTCTAGAATCCCATAAAAATGTATAGTTCCCGTGGGATAGATTTGTTTTTGTTTTTCACGGGATCGACATGATTTTTTGCATAGTGGTAGTTTAGGGTCAAAGAATATACCATATATATAATATACGAATATATACTACTTTTCATATCGTGAACGCGGGCGGGGGAGGGACAAGAAGCTTGTCTGTAATATATGTCAACTAGCCCGGGAGTTGTAGATGGAATCCAATATCCAATGTACAATTAGGACATAGTCTATTTACATACCCTGTCTTTTACCCACTACAATACACACTGTCTGCATCATTTCGGAATAATTACATAACACCCTCTAGTTAACATGTAGGTACAAACCGTGTTACTTTTCAATATCTCTCCTATAGAACATTTATACGAAACGTGATTTCACCACTACCTGAATTTTAAGTGAAAATTAATTCAAGTGGCATCCACACTCCACAGTACACAGGTACTTAAAAAACGGACTGCACTAAAACATATTTTTTGGTAACAAAGACGATCACCACAGGCCCTCATAACTGTTGTCCCATACAAATTACATGCTTCACAACTTCTTAAATTACGAAAAACTATATGTCTTAGTTTTGAAATTTATATAGCTTTCGAAAGATAAATATATTTGACACAGAATGTTTTTTTTAATATGAAAATCAGTTATAACCCGACCAAGACAATTAGAGCCACGATTACTATGGCGCCGCATACTAATCGTGGCTCTAATTGGCCATGCTACATATTTATGATATACTTTTTTTTATAATTTATTTTGAAAATATAGCCCATTTTAAGGAACTAATTTCGATATTTTTGTTTTTTATTCATTGCGTCTATTTTTAATATATTTTACAAATTTTACCCGCGAAAAGTAAACGTGACGTCACAAGAATTTGGAACAGGATTATAATCTTGGCCACTACACATAAAAAAGTGACAGTCAATCAAATTAACGTCAAGCAAACGTCAGTCAAGGTCGACTAACCTAAAAATTACTCTTGTTTAATACTCGTGTATAGTTTTTACAATGGCAAGTAAATAGTGTCTCATCCCGTAATGTCCTAATAACAAAGAAAATAATTACACGTAAAATATAAATTTATAATGATGTCATTCAAAGATTGACGATAACCCTTTTTTGTAGGCAAAGGTTTTTTTTTTCATACTGCTTACGATGACGTCATACATCGGTCAAATGAAGGTTATTGTTTTTTATTGAATATCTTAAAAAGTATAGACTTAATTTAAAATCTAATAAATAGAAATTGTACTGAAAGCTTATATCTCAAAACGGTTTCGAGATCTTCGTTCCTATTCAAAAAGTTAGCATGGCCAATTGTCTTGGTGGGCTAATACACCTAAGTTTTATGAAGCTCTGAAATTCATAAATTTCACGCGTATTTTTTGAGAATCGCAGTTGCGAAAACGGCCGGAGGGAATTTTGCGACTCAATATACTTTATTGCTATTTTTTAACGTTTTTGTATAATACTGGAAGAGCATACGTCCATTTTGTGTATTTTCGCAAAACCGATTTTTTTTAATTGTTCTTTCTCCGTCCGTTTGTTTCTGGTCCGTGAACCTTGACCTATCTTATCTTTGGTTATTTTATAGATTATTTTTGCAATGTATCTCTCTAACAACTTTTTAAAGAGATATCGACAAAATAAGCCGTGCGGTTTACTGAGTTAATTGCGCTAACAAGTTTGCTCTCTGGGTACCGCTATATTTGCGCCTCAGCTATTTCTACCTCAGCTCCCGCTGTAATCTTTTCCCTGAGATGAGCTTCTGGATCAGCTTCCGTATTTGTTTAGACACGGTTATGAGTGCCTCTGGCTACGCCGCTCATTACAAGTAGTACCTAGTCTAAGGACGTATAAATGTTATTCTGACAAGTATATTTAGCAATCAAAAAGAAAAAAAAACCGGTATAAAGGTGTGAAAATGGTATGATTAACATTAAAATAATTGAGAAAGTAACCTTGTTTTACAATAAAACCTTAACTCATAAACGAACACGATCATAAACTATCATAAAATATACTTCATTTTAAACAGATCAAGGTGGAAAATTATATTATGTCATAAAAATGTATCTACGTAATCTGTGCCACTGAACAAACTAGACAGGTTCGATTCCTACATCAGTCATGAGTGTTTTTAAAAAAATACTTATGTAACCTTTTCGATCTTAAAACACTCATTGATAGCTTAAACTAAATGAGGTCGGTAACCCGGTTCCCGAGACGGTTAACGTGATACCGGTACCGGTAAAGGTATAAAGTACAATTTTTAGCCAAAGGCAAAGACAGAGCCCTTATAGGCTGGCTTCTATCAAAGCTGGACGAGAAAGCTGGTAGGTGAGCAAAGAAAAATGGCGAGGAGAATGAAGTAAGTATTATCCTAACTATACGACCACGTGATTTAAAAAAAGGCATAGGCACTCATGGGCACGAAAACTTAAAACTAATTATGTATAATGCCGAAGAATGTGCAGCCAAAAATGCCCGACCCAGGCATACGTGGAATTTGTACACGAATTTGTACCCGAACATTCTCAGATTGAGCATACTCGGGCTGAGCAATCTATGGTCTTGTGCCGAAAGCATGTCGCAAACACAGGTCGCGAATCCATAATTTCTCCCTACAAAAAATCGCTCAACGCACGTTTTTAATTCAAAAATCTAAAAAAACAGGGTGCGAGAAGATTTGATGGAACCATAGGGAACCTTCTGCGTGTTATTTGGCAACTTTTTTTATATTAGTTAGGTAATAGATGGAAAAATATAGATGTAACAACTTAACAGGAACTATATCCATCATAGTAAACTCTGTCAGTGAGCTGATAACTTAATTATATGTTATGAGTGACCGATGGCTTTTATCTATGTAAATACACCACATGCAAGTTACATAGTAAATACTATACAATAACACACACATAGCTGGAGGACATGGGCTACTTTTTATCCCGGGAAATTCACTCATTCCTCTTGGAAAATAGAACGGGTGCAATCTCAGATTCTCAGATCTCAATTCTGGGTTTTTTAATTAAAAACTTATGTACATAATCCGACAAACCACACTTAGAGGCTTTTTTACATCTAAGTATATCTGAACAGAACTAGCCACTCGTTAGGTATAGCCTCACAAATATTACCATCGGCTAAACGAGGGAGACTTGGTCTTCCGCTGGGTACCCTGGAACCGTAACACAGTTCAGTTCAGATTACAGAACAAATTAAGCTTCTGATGGGCTGTGCATACTTTTCATATAATTATTATAATTCGGTTATAAGTTTCTGCATATAAATAGAATACTAGCGTTCGTACAAGGTGGCTGTTCTGTTCAATATGGACAACTGACAAAAAGTGGACACTGTTACTGCAAGGTATAAAGGCCGTGAAGGTCATATGTTTGTTTTGTTGTTACGAATAGAAAAAGTCTGTTATAAAAAATATTTGGTATCCATTCTCACTGGCTAATTAATCCCTTTATCAAAGTTTTCAAACTTCACACGAGCGGAACCACGTGCAACACTAGTATATATAAATATTCATAAGCAGTTATGTATAACTTAGGTATTTAACATATGCCACTCCCTTCTCTATTGTATACCATCCATATAGGGCATTATCTTAAATAGATACATTATGTTTAAGCGTACTGAATTGAATACACTCGTTGGCAAGTGTCATTGAGAAGGTATGAATGTGAATCACATTACAATACACGATATTTAACGATAATATAGCGACCCCGCCCCCGGCTTTGCATGGGTTATATCTCTGACACATTAGACAACATACGCCATGACTTGATTCACTTATAGTGCTCAGCCCCTAAACATACATTCATGAAAATGTCACAGATTATATCTAGGAGTCGATAGTGTTCCGGGTTCAAATCTGCTAAAATGCTAAGTTAGTACCAATTTTATGCTGTTTCGGAAAGCACGTAAATCCGGCCGGCAGCGTACACACCGGATCCAGAAGTGACACATCTAAGGTATATTTAAGTACCTACAGCAATAGCAACAGTTTTGCCACCTGTTTTATTTAAAGTTGACAACTGGCATGAATGTTAGTGGTGTCTCTGATAAAGGCTGTGAAAATGTATTTACGTGTGTACATATCTTCTTCTCAGTCGTAGACCGTAGTGCTCTTGACAGATTAGTGGTCAATCATGGCGGTCCTTTTGCCTTCTGCACCAGACATTTTGAGACTATTTAGGTCTTCAGGCTCGCTGTAGCCTCTTCCAGCCAGTTTCCTAGCTAGGTGTATGGTTATATCGCCATTGCTCGGTCGCCAGAGCCTCGTTTGTTGTCTAGCAGAGGGTACCAAGCGTGCAGGTGAGGATGACATTTGGGGTCGAATAGATCTTATTCCGTTCTCCCCACCGAGATCTGAAATATGCGTGGACGTCCCGTGTACCAACTAGATCGCACAACTAGTTGTGCTATGGGTAATACATCGATGATTTTGTCCCCAGTTGTGTAGATATTTTATTAATTCTATGTACCTTTAACACTACTGAAAATTCCTAGACACTAGTGTCAAGCCCTTACATTTACTTCAAAATGTATACTGAAATATAAACTACTGTAAAAAGGAAATCCTCAGAGACTGCAGGACGGTGGACGCGCTATGTCTGTCTGTATGACTGAATAATGAATAAATATATACAAATTAGTAACTAGACTCTACTAAAAATAAGTAGTAAAGTATATTTTAAAATAATTTAAACTATAAAAAATATATTTGTATTTTTTACAACGAGTCGTTTCATTTACATCCGTGATTCGGTCATGAAATGAAACTAAGTATATATAACACTTTTCGTCTAGTAGATTCTGAGAAAATAGGCTGTGACCATAGAGTACTAAGTCTATGGAGGGGCCATAGACGGGCTTCCCCTTTCGCCAATTTTTCCCCCTTTGACCAGTTAAACTGACCAGGTGCGCAGTAATAAGTTACCTTAGATTTTGTTGGTATCGTTTAGTGTCGCAAGACAGAGCTTTAGGAAAATAGTTAATTGTGATGTTTTAAATGGGAAAGGCGATCTAGGACGTCAAACTTGCTGAAACATAGTGTTTCCAATCATTAATTATAATTATTATGTTTGTATTTTAACATAATCATCATATAACGTAAAATCCGTTGCGACAATAAAACGACAGAAAAATACAGTGGTACAGGGGCTAGTACTAGACGTTTACCTCCCCTCCCGCCAAAAGTGGCAGAAAAAATTGTTCGGTGATTTAGCTCTTCCCGTCTCCAGTCTTAAATACTCAAAGGCTGTGACAGACGGACAGACAGACGGACAGACAGACAGACAGACAGACAAACAGACACAAGAGTGATCCCATAAGAGTTTCCGTTTTTCATCGGAGATGTTCGGAATCCTAAAAATAAGTCGATTGGTAGAGCGTTCGACTCCTCGTGCTTCGGAGTGCAGCAAACAGACTTGCCACCCTGTTCTGTTCAATATAAACAACTGGCAAAAAGTGAACACTGTTACTGGTGCCTCACAAGGTGTACAAGCCGTGAAGGTATGTTTGTGTCTTGTTGTTTGATAACTCTACTGATATTAGGAAATTGTGTTCTAAAATTGTAAGAAACTAATAAATTATTTTATTACTATATTTTGCGCGGCAGGCCTGTTCTGATGAGATATTTAAGATCGAAAAGCCTTATTAGTCGACAGTGCGTCACGAGCAAGGTACAAATTATTTTACCCACACAAAGCTGGTCCAAATCGTTAGTTTCAATAAATATTCTAGTTTGTTAGTGTTTGTAATGCAGCGCGCGCATCTCACCCCGGATGTATCCCAGACCGCCTGCATTCGGGAGCCAGAGCCAGCGTCACACGCTCTGCATCATCTTAGTTAAGGTCAGTTATAGATTATACCTAATAGCATTTTTTTTTCAGTGATAAATGCAGATTATAATGGTGAAAAGTGCATACGAATCCGTTTAGAAGTTCTCAAGTGGCATAGTCATAGAGACAGCGCTGAACTTTTTATAATATCTCGTGCAAGAGATATCTAATTATACTTCTTGTTTGCGTTCATAAACAAGCATTCACGCCTGATTCCCTTAGGAATTGGCAGAGAGAGTGAAGCATTCTTTTCAAGCATCATAATATCTTTTTCCTCCCTTGCTTTTATCACACTGATACTATTCCACAGATTACGTCTGAATAGTTATATTATTATAAGAAAATACGTTTGTTTACCAAACACTACTGTAGCGATACGAGAAAGCGTACTCCAAGGCTCTAATCTATCTATCATCCTTCTTTTATCCGAAGAGGGGTAAGCAGAGACAATCGAATACAATTTGCTACGATCCTGACATATCTCTTTCGCTTCTTATATATTCATCATACCTTTATTTAAGATTCCCTTCAATCAATCAATTTTTATAAATTTGTACAGTGTGTATTTTCAAAACAATCAAATTGTACGGTTTAGTGCGTTTCACGAAAATTCCCATTGTTGTATTTATTCTTTCATTCATTATTTTTCTTTAAGTTCTTACCCCTGCGGGAAAAAAGCAGTAAAGCTTCAATCTACTTAGTAAAGTGTAAACAAACCATCACGGCTTGTATGTCTTGGTGGGGCCAGACACGCTGTTCACATTTAGGCTATAGTAAATATGACAGATGGCAAGCTCATTACTGTATTCTATTATCAACATTTAAATAAACTATCTAGCAGCGTATTTTTATTGCACTGGAGATTTTTTTGGAGATGGTCTAGTATGCTAAGGGTAGGGCGTCATGTGGGGAAAACCTGAACTCTGTACGTATAATCTACTTTCTCGTTTCGTTCCGACCGGCACCTCTCCACTCTATGAAGGGGTGGGTGACACATCCACTTGTTACGTTTTGTAAATAAATATAAATTATGAGTAGTAAATATCAATTAATAAAATTATTGCTATTAAATTGTGAAACTCATCTCTACAGAAAAATTGTGGCATCCTTTTAAATAATGTGATTTTTTTACAAAAATATAAATTAATATTTCACGTTTATTCGCAGGTATAATTACTTGACATTTTACTTAAATTAGTGATGCGCCTATTAATAAATAAATATAGTCAATTAGAAATCGAATTCATAAAATAAATCGTACCTTGTTTACGTAAATAGCTCGTTCGTTGGTACGTACTCAAATCCATGCCTTCATAAATAATACGGTCCGTCGGTTGGTTTCAGATGAAATTTGTGCCTTTACGTAAAAATAAGAACAAAATAAATATTGTAAATAAACAAAATAATAAACGCGCCACGAGGCGGTGTCAAGTCAGTCACGGTCAAGTAACGCATTCGTAAACGCTGTCCCAATGTCCCAAGACAGACGGCCCGCGTACGGATAATGTAGATCTCAAAGGATCCAAATCATCAGTCGCTATCTCGAGTATTGTAGTTGAAGCTTTTGTCTATCTCCGCAACAAACATGGAACACGCAAATAGATCATCTGCCATAGACCCCTTCTTTAATTCCATCGGAAACACTTTTTACAATATTTTAGACATATGTATACATAATCCCGTAATTAAATTCTCATTCGCTTATAAAGAAATTAATTATTATTCCAATCGATAATAATTTGTTCTAAGACATAATTAATAAATTAATAAGCACTTTCGAATCTACTTCTGAGTCCAATTCATATACCTAGGCAACTGACCAAATAATTATGTGAACTCTTTTACTAGTCCATCCCCCCTATCTCTACTCTACTCCTACCCTCACCCCCACCCCTGCCTCTACCCTACCCCTACCCCTACTTCTACTCCTACCCTACCCTCTACCACTACCACTACCTCTATATCATCAATAGTTTTCGCAGCGCACGCGATGTGAGGAATTTCTTAGGTCATTTTTTTACACCTTGGGTTACATTATTGGAGTTTTAGTCCATCCCACCTTTCGCTAATTTTGTACAATTTGATTTTGAGATAATAAAATAATTTCGATAAAATCAATTTATTTTTCTATTTGATAAAAAACAGGGCTTTACCAGTGTTCCGGGAGGTTTATGTAAATGTCTGTAGAGTAGTTCTGACTGCTAAGTTAGACAGAGACAGGTGCAGCCCGTGCAGACAGTGAAGCCCGTGTAGCCCGTGCAGACAGTGAAGCCCGTGCAGTCACGGTCAATTAATAGTTATTTAGTTTATCACACTTGTTCTATATTGATAACGGACGCTCCCAGTTTAGCGTTTTCCTCGAATGATCGTTTTGCAATACTTCTTGATATTCGTATTTAGCTACTGAAATTAAACATAAGGTCATTACATAATCGCTACTCATTTCACATGTTTCATCCACCTGATAAAAAGAGCGAGAATAATGTGTAACCAGTATGTAAAATCTAACCTCAAAAATTCTACACATTTTCGTTCTATTTGACATTTCTCTAAATTCCTTCCTACAAATTTGAGCCACATAGCGAGAGCTAATATTAGACATCAAAATACCTCGGTAAAAAAATCTGTTTATTATAATTTTATAATATTATTATTTATTTTTTAGATACAGAAAACAAGATGCTCCAACAAAGTGTGATAACACTACTAGTGGTGCTACCATTGACACTCTGCCACATGTCAATACACGTAATACTAAATGAAAACGAATCTCCTACAATCAATCATTATGGAGAATCAATAACGCCATTAAACTCGGCTGATTTAGGAAGATTCCTTCAGAGCAATGAAACACTACCTAGAATGAAATTAAATGTAAATGCTGGGAGATCTTATATAAAGGATTCTCCATACTCGGGAAACAAGGAAGATGGGAGTCCAGTTACAACAATAACCAAACCTGTAAACGCTTTTGTACAGTCCATAGACGCAATACCTTTTACATACAAAAATATGTTAAATATAACTAAAAATATTAACACTACAGATTTCTCCATGTCATACAAGACAATCCCGAACACCGTAACGTCCACCTGGCTGAACAATGAAACACAACATGATGGGAAAAAGATCTTTTACAAATTCCAGTTCCCTGGTATAGAAAAACCTAAAACTAAATACTATAGCGATATATTTGGAGCGAATATCAAATTGAAAAGTATCTTCCATCCTACTACACTTGAAAAAATATACGAGACAGAAGAACTAAATACCATGATATGTGGTATTAAATTAGTTGTAATATATGAGGTGGAACTTGCTGGCTGTGTTCTATATAGGCCTGAAGCCGAGACAAAATGGTATGATTTTAATTACCTTATAACGGGTGTACATGGCGCTCCGGCTAAGTACGTTGCAGCTCAATCTTTTACTATTTACTATCATTGGATACCGACTCCACCAAAAGAGGCTTCAGTAAAACCTTCAACAAATTCAGAGTAAACATGGTCTTCGAAACTTCATCAACTCATCAGCAGCTAAACTTAAGATTGGTGAATATTTTCCCCATTGCGAGCTTTTCACAGATGATATTTATTTTATACCTCTACTTCTGTGGGAGTCCACAGAATATATTAGTACCTACTCTACTGCTGTAACAGTTATTTGACCTTTGAAATTAGACCAAACATGCAGACATACGCTTGTTTTTATTTTATATATTGTATTATTGATACTGTTAATGTTAATTTTTTTTTTCATGAAATCTGATCTAATGTAATTTATTTTTAGGTACATATTATCTTTTTTAATAAGTTTTAATAATAATTATTCATAAATATTTTTAGAAATCCATCTCATTATTGGTGAATCGTACTAATTAGATGTTATTAATATAATTGATTATGTACTATTTTATCCATTGTTAATAAATTAGTGTTTGATGTGTGTACCTAGTTAAAATTGTCAGTTAGTCCTATACTGATATCTACTGTATGTACTTAGTTACCTACATATCCTTGAACTTAAATATATGAATATTCATTATTTTAGTTGTTTGTTTTTTAATTTCCCAATTTCAGGATTTTATAACGGTCCCGAAACTTTGAAATAATCTCGAATTAGACTTTAGACTTCAGTTAGGCCGAAGTGTTCATGAAAAGTGACCTCATTATTGACATAATAATCTGAATTCAAAATATACCTAAATCCAGAATGCATTATAACGTTTTTTTATGTCATAATATATGTTATTAGACTACCTATAGTGTATAATATAAATATGTTATATCAATAATTTTTTAGAATCAATCATTGTAGTGGGTATTCGTTTGGTAGTAATTAATATATGTTATCTAATGGTTCTGCTGTTAAATTTTAAACAAAAAGTTCAGGGTAGGTTTCATAATTAAAAATCTTTGAGTAAAAAGTGAAAAGTTAATTTGTGTGTGGGGGGCTATTCTTCAAGTTGTCATATTTCAGCCTATAATAAAAGAGCGCACTCGACTACAAATTCTTTGTTTTTCAGGCAGAAAAATACGTCACGTATTGCCTTTTGAGGGTCCATATTCCATTCTAATTGAGGGTCTATATTCCATTTTATTCAATTGATGGAGTGAATTTCACTTAATCCATGTATGGTTTTGATTCCCTTTCCACTCTAATACAATAAAATTGATTAATAGATAATAAACCACGGAACCCTAATCAATAGATAATAAATAAGTTTATAAACACAGTATCATCTTGACATACATTTCACTCTTTATTTCATTATTACTTATAAGTACATTAAACTACGAGTGCTGATCATTAATATAATGTAAGTATTTTTAAATCACTTTTTTTTGTTTTTATTATTGCTAACAATTTAAAAATTAAAAAGTTATTGTGCTATTTTGATTTTCTCAGCAGTTACGAATTCTCTTCTTAGTAGAGCAAATTTGATTCCTCTTCACATAAGCACAACGTGTTTGTACTTATACAAATAAAATTTTAAATGCGTTTTTAAGACGACCGATTTATATATTATTATATATTCCTTCATTAGTACATAATTGTTCTTTCACAGAATGGATTTCATATTCCGGTTACTATGTGCATTTATCATATTGCACCCACTTGTGCGAGCAAACATCAGAGTTGAAATAAATCCAGACGACATCAGCGGGAACTCTACAGCTATAAGTTACGTCGGCGAATGGACCTCTATTGTAAATAATTTTGAAGTCAACCTCTTTGAATTAAATAATACTAAGTTAAAATCTGGTATCAAAACTTTTCACGGAGGCCCTATGCCAGACGAGGTCTGCTTTCACGACCCTACTCCTTGGGGTGACCTATACGCTTCCAATGAATGGAGACCTATTACTTCTACTTTAAAACCTAAAAGAGCTTTACTTTTCCACCACGATGTTACACCAATCGCTCTCTTAAAACAAACTTTCACTAATGATTTGCTAACTTCAAGCGCTGAATTCAATGTTGACTTATCACATAGTTTCAATAACACTGTTAAATCTAGCTGGAGTAGTGACCACGAAGTTGATTTAGGGATCAAAGTTGGAGCTGACATCGACTATGGGATATTCTCTATAAATGCTGGCCTCTCCTTTTCATATAAAGGGAAATGGGGAGAAAGCGTAGAGAAGATAGAAACTACAACAATGGGATCTTCAGCTGGAGTGGTGGTGAAAGTAGAACCAGGTCAAACAATAACAGCTGAACTATCAGTGACAAGAGCTGATATTTTAGTTGTAATGGAGTACGAGGCTGTTCTAGTAGGACAAATATTAGCTAAATTTAACCGTCCATACAAAGGATCTCGGTACTGGGCATTTAATGTAAATCCTGTACTTAATGCTGCAGGCATGTCTTTGACAGCAACTACTAAAGAAACTATAAAAGTGGGCATGTATTCTGGAGGTAACGTTAAGATTTATGATTCGAACAGCAGGAGAATACTACTTGATACACCGGTTGAAATTAAACCAGACGAAATATAGGGAAGGATTATTTTTAAGTTGTAAACATATAGCTTATCTCATCTAATACATGTAGAGGTATATCTAGAATATTTTTTATAAATAATAATAAACTATTTGGTGAAAGAAGACAATTATTATTAAGTCCTGGATATAGTCAATCAACTTCACACTAAAATGTGCCTGCCTGATTTTGTTTGATTGATTTATAGAGCAGGTATATTTAGTTAAAAATAAATAACACTTTGCCAGTAGTTCATTGCCACATTACCTGTCTAATCGCAAAAATATGCCAGTTTTGACATGTGTGGGCGATGCTAAACTATTAATCCATCCATAATAATATTATGTATGAGAAACAAAACGTTTGTCTGTATGTTTGATACACTATAGAACCTTTATCTTTGGTTCGTCAGACGGATACAAACACAATATTAGATTTAAAAAATTGGGGGTGGGCAGCAAAGGCAATGACTCTACCACCGCCTGGTGGTGCCATGATCCAAAGTAATTATTGCTCTTTTTTTCTTTCTTTACGGGTTGCCTTACAGCACCCGAAACCGTATTACGATTTGTAAGGCGAGTTATAATTGTCATGTAGAGATAAATTTTCACTTTTCGCTTAAAGGACCCAATGCAGACCGTTCTCCAGCTCTGCAATTTTACAAAATAAAAATGCAGAACAGTAAGTACCTATAGATAGGTACATTTTTTTTTATTTAATTCTGCCTACTTATATATAGAAGATATATGAACCATTGTGTACTTTAGTCCACAATGAAACTATCTATAAAAAGTAGGGTTCGTTATTAAATAAAATACTCTGTATAAGGTCCGTTTTTCTAGAGTTGTATTTAGTAAACAATCTTTGACTTTAACAATTTACAATGTTACAAATGTTTTTACATTTGCAGAAATAACAATGATATTTTCTAAACAGTTATTTTAAAAAAAATCAATAAAAAGGCATGCAATATTTGTTTACCAAATAAGTACAGATAAACGGAGGTACTAACCACAAAATATTTCTATAAAAAAAAAATCACACCAATAATATGAAATGAGCTAGTCAGGCGCTGTCATGAGCTAAGCGTAGTGTAGTATATATTTTGGCGATACAATAATGTGTTAGTGGGCGAGTAGAGAGTCGCAGTCACGCAGTAAACTCGGGCAAGGTTAAACTCTATCTGATAACAGAAACTTGTGCCATTTGTCATGATCTACATTATACCTTTATTTTTGGATGGATAAGTGTGCTAAAGTGTCTTGATTGTTTGTTTATCCTTCTTTACGCACAGAGATATAGTTGGGCGCCAGTTATTGATTGACATAGCTTACTTTATTATCCCGTAAGAAATATTTCATTAACCCGGGACAATCCTACTAATATAATAAACGCGAAAGTTTGTATGTATGTATGTTTGTTACTCAATCACGCCAGAACGGCTAAACGGATCTGGATGAAATTTGGCACAGAGATAGATTATAGTCTGGAATAGCACATAGGCTTCCTTTTGTCCCGGAAAAATGTATGGTTTCTTTGGGATAGATTTGATTTTCACGGGATCGACCTGATTTTTTGCATAGTGGTAGTTTAGGGGTCAGAGAATGACATACTACTTTTTATACCGCGAAAGCGGGCGGGGGAGGGGCAACTTTACGGCATAAAATACGGGATTATTTCTTTTTGGATCTAGTTTCACCGCGGACAGAAACATTTAAAAGGAACAAAAAGGCAGAACCAAAATTAATACATGCTATACCCACTATGCTAGCTAAAATATGAAAGAAACTTTCTTCTTCAGTATTTGCTACAACCTTCATAATTCAGGAATCAAACTCAGAACCTTTTTAAAAATAAAGCATTGACCAGTCATCGGAAGGTCTAAATATTGAGTTATTGCCGATCACACGAATACACGATGCTACCTATATAGATGTCTACCTACAACCTAGCGAACTACGCATGCGTCATGTAAATTATCAATAAAATCTAGACACGATACAACCTAGCTTCGTATCTAGGTACAGGCGTACAATTGGGGCAGGGCTGGGTTAATCAAACTGGAATAACTCATATATCATGATGAATATTAAAAGAATATAGCAATATTTATAACTAGCTTTTGCCCACGACTCCATCCGCGTAGAATTAGGAACATTGACAAAACTTATCTGGACGAGTGTTGTTCTATTTTCTATTTTTTCCTATGGCTTGTGTTATTGAATAGTATTTTTCTGTCTCTAGTCTGTCCATCATCAGGTCTTCAGTCACCAGATTTTAAATTTTTTTGCTAACATACAAATAAACACATAATCCTATAACAAATATCTATGATAGCTGTTGTCCGCGACTTCGTACGCGTTGTATTAGGAATAGCGACGTAATTTATGTAAATCTGCAAAAAAATCCCTTGATATTCACATACAAACTTCAGCACCCCGTTGCATCCCTCCATCAGGGTTGTATTGAACACTCCTATAACACGTGTTTCATTTGAAGAATATTTATACCAAGTTTCAAGTTGATTCACGAAGGGAATATAATTTTCAATATTTCACTCTGGATTTTTGAAAAAATATTTCTTAGTGGACCCCTACACCCACTAAGAAATATACCTTCCAATTTTCATATTTATATCTTCAGTGGTTTAGATTGTGAGTTGTATGTCAGTCAGTAAGCGACACGACACGACAGTATATCTGTATGGAATTATTTTTTAAGCATAATCCGACAAACCATGGCACTTAGCTTTTCCATCTAAATATATCTCAACAGAATTGGCCACTCGTTAGGTATAGCCTCACAAATACTAAAAGGAGGCTAAAAGAGGGAGATGTGATTTTCCGCTGGGTACCCTGGGATAGTAAAACGGTTTCGGGAGCTGTAAGGCAACCCGAGAAGAAAAAAAAATTAAGTATAGAATTCGGTAGGTACCTAAGTAAAAACTAAGGTAGGTATATTTTTATAAGAAACGAATTTGAATATTTTTGTTTTCTATCCAGTACTTTTTATAATAAAATTTCAAAGTTTTGCTGACAGCCGACAAAATGACGTCATAATTTACTGTCGCGTGGTACTGTTCGTTTGTAATAAAAGTAGTATTTGTGTGTTCAAAGTTTATCCAGAAAAGTCTGTAAAACTACTGGATTAACTTTGATGATAGCATGCTGGGTTCCAATATCACTTGTGCCAAAAATGGGCACGCAATGGGGACGGACAGGCTTGCCACCAGTTCTATTTAATATTGACAACTGGCAAAAAGTTGACACTGTTACACCGTCTCTGGTCACACTGCAAGGTATAAAGATGTGATATGTTTTTATTCATTCATTCATGTTAGATTTTGCTGTATTATTTTAAGTGTCATATCGTTGTAGGTCTGTCTTCTGTCTACCCCGCAGGGATGCGTATGTACGTAATGTGTTAATACCTCAATTAATATGAATAACCTTTCTAAACTCGCCTACTTGTTTAGGTATTGCTAAATGAATCCACATAGTGAAATAGTGTTAAACTTGTCAATTGTATAAGTTGTTAAGTAACATATTGTTGGACACAGTGACATTCTCCACTTACATGTTCATGACTTTTATATCGTAAGAGATGGATAGGCAGCGTATGCCGTATTAGCACAGATATGAGCAATCATGCGGTAAAGGAAGGAGAGGTATATAATGTCATGAATTTGCCTCAGTAAAAAAGGACGCCGTGATTGAAGGGCCTATACCCGCTGTATAGCAGTTGTTTATGAAAAAAATATTTTTCCCTGGATAAAGGAGCCTAACTACGCCATGGCCCTACAACTATCGTGTCATTCTACTTTGATCCTATAAGGGATAACTTTTCATTCTTTATTAATTCATTTCTTCACCCCCTTATTCCCAATCCGCCCCTTATACTCTTCAAAGTCAATTACGAGTAGGATCAAAATGAAATGACTCGTCTAGACAAGGGCGTCGTCCTATTGTATTGGACAGTTTGCTATCAATAAGCTATTCGTATACGGTATGGGATATAGAATCCCGGAATTATAGTCTTCAAAACTAACATCTAGCCACCTAGGGTCTATACATATCATGTGTAGGTACCTAATCTGTAATCAGTGGTTATTTGGAAATTATTATAAATGTGAAATGTAGATATGACATAGATGTAGATCTACCTTAGAAAAAAAGCTGAAACTCTTGGTTGGCGAGAGGCGGCTCGTTGCTTGCATTTTTATCTTACATCAGAAAGGGGTAATGTTTGTTTGCCACTCAGTTTATATGAGGATTTAAAGAAGAAAAATTAAAGAAAGAATTTAGTACAATAAATAACATTTATTTTATTAATATAAATAATATTGTATACAAACTATAAATGCTATATCTCTCACTATACATAAAGTCAATTTTGCTTATAATATTATCTTGTTTATTAACAAAGTTCATAATACATTAAAAAAGAAACATGGTATAGTAAGTACATGGTATAGTAAGTAAGTATATCTATAAATATCTGCAGAAATTAAAGATTTAATATTGAATTATGTATGAAATGGCCATTTTGTATTAAAAATTTTAAAACAATTAATTTAAATGTTGCCAAATTCAGCCAAATTAAAAAATAACAATTTTACTTTTTTTGCAGACTATACTGGTAGTTATTCACTTAAACTCAGCGAAGTCCACCGACTTCAATATTGTAGAACAAAAGTTGGGCAAACTATCGCAATATTCACTACCAAAAAGTCGTTGCGTTATATACAAGATCTATCATCTAATTAGACCCATCCTGATTCTGCAACTGTTTCAACTGCTTCAACACAGTATCGAGCAACTTCCTGCGATCTCTCTCGTTCTTCTTCAGCACCGAGAACACTGAAGACTTCTGTTCCGCTTCCTTCAGTTTCTCGAGAAGAATGGCCGCGTCTTTGGGTGTCACCAGGGCGTACTTACCCCCCTCGACACCGACGTCGTGAAGGTACGATGACCAGTCCCAGCCGGATACTAGGTCTAATAATTGTCTGTGAAAATATAAATTTAAATTATGTACTTACTTTTATAATGGTCCTTCGAGTCGGATTTCTTTTTCATTGCAACATTAAACATAAAGTAACTATTTTGAAATTCCTTGTAGATTTAACTTATAAAAAAAATCACTAATGATAGTCAAACTTAAAACTTCTCTACTCAAGCGGCAGTAATATTACTTTATAAATATTACGTACTAGCTGTGCCTTACTGTTGGACCCGCGTTAATGGTTACTGATCCGCTCCTTTGGGTCGTAGCGTGATGTTGTATAGCCTATCACCTTCCTCAATGCAACAATGCTATCAATCCGACTAGTTCCAGAGAGTATAGCGTTCAAACAAACTCTTCAGATATATATAGTATAATTACGTAATAAATCGTCATAATAAATATTCGTTGAGAACTTTTGAGAAGTGTTCTTTTGATTCGTTCTGTATCTATTAACGTAGCTTTTTTCGCAAAGCCTAGATTTTAATAGATTGGTATCCCTATTTTTTTATTAAAACACAACCTGATCTGGAACAATAATACGAGTATGTAATTTTATAATAATTTTTCAAACCGGTACAGTACTTTCCAACCGGGTCCTACTCCCCATGGCCGTAACTTAAGGATTGGGGTCAGATTAGTAGAGGGTACCTCACCTGAGACTAGCAAAGTGCTCCAGCAGTTCCCCTTCCTTCAGCCCCGGTACGGGGTCTCCAGCCGCGAACTGCTCGCACTGTATCACGTCCAGGTCCAGCTGGTGCAGCGCGCCCGCCGACACCTGCCTCACGGCCGGGTCCAGGAGTAGTTCGCGCAGACGTCGAGCGATGCGCTGGGTCGCCGTGCGGACTGCGCCCACTCTGTTGTCAAATTATTACTATTAAGATCACGCTTCACGCTTACAAGTAAATATCTTTAAAAGTATTGTACGTTCGCCAACAAAACTAAATCATATCGTTAGGAATTGGCGTAGTAGTGCGACACCCTCTGTTTGTGTGAGGGATGTCACAACGCAAAGAAATATCACAGAAACTGTTGTCAGATTTAACAAAAGGAAACATTTAAATAATAATTAAATCTGCAGGTAAAACGACGAAATAATAACTGCAGATGATGCAGTTTTAGACATTTGTCTCCAACTTCTAAAACAAGCATCCAACCGGGGAAATCGGCAACCTGTGACCAGGACTTATAAGCAACATAAGCGTAGTGGAGTAGTAAGACTGCCAAGTGACAGGTAATAAATCATATTGGGTTAGTCTCGTGAGGCTCTTTTTCTTAATTTTTTATACAACAATCATAAGTAATATTAAGTTGTTTACTGCGTATGCGTTATCGTAGTAATAAAGGCTTGTTAAGAATAAAAAATGCTTCTTAGTCCCCTGGTTGCCCAGAGGTACAGTATATGAAGAGCGGACAAGTGACCGTGAAAATCGACTTACCTAGCACGATCCGGTAACTGCTCCAAAGCCGACAAAACACCGGTCAGGTAACTCAGCATGTCTGATACGAACGAGGAAGCCTGACCGCGCGCCTCCACTGTAAAAAAGTAACAACTTAAATTATCTCCATGTACACAGCTTTCGAGACTGTCTCGGTTCCACTGTTATTATATAAACTTGTATTTCGGAAATATCAACTGTGCTCTCTCTACCCCAATTCGGTAGGTAAAGTAAAAGTTAAGGTATGCTGAATCCAAAACCGTTTCGAGATATTGGTTTAATAATCCGTATTTTTCAATTTATAACTCTTAAAATCGTGAGATTGTCTTTATTTTTTCAAAAACAAATAATTTACTTAACCAACATTTCACCTATGAATGACGTCATTATATCGGCTAAATAAAAGCAAAATATTTACTTGTCAACTTGTCAACCGATGTTAGCCTGTTACTAGATATACTCCTATTTCAGTAGTTTTTATAACTATATTATTATTTAGGAAGAATGTTTAAGCATTTTTTATGGTAGGATATTCTTTGACCTTTGTATATATTTTGTATCACAACAACTATGCAGACTACGGTATAAAAACCGTAAAGATGTGTTTCTTTGTTGTTTTTTTAATATGTTTTATGTAGAAGTGGTAGGTTTTGGTAGATTTTGTAGGATTTAGAGACGGCAACACTATTGTTTGTTAAATGTCAAAGTCAAAGAACACAGATGTTCTTTTTTCTGTACCAACATATCAAAGGTATTGAAGTATTCAGCCGACAAAATGACGTCATCAGTGCCAAAACTTTGATAACTTATTATAAAAAAACTACTGTATAGAAATAAAAAATATTCAAATTAGTTTCTTAAAATAGCTTAATCTTTACAATAAAAATCGTACCTTAGCTTTTACTTTACATACCGAATTGCCCTAAGGCAGCATCCTGGGTCCTACTCTCTTTGTTCTTTACATTAATGATTTCTATAATCTAGATTTTTACTTTACTTCTAGCCTATGTAGATGATACGGCTGATAAATAAAAAGTAGCCTATGTCTCTCTCCAGCTGACCTCTATGGTTTTTAAAACCTATCGACACTAATGTCGATGGCATATATGTCGTTCTACATTGAAACCACCTCGAAACCACATCTTAAACTTGACAACCATAGTAAAAACGGCATAGACAATTTGATAGAGGCTTAGTGAATGCCAAAACAAGCAATTTTCGACTCTATAACCGCATCGACCACAATTAAACCATAGATAGGGAATAGGGCCACTGCCTCGGTTCCTCTGTTATTATATAAACTTGTGCCCCAAGGCAGCATTCTGGGTCCTACTCTCATTGTTCTTTACATTAATGATTTGTGTAATCTAGAATTTTAGTGTTTCGCGCACGAAGTGTTTCGTACTATTATCTATAAAAACGGCCCAAAAAAAAACACGTTCGTTGTATGGGAGCCTCCCTTAAATATTAATTTTTTTTTAATTAATTTATTTTTAAAGTGAATATATAACTAAATGTCGAGCAAAAACGAGCAAAAAAAATCACGTTTGTTGTATGGGAGCCCCCTTAAATATTTATTTTATTCTGTTTTTTAGTATTTGCTGTTATAGCGGCAACAGAAATAGGTACATCGCGGTTCATGAGATACAGCCTGGTGACAGTCAGACGGAATGACGGACGGACGGACAGCGGAGCCTTAGTAATAGGGTTTCCGTTTTTACCCTTTGGGTACGGAATACTAAAAACTAACAAACACACTTTCGGTTAGGATTTTAGTTAGCCTTTACTTTACTTTGAGCTATATAGTGAAAATTGTTACTCTACAATAATGGGTTTATTAAGTGAGTGAAGGCAGTCAGCATTACCCAGTAGCCAGTCGTAGTTCTCTAGATCCAGAAACTCGTCAACTTTCTTCTCCAGTTTGTCGCAGATCTGCTGTTCGGCGTCGTCGCGCGCCGTTTGGAACATACTGCCCGGAGACTGCAACAAGTCAACAATAAACATTTGTTTATCCTACTGTGTTCTTATAGCATGATTGTAGATCATCTTTTTGTTATATCTCTGACGAATTAGACAGCATACGCCATGAAAACTCGCACTTTTTTCGACTGCTCAGTCTGACTGCTGTTAATGCTCAGTTCCTATACATGATAGGTCCACGTTTAATACTCGTAAACCTTCCCGGTGAATAAACCTGTCAAGAAACCCACGGGAATGTATTCTATATATTAAAACAATGACCAACCTGAGTAGAGACAAGCTCCGCACCAGTCATGTTACTTATAAACTCGTACAGGCACAGTGTCGCATCCTCCAAGTACTGAGTGTCCACGATTATCTGAAAATATTTAAGGGGTTAATATGAAACATTTTCTTCACCTATCATATTTAATTGCAGACATTTGATGTGATGACATCTATTGCCACGCCTTGGAGGTAAGGCCGACGTCATGCCCCCTCTCCGCCGCTGCTCTCTACTCCCTTGTGGGTGCGTGGTGCGTATACTATAAACTTAGTTGCTTCTCCGTGCGAGTGCCTACACTATACTTGACGCGTCTGTATATGTACCCTGAACACTTGGTATACCTGCACCAGCTGCATGAGCGCCAACGCGGGCCTCCTGAACAAGGCAGACAGACACCCGGTGAAGGAGCGCGTGAGCAGCAGAGAGGCGGAGTGCCGGGCGGCGGCCGCACGTCTACTGGCGCCCAGCCCGAGTCCGCCCGAGTACTTGAGACTGGCGTAGATGAACTCCTTCACTTGAACGTACACAGCCGGCACCATGGATGAGAATGGGAATCTGCGGTGAGAACACTATGTTCAATTTTAAGGACGAAATAATAAATAAAATAACACGATTCCGGGAGCCATAATGCAAGAAACAGCCGACATTCAATGGGTTTCAAGCAAATGTGAAGATTCTATAATGTGGCGTAAATAAAATGGTATCAACTCACGTTCTGGGAAACGGTTTCGTCTCCAGAGCGTCGTCATCAAAGGGGAAGTTGTCCATAACACCGTCGTACTGCTCTTGGTTCTCTACCTGAAATATCATCATTACATTACATAAAGTCATATGCGCGCGTCTGTCTTTATATTATGCCAAGCGATATCTGCATATTAGGCCCAACCTCAAAAATAATGTTCTGATTTTTGGCACACGTATTCTTTAGGATCCTAGAAGTATCCCGTCAAAAGTCCCCACCCCTAGAGTGTCGGCTTCAAATATGTCTCTGACGGCACCATTTCAGGGGGGGGAGCCTTAGCTCTATAATTCAAGTTTAATTTGCAATGTAGTATAATTGTATTTTATTTTATTTTTTCTTTACGGGTTGCTTTACAGCTCCCGAAACCTTCCAGTTCCAGGGTACCCAGCGGAAGACCTAGTGTCTCCCTCGTTTAGCCGCTATAATATAATTGTAATAAAATTGTATTAATGTGGTCTTATAACAAGATTCCCTCTAACAGTAAGAACATTGTTAAATTACCTCTATGGGTAAGAAGGAGGCGTTGTCCAGTATATCCCTGAAGACGAGCACCCATCTCTGCATGAGCACCTCCGTGTAGTGCTCGGACATCTCCTGAAGTAGTTGCGGGAGACCGTCCGTAGGCAGGCCGTAGCATCTAGTTACAGAAGACTCTCTTCAGTCTTGGGCGCGATTTCCACCAAGTGACGTGATCCAGGCTGTTTCATACATTTCTATAGAATATTGAGAAGAGTGCCAGATCACGTCACAGAAGGCACGCTTGCTTAACCACTTATCTAGAATAGCTCAATTGCAAATTTGAAAATGAAGAACCGACCATAGATAATATTATTACGTTAGATTTCCCGTCTCTCAACCTTCGTATATTTCCACAGAGTTGGGTAATCGTTAGATATAGCCTCAGAAAAAGCAACGGCTAAAAATATAGCATTTCATATAGTACTAGCTTCTACCTCGACATTGCCTGTGGACACTTTTGATTGGTTAACCGTTTGTGGTTACTGCGCCACTCCTTAGAGCCGTAGAACTTTTATACCTTCTTTAACACAAAATTTAATAATTTTTCAAATCGGATTTATAGTTCCACATACAAACGCTTTATAAAACCCACTCACTTCAATGTATGAATCAAGAGCACAATCTGATGTTTGATGCCGAGCATTAGCGTCGGGTCCGTTATCAGGGACGTGTTCGTTCGCAGAGTGCTGGTGACCTTGGCCAGAGCCATGTTCCAAGTCTCCAGCAGCCAGTCCTTGGACACTAGACCAGCGCCAGTGCTCAGCAGGTGCTCCTCCAGGATAAAGAAACCAAGGACCGCGTTCAGATAACTTTTGACACTTTGTATGGAGTCGTGGAGGTTTCCCGCTGACGGTATTAGCACGAGACGCGCCTGCTGTCTGCGTTGAGATCTGTGAAATAAAAATTTAAAATCACTATGTTTATTAATTATTTTCAATTAATTTATGCAAAAACATCAAATCCGATTGAGACAGCCATAAAAACTATTTGCCATAGGCTATATGATTACTATGGTAACATGGTAAATTTAAGTCTAGAAAAACAGACCTTAGTGATTGTGTGTGAGATAGATGCACTAGTATGGAGTCCTATTACTATCCGCTTATGGTTAAAATACTAATCAATAAATACCTATAATACTGTATGAAGTCATTCTTAGCCCCAAGAACGCTGTGTATGTGTAAACAGCGGTGTAGAGGACTGAAGTCCACCAGCTCGTGAGCGCACTGAGGTCCTGCAGGCTCCTTATTGACAATGCCCAGGACGGCCATGTCTGTAACAAAGAGAAAGAAACATAGAAATCTAGTTGTTAGTAAAGAATATAGCACACATTTTTCCCCCGGTAATAATACGCCACTAAATATATTAAAACCAATGGACTTTAGAAAAAAAATTGGGATGTCGTGGCTGAGAGGATTTATATGGGGATAAACTATTCCCAATTTCTCTGTAAATAATCCACCTGTGTCACTGTAATTTAGCATATAGTTACTTATACAATACTAGCATTCCGCCCCCGGCTTCGTCCGTGGAGATTTTCGAACAAAATAAAATATACCCTATACCTACCGCTACCCCTACGTCTACCCTACCCTGGTTTTACTGAATAGGAAATATGGGTGGTAAAATTTTGTGGATTATTTATAGAGAAATTGGGAATAGTTTATCCCAGAAAAATTATCCTCAGCCATCATAATATTACTAGCATCCATAATATTATAAAACACAAACAAAAAAAAACGAGGGAGACTTGGTCTTCCGCTGGGTACCCTGGAACCGTAACACGGTTTCAGGAGCTGTAAGGCAACACGTGAAGAAAAAAAAAAATATATATATATTTTTGAAACTAACCTTTTTTGTTCTTAACAATGTTGGCCAGACTCCGTCCGAGCATATCTTGTGTTTCTTTTAGCACCATAGCACCAACCTGCACATAACATTAGTTACAAAATATCACTATTATAAAGAGTGTAATTTTGTTGTTTGTAAGTACATTTAAAATTTCAATTTATTACTGGACTTATTTAAAAATAAATCTTTCACTAATGGAGAAAAACGGTTGAAGGGACTGTAATATGTGTTGTTTCCGCGCGCTTCCATCATTCCCTCATCGGAAATCCTTTGGGACAAATTCTTATGTGCAAAATTTCATATATTTGCACAGGCAAAGCCGGTGCGGAAAGCTATCTAATAAAGAAATAATAAGTAGATCTTAGATATGTCAACATTCCTCACCTGCGGGCTGAGCTTCCTAATATTCTCCAAGAAGTCCCTCAGGTCAGCCATGGAGGCGTCCCTGATCGCCTGACGCAATTTGGGCACCTCGGACGATATCTGTCCGCACCACTTGTATGGGGCGACCCGAGGTAACAACACATGCTCTAATTGTTCCAAGGTTTTCAGCGCTGGGTAATATCTGAAAAGTTTGAATATGTTAATCTCAGGAATTACAAGTCTGATTTGAATAATTATTGTTTCGTTAAATAGCCTGTCTATTGAGGAAGGTTATAGTTATAGCACGTGCGTTTCGAACGTTTGTACGAAGCTTCCTTACTGCTTTAGCTTATATATTTACTGTGGTTATAGGCTATACACCATCATGCTACGACCCAAAGGAGTGAAGCAATAACCATAAACATGAACCAATGAAGGCTGTTTTAATAGTAATTGGCTTTATAAAACACTATAGAATGATAAACTAAAATACAAATATAAGTGAACCTTTTAGCTTCAACTTGTGATTTCAATTTGGAGTAGGTAGTGAGGAGGGGCAAGCACAACTCCATCTTCTCAATAGTGGACGCTATGTTCAGCTCAACACGGCGAGCTTGTATCAACTCTTCAGCTCTTTCACAAATACCTGGAAAAATTATATAAATTATAATATGTAAATTATAATGGTCTTATACTATTTAGTAGTAATATAGATATTCTAGAGTTCTGCATGTAATGTATTTTGTATTTCTGTATTTTTAACAAGTCTTATAAGTAGCAAAGAGTCAAGTACCATCAACTATCAACCTTATGACTCTGGATCAAGGCTTATTTCACAGACAGACAGACAAGGATAAGTTGAATAAATTGTCTAACTTAAATAATGTAACAATTCCATTGATGCAGGAGAACATTTTGACAATTTTATCCTCTGTCACAATTTTTTGTCCAATTTAGATAAGTTCATAGAAAATCTTATTTCACAGACAGACAGACAAGGATATTATCCCTATTAACTTATTAAGTTGAATAAATTGTCCAATTCAAATAATGTCACAATTCCATTGATGCAGGAGAACATTTAGACAATTTTATCCTCTATGTCACAATTTTTTGTCCAATTTAGATAAGTTCATAGAAAATCTTATTTCACAGACAGACAGACAAGGATATTATCCCTATTAACTTATTAAGTTGAATAAATTGTCCAATTCAAATAATGTCACAATTCCATTGATGCAGGAGAACATTTAGACAATTTTATCCTCTCTGTCACAATTTTTTGTCCAATTTAGATAAGTTCATAGAAAATCTTATTTCACAGACAGACAGACAAGGATATTATCCCTATTAACTTATTAAGTTGTATAAATTGTCCAATTCAAATAATGTCACAATTCCATTGATGCAGGAGAACATTTTGACAATTTTATCCTCTATGTCACAATTTTTTGTCCAATTTAGATAAGTTCATAGAAAATCTTATTTCACAGACAGACAGACATGGATATTATCCCTATTAACTTATTAAGTTGAATAAATTGTCCAATTCAAATAATGTCATAATTCCATTGATGCAGGAAAACATTTTGACAATTTTATCCTCTATATCACAATTTTTTGTCCAATTTAGATAATTTCATAGAAAATATTATTTCACAGACAGACAGACAAGGATATTATCCCTATTAACTTATTAAGTTAAATAAATTGTCCAATTCAAATAATGTCACAATTCCACTGATGCAGGAGAACATTTTGAAAATTTTATCCTCTATGTCACAATTTTTTGTCCAATTTAGATAAGTTCATAGAAAAACTTATTTCACAGACAGACAGACAAGGATATTATCCCTATTAACCTATTAAGTTGAATAAATTGTCAAATTCAAATGTCTCAATTCCATTGATGCAAGAGAACATTTTAACAATCTTATCCTCTACTTATGTCACAATTTTTTGTTTAATTTAGATAAGTTCATAGAAAAGCACAAGTCTTACAGTGTACAGCACCACATAGCGAGCTAAGATGTTACACATATGAAAATATGATTAAATACAAATACAATCATTTACCTTCAGTGGTCTCTTTAACACAGGCATCAACATTAGATATTTCAGCATGGAGCTCCTCAGCATGTGAGCGGACTTGTAACAACTCACGGATGGAGTCAATGAAGCCCTAAAACATGATACAAAAAAATTAAAACATATACTGTATACATAATGACTGTTTACCATAGGTGTATGCAGATGGAGCACCACTTCTCTCAATTCTTATATATGTCTTCATCTACATTCATAGTGTTTCATACATGCTACCAAATGCTACCCACAAAATTGACAGATTGTTTACTAAATAAAATAGTAAGAGCAAAAATATACCTGGTAATGAAAATTGCACAGTTTTTCAATTTCTGTATCATGGTGTTGTATGCGATCATTTAGTTGTTCTACGAAGGCTGCATGACCTTCCCCTTCATACACAGAGCGGAATGCTGGACCCCAGTAGTCGTCTATTCCCTCTATCTCCTATAAACAAAGTATTATAAATTATACAAGTTCAACTTTGTCATGGTTTAGTTAGATGGAGATTGGTGATACCCACTTGTATTGTTGGATTTGTCATGTTTGTATGATTGTTTTATAACTAAGTTTATATTTAAGTTTAGCTTTCAGTTTGTCATAACACTTTTTATTCTTACAATAAAACTAAAGTTAAACTAAACTATTTTAGATTTTAAAATATTTATTTTGGTAACTTTAAAATTTTTTCTTTCACAGAAATCATAGACAAGTTAAAAATTTACATATTTTTTTCACATGTTCACAAAATTAAATATGATTTCATGGAGCCTCAGGAAAAACGAAGAAGAAGTTTGTTGTGTTTTCGACAATGCATCAATTATATTTTGATTATATTCCTTGATCATAACATAAGAACTAATTTTATCGTATAATAAATTAAACAAAATATATTCTGAAAGTTGGTAACATTATAATATTTTTTCTTGATTGTGACGTTGACGTCTCTCGTTTGGATTGTCTATGAACGACCAGACTTTTGCCAGATTTTTCCGGCTCGGGGTGTTTTATTCGATATTATTTAATTATATTATTTAGCACAAAATTTTTAATACAGGGTCAAACCAGAACTGGTGTGATCCATGCTGCGTAATCCAAATTAACTAAAAGTTTTAATTTTCGCTTTAGTACCGGTGTCGAAGTCCTACACCATGGCTCACTGTATGAGAGTTTTGCATGGCCAGGTATGTCCTTTGACCCTCGGCTTGTAATAAAACACCTTCAATAAATTTGCCAAAAAGTGCTCGTGTGTCTTATGATATTTGTTTACGTATTTATCTCATTCGCGTACTACGGATTGAATGAATTGATAACAGAGGTCAAGATCTTGGTGGCCCCTGGGTCAACCCAGGTGCTTGCTCGGACTCTAATATCCAAATCCACTTAATTGATTACAAATTTCATGTTATTCGGAGCGCTATAATAAAGGTTTTGTTTCAAAAATGTAGAATATCAATATTTTCACTTTGACTTGATTTCAGGGTAGCAGGACCAAGGTTGCTCTTTTGGAAATTCAACAAAGATGCTTCAGTTTATCACCTTTAACAGCTGCCGCCGCTCAGGTACTTATATTACCATTAAAAGTGATTTTAAAGTGATTTATCCATCTAAATATGGGTGTTATGTAACCTCTGAAAATAAGTGAACCTTACTCAAAAGTGTTTGTAAATGGAGTATTTGAACATGCTAATGTGTATTACAGGTGGC
Source organism: Nemapogon koenigi (assembly GCA_963924495.1). Lineage (NCBI taxonomy): Eukaryota > Metazoa > Arthropoda > Insecta > Lepidoptera > Tineidae > Nemapogon > Nemapogon koenigi. The sequence continues at coordinate 352,513 of OZ004643.1, forward strand.
AATGTCCAGATTCGACAAAGCTCCCTTACCATATGAGAAATTACAACAAAATTATGAAATAGTAAAGAAGCGACTGGGTCGCAAAATGACCTTGTCTGAAAAAGTGCTCTATTCACATCTTGAGGATCCCAAAGGACAAGTGAGTACACATTTTATTTGGATCAGCTAGCCTTCCATCATAACATCTAAGTATATAAATCCGTATGTCACTGACTGACTGACAATCAACCCACAGCTTAAACTACTGAAGATATAAATATGAAAATTAGAAGGTATATTCCTTAGTGAATGTAGAGGTGCACTAAGAAAGGATTTTACAAATATCAACCCCTAAGGAGGTGAAATTGTATTCCTAATACTATGCATATGCGGGTAACTGCTAGTTGATAATAATATTTGTAAAAACTTTTTGTCTGTCTGTGAGTTTGTGGATGCTAATTTCCATTATGGCTGAAACAATTTAGTATTTGGTTGATAAATAAAAAAATATAATGTCAATTTTATTATTAGGATGCATAGATGATACATATGGTATGATATTCTAATCAGTTTATTTTTATTTTCTGTATGAGATGAAATATTATTTTTATAATGTAATAATACTCGGAATCAATTCTTTAAGTTGTATGATAAGTCAGTTTTAATTAATAAAACTAGTTGGGTATAATGGCTTTTCATCTGATTTAATACACCTTGAATCTTAACCTAACATTTCTAATAAGACACAACTAGAAGGGGTCTACTTTTTATAAATTATCCAGTAATGTGAATAAGTATTCCATTAATCTGGCAATTCCTAGTTTTAAATTAATTTTAGGAGAGTGAGACTAAAGAATAAAATGACATTTACATAGTGAGCTAATAGAATGTGACACTGTACCATTATCTCAATATGATTTTACATTTAACTATTATGTCTTTCTCAGGATATTGAACGAGGCACCAGCTACCTTCGTCTCCGACCAGACCGTGTTGCTATGCAGGATGCCACAGCCCAGATGGCCATGCTTCAATTTATATCATCAGGATTACCCAGAGTGGCTGTACCATCTACCATCCATTGTGATCACTTGATTGAAGCCCAAGTTGGTGGTGATAAGGATCTGGCTAGAGCTAAGGACTTGAATAAGGAGGTATGTGTATTGAAATATTGTGATGGAGGAACTGGTATAGCATTGACTTGAAACATGAAGTCCCACTCATGGCGAAAATGCTATGCAGCAATTTCCTTTAAGAATATGATAATTTAATTGACCTTCGTGATTTGGAGAGACTATAAAGCCGGCGACCGCACTGCTAAAAATGACAAAATTTACGTTTGTTAAAGAAGTGACACATCTAGGTCTATTTATTTACTTATTGGTCCCAGGATATCCATATTTCCAGTAAGCATAGACAATTGAATGCCGTTTGTTACCATCCTCACATACCCCTTTTGCCCCTTTTATATTCATCATACCTTTCATACAATGTATGATACATGTCCATTCTAAAATTTAACATAACAAACAGGTGCAACTTTCCTTTATATATTGTGACCTAAATCTAATCTAATACCTAGTTCTGTCAATTTACTTTGCTGGATTTTAGGTATAATTTACCTAAATTAGCGTTTTTGTCTTGGCTCTTCCCATATATAGAAGTGTACGAGAAACTACATTTATTATAATATAAACTAAATAAAAATAAATTTATACCATTATGTAAGTATGAGATCTTATTAACATAAATATCAATTTTTAGAATTTTTGTATGTTTTGTCTGTCTAGAATATTCTTCGAAACAGATTTTCATGAAACTTTTAGGGGTCATAGTGGATATTTTGACTTAAAACCTGTTTTCTTTCATATGAATAAAGAATTCCGGAGATATTGTGATAATGTCACTATTCTATAACTGGCGCCCAACTTGTAAGCACTTTTTATAAAAATCCCAAAATGTCAAATCAAGAACTCTTAGCCAACAAAAGTTCAGCAATGGCAAAAAAAAGCTGGTTATATAATAAATCATATTTGACCAGGTATACAACTTTTTGGAGACAGCTGGTGCCAAGTATGGTGTTGGTTTCTGGAAGCCTGGCTCTGGTATCATCCATCAGATCATCCTGGAAAACTATGCCTTCCCCGGTCTGCTTATGATTGGTACAGACTCGCACACACCCAATGGAGGTGGACTTGGTGGTCTTTGCATTGGTATGTATTAAATTTCATGTCTCTATAGGCACTTAACTGGCATTCTGTCTTATCTTCTAATATAAAACTGCGCTAAAATCAAGAACTAGCAGTCTGATTTGAAAAAATATTTTTGTGTTATTTGCTATATTATATATAACATCATGCTATGACCCAAAGGAGCAGAACAGTAAGAGAGCCGGGGCGAAAAGATAATTTATAATAAAATAGTTGAACTTGCATTAGCTAAATACTCCCTTTTAGACTGACTTTGAGAATAGTAACCAAGGACAAAATCCACCAATAGCATTGTTTAATTTTTCTAGCCTAAAAATGAATTATAAGTACCTAGTTTATGTTACCAGACCAGCCCCAGTCTTCATAACTTCAAACCAAATGTAAATTTTGGATTAGAGGACCAGCTGAGTAGTTCGCATAGCGAATTAATGACCCGCGTCTCTAAAATCTCACTAGATTGCAATTACTTTTCAGGATTAACTAAAAGGATTTTTTTTTCATTTCACAGGTGTTGGCGGAGCTGACGCTGTAGATGTAATGGCCGACATTCCGTGGGAACTCAAGTGTCCGAAGGTTATTGGAGTCAAGCTTACTGGTAAGTGGCTTCATTTTTGTTCTTCATAGTTACTTAATACTGAAAATTTACAGCCATGGGTATGCAGTTTTTGTCAGTTCATATAGACTTCACTTCAATGATTCTATAATATAATATAGTTGATAAGTGATTATTATAATCTCTTATAGGTTTGTGTTATCTTTTTGTATGCATACTGCAGTGTTGTTATGGATGATACTAACTATAACAACTAACAACTCTATTCTATTATATTTTTTGTGTTACGGAACGCGGGCGTTGGTCGCTATGACATGATGTAGAATGATTGTTTGTTTTGAAGTCGGTAAACAGTCCAATTTTTTAATACCATCGCTGTTTTTAACCTTGGCCTTCCAACTATCTCGTTGATCCATTGCTATGAAATCATTTATATAACAATTAATTATTTTTGACATTGACATGTGAATCCACGCCACGCGATACGCATATATGCAACAATAAAGTTAATGAATGTCGTACCAGACATTCGTCGGCTCCAGTATCAGGCATTGCTTTAAGCCAGAACTCTTAACAATAACAATTTGTATTTAGCAATAAAAAATAACTTATCTACATCCCATATTCACATATGAGTGAATGGACTTTCCAATAATAACACAAATAGTATTTGTATGAAGGTCGCTTCTTAATAAAAAACCGTTTAAGTGCGAGTCGGATTCGCACACGAAGCGTTCCTACCACCGTACAACATTTACACTCTTATTAATAAACTCGAATTAGCGACGTATTAACTTAAAAAATCTGCAATTCATTATGATAGACGGAGACGAAATACAGTTTAGTTCATACGTCGCTAATTCGAGTTTATTAATAAGAGTGTTATAGTTTAATAAATAACTTGCGCGAGTCCGTCTCACACTTGGCTTTGGCAAATATGTATTGCCATTATTACGATCGAGCAAAGAACGCCGAAAAAACACGTTTCTTGTATGGGTAGTATGGGTACCCCCTTTAATTTTAACTTTATTTTATTATTGTTATAGCGTCCATGATAATACATACCTACTCTGTGAAAATTTCAAGTGTCTACCTATTACGGTTCAAAAGACAAACGGACAGACAGCTGAGCCTTAGGTTGTTTTCGATGACAACCTTTGAGTACGAAACCCTAAAAACAATAGAGTTTTTGTTATTTTATTTAAGTACTAGCTGTGCCTTGCGGTAGCTCCTCTCCTTCGGGTCGTAGCCTGATGTTATATAGCCTATAACCTTCCTCAACAATTGGACTATCAAATGCAAGTCCGACTGGTAGCTCCAGAGATGAGCACATTCAAACAAACTCTTCAGATACACAGTATTGATTCTCTCCCAAATGTTCTCCAAGTATCTCTGTTCAAAAATGTTACAAATCTATGTTAATTCCGGTTACAATGATAATATTTGGCAGCTCAGTCTGAATCATCAAATCGTGTTTTTTCCTCAAAAGGACACCGAGAAATTTCATGTCACATTGGTCTTAGCTGTTTAGTATTCAATATTCATTATAAATTAATTAATCTAAGTAAATTATTCCTTACCCTTCGCCCGTGGTAAAAAGTAACCCATCTCAGTCTATGACCCTAAAATCACGTCATTCCATTGCTGTGTTCTGACGTGATAAAAAGGACAAATAAACATATCACTACCCAAGTTATCTCATGCACTTGACATTTATTTGTATGGAGGTTAGCATACAGATATTAGAAACTAGCTGTCCGCCCCCGGCTTCGCCCGTGGATATTTTCAAACAAAATAAAATATACCCTACAGCACTCATAGATAATGGTTTGCCTGCACTACCCCTACCCCTACTTCTGCCCATGCCCCTACCCATACCCCTACCCTGATTCCCACGACTTCGTACGTGTCTATTTCAGAATGTTGGCAAACATACACTTCATACATAGCTTTTGTCATGTTAACCTCTGCCCACCCCGTTCCCGTCGTCATGCCGTGATGGTATATAGCGTATGTTACTCAGGGATAATGTAGCATTCTAATGGTGAAAGTATGATCAAAATCCGTCCAGCAGTTTTTGAATTTATCGTAACAAACATACAAAAATACAAATCTTATAGAATATTTTGATGCAATAATTTTACGCATCCCAGAATGTATAGGAGTGTTGATATATTTTTTTCTCCTCTATAAATAGGCGGCGATGTGTTCGGGACGCGAGCCAACGTCGCGTTTTTGATCAAGTTCATCTACTTTGACTTTTTCACATACATTGTTGTGAAATTTAAAGTAAATATATCTTAAGACAGGTTACATTCTACTGTTACAATCATGTTTATAATTCTGTCTATCATAATAAATATGAAAACTTAAATTGTATGTAAAATTGCAATAAATACAATGCATAGAACAGATACACAATAGAATTCCAATTGAGTTAGTGAGAATAACCATCTATCAAAAATCACAATTGACGCCATGTTGATTAGAATAATTCCAAACGTGAATCGATTGGAACTATTTCAGAATATCATTTTCTCATGTTGCATTTTTCAAAGACATGTGTGTTTGATATTAGATAAGATACTGACGAAAAAACAAGATACAGTATCTATGATGAAAGAATCTGTCTAAATTTTTATATATTTGCATAATGTTTATGTGCGAAATGGGAATTATGCTTTTGGTGGTGAGCAATCGTCTAGGTTCCACCGCAAGTTATAGATAAGTTTTGTTTGGGCCGATCCCGGCGGCACTGCAATGCCGGGCCAACCCGTGACAGGAGTGGAGCGAGCCCCGAGCATCCCGTCTATTTCCAAAAATCAGTTTAATATACTGGTCCCGCTGTGCGGGAACTTTCAGATATTAAGCTGAAAAGAACAGATACTACACTTTGATCTTAGCCAAAAGGCCGAGAAGCGATAACTGATATTGTTCACGACGGGGCTATATACTCATCGGCAATGTTAACGTGGTAAAGTTTAGTGAACACTAGTGGCGCCATCTGTTGGTCACGTTCTGAACTAAAATGTTGTATGCTTCATAAAATTACTTGCTTTGCAATTATTGGAAATTATTTGATGTTTTCGATTGGATTTACTTGGACCTCGCATAAATACTCAACATATATAATGAAACACCTTTAATATAAAATTCTCGTTTATTATCTGCGCGTATAGGTGACTGAGTGATAATATGATTAAAGTAGCGACAGCTATCTCCTTTTTGTCATAAAAGGTAATAATATAGAGCAAGTTTCTCCTCCATTACATATTACAGGCGGTACCTCTAGGGCGGACACTCTGCGACCACTCCGAGCTAGCACGGCGCTCAAATACAAACTCTATATAGTGTCACTGAAGGGACTGCGCATTTTATGGCGTTATTGAGAGTTGACGTTAAATGGAGAGATGAAAAATCGATATTATTTTACTATTATAATATGTCTTTACTGTAAAAAAAAATACAAACAACAAACATTAATATTGATACAAATAACAGTCTGTCGTAAATACGTATAGTCTGTTTGTTATCTTCGTCTAACGTTTTTTTGCTGCCGAAAGACAATAAAATAACAAACAAAAGAACATACACAGCTGCAGTTCTTATTAATTTCGGCAACTTAGAAATTACTGTTTATTGCTGACGTTTTGTTGATTGTTGACGTTATTTAGAGTGGGTATGATGCTACATAGAGATAACAAGGTAAACCAAACAAAGTCAAGTAATTTCGACGTTTTAGGGAGTTTGTCATTAAATCGAGTGACGTTAAATGGAGGTTACACTGTATATCACTTACATGCGTACATGGGAGTTAATATTCCGATTCTGAAAATTATTTCACTAATAGGAAGCTACATTAATCCTGAATGCGTTTATTTTGTTCGAAAATATACACGGGCAAAGCCGGGGGCGGAAAGCTAGTGATATGAAAACAAACAGTCTGCAAGAATAATTACTCTGTGCAGACAGACTATATACATGTTATTAATGCATGTAATATAAGATACAAAGGTTGCCTTCATGCCACTTTATCTATTCAAGACTATTTATGTAATGGGAGTTTTATTGTAACCTTGCCAATCTTTATGTGTGATTGGGAGCATGTTTTATTAGCTGTAAAGTTAGAAATATCTAATCTGTATTTGACCTATCTTGTTTATTATTTTATCTTGCAGTGCGGTCAACTTGGGCCTCTCATGATTGGAGTTCAGCCTGTCGCTGATTTAATGAGCTGAATTTTAAACTTTTAATCTGATCTAATCAAGTCAACATAATGGGTAATTAGGTATTATAGTTTTAAAACTACGAAGACTGGTCCGAGTATCCTGATACATAGTCCCTGGTTTACAGGCATCTTGTTTCTAAAAAAAAAGAAACGAATGTTTGTCAGAGGTCTTTACTGAACAATTATCCCTTTTGCAGTAGAAATATTGTCTAATTCAATATCGCCTTTTAGCAACCCCGGGTACACATTTATAACAATTTGAGTACCTAAATAAATACGCTTATAACTACTAATCTGTTAGAGATAGATAGATGCTACCGCGGACTTTTTTGTAGATCATTTTATTGTACACAATTCTTTCCTACATCATTTTGTTATATCTCTGACGGATTAGACTGCATACACCATGAAAACTCGCTGGGGCTAACTTTTTCCCCGACTTGATTCTCATCACCTAGGTCCACTCATAAACCTTCCCGCTGAATCAACCTATCTAATAGTGAAGACCGCATCAAAATCCGTTCAGACAAAGAGACGCGGTGGGGGACTTTGTTTTATAATATGTAGTGATTAGGGGGTTGAGCATATATTTGACGTGACATCTTTCGTGTCGACCGAAAGGCCAAAAACGTTTATATCCGTACAAGAGCCAGCCACGGAATGCACGGTCCGAGATTGTCCAACACTAGAATGCCGAGCAAATTTGCTAGGTCGGGCAAAGACAAGTACACAGAATTTGCCCGCACATTGTAGGGTTGGAACGTCTCGGCCCGTGCATTCCGTGGCTGGCTCTTGTGCGGACATAAACGTTTTTCGCCTTTCGGTCGACACAAAAGATGTCACGTCCAATATATGCTCACCCCTAGATGTTAATAATCAAATAAATCATTTATCACCCCTATCACATCTATTAAATCCCCTATTTATATATCCACATGCAATAGAAGTGACAGGTCCAAGATCCGCTTTACTATCTCTACATTTTTTCCAGTTTACAAACACTGATTAGTTACGGTATGTGTGACAGATAGCGCTTAATTGAGATCATTGGGTCACTCTATACATTTGTGACCTACAATTATTATAATATGTATTCCTCAACTGGCGCCCTAGGGCTCCCGGGGCCCCGTGTTTGTTTTTGCCAGTTGTCCGTTTTGACATGTGTCACTTATTTAACAGACGTAAGAGATCTGTTATGTTTATAAGAGCGAACGCCAACTTTACGTTCCCTCCTAAACACGAGATAGCACTGGTGACATTTTAACATTCATACACGATTATATTGTAAAAACTAGACTACGCCCCCGGCTCCGCCAGTGGATATATTCGAACAATATAAAATAAAGCCTACCTATGTCACTCGGGGATATCGTAGCTTTCTATTAGTGAAAGAATTTTTAGAATCGGTTCAGTAGTTTTTGAGTTTATTTAATAAAATAAACTTTACCTCTTTATTATATTAGTAGGATATATAACGTCCTTATATTATAGAAATGGCAATACGTACATATAACAATCCAACGACTATGAGTAAAAGGAATACTCCCCAACGCGTGTCGCTAGAAAGCTGTATATAATGCCAATCTATTAAATATTTTCAATGGTGCGATACAGGATTCAATTTCAATATTGTGAGACGACATCTATCGACGAGATGTGCCGCCACAATATATTTATGAGATATTATTATAGGTAAACTAAATTATGTAAGCAATACCTACCTTTTTACCTGTATAACTAGAAACTATATTTGGAATTAGAGCTTTTAATTTTATATTTATTTTTAATACTATCCGATTTAAGTAGTCTCAAAACAAGGGCGGGTCCAGCATTTCTTCGTCTCGATGTTTTGAGAGGAGGTTGCCCATGCAATAAACAACCCAGGACTCAACTGCAAAGAGCCATCTTTTTTAAATACTCAGAAAAATAGAAAGCACTTTTTGGAGGGATTCGCCCATGTCTCAAAAATATTTTCTGTTGAAGGAGGAAGATTTGGATTCTGCTAGATAGACTAGTAGAGATATCTTCCTACTAAGAACTAAAACCAAAAATTTTCCATTTCCGCAGGCAAACTCAAGGGATGGACTTCACCCAAGGACGTGATCCTGAAGGTAGCTGGCATCCTCACCGTGAAGGGTGGCACCGGTGCTATAGTGGAATATCACGGGCCCGGCGTCGACTCTATATCGTGTACCGGCATGGCCACCATCTGTAATATGGGAGCTGAGATCGGGGCTACTACTAGTGTGAGTTGGTGGTTACATCTATATAATAAAATCGAAAAACCAGAACGAGAGTTAGCGCGATGACGCTTAACAAAACTTTCGTGACACGTTTCCCCCAAACGGCGTACTCCTTAGGAATTTATATACATGTAATTCGATTTCCTGATCTCGGGAATCGGTAAAAACTTAAGAAAATATGATATTGGATGTTTAATTTTTGTATAGTAAGCAAAAAAAAATCGCAAGTTCGAATTTCGAGCCAAAAGAGAGAGAATCCATTGTCAATATATGAACTTATGCCAAACCTGTGCACAATAGATTCTACGCGGGCGGTCGGTGAGCCATACGACTTGTATAGTCGTCCTGTACCACCTGGCTTAACTTATTTGGCGTGTACTAAAGTGTATTCCAGGAGCGAAGATAGTGACGTCATAGTTAGAACCATAGATGTAGTAGTATGCTGGCGCTCTACTAGATTGGTAATGTCGCGATTAGAACGAGACCAAATAATTAATACATCAGTGTGCGTGACAAAGATGCGTAGATGACTTACACTGCCACCATGCACTGCATTTTAACCATAATTAATCACGTAACACTAAATTATACTTTAAAATAGGATATTTTACAAAAAAATGTGGAGTTACTTTACTACTGACGCTAGGCTGTTACAGGCTGTTGCAATATTCAAAAATCGGTGTCGCGTATCTATGCGGTTTCTCTTTTGTATTGCCAATCTAGTAGTGCTCCCGATCGACTATACTAAATCTATCCGTGCGACAACTTTGCGTTCTCATTTTTTTTAGGGTTTAGTACATCTGAAGAAAAAACGGAACACTTATAGGATCACTCTTGTGTCTGTCACAGCTTATTTTATCCGAATATACTGGACGAAAAGTGTTGAAATTTGGTACATATGTAGAGTTTGATGACCCGATCACGGACTTCTTCTTTCTCCGGCCTTATCCCATGTTTAATTGGGGTCGGCTCTCCTAATCGCTCGATCTATTCTGGGTCGTCAGTGGGTCCAGTTCTAGGGCTTTGAGGTCATTATTTATAGCTGAGAGCCATGAGAGTCGGGGTCTGCCGCGGCGTCTCGGTCCAGACTTAATATTCTGACCCGATCACGGACGTCTAGATCAAATAATCGAATTTCAAGAAAATATACGAAAATTGAGCGATCCCCAATGTTATAGAAACCCTAAACGAAAATACTGTCTTAAAGTTCTAACGGTACTCTTACTGCAAACTCTATTCAAATATTTATTTGTAATGTTTTCAGTTGTTCCCGTTCAACGCTCGTATGGCCGCCTACCTAGAGTGTACCGGGCGGGCGGGAGTCGCGGAGGCCGCACACAAGTTTAAGGATCTACTCACACCTGACGACAAGGCACCTTATGATGAGGTACGTTGTAATGAAGGCCCAGTGGCGGCGCTAGACCAAATGTAGACGTCGGCGACATCAGCTTTGCGAGGCCTCTTTCATTTCCCAGTCAGAACAAAAACGATAAATAGATCTATTTCATCTCTTAAAATAGGCAAAAGATTAATACACGATTGCTGTTAAATACGCGTGCTCCCGCTATACTTGCCTTCCGAAGCACGAGAATTCGAAAGGAACAATAATATATTTTGTCACCAGCTTGTAGAAATCAACCTAACAACCCTGGAGCCGCACGTGAACGGTCCGTTCACCCCCGACCTGGCCAACCCCATCTCGAAGCTGGGCGACAACGCCAAGAAGCACGACTGGCCGGTGGACATCAGAGTGGGCCTCATCGGATCATGCACCAACTCTTCGTACGAGGACATGGGACGCTGTGCCAGTATCGTCAAGGAGGTACCTTTAACAATAATATTGCTTATTGTATCTTATTAGCGGTTAGTGGAGGGTGTTCTAAAGAGATTATAGCCATTCCAAAATCGCCAAGCTCTGACCTTCAGTTGGCAAAATTCTTTCTGGACTTGGCAAACGGAACAAGTGTAATTTTTAAAGGTTTCCATCACAAACTTGTACATTCTGCCTTACAGAAGAGATATAGATCCATAGGGAAACCCTGGATCCGTTGCCGGCCCCAGGGTACTGTAAAGAGGTTAGAAAATATGTAAACTCCTTTATAAATTCAAATATATGAATATGATATTAAGAAAACAACTAAGACAGAGACAGTTCGATAACATATTTATTTTTTCTAATAGAGATTGCATGTCTGTCTATCTCGACCAAAACACGAACTGTCTCTGTCTTAGTTGTTTTCTTAATATCATATTCATATATTTGAATTTATAAAGGAGTTTACATATTTTCTAACCTAAGGCAAGCAACCTCTTTACAGTACCTAGCTGAAGACAAATGTTTTTGAGGCTATACCTCGTTAGTAGCCAGCTCTGTTGAGGTATGTAGATGGAAAAGCCTCTCATCGTATCATCGTCACTTGCTCAATTCTCCATGGAGGTAGTACATGCGCCGTTCTATCCCACCAGTGTCGTTCAGAAGTCTCGATACTATAAATAATTGTTATTGTAGGCGCTGGGACACGGTCTTAAGTCCAAGATCCCATTCAACGTGACTCCCGGATCGGAGCAGGTGCGCGCTACCATCGAGCGGGACGGCATCGCCAAGACGCTGCGCGACTTCGGTGGCACCGTAAGTATACAACATCTGTAATTTTACGACCTTATAAATGTTGTATAAAGTTGTACAATGTTTTGTCTCCCTCTATCATATTAGTTAGAGAGAGATAGTATACTTAGCCGACCATATACACCCGATCCGCACTGCTCGCACGGGATATATTATATAGATCGCATCCATACACCGTGGACACATTGGATGCATCATACTAACGAACAAGACTTTGGAGAATCGTTCCTGTGTCGCACCGTTAAAAAGAATCTAACGGTACTATTTCTTCTGCCATTCATGACAAAAATTAAGAAAGGTGGAAATGACAAACGGAAAAGGATCTCTATACAAATTTTGAAATGTCCAGGTCCTGGCCAACGCCTGCGGTCCCTGCATCGGTCAGTGGGACCGCCAGGACGTGAAGAAGGGCGAGAAGAACACGATCGTCACCTCGTACAACCGCAACTTTACCGGGAGGAACGACGCCAACCCTGCCACTCACTGCTTTGTCACCAGCCCCGAGCTTGTCACCGCTCTGTCTATTGCTGGTAAGTAACAATGTATCCCCCAGACTTGATTCACTATAATGCTTATCACCTAAACATGATAGAGCCATGTATAATTGTGAAAACCGCAACAAAATCAGTTCAGTAATTTCGGAGTGAATCAAGCTCAGGCAAACAGACGCTTCGGGGTAGTTTGAAATTACTTGAGTTTGAGTATCAGCTGCGTATCTGATGTTAACGGTATCAGAATACTAAATGAAGATATCTAAACCGTCGTGTCGCTGACTGACTGACAATCAACGCACAGCTTAAACCACTGAAGGTGTAAATATAAAAATTGGAAGGTATATTGTTTAGGAGATGCACTAAGAAATATTTTTTCGAAAATCAATAAGTTCCCAATACAACACGTACGAAGTCGCGGGCAACTGCTAGTCTATTATATTATTTGTATCACCCAGGTCGTCTGGACTTCAACCCGCTGACGGACGAGTTGACCGGCAAGGACGGCAAGAAGTTCAAGTTGTCCGATCCGTTTGGTGATGAGCTCCCGTCGCGAGGGTTCGACACTGGAGAGAACACATACGAACATCCGCCGGCTGACGGATCCAGTACGTATACCTCATTACTCGAGGCTATCAAAATTACATAGTTGTAGCTTTTCGTCCTGCCCTGATATAACTACATACTCCTCCATATCCATATCCACTTTTATACACAAGTTTCTTTAAAATCTCTTCAGCTGTTTTAGAGCCTATTCTGGACAAACAGACAGATGGTCAGACAATAATTATAATATATATATATATATATATAACTATTAACTAACCCCACAGAGGTAAAGGTAGATGTGGCACCCACATCAGACCGCCTACACTTGCTGACACCGTTCAAGAAGTGGGACGGTAAGGACCTGACGGACATGACCATCCTAATGAAAGTGAAGGGAAAGTGCACCACGGACCACATCTCAGCGGCTGGACCCTGGCTCAAGTACCGCGGACATCTGGACAACATCTCCAACAATATGTTTATCACGTGAGTTGAATGTTTGTCGCTTGCACCTCGTCCCCACAACATAGTATGTATGTAAGCGAGAGGTAAATAGAAAATCCGCTATTTTCAATCACATTATTTAATGAATCAGGTTGTATTTTTTGTTTTTTTTTTTTTTTTTGATAAAAAAATATTGATTGAAGGCAATGTTAAAACTGCAGACAATAGCCGAGCATGTATGAAAAGCACGATGAATATAAAAGAAGCGAAAGAATTCGATTGTCTCTGCCTTGGGATCTTGGGTGTTTTGGGATAAAAGGCGTAATAGATAGATAAAAATGTACATAAAATCCTTGATTTAAAAAAGGTTTTCTCAATTGCATTATATATTGATCCACAGCGCCACGAATGCCGAAAACGGCGAGCTGAACAAGGTGCGCAACCAGTTGACGGGCGAGTGGGGGCCCGTGCCGGCGACCGCGCGCGCTTACAAGGCCGCCAATGTGGCCTGGTGTGTGGTCGGGGACGAGAACTACGGCGAGGGATCCTCCAGGGAGCACGCCGCGCTCGAACCGAGACATCTGGGCGGGCGGGCCATCATCGTCAAGTCATTTGCCAGGTGAGAGTATTTGCTACTTAGGTATTACCTTAAAAATAACAAGAAGAAGACTTTTTCCGTTGGGTATCCTGGAGCCCGGTATACGGTTCCGGGAGCCTTAAAGCAACCTTTGAAGATATATAAAAAGTTTTAATTATAATTTTAGAATCCACGAGACCAACTTGAAGAAGCAGGGCATGCTCCCGCTTACGTTCCAGAACGCGGCAGACTACGACAAGGTGCAACCTGACGACAAACTGTCACTGCTCGGACTTAAGGACCTCGCGCCTGGCAAGGTTGGTCATATGTTACCATTAAACCTGATGCTCCATTATAGTAAAACTAATTAATTTGGTGAAAAAAAATCTTAATCATCGTGAACAGTTGTTTTAAAATGAATTTGTACATTGACAGGAAGTGATATGCGAGCTGAAGCACAAAGACGGAAAAACGGACCGCATCAAGTTAGTTCATTCACTCAACGAACAACAGATCGCCTGGTTCCAAGCTGGATCCGCTCTCAACAAAATGAAGGAGATGGCCGGAACTAACTAGATCTTATAGTCTAGTACAACCCAATTACTTAAAGAATAGAACTTAAAATGGCGGATGTTTTATTTGCCTATATAAAAGCCGCCATTTTAAATCTTTTTTTATGTAATAGGGTTGTACCAGTAGTATAGGTACACCTCGAATCTGGTGCGTTGTATATTGTGCGAGTTTGTGACCACTTGACATCAGGTGATTTGAAAGTCATCTATTAAACTGTCAAGGGACACTTGTTCTATATTTGTTTTTTTTTAATCTGAATCAAATTGTGAAATCTTTAAAATAGTGATTTAAGAGCAATTTTAATTGTGGAAGTATAGTATACGTTTAAGAGATTTGTTTTTTAATTGTTTTCTAAATATTGTGTTATCAATTTGTATTGTATTATATTGTAAGCTAAATTAACAACTCGCACTGTATGCAATTTTCTGAAATAACTACTTAAATATTCGATTTGTCCATATGTGAAATTACGAATCTGTTGTAGATAGAATGAACTTCGTCTTGTAAAAATAATGATAGTAAATGTAGTATTTTTTCTTCCCTGTGGACAATACTTTATTTTACTATGAATCTTGTATTGACGTAGTACAAAATAGTTTAGTTCATAGTACATATGTATTATTTTAAATCGACAATTTTTAAATTGTTTTTTTTATTTATGTAAATATTAACCTTATTAAATAAAGTTGTTTAAAATCAACATTGCTTTTAGTAACACCCACTCCCACTCCTACCTAGACACAACATATCTAACAAACATAATGATAATAAATCTTTGATGAAATTATGTTCGTTGGTAACAGCATCACTTGAGAACAGCTGAACCGATTTGGTTAATTTATTTTTTAAATGTTCGAATCAGGTTTTTAGAGAAAGAAAAGTTGCCCAGGAAAAACTGAAAGCACTTTTTTTCCACGGACAAAGCTGTATAAAATAAAGTATCCGACGAATTGAGAACCTGCTTCTTTTTTGAAGTTCGGTTAATAAATACAGCCGAACGGTTGTCGCACGAGTTAGCATACTACATCTATGGCTTTTCCACTACTCTACGTGTTTCTACTCTGACCTATATTCTCGTCTAACTCATATTCTCTGGTACTTTAAAGAATATTCAGTCCATGTCACGTGGATTATTTAAATATTATGTCACTCCCTGGCCAGATAGGAGATATGTGTGCAAAAAGATCACGTCGATTCGTTCCTCCGTTTTGGGATGAAAGGACAAACTTTCGCATTTATACGTAAATATTAGTTTCGTCTTTGGGAGCGTTCAAGTATTACGTAACGCAATTTGGGGGGGAGGGGGTCCCGTAAAACGTTACGATGCGTTACAGGGGCGGGAGGGGGTCTTTCTTACAACACGTTACGTAACATTGTTTCTAAAAAATTAGGGAATTAAAACTCCCAAACTGGCAACCCTTTACATTTACGTTACGGGGAATCCCTCGATTGTTAGTCTGGTCGTCATTTTTTGCATGCCTTAAGCGCGAGCGTAACGAACTTTTTACGACTTTAGGGTAAAAATTATCACTTGAGTGTTACGTAACGTTTAGAGAGAGGGGGGGGGGTACAGAAAAACGTTACGGTGCGTTACAAGGGGGGGGAGGGGGGTCAAAAATCTTCAAAAATTGCGTTACGTAATACTTGAACGCTCCCTTTGTTATTGTACACTCGTAAAAAGCGTTATTGTTTTGTTCAGTTTCATGGTGCGAAACACGTCGCGTACTCTCGTGTTGTATTAAAAACAGGACAAGGAAACAGCCTTAGATATATAAAGCGCCTAATTATTGAGCTTTGCTTTGTCAGACGCAAAGCAACATTATTAGGGCTTTTCCACAATACATGCAGACATCCATCTTCAAATTCTACAACAAATTGTGGAAATGTACATATACTTAATTTTTATTGTATTGTGGAAGAGCCTTTTAGTCAGGGAGCTGTGCCTGATTTTATTGAAAGGTGACTAATCCATCTGCTTTCTGTAAGGGCAATGTAAGCAAATAAAAGACCAAAAATATATACTATAAGAAATCATAGTTTAATCCTCATTATCTTCATTGTCACTGTCAGCATTGATGTTGAAGTAGCGCAGCTCGTACGAATCGTGAGCAGAGGCAACCACTCGGAGCCAATCTCGCAGGTTGTTCTTCTTAAGGTACCTCTTGGTGAGATACTTCAAGTACCTCTTGGAGAAGGGAATGTCTGGAAACAAAATATATTACTTATTTTACAGATTGATTCAGACATGTTTTGAGAGTGGTAAAGCTTCAATTTAGTGATATGGTCAATTAATATGCCAATAATATATAATACTTTGCAAAAATAACATTAAAAAATTCATTGTAATCATACAAACACTACATTACAATATGATAAAGAGTGGTCCAACAATGGTGGCAGATATTAATTGACCATGTAACTATTTAAAAAATAACCACTGTGGGGGTGAACTAAGTATGGTGTGTGGTCAACTGGTGTTAGGTTCCACTCAACTAAAGTTGTAAGGGATCAAAACTGGTCTGTCACTTTTCGGCACTCAACTATCTTTGTGTGAAATAAGAATTTTTGTTAATCGGAGCGCCATCTGCATAGTTTAGAAAGAACCCTGCCTAAAGAAGTGTCACTTCCAAAATCACATTGGATTTGTTGCAGTGTTGAAGAGCTGTGCCTGTATAAAATTGAAAGGTAACGAACCTGTCTGCTCTCTGTGAAACATGATTGTTAGTGATGGCCCACACCGCCTCATAACATTAAGTTGTCGAGATTGAAAATTGGTTTTAATTTGTCTGAAATTTTATATGGAGCATTGTCTTGACCATATCTATTGTTTGGCCAAAACTGGTCCAGAATACTCTAGATTCCCTGATGACATGATGAGGCGGTGCGGGGCATCACTAACAATCGTATTTGAAAGAGAGTAGACTATGTTACCTTTTGATTTTATACAGGCACAGCTCTAAGATTATTGTAAATAGGCTCTGTAAATACAAAGTAAAAACAATCTATCTATCATCACACCTTTTATCCCAAGAGGGGTAGGCAGAGACAATTGTTAAAACAAGGATCATATTAGATAAAATTCAGATCATAAAGATTACCTATGATGCATGAATATGTGTCTATTTAATATAATTAGTGTACAATTAACGTTAAGAGGTATTAAAATGATCTTAATTAAGTACTAAATTACAAATCTAAAATAAAATTACAAATAAAAAAAACTCATGTTAATCAATATCTACTGGGAGAGTATGCTGCATGAATTGTATTCAATTATGATACACAGAAAAAAGCAGGTTGTTTAATTTATGTTTATGGATAGCCTCTAATGGTAAGTCTACACGTGCGTACAAGCTCAACTTTTTAGGTTCATTCGAGCAAGATCGAACATATATACCGACATGTCTCAAGACATATTGCTCGACTTCGTACTGTATGTTCGATCGAGCAAGAATTAAACCAACATAATTTTTGCTCGATGCTCGAAGCGAACATATCCCGACGTGTAGCCGCGCTGTCGAGCATATCAGTAGATCTTGCTCTGTGGTAGATCTCAGGGCACGACTGTCTCAATACGCTATTATTCGCTTCTGAAAGTATGGACCTACTAGTTTTGAGGTAAGTTAGTATGGTAACAAACAATAAACACTCACAGAGCAAAACTAACTATTATAGAATATGTAAACAAAGATCACAATTCATTCCAATTAGACCAATATAGGTTAAAAAACTAGTATGCTCTGCCTGTAGGTAATGCATCCTGACCTGATCCTGAATGAGAGCAGACCGTGACATGCAATTGTATACATTAAAGCTACTTCAGATTTAGTCAACGGTATTATAGCCAGTGGTAAATGTAGAAGGTATAGTTAGTTGTACCTGCGTTAACAGCGAGTTTGGTCTTATCCCTTGCGATCACAACGTGATTTCCGAGGTTGTTAGTCTTGCCCTCAACTTTGACATGTTCCCGGAGGTATTTCTCGAAGTTCCCCACATCTAGAATGCTGTCTTCCGCGGGGTGTGTGCAGTCAATCACGAATTTTAAACTAATTTTCCGCTTGATACCCTTACCCCGAATTTTACCACCTTTGACAACTTTCTTGCCGCTCTTTTGATGTAATTGGGCCTTCTTGGCCACGGGTTTTTTTGTAACTGCCATTCTGGTAACCTAAAATACAAATAATAGTTTACAATAATGCCACTTTAAAGTATATTTATGCTGGATTTTTATGAAATTTTCGATATAACCTACAGAACACGTGTAAATCGGCTACCGAATAACTTGCAAAATGGCCGACTTCAAACGTCATTTTTCTGAATGTTGGCATCCATGGTGTAGTGGACTTCTATATTGTCTATGGTGTACTGTCTACGGACAAAGCTGTATATAGTAAATTATCTATGGAATGTTGCACCCATAGAGTAAATCAAGAGACGGGACTGCCATACATAGAAATTAGAGCTGGTCGTTTTTTTGACAAACTGTTTCAAGAAACAGATTTTTGCCATGTAACAAGCGAACGCTTTTATGCCAGACGGAAAATCTGTTTTAAAAAAAAAACATGTTTCGGCGATTCAACTGTACGTACAACCATTTACATATTGCGCTTGTGTGAGTAGTGCCTGTGAGAAGTGTGAGAGAGAGAGAGAGTAGGCCCAACGAATGATGATGTAGTTTCAGAGATTACCCCTACATCAAATCTTATAAATTGTACCTCTTTATAATATTAGTATATATTAGATACATGCACCCATAACACATGCTTTGGGGTTCCGTGTTACCATATTTAGAACCGCGACATTTTTCGTTTCGACTCGAAGGCCAAACCGACGAATCCATACAGGGCCAGCCAGGGAAGAAATGTACGGCCCGAGTGTATCCAACATCATAATGGCCGACCCAGCAGTTTGCTCGGCATTCTAGTGTTGGACATTCTCGGACCGTGCATTCCTTTTTCATCACCGATAACAGTAGTTTCTATGCAAACAATAAATGGCTAAAATAATTGTTCTAAGTTTCCTCATTCTGGTCAAAATAAAAGATGTAGCGGGGGGTCCTATGTATGCTAACCATAAAAATTCTACCAAAAATATTTCTGATGCGGTTTTGAAAAAGAAACTGGTTTGCTGTTCTTTTAAAATGGACCATAACGCTATATACTGTATAGTGTATACATTAGACTGATATTGTACAGACTGTCGAATCAACGAGTTTTTTTTAATAAATGAAAATAATATAATGTACGATTTACGCCTTAAGAATAAAAAAACCGTTTCTTTTAGCACTGCTTTTCGATGCAGTTTGTCGATTTATAAAACGGGTTACGTTCCGTTTCACGTAAAATACGAAACCACCCAGGCGCTGGTTGTTTTTTTGACTAACTGTTTCATTAAACAGATTTTTGCCATGTAAAGAACGGACGCTTTTATTCCAGAAGGAAAATCAGCTTTTAAAAAAAACATGTTTCGACGATTCAACTGTACGTACGTCTCATTCACGTGCAGACGCGCTTTTAAGCATGACAGAGAGAGACTAAAGTATCTAGTAGACTACTATTGCGGCCTTATCTACTTTGACTATTGTTTTCGATATTGCTAACGGTATGAAATACAGCATGCTTTGGGGTTCCGTGTTATCATATTTAGAACCGCGACATTTTTCGTTTCGACTCGAAGGCCAAACCGACGAATCCATACAGGGCCAGCCAGGGAAGAAATGTACGGCCCGAGTGTATCCAACATCATAATGGCCGACCCAGCAGTTTGCTCGGCATTCTAGTGTTGGACATTCTCGGACCGTGCATTCCTTTTTCATCACCGATAACAGTAGTTTCTATGCAAACAATAAATGGCTAAAATAATTGTTCTAAGTTTCCTCATTTTGGTCAAAATAAAAGATGTAGCGGGGGGTCCTATGTAAGTATATTGTACCGGGGCCTGCTCTACACGGATAGAGAGCGTAGGGCCAAGTACGGGCGAGCGGGATGAAGATGGGACGCCACGGAGCAATGAGAAGACAGTTTCAGTCGGCACGTGTCCGGCGAGCCATTTGACGTAGAGCGCACTACGGAGACGTCTGAATGACACGACGGTTGCTTTCCACTGACGCCGAGCGGTCCGCCCGGCTCTGTTTTATAACAAAGCCGCGCTCGGACCGCGCGGCACTAAAACCAGACCGCCTCGAATGCGCTCTCCGCCAATCAGGGCCCGCCGTTCACTTATTTATTTAGTCTTTTTTTATCAATACAAGCAAGGCAACAATTTACAACAGTTTACAATTTAGTACACGAATACATGAATATAATAATACACAACTATAAATCGGCCGACCTTTGGGTTACGGACAGGTGAGTAGTCGCGAGGTAACCATGTAGGAAGCATATGTGGACACTAGGGTGACGATAGGCCCGGCGAGCCTTGCAGACGTCCGAACCGAGCTTCATCCGGACGCCTGGCGGACCTAAGTGATAACCTCTTGTAGATCCCCCACATAGAGGTTATGCCTCTCACCCTCCTGAGTCTACACTGTACTCCACACAGCCCTCAGGTCGAATCCACATGCGTACCCACATGGCGAGGTTATGAGCTAAGACGGGAAGAAACCAGACCAACCATGTCATACTTGTTTCCCCCGGGGCGCTACTTTGGCACTGTGAGCCGTCTAACTCTTATTCTTCTAAGCGTAGACGGTCACAGCTATATTCCAGAGATAGCTAGAGACGCTGTCTATCCCTCGAATATGACAGAGATATGAGCCTGTCTACCCCGGCTCGTGGGCACCGTGATTAAGTCGAAACTCATAGTGAAAAATCTCGGCCTCGTGGCCGAAAAGTGCACAAGTTGTACGACCAGTCACAGCGCCGCTTTTACGGGGTCAACATTGCACGCGGGGAAAACCCACGCGCAGTTCGGGCGGACGCTTGCTATCTCTGTCCAGGCGCAGCGCATCCGTTGACTTAGCTCTACCTCTACGCACTATATAATAAAACTCCGGTCCCTCCGGAGTTTCCACTCACTATGCTGCAGTCCCTGTCCGTAATCACTTCACTTTTATGCACTAAATCACGATGTGTGTGTCTGTCGCGAACATATATGCTCACCATAAAAATTCTACCAAAAATATTTCCGTGGCGGTTTTGAAAAATAAACTGGTTTGCTGTTCTTTTAAAATGGACCATAACGCTGTATAGTGTATACAAATTAGACTGATATTATACGTACAGACTGTCGAATCAACGGGTTTTTTGAATAAATGAATATATGTATGATTTACGCCTTAGGAATAAAAAACCGTTTCTTTTAGCACTGCTTTTCGAAGCAGTTTGTCGATTTATAAAACGGGTTACGTTCCGTTTCACGTAAAATACGAAACGACCTAGGCTCAGCTCTAAACTCTACTCACTGATGGCGCGCGTGTCCGGTTCTCCAGCTCTCCACAAGTTATCTCGCAATGGCCAAGAAAAAAGGAGACGAGAAGGCAGCCCCAGCCACCCTCGACGTTGACGGTGCCGACTTCGACGACGAGCCAGACTTTGAAGACCCACCGGGCTTCGTGGACGACGTATCAGACCAAGGTGCGTCATGTCGCTCAGAGGTTATGTAGCTACGGGGGCTACGCTGCCGGCTCGCACATAGTCGGGGCTGCGGGGACCTGCTGTCTAGGGCTCCCGGACTACTCTCGTGGGGGGACATAACAACATTTACAACGTATGAACTGTAAAACCTGTTTAAACTACAAGTGCTTACGTTGATCCTTTCGAATAGTTTGATCGGTAAAGTGCTTGAAACCATTCAAAGTAGAATATTATCTTATTACATATTTTATTTAGTAAAATTATACATCATACATCTTAGTACTCGAAAGGTATGCACACAGTATGCAGTACGCAACATAGAAGCAATGTCTAAAGTGTTTGTTAGTATTATTGAAGCATCATTATCAAGTTTCGTTTCATTAACAGATTGTGGATGACAACTTGAGGTATTATTTTTAATCTTATTTGAATTTACTTTTCAGAATTACTCGCAGAATTAGTAGCTCAACGTCCTAAAGAGTCAGATGGCTACGAGAATGTAGTAGTGGTAGATGGATGTCCCCAAGTGGGCCCCGAGAGATTAGAGAAGCTCCAAGGTGTCATCACCAAGATCTTCAATAAGTTTGGCAAGATAGTTAGTGAATATTATCCTACTCAAGAGAGTGGAGTCACCACAGGGTACATATTTCTGGAGTATGGGAATGCAACCAGTGCTGAGGAGGCCGTGAAGGCCACCAACAATTTAAAACTAGATAAACAGCACACATTCTTAGTGAATTTGTTCACGGACTTTGAAAAGTAAGTAATTTTAAAACAATTGAATATTATCAAATTTGTTGATGTTAACATGAATGAACCATCTATTGCATGATATCTCCTTGAAATAACTTAAGGAGACACCTCATAACTTTTGTCCCATACAAATTACGTGCTTCACAACTTCTTAAATTATGCAATAACTATATGTCAAAAAATAGCTATCGAAAGATATATATTTGACTTAGTATGAATTAAAAAAAATTAAAAGCCCTGAAAGTCATCAATGTCACGCGTATTTTCAACCAATTTTGCGACTCAACTTCTCTTAATATATTTACTAATGTATATTGTTTTACATATCGAGTAACAATAATTTCCAAGTTCTAGTTAATTTGATCCATTAACTAGAACTTGCTATTTCTAATATTTTTGTACAATATGTACTTGAATTGCTGAAGTTCGTTTTGTGTATTTTATTGTAACAATTTTGTTTGGATTTTTTTTTTCTCTATTTATTTCTATTGCTCCGATATTGGGTGAAAGAGATGCAAAATTTTCGAACACATGAATATAATAATAACAATATATCTTGTTTTATGAGTGTATGTACTTGACAGGTATGCAGAGATTCCAGCAGAGTGGGAGCCCCCGTCCCCTCAGCCGTTCAAGGTGCTGTCAGACCTGCAATGGTACCTGATGGAGCCGGACACATATGACCAGTTCTTGGTGGGAGTGGGTACAGGCACTGCCCTTCAGGTTTGGCAGAATGCACTGCCTGAGCCTGTGGTGATTCAGGAGAGACCTGTCAGTATTTCTTTATTATTTTAAGTTAGGAGTTTATGTCTTCTCTGTAGCCAACAAATAAAGTTTGTAGTTTTGATCTGTACTGTTACTGTTTGATGGCCTCAAATGGCCTTGGTGACATAGTGGAATTTTATTTTTATATAAATCTCTTTCCATTGAATGAAATCTTTATTTTAAAACTGAGCTTGATATTTTGTCACTGAAATCTGAACTCTCCCACAGAACTGGACGGAGACTTACGCGGTGTGGTCTCCCCTGGGCACGTACCTGGCCACGTTCCACTGGCGCGGTGTAGCACTGTGGGCCGGCCCCAAGTTTTCCCAGTTCCAGAAGTTCTCCCACCCGGAGGCTCGCTTCATCGCGTTCTCTCCGTGCGAGAAGTACCTCGTGACATTCTCTCCCACCGGTAATGACGACAAGAAATTGATCATCTGGGACCTCAGGAGCGGACAGGAGAAACGGAGCTTCCCCCCGCCGGACGAGTACGCCACCTGGCCCATCTTCAGATGGAGCAAGGACGACAAGTACTTCGCGAGGTTGGGGCGGGACGTGCTGTCGGTCTACGAGACTCCAGGGTTCGGCCTGCTCGACAAGAAGAGTATCAAGATCCCCGGCATCCGGGACTTCAGCTGGTCGCCCACCGACAACACGCTCGCTTACTGGGTGGCCGAGGATAAGGACGTGCCGGCGCGCGTCACGCTGCTAGAGATACCGGGCCGGGTCGAGGTGCGCTCCAAGAATCTGTTCAGCGTGGCAGACTGCAAGGTGCACTGGCAAGCCAGCGGGGACCATCTGTGCGTCAAGGTGGACCGCTACTCCAAGTTGAGGAAGGACAAGGCCGAGCTCAAGTACTCCGGGATGTACTGCAACTTCGAGATCTTCCATCTGAGAGAGAAGGAGGTGCCTGTCGACTCGGTAGAGATCAAGGAGCCCATACAGGCGTTCGCGTGGGAGCCCGTCGGGTCCAAGTTCTCTATCATACACGGTGACGCCGCCAACATCTGTATCAGCTTCTACCAGGTCTGTGACCGCGCTGTCTACTTGTACAGACCTAACTAACTATATATACATATACTACAATGTCCATGTGACTACAGGTGAACACGGGCCAGGCGCCCACCCTTCTCAAGAAGTTCGAGCGCAAGCCGTTCAACCACCTGTTCTGGTCCCCGTCCGGCCAGTTTATGGTGCTAGCTAATCTGGGCCTGACCGGCGGCGCGCTGGAGTTCCTCGACACCAACGACTTCACCGTCATGAACGTCTCTGACCACTACCAGGTACCGCCACCGCGTCAACAAATTTGGTTCACATTTTTGCTAGTAATACATGAATATATCTCTTGTAACTACAGATGTCTGGTATAGAGTGGGACCCGACAGGTCGCTACGTGGTGACGGGCGTGTCCTCTCTCAAGTGTAAGATGGACTGTGGATACTACATCTGGTCCTTCCAGGGGAAGATCCTGAGGAGGTAAGTACACTATGATCATTTGGCTATATCGTTGTCACTGCCGCTATATCGTTTCGTTTTTTTTGCGATGACGATATAGCAACAGTATTAAATCGTTTTTCCACGACGCATCGCATGACTCGACAGAAAACTATGACATACACTCGGTGTCGTTGTAGGAACCGTCGCGCGTCGTGGAAAAACTAACTAACGACAGGTCGTTTACCGTTTGTTGTTTTAAAATCGTGTCGCGTCGTGGAAAAATGCCCCTTTGCTAAATGAACGCTGTACAAAGTTATACATTCCATAGTGAATGAAGTATAGTTAATACACATATTACAATATCGTTACGACTTGTTGTTTTAAATGATATATTATATTGAACCATGTGTGTGATAGAAGTGGTCTGTTTAAGCTGAAGCTGAAAGATTAGTCAGTTTTTCGCACACGCGGTTTAACGATATATCGTAACAATATGTAAAGTGTATGTTTATTGACTTGTCTTATTTGGTAAACAAACTTTGCATGTGTTTTATTGTATAATGTTTAAATAGGAATTTAACTTATTTAAAGGTTAAAAATGTTAATTATTATGTAAAATTGTTACCTAATATAAAGTTTAAAAAAAAAATTAAATGACAACTTATTTAAAAAAAAGACATGCATTGTTTATTTACCAAATAGACAAGTCAAAAAAAACACTTTACATGTGTCACACAAGTAAACATTACATTACCTGTGCAGGGTGATGAAGGAAGGGTTCGCCCAGTTCAACTGGAGACCGCGTCCCCCTACTCCCCTCACAGACAAACATCAGAAGGACATCAAGAAGAACCTCAAGAAGTACTATTCACAGTTTGAGACTAAGGACCGCATGAGGACTTCTAAGGCTAGCAAGGTAAAATATAGTGAATGTGTTCGTGGTGTTTGTAGGACAGATACTCACTTGTGTATATGTTGCAGGAACTGGTGGCCAAACGTACAGAGCAGATGAAGAAGCAGATGGAGTACAGAGCTGCCAAGTTGCAGGAGTGGAAGGACATGAAGTCGCGCCGGCTGGAGCTCAGGGACTGTATGTAGTACTTGACAAGCGCTCAGAGTCAGTGGTCGGTGCAGCTTGATGAGTATTGTATATTGTTACAGACGTGGACACAGACGGGCTGGACACTGACTCCGGCAACACTGTGGAGGAGGTGGTGGAATTCTTTATTAAAGAGGAACAGATCATCATCGAGTAGTCGTCACGGGAGACGCGACCGCGCCCGGGTCACGGTACTAGTATAGTGCTCTCTCGGGCGTCTCTAGGCCTCCAGGCCTCCGCAAGTCCGCATGCCTCCAACTAATATGTTTATTAATTATTGTATAGGTTATCTATATGTTCTGCACATTAAATGTTACAAATGGATTACAGTTTTTTAATGCCCGATTTTATTTTATGTTATTTTGTGACAATTAAACCTCTTATTATTTTTTAATTTATTTTTTTGTTGGTGTGTGCAGCGAGAGGAAGGTTTGTCTGTTATATGAGAAGCTGCCTGCCAGTCTGTCTGGTACGGCATGCGGCAGTCCGTAACCAAAACCTTGTGTTATTACATAATGCTTTGTTCAAGTAAAAGTCTATAGCTTGTATCAAGCGAGATTTACAGATGACAAAAAGTACCAACAGCGTTGCGTTAGTCTGGAAAACGATTTTCCGTTCTTCAAAGAAAAATTGCCTACTTTTTTTATCGCCTAATGTCTGTTCTCGATTAACTCCTTAAAAATATTGAAGCAGACATGAATCAATAGATTTACAAATAAGTAAAACTTGTAATAAAAATTTGCATGAAAAAGTTGCAGCCTAAAATTTTTTTTAAATTACATATAAGTACATAGTATTTTCACCTCAAAAAAAAATTTATAAACGGAAAACTACTTTCTTCAACACAAGACACTTGAAAAAATTCCGTTCATATTTCCCCATATTTTTATGATATAAAAAATTACATTAAGTGGAGAGCATACATTAGTAGAGTAAATTCTTATTTTTCCAAATTGTTATTTTTACATATTCCGCATTATTCGTGGGGCCCATACTAACTTTCAACGCCTAGAAGCCCTATTAGGAGATGGATTAAAAAAAAGTAGCCTATGTTCTGCCCTAGTGTTCAAACTTACTCCGAATCAAATTTCATCAAAATCGGTTCATGGGTTTAGCGGTATTAGAGGTTTTAGAGGTACTTTCGCATTATAATATTAATATAGAAGTCTACAAGACTACTAAGTATAGATGAAGACGTAAATTATGGAAGACATAGAATCAACTAAATAGATCTAGTTGGTATAGAATTTAGACTAGACAAACATGCTCGCATAAGTGTCCTTATTCTGAATTTCTAAAGATTGCGCTAAAGTACGAGTCTTTCTTTTTTACTATAAATTACAATTTAAGAGGATCGTGTAGCTCAGCGTACGCAGCGAAATAGGTACCGTCAAATGGGGATATTCGGGACATTTTTCAAATAAAACTCTTTGCTAAACAGTAAATTTTAGGTTTATTTGCAATTCAAACACGCAGTTACATTTGTCTTAGGTCAATTGTTCAAGTTTCATGATGGTTTACAAAAACGTCACTGCAACTTCCAGGATTTAAAAAAAAAAGTTGGTGTCCCAAGTTACACTCCAATCTGGGGTAACTTAGAACGTCACCGGTTTTAGATCCGTAAATCAAGATAGAGTAATCATTTGCTAACTTAGGACAACGATAATGTTTTAAAAAATATTTTTTTATACTTGTAGTACATTTAAGCCACAAAAATCACATTTGAATGAGGCAGAATTGGGTAATTTCTTTACGACCCTGTTGAGCTTACAAACTATCCCTAAGAACTAAAATAAAAAGCTCTCTGAAAACAATAGATGTCAAATAACGCTCAAAATAACATAAACAATCGAAAAATAAAACATAAAAGTCGAAAAAAAAAACTATCCTTATCAACATAAATAAAAAATCTAACACAACAAGTTATTCAAAATAATAGTTAATTTTATTCTTATGGCGCATATAATTGAGATCAGTTTAGAACGATATTATTACAAAATGGGTACGTAGGTACAACAAATAATAAAGAAAAGACTTAAGAGCAGTTAAATTTAGAAACACTCTTATCAAATAAATATCTACCTCTCGCAACCTTTAGAGGCTGAATTGATGCTATAATGTCTTTATGGGAAACAATTTGGATATCATCCACAACGGGAAAAATAAAGGTGTGATCGACTTTCGTAGACTTCCTCATAAATTTTACAGTGATACTTCCATTTTTACGTTCAAGTATTTCTCCCAAAAATTTTTCACAATTACAAAGGAACCCGTGTTTAAGAGGACATTTGTAGGGCCCCTACTCTCCTCCTCTTCCATCTCTGATACTGGGCTCTTTGATGGTATTTCCTGTCTTTGTTCATCATTGCATACTATGATATCTAATGGATCATTTGCTAGATCCTCGTGCATAAAATCATCTTGGACTTCACTGTGAAGTTCCACAAATAACTCTTTGTCAACTTCAATATCTGGTTCGGAATAATGGTCAGCCATAGACGAATCATCGTGAATCGATATCGTCGCATCTGTATCGGTTTCCGAGACATTGTTATCTTCTTTTGTTGGCCATGATTTGTGACTTCTAGCCTTTTTCTTTTGACAACCTGATGTGGACGGTACAGCAACGTCTAGGTCTAACATCGACTCAGTGATACCTCGCCCTGGAGGCACATTTAATCTTTTCTTCCTTGGCCTTAACTGTTGCGTCTCTTTCTCACGTGAATCACTTAAGAACTCTTTAAAGGAATCTGCCCATTCTTGGCCCGTATTACCTGCATCAATAGAAGAAATTTGCTTCGGCATTCTTTTTAGAACTTGTTGTCTATCTAATGGGATCAAGCCAGAACCTCTAAAGCCTGATCGGACGTTTTCTGAGTTTTTATCATTTAGTGCATCAAGGCACTGTTTGAGAAGTCTTGGAAAAGTGTCCTTTGGAATAGTGCCCCTATGTTTCATTTTCCAAATAGTTAAGACTTCGCTCCATTTAGACTTGAGCGGTTTAAAATACGCCACATCTAAAGGCTGGCACAGGCCAGTGCTATTGGGTGGCAATAATATAAATTGTATGTTATTCTGTTCGCACTGCTCAAGAATCCATTTAGATATATGGCTTGCTAGGTTATCGCCAATAAGAACCTTATTTTTCTGTTTGTCAAATTTTTTGAAATATGGCAGTGCTATAGCCTGAAACCAGTCCTCGAAAATCTCCATAGTAAACCAGCCACTTTTAGTGCGGTTGTATACTGTCCCTGAAGGACCTCCTGTTGTCCATGAGGAGTACAAATGCTCAGCTTTATAATTAATATAAGGAGGCAACAAATGTCCATCGCCTGCAGCAGCAAACATAACAGATGTACTGGATTTGCTGCCATCAATTATTCGCTCTGGGTGGCGGCATTTCCTACGTACGATAACCCTTTGCCGTTTAGGGTCATCGGTAATGTTGGTTTCGTCGTAATTAACGATTAGAGCAGTGGGGTTAGCATACATTTTGACAGCGACACTTTCGTTTCGGTCGAATGGCCTTGAACAGGCCAAAACGTTCATGTCCAACAAGGACCGGCCAGAGATAGCCCGGGGCCGAGAGGTCCGGCCCAACAATGTGCGGGAAAATTCTGTGTCCGGCCAAGCAAATTGCTCGGCATTCTTGTGCAGGGCATGCCCGGTCCGGGCTATCTCTGGCCGGTCCTTGTTGGACATGAACGTTTTGGCCTGTTCAAGGCCATTCGACCGAAACGAAAGTGTCGCTGTTAAAGATGGGCGTTTCCGTTGTTTTGACGCAATGTTGCAACCAGTTACATTTTTTTTATGAAACCTGTTGCGACAATAGGTTGCTTTTGCAACAGGCTTCTAATAGTCAGGCAATGTTAAATAAATCATTACTTAGGATAGGAATTATTGTATTTCTTCAAAAAATCTTACGAAGAGCCTCCGCTGGCGGCACCGGCACCCATAAATTACATAAATATCAACAATAAAAGCAAACTATATGTACGAGCTAGCTCGCACAGCTCTGTCAAGTCAGCGGTTACGCCACAGCGCGGTCATTTACCAATTACAAATTAATTTTATATCAATTTTATATCAGTTCGTTTTTGGCAAGCATTCCCGCCACTCGTACTCATTAACTCATATCATTTTAGCATACTTCTTTCGTGAAATATACTTAGTTTTTATATCATTTATCATTTTATATCACAAAAGGGTGTGTAAACCACACATCTTTTTTGGTCCTTCGAGCATTAATTTGAACCTTCGGAAAGACCCTCGCGTGTGACTCAGTACTATCATAGTGAACACTAAACATTGACTCTGTGTGACAAGTGAGGTGAATTACCTATATAAGTGAAGCTTCAATAGTCCATCATCAGATTGCGATTCTACATAGATCGTGAGCTATATCATAATCAAGTAAGCCGTATCTTTTAATTTTTACTACTTACCTAACATCATGTCTACCATGGAAGACCTGCTAGTTAACCAAGAAAAAATAGCAGCCGCTTTTGACCAGCTGCTAATTAACTTTAAAAAAGACAGTGCGGAGAGAAAAACTCCCGATTATATCAAAAGGCGTCTTGATACTTTAGAGGATCATTGGCGTGAGTATCAAAACAACCATATGAACCTGTGCGGATATGGTGTTAAGTCTCATCCGTACTTCACATCAAACCATTTTGACAAAACCAGGGACGCGTACTCAAATATAAGAGCTACAATCCAGAATTATCCATCGAGGGAAGGCGGTAGCAGGCCTTCCACTCCACTCCTAAAACCAGCAACACTTATCAATATACCGAGCTCTCTGAAGTCGGGGGAGCCTGGGCCGTCGACGGAAGAACGGGGTATGGATAGCAAAACAGACGAAATGTTAAGAAAACAAAGTAGTAACATAAAGGCATTTGATCATACGCTATCCAATACCCATCTAGAGGGAATTACAGAGAAGTGGGAGTTTGATCATGTACTTCGGAATATCCAAACTCGTTGGTCAACCATCGACACCCTACATTGGGAGTTGGATAGCGAGTTAGGCAGCAGAAACCCAGAATATGAGGCAGTTTATTATAGGTGTGAGCGAAACTATAATGACGCTATAAGAGCTATCAACAAGAAATTAGGGTCCATGTCTCACCGGGAGCATTCAACACCCCACCTAGAGCTGCCTGCTTTCAGCGGCAGTTACCACCATTGGACCTCCTTCAAAGACCTCTTTGTTGAGAGTATCCACAAAAATCCATCATTATCAGGAGCTCAGAAAATGCAATTCTTAAAATCAAAGGTGAAAGGTGAGGCAGAGAGACTGATACAGCACCTACCCATATCATCCGAAAATTATGCCATTTGCTGGGATATCTTGAAACATAGATATGATAACAAAAAGCTCATTTTAAATTCGCATTTCGATTTAATATTTAACATCCCTGTCATGCAGCAAGCATCTATAAACCACATCAAAAGAATTCATGACACCACCTGTGAAACTATCAACGCCATCAAAAATCTCGGAGTTAACGTCGATACGTGGGACCCACTACTCATTTATATATTATCTCAAAAACTGGACACTGAAACCCACATCGAATACGTGGCGTCAGTGAAACAACCCCGTGAAGTCCCTACCCTATCAGAGTTTTTATCATTTTTGGAGAGTAAATTTACCTCCATGGAGTCTTCTCGTCGTAAGCAAGAACAACCAAGATCAAACATACGAAACAATCATTTTAACAATTTTCAATCAAATCAAAAGCAAAATAATTTATCATATAATTCAAATTTCAAGCAATTACGTCAGTCGCCAGGGCGAAATATTTCGCAATCGAATAACAACAAAAACGTTTATGTTACAAAATATTATAAATGCCCCTACTGCAAAACCGACGATCACGGAATATTTTATTGTAAACATTTTTTAGAAATGACGCCGGCAAATAAACGTGAAACTGTAGCAAAACTAAATTTATGCCAAAACTGTCTTTATTCACATAATAGTAAGACTTGCATTTCTGATAAAAGGTGCCGCGAATGCAATAAAGCCCACAATACACTACTTCATGAATCGTTTACGCAATCAAACGGGCCGCCAAATGCGACGTACTCAAGAAGCGTCATGTCGAAACCCGAGCCTTCCCATGTCGCTCGAAATAACTCGCACGTGTCAACGCGGTATGAGATTCCCGAAATTCTTTTAGCAACAGCCATTATCAAAGTGAAAAAATCAGATGGGTCATATATCAGATTAAGGGCATTGCTAGATCAAGGATCACAAACATCTTTGATAACCGAATATGCCGCGCAGTCATTAGGGCTACCACGCCGAAAATATCACGGAATTATAACAGGGATTGGTGCAAAGGAAAGCAACTGTAAAGGCATCATACACATAAAGTGCACTGCTCTCAATAATGACTTTACCTTTGAAACAGAGGTCGCAATCATGAACGATCTGATTAAAAATTTGCCCAGTCACTCATTCAGCATGCCTTCATGGTCATATTTAGAAAATATTTCATTAGCAGATCCAGATTTCAACAAATGTAGACCCGTTGATCTTTTACTCGGGGCCGATATTTATTCGTTAATTTTATTAGACGGTATATGCAGAATGAGTGAAGACTCGCCCTTAGCACAGAATACGAAATTGGGCTGGATATTAAGCGGTAAAGTTAAAACACTGCAATGTAACGTCATTTTAAACAATTTAGAAGATATTCATAAATACTGGGAGATAGAAGGCATTGCCGAGGAGTCCCCGCTATCAACTGCAAATCAACAATGCGTGCAGTACTACCAAAATACTACTATCAGACGAGAAGACGGTAGCTATGAAGTCCGGTTACCGTTAAAACATAGCCAGCTTGAAACTTTGGGTTCCTCCAAAAATAGAGCAATCGCCCAGTTTAAATCATTAGAGCATAAATTTAATCAAAATTCTAAAATGCAGCAAGATTACAAGTTGTTTATGAACGAGTATAAAACTTTAGGCCACATGAAGGTCTCTATCAGCAACACAAACCCAGAAACTTATCTGACTCATCATAGTGTAGAACGGGCCGAGTCTACAAGTACAAAATTCCGAGTTGTTTTCAATGCGTCTGTAAAAACATCTTCCGGCTTTAGTCTGAACGACGTAATGGAAGTCGGACCCAATCTCCAACAAGACTTACAGTCTCTGATCATTAAATGGAGACAATATCAATTTGGATTTACAGCGGACATCGAAAAAATGTTCCGCCAAATTTGGATAAACAACGAAGATCAACAATATCAGAAGATAGTTTGGCGTAATTCATCCAATGAACCCATCAAAGAGTATCAGTTGACCACCGTTACCTACGGAACCAAAGCAGCCCCCTTTCTAGCTATGATGACCTTAAAACAACTGGCATCTGATGAACGATCAAATTTTACCAACAGCAAAGCCCCAGATGTACTCGAGCAATCATTTTATATGGACGACCTGGTACATGGGGCGCACTCAAAGGCAGCGGCAAAACAGCTATGTTCAGATCTATCAAAACTTTTAAAGACGGGAGGCTTCAACCTTAGGAAGTGGAGATCAAACGTTCCTGAATTATCAGACACCGACTACAGCTCAGTTAATACTGACTGTTTTAATTTCAAGGGTTCACCAGAGCACACAAAAACCCTCGGGTTGGGCTGGAACCCACAGAAAGACGTATTTCTCTTCGAATCTAACATAGACCCAACCAAAAATCATGACACCAAAAGGTCACTGTTGTCTAATATCTCGAAGCTCTTTGACCCACTAGGTTGGTTATCACCTATATCTATACAATTAAAAATTATTTTTCAAAAAGTTTGGCTCTCGAGTATCAAATGGGATGACCCTCTACCAGAAGAAATAGAAAGAGAGTGGCGTAATATCAAACATGATATCAAAAATATAAATCAAATAGCTGTCGACCGGTGGATAGGTACTCAAGAAAACGCAGAAATAGAACTACACGGATTTTGTGACTCTTCTATCAAAGCATACGCCTGCGTGATTTACTGTAAGATCAAGAGAGGTGATAATTATCAAGTTACTTTATTAGTGGGCAAAACAAAACTTGTTCCCGTCAGCACAAAAATTTCACTGCCAAGATGCGAATTATTAGGTGCCCTTCTCCTGTCAAAGTTGATGTATAAAGTAAAAGAATGTTTGAAACACTATCATATAAAAATTTATGGATGGACGGATTCAATGATTGTTTTAGGGTGGTTAAAAGGAGACCCATCGAGGTGGAAGACCTTTGTATCAAACCGAGTTCAAGATATCATTAAGATCATATCTCCTGATTGTTGGAGTTACGTAAAATCTGAGGAAAATCCCGCAGATTGTGCCAGTCGTGGTCTAACTGCTACACAACTGAAATCCTTCTCTTTGTGGTGGGAAGGTCCGTCGTGGTTACCAGAATATAACAGTCATGAACAGGAGCAAATACCCTATAACACCGATGAAGACGCGAAGAAAAAACAAGTAAATGTAATTTTAGAAGACATAGACAACAACATTATTTATCAGTTATTATCAAAATACAGTTCACTCAGAAAGGTCATCAGAATTATATCTTGGATTTTAAGATTTTCCGATAAACAAACTAAGAAACAAAACTTTATCACAGTATCAGAATTAGAAAGAGCACGAAATATTGTTATCAAACATGTACAAAAAATAGAATTTTCAAAGGAAATTAAATGCTTAACTGACAGCCATAAAATCCCTACTAAAGCCAAGATCTGTGAATTAAAACCATTCTTGGATAAGGACGGCCTCCTGAGGGTAGGTGGGCGACTAAGAAACGCTAACATTAACTATAATGCTAAACACCCCTTGATCATCCCAAAAGAATGTCGCTTATCGGAACTCCTAATAGATCAATGTCATTTACAATCATTTCACGGAGGAGCCCAGTTGACGTCCGCATACGTTAGACAAAAATATTGGATCATAGGAGGCTATCGAGCCATCAAAAGGCGTATTAAAAGTTGTGTAACGTGCCGTCGTCATGACCCCGTTAAACATACTCAAATCATGGGAGACCTACCAGTGGCAAGAGTTACACCAACGCTCCTTGTTACGGACGTCGAGCCTGCCCTCCGAGCTTGACTCGCGAATTTGTAATATACCTAATTTGTACGAGTATATCATATTGTTTTGTGTGCTTTCTTTGTATATTGTTTTCTTTTGTATCATGTTTGTATTTGTATGCTTTTTGAATGAATAAATGGAAATAGCCGATTTTGGGAAGGGCCGTTCTCACGCTGCAAACGCCCTTTGCAGGTACCGCCAATAGAAATGACAATGAGGAAGTCATTAAACATTGTTAGAAACTTAGGAATTTCGGCAGACAGATGATGACTCATGGACATCTGGTCGAAGCATGTTGTATTGGCGGACACCATCGCCGGCCGCGGGCCGGGGGGCGGGGCGTTGACGTGAGACGGTCAGTAGCAACCACCGGCTCTGCCGGTCTCTTCTCTGCCGCCTGCGGTGCCGAACGCACGTCCTCTACAAACAAACTTCTCGTCCACGTGGGGCGATAGTTTGACATGGCGGCAGGATCCTCACTCAGTCGTTCCTGAACATGTCCATACAAGTAGCTAGCTACATCCTTCCTAAAGTCGGCAGTTGTGTACTAATAATTCGAAGTTTTAATTCAAGATATACAGTCCACTCTACAGCTACGATCTAGTGCTGAACAATTGGTCCTTCGAGCCGGATTGATCTAGAAAAGTGGTCATTCGAGTTGCCGGATTGAAGCCTGAACAATTGGTACTGCGAGCAGCCGAGTTGAAGCCTGAAACCTGATCCTACGTGTAACGGGATTCAAGCCATCAGGAAAAATGAAGACACGAAGCAAGAAAGGTACTATGTCGGAGTCCGGCATCGACGTGCGACAGCGGGTGTTCACGGAACCATCACAGTCCGCTTTCGCGGAGGATTCCGTGCGCGCTGCCTGCAGACCGCCCTCTCCCACGTGCTCGAATCGTTCGAGAAACACCTTGCGCTCCGTGCGGTCGACTGCAAGCATCCAGCTTCGAATCAAGCAAGCAGAGTTTGAAGCACAACAACGACTGGCCGAGATAAGAAGGAAGGAGCTCCAGCTCGAAGCTGAGCTAGTCAGCAAGCGGCTGGAGATCCAGATCGCGGACATCCAAGCTGAGGAAGAGGAAGCAGTCAGCGCGCCCAAGAACGACGCCGCCGAGCGTGTGGGGAACTGGCTGCAGAACACAAACGTTGCTACGGAGCCGCCACGGAACGTGTCCGACGCGCCGCCGAGCAACGCGCAACCCACGTGTCCGGCCGCGTCGAACGAGATCGACGCGAGGATCCAGGTACGAGGGAGCACGCCGAGTCGAGAGATCCAGGAGCTAGCATTGGTGCTGAAAAGTATGCAGCACGCGCGGCCGCCGCCGCGCCAAGCCTGCGAGCTACCTGTGTTCACCGGGGCAGCCGCGGAGTGGCTTCCCTTCATAGCAGCGGTGCGGGACTCCACGACGCTCTACAACGTCTCGGCCCTCGAGAACATCGCCCGGCTGAGAGCGTGTCTACGCGGCGAAGCGAGAGAGGCCGTGTCCGCGCTGCTATACACCGCGACCGATCCACAGGCCATCATACGGACGCTCGAGCAGTACTACGGGCGCCCTGAAATGATCGTCGACCGTGCTATGGAAGAGATCAAGCAGCTGCCGCGACCGGGCAACTCTCCTCACGAACTCAACAAGCTGGCGGTGAAGCTGCAGAATATTGTGTGTGTGCTGCAGAATATCGACCAGCAAGACTACCTACGGAACCCTATGCTTGTACGAGAGGTCACCGAGAAGCTGAGTCCTCATTTAGCGAGCCGTTGGTGTGACTACGCGCACGACAACCAGGGCGAGGGCGAGCCGAAGATCGTCCAACTGTCCCAGTTCCTGATGCGGGAGGCAGACCGCACGATCCAGCACCTACTTCCGGTCGCTGTGAGTACACCA
Source organism: Nemapogon koenigi (assembly GCA_963924495.1). Lineage (NCBI taxonomy): Eukaryota > Metazoa > Arthropoda > Insecta > Lepidoptera > Tineidae > Nemapogon > Nemapogon koenigi. Next base: position 389,594 of record OZ004643.1, read on the forward strand.
GGCGCAAAGAGACCCAGCAAGCTGTCGATCGCAGCGATTTCTCGACACCGCTGGGCTCCCGAGGCAGTCTACGCGTCCGACGAGCGGACGAAACACGCGTGCGCTTGTTGTAGTAAACATCATGCTACAACAAAGTGTGGCACGCTTAAAGAAATGAACACAGATCAACGCTGGGAGTGGGCGAAGAAGAGCGGAACCTGCTTCCAGTGTCTGAGCGGGTCACATCGGCGCAGCGAGTGTTCGTCGAAGCTGTGCGGCGTCAACAAGTGTCGCCGCCCCCACCACCCGTTGCTACACGCCGAACGACGGACCGCGCGTGAGTCAAACGAGAAAGCCGCGCGCCCCGCACCGGCCGAGGCGGTGCTGTCCGTTGCGGCCGACGAGTCCCGGGCGAGCCCAGTGTTGTTAAAGGTATGTCCAGTCATTGTGTCGGGACCTAGGGGAGAGATTCACACCTACGCTCTCCTCGACGAGGGGTCGACGGTTACTATAATCGACGAGGAACTAGCACAAGAGCTAGGCGCCGACGGACCCACTCAGCCGCTACGACTTCGCGGCGTAAACTCGACACAAGACCGGGCCAACAGCAAACTGGTGCAGGTTTCTATCAAGGGGATAGACGAACCTGCGAGCTACGTGATCCGGGCCCGAACGATGAACAACCTATCCCTCCGCAACCAGACTGTTGCTAGGGAGGTAGCTAGGTTTAAGCACCTACGAACGCTGCGAGGCCGGCTTAGCTACGAGAACGCCAGGCCGCGCATTCTTATAGGAGCAGACAACTGGCAACTAATCGTCACACGACAGCTGCGGACGGGTAAGAAGAGCGAACCCGCCGCATCGAGGACGCGCCTCGGATGGGTCGTGCACGGGAAGCTGCCACGCCGGGTTCTACGAGGGGGCCCCGGTGAAGACTCTGTACTACACGTTACTCACGTGGAGCAACATCGACCTGAAACCGACGACTTGGCAGAGCTAGTCAAGTCGCACTTCGACATCGACGCGCTAGGAGTCTCCAGTCGCAAAAAGGAGCGGGCGGAGGACCGGCGGGCTGTCGAGATGTTCGAGCAGTCGGCGCGACACATCGACGGCCGATACGAAGTGGGACTACCGTGGCGGAGCGACGAAGTAGCAATGCCGCGGAACTACGACTACGCGCTGAAACGGCTGAGGTCGATCGAGAGGAAGATGGACAGAGACCCTGTATTTCAGCGTGAATACACGACACACATCGAGAACTTGTTTGCGAGCGGCTACGCTACGCGAAGCGACGGATCCGAAGCATCGAGTCCAAAGCAGTGGTTCCTGCCTCACTTCGCCGTGCGGAACCCTAACAAGCCGAACAAGATCCGGGTAGTGTTCGACGCCGCTGCGCGGGCTCACGGGACTAGCTTGAACGAGAAGCTGCTGGAGGGACCCGACCTGCTTGTCTCACTACAGGGCGTGCTGCTTCGTTTGCGCGAGTGGCCAGTAGCGGTCACCGCCGATATACAGGAGATGTTCCTGCAAATTAAAATCAGGCCCGACGACCAACCGGCGCAGATATTCCTGTGGAGGGGCGACGAGCGCAAAGAACCTCCACAACAATACAGAATGACGTCGATGATCTTCGGTGCAACGAGTTCCCCGTTCCTGGCACACAGCGTCCGCAACAAAAATGCTGAGAGGTACGCGGGCACACATCCTGAGGCCGCGCGCGCGATAACGTCTAGTAATTACATGGATGACTACGTCGAGAGCTTCGCGAGCGCGGCGGAGGCGACCGAGATCATCCGAGACGTGCGCCACATACACAGCCAAGTCAGCTTCAACCTGCGAGATTGGAATAGTAACAGCGACGAGGTGTTGGCAAGTATTCCCCCGGAACTACGCGCACGCGCACCGAACGTGCGCCTGGGGTCGCGGCCCGACCACGCGGACAAGACCCTAGGGCTGCTGTGGGACCCGACACGAGACGAGCTCGGCTTCAACACCAGCATGGCGCGAGTGGCGGAGGACGTACGCGCCGGCAGGCGCCCGCCCACTAAGAGGGAGGCGCTAAGCGCGGTCATGTCCATATATGACCCGCTGGGATTAATTAGCCACTACACTATATCGGCTAAAATCCTCTTACAGAACTTGTGGCGGGAAAAGATCGGCTGGGATGAAGAGGTACCTACACACAGCGCCGCCGCGTTCAAGGAATGGCTCGACGACCTCGACGGCATCGCGCGACTACGCCTGCCTCGCTGTTGCGACGTCTACGGGAGGAGCTCGCGTAGAGAGCTACACGTTTTTAACGACGCCAGCGAGCAAGCCTACGCAACGATAGCCTTCTGGAGGTGCGAGCGAGACGACGGCACCGTGACAGTTAGCCTAGCTGCGGCCAAGGCTAAAGTGGCGCCGATCAAGCCACTAAGCATCCCACGCCTCGAGTTGCAAGCCGCGCTCATCGGAGCCCGACTAGCCGCTACCATCAAGACCGAGCAACGTTGGAGTCCCGATCGGACTGTCTACTGGACAGACTCTCAGACTGTCCTACAGTGGATACAACGAGATGCGCGCCGATACACAGCCTTCGTAGCGCATCGACTCGGCGAGATAGCGGAACTAACGAGCCCCGACGAGTGGCGCTGGCTACCGTCTGAACACAATGTCGCCGACGACGCTACGCGCGCCGGCCACACTAACAACATTACAGCCAGTGCGCGGTGGTTCAACGGACCCAGCTTCCTGCGGAACCCCGAGGACACTTGGCCGGTCAGCAACAACACGACGGTACCCGATGAAGAAGTTGTAGCCGTAGCAACGACCGAGGAGAGCGACGCACCCTGTCTACCCCGCATCGAGCGCTTCTCGTCGTATATGCGGCTACTACGGAGCACCACGTACGTGTTATTGTTTATAGATAAATGTAAACGTGTGAAATCGAAGCTAGAAGTTCGTCACATCGAGCGAGCGGCCGAGCTGTGGGCGATACAAGCGCAGCGCGACGACTTCAGCGACGAAATCAAGAAACTAGAGAGAGGTGAGCGAATTACGAAAAATAGCCGTCTATACAAATTAGACCCGACTATCGAACATGGGTTACTGCGTGTGCGAGGGCGAATCGACGCTGCCCGCGCCGCGTACTACATGAGACGGCCTATCATACTGGACGGCCGACATCGTCTGTCTCGCTTGCTCGTAGAATACGAGCACAGAGCGGCGGGGCACGCGAATCACGAGCGAGTCGTTAACGAGCTACGGCAGCGCTATTGGATCCTGCACCTACGACCGACCGTGCGGGCAGTGGCGCGCGCATGTCAATATTGCAAGATACGATGTGCTGCGCCCGCCATGCCCACCCGGGGCAACCTACCGCCCGAGAGGCTGGCCGATCGCCAGCGTCCCTTCACATGCTGTGCTGTGGACTACTTCGGGCCGATGATTGTCACCGTGGGACGGCGGCGCGAGAAACGGTGGGTAGCGCTGTTCACCTGCCTGTCGACAAGGGCTGTGCATCTCGAGCTGGTGTCCGGCCTGAGCACCGACATCGCGATCATGGCGCTGCGGCGCATGGCCGCGCGACGCGGATGGCCGCGGGTTATGTACTCGGACAACGGTACTAACTTCCGCGGCGCTGACACCGAGCTGCGAGCTGCGTATGCAGAGTGGGCACCGCAACTTCAACAGTACGGGACGACGAAGGGGATGGAATGGAAGTTCATCCCGCCTGGGGCCCCTCATATGGGAGGAGCTTGGGAGCGTTTGGTGCGGTCGGTGAAGAACGCACTCGCGGCGACGCTACGTGAGAAGACGCCTCGGGATGAGACACTGCACACCCTGCTGGTCGAAGCGGAGCACAGTGTGAACTCGCGACCGCTCACACACGTGTCCGTCGACCCCGACGACCCCGAGGCGCTCACCCCCCATCATTTCTTGCTGGGGACATCATCGTCTCTACCTGTCTACGGGCCGTACGCCGAAGCTAGCCGAGCGACATGGAAGCAGACGCAAGCCCTAGCGGACGAGTTCTGGCGGAGGTGGCTTGTCGAGTACCTACCTACGCTAGTGCCCCGCGGAGGAGCGGACGACCACGGGAGGAGCCTGCAGCGTGGCGACCTGGTAGTCGTGGTGGACCCTACGATGCCGAGGAACGTTTGGCCCCGAGGAGTAGTGGAGAAGACCTACCCGGGACCGGACAACAAGGTTCGAGCAGCAGACGTGAGGACCAAAGGCGGAATCTTCCGGCGACCGACCAGCAAGCTCGCCGTCCTACGAACCGAGGTAGAGGCGGCGCGCCGGGAGGAGGATGTTACGGACGTCGAGCCTGCCCTCCGAGCTTGACTCGCGAATTTGTAATATACCTAATTTGTACGAGTATATCATATTGTTTTGTGTGCTTTCTTTGTATATTGTTTTCTTTTGTATCATGTTTGTATTTGTATGCTTTTTGAATGAATAAATGGAAATAGCCGATTTTGGGAAGGGCCGTTCTCACGCTGCAAACGCCCTTTGCAGGTACCGCCAATAGAAATGACAATGAGGAAGTCATTAAACATTGTTAGAAACTTAGGAATTTCGGCAGACAGATGATGACTCATGGACATCTGGTCGAAGCATGTTGTATTGGCGGACACCATCGCCGGCCGCGGGCCGGGGGGCGGGGCGTTGACGTGAGACGGTCAGTAGCAACCACCGGCTCTGCCGGTCTCTTCTCTGCCGCCTGCGGTGCCGAACGCACGTCCTCTACAAACAAACTTCTCGTCCACGTGGGGCGATAGTTTGACATGGCGGCAGGATCCTCACTCAGTCGTTCCTGAACATGTCCATACAAGTAGCTAGCTACATCCTTCCTAAAGTCGGCAGTTGTGTACTAATAATTCGAAGTTTTAATTCAAGATATACAGTCCACTCTACAGCTACGATCTAGTGCTGAACACTCCTTGTAACATTTATAGCGACAATGGTACGAACTTCGTTGGTGCAAGCAGAGTTTTAAAGCAGGAATATATGAACCTACGGGCGATACTCGATGAAGCATTTTTTAAATCAATATCAGATATGGAAATCAATTGGCACTTTAACGCCCCCCTGTGGCCGACCAGCGGTGGTCTATGGGAATTGTTAAAAAGAGTGATCGGAGATCAAAAGTTAACATTCGAAGAATACTCTACTCTGCTAACTCAATTAGAAAGTTGTTTAAATTCACGACCACTATGTGTTCTAACAGAAGACGCTGACAATCTCAATTACCTCACTCCATCACATTTTCTATCAAGTGGACCCACTCTAACCATTGTCGAAACTGAAAGGGACCTGCGGACAAGATGGCAGCTAACCCAAAAAATATTTAATGACGTATGGAAAAGGTGGCGACTAGAGTACCTAAGTCAGTTATCAATCCTTAGCAAATGGCAACAACCTAAAGAAAACTTAAAAATCGATGACGTGGCAATTATACACGACGTCTCCCTACCAGCAGGGAAATGGGCGCTAGGACGAATCGTTGATGTACATCCCGGAAACGACGGCTACGTGCGCGTAGTCTCACTTAAAACCAAAAATGGCGTAATCAAGCGTCCTATAACAAAAATATCACGGTTACCAGTTACAAGCGAAATATCAACTAAGCAACCAATCAAGGGAGTGCAAGACAACATCACATGTGCAGCTAGTACTGTGCAAAAGACAAATATCAAAACATATAGAAAATTCAACCTTTTATACTATTTATTTATCATATTCACTTTGTTTATACCTCTAAACTCTCCAGTTCAGTGCGAGTATAAAGTATCGGGGTTAGATTCTAATCAAGGTATATATTTCGATAAAATTGCAAACATGCTACTTGAAAGAGATCAATGGAAACTTATAATTTATTACAACATGGACCCATACTGGCACGGGACTAAATTACTTAACAAATATATAGAACACCTGAAAAACATATGTCTCAATGACAATAACAGTGAGTTATCGCAGCGCAATATCATGCTGCTCCAATTACAACACGGGTTCAACGAGTTAGATCACAACAATGGCGTTTTGCTCGGTCAGCATAGAGAACCTGAAAGCTCGAGCCTCCGAAGCGACGTTGGCAGATCGCGTATCATATCACGACGTACATCATTACGTCGCTATCTACGTGGCGCTGGGCGGCGCGGCAGTGGTCGCCGGCGCGGTGGCGTGGCGGAGGCGGCGTGTTCGAGCGGCGCGCGCGCAGCGGCCTGCGGCAGGCGCGGCAGACCCGGCTGGCGAAGCAGGCGCGGAAGGCCCGACTGGCGAAGCCGGCCCTTCTTCGTTTCAGTGTAACGATATCAGTGATGTAGGCGAGTGTAGTAAAACTAGTGAAAGTGCGAATATCAAAAGTGTCCGTTCCAATCAAAAAAGTGCGAGTGTGCCACGAAAGAATAAATCGACGTCTCCTAACTTCGAAAAGCAAATTTTCACTGTGAATTGTGTTTAGGTTAATTTAATACTCTATCACCTAGTTGTAGTAAACTTGTTTATCATCTGTGTCTCATGTCGTTCACTATCAATCACCTTTCATCTCCTCTCTCTGGCCCGGGAATATGTACGAGCTAGCTCGCACAGTAGGTCGAGTACGAGTTTTTCTAACTTTTACGCCGCGTTAACGTTAACAATTATTTGTATGGAGATTAAACAGCGCCACCTAGTGGCAGTAATCTGAAGTAAATTTGCGAGTATGAGTTTTTTTATGTGTCACTTACGTTGGCGTAATCGAACACAATCGAACGCGGTGACAGCGTTGTATGGGTTTTGCGAGTACGAGTTACTATTTTGACCATTTTGACAGTTCGAAAGTTAACGTTCTCGCAAACGCGGAAGTAAAGTTGTCACTGAGGGATTTTGCTGTGAGATTCGAAGTTTACGTACTAATTTATTATATTATTGTTGTTTTCGTTCGTTTTATGTTATTATTGTTATTAGTATTTTTGTTAGTTGTTAGTATTAGTAGTTGCGAAGTGTAAAACTAAACATAACAATGGCAGCAAGATTTTATTTTCGCAACAACAGCGAGAGCACGACATTATATGGAAGAAAAAGATACCACCTTACGAAAAGGATATTCGTTTCGTATTCTTGTGCGCAGAGTTGAGGCGTTTAACCGACTTAAGGTCCTCTTAGCGAGTTACCTTAGAAGAAAAGGTAGGTATAATCTACACATTGCATTTTTTGTACTAAATCTGAAAGACCTATTCTACCCTTCAAAAAGTGGCTTTAAGTAGGGGTGATGGAATGCACAAAGCATATTACAACAAAAAACATATAGCAGCCAGAGTTATTATAGAGAACACATTTGGGAGGCTGAAGAACCGCTGGCGTTGTTTGAATAAAGACAGGGATCTTCATTATCAACCAACAAAATGTGCCAAAATCATACAAGCCTTGTAGATATAGGTCTTAATTTTGGCATTATAGACCTAGAGGAATATATAGGTAGGTTATGATCTACACAGCACCAATTTTGGATATAAATAAATGAACTTGAAATGTAAAGAGCGAGAAGATCCATCTTAAGTTTAATTTGAACATACCTAAAATATTAATGAAAGATTTAATTAATCTATTTTATTTATAGAGTTGAGACCTATTGAAGAACAAGAAGGGAGGGAAGAAGTAGATAGAGAAGAACATACCACAGACTTGATAAGAGGACGAATTATAAGAGACCAAGTAATTAGAAGATTGCAGGAATAAAAGACAATAATCAAATGTGTATTTTAATTTTAATCATAGCATAACCTATCCTAAATTACTTATTGGCTAACTTATCTAAGACTTGAATTACTTTTGCTGCCAATGCCGCCCACTCCCTATGCTGCATGTTTTGGTCTTCTCTCTCCAGCTGCCTTTAATGCATGTTATCCCTATGCTGTTCCATTTGGTCCCTGTGCTGCTGCATCAAAAAATTTATCCACGCCTCATCATGGAGAAAGTGATCTGCAGCCTTCGAGGCGACCGTTCATTTCGTCGTCGGGGAATACGACGAGGAGTGACTTCACCGATGACGGGAAACGCAGGCTGAGTGGGTGAAACAACATCTGAAAAATAATACCTCTAATTTACCAAAAGCCGGGAGTAGAATGGATGTAGTTGCTGAATAATTCTCATAAATCACTAAAATTACTGTCCCAATTAAAAAAAAAATCACTGTTAAGTATATTGTTCCCTAGCAATAGCACATAAAATGAAAACAGAAACATTTTATGTGCACCACTGTTTGTATGTAAAACTAACGATTATCTTCTTCTTTTTTATTAATGGAGGTCCAACCAATATTATGGTATGATTTCGCTATCCAGTGATATATATGCAACATTCTACAGTAAATATGCAGATTAATCAGTAATAAAGATTATCCCGCAGACTATAATATAATTAATTTAAATGAACAAATATTGTAGCATGATTATATAAAAATATATACCTGTGGAGGTCCTGCCTCTTCGACATGCAGCCCAGTTGCTGCTACCCCAACCAGTTTTAGGTCAGGCAATTCCAACCCTGACAGTCTGCTTTTTGTGTCTCCACTGCCGTCACTATTCAGCAGAGACACCAATTCCTCCCAAAGCATGTGGCTCGTCGCACGACCTCTTGACGTATTGGAGGTTTTGCTAAGGTCTCCATGTCTATAAATAATAAACGAAATCACAAAACATAATGTACATAGGTACTTGTTATTATTTAAAACTTTAGCACTCTTAATTACGTAGTATTTATACTTACTGTTGAACGTTATCATTAATTCTAATTGCGACGTGCTTGTCTTCATTTTTATTAAAAGAAAGTCTACAAATCTCAGAAACAAATATGTAAGTAAACAAACAAGTTTTGTTGTTGTTGACATTGACCGTGAGAAGATGTAACCCGGCTGGTTTTGGTAGATCGCATCTTCCGATAAGAGCAATATTAGATAGCATTCTTTTAAATTTGGTCGGCTTCCTTGACTGATTTACTCGTTCACGGTGAGTAAACGTTGACTGAAAAGTAAGAAGCATTTGTAACTCATACTCGCATGTTGTCGGTTCTCACCGTGAGTGTAGTTTACTCACTTTACGCGGTAGTAAAGTTACTCGATATGACATTTGCAACTCGTACTCGACCTACAGCTCTGTCAAGTCAGCGGTTACGCCACAGCGCGGTCATTTACCAATTACAAATTAATTTTATATCAATTTTATATCAGTTCGTTTTTGGCAAGCATTCCCGCCACTCGTACTCATTAACTCATATCATTTTAGCATACTTCTTTCGTGAAATATACTTAGTTTTTATATCAAATATCATTTATCATTTTATATCACAAAAGGGTGTGTAAACCACACACTATAATAAATTGAAAAGTTACTTTTAGTAGAAAAAACAAAACAAAAGTTGTCAACGAACTGCCATTTTCAAAGCAAGAAGCACTTGTAAACAACTGTGTGGATAAAACAGTACGTAATAGCCAAGCTGTTTTATCGACGCAGCAGCCCCCCCACAAGTTTGCAACGGGCGCAACGGCATCATTCGTCAGTCGTCAGTGTCGGTCGTCACTGCGTCACTGGTCGTGAATCAAAGAGTAGCTAGAGAAGTCATTGCGTGCGCGTTCGTTTTCATTTTTAAAACAACCTAATGCGCGATTTTTCGTAACAAGTTGCATTTTTATTTTCAACGCAACGTGTTGCTGAAACCGGTTTCGTAAAAAACTACTCATCTCTAGTCGCTGTCAAAATGTATGCTAACTCGGCAGGCTCGACGTCAAGAAGTGTGGATTCTAAGTTGTTGAAATATTCATTAATCACAGTTTCATCAACTGCAGCCCTACAACGTTTTATATTTTGACTAAGCCTCGTCGTTAGTCCTCCATGATTTCGTTTTAGAAATGATTCTATCCAGTCAGGTCCTGGGGTATTATTAGTAAATCGTGCCTCTTTTACACCTTTGCGATCCAAATGACTCTTTACAATACAACATATGTCGTATTTTGTTAATGGGAAACCCCAATCGCCTGCCAAAGATATACATTTGACTAGAACTTCTTCCTCATGGTCTGAAAAAACAGGGGGTCGTCCATATTTCCCGACGTTTTTACCATTTTTGTGTCTACAAAGGGTAGATCTCGATATGCCAAATTCTTCCGCTGCCCTCCTCAGTGTGATTCCCGATCTTATCGCAATTAATGCTTCCTGTAATCTTCCTTGCATATGGTCGCGAGCCAAGACTTCGTTGATGTGTCCTTGGCATACTTGTAAGCCTGAGAAATAATAAAAAAATAATTTCAATTTTAAATGGGGTTACTTAAGACATCTAGGGCAACTTGAGACGACGGTTCCAATTTACCCCAGCATCGCCCTCCGTGAACACGTCCCTAAAAAAAAAACTGTTGACTGCACTGTCAATCTGACATTTAAAAAATATAAATAGCGCTTGATTGAGTTATTGTTTGGTATAGGTTATGTTTCGATATCTCTTTACATTCCCAAGATACAGACAAAGTTTTTCACTCAATATTTTTGTAACTATGTAGTTGTTTGATAAAGCAACGATTACGAACGTAATTAAGTGGATATATTAACTTTTTACATACCTGTTATAAAGTTTAGGTATCCGCCAAAAATATACAACAACTTTGTCCCTCCAGCGGCACGTTAATGTTGCCATGTGCTTATTCTAAAACTGCCCACCAAATGTCCTAAGTATTACCATAGTTCCAAATATCCCCTATTGACGGTATTTAGAAAATCATATTCTGTCTCAAGCGCGCTCTTCCCACGGGCATCAGTGCGACAGAGAACACTGCAGCTCGTGAGTGTTCGTAGGTATGTTCTTCGTTGAAAATTGCGTTTTGGGGGAAAACGATTTACACCTACTAAACTATAACGAAACCTTATAATTTTGGTGTCAAACGTTTTAGCAGATTATAATCTACGTACGTACGTTTTGCTTTTTTTGAAATTTTGCTTTGTTTCTCAAATACAGACGGTTTATTACGAGCAAGTTATGAACCAAAAAATCCGAGATTTGAGGGGCTTATAACTTTTGACCTATTACGAATTTTGAAAAAAGGAAAAAATACGTACGTAGTTTTTCATTATGTCAGTAACATATTACAAAATCGTTAAAATTAAATGATATTTAGGGGTAGTAAAACGTTTTCTCCGTTTGTATGGACATGGACGCGGTATACTACACTCTTAAGCGTGCATGCAGTCGCCCCTAAACATTATAACAATATAACTAGTACGTACATACTTTACTTCTAAACAATTTTTATAACCACATTAACAACCGGTCTAGCTAGTATGTATTCGGTTCTTGTCTCTATCGTCTAAAAGATAATAATTATTAGTTCCCATTAGGTTCCCATGAACCGAGCGATGTCGAGGTCACAGTTTTTTTCTAATACTCTGGTGCAAGGAATATCTGGTGAGTAGTATATTCCTTGCTCCACACGATCCCTTTGTCTTTCGTTAGTTTTTTTAAATCACGCAGATTAGACGCATGCATCTCTGTGGCATGCAGAGTTGCCAGATGCAATATTTCCCCATATTGAAAAAATATTTTCCCCAAAATGATACCTTTTTAAAAAAACCCCCCACAGTGCTTTTGGTAGAAATAAATGTAAAAACTTACACAATTTTTATTTATTTAAATTATAATGAAAACGCCTAACAAAACAGAATTTCGGCCTCTTCGTCTCCAGCTTCACTTTTGTATATATTTTCAGAAATAAACTTTTGTAACATTTTCGTGGTTAGTAAGTAAGTAAGTAAGAAATTGCGAATTAGGAAACGAACTCGTGTTTTTTTTCCCCTACGATAACGTCTCCCCAATTTTTCCCCAACAATCAAATTTTTCCCCAAAATCGCGAAAAAAAACCCCCAATCTGGCATCCCTGGTGGCATATTTGCTGATCATATTTGTGATGAAACCATAGATGAAACTGTGAAATATTAATCAGGATCCACTGGAAAATTTCTTTGGTAGGATCAGAGCAATAAATTACCGTAATGTAAATCCAGATTCCTACACATTCACCACAGCTTTTAAATCTTTATTAATATCTAATGTGATGGGTCCTCACTCTATGTACTCTAATTGTGAGGATGATCAGGGCCAAACCATTATAGATTTTTTTAACCTCACAAAAAATAATGAAAGAAATTTACCAGTTGCAATTGAGGAAGAAAATATACCAGTAGATGTTAATATAGCTGGGCCAAGTAGAAGTATCTCGCAGTCTGTACTGTGTCAAAGTGTTCTGAAGGTTGTGGATACAAACATACCTGTGTTGGACGTAGTGTCACAGTCGAACAATGCAGTGTCACAGTTGACCAATGCAGTGTCACAGTTAAAGAAAGTCGACGCTATAAAAGAAAAGGTAAAAGTACATTCGTCTGCATATACTGCGGGATATTTATGCAGGCGACTATCAAAGAAATTTAACTGTGGAACCTGTCGTAGTACGTACACAACATGTGATAAACAAAACTTTCATAAATGGATAGAAACCAGAGAATATAGGCAACTAAAGAACAGTAATTTGGCATATCCTTCAAGCAGATTTTTAATTTTGTATAGGGATATCTCTGACCTTATTCATGAATATTTAAATTGCTCGGCACATAAAAGTGATATTGGAAAAAAAATGGAAAACAATATAACTAATAAATTTAATTTACACTGGTTGGGTTGCACTACTCACAGAACCCATGTTATTAATTTCTATGTCAAATTAATTTTAAGAATCCATATACATAATTGGTGTAATATTTTAAACAAAATTTTAAAAGGGGCCATTGGAGAAAATTCAGTTAAAAAAATGAATGCGCCTCAAATGATGGCTTTTAATAAATATAAAGCCCATAGATTAAGAAATAAAAATAAATAAATTTATTATCAAATCCATGCTCTTTTATTTACAACAAACCTATAATTAAATATTAGAAAAAATAATAAAAGTCCATGCATTGATTGATGTGGTACGTCACTATTGACCACGATTGATGCTGATCAAGCAGCTAATAAACTCTTGATACTTTACGTACATCACTATCGACTGAATCGACACTAGCGCTTCGCGAAAACAAGCGGTACTAGTGAGAAACTATGAAGTGTCCTATCTGTCTTTGACTAGTATATTAGATATCTGTGGTGTGAATCAAAGAGTATAGTAATACAGGTGTGAATGAAAGATGGCTTAAGATGGTTCTATTTATATTTTGTGAACAGAAAGCTGTGGCGGTGATACATCAGTGACTCAAAATCTCAAATGCTATTGTGGTGTTGTTAAAATGTGGTGCAAACATGTAACAAATTCATGAAAAGACAATGGCAAAATGTTTTGCCGCGTGCGGCTGCGATGACGGCGAAGGAGTCACCAAGGCGGACCTCGATCGGTTTACGGATAAAATAGAAAATGTCCTGAATGACGAAAAAGGGAGAAAACTTTTTAGGAATTTTATGTTTTCCTCTAAAATGAGGGACGGCAGGAGAACCTTGGACTTTTGGGAGCATGCAGATAGGTTACTTATATTTAAACATGACACAGAAGGATCTTCAGACAGAGGATATTATAGGGACATTGACAGACTAATAGATGAAGCAGAAAGGATTGAAGAATTAGATTTCTCTGTTATGGAGAGATTGACTATGGCTCGAGATTCAGAAAACAAGGCAGCAGTTAATGATATTCTCAAGGAATTGAAATCTGAGTCTGCAAAAGCTATGAGAAATGAATACAATGCTTTTAGGAGACATTTTATTCCACCTAAATGAGTAGAGGATAACGTTTTCAGTTTGTGCTGCTTGGTTGATATATGCACCACTTCATTCCAATGAGATTCTAATATTTAATGTTAAATAGTTATTAGTATAGTATGTACCAAATGGAAGATTCACAAATCTTTATCACTTTACATAGTCTATCAGGTTAAACTTATACTAAGCTGTGACATTTATAAACCGGCTACAAATAAGTTGATCTGAAAAGTGTCACATGATTAGACTGCTTCATAAAATTTGTATAGGTGTCTTTCCCAATAGCGCTCAATCTGGCTTAACTTTTTTAACATGCACCATACACCATTTACTAAGTGTTTGGTCCTAATATGTTGACATAGGCCTGACTGTAGAGGCAATACTTTTGTAAAATAGTGCCTTTGTTTTTATATATACCTACTGTCCATTTTGTGTTAGTCATTAATATTAAAAAGAAACATAAAATCAGGATCCCCACTTGATCAGTTTTTTATGGGGTACTTTAGCTGATAAGTGGGTATCAACCTTAATAACCCAAAATGCAGCCTTACCTTCCTGATGAACTAAATTAAACTTAGTAATCATGAGATAGGAACAAGCCATGAAGGTTGTGAATATTAAGGTGTAAAATAAGGCCTTTTGGCCCTATGGTTACACTGCTTAGTTAAATTGGTGTAACCACTGAACATACCTACTTACACTATGGCTAATTGGCCACACAACTTGAATGTTCCACTACCATATTTTTTAATATGACGGCAAGATGCTTTAAAAATATGTTTATCATATAAGTTGATTTAGGTAGGTTACATATAACTAAATGTTACATCACTAACAATGACAACGATCTTTTATTTTATAGTAATTTCTAAGTACAAAATGTCCAGTACAATTTTAAGATGTCTAATATCTGTTTGAAAATATTTATTTGTGTGATATTTAATATATTTTGTTATTTATTTATAAATTGTTATTATTAATTTAACTGGAATTAAAAATCTTAAACCTATTAGTAACAATCCATCATGGATCTTATGGCCATGAAATGAGCAGCAACATCACATTCATGAATCATAATCCACTGTAGTAAAAGCAAGCATAATTTCTTTTTTGTACTTAAGTTTGCTACAGCTACAAAACTTCTCACCGTTTTAAAGGGTGCTGATCACATATATCCATTGCCCAAAATTCTTTTTACAGCCAGCAACCCCAAGACTAGAAAAACAACTTAGGTTTTGTAGGTGATGGTGAGTAGTGGGTAGGTACTTCCAGGGGATGGACATAATTTTTTTCCTAAATGGTGTTGCGTTTTCAAATATACCAACCATGAGAAAAATACTCTCATTCACTTGTAACCCTTTCTTTCCATACTCTCAAAATCAGGATGAGTTACAGAGTAAGAGACAGACCGGTGAGATGGGAGGATGGCCTGCCTAGTGGATGGAGGAAAGAGAGGACAGGAAGCCGAGAGAAGTAGAAAACAATGGAGGCCTACGTTTTGAGACAACCTGAAGTATGGACAACAAGTCACAGAATAAAAACCATTTTTATTTATTTTAGTCCCTGTTGGAAGTTTGTAGTACCTACTATGAATAAAAAGTAGAGGCAACAATAAAACAAACATTACTTAATAAATTGTTATAATTTTCTCCATATTATTATGACTAAACCTATTTTTGTAATAAACATATAAAAGTCTTACACAAGCTTTATATGTACATTTCAAAATTAATTCTGAACACCGAGGTTGTTCAATACTATTTGATTCACTTAAATATATTTTACAATTTAATTACTTAAAAACTATAATTTGTATGAGAAGAACTATTGGCTGCTTAGAGCTGGCATGATTGTTATATTTTTAAATGCCAGCTTTTGTTAACCAAGCTATACCTTTTTGGATTCCACGGACGTTTTAAGAACAGCTTGAATTAATATTGCTCAATTCCATTCAATTGCTTGTTGCTATCAATGTATACAAATAATACTGGTATTTATATTTAATATTTCTTAAAAACTTGCAAACTGGTAAAAAAGCTATTATAGCTAAATAAAATTTGTACCATTATGCTTATTTACAATATCGATGTGTGTTCTGAACTTCTAAAAAATAATCAAATGTAATTTAGGTAAGTACATAATATTAAACAAACAAAATACAATTTACCTTGTGTTAGGATAGGATATATTATGAAGCCCAATTGCTTCATTCTGATTTTTATCAGCCCAAAATAATAAGCTCTATAATAGCCTAAGAGGCAGTGGCATATTAGTTGGAGGTACTAGCTGAAAGTTGTTATGTTGAATGTTGATAACATTTTGTTTGTGGTATAGTGGTCCTGCTAACTAGGTGGCAATTTTCTATCAGCGGAGTAGCCTGCCAATTATAATTTTAGATACATAAAGATATTTTTATTTTATAATAAAGGGGTATAAAGGAGGTTTGAAGTTTGTTAGAAAAAAAAATGTTTTTTAATGATTTTTATTTCAACCTTTGCTTAAAGATTCTAAAACAAAAATAAAAAAAACACTTATTTCAGCATTTTAAAAATATAACTAACACCTAAGACAAGTTTGAATGGCAAAAAGTAAAATTTCAATGATTTTAACAAGTTATGTCATTTTGTCAATATTCCTATTCTATGCGGACGAAGTCGCGGGCAACACCTAGTAGGTAAACTAATAAGTTGTAGCTTTTATCTTTTTAACTTTTATCACACAAAAAATGAACATGCAAAATTATATTTTGAAAACTCCCACCACCAAGTTCAATGTTTAATAACTTTCAGCTTTAATCGAGTAACTCCTTAAAAACTTCCACTGCCTTTCAATCCGTGCGAGCATGACTGCGTAGACAAAACCTACAAGCGGTGACAGTTTGTCAATTTATGATATTTGTCACTTGATCCCTAGATAATAATTTGTCTTCTAAGAGATCACGTGACAAATGTCATAAATAGACAATCTGACGCAACTGTGGACGTCATGCTACCGCTTGTAGATTTTATCTACCCTCTGTAGATGTTCTCTATGCGGTCATGCTCGCTTAGCAGCTATAAATATCGAGCTGTCCAACCAATAAAATATTATGCTAGTCACATGTATATACATATATAGAAAAATCACAAAATTGACGTAAATTACACCAAATAATGCCATAAAAGGTCTGGCTAGACTGTGTTAAATTTGATATCAATTTTAATATATTAGTAAAATATGACAGGCCACATTTCTAAAAACTAATTAAAATTGACCAGTCTGCTAACAAAACTGCTAATCTCCGTTGCTAACAAAAACGTGTTAACTAAATAACTACAGATTAGTTATGTACACTACTGTCGGCCCGTCATATTTACTAATCTGTGGACGGTTACTAACACGTTTTTGTTAGCAACGAAGATACAGAATGTGGGCGCTGGTCAAATTTAATTTGTGTTAGAAATGTTGTCATCGGCGGTTAAGAAGCAACAGAGCCATCATTTCCTAAGATTTCTTGAATGAGTAGAACATTTCTAACGGTTTGTTGGCCTGGAAACAAAATATTTTATATTAAACATTTTCTATTATGAACATTCTTAAATAAATATTGTCCTAGACGGCCTAGGCAAAAAAAAACCGCAAATCGATGTACAGGATAGCCGTTTGGCACACAGGTATAGGTACCGGGACGGTTCTTGAGCGGTGGTCGTTAGATGCGCAGAACACAATTTTTGGGTCTGCTTGACGGTATGAGGTATTAATTTTAATTTTACCAGCAGTAAAAAGCAATCGTAAAAACAAACACCAATAAATCAATTATAATAAATATACAAGTTATATTGAACTCGAATTACATATGCGCAAACATTCCCCCACTTTCTCGTCGAGCGCTCAAAAACCTGTACTTTAGGTTAAAACAATTATTTTGAGCGGCAGAGTTCTTAAAAATATTCCCAGGGAGGTATCGTGTGTGGTATCAAATGAAAGGGCTTCATGAGCCGGTTCTAAAAATATACTACACCATTACCTTTCGGCTACATCATAACATATTAGCTACCGATTAATTTAAGTATTAATTAAGTAGGTGATGATGGGCAAAGCTTGTTAACTATAATAAAAAAAATTAGGAATTTCAGGGGGGTTTGAACTCCAAGACACCCCCTTGTCTACAGCAATGTCCTGAATCATATGAATATGAAGAACAGTTCTCTCTGCAACTACTGGTTGAAGGATATTCTAAGGAAATACTAAGGTTGATCAGAATCCCAGGTACCATTCATATCCAGGGCAAACATTATGTGAAATAAGTGTTTGACTTCAGTTCTTAGATGATTGTGCCAGTGAGTGAATTCAAGTGCAAAGGTGTAAAAAAAGAGTGAGCGAAAAAACGTTGTCCCCAATCATGTGTCAACATCAAACCTCAAAAATTTGAATATTACTACCAACAAATTTCAAAAAAAGTCAAGTACCTTCCAGAACTTGTCATTGATCTGTCTCAATGTCTGCGCTCCAGACAGCGGCACAAACTGGCCGGGCTGCGGGGCCACATAGATACAGAAGTTGAGTAGCCGGTATGTATCTGGCAGCTCCGCATCCAAGTCCAGAGTGAGTCTCATGGCCAGGTACTTGCTGAGGTGGTCCACTGGAATGACATTACAGATCAAATGAGCTTGCTGTTTACATGAAATGGTTGGATGGAGCTGGGATATTCAAGATTTCATACACAGACCCTCAACCTCAGTTGACTGTAATATCTACAGTTTTGATGTACACATTTGTTTGAGAAGCACTAAAGGTTCAGTACCACCTTCGAGGTTTAATTATATAATTGAATTCAGATATTAGCAACCATATTTATGATCATGCAATTTTATTTCCATTAATAATTTGCGTGCTATATAACTTATTTGTATTATGACAAAAAAGTATAACTTCTAATGCGCGTACATAAGTACACACACACACATACACACAGTTTTAGGTTCAATAATTTGATTAGGCTCTTGAATATTTTTTCTTATTTTGACACCTCCCATTAAATTAACCTGGATCACCAACTTTTATAAGTGCCCTATTTTCATTTCGTCCAGTAGATGTGGAGAAATTATGCTGTGACAACAGGCACAAGAGTGATCCTAAGGGTTCCGTTTCTAAATCCTTAAAAACATTTACCTGAAGCATTGGCCGTGGTCTTCAAGTATCTGATAGAGTTATCCCTCAAGGCTCTCATAAGGGGACTGTCCCCCACCATCTCAGTGGGGTGAGGTTTAAACACAAGTTCTATCTCATTTGGGTTGAGGGGCTCCCCTTCACCTTCCGTGTCCATAGAGTTTTCACCCTCAGTTCTGGAATATTGTGTAAAAAACATTGGTTAGAATTTTTTTTATACAAAATAATACAGACACCCTTTTACGATAAACTATACCTAAACCTAATAGGTGTACTTTTGATGCCAAAAGTATTTAATACTACTCTTGATGCTAAAATAATCTAAATCCTTGTTTTGTTCTAAATTCACACTTTTTACCCCAATATATCTTATGTACTACTCGACCAAGCCAAGTAGATGACTGTCAAACTTAGTACAACAAGAATTAACAAGATTTAGCAATAACTAAATAAGTACAGATATGATTAGTATATAGCATATGTATCAATGCTATACACACTAATCATTTCTGTACTTATTTTGATATTGTTAAATCGTGTTAAATTTTGTTTTAGTAAGTTTGACAGTCGTCTACTTGGCTTGGTCGAGTAATACTTCATATGTCTATCTCTATTTGTAATTTTTAACTTTGTGTGTAATAACAAAATAAGTTGTATAATGAGAAATTTATGATCTATTTCTATCGAATTAATATAATAGTTTTAAGCAAATAAAGCTCTTTCAATTATATTTCAAAGTTTTAAAAAAAACTAATTTGAATAATTTTGTTTTCTATTCAGTAGTTTTTTCATAATAAATTTTCAAAGTTTTGCTGACAGACAACAAAGTGATGTCATCATTTAGGTAAATTACTGTTTCTGTCCCGTGGTACTACTTGTTTGTGATAAAAGTAGTACCACCGTCATTAACATGAAAAGGGTCAGGTCTATTTTACCTAAATGATGTCACTTTGTTGTCTGTCAGCAAAACTTGAAAATTTATTATAAAAACTACTGAATAGAAAACAAAATTATTCAAATTAGTTTCTGGAAAAAAAAATCTCTGAAATAAAAGACTATTCTAGTAACAAAACTACAACAACATTGGGAGCTCTAAATCTTATGAATAATTAAAACAACTACTTTAAGACAACAATAAAATTTACAATACAAGAAGTAACGACTTACCTGCCATCACTAGATTCACTCTCCTCACTACGCTCTGTTAGTAAGGACTTTGCTCTCTTAGATATTGTGGTAGACTTAGAGGTATTGCTGACATTAGAAGGTGCAGGAGACGGGGTGCTACGTAATGATGCTGGGTCTGCCGGGACCGGGTTAGGTGGTGCAGACTCCCCCGCCGTTGTGGATCCACTTTGCCCATTCTCTGCACTCGTAGAACCAGATTGAGACGGGGCTCCGGAGCCGGTCTCGTCCTGCTGTTTGCGCGCCCTTTGTGGCCGATTCTGTGATTGCAGCTTAATCCCTTCCGTTATAGAGTTAACAAGAGAAGCTTGGGAATGTGACATACTCAATTTAGCTAGCACTCGCTCCTGATGGGCTTCGTATTCATCGCGACTCGGATATATTTTAGAGATCAGCAGATCAAAGTTGGGGTCGGCTCGCAAGGATCTTTTGGAGACTAATTTCTTGCGACATGTCGGACATTCTTTGTTCCCGGAGCGTAACGCCGTGATTATACAGTCAGAGCAGAACCGGTGCAGACATTCTTTGGTCGTCATGGTCTTCTTTAACATATCTAGACATATGGGACACATCAGCTCGCTGTGAAGACTGCGCGGGGACACCGCTATCTCGGTGCAGTCTGTGAGTGCTTCTTGTGGCGTCCGATGTAATTCGTACAGTGAAAGTTCCCATGTTTTGCTCTGCGCCGGCTCTGCCGACGACATTTTTGTAATTATTTGACTAATGTAGAGAGTAGTATATTCCTTGCTCAAGAGTTTACAGGAATTATTTTAGTACCTACAACTATATTATTATACTCTTTGGTCGCGCCACCTCAAAACATTTATTGATATAGTTATCTGTGATTTATTGACAAACAATTCGTTCACTTCATAGAGTTTTCTTTTGTTCACTCATTCGTTTCTACCTTGTCTATTCTATTTCATTTAACAGCATAGTTCATTAATTAAAATATTTTTTTTATGAAAAAGCACATAATAAATTTCAATTAATATTGGTTACAAAATATAAAACAAAAATATACTACAAAGAGAATTTGTAACAATGAATATTTATTTCTGGCAACACCAACAAATTTTCCCGCCAACTTATAAATTAAATAATCAATTGACACTTTGCCCACTCGTGCGTGCTTTATTTTATACATTGTCCATTCCCATTGATCCATATTATATTGCATACATATAGCAATGCATCCTGTCCGCCCTGGAGCCTGGAGGAAGACGGTAGTAGGTAGAAGGTAGCACGAGAAGCACTATCCATCGGGATTAATCCCGAAAGAGTCGTGAAAATAATAAAATCATAAGCAAGGAATATACCTACTATGATCCATATTGTATCCAGCTTGAGTCTCCGCTCTCCGTCCTCCAGACAGGTGCGTTTTTGGCAGGTACCTACTAGGAGCTGATTGTTCCACGTAATAAAACAAGGTAGGTACCTAAATGTTTAGATTACCTACAACATCCTGAGATTTTCGTGTTATTTCGACTTTATTAAATTGCTGCGCTGCTTTATTGCATACTTTAACTATTTTCAAGTCTCGGTAAGGTATAAGTTTTTGCAAAATTAAGGTTAGAGTGAAAAAAACGGGGCACTAAGAAAAAAAATGTAGTATTTTTTTTACCGTTTTATACGAAGTTTTTAGAGTTAGAGTTAACAGTTAATGCAAAAATATTTTCATGATTTTGAAAATGAGAAAATTTTCGAGTTTATATAGTAAGTATATCATTGTTTTCGATCGATTTTTTTTATTCCTTTAGTCTGAGACTCCATATAACACCCATTTTTTATGATGCCATGGTATAAAAGGCGTCACAAGGAGGAACTTTCGTCTAGGACACCAATGCCAGAAACCCCTCATGTGACCGCCAGGTCGGTGAAAAGTCTTCAGACACAATCGAATTTTTTTCACTCCACAGAATAGGTTAGCGAGGAGCGCAGCGACGAGCGTGGTTCGGATGGTGTAAAAACAAGAAACACTGGAAACATTAATATTTTAATTTTAAACACTCAATTTCAAAATCTCAGTTTCAAATTTTGAGGTTAAGTTTTTCAATGTCAATTGCGTAAAGTGTACCTACTATCTTACCAAGACTTCAAAATAGTTAAAGTACCTATGTAATAAAACAGTGTAGCAATTTAAAGTCGTCAAAACACGAAAAACTTTAATTTATTTATTATAAACAGCCCAACAACACCTACGTCCACACATATGCATTGTACATTTTTGTAACTTAGTAGACGCAGTGTCAATTATAGGGCTATTAACATTTTTATAACAACAACACAACATTGATAAGAAAAAAAAAGTAATTGAATAATAATAATAACACAAAAAATACAATAATAATAATTTACACGAAAACAATTTCTAAACTAATAACTAAGAACACTCAAAAAAATCAATTTTTCCAATCGTGATTTGGAAAGTGGCCCGAGAACCAAACACATCTAAGTCGTGTCGCTTATGCATCTTGTTATACTGTCCGACCATACGGTTAAGAGGAGAGACCAGACCTTTTACCTAAAACAATTACTCTAATAAATATGATTGCTAGTATGTATTAGCATGTAATATATGTAATAGTTTTTACATTCTCAAAATATGGTCATATTAGATAGGACTTCAGCCGAGCAAGCATGGCCGCGTAGATTAAATATAGGCAGTAGCATGACTTCCTCAGTTGCGTCAGTTTGTTTATTAAAGGTCTATTATCTAGAGATCACGTGACAAATGTCATAAATAGACAAACTGACACCGCTTGTATATTTTCTCTACGCGGTCATGCTCGCACACTGGCACGGCTGATAGTAAGAAGTCCACTTGTACTTGGCCGATTTGTTGTCTTGTTCTATGTGGCCTTACAGCTCCCGAAACCGTGGTACAGTTCCAGGGTACCCACTCGTTTTTTATTTATTTACTCATTTATTTATTTATTTATTTATAATTACAGCCGATGGTATTTGTGAGGCTAACCTATAACGAGTGGCCAGTGCTGTTGAGGTAGGTATATTTAGATAGAAATTTGTCGCATTATGTACCTACATAAGTTTTTAATTATAAAACCATTGGTACATGGTCGGGATCCGGGATCGAACCCGTGGTCTGCCTAGTTAATACAATACGTCTTAACCACTCGGCCACCGACGCACCTTATCTTGTATATAAAATTTTAAATAATTTAGTAATTTGATCTTTGTTCTTTGATCTTTGTTAATATATTGCTATAAATAATAAATATAAATCTCTGCCTACCCCTTTTGGGATGAAAGGCGTAATGATAGATGATATATATATACAGGGTGTTGTCCGTGAGCTGGACGGGACGTTGGATCGCATTGCGGTCTGGGGTTCCGAGAACATCGTTCAGTTCAATGCCTCAAAAACCCAGGCGTGTGCATTCACAGCCAAAAAGACCCCTTTCATTCCTGCCCACACTCTTCAGAACACTCCCTTGATGTTGCGAAACAGTGTCTCATTACTAGGAGTGGCAATCCGCTCTGACCTCAATCACAGAGACTACATTGAGGGCATCAGCAAAACAGCTTAAAAAAAACTAGGAATTCTGAACAAGGTGAGACAATATTTCGCGCCAAAGCTCAGACTACAGCTCTCCAAAGCCCAAGTTCGTTCGTGCATTGAATATTGCTCACACCTCTGGGATGGTTCCGCTCAGTATCTCCTCGATGCCCTCAACGGTTTGCAAAAAAGAGCGATTCGCATCATCAATGACCCAATGGCACGTCAAGCCGATATTGGACAGGCAACCGGATGGCGAGTGGTAATCTGGGCCTTTGAGTGGTACAGAGTCCCCTGGTAGCGGCCAAAGTGACCACAAATGGACAGGGGCGGCGATATGGGAGAGGGGCAAAATCGAAATTTTTTTGAAAAGGCAACCGGATAAAAATGCGGCAGCATTAAAGGAAATGCCCTAATTATATAATTTTTTTTTGCCTGCCGAAACACGCGGGCCGTTCTTGCACTAGCCAGTAAAAAAAAAAAAAAAAAGTGAAGAGGCAACCGCTTCAAAATTTGTGAGCATACTTATTGACACCACCAAACGTTGGGAAAAAATTGCCATCCGATCCTGATGGGCAGTTTCGGAGAAACAACCCCTCAAAGTCGCCGAAAACACTTTTTTTCGATTGTTTCAACAATTATTATAATTAAAAAAAAATAATAAAAATTGTTCAAATCGTATGGCATTCGAAATTTATACTGTCCTAAGTACAAATAATGGTGTGTATCAATGCCATCCGATTTCGATTAAACCCCTATTTAGCCACCCCCCCAAACCTCATGAAAATACCAATAATTCTATACGCTGCAAAAGCGTAAAGCCCGCGTGTTTCGGCTGGCAAAAAAATTATTATATAATTAGGATATTTCCTTTAATGCTACCGCATTTTTATCCGGTTGCCTTTTCAAAAAATTTTCGATTTTGCCCCTCCCCCATATCGCCGAACCTGTCCATTTGGGGTCACTTTGGCCGCTACCAGGGGACCCTGTACCATTTCCGGCGTCGTTCTTTCCTCCTTTCTACAACCTTGGGTCCTTTAAGCGAAGCGTGAAAAAGCATCTCTACGGGCGCGACTGGCGGACTGTATTACGATCTGCCAGTCGCGCGCATTCATGGACCAGCCACCTATGCTTAACAATCAGGCGGTGGCAAGGTCACATGTCGTCTTCTGTATAAAAAAAAAGATAGAAAATATAAATAACTACCTAGGTATATTTTGTTATTATTTTGTCCAATAAATATATGTTGCAAAAGATGGCTATTAACACCCCGTCAGAATAGTTTATTACTATATTTAAAGTTATGATTTATGAAGCAACAAAACTCCATCACGGCGACATTAGTTATAGAGGCAGGTATTTAGTAAACAACCTGTTAAACTGCTTCTGTAGCCATTCAATGACCATTATTAGTGATTCTAACGACTTTGTAAAAGAAAAATAATGCAAAAAGGCCGTTGCAAGATGTTTATAAATAACATTGAACACCTCTTCGTTTAGGTGCGTCGGTGGCCGAGTGGTTAAGATGTCTGTTATTAACTAGGCAGACCACAAGTTCTTTCCCGGATCCCGACCATAACCAATGGATTTTTTTAATTAAAAACTTATGTACATAATCCGCCAAACCACACTTAGAGGCTTTTCCATGTAAATATACCTCTTGATCTTCCACTGGGTACCCTGGAACCGTAACGCGGTTTCGAGAGCTGAAAGGCAACCCGTAAAGAAAGAGAAAAAACAATTTTTAATTATTCCGTCTCATTTGATTTTACACATTTCGCTTATATAAAGCTATGATATCCCTGAGTGACCTAGGCTATCTATACTAATATTATAAAGAGGAAAGATTTGTATTTTTGTATGTTTGTGTGTATGTTTGTAATGAATAAACTCAAAAATGCCGATTTCAAAAATTCTTTCACCATTGGAAAGCTACGTTCACCCTGAGTAACATAGGCTATATACCATCACGGCATGACGACGTGAACGGGGTGGGCAGAGGTTAACATGACAAAAGCTATAATGAAATGTATGTTTGCCAACATTCTGAAATAGTCACGTACGAAGTCGTGGGAAACAGCTAGTATTTTATATTGTTAGTATAATATCCACGGGCGGAAAGTCCAGTTATTAGATAAAGGACATTCACATATACCTACTTTGGTTTGTGATCTCCAATTATGCTTCACCTTGTTAGTTCATTTTCATAGAAAATGTTTCACTTCCTACATAATTATATCTGTCCTTTATAAATTGATCACCTTAATTGGTGAGTATTTATAACTTCGTACCTAGCTTTCATATTTATAACTGCCCATTCAATTTTGTTATTATTTTATACGATTTTAGGATATTCATTCATAGCTTCGTCATAAACAAATAACCACACAACACACTTTCACAGCTTCTACCTTGCAGCGTGACCAGTACCCAGTAACAAAGACCACATTTAGCTCTAGGCAAATGATTGTGATTTTTAGGAGTCGATAGCCTAATTGGTAGTGCGTTGGACTTGAAACTTGGAGGCCCCGGGATCAATTACTGCACGTGCCACGCTAAGCCGGAGGACAAATAAACAGATATTTACGACTGCTAAAGAAGTGACACATATAGGTCCATTAAGTGCAGCAACAGGCTTGCCACCTGTTCTGTTCAACATGGACAACTGACGTGAAGTGGACACTGTTACTGGTGTCTCTGGCTACACTGCAAGCTATAAAGGCCGTGATGGTGTGTTTGTTTTATTTATTATGAATTTAGCAGTAATAGATATATCAATTTTTTTTTCAGATGAAATGCGAATGCCGCAGCATTTTTGGCTCAGGTGAATGAGACGCAACAATATCGTAAGTAACTTTTTATTTAAAAAATAAATTATACTATAGTTTGGTTTCACTTCCCATTGTTCAATGATGGGATCTGATTCGGTTGTGCTTGCTGTAATGGTACCAAATATGTATTACCATTCAGTAAACCCTGATTAGAAGGATTATTGATCGGTACCACGGTGTAAACTTGATTTGATGGTTGTCCGTTGTTCAGGACCAAATTAGGTTGTCCCACATTGTTACTAATAAAATTATTTGGTATTTGATTGTTTACCAAATTTGGTTGCACATTTAACGGTTTGAGTGATACCAACTGTCCATTTTGATTGACTGCTATCAAGTCTGGTTGATTCACTTGTGTTAGTGATGGATTTATTTGTTGAGGGATTCCTCCGTTTAAGGTTTGGACCAAGTTGAGACCATTCGGGTTATAATTTTGCTGTAAACCTGGATTTGTCTTGAGGAATTGTTCTGTTGGGATTTGTTGATCAGGTCTTCTTATATCGTTGAAGGTTGTTAGTGGTTGGTTTATTTGGTCAGGGTTATTTAATTGTGCTCTGTTTTGTAAGTCTTTGAGGGCGTCTACTGATAGGAATACTCCTTGTACGTAGTCTTTGTTGTTGCCGTTTACATCTACGTTTGGACCGTCACATGAAATTCTGGATGCGGTAGCCAATAATGACAGCACTGTGATCTGTGGAAGTAATTTTACATGTTAGATAACTCTTTGGTTGTTGTTTATCCTTATTTCACTCCAAAACGGAGAGATGTATTGATGTGATTTTTGTGCACAAAGCTATAGCTAGAGAGTGAAGCTATGTACCTACTTTTTATCCAAAAAATCTTTTTGGGATAAATTCTTATGTCTTATGTTTATATTATCTATATCTATTCTTAAGAGGTAAAGTTTGTGAGGTTGTAGGGGGTAATCTCTGGATCTACAGAAACCGATTTTGAAAATTATTTTACCAATAGAAAGCTACGATATCTTTGAGTGACATAGGCTATGTTTTATTTTGTTCGAATATATGCACGTCTGAAGACGGGGGCGGAAAGATTATTACCTACGATAAAGAGTGATTACTTGGTCGTTTTAAAATTTTGTTTCACTGTTATGATGGATATTCGGCTATGTTTTGAATTGCAAAGACTCAGAATACAGAATAAATTAGAAGAACTGAGCCTAAAAATAGTAGGTTGTATTTATTAATAAAAATTCAATATAAGAAAAATGATCAAGAACATAGAATCTCTTGATAATCTTGATTATCCCAAAATTGCTAAATCATGTGATCTGTTTGATCTGTATTCTGAGTGTAAAGGTAAAAAAAATTGAAAAAAGATTTCAGTAAAAATATTAATAAAGAGAGAGTGTGGCATAGAATGGCTCGGTTTTAAAGTTTCATTGGACATCGCCTATTTTACATTAAAATTAAGTTAGGGTTAGGGCAACATTTGTAACTAAAATCAGGGAATAATTTTTTGCATTTCTAAAATTGCCGAATAAAATTCACAAAAATGCAAATTATAATTAAAACACTCACCAATACTTTGAGTTCCATGTTCACTGATTTATCACAAAATGAGTCGCGGTGCTTGTTATATTTTACTTTTATATAATTGAAAATTAATGGACCAATTAAGGTATTCCCTGTCAACTGTTTGAATGTTCACGGGTAATTGACAATCTTGTTTAGACAAAATTATAAAAACTATTAGTAAACTTCAAATAGTAATTAATTAACCAGTATTTTCACAATGTCTCAATAATAAAAATGACGACAAAAACCAGCTTCAAATAAAAAAAAGTGCATTGAAATCGGTCCATCCTTTTAGGAGCTAGGTACGATGCAACAGGCATATGCCTTATACGCATACACGTGGAAAGCATGCTCGATCTATCTTGTCAAGCGCATATCGGTATCTTTTTAGTCAATCTTTCATTCATTCTTTCAACGTGTCCAAACCAGCGTAATCTACTTTTATTCATTTTAGTCACAACGTCATCTTTCACTCCGCATTCTTCCCTAATGACATCGTTCCGGATGCGGTCAATACGTTTTATATTACACATTCTACGTAAAGACCGCATTTCCACTGCATTTATCATACATGCTTTTTATTCCATACCCAACTCTGTATACAAGTTTGGAAGGCTCTATCACGATCCTTGAGGCGTGCTGGCCAGAGTCAAGATTGTGGCCAGTTCAGGACGCTATAACTCCTGCTCTACCTAGAGGACATCGTCAAACCTCTATATGTATATTGTGCTCGTAAATCTACTCTGTGTCGCTGAGATAGATATTGTGATATTAACTAATTAGGTATTCAGTATGCCGTAGGTAATTACGTACTTTTCTCCTGCGGGGATATCCGCGGTAAGATCATTAAGAATGCTATACCACAATCTTGACATTATATAAAGGGCGATTTTTAAATGTACTACATACACGCACGAGAGAGTTAGACCACTGAAAACGTGTCTATGTACAGTTGTATGCATAATCTCTATAATTTCTTAAGAGGATCGTGTAGCTCAGCGTACGCAGCGAAATAGGTATTTAGAAAATCATATTCTGTCTCAAGCGCGCTCTTCCCACGGGCATCAGTGCGACAGAGAACACTGCAGCTCGTGAGTGTTCGTAGGTATGTTCTTCGTTGAAAATTGCGTTTTGGGGGAAAACGATTTACACCTACTAAACTATAACGAAACCTTATAATTTTGGTGTCAAACGTTTTAGCAGATTATAATCTACGTACGTACGTTTTGCTTTTTTTGAAATTTTGCTTTGTTTCTCAAATACAGACGGTTTATTACGAGCAAGTTATGAACCAAAAAACCGAGATTTGAGGGGCTTATAACTTTTGACCTATTACGAATTTTGAAAAAAGGAAAAAATACGTACGTAGTTTTTCATTATGTCAGTAACATATTACAAAATCGTTAAAATTAAATGATATTTAGGGGTAGTAAAACGTTTTCTCCGTTTGTATGGACATGGACGCGGTACACTACACTCTTAAGGATTTTTTTTTGTTGGTAAGCTTACTTCATCAAAACCCAATAATTGAGTCATCATTTTGAAGATTACCTTCACCGCTATAAATGGCGAAATAGTAGCTTGTTCGCCAAAGTGCCTGAAAGGAAATACAAGGATTCTACGTCATGTCATGGTGACCAACGCACACATGGGGAATCCAGTTTATAATCCCGTCCGCGCTGTGATAGTTGTGATTAGTCAGTGATTAATAGGGCATATCACGGTCGACGGGATTATCTTAAATACCTATTAACATTGGTGGAGCCACAGAAGAAGGAAATACAAGAGTTTCCAACAAAGCGTAGGTACGTTACGTGTACCATTTTCGCAAATATTAAAGACTTGGCCGTATAATAGATTAGCTTTGCCTTTTACAAATGGAATTTATACAACCAAAAAAAATGGTAGAGGTGTCCCACGACCAAAGAGTTGGCTCATATTTGGCTCAAGGATAAGTACTTGCTATTCAACGTGACAACGTAGCCAGCCTTACTCTCCCAGAAGGCAGCGATCTTGATGTTTTCTTTTATTTATAGGTTTATTTGTAGTATATTTATTTGTTTTTTATTTATTATATTTAATTTAATTGTCATGTAAATAAATTGACGTGCAAAAAAAAATTCTATCGTCAATATCAAACGCAGAAACAAACGAATGCCATTTGCTACGATCCTGACATGTACCTTTCATACTAGCTAATTGCCCGCTATTTCGTACGCATTGTATTAGGAATACAATTCACCCCCCTTAGGGTAGGTAGCGTGATGTTAAGGAGCCTATAACTTTCCACTAAGATTTGTGCTATCAAATGCAAAAATATTTTTCTTAACGGGCTATCGAATACGAACAAAATTTTTTTTTATTTAGAAATAGTATAACAATTAAAATATAAATATACATTTAAAAACTACTTATAAATAAAACACCCTCTCGAGATCGCTGTCCTGCGGCAGGGTCCCCAAAACACTAGCTGCATTCCATCTCTGTATCGCCAAGCTGCTGATACGTTGTCCAAGGTACGTACTAGCCCTTCGGCACAGTAGATATATAAGCTAAGTGCTATCGGTCTCCCGATACTTTATTTATTTCAGAAGCAAGATGTTTATAAAGCTTGTGTGCTTCGGGACCCCATGGGCCTAGTGTCTCAACTCCTATCCTATCCTTGTCCTAAGGAATCATATTTACGCCGTTTGAAGTTTTCAGCGGATGTAGCTGCCGCGCCCGCTCTTGATGAATGCCAATGTATCAACACAGGTAGCATCCCATATTAAAGGCTTACCCTTTGACCAAGGAACTAGAGTCATTCCGTCAGGCCTTTTGCCATCATCGCGTGCTACACCTGGCGGTTCTAAAAGAGACGGCACATGAAGTAGCTAAGGCCCTTCGGATGATGTCATTTTTTAGACTTGCGTGGCGCGACATTCGCCCAGCACTATTACACAATATGTTAGACAAATATTTATTTTTATATATAAGATATTAGTTACGATAAATATTGTGTATACGAGTGTACTTCGCTCAGGTAAGCACTCGCAAATTACCTTCTTGGTATGATAGTAGCGCAGTAGTAGAATGTTTAGTACAACATGTAGGTTACTACATATATTAGGATATGTGTTACTAGTTCTACCCTGTCTTTAATCATTTCAATAGATGAAAGTGACACACTGTAAATAATCAAATTAAGACGATACATTCAAATAAAATCATAGTTTGAAGGGAGTGGCCTAGCTGCATACGATACTCTAGCGCTACGTGATTGATGGTCTCTCCGTATGAATCTCTCACTGTCGCATTGAATAGAAACAAAAGAGAAGAGGCGCACGGAAGGTGCTTGGAACAAAGTGACAAATCAAAAATAATTTATTTAAATTAAAGGAGTAGCTTTATTAAAAATCTAAATTAACATCTTACTTCAGTAATAGATGATACAAATTTGTACTTAATTTAATAAACAATACTTCATGTACTACTGAGAAATTTGGAAAGGAGACTATTTTCAGAGGCTACTTTGCAATTTTTTTCTATCGAGCAAAGTTTCTTAAAACATGTTATATGATTAACAGATTAATATGAAATATGATTAATTATAACATGTATTTTTTTCTGTATTTGTAAGAGCTTTAGGTTTCACTCAAAACGATTTGAAAAATATGATTTAATATGAAGGTAGCCTCTTAAAAAAAGTCCCCCAAAAAAAAAGGCCAAAAAGTCTGTTTGTGTCCTTTTCACGCAAAAACTACTGAACGGATTTTGTTACGGTTTTCACTATTAGATAGGTTAATTCACTGGGAAGGTATTTAACATGGACCTGTCATGTTTAGGAGCTGAGTATTAACACTATAAGCGAATCTGGTCGTGGAAAAAGTTAGCCCCAGCGAGTTTTCGTGGCGTATGCTTTTTAATACCTATTTGAGCTTCATGTAAATTATAATCGGCTAAATGAGGAAGAGTTGTCTTCCGCTGGCTACCCTGGGGCCGGCAACAATTTCCGCTGTAACTGTAACCCGTGTAGAAAGAAAGTAGAAAAAGTAGGGAAATTGGAAAAGTAGCCCGGAAAATTGTGAAATTCGAAAACTCAAGACCATAATAGGACTCCACGAACGAAGCTTAAGTAAGCTTAAGACATAATTCGGTAGAGAGTAGTATATTCCTTGGACATAATTAACATTTGTTCTGGTTTATGTATTATGAGAGTAAAAGTGTTGAATTTATTAACGAAATTTGAAGAAAACAATCTTCGTGTGCGCGTGAAAGTTAAAAGGAAAAAACTCTGCGTGCAACATTTTATTGCAACAACATAAATACGTTTGCATTCAGTTATTTCAAATGTTTTATGAATTCATATTTTGTGGGTGGTCTTACTTACTTACGTGTTATATTATAAAATATGATACACATACCAGAAATTGTTATCTATATATATACATTGTTATCTATATATATCATTTAATCGACAGAATATTCGTTTAGGTTTTCTTGTAAACTACATGAAAAGCCCTATATTCGCGTCGAAACCAAGCAACGGATCTACGTGTTTTTTGCACAAGTATATTTTAGTTGGGGGTCGAAAATGACATTTAATAGGCTACTTTTTAAGAGGATCGTGTAGCCCAGCGTACGCAGCGAAATAGGTATTTAGAAAATCATATTCTGTCTCAAGCGCGCTCTTCCCACGGGCATCAGTGCGACAGAGAACACTGCAGCTCGTGAGTGTTCGTAGGTATGTTCTTCGTTGAAAATTGCGTTTTGGGGGAAAACGATTTACACCTACTAAACTATAACGAAACCTTATAATTTTGGTGTCAAACGTTTTAGCAGATTATAAACTACGTACGTACGTTTTGCTTTTTTTGAAATTTTGCTTGGTTTCTCAAATACAGACGGTTTATTACGAGCAAGTTATGAACCAAAAAAACCGAGATTTGAGGGGCTTATAACTTTTGACCTATTACGAATTTTGAAAAAAGGAAAAAATACGTACGTAGTTTTTCATTATGTCAGTAACATATTACAAAATCGTTAAAATTAAATAATATTTAGGGGTAGTAAAACGTTTTCTCCGTTTGTATGGACATGGACGCGGTACACTATACTCTTAACTGGGAAAAATTTTCATTGCTTTTAAAAATTCTTATTGGAATATTATATAGTAAGTAAGCTGACTTTTATATAATGGTAACAATGTTCACATTTAACGAAATGGTTGTAGCCGTACTTTTTATTGTAAAACAAGCAAGTGACTCTACCACCGCCTGATATAGAATGGTGAGTCTATTTGAGTGTATGACTGCAATGAAAGTAATTATTGCAACGATTCTTTGGTGACACGGACTTTATGTAACGAATTATACGATTATTGATATTTCCCACAAACATGAGTAAAACACATGTTGGGGGTAAAATTTACGCAGAATATGTCATGAAAGCGCGTCGGCTACATTTTCCGCTTCATTTATATACCTAAGTGAATAGAGTAAAGAATGTTTTTAATCTATAGTGAAAAGCGGAACAATTTCGCTTAGTATAGTTTAGTTTTTCGTAGAAAATCGTCGCGGCAGGGGACTCTGTTTTTGTAATATTTGTGATGCAGTTTTCCATTATATGCTCTCTAAAAGTCAATTCAGGTCACCAGGCTATTTTCTCACACAGTGAAATCGCTTTATAATATTTTATTATTATTATATTAGACGCGCATTATCCCGGATTAATTTACAATCAAATAGGACAAAGTGAAAGTTTTCAATATGCTACGTGATCACTTTCCAACTTATTTTCTTCTATGTGCGTTATTTATGAATCTAAAGATAAGTATTGCTCGGAAAATATCTTTTTCCTTTTCTTACTCGTAGTCCCTAAAGGATGACAAGGGAAACCCTATTACTAAGACTCCGCTGTCCGTCCGTCCTTCCGGCCGTCCTTCCGGCCGTCTGTCACAGGACTGTATCTTTTGAACCGTGACAGGTAGACCTTAAAATTTTCACAAAGTGTGTATCAACACATAATAAAAAAAAATTAAAGGGGTACAAATACAATTAGGAACGTGTTTTATTCGGCGTTGGCAATACATACAAACGTATAACTATAATGCATAATTAATGCGTAATTTGTTCCTGAGCCATACAAGGGCGTCAAACTTGGTCTGACCTTAGTGCGTAATACTATTGAGTGTAATGTAACCCTTCGTGTTTTTTTAATAACATCAGCAGGTAACCTAATTTAATTATATAATGCCAAAAGACAAAAAGTTTTATATCCAAGTTCACAAAATAAAATGATACTGGCCACTTATAAATTGAATCTCTTTGGATATTAATTATTTAATAACTAAATGATCGTTAGTGAATCTCCAACAGATGGCGTCTTTTACAAAATAAATAAATAAATCTAATAAGAAACATTTAATTTTGAATTGTTTGTTAATTTTTCGTCATCAGAGGGAAAACATATCTTTAAAATGGCGTATCAAACATTAACTTTGATACAGTATTAGAGGAGAAAGTCGATTCGGTACTACGTATAAACAGTACCTAATCCCACTCAAAACAAAAAGTTAAAGGTCGTTTTCTTTGAGAAATAATAATTTGATGGGACTAATAAAATTCTTATAATAAAATACTTAATTGTTCCTCATATATTTTAAAATAGTAGAGAAGATTGGATAGATCCCCGCTTATCTGAAACTAATATGCATATTTCCTCTCAAGCAAAAACAGTAATTAAGAATTAAATAATTAAATTAATTACTTAACAACGCAAAGCGGTAAAGATTGTATCTTTTGGACAATTAGTAAATGATTAATTATGGTCAGTGAAATTATAGAAATCTAGAAAATATTAGCATATTATGTTGTAGCAGATGAACACTATGAAAGAAAAAATAAATCGCTGTTTCCATGGCGGGGCTTGGAGGATCAAAAGTAAACACTCCCTGAAAACATAAAACTTCTCCGGAAATGAATTCCTGGATACAGCCTTGCCTGTTTCCTAGAATTAAGGGAGCACCACTGATATCCATGGCAGTGTATATGTATATATTTTATTAGTGTATATTTAATTTAATCGACTCCTCGAGCTTCGGAGGGCACGTAAAGTCGAAGACGTCTGATCCCATGTCTTGCCGTTTCCGGTTTACCAAATAAGACATGCCTAAAAATTATAAATAGTATTAGGTAAGGTACTACTTAGATATTGGTTTTCATTTAAATCACAGACACTTTAGTTTTATTTATTCAAATTTTTTTAATACATAAAGAAGTAGTTGAAGGCAAATTAAAAACTAGGTTAGATAGCTCCAAACATTATAGGTTCTATTAAATAATATTACTTTATATAAGAAGAGTCCAGTCGGATTTGAAATTTTTTTTTCAAACCGTACCAAGAGGCGTTTCCATCTACATACCTCAACAGAGCTGGCCACTCGTTAGGTATAGCCTCAAAAAAATCTTCGGCTAAATGAGGATGACTTTGTCTTCCGCTGGGTACCCTGAGGCCGGCAACGGTTCCCGCGGGAGATGTAATTTTTTACATTTGATAGCCCAATTCTTGAGGAATGTTATAGGCTTTATAACATCACGCTACGACTCAAAGGAGCTGAGCAGTAACCATAC
Source organism: Nemapogon koenigi (assembly GCA_963924495.1). NCBI lineage: Eukaryota > Metazoa > Arthropoda > Insecta > Lepidoptera > Tineidae > Nemapogon > Nemapogon koenigi. The sequence continues at coordinate 425,157 of OZ004643.1, forward strand.
ACGCGGGTGCAACCGCAAGGGGCTATACTGTATTCCTGGGAAAGACAAAGAAGTCAACACTCTCCAACAGAATCTGATGTAATGTAAAATGTAATTTTTCCGATAATAACTAACTAATACATTTAAAAATGTTGGACAAAGTTGGCAAGTTTGGCATACGGAGATCCTTTGTGGACTTTGTAACCGGCACTCTCGTGGCTGCAGACGTGATAGCCATAACTAGTGTTAGATATGACTCCGCCCGGGTTAAAGTACGTCTTCCAGTTCTCCCAATGTACAGGATAAAAATATTCAGGACCGTAAACTTGGAAACCTGAAACAGAAGTTTCCGTTATTGAAATATACTTAGTAAGATATGATATGATTGTTTGCGTCGATAGCCGAGTGGTTAAAACAAATATATATCAATAGAACTGACCACTCGTTAGGTATAGCCTCACAAATACCATCGGCTAAAAAAGGAAGACTTGGTCTTCCGCTGGGTGCCCTGGTAACACGGTTTCGGGAGCCGTATTACAACCCACTAAGAAGAAAAAAAATTGTCCTGGACATTAAATACTGTACTGATCCATCCCAAACAAGTTATAGAAGCTTTCTACGCAGTTCACATCTAATCTAAATATATAAAACCATGGTGTCGCTGACTGACTGACAATCAACGCACAGCCTGGACCACTGAAGATGTAATATGAAAATTGGAAGGTATATTCCAGCTGGGTTAGCATATAGTTTGACAGCGACACTTTCGTTTCGGTCGAATGGCCTTGAACAGGCCAAAACGTTCATGTCCAACAAGGACCGGCCAGAGATAGCCCGGGGCCGAGAGGTCCGGCCCAACAATGTGCGTGCAAATTTGCTATGCCGGGCAAAGACAAGTACACAGAATTTGCCCGCACATTGTTGGGCCGGACATTCTCGGACCGGGCATGTCCTGCACAAGAATGCCGAGCAATTTGCTTGGCCGGACAAAGACAAGTACACATAATTTTCCCGCACATTGTTGGGCCGGACCTCTCGGCCCCGGGCTATCTCTGGCCGGTCCTTGTTGGACATGAACGTTTTGGCCTGTTCAAGGCCATTCGACCGAAACGAAAGTGTCGCTGTCAAAATATATGCTAACCCCGCTGTAGAGGGCAACTGCTCTTTTTCAAGATTAGTCCAATTTTGAGATTCTTATTAATTAAAAAGCTGTACCTCCACAGACTTCAGCACTCATGAGCTCCGGCGTCGAGCATACATAATATACTATTAGCGTCGAGTTTCCACAGAGTCCTTGTATTACGGCGGTCATTAATGAAGAACCGTTATTAGTGTTATGACTTATGACCCCGTTCATCATCGGTATCGTTATTTATTTTCCTAAAAACGATTATGCATGATGCGTATAATATGAATACTATTCCTATATGTTGGCTTTCATTGCCAAAATGGCACAAACTTCTCTTATTACTAATTATTATTAACACCTTTGTACCAGAAACTGTGAGCTATCATAATGTTAAAGATATATTAATATATCTTACTCTATGTAAGTCTCCATATTGTGGAATATGATGGTTTATAGTTCCCGTCTGGGGGTTGAATGGAAGAGTTGAAGTGCGGGTCTTATGAAGTGTGTAAACACCTAAAAAAATACAAATAAATCTAATTTTGTTTTTCTCTTCACGGTTTTCTCTTGCAGCTTCCGAAACCATGTTATCGGTTCCAGGGTACCCAACGGAAGACCAAGTCTCCCTCTTTTAGTCGATTTTTAGTATTTTTGAGGCTATTATCTAAAACTTTCTCTTTATGTAAAGTTTGTAATGTAATGTGACATATCATCACCGTTGACCTGTACGTCATATATTCAATGGTAGGTAATAAAAATATAGAAAATACTCCTTACTTCAAGCATCTTCAGCTACTCTTTGTCCCAACGCATCTGAAGGTAAAGATATCATATCAGAGGACACGGACCAGTTCGTGTTTTTGATGGCCCAATTTTCTCCTAATTTCGCAATCACTACATCCATGTCCAAATATATTCCTCTCCATTTGTTCAGTATTAGGAATCTAACCACGTTACTAGCTCTAGTAGTTGTCCATATTGATTAATCCAAATTTTCATGTATCGGCGTGCCTACCGCAGATTATGTTCATCCTCAGTAAGTTCACGTTGTGCAGATTTAATATTTGCTTCATAGACAATTTGGAAAGACTTTCTTTAGTCACAGGTGATAAGAATATAAATATAAAAAATAATATAAAAAAGAATAAAAAAATAGAAATTCAAAAGGGTAACGCGCTATGTGTTCTAAGCACTATGGCAGCGGATTCGGACTCTCTGGAAGAAATTTTTAATTTGTAGTTTTGAGATTTTTTTAATTATTAAGTTATATTATTATTGTTTAAATTTGTAGATATATATTAAATCTTATCAGGTTCAAGAATATAAACATAGATGGTCCAATTGCGATGACTTCTTGATGCAGACTCTACTGAACAAGCTTGTCTTGCAGGCAAATAACCTCTACAAGGTAGTCTCTATGAAGAATATGGACGATTTGTACTTAACATTACAGTTTCAGCTAATGGAAGATCATCATCATGACGGCGTTATAACAAGCTGTATCTGTATCATTCACAGGCTTCTCAATCTTAAGTCTAACATCTTCCGTGTTCTTCGTAGCCATTACGAGCTTGTAACAAATAATTGTAAAAATCACCAAAATAATTAACAGAAATGTCATTATCATGTTCTTTAGAATCCATGTGTTCACACCTGTTTTTAAAGACATACTTAATTACATTATTAAAAAAACACAGTTCTTCAGATACCTATTCGGGATCTTTTTATTTATCCAGAAGGAAGGTGCGTCGGCGGATCCTGGCCATGTACCAACTGACATAATCCGACAAACCACACTTAGAGGCTTTTCCATCTAAATATACCTCAACAGACCACTGGTTAGATGGCAAATATCACAACCTCACATATACCATCGGCTAAAAGAGAGAGACTTGGAGCTGTAAATCTACCCGTGACGAAAAGAAAAGAAGATTATCCCAAGTGCAAAAAGACATATATGATTGTGAGAGAAAAGGACAAACAAACAAATGCACAGGTTTTTTTTGTTCTTGAGGAGGGGAAATCCTGCATTGGACACCCGCGTCCTGACGCGTGTAGTGCCGGACTGTTACCGGCTGAAAACCCTCCTACGTGTTACCGATCCCATGGCACCCAATAGAAGGCAAGTCTTCCACATTTAGCAGATGGAATTTTTGAGACTCCGTAACATGTAACCAGTTCTTTTAGTACATTTACCTCTTATCTCAAAATAACCGTGAACATACAGTATACACAGACGGATGGAGTAATAGTAAATCTTATATTCAGAGAGGCATGTCCAGTTTATTACTATTCTAGTTATTAGAAATAAGTTAAATAGCGCGTACACGCTCATAACCGGGCCCTTTACCGATGATAGGTGTCTCTATGAACTAGTCTACGCCGACAACTTCACTTAGGTACACCATTAACTATACAGTGTACAATAGAGGAAAGTTCATTCTAAGTAACTCCATGGTTAAATCGACAGACCCAGTGTAACGTTGTGCGTTAAAATAAAACTAAGTAATAAATATAAATAAAATATATTCTACGGAACCCACCTAACCGTTCAAAATATCACTTGACCTAAAAATGAAATATTTTCATTTCTACCTCCTAACGGTCACTTCCGCAACGAAATCGACAACTATACACAAGTTAATATTATTTCTAAATTATAATATATTATACTATATATAAATACTAAACTAAGTGAGGAACCCCTTAATAATTGGATAAGTTGTGCATTCAATGTTTGTTATTGTAAGTTGCATAGCATGGACAAAGCCGTGCCAATATCATCTACTTGCTTACGCTCATTCATTCGCTTATAGCTATAATGCCTACTATTTTAGCTTACTATAATAATTATATTTCTATTGTCATTTAAACTACGATTGCTAATTAATCATTCTGTAAAGTCCATCTGCTTAATATCTGTTTTGCACCTGGATTGCCACATCATGAGTAGCTAATTTGAGCATGTCATACCGTCATTGCTTCGCTCACTCGTGCTGATGTTGCAGTCAAGTTGCGAACCTGGGCACTATCAAAATCGTCTGATTCCAATTCCAGGGTTCCAGCCTACGGCCAGGAATACGCGTCTCAGCCTACTTCTACACCTTCCGCCTGCCACTGCTACCCACAAGACTCTCTGCGAGTGCAGCGCAGAAAAGACCCCCGGCCGAACAACCGCGAGGAACAGACGTGCTACCACCGCGCACAGCCGATTGAGGACAGTGCGGTATTTTATTGCAGGCGTACTGTAGCTAAATTCTGGGCCGAACTCGTACTCACCCCTGACTACCTACACCTAATTAGTAATCATTTTTATAATTCTACCTTGTTTTCAAAATATTATACCTTTTGTAAATTAACTTCATCTTTTATTTTAATCTATAGTACAGCCGTGGTGCCTACTCGCCACGGATCTGACACCAGTATTTTCCATATAATGAAAATAGCGTTAAATCATGAATAAAGTCGACTTGAACATAAATTTTAAAGAACCGTTCGATCCTAATTGTCGGATGAGTGATGATCTTGGCCCTTCAAAACAAAATTATTAATTAACTAACAGCGGAGAAGTGCACGCTTCATTAGATGTCCTATTTAACTATCTACTAAGTATATGTTAAAGATTGTTTACAACTTAGAATGCAGTTTTAGACTCCTTTTACGAGTGTTACGACCTGTGTAGTTGTAATATGTAAAGGTTTTTATGGTTTTTTTATGTTCAAAGGTTGAAAGTAGTAGTAGATCATCTGTCTGTTACAAGGAGATCCTCATCGAAAGAGGTCGGTTTCCAAGGAGATCCTCATCGAAAGTTTGGTTTAAAAAGAGGTCTTTCTTCATTGAAAGAGGTCGGTTTACAACATAGAGTACTAAGCCTATGGAGGGGCCATAGACGGGCTCCCCCTTTGGCCAATTTTTTGGCCTTTGACCAGCTAAACTGACCAGGTGCGCAGTAATAAGTTACCTTAGATTTCGTTGGTATCGTTTTGTGTCGCGAGACAGAGCTCTAGGAAAATATTTAATTGTGAGGTTTTAAATGGGAAAGGCGATCTAAGACGTCAAACTTGCGGAAACATAGTGTTTCCAATCATTAATTATAAATATTATGTTTGTATTTTAACATAATCATCATATATAACGTAAAATCCGTGCGACAATAAAACGACAGAAAAATACAGTGGTACAAGGGATAATACTAGACGTTTACTCCCCCCCCCCTGCCAAAAGTGGCAGAAAAAATTGTTCGGTGATTTACACGCTAAAGGTTTACAAGGAGATCCTCATCGAAAGAGTTCGGTTTAAAAGAGGTCTTCATCGAAAGAGATCTATATGTATAATATATCGAAAGATCTGGTTTGAAAGTCAGGAAAAAGGTTAATCTGCAAGAAGGTTTTATTCAACTAGGTACCTATAAGGAATTCTCTCTGTTGGCGACACACAGCCAGAAAAAATAATACGAATATCTAAATGCAGTTTAAAATTACTTCCATAACATAAATCCTGTGAACAATCTCTATTAGGATCTCGTGGCTTTAGCGCCATGATGAGATTTCCCTTTTAAGGAGATACTAACATGTTATTTAGAAAAACTGTTGCTGTCTCAACTCAATCAAACGTCATTCAACCTAACTAATGGTTTATCGTGGAGTTGGAATTAAAAAATGTTCTTTCACTGCCGTGTTCAAGAGAGAGCATATTTAAAAATATATATTGTGGCCAGAGACACAGTAACAGTGTCCATTTTTAAGTCTATTGATTCATTTATTCACTTGTCATTTCTTTTTAGAAGAAGTTGGGACGCTGGCTTTACTTGCCCTCTGATACACGGGCCCGAAAGGGATTATAGCACATATTCTTGAAGAAAATTGATGCTAATTTTTGGTACAAGTGACGATTGAACCATAGTCCTCTGGTTTCAATTCCAACGTTATCCCAATTGCGCCATGGTTTCTCTTGTCACATCGTGGGGCTAATTACTAGCGTCCAAGCATCTGATTTGCACATTATGGAATGTACGACCTATCTTTATAAAATAGTGATTATACGTCGTAAAATATCAGTACAACCACAATTTCTGATCTAATTTTAAGTGAAAGTGGTGGTCTTGAGCTAGACATAATATGTATTGATAAAGAAATCTTGCTTTTTACAGCGGTTCCTGCCCGCGCCCACAAACTTTTCATATGAATAGGAAGCTGCTTTTTCCCGGGATATAAAAAATGTAAGTTATAAAAAAGCTCTTCTTAAAGCTATAAGTAATTATAGCATATATAATAAAGCTAGTATTTTGGAAATCTGGTGAACTGCAGAGTGCACAACCTACCAGCCTAGTATTTTCAGCGAATTAACCTCTTCAATAGTTTGCTTCAGGCAACTTAGGATTACATACATTATTAAAATGTAGATTATTAATTCAATGTATAATGTTATGTTAGAGGGCCATTATATAAGCATTAACACAGTTTTTGTTGGCGAAAGTACTTGTGTCTAACGTATGTATTTTACGCCTAAATTAACTTTAAGATGCATGATTATATAGTGAAAATTATTTAATTTTATTAGAAAACCACCTAAAGGCATTTGGTATCACCACATACTTTTAAAACAAAGTCTTTGTTTGTCTGTTTAGCTCTTATAACTTCTTTTCTTATTTTTAAGAGGATGTATAGAGCTAAATGCGAGTTTTATGATGCGTAAAAGTACATGATCCACTGCAGTGACCATAATCAAAAAAATATGATGTTCTTGAGGTTATGCGTTATTAAGATACTGTGTTCAAAACATAATACAACTATATTGATTCGATAGAAAAAAATCACGAATGTACCTCTAAAAAAAATATTTTACTGGCTAGAAACAGTACTAAAATGCATGCAATGATTCTGATTTTTTGACAGATTTTTTATCTAGCAATATACTATCGTAATACTGTTCTATTTTTTAATAAAATTTTCAGCAAGTTCCTTTATTCTCATTTTCGAGATTTTATGTACGCACTGCACGCGTGTGTGCGTAAGCGCTCGTGTACCGACAGTACCGGCTGCAGCCTGATGCTATATTATTAGTGGCAGCCACGTCGTTTGGTGTGTATGTGTACCCGCGTGGGGGCGGTGCCATCTCTCAAGGTCGTTGGCTCTATCCAGCGTCTTAAGAAGTTTTTTTTTAAATAAAATCTTATACTAATATTGAAAGGTGAATTTTTTATTTAAATTTGAAGAAAAAAAATTGAAATTACAAATGAACATTAAGCTATATATTTTTATATGTCCAAATTAGCTGAAGTTAATTATAAGTTATATATATTCGTCAACCAAGTCGGATAAAGTCGTGTCCTCTTGAGAGTTTCCACGACGTGCGATGCGTCAATAACTCAATAGTTAAAGTTACAATAAAATAATGTATGGCTGTATTGTTCCTCTTCAAAAATTCTAAAGTAAAGTCCGCGACAGCATATGTCTATCTTCTAAGGATAACTCACAGTAACCATTTTTATCTTTCAAATTTTGATCAAAAATCACTTACAAAGGTGTTTTACTAAAAAAAATTGTTTATTTAATTTAGAACATATTTATTTTCCATTTACACTATAGGTAGGTATAGGTATAATTTAAATTAATATCTTAGGAGTTATTAAATAAAGAGTAAGTTTAAAAGTTTCAAACCACTAAACCGATGTAAAAACTCCACAAAAATACCATCTGCTAAAAGAAGGAGACTTGGTCTTCCGCTGGGTACCCTGTCACCGATAACACGGTTATTGCCTACCTGTGAAAAAAACAGTTCACAGTTCAGGATGCGCCGATACAAGCGCTCTATGCTTTATATTATTTTTCTAAGGGCTAACTTCAGAAAATACTATCTAACCACGAGTGAAAATGTAGTGAACTTGATTGACTTATGTAATGTGCCCAGTCTCGTACGTCAATCATTATCAGACAAGCCAGCCACGATCTTTTTGTGAAATCACTTGTCAGTTTAAAAATCTACAGAGTGTCTCAAAAGGCGAGGACAGGAGACAAATGAAATGAAATTCTGACAGGAAAATTCATTTGGCGTTTTTCGATCTGACGCACCCAATTAAATAAAGCTAATCAGAAGTTGAAACAATGAAAATCTATACTAATATTATAAAGAGATTAAAAAGTTTGTAATTTGGATGTAGGGGGTAATCTCTCAAATTACTGAACCGATTCTAACAATTCTTTCACGAATGGAAAGCTACGATATCCCTGAGTGACATCAGACTATATTTTATCTTGTTCTAAAATATACACGGGTGAAGTTGAGGGTGGAAAGCTAGTGATAAATCTGTGGGTCTAGTGAAAAACCGTTCAAGTCCACTTATGACGTTTTTGCGTTTTTCTTTGCATTCGACTTGAAAAAAAATCTCTTTAATTTAATGTATTTCAAGTCTAGACATCTTGAAAAATGAATGAGATAGGTTTGTGATAAACAATACAAATCACCGGAAAATATTAGTTTTGTCATTTAAAACAAGTTAGGTTCTGTTCACGAATTTAGAAATAATAATAACTGCAAATAGATAAAATAAATTTTAATATATGTTTGTGAAAAAACAATTGTACACAATAATAAAATTAAATTCGTAATCTAGGAAACCTTAGGAGATACATGAAAACTGAAAAGAACATCTGAAAGAGCATGAAAAATGTAGTAAAATTATATAAACAAGTTCCTATTGACCTAAACAATAAAAGAGAAATTTAAAAAAAGACTTGTCAAAATCGTTTATCTTGCGCCCTGAAAAGTGACGATTTTAGAGTTAAACGCTTTTTCACTAGACCCACAGAAATAAAGAAGATGATTTTTTGTAGAATTTTAACAAATTGTCAATTTCCTATCTCTACTCAATCTGATAAATGCTTGTGATAATAATTAATTTATAAACCGGCCAAGTGCTTATCGTAGAGTAGCGTTCCATAGTGCTGCGCCAACTAAGGACCGTTTAATTTTATATTTCGGAAAGTTTATTTATCTCGGTGCCTGTATGTTGCCACATGTTTTGGTAGTTATTTAAATAGTTACGGGGGGGGGGGGGGGTGTCAGTGTCACCTTGCAGACCAATTTAAAGTTTAATATCTCATTTAATGACACTTAATGGGCCTGGGGTTAAACATATTTTTCATCTCCACAAAACCGTGTTGAACCAGTGTTTAGTTTGAACATAGTTCTTTCTTAGTCTTACATATTGAATGACAGACTAGTAAGAGAGTGATAAAACATATTCACATCAAATTCAGTTTAAACCTTTTTAGACCCTTGGTTTCTTTTAAAGACTGGAACGGACGGACTGAATGATCTTTTAGGGTTCCTTGATTTACTACGGTACTCTAAAATCTAACACGCACCCTGCGTGATCAAAAAACGTCAAAGGACGTTTCCCCTTATCTCCTGGGTGGTCTTTCTGCTGTCCTTGAGTAAAACATCCTGTATATTGTTCAATCTACATTTGTCCCGGTCAGAGGTTACAATAGCACAAGATGGAAGCTGTAACCGGAACGTCCCAATCTTGCCAACTTGCTTTCGAGATTATCGGACGTGACACGGCGCGCTTTCGCCACCCGCGTTTACGGACCTCGCACACACTGCTCGATATATCACAAGACTCATCTCAACATTTATTGACTTAAGTCCTTGGCCTGTCTAAAGTGGACATGTTCAAATGTCGATATTTGTTTGTTCTGTTTCTTTTCGTTGCTCTCAGTTATCTTGTATCTATCTGTCAAAAATATGGCAAATCTCAGTTAATCCTCCAAACTTGAGTTTATTTATGCAACATTTCCACCCCACACAAAAGAAATGCTCGTTTTGAAAACTATGAAAACATGCCTTATTACAATTTAAAGTACCGTAATAAGTATCAACTGTGTGGGATGGAAATGTTGTATAAATAAACTTAACTTTCCGCTTAACTGAGATTTGCCATATTTTTGACAGTTATAAGATGACCTTGACCAACGGCCCTTAACGTCAGTTCTTGTAAACCAACCTATAAAAGAATATCACTGATGATTCGTTAACAGCTATATCTCTCTATTACATGGATCCATGATTTTTTATTGTGTATACACTTATATTTATTCATCACTAGTTTTCCGCCCCGCCTTTGCCCGTGGAGTTTCTTCCCCTATTATGGTCTTGAGTTCATGAAGCCAAAATTAGCCAAATCGACATAGCCGTTCTCAAGTGATGCGCTTACCAACGAACAGCAGTAAATTTTTATTTATATAGATTTTCATGTTCACCTTTTTTTCATGATTCATTTCTAATCTTATCCTAAAAGTACAGTGATATAACTTTCTTCAGAAACACTTATTTCAAAAATCCCTTCAAATAAATATAAGGTATAGTATACCAGGCACCCAGCACATACATACATACCTACCACATAATATAGGTAACCTATGATATTTTGTTGAGCCTACACGTGGTATCCCTATCCGTTGAGATTTTTTATTCAAGAATCGTACAGAAGTTAGGATGCGATGCTATAACACAATTTCTCGCATCTGTCTAGATTGCATGCAAACTAATTATATAGTGTAAATAGCATTTTTGTATGCGATATGTCGTGGGATAAATAGGTACGTGTAAATCTTTTATTCAATGCAGTCAAGTGTGCAAGTGCAGCGAGCATGCGAAGTGTCGAGCACACCGAACGCAGTGAGCGCAGTGAGCGCACCAAGTGGCCAGTCCAAGTCCGCACTGAAGTCGCGACCGTTGTGCAGAACGAACGTAGCTTTTCCCGCTATTTTACCACTTGTATCGTAAACGAACTTTGATTTTGAATGTCGAATTTCGAACTGTGTTTTTAAAAAGTAAAACTCGTTCGAGAATATTTTTTTAAATATTACTGGCAGCTGAGAATCATGCGCACCCTTATATTGTGGTAAGTTTTTTTTTAAATAACATTTTAAAAACCATTTTTTTTGCAAAGTACCTTACTTACCTAAATTAATTTATATATTCAAAACTCTACATAGAGCTTTTGCAAACATAAATTTTATACCCTGATATGATAGCTGAAACTGAAAATTTCATCAAAATCCATCCATACATCCTATTCTGAATAAGACAAACAGACAGAGATAAATTCCAATAACAGTAAATAATTAAATATCTATAAATCGAAAACGTTTCGAAACTCAAACGAATCCATTAGATTATTACATAATTACGCTGTCAATTCAAAGTGCAATATGCAGTTAAATGCGATTGACACCGCAGGGCATGTAGTAACATAAAGTAAAGTAATGTATAATTAGGTTCTTTCTTAGTACGTGAGGTAAGGTAAATGCACTCTGACATTGAAAGCTACTAGTTTTTCTTCCATTTTGTATGTAATGGCGCGAAGAAAATCATACCAAGATAATACTGGTTGGAATATCTTGAATATATGCTACCGCGGACTTTTTTATAGATCATTTTTTCCTACATCATTTTCCGCCAACTCGCTGGGGCTAACTTTTCCCCCGACTTAATTCGTTAAGACTGTTAATGCTCAGCCCCTAAACATGATAGGTCCATGTTTAATAATCGTATACCTTCCCGGTGAATCAACCTATCTATTAGTGAAAACCACAACAAAATCCGTTGGGTAGTTTCTGCATGAAAAGTCAAAAAACAAATCTCTTAAAGTGAAGATCTTAGACATACACGTGTAGAATCTTACAAATAATGTTATTATCAACTATTATGTATTTATTATCACATGGTCTACCAATAGGTAGAGCTATACACAAACTGTATGTAGGTATATAGAATTATAGATGTTTTGCTTTATTTTTTTTAATAATTAATAACTTTAGAGGGCTTTTAATTTCACATGTAAAGCGTATTGACCGCATCCGGAACGATTTCATTAGAGCAGAATGTAGAGTGAAAGATAATGTTGTGACTAAAATGAAGAAAAATGGTTGGGAAATAATGAAAGATGAAATATTAACTAAAAACGTTTATATGGCTGAAGTGAAATGAAATGCTGTCAGAGAACGACATATGAAAAATGTATTGATCGATGGAAATATTAAAAGTACACACAATCGCCGAGCATATATGAAATGAATATAAAAGAAGCGAAAGAGGTATGTCAGGATCGTAATAAATAAAAAAGAATGGCATTCGATTGACTCTACCTACCCCTTTTGGGATAAAAGGCGTAATGATGGATAGACTAGAAAGCCAGTAATTTTCTATTACCAGAAACTGAAAACAAATAGGTACCTACAGAACTAAATGAAAGACTATGGAAAAGAAAAAGTAAATACAAGTACTTACAAAGAGTTTGTATATATGGTGTCCTATGTATACAACCTTCTTATTAGCACCATAGACAAGAGAACTGTTGTTTTAAACACAGTTAGGCCAAGACGTTAATTTGCAAGTCCTAGTTAGCTTTCTATAAATAAACCTCGAATAAACAGATAAGGAAAGCAAAATAAAAATTAACAAGACATTCTGAATAAATTAACTTTATTAGAAAGTTAACAAAAAATGTACCCATCATGTCACTCATGCGACATTTTTTACTTTTTTTATTTCGCGGTTAATCTATATGTTTTTTTCTCGTATATTTGGATCAATGAAATGGCGCCAATGGTAATAAAAGCAGGTTTCACACGATAAAGATATCTTAGCTTTCGTATTTAATGTCTTATTAATAATTAAGTACATTAAGTGCAAGTTTCATGCAACCTCATTCCAATTACTACACTATACAATGTATTTTGACAGGTTTTATTTTACTTTGAAATTAGTTAGTATCCGGTGTTAGCAGTGGTATACATATATTTACAAGCCAGAATATGCATGCGCACTGAATAGTATAAAAGCGTTATATTATTTTGGGATAATTAGGATAATATTACTAGTCGCATAAGATGTGTAATCTTGGTAATAAGCAACATTAACATTATATCCTGAAAACATAACACTTTATACACCACGCACACATTGTCGGCTTACAGTACCAACCTCTCGAAAAATGGGTTGGTATTTGGTACCATAGAGTAAGTAGCAATCACTATGTTCTTTAATAAGAGTCGGGACTGCCATACATTAAAATGAAACAAACTTAGGGCTGAAAGGTACTGCCAACCTAACAACATCGTACTATGGATTGGTAAAGAAATATTTGCTATCTCTGTCATCTGTATATGGCGTGAAAGAGATGGCGATACGACGCCATTAGTATTGACTCATTTTTCCTATCTCTAATTTTTTGTTCTAAGTTGCGCCAGCCAGCTTGGTACCATATATCTGACGGCCAACTGTACCACCGCGCCCGCTCATTGGTCAAATCAAATAGCAGGCGCTTCCCCGGCTTCTTGTTACATACTTCCGTCCATTTTCACGAAATCACTCCCACAGATTGCAGGAAAGCGAAAAAAAAGATGTTACACATCAAAAATAATACCTATTCTATATGTTCTTATTATTTTTTCTTATATTGTAATTTTATCAAGAAATATAACAACCGGGTGCTCTATTTTAGCGTCAGTTCGAAGAATGTATGTGGTTTCTGGTTATACTGTATTCTACATTAAAAATTTCCTGTAAAGATAGCTAATCTTCTAATTTACTTTTTATTGCATTTTCATGATTATGGCAGTATATGAATTATTGAAACGCTCTTTGTGGGCATGGAATGTGATAAAGCTAAATTACCAACACGGAAATGACATCTCAAACTCAAATCAAACTTAGTAGGTAGTATTTTAGCAACATTCATACAGTTCTTCAGGAACTTGTTTACTTACGTTATAAGATTTACGGCGAGGCACAAAGCACAAGATGGGGAATCGCACTTTCTTCCGAGAAATGCGTACAATTTTATACTAAAGACTTGGTTGTATGGTAGTTTACCTTTGCCTTTTCTTAATGGAATTTATAAAAGAAAAAAAAAGGCTGTATGGGTAAACCCCTTTGCCTTCCATGAAAATGGAGAATGAGAAACAAAAAAAAATGTCAACACCGCGATGTTACCACCCGGTCAGCGGCCGATGAGCGGGGCGAAAGTATTTTCATATGAATTTTCTTCCCGCATATTTGTATGATCGCATTTACCTACTTCTCGATACCATAACATATTTTTTGTAATATATTGGTTACATTTCTGTAAATAAATGAACAACTGTCAAAAATCTTCCACTAAAATGGCACCCAGGAGTTTTTCTCTATGCACTATTTCTTCATGCACTTAGAGAAGAAGTAGCGATCTATCCTCTCTGCCCATCAAACAGGCGTGAAAGTATATTTTTTATGTATTTATGACGTCTGGACGCAATTTTCACCCTTCCTATAAAAATGCATCAGCTCTCGTTACCAAGATAAATATCTATTAGATATCAACCCTTCTATTCTGAAACCTGTTAAATATGAACCAATTATTATAATGGAGTGCTAATTTTATTACTTTCAACTGATTACAATCGTGTCATTTCGTGATTAGTTGATAATTTGTTTATGTATTTCGAAGCGCACGTAAAGCGTATGACTCGCTTTTTTATATTTTTGTGTAACATCTAAGAACATAGGAAATAAAATCTCCCTACAAATGTATGCCACATAGCGAGATCAAAAAACATTCAAAGAGGCTTTTCCATCACAATCAAAATACCTCAACAGAACTGTAGTGTAGTCTAAAAATACAATCAGCTAAATGTGGAAGACTTCTTTTTGAAATTATAAAGAAGTTAGTGCAGCGATAACTTTTAGCTGAAATGTGACCGTTTTTACATTGATTTTTTCGCGCACATAGACAAAATCTCAGTTAAAAAGAGAAAGATATAATTTTCCGTAGTGACAAAGCAGGACAAAAAGTAGTGTCGCGGAAATCGGTTCTTTTTAACCGACTTCCAAAAACGAAGGATAACTTCATTTTTATTCGTCTTATTATTTACCTTTATCTTAATTTTGTATCCTAATTTAGCGCCAACCGTCTTCAAATTCTACGACGAAATAATAATTATTTCTTACTTTTCAGTGCACAATTTTTGCAATATATCATTCTCTTTCTAACTGAGCTTTTGTCTACGTACAGAGATTCTTTCTACACTGTCATGCTAGCATGGCAGACAGACAGACAGTCGCACATTCCGATTTATTTATATGAAGGTTTTGTTAGCGTGTCGCCGCAGAGTGCAGACATAGTGATGCTATCAGTTAGCAGAAACACGTCCTGTGTATGACTAACATAATAAATACATACCATCTTCCTATATTTATTACTATTGGGTTCCCATGGTTTTTACTGGAAATATTTTAGTTATGATAGGATAAAGAAGTGGAAGTGAAAAACACTAGAAATAAAATCTTTAAAATAGTAGGTGGTATATCGACTTCAAAAATTGTTTTCGTTGAATTTGAATTAGGATACAAAATTAAATAGATTCTAAAGAATATCTGTTCAATGTTATCTATAGTGAAATTATGGCACAATATTTCTTGCTTTTCAGTGAAAACAATTTAAAAAAGGGTAATTTATTTTTCCCTTTTCAATTATTTTGCTGTTAATAATATCATTACAAAAATAAATCAACGAAATCGGTAAACATTTTATCGAGTTACGAGTAAAAATTCTGAAAAACTACTGAGCAAAAATAGAACCAATCCGAAATAATTAAGTCAATCAAAAAGAAACCATCAAAATCGGTTCACAAACTTTTTTCCGGGATAAAAATAGTACTCTCAGC
This sequence comes from Nemapogon koenigi, assembly GCA_963924495.1. Classification (NCBI taxonomy): domain Eukaryota; kingdom Metazoa; phylum Arthropoda; class Insecta; order Lepidoptera; family Tineidae; genus Nemapogon; species Nemapogon koenigi. The sequence continues at coordinate 440,976 of OZ004643.1, forward strand.
TCAGCTCTCCACCTTTCAACTAATATCTGTGTGCAAAAAATCTCGTCTATCCGCTTGAGGTATCTGTGATCGTTTTTCTTTTTTTTTTGTTTCTTCACGATTGCCTTACTCCCGATACCGTGTTACAATTCCAGGGTACCCAGCGGAAAACCAAGTCTCCCTCGTTTAGCCGATGGTATTTGTGAGGTTATACCTAACGAATGGCCAGTTCTGTTGAGGTATATTTAGATGGAAAAGCCTCTAAGTGTGGTTTGTCTTGTCTTGTCGATTTGCGTGACATATAAAAGCAAGATAAAAATTCTCGATAGATAAAAGTGTGAGTCAATTGAAAGTAATTTAACATACGAACACACAAGTGCTCATATCACAATAATTGTTCACAATAATTAATACAAATTACTGCTATTTATTTGTGCGTGCCGACTGACGACTGACGACTGACGACCTAAGTTCCGAGAATTTACTGATCAATGCGCTAAATAATGTTCACACACGCACCTTAACTGTCAACTATTTACAACCTCAAATTCACCTCATTCAATACCAACCACCTCATGTCCTCAATACCATCTCAAACAACATCCTTTTCTCCGGTTTTTAAGAGTCTGTAATAATGAGCTTTCATAAACCTTAATTTGAATAATATATATGTAATGTCTATCACCACGCCTTTTATACCAAAAGGGGTAAGCAGACACAATCGAATGTGATATGTTACGATCCTGACATACCTCTTTCGCTTCTTTTATATTCATCATACCTTTCATACATGCTCGGTGATTGTGTGTACTTTTAATATTGCTTACGACGAATATTTTTTTATTCAATTTTTCATCCTTTATAATTTCAACATCATTTAGTCACATCATCATCTTTCATTCCATATACTTCTGAAAAGCATATCCAAATCCGCTCACTAGTTTTCGAGATTAGAGCAGGTTTCCTTCTATCATGTAGGCTTGTAGGTATCTAATCTAATGCCAACGTCTAGACTATTTGTATTTATGTTTTCCGGGATAACTTCTATCCCGGATCTGAAGAGAAAGCTTGAACTAACTACAAAGTATAAAGTCATACAATCTTGAAAACTACCTACTAGATATATCTTATTATTTTGACTTGAAGGCGTGGACAGACCTTGGTAAAAAAAAAGTTCACATTTAACGGTGGCAAGCCTATCGCTGCACTGAATGAACCTAGAGTTATCACTTCTTCAATAGGTCCAGAAGTTTCAGAAGAAAAGAAGTTTTTCAGAAGAAGTGTGGATTTGGTCCAAATTCATAGCTTTTTTTGTTATTTTTTCGTCACTATAATAAATGAACCAAAAAATAATAATAAGTCCGTGTTTTTCCATAGTCCCATTGGTTGTCCCTACGGAAAATTCAATTAACATTATTTTTGCATTTGATAGCCCAATTCTCGAGGAAGGTTATAGGTATGCTATATTACATCACGCTACGACTCAAAGGAGTGGAGCAGTAACCAATAACGCGGGTGCAACCGCAAGGCACAGCTAGTAATATTATAAATGAGAAAGTTTAGATGTTTGTCAGTCAATCACCCAAAAAGTACTGGTAGGATTTGTATAGGAAGGACCATGACCTGACCTGGAATGTGACATAGGCTACTTTTTATCCCGTAAAATCCTTTAATATCAATAGAATTAAAATTAGTAACTATAGTGAACTAGATGGCCCGCTAGATCGCACCGTTAGTGGTGTTGTTGTCATAGTTCAACTGGTCTCCAATAGATGGCGTCTTTTACAAAATAAATAAATTAGAAACATTTAATTTTGATTTGTTTGTTTATTTTTCGTTATTAGAAGGAAACATTATCTTCTAAATGGCGTATAAAACATTAACTTTTTAATAAATAGGTACCTACTATAAGTTTCATGAAACTAGCTATAATAAGGTTCAAGAAGATAAATAAAATAAATGTTATGTTTGGTTGTAAAATCAAGTAAATTATTTAATTTACAACTTTTATGGTTTTATTGGACCTCCATATAGCAATACCTGCTCATATACTGGAATGGTAAAATTATAATAAAATATTTGTAAAACGGATTTAGGTAAGTCGCATTTACAACACTAACGACTTCACACGAATATATGAAATGTGGTATCAAAGCGGTAAAAAAAAACCTCGGACAGAACTTTACTGAGCTTCTGAGGGTATTTAATAATAGATAGTTGTAAGTTCGCAGTAACTTCTGGTCACGTCGCTAAGTATAAATGCCGTGATGGTATGTGTTGTTGAGTGTTTCAAAGCAAATAATATGTTCTGTATACATTATTTGCCAAGTAGTTAGTTGGAACGGTATACTACAAGTCTACAATTTTGTGGTCATTGCCTTTGTTTGCATGTGTTTAAACTTATACTCTACCTAAAGTCTGTAGAGTCACAGAGTGGTCGATCTTTGAACTAAATAAAAAAAGGGAACCCCAAGAGCACTCCCTACTTATGAATGTGTGCCTATTGATACGTCATACTACTAAGAAGGCTAGCAGCGTTGACCTAGGTCCTCCAGCCAGAATCAACTCCCACTGTGATCAATAGTGATATTATCCACTTGGGACCCATTTGGACCTCACGTGACCTAAGACGATATGATAATTCTTTGCTCCGAGTCCCCACGGACCCGTGGCGTCAACTCCAACCAAACAGCGCAACTTTAAACTTCATATTTGCGTTTTTTATCTCTTTAATTATTATGATAACAACTTACAACTAAAAGTAAAATTAATATATATAATGCTGTTTTAGTTCCATTACTTACTCATGGAATTATGTTTGTGCTAGCCCACAGGATTTCCATCCCTGTTATTGTATATCGCATAGTTAAAATTGTAGACAGTTATCTCAATTTGTGGACTAGGCCACCTAGTTAGAACGCGTAATAAGAAAATTGTTTACCAATGTAAGGGATTTCCGGTTTTGTAGGTTGCCATCATTTATGGTTTAAATTACTGAAAGTTAACTGTACATACTCACGACTGTATTGTAATTGGTAGAACTTTGGACTTCAAACTTGGAACCGGGACCTGGAAAAACGTATTCGCGTACTTCTTCTAAAAATATCAGATAACTTTACATCTGTGAGACATTCATCCTTTTCCGGTGCAAGTCACTCCCCCCCCCCCCATACCTAAAGAGCTAAGTTCCATTCGTTAATTCCTCAAAAATATTAGGTATAGCCTAAAATAATGAGAAAGATTCGTCGTTAATTATTATTTATTATTTATATTATTATTTTACAGTTTTAATCGTTCTATACCACTATACTAATAATGGTTACAGGCTATTTAACATCACGCCACGACCCATAGGAGCGGAGCAGTAACCATATGCGGCTGCAACCGCAGTGCACAGTATATAGTAGGTAATCTATATAATGTATAATCTTGAAAACTAGTGGACCGATTATCTATAATTTGTATGGGGATAAACTATTCCCAATTTCTCTGTAAATAATCCTTCTTTTTCACTGTAATTTAGCATATAGTTACTTATTCAATATATCTAAGTGAAATAACCGTTATTTCTTCAATTGGTTTCATTGTATAGGAATAATGGGTGTTTAAAGGATTATTTTGCCCTAATTTCCTTTTTTATAACCACCACCCATATTTCCTAGTCAATAAAACCCATTTAAAATAACGGCTATTTCAGTTAGATAATATATTGAATAAGTTAAACTATTTGCTAAATTACAGTGACACAGAAATTGGGATTAGTTTATACCAGAAAAATTATGGATATAGGAGCCTTAGCTAAAAATGGTGTCAAGATCGTACTCTAATCTATGGTCAAGATCGAAGCCGGGGCTAAAATAGATAGTTATATTACATTCCGCAGTAGATATACATTATTTACGTAAAGAAAAACTATAAACAATTAGTAAATACTTTAGGATTATCCCAAAAATACAGTCACACGAACTTTAGCACTTTAACCAAAACTTTAGCAGCCATGAGTAAGTAAATATTAATTAACTATTATATATATTTACTTCAGCATATTATTTGTAGAAAGTTAATTAGCCGTTAAACTTGGGAATAACTCGTAAAGTGCAACCGACGAGTTTTGTTAGAAATGTTCCCTGCAGCCGAATTACAACTTTCTAAGTTTCTAACTAAAATAACTATTTCTAACTTAATTTGAACTTTACTGTGCTAGACGCTGTCTGTGCTTCAATTTAGGTCCATTTTAGCTTTTTGGCTAGCGACCCACCACGACTTTGCACGGAACATTTGCACGGATCAAAAGTTTTTCAGGCCCTCCAATCCTGCATCTCTGTGCGAAAACTGACGTCCATCCGTTACTACACTTTCGCATTGTTGATGTGTAACATCTTTCCTCTCGCTTTGAAAAGGGACGGAAGTATGTAACGGGGAATCGCGCGCTATTTGATTTGACCAATTTCCGTTTTCTGAGAGGTTGGTACTGTCAGCCAACAATTGTATTTTAGTCGAACCCATACATTTAAAGTTATCTATTCTACATTCTATTCTATTCGCTTTGTACTAGATAGAGACAATCATATACCTACGATCCTGACATACCTCTTTCGCCTCCTTTAATATTCATCTCACCTCTGTCTCATACCTTAGGGATACACACATATTTCAAAGCTCGGTGGTCTCATACATAATAATATGAACATTGGCCTCAATCAATAAGCTTTTGATGTGTTCTTAGAAAATGTTGGTTAATCACATTTTGAAAATAGACTTTACACCGAAACTTCGCACAGGTACAATATTAGTTTACAACAATTTGAATACCTACACAAATACACTTATTAAACTTTTTTTTTATTAATATAAAAACCTTAAATCAAATCTAAAGATTAAAAATAACTAAATAAACCAGGTCCGCGTGGAATAGTGGCAAGAATACTGGCTGCATTTCCCCGCTGAATCGCGATGCTGATTCGTTGAGCGAGGAAGGAGCCAGCCCTCTTGTCACCAGAAGAGATGATCAGTCGAGGGGATACATCTTTAATAAAATTTTTGGCATTTGAACCCCACGGACCTAGAGTTTCTACACCAAACGGCACAAATTTGTAGTTTTCAATAATTTAACTATATTTGCGCCGTTTGTTAGACTCTGCGATTTATTAGAAACAGATATATGCTACTGCAGATTTTTTTGTAGATCATTTTTTTCTACATAATTTTGTTATATCTCTGACGGATTAGACATCATACGCCAAGAAAACTCGCTGGGGCTAACTTTTTCCGACTTGATTTACTTATACTGTTAATGCTCGGCTCCTAAGCATGATAGGTGCATGTTTAATACCTGAAAACCTTGACGGTGAATCATACTATCTAGTAGAAAAAACCGCAACAAAATTTGTTCAGTAGTTTTTGCACAGACAGACGCGGCGTGGGACTTTGTTTTTACCTTATTTATAAGTCCTATATTTTCCTTTCATTGAGGTTTCACAATCATGACTAACTTCCAGATATTTTATGTGTAAGCTACTTTGGGGACTTTATTATATCTACATTTTGTGAAATATGCCCTTATTTTTGGGTAAAAATGTGTAAAAACAATGCATTTGCTTCTGAGTTAGATTTTATAGTTATCTTGTATAAATTCCTAAACACTTTTCGTAATGGGAAACATAACATTATAATATGAAATATTTTCCATTAATACCAGGTTCAAAGTCTAAATGAGCTTAAATTATTTTTATTTGTCAGAAATCGATATTCGTACAGTTAAACTGCTTATATATGGTAATGTGCCATACAGTTACTTATATTGGTATACTATCAAATTTTCATAGAACGGGAATCATTGGATATTCACGCCTGTATCCTAACGGAGTAAGCAGACATGATCAAATAATTTAAGGCTAAAACGGCATATAACAGTTAAAAAAAAACAAATATACATACATAGAGAAGAATGCGGAGTGAAAGGTGATGTTGTGACTAAAATGAAGAAAAGTAGTTTACGCTGGTTTGGACACGTTATACCGCTGAAGTACTTTTATTGAACATATAAAAAATGTATTGATCGATCAATGGAAATGTTATAAAAGTACACACAATCGCCGAGCATGTATGAAAGGTATGATGAATATAAAAGAAGCGAAAGAGGTATGTCAGAATCGTAACAAATGGTATTTAATTGTCTCTGCCTAACTTGGTATTAAAGGCGTGATGATAGATAGATAGAAAAAAACAAAAACTTAGGAAAGTTATCCAAATAATGTAAATTGCTTCTACTTTATAAATATTCTAGGTTACCTAAATGTGTAAGGATATTTAAAAAACTAGATTTTTGTTTAAACAAAGGTGTGAAATTGAGTGAGAAAATAATTTAGTGAGTCATTTGAGAAGTTCGATAGAATAAATAAAGAGTGTGAATGTGTGGTTAGGAATTTCTAAGTAATGACTCGGTGGGGCCATTCCTTGACGTCACGCTCAACAAGCGCACATCAGAATATTTATAATTATTTTGGCCGAGTGGTTTAGACGTCTGGTATTAACTAGGAAGACCACGGCCATTTACCAATGGGGTTGTTATAATTACAAATATGTACAAAATCCTACAAACCACACTTAGAGGCTGTTCCATCTAAGTATTGGCCAACTAGCTACTCGCTTCACAAATACCATCGGTTAAAAGAGGGAGACTTGGTCTTCCGCTGGGTACCCTGGGACTGATAATACGGTTTCTAAACTGTAAGGCAACTCGATCGAGGAGACTCGATCTTTTTTCGTATGCTTTATTTTTAATTATTCAGATTGATATAGATTTCGCTAAATATACCTACATCTTTTAAAATTTTTGCATTTCTTTAACATTCTCTAAAATTATTTATTTAATAAAACACATACAGTCCATAGCAATCAGTAGGTACGGTTTTTAGGCGATTATTTTTGCGTTTTCACATTTACAAATATTCTTAATTCGTACAATGGGTTTTTTTTAAATACATGTACATAATCCGACAAACCCTCTTAGAAGCTTTTCCATCTAAATATAGCCCAACAGAACTGGCCATTCGTAAGGTATAGCCTCACAAATACGAGGAAGAACTTGGTCTTCCGCTGGGTACGCTGGAACCATATCACGTTTTCGGGAGCTGTAAATAAATAAAAAAAAAATCGTGATTGGTTCTTAAGAACGGAAGTATAGATAATTGAAAATTGGACAAAGTCATACAAGACAATAACGTATTAACCGCACCTAATATAAAACCCGGATGTTTGTTTGTGTGGCGGAAGACGTGTACGTAAGTCTTCTTCGTCGCTTGTGAGCAAGTCACCAGATTCTCCACTGACCAGATTCTCAACTAACCACATTTGCAACTCACCAGATTCGCAACTTACCAAATGTACAATGAAACACACTAATATGTATAATAAATGCAAAAGTAATTCTGTCTGACTGTTTGTTACGCTTCTTATCTTATAAACTGTGATGTAACTTTTATTACCTTAATGTAAGCCTCGGTCCAAATGAACTTTCGGATTAAACAACCGTAATAATAATCGATATCATGATTGATTTATAACAAAAGTTTCATATATTAAACGTAGCTGTTCATAGTGTATTAACCGTTTGAGGTAGTTTACGGGGTCAAGATGTATACAAATATGGCTCAAGCGGTATGTGGACTGTGGACCTCCTGACCTCTTCCCACGTTCTCACACCCACGGGCAAATAAAATGGCATTTTAAGTTTTATTTTGTACTAGCAACCCGCCCCCGGCGTCGCACGGTTACAATATGGGTTTATATTAATTTGAATACCTGCACAAATATGCTTATAATATATGCTACCGTGAACTTTTCTGTAGACAATTTTATTATATATAATTCATACTCTACATCATTTTGTTATATCTCTGACGGATTAGACGGCATACGTCGTGAAAACTCGTTGGGGCTATTTTTCCTCCCGACTACTGTTAATGCTCAGCTCCTAAACATGATAGGTACATGTTTAATACTCGTAAACCTGCGGCGTGGATGTATTATTATTTTTAATTACAAATTATCTTATAGACTCGGGGTTGTAGGGTCCTTCAAGTATCCTAATTAATATTTTAAATACGAAAGTGTGTTTAGAGATAGCTGGAGGGAGGGCCTGAGATTTGTTTGGCATAGGCAAACTTTTGAAAAATGTTGGGGATAAACTTTATGTCATATTCCAAAATTTTCCACGGGCGGCGCGGGTCCCTTTTCTTTGTCCTTTTTGCACAGAGATAGTAGGAGGACCGCAGTTTGTCCAATGAAAATAGTTTTTTTTAATAAACAACTTTTCTCTCCGTGCGAACCTGAGGCCGGTCGCTAGTCCCACGAATATTATAAACGCGAAAGTTTGTTTGGATGTATATGTGGATATTTCTTACTCAATCACATCAGAACGGCTTAAGGGGCGGTGGTCAAGGTCATCTTATAACTGTCAAAAATATGGCAAATCTCAGTTGATCCTGGAAAGGTAAGTTTATTTATACAACATTTCCTTGCACACAATTGATAGTTATTATTTTAAATTGGATTGAGCCATACTTTTATTGTTTATGGTTCTAAATAGCCGTAGTTTCCAAACTCTTAATAATTAAAATATGGCTCAATCCAATTTAAAATATTAACTATCAATTGTGTGGTCAGGAAATGTTGTATAAATAAACTCACCTTTCCAGGATTAACTGTGATTTGCCATATTTTTGACAGATACAAGATGACCTTGACCAACGGTCCTTAACGGATCTGGTTGAAGTTTGGCACAGAGATAGATTATATTATAGATGCCACTTTATTTTTATTATCCAGGCAAAATGTATGGTTCCCGTAGGATAGATTTGTTTTTGTTTTTCACTGGATCGACATGATTTTTGCATAGTGGTAGTTTAGGAGTCAGAGAATGACATACTACTTTTTATACCGCGGAGGGGCAAATTACAGCCACGGGATTATTTCTTTTAGGATCTATTTCCACGCGGGTGAAACCGCGGACAGAAGCTTGTAGGTCATAAATGTACCTCTATAAGCCAGATTGATATCTTAGCTTTACTTCAATTAAATCTTCTATCCATTTCTTTAGTTATTACTCTGAGCTATCCATATAATAAATTAGTTTATTATTAATATTTTTATAATAAATGTGCTTCATATAATCTGCTCAGAGCGCACATACGGACATGACATGATAAACCTTATAGAAATGTCGATCATATACATTCTTTAGAACATTTACAAATTGTAGGTCTAGAGAGAATAACATGATTTACGGCACGCGTCCATTTCATATTAAAAAGGACATTCTAGTTTTTATGGGCCAATCAGTTAGTGGTACCGTTATGTCGCGGTCGAGGATCGAACAGTTGGAGAACGCATATTTAATAAGCCATTATGAAAAAAGGTTTATATTTAAAAAACACAAATATTTTAATCCTTTAAGTTCCTTCATGTGGTCCTTCAGGGTTCCGTAGCAAAATGGATGAAGGAAAAGGAAGAAGATTTCCTTCATGTGGTCCTTCAGGGTTCCATGGCAAATTGGATGAAGGAAAACAAAGATTTAACCACAACATTAAAAATATCTGAATACTAGCTGTCCATCCGGCTCCGCCCGTGAGCCGGTATTAACTTTCATCCTCTATTAGTTCATACAAAATTGCCATAGAAAGCAGTTTCCTTTTTTTATATTAAGAACAATAAATAAAAAAATATCTAAATCGGTCCAGCCGTTCTCAAGTGATGCGCTTAACAATGTGTTTACATGCGAAAGTGTGTTTGATTATTTTTTCTTCTTTCACGCCAAAACGGATCAAAAAATCGACGTGGTTTTTTGCACAGAAATTTTTAATATCAAATAATTGCAATAATTTTTTCCACTTTTATTTGTCCATCCGTCTGTCATTATATGCTTATAATCAGAAATGCAATTTTATTGCAAATTAGATATCACCTTAAAAAGCCGATGACCGGATTAAATTAATTGCATGTATGTAGTTCCATTATAACCGCCATTCATTATATCTGTCTGGTTGGCATCAGTTAACGTGTTACAGTTTTATTCTAACTACACTGTGACCGGTTCCTTATTCTACAACTTTATGTTTAATTTACGCACACATTACCCTCCAGCCTCTGAAAAAAGTCGTCAAAGTGAGATACTTTTATGACAACTGTCAAATTTTTAAGTACTTGCCACATCGTTCACGGTCTTTATGCATTACAGTAACTTACAGTTGCTGAATTTAATGGACCTAGATGTGTCACTTCATTATTTTTATAAAAAGTGTGTCCGTAGCACAAGAAGTTGAGTAAAGCACATATCCTTAAATAAAATTTGTATTTTTGGCACGAGTAATATGGAAATGTTTCCAAAGCGCCCTCTGTCGGGATAAAAATGCAGTTTAGAAAAACCCTAAGGTTTGTCAAAACTAATTAGAAATACTATTTTCACGTATTTAACAACCTAATCATGGATGAACGATTAAGACAGAAGACAGGCTTTCTAATTAGAATATAAATCGTAAACCGAGTGTTAGAGAATGGGCCCACAACTTGTTCTACCGACCTATATGATACAAGACTTACCATTAATCGGATTAAAGTTTAATGATGAAATTGCTGACTTTTTATGGAGATTATGATCATAGTGATGAAAAATTATTATAATTTAAATTTAATGATAGGTATAAATGTAAGTTTACAATGTCTTTTATGTTAATACTAGATTTTGTTCGCGGTTTCACTTGAGTGGAAATAAATGGAATAAAACAAAAATTTAAAGCCCTTCTTCATTCCGTTTTATAGGATCAAAGTAGCCTCCATAATAATAATCCATGATATGAACTATTTCCATTTCATTTATGCAAATCAATTCAAATGTTTAGGCGTGATTGAGAATAACAAACATACAATCTTCTCCACCAATGTTAATCAATGATTTGCAATCACAACTATCACAGCGCGGACGGGAATAAACCGGATTCCCCATAATGTCACGACGGAACGCGTGCGTCGGAAGAATCTATACTTATCCTTTCAGAATATTTAATTTCTCTTCGATTATTTCCATAGTAGGTATTCTCCGAACAACAGAACTACATCAACCATTTCCATTTTAGTAGTTTCCTCCCATTGAAATGCTTTATGGACATTCCGTATTTCAAATGTTGGACAAACAAGTTGCAACGTAGATGTGCACGCGCATGTTTTGTGTTTAACGTGGACAGTGTTGCCAGATACTATATACAAAAAGTAGAAGAAATTGACCCAAAAAGTTCAGGGGATTTTTTGTTAACACTGGTCAGACTTATGACAAATAAGAAAGAAATAATCTAAGGTGCAAAGGTCACCTGCGCAGTTTAGTCTATGTATTTTAGGTACTGTCTAAGTTAGTTTATAAAAAATTCATGTAAAATATTTTTTTCCATAGAGGGCGCCACTAACCTCTGTAAAAATACTATTGCTTCATTACTTTGTGTTATATAGATTAAATTGTTACTCAAGTCATTCAGTATCAAAATATCAAAAGTTTTAGTTTTGTATAGTTTAAAAAATACCTATATCAAGTGTAAATAAACAGTGTTTTATTAAATTAGTGAACAATACTATAGGAATGTTCATACCATAGATTTAGTATAGTCGCTCGGGCGCTCTACTAGATTGGCAATGCAAAAGAGAAAACGTATAGATACGCGTATATTAAAGCGAGACAGATAGATGAAACCGTTTTTTTAATACTGTAACAGCCTAGCGTCAGTAGTAATTTAGCTTATTTTTGTAAAATATCCTGTTTTCAAGTATAATTTAGTGTTTAATAGACGTGATTAAAATTATGGTTACATACGTGCAGTGCTTGGATGTAAGTCATCTAACATGTAAAATCCACAGATTTGATTTGATTTGAGTCCACTTTCCTTGGATCACTCAAGAAGTCGAGCATACATGATACACTGTGTTATCAATTATTTTATTAATTACATATTAAAGAGGTAGAATAGGACTTTATTCAATCTTGTTTGTCACTTCCATTCGGCCACTTTCCTAATGACGAGTCACATATCTATCATCTTATAATTTAAAAATATAAAAACTGAGTTTTTTACAACTGTTTTAAACTATCCCTGAAATTTAAATAGTAAGTGAGTTGATGGAACCTTAATGTCTGGTATGACGTCACTTCCGTTTTTCTACAATGTCACTCAGACGCCTCGATCCGTGTCACAAACTATACTAAAAAATGAGCAGAGCTGGCAACGTACGTAGAACTATGGTCGGGTTATACGTCGCCTACACACTGTTTGTTCCCGCTGGTCGAATGGTCAGTCAACTTTGCGTATCCACTTAGAACTTAGCGCTATAAGAGTGCTATTTCGTACCACTCAATTATTTTAAGAGTTTAAAAAGTGGTGTCCAAAGTATTTTAAGGCTTATTAGTAGAGGCACGTGAACGAGATTTTGGAGTGTCTAATTAACTTGGTACCTATAAGTAGTTGTCTATATTATAGCAATAGCGGCATTTTTAACAAGTTATTGATTTTTCCGGGGGCAAGAAATATTTTCCCGGGTACTTTCCGGCCGTTCAACTATCTCTCTGCAGCAGCACACAGAATTTCTGTGTCTCTGCAGGACAAACAAACACACTTACTTTTGCATTTATAAAGTTAGCTGAGATTAGGATTAGGATTAGCTTTCCACCCCGTGCCGGTGTCGACCACTTTAATTTCTTAAATGTGAAAAAATAATAACCTCTAATTTAGCCCGGTTGGGCGCTATCTTTTAATTTTTAGAATACTTTCCGATATTAGGGACCACTAAATCAAGTACCCTCAGGTGAAATCCCAAAAAAGTTATTACTAAAAATAAAATGCTCCAAATGTAGGTACCCAATTCGATACGACTGACCCCAAACGGAAAATTGTGTCATCTTTATTATAAACGGATTTGAAGACATCGTGCGTAGGCGCATACTCGTGTACTCGGTCACTGTCTTACTGTCACGATCTGTTGCACAAACTGTCATTCTATTGTCAATTATTACTTCTGTACAATAGATCTTTTACATTTTTGGCCGCATTTCATTGAAATTTCTTAAAAAACTTACAATTGCCGAAAGAATTAAAAAATTGTCGATGGAAAATAATTAGCTGAACAACTTTGCATCTCGGCAGTGTCTTTAAAATTAGGTCATATCGTCACCCATCCCACCCTTTGACCTCATTCATCAGAATTATTTATTCACCAGCCGTGTGCCAGATGGGGTTTCCCATAGACAACATGGAATATAAAAAAAACTACACCTATACCTACTCAAGGAATATTTCTTCCATATTTCAAATCTCTAGGTTCACCAGTTTAGGCTGTGTTGTCTCCGGAACTGGCCACTTGTTTGGTATTGGCTCACAAATACCTTCGGCTAAAATAGGAAGACATACCCTGGGACCAGTGGGACCGATATAAACACGGTTTTAGAAGCTGTTGGCAACACGTGAAGTAGAAAAAAATTGTTGTTAGTAATAGTATGTAAAAAACCGGCCATGTGCAAGTCGGTCTCACACACGAAGGGTTCCGTCCCACCGTACAATATTTAACTAGTAAAAAAACTAAAATTTCTTGTGTAGGTAAAAATTCTACATCTGTATTTTAATTAAAAAGTAAATGCTGTTCATTGGTAGGTAACCGCATCATTTGAGAACGTTTTTAAATGGTAATAGTCTGAATAACGTTTTTAGATGATTTTTAGGGAAAGAAAAATTGAAAAAGTTGCCCAGGGAAAATTCGGGACAAACTCCTTTTTCTATGGAATTTTTATATGAACTCAACACTATATAATAGGGGATGAAAGTTAATATGAGCTCCACGGGCGAAGCCGGGGCGGAATGCAAGTTTCATATAAAAATTGTAACATATTAAAGTCGCACGTATCATTAGCAATCGTCGTGTGAATTTGATATAAACACCGCATTGTTCTAAGTTTACGTACCCATGACATGTGGAGAACATTCACCGTTGACTGTCCAATATGGTCATTGACCGTATATTTTGGCTTTAAAATCTCTAAGGATTTGAGAGAAACTCGAACATAATTCACTGTTATAAAAAAAACTAAATTTAAATTTTAAAAATAAGTATACATAAAACCACTTTAAAATATACAGTATTTTAAAAATTTAACAAAACTATTATCTCTGAATGTCAGAAGCTAGTAGGTATCTTCTATGTACCTATACCTACTAATAATAAAGCTGACAAGTTTCTTTGTTTGTTTGAAAGCGCTAATCTCTGGAAATGAGGGTGAAATGGGGTGTAAACGTTGTATGCGTACGAAATCGCGGGTAACTGCTAGTGTACATATAATAATAACCAATTCTGATGAAGAAAAAAACCGCCTTCAAAACCAAAATGTGCTTTCCGAAAGCAAATGCACAAGGAGACTACCTAGAAAAAAAATACCCAAATCGCTACAAGTGTGTCTATAAAATTTGAAGCAAGGAATATACTACTCTGATTTAAAGAGTTTTCGATTTCTCCAGGATCCCATCATCAGATCCTGACCTGATGATCATGGGACCACCTGAAAAATATTATAATATTCCGACGAATTGAGAACCTTCTCCTTCTTTTGAAGTGTAGATAAAATAACGATCAAGTGAATCACAAGGAAAAAGAAATGGACCTTTTAGTGAGTCACTTATAAATGCCGTTCTACTCAGAAATAATTTTCAAATTGTCGTGCGATTGTGGGAATTTCCTTGGGACAACGGAATATTGTACCTTTATTATAGACTAGCTTTGATCTGTGGTTTCACCCGCGTTACAACATGATCCCGTCGATACACATATACTACGATTTAAGACTAATATCAGCTTTGTCCGTGTAATTTTTTGAAAAGTCACTAAATAATTTATGTAACTCTCCGATCTTCCAACTATCTGTGAACAATAAAATATTATCTAAGTTTTCTTCGTTTTCAAGATCTGTGGTTTTCACGTTTTGAGAGAGAACTTAATTAATTTAGCCGTTTTGGCGAGACTTAGTAATAAAAAAAGTTTATTCTTTCGACACTCAATAATATTGTTAACTAGCGTCCCCGCCCTCGGCTTTGCACGATTTTAATACCTACATAAATACGCTTATAACTACTTCTATTACGAATTAGACAGCATACGCCATGGAAAACTCGCTGGGGCTAACTTTTTTCCTCCGGTTGATTCACTTATACTGTTAATGCTCAGCTCCTAAACCTTCCCGGTGAATCAAGTATGTACGAAAAGAGAACCGTCGCAAAGAAACAAACTCTCTCTTTATAATATTAGTATTAAATCAATTGATAGAAATCTATGTCTCACGATATCAAATGAGTATCTTGGTTGTATAAATATGAAAATTGCCTGTAGTCGAGATATAGAAATGAATATTCAGATAAAATATTACCATCTTTGTACCGCGGAACACCTTCTGGAACCAGTTACCTATCAATGGGCATAACACTTTCTTAACACTAATTAAGACTAGACTTAGCTGTTAGCACTACTTCAACACTATAACCTGCACTAAAACATATTTAATAGATTCCATTTACCGCCTCTCATTTTAGCATGCTTTTACTAAATCTATGGATTTTAGTGGATGAATATGTGTATCTCGGCCAGCAACTCACCCTAGACAGGAGCGGACAGGCTGAAGAGATAAACCGCCGTATCAGATTAGGCTGGACGGCGTTCAGCAAACTGTTCGACATCTTCAAGTCCGCAATGCCCATCTCCCTTAAACGACGAGCTTTTGAGATGTGCATCCTGCCTGTCATGGTGTATGGAGCAGAAACTTGGATATTAACTAAAAACCTGGTCCAGAAGCTCCAAGTGGCGCAAAGGAGGATGGAGCGCGTCATGCTCGGAATTACACTGCGAGACCGAGTAAAAAATAAAGAGATCCGCAGGCGTACAAAATTACCAGACATAGCAGGCATTGTTTCGCAGAGAAAATGGAGGTGGGCGGGTCACGTGAGTCGCAGAACCGATGGCAGATGGAGCCGAAAGATTGTGGACTGGAGGCCAAGACAGGGCCGAAGGAACGTGGGACGACAGCCAGCGAGATGGGCAGATGATGTAGCCAAAGTGGTGGGAAAAAACTGGACGCAGAAGGCTCAGAACAGACAGGAGTGGCGTGCATACGAGGAGACCTACACTCAACAGTGGGTGAATACGGGTTGAAGAAGAAGAAGAAGAAGATGGATTTTAGTTACAAAATTATGCTATCTTTAGCATCATGAATGAAGTAGTATAATTTCATCAAAATTAATGCAGCCGTTGGACAGACAAAACAATTAGCACATCTCACGATGTAGGAAAAAATATTTTTACTTACAAAATTGATAAGGCGTCGGTGGTCGAGTGGGATTGACGTCGGCTCACAACTGAGAAGTCGCGGGTTCGATCCTGCACATATGCAGTACAAATGGGTTTTTATAATAAAAAATCATTATCCGACAAACCGTACAGAGGTTTTTCCTTCTACATACCTCAACAGAGCTGGCCACTCGTTAGGTATAGCCTCAAAAATCGGCTAAATGAGGAAGACTTTGTCTTCCGCTGGGTACTCTGGGGCTGGCAACGGTAACCCGTGAAGAAAGATTAAAAAAAATTGCAATTATTATCCAGTCAGCCGGCCGTACGTGACAGAGTTAATTATGCCACACACATTTATAAGAAACCTTTTTATTTACATTATTGTTGTCATTATTTTTTGGGCCTACCGAACAGGGTTTCTTTGTTTGTAATAAAAGTAAAAAAAATAGCTTCATAAATATCAGATAATCGAATGCAAACGTATACATAAACTTTTTTCGTAGAAGGGGGGATGTAAAGTATGAGCACTCATTCATACTTTTTGTAGAAAATACTGGCTGTATGTTTTAATACTGGCAACTAATCTTTTGGACAGAGTTTCAAATAATTATAAACTATATTTGAAGCTCTGTAGAATTCGAGACTGAAGAGAGTCCAGCGGCATCAGCAACGCTGGAATGATGTAAAATAGGACTCACAGTAATATATATATTAATATAAAAACCTACTCTTATCATTGAAATCGCCTTAAAACCCGTTATATGGTGGAGGTTACTTTACACATTTTATGACTCAACTTATCGAGTTATTGATCTCGCTTTCTGCACATGTAATTTCTGCAATATTTCTCTGCAGTTTCATTTTACAATGCAAACCATATTTCTGATTTGAATCGATTGTATTCAGGGTGGTCGGTAATATTTTTTCTGTCATTTTTATAATAATTTGTATCTTTGTACTCACAATGCATATTGTACAATTTGAAAAGCATGTCTTGAAATGACATAAGTATAGGGAATGGTATTTTTATGTAAATTTTAAGAATAAAAAATGAGTCCTCAATTTGCCCCTATTTTATTTTTAACCGAACTTCAAAAAAGAAGGAGAAGGTTCTCAATTCGTCGGAATCTTTATTTTTTTTTATGTATGTTCCTCGATACCTGGAAGACGCCTGGACCGATTTGGAAAATTTTTTTTTTGTTTGAAAGGGTTTAGGTACTAGGTAAATTAAATAATGCTGCTAGTACTTTATCTACAGTACCTAAAATATTGCAAAAATTTTAAGTTGCTGAGAAAAATTATACTAGCGACCCGGCCCCGGCTTTGCATGGGTACAATATGGTTTAAAACAATTTCAATACCTATATAAATACGCTATGACTACTTATCTATTAGAGATAGATTTTTTGTAGATTATTCTATAGTACACAATTCTTTCCTTTTTAAATATACACATAACAATATAAAAACATTAAATCTAATTTAAACATTAAAAATAACTAAATGTCCGCGTGGAAAAGTGGCAAGAATACTGGCTGCGTTTCCCCGCTGAATCGCGATGCTGATTCGTTGAGCGAGGAAGGAGCCAGCCCTCTTGTCACCAGAAGAGATGATCAGTCGAGGGCATTTTGGCATTTGCCCACGGACCTAGAGTTTCTACACCAAACGGCACAAATTTGTAGTTTTCAATAATTGAACTATATTTGCGCCGTTTGTTAGACTCTGCTATTTCCGCCGCAGCTCACGCTTTGATGCTGTTTCCCTGAGATGAGACGGGGCTTTAGTGTCAATTCTTTTCTATGTCATTTTGTTATATCTCTGACGGATTAGACAGCATCAGGCCATGGGGATAACTTTTCCCCGACTGCTTAAACATGATAGGTCCGTGTTTAATACCCGTAAAGATCCCTCGTGAACCAACCTATGTAGTCGTGAAAACCGCAGCAAAATCCGTTCATTCAATTTTTGCACGGCACAGACAGACAGTTGCGGCAGGGGACTTTGTTTAAATATGTAATAGAGATCATTATGACAGTATAACAGAAAGACATTTAGAGTTCGTTTTGTACTGAATCCTGAAAAAGAGAGGGTTGTTAGTTATTCATGTCCTAAGATTATGAAACTTTACACTAAAATCCATACGCGGGCAATAGGGGTGTAGACAGTAAAAGAAAATAAATACACAATAATATTTTTTATATACTTTATTGACGTATAATCACTGAAAATAAATGTTTACTTATTTGTTTAAATTGATACTTCCGGTCACGTGACCGCAAACGGAAAGTGACGTCACTATATCCTAAATGTCAAATAAATAACCACAGAGTAGTAACTAAAAATAAAATATGCCTGTCAATCTGTCAGTGACTAAGTTATTTCCTTGTTATTTTATCTAATCTGTGACCAATATTTATTGGTTTACTACAACGTGACGTCATCAACGTTTTCGCGGGAATTTGAAAAATAACATTAAAAACATGATTTTTTTAAATGAAAATACAAAAAATAACCGATATATTTTATTACCTACCTATAGTAAACCTTACAGCTATAATTTAAAAGTATTTAAAAAAAATTGTCTACACCCCTATTCATAATCGCCTTTTACGACACCCGCGAGTAGCTTAGGGAACAGACAATATTAAATAGGTTACAGAATGTAGCTTCTATCGTAGCACCGTTATTCGTATCGTATTAATCAATACATGTGTTAGGTCGTATATGGTGCTAGTCTAGACTGCTAGTAAAACAGGGTGTACTGTTTTGATAATGGTACATATTTAGAAAGTACTAACCCCCAGATTCGCCAGTGGATTTTTTTTATGTTACATAAGAGTTTATGTTTATAATATTACTTATAGCATTACACAGTGTCGCACGGTGGATTTTCGAAATACAAAAGTGTTTACTGTGGAAAACAAATCTTCACGGATGCTGAGCACGGGAGCTGTATCCCGGGAACCATTGCTGGCCCCAGGGTACCCAGCGGAAGACAAAGACTTCCTCACTTAGTCGAAGATTTTTTGAGGCTATACCTAACGAGTGGCCACCTCTGTTGAGGTATGTAGGTGGAAAAGCCTCTTTGTATGGTTTGTCAGATAATGTACATAGATTTTTACATGGTATATGACATTGGTACATGGTCGGATGTGAGGATCGAATCCGACGCCCTAATGTGGACTAATATTTAATGTGGATTAATCATTAAAAACTCCTCGCTTCTTCTAAAAATAACAGATATTTACGTCTGTTAAAGAAGTTACACATTTATTAGGTCTATCAGGTTCATATTGCCACCTTTTCTGTTCAATATGGACAACTGGCATAAGTGGACATTGTTACTGGTGTCTCTTGCCACACCGTAAAGTATAAATGCCGTGAAGGTGTGTTGTTTTGATAACTTGATTACGAATGTCAATATTTCTTTACTTCTATAGACTACTATTTCATGAAATAGCATAGAAGTTATAATTCATTCGAATTATTTTATTTTAGAGATTTTTTACTTATTTTCAACATACTTTTTTCTTTAATAATAATAATATAACTTAAAATCTTAAATCTAATATAATTTAGAAATTTTTCCATACTGCTGCCGTACGGAAGCGTGCCCAGAACGCCTTTGTGCGAGGAAATAATTAATTTAGTCATATTGAATGTGTGGTACGGAATTGACCCCTAGTCATAAATAGCTTAGTACATACTAAGGTAGGTCACAGCGGCAAGGGGCGGCTGACCCTAAGCTGACCCTTTACTATTTTTAGGGTCAACGGCCAACGCACCGCAATGTCCCCATATTCGCTACTTGACAATGCATTTCGAAATGCATACGATTACTGTTATCGCTAATTTGTATAGGTTGAACTGGGGATGGTTACCTGGATACCTTGGGAGACGGTAATAAAGTTCTAGGGAACCTTAACAAATACAATGCTAGCAAATTATGATAAAGGATCCAGCCAAAAATAAATGTTACGATCTTGCAAAAAAATATTATAAAAGTCATCACCATATGGTACGTGAAACAATTTTTTAATTATTAATTTACACATAACAATATAAAAATTTTAAAATTAATCTAAACATTAAAAATAACTAAGTAAATTTACTAGGTCCGCGTGGAATAGTGGCAAGAATACTGGCTGCATTTCCCCGCTGACTCGCCCTCTTGTCACTAGAGATAATATCGTCGAGGGGATATATTTTTTAAATAAAAAAAAAAAAAATTGGGTTGTTACAAAGCAATATAAAATTACCTAATAATTGTGCGTCGGTGGCCGAGTGGTTACGACGTCTGATATTCATTAGGCAAACCACAGGTTCCATCACGGATCCCGGCCATGGACTTTTTAATTAAAAACTTATATACATAATCCGACAAACCACACTTAGAGGCTTTCCCATCTAAATATACCTCAACAGAGCCACTGGTTAGGTAAAGTCTTAAAAAAATACCATTGCCTAAACGACGGAGACTTGGTCTTCCGCTGGGTACCCTGGAACAGTAACACGGTTTCGGGAGCTGCAAGGCAACCCGTGAATAGAGAAAAAAATACCTATCAACCCCAAAATCTGACAAAATTAGCCAAGGTATGCAAATTATTACACTACTTCACATTTAAAAATTGTACCTTTATGCCTAACTAGCTGTTCCTTACTGCTCCGCTCCTTTGGGTCGTAGCGTGATGACATAGATTTCGGACAGAATATCTATAAAATTTAATTCAAAAGGGTATGAGAAAATAAATAAGCAGTATGTTGTATTTTATTAATTGCGTTTTAATTTATAACAGTAATAGTTTCTATAATTTTTAACCGCTCTTTCCATGAAGGGGTTTTTCCAGAAGTGTGGAAAACCGCGAACATTGTTCCCATTCATAAGAAAGGGTCAAAGATGGACGTGGAGCATTATAGACCAATCTCGATACTGAATGTACTCAGCAAGGTTATGGAGAGGGTCGTGTATAACAGTATATATCCCATTATTTCAAGGGCT
Organism: Nemapogon koenigi; assembly: GCA_963924495.1. Classification (NCBI taxonomy): domain Eukaryota; kingdom Metazoa; phylum Arthropoda; class Insecta; order Lepidoptera; family Tineidae; genus Nemapogon; species Nemapogon koenigi. The sequence goes on from OZ004643.1 coordinate 462,313, forward strand.
GTTCCTGGGCAGCAGCATGGGTTTATCAAGGGTCGGTGCACTGTCACTAACCTGGCTGTCTTCACGAGTGACGTGCTGTCCAGTATGGATAAAGGTTTGCAGGTTGATGTGGTCTACACGGATTTCGAGAAGGCTTTCGACCGTGTAGATAATTTCATACTCTTGCGCAAACTTTCTAATAGATCTATATAGATGGTTATCATCCTATATAGAAAAAAGAAAGCAAGCTGTGGTGGTTGCGGGAGTCAAGTCTGATTTGGTAACTATATCATCTGGAGTACTCCAGGGTTCCCTCCTGGGGCCTCTGCTATACGTCGCCTTCTTACATGATATTTATTTATGTTTTAAACATGCAAAATTTTTGCTGTATGCGGACGACAAGAAGATATATATGAATATCAGAAATATATCAGAATGTAACCTCATGCAGGAAGATTTAAATAGACAAGTCTTTACTATGCACAAAATCGGATAACTGTTAATGCCTCAAAATGTAGTTACATATGTTTCACTAGAAGAAATACACCTATACACTATAAATATCAACTAAATGACTTATCAATTAACAAAATTGAGACTGTACTGACTTAGGTGTACTTCTCGCCTCTAAACTTACGTTTGCCCATCATGTCAACACTGTGAACAAAAAAAGCGTACAAAAATCTTGGTTTCTATTGTAGTTCCATGTGGAACCCTCAGTACAAAACTTATAAGAAGGCTATAGAGACTATACAGAAAAATATCTATGACGAGGACTACACTGGATCTTGTGAACACCACCGACTGATATCTCTGGAGGACAGGCGACAACTACTTGACATGTTACTTTTGTATGACTTGTGCAACAGCAAATTTGACTGTCCTGATCTCGTTTCCAAATCATTGGTACTGCTTGCACCAGACAGACGAACGAGACACACAGACCTCTTCCCCTTGTCGGATGCGCGGTCTAATTATGGTAGAAATGCTGTCATTGGCAGATTGCACGATATGTACAATAAGCATTTTTCTCACTTGGACATGTTCTGCATGTCCAAAAATAGCTTAAAAAAACAGATTTTTAATTCAAGTGTGGATGGTTAGCACATACATAAAATACATAGATACATACATACACACATACATACATACATACACACATACATACATACATACACACATAACACACACCCCCACTCATTCACCACACATTACACAAACGCTGACAGGGTCAATTTTTGTTTTTATTCATCCAATTTTATTTTTTCTTAGTTTTAGATTGTATTTTTAATTTGGACATTTTATAATTGTAATTTGTATTGATTTTTTTTGACATTGATGTTTGTAGTTTTGACTGTGATTTTGATTATTATTTTATATTGCCTACTTTTGATGGTTTGTCTTGGTTTTGTTTGATCTAATAATATAATGTCTCCGTACGTGCTCTGTAACATCAACATAATGGAAATCCATAATTGGCAATATCTTGTTGTTTTTTCCGAAATATTTATATTATTAAGTGCTGTGGATTTTTTTGAAATAAATAAATAAATAAATAAACATTTGGCTATAGCCTATAACCTTCCTCAAGAATTGGGCTACCAAATGCTTTTGTATAATGCTTTTTTAGTACACATAGATAATACGTACCTATGGATTACATATTAATATTTGCCACGTTTAATATAGGCAACTCCTTAGATATGGACCTTCTGTCTCTACCAGCTGACTGTGCCCAACAAACTATAGTGCATTTTTAGCATAGGATAGGAAGTTAATAATTTCCATTCAGAATATAAGATACATTTATGGATACATTCAAATAGACTAATCATATCATATCATATCACTCTAAAGGAAACACGTTTCATGTTCAATGTCGCATGTAATGGTAGAGAATCGATTAATTCCTATAATATCTAGTCAATCAGTCACACCGCTTGGGGCTAGGATGTTATATATTTAATTACATAATGCTACTGTCCAAGCACGGGTGTAGCAAAATGGCCAGCCAGATGTTTGGTTGTGAATTAATAAAATTGTAAAAAAGGATTGCAATATTTGTAGGTACGACCGGTACGGATACAATTTCGTTACAAAAGTCAAAGTTATTTATTATAACGTAATAGCTTACATTACAGTTTTATACACTTTGAATAGTCAATAATAAAAACAATTATTTTATTTAGTACCTATAATAAAATACAATTCATGTCAGAAATAATAAAAAATAAAATACTTATTACAAATATGTCTGAAATAATAAAATTAGTATCTATTTATGTCTGAATGAAAAAAATACAATATCTATTATATACTACTTATATGTCAATTAAAAAAAACAAATATTTCACAGGTACAATTTGAGCCAATGTCACACAATATAATTGGAATTTTTGTATTCTAAGAAAATGCAAATTTATTTGGCGAATTTTGTCTTCCACTGGATACCCTGGTGCTGATAACACTGTTACTGGAGCCGAAATACCATGGATATTTTTGTAAAAGAATTAATCTCGAAAGATTTTGAGATAGAAAGTTGCCTATGTCACTCACCGGTCCTCTATCTATCTCTGTCCAACCGTTGCTCCGTTTTGACGTGACAGAACAAACAAACAAACAAACTTTCGTATTTATAATATTAGTTAGGATATTCCCACGTATTGTGCTCTGATACGCATCAACCAACACATAATCACGGGGAAGCGTTGCATAATAAGGGAGGTGGAATTGCATAATTGAACTGGAATTATGACAAGTTTTATGAAGTTGCACTTTTTATGCGACATGAGTAAGTTTAGTCGTATTGTAACAAAGGGTTTATGCCGTTGCATTTCCATTTAAGATTGGAATGCTGTGTTCACATAAAAGTACCTATTTAGGGTTGTGCAGTCAAAGGTTGTAACGGATCTCTACATTGTATAATAATTATATGCAATTACTAGCTTTCCACTCCCGTCTTTGCCTGTGAAATATGTTTTTCTCATAATTTTACACGATACGAATCTCACGTCGAGCAAAATTGTATGAAAAATACCTACCTTTTTATTAAAAAGAATATGTTGAGCGTTTATGTTTCAATTTACCAATCACCAAATTGTAGGTTTTGTTCGTATATTGAACAGATTGTAATTTTACAATTTATGAACAAGATAACCTGTATTAAAACCAGCTATTTCTTATAATTTAATAATTTATTTTTTAACGGAATTTATACAATATCTGAGAATCGGTAGAATGAGTTATGACTTCACGTTACATTGCGGGGCTCGAAAGTTTTCATGAGGATCATGGCAACGACTATGGCAGCATTATTTTATACACGACATATATCAAACGACTAGCTTTTGTCCGCGACTTCGGTCGCGTAGATTTAGGAATAATGACGTAATTTATATAAATACGCAAGAGATTTCCCCGTAAATTCCCCGTCAGTCAGAAGTTCAAATAAGTATAACTATTTTTCTGGAATATTAATTTATAGGTTCGGTACCCAGTCCCAGAAAAATATTTGTACCAATTTTCAAGTCGATACACATAGCTAGGTAATACGATTTCCCTATACAAAACATCTACACCCCGTTGCACCCTCTTTAATTTTTTAAAATCCAAAAATCCGTACCTATTTTATTATTTGTTTTGAAGAATATTTGAAACAAGTTTCAAGTTGATTCACGCAGGTAATAAGATTTTCCATACAAATGTATTTACCCCATTTGATCCCCTTAGGGTTTGAATATCGAAATGTCCTTCCTTATTCCTTGTCTACATAATAAAGGTAACCTCTGTGCAAAATTTCAGCTTCCTAGGTCCAAAGGTTCGGGCTGGGCGTTGATGATTCAGTGATTGAATAAGTGAATGAATCGGAACTTCTATTTTTATTATCATTTCTGATTTTTATTACGTGACAATTTTGAATTCTATTATATTTTTATGCTAAATCTATATATATATATATATTATCATTTCTGATTTTTATTACGTGACATATATATATATAGATTTAGCATAAAAATATAATAGAATTCAAAATTGTCACGTAATAAAAATCAGAAATGATAATTATTAAAGAAAATTGTACAAATAGTCAGAATTTACTAAAATAAACAGTAAAAAGCCAACCACTTATCTTCCCCGCAGCAGTGTAACAAGATCGTAAAACAAATAATTTAGCATCATAAAATAATTTTCATGCCATTAGCACCAACTCTGTGCACAAAATTAGAAAAATAATGACCAGCGCGGACGCAGCTTAAAGTATATAAAAATTCCTACAGCTTTGTAGCAGGCCTTGTGTTGTGGTCAATTATTATTAACATTTAAGGTCTCTACTTGTTTTTTAATTCTTGAATTACTCATTTTGTTTACGTACTACATTTTGCTCACAGTTTCTAAATCAATCTATCATCACGCCTTTCATCTCAAGAGGACTAGGCAGAGACAATCGAATGCCATTTGTTACAATACCTCTTTCGCTTTTTTTATATTCATCATATCATACCTTTCATACATGCTCGGCCATTATGTGTACTTTTAATATTTCTATCGATCAATAAATGTTTTATGTTCAATAAAAGTACACCTAGGTCATCCTCTGCCAGCATTTCATTTCACTTCTGCCATATAAACCTTTTAAGTCAATGTTTCATCCTTCATTCCTTCAATGTGAATCAGCGTAAATTACTTTTCCTTCATTTTAGTCACAACATCATATTTCACTCCGCATTCTTCCCTAATGACATCGTTCCGGATGCGGTCAATACGCTTTATATCACACATTCTACATAAAGACCGCATTTCCACTGCATTTATTTTACTTTCATGCTTCTTATTCCATACCCAAGTCTATCGCTTCCATAAGTGATGGAACTAAAACAGCATCAATCTTTGAGTATTTAAGACTGGAGACGGGAAGAGCTAAATCACCGAACAATTTTTTCTGCCAATTTTGGCGGGAGGGGAGGTAAACGTCTAGTACTAGCCCCTGTACCACTGTATTTTTCTGTCGTTTTATTGTCGCAACGGATTTTACGTTATATGATGATTATGTTAAAATACAAACATAATAATTATAATTAATGATTGGAAACACTATGTTTCAGCAAGTTTGACGTCCTAGATCGCCTTTCCCATTTAAAACATCACAATTAACTATTTTCCTAGAGCTCTGTCTTGCGACACTAAACGATACCGACAAAATCTAAAGTTACTTATTACTGCGCACCTGGTCCAGTTTAACTGGTCAAAGGGGGAAAAATTGGCGAAAGGGGAAGCCCGTGTATGGCCCCTCCATAGGCTTAGTACTCTATGGCATCAATAGATAAATAAGGAACTGGCGACACTGTGTGGTGACACGACAATTTATGAAGACAAATGTCAAGAGACATTCTGATATTGAACAAAACGTTTAATATTATGTTTATTAGAATACACCTTGTAAATATACGTGCTGTTTCAATATTACAAATATAGGCGCAACATACGCCTATAAACCATGACGTTATCATTGCTATAAACATATAAAAACATATATACATTTTATGAGCGACGAGTAGACTCGTAGTAGACACACTTACAGACGAACAGATAAACTAAAAATACAGCCTGCAAATTGGCCTGCAAAGAGAATATGTGATTTTCCAGTGATCATTAAAGGTATATAAATATCTACTGATTGACCTTATGTACAATTAAGGCCAGTGGTAATGTAACGATGATGTGTTGAGGTGACATTGCCCTAATGTTGATGATCTAACGGTCATGTAAAAGATGCGTTACTTAGATTTACGCTACACGATGCACTTACGAATAATTGGAAAGATAGCTATTAGGTATCGCATATAATTTTATTTTTTGGTAAAAGATTGAATTTAATTAGCACAAAATGTAGAAATTTTTAGGGTTTCGTACCCAAACGGTGACAACGGAAACCCTATTACTAAGGCTCCGCTGTCCGTCCGTCCGTCTGTCACAGAGCTGTATCTTTTGAACCGTAATAGGTAGACATTTGAAATTTTTACAGTGTCTGTATTACTATGGCCGTTATAACAACAAATAATAAAAATAAATTAAAGTTAAAAATTAACGGGGGTCGCCATACAAGAAACGTGTTTATTTCGGTTTTTTGCTCGCTCTTAATAATGGCAATACATACAAACGTCTAACTAGTAAGTATAAATAATAAATACTCTTAAAGTAAAACAACAAATTAAAAAAACCGGCCAAGTGTGAGTCGGAGTCGGGTTTTACAATTATCTTTCGCCGTCGCCGTATAAAAGCCGTGATGATGTGTTTTTTTTTCTTAAATAAAAAAAAAATCTCACCCATATAAACCAGCCAAGTCGTGGGCAATACCTAGTATTTCTATAGTCTGTGGTCATCACCAAAAACAATTCCAACATTACACGTTGAAATATGGCCAGACAACCACAAACTCCTAATAAAAGTAGCTCGAAAATTATACTTCGCAATAATTTAGAATGAGTAATTGCAGACAAGATTTCAAATTACATACAAGTTTTTACAGTAAACTTAAAGCTCTCTTAATAACTACTTCACATTGTAACTTCAACATTTTATACACTTAATATTATAAATGGCAATATATGTTTTTTTTTACGCCAAACGGATCGACATGTTTTTTGCACCTCGAGTCGCAAAATCGGTTCAAAATACGCGAGAAATTGATGACATTCAGGGCTTAATAAAATTTAGGTGTACTTAACTGATTTTCATATTTTTTTAAATTCATACTGCGTCAAATATATTTATCTTTCGAATGCTATCCCTATTAATATAAATGCGAATGTAAGTTTGTTTGTTACGCTTTCACGCAAAAACTTCTTAACCGATCATCATGAAATTTTGCACATATATTCTTGGAGGTATTAGAAGTAACATAGGATACTTTTTATTTTTACGAAAGTTAAAAAAATTGTTTGTCAAAAAATCTCGAAATCTAGCTACTTTAAGGGTATATTTTATTTTGTTCGTAAATATCCACGGGCGAAGCCGGGGGCGATATGCTAGTTATTATATAAATAGTTATAGCGTAATTTAAGAAGTCGTATAGTGTGTACGCTGCTTTACACTTCTTAGTAACAGCCTGTGGCAAGAACTTTGAATTCACAAGAATAATGGACATTGGCATTAAAATGCTAAATTGAATGTATACTACGCCATAATAAACATATTGCGACCGTGTCATTTGCAATGGATTAACTATATTCTGATGGAGTCTTTATATTAATGATAGTAGAAAATTGATTATAAGCGACTCCTGCGCAGCTCAATTTTAATGCCCGATTTGACCGATAGATGGCGCCGCTATTAATAATTGCTGATATCATCTTAATAGTGTTTGGGACTGGATTGTAATGACTTTTTATGGTGTAATAGATATTATGTATCGCGGGGAGAGGCGAGGATAGTACTTTAGTCTTTATATGCACTCATTTTTGTATGAATTATTCATAAGCACTTTAGAAAACATTTTTCATGTTGTGTTTTTATATTTTTGCTTTGTTTCTTTTTAATTCATCATTTAATAATAGTAAATAGGTTTTTTAAGGTAGAAAACAGTATGTTTTGTAACTAGGCGTTTTATAATATGGCGTGTTATACGTTCCGACTGCGACATACAATTAAATAATAGTAGTTTTATAATAGGGGTAATTAAAACACAAGTGGAATAGCATCCACGAGTGTTTTATTTCCAAGTATGTGCCCGTTCATACATTACTTTATCTAATCCCATGCAATAGTACAAAACAAATTGAACCAAGATATTTTTCGACAAATTGGCGGTAAACCGCGGTTACCTACCTATTGAGCATGCGCGTTAACTGTCAAGTGACTCCCGTGTCGATATTTTCATATGGCCATATTCATAAACACACTTTGGAAGCGTTTTAGTTAAAATATGTTTTGTCACTCTCTAACAAACCTGTCTTTACTAATAATAGAAAGAAACAACACATTTTAACAAAAACGTTGCTAAAATACGTTTATGAATAATGGCCATAGAGTTTAATGTGGCTGCATAATACATATCCTCTGCCCTTTCTGCATTTAAAAAAAAAACAAAACATTACGATATCGTTACGTATCGAAGTTTGACATATTACATACCCGACCAAAACTGATTTTTCAGCCTCAACCTAAACCGAACTTTCGGCCTTGCTCTCTGTTTCTGCCGAAACCGAAATCGAAGCCGAAACTTATTAAAACATTTAAAATTACAATTATTTACTGAATTTTACTGTTTTTTTACATTTATTAACACATAAGAAAAAATCATGTTATACAATATACGTACGTAACAAATATATTTCTTTATGACATGAATATACAAGACTTACTCTTGGAAGTAAACTTAAAAAAAACAACTTTCAGTTAGAGTGCTTTAGACATCTATCTATATATATAATACGCGAGGCGTTTTTTTGTGCAGCCTAAGGCTTTTAAACGGAAAGACTAACTGCAGTGTATGATATGTCATTTTAATCGTCTAACGCTGTAGAAGTTCACTACGGTAATATTTTATTGAAATTTTTAAGTTTTATTTCATAAAAATGCATTTTAAATAATGTACTAGAAACACATAATAGCTAATGCGCATGTCCAGATTGTGACAAAAAGGTATTCTTTGGAGTCTTTGATTTGAATTTCGATTTCGGTTTAATAGGAATACTTAATTGTTGACATTTCTTTTTTATTTTACAAGTTCATTATTTTTCGACTTTATTTTCATTTGATAATCTGTGATATGCCACGAATAAGCGATCAGAAAGAGCTGGGCAAGCACTGCCAACAGTGTAGCATATGGATTCCCAGACGGGCTCTTCCCAAGGAAGTTTCATGACTGTAATTACTGTAAGTAGGCATTTGTAGTTTGGTTAAATCACCGATTCTACCGGCACGGTAGCAGGATTGTAGCCAAATACTTTCAATTAATGTAGCATTTTCTTTTCAGTTCAATGCGATAAATGTAAATGTAAAAAAAATATTTCCCTAAAACTCTTATTCAGAACATTTAAAAAAATAACCAAATCGGTCCAGCCGCGTTCTCAAGTGAGCGCCTAGAGCGTTGTCTTCAAAACCGGGAGGTCGCGGGTTCAATTCTCACTCGTATACTATATACTTACCAAATCACTCAATTGCAAAACATAACCTCAACTCACGATTAAATGGACGGTGGCGAACTTAGCCGGGGCCCCGCCGGCGAGCAAGCACGAGTTAGCTGCGAAATTTACCGAACGACGCACGAAAATTCACGAACTCTCGAGTTTCGGCGGGGTCGAAAGTTTGGCCGAAACCGAAACTAAGGCCGAAACTAGATTTTTTGGCCGAAACAGGCCGAAACTGAGACCAAACCGAAATTTCGGTCGGTCACTAATTATTACAGACGCGTGTAAATAAAACATATAATTTGTAATAGAGACTTTATGATATAAGAGTAGATAAAATTGCATATGGTCTTGAATTCATTCAAACTCTCATAAAAAAAGCTCTTTTAGTTTTTCTTTTAATTTTCCGGGCAATGTTTCAAATTTTTCTTTCCCTAAAAACCTTATTCAGATAATTAAACAAATTGGTCCAGCCGTTCTCAAGTGATGCGTTTACCAAGGAACAGTATTTAATTTTTATTTATATATGTAGGTATAGAATTACCAAAATTATATATGACTATTTATGCAATAATCATTGAATGCTTTGAAAATGTATGTCTGTTTTATCCAGACAAAAAAGTTTGTGTGTTTGATGGTCAATCACGATTCAACGGCTGAACGCATTTTGATGAAACTTGGAGGATAGTTAGCCTATGTCCTGGATTAAAACATAGGGTACTTTTATTTCATAAGAGGCGGTGGGGGAGGGGCATATTACAGCCATGGTATCATTTATTATCTTGGTTGTATTTCCACGTATTTCATTGGTTCTATTATATTGGATATTTCTATTATAGGTGATTTTTTTTTTATTTACATAATAAAATAATTTTATCATCACTATTGTCATCATCACCATCACTTCACTATCATTATTATCACCTTTTCACACAAAAACTACTAAACGGATTTTATTGTGCTTTTCACTATTAGATAGGTTGATTCACCGGGAAGACTTACGATTATTAAACAGGGACCTATCATGTTTAGGAGCTGAGCATTAACGGTATAAGTGAATCAAGTCGAAGAAAAAGTTTGCTCCAGCGAGTTTTCATTGCGTATGCTGTCTAATCCGTCAGATATATTACAAAATTATGTAGAAATGAGTTATGTAGAATAAAATGATCTACAAAAAAGTCCGCGGTAGCATATATCTATCTCTAATACATAAGTAGTTATAATATTCTATAATAATTTGAAAGTAATATGGTATATGGTTGTATGCCATCGCAAAATTCCTAAACCATTGTTACGGTTGTCGTAAATTCTTCATTGCAGTTTACACCATAAAATTTATATTGATGCCGTTATAGGATGGACACTCGACATTCTCAAGTTATATCTGTCTGAAGCTAACGTGTGAATCTTGTATTGTGAAGCCATGATTTTTTTCAAGGCTTATAGGACTCATATGGGTCCAAAAGTTTAATAAATAAATGATTTCTGATTAACTTTTCTGTGTTCGATGGAATTCACACAAACGCACACAGTGTTCATTTATGCCAGGTGGCATGCCTATGGACCTATCTATATAGATGTGTCACTTCTTTTTATCAGTCTTAACGATTAAAGCCTCTAAGATTAAAGCACATATTTCCTAAATTGGGCTTAGAACTTTTTTTGGAACGACTGGGTATTGAACCTGGAACCTCCCGGTTGAATGTGAGGTTACGCGGGGACGCCCACTTGCTACTTCCATTTTTCTTTATAATGTTCTGTGTATCCAACAGTGAAAAAGTGCCAAAATGAAACAATAGAAACATGAGTTAGCAAAATTAAAAGATATTAGGTACTTCAGGGCTATTACAACAACATCATCTGGAAGCAGCCAGATACATTCCCAACTCCTCACCGACAGTTGTCGCCTAGCTCTTTCCTCCTTATGGGAGTTATATAAGGATTTCGGGAACTAGCCACAATAATAAATGAATATATTACTCCATATTGTTTTATTTCAAGTTTTTATGTAGATTATATTATTTTTACATCAGGAAAGCTTTAAAATAAAGGATGCTAGATTTAGGACAATAATAGTATTCGAAGAAAAAGGTGTAATAAGGAGAAAATATAGGAAAATGAAAGGATAAAAAGGAGCATGCTGGAAAATAAAAATGAAATAAATAAGTAATGATTTCCAGGATATGATAGGATCTAAACACAATACAACTTAAATAGTAGGTACAAATATTATGCTCCTTTATAGTATATTTTATCTCACATCTTATTTGTAATTTGTTCAATTTATTAAAATTATTGACATTATGAAATAGGTGTGCTACTTAGCAAATTAGCAATGCTAAAACGGAATTGATTAAAAATGGAAGAAAAATGAACAAATTGCAGACACTGTTCCAAATTCAGATTAATTTGAAAAATTCCTAAATTATAGGTACCTAGTCAGTAACTTATTTTGTAAGGAGGTTAACAACTATTCAAACCTCATTAAGAAAAATGGTCTCATTTATTAGCTAAATGAGCACAACGTTACACAGTTTACTAGATAACTCCCAAAATCCATTTTAGGACCCAAACCCTATTATATTTCTATTTTATTAATTATATAATTATTGCGAAAATGTAACACAATGTTTCTGTTAATTTCAGGTGTACAGTAATACTAGCTGCAATATGTACCGCCGCGCCATCTATAGACTACAAACAAGATCCAAGCACACACGACCTTCTCAACTCACTAGGTCTACAAAAACTAAAAATCCCCACCGGCCATCATAAGAAAAGATTAGCAGAACAAGGCAGAAGACACGCTACAGGCGATTCTAGAATGTTTGTCATTAAATTACCACCAAATACAAATTATTACACACATTCCGATCCTGCACCATTAGGCAGGACCCTACCTTTACAAATGACTTCCAACGGAAAACCAGCAAAGGTCTATCATTGGAATATACCTATTTTACAAAAAATGGCCTCACATAGACCTCAAGCGAGATTTGACGATGATATAGTTGATGTAGAAAGTACCCCGACGTGGCCTAAAGCTGCCCATCCGAATGCTATAGATCCCTTAGCCTATTATGTGCCTAAAAAGAAGAAAAACTCCTTCAGGAAGTATTTCTCAGGAAACGGAAAACCTAAATCTTTTTACGTTATTGAGAAGAGCAAGAAGACAGCTCAGTACCATAAACTGTTGCCGTAATGTTACAATAAAAAAACGCGTTTCACGAAATAGTTCTCTTTTGGTGAAAATTAAGTAGTTATTAATTGTGTATCTAAAAGTTCCCAATGCCCATTAATTCTTAGTTGATCGTAAAAAATATATAAAGTTGAAAATTGGGACATACCTATATACTTATCTATGTATTTCGTGAAACGCACGCACTGAAAGAAACAACGCAATGAAAAAAAGGCCCTTATTTGTACTTACCTCAGAATATAGAATAGAATACGCATTTTTTTAACTGATGCTAATATAGTAACACTATAACCACTTCTAATAAAGAAAAAAACCACCTTCAAAACCAAAATGTGCTTTCCGAAAGCAAATGCACAAGCCACTATAAAAAAACGCTTCAAGTGTGCCTATCAAATTTGAAGAGTTCTCGATTTCTCCAGTATCCCATCATCAGATCCTGACCTGATGACCATGGGACCAACTTGAAAGTATACCCTTTCAAACAAAAAAAATCCAAATCCGTCCAGGCGTCTTCAAGTAGGTAATCGGGGAATTTTCCTTACTCGTAGGGGAACATATATAAAAAAAACATAAAAGATTCAGATGAATTGTAAACCTCCTCCTTTTTTTGAAGTTCGGTTAAAAAGACAATATAATTACTGTTTAGTGTCCATGCGTACTCTGCTTTGTTGTGTATTCTGAGGTACACCATGTGGACAACAGTTAATTTAATGATACTACTCATTTTATTTTGAATGCATAAATTGTCTTCATCATAAATTATGAAGCAATTAATAACTACTATAGTATGAAATGTGCCAGCTTTTATGAATTGACCTAATACACTAATATGATGCCAGACCGTTTCATAGCCGATTTTCTCAAAAATCATCATTCTCATTTTACATCTTCTATACCTACCTATATTAAATGTCTTTGATACTAAATCAATTAGTGATGCGTTACATTTTAATTTTGCTCAAACATTTTGTATTGTAAATATACCCAGGCGTATATTTTATGTATGTAAAGCACTACTGTAAGTGTAAATATATTTATTATTTGGCAACATCAATTAGGCAAGTCAATAATAACTGAATAAATATCGATATCGATAAATATCGGGGCTAAAGAGCTCATCGTTTCACTATTGTAAAGAAAAAACAGCGTCCATGAAGTATAGCATTTTTTTGTATGTCAATAATTTTGGAACTTCAAAGGCGTGCTTATGTCAAGCGGAATATTTACTTTTAAGGTATTTCGAAAATAATCAATACTTTGATTTAAAGTTTTCCCAATTTATTTCAAAAGTTGTAGAGAAATCTGACCCATAATGGTGTTACAATATTTTTCAAGTCAGTTCACTGCAGATGAGTGTATCTACAGAGGAGCTTTTTGATATTATTGCTATATCGAACAATGAAAAATTACGCTATTTAATTTTTTTTTATTCATTTTTAAAGCATTTAGTTGTGGAAGACTGCTTAACGAATTTAAATTATTTTTAGCTTAAGAAATTACTTGAGTCTGTACCACGTAATAAGTTATAGATCTACAACTTTTTGTAAATGTAGGCTTGTTACTTACTATTTGAAAGTTACAATCATAAATGTCATGTACTTTTACAAAAAGTTCGCATTTATTATTACAATGTAAAATTTAGATCATAAGATTTACCTACGTAAATGTACAACCTATTTATAGTTTTAATAAACTTTTTTATATTCCAATTGTTTGGTTTTTTAACAGCAAAATCCCTACTTAGAAATAGTCTAAATAGCTTTCAAGACCCACGCTTTGCCCATGACCATTTTGGGGATAAACTATTCCCAATTTCTCTGTAAATTATCTACATGTGTCACTGTAATTTAGCATGTAAATAGTTAGTTATTCAATATAATATCTAAGTGTTAAATAATAAAATAATTACTATTCTGAATTTTCAATAAGCTACAAAGAAAAGACGATGTAGGTAGGTATATAATTGAAGGGTAATGGTATAACAGCTAAGAACTTTGTGATAGATTATGAAAGAGAAAACGGGGACAAAGTCTAACCACCCATATTTCCTTTTCAATAAAACCCATTGAAAAAAACAGCTTTTTCACTTATTATATTTAATAAATAACTATATGCTAAATTATAGTTACACAGGTGGATTATTTACAGAGAAATTGGGAATAGTTTATCCCATAACCATACTAGTCCATAAATATTAGAAATGCGAAAGTAACTCTGTATGTCTGTCTGTTACGCTTTTACCGCTAAACCACGGAACCGATTTTGATGAAATTTGATACGGATATTTTTTTTACATGATGAAAGTTAGTATGGGCTGAAGAAGTATATATATATATATACATAAAGTTGAAAAGTTTGTCTGTTTGTTTGTATACCTATGTTTGAATGCGATGATTGTAAACTCCTTGATTTTTAGCAGATAATTTCTTGCCCAATCAGGGCTCATTTATATACATTACCTAATTTTCTTCACTTTCTATTGGCTATGGGCAATTTAAATTGTGGGTCTAAAAACTAACAGACTGGTCTTAGCCTAGACTCATGTTATAATATAAACGCCTGCTACATTACATGAGTATCTATAGAGGTGCACAACTAACAGAACCTTAGTAGGTATAAGCATAGATTAAATAATAATGTATAAATTAAGTACAATAATTACAACTTGTATATTTATTGGCTTGACGATTGTGAAATATAAGTATCTACCTCGAAATTTTGCAGCTACATATATCTAAATATATAAAAGTATAATGTCGCTGACTGACAGACAATCAACGCACTGAAGATATAAATATAAAAGTTGGAAGGGTAGAGGATTAGAAATGCAGATTTTTTGAAAATGAAATGGGGTGTAAACGTTGTATTCCTAATACAACGCGTATGAAGTCGCTGGCAACATAGTTTGTAAGAAAAGAGATAAAATGTCACATAAAAATGGGTGTGTGTCGGTGTGTGTACTTATGTACGCGCGTTAGAAGTTATACTTTTTGTCATAATACAAATAAATTTATTTAGAACGCAAATAAAAATTGCCTTTTATAAAAAAGTGTACAGACTTCAAAAATTATGCACTGAAAAGTGTACAAAATTGTCTATTGCGCGCGCATCGTGTAATTTTGTCGAAGTACCTATAACTTCAAAAAATAATATTTGTTTATTCTATAGACTCGAAAACTACTTGACCTATTTGAAAAAATATTTTTGCATATGATATCCCAATTCTTGGGGAAGGTTATCGGCTGTTTAAAATCACGTTACCTACCCAAGGGGGTGAATCCATGGCAACGCTGAGCAACATCATGAAACCTCACGCATGAAACTATTTGTTTTAGTTCCAAATGAAAATAACAGATGGCGCTACATGCATCCTTTCCTGTTTTACCTACCGAGAACGTCATTGGATGCGCGGCAGACTGCGCGATTTATAAAAATCGTAGCAAATGGTCGCCAACACAAATCTATAAATTGTTGGGCAGATTGCCGTGACAACATGGGTCGAGAATCTGACGATAATTCTACATTAATAAAAGTAAAAAGTGTTATTCCTAGACGTCGGTAAGTCTTATTTTAACACATAGTTATCTCCCGCAAGGAAATCACAATAGAACTCTCCAACCTACATTCTAATCTTCATGCATTTTATTGTATAATTTTACTATTTATTTACTTGAAATAATGAACATATTTCGCTTCATCGTTACAAATATCTACTTAGAAATACATTTAAAATACCTAAACACTTCCGGCCATCTCTATCATCACGCTTTTTATCTCATCAGAGGTATACAGAGACAATTGAATAATTTATATTTACCACACCTCTCATTTTTTCGAACAATATCATAAATTATCCAATACCTATTACATAAGCTTTTTAAGGGCAATAAAATCGATATTTGACTTGAATGCCTATTTAGGTAATAAATTTGAATTAAAATAATTGTAAATGTTTAACATTGTGACCTTTTAAATTAAGTGGGTCCGGCTGAAACTAAATATAACTGCTAATCTAGATCGTTGAATTTGGGTTAGCTACATTTACGCTGCAAATATCCTGTTTTGTGTAAACGGGCAGGAAAACACCAAATAAGATAAATTTTAAATTCCCGCCAAAAACTAACCTAAACGTGCCTAAACTAAATCCAGAGTTTTACTAAAGAATACTTCATAGTGTGCAATATCCTACTAATATTATATTATAAACGCGAAAGTTTGTGAGGATGGATGGATGTTTTGTTACACTTTCACGCAAAAACTAGGACGGATTTTTATGAAACTTTACAATGTTAAAGGCACATAGACAAAATAAAAGTACGCGGTAGCATACCTTATTGTACCCGTGCGAAGCTATTATAAAAATATAAAATTTTATTTTTTTGTTTGCAAAGAATAAACTCAAAAACTACCGAACCGATTCTAAAAATTCTTTCACTAATAGTACCTAAGCTACAATATCCCGTGCCAGGCTATATTTTATATTGTTCACGGGTGGAGCCAATAATAATAATGAGAAGTTTCAACGTGCGAACTCTGAGTTGTTCAATATACTTATAAGCTGTAGGTAGGTTCCTATAATATTATCTAAACAAAATAACTCTACATAGATATGTCGCCTAATTGCAGCCACGGCTTCACCCGTGAGGATTTTTTTTAATTTGAAGAATTCTAAACTGAAGGCAGATCTGCATTGCATCAGCTACGCTGGAGCTATGTAGAGACTTTGAAGGAATAAATAAATAAATTAATATAAAAACCTACTCTTATCATTGAAATCGACTTTAAACCCGTTATACAAAATATACAATGATTATGTTATCCCAAAGCATTTCAACTATCCCTGTGTAAAAAAAATCACATAAAATATATAATATTTTTGTTTTGTTTTCACGTGAAAGACAAACACTTTCGTATTTATTTATAGTATTAGTAGGATGATAGTCTGTGATAGAGCGTAGTAGAGTTTCATGCCGTTTCCTAAACATACTTAGAATTTTATACGAACATTGTGAATCATTCTGTTGACATATATATGATTGTACGTATTAGTTTAGATAAGATAGTGTACCAATACCAAGTACCAACCGATATGTTAGATATATGGAAACACTAAATTAACTTACTCGGGTACAATGTGGGTTTATAAAAATTGTATTAGGATTTTTTTTATAGATCGTTTTATTCTACACAACTACTGTCTACATAATATTGTTATATCTCTGACGCATTAGCATATCGTCTTGTTTTGCTCAGCTACTAAATACGAGTTTTTGCATGTGAAAAGGGCACAGACAGACTGACAGACTCGGCGGGGGACTTTATTTTATAATATCCATAACTATATAGGCGATAGTATCGCCACGTATCGCCCTGTGAAGATTGGCCCATAGAGTTTGTATCGAACGAGACACGGACGAGACTTTCGCCGCCATTCTCTCGCTCGTGGAGATAGGCTTCACTCGTCAGAATCGTAGCAAATGGCATTTGATAGTCTCTTGGGATAAAAGGCGTGATGAAAGATAGATTCGCTCGCGTTTCTGTTACAAAATAGATTTAGATCACGACCTACCATTGGGGATATTACACCGCTGGGAAACTTGAACAAATTAAAGTTTAAATAAATAAATTTAATTAAGTGGGGTCCAGATGCTATTGCAAATTTTTATTGAGGTCCAGAAAAAAACATAGTAGCTAGGTTGATAGCTGAACAACTTCGCAGCTATGTCAGTCCATTCTGCGGCTGCAGCAACTTCATAAGGCGATTTAAGAAATTGAGATAGCTTCCCTATCTCTGCAAAATCTTGAAATCTTGCAGCAAATTCCTTCCCAAGATCTGATTTAAACCTTAAAAACACTGCTATTTATCTACCTACGAAAGTTAAACTAACTTGAATAGGTAGGTAAGTTATTTTACAATATTTGGCGGTCCAAACCGCGGTCCGCCTGTTGCCAACCGATGATCTAATTGAACAAAACACATCTTCACGGCCTATATACCTTGCGGTATGACCAGAGACACCATAACAATAACCTATACTAATATTATAAAGAGGAAAGATTTGTATTTTTGTGTGTGTGTATATTTGTAATGAATAAACTCAAAAACTACTGTGCCGATTTCAAAAATTCTTTCACCATTGGTAAGCTACATTCACCCTGAGTGACATAGGGTATATTCTATTTTCAAAAAAATTAGGGATCCCTACTAAAACTCCAATAATGTAACCCAAGGTGTAAAAAAATGACCTAAGAAATTCCTTACATCGCGTGCGCTGCGAAAACTATTGATGATATAGAGGTAGTGGTAGTGGTAGAGGGTAGGGGTTGGGGGTAGGAGTAGAAGTAGGGGTAGGGGTAGGGGCACGGGTAGGGGTGGGGGTAGGGGTAGGGGTAGGGTATATTTTATTTTGTTCGTAAATATCCACGGGCGCAGCCGGGGGCGGAATGCTAGTTAATAATAAAGCTGAAGAGTATTTATGTTTGTTTGAGCGCAATCTCTGGAACTAACAGTCGGATTTGAAAAAATATTTTTGCATTTGATAGCCCAATTCTTGAATGTTATAGGCTATATAACATCACGCTACGACCCATAGGAGCGGAGCAGTAACTATTAACGCTAGTGCAACCGGATCTGTCATAGTATTCTGACCTCCGCAGCACGAGGACACCATTAAAAGCTCCCTCCGGCTTCAACTCCAAATGCTCAACCAAATTACACTACTATCTATTTATCTATCACCAGCTTTCCACCCCGGCTTCGCCCGTGATGCCTATATTAAATTTCATCCCCTATGGTCTTGAGTTCATATGAAAATCCAAAAGAAAAAATCACATTAAATTTTTCCCTAATTTTCCAATTTTCCGAGCAACTTTTCCAAAAAACCTGATTCGGACTACTACGAACATTTAAAAAAAATACTAAATCAGTCCACCCGTTCTCAAGTAATGCGCTTACCAAGGAACAGCATTTAAGACTATGCCGTGCGGTTGCACCCGCGTTTATGGTTACTGGTGTTATATAACCTATATAATAAGAAATGGGCTATCAAACGCAATAATATTTTATGAAATCCGACTGGTAGTTCCAGAGATTAGCGCGTTCAAACTTATAAAACTAATAATTACAATCTATTTTCAGTGTCTTATTTTGTTATTACTATATCCTCTGAGGCTATAACCGTATTTGTAATTGTGTATTTGTTCTAATTACGTTTTTGTAGTAATTTAGCAAATAACAAATAAACGTTTGTGGGTTTTTCTAAACACATCAAAGAAGGCAAATAGCAAATTCAATGAATGCATGGAAGTTATTTACCAAATAGTGAGACAATATACCTACCAATGCGGCTGTGTAAATTTGGCACCCCCAAATGAGATTTTTCAGTTTTTTTAAGGTTTGTTTGTCCAACTCAAAAACTCTTTGTCCACATATTTTCATTTGTCCATCCTTTAGAGATATAGTTATGCGTGAGATAAGTATATACCTATCTTAGGATTTTAACTTTGTCGTGGGATCTCCAACTTCCTAGGGGTGGAATTGCTTCATTAAGGTGTAGTCTGTTTGTCCACCTCGGAAACTTATTTGTCCACCACATATTGTCGTTACCATCACACCCTTAGGGACACATAGTTATGCGTGAGTTTATTCTCTATATCTAAGTATTTTCACTTTGACGGGGGATCTCTAGCTTCTTTAGGGGCGAATCGCCTGTCTGCTGGTTTGGATCATTTGCCACCTTAGATACTTGTTTTTCAAACCCTTAGTGTAGTTTGAACGTACCCGAAAATTCAAAAATCCGGGTTTTTTTCCTAGAAAATGTTTATAACCAATTGAACAAATAAACAGCTATTTCACTTAGATATATTGAATAAGTAACTATATGCTAAATTATAGTAATCCACCTGTTATTTACAGAGAAATTGGGAATAGTTTATCCCAGAAAATGGATATGAGAACTTATTTAGCGCGGTATTTTAGTGTCAGCATTTTTCATTCGCAACCAGTCACAGAGAAAGGCCGTGCAATACAATTAAAATATTGTAATGCATTGTTCTCCCTTATCGTTGCAAATGTTGCAATGCATTAATTAATATCGCTTAGTGATATACTTGTTAGGGTCCTGTTGCCAACTAGGTCATAAACCTTGCATACTCCATTAGGAAATAATTATATGATCTAATCTAGTGAAAATGTTTTAAAAAAAGAGACTTCCGCTTGATCTTCCGCTGGGTACCCTGGGATTGTAACACGGTTTCGGGAGCTGTAAGGCAAAAAAAAAAAAGAAAGATGAGAAATAAACAAACAAATATATTTTGTTATATCTTTGACGGATTAGATAGCATACGCCATGAATGCATACGCCTTGATTCACTTATACTCAGGTCCTAAACATGTTTAATACTCGTAAACCTTCTATCTAATAGTCAAAACAGCAACCATAATCCGTTTTTTTTTTCGTGAAAATGTCACACACAGACAGATGGTTTCTCTTTGATCGGCACAGAAATCTTTCGGATTGGTCCCATTGGAACATATAATTTTGAAATACTTTTTGTTTTTAGACAGGAACTCCTGAAATGGTATGGCTGGGGCTACACGGACTCGAAGTTTCTGCTTGATGGTCATATCGCCACATTTACAGGGGACAGGTGAGTCGATCGCACTATACTCTCCGTAAAAATGACAGCTGCCAAACTTTTGATGTATTTTTCTTCTTCTTCTTCTTTTGAGATATGGCAACAGTGCTGACTTTCGTCGCAATTCTGCCAGTCTCCAGTGTTTAATCTTGTGCAATAGTAAGCCGATAAATCGGTAGCTAAGATTATCCCGCCGACTGTGATATGTCTTAATCACAACCATAACAGCGCGGCCGGGATTAAACCGGATTCCACATCACGCCATGACGAAAACGCGTGCGGTCGGCGCCATGACCGGATGTGGAATCCTATTCTATTTTTATTCTCTTTCAAAATGGCTCCATCAGGGTTTTGATGATTCCGCCAATGTCAAGTATTATAGACGTCACAGTAACAATAAGCCGATAATCGGTAAGAAGGATGCTCCCGCTGACCGTGACATGTCCTATTCACACTATAGGTTATAGGTCAGTGCCTATTCATCACTGACTAATCACAACCGTCACTGGATTCCTCATCACGTCTCCTCAGGCGCGTGCGATATACACCAAGGCGTGACGTGAAATCCCTAATATTTAGATGGAAAAGCCTCTTGTTTTTTGGATTAGTAAGGGAATCGTCTTCAGCTGGGTACCCAGGGCCGATAAACACGGCAACCCGTTGAGATATAAAAAATATTAGTATTATTGAAGGTATTGATATGTACGAGTTATATTCGGGTCTCCTACATTATCTCTAAAATGTTTTGATATAATTTTAGAATATAATTATATATATAAGAATATAAGATATAAAATTACATTCTATAATTATTCATTTGCTATAATTTTTTTTAAACCTAAAATCGATTTCTGTAATTTTCAAAATCACTATTATCAAAATATATAAAATTAAGTTCTATAATTATTCATTTGCTATAATTTTTTTTTTTACCTTAAAATCGATTTTTGTAATTTTCAAAATCACTATTATCAAAATATATAAAATTACATTCAATAATTATTTATTTGCTACAATTTTTCTTTTGTCTAAAATCGATATCCGTAATTTTCAAAATCACTATTATCAAAATATATAACATTAAATGATCTAATTTATAATTTGCTATAATTTTCGTTTTATCTAAAATTGTTTTCTATAATTTTCAAGATGTCTAAATTATCAAAAGGTACAACAATTAATTATCTAATGATTAATTTGCTATATTTTTTCCAGTTTATTTGCGAAATATTTATTAATATATAAAAATCTTCCTTTCTTATTATAAATAATATATATATAGGTATCATATCCGTTATCAACAAGTGATGGTTGTTTAGGTATTTATGAGTTTCTGGCGCTTCGCCGTCCGCTACCGCGGAACGCTCGCTTCGCTCGCTCGTCTCGCTCGCTCGTCTCGCGCTCTGGTTTTAGCACTATTCGAACCACGCTCCTCGCTAACCTATTTTTATTTACAAATTAGGGGAATAGGAATCGAAAATTACATTTTAATAATAGTACTTATTTAAATTGATTACATTATAGAAAATTACTTTTTATGATTATATATTTATAAATGTAAATAGAATGAAGTTATACGTTTAAAAATATAGTGAGCACACTTATTTTAACAATCCATTAGAGCAAATGATTTTATAGATTAATAAATTTATAGAAAATGAATTTATATATTTAGAAAATTATAATAACTGCAATTATAGAAAAGTAACCATTAGTGCAACTGAAATTCGAGATTATAAAAATTATAAGACTTGAGATTATATATTTTCAAAATTATAGTAACAGCAATTATAGAAAAGTAGCCATTAGTGCAATTGAAAATAGACATTATAAAAATTATAGGACTTGAAATTATAGATTTTGAAAATTATGGCAACTGCAATTATAGAAAACAATACGTTATAGGAATTAATATTATAGATTTAAAAAAAAAATCAAACAAATTTATAGATTTTTAAAATTACAGGACCTAAATTTATAGAAAATGAATATTTATAGCAACTAAAATTATAGCTTCTGAAATTATATATTTTATTTTAGAGCATTTGAGAGGATACCGTTATATTCACCAGTGCTTTACATAAATGGTTTATAATATATAAAATTTCCGTGTCACAAGTTAGTTGCCATACTCCTCCGAAACGGCTTGACCGATTTTTATAAATTTTTTGTGTATGAGTACAGGGCCCACGATTGGTCGTAATCTATTTTTCATACCCCTAAGTGATAAGGGTAGGGTTAGGGGTAGGGTGCAGGCAAGCCAACAATGTCTGCCGGGTCCGCTAGTTTTAATTTATTTATAAAACAATAAAATGTAACTCATTAGGACATCATGTTGCCAATCTCAAGTATTACATATAGACGTTACAGACGTTCCCGCCGACCTTCATGTCCTGACTAATCCCAACCAGCGCGGAATCCTACTCTATTCTCAATGGTGATGATTCCCTAGCATTACTTAGTGTCATGTTGTGCAATTTACGTGAAGGAGTTAGCAAACAGTGGTGTGGTCTCGCGAAAATGTAAAGTTCATTTACCTACTCTTTACACTGGGCAGTGTGCACGAAATACGAACAAACCGCCCGGCTTCTCTTTAAAATATATCAAAGTAGGTATATTTTCTTGTATAGACATCTGACAGTATATTTTCAATGATGTTATATATAAGCGTTTCCTCAATAAACGTTGCGCATAATTTAATGATTTAAATCAATTTAGATTTGGGTTTAAAGAATTTTTATTAGTCATAAAATAACTTTATTGTACATTGCAATCACTTACAATGAGCAATTACATATTAAATATTTGAACTATTTTTAAAATTCAAATAGGACTTCAATATCCTTGTGATTATGATATTATATATTATATTGGCATTCCGTGCATTTCTTGTATAATGTGTGGTCACATATAAAATTGCATTTGTCAAGTTATTTGAGAATGCATACTATCATCGAGAATATTGTTACGAGCTAGGGTTCGAAGAGATTTAAAATACCGATTAAATAGACAAACTTTACTTCAACACCACAAAAATACAGTTAAATAAATGAAAACACTAGAATAACACTTAGTCGCACTAAATTCCACTTCACTGTTTCGCTTTGATCGCTCTGATTCGCACTGTGTCCTCCCGGCGACGATCCTCTGTTTATATTGCCCTCCGAACATTCGAGAAACGCCGAGATTGTTGTATAAAGTTGTAGACGCGTCTCGATGCGGCTCGGTGCCAAATACCTACACATAGACCGCGCCCGATTTTGGTACCTATGGCTAGGCACATACGGTCCATTTTCGTTTGTACTTGATTCTCTCTGGATGTTTCTAGAGACGTCTATCGACCTTGATGTGTTTAGGTATTTATTTGTGCGATTTAAGTACCTATTCGTTACACTGCCCCCCGCTTAGACTTGCTCGTCCCGAGCAATATTCGAGCCTTTGTAAGGAGCCAGTCGATCAATATGGACAACCTTTAACTGTCCACGCGGGCATCGTTGGATCCGATAGGTCACGTCATTGATCCTCGTGATGACCTTATACGGGCCTTCCCAGCGGTTCTGCAGCTTGGGAGATTTGCCTTTTCGGCGTTTCGGGTTGTGCAGCCACACCAACGATCCTTCGTCAAAACCGTTACTATTGAAGTTCCTATCGTACCTGGTCTTCATCTTTGTACTGGCCACAAGACTGCTCTGACGAATCTGGTCATGTATGTCGCACATCTTGTTTTTCAGGTTCGATACGTAGTCACTTACAGGTTGCGGCGCATCCGGAGGTCCGCCGGTCAGGAGATCAACTGGTAGTCGGAGTTCTCTCCCAAAGTTGGCATAAGCAGTCACCTTTATGCTTTCATGCTCTGCGGATCGATATGAGAGCAAGAACAAGGGAATATATCGGTCCCAGTCCCTCTGGTGATCCTCAACCAGTTTCGCCAAATGAGTCTCCAAAGTGCGGTTGAACCTTTCAACCATTCCGTCGGACTGTGGATGATACGCCGTAGTCCTCGTTTTATTTATTCCCAGGAGACGGCATACTTCCTGGAACAACTGCGACTCAAAGTTACGCCCTTGATCAGAATGTATCTCCATTGGTAGCCCGAACCTGCAGAATACTTCGTTGACCAACTTAGTCGCCACTGTTGTCGCTTCCTGGTTGGGAATTGCGAAGACCTCCGGCCACTTCGTGAAGTAGTCCATCACGACCATAAAGTACTTGTTCCCGTCTTCAGTGATTCAGTTGATTCTCTCTGGATGTTTCTAGAGACGTCTATCGACCTTGATGTGTTTAGGTATTTATTTGTGCGATTTAAGTACCTATTCGTTACACTGCCCCCCGCTTAGACTTGCTCGTCCCGAGCAATATTCGAGCCTTTGTAAGGAGCCAGTCGATCAATATGGACAACCTTTAACTGTCCACGCGGGCATCGTTGGATCCGATAGGTCACGTCATTGATCCTCGTGATGACCTTATACGGGCCTTCCCAGCGGTTCTGCAGCTTGGGAGATTTGCCTTTTCGGCGTTTCGGGTTGTGCAGCCACACCAACGATCCTTCGTCAAAACCGTTACTATTGAAGTTCCTATCGTACCTGGTCTTCATCTTTGTACTGGCCACAAGACTGCTCTGACGAATCTGGTCATGTATGTCGCACATCTTGTTTTTCAGGTTCGATACGTAGTCACTTACAGGTTGCGGCGCATCCGGAGGTCCGCCGGTCAGGAGATCAACTGGTAGTCGGAGTTCTCTCCCAAAGTTGGCATAAGCAGTCACCTTTATGCTTTCATGCTCTGCGGATCGATATGAGAGCAAGAACAAGGGAATATATCGGTCCCAGTCCCTCTGGTGATCCTCAACCAGTTTCGCCAAATGAGTCTCCAAAGTGCGGTTGAACCTTTCAACCATTCCGTCGGACTGTGGATGATACGCCGTAGTCCTCGTTTTATTTATTCCCAGGAGACGGCATACTTCCTGGAACAACTGCGACTCAAAGTTACGCCCTTGATCAGAATGTATCTCCATTGGTAGCCCGAACCCGCAGAATACTTCGTAGACCAACTTAGTCGCCACTGTTGTCGCTTCCTGGTTGGGAATTGCGAAGACCTCCGGCCACTTCGTGAAGTAGTCCATCACGACCATAAAGTACTTGTTCCCGTCTTCAGTGGCCGGGAACGGTCCAGCAACGTCCACCGCAATTCGTTCCCATGGAGCGCCAACATTGTACAGCTGCATACGTCCCCTCGTACGTGTCGTAGGTCCCTTCACGGCCGCACATACTGTGCACTTGCGACACCAATCCTCGACATCTTGCCGGCAATGAACCCAATAAAATCGTTTCCTGATTTTCGCCAGGGTTCGATTCATGCCCAGATGTCCTCCCGAGGATCCATCGTGCACGGACTCAAGCACTGCGCGCACCTTTGATCTAGGCACGACCAGCTGCATCAATGTCTCCTGTCCACTTGGCGACTCCCACTTGCGGTACAGCAACCCGTTGTGCAGCACTAGACTTTCCCACTGAGCCCAGTAGCTTTTCGTGGTGGAACTCATGGCTGATACAACATTCCAGCCGGGCCTTGGAACATTCTGCGTCTTCCATTCCATTATCGGCGCCAAGTTGTTATCCTTGAGTTGCTCGTCTCTCGTCCTCTCGTTCGCCCATTCGTCACTAAGGTTGTTAGTCGTAATCACTTTGATGACAGAATCACCGATTTCACGCCTCGAGCAGTGTTTACAACCTTCAGGGCACGGCCTGCGTGACAGTGCGTCAGCGTTGCCATGCGTCCGTCCTCGTCGATGTTCGTTCGTCATTTCACATGGCGTCCCGTTGACCTCGCCGGCGATCACCAGACTGTTCCCGTCAAAAACTTGTCGGATGGTAACTTTTGGGGTTGTGTCACGATCAGCCAGTACCCGCCCCACGGCTCTGGCTGTTACTCGTTTCCCGGAAGCTCCGTAGTTACGGCACGGACATCAGCTCCGACGTCCCGTTTCGGCACTCGTTGATCCGTGCCTTGTCGTTTAAGCGCTGGGCAGCTAGCTTTAAGGTGCCCCAGCTTGTGGCAGTTGAAGCAGCGGGGTAAGTAGCTACGCCTCTCTGTTACAGGTGTCGTTGTTGGAGTAGCCTCCTCCGCCACTTGTCGCAATCGCTGAGAACGAGGCTCCTGTCTCACGGCTTCCACCTCTAGAGCATGGGCCAGTGCATCTTTCAGGGCGCTGTGGTGGCCCAGACGAACTGCAGCTCTGACCTCCATGCTGCGGATGCCGTCATTGTGTTTGTCGCCGTACCTGGAGTCCATTGCCTCGATCAGGTTCCCGTACGGCAGCTGTCTGGAGAGGCTTCCAAAACAGACAGTGCGCGGCCTCTTAAAGCCACTGTCAAGGCGGTCAGAGATTGCTCGTCTGTCCAGCCGTTGGCAGAGGCGACCGTTTGGAACTGCAATTTGTACGCTGTCCAGGACGTAGTCCCGTCGTACGGCGGCACCTTGACTCGGGGGCCGGAGACGATGGCGCCTCCAGAAACAGGAGCGGTCAGCTTCAGTTTCCTTACTTCATTCTGGAGCCCCTTGCATTGGCTGTCAAGTCGTGCCTCCAACTCTCCGTAGCGGTCGTCAAGTCTTGCATCCAGTTCTCTGCTCATCCTAGTCTGTATTTCCTTGCAATGCTGTTGGAGGTCTTCATAACGAATGTCGAGGTCTTCGATTCTCTCCTCGTGCATGTCTGTAACCCTCTGTAGCTGCTTCACCTCCATAGTCACCTTTCCCAGTGATTCTGAAAGCAGCTCCTTTAGGCTAGCAGACTGCTCCTTGAACAGCCGGCAGGTCTGCTCCTCCCGAAGTCTGGCCTCCTCCTCTTGTCGTCTGCCCTGCTCCTCCAATAGCTGCCGAGTCTGTTCCTCCTGACGTCTGGCCTGCTCTTCCTGACGCCTGGCCTCCTCCTCCTGTCGTCTGGCCTGCTCCTCCAATAGGTGTCGAGTCTGCTCCTCCCGAAGTCTGGCCTCCTCCTCTTGTCGTCTGGCCTGCTCCTCCTGTCGTCGGGTCTGCTCCTCCTGTCGTCGGGTCTGCTCCTCCTGTCGTCGGGCCTGCTCCTCCTGACGTCGGGCCTGCTCCTCCATCAGCCGAAACAGCATCCCCATATCGAATGCCTGAGGAGCACCCGCAGAACCCGCAGCACCCGTATCAACTCCAGCGGCAGCTCCAGCACCAACAGCAGCAGTCCCAGCAGCACCAGCAGCGGCTCCAGCAGCAGCAGTCTCGTCGACCTCCTCGCCGTGATGTCAAGCAGTAGTTTGTCGTGTTTTGGGTCGCCGTGATGACGACGACTCACGTGGTGTTACCGGCATTTTTTAATCCCACACTCCTGACACCAATTTGTTACGAGCTAGGGTTCGAAGAGATTTAAAATACCGATTAAATAGACAAACTTTACTTCAACACCACCAAAATACAGTTAAATAAATGAAAACACTAGAATAACACTTAGTCGCACTAAATTCCACTTCACTGTTTCGCTTTGATCGCTCTGATTCGCACTGTGTCCTCCCGGCGACGATCCTCTGTTTATATTGCCCTCCGAACATTCGAGAAACGCCGAGATTGTTGTATAAAGTTGTAGACGCGTCTCGATGCGGCTCGGTGCCAAATACCTACACATAGACCGATTTTGGTACCTATGGCTAGGCACATACGGTCCATTTTCGTTTGTACTTATTCTCTCTGGATGTTTCTAGAGACGTCTATCGACCTTGATGTGTTTAGGTATTTATTTGTGCGATTTAAGTACCTATTCGTTACAATATGTATGTGGTACGAGTATATTTATATACATACCCCCTTATTCATAAACGTTTATTAGCAACGTTTTTGTTAAAATGTGTTTTGTTTCTTTCTATTATTAGTAAAGACAGGTTTGTTAGAGAGTGACAAAACATATTTTAACAAAAACGTTGCTAATAAACGTTTATGAATAAAGGCCTTAGTATTTATCAAATAGCTTTGTTTCCCTATATATAACCTCCAGTAGGTGTTAGGACTACTAACTAGAGTCCTTATTATATGATCTTGAATTCATACAAAGATACCATAGAAATAAGCACTTTCACTCTTTCCCGTATTCTACATTTATCCGGGCAACTTTTCCAATGTTTCTTTCTACTGTTCTGACCTTGTCCTTACAATTACGAACACTACAAAAAAACTCAGCCAAATCGGTCAAGCCGTTCTCAAGTGAAGATCTTTCATTATAATAATATTATAAAGAGGAAAGATTTGTATTTTTGTATGTTTGTTACGAATAAACTCTAAAACTACTGGACGGATTTTGATCATTCTTTCACCATTAGAATGCTACATTATCCCTGAGTAACATAGGCTATATACCATCACGGCAAGGCGACGGGAACGGGGTGGGCAAAGGTGAACATGACAAAAGCTATGTATGAAGTGTATGTTTGCCAACATTCTGAAATAGACACGTACGAAGTCTTGGGAAACAGAGTAGGGGTAGGGGTAGGTATAGGGTATATTTTATTTTGTTCGTAAATATCCTCGGGCGAAGCCGGGGGCGGAAGGCTAGTATATTATAAAGAGTTAAAATTTATTTTTTGTATGTTTGTTTGTAATGAATAAACTCGAAAACTACTAAACCGATTCTAAAATTTCTTTCACTAATAGAAAGCTACGATATCCCTGAGTGACATATATAGGCTATATTTTATATTGTTCGAATATATTCACGGGCGGAGCCAGGGGCGGAAAGTCTATTATTTAAATAGAACATTTTTTTATAAGTAGGTACTATGTATTTGTATAAAAAACTAGTTCTCGGATCAGTATTAACTATTTTTTTGTGTCACGGGTTGCCTTACAGCTCCCGAAACCGTGTCACGGTGCCAGGGTACCCAGCGGAAGACCAAGAGGGAAGGCTCGTTCAGCCTCTTGTATTTGTAAAAACCCATTGGTACATGGCCGGAATCTCGACTCGAAGTCGTGGTCTGCCTAGGCCACCGACGCAGTATTATCTAAAGATATTCTATTAAAATCCAGATCCGTATATTTTGGATCACTATATAAATAAATAACCATTGATATCCATGATAGTGAAATATGAGGATGTCTAAGGCGTAGCCTCTATGTGCCTATTTGATAATATAGATGATGAAATTTCGCACTCAGTCGCGAAACAAAGGACAATAAAACTATATGTTTTCTTATATATTATGTTGTGGGTAGGTATATACTTACAATAGCAAATAACATCGGTCGCCTAGATATGGTACTTATCTTTATAATATGTGGCCACACTGCAAGGTCTAAAAAGTCATGATTGTACACAAGCCCTGACCTACGTGTTTCAACCCACAAATCAAAATCTCCTTTGTTTATAATATGGACTTAATAGAAATATGAGAAAATCGTACCCTCGTGTCACTTCCATACTGTTTCTTCACTTGAAGTAAAGTTGGAGTCCACGTCATGTCATGGCGGAAAACGCACGCGCCCTGTCGTGACATGATGGCGAATTCTGATGGTTGTGTGGCGGGAGCATCTTAACTACCGAATAATCGGCTATTGTTTGTTACTATAGCGTCTATAATACTTGACATTGGCAAATCATCGATTAACATTGATCGAGCCATTATAAAATAAGAAGAAGAAGTATAAAGTTGAAGCGATTCAATTAATCATATGAATCGATCCGATCTACTTTGAATCGATTAATCGCTTGTTTTACTTATTTTAATTTTTCTATATTCTACACTGGCTGTGCCTTATATTTGCACCCGCGTTAATAGTTACTGATCTGTCCCTTTAGGTCGAAGCGTGATGTTATATAGCATAACCGTATGTACGTATGATTTACCTAATATGTTTGTAGAGGGACCTCTATATTAACGATATGTAAATATGTAGACTGTTTTGTGTATACTTACATAGTACTATGTTGTTTCTTAATGCATCGGACTCTATAGCTTATTCGTTAGGGCAAATGACTGGGTTCGATTCCAGCTAACGTTTGTTTATTTAATTATTGAAGGAATAAAAGAATAAAATTATTTACGTTCACACAACAGTACCTACTTATAAAAAACTTAAAATAAAAAAATATCCTGAATAGGCTCCGAAAATTTTTATATAGCTGAAAAATCCAAAGGAGTGATATGAAAAAGCCACTGGCGAAACCGGGGCGGAAAGCTAGTAAGTAGGCGTGTGCGAAAATTTTGAATAATTCGATTTTATTTTCGGATATCGAATTTCTTTCTAAATTATTCGCGTATTGTTAATATTATTTGCGAATTTTTGATAATTTTAAATTTAGGGGTTGTTATGTTCGATATTCAAATATGAAATTAACAATTAATATACATTTTATTTAAACGAAAATATGATTACACAAATTTAAATCAAAAAGTATACTATTCGTTAGTAAAATATTTTGATACATATTGTGATGGAATTTAAATTGAAAACAATAGAAAATCCAGTGATATTTCGATACTTCGCGAATTATTCGAAATTTTTCGTATTATTCATTTTTTTTTCGAATTATTCGTCGAATTTCGAATAATTTGAAAAATCGAGCTATTCGAAAAATTCGAACGCTATTCGCACACCCCTACTAGTAAGTAAATATACCAGGTCCGCGTGGAATGGTGGCAATAATACTAAAGAAGTGACGCGTTGCAGCAACAGACTTGCCATCTTACTTGGATTCCACATCCGGTCATGGCGACATACGCACGCGTTTTCGTCGTGGCGTGATGTGGAATCCAGTTTAATCCTGTTCGCGCTGTGATGGTTGTGATTAATCAGTGATTAATAAGACATATCACGGTCGGCGGGATTATCTTAAATACCGATTTATCGGCTATATACACTATAAAGGCTATAATACTTGACATTGGCAAATCACCGATGAACATTGGTGGAGCCATAATAAAAAAGAAGAAGAAGAAGATTATGTTACTTGTGTCTCTGGTCACACTGCCAGGTATAGAAGCCGTGAAGGTGTGTATGTTTTGTTTAGTTTTGTTAATGACTAAAGGAATGATATTAGGTAAATAGCGTTTCTGGTAAGTAAATATAAATATAATCCATACAATAACAATTCGAACTTTGATACGAATGTCAAATATATAAAAATTTAAACATCAATGTTAGCCAATAAACAGTGTGCTGTTTACCTTTAGTTTAATTCTATTCATGGACGTAAAAAAGGAGAGGACGGATCGCCGCTAAGACAAAAGTGAAGCAACCAAGTTATGCCAGTTTCATTGTATATACGAGCCTCACGCACACATTCTCATTCGGTTATGCTGATCAGCCGCCATTAAGAAAATAAAATGCAATGCCGTCTTATGTAGTAAAATTATGCAAAAACAACTCCATTTACTCATAAAAAATCTCAAGAAATCACATTTGATAGGTAAGTTAGTAATTTACCACATATTCTACAATTTAAAGATATATTAGAGATAAATAAAATCGGTAGCACACATGCACGCTTGGTGCTTCACTTTTGTCTTAGCGGCGATCCGTCCTCTACTTTTTTACGTCCATGGTTTTATTAATATTTATTAGCTATGGTTTTTAATTCAGTTTTTTTTTTCAGAAATAAACATAGATTTATAATGTTGTCGATTCGAATTAAAAACGTAGTTTTAAAGTAAATTTAAATGCCTATAAAATAAAATAGAAAAATAAGAACTGAACTCTTATTCTTTTTTTCAAAATCGACAACATTATTTTCCCAACGTACCTACCTATTCGAACTGGCCACTCGTTAGGTATAGCCTCACAAATACCATCGGCTAAAAGATGAAGAATTGGTCTTCCGCTGGCTCAGAGATTGATTACACGATAACACGTGAAGAAAAAAAAATTTTCGTATTTCAAAAAGTTCCATAAAACAACCAAGTTACATTTGTTTACAGATACTCAATCGGTAATAAACCCTTGCCGGCGTTAATACCGTTTGTCCTGGAGAAGTTCAGCGTGGATATTTCAAAACCACCCAAAATCCCATCGCTACCGACCTCCTATCAGGAGAGCAGGCTACCCAATGAGGTAAAGGTGGAATTGGAGAGGGTAGCCCAGGTCAGCGTGGATGGCATGGACAGGTATGTAAAAAGTTTGTACGGTTGTTTCGTCAAAACGGCTGATGTACGAAAGGAGATGTTTCATTTTAATCTAGATATATAATGCTAGAAAAATAAAAAGGATGAATAGTATGCCATACCGCAACGAACAAAAGCGTGTTTTCTGATAAATGTTTTTTTTTTATTAAAGATTGTTTCGTGCCCATGGCCAGACGTTGAGAGATGTGATGCACGTGCGGGAGAACTCCTTCCCGAGGATACCGGACGCGGCCATATGGCCGGAAACACATGATCAGGTAAACAACATTTTTCGTAGTGCATTATTGAATTAGACACAGAAAAAGAAAGGTTTGCACACACAAGGCCTGGTTGTCTGCAATGTCGGTGAAGATTTTAATTTAGTATTAGACTACCTTTCCGGCCCGGCTTCGTCCGTGCTGCCCATATTAACTTTCATCCCCTATTAAGGTCTTGATAGAGATTTTGTATCATGCGACCGTAGCACAAACAATGCTCTATCGCGTCTATCTGATAAATCATCTGATCTTAGGAAGAGTCGCGTAGATATCATAACGTTCTATCGATTTTTGTGAGCACGAATAATTATATCGTCTCTTTTTGACGTTTGAATGTCATACATCTAAATTATTATATTGGAGGGTATGATCCCACCAAAAACATAAATGTGAAAATGGGTGCCAAGTTCTTTAGACAATCCTGAAATGTATTTATAAGAACGTATAACATTCTTTACTAAACATAAAACACGATTTCTTGTTTTTCCCTGCTACAACAATGTTTGCCATTTAAAAATATGACTTTATGAATTTAAATAGTGAAATTATTTACACAAAGCAAATAACTTATGATCTATTGAACCTCAACATTTGACTTGGCTAGTTTTTACCAGCAAATCTAATATTTAGAAGAATAGAACCTTACAATACAGAAACAATAACTTTCATAAGACGTATAACATAAAGATGATAAATTGATTAGCTAAATATAAGTTGACTAGTATGTGAAAACTAGCCTAGGTAGGTATGTATTTACCTACTTAATTATTTGCATTATTATTAACTAGCTTAAAAATTTAATTTAAAAATGTTAATATTAAAGTAACGGTATATCACTTTCCAGCCCTCTCAACTATGTATCTGTACAAAAAAATTAAATGCAAGTAGGTACCTAATCTAACTCCATTTTTAGTTCTCGTCGAATGTTTTATTTATGTTTTTCTCGTGACGTTTTCACAGTTAACACTAACAGATTGATGTGATAAAACGCCAGTGTTGCCACTTTATATCGCACCTCTTATTTGTTGTGATCATCGATGACGGTATCGAAGGTAGTCGATAGCCTAATTCGTAGGACGGTGGACTTGAAACCGGAGGTCCTGGGTTCGAATCCTACCCCCTGCCAAAATGCTAAGCACCAATTTTCTTAAAGAATATGTGCTTAAATCGACTCCTCGTGCTTCGGAGGGCACGTAAAGCCGGCGTCCGGTCCCCAACCCGCCTGCAAGCGTGGTGACTATGGCAATTGGCCATGCTACATATTTATAATATACATTTTTTATAATTTGTTTTGAAAATATAGCTCATTTTAAGAAACTAATTTCGATATTTTTGTTTTTTATCCATTGCGTCTATTTTTAATATATTTTACAAATTTTACCCGCGAAAAGTAAACGTGACGTCACAAGAATTTAGAACAGGATTATAATCTTGGCCACTACACATAAAAAGTGACAGTCAATCAAATTAACGTCAAGCAAACGTCAGTCAAGGTCGACTAACCTAAAAATTACTCTTGTTTCTATACTCGTGTTTATATTTATTTAAATTGAATAGCTTTTTACAATGGCAAGTAAATAGTGTTTCATCCCGTCATGTCCTAACAACAAAGAAAATAATTACACGTAAAATATAATTTATAAAGATGTCATTCAAAGATTGACGATTGCCCTTTTTTGTAGGCAAAGGTATTTTTTTTCATACTGCTTATGATGACGTCATACATCGGTCAAATTAAGGTTATTGTTTTTTATTGAATATCTTAAAAAGTATAGACTTAATTTAAAATCTGATAAATAAAAATTGTACTGAAAGCTTATATCTCGAAACGGTTTCGAGATCTTCGTTCCTGTTTAAAAAGTTAGCATGGCCAATTCCTCTCAATGAGCACCACTAAAAAAAATGGTGCACTAGAGGGAGACCAGGATCCAGCAGTGGGTCTTAAAAGGTTGATGATGATGATGATCGATGTATGTTGTGATAAATAAAAATCATATTTTTAAATATTTTTTTCAAATTCCCGTCAAAATAAAGATTGACAGACAGTTATTATAGCAGGGGCGCCGGAGGTGTCGAGCGTGGGGTGTTTTCTAGCGAAGCGAATTTGGGCTTAAAATTTTATTACAAGTGCGCCATTTTGAAATTACTTACCCAGTTTTTATCAAATTTAAAGCACCCCAAATATTACAGTTTTATCATTATTTTAATGTTTTTGCCTTTTTCGTCTTTTTTTGCTTGTTTAAACAATGAAAACATTTTTTTTTAAATGGCAGAATATTATCACCTGCACAGCTTTTACTCGAAACATTTTTCTCTAAGAGCAATACTTTTCGAGATACTTAACAAAAACCAAAAAAAAATCCAAAAAAACAAATTTCGCAATGAAAAACTACTTTCAAAGACTTCTTAAAGATGTAGTTATTTGTATTTTTCCATTATTTTTCTTGTAATTTTAAGCCCAAATTCGCTTCATTGGAAAACACCCCGATTTTTAGCGGTTTTTTGAGGCCAACGAGGTCAACCGACACAAGTACATTATTGTACGATTTATTATCAACAAAAAAGTCCGCGGTAACTGTCATATATACAATAATATATCTTCGCCCTATACCTACCTACTTACAAGTTTTTTTATGAACACTTGTAAGTAAAATGTTACACTCCATTATCGTAATCAGGTTATTTTTATATTACCTAACTCCATAAATATTGTTATCTATGTATGAATAATATGACCGATAAACTACAGGTAAAAGGTGAACCTAAATTATGATAACACCTTATTGCACACGGCTTCACTCGCGCCAGTCCTTATATGATATCATACCCATCCTCAATATGATGTTTTTTATTATTTTTCTTTCTTCATGGGTTGCCTTATAGCTCCCGAAACGGTTTTACGGTTCCAGGGTACCCAGACCAAGTCTCCCTCGTTTAGCCGATGATATTTGTGAGACTATACCTAACGAGTGACCAGTTCTGTTGAGGTATTTAGATGTGGTTTGTCGAATCATGTACATAAGTTGTTAATTAAAAAACCCATTGGTACACGACCGGAATCGATCCCGTGGTCTGCCTAGTCAATACCAGACGTCTTAACTTAACCCTCAGCCATTTCGATGCGATTTTCGCCCCATTTGCTTAGATATCGATTTTTTATTGGGGTAGACAGAGAGTCCACAGGCCATACTCCTGTTAAAGACATACTAACGACCCGATTTGGTTTTACAACTATTTTCACACATCACACGTCACCGCAAGAATTTATGATTGCTACGGCGGAGTTAATTTCAATCTGCGCAATTATGTCCTCAATAATTTTGTTCTATCTCCAACAGACATACAACAACAGCATAGGTATTCCATTAAAGCGCGCTGCCGTCTACTTTTTCCCAGACGTCATTCTTCCTCGTGCAGCAGTAATTAAATCGACAGATATTGAAACCTGTATCGCGCTAGTGAAAATATTTAATAGATTACAACTTTCCAGCGACACCATTGAGCGACACACGTTTTAGTCGTTAGGGTGTAAGTACGGCCTCATGAGATAATATGCTGACTTTACAAAATGACTTCAGGTGGTACAAATAGTGGAGCTGGCCAAGAAGTTGAAGTTTGTGATCATACCGTACGGTGGGGGCACTTCCGTTTCTGGCTCTATAACCTGCCCAGCTAACGAGAGCAGACCAATAGTGGTGTTGGACACAAGTGATATGAACTCTATCTTATGGATTGATGGGGAACAACTTCTGGCGAGGATTCAGGTATGTACCTACAAAAACATAGCGACCTTGCGACATCAGTAAAAGTCTCCATGTTAACGAGCCTAGAGTTTTTTTTTTCACGGGTTGCCTTACAGCTCCAGTCCTCTGCCAGCATTTCCTTTCGCTTCTGCCATATAAACCCTTTTATTCATCTCTGACCCCTAAACTTCCACTATGCAAAAAATCATGTCGATCCCGTGAAAAACAAAAACAAATCTATCCCACGGAAACCATACATTTTTCGGAATAAAAAGTAGCCTTTGTGCTATTCCAGACTATAATCTATCTCTGTGCCAAATTTCATCCAGATCCGTTCAGCCGTTCTGGCGTGATTGAGTAACAAACATACATACATCCAAGTTTCGCGTTTATAATATTAGTGGGATATAAAAAATATATTGATCGATGGAAATATTAAAAGTACATACAAACGACGAGCATGTATGAAAGGTATGATGAATATAAAAGAAGCGAAAGAAGTATGTCAGAATCGTAACAAATGGCATTCAATTGTCTCTGCCTACCCCTCTTGGGATGAAAGGCGTGATGATAGATAGAGGAACTATTCATACAAACGGAGAAAACGTTTTACTAACCCAAAATATTATTTAGTTTATGTATAGTATGCACATTTCCTTTATTTTTTTCAAAATTCGTAATAGCTCAAAACTTAGACAAATTACAATTTTTGATAAAAAGGAAAACGTGATGACTTAGATTTTCACTATGTCAATAACATTAAAATTTCGTTGAAACTAGATACCGGGAGCTAAGATGTTACACTTCAAAATCGCTATGTATTCCAGGCAGGCATTATCGGCCAAGACCTGGAGCGAGAGATGCGTGCCCGCGGGTACACGGTGGGCCACGAGCCGGACTCTTACGAGTTCTCTACTTTGGGCGGTTGGGTCGCGACTCGGGCCAGCGGCATGAAGAAGAACACCTACGGCAACATCGAGGATCTCATCGTGCACACGAGGTCACTATTGTCCAAATCCTAAAATCCTGTATTTAATTTCGTTGCGATGGCGACAACAGTGACTTTTTTATACTAATAATAAAGCACTAGTTTGTTTGTTTGAAGGTTGGATTTGAAAAAAAAAATGAATTTAATTTTATAGTCCAATTGTTGAGGAAGGTTATAGGCTATATAACATCACGCTACGACCTAAAGGAGAGGAGCAGTAACCATTAACGCGGGTGCACAGCTTGTCAGGGCCGGATCGGCGCGTAACCAGCAAATCAAGTATTGTACAAAAAATATTAGAATTAGCAAGATGTATTCTTAAAGTATGTAAAATTATCTTTACTCTAAATGTAAAAAAATACATATCGCAAAGTCGGTTAAAAATATGCGTGAAATCGATTACTTTCAGGGCTTCATGCAACCTAGGTGTAGTTGATATTGACATATTTTTTACATTTAGAGTAAGTAGATTTAAGGGTCCATTAACTAGAACTTGCTATTTTTAATAAGTTTTGTACAAAATATCCACGGGCGGAGCCGGGGGCGGAAAGCTATATTAGACAAAATTGTTGCTATACTGTCGCCATCTCAGCGATATCTGACTCAGAATTTTTGGGATTGGGATTGAAATTTACATCAAGAGTTGACTCCCCAGGACGGTCACGCCCAGGGGTGTGTTGGAGAAGAGCTGCAGGGTGCCCAGGATGTCGTGCGGCCCGGAGTGGGAGCACGTCGTGATGGGCTCCGAGGGCTGTATCGGGGTCGTTACGGAGGTGCGTATGTGTTTTAATATACCGTGGTACTACTTTTATCACAAAAACGACTGATAAAATCGCTAAAATGATGACGTCACTTTGTCGTCTGCAAAACTGATGAAAATATATTATAAAAAAACTACTGCATGCAAAACAAAAATTAAAATGCAAATTGCATTTGATAGCCCAATTCTTGAGGAAGGTATAACATCACGCTACGACCTAAAGGAACGGAGCAGTACCTAAAGTACCTAATACATAGGTAGGTTCGTCTTTATTTATGGACCTAGTTTCCCTTCCCCCGCTCCGTGGGCAATTTTTGTAATGTGACATACGAATCTCTACTTTCAAAAAGGAAAGAAATAAATGATTTCTGGAAGGAAATGTCAATATTCTAGTTTCACACATATACCAATTACTTAGAAGTCGCGTCACATTGAACTTTCAGGTAACGGTTAAGATCCGACCTCTACCGCCGGTGGTCCGTTACGGGTCCGTGGTGTTCCCAGATTGGGAGTCAGGGTTCCATTTCGAGAGAGAAGTGGCCAGACAGAGGTTGCAGCCTTCTAGCATACGGCTGTTGGACAATGATCAGGTATGTTGTTTCTTTATTACAAGTATTCACTTGTAACACTGCTATTTATCTTTCTCAGGCGTTACTGGATTTTTAGCTAAGGCTGTGTGGCATAAACTTCTAGGGAGTACTTTCGTAAATGGGACGGAAATGTGTAACCGGAACTAAAGAATTCAATTCTAAATTATTTAAGAAATTTATTAGAATTATAAGTATTTTGTATTTTTGCATTTGGATTTTTTATTCTTTCTGAATTTCTTACACAATCACCCCAGATGTGATGTGATTGTTTTTAGTTTTCTATCTTTATTTTTACTACGACGTAATAATTATAATGGAAAATTAGAAAAAAGATCAGGCCGCCGATAGATGTCGCCAGCACCATAACTATATAAAAAGTATTTATTTAATAAAATCAATTGTTATCTTATTTTGTGGTGACTGTGCCGGCACCACTTACATTTTGTTGTTAAATTATATCTTCTGGCTGCAATTACGTATCAAATTCTAAACAATAATTGCTGCCAACAGATATAACGTAAAAACAAAATATTTTATACAAAAAATATTGTATTAAAGGGTAGGCAAAGACTATCGAATGTCACGTCCTGCGATCCTTACTCGTAGGTAACTATGTGCATTTATGAATCCTATAAAAAAGGATGGAGGAGGAAAATATGAAAGATTTATGGTCACACCTAGGTCGCCTTCTGCCAGCATTTCCTTTCGCATATGAACCTTTTTACTCAATCTTTCATCTTTAATTATTTCAACATATCCAAACCAGCGTAAACTATTTTTTTTCTTCTTTCTTCACGAAAAAAAAAACAATTTTTCTTCATTTTCACTCCGCATCATCTTTAATGATATCGTTATGATAATTGTATTCGAAATAGAGGAATTATTGTTTGTAGTCAACGTTTTGTTACCAACAGCAATTCATGAAATTCTCCTACTAGCTATTACTAGTAGGAGAATTTCATGAAT
The DNA here is from genome assembly GCA_963924495.1 of Nemapogon koenigi. NCBI lineage: Eukaryota > Metazoa > Arthropoda > Insecta > Lepidoptera > Tineidae > Nemapogon > Nemapogon koenigi. The sequence continues at coordinate 502,688 of OZ004643.1, forward strand.
TGTATTCGAAATAGAGGAATTATTGTTTGTAGTCAACGTTTTGTTACCAACAGTACCTACCGCACACCTATATCTGCTATGGTGAACGTGGTATTTAAAAACGGATCAATTTCTGTGAGACTACTTATACTTGTCCGAACCGTAAGTTTCCGACCGAATGCTCTACACGGGCGGTCCGTACGGACTCCAGCCTTGTCACACATACTACGTAAAACCGCATTTCCACTGTATTTATCTTACTTACTTTCATGCTTCTTATTCCAAACCCAAGTCTCGCTTCCATATTAGTACCTGAGTGTTGCAACTAAAACAGCATTATGTTAATTTTACTTTTAGTTGTATCTTACTAATATAGGGGATATGTTCTCAAACTAGGTACTGAACCGATTCTACAAATTCTCTCACTAATTAGCTATTTTATGTTTATTAAGTTCATGTGATTTGGAGGTGAAAAGGGAGGTACTTACTGCGAGATCTTCGATTTACTTTCTAGTGGACTGTATTTGTTAGGCTGGTCTGATTTCTCCCAATCTCCGATTGTAATCTGCGTTAACACTTCGCGTTTTTCTTTTAAATATTATTTATTTAATTAGGTGCGTCGCGTGCGTCTCGCGTTCAGTTGCAGCAGTGACAGTTAGGTTGAGAAGGGGAAGGGCGGGAAATTGTTGGTGTTGGTGTGAGTGTTATATGTGTATATGTGGCGCGACCATGATTCATGTGATTAATTAATAAATAAATATACGTAATAATTATGAAAAATGAGAAGAAAGTTCAGGCCGCCGATAGATGGCGCCAGCACCATAACTATACAAAAAGTATTTATATAATAATCAATAGTTATCTTATTTTGTGGTGATTGTGCCGGCACCACTTACATTTTGTTGTTAAATTATATCTTCTGGCAGCAATTGTTCGCAATGCGATACAATGTATCAAATTCTAAACAATAATTGCTGCCAACAGATATAACGTAAAACAAAATATTTTATACAAAAAATATTATATTCAATCTCTATCATCACGCCTTTTATTCCAAGTGGAGTAGGCAAAGACAATCGAATGACATGTGCTGCGATCTTGATCTATATATTTTTTTATTCTTTATGTGAATAATTAATAAATAAATATACGATCGGCCGACAACGTAATAACTATGAAAAATGAGAAGAAAGTTCAGGCCGCCGATAGATGGCGTCAGCACCATAACTATACAAAAAGTATTTATATAATAATCAATAGTTATCTTATTTTGTGGTGATTGTGCCGGCACCACTTACATTTTGTTGTTAAATTATATCTTCTGGCAGCAACTGTTCACAATGCGATACAAACAATGTATCAAATTCTAAACAATAATTGCTGCCAACAGATATAACGTAAAAACAAAATATTTTATACAAAAAATATTATATTCAATCTCTATCATCACGCCTTTTATCCCAAGTGGAGTAGGCAAATACAATCGAATGACACGTGCTGCGATCTTGATCTATATATTTTTTTTATTCTTTATGTGAATAATTAATAATTAAATATACGATCGGCCGACGACGTAATAACTATGAAAAATGAGAAGAAAGTTCAGGCCGCCGATAGATGGCGTCAGCACCATAACTATACAAAAAGTATTTATATAATAATCAATAGTTATCTTATTTTGTGGTGATTGTGCCGGCACCACTTACATTTTGTTGTTAAATTATATCTTCTGGCAGCAACTGTTCGCAATGCGATACAATGTATCAAATTCTAAACAATAATTGCTGCCAACAGATATAACGTAAAACAAAATATTTTATACAAAAAATATTATATTCAATCTCTATCATCACGCCTTTTATTCCAAGTGGAGTAGGCAAAGACAATCGAATGACACGTGCTGCGATCTTGATCTATATATTTTTTTTATTCTTTATGTGAATAATTAATAATTAAATATACGATCGGCCGACGACGTAATAACTATGAAAAATGAGAAGAAAGTTCAGGCCGCCGATAGATGGCGTCAGCACCATAACTATACAAAAAGTATTTATATAATAATCAATAGTTATCTTATTTTGTGGTGATTGTGCCGGCACCACTTACATTTTGTTGTTAAATTATATCTTCTGGCAGCAACTGTTCGCAATGCGATACAATGTATCAAATTCTAAACAATAATTGCTGCCAACAGATATAACGTAAAACAAAATATTTTATACAAAAAATATTATATTCAATCTCTATCATCACGCCTTTTATTCCAAGTGGAGTAGGCAAAGACAATCGAATGACACGTGCTGCGATCTTGATCTATATATTTTTTTTATTCTTTATGTGATTAATTAATAAATAAATTTACGATCGGCCGACGACGTAATAATTATGAAAAATGAGAAGAAAGTTCAGGCCGCCGATAGATGGCGCCAGCACCATAACTATACAAAAAGTATTTATATAATAATCAATAGTTATCTTATTTTGTGGTGATTGTGCCGGCACCACTTACATTTTGTTGTTAAATTATATCTTCTGGCAGCAACTGTTCGCAATGCGATACAATGTATCAAATTCTAAACAATAATTGCTGCCAACAGATATAACGTAAAACAAAATATTTTATACAAAAAATATTATATTCAATCTCTATCATCACGCCTTTTATTCCAAGTGGAGTAGGCAAAGACAATCGAATGACACGTGCTGCGATCTTGATCTATATATTTTTTTTATTCTTTATGTGATTAATTAATAAATAAATTTACGATCGGCCGACGACGTAATAATTATGAAAAATGAGAAGAAAGTTCAGGCCGCCGATAGATGGCGCCAGCACCATAACTATACAAAAAGTATTTATATAATAATCAATAGTTATCTTATTTTGTGGTGATTGTGCCGGCACCACTTACATTTTGTTGTTAAATTATATCTTCTGGCAGCAACTGTTCGCAATGCGATACAAACAATGTATCAAATTCTAAACAATAATTGCTGCCAACAGATATAACGTAAAAACAAAATATTTTATACAAAAAATATTATATTCAATCTCTATCATCACGCCTTTTATCCCAAGTGGAGTAGGCAAATACAATCGAATGACACGTGCTGCGATCTTGATCTATATATTTTTTTTATTCTTTATGTGAATAATTAATAAATAAATATACGATCGGCCGACGACGTAATAATTATGAAAAATGAGAAGAAAGTTCAGGCCGCCGATAGATGGCGCCAGCACCATAACTATACAAAAAGTATTTATATAATAATCAATAGTTATCTTATTTTGTGGTGATTGTGCCGGCACCACTTACATTTTGTTGTTAAATTATATCTTCTGGCAGCAACTGTTCGCAATGCGATACAATGTATCAAATTCTAAACAATAATTGCTGCCAACAGATATAACGTAAAACAAAATATTTTATACAAAAAATATTATATTCAATCTCTATCATCACGCCTTTTATTCCAAGTGGAGTAGGCAAAGACAATCGAATGACACGTGCTGCGATCTTGATCTATATATTTTTTTTATTCTTTATGTGATTAATTAATAAATAAATTTACGATCGGCCGACGACGTAATAATTATGAAAAAAGAGAAGAAAGTTCAGGCCGCCGATAGATGGCGCCAGCACCATAACTATACAAAAAGTATTTATATAATAATCAATAGTTATCTTATTTTGTGGTGATTGTGCCGGCACCACTTACATTTTGTTGTTAAATTATATCTTCTGGCAGCAACTGTTCGCAATGCGATACAAACAATGTATCAAATTCTAAACAATAATTGCTGCCAACAGATATAACGTAAAAACAAAATATTTTATACAAAAAATATTATATTCAATCTCTATCATCACGCCTTTTATCCCAAGTGGAGTAGGCAAATACAATCGAATGACACGTGCTGCGATCTTGATCTATATATTTTTTTTATTCTTTATGTGATTAATTAATAAATAAATTTACGATCGGCCGACGACGTAATAATTATGAAAAATGAGAAGAAAGTTCAGGCCGCCGATAGATGGCGCCAGCACCATAACTATACAATTGTTATCTTATTTTGTGATACCGACACCACTTACATTTTGTTGTTAAATTATATCTTCTGGCAGCAATTCTGCCGTGGTAACGATAAGTGCAGTAAGTGCTCCTAACGTCATTCCGAGAAAATGGCGGTCAAAGTTTATTTTTTATTTTGAGTAACTGTGAATAAGTCACCGCTTCGAATAAATGTTAAATTATTGTTTTGAACAGAGAAAAATGGGCTCTTTTAAGTTATGCTCTTAGGTTTTGTATTATTAGATTGGGATATCATAAATATAAAAAAAAAATATTATGTCTAGTAATATGTTCAAATTGAAACGCAAAACAAAAATGCAGTAAGGGACTCACTCACTGCGTTTATGTTACGAAAAATGTTTATACTGCATTTTTGTCTAGTAATTAATGTTTTAATAAGCTATGTTCACTAGGCTAAACATAACCAACTGAAATGTTATGCGAAATGAAATAACAAACTTATGTAATATACTAAAATAAAACTAGGTTTTTTAATATTAAATTTAATGAAATAAAATATTGGCACATACTTACCAAATTAAAATAAAGCCAAAATCACAATATGTCTTGAGATAATTTTTTTTAAATATACTAATTTCAGACAGAATGTACGCCTGTTAAGGGTCGTATATCCATAATTTTTCTGGGATAAACTATTCCCAATTTCTCCGTAAATAATCCTCCTGTGTCCCTGTAATTTAGTATATAGATACTTATTGAATATATCTAAGTGAAATACCTGTTATTTTCTCAATTGATTTTTTTGAATAATAAATATGGGTGGTTAAACTTTGCCCCCGTTTTCTCTTTCATAATATATCACAAAGCTCCTAATTTTTTTAAAAGCACTGTTATACCATTACTACTCATATTTCCTATTCAATAAAACCAATTGAAAAAATAACTACTATTTCACTTAGACATATTGAATAAGTAACAATATGCTTAATTACAGTGACACAGGTGGATTATTTACAGAGAAATTGGGAATAGTAATATCCCCATACAAATGATGGATATAGGGCCCTTAAGAAAATAGAATTGGCACTACAAATACCTACAAAAAGAACTAGATCGTTAATATTTTTCTGAGAATATAACATATAACAATATCACAACGCTCTACGTTTCATAAACATTAAATTAAATTAAAATAAAAACATTAAATGCTAATGCACTTTCTTCCATATTATCTATCAATGAATCTTCTTCATCTGTTGTTTCTTGTATAATTAGTTCTTTTCTGTGCTCTGCATGTTCTTCTTTAATCATATTTTTTTATCTTTCTCACTCCTGTTCTGTTTATATGAGCGAATTTTCATAAATTTCCAGTCATACCTTTTTTCTTTTTAGGAATCTCAGGAATATAATTTTTATCACGACTATCATCGCAGTCTTGAATGAAGTCGTCAGATTTTTGTTCTCCACCTACGTCATCATTTTCTATGCCTTCATTTTCTTTATCTGATAATGGTAAAGTCTCTTCACATAGCAGAAAATTACAATGGTCAGTAGTAATGTTTGATGAGAGATACTGTTTTTCCGCTTCATCGTCTTGTTTTTCATTGGCAATTATGGCATCTACCATTTTTCTTCCTCAGCGTCCTGGCCAAGCCATGATTTAAATTAAAACAATATTAATTTAAAAATGAACTAGAGTAAAAATATTACATACACGAAATCCATCGTTTCTGTTGAAATCGGTCATTTCTAATCTAACTTGGCGTTCACGAGGATATAATATATTTGCTATTCGCCACCTCCCCCTCATTCCCTTAACAAGAAGTGATAATTACCATTCATAGATTAGTAATGTACGATAAACCAAGAAGAGCAACCGTGCACGGTCAACTCAGCGTCAATCTGTAGACGCTGACTAAAACTTCTTGTTAACAACCGAGATACAAAATAGCGGGTAGGTTATAATTTAATAAATAATATTTTTAACTTCAGAGTAGAAAAATACCTAATTACTCACCACGAGTATAAGTCCTGTACAATAAATATTAACTTGAGTGCCGCTGAAAGCGTTGTCGGTCAAACCATGACCAAAGAGTATGTACCTTTCCGCTGGGTCGGGACGGGCATAGGTGTTACCCCGCACCTCACCTCCCTCCGTAGGTACTGGATACTTATCATAACAGCAGTAACTTTGTATTTACTTCGCCTTTCAGAAGTTACGTAAGCTTGACATATTTAATTAATTACTAGGCAAGAACACAGTAAACAAATTTACTGCAGTAATACTAAGTTGTGAAGATTTAATAGTTAAGATGGTTACCTAAATATGAATGCTGTATGTACTCTTACTGCAATCAAATTAGCTATCAGTACAAATATGTATAAAAGGTGTCAAGTAACAAAAATGCAGTAAGTACCAGTTACTGCATTTATTTTATGTAGTACTCTACAAGAGTTAGTTAGTAAGAATGTAGTAAAGTGTCTTACTGCACTTTTGGTGTGTAATCCACTATCACATGATTCATATAATATGCAGTATGAGCATATACTGCTCTATTTCTTAGCACTCATTTGTCAGATCATGTACATACTGCATTTATTGTTTTTGAAAAACCTCTTTTTCGCGGTAATTTCATTACCATGTCTAAGGAAAAGTTATAGATCTTGTTTCAAGGATTCCAATGATATATGCAACTCATTTTTGACAAAAATGTTACTTACTGCACTTATCGTTAGCACGGCAGAATTGTTCTCAATGCGATACAAACAATGTATCAAATTCTAAACAATAATTGTTAAAAATATTATATTAAATATCTATCATCACGCCTTTTATCCCAAGTGGGGTAGGCAAAGACAATCGAATGACACGTGCTGCGATCTTGATCTATAATACCTCTTTTACATTCTATACATGATCGGCAATTAGGTGTGATGTACATTTATGAATCCTATAGATGTCGCCTTCTGCCACCATTTCCTTTCGCGTATAAACCTTTTTAGTCAATCTTATTTCAACATATCCAAACCAGCGTAAAGTAAAGTTCTCCAATATTAGGTATAAAGAGATATAAAAGTTATTTGGCCTACTGCTTTCACTTTCCCCAGTTTCGCTTCGGCATGGCGCTCAAGCAGGAGAACTCTTGGGGCGGTATCCTGCTCGACAATTTGAAGATGATGTACATTACCAAAATTAAGGGGTTCGATCTGGACAAGATGTGCGTGGTGACTCTCCTCATGGAGGGGAATGAGAAGGATGTATCAGAGCGAGAGAAACAACTGAACCAAATTGGTGCCAAGTTTGGTGGGATACCCGGCGGGGCCACTAACGGGGAGAGGGGGTACACGCTGACCTTCGTTATTGCTTATATAAGGGTAAGTCGTGCATTTATTCAATTGTTGGGCAATTCGTCACTTCTTCTAACAATAACAGATACTTAGGTAGGTACGTCTGTTAACACATCTAGGAGCTTGCCACCGGCAAAAAGTGGGCACTGGTCGTGAAGATGTGTGTGCTGTGTTAAAATATAATACAGTTAGAGATCTACTAATCTTGGTTTCCGTCACCGGCTAATGCAATGGTGGTGACGGTGAAGCTGGTACACTCCTACCCCCATGTCTGGAGGCTCGCGTCGTTGTGACACATGGTGGGGCCTGTTCTGGTACTTAAGGTGTCAAGGCAGGTCGTTACCAATATGCCTAAACCTTAGCCGTGGTTTTTGTATTAGTATGAGTGTACACCAACAGTGTATAGTTCCAGTTCAAGTGTCACACCATAGTGATTTTCGTCACAGTAGTTGCCTTCACTCAAAGACTCATAACTTTTGCTCAATACCATTAAACAATACAATCTTATATGTCCGCAGGACGTGGCCCTGGAGTACGGCATTGTGGCGGAGTCATTCGAGACGTCCGTTCCGTGGGACCGCACGCTAGCGCTGTGCAGGAACGTGAAGCGGCGGCTCGTGGACGAGTGTGCTCGCGCGGGCATCGAACACTTTCTCGTCTCCTGTCGGCTCACTCAAACGTATGTCTCTGGACTATTTTAAACCTCTAGACGAGGCTATCGGCTAATCGAGGATTATATACCATATTGGTTTACAGCAATTTGCAAACCTACATAAATACGTTTACTACTTATCTATTAGAAATAGACATATGCTACTGCGGACTTTTTGTAGATCATTTTGTTCTGCACAATTCCTTCTTACATCATTTTGTTCTATCTCTTACCGATTAGACAGCCACCGCCATGAAAACTCACTGGTGCTAACTCTTTACCCGAATTAATCCACCTATACTGTTGATGCTCAGCTCCTGAACATAATAGGTACATATAATAGTACAACCTTCCTCGTGAGTCAACCTATATAATCGTGAAAACCGCAACAAAATCCGTTCAATGGTTTTTTCGTGAAATGGGCACAAACATAGAGACACGCGGCTGGGGCTGTGTGAAGTTGGCACCCCCAAATTCGATTTTTCAGTTTTTTTCATCAGGTTCGTTTGTCCACCGTTAGTCCACGTTTGTCCACCAAAAATTTTTTTTTGTCCACCTCTCAAACAATAACTTTTTTTAAGGGTGGACAAAAAAAAACACAACATTTCATTTTTCGTTAGTACCAAAATCAAAAATCCGTTTGGAGATCTTCCTTTGCTTAACACGATACACATATTTATTTATTTTTTTATTCAGTGGTTTAAGAGATATTTTGAAAAAACTACACTGTGTAACGAGTACGGGTCAAAGCTACTATACTCTCTGCCTACAAAGGTAACTGGTAATAAAAATTATTAGTTGTAGTTGTAAAAACAAAACAGGATACAAGGGGACTACTGATGGAGCCATAACACGAAAAAATATAATAGAATTGATACAAGGGAATTTAATTTACGTGCTTCTCTACCCATCTTTGTTGATGAAAGTGAATAAAATTTAATTTTAAATTAATAAACTAAAAATAAACAATAATGAATGAAACAAAAGAACCATGAACAAACTATTGAACGAATGAAACGAACGAAAGCACGCAGCTCATGTCATTTCTTTTTTTTTAATACAGAATACGCATAGACACCTGATACTTTTAGCCGTCATCGGCTTTTTCTAAAAATGCAATATTTAAAAATTAATTTAAGAGTGTTAAAGTTAAAATTTTAGAAAAGCAAAAAATAAGGGTACCTTAATTTTTCACCTACTTTCATATAGGGTAATAAAATTAGGGTGTTAAAATTTTGAAATGTTGTGGATTGTGGACTAACGATGTACAAAATAAAACTAGGCCTTTCAAGACAAATATGTTAATGTAAGGTGTAAGCCACCTTGACGATATGGATTTAATTTAATTATTTTGTATTTGCAGTCAAATTATAAGGAAAATTGGATGCTCGTATGTTCGGAGTAGTATATTCCTTGGTTCGGAGCATCGAATCATAAAGTATTGGCAAACGGATATTGTAAAAGGCTTACGCAGCCTTTGAGTGGACTTTATACTCAAATGTTCAACACAATATGTGGTGCCTTGGATAAAAGAATGGATTTCGGAAGCTTGAGCTACCTTGTTTAATGCGAGTTCTTCGAGTTTACAGACATGCGACATTCGTCTGTAGAGAGAGATTGATAAATTGACAGATATGCGACATTCGTCTGTAGAGATTGATAAATTGACAGATATGCGACATTCGTCTGTAGAGATTGATAAATTGACAGATATGCGACATTCGTCTGTAGAGATTGATAAATTGACAGACATGCGACATTCGTCTGTAGAGAGTGATAAATTGGCAGACATGCGAAATTCGTCTGTAGAGAGTGATAAATTGGCAGACATGCGAAATTCGTCTGTACAGATTGATAAATTGGCAGATAAGCGACATTCGTCTGTAGACTTCCAAGAAACGACAGGCAAGCGACATTTGCCTGTAGAGATCTATGAATTGGCTGACAACTTACATTCGTTTGTGGGAATATATGGATTGACAGATATGCGATATTCGTCTGTATGGTTTCAAGATTATGTAGGCATGTGACATTATTTTAAAGTCCCCTGTATCAGCAGTAATCTAAAGTCTTCATGTTTTTGACAGAGACATTCTTAACTTTGCAAGTGCAGGCTTGTTTATGCATTGTTGAATTCTGTCACAGGGTCTGACAGAACGTTTGTAGCAGAAAGTTAAAAATAAAACTACAAGCCTGACTTGTTGCGATGGAGTGACTCTTTCCAATAATTTAGTATTTGTACACATTTAACCTGAGTACGTCAATAATTCTTTTGACTGTCTTTTGTATGGCTTTGACTGTCTTTTGTTTTATTTCTGGATTTCAGTACTAAATTTTTACCTTAGTTGTTGAAGAGTATTTTTGAGATATTGTGTATATGTTGATTCACAATGTGTGATTATTTTAAACACACTGTTTTCACTATGTGATTTTTAGTTTACATCCGCTACTATGTCAGTTCCAGCGGCTCCGTTTACATACTTTCTGCTGCCCGGTAGACAAGCGCTTGAATATGTCCGTTCTCGTTTTCACTTTGATACGACTCGTATGCCGCCATCGTTGAATTAGCGCTCGATGTGCTATAATGTTCCATGCGCGTAACTCTGCGTCAGCATTATGTCCATGAATGTGCTCGAGTCAGGGTATTAGAGAAGCGGCCATGATCATGTAGCCAGTTGTCTCGTAAGGCATCCCCTTCGCTACTGTAGAGTTCATTCTTTTCCACAACGAGTCGTAGGCCATTGTTCCTCAGGTTTATAGAGGAAGCCAGGCCCTTTAAACTAGCGGTTGTACTCGTTGATTTGTGTGCAGGTATACATGGTCGCGTCGTCCATTACGTTCTCGCTCGTTGGCAGGCATTGCCACTTACCTTTATATATCTGCGATAGATGTGCGACGAATGGTGTGTCCTGCCGCGTATCGTGGTACACCCAATGCACGACAGTCTAGAGTCAGACAGTCTGATTTGCGACCTCGATGGAATGCTTCTTTTTCACAGTGTCAGGGAGCCTGGCGCCGATCACGGCTGTCTGCAGTTTATGCGGGGAATGGTCTGCGCCTGATGCGGCGCCACCTTTGATTTGGCTGCCACCGGGACTACGCTGATGCTCCCGTCATGATGTTTGTGCAGTCAGTGACAGTGCTGATCGGTCTCCTACAACTACGGAGTCTGCCGAGGACGGCAGAGCGTCAGGAGAGGCCGTATTAGGAGATTTGTGACATTCCGCGCCCGCCTCACTCCACCCCGTAATGGTGGTCTCTACATTGCGCGGCGGTGACCTCAATCAGCTACACACTCTTGTGTGGGACATAGGGCATTGTGGACGTGACGTATATCGGTGTGTTGTGCAGTGTGCAGATTGTTGTGCATTTAGTGATTGTATACGGTCGATTAAGTACATAGGTCTAGACTAGGATATAGGTATCAGATAATTAGTGACGTGCGTGTCTGTAAGTTACTTTTAGGGTCTAGTTAAGAACCTATCTGTGTTTGTAGATATGTAAGTAAAATGTGATTAGCCCATACTTGATCATTGTTTTATTTTAATCTTTTTGCATTTGGGGGTGCCAACTTCCACCTCATTTTAGTTTTTTTTAAATAGCTTTTTTTTAAGGGTGGACAAAAAAAAATTTTGGTGGACAAACGTGGACTAACGATGGATAAACGAACGGGATGAGAAAAAAAGGGAATTTCGCATTTGGGGGTGCCAACTTCCACCCCAATTTTTTTTTTTTGAGGGGTGGTAAAAAAATATTTTTTGGTGGACAAACGTGGACTAACGCTGGACAAACGAACCTGATGAAAAAAAACTGAAAAATCGAATTTGGGTGTGCCAACTTCACACAGCCCGCGGCTGGGGACTTTGTTTTATAATAAACTTCGTACGTGACTATTTCAGAATGTTGGCAAACATACACTTCATACATAGCTTTTGTCATTTTCACCTCTGCCCACCCCGTTCCCGTCGTCATGCCGTGATGGTATATAGCCTATGTTACTCATTCATTCTACATACATAACATTCTAATGGTGAAAGAATGATCAAAATCCGTCTAGTAGTTTTTGAGTTTATTCGTAACAAACATACAAACATACAAAAATAATAATCTTTCCTCTTTATAATATTAGTATAGATGTAGCGATAACACTTCTCTTTCCGAGTGGCTGAATTATAATAAAGGTTATATGTATATGAAACTATGGTGATTCTATGATGATGTCTTGTTACAGGTACGATGCAGGCTGCTGTATCTATTTTTACTTCGGGTTCAGGAGTGACCAGTGCGAGGACCTGGTCACGCTGTATGAACAAATAGAGGAGCACGCCCGGGACGAGATCATCGCTTCTGGAGGTTAGTGATGACACCTTCCACGCGAAATTTGTAAATAGGGGGATAGCCCCAAAAGTATTGCGAATGCAGCACAAGATCCCCCCGTTTTTGAGGGCGGGGAACACGATGGTGCCGTATCGCTTTTCCCACCCGTCTCTAACTACCCCTTAACACATAAAATCATTCTTTTTCGTTAGTAATTCGATAGGGGTATGATAAACTCCTCGAAGACGGGGGGGATCTTGTACTGCATTTGCAATACATAAGGGGGTTTTGAAAGATTCTTTGATTTCTTTTACGAATTTCTCGAAAGAGTCGCACGTTGTCTCGCTAGGGTTATATTTTTTCTGAAAAACGAATGTTGTGGCATTTATTTGTAAGCTTCACGTTATTTTGCAGGATCAATTTCGCACCATCACGGGGTGGGAAAATTGAGGAAAAAGTGGTACACACAGACAGTCAGTGAGCCTGGACGGGAATTGTTGTTGGCTATGAAACATACCTTGGATCCAGACAATATATTCGCATTAAACAATATGGCGTTCGAAGAAGGGAGTGTGGGGGAACTCGTCAGGAGTAAATTATAATATATTTTTAATAAGAGCTAAGTAAGTTCACACTCACAGTGCCTTTGTTTCTTGCTCATGTTAAATGTATGGGGCGTGTATGAGGTGTAATAATGGTAGTATATTATTGTGTGATTGTCGATTTTGTTTGTGTCGTTAGCGATAGGCTTGACTTGTCTTGAGGTGTTCAATAATAAATATATTTTTTGTAATTGTAATTAGAGAGTAGAAATTCAAGTACAAATGTACAACATTACCTACTCCAGTCTACCAAATCTAATGCCTTTTTTTAAGTTTCTTTTGAAATAATATAAGGCAGATAAAATAAGTCAATTGCCACATGTATGACGGAGCATCACTTGAGAACGGCTCGACAGATTTGGAAGATTTTTTATGTGTGGGTCCTTGGATGGTTTAGATTCACAATTGGACCCAGTAGGTGGCGCTGCAAACGGGTTTATTTCTTATTTTTTGACGAAACAGGCAGTTCGGGCAGGACAACGTCTATCGGGTCCGCTATTTACATAAAATACTACAATATATAAAAATTTTAACCGTCTTCTAGATTGCATTGTAATACAAAAAAATCTCCGCCCAATGGTAAATAAGAATGCGGCCGTGATACACATGCCTGTAGCTTGCATGCCAGGCGCTGGTAAGCTGGCATGCCAGTTACAGGCAACCTGTGTCGAAATGATACACATGCCAGTACCTGGAAAGCCAGCTTCTAGAACGCGTGCCAGTGACATTCGAGTAGATCACAAAATGAATGCGAGTGTCCCTCCCCACTTCCCCGCAAGGGGAAAAAATCAAACGTCTTGCGATCTCCTGGCACGCCTGTTACTGGCACGTGAGTCACTGGCAGAGTCTCGATACACATGCCAGTAGCTCGTTCTTACCAGTAACTGGCATGTTTTTGTGCGAGTAACTAGCATGTGTATCACCAGCTTTAATATACTGAGTACTGGTACAAAGTTAGAATGTGTTTGTGTATGTCACGTAATGTATAGTGCGTGAGATCTTAGAATAACACTTCTTCTTGTAAAGGGCCTAACTAATAGTAAGTATCACTGAAAGCTTACTAAAAGTTGGTTCACCCGAATAAATGTATATGATCTCCTGCACTAATATGGTACAATATGTAGTTGTAATTTTTGAAGGTAGATAAATATTATATTTTTTTTACGTTATCAGGTGATTTGTTATTTATTTTTAACATATTTATTGGCAACTAATTTGTCCGTTATATTATTGTACTTATTTTAAATACGAATTTGTTAAACCAAAGCCAAAATAACCCAAATATATTTAGTTGATTTATTTTACATTCCTTTTTATTGTATTAATGTACCTATAGATGCTGTATAATATGTGATATGTTTTTTACACCAAAAATTGTAAACAATAGAATATATTTATCGAATATGATAAGTTAGTACCGTTTTAGATTTTGCAAGATTTTCAATGTTTATATCAAAATTACGTAATAAAAATACTTACAGTTTGTGTTCGATTTTAATTAGATTTTTATTTACAAAATTCCAACTAGCTGTCGGCTCAACCGACCCATGTCTATTCTGACCCCAGTCTCCCCTACCACAACTAGGGATTCAAAATAGAATAAAAATAAATTTCCTACAGCCTCATCGCAAGTGAATTATTTTTTAATTTTAGGTTTACCTACTAACCTATGATTTTTTAAATTGAGGATAAACCCCCGAAATAGTAAATTCCTGGATTCTTTTTAGCACTATAATTTCGAGAGTGTCATCATAAAAATTATATCGACGCGGTCATCTTCGGTGATTATTATTTTGGTGCGTCGGTGGCAAGGAATATACTACGTCGGTGGCCGATTAACAAGACGGACCATGTTTCGATGTGATCTCGGCATAGAGTACTAAGCCTATTGGTATCGTTTTGTGTCGCGAGACAGAGCTCTAGGAAAATAGTTAATTGTGATGTTTTAAACGGGAAAGGCGATCTAGGGCGTCAAACTTAGTGTTTCCAATCATTAATTATAATTTTTATGTTTGTATTTTAACATAATCATCATATAACGTAAAATCCGTTGCGACAATAAAACGACAGAAAAATACAGTGGTACAGGGGCGTTTACCCGACAAAAGTGGCAGAAAAAAATGTTCGGTTATTTACACCCTTCACGTCTCCTTTGGTAAATACTCAAAGGATCCCGACCTTGATCCCGACCATGTACAATGTACCAAATGGATTTTTTATTTAAAATCTTATGTACCTACATAATCCGACAAACCCAGACATAGATTAAATACCTAATAACTTTTCCATCTAAATATAAGTACCTACCTACCTCAATAAAACTAGCCACTCGTTAGGTATAGCCTCACAAATACCATCACGGTCTTCCGCTGGGTACTCTGGGACCCAGGACCGATAACACGGTTCCGGGAGCTATAAGGCAACTAATATTTTTATATTATTAATAGTTGATTTTTATTCTCATCCTAAATCATGAGATCGTCATGACCATTTTTTTTTATTTGTGACAAGAGTATGTACTCTATGATTTGTGACACTGGCTGGCACATAAATCTTTTAAAATAGGGTAATATTAAAAAAACAATGTCAATTTAGTCAATTTCTGTCAAAACCCAAAAGTCATCTCTGTGTCATAACATAACAAAACTTTTGATAAAATACGTTAATTATTTTAAATTACTATAAAAGTTTTAAAGAAGTACATCTAATTAATTAATACATTATATTAGGGTGTTTGAGTATAATTTAAAGAAACTAAGCTTTTTGTCTGATTGAATGAAAAAAAAAATTTTTGGAACAATAACTTGATTAAATTGGGCATTACATAGGTATATTTAATACGATATATTTATAACAAGTAAGTATTAATATCTAAATATCAGTTCAAATTACGCTTTTCGTTTAGGTACGTCTCCTGTGCCTTAAATTCAAACTTTTTGTTAGCATGTCATACTCCCTCCTTAATCACAGCCTCAATAACTGATATATTTCCATCTACCCGCACGAACGAAGAGACGCTAAAAAGAGTACATAATACATCACACTATAATCGCTGTGCAATTTAATAAAATTATGTTTATTTTCAAATTATGCTGCAGGAAGTGCCCACAATGATTGAGATCTTCCTCCCAATACAAACCCTATTAAAGTTTGACAAGATTTGTATTGACAACAATGTGTTCCGACTCCATTACCAGACAACAGTGTTCATGTTGCTAGTATTCTGTGTGCTGGTGACTTCTAAGCAGTTCTTCGGTGAGCCTATACTGTGCTCGGGGAACAGTAAGTACAGCAAGATGGTGAACAGTTACTGCTGGGTGTATGGCACCTACACACTGAAGAGCCAGCTTAAGTGTAAGCACCTTTTTCTGCCAACTTTTTATTATATGTAGGATTTGTTTCATGCATGAGTATCAATCTGATATATGGTAGACTTCAAGATATTAAGCAATTTGGCTTAAAATTAGAAAAAGATTAACTTTAGACATTTGTAAAGATGGATTTACAATATGATGCAGCTATTATAGCAAGATTTAATATTAATATTACCAGAAAATATAGTAGTAATCTAGGCTGATAAGCTTGTTATTATAAGGTAATGAAACCCCAAGGAATCCTGAGGAACAAAAATAATATTATTTTATTTCCTACTAGAAGATAATTAGATTCTTATAAGTTTGATAATGTTGAATAAATAAAACTGGATTCCCTAGTACTAGCTTCCCCCCTACACCTATGTTCATCTGGAGGAATGTAGCTTCATAACAGTTTCTCTTTACAATATTAACAATGATAAGCTAAGCTTGCCACCTGTCCTGTTTTATATGGTTACTTAATTTTATTTACTTTTAATTTCAGCTCCTTACACATATCCAGGTGTTGGGCCTCGCAGTAAGAATGACACGGAAATTGTCCACATTTACTACCAGTGGGTGTGCTTTGTGTTGCTGGGGCAGGCGTTCATGTTCTACATACCTCGGTACTTGTGGAAGACCTGGGAAGACAACCGGATCAAGGGACTGGTCAATAATTTAAGTGAGAGTTTTTCCACTATGCATGAATGTGTCAAAAATGCTAAGCACCAATTTCCTTTAAGATTATGCGCTTTAATTTAATTATCATGCTTTAGAGAGCTTGTAAAGTCTGTTATAGAAGTAACATATCTAGATCCACAGGCTTGCCATCTGTTCTGTTTAATATGGACAACTGACAAAGGGTAGACACTGTTACTGGTGTCACTGGCCACACTTCAACGGATAAAGGCTGTGAAGATGTGTTTTATATCCACTTCAAGTCAGTTGTCCATACTTGACAACAACATACAGAACACTTGGCAAGCCTGTTGTTGCTCTTAATGGACCTAGATGTGTGCCCTGAATGCCTTCCGAAGCACAAGTTGATTGAAAGATTAAAACTATTTGTGTTTAGGATTTTTGTTCTAAAACTACATTATATTTAGAATAAAATTAAGTAAGAATTTCTCCCCCAGGTGGCCCACTTATACCAGAGGATTGGGCCAAGGCTCGCTACGCGCTGGCCCAATACTTCAGGAAGTCGCCCGTCTTCACACACAATGTGTACGCGCTGAGGTACGCTCTGTGTGAACTGCTCAACTTGGTCAATGTGGTAAGATATTTTATTTACTAGTATCGTAAAGTGTATATTATAAAATTTAATACATGTTTGTAACACCCCTACTGTGTGGTAATGCGCTCTTACTTGTGTTTCAGTAACCATTATGTTGTATACAGTTGCATAATATGTAGCTAAAATATAAGTTTCATGCTCAAAATGAACGTAATTGCAATTTACGGCGTGAAAATATTTTAGGAAACTCACGACGAGAGCGCCATCTCTTGACAAATTTATTGAACTAGTGAATCAAGTTGTGAAAAATTTGTAATTGTGGAACTAAATAGGATCTTTTGCGCTAGACACACCTGTAACAGTGTCCATATTAATCGGAACAGGTGACGAGCCTGTTCTTTATCAGACATCTGTTATTTCTAGAAGAGGCGCGGACGCCTGCTTTACATTGCCCTCTGAAGAACGAGAACTCGATTAAAGCACATATTCTTAAATAAAATTGGTGCTTAGCATTTTTTGTATGGTGAGATTGGCACCCTGGTCTCCTTAGTTTCAAGTTCAGCGCTCTACCAATAACGCTATCTTTCAATGTTTTACACAAAACATTAAATACTTTTTTATCCAAACCTTCCTCGTGAATTTATCTCAAACAAAATTTGTTTAGTAGTAGTATGGAGAAAATTTTTATAATAATATTAATATGTAGTGATACTGACCGTAGGATATATAAAGAAGTCAATGCACACTGTTCTAGCTCGGCCAGATTTACCTGCTGGATCTGTTCCTGGGCGGCTCGTTCCGCTCGTACGGCTCGGCCGTCGCCCTGTTCGCTCAGAAGTTGGATAGGACCGCTACCGGCGAGGTCAGTCCTGTCGACAAGTACTTCCCCAAGATCACCAAGTGCATGTTCCACACTTACGGCGCCGGCGGCTCTGTCCAGGATCTCGACTATATCTGTATACTCCCTCTCAATATTGTCAATGAGAAAATATTTGTAGTTCTCTGGTTTTGGCTCATTATCCTGTCATTCATGTCGGCCTTGTCCGTTCTGTACCGTATAACAATATTCTCTCTGCCTCAATTGCGAGTCATGATCATCATGAGCCAAGTTAGAATCATGCAGAAGAAGCACATAGCCAAATTAATTAGAGAGTTCAATTTTGGCAGTTGGTTTGTGCTGCATTTGTTGGGGAAAAATTTGAATCCGATTTTGTTGAAGGAGCTTATTTTGGTTTTGTTGAAGGAAGACAACACGTTTTGTGTTTGATTTTATTGAAATTAAGAATAATTAAGCAAATAGTGGTTGTTAACAGAAGTTGTGACTTGGTCTCATTAGTTTAGTTTTGTTTTTATGAGAAATGTTTTTAAGTTTCTATATTTTTTTAACTAGATCTGTAGAGTAACAGATTAGAGTAAGACTATTAATTTATATGCTGTGCATATAACACTTTTAATTTTTTTTTTGTTTGTTTGATTTTACGTTTTGGTATTAATAATTTTTGAGAATCTCACAATTTATGTTTTCTTAGAACTTTACAGAAGTTTCTTTGTTTTGACACAATTTTACCATTTTTTAAAGATTTAAAATGGTATTATATTTTATTATATTTCTTAAGAATATTAAACTATAGGCTGTGCCTAAATTGTGATCTCTTATTTGGGTAAATTCCAAAAGTAAGTAAAGTTGAAGACTGTTTAGTTTTAAATGTAAGCTTACAATATTTTAATCCTGAGGGGAATTATTTTTTAATAAGTACAGTCAAAGAAATTGACATTATTTTAAATACATCTTTAATTCTATAGAATGGTTCACAAATCAATCTCTTTGACTGTACACTAATTAAGGGACCAAGATGAAGTGCCTGTGATTTGGATTATAATTAATAAAAGTATAATAACTAATGACTACATATTTTATTGTAATTACTCATTGACTCATGAAGGGTACTAATTACACAGAAAACCGACTAATTACATGGATATAGCAAGGCCTGTGATTTGGATTATAATTAATAAAAGTATAATGACTAGTATTATACTTTTATTAATTATAATCCAAATTACTACCATTAGTCATTGACTACCTATTTTATTGTAATTACTTATTGACTCCTGAAGGGTACTAATTACATAGAAAACATAATTACAGGGATATAGCATTTGGATTATAATTAATAAAAGTATAATAACTAATGACTTTAGTTATTATACTTTTATTAATTATAATCCAAATTACTACCATTAGTCATTGACTACCTATTTTATTGTAATTACTTATTGACTCCTGAAGGGTACTAATTACATAGAAAACATAATTACAGGGATATAGCATTTGGATTATAATTAATAAAAGTATAATAACTAATGACTTTAGTTATTATACTTTTATTAATTATAATCCAAATTACTACCATTAGTCATTGACTACCTATTTTATTGTAATTACTCATTGCCTCATGAAGGGTACTAATTACATAGAAAACATAATTACAGGGATATAGCATTTGGATTATAATTAATAAAAGTATAATAACTAATGACTTTAGTTATTATACTTTTATTAATTATAATCCAAATTACTACCATTAGTCATTGACTACCTATTTTATTGTAATTACTCATTGACTCATGAAGGGTACTAATTACACAGAAAACATAATATAGCATTTGGATTATAATTAATAAAAGTATAATAACTAATGACTTTAGTTATTATACTTTTATTAATTATAATCCAAATTACTACCATTAGTCATTGACTACCTATTTTATTGTAATTACTCATTGCCTCATGAAGGGTACTAATTACATAGAAAACATAATTACAGGGATATAGCATTTGGATTATAATTAATAAAAGTATAATAACTAATGACTTTAGTTATTATACTTTTATTAATTATAATCCAAATTACTACCATTAGTCATTGACTACCTATTTTATTGTAATTACTCATTGACTCATGAAGGGTACTAATTACACAGAAAACATAATATAGCATTTGGATTATAATTAATAAAAGTATAATAACTAATGACTTTAGTTATTATACTTTTATTAATTATAATCCAAATTACTACCATTAGTCATTGTTACCTATTTTATTGTAATTACTCATTGCCTCATGAAGGGTACTAATTACATAGAAAACATAATTACAGGGATATAGCATTTGGATTATAATTAATAAAAGTATAATAACTAATGACTTTAGTTATTATACTTTTATTAATTATAATCCAAATTACTACCATTAGTCATTGACTACCTATTTTATTGTAATTACTCATTGACTCATGAAGGGTACTAATTACATAGAAAACATAATTACAGGGATATAGCATTTGGATTATATTTAATAAAAGTATAATAACTAATGACTTTAGTTATTATACTTTTATTAATTATAATCCAAATCACTACCATTAGTAATGACTAGTAAGTCAATGGACTACCTATTTTATTGTAATTGCTCATTGACTCATGAAGGGTACTAATTACATGGATATAGCAAGGAACAACTCAATTAAGACAATAATATATTTAAAGTCCTAACTTGTGAATGTACCTAGATCTATCCCGAGCACCCTCTACAGCCACAATGTATACACTCCACTATCCGACCTTCCTCCAACTTGCTTTTGGGAACTCGGCAAATACAATTTGTTGCAAAATTTGTGTCTCTAGTTTGGATACATCTTAAACAACATAGGCTCTCATAACCCACCTTCTTCCATTTTGCTATCAAGTTTGCGTCAGCTATTTTCTGATCGATACAATACTGATACAGCTCTCTGCTGATTGCCTTCCGTCTATAGAATAAGTCGTAAATGTAGCGAGACTTCTGATGGTGTATCTTGAATATGGGCCACAAGGATTCCTGCTTACGTTTGCCTTCGTGTGGCTCTGTTTCAGCTGAAATTTATAGGAAAAATAATGTTTTATAGACATAGAATCACATTTCCTTCCAGAAGGAGCACTAATCCTCATTTTGTTAAGTTGGATTTGAAACCTGAGGTGGCGAGTTCAATCCTCACTGAAGTCTTTCTTTATGAATAAGTTATTTAATTTCTCAAGCAATTGAAATGAGAAGAGTTAGTATTTACACCAAACTTCTGTATTTGTTATGATCCTGACATACCTACCTCTTTCGTTTCTTTTATATTCATCATACATTTCATACATGCTCAGCGATTGTGTGTACTTTTAATATCCCCGCTTTCACTCTCCTTTCAATTTCCTTGTCTATCTTTCCACTTCTTATAAACATACTACCTAAATAAACAAATTCATTCACTCTAATTTACATCCTTTCGCACAAATGTTAGACTCCATGCTTTCATCATCCTTTTCAAATACTAATATTTTTGATTTCGAAATATTAATTTTCGTGAATTTCTTCTCACATTCCTCATTCAAAAGTGCAACCAGGCTATGCATCTCTTGTTTCGAAGATGCTATTAATACCGCATCATCGGTATATAAAAACATAATAGAAATTATACTATACCTTCACGCATTTTCTGTTCCAATTCGTCGAGAGTGGGTTCTATGAGTTCCCATCCATCGGGCGGGGAGCGCCGGTTACGACGAACCTTCGGCATTATGTACACAATTTGTATGGTATACAATAATTAGTTTAGACAAACGGTAAAAGTGATTATATATAAGAAATAAGATTAAGCGTATATATAACTTAATTTGAATTTAAAAGCACGACGCACGCAAGACCCAGTATATCTATGCACGCAAGTAAACCAAAATTCAAAATTATTTTGTTTATTTTGATCACAGTTTCGACACGAGCACTCAGCACAGAGCCACAGAGCAAGTAAAAGAAAAGAGCGTTGAGGTTGAGAGAGAGTGATTGACATCGAGTACTCTCAGTGTTACCAACTCCCAAAAATATTTACCCCGAAAACTAAAGTAAAAACCCCTAAAATCGCCACAATTTCTTTGAAATCCCCCTAAAAAATATAATATTCTTCATTTATAAATTATTTAATAATTCAAACATAATTTCGTTTTCTTCTGGTTCTGAATTTTTTAAATCATACATTTGGATATTAACATTTTAGTGGATGGATTAAATGTTATGCAAGATCCACCATTTCGTTGCAATGTGCATCGGACCATTATCAAACTTTGTAGCATTTCAATACATAACCTATTCCGCAACTTATTTTTGCAAATTGCTTGACGACAAGTATTTCCAGATTGGGTTATCCCAGGGCCTGTACTTGTAAATCAAAAAGCCCCTAAAAATACCCCTAACAAAATAAAGCACCTAAAAAAATCCCAACCCATTAATTTACCCCCTTTTGGGGGGAAATCCTCTATGTTTGGAACCCCGAGTACTCTTTTAGTATATCTGTGCTTTTAGTGATTGACTTGACAAAGACCAAAGCGTAGACAGATTATTTCTACGCTGACAGCAGTGTTGCCATATTGTAATATAATAAAATAATATACTCTGTGGTAAACCATAGATTTTTTTTAAAATAGGCAAAGGCAAGGAATATAAGTACTCTCTGGCAAAGGATTACTAGACCGTAACACCGTAAGTTGAGCGTGCGAGCATGACGGGCTAGAGAAAATCTTTCTATCTACAGCTTGGCAAATAAATGTAGAAAATAATGGTAGCACCACTGTGTTATTCATATGGCAACCCGCTAGGTTAGCATAGTTTTGACGTGACTTCTTTCGTTTATGAAAGAGAAAACGGGGGCAAAGTTTAACCACCCATATTTTCTATTCAAAAAAATTTATTGAGAAAATAACGCATATTTCACTTAGATATATTCAATAAGCTATATCGTCGTTTAAGTTCTAACACAACGTAAGTCAAAATTGTCGACTTTACAGGAGAGACAAAAAACTGTCTAAAGCAATGACGTACTATAAGTAGACACGTTATACCCATACTAAATGCAGATAATAAACAGCTTGAACAATACTATAGCTACCTATTAATTACTTACGTTTATATATTCAAGCGATGAAAGGGATAGAGAAACACAGCTCAATACCGAAATCCATTTGTTAAAAAGAGATAAATATATGTTTTAAGTTGCGACACGTCATCGACGCGTGACCTTCTCCGGAGGAACTAGGGGAAGATTGTCTAAATGGAACACTCAATATTTTACTTAGAAATATTTTTGGAATAATAAAATATACAATATGTAATTAAAAAACTTTTATTTTACTAATAAATATAATGTAATAATCAATGACTTTACAACAAATAGACCATTTGTCTTTCAATCACGCTCAAACGGCTGAACAGTTCTAAATGAAATTTAGCATAGAGGTAGATTATGGCTTGGTATAGGATATTAGTATGCTACTTATTTATGTATTATGTAGTGTAATTTAAAATTAAGTCTTTAAATTTTTTTTTTTTTTTTTATTCTGGACAACAAACAACTATACAACAAAGATTACTACAACATAGATACATATTAAAAAAATAACTGTCATATAGTCAGTGACGTTTGTTTATACAAACGTATTGTTTATACATACATTCAAAACAGGATATTTTTATGCAAATTCCAAAAAATATAGAAATAACAAATAATACAAAAAAAGTTTACTACAATTAACTACTATTTAGAATGTTACAGATATTTTTCCTAAATATATACAAAGAATGTGAAAATATGTCCACTTCGCAAAACTGCTGGTTGTATCGTTGCACCATACGTCTAAATCTTAGAGTAAAAACTTGGCAACCAATCATATTCTCGTCTTTGGGTTCTGATTATCTCTATCCATTTTTCTCTTATTAATCCGCTTCTAGGGAGACTAAAAGATAAATAAATACAATAAGATCATACTACTATACATACAACAATAATATAATATATAAATTTATAATAATGTAAATATAATTTAGTATATACATTTTCCGTACATTTAATAAATAATATAAATTTTTTAAATAGGTTCATGTAATTTATTGACAGGTCCGATATTACCAACCATCCCCATAATCAGTCGCTGAGTCTGTCGCGGCCATTTCGTTTTGTCTTCTCTATCACTCTCATACAAAATGCATCGTTCGTCTCGCTCAGATAAGCGGCGAACTGGCAACAGCGCATTATTATTAATAAAATATTGTTATGTCCATAATTATAAAATTTCTGTACTTACCAATGAAATGAGATATCATTTCTATCCAATGATATACTATATAAACTGAGGTAGATGCGTGATTGACGCTCAAGCTATAGCAAGGCAAATGAGAGGTAAGTGTCCCACTATAAATTTGGTCGCGCACAGTCACGCACAATCCTACGACTAGTGTACATGTCTCTCTTGAGTAGAATAATCCGCAAAAACATCAAGAAAAATTACATTTTGTGTGTTCCGCTTTTGCAGAAATTATACTGCAACTGTAAAGGATAGAAATGATATCTCATTTCATTGGTAAATACAGAAATTTTATAATTATGGACATAACAATATTTTATTAATAATAATGCGCTGTTGCCAGTTCGCCGCTTGCCTGAGCGAGACGAACGATGCATTTTGTATGAGAGTGATAGAGAAGACAAAACGAAATGGCTGCGACAAACTCAGCGACTGATTATGGGGATGGTTGGTAATATCGGACCTGTCAATAAATTACATGAACCTATTTAAAAAAAAAAATTTATTAAATGTACGGAAAATGTATATACATAATTATATTTACATTATTATAAATTTATATATTATATTATTGTTGTATGTATAGTATTATGATCTTATTGTATTTATTTATCTTTTAGTCTCCCTAGAAGCGGATTAATAAGAGAAAAATGGATAGAGATAATCAGAACCCAAAGACGAGAATATGATTGGTTGCCAAGTTTTTACTCTAAGATTTAGACGTATGGTGCAACGATACAACCAGCAGTTTTGCGAAGTGTACATATTTTCACATTCTTTGTATATAATTAGGAAAAATATCTGTAACATTCTAAATAGTAGTTAATTGTAGTAAACTTTTTTTTGTATTATTTGTTATTTCTATATTTTTTGGAATTTGCATAAAAATATCCTGTTTTGAATGTATTTATTTCTATTTTTTTTCAAAATGGCTCCATCAGGGTTTTGATGATTCCGCCAATGTCAAGTAATATAGACGTCACAGTAACAATAAGCCGATTGATCGGTAGGTAGAATGCTCCCGCCGGCCGTAATATGTCCTATTAATCACTGACTAATCACAACTACAGCGCGGACGGGATTAAACTGGATTCCCCATGACGTCCTGGCGGACGCGTGCGTATATCACAAAGGCGTCACGTGGAATCGTTTTGAATGTATGTATAAACAATACGTTTGTATAAACAAACGTCACTGACTATATGACAGTTATTTTTTTAATATGTATCTATGTTGTAGTAATCTTTGTTGTATAGTTGTTTGTTGTCCAGAATAAAAAAAAATTTAAAGACTTAATTTTAAATTACACTACATAATACATAAATAAGTAGCATACTAATATCCTATACCAAGCCATAATCTACCTCTATGCTAAATTTCATTTAGAACTGTTCAGCCGTTTAAGCGTGATTGAAAGACAAATGGTCTATTTGTTGTAAAGTCATTGATTATTACATTATATTTATTAGTAAAAGTTTTTTAATTACATATTGTATATTTTATTATTCCAAAAATATTTCTAAGTAAAATATTGAGTGTTCCATTTAGACAATCTTCCCCTAGTTCCTCCGGAGAAGGTCACGCGTCGATGACGTGTCGCAACTTAAAACATATATTTATCTCTTTTTAACAAATGGATTTCGGTATTGAGCTGTGTTTCTCTATCCCTTTCATCGCTTGAATATATAAACGTAAGTAATTAATAGGTAGCTATAGTATTGTTCAAGCTGTTTATTATCTGCATTTAGTATGGGTATAACGTGTCTACTTATAGTACGTCATTGTTTCTATCCTTTACAGTTGCAGTATAATTTCTGCAAAAGCGGAACACACAAGATGTCATTTTTCTTGATGTTTTTGCGGATTATTCTACTCAAGAGAGACATGTACACTAGTCGTAGGATTGTGCGTGACTGTGCGCGACCAAATTTACAGTGGGACACTTACCTCTCATTTGCCTTGCTATAGCTTGAGCGTCAATCACGCATCTACCTCAGTTTATATAGTATATCATTGGTCTAAAGTTATATTAGTACTATATTTTTATAAGTTTTCTTTTGATTAATGCTTAATATGGGTCGATACTAATCTAAAAATGATAACATTTATAAAAAAGTACCTATTTGAAAAAATATCTGACATACGTTGTGTAGCCACATTTTTTTTGTGATATTATGGGGACTTACGTAGTGTTTACACACTTTAGGAGAAAAACACTTTGTTATTTACCTTTTAATTTAATCAATATTCAGTAATTAGACAAAAATTATACTTCATAACTTAAACTAATTTTATGAGTATCAATGTCAATATCATTATAATATTAGTAAACTTATATTTTAATTCTCTTACAAAAAATAAAAACTTAAAAATATCCTATTAAAAATTTACAAAAATTATCTTTACGTGATCAAAAATAAATAAGTAGGTACTTAATTAGTGTGGTAAAGAATCACAGATTCAAGTTCTTGTAAACATCTTGACATCAGTTATTTTCTATTCATTTTGATACAGCTTTGGCTTTGGTTCTAGGTTTCTTATTTTAGGCCTTCTAGGCAGTACTAGAGAATTGATGCTTTTGAGATGTGGTGTTGGCGCCGTATGCTGTGGATACCTTGGTTCCGCATGTCGCACAAAATTGTCCACACAAGCCTGTGGTAATGGGCAGGGTAGAGGGAAAGAGACCTCGAGGACAAAGCCCCAAATAATAGTTCGATCAAGTGTCCGAAAACCTGGACATCTCTATTACCACAGCCCTTCATCAGGCAAAGGACCGTAGCCGATGGTGGAAGATAATTGAGGAGAAGTTGATCAGTCGGGATCATTATCCTCAGTAATGAGGAACCGACTGTGGAGGAGGCAGTACTAGAAACTCGTCATCATAATTCAATTTGCACTTTATGATTCCGCTAGGTTCATAGAGTAATACTTTCAAATCTGTCACCACTGGATCGTTGGCTTTAGTCCAGGCCGTTTTTCGTAAAATCATAAAGAAAGTCATAGTTTAATAAATAGTTGACAATGAAGATTATATTGAGATGGAAGCATTATATATTTATTTTTCATTTACATTCTATGGCACTATGAATGGAGTCCACTTCCAGTGTGGCCTTTCTCAGCTTTTGCATTATTTAGATTTCATAGCCCATTGCTTAGTGCACTGCATTTCGATTATGAGCCGTGCAGCCATCAGAACATTAAATTACTGGCTACAATTTTTTGCTGCAGGGTTTTCTTCAGGCAGTCCACTATACAGGAGGTATACACAGAAGCAACCAGACCCGCATTGGATTCATCACCAATAACAGTGTACAATTGTACCTACCTACATATTTACTTTCAAGATTGTATAAAGTTCTTTTTATTTGGCTCTCGATTTATCTTGACTCTTTTCTTCTCTTACTCTCTCTTTTTTAATTTTGTATTCGCGATACTCATTTTCTGTAATATTTCCTGCTTTAAATGAACAGCACACAGCAACTTTAAGTCCATTTATAATGGTTTTCTTTTTGGGAAAACTCGTATTCAGAGTTCCTTGCACTATTTAAGTAATTCAACTTTCTTGCCACCATTCGTATCACAAATTTTTATGACTACCTGAAACTAAAACAATAATTATTTCCTTTTAAAATTATTAACCGAAAAAACAACAGTACGTAACTCTCAAAGAAATTCTCAAAGTACCAAAGAACAACTTAACGTAAGTCATATTACATTATTAGAGCGTATTTTTCTATTAAAGTTTCGCTTTACTGACTATAATACATTACAAATTATGTCTATTACTTATTTATAAATAGGTGACACTTGAATTATTTACCAAACAATAAATATTTCTTACCTTTTTTTGCAAAATTGTAACAGACTGGTTGTCAACACAGTATTTATGTATGAACTGGAACTGACTTACGTATTGTTTCCAAAAGCTAACATCATTATTGATTTACGTTGTGTTACTTTAAATTGATTTTTGTACTAATATTGGTTGAAAACCTGAGTTCTGATTGGTTGAAACGGTGCGTTTTGCGATTCTCTATCCAATGACATCAAAATGTCCAAAACGCCAATTTATGACTTACGTTGTGTTAGAACTTAAACGACGATATGCTAAATGACAGTGACACAGGTGGATTATTTACAGAGAAATTGGGAATAGTTTATCCCAGAAAATTTATGGATATAGGAGCCTTAAACTCATTGGTGGCATAAATGTTCATAAGTAAACGATTGCCATAAAAAACTCATTGGAAGCCAGTAGCTACACGAATTCCTGCCGGTATTCTCGGGCCGGTCAATCCATGGTCGGCGTACAAGTACAATGGAGCTGCTATAGCAGTGATATTCATAGAGTACCTACCTTTTTATTGTGATATTTCCCTTATATTTCTTTGTTTGCACCAATTATAAAACTTTCGAAGAAAAGTATTAGGTAACTACTTTACTTTTAGTACAAGAAAGACACTAAAACTATGAATAACAGTGGTTTTTAATTTATGAGTATATTATAACGTACCTATAATAACGCCGTCTAGCGATCATTTCACATAATAAAAATATATCTGTGTCCGAACCAAAGAATTGCCGGCAAGAAATGCGCAGCCAAAAATGCCCGACCTAGACATACGTGAAAGCCCGTACAAGGATCGACTGAAATACAACCACATGACCTAAACGAAATCGTCGTTCACTCTGAAGAACCAAAGAACTTATTGTGTTATTGTAGGTATACAAACTCCTTGAAGTATATGTATAAACTCATTGGAAGCACAGTACACGAATTCCTGCGCGGCATTCTCGGGTCGGGCAATCCATGGTCTTGTGCCGAAAACATGTCGCGAATCCATAAGATTTCCTCTACCAAAAATCGCTCAACGCGCCTAAAGAAATTTTCACTACAAAAATAGAAATAGAAATGTTAAAGAAATATTTCCCAAACAAACCTATTATTTTTGAATAGCTATCGCAATAAAATTCAAAACCGCATTTACCTGTGTATGAATAACGGGTTCTACCTACCTACAATACGCATATACAAGGCGATATCTCTCGTCTCTTTTTATCGTTATTGACAGATAGTGGGAGTGAGCGAGATGGGAAGACAGCGCGCCCGTCGGAATGCGACGCACGCGCAGGTTTAGCGCAGAGCCTTTTCAATCTTTTGACTTTTCATTGCGACGTCGCGACCGCGGCTGATCGCTTGTTCGTTCTGTCGAAATAATGTTATCGTGAGTGAAGTTTTGTGATTTGTTTGTGACTGTTATTTAGTGTTGTGTTGTGTTACACGTTATGTGCACTGGAATCAGTTCCGGATTCATTGAGCCAGCGACAACTTTACTTTAGGTAAGTTTCTAGTTTCCAACGTGTAGCCGTGTAGGTGACGTGACGTCCCCTGTCTACTTGATGCAATCATTTCTGAATAAAAACGCTGAATTGTGAATTGAGGGTGTTCTCAATAATTTTGTATAAATTTCATTCTTTTGACTGATTTTATAGTTTCACACTTTAGACTGTCCTAAATCTACAAATTCTTATAGGCACACCATAATAATAATTATTAGGTACCTATGTGAATATAATTCTATAGGTACTTACTTGGCAACATTTTATAGGTAGGTTTAGGTATTATAAAGATATCATGTGAAAATCATTAAAGGTCAGAGTTGGCTGACCGCTTCAAAAGGTTTCATTCTTACGTTTTTAGCCCACTTTATCTTTAAAATACCCTTACTTTCTATTGTATTGAAAATTACATATTACATATCTACCTCTACGTCAATAAGGCGAGATGGTGTTATTTATCACACCGACGAGACGAGTAATAGACCTATAAATAACCTTACCTTACCTTACTCAATCTATTCGGTATAACTAAGTACT
Organism: Nemapogon koenigi; assembly: GCA_963924495.1. Classification (NCBI taxonomy): domain Eukaryota; kingdom Metazoa; phylum Arthropoda; class Insecta; order Lepidoptera; family Tineidae; genus Nemapogon; species Nemapogon koenigi. The sequence goes on from OZ004643.1 coordinate 533,253, forward strand.
TACCTATCTATGAAAAAAAAATCTTCCTTCGTTTAATTTAATTTTATATAGGTAGTAGCACTTACCTAAAGGTGATTTTAAGCTTCTTTTCATAGGTAGTCTCAAATAGTCTCGCGTAGGCGTGTGAATTTTTCAAAGGGTCATTTAAGGTCATTGAGGCCACATGTGTGCTGTGCTACAAAAAAATAAAGCTACTATTACCTCTTAGGCCTCTACTAATTAATTTTGTTCGCCCCCCCCCCCTCATTCCTCTGTCGAATCGTGAAAAATAGAACTTGCAAATATAAGTTACATAGGTAGGTATGTGAACCCACTAACTATATCACATACATCCTACAATGGCTTCTAAAATCTCTTTGTATCTTATAACTAAGTATTGAAATCTAACTAATATTGAAATAAAAACTTAGCAAAACACTCTAGTACAACATAAACTATTTGATAGAATGCAGGCTACTAATTTGTGATCTTTAAAAATATTCTACGAAATACTTACTCGAACCCAACCAATAAAAATATATCTAACATTGTTGATTTAAATGCTAATGATATCCGCTGCGCTGCATCAAAACACGATATAGAAACTATTTGAAACCAAACAAGTGGTACAGGTTCCTAGACTTCTCCAATTTATTGTCACTATACTGTACCTAAAGTGTATTTTTGTCTTATTTGGTAAACAAACTTTGCATGTCTTTTTAAATTAAGTTATCATTTAAAATTCTTAAATTAAGTTATCATTTAAAATTATTAAAAGACGTTAATTTTATTAACAATTTTACATAATAATTAACATTTTAAACCTATTTTACATTTGAAAAAAAAATACAATAAAAAAACATGCAAAGATTGTTTAGGTACCAAATAAGACAATTAAAAAAAACAGTTTTACCTACGTAGCTATATTTCAATCGAAACTAGTAATCTATACTCCATAATATTATCCTATTATAAATGCGAAAGAAACTGTCTGTTACGCTTTCATGGCTAAACCACTGAACCGATTTTGATTACATTTGATTTGGAAAGAGCTTAAACCCTAAGGAAGGACATAGGATACTTTTCTTTTAATCCACTCCTCTAAGGGGGTATAATAGAGGATGAAAGTTACCACGAACCCCACGGGCGAACAGCTAGTAATAAATATAGTAGTATTTTAATTAATAGGTAGGTAGGTTATATAAAAATGTGTTTCATATATTTTCTGCCTATTCAGCTTAGACACAGGCGTGAGGATATTGTGTGGTAGATACCTACATCGGTAACAATTATCTTTACAATTTGTTAGCCATGTTGTCAAATTACACCTACAAAAGATCTTCAATTGAAATGACCCCCGCAGTTTATGCAATGAAAAATAACGCTAGTTTTAGTTCAATGTTATTCGCAAACAAAATGCACAGTGACATTGGAAAAACAATGATCGACTCCTCCGTAACTAATAGCATAATGCTTCAAGACAATGGTACTGTATTCTATAGGCATAGCTAAGACGTGTATCTCAAAACTTAGGTAGGCTGATACCTACCTACGAAGGAATTTTAGACATAGGTAGGAGGTATACACGAAGAATCGTTTGCCATTTAATTAATATTACGATATTAGTAAGAAAGGAGATTTGTAGAAAGAGGTTATTCCTTGTCTCTCTGTTCCATGCTCCATCACGCTCCACGGCTAGGTACATGATATTTATATACAATAATTTTATTACATTTTCTGATTCTGAATATTTTGAGATTATATAGTTAGATGGTGGCGCCGCCGTCAAGTATCAACATTGTGCCAAAACATCCTTCGTAGACAGTATTACAAAAATTAAAAAAAAAACTATTATAGTGATGTGTGATATAAATCTTGAAATGACTCAGTGAGTCAGATCAATCGATTATCAAATAACTGTATACGGCCATAAAAAGTGTTTATTAACAAAAATCACGTAACAAAAAGCGTTAATCCCAGATAACTATCCAACTTTCGTTCACTGCACGTCAAGCGTCACGTGTGCGAGTATTTGCGCTAATTTGGTAGAAAGCGATCAGTCTTGTTTTATAAGAGGCGATTTCACCGCCTGAATCAATTCTTTTGACGTGTTTGTCATATCCGCGAACAGAAGAAATACTTTGTGTTATTGTAGTTACGGAATATATATATCACTAAATTGAGACCTTTGGGATTGATTGTAACTTTCTAAGTACCTATGGCATTTTTTAACCTCTTCTTTCAATTAGGAAACTTATACTCCGGAATAAATAACTGTAAGATAAACCATTCTCCCTCACATATCTCTATATTATGATAGGCAGGAACTATAATAGGTAAACTAAGTATATAAAACTTTGGATAACTTTATAATTTATTATTATTCTTATTTTGTAATTTTGTTACCAAATTGGCAGAACGCTTCAATCGTGACAAATAATAAGCTAGACCTCGATATTTAGTCACACGTCATGACAGTAGGTAGGCAGGTACTTGCTGATCTCTCAAACCGAGAAAAAACTCAATCTTCGCGTTATTGTACGGTTTTTGCGAGCAAGTGCGTGACATCATCTTGGAACTCTTAGAAGATACATCATCCAAGTACACTTCTACCTGTGTATAGATCCGGTTGATTGTTTTTATGCAATTTTTGCAATATTATGCATGTTATATATACCTAATATACCTAAGTATCTCTAATTTAACAAATACCTAGGTAGTAATAATTAATTCCGTCTTTACTTACCTATAATGTGGTGTCGCTTCTGATTAGCCAAGATAAGTGACTGTTTATAGTAAATTAGTAACATATTAACATAGGTTGTAACTAGGTCGTTAGCGGGGTAATAGACATCTAATTCTGATGGTGTGTCTAGGTTCTAGGTCTCAGTTTCCGCTGCTTTTACTAATTATACGGTTTTATTATTGAATATAGTGGCGTTCGTAAACATGTCGTGATTGACAACGACATTGTGGTATGTATGTAATTATGATCATACATTATCAAGGTTTAAAAGTTACAGCCTCGTTTCCTTCTTAACAAATGACAAATGGTTGATATGTTTCAACCAGAAAAAGGTTTTAGCCATTTTATGACGTACATTACAATCATAGAAATAACAAAACAAACTTACACATCTTTACGGCCTTTATACCTTGCAGTGTGGCCAGATTGAACAGAACGTGGCTGGTTATCGTGGCGTGGTTGGATACCTACATATTATATAGAAATAAAGTAGTGGACATCAAACTCGTAGTTTAAAATAAGTTCCTCTGTGGCCAATATAAATAAACAGTTCCTACGATATGATAGCATAATAACGTAATCTCTGTAAATAAATGTTATTTTTCTATGTGCATGAAGTTTCTCACACAATTACCCTTCACATTTGACCCCAGTTCCTTTACAAATAATACTTTAGTCTAAATGTTAATTCAATTTGTAACCTGTTGGTGTCTTCGACCATGACTTTACGAACAGACACTGATTTGTGTTTACTCTTTAGTTACGTATCTGCAGCTTCAAAGATGCGCTAACTTTGCAGCACAATATTCTAGAGAGGTATTATCTCTTAAAATATTTCATTTCTTACAAATAATAAAGCTAATAATCTTTACATTTGAGATGTGGTGTTGGCGCCGTACTGTCAGAGCTGAACATCAGGTCTAAGCCAGGGTTCGCCACTGTGTGCATGAGTCGAGTTCTGCAGTATTTCGGACATATTGCACGAAGAGAGGGCAACAACATGTAAAAGCGTGTGGTGATGAACAGGGTGGAGGGAAAGACACCTCGAGGACGAAGCCCCAAACGCTGGTACAATCAAGTGTCCGAAAACATTTACATGAACACCTCTATTACCTAAGACCTTCATCAGGCATAGGACCGCAGCCGCTTACGATCCTCGTTAATGAGGGACCGACTCTGGAGGACGACTCTTAGGTCTCAAATATTTTTAGTTTTTGATTGTAGGTTACCTATATAACTAAAGTTTAATGTTAATTACTACACTAGCTTAGAGACCATTTAAGCCATGACTGTCGGTTAAAAGTTTCATTTGGCACATTTAGTTTGCCATAGCTAGCATGTATGCCTGTATCCACCTATCCGGTTATGTATGGAATGTAGCGGTTATCTAGCTGCCGCGTTCCACTAGTGTTGTAATCTGCATCGCTGAGTTACGTCACTGCATTGACTAGCCAATGATCCGAACTAATCGGTCGAATTAAAACGTTAATTCATGAAATTATAAATTTCTAAAATAATTTACTTGCCTATACCTACCTAACTAAGTTCAATATAGAAATTCAATTCTCAGAATTCATTCCGACTAAAAAAGAAAGGACCTTAGTTTAAAAATATCCCTATACCCCTTATATTCAAGGCAGTGGCACGTCAAGCCGATATTGGACAGGCAACCGGATGGCGAGTGGTAATCTGGGCCTTTGAGTGGTACAGAGTCCCCTGAGCGGCCAAAGTGACCCCAAATGGACAGGGACGGCGATATGGGGGTGGGGCAAAATCGTTTTTTTTTGAAAAGGCAACCGGATAAAAATGATTACCCAGACCTTTTAAAAGTCCAAGCAGTAGTTAAATATTCACTGAAAAGGATTTTCAACAATTTTTTGCAGCGTATGGAATTATTTTTATTTTTATGAGGTTTGGGGGGGTGGCTAAATTAATCGTTAATTTAATCGAAATCGGATGGCATTGATACACACCATTATTTGTACTTAGGACAGTATAAATTTCGAATGCCATCCGATTTGAACAATTTTTATTTTATTTTTTTAAATTATTGTTGAAACAATCGAAAAAAAGGGTTTTTCGGCGACTTTGAGGGGTTGTTTCTCCGAAACTGCCCATCAGGATCGGATGGCAATTTTTTCCCAACGTTTGGTGGTGTCAATAAGTATGCTCACTAATTTTGAAGCGGTTGCCTTTTCACTTTTATTTTTTTATTTTTTACTCGCTAGTGCAAGAACGGCCCGCGTGTTTCGGCTGGCAAAAAAAAATTATTATATAATTAGGGTATTTCCTTTAATGCTACCGCATTTTTTATCCGGTTGCCTTTTCAAAAATATTTCGATTTTGCCCCACCCCCATATCGCCGCCCCTGTCCATTTGGGGTCACTTTGGCCGCTACCAGGGGACTCTGTACCACTCAAAGGCCTAGATTACCACTCGCCATTCGGTTGCCTGTCCAATATCGGCTTGACGTGCCACTGCTTTAAATATTAGGTGGGTGGATTTAATAGAAAATAGCTTAAATGTCTTTTCCTAGGATTCAAGCTTTCTCCGTATTAAATTTCATCAAAATCGGTTCAGTGGTTTAGCTGTGAAACAGTAATAGACAGACGGACAGATAGAGTTACTTTCGCATTTATAATATTAGAAAAAAGTTGCTTTTCTTATAGGGCGTCGGTGGTCGAGTGGGTAAAACGTCTACTCACAAGTACTCACAACTGAGAAGTCGCGGGTTCGATCCCCACATCCGACCATGTACCAATGGGTTTTTATAATAAAAAAATCTATGTTCATTATGCGACAAACCGTACAAAGAGGCTTTTCCATCTACAATCTACATACCTCACAGAGCTGGCCACTCGTTTAGTATAGCCTCCAAAAATCTTCGTCTAAGTGAGGAAGACTGGGTACCCTAGGACCGGCAACGGTTCCCGGGAGCTGTAAGGCAACCCGTGATGATTTTATTTTCCTTTTCCGAGTTAGGTTTATACTTTTTACAAGATATCTTGCCTAGGATTACCGAGTTGAAAATTGACAAGAATTCCGCTTAGTCACTTAAACCAAAATCATGGGTTATATGGGCTTTTTAACATAACTGATGTCATAACAAATAAGGTGGCAATACTGGCAATGTCCATAGCGTCAGAAACCAGGTGATACTTTATTTGTAACAATTTATGCAAATTGGTAATTAATCGTGTTTTTGTACGAGTGTACATAATTTATAATTAGGTATTATTTACTTACATAATTTATTTTAATACTGCTACCTATTCAGTATCCTTTAAAGGAATTTTAAATGTTATTTTTGTACCATAATTCATTGAAGAGATACCCTATCATGGGAAAAAGCCAAATTACTTTGAGAAAGAAATAATTCTAACTAATTTCAAAATATTCTGGTTAGAAGTTATTATAAAATATTCTTGTTTCAAATAGTTTTTGAAATCAAATTGGTTTCTTTTTACATCCAGTCTTCGCGGAACCAATCCAATTTATCGAGGCAGTAAATAGGTAATTAAAAACTTTTTTTTGGGCAAAGGTATTTGCCGACATACATTCAGCAACCAACAACCCAAGGAGGCTTGTCAAGTGAGGTTTGCACACAGTTCGCGTGACCCAGATCCCAAGTTGACTCGCATACCACACGCGCCTACTACGACGACGCGACGCACATTTTCAAAATGTCAATCGCCTATCGCAAACTTTCCTTCTACGTGTCTATTATTCTATTTTACTGTTAGGTATAATGCTTTTAGGCGCTATTGTTGTTTGTTGGCATTAAAGTTCTGTGACTACTTTGGCGTTGAAGCATCGTTGAAGCTAAAATTCTGCAGACTAACTAGTAAATACCTCATTTATATGAAAACAAAATAAAGACCTAATTAATATTATAAATGCGATGCGAAATTGTGTTTGTTTCTATGTTTGTTTTTTTTGTCATTATTTTATATCATTTGTCAGTATAGAAAAATATGCTATATTCTTATTGAGTAATAATATATTTTATACCCGTGGGAGAACTGAAATTAAAATTGTATATAAAGTTGTAAACTAAGAAACATTCACTTGAGTACTATCTAGGTCAAGATTATTAGCTATTGTCTAATAACTTGATTCACATACCTGCACGCACTCTCAGTGTTATTTGGAAAGGTTTTCATGTAAAACTTTAATTATTTTAATATTAAAACATTATTATCACTACATATCATAAAACAAGGCTTGTAGCCTTTTCACGCAAAAAAACTGGTGAACGGATTTTGTTGCGGTTTTCACTATTAGATAGGTTGATTCACCGGAAAGCTTATCTAGGAGCTGAGCATCAACAGTATCAGTGAATCAAATCTGGAAAATAATTAACCCCAGCGAGTTTTAATGGCGTATGCTGTCTAATCCGTCAGAGATGTAACAAAATGATGTGGGAAATAATTATGTAGAATAAAATGATCTACAATAAAGGCCGTAGTAGATTATATCTATCTCTAATAGATAAGGAGTTAGATTCGTATTTATGATGTATTCAAATTATTGTAAACCCAATTTGTACCCGTGCGAAGTCAGTGGCGGGGTCGTTAGTTACTAATATAATTTATTGTTACTAAATCAAAATACCTAAGTACCTACCATGAGATTAATTGCATTTTTTTTTAAACCCAGCAAATCATCAGATCTATCATGTTAGATTTTAGTTTGCATACAGTATTTAGCTCCCTTGAGGATATCAGGGATCCACTTGTTCTTCTTATTAGATTCAGTCTAGTAAAACAATACATCACTAGTAAGTGAAACGATATCACTGAAAATAGATAGTCTTCCGTGATTTTGCGAAAAGTGTATTATTGTAGATTTCGTAAAATCCCTGACATACTCTCAGACCTTCTCAGCATTGCGCCACTTCTCCCTATCCTCCGCTGTTCTCCTCCACGCTTACCCTCTCTCTTGACAATGTCGTCACTCCATCTCGCTGGAGGTCTGCCGCCACTTCTATGGCCTATTCTAGGTCTCATTTCGTTACGACATAATAATAATGACAATAACTTGTGATTAGTCGCACCTTATAGCGGCTGCTACTTTCCTCGTTCCATTGACGACATGTTCCCGGAACTATGAGAAACTATTTGTACAGCGGGCGAAAGTTCGTGTTATGCATACTTTTAAACAATGTGCTTGTTACTAGAAAAAGTCGTGTGGATTTCGGATTCTTTTAGACATTTAGCATGGGAATATCCATCACATTACATACGCGTCAACTGAATACTGAATTACATCGAGGTAGATCATGTAAGGTCCGTTTTTATAGCCTTGTCTTGGTAAACAAACTTTGCAAGTCTTTTTTAAATAGGTTGTTATTTAAAATTCTTAAAAGATGTTATATTAACAATTTTACATAATAATTAACATTTTTAACCTATTGAACATTTGCAGAACTAAATAATAATATACTTTAAACTGTTATTTAAAAATATAGCAATAAAAAAGACATGCAAGGTGTGTTTACCATATATAAGACAAGTCTAAAAAAATACTTTAGAGATGGCCACCATCGCTTGCCAGTTGCCACCTATCTAGAATAAAATGGGCAACTTGCTTAAGGGCCTGTTATCCGACCGCGGTAGGCATTTAGCGCTCTCTCAACCCTTGCGTAAATAACATCGCGCTTGCGCAGCGCGTTTGAACTCACATTACCCCGAGCCGCTAGTTTCGTGGCGTCGCGCGTCACAGTAAAAAATATGCAGTAGGAAAACTTGATATATATGTACTTATATTCATTTAAAGATAAAGTTTTGTAAATAAACTATGCCGTTATGTAACTTTTTCCTATTAAATTTTTAAAAGGCAAAGTTGATTGTTTACTTTTAAATGGTGGGGTTTTGGGATCTAAACAGGTATAAAATAAAAGTAATGGATAGCGATAAACAATAAGTTTTTATTGATTTCTTATAGAAACACTAAATAAAAAAAGTAATTGATATTACCAAATACAAGGGCAAGAAAACGTAAATGTTGAGTCTTTGGATTGTTCATAGACAAAACTTATCCATATATTGGAGCAACTCCTGACGGATTAGTAGGCGATGATACGCTTGTAGAAAACAAAATACAAATAATTAAATATAATAGAAACACGAACACCAGTATGTACAGTAAATAAAAAGAGTAAAAACAAGAGCAACTTCACGTTACTGAGAGGCAAGTGTGTCTTCTTGAAATCTGGGCAGGAGCAAAAGAACCTCTATCAACAAAACAGATTGAAAGAGATGATAATTTCTGGAAAACCCTAAGTTGGTTAAATTTTATATTAAATGTTTACTTCCTGAAAACCCACCACATTCAGGGTTAAAGACTACAGTTTGTGAGTTTTTTTTTATGTCCACCTGCATGGACTGCATGTGTTTGTGTGCGTAAATAATGTATTTTCTATCATTATAGTCGGACTGGACTAATCAATTTTGGTCCTCAGTATGATAAAGGTTCAATTTCAAAATAATCACGCGCTGATTTTAATAGCACTTTTAAAAAATATTTAAATAAATTACAATGTTGTTCTATTACAATAAATAATTATCATTTAAAATGAAGTGTGATTTATAGAGAAAATAACAATTTTATGGGCTATAATTTTTACTTTTTTTATTAATATCATTGTGTTTTTTAATTTTTGAAGAAAAGAAGCAAAATATTAATATATTTATTGATAACTATTTTCCTGAGAATATTTATAGTCTAATATTTTATTATTGTGAGATCGGCAAGTAATTTCAGATATTATAAGTTTGAAACTTGATGATGAAAGCGAAATTGAGAAAAGCCGTCTCAATTATCTTGTTATAATTCAAAAATTCTTTATTAATTTAAAAGTTTTCTTAATTTTTTAGATAACAATATTATCTATAAAGTGGCTAAATAACAGGGAATTTCTTCAAGTGCTTCACGGAAATTATACTGTTCAAATAGTACAGTTTTTGATCCAAAAGTACGATTTACTCTTAAAGGCCCTTAAGAAAAAAAAACTGTGATCATGTAGTTTCATTATTTCTTAGTTTGTTTTAAAAATTTTTAGACTAATTTTGATTACATGTAGCATTACACTTACTCTTCATCGATACATGGAACAAGTTCATAGGTTCCATTGTATGATCGATGCTTTGATGCACTAAAATAATTACATTCAAAAGTTATAAATAGTTATTAACATAATCTAGGTATATGAATAGTTTCTCTACTGTAATGTGATAATGTCTATACTGTGACGTTATAGATAAGAGAACATTATAAATTATGAAAAAAATACATGATTGTTTACTTGGTCTTACGACAATTCAAATTATGTAATATATTTTTCTTATTTATTTAATTTCCCATGTTTTTGTCAAAAAATAATAAACCGGTTGCAATACAGTAGCCAAGTGCGGGGAGCGGCAAAAGCGACACAGGTCCGACCTCGACAACGCCCGGCAGGCTTCTGGCAAGACGCGCGCGGAGCGTTTTCTATATATATTACGCTTTTAGTCATTGTTTAAAAAAAACTATTTATTTACAAAAATATAACTGTACAATACGATCTTAATCAGTAAAACGATAATATATATATTAAAATTTTGACATAATCTTTGTTAGATTTGGAATAAAACTGGAAAAACAAACGAAGTTTAGACCTGTTTTCCATTTTTTTTATGATCGAGCGATATTAAAAGTTTCATGTTTTTAACTGTACAAATATATAGAGCATATGTTGAACTATATCACATATTTTTTTTATTTCAAAACAATCGACATTTGCCTATTAAAAATTGGTTCAAAAAACGGTGAATTTGGGGTAACCCAGCCTTAAATTCCATGATTTCTAATAGATTTCTAACCAATCAAATTATGGGGAATGGCAGGTTACAGGTGGTTACAGGGGAGCAAGAGCCTTCTTCCTTCGTTTTTGGTACGTGAAATCGATTGCGCCCCGGGGTGAAAAAAATGCGTCTAACCCTATTGACTAAAAACCACCCCTTAATCATTCGATTTATCTAAATTAACGAATTGAGAGATAAGTTCCAAGATTATCCAGCTACCCCTTACCAGTTACCACCCCCCCCCTATGATCTCGTCGGCCCTGAATATTTTGAAGGAAAGAAAGCTTGGTAGAAACTTTCGACAGTATTATTTCGTTTGTATTGTCCATCCATGACCCATGACCCCTACTGCTAGCCCCCCTGCCCTAGGTGCACAATATCTCAATTTTTGTTCCTGCCGCGTCATAAGTCACCTTCATAATTCGGTATTTCGTTATATTATCACTTCTGTAGATGTTTATCGTAGTAATTTGGAGTCACGTAGTCGCCGCAATGCTGTCACAATGTATTGCGTACTAGCTTAGAACTATCTTATTATATTACAACAACCACATGGTCTTGAGAAAATGGACAAGAAAAATAGATTAGTATTCAGATAACATCATACAGCTAACATTATTCAAGAACTACACTAATTAAATTTTCACTAATAAAAAAAATCCACTTTCCTATCTAGCCTCGCCATCCTTACCGACCGAGAACCGCGTTACGGGCCTCATTATATTTTGTTAATGCTACCTAATATAACGCGATGACCCATCCTTGGTCTTGCTTCACTGTAGGTACGCTGATTAACCACTGTCATCCCTTCACATCACATTTTATAAAAAAAAATAAGAAGGAACAGGAAATGTGTCCTTCTAACTGAGCTTCATTATCACTAAGCCAACCCACGGCTCGTTCTTCGCAGTCCAGTAACCGAATATCATTGTATTTTTTCCCCGATCATTGACTATTTACTTTTTATACGCTTGCATTTTACCGGTAATTGCAAAAAATCTCTTTCACCTCGTTGTGCGTTTACCCAGTTTTTATTGGGTGCCGTAATGAGCGTGTAGCTACGCTTTAATATGATTATAGACTGCGCCTGCGACAACCAATTAGTCATTGTGTAGTATTCACAGCACCTCGGAGACCAAAGTCGACCTGTAATGTCCCATTGTCTTAAACCGTTCAGGTTAAACTATACTAATATGTCTCCTCGATGTCTCGAATGCACTTCCTGATGCCCTTAATTGACTTTAAAAACAATATTGCATACGTTTAGAAATACAGAGAAGCTGTTATACTTGTTGAGGATATCATCGATTCCACTGGTTTCATAACTCTTCGGGTGATTTAACGTTTTTAACTTATACCTACTTCTAATTATTGAAATATTTCCCTTTTGACTATCCCATAGTCTAAGAGTGTCATTACCATATTTTGAAGATACCTCTGTTGATGCCGGATACAACCTTCTGCAGGGTAAAAGGTTACTAAAATTATTGTTTAACTGCATGTTATTAGGTAGAGAGATGGAGACAGAAAGTGGTTGTAAGCACTGTGATGATACGACCTTATTTTCCTGGCCGCTTACAAGCTGGCCATCATAAATAGCATTTATTTTGATTTTAGAACACGATATTGTTCATTTTAATTCAATAGAACATTGTATGTTATTTTCAAATATTCGATGTGTGGAACCTAAATTAAAATTTTACTCATTCCTTCACAAACTGTTGACTTAGGCAGTACTCTGCCAATTGTAAAATTTATTATATTTCTATTTTATCAACTAAGTAAATAACTATATAAAATGTATTGAATCAATATTCAAGAACTAATATCTATGTTAATATAAAAGGAGCGCAAATAAGTATTGTAAGTATTTTTATCATACTTTGTATTGTGTTACTTCAATAGCTTAACGCCCTGTAGTAATGTGTAGTTCATTTTTATTACAGTGCGCTCCTTGCTCCTTCTCCTTTGATGGTTCCTTTCTCCTTTGACGGCTCCTTGGCTCCTTACGGATGTTTTTACTGGTTGTTCTTTTGCTGCTTGTTCCTTCCTTGTTAATTCGACCAATAAACGAATGGTGAAAGTTTACTACGAGTTTTCCTGCAATACCCATCCTGGCTACCCCAACCCGGCCTGGCTACCCCAACCCGGCCTGGCTACCCCACCCCCGACAATGGCGCCCAAACGTGATTAAAATGCTGCAGGAAGAAGGAATAAAGAAGAAAGAATAACGAAGTAAGAGAACATAATATTTATTTTAATACAAACTTTTATTTCAGGATATGTAATGTCTATATAATCTTAATATATAACGTAATTCTATTTAAATTTAGTAGAATATTTCTTGGAGATGATGGTTCTGAATCAAGGTTATGTCGGCAAACCTTCGAGGTTGACAAGTCTGATGATCTTGGTCAGATTCCATTATTGAAGAGGATATTTTTAATTTCTATACGGAGGCAGTATTTTTGAATCATTTTACATTAAATTCATTTACTTATTAATTTCGTAAATTCAGATTATATAGTCACATTGAATGTATGGTTGTATGTGAGATTTTCATTATATATATATCTGAAATCTATAGATTACTTCCCATAACTTAAATTTATTAATAATTAAATTAATTTCTGTTATATTATCCCGTCAATTCAATATTTCTTAATAGAAAAAGGTTCTTTTCATAGTCGTAACTTTTTCAATAAAAATAATATATATTAATTTATCTTATAATTGCTAAAATAACTATTTTTATCCTAAAAGTCTATCGTGATTCCATAAAATAATACATAAATAAATAATATTTAATTCAAAAATTTCATTAATTGCAATTTTTTTTAATACATTTTTAAAATATCCAAAACAATTTGTCCATTCTTATTTTAATGATTTCTAATATCACACTACAGTTTACATAAGTAAGGCAATTAAAATATTAAAATATTTCCGAGAATAAATTTAATATATAATAATAAATTTCAAATAAATTATGATACATATAAAAGCACCTCGATATCAGAATTTGAACTCACTTGATTTTTCTTTGTTTTACACAATTTGTTTTGCTCGGCAATATTGCATTGGAATATTCGATTTTCAAATGTATCCTATATAATTTCTTTGTCATTGACAAATTTTTAAATTTTGAATCGACGACGTTCGATTTTCTTTTAATTTTCAATTGTTATTTACTATGAAGTCTATTTCATAGACATATGATTACGCTCTTATTACAACTAGGGGTAGTCATGTTGATTTAAATTCAAATATTATTTTATTTTATATACTTATATTATTAGCTTTTTACTGGCTTTGCTCGTGGATAGTTTGAGTTAGCGCATACCTTAACGCATGCGTTGATTTTATTTCATAATTTTTTTTCTCTTTCAATATGGATGAGTTACACTTAAACCAAGGAATTTTTTATATCTATATTATTTTACATTTTTCTTTATTTTATTAACAATTTATTAAATTGTATTTATAACCTTATGGTTACAAGGGAGGTTAAATTTATTTCAATTTCACAATTTGGTTGTAAAAATAATTTTAACTAAACAACTAAAACTTTTACATATTTTCAAATTACAGGTTAAATATATAACCATGATTAATAATTACTATTTTCCTTATTTCATTCTCATCATTTCATTTATTGTAAATACTTGTAATTATTTAGAGCGGATTGCGACTCTTTAAAAAAGCCTACGTCTATTATAAATATTATACCTAATATCTGTGGATGTATTTCCATGGGTGTTTATTAGAGCAAATTACGGCTCTTTAAATAAACATTCGTTTATTATTATTATATCTATGAATATCAGGGTATTCATGGGTGTCTTTTAGAGCGGATTGCGACTCGTTAAAAAAGCCTTCGTCTATTATTACTACTTATTATATCTGTGGATGTATTTCCCATGGGTGTTCGTATGAGCGGATTGCGACTCTTTAAACAAGCCTTCGACTATTGTATTATATATAAATAAACTTAAAACAGCGGATGGTAACTGTATAACTAAGCCCTTACTAAATTCGAGAACGTTTTTGAGTCATTCCTTATTAAATGGGAATTACTCTATATTATAAATGAGTTTACTGTACTTACTAATAACAGATTAAACAGATTAAATGAAGATGAATGTTTGTGATTTGTGTGATTGTGGAAATCGTTTCTCTTGTAAAATAATTAGTTTTATTTATAATAAAACTTGTAAATGTATCTTTTCATTTCATTCATTAGTATTTTTATATAAGTCTCATCATCAAACTTTATTTTATTAATTCTCTGAATAAAATCCTTCATTAAGGTCAGGATTTTTTCGGGGGAACCCCGGTATTGTGATGATACGACCTTATTTTCCTGGCCGCTTACAAGCTGGCCATCATAAATAGCATTTATTTTGATTTTAGAACACGATATTGTTCATTTTAATTCAATAGAACATTGTATGTTATTTTCAAATATTCGATGTGTGGAACCTAAATTAAAATTTTACTCATTCCTTCACAAACTGTTGACTTAGGCAGTACTCTGCCAATTGTAAAATTTATTATATTTCTATTTTATCAACTAAGTAAATAACTATATAAAATGTATTGAATCAATATTCAAGAACTAATATCTATGTTAATATAAAAGGAGCGCAAATAAGTATTGTAAGTATTTTTATCATACTTTGTATTGTGTTACTTCAATAGCTTAACGCCCTGTAGTAATGTGTAGTTCATTTTTATTACAGTGCGCTCCTTGCTCCTTCTCCTTTGATGGTTCCTTTCTCCTTTGACGGCTCCTTGGCTCCTTACGGATGTTTTTACTGGTTGTTCTTTTGCTGCTTGTTCCTTCCTTGTTAATTCGACCAATAAACGAATGGTGAAAGTTTACTACGAGTTTTCCTGCAATACCTACCTACCTACCCGGCCTGGCTACCCCACAACCCGACAGCACTTGCCGGCAGAAAACCTCTTTTTCGTGTAGTCTGAGCCCCCCTCTACAAATTCTTGTAGACGAGTAGGGGTCCAGCGCTTGTCGGTACGCCGCTGTGCCAATTTAGAAGAAAAAAAAACCTCTCCTACCAGCTGGCAGAAAATGAGTGAACAGGATTTATGGGGGGGGGGGGACATTTACTCCCTGCAGTTATTTTTATTTTTTTCATTTTCTGCCAGCTGGTAGGAGAGGTTTTTTTTAATTTTTTTTCTTCTAAATCGCTGGACCCCTACTCGTCTACAATAATTTGTAGAGGGGGGCTCAGACTACACGAAAAAGAGAGTTTCTGCCAGCAAGTGTTTACAACCACTTTCTGTCTCCATCTCTCTAACTACTTATATGAAGTTATACCTATGTCACGCCAGATTACAAGGTTGTCGACCAAAGAGGTTACCTAGGTTATATTATTATGTATGAAGTCGTCCCACAGTATGAATTTGTAACAATCATTTCACGCTCGTTACCCGCGAAGATACACACAATCTTCCTTTCCTATATTCAAGGTTTAAAAAGGTTTAACCATTATTCTCTATAAAAAACTTTAAAATTAAATAACTAAGTGTCAAGAATACTGGCTGCAGTTCCCCGCTGAACCGCGCGTTTCTGCGTTTTCTTTTTCATTTATTAGTTTTGATAAGTAAACATTCTTGTAAAAGCTTTAAGTTGATGTGTCAACGACCGTCTGTCAACTTTTGGGACCCTACAACTTTCTCCGGTCTTACGTAACTCTAGCAGGTGATGGATCTCATGGATTCAGTAATTAATTACTATGTATTACGTAACTACGTAACTAAGTTTCTGGGATTTGGGACGAGAACAGCATCTCTCCACTTTTAATCTGTGTTAATGGGCCAATACGATATGGTGCGATAGTGAAAACTGTGAGTCGGACGCGAATGTCGGCAACGACTTTACAACATTTTCTTTTTTTTCTAAATTTTAAATTTATCAGTTACAAAATTAAATAAAACTTCAAGTTATACATTCTAATCGGTTCCCGTGGAATAAGCGTGGTTGTTTCATCAAAATTAAATTATATGATGGACAGGCAGACGATTGTTATTTATTCCAAATTCCATGGCTAAATATTTTGTCTTCCCTGCCGAGCGAGAAAATTCACAGGGGTTAGACAAAGTACACAGATGCGTCAGTTTGTCTATTTATGACATTTGTCACGTGATCTCTACAGAATTTGTCTTCTAAGAGATCACGTGACAAACGTCATAAATAGACAAACTGACACCGCTTGACAACCCCTTTAGATTTTCTCTGCGGGTCATGCTCGCACGGCTGGAGCTGGTACCATGGTTTCCGGGAGCCGTAAAGTAGGTAGAACATTATTATCTCGTGACACATGAATGCCATTTATTTGTTGTATAGATTACTGCAATAATACTTTTTAGCAATAAAAATGTAAACTTTCATTTAAAGTAATATAAGCAATAGATACAACAAATTGCACTTTCATAAATGATAAAATAATAATGCGGTAGTAAGAGGCCATTTCACTTTCATGTCCAAACTGATAAAACAAAGTGCGGGACTGTTACATTACAACACTTACAACAACGGTAACTTTTATTGTGGAAACAACACTCGTAAACCTACATCAGTGTTCATCAATAATATTACTACCGGCTTATTAGCGTCTGTCTTGATTAGAAATTCGGAATTCCGGATGAAGAGAAGATCTGTTGAGAGTTGCCACTTGCTCAGAATTTGTCATGTAATATGATAGAGAGGAACAAAACATTGTACAGCGTTTATAACTCGATGCAGTCAAAAAATAAGCAGCCTTTATAGCTGTCTTTATTGATTCAACTGTCGCATGGCGTTGGTGCTAATGAAAATTTAAATAATATTACTGTTTATTTTTCCAAATATTCAAATACATACCAATTTGAAAAAAAGAGAAATAGTATACGCACGAGAAATCGAACAACAATCGACTAGCTTTCATCCCCCGGCTTTGCTCGTGGATATTTTCAAACAAAATAAAATTTAGCCTATAAACGGCACTCAGGGATAATGTAGCTTCCTATTACTGAAATAATTTTCAGAATCGGATCAGTATTTCCAAAGATTACGAGTAAGACATGCCAGGATCATATCGATTGGATATCTTTGGTCTCTATGAGCTTAGTGTTTATTTTATTATGATGCTAGCCACTCCGTCCCCAGCAATATGGGTTTACAACAATTTGAATACCTACCCAAATATGCTTATAACTACTTATCGAAAACACAAATATAATTTAAAAAAACCTTAAATATTGATCTTTAAAAACTAAAAAGAAGAAGGGGAGAGGAATCAAAGGTAGAATACCTCCTCCAGCTCTGACTAAAGTTCAACCGTGCTAAGAACACTAGCTACATTACCCCTTTGAATCTCCAAGCTTATGCGGCGAATGAAAAAGCTCTTAGCTCGTTGATCACCAGTTTACCAATTTTATCAGCAAACATCTTAGAGTCAGATGACCACGGGCCAAGCAAGAGTCTCAACCTATCTATTTTTAAGACGTTTTAATTCTACGCGGACAAAATCGCGGGCTACTGCTTAACTTATGAAATTATCTTTAAGTTCTATGTTAGCTAAAAGAGAATTAATTGAAATTGCAATACTTTAGGAGTGGGAATACGTTGTAATATTCGTTAATTGTACATTTATGTAAGTTTAATTACAGTTTCGCATCAAACAATTCGCAACCACGTAGGTGCGCGGATGGATTACGAAATATTTTCGGTTCACAAATCTAATCACCATGTTTAATCATTTACCATTGTCTTTAGATGAACCCACACATTCATTTAACTAGAAGTTATGTATTGTAATCATTGTCTCATAGGGTTTGGCATGGAGAAATTTCGAAATACCAATAATAATACCATGCAGTAGTCTCAACTCAAGACTTGATAAATCAATCCATCCAATTTTAATTTTATCTCTGCAATAGTCCAGTCCATGCACCTGACGGGGCCTGTCTGTGAGTGCATTGTCTCTGAAGCATTCAGATTAAACACTCAAAAGGTCCTCTACCTGTTGTACCTATGTCCCCATGAAAGCCTTACAAAGGACCGGCCATTTGGTCCATGAATTTATCTCATAAACAAGATACAATTTTTGTGATATGTAGACAGTTCAAATGATATTGATGCTTGAGTGACGAATGTACCCAGACCAGAAAGTATAGATGATCTTTAAATTTGTTGAACTATAATTCCTTCCCGCCTTTGAGTTTTAGATATCGTAAGTACTAAATCCATTGATATCGGTAATTAGAATCAGAAAAATGTAGGTGAAGCAAGTAGGGAGGGACAGAAGAATAAATTATGACTATTAAGGCAGGTCGTTTAGAAAGTTCTTCAAGTATTCTCGGAACATTTTGCACTTCAACAAACATGTATGTATGACAGCAAACTGAAGTGAAAGGCCCTTAAATTTTCTCGTTGATGTCTAATCAAGAATTTTGACGACTTAACTGTTTGTTAAGATTACACGTAATATCTAGCCAAAGACTACAGTATATAGTATCTAGCTTCTTAACGGTTATTGATTTTTACTGGCCATTAAGTATCAGCTATATATTTTATTGGCCATATTCATAAACACATTTTAGAAGCGTTGTTTTGTCACTGTTTTGAATCTCACAACAAAAATTTGCAAGGTATCCAACCTAAGCAATATATGAAAGACAAGCTTCTGTCCGCGGTTTCACCCGCGTAGAAATAGATTAAAAAAGAAATAATCCCGTGGCTGTAATTTGCCCCTCCCCTGCCCGCTTTCGCGGTATAAAAAGTAGTACATATATGTCAGTCTCCGACCCCTAAACTACTACTATGCAAAAAATCAAGTCGATCCCGTGAAAAACAAAAACAAATCTATCCCACGGGAACCATACATTTTTCCGGAATAAAAAGGAGCCTATGAGCTATTCCAGACTGTAATCTATCTCTGTGCCGAATTTCATCCAGATCCGTTCAGCCGTTCTGGCGTGATTGAGTAACAAATATATACATCCATACGAACTTTCGCGTTTATAATATTAGTTGGATTTATTCATATGATTCACCGGTTGCAATAGAGGTAAGGTACCAAGATTTTTTTCCAATTCTCTTGAAAGCAAACACAGATTCTTTGATGTCAGGAACAAAGCTGCAATAAAGGCAACATAAAAGCACCATTAGAGATGGAATGGTGACACTTCCGTCTACCATACCAAATACGTGAATCTTGCGCCTCTTGCATTCTAAATAACTCAATAAAATAATGAATATAACCCGACCGTGTTACAAACACACACATTTGTGTCTTTCTACAGTTTAATATGTATATCTTTATTTAGCATGCTTATACGTTAGTTGAGAATTCAAGGAGTGTTTAGCGACCTCTAACTTTCTAAACGTACTGTCACCAATTCAAATCATTGATCTTGTTCCATCAAGTCTTTGAGGTTCAGATTTGTTGTGTAGGTCTGTTGCTGTTGCTACTCAACTAGAATCTTTGCAATCTATCATAATATGTTCACGAGACATAACAACTACCAAAACGGCTGAATGGTACCTATTTTGAATTTAAGGGAATTTTCAGTGGGATATCATCCATAAATAATGTATATTAGGTATTGGCGAAGCCGTTATATATCTAAGGGGAAAGTTTGAGCACAAGTGGCATACTGCCAACACTTGAAGCTGATTTTAGGCTGCATGAAACACAAAAATTTTCTACATAGAAGGTGTTTAATTTTTAAGCGAGCCCCATAGTTAGACTGTTGACAATAATCATAAATAATACCGGCCAAGTGCGACTCGCACACGAAGGGTTCCGTATCATCGTACAATATTAACACTGCATTTTTTTAAGGGGTATAATTTACGCGGACACCAAAAATATTTTTAAGACTCTTAGGCACCAAATAAAATAAACAACTCCAAATAAAATAATTGACACTATTAAAAGTGTCCTAAAGTATATCATATTATGATCCAAAATAATAGAAAAAACATCAGAAAAATCGCACGCCTTGTACTAATATTTTATTTGGTTTCTAAAATGGATAATAATCACCAAGTAAGGTAGGTAGGTTAGGTTAGGTTAGTATAAAATTTATTAAGTATAAAGTGTATTTTAAAGGCGTCTATATATTTTTATGGCAGTCAATAATACCAAAAATTGATCTATTTCATAATATTTTAGGAAACGTAATTTGGTGACCATTCATCCATTTTGGTAACCGTTTAGAATTTTTTTGGTACAAAATAGATACATTTTTGGGCGCCGCTTCAACACAAGCCTTTTTTAAAGTTTAGTAAAAAAAATTGCGCGAGTACGACTCATACTTTGCCGGTTTTTACCGTTTTTAACATTTGTTGTTTTTAACCGACTTCGAAAAAAAAGAAGGAGAAGGTTCTCAATTCGGACCGTATTTTTTTGTATGTATGTACATCGATTACTCCGCCAGTTGTGAACCGATTTTGATGGTTTATTTTTTAATCGACAGATAATTCTTCCGGATTGGTCCCATTTTTATCTCATAAAAATTGGTTCTTTAGTTTTTCAGAAATTTTGAAAAAACTGACCTTATAAGTCAATTTTTCGTAATATCTCGATGAAATATGTACCGATTTTGACGACTTATTTTTTTAAGGATATAATAATTTCTTGACATTATCTCACAGTCATATGACGAAAATCGGTTCAGTAATTTTTGAGAAATTCAGTAATTTGTCTCTGTTTACTGCTGAAAATTATATCAGAGAAAAGCCTTAGCAACGGTTGCTATTGACACGAAGTTGTCAATTTTCGTATCGACGGTGGTCTAGCGGCTAAAGGTATGGGATGCAGCGCAGGATGCACATTGCTCGAGGTTCAAATCCCATCCACCGCAGTATTTTTTTTAATTTTCCATCTTTTTTTTTTTAGTTGCGTTATTATTTATTTCTCAGGGCAACAAAATCACTTAAAAGGGAAAAATAAACCTTTTAAAAAAAAGTGTACCGACTTCAAAAATTTGCACTGAAAAGTAAGAAATAATAAAAATTTCGTCGTAGAATTTGAAGACGGTTGGAAGAAATTAGAAATAATTTAGTACCCAAATTCACTAATCTAGATAATTCATTAGGAACCTACGATCATCAGTACAAACACAGATAATATTGAACAGATCTTTATGTCCCTAGATGTTTACTTAATTTTGTATCCTAATTTGGCACCAACCGTCTTCAAATTCTACGACGAAATTTTTATTATTTCTTACTTTTCAGTGCAAATTTTTGAAGTCGGTACACTTTTTTTTAAAAGGTTTATATAGTTATTATTACGGTTTACGGTTCAAAATATACAGCCTGTGACGGACGGACGCACAGCGGAGCCTTAGTAATTTGGTTAATACCTACGGAACCCTAAAAAAATAAAAATATACCAAATGGCCCTGAAGAAAGTGTACTTACTGTTGAAACCAACCATAGAAAATGTGCTGTGGTTGAAAACTTGAAACCACGTTGAAACTGCAGTTCTATATTTTCACGAATGATAATCAAATGCCCTCTCTAACATTTTAAAAACAACTGGAACAATTTTACATATTTTATTAATAATTCAATTATTAGTAGACTAACCACGTACTAACATTATTTCATCAAACACCTATCATTCACAACGCAATTTGAATATTGCTTCAGGCAAGTTATTTTAAAATTTCAACATTGTGACTAATCCTTTAAAAACATTTTTTTTTCATATTTTTTTATTACACGTGTCCCTAATCTTTCTAATTTTGAAATAATTTTGGGTAATATGGGTTGTATAAAATAGGACAGTGTACCATGATTGGTTAAGTTGGAGACCACTCCTCGAAGGACGTAGCCGAAATGCTACATTTATGGATATTGTTGTTTGCGGTCATTCAGGTAATACATTTATTAGTATTTTCTTTTGGGAACTGGTGGTGTACCTATGTGATAGAAAAATCTATAGCTTTTGCTGTATTCTTATGTATTAGCTAATGGTAATGCTACTGTCAAGAAAATTTATTTTGTAACTTTCTAATTTTAAACTTTCCACTTCGATATAAAATGACATTCCGCTAAATAAATATAATTTTAATTTCAGAATAGCTATGCTTGCCCTGTATACGGTAACCCGTATAGTTACGAGGCAACATCATCCTATTCACCAGCACCATACAGCCCGTACTCTTACGCAGCAACTGCAGCTCCCGAAATTTATACTGCAGCACCAATCGCCCCAGCTTACTATCCATCCCCGGCCGTTCCGTCATATTATTCACCTTCTGCTGTTCCCGTGGTAAGCCCACCGTATGAATATGAATATGCGGCGGCATATAATTATTATCAACCAGCCCCGGTTGCAGTTCCTGCTCCGATCCCAGCTCCGGCCCCATTCTGTTATAACCCCCCTGCGCTACCTCCAATGATGGTTGAAGTTCCTCCAGCCCCTCCAGTAATGGTAACTCCGCCCCCGCTTCCACCAATGGTGGTTAATCCTCCCCCGCTACCTCCGATGTTGGTGAATGTACCCCCTTCTCCCCCGATAACTGTGAATCCACCTCCGCTGCCGCCAATGCTTGTGAACTTGCCGCCGCCAGCGCCGATGTATGTGACGCCTGCAGCTCATGCTCCGATATTAGTGACGCCGCCGTTGCCACCTCCGATGACGATTGAAATACCGCTGTCTGGGCCTATATATCTGGACTTACCAGCGCCGCCTCCGATTACGGTGCAACCTCCGTCATTGGGTCGTGTGATGATTCAGCTGCCCGCGCTCCCGCCGATGACAGTTCAGCCACCACCGCTCCCACCGATGTCTGTTCCGCTGCCCCCACCAGAGCCTATATGTGTCCAGCTGCCGACCCCCGCCCCGATGTACGTGCAGCCTCCCCCGCCGCCCCCTATGACGGTGCAGCCCCCTCCCCCCGCCCCCATCACGGTGCAGCCCCCACCTCCAGCGCCCATTACAGTCCAGCCGCCAACCCTGCCGCCCATGTCCATACAACCCCCACCACAGCCGCCCATTTTCTTCCAACCTCCCCCGCAAGCTCCAATTTGTCTCCCTGGCCCAGCTCCACTACCACCCAGTTACCCCCTGCCTCCCCCACCCCCCAGTTACCCCCTGCCTCCCCCGACCCCCAGTTACCCCCTGTCTCCCCCGCCAGCTCCCGTCTGTCTCCCTGGCCCAGCTCCACTGCCCCCCAGTTACCCCCTGCCTCCCCCGCCAGCTCCTGTCTGTATCCCAGCCCTCCCACAACCACTCCCCAATTACCCTCTGCCTCCCCCACTACCTATCAGCTATGCTCCTCCCCCACCACCTACTTACTTCCCCTCCCCTGCCCTTTCCCCACTACCTATCAGCTATCCTCCTCCCCCACCACCTACTTACTTCCCCTGCCCTGCCCCTTCCCTTACCTGCTGCTGCGTTCCCTCACCTATATACCTTTAAAAATAGTACACCTACTGTAACTTTCAATAAATATCTATTGATACTTATTAGTGATCTGTCAACGTTAATTTAAGGTGTTGTTGTTTTCTTTTATACTTTTTATATCACCTCATTCTAGTGTGTTACTTAGACATGCCCAAACTAGAACTAGTCTTTATTTTAGTGAAACTAAGTACTTACATTATAGCTAATAAATAATTACATAACATACATAGTATTTTTAATTATAAATAAATATATGTATAGACATTATTTCAAATTCTATGAAACTCTGGTTTAATCTGACTGCATGCATCAATTACAAGGTAGAATATGTTCAATCTCAACCTGATAAGACCTAGATCAAATCATGCACATTCTATGGGTCCGTCTCGAGATAAAATATAGTCATATATTTGCTAAAGTTATTTGCTGAAAAATTAAACACTAAATGGGACCATAGGTTAAAATATTACTGACTTATTCCTTCTTCCTTTCTTCGTGTACGATTGGCAGCATTCTCCATGAAAGCGCCCTACCCAATCGTATTCGTGTGTATACCAGACCGTACCATTGCAGATTTTGAAATGGACAATGGACATCATATGAAATGTCGGGACAATCCAGACGAAACCCGACCCTAGATCAAATGAGAGTATGACTCGTGCGCGCAGGGTTTCATACCATCAAATATTGTCGTCATAACCTCTGGAATTACGGATTTTTAGTTATTTGGTATATAATTTAAATAACTTAAAAATTAGTTGTACTTTTTTCATAATTCCTGAAAATTACTGAAAACTATTTTTGACAATGTGTTTTCAGTAAGAAAGTTGTCATTATGTACCTCGGGGGAATTTAGGAACTCGTATCTCGCTTGCAGTAGTTCTTATTCTTCTTTTGATATATGGTGTTTAATCTTGTGCAATAGTATATGCCGATAAATCGGTAGTTAAGATTATCCCGCCGACTGTGATTATGTCTTATTAATCGCTGACTAATCACAACCATCACAGTACGAACACGCCATGAAGGAAACGCGAGCGTTCGCCGCCATGACGCGGAATCTTGCAGTAGTTACAATATCTAAGATTCCACGTCACGGCTTGGTGTATAACTCACGCGCCCGCCAATACGTGATGGGGAATCCAGTTTAATCCTGTCCGTGATTAGTCGACGACTAATAAGACATATCACGGCCGGCGGGATTATCGGCTATAAACACTATGAAGCTATAATACTTGACATTGGCAAATCACCGATGAACATTGGTGGAGCTATAATAAAGGAAGAAGAAATACAATATCTAACGTGAGACAAAGCGAGTAAAAACGAGTTTATTCCTCGGCATCCAACTGTATCGTTCCTAAAAATTTACTCAAAAGTAGATATTTTAGTGATATTTTGCCGTAGAGATATCTCTAATTCGACTAAATATCGAAAGAGTGAGAATCGGCACACTGTTCTTTGTCGTACCTCAAGAGTTACAACGTATGTTGCTTTTTAAGGAGGGATGATCCTGCAAAGGACACCCACGTCCATCCCCGTATTACGTACCTATCTCAGTTACTAACAAAAAGCTAAGGTTACCATCCACAGATTAGTAAATATAACAGGCCGAAAGTGAGTGTACCGTGCAATCTTTTCTTTTTATCGTACATTACCATAGATTAAATAATCATTACTAATCTGTGGATGGTAACCTTGGCTTTT
The DNA here is from genome assembly GCA_963924495.1 of Nemapogon koenigi. NCBI lineage: Eukaryota > Metazoa > Arthropoda > Insecta > Lepidoptera > Tineidae > Nemapogon > Nemapogon koenigi. The sequence continues at coordinate 558,956 of OZ004643.1, forward strand.
TGTTAGTAACTGAGATACGTAATACGGGGCTGGTTATCATGCAAGTATTACGGCTAAATCCTTCTTCGCAGTACCTAACATTACTTTACGCTTCATCGCACCAGTTCAGCCAAGAGCCAAGTGAGCTTCTTTATCTAATTTCTCTTATCATTCTAGATTTTGCATTCCCTTACCTGTTTCTTTGCGTTCCTACCTGGAATCTGGATTTTTGATATAATCTGAAGCAAGGTATTAGGGGGATATAAATGCAACGCCGTGATTGCCGGCAATAATTTGGCGACTGCCTGGCATAGCCTTTGTTTTTACTAAATTCAAACTTGCCAACTTCCTAAAGAGAACAATTGTTTGTTACAGTATGTCTGGCGGTGGAGGCGGCGTCATGTCGGAGTGGCAGGAAGGTTCCCCAGTTTGGTTCCAACCGCCGGGCACTCCCGCGCCGCTCCCCGGGCACCTATTGGAGGTACATAACGCAGCCAGGGTTCTACTGGTGACTGCACAGGTCAATGGAAAGGTAATACATGTTATTAATATTATAAACTAGCTTCGTCTGTAGATATTTTTTAAATATGAAATAATGTTTTGTCCCGAAGGATTAAAAAGTGCATTGTCCAGAGCCGGATTAACCCCAAGGAAATGAGGCATTGCCTCGGGCCCCCCACCTGAACGAGGCCCCCACCACATTGTCTTAAGAATTTTTTTTTGAGAATAAAATTATGAAATGAATAAAAACATATTTGCGACTGAAGTCAGAGATCAAATATTTGCACCCCATAAAAGAGTATAAAGGTTGAACGTCGATTTTTGTCATTACCCGGCTGTCCAACTATCTCTGTTCAAAATCTCATCGATCCGTTGCTCTGGTTTGATGTGCAAGAAGGATATAATAGGAAAGGATGTGTTATGATTTCACTCAGCAGGATGTTTGTTGCTCAACCGATTTGGATGAAATTTTATCTCAAGAGGGGTAGGCAGAGACAATCGAATGCCCTTTGCTATGATCTTGACATACCTCTTTCGCTTCTTTTATATTCATCATACCTTTCATACATGCTCGGCGATTGTGTGTACTTTTAATATTGCCTTCGATCAATAAGTTTTTAAGTTCAATTTAATTATATTACGAGGGACGTTTTTTTTCAATTTACATGTGGGTGATACTGGGAGCAAAACCTTGTGGTTTATCACATTAATATAATCTAATTCCAACGTTATTCCAATATATTGTGACATAATTTTTAACACATTTCTTAGTTCGTGACAATTTGTTGTCTCATACGTGTCTAAAACATTATCTAAGTTTGTAGTTATACCATCATGTGACATGACAATGTGTGAAAACTTGTATTCAGTTTAGAAATATTAAGGAGACGCCTCATAACTTTTGTCCCATACAAATTACATGCTTCACGACCTCTTAAATTACGCGATAACGATATGTCTTAGTTTCGAAATTTAAATTTTATGAAGCCCTGAAAGTCATCAATTTCATGCATATTTTCAACCGATTTTTATTTGCGACTCGTGTTCTCTTAATATATTAACTAATGTACCATTTTCTCGTATTTATTCTATAAACCAAGGGTGGCCAACTTTATAAGACCCAAAATCTACTAAGTATTTACTATTTCATACACATGAAATTCTAACTGGCTAAATGAAATATTGACAAGTAGTATTTTTTCCTACTACGACCGGTTGATCACGATTTGAGGGTAATTTTTGGCCAATAGGGGGTGAGGGTGCAGTTTTAACAAAATGTACTGGGTACCCTGGGTACGATAATACGGTACGGTAATTTGCGATTGATTAAGTTATTGTATGTTTGTAGATAATAGTTGTAATTAAATAAACACCATAACATCCGGATTTCACGATCATATCCGAATTGTTGCAACTAGTCCGTAATAATTTGTAACGCATTGTTGTTATTTAAATACTTAATTAAGGTGTTTCGGTAACTACGTATATACGACAGTAAGTAGGTACCAACTTAATCACAGAGCATACCTACCTTCTAGGGGGAGAGAGGTAGCGCGTTTTCTTCTTTTAATGTTAATCGATGATTTGCCAAATAGATCCAAAAAGAAATAATCCCGTGGCTGTAATTTGCACCTTCCCCGTCCGCTTTCGCGGTATAAAAAGTAGCCTATGTCATTTTATGACCCCTATGCAAAAAATCGTGTCGATCCCGTGAAAAACAAAAACAAATCTATCCCACGGGAACCATACACTTTTCCGGGATAGCCTATGTGCTATTCCAGACTATAATCTATCTCTGTGCCAAATTTCATCCAGATCCTTTCAGCCGTTTTTGCGTGAAAGATTAACAAACATTCACACATGCTGATGCGTTCTCCTTCTCTGTTTCTCTTTCTCGTCACACTGTTGGCTGACAGTACCAACCTCTCGGAAAATGGGTTGGTATACCATCTACCGTCAATACTACCTACGCGCGCGCTTATTGGTCAAATCAAATAGCACGCGCTTCCCCGGCTCACTGATCACACGTCCGTCCCTTTCACGAAATCACTCCCACAGATTGCAGGACTATTATTTCGTTTTTACTTTACATACCGAATTGCTAATGTAAAGGCTAGCTAGTGCTAGAACTCTAGAACGCAGTTACATTTTATAATGCTCTCCTTGGATGACTTTTCATTCCTAATAATATACTACTTGGTTTTTAAAAGTGTTTCACACATAGATTGTTTCACAAATCACACCATTTCAATACCTCGACCTTGTAAAAGCCGATATTATGTAGTAGAGTGTTGCAACTTGCAAGGGAGAGTTGTATGTGTGTTGTGTACACTGATTGTACGACATTGACCGCTAGTTAACGTCTACTTAGTATTTGTGTTGCTTAAATAATAATATCTATCAATTAACTTGTTAGGTTATAGCCTAAATACCATCGGCTAAAAGAGGAAGCTTTCCGCTGAGTACCTTGGGATCGATAAACGGTTTCGGGAGCTGTAAGGCAACTTGTGAATAAAAAATCTTATCAAAGGGGATTTTTCCGTCAAACTGTAACATGGCTTGACGTAATTTTCAATTTCAAATCCCAAAATGTAAAAATTATATCTTACAGTGCGGCCAGAGTGTCAGAGACACCAACTTTTAGTCACGTGCTGCGCTTATTGAACCTAGGTAGACAGACAGGTAGTTATTCATAAAAGTGTGGACTCCGCTTAAGTTCTCTCCGAAACACGAGAAGTTTTAAGCACTATGAATATTGATAATATAGGTATAATATGAAAGAAAATTGGGGCTTACGGCACAAAAAAGTGTATTTTCTGGGAACTTTGGGGGTTTGGCCAAAAACATGACCTAAGGTCAAATATTTCTAAAACTTGACCATTTTCTTGCTGTGAATAGAAAATAATCCATCAAACTGGTCAACAAATAACCGCTAGTACATAACAGCACTTTCAGATGCACTTGTACCTATCTACACATCGTAAACCTGTTCTTAGAATCCCTCTATTTGAAATGCAGTCTCCTGCACGGTTATGTGGTGCGCATACGCATGTTGAAATCCCTAAAACTATTGATAGTTATAGTAGTGTCGCTAATATCTTCGTCTGCGTACAAATTAATGGACAAAATCATAGTTCAGTATAGTTAATAATTCTTTATACACTCAAATGTTATGTGATTTCACCAAGAATTGTGGCTTCAAGACGATCATTCAGAGTTCGTTTCGCGCCCTCCCCTCCAAGAAGTTTAAGCTCGAGTTTGGACGATCCAAGTTCTTCGGAGGAACTAGAATTACAGAACAGGCAGCGGTCTAATAGATCCCGTTATTCTGCCCCACCCGCTAGGACACTCAGGAAACCCACCATGCGGAAACGAAGGTCTATTTCCATTTCGTCGCTCAAGGACTTGTGTTTGGAGACATTAATTAAAAATGTAAATATTTAACAAGTTCATAGAAATAGTATTTAGGCTTTTATTATTAATATATTATTAACGCTACGTTAATTAGGTGAATATGTTGTGAGATACGACGATGAGCTTTTCCCTCTATAATTTTTAAACCAATTATTTTTAATCGGTCATGTATTCGTTTCTTAAACCCTAGTTTAGAGCAAAACATAGGACATTTGTTGCTGAAGTCTCCAAATTAGCGTAGGTACGAAATATGCTCTCAAGAGTCACAAGCCCTTTACGAAATCATGGCACTCACAGTCTAGGCAAGACCCAGGTAGGTACTAGTTTTTCGCGAGACGGTATATGCATTTGGGTTTTTTGGTTTGTGTCTTTGTATTTTTCTCTAAAATGGCTGTACCGATTTTTATGTGAGTTTTTGCATTACATGAGTATACTTCAGAGCAGGTTCTTAGATATGTTTGATGAAAATCATGCAAGCAGTTTCCAAGATATTGAGGTTTCATCAGAGCCAGAGAGGGATCTCGACTTATATTTTAAAGCTAGCGACTTCTATTTTGTGCTCAAATATTTATCACACATCTAATACTTTAATTTTCTTTTAATATATAACAAACACTCTCTAGGTTAGGTAACTTAGTATACCTAGATATTAGTATATAGCTAATCCAGCCAAAAAACATAAAATACAAAAGAAGTTAGGTAAATGATGTCACAGTTATAATTCGAACCAACAATTTTCCGTCTGAATGCAGTTATGTGTCACTTAATTAGTACATTATTATTGCACATTATACACGATACGCAACTTTTTTATGGACGAATTCACACAACAATCAGTTACATATGTAATTAACGGTATAGGGTTTAGGGTTCTAGCGTGGAAATTATGGCTAAAGATGACTTTGTATGGATGGAGATGAAGTTGACAGTACACTTTAGTATAGTATCTCTTATTGTCAACAATTGTTTGGAGAAAGGAGCAATTAATACCGTAATAAACCTTTTAAAAAAAAAGTGCACCGACTTCAAAAATTTGCACTGAAAAGTAAGAAATAATAAATATTTCGTCGTAGAATTTGAAGACGGTTGGTGCCAAATTAGGATACAAAACTAAGTAAATATCTAAGAAGATAAAGATCTGTTCAATATTATCTATGTTTGTATGTACCTACTGATGATCGTAGGTTCCTAATGAATTGTCTATATTAGTGAATTTGGGAAGTAAGTTGTTTCTAATTTGGCACCAACCGTCTTCAAATTCTACGACGAAATATTTATTATTTCTTACTTTTCAGTGCAAATTTTTGAAGTCGGTGCACTTTTTTTTAAAAGGTTTATTTTACCCTTTTAAGTGATTTTGCTGCCTTCAGAGACAAATAATAACGCAACTAAAAAAATATTGATGGAAAATTAAAAAAAAATACCCATGTGGATGTGATTTGAACCTTGTAATGTGCTTGTGCATCCTATGCACCCCATTACATTTAACCGCTAGACCATCGTCACGAAAATTGACAACTTTGTGTCAATAGCAACCGTTGCTAAGGCTTTTTCTGATACATAATTTCAGCCGTAAACAGAAATTAATTACTGAATTTCTGAAAAACTACTGAACCGATTTTCGTCATATGTCTGTGAGATAATGTCGAGAAATTATTATGTCTTGAAAAAAATAAGTTGTCAAAAACGGTACATATTTTATCGAGATATCAAGAAAAATGTACTTATAAAGTCAGTTTTTTCAAAATTTCTGAAAAACGAATGAACCAATTTTTATGAGATAAAAATGGGACCAATCCGGAAGAATTATCTGTCGATTAAAAAAGAAACCATCAAAATCGGTTTACAATTGGCGGAGTTATCGATGTACATACATACATAAAAAAAAAAAAATAATAATACGGTCCGAATTGAGAACCTTCTCCTTCTTTTTTTGGAAGTCGGTTAAAAACCACACATACTTTAAAACAGGATATTTTACAAAAATAAGCGAAATGACTGCTGACGCTAGGCTTACAGTATTCAAAAAACGGTCTCGTCTATCTGTCTCGCTTTAACTATGCGCTTTCTCTTGTGTATTGCCAATCTGGTAGAGCGCCCGAGCGATTATTCTAAATCTATGTTTACATCACACTTTTGTTCCGAAAGTTTTTATATAAAAATTTCAAGAAGCCCTCGCTTTGAAGGAAGTTCTCGATACGATAACGCAAGAGATAGCCTGTAGCCTCTATGATCCTTCTGTCTCTTTCCCTCGTGGATTGATAAAACTATGAGCATTTTAAACCAAGAGAATATCTGTTCTCTCTTTTTTTGGTACTCGGTCATATTATAGTTTCTTCCCTCTTTTGAATAGTTACCAAACTAAAACTAATCATAACAACGTTATCAGCGTATAAAATTGTGCATCTTTTCTTGCAGCCCCAACAATTCGCTCTCCAAATGGGAGGTGGGGACGAAGAAGGGGATCCAGTGTGGCCCAGAGAAGAACTGGGGCCAACAGGTGTGGATGATATGACTCGTCTACACGATCTACACGAAGCTGCTCTACTCTGGAACCTCAAAGTGCGCTACGAACAAGGTCTCATATACACATACGCTGGATCTATATTGGTGGCTGTTAACCCATATAGACCTGTAGATGCTTTGTACGGTTTGCAGACTGCTCGACGGTGAGTCATTTAATTGTTTTTACCTTCATCATGTTACTGCCCCCAAGGTACCCAGCAGAAAACAACTCTTCATTTTTTAGCCAATGACATTTTTGAGGTTCTGCCTAACGAGATTGTACTTCGAGATCGAAAGGCCTCTTTGTACAGTTTGTCGAATTATGTATAAGTATAATTAAGAAACCCCATTGGCACACAGATCACCCCCTTGCCGTTAATCCCGAATTTCTTTCAAAGTTGAGAACCCTAAACCGATTTACATATTCGTGGTGTTCTAATGCCAAACAATTTATCAAAGACAATTCCCCACTCACAGAAGACAATAAGTTCTGTTTTCTGTCATCGCTTCTTCTCGTGACAAGAGAGTTGGCTCATTTATCGCTCAACGAATCAATATCGGTAAATGCTACGAAGTAATCCATCCAGAATCATACTAGAAAGTATATGTGTAGTACCTATACCATAACTAAATTTGTAAATTTTCAGATATCACGCAGCTGAAGCACTGGGTGACTTACCGCCTCACCTTTTTGCCATAGCGGCCGCGGCTCGCGCATCTCTACCACATCCTCAAGCCATACTCATATCAGGGGAGTCGGGTGCAGGAAAAACTGAGTCTACTAAACTAGCTGTACAATTCTTGGCTGCCGTCGCACCGGCACCTCCTGGCAGAGCTCCCGTCTCCGAACAAATATTAGAAGCAGCTCCTCTTCTCGAAGCTTTTGGAAACGCCAGGACACCAAAAAACCACAACTCCAGTCGATTCGGAAAGTTGCTAGAGTTGTATTTCAAAGGAGGAGCATTAGCTGGAGCGAGGGTGGCACATTATTTACTCGAAAAGTCCAGAATTGTGACCCAATCTCCAGGGGAGCGAAATTACCACGTATTCTACGAACTTCTGGCCGGGCTTGATGAGGAGCAGAGGAAAGCTAGAGGTTTACTTACCGCCGAGCATTATTTCTACTTAAACCAGGGCGGAGATTCCGGTGGCGCAGGTGCAGGAGCTGATTGGGCAGCTTTATGCGGAGCTATGCAAGTCTTGGGTATTGGGGATTCGGAACGCGAGGACATCATACGTGTTTTGGCCGCTGTTTTACATCTTGGCAATGTTTATTTTCATCGGAGACAATTAAGACACGGCCAAGAAGGGGTTCAATTAGGTGGAGGTGCAGAAGTGAGATGGGCTGCACATTTATTGAAAGTGCCGGCAGAAGCTTTGGCAAGAGCGTTAACAACACGCGTGACAGCCGCTAGGGCTGAACGAATGCGTTCTCCGTTACCAATCGATCAAGCTTTAGATGCCCGAGATGCATTCGCAAAAGCTCTTTACTCATCTCTCTTTAATTGGCTCGTTCTTCGGATAAACTCTATAGTTCACCGCAGCGGTTTACATGATGCCCACCGCATATCGCTCCTTGATATTTTCGGATTTGAAGACTTGGAAGAAAATTCATTTGAACAATTATGTATAAACTACGCCAACGAGACATTGCAACATTACTTCAATAAACACATATTTAAACTGGAGCAACAGGAGTACCAGAAAGAACGGTTGGAATGGACCAACTTAATGTGGAACGACAACTCTCCTGGTAAGTTACATATATTATGAAATGAAAAAGTTTAAAATAGAGCCTAAGAATTGCACAGAGCGGATGTGAATGGAAGAATTTGTCGAGGGTGCCCTTATCATCTTGGCACCGACGATCATAAATTTAGTGGCATCAAGACAGATATTACAACTTCAACTTGGAATGTGCATTGTGGTTCGTGGTATCTGCCTATGGAAATACAAGAGTGCTAGTAATTGTCTGTGCACTAGGTCAGCACTACCAGGTACCATGGGGATAAAAATACCGTACCATACCACCAGGGGAAAGGAAGGTCCGAAGGGAATTTTGTTAAAGCATCAAGATACCGTTTCGCTCTAAAATACATCATGGCTAAAATTGGTTTCTTTTCAATCATGACACGGCCTAATTATCCACTTTTTGCCTGTTGCTGCACTTAATGGACCTCATTTAACAGACGTAGTCTTGTATCTGTTATTTTATTGAGCGAAGCTTTACAGGTCCTCCGAAATATTAAAAGATTGTTAATAATATTTTCAGTGATTCAACTACTCAGCAAGAAACCAGTCGGTATTCTCCACCTATTGGATGATGAGAGCAACTTCCCGCGCGCTTCTGACGCTTCTTTCTTGGAGAAGTGTCACTATAATCATGCTCTGAACGAACTCTACTCCAGACCAAGACTTGGTGCTAATGAATTTGGGGTAAGTTGGCACCAACACCTTTTTATGAAAGCGATGACAATATACTTGGGCTACTAAGTCCCACAGAGACATCCAAGCAATACCCGGCCCGAGAATGTGAAACTCCGTGTACTGTCTTTGCCCGACTCAGTAATTTGCTCGGCATAGTGTCCGTTGGTGCGGACCCGTCGTTTTGGCCTTCGAGTCAATAAAAGATGTCGCGCTCCTAAGTATGCCATACTGGTTTATCCTAGGTTGAGCACAATATTGTTAAAGAAAATTCAGGTTTATTTATTTCTTATAACGTAATACTTACAAAATAACTACTTTTAATATAGGTACATATAAGAAACAAAAACAACACTATTTGGGTAAAAGCCTCCTTCTTTTACCACTTAGTACGATCTTCCGCCTCTACCATTCACCTGCGCCCAGCACAACGAATCACTTCATCAACCCATCTTTTCTTTGCTCGTCCTCTTCCTCGAATTCCACTCGGACCTGTCCATATGGTTATTCTTCTTGTCCACCAGTCATTAGTTCTTATGAGATGTCCTGCCCATTTCCAATTAATTTTGTCCATGTTAAAATAATGGTCGTATGTTTCCAGGTAAAACACTATGCAGGCCAAGTGTGGTACAACGTAGATGGGTTTTTAGACAAAAATAGAGACGCGCTAAGAGGTGATGTTCTAGAATTGTTATGTAGCAGTGAAGTACAGCTTGTATCTGAGATGTCGGCACAACTTCGAGCACATCACGACGCAAACAAGACCTTACCAAGAGGGACTAATGGAAGATTTGTTACCATGAAGCCTAGAACTCCTACTGTCGCTGCCAGGTACATTCTTTTTGGATCTATAGAAATGGCAATACATGCAATAATCTAACGACTCAGAGTAAAATAAATACTCAACGCGTGTCGCTTGAACATTGTATGTTGGCCAACCTGTTAAGAGTCCATAATCCATCATTTTTCTGGGATAAACTATTCCCAATTTCTCTGTAAATAATCCACAATAAAACCAATTGCAAAAGTAACGACTATTTCACTTAGATATGTTGAATAAGTAACTAGGTATATGCTAAATTACAGAGAAATTGGGAATAGTACCTAATATCCCCATACAAGATCCCGGCTCCGCTAGGATACTAACTTTCATCCCTTATTATACCCCCTATTATGTATTATATATATATATATATATATATATTATGTCCACCCTGAAGGTCAATTCTAAATATTGGTGAAATAATTTTAGAAAACGAATAGATTACCTCCTATATCCAAACTTACAAATAGGTATTGAAGGTGCGTCGGTGGCCGAGTGGTTAAGACGTCTGGTATTAACTAGGTGGACCACGGGTTCGATCCCGGATCCCGGCCATGTACCAATGGGTTTTTTAATTAAAAACTTATGTACATAATCCGACAAACCACACTTTTCTATCTAAATATAGCTCAACAGAACTAGCCACTCGTTAGGTATAGCCTCACAAATACCATCGGCTAAACGAGGGAGACTTGGTCTTCCGCTGGGTAACACGTAACTGTAACACTCGTAAAGAAAGAAAGAAAAAAATTTACTGAAGCAAGCTTGCCCAAGACGAATGTGAAACAAACTTGCAGGTTGAGCTTATTCTGTTTAATTGAAAATAAAAGAAACAAGGTACCAAATAAACCAACAAATCTTTCAAGCGCTCTTATTATGTGACCCGACCTATTAATGCGTTCTCCTCTTTCAGATTCTCGGACAGTCTCCATCAACTTCTAGAATCAATGTCTCGCTGCAACCCGTGGTTTGTGCGATGTCTAAAACCGAATACGGACAAGTCTCCCATGAAGTTTGACATGGCCTGTGTACTATCACAACTTAGATACACTGGCATGTTGGACACTATAAGGATCCGACAAATGGGATATCCTATAAGAATACCGTTCCAGAATTTCGTGGATCGATATAGGTAAGTTATTGTGATGTGTAACATCTTAACTCTCCAGACTTACAATTGTGGGGAGTAATTTGGTGAAATGGGACGGATATGTGTAATGTCAAATGGAACGGAAGTGTCTAACCGAATCGATTTTTTTAGGACCTTTAGCTGGTACCTACACATCATTGCGAGTACCTACCTACTGTAAGCCTTGGTATTTACTAGATATTAACAAATGCCCCATATACATACTTAGGTATACTTATAATATACATCTTATTTTTTTTAACAGACCGTTTTTATTGTTTTAATGAAAAAGTACGAGTAATTTTTTTTGTAATTATTGATTTTAACGAATGAACTGGCCACAAAAATATCATGAGCTACATACATTATATATGGCCTGAAATATTAGACCATTCGCTTTTTTATATGACCTTTACTGAAATATTGTCTGAATAAAATTTCTGAAATACCAATAATTAAATTTCAGTTACCTGTTGAAGTCAAAGCCTGCGCGTGCGACACCCTACAGAGAGATATGTAACTCAATCCTCGCGTCCATGCCACCAACTGGCGCAGGTAATTAATTACTCCAATAATTTGGCAGAAGATGAATACCTTATAACAGTTATATTTTGCGCTTTGACCTGTCGTGCTTCGAAGTAGACGTAAAGCTGGCGACCGCACTTCTAAAAAACAGATACAGAAGTGACAAGGTGGCCATTAAGTAGGTACAGCAACAGGCTTGTTCTGTTTAATATGTATAACTGGCAAATGTGGTATCTCTGGCCAGACCCCAAGGTTAAAGGCCGTAAAAATGTGTTTTTTGTTTTTGTGTTTTAGTTTTTTATTTTATTCTAATTATTTTTTCAAATTATAGTCTGTATCTGCTTTTAAAACTAGACTAATTCTAAGATATAAATAAGTACCTAAGTAAGTATAAAAATGAAGTACGGACGCCGGTTTTACGTGCTCTCCGCAGCCCGAGAAGTCAATTAAAGACGGTTACTAATTAATGATATACTCATGCAAAGAAAACCGTTAAAAGATAATTACTGCAATCTAAATTAGGAATGTAATTATTATTAAATTAAATAAATACAATTATCTTAAAATTACTGTACAAATTGTTAAATTTATTTTAGTTTCTATATATATTTTAAAACAATCAGTCAATATGAGTTTTTGATATAATCAGTTGAATAGTGTTAAAATGTGGAAAAAAGTTAAAAGACGCGTTTCTAAATGCAAAGTTATTATGCGTAAGTAAAATATTTATTTTAATTACCCACTTAATTGATTTTATAGATAACTAGACTTTCCGCCCCCGGCTCCACCCGTGGATATATTAGAACAATATAAAATATAATGTCACTCAGGTATATATTAGCGTCCTATTTGTGAAAGAATTTTTTGAATCGGTTCACTAGTTTTTAAGTTTATTCATTACAAACAAAAATAAACAAATTTTACCTCTTTATAATATTAGTATAGACTATGTAGTGAACTTGCCCCCAGCTTCGTACGGGTAGGTATATGGTTTTACAACAATTTCAATACTTACACAAATACGCTTATAACTACTTATCTAGAAGACATAGATATATGCTTCTGTAGACTTTTTTATAGATAATTTTATTCTACACAATTACTTACTAAATCATTTTTGCTATAAGTAGGTATATCTGACGGATTGGACAGCATACGCCATGAAAACTGGCTGGGGCTAACTTATACCCTAACTTGGTTTACTAATACTGTTAATGATCAGCTCCTAAACATGATAGGTTCATGTTTAATACTCGTAAACTTACTCCGTGAATCAACCTATCGAATAGTGGAAACCACAACAAAATCCATTCAGTAGTTTTTGCGTGAAAATGCAGAAACACAGACATACGCAGCATACCCAGCTAGCAAATAAAACAATCAGGCAGTTGTATATTAGTGATATGAGCAGTCATATATCCATGATAGAAACGTTTCTATCATTGCAAAGTGGCCCCAGTTTTACAGCTGTTCAATGATATATTGTGTGTATTTTAGCACCGGTTATTACTATTTTGTTACATATCCGTGATAATCTTGATCACAATATCAATAAATGATGATGTAATGGCTACCGCGACGCTTATATTCAGCTATTTGTTGTTATTTTGGTGATTGCGATTCTCTTTTATTACATAACACAACTTCAAATTGCGTACGTGCTTGACTAATAGTGTTTAAATTAATATTAATTTCAGACGAAACATTAATAAAAACAAAGTAAATAAGTACAAAATATTGGAAAGTAATTATTTTTCATTTCGCTATAGGTATATTTATTATGTGCGGTGAATTTCTCTTGCGCTCACAACTTTATTGGTGAATTCATATCACATTATAGGTATTTATTTCATGCCCCCCTCGAATTTATATTATTTGATTAATTAAAAATAATTTAAAATATTGAATTATTTTGAAGTCACCACAATATGTCCAATGAGTGTTTCGGTTACTGATATATCATCACTGACCAGCTATGGCCGCCACGAGGCCCGCCATGACCAAAGTTTAGGGTTCCTCGAGAAATCAGCGAGCATTAACTTTCCCCAGAAGAGTTATTTCAGCTATTATACGCCTTTTTAGCGTTATATCGTAGCAAAAATATGTATATGTAACTGCGTGGTGATATAAGGGTCTTGCAGAAGCATATTTACAACTTCTTACTGTTATTGTAGATCCATTATCACGTTTATAGTTATTGATGCTTATTAGTTACGGAGTGTTCTTTTATATCACAGATTAGATCCATGCGTGCCAGATATATCACCAGCGATAATTAAGCAACTTTGAAACTACAATAGATGTACTTTGCTGTACAAATGTACCATTTAAACCTGTTGTACAACATGTTTGCTCTAAATCGCTGTTATGAGAACTTGTTTATATTTTTGTTATATGTGCTGTACAAAGCGGTCCAGTAAACGTTTATGTCATCATTTATTATCACGATTTGGCTGTTAAAGCTAAAACAGCTAGATACTGTTATGAACACCAATATGGAGCAACGCTTAGAAAAGCAGTCACCGCGTTGTTTTTAAATGACTTTTATAACACTATTTAGTGTTTATAAATTTACTTTTATCATTACTTTGCTAGTTGGGTAGGACTTTGTTTTATAATGTGCCTAAAAATAGGGTAGATGACAGGGTAAACAAAATATTATTCTATTTAGTCCGTCATTTAGATTATCAAAAAATATTGAACACGTATTTTTTCTTTTGTCAATCAAACAAAAAAATTACAGAGATAAAGCGCGTCAAATTTGGGAGTGGGGGCTGGTGACGTCACGCCTTGCTAAAAATTGTACTAAAGCGTGACGTCACGCGGAACTTTAGCGGGCTATATCTTCATCATTTTTTGTTTAATTGACAAAAGAAAAAATACGTGTCCAATATTTTCTGATAATCTAACTGACGGACTAATTAGAATTTTTTAGTCATCATGCCTATTCTAATTTTAATCCTTCCAGTAGAAAAAAATAATTGGCCAAGAGGTTTCGTACCATTTTTTCCCGTGAGAACTTTACCCAAGGAATGCGCAGGCCGAGAATGTCCAACCCTAGAATGTCCGAGCAAATCCGTGTACGGTCTTTGCCCGACCTTTCTAGACAAACATTAGGACTGACTGATAGACAATAAATCTAGATAAATTATTATATAATATTCCACTAAGATTTTCGTATTTATTTTGAAGTCACAGACGGACACCGCTACCTAAAATAAAATAAAACAAATAAAAATAAATATAATTTTATAAAGAGGTATATTTTTTTTATATCGTTTGCAGAAGGTGCAGACTACCAGTTGGGCGCCGCCCGTGTGTTTGTACGTGAGGCGTTACATAGAGGGTTAGAAAGGACACGAACGGAAAGACTGAGGGTCGCTGCTACAGAATTACAAGCGCAAGCTCGAGGGTTCTTAGCCAGGTAATTGCTAAAGTTTTTCGTGAATACATTTTGAAAGGATCATAGTGAAACGAAAGGAAAAGTAGGTGTCTAGATTTTAAACAAACTAGTTTTCTGCCCCGGCTTCGTCCGTGGAAATTTTTGCCAAGAATTTATCCCGAAATAACCTAGCTATCCCCTGCAACTATATCTGCTATTGCTTTGTTTTGCCGTGATATTAATCAATGAAATTAGACGATTTTTCTGCAGGAAATTCTTCTTCTTTTGATATTTTTCGTCGCAATTCTGCCAGTCTCCAGTGTTTAATCTTGTGCAATAGTAAGCCGATAAATCGGTAGTTAAGATTATCCCGCCGACTGTGATATGTCTTATTAATCACTGACTAATCACAACCATCACAGCGCGGCCGGGATTAAACCGGATTCCACATCACGCCATACGAAAACCCGGCGCCATGATCGGGTCGATCCCGGCCATGTACCAATGGGTTTTTTATAATTAAAAACTTATTCACGTAATCCGACAAACCACTGAGGCTTTTCCATTTAAATATACTTACCTCAACAGAACTAGCCACACGTATTAGGTATAGCCTCACAAATGCCATCGGCTAAAAGAGGGAGACTTGGTATTCCGCTGCGACCGATAACACGGTTAGAGGAAAAACCGGCCACCCGAAGGGTTCCGGTGTATGGGAGCCCGCTTAAATATTTAGTTTTTAGTATTTGTTGTTATAGCGGCAACAGAAATACATCATCTGTGAAACTTTCAACTGTCTAACTATCACGGTTCATGAGATACAGCCTGGTGACAGACGGACAGACAGACAGACGGACGGACAGCAGAGTCTATAGGGTTTCCGTTTTTATCCTTTGGGTAAGGAACTATAAAAAAAAACTGGCAAAAAAAAAATTTTACTCTTTTTTTATAGCGATTTTTAATATTTTTTTTCAGAAAACGTTATGAAGCAATGCGTTCATCAGCCATCAAGATACAATCGTGGTGGAGAGGCACTCGGGATCGACGAAGATTCGTTACAGCTAAACATGGAGTAGTCAGGACTCAAGCACTGGTGCGCGGCAGACAAGCTCGCAGGAGAGTTGCTGCTATGAAGGAACAACATAGAAGACGATTGGAGGCTCAGCAAATACAAGCCAAGTTAGTTTATAATATACTTACTAACTTATCTGTGAAAGATAGATATATATACTACCGCGGACTTTTTTGTAGATCATTGTATTCTACACAATTCTTACCTACATCATTTTATGATATCTCTGACGGATTAAACAGAATACGTCATAAAAGCGCGCTGGCGTTGACTTTCCCCCAACTTGATTCACTTTATACTGTTATTACTGAGCTCGTAAACGTCACAGGTTCATGTATAAAGGTGCCCACTCATTTGTCCGCCAAAATCGACCACAGGTCCGCCATCCGTTTTCAAATCGTTGTATTTCGATGGCCGGAACGATCTGTCACACACACACACGGATTTTTGACACTTTGTTTAATTAAATCTTGTGTGACTGTGTGAGTGAGTGAATTGCATGTGATCTAAATCGTATGATTTACATCGCTAATGTGTGGCCTGTGTTCAATCTCGATCATACGGCTGGCCGGCCGAAAATTTTCGGTGAGATACCGTGCAAGTGTGTTTCGTTTACTTATGGTATTACCTTTATTTCAGGAGACGTGCCGCAGAACAAAAAGCGAAGACAGAAAGTCTACAAGCTTTAGAAGTTCCCGCAGAGCTGGCTTTCATACTGTCTAAACTTGATGAGTGGACACCGCCGCATGCTGAGAGGAATCTAGTCAAGGTATTGGTAGCTCCGTCTTATACCACTCTGAGTGGTTATAAAGGAAGTAGAAGTAGCATATTTATATGAAAACCGGTGTAGCCTTATTTTTGTATTGTTAAATACTGTTTTTTTTTACACAAGTTATTTGTGCGGCTATTATTTCTGCACTGAACTGAAATATAGCACAAAATGTAATTTTTAAGCTATTGCATAGCTTCTATCGCGGGCGTTGAGCGCGGGGACCGAATCCAGAAATTCCGTAACGAAAAAACCTCACGCTCCCCACTCCGACGGGCAAGGAGGTGTGGCTTGAAGGCCGTGCATCGTCTAACGTCGTTTCAGTTCGGCAGTCTTCGACACGGCGTTGTGTGCGTGCGATTAGACGTATTGTACGACTCTACGAAACTCGCACGAATCGAGACGAGCTGCTCCGAAATCGGACGAATACATAAGCAGCTGTTTATGAGAAAGTATATAGGTGTATAGGTATTTATGTACAACAGTGAATAGCTGTACTTGTAAAATTTGTGTATAAAGTGTTTTGAATATGAATGAACAAAGTGCATTTATTATTAATGAAGAAAGTCACGAAAAAATAGTGAAAGAAAATGAATGAGTACTTAGAGGATATTAAGCCGCAAACTTATGTTTCTTATTTCAGTTATCATAAACCTATAGTTTCAATGATAAATATTCCTGAATAACCAACAGCTACTGTAAAATAATAAAACCCACATGTATTGTAAAATAATAAAAATATTTTAAACAATATTAACTTTTTTTATTTATTTAATAATAGAAAAATTTGTTTTCTTATCGGTCACCACGCTCAAAAAGTGTAACTTGAATTAATATCAAAGAAAAAGCAATACTGCATGAATAAAATAAATAAATAAAATTATAATTGCATAAGTTGATACAAAATGCTATGCAATAGCTTTACCGCGGCAGTTCCCGAGTGCCACACGTCTTTTTTCTATTTGTTTTTGGGTTTTAATATCAAGGGAAATTCTGAAGAGTAACGCTACTTTTCTGTTCTTTTATAACTTTTGTAAAAAAATATGCTGGTTTGGACACATTGAAAGAGTAAATCATGAAAGATTGACTAAAAAGTTTTGTATGGCGGAAGCGAAAGGCAGAGGACGAAATATGAATATAATAGAAGCGAAAGAGGATCGCATTCGCATTCAATTATCTATGCCTACCCCTATGGGATAAAAGGCGTGATGATAGATAGATAGATTGTAACGGTGTTGCCAGTAGGTATCAATTGCTGTTATTTTTAGAAGAAGTACGGACACCGGCTTTACTTGCCCTCTGAAGCACGTTCTCGTGCTTATTCTTATTGGTGTTTATTGGATTGAACAATGATGTATGTTCTTATTACAAATAAAACTTCGCTTTCCATACGTATTTCTATGATAACTGGATTCCTTGCAATTGTAATTAAACTCAAAAACTACATAACCGATACTAAAAATTATTTCACTAATAAATAGAAAGCTACGATATCCCTGAGTGACATAGGCTATATTTTATTTTGTTCCAATATATCCACGTATTTCAAGTATTATTTTATCACCAGGTATCGACAGAAGTGGCAGCACGCGATGAAAGAGTTCAAGTACCAAGGGATCTACAACAATTTGCGTTCTCCAAGTTCAGTTCTGTATACTTCGCGGATGGCGGACAATTAGGAGCAAAAAGACATCCAATCACTCGACCATTTCTTTCAAAGGCTGCTGTAAGGTAACGTAAATTTTACAGATATTATTAAGGTATAGATTAGGTAATACCTACGTAAATACGCTTATTAAGAAGCTACCTTCATATTAAATCATATTTTTCAAATCGTTTTGAGTGAAACGTTGATCGGCGCGCGGTCTACTGTACTGATAACACGTATCTATCGTATTATTTATAAAATAAATGTGCATTTTTAAATCAATTTTTACGACTACCGTCACTGAGTCACAAGCGATTTGTGCCACGGAGGAATAAATTGAACTGTGCTCACTGTTCATATTGGATGTGGTATTTATAACCTACTTTAACTTTTAATATTTTCGCTGAACATAATGCCTATTAATCGTTCTCCACCAACAACTCCGGTCTTGACTGCACCTGCAAGTACTGGCATGGAGGTAGTAAACACTGCACTACAACACTGTGACTCGGCACCTGATCTGAGGACGATCAATGTTGCCGAACGCAAAAAAAGAAAACATGAGGGCGAGCAATCTGACATTGCCGCTATCATCCAGGACCTGTTCACATCTTTCTCTTCCACCTACAGAGAGCAGTTCCAACTTCTGAGACAGGACATGCTCTCTATGAAAACTGAATTGGGTGAGGCTATTACTTCGCTGACATCGTACCACAAGCGACTTGATGACATTTATCTGCAACTAAATTCTTCGGACTCAAGGTTGAAATGCTTAGAACAAGCCGAGGCCGAAAACATGGAACTGAAAGCGGAAGTTGGACGTCTTAGGGATCAGCTCAATTTGCAAACTCAAAAGTCATTAAAGAACGAACTTGAAATTTCTGGAATTACCGAAAACAAGGGCGAAAATCCTATTAGTTTGGTACTGTTTACAGCAAGTAAAGTCGGTGTGGACTTGTCTGAAACGGATATTGAAGATGCATCTCGAGTGGGCTCTCGGCGAAACTTACGCATATCTGATGTTCACAACGAGACATCTCTCTACCATCGTCCACTTGTTGTTCGATTTCTTCGCAAAGCGAAAAGAGATGAATATCTCAAAGCAGTAAAATCGCGCCGTAATCTTAACAATAAAGACTATTTGTTAATGAACGCCTTTCGAATGAAAATAGATTGTTATTTCGTGAAGCCAGATTTAGATCAAAGCAAGCCAAGTATAAATATTGCTGGACTAGAAATGGATCCATTTATATATGCAAATATGAAGGTGGCAAGGCTATACCTATTCGCAATCGGGATGATATCGACCGTCTTCTCATGCCGATACACACAGAAGAAGTTGTATAGATTTAGGAAATGCTTTGTACTCATATATGTTTTGCTAATGTGTTTTGTTTTGTTATGTTTTTTATTGTCTCTGTTGATTTTATTCATGTGTGATATAGTTATAATCGTGATTCTTGATAATCGGAAGGTTTCTTGTACAACTAAAGTATTAACTGAACCTTATAATAAAATTGTATTGTTGGATGTTGGAGTCAAACTGCTAGTGAGCATGTTGAACCCTTATATTTCTATAATAATATTAATATGTCTTAGTTCCACCAGCGTGACAAAACCCTTGTTTTTGTTATCTATGTTTCTTATGTTCTTTATACGTAATAATGGGTATATTTGATGATTTGGAAGAAATTGATAATTCGTACCGAGTGAGATGTCACAGTGTTCATACTCCTGAAAAATGTAAAAGCATATTAGACAAATATGAAGTCAAAATCTTAAACTTTAACATTAGAAGTATCCAACGTAATCTGGACAGTTTTCTTTTAATATTAGTAAGAATGAATTTGTTCCCCGACATTATAGTTCTCACGGAATGCTGGCTAAACGAAAACACTAAAATAGGTAATATTGACGGTTACATTTCATACTTCTCACAAAAATATATAAATAAATCTGGTGGAGTTGTGGTTTATGTGAGGGACACTTGGAGTCTGGCCGTCAATGAGCCTGACATCGAGGATGCAAATTGTTTGTCCTTGGAGTCTCCTGGTCGCTTTTCGGTTTTGGCAGTCTATCGCCCTCCATCTTTCCAAAATAGTAAGACGTTTCTTAATTCGCTTGACACCTTCTTGAGTGGTACGAGGACTGTGTTTCCGATTTCTGTCATTGCAGGAGATATAAACATAAACATATTGCATTCGTACAGTTTTGATTATCTTAATCTTATGACGGAACACAATTATATGTCTGCAATCTCGATACCCACCCGGATGGGGGCATGTCTGGACCACATTTTCGTCAGGACGGGATGTGTATCTGAGTCTGTAGTATGCAGGTGTGATGTCACAGATCATGATATTGTCATGGCGGGTTTTGAGGACTCCTCTAAAAGTCCTAAAAAAAGTAGGACCTCAGTATCTAAAGTGGATTATGGATCTGTAAGAGAGGATCTCAGTAAAATAGATTGGATAGAACTGATTGAGAGGAAAACTGCAAACGATGCCGCAAAGTCTTTGACGTGTGCTGTATTGGGATCAGTTGAGAGGCATTCTAGAGACATAGAGACGAGGCGTGCAATGATATGTTTGAAGCCCTGGATGTCCTCGGGACTGATTAGATGCTCTCGACATAGAGATAAACTTCATGCAGACTCTAGGAAATATCCAAATGACATTTCAAAAATGCTTATCTTCAAAAGATATAGAAATTTCTATGTAGATTTGATTAGAAAATTAAAAAAAAGATTTTATGCTGAAAAACTACATGAACGAAGGAGGGACAACAAGAAGCTATGGAACACCATTCGAGAAATCACTGATACGACAAAGAAGAAGGTACCAGCATCGACCCTACTTACAACAAAATCCAATACTGTAGAATCACTAAATTTCTGTAATGACTACTTTTCTGCGTTGGGATCTCGCTTGGCTGGAGAAACCCTGAATCGATTGAAAGTAACTGAGGAATACCTTGCTTCCAGAGTCAATATTGAAAAATCCCCATTGGAATCATTTTTCCTTGCTCCAACGTGTGAGGATGAGATACGATCATTGATATCAGTCCTGAGATCTAACAGTTCAACAGGTTTAGACTGTATAAATAACAAATTAGTCAAATCCATTTTAGATATAATAATCAAACCACTCACTATTGTGTGTAACAAGAGCCTATCCTCTGGCATTTTCCCAGATATTTGGAAAACAGCAATTGTTGTACCAATCCACAAAAATGGAGACCAATCTGTTCCTGACAACTATAGGCCTATTTCACTTCTGACTGTCTTCTCAAAGATTCTTGAAAAGTTGGTTAACAACAGACTCATAAAATATATTGAATCAAATAAATTGCTTAACAACAATCAATACGGTTTCCGTAGAAACACATCAACCGAACAGGCAATTTCTCAACTTACGAATGTAATATCCACTCAACTTGACTTGGGGCATGCCTGTGCGGGTGTTTTTCTTGATTTGGCGAAAGCGTTTGATACGATCTCTCATTCAATAATGCTACGAAAACTCGAGGGTTTTGGCATTAGGGGGCATGGATTGGATTGGTTTCGTAGTTACCTTACTGAAAGAAAACAGATCCTGAGAGTGGGTGGTTGCCAGAGTGAACCGAGGCCGGTCACATTCGGGGTTCCTCAGGGAAGTGTGCTCGGTCCTACTCTCTTTATTCTGTATATCAACGACATATTCTCCCTTAACTTAGGTAACGCCAGTTTAGTTAGCTATGCAGATGACACTGCCGTACTGTTTCATGCCCGAGGTTGGGATGCTTGCTGTCACGCTACCGTTAATGGTATATCGTTGATTCATAAGTGGTTGAATGAGAATCTATTGACACTAAACGTCGCCAAGACAAACCCATCTGCGATTACTGAATTAAAAGTACACACTTGCGACCAAATGGGGTTGGACCGCTGCTCATGCGGATCCATCACAAGAACAAATAACATCAAGTATCTGGGTGTCATCCTGGATGAGAAACTGTCCTTTGAGAATCATATAAACAATACTTGCAACAGAATTAGGAAGGTGGCTTACGCTATGAGAGCTCTCCGGGAAGTCGCTGACAGGGACGTTTTGACAACTGTTTATGTTTCACTTTGTCAATCTGTCATCACATATTGTATAGGTGTATGGGGGGGTGCCGCAGTGACTAAATTAATCAGACTCGAAAGAGCTCAGAGATTGATCCTCAGGACTATGCTTAGAAAACCATATAGATATGCCACCACTCAGCTGTACAAAGATGCCCGGGTTCTGACTGTTAGAGGTTTATATGTGTTTGGGGCTTGTATGCGTGTTCATGGTTCCATCGCTCAGGATAAAAATTATAACGAGTTACAAAAAAAACGGATTTACAGTGTACCCACTCCCAGAATAAAAACAAATTTTGCCAGACGTTTCAGCCGTTTTATGTACCCGTACATATATAATAAAATTTTAAAATCAATTAATTTAAAATCTTGCTCATTAAGAGATGCAAAAGTGCTTATTACCAATTTCTTGTATTCTAAAACTTACGATGAAATCGAATTGTTTATGAAAGTCATACTAAATATACCACATCCATTATTGTAGTTGCTTGCTCCGTGCAACGTTAAACAAAATAGTGTTTAAATATTATTTTGTTGAATTTTGTTGTGTCATGTCATTGTCATTGTTTATTATTCTAGTTTGTAAAATCTTCATTGATTAGCATGTTTTGATTTTTTTGTGTGTGTGTGCCTAACTCTCATTATGTATGTAATTGCCGAAGGTCCTCACGTGACAGGCTATGCCTAGTGTGAGAACCATTTTAAATAATATATTATTAAGGGTAGGTATAGGTAAGCTATACTTTAACTTTATGCATTTTTGAATAAATAAATTTGAATTTGAATTTGAATTTGAAACCTAAAGCTCTTACAAATACAGAAAAAATTACATGTTATAATTAATCATAATTCATATTAATCTGTTAATCATATAACATGTTTTAAGAAACTTTGCTCGATAGAAAAAAATTGCAAAGTAGCCTCTGAAAATAGTCTCCTTTCCAAATTTCTCAGTAGTACATGAAGTATTGTTTATTAAATTAAGTTCAAATTTGTATCATCTATTTAGTAAGTAAGATGTTAATTTAGATTTTCAATAAAGCTACTCCTTTGTCACTTAGGACGTTTGTTCCAAGCACCTTCCGTGCGCCTCTTCTCTTTCGTTTCTATTCAATGCGAAAGAGAGAGATTCAGCGGAGAAACCAATCGATCACGTAGCGCTAGAGTATCGTATGCAGCTAGGCCACTCCCCTCAAACTATGATTTTATTTGAATGTATCGTCTTAACTACTTATCTGTTAGAGATAGATATATGCTACCGTGGACTTTTTTGTAGATCATTTTATTCTACACAATTCATTCCTACATCATTTAGTTATATCTCTGACGGATTAGACAGCATACGCCATGAAAGCTCGCTGGTCCATGTTTTATAATCGTAAACCTTCCCGGTGAATTAACCTATCTATTAGTGAAAATCGCAACAAATTCCGTTTACTAGTTTTTGCGTTATAAGGTCACAGACAGACATAGTGACAACAGTGCTTGGCGGTTGTCGTCAGGGCAACGTGGAATTATCCGAATGGATATCTCAATTGCTACCTCATCATTCAAACTACAATATGATACAGTATTATTATTTTCTATTGATATAATTTATAAAATACACTTGATTGTTTTTTTTTCAATGGCTTCCTGAAACAACACAATGTAAATAAGTATTGTTATAAAATTACAGAAATCACAACAATTGGGAAAAAAAAAATAAAAGTATTCGGGCACGTCTGTCGAACGGCGGGGCTTCGATGAAAATTATAGAAATTCAAAAAACGGTCTAGATAAACCACTCCGTTATAATATATTTGAAATCGCATAGATCCGTGGATAGACTGCCCACCTATCTTGAAACGCTTAATAATTATTATATCTTTTATATCCCCAGAGACCAAGACTTCAACGATGCAGTAGCTACATTTAAACTTATCTTGAGATGGTGCGAAGAGTCTCCAAACAACAATGAGGCGAGACAAAAGGTATCTAATACACTGATTAAATATATATTTATTCTACAATTACACTATCGTCGGGGTCACCAATGTACGCATGAGGATGCGTGCTATGCGTGGAACACTTTCTGACCTCATGTGTATCGTGGCAGGTCTCTATTTGGGTCACTCTCCAATAAAAGATGGTACTGTCTTACTGATTCTATATTGATAACTTAAGCACCTGCTTGCTAGGACAGGACCAACGAGCGACCTATTTGTTGAGTTACGCTAGCCGGGCCGGGGCGCGTCCGGTCGCGTCGCCCACTAGAACATAACTGAAGTCCGGCGCGGGAGTGTCCGTTAACTTGCCCCGCGCCCCTGTGACCTAATTAACTACCTGTGCGGTCAAGCCGCTACAAGTATATCGTCACCACTTTAGTCTGTATTATAAAAGAATCTCGGAAACCAGCTACTATGACTTACAATTGTTGAAACATCGTGAAAAGGAAGAGCTGGAATTCAGCTGCGTAAATCCGTTAGAGATAAATATAACAAATTATACTAGGGCGAAGTCGTGCCAGGAAGTATATATATTTCATAGACAAAAGAACACAAAAAATTTGGAGATTTTCGACTTATCGCTCAATCAAGCATGAATTAGAGCAAAGCAAACTAAATGCAAAGTGTTAGAGGTCTCATGGTTTATGTATAGGTATACTAGCGGACCCGGCAGACGTTGTCCTGCCCAAACGTTGGCTTGCCTGCACTACTCCTAACCCTACCCCTACCCTTATCACTTAGGGGTATGAAAAATAGATTACGACCGATCGTGAGCCCTACTGAATATACACAACAAAAATTCATAAAAATCGGTCAAGCCGTTTCGGAGGAGTATGGCAACTAACTTGTGACACGGAAATTTTATATATTAGACTAGCGGACCCGGCAGACGTTGGCTTGCCCGCACTACCCCTACCCCTACCCTTATCACTGAGAGATTTGAAAAATAGATAGTAGCCGATTCTCAGACTTACTGAATATGTATAAAAAAATTCATAAGAATCGGTCAAGCCGTTTCGGAGGAGTATGGGAATGAACATTGTGACACGAGAATTTTATATATTAGACTAGCGGACCCGGCAGACGTCCTGCCCAAACGTTGGCTTGCCCGCACTACCCCTACCCCTACCCTTATCACTGAGAGGTTTGAAAAATAGATAGTAGCCGATTCTCAGACTTGTATAAAAAATTTCATAAGAATCGGTCAAGCCGTTTCGGAGGAGTATGGGAACGAACATTGTGACACGAGAATTTTATATATTAGAGATATTGTGCTCTTTTGTCTATGAATCATATAAATGTGAAAGATAGATATAGCTACTTCAACATTTTTTGCACTTCCAGATCCTTGCGGACTACATAGCGTCCCGCGGTATGAACTCCAGAAGTCTGCGAGATGAGATTCTGGTCCAGCTATGTAACCAAGCGAGTGGAGAACGTCTCTCTGAGAAGTCTGTAGAGAGGGTGTGGATACTTCTGGTGCATTGTCTGCAGTCTTTCCAGCCTGGACCTGCTTTGTATAAGTAACTATCCTAATATTAATATTGTTATTATATGATAACTTAGCCATTTGTAGATATTTAGAAAAATAAAGCAAAAAATATAAATTGTTTGGTACCCTTAAAAATACCATCGGCTAAAAGAGGAATAATTTGTCTTCCGCTGGGTACCCTGGGACCGTTAAAACGGTTTCGGGAGCCATAAGGCAACCCGTGATGAGAAAAAGAAAACAAAGTGTAATTATAACCAAACACCCACTAATAATCACTGAAACGGCGCCTATTCTGAACGTGCGAAATATACCGTGATAAAGCGCAACCGGACCAATATTAATTGAGCCAAAGTTAGTATGCGGCGTCATACTAGTCGTGGCTCTTCTTAACTTGGCCGAGTTGTACTTTATCACTGGCGATATCTCTATTCCGCTATTTCAGTATCGACGTGCAGTGGTCTCAACAGCGCGCATCAGACTTGAGTGCTGGTGATTTGCACATGGTTGCCATTACATATTGCACTAAAGTTTAGCTTCCTTCACAGTCGGTCCCTCATTACTGAGGATCGTGACTTCGACTCAACAGCTTCTCCTCAATTATCTTCCTCCATCAGCTGCGGTCCTATGCCTGATGACGGGCTGTGGTAATAGAGGTGTCCAGGTTTTCGGACACTTGATCGGACCATCGTTTGGGGCTTCGTACTCTTCGTAGATGTCTTTCCCTCTACCCTGCTTATCACCACAAGCTTTTCCAATATGTCCAAAATACTGCAGAACTTGCCTCATGCAGATATATTTATATATATATATATATATATATATATAAAATTATTATCTTGCGACAACTAGCTTATTTGCAATTATATCTTCCAGATACTTGGTAAGATTGGTCTACGAGCGTGCTCCAGTTTCAAAGAGAAGTACATTGCTGCGACTGCTCTGTGGCGGGGCGGCAACCGGCGCTAGAAATTCGGCAGTCGCTCGAAGATGTCCACCAACTCAATTGGAGTGGAGATCTGCGCAAACAGAAGCAAGACCAGCGCTACCTTTGCATCTATACGATGGTAAGGATCTATAAAAAATTAAAAAGATGGAATGACAGGAAATATCGTAAGGGGAGTCATCGATGTCTGTCTGTCTCATCTGTCTGTGACCTTTTCACACAAAAACTACTCAACGGATTTTGATGCGGTTTTCACTATTAGATAGACGAGTATTGAACATGGACCTATCATGTTTAGGAGCTAAGCAAGCATTAACAGTAAGCAAGCATTAACAGTATAAGTGAATCAAGTCGGGGAAAATTTAGCCCCAGCGATTTTTCATAGCGTAGGTATGCTATGTAACCCGTCAGAGATGTAACAAAATAATGTAGGAAAGAATTGTGTACAATAAAACTATCTAAAAGAAAGTCCGCGGTAGCATATATTTATCTCTATAGCTTATAAGCGTATTTGTGTACTCTAAAGTTCTATTTATAGCCTCAGTTTGAAAATATAAAATATTTAAAAATATTGCCATAAGATAATTAGCATATCTTTAGTGATGAAATTGTTATTTTTTACATTTAAAACCACGGGCAAATCCAGTGGATAAACTAGTAAGCCAATAATACTTGTATGTACCACAGAGTCAGTACAACACGTATGTGTGGATTCATGGACCACATGCGAACGAGCGGCGGCTGCGGCGCTTTCTGCTGCTGGCGTCACATCGCACGCTACAGGCTGGTCACTCACTATGGAGCATAATGGACAACTAACTGGTGAGTACAGGCAGGCCTCTCTCATTTCGTATATTTTCTGCACGGAAACCTACCCCTCAATGAGAAAATGCCGATTAAGGGGAGGAACGAATAATTTCGGTTGATTGCTGAACTGAAGTTCCCCAATTTTACGAATGCTATGAACATACAATTTGGGCATCGAAAACTAGAGGATTTGATCTAGTATTGTGTAGGATGAAAACATGATTGGTGAAATTTTTTTGAAATCACCTCTTCAAAAACACCTTTTTAGTCATAGGACCATACTATGAAGGGATTTACGTTTAAATTTTATACGAATCTGTAGGTAATTTCAGTACCTAGTATTGATTAAGAAGATGTTTCCCTGCATGTGATCGTTTTTAAATAAAAAAATATTTGTAATGTGCCGCTTACGTCATTTATTCCGAGAGGCGATACATTATGCCCTTCTCACTTCTGCAGCAAGAACGGACAACGTGCCGTCGTTGTCTTGCATGACGTGATCGTTGCGCCCGAACCACGAATTTAGGGCGTGGCTAACGATTAGAAATTTCTGAGTCGTTCCTCGTCTTAAGTGATTGAACTTGTCAAGTCAACGCAAAGTAAGCCTTATCAGTGAAATTCTATCATTTTGTAGGTACGAGCGAATTTCAAATAAATGTACTAAGAGAACCTGTATATTCTGTGACAGGTTTACGAAAGATAGTAAGTCCCAGTAGTTCCTTTAGTCCCTTTGAAGGAACTACAGAGACAAAAAAGGCTCAGTAGTTCCTCCAAAGGAACTACAAAAGGAACTACTGAGAACAAACGGGTAAATTACCGGATAGATTGAGGAGCCTGAACACTTCTATGGACCATGCTCCATGATCATAGAAATGGATATCTTGTTGTTGTTTCAGTGGGTTAGTTTAGTACCCGTATATGGGTAGGGTAGCCAAGATTGGTGCTAAAGCTGTCACAATATTTGTAAGGTATAGTGTTATTTCTCGCTGGTCCTATAGTCTACTCCCGGGACTGTGTTACCGGCTTACCGGCTCCAGAGTACCCAGTGAAAGACGAATAAAGAATGGCCCAGTGGATGAGGTCAGTACACCACCTTTTAGTATTATAAACAAAAACAAATAATACTTATTTATTATTGAAAAGTTTTTACGAAAACAGATGTTTGATGGGACCCCTGAATTAAGTCAGTCAGGTCCCAGGCACTTCCAGTTTAACATATTCCAGTTGTCAGTAAAAGGGAATACTCCCCAACGCGTGTCGCTGAAAACTTTTATATATTATATCAGGTTTCAGCTTGAGACAGTAGGTAGTATTTATTTCGCCTATGTAAGGATTAAACATTGAAAAAAACACTGTTTTTGTTACAGAATGGTGCGGTGTGGAGTACGCTTTAGACGCGGTAGGTGAGATAGAAACCTGGTCAGCTTTACCGACCACTCGCGCGGAGTCACTGCGGGCTCAACATGCCAGACATACGCCGCCCGCACCGCCTGTACGACGACCGCCACAAGTAAGTGTTTTTGTAGAGCTAATGTCAGTGGAAACCAGAATGGATCCATGGTCTGCCAAAATAAAAATGCTTTAGGCACCGAAGTGGTTCATATGCCATGGATGACCCAAAGACTGGTTATTACCTCGCTCAAAGGATCCATTTAACCATGCAGCGAGGTTATCGCAGCCAGTGTTTTGGGAACTATCCCACAGGGACTGTATATTGATTTGTATATGTAGGTATATATTAGCTAAAATTTACGTAAACTTTCTTACCACATTTTCTAACTTCCAGGTACCACCCGATCCTCCAGCATCTCACTCTCCAAGTTCGCCTATGCAACGACTGATGCAAGAATCAATGGACGACGGTCTTTCAGACTATACATGGAATGCTCCAGAGCAACGCTCAAAGCACAGAGAATATTCCGTCTCCAGAAAGACATCCCATGACATTCTATCTAGGGAATCCGCGCTCAACGAGCGATATTTTGAGCAGCCCTCCGATAAGGTCCGAAGCAGATCTTTGGATAACTTGCTTGGCGACAATCCTGCTCCTCAGCCGAATAAGCTGGCTGATCTAGGGTTGTCCCAGTCCCGTCTTAATGATAGATATCATTCTGTGGAGAGACTTGGCGGGGCTCCCAGCGTTACGAGCAGTAAAGGAATAGAGGTGGAGTATGGAACGGGGTCGCGTGCAGTGCCATCTAGATATATCAAGTCGCAATACGCAGGGAAGAGGGCTCCGGCCGGCTCGCAGTCTAGTCGTGCTTATATAGAGAAAAGTTCGGAGTTTGGTGGTGTCAGGTAAATATTCAGACAGATTCAGACATTGTTCTTAAATTGTGTTTGGTTTCCCAGTATTTTAGGGACCCCAGGATTAGCCAGTGGGTCTAACTACAAACAAGACCTCATTGATTTTGGGTATAAAATGGGAACATAAAAATATATCCACTTTTAATTTTATATCATGTACGGCAAAATAGATTTTTGTTAAACTGTTCAATCTTTTTCAGATCGTCAGCAATGTCAGACACATCAGAAGCGCCCAGTCTCGCCTCCCACGTCCGACGTGTGAGAGTACCGAGTCAGGCCTCAGATGTTGATCAGTTCTTGGACGAGTTGTTCTCTCCCGTACTGGACCCCAACATCGACGAACTCTCCGACGCTCGCTCATTAGCAGCCAGCATCAAGGGAGGAAAAGAATTATTCGAATTCGTAGAAGATATTCTCACTTGCGATTACACGACCGATTTGAACGAATTGAAAGACCCATCCTCGTTACAGAAATCTATAAAGGGAGGTGGCCGAGAGGAAAGAGCTGATGCGAAGACCAGTAAAGTCAGAAAGGATTCCAACGTCGATTCCGTCGACGATTACATATCCGATCTGTTCGACCCGATATTCGTGACGGACAGTCTTAAGCGGCTGACTGACGGGGAAGGTCTATCAGGGGCCATCAAAGGTGGTGGTGTTACACCGCGGACTGCGACTGCTAATACTTCTCTGAGTTTTGGAGGTATGGGCAGTCCTGGCATGCCGGCCACTACTGAAGCGCTGGCGGCCGCGCTAGGTCTGCAGTTACCACCTGATGAGCAGCAACAAAGTATGCAACGCGCCTTCCTGCAGAGTGCTGTGGCGCAGAACATTCACATACAGCAGCAGTTGCGCGCGCAGAACCAGGCGCTACAATCATTACTGGCCGGGCGTCCTGCGGTAGTGCGCGCGTTAGTACACGACCCTCCGCCCGCTTCCACTCCCCCGTCTTCCCCCGGTGCGCCACCCCCGCCCCCTCCCCCGCTTCCGCCGCCACTACCCATTACGGACCCCTCCGAGTCTCGCCCCTTCATGGACCCGTACGGTCGCGCCAAGACCGTCCGCATCGGTAAGTGGCGCTGGCCTCCACCCAAGGATGCTGTAGGTCAGGAGACAGCTGAAGACTTCACGAAGTTCAAGATGCGACAGATTCACCGACGTCACACTCCGCAGTCGCAACCCGGCGCATCAGAACGGGAGCCACGCGGCCGGTCGCGGTCCGAGGTGTCAGTTGGTGCTGAGCGTGACGATCAAGATGAGCGCGATGGCGGTCCGCAACGAGCAGCCCGCCGCAGCTTCGAGGTAGGGGCGCAAAGACCGTCCCCCGGGAGTGTAGGCAAGCTTAAACTGAGCTCTGAAATGCGTCAGCGATTAGAACGTGTCACAGCGAGCCACTCTGTCCGGAGCTCGTCGCCAGCCGCCCCGCGCACCGTCAGTAAACTAGAAGACACGCGCCGCCTCATGTTGGAGCGACAGTTGGGCGGTGGTGCCCCTCCCCCTCCTCCGCAGCACCCGGCCCCGCCGCCCCCGCGCCCGCCACCCGCTGCCCCCGCTCCTCCCCCGCCCGTTCCCGACGCCAGCTTTGCGCAGCTCCGACGAGACCGCGACACCTTCGGCGTCCACCAGAATGCTGATGATGACCGACACGCATTTGTAGCTAACTGGAGCGCTAGGGACGCTCCGCCACCGCCCACGTGGGGCTCCGAGAGTGACGCGCGGGGAGACGAGGGGCCACGACGGGACGAGTGGGACTCCGAGTCCGGGACGGGAGGTCGCGGTCGAGGCGCTTCAGAGATATACGAGCTTCGACCGCCGCGCGCTGAGAGGAAAGAGAGCGGCCAGGACTCTTACTCCGACGATTTCGAACGGTATGACGGTCGGAAGAACTCGAGGGACATGTTGGTGGGAAGAGCGCGGGACAGTCCGCGGTCCGGACGGTACACACCAGATGACGACAGAGTAGAACGACCCACCTTCAAGACTCACATGGCGCAGAAGGAGAGAGATAGAAAACTGGAGGCAGAGAGGAGACATTCTGTTTCTACTCACGTCACAGATCGTACCGAACATGTTGAACGTGAGTATTTTACTTATGTAGACTTAATATTGTCGCACGCTTCACGTAAAACTTGGATGGGGTCAGAAAAATAATGGAGTAACATTTGGAAGATTTGGGAATTTAATGTTTATATTGCTTGCTCGAATGCGGGCAGACGCTTGAGAGCAATCATCGTTGTCGGTCGACTTAACAAAATCGTTTCCCAATATCGAATCAATATCAATATCACGGACGAAGTCGCAAACACAGCTAATTATACAATGAAAGGACGCCTTAGGGTCAGCGCATACCCTCGGAGTGGCGGCGAAAGACGATTGAAGCCGCTTGACCGCACTCCCTCCCTTTTATAGTAATTTGATCCTTATGATAAAGTAAAGAAAGTTGAGTTTTAATTGTTATCGTTTAATTGTTTTAATTTCTCAGGCGACGTCCCCGCCCCGGCCGCTCTACTACCATCTGAGCACACGTTCCTGACGTACGGTCGAGTACAATGGAAACTACGTGTACGCAAGGAGGTCTTCGCACCACTAGAAACATACAATGATCCTGCTATATTAGATCTTTTATATGCACAGGTATGAACTTATCCATCTTAAAGCTAACTTGCCACCAATTCTGACCCTCTGTTACATTATCTCGGTTGCTAATGAAAAGTGATAGGTCACAGTTTAACACATTTCGTTACCAACAAAGATACCGGGGCTGGTCGGTTAGATAAAAATTCCCACCAATAGGATTGCGATGCGCAGAAAACTGAAGTAATTCTATTGGCTGAGTTTTTCCTAGCTCACCGCTCAGCTCTGGTAGAAAATCAGCGTAAAGATCTTATAAAGGTTTGCTAGCTACCGACCCCAGGGTACACAACGGAAGACAAGTCTTCCTTATTTAGCAGATGGCATTTTTGAGGTTACCCAACGAGTGGCCAATTCTGTTGGGTATTATGAGCTTGAAATATGTCTGTCTATAGCTCATATATCTAGCAATCTATGGTTCAGCTTGTCATATTGTGTACCGCCCAAAACCTACTATACATGGTGACGCCATACGAATCGTAATCACGTGATACTTTTCGGCTCAACTTATTTAGTTCAACATATTTATTATTATGGTTACAATGGCCGATGGAAATGTGTAAATGAATAAATAATAATATATTATTTGGTACTTTATACAGATAGTAAGCGACATCACCTGTAACATGCCATCACTACGACTTAGTGCCACTGAGAAGAGAGGCGGTGCGGCATGGCTTAGAGCTCAAGGAGGTGCTCGTACCCATACTAAAATACAAGCAGTAGAGATGGCACGAAACTGGCCGTTCTACTTTGCTCGACTTTTCTCAGCCAGAATACCTCCTGGAGAAACTGCTGTCTTGGCTGTATCGCATAGTGCTGTTACTATTGGAGTCAAAGGTGAGTTTGGGTAGTGATGACATACGTATATTAATAAAATATCAGCGCAACTAAAGAGTGGGTTTAAAAATGGCGGATTATCTATTTGCCTCTTGCTCACGTAGTATGTTGTGTGAGTGAGATGCAAGCAAAACGCCGCCATTTGCAATCCCATTTGCTGTGTACGATATTTCATTTGTTTAGGTATTTAAAAAGCATACCTAACTCGTATGTCCGTCCGTTTGTAATATATGCAGCCAGAATCGTGCCGTTTTATGAATTTAAATCTATTTATTTTTCATTTGCATTTTAAACAATTTATTATATTATATTATAAACCACAGATGAAGCATTGATGATATCCAAATATTAAAGTATACATTCTTCCAACAGGTCCCGGAGGATTGAGTATACGCCGCACCTTATCCTTAAGTGGACTTAGGGCCTCGTCACCAGCGCCCCACTCGTTACAGTTGTCACCAGCTAGGGAGGCGCCCCTCACACTTCATGTACCGCTCGCTCATCACGCTCACTCACTCATTGCTGAGTTCGCATTGCAGAATTCTCAGGTACGTGGCAACCCTACTATTTTCTACTGCATTTATTCTACTGTGTTTTTTCTACAATTCTACCAGTGTTTCACAAAATCTGTATTTATATGTATATGGAATTGGTATTTTTTTGTTATAAGGAGTCGATTGCGTAATTGGAAGAGTACTTGTTAGGCACACATTTCTACTTCTCGTGCTTCAGAGGGAACGTAACGTCTTGTTAAAAATACCAGATACATCTGCTGGGTCGATTAAGTGCAGCTACAGGCTTGTCACATTCTATTTAATATGAACAACTGGCAAGAAGTGAACACCATAAGAAATAAGAAGAGTTTTTCTTCTT
Organism: Nemapogon koenigi; assembly: GCA_963924495.1. NCBI lineage: Eukaryota > Metazoa > Arthropoda > Insecta > Lepidoptera > Tineidae > Nemapogon > Nemapogon koenigi. The sequence goes on from OZ004643.1 coordinate 593,113, forward strand.
TGTATTTTATTTCACGGGATGTATTACTTTCGTACGATGATTAAAGAAGCAAATATCCAGCAGTGATTTATTTTTGAGATAAAAATTCTAAAAAAATACACTATATCCAAATGTAGTACGTACTTATTTCTTTCGTGATTTTAAGGTTTGTTTTTGAGATGTGGTGGGCTGACTCAGTACCTAGTTTTATTGTTATTCTCAATACTTACGACCTGCCCCGGCTTTGCACGCGTACAATATGGATTTACAACAATTTGAATATATAGGTACCTACACAAATACGCTTATAACTCTACTTATAATGTTAGAGATAGATATATGGTACCGCAGACTTTTTTGTAGATTATTTTATTCTATACAATTCTTTCCTACATCACTTTCTTATCTCTCTAACGGATTAAACAGCATACGCCATGAAAACTAACTTTTTCCCCGACTTGATTCACTAATACTCCTAAACATGATAGGTCTTTAATACTCGTAAACCGTAATCATGAAAGCCGTAACAAAATCCGTTCAGTAATTTATGCGTGAAAGATGATTAGTATAGGATAGAATAATAATCAAGATTATTTTTTATGACTCTAATTTAGAGCCTCAGGGCAAAGTGACCTTGTCTTTAAAAATATTTTAATTGTATACTTCGTGTACACCATTTCTAAATGAATATTGCGTAAAAGCGCGAGTATCAAGGTGAAAACCATTTAATTGGTTACATATGTGTATTTCTTTTACAAAATATTTTATAAATGCAAGCTCATTAGTTAGCAGTGCTGTTTAATGGTAAGTGGTTAATTTGTTCAATAATGACGGTAAATTGCTAGCTTAAAAAAACTATTTATCCCCCACCCTTTTTAACTGACTTCAAAAAAGGAGGTTCTCAATTCGGCAAGTATTTTATTTTATTCATATTATTATTCTATTAATTAGATGCAAACCCGGCTTCGCTCGGGGTGTTCTACGTTTTATATTATTTTTTTTTAAAAACAACAAAGTGACTAATGACAATTTTCGTAGTAGGTATAGTAATATGGTCTATATTTTTAATAGCAATTTTAATTTTAGTTATACTGTATTATTTTATGGCTCAAACAAACGTTACCCAATGCCCAATCAAACCACATGACTCAAACAAACGTTACTTGGCTGTATGGGTAAACCCCTTTGCCTTCCATGAAAATGGAGAATGAGAAACAAAAAAAACAAACGTTACTGTCACATTTAAAATTGCTTCGACACGCCTTGGTGGATAGCACACGCTCCCGCGGAGACGTGTTGGGGAATCCAGTTTAATCCCGCCCGCGCTGCGATGGTTGTGATTAATCAGTGATTAATAAGACATATCGCGGTCGGCGGGATTATCATACATACCGATTTATTGGCTATAATCACCGTAAACGGCTATACTACTTGACATTGGCGAAATCACCGATTAATATTGGTGGAACCGCCATATTGAAAAAAAGAAGAAGAAGAAGAAGTAAAATTGCTTGACAGCATTAATGAATAAAGGACTTATTTATTGTAATTACGGGATTATACGAATTTATATATCGGATATAAAATATGTTCCTAACCCAGAATTGATTAATTTTTTTTTTCTTAACAATTTGGTATGCGCTTGAACCCCTAAACGAAATTATCTTCGTAATATCATATTTCAATATTTAGCGAAATGTTCATACTAATTACAAATAGTATATCATTGCAATAGGGGCTATAATCAAAGAATAGGGGTCATGTCTCATTTAAAAGGCAGGCCTATCTGCACACTTGCTAAATTGTAATACACAGAGCGTTGGACTTGACATCAGGGGGATCTCGGGTTCAATACTCAAGAATAAGTGCTTTTATCGATTTCTCTTGCTTCATTCACATAAGCACGCAAAAATAACATATGTTAAAGAAATTACACATCTAAGTCCATTAAGTGCAGCAACAGGCTTGCCATCTCTTCTGTTCAATATGGACACAAGATCACAAGATTTTTCTTATGATTTTATGAGTTGAATGCAGCCTCTTCTTCTTCTTATTTTATAATCGCTTCATCAATGTTAATCGATGATTTGCCAATGTCAAGTGTTATAGACGTTACAGTAACAATAGCCGATTAAGAGTATAGTGTACCGCTTCCATGTTCATACAAACGAAGAAAATGTTTTACTATCCCTAAATATTATTCAATTTTAACGATTTTGTAATATGTTACTGACATAGTGAAAAACTACGTACGTATTTTTTCCTTTTATCAAAATTCGTGATAGGTCAAAAGTTATAAGCCCCTCTAATCTCGGTTTTTTTGGTTCATAACTTGCTGGTAATAAACCGTCTGTATTTGAAAAACCAAGCAAAATTTCAAAAAAGCAAATCGTACGTACGTAGATTATAATCTGCTAAAACGTTTGACACCAAAATTATAAGGTTTCGTTATAGTTTAGCAGGTGTAAATCGTTTTCGCCCAAAACGCAATTTTCAACGAAGAACATACCTACAAACACCCACTAGCTGCAGTGCTCTCTGTCGCACTGATGCCCGGGGAAAGAGCGCGCTTGAGACAGAATATGATTTTCTAAATACCTATTTCGCTGCGTACGCTGAGCTACACGATCCTCCGGTAGCTAAGATGATCCCGCTGACTGTAATATTATGTCTTATTAATCACTGACTAAACGGACGGGATTGAACCGGATTCCCCATCATGTTATGACGGTGCGTGTGCGTTATCCTCTATGACATGACGTAGAACTCCAATGGAATTACGACAATGAGACCGAGCTGTCATTTCTTAATAACACTAGCCAGTTGCCCGCAACTTTGTACGCGTTGTATTAGGAATAGTGACGTAATTTATGTAAATACGCAAAGAGTTTTAATTTTATTTTTTACTCCCGTAGTTGCTAATTGCTTGCAATGTAAGTCAGAAGTTCTAAAATGCCTAAATTGTGTAGACATCTTCCCGTCCCTCGTCCCTAATACAATCGCGCGTTTGCAATTTTTAAAACGTTTTGTTTTTATTTCCCCCCGTACAAACTTTGCCCGTTGCACCCCTTCCTATATTTGGAACACCCTAAAACACGTGTTTTATTGTTCAATTTATAAGTTTCCCCCCAATTACACCCCATTTCACCTCTTAGGGGTTAATTTTCGAAAAATTATTTCTTAGTGTTTCCCTACACTAAGAGATCGAATACTCAATGTCCAAATAAGACGGAAGACAAGAGTGATGGATATTAGAACTAGAGTTGCTACACTGAAGTGGAGATGGGCTGGACAGTTAGCTCTCGAAGACACGATGGTAGATGGTCGTCAAGGGTTACTGAGTGGAGACCTAGAACGGACCATAGAAGTGTCGGCAGACCACCAGCGAGACGGAGCGACGACATCGTGAAAAGAGAAGGTAGAGCATGGAGGAGACCTGTGGAGGATATGGAGAAGTGGCGCAATGCTGAGAAGACCTACGAGCAGTAGACGGACACAAGCTGAAGAAGAAGAGAAGAAGAAGGCTGTACCTACGATGATTGTCAGACAGTCAGCGACACGACGGTTTTATATATTTAGATTATGTTTTTACGGAATAGCCATTTTTTGTGGTAGGTATACACGAGCTATTGGTCACGGTAATGCGGCCACTCAGTGAAATCTAAAACATTTTTGCAACACAACCACCACAAACCAAATTAATTACCACAAATCATAAACTTTTATGTGAGCATAAAGCGATAGAACCTGTTTCTCTGCAGTATTGAAAAGTTGGTTATATATCATGCAGCATACTGTATGATGTGTCGATGACAAATTTTAATTAAATTCCGATTATTGCGTAATTTCGTCGTAATCGATGGTACATGGCACATTGACATATTGGGCACGCTGTTATTTATTGTTTGCCATTACGTAATTTATACATTATAGCCTTGCCCTTGTTTTTTCAAACTACCGTTGTCACTCTTTGTGCCCTCTGAAGCACGTAAATTAAAGCCGTTTACAAAACTAAAACTTGCGAACACACCAAAAGCTTTCTTGAAGTATGAAAACCAATCTAACTTATATATATTCTGAAGAGTTTGCTTCAACGCGCTAATCTCTGGAACTACCTGTCGGACTTGAAAAATATTTTTGATTTTAATAACTCAATTGTTGAGGAAGCTTATGTTACATCACGCTACGACCCAAAGGAGTTGAGCAGTAAGACTAAACGCGGGTGCAACCTGCGGCACAGCTACTCTATCTAAATCAATTGCCGTATGTATGAAATATCATCACTTGAGAACGGCTTGACCGATTTGGCTGATTATTTTTTGTTGTGTTCGTAATTGTAAGGACAAGGTTGCCCGAGAAATGGAAAATTCGGGAAAAACTGAAAGTGCTTTTTTCTCTGTACTAATTTTTGTATGAACAAGGATTAGGGATGAAAGTGAATATGAGCTCCACGGACGAAGCCGGGGCGAAAAGCTAATAATATTATAATAAAGAAGTAAAGTTGTATAATTTAAAACTTATATATGGTACATAATCCGACAAACCACACATCTAAATATAGCTCAACAGAACTAGCCACTCGTTAGGTATAGCCTCACAAATACCATCGGCTAAACGAGGGAGACTTGGTCTTCCGCTAGGTACCCTGGAACCATAACACGGTTTCGGGAGCTGTATTGCAATCCGTTCCGGTGATATCAGCATGTCGCACTTTTGCTGAAAAAGAGGCCCCTGCAGAAGCCATAGAGAAACCGTTTTACAATAAATAGTGTTTACCAAATAGGAAGTACAGAAATTTATTGTGAGAACAGTTGTTGAGTGTCCAGTACTGTCCAGCGGAAATATGTGGTGCGATTTGGTATTTACACCGTCATGATAGCTGCACACTGTATCGTTGTTATTTTAATTGAGTGCATTAAATAGATACAAATAACAACAATGTTAGTAATTATTCTAACTACCAAGTGTTCTAAGTTATTGCGATTTTAACCGATTTTTAATACAAAATAGGAGGAGGTTCTCAATTCGACTGTTTATTTTTTGTTTTTTCTTAATGAATTTTGAAAAAACAGATTTTTCTGGCAATTTTTCTCATAACTTATAAAATATAATGCCGATTTCGTTATTTATTTTTGTATCTCTATATATTATTTCTCAAATGTGTTTTTGTCGGTAATATCAAACTCCCCTACCAAAGTTAATGTTTGATACGTCATTTTGAAGATTATTTTCCCCTCTAATGACGAAAAAAATTCAAACAAATCAAAATTAAATGTTTCTTTAGACTAATTTATTTATTTTGTAAAAGAAGCCATTTTGTTGGAGATCAGTTGAATCTGTGGTTGAATCAGTTGGATTCTAAATAGCCATAGTTTTCAATGCTAGTTTTGAAAACTACGGCTATTTATACTAAATAATAAAAATATGGCTTAATCAATCCAATTTAAAATCAATTGCGTAGTAAGGAAATGTTGTATAAATATACTCACCTTTCCAGGATTAACTGAGATATGCCATATTTTTTACCTATAGAAGATGAACTTTTAAAAAAGTATACCGACTTCAAATGTCATCCACTGAAAAGCAAGAAATAATTAAATATTTCACCGTTAAATTTCTAGACCGAATTGAAAAAATCTTTCATTATTGAAAAGCTACGAAAAATGTTAGGGTAAAATATAGCAATACAACTAAAACTGGAGATGTGTGTGTACAATAATATATGCCCGATCCCGTTAGCCTCCGCAGCTTCTAACCCGTTATTCTGATCGACCGTTCCGCCGCTATATTCACTAATTGACCATATTTTAACTAGAACTTCTAATGGTTCTATTGCCACCACTGGCACAATGAACATCCATTCTTAGTGCTACGTACTTGACGTTTTAGGGCCCTTGGCCGCCTTCTCATTACGCCATTTATTTGGAAAAAAAATTCACCATACAATACATTAAAAATGAAGAAGAAAAAATTATGGAGCTGTGATTATTTACTTCAGAAGATAATATACAAGTAATTGCCCTCGACTTCCTCCTTAAACCGTTTGACTATGGTTCCTATTATGTAGGTGTACAACTTCTAGTGCTTCGTAAGGTACAAAAAGCCGGCGGTCGCATTTCTTCAAAAACACAAAACACTCCATCACGGCTTTTATACTTGGCGAAGTGACCAAGGACACAAGTAACAGTGTCTACATTTAGATAGGACTTCCATTTAAAAATCCATTAAATTCATGATGCGTTTTGCTATTGGAACCTATTTTCAAGGAAATTGGTTAGTGACCATAATGAATGGGTCAAAGTAATTCAAGCTAATACAAACGTAACTCGGTGGTGAGACTAATAACACGTTAATCAGGTAGTTATCTATCACATAAGTTAGTGTAAGGAAAACTCATTGAAGGCGTGTCGTGGAAAGCGCACATAATTTCATATTGTCGGTTTAACAGGCTCTTTCTCATACTAAAATGTATCTAAATAATTTGGCTTTTAAAAAATAGTGTACCGACTTCAAAAATTATGCACTGAAAAGTATGCTTTCCGAAAGCAAATGCAGAAATCACTATAAAAAAATACCCATATCGCTTCAAGTGTGCCTATAAAAGAAGAGTTCTCGTTTTCTCCATGATCCCATCATTAGATCCTGACCTGATGACCATGGGACCACCTGTGAAGAAAAGAATACCCTTTTATAGTTATAAGAAATACAAATATTGAAAAAAAAACTAGGAAATATAAGTCCTCGCTCATACCTCTACTCCAATTTTTTTAATTAACCACTATAGATGATTGAAGTGTCAAAATGTTTGTATTGATGAGGTTTGTAATGTATTTTTTTTTAAGTCTAATTTTGCCGCCCCTGGAAATTTGCCGCCCTGGGCACTGGCCCCTGTATAAGTCGCATAAACCTCTGACTTTACCGCTCGAAGAAATAAAAACTAAAAATGCTTTTAATTTTTCTACTGTCACTTTTGAGGTCCCATCTAACAACCCTTTGTATAGACAACCCTGCTACTGCGACCTTGTCAAGTGAGTTACAATTTCGCGTCCAACAACCAACAACCAGACACCACTACACCAGTCGTCGCGTGACCGCGGCCGCGAAAGGCCATGCCACCACCGCGACTCTCAATCGCCATGCGCGATAACTGGAAACACTTACAACGTTTGTACGGTCTTGAAAACGATTGCAATGACTGCGAAAGGCAAAGGGCACCTTCGTTAGATTCCTTAATTAACTCCTCGGATGGAGCCGTTTCAAGTGCAGACGCAAGCGCCCATGAAGATTCCGATTCTGGCGCTGATACTAGAGACCCTGAGCCGGCTCGAAGGTCCAGGAATCTGGAGACCCCGGAGAAAACCAAGAAGTTTGCTCAGAGCTTCTCATCTTCGTCTAGTGGGCATATGGAGACGATTCATGAGGAGTCTACTGAACCTAAAGTGTCTGTGAAAGAAATTTTGGCTCGTTTTGAAAACCTTACGGAGAAACCTGATGGAGTTCAGGTAACGTGTTTAATTATGTTTTAAGTGATTTCACGTGACGGCTATCTTGTTTGATATTTGCAACATGTAGACACTGTTACTAAAGTGTTTTTTTACTTGTCTTATTTGGTAAACAAACTTTACATGTCTTTCATTGTAAAATTTTGTAAAAGTTTAAAAAATATTATTATTACTTCTGCCAATGTAAAATAGGTTAATTAATTTGTAAAATTGTTAATATAACGTCTTTTAAGGATTTTAAATGACAACTTATTTAAAAAAGATACATATACCTACAAAGTTTGTTTACTAAATAAGACAAATCAAAAAAAAAATACACTTTAAAGTATCTGGCCAGAAAAACCGTGATATTTAGATTTTTGTGTAAGTTTCAATTTTTAAATAAACATTATTCGTCAAAGTTTTCTAAAGATATTTCTAAACACATCTTCACGGCATTTATAGCTTGCGGTGTAGCCAGAGGCACCAGTAACAGTGTCCACTTGACGACAGTTGTCCATATTGAATAGAACATAAAAAAGTGGATATTGAAGCCAATGGGAATTGGATGTGTGTAAATGACCAGTAAGACCTTAGACTCTGTCTACCTCACTAAGGCACAGGCGTATAATATAGGAGCTTTTTCATTAAATTTTTCGAATAGTTACACTTTTCTACTGAACTGCATTTTTTTTTAAATAAACATAGCGTAGACAGGCCTGGCTCACTTCGCAAAAAAAACAAAACCTCCCTTGTGTGCGTGGTTGTATTGTATTTTTATTTCCATTTTTTTTTCACGGATTGCCTTACAACTCCCGAAACCGTGTTACGGGGTACCCAGTAGTCTCCCTCGTGTAGCCGATGGTATTTGTGAAGCTATACCTAAAACTGGCCAGTTCTGTTGAGGTAATTACCTCACCCGTGTACGTGGCCATCTCGTCGTAGTTTTTTTTATTCCAAGTGCGTCCATTTGTATGGATGTAACTCTAAAACAGTGAAAGAAATCGGTACAGTGGTTTTCTAATTTATTTTTTACAAGCTTCGCCCTTGGAGTCCATATTAACATATTATGGTCTTGAGTTCATACAAAAATCCCATAGAGTTCAGTTTTTCCCGAATTTTCCAATTACTAAATTAAATTTTCTTTCATAACACTTACAATCAAACAAACTCGCATTCTTTCTTTATAATATTTATAGAGACAATTCGGTTACACTATTTTGTAATTAATTAACCACTAACTAGAACCATGCGAAATCGGGACGGATCGCTAGTATTATTTAATTGCGGAAAATTGACAATTCTCTATCGTGACTTGTTAAATCTTGAAATAAATTATTGTTTTTCTCATTTTTTCTCGATTTATAATACAAAACATAAGTAAATGCATTCACTTGCATGTATTGCATCACGAAGTGTTATTGACATGTCTTTCACGACAAGCTGAATATAAAAGCTTAAATGCTTTTGGTGTAGGCAGAGATTGTTGAGATTTTTGATCGTGCATTATTTTTGTCAAAAATAAAAAAATAAAAATAAAATCTTAGCTTCTTGATACGAAGTATAATTTGTAATTTGACATCTAAATATCTGTAACATAAAGAAATCAATAAAAGATATAAAAATATTGTTAAAAGTATTGTTTTAAAATATACACTGTTTATTTTATTTTACAATTAGATAAGTACATTGTTTTTAAAATGTTTGTCTGTTTGTCTGATGTTTGTCAAGAAGATGTTCTGAAATCGCTGGAATTATTTTAATTTAGCAATACTTTCTTATATAAATTAATTAATATCACCGTGTGAAATTCTTATGTTCGGGGCCGAAACCAGAATGTTTTTAAATAAAGCCTTTTATCCCAAGAGGGGTAGGTAGAGACAATCGAGTACCTACAATTTGCTACGATCCTGACATACCTCTTTCGCTTCTTTTATATTCACCCTACCTTTCATACATGTTCGGCGATTGTATGTACCTATTTTTAATATTGCCATTGATCAATATATATTTTATATGTTCAATAAAACTACACATAGGTCGTCCTTTGCCAGCATTTCCTTTCATTTCAGCCATATACCTAAATCTTTTTAGTCAGTTTTTCATCCTTCATTCTTTCGCGTCCAAACTAGCGTAAACTACGTTTCTTCATTACTGGTGCCTCTGGCCTCACCGCTAGGTATAAAGGCCGTGTAGATATGGTTTTTGGAAAATATACAGCCTATAATGAAGGAAATTCAAAACAATAGATACCTACATCTATTCACATCCATTTAATAGTGACACACTTTTCTCCTACTTACCATATGAAAAGCGTATATACCTGCTATTAAACTTACTTGTTAATTATGATACGATCAGCAACTAGGAAGTAGTTACATAATATATACTAACTTATCTCGTTTACCGCTTTATATAATACTGGCGTTCAAGCTTTTTGATGAATTTTTTTTTTAAATAAAAAATTGCGCTTGCAGCCCCTTATACGTGATGGAAGGACGCGGATAGCCTAAACTGTGTATTAGATATTATACAATGTATAGCTCTCTTTCCCCTTCTCTCTACGTTATATCTTTCTTTTCTCTCGTGTAACGAAATGTGCCTAAACGTGACGCGTCCTTGAAATTTCACTCGTTCTTAAATTTTAATTATTTATATGGTAATATGATGAATTTATTATTATTTTTTAATTAAATGAGTAAAAGTAGTTTAGGCTGGTTTGGAAAAGTTGAAAGGATGCAGGATGAAAGATTGATTAAAAAGGTTTATATGACTGATATGAAAGGAAATACTGGGAGAGGACGACCTAGGTGTACTGTTATTGAATATATTGCGATCTCTGCCTACCCCTTTTGAGATAAATTGTGATGATACATAGATAGATAGATCTTGGGTTATTTCTTGTGCGTTTCCTCTGAAAACCTGGAGATCCAGAGGACCCCCCCCCCCATAGGGATCCGCCCTTGACACAAACAAACACACACACATTATTAATTAGAATAGTATATTTATATTTAGGAGAGATTGTACTTATGATCGTTTCATAAAGTAAAATAAAAACAAAAGTTAATAATCATTACAATATCGGTCCCGTCAACTCTGTGATAGATTTATATTACAAAACTTGTTGTCATACAGTTTATTATTCAACTAGTCGTTTAAAATGTAATTATACTTACCAAAACTTGTTACGAAATTTGATTTAAATTGAAAAAAAAGCAAATGTAATATTCGTTTTCCTTACAAAATGTATGTGGTTTAGTCTACGAGCGGTTTAACAGTATGTACAATTAAACCACACTAGCTTTTGCCTACTGTTTATTTTATTAGTTCTAGTTATTCTACATTATCTATTCTAATACTATATCCCTGTAATGCTGTAGCCTCTTCAGTTACCTAAGACGTCATCGTAATTTTTTTTTTCTTCAATTTTTTTGAGGTTATACAATTTTATTGATGTAAGATGGAAAAGCCTCTTGTACGGTTTGTCGGATAATGTATATATATTTTTTTATTATGAAGAACCCATTGGTACATGGTCGGATGTAAGAATGAAACCCGCGACTTTTTTCTTTTTTTTTTAATACCCAATCCTCATGCAGCATCATCACCTGCACAACTTTTACTCTCAACATTTTTCTCTAGGAACAATACTTTTCGCTATACTTATCAAAAACCGAAAAAAAGCCTAAAAAAATATTTTACAAAAAAAAAAACAACTTTCCCGACCTCGCTCAATGTCAAGACTTTAGGATGTTATTCTTTGTATTTTTCTTGTAATTTTAAACCCAAATTTGCTCCGTTGGAAATGAAACAGGCTGTAGCCTCTTCCTTTGAATATTTAGCCTCTTCCAGCCAGTTACCTAGCTAGGTGTATATGTACCTAAACCTACCCTGTAAATCAACCTATCTAATAGAGAAAACCGCATCAAAATCCGTTTATTAGTTTTTGTATGAGGCGGTCTCAGACAGACAGACAGAGACGCGGCGGGGGACTTTTGTTTTATAATACTAGTGATAGTGATATAATTATTTCGTCATTAAAAATATATTTAAATATTTAGGCCATATATGACACACCCTTCAAGTTTGTAATATCAGCAACATATCATTAACTTAGGCAAGACCTAGTTACATGACTTGATGCCCATCTCACACAGGGGTAGGCAGAAATAGCAATAGACAAGGCATAATAATATAGTTAATTTACCGTAAAACCCGGAATAAAATGCGTTCAGTAAAACTATTTACACAAAGCGTAATTGGCCATGCTAACTTTTTGAACATGAACGAAGATCTCGAAACCGTTTCGAGATATAAGCTTTCAGTACAATTTCTATTTATCAGATTTTAAATTAAGTCTATACTTTTTAAGATATTCAATAACAAACAATAACCTTAATTTGACCGATGTATGACGTCATCATAAGCAGTATGAAAAATAATACCTTTGCCTACAAAAAAGGGTAATCGTCAATCTTTGAATGACATCTTTATAAATTTATATTTTACGTGTAATTATTTTCTTTGTTATTAGGACATGACGGGATGAAACACTATTTACTTGCCATTGTAAAAAACTATTCAATTTAAATAATTATAAACACGAGTTTTGACACGAGTATATAAACAAGAGTAATTTTTAGGTTAGTCGACCTAGACTGACGTTTGCTTGACGTTAATTTGATTGACTGTCACTTTTTATGTGTAGTGGCCAAGATTATAATCCTGTTCCAAAATCTTGTGACGTCACGTTTACTTTTCGCGGGTAAAATTTGTAAAATATAATAAAAATAGACGCAATAGATAAAGAACAAAAATATCGAAATTAGTTTCTTAAAATGGGCTATATTTTCAAAATAAATTATAAAAAAAGTATATTAAAAATATGTAGCATGGCCAATTCTACAAACAAACAAACTCATCTTTACGGCCTTTATATCAGCTTCTCTTCAATAAGCCTGTTGCTGCACTTAATGGACCTAAAAATATGAAACACGAGGAGTCGAATAAAGCTTTTGTGCTTAGGATTTTTTGCACCGGTATCAAGCTATCGACTTCGGTAATTCTAAAAATGATTTTAACTCGAAAACTACTGTCTGTAAGTATTTTGCACTACCTACTTGTAACTAGAACGTTAATTTTTTCGCGAAATTTCCACGGACCAAGCCGGATCTGAAAGGTAGTTCATGTAAATCGTAATTCTCCAAGTAGCTACATAGGTTCACAATAGACAAGGTTGATGTAAGATTGATTACAAAACCATGATGTACAGACAGATGTGATGTGACCCAAGAATGTAACGATCAAGGCAAACCACCGCACGACACGCGAACTTCATTATTTCTTATATTGCAACTAAATTACACCCTGACAAGTGATTCTATACAATTACCGTGTTACTTAGCCCCAGGGTACCCAGCTGAAGACCTAAGACGTCCTCATTTTGCCGATATTGAGGTCATTTGAGGCTACCAAACGAACGTGGGGTTAGCATACTTAAATTACTTAACAAAACGATATCTTCTTCTCCTTCTTCTTTTATTATGGCTCCACCAATGTTAATCGATGATTTGCTTTGTATTTTTGTATGTTTGTTACGAATAAACTCAAAAACTACTGGACGGATTTTGATCATTCTTTCACCATTAGAATGCTACATTATTCCTGAGTAACATAGGCTATATACCATCACGGCATGACGACGGGAACATGGTGGGCAGAGGTTAACATGACAAAAGCTATGTATGAAGTGTATGTTTGCCAACATTCTGAAATAGACACGTACGAAGTCGTGGGAATCAGGGTAGGGGTAGGGGTTGGGGTAGTTATAGGGGTCGGGGTAGGTGTAGGGGTAGGGGTAAGGGTATGGGTAGTGCAGGCAAGCCATTATCTATGAGTGCTGTAGGGTATATTTTATTTTGTTCGAAAATATCCACGGGCGAAGCCGGGGGCGGACAGCTAGTGTCTTATAATCACAGACTAATCACAGCGCGGGCTGGAACGGATTCCCCATCATGTCACGACGGAATGTCATCGATTAACATTGGTTAAGCCACAATTAAAAAGAAAAAGAAGATGGGGATCGCTAACAACAACCATTGCAGTATCAGTGATCTAGATCCACTAAATCTTATCAAAATCCGTTCTGCTGTGTAGTGATTTTGAAATGTGACATGAGAATTTTATTTATTCCGGATATGTCACTCTTCGACCTTCAAACTAACTGTGCATAAACATCACGTCGGTTCGTATTTCTAGTCTTGTCTTCTAGGGTCCTAAAGTAGGCCACACATTGGTCCGGCATCGCACTGAAAATTTCCCATTACGGCCGCCGGATGATCTAGGCGGACCGTTCGTTACAAGAATTGGACGAATCTGTGATCGGTTTCGGTGGACCGTACGGCAACGCGCCGGGGAAAAGTCTGTCATCATTTACATTAATTGATGACTCATTAATATATAAAAATATATACTTATTGATTTTAACGATTTGATTTGAAAATATGATTAGAAACATTTTACTCGATAGAAAAAAAAAACCTAAATACACCTCTGAAAACTTTATTTATCAAATATCATTACAAGAATTAACATGAATATTTTTTTGTAAAATTATTTCTGTGTTGTATAAGATTTTGTTTTAAATTGCGTTTAGCTAATGCGTAAATGATTCTAGCTAATGCGTTCTGCTTTTTCATCACTCATTTTCCCATCGAGTATGCCAAAAATCGGAACTAAATTTTTTTAGGTGGGCCTAAAATATGCAGATATCGCTTAATTGGCGTGTATATGAAGTTATAGGATACTTTGTTGTCAATCGAGGGTTCTTGGTTAATCTTTTTGGATATTTTTTAGCAATGTTGCGGGGTCAAAACACGGTAGTATTCTCATTAAAGAAGCGTGGGAACTGTCCACCAATAAAATAACCAGCAACACAAATTATCCACACAGCTCCAAGGTCTCACTGACAATCGTTTGTGTACCGAGCCGCACTTCCGTTATGAAGGATAATCATGACCACAACGCATCTGTTATAGATGAGCTTGCAATTTTACTTTAGTTCCGCCAAGTGACGCCGACTCGTAACAATGTCTACATTTGAACCGCTTTACGTGCTCTTTTTTTCGAGGTTGGAGTAATTTATAGATGGAAAGGAAAATTAATTACCTACAGGATCTTTTTTAACAGACTCCGCCAGCTGTGAATCGATTTTGATGATTTCTTCTTTAATCGATTGGTGCTATTATTATGTCATATTGATCAGGTTTATCAGGAATTTTGAAAAGTCTGATGAAACGTGTACCGATTTTAACGACTTATTTTTTTTATTATCGTCAATTCAACAAAGTTATTTTGATGTGAAAAAATCGATGCGTTCGGTGAAGTGTGTCGGTCATAGCGCCGTAAAAAAATTTTAGAGACAATTTTGTGCATTTTTTTGTGATTTTCATCATGTCGCGTGCTAAACTGGAATGAAATCGTTGTAAACCACTTGTAAACGCATTGCCTTGGATAGATAAAACTCAACACGGTCATACAAGCTCAAAATGCAGATGGGACAGGCCCGGCTTTTCACCTCGATCCGTTGTTCCGATTTGATATGATAACATGATAGATCCATATTTAATACCAACTAAATAGTTTAAACCGCAACAAAATCCGTTCAGTAGTTTTTGCGTGACAAGCTCAATTTTTTGTATGTTTGTTTGTAATGAATAAACTCAAAGACTACTGAACCGATTTTAAAAATTCTTTCACTGATACAAAGCTACGATATCCCTGACTGACAGGCCATATTTTATATTGTTCGAATATATCCACGGGCGGAGCCGGGGGCGGAAACTCTAGTGCAATATTGTCAGAATAGAAATAACTCAATCCTTACTAATATTATAAATGCGAAAGTAACTCTGTCTGTCTGTGTGTTACCCTTTCACGGCTAAACCACTAAACCGATTTTGATGAAATTTGATACGGAGATAGCTTGAACCCTAGGGAAGGATATAGGCTACTTTTTTTTAATCTACCCCCCTAAGGGGATCTAATAAGTGATGGAAGTAAGTACGGGCCCAACGGGCGAACAGCTATATAAGTTAATGGTAGTGGTAGGGGTAAGGGAAGGGGTAGGGGTAGTGCATTATCTATGCGTATATTTTATTTTGGTTTAAAATATCCACGGGCGAATCCGGGAGCGGACAGCTAGTATAATATATATTAACAGCCCCTCCCTCACAGTTGACATCGGCGCACACGCACATAATAGCACTTTCTCTCCAAGTTATACATACATAGTTTATGTTTTTCATTATCCCGTTTATAAACAACGCCCGTTCATTGTTATACAGTTTTTATGGCACTTGCAATCATTATGTTGTTTCCTAGAATGATGTTATAGCATTTGGATTAATCTTACTAATGTTATGTAGGTACTTTATATTAGACTAGACTTTCCGTTCCCGGTTCCGCCCGTGTATATATTCGAACAATATAAAATATAGCCTATGTCACTCAGGGATATCGTAGCTTTCTATTAGTGAAAGAAATTTTAAAATCGGTTCAGTAGTTTTTGAGTTTATTCATTACAAACAAACATACAAAAAAACAAATTTTACCTCTTTATAATATTAACTAGCATTCCGCCCCTGGCTTCGCCCGTGGATATTTGCGAACAAAATAAAATATACCCTACAGCACTCATAGATAATGGCTTGCCTGCACTACCCCTACCCCTACCCCTACCCCGATCCCTACCCCTACCCCCTACCCCTACCCCCTACCCCTACCTCTACCCCTAGCCCTAGACCTACCCCTACCCCTACCCCACCCCTACCCTGTTTCCCACGACTTCGTACGTGTCTATTTCAGAATGTTGGCAAACATACACTTCGTACATAGCTTTTGTCATGTTCACCTCTGCCCACCCCGTTCCCGTCGTCATGCCGTGATGGTATATAGCCTATGTCACTCACGAAGAATGTAGCTTTCTAATGGTGAAAGAATTTTTAAAATCGGCTCAGTAGTTTCTGAGCCTATTCATTACAAACAAACTTACAAATGTTTCCTCTTTATAATATAACTAGCATTCCGCCCCCGGCTTCGCCCGTGGATATTTACGAACAAAATAAAATATACCCTACCCCTACCCCTTCCCCCGACTTGATTCACTAATACTGTTAATGCTCAGCTCCTAAACATGATAGGTCCATGTTTAATACTCGTAAACCTTCCCGGTGAATCAATCTATATAATAATGAAAACCGCAAGACAATCCGTCCAGTAGGTTTTGCGTAAATAGGGCACACTGTCTAAATGCGGCGAGGCTTTGTTTTATAAATAAGAGTTAAAAAAAAGTAGCATTAGTCACTCTCCGACTAAAGACAAACAAACAAACACACTTGCATTTATATTATTAGTTAGGATATTTGTTTGTTCTGAATGAATACAACGATACAGTTATTGTCGTGCGATTATCATCGAATATTTTCAGATTTAATCGATATATTTTTTACTGACAACACTATTTGCATACTGGAGCTGTATAAGGCCGGTATAAACAGTTATTTGTCGATTAAGTAAGATTAAAGCGAGCTGTTATCTTTGTGGACGAGATATTTGTTCTACATTGTTAATTAGAAATAAATATTGTTTGTAATTAACTTGAAAACCTTTTTTAGGATTAACTGCTAAAATACATATCTACGAGTCATTTAAAATTCAACAATTTTACATATATTAATTAACATTTTAAACCTTAATTTACATTTGCAAAATTCCTAATCATTTTTTTTTCTTCACGGGTTGCTCAGCTCCCGGAACCGTGTTTATGATTACAGATCCCAGGGTACCCAGCGGAAGACCAAGTCTCCCTCTTTTAGCCGATGCTATATCATTTTGAAGGTCCCGCCCGGGTTAAAATCTTATTTGCGACAAAATATGCTAGGTGTTATGCATTAAAATCAACCTCCGAGGGCACGTCAGCACTTCTACTAAAAATAACAGTTATTTATGGACAACTGATAAACATGGACACTGTTCGTTATTCTGTTAGGTCCTTGTTGGAGGCAGTGGACTGTATTGGTGTAGAAACGGTTAAATGGATTTCGATGGAATGGAATTTATTAGTGGAAATTGGTGTTTCGAAGACTTCGGCTTGATCTGGCAAAACAATGGGCACTCACCTTGACACTCGAACCTGCACGGCAGGACGTCGCTTTCAGAGGCAGTCCAGGAAACGTTCCTGATGGTCCTTTGGGATTGTCACCACACACTTGCATTGACACGACTAAGTTTTGGATAAGAATCTAGTTAAAACGGCCGACATCGACTTAATTTGCGGCGCGACTCACGGAGCCGCGTATTCGACCACCTTCCCTTTTGTTCTGTTCTCGAGCGCGGGGTTCACACGTTGACACCCGCGCGCGACGCCCTAACCGCGCGTAATTCAAACGCGCGGGTAAGCGCCACCATTCCACCATTTCAAGCCAAAGGCCCGAACACACCCCCCACCGAAACCATCGTGATGGTTTCCACGATAACAGGTAGTAGAAAGGAGTGGTTACGAACCATATGTACCATGGATATAGGAATGACTAAGTTAGGAGGTACAAGGATCCTAACAGTTAACATCTAATTCATTACCTAGAATAGTGATAACGAATCACTAGGGAGGAGCTAATCCTAACTTGAGCTAAAAAACAAAATACAAAACTTAACTCTATCAAAGTAGTTACGAACTACCAGAAATTAAACCCAAGTTATAATATGATTAAAATAATATATAAAAACTCTCTTAAGTAGGTAACACAATATCTAACTAACAAAGTAACAAAATTAAATCCTTTAAAAGCAAATAAAATGAAGTGTTTACGAAACACGACTATAATAATAAGAAGTCCTGCAACGTTAATTAAGTATCATATGGTAAAGGACTCAATTTATTAACTGGTCTCTGAACAGTTCCCCTCTGAGTACGAATAGTGACACAGCGGATGATACCGTCGGGGCCGGGGTGGACCTGCTCCACTCTGGCCAGTGGCCACTTACATGGTGACATCTGATCAACCTTAACTAATACTAATTCACCGATTTTAATATTTGGTGGTGACGTACACCACTTAGATCTCTGTTGCAATGTATTTAAGTATTCAGAGCTCCATCTCTTCCAATACAATTGCGAGCATTTTTGTATATATTGCCAACGTGACAATCTATTCATCTCTACTTCATTTAAATTGTATTCGGGCACCGCAAGCAAGCCTTTACCTATCAGAAAATGTCCCGCAGTTAGTACGTCAAATTCACTGGGATCATTCGACAGGGGACACAATGGTCGCGAATTCATAATAGCTTCAATTTTACAAAAAATAGTAGCGAGTTCTTCGAAAGTTAAGAATTTCTCTCCGACTGTGCGGACCAAGTGATATTTTGCCGATTTGATTCCTGCCTCCCAGAGTCCGCCCATAGAAGGAGCGCTGGGTGGTTGGAATTTCCAAGTAATCTGTCTTTGTGTACATCCTTCAAATAGGCTATCGTTAGACCTAATATCAGACATAAATTTTTGAATTTCATTTAAATGTTTGCTTGCTGACACGAAATTTGTCCCACAATCCGAATATAAACTCACACAGATCCCTCTACGTGCTATGAATCTATCTAGTGTGGCCAAAAAACAATCTGTTGATAACGAGGATAATACTTCTAAATGAACCGCTTTTGTAGAGAAACATATAAAGAGACACAAATAAGCTTTATAAGTTTTAGCATTACGACGCAGACTTTCCTTAACATAAAAAGGACCGCCGATATCAACACCGACGTGCTCAAAAACACTATCAGATAAAACGCGAGTACGAGGTAAAGCAGCCATTTTTGGTTGCAATTGTGACGGTTTACACTTGAAACAAATTATACATTTAGACAAAGTACTTCTTATAACGCTACGAGCGTTCAAAATCCAATAGTTTTGATTTATTATATTTTGTAAACTTCTCGGGCCTATGTGTAGATATTTCTTGTGATAATATTGTATAAGTAATTTACTTAGGCAGCTGGCTTTCGGTAACAATAAAGGAAATTTAGCGTTGTACGGTAGTTGAGAGTATGTCAATCGACCCCCCACCCTGAGGAAGCCGCGCTCATCCAGAAAAGGTGATAATTTTCTCAAAGTCGGTATATAGCTTCCGCCCTTTGATAAAGTTTTTATTTCATTTGAAAAATAGGCACGCTGTGTTAATTTTATGAGTACATCTAATGCTTGTTTAAGTTCATCTGTGTTCAGTCCGTTACTAGTTATCGACACCTGTCGTCGACAATGACGGATGAATCTCAACAGCCAAGCTACAGATCTTTGCAATTTTGAAAAGGAGGAAAATCTGATAAATAAATTTTCACAAAATTCTAACAGCGTTTCCGTCCTTTGTGCTACTAAATTGCATGTATTTGAATTTAATTTTAGTTCTGGAATTGTAATTATATTAATTTTATAATAATTAGTGATCGGCCAGCTATCTCTTTTACCATACATCCAAGCAGGGCCCGCAAACCACTGCTCGCTAAATGTTATAAACACCGCGGGAGACGCTCCTCGCGAGCTTATATCTGCCATATTATTTTCACTGCTCACATGTCGCCACGACTCTGGAGGTAATATCTCCGTAATTTGCGTAACACGGTTACTCACGAACGTTTTTAACTTATAGGGTTCCGTATGAATCCACGCCAATACGATTGATGAATCTGTTAATACTGTACAATTATTTATTTTTATTCTTGTAAGTGCATTACGAACACACTGAATTAGTTTACTTAGCAAGACTGCGGCCATCAATTCCAGACGTGGAATTGTCATTGATTTCACAGGCGCTACTTTCGATTTGGATAACAATAACCTGACCTTCACCTCACCCCGGTCGTTAGTAGATAATACATATACGCAAGCAGCATATCCTCGAGACGACGCATCACAGAAACCTACGAGGTCTCCTTGTATCTGTTCTGGAAGTAACGCGTGCCGTTGTATACGTAAAGTGTCAAGCATCGATAGTTCTTGTATAAATTCTTGCCACTGTTCACACACATTGGGCGGCAGTCGCTCATCCCATCTTATACCTAACTTCCACAAATCCTGCATGATGCACTTCGCAACGAACGTGCAAGGCGAAATAAATCCCATGGGATCGAAAATAGACGCTAATAACTTTAATACCGAACGCTTAGTGGATACCGTATCCCTCTTGTTAACAGAAAAACCAAACTCATCTAGCGACGGCAGCCATTGTAAACCTAAAACTTTAATAGTGAAATTGTTATCATCGTCGTTCTCGAATGTAACCGGACATTCTCGATGTTCGACAGGTACTCGCGCAAGTAGTTCACTCTTGTTACTCGCCCACTTTTTTAATTTAAATCCTCCGCAGTGAAGTAAAGCTATTAGCTCGTCCTGTAACGTACAAGACTGTGTGAACGTCACACATGACCACAATATGTCATCCATATAGATACCTTCCCGCAGTACGCGGGCTGCCGAAGGGAAACGTTCACCTTCGTCACTAGCTACTTGCAATAAAGTACGTATAGCTAAAAACGGGGACGCACTGAGACCGTATGTAACAGTTTTTAATTCATATGTATCAACAGGATCCTCTTTTCTCTCTCGATACAAAATATGTTGATAACACCTATCGCTCTCTCTTACTAATATAGCTCGGTACATCTTACAAATATCACTAGAAAAACAATATTCAAACAAACGAAAATTTAAAATGATGGACACAATATCGCGGTATAACTTAGGTCCCGTTAATAATATATCGTTAAGTGAGACATTATTGGACGTCTTTGCGGAAGCATCGAACACTACACGCACCGGTGTGGACGTGCTAGAAGCGCGACAGATGCTGTGATGAGGGATCACGTAGCGACTGGGTGCAGCGCCAGTATACAACTCCATGTGACCGAGTGACAAGTATTCTTTCATAAATTGGCTGTAAGCTTGGTGTAACGCCGGTGAACGCGTGAGCCGGCGCTCTGTATGTATAAGACGGCGCTCCGCGGACCCGCGACACTCCCCGAGGGGGGACTGGTCTGGTTTGAAAGGCAACGGCACTATATACCTACCCGTCTCATCGCGTCGATGTTCTTTCGCATATATGTCTTCGGCTAGTTGATCGAGAGGGTTGGGGGAGGGGCTGCACGGCAGCTCTTCTATTTCCCAAAATTTACGTAATGTATGATCTAGTGCTGGCTCGTTAAAGTCCAGACTAGCGGAGAGAAGACATGTACTTATTTCATTCTCATACAATTTTCCGCTTACTACAAAACCAAAGACTGTGTCTATCAAGTTAGGTAAATATTTATCTAATTTTAAAGGCTTGTCCTTTATGAGTTCGCTTACTATATCGTTCCCCAATAAGATATCTACATTAGAGGATTTATAAAATAAAGGATCAGCTAAATTATAATTTTTATACTTATCAATTACTTCGTTATTAAATGTAACATTAGGCAACTTTGACGAAACCTTGCTTACAATAACCATATCTACTAAAAAACTCGGAACGTCCGAGGTGCGCGGTTTAATTTGACATTTTACAATACCAAAATTTTTAATTATCTCCCCACCAAGTGCACATACGGCGAACGGGCATTTATTACGACGTAAACCCAAACGTTGAGCATAGTCTATTGTAATAAAAGAGCTCTGAGCTCCAGAATCTAGAACTGCACGGCAGTCCTGAAAGTTACCCGCGACGTCTGCGATGTGTACTTGTGAAGTACCTAACACGACGTGGTACTTCATCATTTCGTCAGTAGGAATCGAACCTGTGTCCCAGCTCACGGAGCGTGGCGACACGAGCGCATTATGTGTGGGGGAGGAGACAGACACGGCCTGTCCATCCTTATGTAATAGATAGTGGTGTGCCGCACGACAGACACCACAACTATAGGTACTAGTACAATGTTGTAAATCATGGTTATTTTTCAAACAATTAGGACATAACTTTAATGAATTGACACGGTCAATTCTATCGGATATATTTAATTTTCTAAATAGTTCGCACCTATAAATCATGTGAGCGCCCTTACAATAATAACATGTTAATTTATTGTAGGTATTTACTTTGTTACTGCCACTTAAATTGTCGGGCGTAGGTACACGATTCGACTGTAAAACCGGTTTCGCGCGCGGACCGCTCCGCTGAAAAGTAGGGTTATTACGGATCGCTTCATTATTTTTATTAAAATAATTATTTTGAGAACGCCAATTATTGTTGTTATCATGATTATTAGTTGGAGAACGCCAACTAAATTTTGGCTTATTATTATAATTAATTTTATCATTAGCCCAGTCGTATGTACTTGACGAAATATTATCCAAAACTTTAATCTGCTGATTGACAAATCTTATTAACTCCGAAAAGGTAGGTAATTTTTGATAATCACGACTCTCCTCAAATAACCTTCTAGTATGAGGATCCAAAGCGCGAAGTGCGATATGACAAAATAAATAATCATTTAAGTTTTCTATATCCAAGGCCTCAATAGCCTTCAATGAGTAATCAAATGTTTCGATAAATGAAGTTAAATTATACGCACTATTTTTAGTTAAGGGAGCAAATTTCAACATTCTATCTAAATACCTACCGGTCAACGCGCGGGTATCTTGATATTTATTTAATAAATTATTCCAAACTAGCTGATAATTAGCTGCGGTGATAGGCAAAGTTTTTACAATATTCAGAGCTGGCCCTTTTACACAAGAAAGTAAATAATGAAATTTATCTATGTCTTCGAAATTTCTATTGTGCACTAATGAGATAAATGTGTCATAGAATGTAGGCCAATTTTCCAATTGTCCATCGAACTCGCTTAATGCCAATTTGGGTAACGACGGTTGAATATAACGATTATTGTTTTCAATGTTCATTCTTGCTCTTTCCATTTTCTGCCTATCCTCCTCCGCCGCTTCCATGGCATCTATCCGCTATAATTTTACATTCAAAATATAATTCATCGAAACTGTCTAACTCGCTTGTTGATAATTTTGTCTTTTTTGGATATAATTGCAATTCAATAGCAATTATCTCCAAAATTATTTTTTCAAACTCGTTACGTGATGATTGTATATCCGAAAACTGCACCAAAAATCGCTCCCTAATAATAACGTCGCTCGCAATCGTCTTGGACAAATCATAAACCTTTTGCAATTTGCTAAACATATATTCCTTTTTAAAATTCAATGAATGCGATTGCAATAGGAGTTCATTATTCTTTTCTTCTGCCATTTTGTTACGAACAAAATGACTATACTATAGGTACTCAGAATCGAAACTTTTCAGATTACCTACATGAAAATTGTAATCTCACCTACTGCGACACGGTGACTTGCGTAATTTATATTTCTAAATTCAGTATTTTTATAGAAACAACCCTTAAATATTCCACAATTAATGAAACTATTCAAACTAGTAAACACGGTTTACTGTGAAGGCCTTAATAAACGTTACCAAGACTTCAAACTACAATAAATTCCCTAATCTAGACCTAACAACGAACCTATATTATATTTATATTTTACCTAGAAATAATTATGCTAAATTCAAAATCCGATCGAAGTGGACCAGAAATAATGTTCGTTATTCTGTTAGGTCCTTGTTGGAGGCAGTGGACTGTATTGGTGTAGAAACGGTTAAATGGATTTCGATGGAATGGAATTTATTAGTGGAAATTGGTGTTTCGAAGACTTCGGCTTGATCTGGCAAAACAATGGGCACTCACCTTGACACTCGAACCTGCACGGCAGGACGTCGCTTTCAGAGGCAGTCCAGGAAACGTTCCTGATGGTCCTTTGGGATTGTCACCACACACTTGCACTGACACGACTAAGTTTTGGATAAGAATCTAGTTAAAACGGCCGACATCGACTTAATTTGCGGCGCGACTCACGGAGCCGCGTATTCGACCACCTTCCCTTTTGTTCTGTTCTCGAGCGCGGGGTTCACACGTTGACACCCGCGCGCGACGCCCTAACCGCGCGTAATTCAAACGCGCGGGTAAGCGCCACCATTCCACCATTTCAAGCCAAAGGCCCGAACAGACACTGATACTGGTGTCACCAAGGCAGAGCGGCAGGTCTGATAGAAACACTGTTAGATATGTAAATAAAACCTTTGAATGTCCTTACGGTCTTTCCTTTATTATATTATTGAACCAATAATTATAAACTAGGATAATAACTAAATAATACTTTCATGTATTATTTTCCATGTTTCTTTTTCTGACTGACATCTATTTTTTCTAAACTCCAATCAGACGTCAAAATAGATTTTTTAAATATAAATTAATATGGCCAATTTCAACATCCTCCGCTTTATAGAAAGAGCAAATAAATTATTAAATAAAAAATATATCTGTGTATCTTCATATTCATAATAAATCAATTCTCCATAATCTTCTATTATTATCTTTTGATCACGTAATATTTCTTGCATAATGTCGCCGTCTAATATAAATAACTTTTCTGCCTTTTCCTTGGCGGTAGTAAATACATCGTCTATATCCCCGATGTCCACCTTGGAATCTATTAATTCGGCTATTTTATTTATGTTCTTTGATAATGTTCGGCGCAAACTTGACCGTTCCTTAATAAGGACATTCAACTTACTGTTATTACTCATTATTGTCCTGTCACGGTCGCCACTTTGTTAGATCTATATGTAAATAAAACCTTTGAATGTCCTTACGGTCTTTCCTTTATTATATTATTGAACCATTATAAACTAGGATAATAACTAAATAATACTTTCATGTATTATTTTCCATGTTTCTTTTTCTGACTGACATCTATTTTTTCTAAACTCCAATCAGACGTCAAAATAGATTTTTTAAATATAAATTAATATGGCCAATTTCAACAAACACTATAAGACTAAAATATTCTGTGAATTGTACAATGTCAAATTACTTTGATGAATTTACAAAAATAGGGTCAATGAAATTAAAATTTGAACTTACAATTAAAAATTAAGTAGGAAGTAGGGCAGTACAGTGAAAGGCTGTACGTATGAGTGTCACCTGCCAGTATTTTTTATTGCAGTTAAAAAAAAGTACCTATCAAAATGATGTTTTAAACATAAAGGACACCCACCGGATGCACGCGATGAGTCAAATCCAACGAACCTTATAGCCGGTGACCGACACTTTATTGTCTACTAGCCTTCACGATCACGGCTTCTACACCTTGTGGTGTGGACAGAATATAGATTGTCCATGTCTAGCACATTTAGCGAAAATATCACCAGTCATTTGTAACTGCTGTCTGCGAAACCAAATTAGCCCAAACTCGAGGGATTTATTAGCAGCCATTAAAGAGTTCCACTAACCACCTGGCTCCATGATCAGATCAGCTCGATGGTACCAAATTATTGTATTGTCATCGGTATTACATACATTTGTAAAGTTTCAAATCGATACGACAAATAATTAGAAGTTGGTTAAATTCGACTTCCAAGATTTGTTTACATACATAATTAGTTACAGGGAATAATATGAATAACTGTTCTTGCAGCAATGGGTAATAATTAAAAACTTGTGTTCTTTCAAAGATATAGCCTCACAAATACCATCGGCTAAAAGAGGGTGATTTGGTCCCTTGTACCGGGAGCCGTAAGCTCCGATGTAGCAAGAGAACAAATCAGAATACGCAGGCTCATTGAATAGTATAAAAATACGTCATAATTCTCGCCACGATTTACCAATTTTGGGATAATTTCTTATTATCAAGAGATAGGATAATAACAATAAAAAATAACATCTATTCTTATTCATTTTTCTTATATTGTCTTTTTATCAAGAAATATAACAACTGGAAACTCTATTTTAACCTCAGTTTGAAGAATTTATGCAGATCTTTAGAGCTATGCTCAATTCTTCTAAGCTTCGTATTAGTCATTTCAGACATTCCTTTTTTGCTAGAATGTCACTGATTTGTTCAGAAAACATCTTTAAAAACGTACTCGACTAATCTTTCTATAATGTCTCTTTACTTTCGAATTTAATTTTCTTTAATTACTATACATTTGAAGTTTTCCCTTGTCAAGCGAGCGTGTGCGGTTGTGCCCCATGTGCCACTAATTGACAATTTGTGAATGTTTAATTGTAGACGTGGACGCAACGAGACCGTGAAACAGAAACTCACTTTCCTTACATATAAACTATTTGCTTTGCCCGTGAAATTTTAATACTACTGCTACCCGATGCTATAACACAATTGGTCGAATAAGGAACATTGTCATTGTTGGTTACTGCTCGCCTCCCAAAAGACGTAGTGTGTTGTTTTATACATATAAACCTTCTTCGTGTATCTAATCGTACAAACAGTAACAAAATCGGTCTAGTAATGTATAAGACACAAACATCCATTTTTAACAGACTTTTTAACCGAACTTCAAAACAGAAGGTTCATTATATAAAGAAGATATAAGCCAAGTCATAAAAACTAACTCATGCACACTGCTCTATACGCTTTTGAGGTATTTTCTTTGGAGAAAAATAAAAGGACTATTTTTGGATAAATAATTTATCCATTTTTATATTTTAAATCTACGTACAAAAAATATTAAGTCTTTTAGAGAAAATGTTCCTTAACTTTTTTAGAGTGTCGCTATCCCTCAAATATACCAAAACAAGCTTTCCGCCCCCGGCTTCGCCCGTGGATATATTCGAACAAAATAAAATACTTATAGCATAAGTCACTCAGGGATATCGTAGCTGTCTATTCGTAAAATAATTTTCAGAATTGGATCAGTAGTTTCAGAGATCCCCCTACATCCAAACTTACAAACTTTGTAATATTCTCTTTATAATACATATTACTATAGATAGAATATAAATATTGAGGCTGGGGCTGCCGCTTACAAAGCCAAAATTGCCAAACGACGCAAATACGCATCTCTTCCTAAAGAATACCTACATATTTGTTGCGTTTGGGGTGGAAACACTAGGGAAATAGCCAAAAGATTGGTAAAGGTGTCCCACAACCAAAGAGCTGGCACATATTTGGCCCAAAGGATAAGTATTGCTATCCAACGTGGCAACACAGCCAGCCTCTCCCAGAAGGCAGCGGTCTTGATGTTTTTTTTTATTTATAGGTTTATTTGTATATATAGCATAGTAGGTATATTTAATTGTTTATTAATACAAGAATGGATTTAAATAAATAAATGAACTAAAAAAATATTACTATAGATAGGTGAAGCTTTAATTAAATTTGTTAAAACATAATTGTTTTGTTCAACTTTATCATGGAAATGGAGGTCGGGGACTCCCAGTTGAGTAACGAATTGAAAGTGTCCGTTGATCTGACTGAGTAGTTCGAAGTAATTTTGTTTTGCTTTTTGACATTTTCTGACAGACTTAAAGGTTTAGAAAGTTGACAATATTCTATAATATAAAATATTTTTATTGTCATATCTATCTATTCTAGGAACCATAAACAACTTCTTAACGCCCCATTAAACAAAGTTCACGGTTAAACTTTAGTTAAACTACTCACTAACTTACGTCTACTTATATTAAAAATTGTCTAAATATTTTTATGTTTTGTCATAGTAAAAGTGATACTTTCTCTGTATTTTTTCCAAGCTGCGTTCAAAATGTAAGGCAATGCGTGAAATCTGTATCTGTTTTGTAAACTTAGAATCTTCAGATGTTATCATCACGCCTTTTATCCCAGGAGGTAACTAGAGACAATCGAATGACTATCTTATAGTCGGCGATTAGCCGGCAAAAATTTCTGCATTGATGATGGTACACGAAACGGGAATAAAAGGTACTAAAACGCCGCAGTACTTAGTTTTTTTTCTTTTTTCCGGGTTGCCTTACGGCTCCCGAAACCGTGTACTCAGGGTACCCAGCGGAAGACCAAAACTCCCTCTTTTAGCCGATGGTATTTGTGAGGCTATACCTAACGAGTGGCTAGTTCTGATTAAATAATAATATGAGATGGAAAAGTCTCTAACACTCTTATTAATAAACTTGAAGTAGCGACGTAGTAACTAAACTGTATTTCGTCTCCGTCTAACAAATATGCAATTCATTATGATAGACAGAGACGAAACACAGTTTAGTTACTACGTCGCTACTTCGAGTTTATTAATAAGAGTGTAGGTGTGGTTTGTCGGATTATGTATATAAGTTTTTAATTATAAAAAACCGGCCAAGTGCGAGTTGTTATAGCATTACAGTATAACTATACTAGTTAGACGTTTGCATGTATAACCATTATTGCCATTATTAAGATCGAGCAAAAAACATCGAAAACACGTTTCTTGTATGGGGATTTAACTTAATTTTATTTTAATTATCTGTTGTCTGCGAAAGTTTCAAGTGTCACCTTTACGGTTCATTACAGTTCTGTGACGGACGGACGGACGGACAGCGGAGCCTTACAATAGGGTTTTCGTTGACACCCTTTGGGCACTGAACCCTAAAATCCCATTGGTACATAGCCGGGATCCAGGATCAAACCCATGGTCCACTTAGTTAATACCAGACGTCTTAACCACTCGGCCACCGACGCACCATTCACATAATAAATAAAACTAGGTACATTTTTGACACATTCGTCGATTTTCTAGTTTTGAAGGCAGAACCCTGCCTACCCCACTGGGATACAAATGTGAGTATATGTAAAGTTGTTTCCAATTACCGCCGTTGTTACAAAAGGAACTAATAAACGCTTTCACCGTATATTCACAAATATGATTGGTCACGCTGTAAAATGCGTAACTTTCAACTTTTTATTGTCGATTCACTTTACGGGTATGCAACTGCATGTAGCGTTTTACTTGATAGGGTTGTCAACTTGTCTAGATATCCAAAAAACTATCTTTTCCACCAGGTTGCGCTCATAGAAAAATAAATATATTATTCTGTAATTTTAACCGACTTAAAAAAAGGAGAAGGTTCTCAATTTGACTGTATTTTTTTTATGTTTGTTAACTCAGAACTTTCGACTGGGTGAACCGATTATGATTATTATTTTTTTATTTGAAATCTGGTGCTTCCCGTGTGGTCCCATTTTAGTGAAAATTTGTTCAGTAGTTTTGAATAAAAACTGATTTCTAAGTCAATTTTTGTCATAACTCGATGAAATGCCAAGCCGATTTCGATTATTTATATTTGTAATCACTTAAAAGGGAAAAATAAATTCCGTCTTCAAATTCTACGACGAAATATTTTATTATTTCTTACTTTTGAGTGCACATTTATGAAGTCGGTACACTTTCATCATATCCAACTTTTCGCCTTAGTTTCTCCCGTGGAATTTTTTAAATGTGACATAAGAATTTATGCAGTCTCCTGTCTTCAAAACTATCCCTGTGCAAAAAATCACGTCGATTCGTTGCTTTGTGTTGACATGAAAGCAGAACCAAAGCAAACACTTTTGAAGTACCTACCTACATTATTATAAAACAAAGTCCCCCGTCGCGTCTGTCTGTCTGTCTGTGACCGCCTCACGCAAAAACTACTGAACAGATTTTATTGCGGTTTTCACTATTGGATAGGTTGATTCACCGGGAAGGTTTACGAGTATTAAACATGGACCTATCATGTTTAGGAGCTGAGCATTAACCGTATAAGTGAATCAAAAAAAAAACAAAAAAAAGTTAGCCCCAGCGAGTTTTCATGGCGTATGTTGTCTAATCCGTCAGAGATATAACAAAATCATGTAGGAAAGAATTATGTAGAATAAAATTATCTACAAGAAAGTCCGCGGTAGCATATATCTATCTGTAATAAACAAGCAATAATATTATATTATTAGTTAGGATACATCTAAGAACCTCAAAAATTCGATTGGAATTCGAAATTCGACTTCCATGCCACTTTACGAAATTACTCTCTACTTTATGCCACATAACGAGAGCTAAGATGTTACGCATCAAACCATTGTATAGCACGTGCCATCATTATGTCGGTAACCCTAGTAGTTGCGCCGGCGCACGTAATCCGACATCTAAACACATGTATATATTCTTCACTTATGTAATTATCTTGCGATTTACAAGTTTCATATAAATACTCGTACCTGTTCTATATAAATAAAGAAATAAATAAATAAACAAATAAATAACCTCAACGAAAGAAACAAAAATATAATCTACACTGATGAGCAATATAAAAAATCAAAACCGGCCAAGTGCGAGTCGGACTCGTGCACGTACCATTATCTATAAAAACGGCAAAAAAAAAAAATAAAAATAAAAAAAAAAAAAAAATACAGCCTGGTGACAGACAGACGGACGTAGGGTTTGGGCCACTAACATAACATGAAATATTTCCAAAATGATTCTGGTACATTCCTCAGGTGTGAGAGGCATGATGATGGTAATTTTTTCAGGATTCTTTTTACTTCATGAAGCTA
Source organism: Nemapogon koenigi (assembly GCA_963924495.1). Taxonomy (NCBI): domain Eukaryota; kingdom Metazoa; phylum Arthropoda; class Insecta; order Lepidoptera; family Tineidae; genus Nemapogon; species Nemapogon koenigi. The sequence goes on from OZ004643.1 coordinate 624,001, forward strand.
TTGTATAGTTTAGAAAATCTTTAGATTTTTTTAGGCACTTTGCAAGTGGCTTTTTTATATTGCTCGTCAGTGTATTTATATAAATGAAACATTAAAATACAAAAATACCTCTCTTTTTGCGTCAGGGGTTAAAAATGAAATGTTGTTCGTAAGTTTTTAGGAGAAATTTTGCCCGGAAAGATGGAAAATTCGGGAATGCCGAGGATTTTTGTATAATCTCAAGACCATAATGATGTCCACGGGCGAAGTCAGAGAGGAATGCTAGTATTTAAATAACCTATGCAATAACAGCTACCTATCTAGATAATTTTAGGAAAAATCAGTAGGTATATAAATTGGAAAAATAATATTTTTATATAACACTAGCATTCCGGCTCCGGCTTCGCCCGTGGATATTTACGAACAAAATAAAATAAACCCTATACCTACCCCTACAACCCCTACCCGTACCCCTACCCCAACTTCTACTCCTACCCCCTACCACTACCTCTCTATCATCAATTATTTTCGCAGCGCACGCGATGTAAGGAATGTCTTAGGTAATTTTTTTACACCTTGGAGTTTTAGTAAGGATCCCTAATTTTTTTGAAAATAGAATATAGCCTATGTCACTCAGGGTGAATGTAGCTTTCCAATGGTGAAAGAATTTTTTAAATCGGCACAGTAGTTTTTGAGTTTATTCTGTGCTTTGCGGTTGCACCCGCGTTAATGGTTACTGCTCCTCTCCTTTGGGTCGTAGCGTGATGTTATATAGCCTATAACCTTCCTCAACAATTGGACTATCAAATGCATATATGCAAGACTTCCTGAGATTAGCGCGTTCAAACAAACGAACAAACAAACTCTTTATCATCACCATCATCAACCTTTTAGATCCACTGCTGGATTATGGTCTCCCTCTAGTGCACCATTTTAATGGTGCTCATTGAGAGGAATTGCCATAGTCACCATGCTTGGCAGGCGGGTTGATGACCGGTCGCCGGCTTTACGTGCCCTCCGAGCAAACTCGATTTAAGCACATATTCTTAAAGAAATTTGGTGCTTAGCATTTTGGCAGCGAGTAGGAATCGAACCCGGGACCTCCGGTTTTAAGTCCACCGTCCTACCAATTAGGCTATCGACGAACAAACTCTTCAGCTGTATTAATTTATTATTAGTATAGATTATTAATTAGAATTAAAAGTGGCACACACAATCGAAAGCAGTGCAAGAAGTATGCGTGGATCGTAGCAAATGGCATACGAGTACCTACCCCGCTCGGGATTGAAGTCGTTATGATAGATAAGTAGACAATATTATAATATATTATGTTCCCGTAATACAAACCGGTATAGTGAGAGTTGATATCAGGGTCTATATATTGGATATGGTTGGGACAGGAAGTATAACTTGTATGGAGAAATTACTGCACTTGATGACTAAAGTATAATAAAACATTATTTACTATATTCTATTCATTATATTATGAGGGGGTTTGTGACACTTATTTTATTCTTTTCACAGGTTGCCTTACAGCTCCCGGGAAACGTTGCCAGGCCCAGGGTACCCAGCTGAAGACAAAGTCTTCCTCACTTAGCCGAAGATTTTTTTTACTTTAGAGATAACACTACACGAATTGAAAGTGCTTTATTCAATAATCGATTATTACTTAGAACAAATTATAGTCGATTGGAATTATAATTTTATTTTTAACTTTGACATGATGTCGAAATGGGAATTTAATTACGGGGTTATTTATATATTTAAAATACTTATTTTTACGTAAATTTACACATTTTAACGCTACAAACAAAATGGCGGCAAATTATTATTTGTTAACCCATTTTACTAGCTTTGAGTACATAACAAACGAGCTATTTAAAGTAAACAATAAGGTTCGATTTATTTTATTTATTCGATTATTTATTTATCAATAGTCGCATCACTAATTTAAGTAATCCAAATGTGTCACGTAATTATGCGTACAACGAAACGTAATTTTTGTGGAGTAACAATTAGAAAAAAAAAATTTAATGTTCATAATTTATGTTAAACCCCTTCCATATAATTAATAGAATGTAGACTAACTTTTGTCCTTTTGGAGGGCCGAAGAGTGACATAGGCTACTTTTTATCCCCGAAATCACGCCTTTTATCCCAAGAGGGTTAGGCAGAGACAATCGAATGCCATTTGTTACGATCCTGACATATCCTTTTCTAGATCGATGGACATATCTCTTTCGCTTCTTTTATAGTTATCATACCTTTCATACATGTTAGGCGAGTGTTTGTACTTAAGTTTTCATCGATCAATACATTTTTTATATCTTCAATAAAAATACATCTACGTCGTTTTCTGCCAGCATTTCGTATCACTTCAGCCATATAAACCTTTTTAGTCAATCTTTCATCCTTCATTCCTTCAACATGTCCAAACCAGCGTAAACTACTTTTCTTCATTTTAGTCAACATCATCTTTCACTCCGTCGTTCCTGGAAATCCTTCGGGATAAATTCTCTATTACTTTTTAAAAAATCCACTCCAATCCGATGACGATTCTCATTGAAATTAGCTCAACAACGAAATATTAAAAGGATTTTCATAAATATACAAAACCATTCCTTTTTTGGAAATTAGATCAATATTAAAGATCTAGGTTACTAAATCTCCGTCAATCTAGATTCTGGTTGTGCCTAATTATTATTATTTATGACAGAAAATTCTCAGTTTTTATGTTAACTGCCATGGTCCATGACCGTCAGTAACTCCGTGACATACAAAACGTGTTTATCACAATCTTGTTAAATGGCCATCGTGCACGATAATATAAATAACAAGGTTGAACTAAATAATAATATATATTGTCAACGACTACCAAAAAAAATACATATATAATATACTATTAGTTGGGTTAATTCACGAGGAAGGTTTACGGGTATTAAACATGGACCGATCATGTTTAGGAGCTGAGTATTAACAGTATAAGTAAATCAAGTCAGGAATATTTAACTCCTGCTGTAAACCTGTAGTAGGTATATTACCTACCTACTCGTGCGAACGGGGGCAAATTTATTTCACTCTGAAGGCACTGTACCTAAACCTCGTTACAACCTATACTGTCACGCCTCTTATCCCAAGAGGGGTAGGCAGAGACAATCGAATACCATTTGTAACGATCCTGACATACCTTTTTCGCTTATTTTATATTCAACATAACTTTCATGCATGCTCGGTGATTGTGTGTACTTTTAACATTGCCTTCGATCAATAAATGTTTTATATGTTCAATAAAAGTAGGTACACCTAGGTCGCCCTCGGTTAGCATTTCGTTTCATTTCTACCATAAAAACCTTTATAGATAGGTTGACATTATTCCAGTCTATCTTTAGGTCTATCCACCTGCAGACTGGAGTTTACAAAGTACCAATGCTTTAGTAGGCTTCAAAAATAATATTAGAATGACGGACGATTTCACAGAAATAAGCAAACTGGGTGAAAACTTTCGAGATTTCAGAAAGATAAAGATACAATGAAAACTCGAAACAAAAAAGTCTCATTCTCATCTTCTTCTTAGACGAAATCTTCATTTCTGAAGGTCGTGTCCACAGTAAAGGATCTGTGGTCGTGTCTATCATGAAGAGGTAGAGTTCATCACTATATCTGGAGAATACGCCTCCATGTGCCCCGGTCAGTGATTTTTTTTGGTCTGTCTGTCCATCGTGTTGGACCGCGTGGTCTTCTTCCGTCGACTTTTCCTAGCAATTAACTTTTCAAGGTTGTCAGGTTTTCTGCGAGCAACATGACCGATATAGTTGAGGATGCGTTGGAAGCAGAGGGATGACATCATACCGCATACAATACGATTATGCTACGACTCGTGTTAAAGTTTTATTCGAATTATTAGATTGATCAAAGGCTAAAATAAAATAAATGAACTCGGAACTCACACCAAGTAAAGTAACGGACCAAAACTAGTATGTACAAAACAACCGCACGCACGCAGTGCAACGCGCCACGGAGCACGACGCTGCATCCACAATCCACAGTACGCAAACAAAAACCGGGAATTCGTATTGTGAAAGAAATTACCGATTAATCGGTGCAGGCGCATCTAGATTGCATCAATATTTATAGAAACTGTGGTCGGCATGCACGCCGCGGACGCATACGCCACTCGCGCCTCGTACCACGCGGAACTACGAACGAATATACGATTTAATATAAATACGCGATAAATATTAGTTAAAAACGACCAATTGTGGTGATGTGTGAAGTGAATAATGGATAGCTTCTATGATGCTGTCAGGACTTTAAGCAGGAAAACTTTGAAACGAAAGTCTAAGGTAATTTCAAGTGGTATTTTCCCTCGCATTGAGTTTTCTCCTCCGTATTTTCTTTTACTAAATAAATATTAATATATACTTTTAGTCAGTTGTCCCACAAAAAATTCTGATGTCTTGTGGCCAGTTCTTTTGAGGTATATTTATTTATATGGAAAAGCCTCTATAGGTGCCCACTCATTCGTCCAATCGCCGGCGCGCCGCCATACGGTCCACCGAAATCGACCACAGACTTGTCCTTGTCCAATTCTTGTACGCGCGGCCCACCATCCGTTTTCAAATCGTTGTATTTGTGGTTGATTTCGATGGCCGGAAAGATTTGTCACAGACACATCCACACGCCTTTGTTTAATGACCAATTCGTGGGCTAGATAAGTGTGTTTGTCGGATTATGTATGTTTTTTAATTATCAAAAACCCATTGGTACATTGGTACGTCTCATCCTAATATTTTTTGTATCCTGATACTTGCTGAACTAGGCGGGTCTGTTGTCAGACAGGCATATGAATTTTTCCTTCTCCGCCAGAAAAGGCTATCACTGCCAAATCGCTGCTGTAGTGTAACTGGTACAATGGTACTATGGAAAAATACCAAGCCTATCTGATCAGCTATTACAACTAACAACCAGTGACAAATTGCAAACACTTAAACAGTTGTATTTTAGAATCATTGCCATCAAAAACGTTTATATTTTTTTAGTTCGTCGGTTCTTGTGTTTTGACAGCATTAACTATGTTTTCTTCGCAGTTGCTAGTTAAAAGCCTCAACATGTATTGAATGTGGTTTTTTTTTACTATTGTCTTCCATTCTGGACTTTCCACTATTGTTAATAAATCAGAATTAAATCAAATATAATAATCTGTTCAATCGTTAAGTATTATTTATAGTTCATTAATAACGTGAAAAAGCATCTCTGCAGAACGCCTAATGATAAGTGAATGCGAGGAGACACTCTTATCTTAGCAAAAGTCGTATTTGTTCATGGACTCGTTATTTTAACAAAATGTAATTTGTTGCAGGTACAACCAAAAGCAACGACAAACGGCGTGACAAGAGAGCGAGATGTAAGAGAGACAAGAGAAACAAGAGATTCAAGGGATATGAGAGAATCTCGGGACTCCAGAGATGAAACGGAGCATGTAGAACGCAGGCCTCAAGCTACCTCTCCTGTACCTCGTGAGAGGGAAAGAGAAAGAGATAGGGAGCGTGAGAGAGATGACAGGAGAGAACAAGCTCCGAACAATGATGGCAGACACCCGTTGTTGCAGTTTGCTGTGGATCACTTCAGACAGAGTCCAGAGTAAGTTTATTTATATTACTTAATTAAATATCCTGACGCCAGTCAGAAATACCATCGGTCAAAGGAGGAAAGGTACCCTGAAGGGAACAAGGCAAAAAGAAAGCAACTTCAGGTTTTAGGAATAGTCTGTCGGCTTATCGGCTAGCTTTGGTATTGTAGAGCGTCATCTCTTTCAAAACGCCGAAGTTCACTGACTAGAATATAACATTCTTTCCGAAACCGCATCGCAAGATAGTTTTGTCAGTCGCGTCACTAAACTGTCTTCTTTATTTCCCGCATTCATTCCTACACACAAAAACCACATCTTTTTGACTCTGGTTTTTGCTTTGCTTCTTTATTTATTCTTTTTTCTAGTTTGATTATCAAGTTTGGTAAAAAATTAAGAACAACTTTTTAATTCAGTTTTATTGTGCCTGATTTTCATAGACGTCGTTAGTCTTTTTTTTATGATCAATGTTTGGTCAAAATATATTTATGAAAACTAGTATGATGTTAACAGTTACTTTTTATTATTACATGAATGTTCTTTTTGCCATTAAAGCTTATCAATCTCCGTTACTGTAATGGAAAATATATTATATTGATTTGAAGAACAGTTTTCACATTTCATATGTATATTTCTTTAAAAGAACTGCCCGCGTCTGTCTGTATGTTCGGTCTATTTTCCGTTATGATGTAAAATGTTTTACTTGCATTTTTAGGGTTTCTTAGCCAAATAGCAAAAACGAAACCTTTATAATTTCGTCATGTCCTTCCGTATGTCTAAGCTTTTTCTCTTGACGGGTTGCCTTACAGCTCATGAAACCGTGTTTTCGGTCCCAGGGTACGCAGCGGAAGACCAAGCTTTTATAACTTATTCATCTTTCCATCGAGTCTAATGATAATTCACACTAATTTCATTTTGAAAGATTAATTCTTGGTAGAAAAAATTTAAAGAAATTCCGTAAAAGCAGAACGTTTTTAATGAAATTAAAAAATAAAAATAAATAAGTGAGGTGCAACTGGCGTAATCAATGTTAGCCTACTTGCTCATGGCAGTTATCTGTGCCCATCTGACTGTGATCATATTAGTCGTTAAAATGCGGACTTTCTCTTACATACTTGCCGGTAGATAGTTAAGTAAATAAAGAACTAAAATTTGCCATTTTCCTGCAATTTTGTTCAAAAATTATTTTTATCTTGCTATATACCTGCATATGTATGGATGTGAATAAAGCAAGATAAGTATTTTCGACATAGACATAAATGATTGACAAAGTCTAGTAGAAGAGACCTTTTAAAGTATTGCAAACAGATATTTTAATTGAATTTTTATATACCTATAACATTAAAAGTTAAATAAAAGCGCACAGACAGACAAACAGATAGCAGACAATAAAATTATGTATAGCTTCATAGTTACAATAGGTCAATGATAATACAACGCCTATGGCCATCTTACTCCATACTGACGCGAGGAAAGTGTGAGATATTGTTTCACTTATGAAACGGTATATCACGTAATATAAGTACCTTTACTTTAACTATTTACTTCTATGCTTTTTATACCAGCTATATAATCAATTTCCAATTCATTAGAATAGTAAAATCTGTAATTAATATAATTTACAACTTACTCAAGGCTTCAGAAATTGTAATTACAAAAAGTCACTGATAACCCCCTCCTTTTTTGATTTGAAGACAGCAACCCCATAATGATTAGAGGTAAAAAACAGATTACAATATAAATATAGATATCGCCGAGGCCGTAACAATGGAGCGTAGATACAAAAAGCCAGTGTTCCCATAAATTAGCACAGAATGAAGGGATCCTATTCTTTTAAATACACTGTTTGCTCTTTCCGCTCATGATGCCATAAATAGGGATGAACATACAACAGAAAACCAGAAACTAGATACTATTAAATAATATTGAAGTGTCTACTAATATCTGAATGGACATCTTATTAATTATACCTACTGAAGCATAAATAACAAGAAAGAAAGAAAGAAGGAAAGAAAGAAAGAATGTGGGTATTTAGACTTAGGCCGTTTTTCCACTAAGCTTGAAACGACACGATAAAATCAATATGGTGACGATTCAGAGCGTCATACATTTGTATGGACCGGTTTCCACGTAACGATACCGCACCGCACGACACCGTCATGTGGCTAAGTCGTCGTTTTTTTTACCGTGACAAATTGTTTTATCTCGATATCTTAAAGACTTCCTGGGATATAGGATTTTTTTAAATCTACGGATGAATCCGGGGCGCAACGTGTATTTCGTGCATGTTTCGTTGAATCATCCTAAACCTTTGTACCAATTTACACACAATGCCACAATAGCGAATGCTGTCATTCATAAACAATTGTCATTTTCCCATCGTCCATAATGACCTGGATTTTCGTGAGCAAAACCATAATCATATTTGTACTTTCTCTTTTTCGGCGCTCTATGCTCTGGTACACATTCTAAAAGTGCTAACTAGAATTTACATCGGTGTTATAATAATCATTTCTAAACTTAAAATGCTAATTTTGATAATCAAAATGATTGAAAATTAAGATCTACAAAACAAAAGCGAGAATTAAATGCATTCCTTGGACATTACATTTTGTATTTAGAACATTTTGGCATCAAAGTGTAGATTATTCTTTAGTAAATTTACTCAATGTTAAAGATCAAGTTATTACAAAACGCGGTAGCATCAAAACAGAATCGCGATGTGTCCACCGATTTGTTCTTGTAATTATTGTTACAACTGTGAAATAACTATTACAAATGAGTAGAAAATTGAGGCAGCCCTTGAGATAGTGTTCATGCGTGACGGAGCAGAGGTCGCGCTAGGTTGCCAATAGCAAACAAACTTAGATCGCCAGTGATGCAGCATGCCTTGTACACCGCTTCGGCAACTACTGTATCGCATGCAAGTATTTTTAATATTACTCTCCTAGTTTTATTATTGTTTCTTACTTGTTGTCTTCAGAAATCTTGTTGATGGTCACATCTTAGCACTCGCTATTTGGAATTTGTAATATCGAGCAATATGTATTCTTTCATTTATTTCTTTGCATCTTCACACAATTCCGAAACCGTGATATCTGCCACTGGGTACCCAGCGGAGGACAACACCCGTATTCAAAAAACAACACTTAGCAAAGTGTTATCATTCTCATAGCAAAATGTACGATTTGTCACAGTAGCTTCTGAACTGACGGACATTGGAAGACAAGTGTAAATATTCTCTCAGTATCCACCGACATTCAAGTAACGTTTTTGAAACTAAATTTTGTCTACTGTGCGTTCGCTAAGTGTTGTTTTTGAATATATGAATGATATTACTGATCAAACCATGGGCACTCTCCCAGAAGGCAGCGATCTTGATTTTTTTTTTATTTATAGGTTTATTTGTATATATAGCAGAGCAGATATATTTAATTGTATTTTTCTGGTAATACTTTTTTATATTATGTAGGTAACCAAAATGTGAAAAAAAGACATGTTTTTCGAAATCTAAAAAGCTTTGTCAGATTACCGTAATTCTGCACTTGTCTTATTTGGTAACAAACGTTGCATGTATTTTTGTTGTTACATTTTTAAATAACAGTTTATTAAATTTTACTATTAGTTCTTCAAAATGTAAAATGTGTTTAAAATATTCATTAATGTCTAAAATCCTATTAATATTATAAATGCGAAAGGTTATATGTTTGGATGTTTAACAATCAATCACGACACAATGGACCGACGTGATTTTTTGCACAGAGATAGCTGTATGAGATAGTTGGGGGACTGTTGGGGTTTGTTAATATAAGGTATTTTCAGAATTTTAAATGAGAACTTAACAACTTATTTAAAAAAGACAAGCAAAGTGTGTTTACTAAATAAGACAGGTCTAGAAAAACGAACCTTACATAATTTTTATGAATAGAACGTATTTAGTCTAAACGAATAACATCCAACTTGTGTAGAATACAACCTATAAGTTTAAAACGTTCAAGCGAATCGTTGTAACAATATTGATGATGTTACCGCACGATTATTTAATCGATGCTAAAATATTCGTATGAGCACTTTCGCCAATCGGTAAAGTTCGCGATCGAGTCAGTCTATAGTAAGATTTAGTGAGGATGGTCGCTTCACAAGATGTTTCTAACGATAGTCTTGAAGATAGCGGTGATGCTGGAGACGATTCAGATACCAGTGGTGATGAAGATCAGTATTCCGCTGCACATATTTTGTGAGGATTGTCTGTTTTACTTATAATTAACTTTTTATTAGTATTCCTAAACGTACTGGTCTTTGTTTTGTTTTGTTTTCTTTCTTCACGGGTTGCCTTAAAGCTACCGAAACTTTTTTATCGGTCCCAGGCTACCCAGCGGAAGACCAAGTCTTCTTTTTTTGAGGTTGAGGTTCATTTAGATGGAAGAGCCTCTAAGTGCGGTTTGTCGGATTATGTACCTACATAAGTTTTTAATTATAAAAAGCCATGGGGACATGGCCGCGGTCTAACCGTGGCCCGCCTAGTTAATACGTCGACGTCTTAACCACTCGGCCACCGACGCACGTTTTATTAGTTTGTTATTGTCTTTTTTACTAACCGGTGAATCTTTTACTTGGAGGTTCTGCATTCGATTTTATTTTTCTAATCTTTTATCCTGACATTTACTGTATCTAAGCTGTATTTATCTTGATTTTTTTCCTGGGTTTGTTTGCAATGAAAAGTAAACCATCGTGGCTCATAAAGGAACTAACATTTAGATTATAGAGTCATCTGATATCAAACTTGTATTTTCTTTGTATCTAGTCTTGTTTGTTTTTGTGACTTTTACAACAAATAAATACGCTAATTAAGCGCCTCAGTGCTCTTAATTCCGTGACGGTTTCCTTTCTGCACATAGCACTAGTATCTTTGTAGATTTTATTAGTTATTGTATAGTTTTAATAATAACTAACTACATTTCAGAAATTTTTATTCACACTACAAACAAAAATCTAAAATATACATTAAAAATCTTAAAAACCTTAAATACCTTAAATACCTTAAAACTAAAAATAAAAAGAAAAAGGATGGAGGAATCAAAGATAGAATACCTCCTCCAGCTCTGAAGACAATCCAATCGTGCCAAGAACACTCGCTGCGTTACCCCTTTGAATCTCCAAGCTTATGCGGCGAATGAAAAAACTCTTAGCTCGGTGATCACCAGACTTTTCGATGAGAAGTTTACCAATTTTATCAGCAAACTTCTTGGAGTCTGATGACCACGGACCAAGAGTCTCAACCGCAAAAGCAAGAAATTTAAAGTGATCAAGCAGCGAGGAATATTTTTGAATTTTTAAATGTGCCGCCTCAGAAGCTGCGGCACCTGCAGAGCTGGAGGTGGCGGCGACATGACTTGGAGCCAGCGTGTCCACGCATGTGGCGTCCCACACCAGAGCGCGGCCTCGAGACCATGGCACCAGGGTCATGCCGTCTGGTCTTTTGCCGTCCGACCGGCTAAGGCCGGGGGGTTCTAGTAGACATGGAGTGTCAGCCGAACTCAAAGAACGTTTTATTATATTATTTATTGCTATATGTACTATATTATATATATATATATATATATATATATATATACTACATTATATTTTTCTGTCCGGGATATTCTTTATAAGGCATTTCCGCCCCCGGGTTCGCACGTGGACATTTTCTAACAAAATTAATAGCCTATAGCACTCTGGGATAATGTAGCTTTCTATTAGTGTAATAATTTTCAGAATCGGATTAGTTGCTTACATTATTTCAAAATGTAAATACGTTTGTGTCAGTTTTTTTCAACGTTTTGCATCAGTCTGTACTGCATGCTATTTATACCAGCTTGATTACCATTAAATAGACGGACATGTTAGTTTCCTGCACGACGCGACGTGTCGACCATCGACAATGGCTCGACCGTCGAGTTTAATTAGCCGATTAACAATTGTTGTAGGTTTGTTGTTAATGTTGTTCCTTGATTCTTGGTGATGGATTCTTATCTTATCGTTGGTTTTGTTGCTTGACTTTGGCTTGACTTTTTTTTTTTTTTTTTTTTACGTGGGGAAATGCATCATGCATACCCGCGCCCTCGGGGGTGAGGGAACGGGTTATGTGGGACTTTAACCCACTAAAACCCCACGGTACTCCATCTCGCCGGTTAGTCGGCGGGCCACGGGGACGCGTTAGCATTCTTCCGCGACCCGCCGCCGGGTGGCCGTAAGGCCCCATCTCGCTCTGGTTTTACCCAGAGCAGGCGCAGCAGCGAGTACAAACTGCTGCGCCTTCCACCTTGGTCTCCGGTTGAGCAGCGGCTGATTTCCCCCTCAACCGCCACCGGAGACCGCGGCGACCCGACCGCGATGGAAAGTGCAATCGGGTCATGGTTCGAACGGCAGCGCAAGCTGCGCCACCGGCGACCGCCTCGGAAGGGCCGCACCCGAAGGCACGACCTATCCTGCCTCTTCTGGTCAGCTGCACCACGAAGCACAGCCGACCCCATCTCCCGACCGACCGCACGAAAAGGCACGCACGGCCGGTCGCACCTACAACCAACCTTGGTCCCGAGTCGGCCGTGCCGCGCTCATAACGGCACGTCCGACCCCAGACCCCACCTCGAAACCGGCCGCACCGCGACAGAGCAGCACGACCGGTAACACCTACCATCTCATTTTTTGTCTTCGGGCCGACCGCACTGCGACAGAGCAGCACGACCGACCCTGGACCCATCTCGAAACCGGCCGCACCGCGACAGGGCAGCACGGCCGGTAACACCTTCCATCACATTTGGCCGCAGGCCGGCCGCGCCGCGACAGAGCAGCACGACCGACCCCGGACCCCCTCTCGAAACCGGCCGCACCGCGACAGAGCAGCACGGCCGGTAACACCTTCCATCACATTTGGCCACGGGCCGGCCGCGCCGCGACAGAGCAGCACGACCGACCCCGGACCCCATCTCAAACCGGCCGCACCGCGACAGAGCAGCACGACCGGCAACAGCTTCAGTCTCGAGCCGAACGTGCCGCGATCTTAACGCTCTAATCGGCACGTCCGACCCCGGACCCCACCTCGGAACCGGCCGCACGGAAAACCCGCACGGCCGGTAACACCTCTAACGACATTTGGTCTCTGGCCGGCCGTGCCGCAAAACAAAGCAGCACGACCGACCCCGGACCCCACCTCGGAACCGGCCGCACGGAAAAACCCGCACGACCGGTAACACCTTTTTGGTCTCGGGCCAGCCGCGCCGCGACATAGCAGCACGACCGACCCCGGACCCCACCTCGGAACCGGCCGCACGGGAAAAACCCGCACGGCCGGTAACAACTTCCCTCATCCTTTGGCTCGAGTCGGCCGCACCGCGAGCGAAGACAGTACGACCGACCCAAAACCCCATCCCAAAAACCAGGCCGCACGGCCGGTGACATCTTCATATTTGGTCTCGGACCGGCCGTGCCGCGCACTTAGCGGCACGTCCAACCCCAGACCACCACCTCAGTACCGGCCGCACGGAAAGCCCGCACGGCCGGTCACATCTTCAACAACACCCCTCCAACCGGTAAGTGCCACCGGTTCCAGCTCGGAGAAGGCCGCGCTTGAAAGCGCGACCGATTCCACAGGTCGGCTGCCATGGGGAACAGCCGACCCCGTATATAGCCGCATCCGCAATGGACTCTGCTGGAACACCCAGAGCCCAGCGGAGCGGCATACCTTGTTCTAGAGTCAGCCGTGCCGCGGCTCATGACGACACCTCGGAACGGCCGCACAGGAGACCACACGACCGCTCCCACCTAGCCGCTTATGCGGGGAGCCCTGCCGATGCCACAGAGCCCCTACACAGCGGCTCCACCTCGGGTGCCGCTTAGCTTCACCGTGGATAGTGTGGCGAGTACTACCACGGTTACTAAGCCCCCCCGCCACGACAAGGCGGGCACCCCCGGGGGGGACTTTGGCTTGACTACCGCTAACTTTTTTTTCACTTGTCATCCATAAAAAATAGTTTGCTTTGTAATTTTTTAATGTAAGTTCGTTTTTATTTATTGCCCTTGAATTAATATGAATAACAGTATCTTTGCGTGATTTTTTAGGAACGCATATGTCACACGCAAATATTTTTTAGATTTCAAGATAAAAAGTGCTTATCCAGTATTTACTTAATGTTTAGAGCCCGTAGGTAGGTATAGGTAAGCCCATCCCCCTTTACACCTATCGGAACTAGCATATCCATGCAGTCAACTACGAGTAATAATAAAACATTTGCATTTGTATTTCATGAGGTCGAAACTGCTACAAAATTTTGATACAGAGTGATATTGCTGAATATTTCTATAATTTCTTATCTTCTTTTTCATGTCATTATTTTGTTGTTATTTACACAATGCAGTCATGTACCTATATAGGCTCCTATATCCATAATTTTTCTGGGATAAACTGTTCCCAATTTCTCTGTAAAAAATCCACCTGTGTCACTGTAATTTAGCAAATAGTTACTTATTAAATATATATATATAGGTACCTGTCACTATTCAAATGTAAATGACGGTACTTTGAGAGTCAGTTGTAAAACGGCTATTAAATGATAGCAACAACTCCAGTGTTTTATTTAGTAATTTGCTCTTAAACACTACAACACTAATGTAGACCCCGGTGAGAACTACAAATCCCCAGAAACAAGGAGATTTGCCTTGCGTTCGACTCGCAATAAGAACCCAAGGTATAATTAGTTTTCCTAATGTAGTATGTTAGTTATGTTAGAATGTTAGTATATAGATAGGTAGTTTTTATTGTTATAGATTAGTACCGTATAGATAATAATTAGAATGTATAGTAATTAGTATTGTTGTAAATAGGGGGAGAGATTGTAGTGTATATACCTATATATATAGTTATATAGGTACCTGTTACAATTCAAATGTAAATGACGGTACTTTGAGAGTCAGTTGTAAAACGGCTATTAAATGATAGCAACAACTCCAGTGTTTTATTTAGTAATTTGCTCTTAAACACTACAATAGCTGTTATTTTATATTTAATAAAACCAATCGTAACTACAATATGCTAAATTACAGTGGCCCAAGCGGATTATTTACAGAGAAATTAGGAATAGTTTATCCCAGACAAATTACCTGCTGTAATAATTTTTCGCACACGTAATTTTTTTATGAATTTGGTTCTGTTTCTGAAAAAATGTTTCGTTTGTTTTGAAATACACTTATTAGAATTAGGTTAGCAAAATATAATGCAATATATTTGAATTTCTAATGATCGTTTTGCATCAGTGCTATAATGTCGATGTGATATAACATCTTTACAACCCTACATATGTTGCAAAACTATTTTTTATTTAATAAATGCAAAATATGTATGTAACCTAATCTCTTTTATTTTACTTTTGAATATATTTTTTATTTTTACATAATTTCGCTTCCTCCTTCCGTGCGAGGAAGTACTTTTTGCATGTTAATTTGATTATATTTTTAAACTTGCTTTACGGTCCCGGCTTCGTCTGTGGAATTTTGATACTTAGGACCGCGACATCTGACTCGAAGGCCAAAAACGAGGGGTACCACCAATTTCCAGCCAAGGAATGTACAACACTAGAATGCCGAGCAAAATGCTGGGTCGGGCAAAGACATGTACTGTATTATGTTTTCGGTCTTGACAATTGACGTTCTAAATTCTTACCCCTCCTGGAATTAAAGACGCAATGTTAGATAGATATAAACTGAAATCGATAACTATTTTCTCATACTTACTTTTTTCAGATTGGAAATCCTGAAAGCGGACTCTTCACTGAAAAGTAAAGCCAAACGCAATGAATGGACATGGAAAGCTCAAACCGACGTGGTCAAATGGCAAGCCACCCCACTTAGGGCACCTTTACTTCGTCTCCCGGCTGCTCTGTCGCCTGCTGCATTAGAATGTTTTACTTGTGCACGGGCGTACTGTGGCGACTTGACGCCAGCTGAAAGGCCGTTACACCAAGATCTGACTGAAGTCAAATGTGTTTATACTATACTTATGGTGAGTTTATTTATTTATTTATATATTTGGGAAACAAACAGTATACAGAATAACAAATTTCATACACAACATTAATAATACATATTAACCAACAAGGTTTCCACACATTAATTACACAAATAGGTACACAAACACATTATAGAATACAGAATAAAAGACACGAGAATTCAAAAAAATTAATCAAAACTTAAAAAACTTAAAAAAACAAAAACCAGTCAGTTATCATAGTTAACATTCAGGGCTTTCTTAAACTTAGGAAGAGTGCTACCGAATATATCCACGTTACCAAATCTCTCATTAATGTTTTTAATGAGTTAGCACAAGTTTATGTAGACCGACACTAAATGGTGGCCGAGGGTTTTTATAATTAAAATCTTATGTACAAAATCCGACAAACCACACTTAGAGGCTTTTCCATCTAAATATATCTCAACAGAACTGGCCACTCGTTAGGTATAGCCTCACAAATACCATCGGCTAAAAGAGGGAGACTTGGTCTTCCGATGAGTACTTGGGACCGATAACACGAAAAAGAAAAAAAGCCATATATCTATAACTATACAGATATTTTTAAACCGGGTTGCCAAAAATTAAAAGTGTTTGTACAAATCAGAGATCGCATTCAAAAGTCAGTTGGTAGATTGTTACATGCTTCCGGGAACCATGTTTTTGGCCCCATGGTACCCAGCTTCAAGATAACTTTTTCCTCATTTAGCCGATGATATTATTTGAGGCTTCCTGATGAGTAATATGAGTATGGCCAGTTCTGTATGTGTATTTTGATATGGAAAGACTTCTTTTTCGAGGGGTTTACTAGCAGCCATTAAAGAGTTCCACTGTCCACCTCCTGCCTCCATGGTCAGATCAGCTCGATGGTAGCAAATTATTGTATTGTCATCGGTATTACATACGTTTGGAAAGTTTCAAATCGATACGACAAGTAGAAGTTGGTTAAATTCGACTTCCAAGATGTGTTTACATCCTCTCGGCCGCCGAAGCACTTCATTCTTCTTATTTTCTTTGTAACTATATCTTCCATTCTTCCTATCCTCAGCACTGCCATGCCGTACCAGAACTCCGCGACGAGGTATACTGTCAACTGATGAAACAAACCACATCTAACCGGTCACCAGCTGCGGACTCCTGCCAACGAGCTTGGAGACTCATGTCTATTCTGGCTGCCTACTTCACTTGCTCCGACACGCTCAGGTACGACACTTATCATCACGCCTTATAATATACTGTAAGTAAGGTAGGCAGACTCCTGTAAGCTGCCATTGGAACTTCTTAAAAAGGGAGTCGCGGATAGCCCAAACTGTGTAATTAGTATTAGATATACAATCTCTCGCTCTCTTCCCCTTCTCTCTACGTTATATCTTTCTTCTCTCTCGTGTAACGAAATGTGCCTAAACGTGACGCGTCCTTGAAATTGCACAAATTATCGAATCGCCGCCTAAGAAGTTTCATTTCAATAAACTAGAAACAAAGCAAAGCATATCTGTGTGTAGTACCACAGAATATATAATAGTAGATACTAAAGTAGTACCTACCTACTAACAAAAAAAAATCGGTGATGGCGTCCAACCCCAAAGTCTATTTCGAAAATAATTGTGTTTTTACGGAATTAAAAGTAACTATATGACCCGTGCGAATACTTCGAACCCTTAGTTCAACTGATCGCCAACAGATGGCGTCTTTTAGAAAAGGCGAAAAAAAAATTGGTGTAATTTTAAAAGAAACATTGAATTTTGATTTGTTTGTTTATTTTTCATCATCATGTATCTAACATTAACTTTGATATACTGTATCAAATATTTGATACCGACAAAAAACATCTTTGAGAAATAATATATAGAGATATTTTTTTGACACACAGTTGTCTTTCTTTAGGCTCAAATGGACAGTGGTCAATTAAATAGGGGTGTTGACAATGAAAGAAATTAAACACACAATAGTATTTTTTATGTAGTCTATAACATTATAATCACTGAAAATAATGTTTATTTATTTGTTTCATAAATATATCTTTTTTAATAGCTAAATAAAAAAAATGTTTAATTCATACTCCCGGTCACGTGACCGCAAACGGGAAGTGACGTCATTTTCATCTAAATGTCAAATAAATAACCACAGACTACTAACTATATTATAGGAACTGACTGTCAATCTGTCACAAAGTTATTTTCTTTAATCTGTGACCATCATGTTGTTGCTTTGCGTGATGTGACGTCATCATCACAGCCAGAACGTTTTCGCGGGAATTTTAAAAAGAAAATAAAAATATAAATATATTAAAATTTCTAATTAGGTATAATAAACAATTAAACATTAAAGCAATAATTTAAGCGTATTTCCAAAAAAATATCAACACCCCTATTCCAGGTAAAATCTGGTCATTGATGTTTTATGTTTGTGTCATTGAAACTCCACAGAGTAAGAAGTTATGTATGTATTCTAGTTTGCGCTAAATAATATTATAAATTTATAATTATATATTTTTCAGACCATTCCTTGTAGAATATTTGTCGTCCGCGGCTGCAGACCGACGTAGACCATGTCAAGGGACGGCAGCAGTGTGTCTAACTAACTTGAGGAAAACTCTACGGTGTGGTGGAAGGAAGAATGTACCTTCTGTTGAAGAGGTAATCTTGTTTATTTAAGCCCCGTCATTAACTGTGCAATCAAGACGGAGCGTAATGTTAATAGGGAAGATGACAGGGTAAACAAAATATTATTCTATTTAGTCCGACATTTAGATTTTAAAAAAATATTGGACACGTATTTTTTCTTTTGTCAATCAAACAAAAAATTACAGAGATAAAGCCCGTCAAAGTTTGGGAGTGGGGGCCGGTGACGTCACTTCTAGGTCAAAAGTGTACTCAAATGTGACATCACGCGGAATTTTAGCGGGCTATATCTTCATTATTTTTTGTTTAATTGACAAAAGAAAAAATACATGTACAATATTTTCTGATAATCTAACTGACGGACTAATTAGAATTTTTTAGTCATCATGCCTATTAAATGTAATATAGATAACTTTACCGACATGTTTAGCGCTGGCTCGCCGAAAGCAGGCAACCGGCTTCCTCTGTG
Source organism: Nemapogon koenigi (assembly GCA_963924495.1). Classification (NCBI taxonomy): domain Eukaryota; kingdom Metazoa; phylum Arthropoda; class Insecta; order Lepidoptera; family Tineidae; genus Nemapogon; species Nemapogon koenigi. The sequence goes on from OZ004643.1 coordinate 642,734, forward strand.
ATCGCACCCTTACTTAGGTTTTATTGAGGTGTACAATATTCTAACCTTAACGTATTTACAGGTAACAGCAGTATCAGCCGGCCGCTCAGCTCGTCGCCAGCTGTACAGGTTACCGGGAGGTGCGGAGAGAGTCGTCAACACGAGGTGTGCTACTGTCGTACAGGATATTGTCAACGAGCTTTGTGATCTGGTGAGTTACTGGATATATTTAATATCTTTTCACCTTAGACACCGTAATCAGAGAAACATTAAAATGCCCCCGGACACAAAATATAGACCAATCATAAATGCTGTTTATTTCTCTTTCTAGAAACCTGAATATCTTGGAAACTGTTTAACCGATTTTCATCAAGCATAGCTATAGGAACTTAACAGCCTTAAAAAACCGCTTTGAAATCTGTCCATTCGTTTTGAACTTTAAGAATCACGATGCCATGCCACAGACAGACACACACCAGACGTAAGCTTTAAACTTATAACACCCCTTTTTTTGTCGGGAGTTAACACCGCCCAAAAAATACAGTGAATACCAAATAATACTACATAAATCTTCAACCGCATATCTCTATAAAAAAACTTGTGTGTAAGTTCACAATATTTTGCGCGACAACTATATCCTTTTTTTTAAATAAAATAGCTTGAATATTCTATTAAAACTTTAACCGATTACTTTTACTGTTTAATTGTTTATTTTTAACAATATGCCAAGCAATATTCAACCTTATATCGTCCTACATAAGCATCCACCCACCAGAGTGCAAATCGTATTTTATATCGAGGTTGATCCCTGCATCAAAGATAACCATTGAATGAAAACTCAAAATTAAGACGACCGTCAATCACCGCAACATGGTTTTTTTTTCAGATCGGCGTATCAAGCGACGCAGAACGTGCTGAATTTTCCCTATACTGTATCGTGGCTGGGGACGCACTCACCATGCCGCTGGCCGGCGACGAGTACGTGCTAGATGTTACCACAGAACTACAAAGAGCTCATCATCCCTTCTACCTTATATTCTGTCGCTCCGTGTGGCATCATCCACTGAGGACTGACGCTCCACCGCTATATACTGAAGTTCTTTTTAACCAGGTAATATTATTAATTTTGATTATATTAGATAATATATCTAATCCTGAAAGAATAACACATAGAATATTGAAAACGGGGCGGAGAAAGGTATTCAAACTCGCTCCCTATATTTCAAATAAGTTTCTCGAGTCGCTAGTGGCGCTAGTGTGTTTGGCTATTTTTTTTAATGTTTAATGTTTTTGTATGGACTCAAGACCATGGGGATGTAAGTTAATATATATTGGCTTCACGGGCGAAACCGGGGCAGAAAGATAGTATTATAATATCCCACTAGCATTATAAAAGCGAAAGTTTGTATGGATGTATGTTTGTTACTCAATCACGCCAGAACGGCTGAACGGATCTGGATGAAATATGACACAGAGATAGATTATAGTTTGGAATAGAAAGCACATAGGCTACTTTTCATCCCAGAAAAATGTATGGTTCCCGTGGGATAGATTTGTTTTTGTTTTTCACGTCGATCCACATGATTTTTTGCATAGTGGTAGTTTAGGGGTCAGAGAATGACTTATAGTCTTATACTACTTTTTATACCGCGAAAGCGGGCGGGGGAGGGGCAAATTACAGCCACGGGAATATTTCTTTTTGGATCTATTTCCACGCGAGTGAAACCGTGGACAGAAGCTTGTATTTAAATATTATATTATTATCACGATTTTTTTGCGATGAGACCCAAAAATCGTCCAAATTAAACCGAACAGGTGGCAGACTGCGTGCCCTCCGAAGCTGTGTAGTATCATAAAGGGACATCTACAAACATAACGTTACAATTAAAGGCCATATTGATGTATATTTTTTTAATTTTCCAGGTAGCACCTGACTACTTAGAAGGTTTACTCCTCGTCCTTGGCGGCGGTAACGGAGCCCCCGCAGTACCCGCCAACGCAGCCCGAGACGCATCTCTAGTCGCTGCACTGCTGCACCGCGCTGCCGGTCTTAATGAACCACCGCACGCCAGGGACCTTAGGTTCCTACTGCCAAAACCGCTGCTGGCCTTACGGGAGCCACGAGCTGCTAAATGGGCCTCTTGGGTGTCTGCTGAGTGGCCGCATGCTAGAGCTCTATCGCCACAAGCTGCTAAAGCTACGGTGTTGCAGGTATTTTTATAGTGTTTTTAATTAGGATTATCTGTACTGCCTAAAAATACTGAGGCCAACACGGTTCCAGTAGTGTTATAACGAAATTAGCATTAGTTCCTGTTAAAACACGACTACATATTCTACATAAGCCATCGCTAAACAAAACATATTGTGCCGAAATTTGTTGAAATCAGAGAAACATTGTTGTCTCTCTTACTCGCACGCATTTAACACTGTTTCTATCTCTCCGTAATGAACTATCCGTTATTCCCTCAATAACTGGGTTAAGTTTTTTCAGATTCCACATCCGGTCATGGCGCCGAACGCACGCGTTTATCGTCATGGCGTGATGTGGAATCCGGTTTAATCCCAGCCGCGCTGTGATGGTTGTGATTAGTTAGTGATTAATAAGACATATCACAGTCTGCGGGATAATCTTAGCTACCGATTTATCGGCTTACTATTGCACAAGATTAAACACTGGACACTGGCAGAATTGCGACGAAAGTCAGCACTGTTGCCATATATCAAAAGAAGAAGAAGTTTTTTCTGTTGAGGTTCGTAGATCGCCAGGAGACGGCGTAAGGAAATATTACATGAGGGATTAATTAAATAATAAAAGATTCAAATTGTTATCACAATGGTACGACAACACAACACACGTCGTCCATAGAGAATTTAATATCGGATGTGCTCACCATAGACAATCACATAATACTTTTTAATATATAATAAAAGGCAAATGTATTGGGTCGTGCATGCAACATCAATTATTATAAAGTGTACATATTTAACACTTCCTCTTACACTTTATAATAGTTCCCATATAGACAAACAAATCACAATACATTTACAATAAGACAAACCCTAACATTTACAGTAATTTACAAACAATACAGTATGCATATACATACTCTTGTCACAATAACAGTTAACAGCTAAAATACATAGTTATACATTTAGAACTTAATATTTAATAAACATAGTCACATATTACATTTCAGTCATAATTAAGTTCATGTCTTTCATAAAACTGTTATGTTTCACTGTTGGTAAGGCTTTTGTGAGTATATCGGCTATCATTTCATTCGTCTGAATGTATTCCACTTTCATATTGTCACTATTTATTAAATCTCTTATAAAATGATAGCGCACGTCTATATGTTTTGTCCTCTTATGACAGTCTTTAGTATGAATTAACCTCTGTGCACTCTGATTGTCATTATAAATTAAACAAGTCAATTCCAAACCAGTTATTTCTCGCCACAAATTTTTAATGAAACAAATATCCTTACAAACATCACCAATGGCAAGATATTCCGCTTCTGTACTAGACATAGCTACACTTCGCTGTTTCCGACTTTCCCAGTTTACAATATTTGTTCCCATTGTAACAATAAATCCAGTGTAGGATTTTCGGTCTATTAGGTCATTTGCCCAATCAGCATCAGCAAATGCCACTAAGTTAAAAGAACCACCCTTTTTAAAAACTAAACTATAGTTAATAGTTTTTACTAAATATCTAAGAACTCTCTTGGCTGCCATCCAATGACTTTTGTCATGATTATTATTAAATTGGCTTAACTGACTACAAGAAAATGATATGTCTGGCCGTGTACAAACACTCAAATACATTAGACAACCTATCAACTCTCTATATTGATTGTCAGAAACAATATCATTACATATCTGTAATTTAGAGTTAGGTACCATTGGTGTAGATACACCCTTAGCATTAAGCATTCCAAAACGAGACAACAATTTACGAATATAGTTAGATTGAGATAAACTTAAAGTTCCCTTAATCCTATCTCTATGTACAGTCATGCCCAAACAATTTTTTAATTCACCCAAGTTCTTTATACAAAAATTATTAGCCAACATGTCAATTAGATGGTTTTTATCATTTTTACAATTACTAAATATAAAAAAATCGTCAACATACAAAGCCAAGATTGTAATATTTTTGTTACATCTTTTGACATAAACACATGGTTCACACTTAGTTTGATAATAACTATTCCTAGTTAATAAACTATGTACAGTCTCATTCCATACTCTACTCGCCTGTTTAAGACCATAAATAGTCTTTTTTAATAAACAAACTTTATCATTGTCAACACTAAAACCAATTGGTTGTTCCATATAAATAGTTTCATTTAAAGTTCCATTTAAAAATGCGGTAGTAACATCTATATGTTCAATATCCATGTCAAGTTCATTTGCCAAGTTAAACAATATTCTTAAAGTAGCATGTCGGACAACAGGAGAGAAAGTCCTATTATAATCTACCCCCAGTTTCTGTGTGAAACCACGAGCAACCAATCGAGCTTTGAACCTTTCAAAGTTTCCAGAAGCATCTTGTTTAATTTTGTATACCCATTTTGACTTTACTATGTTGCTATTCAAGGGTCTATCAACTAATTGCCAAACATCATTCTTGATTAATGAATCATACTCATCTTTCATTGCAACTTGCCATTCATTTTTATTTACACTAGTTATAGCTTCGTCATAAGATTCAGGTTCATGAAAGATTACATCATTAGCAATACAACACAAATCAGTATCAAAGTCATCATACCTTTTGGGTAGAGTACCTCTGGTGCTCCTTACAGGTCGCTGAATGGTATCAGAAACTTCCTCTGAAACAGGCTCCTGTCCGACCCGCTCCTCACACACATATTCAGGTAAGTCATCATCAGGCTGCATAGCAACTGGATCCTCAACTTCCTCTAAAGCTGTATCAGGACCTGAAATCATTGTTTCACTTCTATGACTACCATTTTCATTACTGGAATTATTTATTAGATAATTGTGCGAATTCATTATAGGAACATTATCATTATTAAATGTTGAACTTTGACATTTAGTTTCAATAAAATGAACATTACGAGACTTTATAACCTTCTTAGGATTAAAAGGATCCACCAATCTATACCCTTTTGAATACTCACAGTAGCCAACAAAAATGCATTCCTTTGATTTAGAATCAAATTTACCCCTGCTACTACTATGTACAAGTGAAAAAACTTTACAACCAAAAACCCGTAGATGGCTCAGATCAACTTTATTCCCTGTCCAGATTTGCTCAGGCGTCGCATCAAGTAAAGCTGCTGTTGGACTGCGATTCTTAAGATAAATAGCAGTCATCACTGCTTCAGCCCAAAATCTCTTATCAATGCCAGATTCCTGTAACATGCATCTTGCTTTTTCAATTAGTGTCCTATTTAACCTCTCAGCAACACCATTTTGCTGTGGGCTATATGGTATAGTTGTTTCATGAATAATACCCTCATTTTCCAAAAACTTGGCAAATTTGATATTACAAAATTCACCACCATTATCAGACCTCAAACACTTGATCAAAAACCCAGTCTGCTTCTCTACATATTGTTTAAACTTAATAAAGTTTGACATAACCTCATTCTTAGATGTCATTAGATAACCAAAAGTCTTCCTGGAGTAGTCATCAGTAAATGTTAAAAGATATCTAGCACCTCCCCAGCTATACATCGACATAGGACCACAGACATCAGAATGTATTAATTCCAATAAATGTTTTGCACGCCTAGATTTACCATGAGGAAAGGATATTACCTTTTGTTTTCCTTCTATACACGGGATGCAGTTCTTGACTCCGCCATTATCTATATAAGAAATGCCAGATGCAAGACCATCCTTTAGTGCATTAAGGCCACGCAAACTTAAATGTCCAAGTCGCTTGTGCCATAACTCCAGTGACACACCAGATGTAACATTCATACAATCCTGTGAACAATCATAATTAGACACATAATCTAACCTATAAATACCATTGACATCAGAAGCAGTTACTATTCTATTATTATATTTGTCATAAACATAACATTTACCATTATAAAACCTTATATTTAATCCCTTGTCCGACATTTTACTTACAGATATTAAATTTGTTGAAAGATCAGGCACATACATTACATCAATTAAAGTCAGCATACAATTATTTACAAAGATATTTACATTACCTATACCATTACAGGCTAATGTATCACTATTTGCAATAGTTATTTGACTAGAGACATTGCTTAAACTAGTAAAATATTTTACATTATTGCACATATGCGACGTAGCACCAGAGTCAATGATCCAATCACATGATGTATAGGATTTTAAAGCATAACATGTTAACACCGAACCGTAGCTCTTCACATTCTTGTCACTTTTAAGTTTTCTATCATTTCTTAATTTATAACATTTTGCCTTCACATGTCCCACCTTTTTACAATAATTACACGTAACTGTAGCCTTTTTACTAACGAACACAACATCATTTGCTGCGGCAGTAGAGTCTTCAGTAGATTTCTTGCGAAACTCCTCCTGAAGCAAGCGAGCCCTCACTGCTTCACTATTTAATCCACTTGCCAAATTTACAGTCTCCATGCCAGAGACTAAAACATCATATTGCTGTGGTAATCCAGTTAACAATAATTCCGCAATTTCAGAATCCTCAATAGTACGACCAATATCTGATAACTGTTGTACGAGGGTCATAACACACTCAATGTATTCGGTCATAGATCTATGATTATTGTAGCTGGTATGATGAAGCTTACGCAGCAATATAACTCTTCTGTATAATCCTTTGTCCTCGAAGACATCTCGAAGTTTCTGCCATGCTTCTTTTGATGTAACAGCATTTCGTACGTGTTGAATGCAAGGCGATGAAAGTGACAAACAAATGCGAGCCAAAGCACGCTGATCACGTTCCGGATCCACATTGACTCCTTCAACGCAAGGCCATAATCCTTCCAAAGTCAATGCCATTTTCATTTGAAATTTCCATGTATTATAATTTTCCACGCCAACCAGTTTATCAAAAGCACTTCCAGTTCCCAAAAACATTGTGTGAGTTCTAGATTCTTCTGTAGTACGTTGCATCGGTAATTCCTGCAATGGCTGCCCTGATGGCCCCGATGTGCAAACTGTCTCGGTCTCCCGCTGCGACATAGCCTGGTCCCATAACCTGTTGAGGTTCGTAGATCGCCAGGAGACGGCGTAAGGAAATATTACATGAGGGATTAATTAAATAATAAAAGATTCAAATTGTTATCACAATGGTACGACAACACAACACACGTCGTCCATAGAGAATTTAATATCGGATGTGCTCACCATAGACAATCACATAATACTGTTTAATATATAATAAAAGGCAAATGTATTGGGTCGTGCATGCAACATCAATTATTATAAAGTGTACATATTTAACATTTTCAACTTGCTACCGGTTGCTATAGCGATTGCGTTGCGCAATTGATTGTTAGTTGCAAATTTTTAGCTGATAAGCTTGCAGAGAGCCGTAAGGCTTCCGTGAAGTTAAAAAATATTATATAAAATCTTGTAATTAAACCACCTGACTGATTAGTGCTTTTGAAATAAACTAACGACCCGCCCTCGCCTTCGCACGGATACAATATGAATACCTACGTAAATACGCTTATAACTACTTATCTATTAGAGATAGATATATGCTACCGCGGACTTTTTTGTAGATCATTTTATTCTACACAATTATTTCTTACATGATTTTGTTATATCTCTGTCGGATTAGACAGCATACGCGATGATAACTCGGTGGGTTTAACTTTTTTCCCGACTTGAGTCACTTATACTGTTAATGCTGAGCTCCTAAACATGATAGGTTCATCTATCTATACTAATATTATAAAGAGGAAAAATTTGTAAGTTTGTTTGTAATGAATAGGCTCAGAAACTACTGGACGGATTTTTATCATTCTTTCACCATTAGAATGCTACATTCCTCTTGAGTAACATAGGCTATATACCATCACGGCATGACGACGAAAACGGGGTGGGCAGAGGTGAACATGACAAAAGCTATGTATGAAGTGTATGTTTGCCAACATTCTGAAATAGACACGTACGAAGTCGTGGGAAACAGGATAGTGGTAGGGGTAGGGGTCGGGGTAGGGTAAGGGTAGGGGTAGTGCAGGTTTTATTTTGTTCGAAAATATCCACGGGCGAAGCCGGGGCGCGGACAGCTATGTTTAATATTCGTAAACCTTCCCGATTCACTGACAGACAGACAGACGCGGCGGCGTTTGTTTTATAATTGATCTAGTAGTAACAGAGTAAACATAAGTGTCCACTTTTAGCCGCCGTTGCTCATATTGCTGCACTTATTGGAGATTTGTCACTTCTTTAACAGATGTATATATCCACAGGTGTTATCCCGCTGGCCGTTATTCGGTTCATCATTTTTCGCGGTGCGTCGTGTGACAGGAGGCGGGCCGGCCGAGTGGAGAGAGTTCGTGTTAGCTCTCAACAGACGAGGCGTTCATCTACTGGACCCGCACACACACGACACTGATACACACTGGCCGTACTCCGAGCTCATCTCTACTAGAAAGGTATATTTATAATATTTACTTTTGGCTCACAACACACATTAGCCCCGTCCTATCTCAGGGAAACGGCAATCAAAGCGGGAGCTGCGGCGGAAATAGCAGAGTCTAACAAACGGCGCAAATATAGTTCAATTATTGAAAACTACAAATTTGTGCTGTTTGGTGTAGAAACTCTAGGTCCGTGGGGTTCAAATGCCAACAATTTTATTAAAGATGTATCCCCTCGACTGATCATCTCTTCTGCTGACAAGAGGGCTGGCTCCTTCCTCGCTCAACGAATCAGCATCGCGATTCAGCGGGGAAATGCAGCCAGTATTCTTGCCGCTATTCCACGCGGACCTGGTTTATTTAGTTATTTTTTATCTTTTGATTTGATTTAAGGCTCTCAAGAGCATAGTGTGATGTTTTAAACCTTCCTCGAGCTTTCGGAGGAGTATGGCAACTAACTTGTGACACGGGAATTTTATATATTAGGGTCATTATTCATAAACGTATTTTAGCAAAGTTTTTGTTAAAATGTGTTTTGTTTCTTTCTATTATTAGTAAAGACAGGTTTGTTAGAGAGTGACAAAACATATTTTAACTAAAACGCTTCTAAAATGTGTTTATGAATATGGCCATAGATGTATACCTAGAAAATAGAAATTCTGATTACCTATTGGAGATGTTTCATTATTAGTTATCACATATTATCAAGAAAAATAATCAAAATAAGCTAGGAACGACAGAATCTTGATTTAGGGACATACATAGTACAAAATAGAATTTTGAAAAGTGTTTTATTCTGTGCTAGCTTTCCGACATATATCGAAGGATAAAAATTAGCCTATTTCTGTACAAAAAATCACGTTGAATCATTGCTCCGTTTCGACATGAAAGGGACAAACAAACACATTCGCATGTTAGTTAGGTTTGCCGCCATTTTAAAATTTGCACTCGAAGGCCTTGTTTTTAAGTTATGTGTTATGGGTACAAGGTCATAGGTACAAGGAATTTAATTGGTGGTTTTTTTTTTATTACAATTACATATTTACTTACTGTATCCATTACTCTTTCAAATATTGCAGGTTCGCTCCGAGGACGGAACCCTGTTCCTGGACGTGAAATGTGGCTCGTTGTTACAACAGCGAGTTACGCGACTACAAGCTGAACAAGCGCACGAGGTGGCGAGACTGGTGCGCCAGTACGTCGCTCTACAGAGAGATACAAGACACGATCATGAACGACATTAGACTATGGTGAGTATTGGTGAGGGCACATGCGGTTACATCTAGATTTAGCCAGGCCAGTTTAGCGTCGTCGTATTCTTCTCTGTGGTACGAAGTAGCATTTACCGGGCACAGGATGATCAATATAAATTATACATTAACAACACACCTTTCACTGGAACAGATTAGGTGTCACTTTTTTAACAGTAGTAGTAAATATCTGTTATTCTTAGAAGCGGGCGCCGGCTTTAAGTGCCCTCCAAAGCACGAGGAGTCGATTAAAGCACATATTTGGTGCTTATAATTTTTTTTAAGGAGTGGGAATTGAATCTGCGTGACCTCCCGGTTTCAAGACAACGCTCTAACCAATAAGAAGAAGATATAAATTAATTAATTTAATAAAAAAGCCTCTAAGTGTGGTTTGTCGGTTTATGTACCTTAGTTTAAAAAAAACCATTGGTACATTTTACCTAGATTTTACCCCAGATTTTCATATTTTTTTCACGGATCATCATTACCTACATTATTTCAAAGTAACGTAGATATTGTTCTGGTTCTGGGGAAATAACGAAAGTATATTTGTTTTTTTTTGTTACAGATTTAGGAGAATGTTTTCCAGAAGAGAACTGAAGTAATTGGATAGGTACTTAGTCCATACATTCCGTCCACCAAGATCTGATTTTAACTAAATCTCAGACATTTTTTCATTTGCAAACTCTATTGTTATTATTTTAGTACTAAATTTTTATTCTATTTAGTGAATCTCTAGTTGAAAAGAAAATAAAATGTATGTGCAACACTAGGAGTTATTTTGTTGCTATTTTCTTTTCATAAGAGTGTATGTTAATGAAAGATATTATATATTAATTATTTTATTAGTTGTAAGTGTGTATAAGTAAGAATATTATCAAACTTTGAGCAAATTTTGTTTATTTTACAACTTCTAAACAATGCATGTTTTATCATTAGATTTTGTGTGAACTTCTTTGCAGCTTTCAGCTCTTTGTATGAGAATTTTATTTTATCCTTATGTATTCTCTGAAAATTTACGTTAGTTTTGAAAATAACAATTTTAATTACTTTTTTTCTTACATATTTTCCACAAGAGAGTACAGTATTGTTAACTTATTTTGAGATCAAAGGTGCTAACTAAAGAGAATCCCCTATAAAATGTATTCAATAATTATGAAATAGGCCATTACCGTGGTCTCAGTCATGTATATTTTATAATAATGTTAAATATTATTACGCGTACATTTTAAATTGAAATTTATTATAAACATCAAGTTAATAAATGATTTTTGTGTATTCTATAAGCCTGAAGTTTTATTACCTACCTATGTACACCCCGCCCCAGGCTTCCTACATAAACACGCTTATAACTACTTATCTATTAGAGATAGATATATGCTGCCGTGGACTTTTTTGTAGGTCATTTTATTGTACACAATTCTTTCCTACATCATTTTGTTATATCTCTGACGGATTAGAATGCCATGAAAACTCGCTGGAGCTAACTTTTTTCTATCTAATAGTATCGGTTCAGTAGTTTTTGCCAAAGGTCACAGACAGACAGACGTAGCGGGAGATTTTGTTTTATAATATGTACCTAGTGATTTTTCCCATAGTTGCATCATTTTAGGACTATGAGCATAATTTTTTTTATATTGGGAATAATAATTACTTTTTTTTTTACATAAAATTTGTTTGAGATATCCTTTCTACACCTAGGTATTACAGATATTTTCAAATACATGTATATTAAAATTCTTCCAACATTTAACTGTAAGTATTTCTTTCTATATTCTTTTCTTCTAGATCCATGAAGGTCCATATATTCCATATAGACATCAATACCTAATAATAATTTATGAATATTTTTAATACACAGAAAAACCCTAAATTAATTTAATAATAAATTCATGGGAGGGGCGATAAGTTACGTGCTTTTCCAAACATACGTTTCCGGCTCATATTCTCCAGGCTATGTTCTCCTGGTACTTTATATAAAATTCAGTCAATAACAAATTTTACAACCCTAACAGGTTTGTTTAGAAAATGACTCTAAATCTCATGTTCTCCTGGTACCTACTTTATATGAAATTCAGTCCATTTCAAATTTTACAATTACAAACTACCCTGTTTATTTAAAAAATGACTTTCTAAACCCCATGTTCTCCTGAAATTTTACAAACTACCCAACAGGTTTGTTTAGAAAATGACTTTCTTAATCCCATGTTCTCCTGGTACTTTATATAAAATTCAGCCCATATCAAATTTTCTGCATTATTGTTTAGAAAATGACTTTCTAAACCCCATGTTCTCCTGAAATTTTACAAACTACCCAACAGGTTTGTTTAGACAATGACTTTCTTAATCCCATGTTCTCCTGGTACTTTATATAAAATTCAGTCCAATCAAATTTCACAAACTACCCAACAGGTTTGTTTAGACAATGACTTTCTTAATCCCATGTTCTCCTGGTACTTTATATGAAATTCAGTCCATATCAAATTTCACAAACTACCCAACAGGTTTGTTTAGACAATGACTTCCCAACAGGTTTGTTTAGATTTGTTTAGATAATGACTTTCTTAATCCCATGTTCTCCTGGTACTTTATATAAAATTCAGCCCATATCAAATTTCACAAACTATCCAACAGGTTTGTTTAGAAAATGACTTTCTTAATCCCATGTTCTCCTGGTACTTTATATGAAATTCAGTCCATATCAAATTTCACAAACTACCCCAACGTTTGTTTAGACAATGACATTCTTAATCCCAGAAATTCAGTCCATAAAATTTCACAAACTACTTCTACATACCTATTTGTTTAGAAATTGACTTTCTGGTAGGTACTTGCGTCAAGTAGGTACCAGGACAATAAAGTTTGGGAGCTAATATAATAATAATAAAATAAAATAGAAACTCACTAATAAACGTTGCATAAAATTATGCAATATTTTGTCTCTTTGTCTTTGTTTGTTAGCTACGGATCGACGTGATTTTTGGTTAGGTTAGGTTAGGTTAGTTGATAGTTGGATGACCCGAGAGTTATTTTTTATCCCAGAAAATTTTCAGGGTGAAGCCTGGGCGGAAAGCAAGCTATAAATCCCTGTGAATGCAAGGAAGACACATTGAAGGTTAGCGCATTGGTTACGCTCCTTGACAATTTCTCACGCTAACAAAAACTGTCTTTTGTATGTGACGACTGACGACGCGACGGTGTGTGCAGTGGCGGAACTAGGCATATAGCTTTTGTCGGCAGTTCCTCTTGCGATGATTTCAGTGACCATTTTCAGGGATATAAAGAAAATTAGTTTCAACATATTTTTGTATTTATTTAGTAGGTACTGCACACCGAATGTCAAAAGGCTCTGTACCTACTTATTTTGTTAATTTGACGACATATTTATTGGTCTAGCATTTGAGCCAGAGGAGAAAAGGATGGATGATAAATAAACAAAAAATTCAGATTTGTGAGGGTTAAGTCATATTAACATATTTATTGAATTCTTTGTTGCACAAACATATAAAAATTTATTACAAAAAACATTCACTGACACATTCTGTGACATCAGGCTGAAAAAGTTATAACTTTAAAAAATCCTTAGGCTCTATAGGGGGGGCAGCTACCCTGCGACGCCCTTGACTATTATATAATAAAATTTAAGTAATTGGGTTTTCATAGATCCCGTGTGATCAGACTTGTATGAAGTGCGTATTATACGATATAATTAAGTTCATTAGTCTGAGGTTTCAAATAAGTCATGTTACCTATAGTCGGCACTGCCAGTGTACTTGCAAGGCCACAGTGGCTACAAGCTAGGATGGCTCATGAGATTATGACTCGTACACATTATGCATATTTTATGTTTGTTTGGGAACAGCTTGGACCTCACACAATAGCACACGCGGTAATGCGTCTTGTTATGGTCATAGGAAAATGTGTCCCAATCCATTCAAACTATGGAGACTTGGCCATCATAACAGGTGGCTAGTAGTATGCGTTCCTTCATGGATACATTGCTACTGACCCTAGTGTACCCACATTCTCATTTTGAAGTTATAGAGGAGAAGAAACCTAGCATCTAGGACGAGCTTTTATCATAATCGCTGTCGAGACAATTTTAATGGGAGTTGATACGTCATCATCTGTGTCATAAATTTACAATAAACTTTCGAAGAATTACGTGATCATTACGTTATTTTGACAGCGTCTTTATTCTTATTTGAAAAAAAATTACAATAATGTGTACTTACAGGTACAGGGGAGTTAGCATACATTTTGACAGCGACACTTTCGTTTCGGTCGAATGGCCTTGAACAGGCCAAAACGTTCATGTCCAACAAGGCCCGGCCAGTGATAGCCCGGGGCCGAGAGGTCCGGCCCAACAATGTGCGGGCAAATTCCGTGTACCTGTCTTTGTCCGGCCAAGCAAATTGCTCGGCATTCTTGTGCAGGACATACCCGGTCCGAGAATGTCCGGCCCAACAATGTGCGGGCAAATTCTGTGCCCGGCATAGCAAATTTGCACGCACATTGTTGGGCCGGACCTCTCGGCCCCGGGCTATCTCTGGCCGGTCCTTGTTGGACATGAACGTTTTGGCCTGTTCAAGGCCATTCGACCGAAACGAAAGTGTCGCTGTCAAAATGTATGCTAACTCGGCCGGACGGTTCTTGAGCGCTCGACGAAAAAGTGGGGGATTGTTTGCGCATATGTATTATAATTCGAGTTCAATATAACTTGTATATTTATTATAAATTGTTTTATTGGTGTTTGTTTTTACTATTGCTTTTTACTGCTGGTAAAATTAAAATTAATACTTCATACCGTCAAGCAGACCCAAAAATAGTGTTCTGCGCATCTAACGGCCACCGCTCAAGAACCGTCCTGGTACCTATACTTACCTACCTACCTAATAAAAGTATCTGCCTAAAAATCATGGGAAGTCAGGCTCGTTTGCTAGTTTACATTATATGGAGCAAATGTCCTCAATGTATTTATATTTATTTAATAGTCAGTAGAAATAAATCAAATTAATGTATTGTACGAGTAATTAAGTTCGTGTGAATTGTCATAAAAATTAATTAACAAACCGGTATTTTTCAACGTAAGTTTAATTCAAGCAAAAAACCTTCATTAGTTAGATTGGTTGGTATCTTGAAACATAAATATAACTTCGCACTTCTGAAAATAAATACATACTTACTTAGGTACTACCTAAAGGCAGCGACAGGCTTTGCTGCCGGAAATACCAATATACCTAATAAATTGATATCAACAAAATACCTCTACCACTTGTATTGTATCCCAGTGGGAAACAGGGGAGAGGGGCTCGGGCTCGTGTCAAGATTTTCAGAGGAGTTTAGAGTAGTCACAGGCACTACACAGGCAACAATAAACCCAAGACTAAACTACAAAAAACAACTTAGAAGAAATCTATATATGTACTTAAATAAAAATTAAATGCTTCGTTGGAAAGCCATCACTTGAGAATGGCAGGACCGATTGGAAAATTCGGGAAAAACTGAAAGTGCTTTTTTCTATGGGATTTTTTCATGATTCTAGGGGATAAAAGTTAACATGGGTTCCACGGGCAAAGCCGGGACGAAAAACTAGTAGTAAAATTAAAACATATGGAAATGGTTTGCGTGGGGAAGGCGCATGGATCCGCCAGTGGTGGGAAAAGTGACACATTATCTTTAGTAAGACTTAAATTGTAGATATGTAGTATATTTTTCAATGACGGACGTAATTTGAACATGACCTCACAGAATTGGCCCCCAGCTAAATACTCACAAACACTACGTTTGTGTTTAAAAGTGTTAAAAGAAAATTGCAACACGGACTGATAACGCGTCCTCCATTATCGTAGTTTCACGAGTACAAGTTAAAATGTTTTGAAATTCATTCATTCATATACTCTTGGTGCAACGTTTAATATTAAAACTATATTGAATTTATAAAATTATTTAAATTATTATTTTCTGAAAAAACTGTTTCGGGAGCTGTAAGGCAATTCGTGAAAAATGAAAAAAATACATCATCGCCTTCATAAGTTTGACCTATCAAGATTGGTCAAAAATTTTTATTTATTTAAAACTAGCTTAGCCCATATTAACTTTCATAATATAATTAATTAATGTTAATTATGGTCTCACGGACTTTCCTGCATAAAAAGTGCAGGCAGGCTTTCTCGCCACAGCTCCCTCAATGATACCATCAAAAGGGCTCTTGCGTGAATAGACGTCCCTGCTCTCCTAGAGCCAACGGGAATAATCCGGGAAGACGGCAAGTGACCCGATGGAATGACTCTGATTCCCTGGGAGCGAGGTCGGGCCCTTGTATGGGATGCTACGTGCGTGGACACATTAGCCCCGTCTCATCTCAGGGAAACAGCAATCAAAGCGGGAGCTGCGGCGGAAATCGCAGAGTCTAACAAACGGCGCAAATATAGTTCAATTATAGAAAACTACAAATTTGTGCCATTTGGTGTAGAAACTCTAGGTCCGTGGGGTTCAAATGCCAAAAATTTTATTAAAGATGTATCCCCTCGACTGATCATCTCTTCTGGTGACAAGAGGGCTGGCTCCTTTCTCGCTCAACGAATCAGCATCGCGATTCAGCGGGGAAATGCAGCCAGTATTCTTGCCACTATTCCACGCGGACCTGGTTTATTTAGTTATTTTTAATCTTTAGATTTGATTTAAGGTTTTTATATTAATAAAAAAAAATTACGTACATACCCATTATGGTCTGGATCGTACAAAAATCACATAGATAAAAGCACTTTCAGTTTTTCTCTAATTCTCCTATTTTCCGGGCAAGATTTTGAAATTTTTTTTTCCTAAAAACTATATCGAACACCATTTATATATTTCTAAGGATCGAACATTAAAAAAAAAATAGCCAAATCGGTTCAGCCGTTCTTAAATGATGCGCCCACTAACGAACAGCATTATTTTTTATTAGCGGACTTCAAAAAAAGTAGGAGGTTCTCAATTCGTCGGAATCTTTTTTTTATGTATGTTTTCCGATTAGGTACTTGAAGACGCCTGGACCAATTTGGATTTTTTTTTGTTTGAAAGGGTATACTAGCCAGGTGGTCCCGTGGTCATCAGGCCTGACCTGATGATGATGATGGGATCCTGAAGAAATCGAGAACTCTTCAAATTTTATAAGCACACTAGAAGCGATTTGGGCATTTATTTTTTTATAGTGACTTGTGCATTTGCTTTCGGAAAGCACACTTTTCAGTGCATAATTTTTGAAGTCGGTACCTTTTTTTAGGCAATTATTATATATATTTATAGATTATATTACTAATGGCGGAGGTTGCGAGGCGGAGATCAAGAGGCGTTGTGTCATGGCGAGATCGGCTGTGGAGCGGCTCGGGAAAATTTGGAGAGACAACAGAATAACCAAAAACACCAAGGTTCGACTAATGAAGTGTCTAGTCTTTCCAATTTTCTTGTATGGAGCGGAGACATGGACGATCCGAATGCAGGACCGAAGGAAGATGGATGCCTTGGAGATGTGGTGTTGGCGGCGTCTTCTGAGAGTAAGCTGGACCGCACATCGTACCAATGTCTCCATACTAAAAGAGCTTAATATAAAACAGAGACTCTCGTCTGTGGTACAGACGCGAATTCTGAAGTTCTTCGGCCATATCACTCGCAATGAAGACTCAATGGAGCGGCTAGTGGTGCAGGGCCGAGTCGAAGGCAGGAGGTCTCGCGGTCGTTCCCCTACCAGATGGACTGACCTCATTAGATCAGTGACAAATTGTTCAATAAATAAATGTTCCCGTGAGGCTGTCAACCGGAACCGATGGAGGGAAATCGCAGGAGCGGCGGCAGCGTTCCGGAGTGATTCATAATCACGACCACTCTGTCAAGAGTGCACGACTGGGAAGAAGAATTATATAGATGACATTGTTTTTTTTTCAATTTACGTTCAGTGAATAAAATGTTTCGTTCTCGCTTGATTATTATTTTAATATAGGATTGTCTAACTCCCATACAATAACATAGTTTACAATGAAGTCAGGTTGTGAGTTGTGATCATTACCCAAGTGTCATTATTTTCAAATTACATCTAATTTGTAACAAACCTTCGGTACAATGAACTTCAACTTCCTTAACTTAAACCAAACACATCTCAATAATCAAATTCAACCTTTTCAATCAAAATGTGTCACACATAATAACAAGATAATTGTTTTAATGACACCAAAATAAAACACAATGGTGTGTTAAATATTTCCTTTTATTAAAAACTGGATTCATGTAAAATTACTTTCAAGGTAAACTTGCCTTCAATTTTAAATAATAAACCATGGCACCTACACTAAAATATAATTCGCGCCTAACAAGTTGAGACCTCTCATGCGGAAAATATATGTAGGACAACATATACGAACAATCATTGCAAAACGCCTGCTGAAATTCCTGAAGGAAATAGGTATGGGTGAACTACACTGAAAAACAGAGATCACAATAAGCCTATTTTGACTGCAGTGATACAGCACAAAATAACACTGAAATAGCTCTAATCCCAAATAATAATATCTAATGTATACTACCTAGCGTTCAATTTGGCTTTGGCGCGCATTATTATAAACGGGCGAAAGTACACAATGTACTTGTGGTCGACACTATGCTTCTCAAATAAAAAAGGTAGACCATGGTAATCCATGATAAACACTTCCAATTCAAATGTAAGTAACATGGTTATAAAATATGACGCTGAGTTGAAGGGAAAAGGTGGGCTGCTAAGAATTCGGGTCCTACTGAAAAAGACATACGAAAAATGAGAATATTTAAAAATACATGTAAGATTAATTGTCCGACTTAATATATTTACATCGTTGTCTTTCATTCACATCACATTTTCTGGCAGTAGGTATATACGCACGCATCCGTGATAACGACATCTATAGCTAAACATAAAGACATTGTTAATGTGTAGGGCTGTGTCTTGGAGTTCTACCATCCCGTCTATCCGGCCATCTTTCCGCAGCATACTGTACGTAGCCTGGGTCAGTAGGGGTGCCTGAAGCTCTACCATCCGTCTCCCCACCCTCACGTTCTTCTATAGGCTCCATAGGGAACACGCCAGGTGTATCAGCCCTGCGCGAACGACTGGAACCCCTCAAATAATCCTCGAGCTGATCCAAAGTGGGAGTGGTCACTGATCGATGTCTTGACGGAGAGCGAGACCGTCTTTTACCTTCGTAAGTTGGCGATATATCTTCGTATAAACTACGCAGACGTCCAGACTTCACTTTCGCGAAGAGAGGGGTCTGCAATTCTGGCAAATATTCCTCTTTAACAGGCAACCCGCCATCTACAGTGTCCAGGTAATCTCGGTAATATCTCTCGTTAAACTTGGCTAACTCTCGTTCGTAATGAAGCCTGCCAGGTTCAGCTAAAGGGTCGGACAATCTCACGTAGTTGCCTCCTTCTAAACCATTACGTAAGGAACCGAATTTAGATTTCTCCAAAAAATCCTTTTCTGGACTATCGTCAAATTTGGTGTAGCCATGTTTCGGCCGCTCAAACAGCACCGATTCGTCTTTTCGTAGTTTTTCAGGCTTACTTTTCTCGATGTCGCTAATTTTTTCGAAAATTACAGTTGTTTCTTTTGGTTTTTCGTTCAAGATATGTCCATTGCCGATATGGTGATTAGGCGTCGAAGTAACTAATGCTACAGGTGCTACTATTTCTGTTTGCGAATGATGTGTAGCGGTATAAGTTCTGGGGGCCATCAGATCTATTAAGAAGAGAGCCGCAACGAACAGCGATAGAGCACCGAGTATACCAGCGTTCACGACCAGAGTGTGCGGTATTGAGTCTATAGAAGCTAACTCTAGACCACCTGAAACGGAAAAAATCACATTGCTCGATTCTGAAGAAAATTTCCTTTTAAATATCATGCATATCTGAATATAACAACAACCATTCATAGCAAAAGCAGAAACAATTAAGATAATACTTTAAGCAAAAGAGTATCTAGGGTTCCGTGGCGACAGTTGCTTATAATCATTGCCTGGCCACAATTGCTAAGACCCAGCTGATGGGAATTTGTCCAGGTTGCTTGAAAAGTACAGTATTAGTCTTACCAAGAACTAGGAAGAACAGCATGCCCATTCCCAAGAGGAAGCTCTCCAGGATCCTGCGACCGCGAGGTATTTCTTGAAACACTCGACCCAGGATCAGGGCGAACGTTATGATCACGTAACCTATAAAAATATACCACATTATCCTGTGCACAAGAAGGGCACGTAAATACGGTAACCGCACTTCTTTCAAATATAATAGATTAAAAATGTATCTACCTACTATAATGTACCTATTATAGTAGGTAGATATGAATACAGACCTCCATAGACGGCATCAGCAAAGGCCCCGCCAACAGAATCCCAAGTAACAGAGTTGAGTAGGGACCACTCTCTCGAGTACTTCTGTAGTAACAATCCCAACCGAGCTTCGTCATCTTGAGACACCCGCTTGGCCACCAAACATGCGATACACGCCAACTGGGAAATATACACAGGTGATCCATTGGCGTAGGTTCTGAATTGTCTAACTTTTAGCCCACGCACTGGTCCGTTATCTCACAGATAATTTTCGGCCCGGCCGCCGTATGATCGAGATTGAAGACAGGCCACACATTAGCAATGTAAATCATACGATCTAGACACACACAAAATTCGATTAAACAAAGGGGTGTGGATGTGTGTGTGTGACAGATCGAAATCAACCACAAATACAACATTTGAAAACGGATGGTGGATTGCGCGATAAGAATTGGACGTGTCATGTGGTCGATTTCGGTGGACCGTATGGCGGCGTGCTGGTGATTGGACGAATGAGTGGACACCTTTAGACAGTTTAGATAAGTACTAGCTTTCTGCCCCGCCTTCGCCCGTAGACGAAAATGTAAAAAAAAATGTCCAAAATGTAGGCAGCTGTATGATAGTGAAAGAATTTTTGCAATCGGCCCAGTAGTTTTTGAGTTTGAACCCAATGAACTCAAACTATGGGCGCCGGTTTTAATTTTTGTCCGAAGCACGAGAAGTCTATAAGCAGGTGGGTCCTAAGTACGGTGACTGTTATTTTATTTATGAACTAGCTTTCAGCCCCCGGCTTCGCCGGTGAATAAATAACATATTTTCCCTATAGCACTCGGGGATAATTTAGCTTCCCATTTGTGAAATAATGTTCTGAATCGGATCTGAAGTTTCAAAGATTACCCCCTACAAACTTTACCTCTTTATAATATTAGTATAGATTATAAAAAATCCTTCTTTTATAACAGACTAAACTTCTAGGTCAACTTACTAAATGTAGAATGTAGACCCTGTTACTGGTGTTTCTGGTCACGCGTTTTCTGTCTGTTCGGACGAATACTCTACCAGACTGATGTCACTAGGTAATTATTATTTAATCTATGCTAGGGGGCCTCAGTTCAAACAGAGCCTCACTGAAATCCCTTCGAATAGGTACATCTGAGGTACAAAGATAATGCTAAATAACTGTATATAGCTTGGACTAAGTTTATTGAAGAAAGTAGAAGAAAATATACTTGATAGATGGTAATGACACCCGAAGAAACCACCAATCTTGACCCATTTTTACGTGGGGAAATCTTTGTCATCATGGATACTTACTCCACTCCCTAGTTCCCTACTTGACTCCGGGCTCGGTCCCGTCACCAAAAATAACTGCGCACGGTATCATCCAAATCCGTACCATCAGCGGTTTCTATAGATCTCTAATTAACTTTAGAATTATTCAGACAGTTGCAAATGACATGTAATTTTTTACCTGCTGTGAGTCAGCGTCGTTCAACCATATACATTGATAATCAACTCATTAAAAGTCCAGTCATCTAACTAGCCAACACTATTAAACATCACGCTGACTACCCTAGGGGGTGAATTAGGGTCAAGCACGTAGCCAGGATTTTCCGTCGGGGGGGTTTAACCACCAACCAAGCCATTATTTTGAAAAATAAAACACAAAGTCCGACTTTACCTTTTATTGCATCTTTTCTGCAATAGGTCAATATCCTAGCCACAGATAACTCTATTATGATCCTAGCTTGCTTGACGCGACCTCATCAGCTCAGCTGAACTGATAGTAATTACCTACTTTTTAAAATTCTCAGTTTTCTCGGTTTTTAAAACCTATAGAATAGACACTAATGTCCACGTCGTGTCAAACAGAAAACCATAGTAGTAAAAACAGCATAGACATTTTGACAGAGGCTTAAGTAGGCCACACATTGGTCCGGCATCGCCGCACCGAACCCGTTTGTTACAAGAATTGGACGAGTCTGTGCTCAGTTTCGGTGGACCGTACGGCGGCGCGCCGATGATTGAATGAATGGGTGGGCACCTTTAGAGAATGCCAAACCAAGCAATTGTCGACTCAATAACCACAATAAAATCATCGATAGAGAATAGGGCCGCAGGTGCAAGAGGACACTATTACTACTTACAAGATATAAGGGCCGTGAATATGAATATGTCGTTATTCATCAGGTCATCATCTCACCATCATCAACCGTTAGCACCTAACTATATGTATCTATAAAACACCGTGGGAGCGCCCTTGACCCGGTTGTTTGTCACATACTTTATAAACAAACACTATAAAGACGTGATCTGCATTCTATGTTTACTATACGGTGGGATTTAAATTATTGCATTTAATTCAAATTTAAGTTGATTTAAACCTTTTTAGTCAATCTTTCATACTTCAACCAAAATGGCAAAATTAAAGGTACAATCGCCGAGCATGTATGAAAGGTATGATTAATATAAAAGAAGCGAAAGAGGTATGTCAGGATCGTAGCAAATGGCTTTCGATTGTCTCTGCCTACACCTCTTAGGATAAAAGGCGTCATGATAGATAGGTAGAAATGTATATGAAACTGAGAGAAATTGTAAAAAATACCAAGGGCGAGTTCAAATCTGTTGTGCCAAAAATGCCAAGGACAAATATTCTTGTGCTTCAGACAGCACGTAAAGTCGACAGGATTGTTTACATGCACTAAGGTCTGACTAAGTTTGATGCCCCTGTATGGAGCAGGAACAAATTAACGCGAGCCCGACTCACACTTGGCCAGTTTTTATTATTTGTATGCATTATAGTTACTAGTTAGACGTTTGTATTGCCATTATTAAGATCACACACACGTTTATTTCAAATGTCTACCATGATTCAAAAGATACAGCCCTGCGACAGACGGACGGACGGACACAGCGGACGTATACCATACTCCACGAATTACGATACAAATTCCACGGGATTTGATGGGATTCAACTAGGGGTGTGCGAATAGCGTTCGAATCGGCGAATTCGATTTTTCGAATTATTCGAAGTTCGACGAATAATTCGAAAAAAACGAATAATTCGAAAAATTTCGAATAATTCGAAAATGTTCGAATAATTCGCGAGTAATTCGAATAATTCGCGAAGTATCGAAATATGACTGGATTTTCTATTGTTTTCAATTTAAATTCCATCACATGTATCAAAATATATTTCTTACTTTTTGATTTAAATTTGTGTAATCATATTTCATCGTTTTAAATAAAATTAATTTCATATTTGAATATCGAACATAACAAACCCTAAATTTAAAATATTCAAAAATTCGCGAATAATATAACAATTCGCGAATAATTTAGAAAGAAATTCGATATCCAAAAAAAATCGAATTATTCGAAATTTTTCGAATTATGCGATTTTTTTTAATTATTCGGGAACGAATAATTCATAAGTTCGAATTATTCGCACACCCCTAGATTCAACTGTTCATGATGTACCTAGGTACTGATTTTATAAGTTTCTACTTTTCACCCAGTCTTTTTCACATATTTCGATTAGTGTTCATTCTCTTCGAGTTATGACCTATGCGATGGAATCTGTCTACTTTAAAAAAGTAAATACGGAACCCTAAGGTCAAGGCCGATATTGTAAGAGCGCACAACCTTGTTGAACATACTAAGTTAGTAGAACAATTAGCATATCAACAGTACTTTTCATTGACACTACATTTCTGTAAAAAAAAATTACTTTTGTACAAATACGACTCGCGCGCTAAAGGGTTTCCGTATCTATTAGATATATAATGCGCTATCGCAGTTTTATGTAGATCATTTAATTACACCATTATTCCCTACATAAGTATGTTACATCTCTTGATGGATTGTATATATAATTTTGTTTTCGTGTTACGGTTCCAGGGTACCCAGCGGAAGACCAAGTCTCCCTCGTTTGGGCGATGGTATTTGTGATTGTGAGGCTATACCTAACGAGTGGCCAGTTCTGTTGAGGTATATTTAGATGGAACAGCCTCGTGTGGTTTGTCGGATTATGTACTATCGCGGTCAAGGGAGCAGTCCCACCGTAAGGTCTAATTTCATGTGTACATTTCATATTATTTTTATTCTTACATCAAATGTTAATACATACGTGATTTTGTTTCAACCTCAAAGTCTACTCACGTCAAATTGGTCACAGAGTATCTGTTTATAATTAGTTTATCAACAACACCAACTTCATGTAGCAGTCAGTATAGCTTTTACTAACATTTTAGGAATACCAGAAAATAAAACAGATTTTTAATAAGTATAAAATTTAATTAAATATAATAAAATAAAAATAATATTAATAACGCGTGTAACTTCCATTCTGGGCAATAACTTCTTGCAACCTGTTTCTCATAGAGCCCACTAAATTCGCACACAAATCAGTGCCTCTGATATCATCCCATACTTGCATAACATGTTGTTCCAATGCCGCTTGTTGTCGTTCATTGCGTGCATCCCACCTCTGAACCATTAAACCCCATAAGTTTTCTATGGGGTTTAAATCAGGGGACCTAGCTGGCCAGGGTATAATGCGTATATCGCCGTGTTGATTAAACCACTCACGCACACGGTGCGCTCTATGTATCGGACTATTGTCCTGCACAAAAGTAATTTCAGCATGTTCTTCTGCCGGATACACAGATCGCACCGTGGGATACATGCTTTCTGACAACACATCGATATACTTAGCGGCATTGAAACGTCCATGTATGGGTACAAGTTCACCCGGGCCGTCTGCACTCATCCATCCCCATATATTAAGACATATACGACCAGACTCTGTGTTCGGTACAACATATCGCTCTTCGTAGCGTGTATTATTGCGCCGCCATAAATGTAAACGGCCTGTCTGGCTGGATTTAAAATTTTTTTCGTCCACAAATATTGCTGATGACCAGTCATGATCAAGGTATTCATAGGCGAAAGCCAGCCTTGCGGCTTTGTGAGCCTCCGTTAACTGCACTTTTGTTGCGTACCGTCTGTGGTGTAGCCCCTCCGCATGAAGCGCACGTCGGACAGTCCGAACAGAAGTGCCGAATTGTTGAGCAAACTGGCGAGTTGGGGTAAATCCAAATTGCTCGTAATCGTCACGCATCAAAATACGTTGATTATTATTAATTAGCGGTATCATACCCGGTCGGTTTCTGTGGGCAAGTGTATGTTCATTTTCCCATCTAAGAACCCAGCGTCGCACCGTTTTCCTTGTTACTCCCGTCCGTTCGGCTATTTGCGATATATTGAATCCTTCATCATGAAGGCCAACAATTCTGGCTCTTAAAGCAATATCAATATTTCTTTGCATGATAATAATATATTTGTAATATTTTTTTATTAACAAGTGACAAGTTTATGACTTTATTTTGAGTCAATTTGACAACTATTTTTTTAAGCATAATATGTAGGTACTGACAACAATAATCTCTTTTTATAAGAAAGAGATAGAAATAAACTAACTGTTAAAGGATATTTTCTTTTAAGTGGGTATGCTCCCTTGACCGCGATAGTACATAAGTTTTTAATTAAAAAACACATTAGTACATGGCCGGGTATATTATACTACCATGAAAACTCACTGGAGCTTACTTTTTCCCACTTGATTCACTTATACGTTAATGTTCAGCTCCTAAACATGATAGATCCATGTTTAATATACTCTTGAACCTTCTCTCACCGAGACCTCAACCTATCTAATAGTGAATAGCAACAAAATACGTTCAGTAGTTTTTGGGTGAGGCGGTCATAGACTGACGCGGCTCAGGAAAAACCTATATGCAATTTATGTACAAGAATGTAAAACAGCCGTTAAAAAGATAAAACTTATGTGGAGCACTTTACTCGTGTTATATATCTTATATGAAACAAAAATACGAAGACATGAATACTATAAAGTCGCGGGTGCCCCCTGAAAGTGTATGGTAAAGACCGAAGTGGAACAATAAAGTGGAATATGATCACATTAACTGTGATATGATCCTGTACAGGGGGGAGGGTCAAAAAATCATGAAATTCGTGCGACGTAACCCCAAAGGACGTAGTCACGGTAGAATCTACCCCCTAAGGATGTGTTAACACAACACTGCTTTATCCGCAGCAATTTAAAATTATTTCAAATACAATGAAACCATTTTAACCGTTCTTATGACCATTTGCTATAATAATATGCTATATAATAATAATATAGTAATTTTCTAGACTTGTCTTGTTTAGTAAACAAACTTTGCATGTCTTAAAGTTTGACTGATTCTAAAAAATATTTCACAAATAGGAAGCTATATTATCCCCTAGTGTTATAGGCTATATTTTATTTTGTTAGAAAATATCCACGGGCAGAAAGCTTACAATAAAAAGTCATGCAAAGTTTGTTTACCAAGAGTTTATGTATACTTACAAATTCAACAATCTTCAGTGCAACCCATTTATCACAAATTGCCATCTCTGCTGTCCGAATATTATATACACTAGTGTTATTCCACACACCACTAAGAATAAACTTCTTATATTAAATATTAATTATAAATATTATTACAAACAATATGTGTGCACATCAACAAGGCAGGCGAGTGTATGAAAAACAATGAGTTTCCACGGCGGAGACGACTCAAGGAAAAGCTGCGTCAACACATTGCTCAATTCTGTGCTAGTCTGTGCAAAAAGAACCGTGCTCAAAACTAAAATGTAACATCAGCTGTGGCGGCTTTGTCATGATTTGAAGTAAATAAAAGAAATTCATTGAACATTTAAATGACAAATTTGAGGTTTTTAGGTGTCATTAGAATATTTGATTCATTATGGTTCTTCTGACTATTTCTTAATTCAAGGTGCTATACTACTCAGAACTCCAGAAGACAATTTAACAGTAACTGGAGCAAAGTATAAATAGAGAAAATTAATATTAAAATATTATTCCTATTATTATTAGATATAGATGTAAATAATCAATAATTAAATAAAAACTTTTTATTTGGGCTGTTAGATGGTGCAATTCAGCTAAAAGACGGTTATGTTTCCGCACAGACTAATCGTTCCCTTAGTAAAAGTGTGCGCGTATGCCAAACAAGAAAATGGTGCAAACCAAAAGAAGCATAAATAAAACAAGATGCAATTAAAATTATACTTAAATTTATTTTCATTACATAACCATGCTATAACGATTTCAAATTTGAAAGTCCACTATAAAATTAGTATGTTAAAATCGATAGACAATAATTCATAGACGAAGCCGAGTGAAAAACAGTTCCAAATTGATTTACCGCATGTGATTTTAAATACTCAACTATGATATTATAACAACTTGTCTTGGAAAAAACATCAAAAAGTGCTGCTACTTGTCCGAACAAAACAACAAAATTCATTCTTGTAAAAAAATCTATGGAAACAGTTCCCTGGCGGCCGGTCTCGTAATTAAACCTACTTATAAAAGGGTTCTACAAATATATTTATTGATATTCATTTAGTGATAAGACCGCGCGCCATAACGCGTTATACAATTATAACAGGACTAACACTCAAATGGATTTGTTGCAGGAAAAGAATCAAAAAATCCCAAAACATCGAAACGACACACTTATTCAAACTCTATACCTTATCTCTTATTACTTTCCTTAAAATATAGTCTGTAGCCTCAACTCTCGTCTCTAGCTAGTGTAGCTTAATTAAACTTTAAGACAAATTAATATTAATATGAGATAAAGTAATAAGATATCGCGTAGACTAAACGTAACATTAAACGAGTGTGAGAGATTATATCGTTAATGATTGCAGACAATACTTCTAATAAATTATAATAAATAGTAATGTTTTTAAAATACATATAAGAGAGTATAATATATATAATTTAATTACATTTGATAACTGTTACCATTATTTAAAAAGTATAAATAATGTACAAAATAACCCTCTCACACTCAACAGTCATGTATCAAATACAACATCAACACGGAGCTACCAACTAAACAAATTACTACTACAATTATAAAGGCAAGTCAAATATTGAATACAAATCCGCCTTATGGGACCTATTTCTTTTTTCTTTATCTTTTTTAATTTTGAGTTTTACAAATATCTACCTAATTTGTAAACACTAAAAAAGCCCAAAGCTTACCAAGCACACAACTCCCCGTCCCCCGTAATACTTACAGATGCGCGTCATGGAGCAAGTCTCCAATGAAGGTCTTGCTGGTCCACGGGTTAAAGTCGGCAGTAGAGACCGGGGCGGGGGGTGGTCCGGCCCCCCCGACCTTAGAGGGCCCGGTGTACTGAGTGGAGATCGCTAGCTGAGAGAAGCCGGACAGCTGGGAGGGTCCGGCGTACTGAGAAGGCCCAGCGATCATCGTGAGCGGGCCAGCGTCTATGTTGCGGTTGCTCAACCTGTAGAGAGGACAAATAACTTGATTGTGACGATAGAAGCCATATTGACCACAGTCTGCGCATGTCTAAGGCATCTTCAGCATGTAGATAGATACGTTGTGCGTTAAAAACGACGCCAAGTTGGGGAAAACAATATTATTTTCAATGAGGAACTTTTGTTTACTTCACTGTCAATCAAATTAGCCTGCTTGCTTCTATAGTGTTTGTTGTCTGGTATAATCGAATGGCTCCCACAATATTTCCACTATAGTAGAGTAGAGAAGAGAGAGCTAGTTACCAAGTGTTCCGCTTCATCCCCTGCCACAGTCCCAGGCCCACGTCACGTCCCACATGCGAGCCGGGTGGCGACCCACCAGAGGAGCACGACACGCCGGACGAGGACGACTCGCCACTCTCAGACACGTGACGGAGATCCCAGCCGCGTCTACTGCACCATCGGTACCGTCAAATACTAACGCAAACAAAGCAGCTTGCCTGCTTATATCAGTGAAGTTAGCACAAGTCCCGCACATGACATCATATTTGTGGTATGGCTAAGTTCACCGACATATTTCTGCTGCTTTTTTTGTGTTCGCATTGGCGGCCTTTTTAAATAATATTATAAATGTGAAAGTGTGTTAGTTGTCCTTTCATGACAACTAACAACAGCGCCACAGAGCAACTAGTTTTGGAGGGTCGGAGAATATTTTGTTATCACTGCAATTATTCCTTCAGGATAAAAACACATTCCAAAAAAAAACCACGGACGAAATAGGGGGTGGTAACTACAACTAAATACAACCCGTGCACAACAATGGGATTGGAAATGATCGATATTATATTTGCCTCTTGCTCGCATACTATGTTGTTTCTATCTCCGCGGTTTGTATGCTGTTGTACAAGTAATGACAAATAGCAGTCCCATCTTCGGAAAAATTCAAGGAATGCTGGATTTTTCAATGAGTATGACAAGTGTCAATGAATCCAAGTGCCACCTGAACTCTCGAAATAGATATAATGGCTAGATAGTATGCGGTTTCTAGGGCGCCCACGTCTAAGAGCGATAAGTGTATGGACCGTTTTACCGGCTATCCTAGCAACAAGTGTATGTATAGTGTATACTGACTGTGTGGCAGACTGCTCGGCCTCCTGTATGAGCCGCATGCGTCGAGCCTGCGAGCGAGGCTCCAGCGTGTACGAGGGCGGAGACACCTGCGCGCCCGGACCCTCCATCAGGCGGGACATCTCCACCTCGCCGTGCTCGTTCATAAATCCCACCTGCGTGTAGGTACCGTCAAATAACTTGAGCACTTCTGACATTCGGTCGGTGCACAAGTACAACATCATCACTACATATCATAAAACAAATATCATCAAATAGCTGAATCGATTTTTCACAGGCTGCCTCTTACAGCTCCCGAAACCATTTTACAGCCCCAGGGTACCCAGCGTAAAACCAAGTCTCCCTCTTTTAGCCTCCTGTATTTGTGAGGCTATACCTAACGAGTGGCCAGTTCTGTTGAGGTATATTTAGATGGTAAAGCCTGTAAGTGTGGTTTGTTGGATTATGTACAGATGTTTTATAAAAAACCCATTGTACAATGTAAAAGTACAAAAGTATAGAGTAGGTACGCACTAACTGAGATCCCTCTACCAAAACTACAATCCATACCTTCGCCTCTTACGTTTTCATACTTATGTCTAACGCTATATATATTTGGAGTTAACTTTCTGTGGAGGACACAAGGACTTGAGCTGAGTGCAGACGTCCGTAGGAAAAAGTTCATAGTCCAGCAGTCACGACCTAGGTTTGACAGGGTCTCTTGCGTCGCCCCACGTAGTCATCGGTGTCAACAAATTTCAATATGAATTTGTGACTATAGGACAGCGAAACAAGAAACTCATCCTAAACCATAATGCAACGTGATCAGCGCGAGATGACATAATATATATATATATATATAATTATAAATGGTAAAAGCGCACCAACCTCGCGATACTGTCTCCAGGAGTTGACGTTGTGAGCCTGGGACCAGTCTACAGTAGGTCGAGCGCCGACTCCCCAAGCAACAGTCGCGGCCGCCATCAGATCCTTGCGAGCTTTGGCAGCGCCCCTGTCGACACACGTTTTATTCTATATATTTTTATATCATAAGCTTTCCGCCCGTGGAATAGATCCCATCAACACAGACATATTTTATGGTCAAGACTTACTCTCAAGTCAAAACAGAGCAACGGATAGACGTGACTTTTTTGTAAAGATAGTTTTTTTTCTTAAACAACCTTTGTACCCGTGCGAAGCTGGGGTCAGGTTGCTAGTAAAATAGGGATTTGTAAAAGTTTTTATTCATATATTTTTTACAATAATAGTACAATCAAAACCGGCTATACGATTATTCGGGTATTATTACGACGTTGCGGTCCCGACCCGAGGTTTAAGCGACAAAATATTTAACGGAATAATAATTAATAGGCTACAGTATAAACTATTATAAATGCGAAATTGTGTTAACGTGTTTATTTTTTGTCCTTTCACGCCAAACGATCTTTTTGTAGAGATAGTTACAGGGCCGGGGTACCCAGCGGAAGACTCCATTTAGCCGATGGTATTTGTATCTTGTTATAACCTAACAAATGGCCAGCTCTGTTCAGGTACATTTTAGATGGAAAAACACCTCTGGTAGTTTGTCGGATTATGTACATAAGTTTTTAATAATCTTAGAAAAATATGTACTTTTACCGCATACAATAACTACGTTCGCATTTGTCAGTGTCGTTATAACAGGTTTTGACTGTAGATAGAGCACAACAGAGCGCCTACACAGCTACAACAAGAACACTACATACATAACGCTACATGCTAACAATACATACTTGTGCGTCTTGTACTCGACGATAGCGTTGCACGAGACGACCGACCGTCGCAGGCGCACCTCGTACACCTCCTGGGTGATGGCGTACAGAGTGCGGACAACGTCCACCGACGTCATGCTAGGCGGGATGCGAGATATGAAGATGCGGCAGTTGTTGATAGACTGGCAGACCCCTGCATCACAGCACAGAAGAATATAAGGGTGGGGGTTATTCCCAAGGTATAACTCGCGCCATAAATTGAGCCGAAAAGTACTGCCGTGAGGACGCCTAGTCCCCACTCTAGCACTAAACTTATTACTAACTAAAAACGGTGTACAAAATCACCCTCAGGCCGAATGTAATTACACATTGATCTTAGAGGCTCTTCTCTACACAACTTCCATGTGCTCTTTACACAATGCAATTTGTCGCATGCTATCTAGATTACATGCGACAAATTGTATAATGTAAAGGATGCTTTAGTAGTAAGTTATGTACACTTACCAAGTTGCCACGACGGTCTGATCTCGTAATCATTAAACATCTTGATAGCTTGAGCCGCAGCAGCCTCCGTCGTGAACATGGCAAAAGCGTACCTTCAGGGGAAAACAAGATTCAATATTATTTTACAGACTGGCAGTTGCTCTCGTACGCATCGTTACAGCTACACCCCCTAAACAATATACCTACCTTCCAATTTTCATATTTAAATCTTCAGTGACTAAGGCTGTGCGTTGATTATCAGTATTTTATACCAAAGAGTTTCAATTGAGCTCTTTGTTTTATACCGGTTTTCACGATGAAACTTGTTTAGGAGCTGAGCGTTTACAGTATTAGTAAATTAAGTCGGAGAAAAGTTGCGCCAGCGCGCTTTCATGGCGTACTATGCTGTCTAATCGTCAAAGTTATAACGAATGATGTAGGGCAGAAATTGTGTAGAATGAAAATTAAGTGATCTACAAAAAAGTCCGCGGTAGCCTGTGAATTTTTTTTAATGTATGACTACAAATTAAAAGTAGGTACATTATTGTAAGCATAGCCGGGGGCAGGTTGCTAGTCAATAGGTACTAAGTAAGTAAATACTCACCCCCTATTCCACCCAGAGAAGTTGATCATCAACCTAAACTCGTACAGCTCGCCGGCCAACTGGAACAGTGGCACCAGCGTGTCCTCGAAGCAGTCGTGCGGGATGCGGCCAATGAACACCTGCAACACACACACATTTACACTACATCACATTACAAAACGACGGGTCCGCACCAATGGCCAGCCAAGGAATGCCCGACCCGAGAATTCCTTGGCTATTATTTGGGGTATTGTTGAATATGTATGGTATATTATAACTCTATCTAAAGCATTTCTCCCATGCAATATAGAAAGCATGCAAGAAATTGCGTAATGTAAACACAGATCTCAACCTAAGTATAATAATTTATCAGGCAGCATGCGATAAATTGCATAGGTTTAAATGACTTTTTAAATAATCTTTTAAATAAAAATGCTGTTCACTTGAGAACGGCTGGACCGATTTGCTTAATTTTTTTTAATGTTCGTAATAGTCCGAAACTCCGAATCAACTTTTTAGAGAAAGGGAAATTGGAAAAGTTGCCCGGAAAATTGGAAAAATCGAGAAAAAATTAATTGATTTGGGCTAGTTGTTGAATATTACCCGACCGAAGTAGAGCCGTTGTAATTATTATTTAATCTATAGTAGAGCACAATAAACAACGCAACACTACACCGCGTAAAGCCGTAAACAATTGTGGACACGCGCCAGAGTTCGTCGGTTGGTTCCTTGTAAAAGGATCTCAAAACATAATTAAAGTATCATTTACTATTAGTTATTGGTTGTGCACAAGACCAGAGATTTACATTTCATGTACTGAGAATTCCGTATTTTGTTATCTGTACCATGGTAGTGCCTCGCAACATGAAAATGACGGCCTACGTAAAAATAATTTTGAGCGGCAGTTCTTAAAAATATTCCCAGGGGTTATGGCGTCACTAATTTTTTGTATGAGATTTGACTTTTTTTTCTGAAACCTATCGCGTGTGGTATCAAATGAAAGGGTTTCATGAGCCGGTTCAAAAATATACTACACCTTTACCTTTCGGCCATCTGTTTTCTAAAAATTCAAAAAATATTTTCAAAACGTAGGTGCCAAGTTTGGGCTTTTTCAAGGTAAGAGACAGCCAAATGTGTCTTGATATACTTACTCATATCTAATGTCAGGCGATTTTAAAAATATTACACATTTACTATTTTTTTTTAATTATTTTTTTTTATTAAAAAGGACAGATCTTTGATATTAAATTTCGCAGCGAGAGTTGAGGCGAACAACACACGCAATAGTTTGTGTGTGTGTACCAATGACATTACAACGTGTGTACCCTATTGGTACACGCTCGCTATCTAGCTAACGTAAAGTAACAAACTTATTGCAAAATTTTTAAATAAGTGTTTCCTATTTTACCGGTAAAACCACTAGACACTAGAAAACCAAAAACGACGGGTCGCTCGCTACTAATGGCCAGCCAAGGAATGCCCGACCCGAGAAAGTCTGAGCAAATTATTGGGTCAGGCAAAAACAGTAGGACACGAATTTGTCTCGATATTCTAGTGTTGGACATTCCTTCAAATCAAAAAATCACATTCCAATCAAACCTACATAATAGGTATGTACCAACGTAATGTATCTTATTGAGTAAACAAATTTTGCATGTCATTTTATTGTATTTTTTTTTAAATATAACCATTTAGAAATGTGATTGTTGTTCAGCAAATGTAAAATAGGTCAAAAATGTTAACTGTTATTACCTATAGTCTTTAAGAATTTGAAATGACAACTAAGGTAGGTATTTAAAAACGCAAAGTTTTGTTTAGCAAATAGTTTTTGCCAGCGTTTTCTTTCTTTTACCCCCGCGGAGAAATAGAACAAAGATAAAAATAATCCCGTGGATTTTTTCAATTACCTTTTTATTTCAAGCCCTTTTTTTTCGAAAGATAAAGTAGCCTATATTTTAATCTCAAGTTTTATCCAAATCCGTTTGGCTTTCATACTAATGTAATAAATAGGTATAATAGTTATCGCATCGAGAATCTAAAGGCAAACACGCGTTGATCCGTAGCTTCCATTTTGATGTGAAAGAAGGAAAACAAACAAAAACAAAAAAAGAATACCTAGGTACAGATGAATCTCAATTAGCATCATTTTTATTACCTATCCAATGTTTCTTCGAGATTTTTGGCGGTAGAGTCAAGGTCTCGGATCTCGAGCCTATGAAAATTTTTTAAATAGGTATAAAATTCTCGTGTCACGCTACGAGTAACCCGTCTAAAGCCAAGTGTCACGGTGTTTGTAACCAAACTCCTCCGAAACGGCTTGACCGATTTGTATGATTTTTTTGTGTATATTCGGTAGGTCTGAGAATAGGTCGTAAACTATTTTTCACCCTCCTACCCCACCACCCATTTGTATTATTGTATGAACAATATCCAAAGTTAGTGGTAGGGGTAGGGGTAGTGGTAGTGCAGGCAAGCCAGCGTTTGGGCAGGACAACGCGGTCTGCCAGGTCCGCTAATTGATAATATAAAAATATGACAACAAACAACAAAATTGACAAATAATTACAACTCTAGGCTCCAGCTAGCGAGGCCGGAAGAGCTAAACAAATAAAAAGCTATAAACAAAAAAGCATTTCGCAAGCAAATCAGAAAATGGCGTCGCGTCGGTGTGCAATGCTAAAATTATTATTACCTACTATTAATAAAATTACAATAATAATATTGTAACACAACAAAGTAATTTTATAGCATATAATTTTCTATTTACCTCATATTTACCTAC
This sequence comes from Nemapogon koenigi, assembly GCA_963924495.1. Taxonomy (NCBI): domain Eukaryota; kingdom Metazoa; phylum Arthropoda; class Insecta; order Lepidoptera; family Tineidae; genus Nemapogon; species Nemapogon koenigi. The sequence goes on from OZ004643.1 coordinate 677,965, forward strand.
ACTAAATGCATTGAACTCTGAACTACTATGAATGCGTAGGTACCTAATTATTATGCAATTAAGCATGCTATAATTATATAAAATAGCGGATAGGTACTAACTTCGCAATTCCTGTTTGGTTCTGGCCCGAACCAGGTACCTGGCGCTTTCTTGAAGACGCGTTGCCCATTGACTTGGTAATGCTTGTATCCAACATATTCTCTGCTTAGTGCCAAAAATCTGGCATTACGGTCAACTTCACTCGAATCGACAATGGCAGGCATTTTTATATTAATTGATTAAATCTCGTGTAAAGAATAAAATATAAATCACAATCTACAAAATCGAAGCCTCCAGAACAAATTATAAATTACCGATAAGCGAAAACGCAGCTACTTGAAGCAGCGGTTAAAACAAAAATGAATTTCGATTCCAATTTGTTTGATTTCTATTGGTGGATCAAATGACGAAAGTTCGAGCAACTATCCGTATCCTCTTCCCTCTCTCCTCCAATAAAATTTAATACATATTTTTAAAATGAAAATAAAACAATAAATATAATTAATATTTACTCTAAAAAAGAAAATAACATTATCCAAATTTAATAGTATGTAACAAGTGATAAAAGGATAGTGCAAAAACTATATTTCTCATAAAAAGTTCTAATTGTGCTTACGGAAGCTATTGTTTATTTGTTTACATTTCCGGTCAATAATAGAAAAAAATAGATTGACTATCCGTACTCGAGCGATTGCAGCGCCGCAAAACCAAAAACGTGCAATAACAGCAACAATTTTTTAAGGTTCCGCAGTAAATTGGCAAAAAATAATAATAATAACTTATAATTTCGTAATTCGTATGTCTGTCTGTCTGTTCGTGCGTATGCTGCAGTAATTTTCAAAATAAGCACTAGCTAGGGTTATAGGAATAGCTCCACTCCCCATACATAGAAATTCTGTGATAGAAATGCATAGCATAGAACCAAAACCAATGGCTTTACAACCAACATAGAACTGATTAGGTACTGACACGACAGATTATTGCACCTGACTTTACATCCTATATCTAATAGGTATTATAAACGGAAAGTGTGTTTGTTTGTTTGTCCTTCTTTCACGCAAAATCGAAGCAACGGATCAACGTGATTTTTTGCACAGATAGTAGTAGGTAGGGCTGTGTGAAGTTGGCACCCCCAAATGCGATTTTTCAGTTTTTTTCATCAGGTTCGTTTGTCCAGCGTTAGTCCACGTTTGTCCACCAAACATTTTTTTTTGTCCACCTCTCAAAAAAAAGTTATTAAAAAAAATTGGGGTGGAAGTTGGCACCCCCAAATGCGAATTTCCAATTTGTTTTTCATCACGTTCGTTTATCCATCGTTAGTCCACGTTTGTCCAACAAAAATTTTTTTTGTCCACCCTTAAAAAACGTTATTTAAAAAAAACTAAAATTGAGGTGGAAGTTGGCACCTCCAAATGCGAATTTTCAACTTTTTTTCATCAGATTCGTTTGTACATCGTTAGTCCACGTTTGTCCACCAAACATTTTTTTTGTCCACCCTTCAAAAAAAAGTTATTTAAAAAAAATAAAAATTGAGGTGGAAGTTGGCACCCCCAAATGCGAATTACCAATTTTTTTTATCAGGTTCGTTTGAACATCGTTAGTCCACGTTTGTCCACCAAAATTTTTTTTTGTCCACCCTTCACAAAAAAGTTATTCAAATAAATATTTTTAAAGAAAAAAACCTTGAATTTAACTTTGACGGAGGATGTCTAGCTTCCTAGGGGTGGATTTGCTTTTCTGAGGGGTAGGTTTGTTTATCCACCTCGGAAACTTATTTGTCCACCACATACTGTCGTTTGTCCACCCTTAGAGATATAGTTAAACGTGAGTTAATTCAGAATATATCTAAGTATTTTCACTTTGACGGTGGATCTTTAGCATCCTAGGGGGTGAATTCGCATAGCTGAGGGGTTGGATCGTTTGTCCACCTTAGAAACTTGTTATTCAAACCTTTAGTGTAGTTTGAATGTACCCGAAAATTCAAATTTCCGGGTTTTTTCCCTTGAAAATGTTTATTTGAACTTTTTTGTGAAGGGTGGACAAAAAAAAATTTTTGGTGGACTAACGATGTTCAAACGAACCTGATAAAAAAAATTGTTAATTCGCATTTGGGGGTGCCAACTTCCACCTCAATTTTTATTTTTTTTAAATAGCTTTTTTTGAAGGGTGGACAAAAAAAATGTTGGTGGACAAACGTGGACTAACGATAGACAAACGAATATGATAAAAAAAATTGGGAATTCGCATTTGGGGGTGCCAACTTCCACCCCCAATTTTTATTTTTGAATAACTTTTTTTTGAGAAGTGGACAAAAAAAATGTTTTTTGGTGTAGCAATATATTTTGAACTACAATAATGATAATATATAATCTGAACAACCTTTGTTTAATTAATCTGTAACTTACCCTCTCTCAGTATACTTAGGTTAGGCACCCCAGTTAACTAGGAGACGGCCGCCAACCCTGACAGGGCCTTCAGCCCACGGGTCTCATGCCAAACACCCGGCAGAGCAGCTAAGGGCAAACTACTAAGAACAAAAACTACTGAACCGAACTTTCTTTGTCACCTTGGGATTCCTCTCACTACCCCACTAGTGACTGTTACTCCTAAACCGTGACAGTGGACAAACGTGGACTAACGATGTTCAAACGAACCTGATAAAAAAATTTGGTAATTCGCATTTGGAGGTGCCAACTTCCACCTCAATTTTTATTTTTTTTAAATAACTTTTTTTAAGGGTGGACAAAAAAATGTTTGGTGGACAAACGAACCTGGTGAAAAAAAACTGAAAAATCGCATTTGGGGGTGCCAACTTCACACAGCCAGTAGGTAGGTAGTAGTAGGTACTACGCTACTTTTTATTCTAGAAATCTTTCGGGATAAGTTCTTTTTTAAAAGGGATGATCCATTTGGCGGTGAAACGGGGATAAAGCTTTCCTCTTTGCCCATCTCCCCATTGGTAAAAATGGTATAAAAAAGAGGTGATCCATTGAATGTTTTCACTTTTTCCCTTTTTCCCCGACAAATCAAAAATTTCCACGGCCAAAGCCGGGCCAGTAATAAACAAAATATAAATAAGCGCCAAATCAGCCGTTTGACCTACCCGAGCCTTTGAGACCCGAGCTAGGGAGCTGGCGGGCTGATCGTCATTTTATAGCACGCACCATGAACACTGAACAGGCACATTCCGATGGCATCTTGGAGTAGGAAAGGAGATAATTGTACACGAAATATCTAAATAACTAAGTATCTAGCCTATGTAGTTTATTTTAATTCTAGTATCAAATAGAATATATAAAATAAAACAATAAAGTCATTAAAATAATAACACTTGAGGTATCATTTTCAAAGCTACAAGACGAGTGATAAATTTTGTTGGTGTCCAAACTAAATTTAAGCTGAGTACGAAGAATGTAGATCCTGCGAGCATCGCGTTGCATTCTGAGGACATGTCTTTTGGTAAACCTTATTAGTTTATATTGTTCCAAGTCCTTCATGAGGGACTTTGTAATACCCTTCATAGCCTGTAATCTTAGAGAGCTTATATCATCTTCTGGAATGCCTGAAATATTTAATAAAATTAATTTAGTTACCTAAATAATTTAATTTAGCAATAATAAAAAGATGCGTCGGTGGCCGAAACTAGGCGGACCACAGAATAGAACTGGCCACTCGTTAGTCGTTAGGTATAGCCTCACAAATACCATCGGCTAAAAGACGGAGACTTTGTCTTCAGCTGGGTACCCTGAGAGAGAGTCCTAAGACCGATAACAAGTTTCGGGAGCTGTAAGACAACGCTTAAAAAAAAATTTGCGTCGAAATTATGAAATATTTGATTTGATCATTGGAAAGCTTTTTATCTATTTTCTACGCTGGTGGACAAACGAGAGTCGGTTGCGACTTTACAAAACGCATTTCGCAACAGACACATTTCTCCGGGCATCTTTTTTTTTTAAATTTAGTACTTACCTAATAACGCTACATCTATTTTTGTTAAATACCTATCAAGTATTTACTTAACTCCTCCTTTCATAAATTTTAATCTATTTACGACACGATTTTATAGCAAAACCGTAAGAAAGGTAGGTACTTTTTAGGGGATCTCTTCTCGTTAATTATAAGGACTAAAAATAAATAAGTGCACAAAAAAAATCTTTAATATCTCAACTTGTCTTTCCACTTTTTATTTTATTTTATTTTTGTTTTAAATAATTATAAAACTTGTATACAAACAGGGTCAATATTTATAGTAACGACCTATTACGTGCATCTACTTCATACTTTGAAGTCCTTTTTATTTGCGGTTTACTTTATGCTCTAAACATTACACTTTTAAATTTTTTTATACAACCTATTATTAGATAATTTAATAATAAAAATAAATAATATTATGTATTATGCTCGGGGGTGGAAGTGTCTAAAGGCGTAATAACGGGGAAGCTATATGTGAAACTGGAGTCACACCTCTCGACACCCCCAGCCGCTTACACCAATGTCGCCTGTCTTACTGCCGGCAGAAATGCTTAAAAATGGTGGATGTTTTAGGAGGCCCAATAAACTTGATAAACCAATCCATTTAACATCTCAAAACAATAGCCCGAATTTAATTTAATTTTATCTCAGCAATAGTCCATGCACCTGACGGGGCCTGTCTGTGAGCGCATTGTATTTGATGTATTCAGAGATAGGTCCCGACGGGTGCTAGTCACAACACTTTAGATTAAACACTCTAAAGGGCCTCTACGTGTTTGACCTATGTCCCCATGCAAGCCTTACAAAGGACCGGGTATTATGCCCGTGAATTTAGAGAAAATACTAATACTAAATCACATTCCAAATTAGAAATTCCAAAAAGAGGGGCGGTACCTACACTATCGCTCTCTACTCACACTTAGCGTATTCGACATAAGCGGCTGAAGCCCCATGCTATTCATATTCTCAAGGCCGTTTGGTACAGGGAGCCCCTTAAGAGGATCGTGTAGCTCAGCGTACGCAGCGAAATAGGTATTTAGAAAATCATATTCTGTCTCAAGCGCGCTCTTCCCCCGGGCATCAGTGCGACAGAGAACACTGCAGCTCGTGAGTGTTCGTAGGTATGTTCTTCGTTGAAAATTGCGTTTTGGGGGAAAACGATTTACACCTACTAAACTATAACGAAACCTTATAATTTTGGTGTCAAACGTTTTAGCAGATTATAATCTACGTACGTACGTTTTGCTTTTTTTGAAATTTTGCTTTGTTTCTCAAATACAGACGGTTTACTACCAGCAAGTTATGAACCAAAAAAACCGAGACTTGAGGGGCTTATAACTTTTGACCTGTTACGAATTTTAAAAAAAGGAAAAAATACGTACGTAGTTTTTCATTATGTCAGTAACATATTACAAAATCGTGAAAATTAAATGATATTTAGGAGTAGTAAAACGTTTTCTCCGTTTGTATGGACATGGACGCGGTACACTACACTCTTAATATGGACGTTTTCTCACGGAACGACACCCATAGCACGCGACAATTTGGCTATGTCGTCGCTGCCGCTAAATTATTCTGTTTTTTTTGTGGTGACGATAGCGACAGTACTAAATCTATGGCATTTTTTCCACTACATACGCACCGCACGTTATCTCTCACGTAGGTACACTGCGGTGTCGTTGCTGTAATCGTCGGTAGTGGAAAAACTAACGAACGACAGGCCGTGTGCCGTTTGTAAATCGTGACGTGTCGTGCGTCGTGGAACAACGCCCTTTTTTATTTTTCATCAAGAAAACAAATTAATTAACTTACAGCTAAATAAATATCCAAGTTTTGATACTATATGTGATGTCCAAGTACCCGGTCTTCCATACGCCTCGTCTTTAATTGCAATATTATAAAGAACCTGTGTAAATTCAGGCACTTATATGAAATGAAATTATATAAATGTTTTAAAATTAAATGAAAATGTATATATTTTATATACGTACGTATATATATAACTATAATAACTGTGCCTTGCGGTTGCATATAGCCTATAACCTTGCTCAAGAATTGGACTATCAAAATGCAAAACTATTTTTTTTCAAATACTACAGGTAGTTCTATTAGCGCGTTCAAATAACCAAACAAACTGTTCAACTTTGTAATTAGTTATTAGATTGTTATAGCCTATCTCAGATCAGGGAATACATGATCTGATTAGCCTATTTATTTACTATAACCTTCCTCAAGAATTGGGCTATCAAAAGCTAAAATATTTTACCCTGGATTGCACCTGGATGGTTTAGATTCATAATTGGATTCGGTAGGTGGCGCTGCAAGGGTTATAGGATTTTTTTAATAACTATTATAATTTTTATTCGAAATAATGTTATATTATAACATTGCAATAACTGCATCACTAGGACCAATGTCATGATACATGAAGAAGCCCGCCGATGTAGACAAGCCTAAATCTATTTATTATCACGCGTTTATCCCAATATGGGTAGGCAGAGACAATCGAATGCCATTTGCTACGATTCTGATCCTGGCATACCTGCCTTTTTCGCTTTATTTATATTCATCATGCCTTTCATACATGATACATGATCGGCGATTGTGCGTACTTTTAAGTTTTAACATTGCCTTCGATTAATATTTTTTTATAAATCTTACTAATAATAAAGCTGTTGTATGTTTAAACTCGCTAATCTCTGGAACTACCAGTTGGATTTAAAAATTATTTTTGCATTTGATAGCCCATTTCTTAAAGACCCAACGAAGAACAACTCTACGACCCAAAGGGACGGAGCACTGAGCAGTAACTTTTAACGCGGTTGCAACCGCAAAACACTAGAGCTGGTCGTTTTTTTGACAAACTGCTTCAAGAAACAGATTTTTGCCATGTAACGAACGAACGCTTTTATGACAGAAGGAAAATCAGCTTTTTTTAAAAAGCAGGTTTATTGCTTCGGCGATTCAACTGTACGTACGTACAATAGAGCCTGGTCGTTTTTTTTGACTAACCGTTTCAAGAATCAGATTTTTGCAACCATTTACATATTGCGCTTGTGTGTGTAGTGTAGTGCCTGTGAGAAGTGTGAGAGGTTCTAGCTTCCTATTAATGAAATAATTTTTAAAATCGATTCTATAGTTTCAGAGATTACCCCTACATCAAATGTTATAAACTGTACCTCTTTATAATATTAGTATAGATTAGATACATGTACCCATAACACATGCTTTGGGGTTCCGTGTTATCATATTTAGAACCGCGACATCTTTCGTTTCGACTCGAAGGCCAAACCGACGAATCCATACAGGGCCAGCCAGGGAAGGAATGCACGGCCCGAGTGTGTCCAACAGCATAATGACCGACCCAGCAATTTGCTCGGCATTCTAGTGTTGGACATTCTCGGGCCGTGCATTCCTTTTCATTACCGATGACAGTACTTTCTATGCAAACAATAAATGGCTAAAATAATTGTTCTAAGTTTCCTCATTCTGGTCAAAATAAAAGATGTAGCGGGGGGTCCTATGTATGCTAAAAATAAAAATTCTACCAAAAATATTTACGACGCGGTTTTGAAAAAGAAACTGGTTTGCTGTTCTTTTAATATGGACGCTGTATAGTGTATAAATACATTAGACTGATATGGTACAGACTGTCGAATAAACGGTTTTTTTGAATGAATGAATATAATATGTAGTATGTACGATTTACGCCTTATGAATAAAAAGCCGTTTCTTTTGGCACTGCTTTTCGAAGCAGTTTGTCGATTTATAAAATGGGTTACGTTCCGTTTCACGTAAAATACGAAACGACCAGCTCTACAAAACACAGACTAAGGTCGTCCTCTGCCGTTTTACAGTTAATATTGACCTGCTATATGTCATAGGATTTTATAAACCTTTCTCGAGTAATGCAGATGAAAACCGTTTAATAGTTCTTGAGACAAACGCAGTCACATTACCCGCGCCGGGGACTTTTTTTGTATTACTAGGATTAGTAGATTATTATGCAATTGATTATGGAATTTGTATTGTATCCAACTTATCCAAGCCACATGATACAGATACTGCGGGGGTAAAAGTGTAGCAAAAAAAAAGCATAATCACACTACCTGTGTCTGTTCAGAACTGCAAACTTTTAATTTATTAAAAAGTTCAACTGGTATGTCCTTGAATACGGCTGGTGAGATGTGTACGAGATCTGACACTGGAAAACCACAGATTAAATAACCCAGTTCGTTAATTTGGGAAGAGTTAGTAAGCCAGGAATTGCCGTAATATCGTCTGTAAGAAGAGACTAACACCCCTGTCTGAAAACAAAATCTTACTTAAGGGTTGATACTACCTCACATTGCTTCGCATAAATATTTGCTGTATTAACAATACTATAGGTACCATTATTTTTGTAATTAATACACAATATAATAGAGAATATATACTAAACGTCTTATGATATGGACAAAAAATGCTATTTCCTTGATATTTTCTCGACAGAAAAAATCAAAAAACAACTCTAGAATTACATAAACCGCTGGCATTACGTAACAGTCCCTAACATCCGTACAGTCCGTAACTTACGTTTACCTACTTAGTTATTATTATGATTTGGATTTTTAACCTACTTTTTATGATTTTAAGACAATTCGCGCACTATTTGACCGGCGCCGATCGGCTGAGGCGAACGGCGAAGGAACTAAAAACTAAGATCAAAATCGTTTGCGCGCGAATTTGTTGACTACTAATCGACTCTTAATTATAGATCTAGAGCTGGTAGACATTTTTGAGTAGGTATTTGAGGCACGATGAAAACTAGTTCAAATACTTCTCCTGTTATACCTAAGTACAGAACTGCAGACCTGGCTGGAGGGTAGCGGGTCTAAATCGACCCTTATATTTTCAAAAAAGATATATTTTTTTTGCAAAAAATGTTCTTGAGGCATTCTGTAATTTTTATACTTTAAAATTTAATATTTAAAGAGTGAAAAAATAAACAAGCCAGATTATTTAGTCGGGGCTAAAAGTTTGCCAGGTGCATGCAAAATTATTTTGCGAAAAATTCAAAAAAGTGTATTTGAGGCACGCTGTAATTTTAACAGCATATTATTTACGACTAAAAATTAATATTTTAAAAAAGACAGGTCATTTCGGTGGGTCTTTCTACCTGCCAGGTGATCGAGAAAGTTACGTATGAGTATGAGTGAGCAGTGCTATTAGGCAGGTTGCAGTGTGAGAAAGAGCGTATATCGGCAGCTGTCTGCGTCCCAGAACACTGCGGTGCTATTGGCTTGGGTAAGTGACTTACAATACCTACGCTGTTGCTAGTCGAAATTTCGGAGCAGGGTTGCCAGATTGAGGTTTTAAAAAAATATTGAATACAAACACAAAATTAGAAAATTGGCCTTATTAACAATGATTAATTATACAAGAATAAAAAAAATATTTTTATGTTGAAGAGGTAGTATTCTTCAGTTTTGTAAGGTCGCATGTGGCAGACTTTATCTGTACTCACCGTGGTATTTTCTCAACTCAAAATTTGAAAAAGCATTAACTAATGTAGAAAAATTATATAGAACTATTTGATAGCAAAGTGTAAGTAAGAAAACGGGAATTAGGAAACGAACCCCCAATATTCCCCGGTGTGTTTTTTCCCCCCGACAATTTCCCCTACGATAACATTTCCCAATCTTTCCCCAATAATCAAATTTTTCCCCAAAATCGCGACAAAAAACCTCAATCTGGCAACCCTGCTCCGAAATTTCGACTAGCAACAGCGTAGGTATTGTAAGTCACTTACCCAAGCCAATAGCACCGCAGTGTTCTGGGACGCAGACAGCTGCCGATATACGCTCTTTCTCACACTGCAACCTGCCTAATAGCACTGCTCACTCATACTCATACGTAACTTTCTCGATCACCTGGCAGGTAGAAAGACCCACCGAAATGACCTGTCTTTTTTAAAATATTAATTTTTAGTCGTAAATAATATGCTGTTAAAATTACAGCGTGCCTCAAATACATTTTTTTGAATTTTTCCCAAAATAATTTTGCATGCACCTGGCAAACTTTTAGCCCCGACTAAATAATCTGGCTTGTTTATTTTTTCACTCTTTAAATATTAAATTTTAAAGTATAAAAATTACAGAATGCCTCAAGAACATTTTTTGCAAAAAAAAAAAATCTTTTTTGAAAATATAAGGGTCGATTTAGACCCGCTACCCTCCAGCCAGGTCTGCAGTTCTGTACTTAGGTGTAACAGGAGAAGTATTTGAACAAGTTTTCATCGTGCCTCAAATACCTACTCAAAAATGTCTACCAGCTCTCGGACCATTACTGTATAACAGTGGAAATAACAAATTATCTAAATAATTGATACAAATAAGGCCTAAGCTCTCAACTCAAAACCCCTATTAAAATGCTACAACGGAAAATATGTTTCTAGGCCATCAATATTAAACCAAGAATGAACGAGGCTAGATGAGCTCGTGTCCAAACTCATCTATAAATACTAATATTATAAAGAGGTAATATTTTCAGAAACTACAGATCCGATTTCGTAAATTTTTTCACTGATAGGAAGCTACATCCTTCTGAGTGCTATAGGCTAGGTATATTTAATTTGTTAGAAAACATTCACGGGCTGAAAGCTTTATTGTTGATTTCATAAAAAATAGTTAGGTATATCACTCAAGGATATCATATCGTAGCTTTCTATTCGTGAAATAATTTTCAGAATCGGTTCAGTAGTTTAAGAGATTACCCCCTACATCCAACTTAGAAACTTTACCTATTTATAATATTTAGTATCAATAGATTTTCGAAATAGGGGTATTCACTAAACATCGATATATCGAATTTACTCGATGTTTGTCATGATATATCGGAATGATTCGATATTTTGACAAATCATTTTTCTATTCGATATATATTTTGATTGTTTATTAGAGTGATAAGTGTAATTACTCTAAAATAACTGATTTGACACGACATCTGATTGCATGTTCGAAGTTGAAAAGGTATGTAATATTATAATAATATATTATGTGTTTTATATTGCGGATATATCATAATGATGGACACATTTTATAATCAATATAATTCACACATACAGGAAATCAAGGACAGAAAACTTTCTGCGTTTGATTAGAAAAAGGTAATATTAAACTTTTGTGAATAGTATTCGATATTGAAAAAATATCGATGTTTTCAAGCGATATATCAAAAAACATCGATGCAGGGATCCGATGTTTTATATCGAATATAAACATCGATGTATATTTTAAGTGGACACCCCTATTTCGAAATTTTCTTGGACCATTTGTATCAACTAAGTAGCTTTCCAGATTTCTTAATACTACTTACTTTTCGTTTCTTCAATTTATATGCGTTCGCCGCAAAATATCTAAGAACTGAGATATCTCCAAAGTTGACATTGTACAAGTCTTCTTCAGGAACTATATTTAGTAACGTGTCGAACGCCATCAATTCTCTACTTTGAAGAAACGCGCAAGTTTTTCCATCTAAAACAACATATAATTTTTCCTATACAGAAAGTAGAGGACGGATAGCCGCTAAGACAAAAGTGAAGCACCAAGCGTGCATGTGTGCTACCGATTTTATTTATCTCTAATATATCTTTAAATTGTAGAATAAGTGGTAAATTACTAACTGACCTATGAAATGTGATTCCTTGAGATTTTTTATGAGTAATGGAGTTGTTTTTGCATAATTTTACTACACAAGACAGCATTGTTTTTTATTTTCTTAATGGCGGCTGATCAGCATAACCGAATGAGAATGTGTGCGTGAGGCTCGTATTTACAATTACGTAGTAATTATTATTTAATCTATGATGAAACTGGCATAACTTGGTTGCTTCACTTTTGTCTTAGCGGTGATCCGTCCTCTCCTTTTTTACGTCCATGACTTAACCAATTTAATTTTGTAACCCCTATAACCCCTGAATTAAAATTTTATCGTAAACTTAAATAAAATTTATTGTGTTATTTCTGTGTGAGTGAGTGAATTGCATGTGATCTAGATCGTATGATTTACATCGCTAATGAGTGGCCCATGTTCAATCTCGATCATACGGCTGGCCGTACCGAAAATTTTCGGTGAGATACCGGACCAATGCGTGGGCTACATGTCACTTCTACGGCCAAGTGCAATAATGCATGTATCGTATTTATAATATTAGTTGAAATTACCTGTTATCATGTCCCAAGCAAGCAGTGCTCTCGTCACAGGTATTTTTTCTTTAACCGTCATGTGAAGTATGTGTAATAGCGTATCTGTATCCATTCGCATAAAATCAACGGTTGGCCCAAAGTATATATAGTCTATTGAATGTTCTTCAATAAGACTATTATCTAGCTGTTCATACATCTCCTCGTAAAATTCATTATCGTCTGAAAATTACGTAAAATTACATAGATACATATTAAATTGCCCATTGCTCACAAACTATTGTTGTCTATCGCACATAGTGATATAACGAGCAAAAGAAATGATTACATAATAAATTATTTTTTGCTCTCGCTATGTACCACAAAGTAGGCAGTAAATGAACCCATTACAATGCGGTATTAAAAGCTGGCATTCGAGAATATACCTTGTTTTTTAAAGAAGCTGATGGTACAGTTGTCCAGACTTCCAGAGCTACGTACCTATATCTAGCTATGCTCAACAGCTTAGTTTTAATGATTTGGCAACATATCAGCAATATTTGTTAAATTTCAGAAAAACAGTAATAAACATAGAGTTTTATCTAAGATATAGTTTTAAAATTAATAGATGTTGGTAGGTACCTTTATCGGAAGTAGCAAGCATAGCATTTTTATCATCTTCGTATTGCAGAAACAAATCATCAATGCTACTTGTGGTAAATTTTCTGAAAATATCACATTAGTGATTTTATTCTAAAACTATGAAAAAAAGTTACCTGCTAGAGCAGATCATGATCATTAATTTTGAAGGACTCCTCGAAACTCCGAGGAAGTTTTCAAGTTAGTATATTTTGACGTCATTTTTTGCACAGTTATAGCTAGGTTAATTTGGACACAGACAGAGGTTCCTAGTACCTACTAATTATATATATTTTTTCCCTCTGCTGTACGGTCAATACGGTCATCATGTTCAGCCGAAATCAACATACTTTTGTGTTTTGTAATATCGCGCTCTAATTTTCACTGTGCGAAGGTAAATAATATATATGCCTAACAAGTTGCTAAGAGGACTTTTAGGAGTACTGGTTGGACCTCGCTTAATTTGAAAATCGCTATAAATTGGACGTTTGAACAGAACAACGGATAGACGTGATTTTTTTGCACAGGGATAGTTAAAGGGCTACCTTTTATACCGGAAAGTTTTCGGGGTAAAGTGTTGTATGTCGGATTATGTAGGTATGTATATAACTTTTTAATAATAAAAACCCCATTGGTATAATATGTCCATTCGGCGACCGACGTAAAAAAAATATCCCGTGATAAAAAGTAGCCTAACTTAACTACGTTACTTTTCAGACCTTCAACCCCCCACAACTACCTTTGTCTGTGCAAAAAATCACGTTGGTCCGTTGATCTGCTTTGACATAAAAAACACAAACAAATAAACAAACAAACACACGAATTATATTAGTTAGGATACAAATGCCAATGAGGTTGAGAATATATTTACCCTAAACACCATACTGAATGTAAGAGAACAACTATTATTAAACTAATTATCATTACTTTTCTTTGGTTTGACTTTCAGGTTTGACTAGTACCTTTATTGCAAGTATTTCTGAGTGAGCCTATTCAGTGAAATTTTATTATCTGTCAGTGATCCTATTATCTCGCTATTATCCGTATGGTCACGACTTTTTAACTTGACTGTATATGTTTAAATTCCTTTTCCTGAACTTCGTTTGCGTCTTTGCGATGACAATTGTCAAATAAATTATTTAAAAAATTGTATTGCTGTATTTTCTTGATTTTGCGATTTTTGCGTGGCTCGGCAATAATAATCTTTCTTTTGGTTATAATTTTAAATAATCTGAAGCTACAATTTTTAGCAAATTAAGTTAGGAAAGTAGGGTCTATTTATTAAATAGTGCAATGGTTTAAATTTTCTTCATAAGAGTAAATAAATATATAAACTGTGTTTACTATATTAATCTAACCTATTTTTACAATGGGCATTTTAGAGAAAATATCTGAAATTGAAAAAGAAATAGCTCGAACCCAGAAAAATAAAGGTACCAATTGACCTCATATATATTTAGAATTAATATTTATATGTACATATTGTTATTAATTAGTACTTTTACAATGTTTCAGCAACTGAATATCACTTGGGTTTATTAAAAGCAAAACTAGCTAAGTATCGTTCACAATTATTAGAACCATCCAAAAAAGGTGGTGACAAAGGTGAAGGCTTTGATGTCCTCAAATCTGGAGATGCTAGGGTGGCTTTGATTGGATTTCCATCTGTTGGTAAGGTAAGTAATGGCCAAACTAAGTATCTTTGTTTAATTTAACCCTTCTTATGTTAGTGTAATAACATATTAAGGTATAAACACTTTGTTTGTTTGATCAAGAAAAAGATTGTGGTACAATACCATAACTATTCTTGCCACTATTCCACGCGGACCTGGTTTATTTAGTTATTTTTAATCTTTGGATTTGATATTTGAGGTTTTTATATTAATAAATATTAAAAAAAATTAAATTTTTGTTTTAAGATGAAATTTAAGGCTTTAAATGGCTAGAGACACTGGAGTAACAGTAACTTATGGTCAATATTAAACAGAACAGGTAGCAAGCCTGTTGATGCACTTAATAGACCTAAGTAAATGTGTCACTTCTTTAACAGATACATATGTTATTTTTGAAGAAGTGCAGATTGCTTTACTTATATGTCTTCCGAAGCACAAACTAACAAATTAAATTTTCAAATTCCAGTCGACACTGCTATCAACATTGACTCACACTCAGTCGGAGGCTGCAAGTTACGAGTTCACAACACTCACATGCATCCCCGGTGTCATAGAGTACCGTGGTGCCAACATCCAGCTCCTGGATCTACCTGGTATCATTGAAGGTGCCGCCCAGGGTAAAGGGAGAGGGAGACAGGTTAGTGAGACATTTTAAAGTCTCTTTCTAGAAGTCTGTTCAATTTTTTTAAAGGCCTTTGTGATCTTGTAAACTTGTCTTTTTAGTATGCAAAAACTTTTTTTTTCACAGGTAACTTTTAGTGGCCAATTTCGTTGAGGTATTTTGAAATTGAAAGGTCTTTTGGCTTTTGGTACAGTTTGTTGAATTATGTACTTATTTATTTAAGTTTTATTTGAAAAACCTCCCCATACAAATTTCAACACCCCATTTCACCCCTTCTTAAGGGTTGTTTTGAAAATTCTTTAATACATGTTTTATTATTTGTTTTGAAGAGTATTTGTTCCAAGCCTCAAGTAGACTCCAATTCACCCCCTTAGGGGCTAATTATCAAAAATCCTTTCTTAATGCACCCTATGATAAAATCCCTTCTAATTTTCATATTTATATCCTCAGTGGTGTAGGCTGAGCACCAAACTAACTACTTTATAATTTCCAGGTGATAGCAGTAGCTCGCACAGCGGACCTGGTGCTCATGATGCTGGATGCCACCAAGCCATATGTACACCGACAACTGCTGGAGCGAGAGCTGGAGAGTGTCGGCATCAGGCTCAATAAGGCCAAACCCAATATATACTTCAAAGTGAGTTGAAGAGGAATGCCATGTGACACTATTTTAACATTGTCTCATTAGATTACATTTCCTTCCTTCTTGTATTGTCTAGCAAAATCATTAAAAATTGTCTGTGAAAGTTTACCGGCTAACTAAAGTTGGTATTTTTATGTATATGGTTTTTGATTACCGATTATTAAAGTGCCTTTTTAGGCAGGATAGAGAAAAATTGTTGTTACGCATTAGGTGTTCTTTTCAAAAAATACAGATGGCGCTCTCATTAAGAATAACTTAATATAATTAATTCTTAATTATAATAAGCCAAAGAAGTTTCACTTATGCATGTACACTTTTGTTGGACTTAGGAACCCTAAAGAGAGACTAAAGTCAAAATCATAAAGATAGAAGAAGAAGAGATGGTTAGAGGATGCTCTTTGAGGATATGAGACGACGACCTCAATATCAATGCTAGACAATACTGAACATGGGTGGCAAGAGACAGGGGCTGCTGGAAGGTGTTGGAGGAGGATAGGCCTCCTTAGGCACACTTAGCTTAGAGACTTAATTTAGTCAAACATACTATATATTATGTAAAGTTCGGAAGAAAAAAGGATATATTACAGATTAGCTCGCCAATGGATCATCTCAGAGATAACGTAATAATTATTTGATATTGAACAGGCGAAGAAAGGGGGCGGCCTTTCGTTCAACTCGACGTGCCAACTTACAAAAATCGACGAGAAAATGGTGCAGATGATACTGCATGAGTACAAGATATTTAATGCTGAGGTATGTATGGTGACACTTTTAATATTATCTCTTAGTAGCTGTGCCTTGCTGTTGCACACGCGTTAATGGTTACTGCTTCTCTCCTATGGGTCGTATTAACCTACCTCAAGAATGCAAATGAAATGCAATGTAAAAAGAATTTTCAAATCTGTCTGGTAGTTCCAGAGAAACTCACCCTGGTTCCATAGGAAATATCAGTTTATAATTTAAAAACTAATATATAAATATTTAGTGTATGTTTAAGTATTCATAATCTTCTTAAATATATAAAAATGAATTAACTTTGTTAGTCTCGCTAAAACTCGAGAATGGCTGAATCGATTTGAATAATTATTTTTTTGTTTTGTTCGTTATAATACAGGGGTGGTTTAGAAGAAAGAAAAAGTTGGAAAAACCCTAAAGTTCAGCTGAAAAATCAAAAATAATTTTGTATGGGAATCGCAGGAGTAGAATTGTAGGAGTAGAGGTAGTGGTCGTCGTAGGAGTAGAGGTAGGGGTAGTGGTAGTAGTAGTTGTTTTCCACGGACAAAGGAAAGTAAATAGCAGGCAAGCCAACGTTTGGGCAGGACAACGTCTGCCGGGTCCGCTAGTATTTAATAAAATTCTACAATTTTCGTAAAAAGTACCTCATAACTCAACATTATACCAGTTTCCGTAAATACACCCTTAAGAGGATGTATAGAGCTAAATGCGAGTTTTATGATGCGTAAAAGTACATGATCCACTGCAGTGACCATAATCAAAAAAATATATGATATTCTTGAGGTTATGCGTTATTAAGATACTGTGTTCAAAACATAATACAACTATATTGATTCGATAGAAAAAAATCACGAATGTACCTCTAAAAAAATATTTTACTGTCTAGAAACAGTACTAAAATGCCTGCAATGATTCTGATTTTTTGACAGATTTTTTATCTAGCAATATACTATCGTAATACTGTTCTATTTTTTAATCAAATTTTCAGCAAGTTCCTTTATTCTCATTTTCGAGATTTTATGTACGCACTGCACGCGTGTGTGCGTAAGCGCTCGTGTACCGACAGTACCGGCTGCAGCCTGATGCTATATTATTAGTGGCAGCCACGTCGTTTGGTGTGTATGTGTACCCGCGTGGGGGCGGGGCCATCTCTCAAGGTCTTTGGCTCTATCCAGCGTCTTAATACAGTTCAGTAATAATAAAATTTTTCAAAATGTATTTTTGTAACTCCCAGGTGTTATTCCGTGAAGATTGCACCGCAGACGAGCTGATCGACGTGATCCTGGCCAACCGCGTGTACCTCCCGTGTATGTATGTGTACAACAAGATAGATCAGATCTCCATAGAGGAGGTCGACAAGATAGCCAGGCAGTCCAACTCTGTTGTTGTCAGGTATGAATCCTACTAAAATTGTAACGGCTGGTTAAAAAAAAAAGTCAAAAGATGGCGCTTTTGTTGTGATTTTCTTTAAAATATTATTTACGCCATAAATGGCAATTCTATTCAAACTTATTTTGCCTCCATATAAAAATGGGTAGTGTTTAACTGCAAATAAAAAAACCATTTCCCATCAAAAATACTGATAGCACAGCAACATACTTATCTCAAAATATTATTATCTCATTGCACTACCCCTACGTGAAAGGTTGTACCAGCTCTGCCCAGGGTGTGCTTATTAAAAAACAACCCTAACCTACCTATTTTTCTGGTATGCAATTAAAAATAACTCTATAAAAATGAAATGGTTGTTATTCTTTAATTATTAACTTTAAACTCAATTAAAATTAAAATGGACATGGATGCATGTAATAGAGTGAAGTTAACGTTTCCAGTTGCAACATGAAGTTGAACCTGGATTTCCTGCTAGAGACCCTGTGGGAGTACCTCGCTCTCATCCGGGTGTACACCAAGAAGCCGGGACAGCCGCCCGACTTCCAGGACGGACTTATATTGAGAAAGGTAAGGATTATGTCCTTTTATAAATGCAATAGTGTCAGTCAATGGACATCAGGTAGCTTGGACATATATTTCAAATAGCTGTTTCCCACGACTTCGTACGTGACTATTTCAGAATGTTGGCAAACATACACTTCATACATAGCTTTTGTCATGTTCAACTCTGCCCACCCCGTTCCCGTCGTCATGCCGTGATGGTATATAGCCTATGTTACTCAGGGATAATGTAGCATTCCATTGGTGAAAGAATGATCAAATCCCGTCCAGTCGTTTTTGAGTTAATTCGTAACAAACATACAAAAATACAAATCTTTCCTCTTTATAATATTAGTATAGATTTACATTAATTTTGCGATGACGACTGCAGTGGCGTTTTTATTTAAATCGAATGGCGTTTAAGACAATTTATTAAAACACAAAAAACAAAATAAAATTGACATAATTTCCATGGTGGGGGTGGCCGTACGGAAGGGTTAAAAATGGAAAAAAAAATTACTCAAGCGCCTCAAATGTTCAGAAGGGATGTTAAGTGAACCCGAACGAAGCTCCTATTCAAAAGACTGACGATTCGGACGAGACGCAAGCTTGTGGTGGCTTTTTGAAAATGCAAAAAAAACTCGCCATTTTGAAATACTCGAGCGCGGTCGATTTTTGTTTATTTTAAGGAAATAATTCAAGGATAACGGGAAAAATATAATCTGAATCCACAAGCCGAAATAACGGAAATTGACAATTAAATTTAGCGCGTGCAGCTGCAGCAGTGACGCATGTATTCCCCACTCTGCGCCTCTCCCTTTCACTCTTTATCTCTCACTCTCTTGCACCGTCCCCACACGCCAGCCATCACAGCTGATCACAGCACTCGTGGTATTATAAATGTACTAGCCCACCGACTCCGATGTAACTCTGCACTTAGCCTTGATGACGTCACACGAAAGCAGTTAGCAAAAAAAATACAATAATAATTTTAATTATTTATCCGAACTTTATTAAATTTGTATGATGTGCAAGAACAAAAAAACAAATTTAATATCCATCTGACCTTTCCAGTTCTTCGACGCCTGAAAGGAATAAATATTATCCATCACGCTCAAGTGGTCAGGTTATTGAAATGTACACTTTTCAGCATGTAATTAACCCATCATCTGACGTGCACGAGTATTTCCAACTATCGATTTTTTTACTATTCTAATCGACTGCCCTACACGCGTGGTCCTATATAGATGGCTAAGATATGGAGGACTAGCTGTCCGCCACCGGCTTCGTCCGTGGATATTTTCGAACAAAATAAAACCTGCACTAACCCTACCCCGACCCCTACCCCTATCCTGTTTCCCACGACTTCGTACGTGTTTATTTCAAAATGTTAGCAAACATAAACTTCATACATAGCTTTTGTCATGGTCACCTCTGCCCACCCAGTCCCCGTCGTCATGCCGTGATGGTATATAACCTATGTTACTCAGGGATAATGTAGCATTCTAATGGTGAAAGAATGATCAAAATTCGTCCAGTATTTTTTGAGTTTATTTGTAACAAACATACAAACAAATCTTTCCTCTTTATAATATTAGTATAGATGTACTTAACAGGGTGCAAGGTCCCCATATATTAATCTTCCATGCTTGAATAAATCCCAAAATCCCCTCTTGGGCTTCCCTACTATAACATGCTATAGAAATTCCTAAACAGCTGCATCTAGTTACTCCATTATTCCAAAGTATTCCAGACTTCTAGTGGAGTTAGTTGGTCATCTACTTTATATTGATCTGTGTATAACACTTGCCAAATGAAGTGCTGAATTTAATGTAATTCCTTCAGTAGCATGCAACTTTTACAGCATATTTAATAACGCCATTGGATATACTAATTAAACGTTACAGCTGCTAAGGTTGTCACCTATCCTGTTTAATATCAGTGGCGACTCCAAAATTCATTTGCAGCCTTTTTTATTTTGTGGGCGGACAGAGGGCTGCTGATAGTGTTTAATATTGACATGTATTCCAGGGCGTGACGATCGAGCACGTGTGCCACTCCATCCACCGCACGCTGGCCGCTCAGCTCAAGTACGCGCTCGTGTGGGGCACCAGCACGAAGTACTCCCCCCAGAGGGTCGGTGTCGGGCACACGGTCTGTGACGAGGATGTGGTGCAGCTCATCAAGAAGTAGACTGGGTGCTGCTTTGTGAGAAGGAGGAAAGATGAACCTTCAAATTCATTGATGTATAACCTGATCCATTATTCTATACTAATAGTATTAAAGTTAAATTATGCTAAATCATCTTTGATTTTTGCACGTTTTCGAGTGTGCTGAACAACGAGTAAGACCATAAAAAAGTTGTTGGACATTGTAAGGAGGGGGGAAAGATGCTGTGAAGGTTTTCGCGTGTTCGCACCTCATTCCCTGTTCCGAGTCAGACAATAATATACATTTATGAATTTGTAGGAAATTTTTATGAAATTGTAAAATCTTTCCTCATATAAACTTGCAGTTAATATAAAATTGTCCTTGCATTAAATTATACGCTCAGTATCCAGCATTTGTCTATTGCACACAGTGTACGCTCGGACCACAGACTATATAGGGATTACCATGTTTAGGTACAGCATCACAAATATCATCGGTTAAAAGAGGGAGACTTGGTCTTCCGCTGGGTACCCTGGGACCGGTAACACGGTTTCGGGAGCTGTAAGGCAACCCGTGAAGAAAAAACTGGCTGGAACCTACTCGGACGCACAGCAAGATGTGTAATGTGTGGGTGGGCCCTATTACCGGCCCCAGACAAATATTGATACATAGTAATTCCTATTGCCCGCTTCTTGACTTGCGTGTATTTTTATATTATTTGATAACGAAGTCGGGTCGGATCCTAGCGTTACTTTAATTTAATGACTTTATATTTTATATTATAAGTAAATACGGCTTGAAAGCCTCAACTCCTCTCTAGTTATCTATATTAATATTTAATAGAAATAATTAAAAGTTTTCTTATCACTTCACGTTTTAACTTACATTTTGTTATATAAATAGTGTAAAATAAGTTTTTATATTTAAAATATCTTGTCACTGTTGATCATAGGGGTATATACATATAACCTCATTGCTGTTGATACCATTATGTTGTCTGTAATAGGAGATATTGTTTTATTAAAATACAACTTTGATTTTAAATGTTTCTTTGATTTTTTATTTATCTATAATTATTGTGACGTAATGAGTTGTCTTTCCTCTTCACATTCATGACAGATTTAAAATTTTAAAAGGTTTTTTATTCATACATAAGCAATCTGAAGGTGGCCACATATTCGTCCAATCCCCAGCACGGCGCCGTTCGGTCCACCGAAACCGACCACAGACTCGTCCAATTCTTGTAACGAACGGTCCGCCACATCATCGCGCGACCGAAATGGGAAATTTTCGGCCGGACCAATATGTAGCCTACTTTTTTTTTTTTTAAATGGATTACAAAAATTAAAAAGTAAGTATCCTAAGACTCCATAAATGCGAAAGTGAGTTTGTTTGTTGAATGTTTGCTTTGAGTAAAATTTGTTAGCCAGTTACTTTTCCTCTACTGCCCGCCTTTTTAAAAGAATTGCACTCACGGTCTTTTTCCTCGTGCGAGGACGCTGGTTTTGTATTTTTGTGCCACCACGTCTTCGATACTTCAACACAACACTCGTGGCAAGGTACTTTTTTTATAATACTAGCTGTTCGGCCGTAGGGTCCATCCACAATTCCACACTAACTTGCATTCCTTATTATACCTCTTTAGGGGGGTGGATTTAAAAAAAGTAGCCTGTCCTACCCCAGCTTTCTCCGTATCAAATTCCACCAAAATCGGTCCAGTGGTTTAGCCGTAAAAGCGTAACAGACAGTTACTTTCGCATTTATAATCTTCTTATTTTGAAATGTTTGCCAATGTCAAGTATTATAGACGTTACAGAAACAATAACCGATTAATCGGTAGCTAAGATGTTCCCGCTGACTATGATATGTCCTATTAATCACAACCATCACAGCGCGGACGGGATTAAACCGGATTCGCCATCATGTCACTATGGGGCGCGTGCGTTGTCCGCCATGACTTCACGTAGAATATATCTATCTATCTATAATATGGATTTAAATTTAGTGGTGCAGACAGTTTTGCCAGGTAGGTAGAGAGAAAAAAGTAGGAAGCGGGGAAACCATTGTTTGCCGTAGTGAAAAAAAATATAATGTGTCTATGATAGTGTGTTTTAGTTAAAATACTTTAAATACATACTTATTTTATACTTTATTAATAAATAATAAAATTTAAAACATAATCCATTGTCCTAAATGCGTACACATATAATCTAAACCTGCTCTGAGTACCCTATATTGTGACTGTGTAATTTTATGTATCAGCAATGGCAACAAAAAACAATGGTATTTGGAATTTAATCATTTAAGGGTCGTTGCTCTATCTGTCAAAAATATGGCAATTCTCAGTTAATCCTGGAAAGTTGAGTTTATTTATACAATATTTCCTTGCACACAATTGAAAGTTATTATTTTAAATTGGATTGAGCCATACTTTTATTGTTTATGGTTCTAAATAGCCGTAGTTTCCAAACTCTTAATAATTAAAATATGGCTCAATCCAATTTAAAATATTAACTATCAATAAAATTGTGTGGTAAGGAAATGTTGTATAAATAAACTCAACTTTCCAGGATTAACTGAGAATTGCCATATTTTCGACAGTTATAAGATGACCTTGACCAAAAGCCAATTGAACCGATAGTCAATCGTGATAGAAAGCAATTGAAGTAGCCAATCGTTTCAGTAATAAAATGAGCGCAAAATAATTGTTAAATCGATTGCGATTGACCGTCTCCAGGCCGCTTAACATATTAATTTTTGTTCTGTTTCACACCATCTCGACTATATCACAAGGGTAAACAGAGCGCTCTAATCTAATCCTCATCTCATCTTATCTAGAAAGTAGTAGTTCCACGTCAGCATTAGCGAGCGCCCAACGGTGCTCTGTGATCTCTAGGGCTTCCCACTCCGCCTTGAAGGCAGCTTTTGGGTCCGGCGGCATCGCCATAGCAGCCCCCGACATCTGCTCTTGCATCACTTTTGACTGATCAGCGGCTGTTGAATACAATAACAATATAAGTCATTATTATAAAGAGACTAGCGGACGGACCCGGCAGACATTGTCCTGCCCAAACGTTGGCTTGCCTGCACTACCCCTACCCCTACCACTAACTTTGGCTATATTATTTCTCGTAAAAAGTAAAGGATAAAAAATGGTTATTGTGGGTTATCCCTAAGAGATAGACATATACCATTGCTTACTTTTTTGTAGACCTTTTTAAGGTGTACAATACTGTAGTATATTATTTTGATCTATCTCGTAGGGTTCAGCCAGCGTTTGCAATGTAAGCGCAAAAAATGAGTTTATTTACATCACATTAGAAACCTCTAAAATTATCAGTGTTTCTCTACTATAATATGCATGTTATATACATATAAACCTTTCTCTTGAATCACTCTATCTATTAAAAAAAACGCATCAAAATCCGTTGCGTAGTTTTAAAGATTTAAGCATACATAGGGATATAGGGACAGAGAAAGCGACTTTGTTTTATTTGTTCTGTTTGTAAATAGACTCGAAAACTGATGTTATGAATCTATATTATTTCTAAGTGGATACAAGGCTGTTTTTTTTAAACTTAGGCATCTGTAGGATATAGCAAATACAGGTGAAGCTGGAATAGAAAACTACACTGTTTTTGTTATATGATGGATTGACGTAAGAAAATTCATATTAAAATATTATTACAAAACCAATTTAACTAATTACATATAGATGTAATTAATCAATAATGAAATAACAAACTTTCTATTTGTGCCTCAGCCACCATCTTGTTGATCAGAGTATAGTTAAAGTTATATATAAAAAATCGGTATGAATATTAGTTGAGTTGAGGTTACAATCGATAAATATGTCGTGATTGAAATGAAACTACATTATATACATGTCTTATTCGTCAGTTACATTGTAATTAATGTAAAGTACGACTTGTTTCGCCACTTTTCTCTGTTCTCCGCTCTCGCTCTATAGTGGGCGCGACTGGCGGACTGTATTACGATCTGCCAGTCGCGCGCATTCATGGACCAGCCACCTATGCTTAACAATCAGGCGGTGGCAAGGTCACATGTCGTCTTCTCTATAAAAAAAAAAGGTATTTGACGGTCGTAGGAGAGAAGAGATGTTTGCTGTCTACATTAAGAAACAGGAGAGGAAGGATGTTGGGACACCTGATGATGACACACATATTTTATAAAGAACATTCTTCTTCTCTTGATATATGGCAACAGTGCTGACCTATCGTCGCAATTCTCGCAATTGCTCAATACTGTGCAATCTTGTTACAGGGGAAATGTACAGTTTCAGTATATGTTCACAAATGTCAGAGACAAAGTTTTTCAGATGACGGTGTGCAGTTTTGCCCCTGTGATTGGTTACAATGTGGATATTCACCTGAATAAATATACTTGAATTATCTGGTACTAATATCTTGAATTCCCGTTGAATACTCCATCTAAACAGGACAACACAAACACGAGACAATGATTAGTCAACACAAATCAGACACACCCTGTTGGCTGTTAGTCTGAACACAAAAGTCCAGGATACCATCTACCATAGACTGTGCTAAAATTAATTTACATTACATTTACAATCTAATATTATGTTTATGGATATAGTTTGCAATTAAAAGTATCATTTTAGGTCTATCCATAGACAGAAAAGGAGGAAAATTGGAGGGGAGAGGGACTTCAGGAGGTAAGTTGTCATAAAGAGATGTGGAATATTTAGATAAAAAAATGTGGTCTAACGTTCCCTCGTCCAGGCTGCACGCACAGATGGAAGAGATTCTAAGTTTGGTCAAATGAACTGGAGTGCAGCAGTGACCAAGGCGCATCGGACACACAATTGCAGTAACTTGTCTATTAAAATTTTGAAAGAAATAAAACCATGGCCTTTCGTGGTAGCAATTTGTCTCCATTCAGCATTCCAGGAAAAAAACAAATATTTTTTTGCTATACGCAGTAAATCCATACAATGAACAACATAGTAATCAGTACCACCACACACAATAGCATAACCATCAACGGTCTCATTACCAGTGATAGCACTATGTCCAGGTATCCAAATCAGGGTAACATTTATGTCTTTTAAGAAACAATTGTATAATAGGTTTTTTATTTCGTGAATGACTGTATGTCGTCCAGAAGAGGCACCAAATGGTGGGCCAGCCATAATTAATTGCAGATAGATTTTGGAGTCCGAGCAAATGATTGGTTGCCTGACAGAAATGCAGAAGTTAATGGCTTCAAGTATCGCTGTGGCCTCACTGGTACACTCAGTCGCCTCAGAAGGCAATTTTTGGCTAAGTATAATGTTAAGACTGCGTAATAAAGAACATTATTGAAGGAAAAATTAAAGAGAAGAGAGATGTCATGTCATACCAGCGGCCCTATTTTATATCTATGATTGTTTTGGCATTCACTAAGCCTCTGTCAAAATGTCTATGCCGTTTTTACTATGGTTTTCTGTTTGACACGAAAGTTTAGGATGTGGTTTCGAGGTGGTTTCAAATTTTCAATGTAGATCGACATGACATCGACATTAGTGTCGATATGTTTTAAAAACCATAGAGAATAGGGCCGCAAGAAGTCAAATGGAGAGCCCGTAGAGATTCTTTTTCACGCTTCGCTTAAAGGACCCAAGGTTGTAGAAAGGAGGAAAGACCGACGTTCATTCCACTTTTTGGCTGTACGACACTCCTGTTCCTACGAGTCACTGAATTTTTTCGTTCGTATAGAGAACGTGTCGACGGTGTGAGGATGAAAACTGTATCCTGTGCGAGCAGTGCAGGTGCGAAAAGGGGATGGAGGGACGAGGCCATGGAGTTCTTCTGAACACTCCCCATAATACAGTCGATAGAAGACGCTAAGAGAGGCTATGTCTCTGCGTAACTGTAGAGGCTCGAGATTTCGTGTGGCCTTTGGGTCATTGATGATGCGAATCGCTCTTTTTTGCAAACCGTTGAGGGCATCGAGGAGATACTGAGCGGAAACATCCCAGAGGTGTGAGCCATATTCAATGCACGAACGAACTTGGGCCTTGTAGAGCTGTAGTCTGAGCTTTGGCGAAATATTGTTTCACCTTGTTCAGAATTCCTAGTTTTTTTGAAGCTGTTTTGCTGATGCCCTCAATGTATTCTCTGTGATTGAGGTCAGAGCGGATTGCCACTCCTAGTAATGAGACACTGTTTCGCAACAACAACAACAACCTCCTCGTTAGTTTTGTTTTCTCTTTCCAGCTGATTCTCTCCATTCTTCTCCAGCACTACATCTCAAAATCTTCAAGTATAAAGTTCTATCTTTTTGGGTCAAACTCCAACTTTCAGATCCATATAATATGCAATACTCCAGACAGGCATAGGCGTTTATGAGTACTTTTCTAACATCCATACAAATCGTATGGGGCTCTATGTAACTAACCACTTTACTGACCGTTGTTCTCCCCGAGTACGAGCGCGTAGATGGTGCGCAGTCCGAACACGTTGAGGAAGTACCAGGAGGCGGACGACACCCAGGCGGCGTCCAGGTGCGTCAGCTCGACACCGCGCTGCAACATCGGCTTGAAGCGCAGAGTCAGCGGGAACGGAACCTTGGCTGAAATACACAACACATCAGCAATGTAACTAACAATTTTGTAGGTTGCTCTAGATTTAAAAAAAACTTAGAGAATATGGTTCTGTAGTTCTTTTATTTTTTATTTCGGAAACTTTAAATGTTTTTTATTAATTCTGGAACTACTTCTCATGTCCATTAAATTTTCAGAATATTTTTCCAACATCTATTCATATTTTCATAATAATTCTATTTACAAACCCAAATAACCTATAATATATATAATATACAGAGTCCCTCCCTTAACTAGGGACCTTCTAGAAGAGATACAGGGGGCTTGGGGCTCCAGCACCCACGAGAAATAGTCATTACAGAGCACCCATGCCATGACCATATTAGACATCAAAATTACTCAGGAATCGACTTTATAAGAGTCTCAAATGAGCATGAGCACCCATGAGGTTTTTTAAAATCCAACACACAAAGGGTGCGTGCCCCCAGACCACTTTGAAGCTCAAAACTTAATATCAAAAAATTGTTATTGAAACGTCATAACCCCACTTAATGGGTTGGGGTTAAACAAGCCCTTAGCCCAATCACACGCCAGATAATATTATAGTGAAAGTTGTGAGCTATTGATGTCCGAATTAAGCCAATAAAAGGACTTACTAGTTAAAAATCCACTAAACATCCAGTTGATCCAGCCACCAATCAGGATCATAGGCAGCACATTAGTCACATTGCCCTTCAACATCTCTGTCATCATGCTGGGGTCTGTCATTGGATTCTAAAAAAAATATGTGTTATATATTATTTTCGAGCCAACCTGTGGCTGAATGAGAGTGAGACATTGGCCTAAGAAAGATAGTTGTAATTTTAAGAATATAAAATACTTTGAAACAGCCGTGTTTATCTACAACTAATATGAAGTTATATTTATTTAAAAGCATTATAACTGAGTACCCTGGAACCGTAACACGGTTTCGGGATGTGTAAAGCAACCCGTGAAGGAAAAAAAAAAAAAAAAAAAAAAAAAAGCATTATAACATTAGGTAAAAACAGCAATGAAATAGACATAATTTGACAAAACAGACACATCTTCACAGCCTTATACCTTGCAGTGTAACCAGAGACACAAGTCACCAGTGTCCACTTTTTTACCAGAACAGAACAGGTGGTCTGGTGCTGCACTTAATAGACCTAGATGTGTCACTTCTTTCTATTCTATTCTTTTTTTTTTCAAAATGGCTCCATCAGGGTTTTGATGATTCCGCCAATGTCAAGTAATATAGACGTCACAGTAACAATAAGCCGATTGATCGGTAGGTAGAATGCTCCCGCCGGCCGTAATATGTCCTATTAATCACTGACTAATCACAACTATTACAGCGCGGGCTTTCCACCAAGGCATGTCACTTCTTTAATAGATGTAAATATCTGTTATTTTTTAAATTTTAAAAGACAATAAAAGTTATTAAGCATCTCCTTTTAAACCTATAAAGTATAACTTATACACATAACCAAACCCAGGCAATATTACTCAATTTATGACCGCTATTGAAACCGTTGCCATTTCCCACTTGACGATTTGTCTGCATTCATGCCAGTTGTATGCACAGACCAATTCATGATTGGTTAGTTCAGGAACTACCAGGATTTTTTTTGCATCAAATAGCCTGTTTATTGAAGAAGGTTATAGGCTACTAACATGATGCTATGACTCAATCAATAAAGTGGTTTTTGACTACCTGTTCCTTACCCATTTCATTCCTTACTCTAGATTTAAAATACTTAAATTTAAATAAGAAGTTACCTGTGAAGCAGGAGCTCGCTTCTGCACTTTAAAATATCCAGTCTCCTCATTGTTGAACCAGTGTCGCCTCATGGCAAAGGACTGTTTTGGTAAGTATTTTCCATTTTCTCTCAACAGTCTTGATCTTATCATCACTTGACTGGAAATTATTATAAAATAGGTATTATAATAGAAAAGAAAAAATAAGGTATTAATATGCAGTAAGTTTTAGGTTACATTAAAAAATAATTTGTTATCATAATTAAAACCATAAATTGTTTGTCCGTCACATAAATAGGGAGCAACGGGTCTTTTTCAAGCACAGAGATAGTAACCTGAGAGTAATGTAGGTTTATTATTTATCGGCATATACTATTGCACAAAATTA
The DNA here is from genome assembly GCA_963924495.1 of Nemapogon koenigi. Classification (NCBI taxonomy): domain Eukaryota; kingdom Metazoa; phylum Arthropoda; class Insecta; order Lepidoptera; family Tineidae; genus Nemapogon; species Nemapogon koenigi. The sequence goes on from OZ004643.1 coordinate 707,265, forward strand.
AACACTGGAGATTGCCAGAATTGCGACAATAAGTCAGCACTGTTGCCATATATCAAAAGAAGGAGAACAAGAAGAATTAAAATTCAGTGTGTTGCACATGGCAAGATCAATAATAAAGCAGTGATATGGGATAGTGACTGATGGTCTTTCAACAAGTCACAGATGTCCCACTCGCTTCAGACCAGCAAACAGCCATGCAATGCTGCATGCAAAATTGTGTGGCAAATAGTGGAAATGGATAAAGTTAATTAGTTTTTGCCTCAATTATACAACACTGACCTAATGGTTAGAAATTCACACAAAACATACCTGTCCTGCATTTGAATGAGTTCCACCTTCTTCTGGGAGGACAGGATCATGGAGACATAGTGCCGCACGATCCCTACAAGGAATGTGATCAATACTATTGGTAAGAACACCCACACCCGAATGTTGGGATCCAGTAACAGCTCCGCCATTGTAATGCAATATGACGCTGTTTTGGTGAAGTTTATTTATTTAATAATTATACATGAAATAAAATAATGAAAATCACAGATCCAAAGAGAATCACAAGAGAATCAGTCTACGCCTACGGCAAAGAGAATATAATCGTCTACGGGATTTCACGAATGTCACGAATATCCACAGCTCAGATTGATCTGAGATCCACAGAGTGCACATGGCAAGTAAGGTTGGCGAAACTAGGAACAAAAAAACTGTTATATGGAGTTTGGGTACATGAGTTTGTTATACATGTCAAAATCCATGTCTCAATCTATGGATCAGTGCGTTTTCGCATTTCCATTTTAGTTATTCGGTTTATTAATTTATTAAGGAGAAATAACAGTAGTAGACAGACAGGTATTATATAAGTATGTGGAGACCTGGCTGGTACACTTTCCTACGTTTACTTTATAATATTATATTTGATATTTTGCACGTCATCTTGGTTTTTGACGTTACGGAATGTAAATATAATTCAACGAATATATACGAGTATTTCAAGATTATTTCAGCGTTTAACTATTACATTCCTGCAACTCCACATTGGTGACCACCGAATTGAACTACTATTATGTAACTATAATATACATGGCGCACAAGGATAGCAGTTTGGGCAGCGGCAACCCGGCGGCTGTGTCCGGTTCCACTGCCGCAAACGGTACGTCTGCAAAACTGTGCAAAGTCGGAGTAAGGATTCCACCGTTTTGGCCTGAGGATCCTGAAATCTGGTTCACTCAGGTCGAGGGCCAATTCTCCAACTCCGGGATCACAAGTGATACAACCAAATTTAATTATGTTATCGGGCATCTGGACCGTCAATTTTCGAAAGAGGTTCGAGACATTATAATCAATCCACCACAAAATGACAGGTATGAAAAATTAAAGTCAGAATTAATTAAACGACTCAGCGCTACTCACGATCAAAAAATTCAACAAATATTAACACAGGAAGAATTAGGAGATCGGAAGCCTTCCCAATTTTTAAGGCATCTACAATGTTTAGCTGGAGCTATTTGGATGAGCCGTCTTCCCGCAAATATCCAGTGTGTTCTCGCCAGTCAGCCATCAGTATCATTATCTATATTAGCAGATTTAGCGGATCGAATCCAGGATATAGCTCCTTACACTAAGCAAGTGGCGACGACCAGTCAGGATAATCCTGGAAACTGCTGTGAAGAAGTTAAGCATGAAATTGCAGCACTTAAGAAAAGTTTTCAGAAGCTCTCAACTTGGGACAATAGACGCCGCTTCCGTTCTAGTTCCCGATCTCGCTCTCCATCGACGCCTGTTCGAAACAATTCTCCAAGCGACCTTTGCTGGTATCACTACCAGTTTGGTTCTAGAGCAAGAAGATGTGTCTCGCCCTGCAAATTTGACGCGGAAAACTCAAACGACGGTCGTTAGTAGCGGCCAACGACTGTCGTCAACCCTCGTCTGGCCGCCTATTTGTAACCGACAGAAAGACAAAAATGATGTTTTTAATTGACACTGGGTCTGATATTTGCGTGTTTCCTCGGACAGCTATCAAGAACAAACAAACAAAATCAAGCTACCAACTTTTCGCAGCCAACGGCACTACAATATCAACTTATGGTTTTATACATCTTACATTAAACTTCGGTCTTCGACGTGAGTATGGGTGGAGGTTCGTTATCGCTGACGTCACTAAACCTATTATTGGCGTCGACTTTCTGGCGTATTACAACATCCTAGTAGACTGCAGGAATCACAGGATTTGTGATCAACTTACATATTTAGTTGCACCTGCATCTGGTGTTAACCCTACCGAAACAGTCACTTCCATTAAAACCAATTATCCGGAACTTAACCCCGATTTTGAAATTCTCCTAGAAGAGTTCCCAAACATAACGCGTCCAGCTGGCAGGCCACGTGACTGTCCCCACAATACTGTGCACTACATCAAAACTACATCTGGCCCGCCAGTTACTGCCCAACCACGTCGTCTACATCCAGACAAACTTATTATTGCTAAACGTGAGTTTGACGAGATGGTTAGGATGGGTACCGCTCGACCTTCTAACAGCCCCTGGTCCTCAGCCTTGCACCTTGTTCCTAAAAAGGACAATAACTGGAGACCTTGCCGAATGCTTAATTCTCGCACTGTACCAGATAGGTACCCCATTAAACACATACACGATTTCAATTTTAGCCTTTCAGGTTGCACTATATTTTCTAAAATCGACCTTGTCAAGGCATACAATCAAATCCCCGTTTTTCCACCCGACATTCCCAAAACGGCAATTACGACTCCTTTTGGGCTTTTTGAGTTCCCAATGATGACTTTCGGCCTAAGAAATGCTGGACAGACTTTTCAGCGATTCATTGACGAAGTTACCAAAGGTCTTGACTTTACATATAGTTACTTAGATGACATTTTGGTATTTTCGCATGATTTCGTAGAGCATCAACTTCACTTACGTGAGCTTTTCTCTAGACTTGATAAATACGGTCTTCTCATCAACACCTCCAAATGCACTTTTGGTGTTTCAACTCTTACTTTTCTCGGCTATACAGTTTCCGCTGAAGGTGTTAAACCGCTACCAGATCAAACTGTCGCGATTCAAACATTTCCAGAGCCCAAAACTGTGAAAGAGCTAAGACGTTTCCTTGGTATGTATAATTTTTATCATCGCTTCATACCTCGTTCAGCTGAGTTACAAGCACCCCTAAACGATCTACTTAAGGGCTCTGTGAAAAACAATCAGACTATTAAATTTGATGACATATGCAAACAGGCTTTCGAAGACTGCAAAAGAGGTCTCTGCAATGCTGCAACTCTGGCCCATCCTGACAGCAGCGCTAAGCTTGCTCTTGTCACTGACGCGTCTAGTACTGCCATAGGTGGAGTTTTACAGCAGTTTAAAAATGGATTTTGGCAGCCTTTAGCATTCTTTTCACGTAAGCTTTCTCCATCGCAGATTAAGTATAGCCCTTACGATCGTGAATTGCTTGCTATATACAAATCAATTCAATACTTCCGGCATATGTTAGAGGCTCAGGTTTTTACAGACCATAAACCTATCTCATTTGTGTTTCAAGCAAATAGAGACAAATTTTCACCCAGACAATTCCGTTACCTCGACTATATTTCCCAGTTTACATCAGACATTCAACATATTTCGGGAAAGGATAATGTAGTCGCAGATACCCTTTCCAGGATTGAAGAGTTGACCTCCAAGGCTATTGACTATGATGTGCTTGCTCATGCTCAATCTAACGATCCTGAATTAAACCTTTTATTATCAGGGGGTTCATCACTCAAACTTATTAAACTTCCTATTTCAGGATCTTCCTCATTCATTTATTGTGATGTGAGTTCTTCTACTCCTCGACCTTTTATCGTCAAAGCATTACGCCGTCAAGTATTTGATGCCATTCATTCTCTCTCTCATCCAGGAATAAATGTCACAGTTAATCTTTTGGTACAAAGATTTGTCTGGCCTGGCATACGGAAAGATTGCCGAGAGTGGTGCCGTAGCTGTTTAGCTTGTCAACGTGCTAAAGTAACACGGCACGTGTCTTCTCCTTTGGGCGTTTTTCAATTACCTCCTGCCCGTTTTCTCCATGTTCACACCGATCTTATAGGTCCTCTTCCCATTTCAAACGGTTTTCGTTATGCTCTCACGGTTATCGATAGATTTACTCGTTGGCCTGAGGTTATACCACTCACCGATATCACGGCGGCTTCCACTGCCAATGCATTTTTGACAGGTTGGATCTCCCGTTTTGGTTGCCCGGTCAGCATCACTACTGACCGTGGTAAACAATTTGACAGCTCTACGTTCAAAAATTTAACTCAGCTAATTGGCTCGCAACATAAGATGACAACAGCATATCATCCAGCTTCCAATGGTTTAGTTGAGCGCTTGCACAGACAATTGAAAGCTGCTATAATGTGCAACGCAGACTCCAGTTGGACAGAATCTCTCCCTTTGGTTCTCCTCGGTATAAGAAGCGCCTGGAAATCAGACTTACAGTCATCTGTAGCCGAACTTATTTATGGCGAACCATTGCGCCTTCCTGGCGAATTTTTTCATTCGAATTCTAACACTATATTAGACATGCAAGACTACGTATCAAGGTTACGCTCCTTCGCTAATAAACTAAAGCCTATCCCTACAATACATCATACTTCTAAAACAGTTTTTGTTTTCAAGGAACTGGCAACTTCAGACTTCGTGTTTCTTCGTCAAGACGGAGTCCGTCCAGCCCTGCATCCACCATATTCTGGACCTCATAAAGTCCTAAAGCGAGGTCAAAAATATTTTCGTATTCTCCTTAATAACAAGGATACCAACGTTTCGGTAGATAGGTTGAAACCAGCTTTCATGATGTTGGAAAAAGATCTTGAAACCAATGTTCCTCAGTCTCCTACTCTACCCGCAGCCGCTATGCAACCCGGGGAGTTAGCACAGATTTTGACAGCGACACTTTCGTTTCGGTCGAATGGCCTTGAACAGGCCAAAACGTTCATGTCCAACAAGGACCGGCCAGAGATAGCCCGGCGCCGAGAGGTCCGGCCCAACAATGTGCGGGAAAATTCTGTGTACTTGTCTTTGTCCGGCCAAGCAAATTGCTCGGCATTCTTGTGCAGGGCATGCCCGGTCCGGGCTATCTCTGGCCGGTCCTTGTTGGACATGAACGTTTTGGCCTGTTCAAGGCCATTCGACCGAAACGAAAGTGTCGCTGTCAAAATGTATGCTAACTCGGCCGAACCTGTTGGAGTTTGCATCACATAGCATATAGTCTACGGTCAAAGACAATACGTTGTCAAGGAGATCACTGCTAGGAACATTGTTGTTGATAGAACTTGTCATTCTATATTAAATGTAATATGTTGATTAATAATAAATAATACACAATACGTTCTTATTATGATTTATTAGTACATATTGCTACATCAGATATGTATCAAAGTCATTAGTAATATAACAAATTGGTAGCAGAACGTGGTTATTTGCGAGAAATAAAAATGACGTCGTCATATCGTATCGAACCACTTACTAAAAGCAATTACGATACCTGGTGTGTGCAGGCTGAAGCTATACTAATAAAAAATGAGCTCTGGGAATACGCAAGTGGAACCGTAAAATTATCTTCAGGTGCAACTGTTGAGGAGACAGAAAAATTTTTTAAAAAGGATACAATGGCTCGTGCTGAAATTTTGCTATTGATGTCTCCACCACAACTAAAGCAGGTAACTGGCTGTAAAACATCTAAAGAAATTTGGGACAAATTAAAGTCTATCCATCAAAGTTCAGGACCTGCGCGTAAAGCAACTTTGCTGAAACAGCTAGTTCTAAAGAAAATGGATGATAAAGATGATGTGCAAGATCATTTAAGTAACTTTATGGATGTGGTAGATAAACTCGCAACTATGAGTGTGGATATCCATCCAGAATTATTAAGTATTATGATGTTGTATAGTCTGCCACAAAGTTTCGAACATTTTAGAATTGCAATCGAAACCAGAGATACTTTGCCATCACCAGAAAACTTAAAAATTAAAATTATTGAAGAAAATGAAGCAAGAAAGAACAGTGGAAATATTAAAGAAAATACTGAAGGTGCATTCTACAGTAGAAATAGAAGACAAGAGAATAATGGAGGAACTTTCAGGTTCAGATGTAATAAGTGTAAAAGAAAGGGAAATAAGGCTTCTGAGTGTCAATCAAAAGCTAAATATGGTACAGAAAAGGTAAATGATTCAAGCCATAAAAATTTTAATGTAAAACCAGCATGTCTAACGTTGGCGAAAGACTTGAACAATAATAGTTGGTGTCTTGATAGCGGATGCACATCACACATGTGCAGAAATCAAAATAAATTTGATATTATATACAACGAATCTGGAACATTAAAATTAGCTTCCGATCAACATGTCACTCAAGTGAAAGGAAAAGGAAAAATCACTGTAAGAGTGAAGGATGAACACTACAATATAAATAATGTCCTATATGTACCTGAACTATCCACGAATCTGATGTCAGTCGGGAAAATCACCGATAATGGATACACAGTTGTATTCCATAAGAATCAGGCATTAGTAAAGAACAATAGCGGAAAGACAGTTCTCAAAGCAAATAGAGAAAATGATTTGTACTACATTGAATTTAACGAAGTAGAAAAGGCCAACGTGGTAGAAGACAATCTTGATACAAATATCATGAAGTGGCACAAGAAACTCGGACATTTGAACGAATCTGACCTGAAGGCAGCATCCAAGAGAGAATTAATAAGAGGATTAAAAATAAAAGAAAATGAAAAACTGGGTGACTGTGAAACATGTTTGAAAGGAAAAATGACGAGACTACCATTTAATACTACAGAAGGTATTAAGACAAAAGAGATACTGGAGATCATTTATACCGACGTATGTGGACCTATGCAAATTGAGACTTATGCAGGATCAAGATATTTCGTGACTTTCATTGATGATTTCAGTAGATACTGCTGCGTGTATTTTATGAAAAATAAAAGCGACGTATTCCAGATATTCAAAGAGTATAAAAGCATGGTGGAAAATGTATTTAAACACAAAATTAAATATCTACAATCGGACAATGGTACTGAGTACTTAAATAAAGATTTTAATGATTTTCTGAGGCTACATGGAATACAACGCAGATTAACGTCGCCATACACACCACAAAGTAATGGGCTTGCAGAGCGTAAAAATCGGACGTTAGCCGAGAAGGCAAGATGTTTTATAATTGAATCAAGCGTTTCAGAGAAGCTATGGGCAGATGCTATTCACACTGCGAACTATGTAGTAAATAGATGTCCAGCTAAAGCTCTAAATGGCCAGACACCTTTTAAAATATGGATTGGTCATGAACCATCTGCAAGACACCTGCATGTATTCGGACACAAAGCGTTTGTCCTGAAGAAAGGACCAAAAAGAGGAGGAAAATTTGCTCCTCGAGCAACCGAAGGCGTTTTCATCGGATACGCAAAATGTGCTAGAGGGTACAGAATATTTATCCCTGAAACAAATAAGGTTATAATAAGCAGAGACGTAAAAGTTATTAATACAATGTTTTACGAAAATAAATCTGAAACATATAAAAATAAAAGGGAGGATAACATAAATAAAAGGAGTACTGATAAAACAGAGCAAAAATCCGAAATCGAGAGCATAGAACTCGAGATAAGTAAGAAAGATGAATTGCCAAAATCAGTCATATCACCTATTTTTCCGACGGAAAATGAACAAAATATATTCGTAGACAATTTTAATGACGCAATCGATGAATTTAATGAAACTGTTGATGAGATAACAGTCGAACATCATGAAGAACGTGAAGCTGAACAAGTTCATGATGCAAATCACAGAAGACCATCTGAAAGAATAAGACGATTGCCAGCATGGACTCAGGATTATGTGATGAAAGGCAGAAACGACGAGGAGATTCATTTATGCGAAGAAGAAGAAGAAGAAGAAGAAGAAAAAGAGGAAGGTAATAAGTACTGGCACAATGCCATAAAAACAGAAATTAGAGCACACGTCAAAAATGGTACGTGGAAAATTGAAAAAAGAGAAAAGGACATGAAACCTGTTGACTTCAAAATGATTCTGAAGAAAAAGGCTGGTCCGAAAAACACAGAGATAAGAAAAGCGAGACTTGTTGCAAGGGGATTCAGGCAAAGACCTGGAATCGATTACGACGAAACATATTCCCCTGTCGCAAAGCTAAGCTCAATTAGAAGCATTATCGCTGTATCTGTGGAAGAAAATCTGAAACTTAATCAAATGGATGTCACGACAGCTTACCTAAATGGCGAATTAGATAAAAAGATAGTAATGGATAAGCCAGATTATTTAGAAGAATATGTGACAGAAATAATGGTTGAAGAAAGCAGTAAAGATGATTTGACAATATTTAACAAAGCTAAGAAAATGTTAGAGGATTTAAAATCTTTAGAAGGAGAGAAAGTATGTCTTCTTCAAAAAGCTATCTACGGTTTGAAACAGTCAGGTAGACAATGGTACCTAAAATTGAGTAGCGAGCTGAAAAAAATGGGATTTGTTCCATCAGACGCTGATCCTTGTGTCTATATATCAGAGAAAGAGAGAACTAAAATGATAATAGGAATATATGTAGATGATTTACTAATAGCTTACTCATGTGACAGAAAACTGAAGGAGATAAAAAAGATGTTAAATGAAAAATTTGAAATGAAGGATCTAGGAGAACCTGAATTACTCCTGGGCATGCAAATTAAAAAGCAAGGAGACGAAATAAAACTATATCAAGAAAAATATATTGAAAAGGCTTTAAAGAAATTTAACATGGAAGAGTGTAAGCCAACAGTTACACCAATGGAACTTAATTTAAAATTAGAGAAAAATGAAAAGTGTGACGAGAAACTACCATATCAGCAATTGATCGGCACACTGATGTATTTAGCTGTGGCCACCAGGCCTGATATAACATTCTGTGTGAGCTACTTATCACAGTTCAACAGCTGTTATGGAGAGCAACATTTTAAAAGTGCGAAACGTGCACTCCGATATTTGAAAGGGACCAAAAGTATGGGTCCATGTTACAAGAAAACGGAAACGGATTTATATGGTCAAGCTGATGCAGATTTTGCATCTTGTACGGTAGATCGAAGATCGTACAGTGGCTACTGTTTTAAGCTTGCTGGTGCTCCCATTAGCTGGGAAAGCAGAAAACAAAAGAGTGTAGCTTTATCAACAGCTGAAGCTGAGTATACGTGTGTGGCTGAAGCTGCTAAAGAAGCAATTTATCTAAGACGTCTGATAAACGACATATCAGAGTTTAGACAGCCCATCGTGACAATCTTAAACGATAATCAGGCTGCTATACAACTGACTAAGAACCCTATGATTGGATCTAAAACAAAGCATATTGATACGAAATTACATTTCATAAGGCAGTTGAAAGAAGTTACAGTGGAGTATCATCCAAGTACTAAACTGGAGGCAGATATGCTTACGAAGAGTTTGCCTGGTCCAAGGTTCAAGGAGTTGAGATCTTCCCTTGGCCTAATATAGCCATTATGCTAATGATGAGGAGTTTGTTGGAGTTTGCATCACATAGCATATAGTCTACGGTCAAAGACAATACGTTGTCAAGGAGATCACTGCTAGGAACATTGTTGTTGATAGAACTTGTCATTCTATATTAAATGTAATATGTTGATTAATAATAAATAATACACAATACGTTCTTGTTATGATTTATTAGTACATATTGCTACATCAGATATGTATCAAAGTCATTAGTAATATAACAGAACCTCCACGCATTACTCGCTCTGGACGCCACGTCCGGTTTCCACCTCACTTACGCCCGTAGTCACGGTCTCGGTGGGGGAGTGATGTGGAGACCTGGCTGGTACACTTTCCTACGTTTACTTTATAATATTATATTTGATATTTTGCACGTCATCTTGGTTTTTGACGTTACGGAATGTAAATATAATTCAACGAATATATACGAGTATTTCAAGATTATTTCAGCGTTTAACTATTACATTCCTGCAACAACAAAAAGTAGTTAAAAATACTTACTCAGTGCGTTTTCGCTTACTTAATAAAAAAATACTCTATGGTTATTGCCTGTGGTACTGGGATAGATAGAAGTGTTTTTACTTGCTCTGTGGGCTGTGGAGCACCTGTGGAGTCAAAGAGTACTTTTTTATGGAGTGTTTACTCTGTGATAATGATGTGAAAATTATTTTGATTTGATATGAATATCGGTTAATTTTATTGTTTAAATGAATAACAATGAATAAAATCGATGTCTGCCAGTTCCATAAAGACACAGTAAATTTACTTACAGATTAATAATTTCATTACAGGACTCCTCACAGCGAAAATTCCAATAAGTTTTTACATTAGTCACCGGTTTATAATGCCTCCAAAGAAAACACCGAAACCATCAATAAAACCACGAACAAAGTCGAAAGTAATAATTACCAAAAAAATTACAAGGAATATACCCACCAACAAAAATAATATTGCCATTAGAGACCCAGAACTCACACACACCACAGAGGAAGCTAAAAATCCTATATTAAATGATTTGAATCAATTTAAGTATGAAAAGAAACCTCCTATTAAAATTGAATATGAAACAGATTTTCCAGAAAAAAAGGTGAAGTTTTATTATAATTATATTAACCCACTTACTAATGTATTATGCTGTACAACTCTCTCTAACTGATATGTCATCCAAAATGATAGACCAAGACAAAATATTCTCTAACTTTATACAGCAATGTTAGTAAGGGTGTTTGTGTTTAAATTAAGGAATCAAAAAATACAATGCTTATAAAATTGTTTTTGTACAGATTGCTTAACTGCTAAAATACACAGAAAATTTTTTTTGCAAACAGGTATTTAATTTTATTATTATCAATACATATTATGTGAATTGATTTTCTTTAATTTGTTTATTTTCTGAATATATTTACTTACTGGGTAATAATATATTTTCATTATTGATATTAGGAAAATAAGGGACTCTGGGAACCTGCTAATTGGAGACAATTTCTTGAAAATTTAAGAATAATGCGCTCAAAAAATGATGCTCCTGTTGATACCATGGGTTGTGATAAAGGTCTGGACACTAATGGACCTCCTGAAGTTAGTATAACAAAAACTTTAATACCTACTAGCAGAGATAGATAGTTTGCTTCTTATATGATTAGATAAATTGAAATTCACATAAGTTCTGTGCCTACCCTCAAAATCCTATAGGCCTACCCAAGAATCCTTCTGTGCCCTACCCAATAAAAAATTCACTGCTACACCCTTGTACCACGGTATCCTAGGCTAAGTTGATTGTAGCTTTAGGGTCAAAACAATGTGTCAATTTTAAAATCTTAAATTTTTCAGGTATTCCGTTATCAAAGCCTAATATCTTTAATGCTCTCGAGCCAAACTAAAGATCAAGTCACTTTTGCTGCCATGCAAAGATTGCGTGAGAGAGGGCTGACTGTGGATAATATTTTGAAAATCAGTGATGAGGAGCTCGGGGAACTAATCAAACCTGTTGGGTTTTGGAAGGTATAATTAATTTTTAGTAAATACTCTTTAGATATATATCTAACTAAATGTGGAAAACTTGTCTTCCCTGCACACAAATAAAGAATAAAAAATAAGCAAAATAGTCAAGGACAAAATACTACTTAACAAATTCACATTGTTTTCCAAACTGATACATGTTATTTAGTTTTCTCTTTAAATTTGCCATGTAGAATAATATTTGTAATATGTTAGAAGATATATTTTGATGAATGCCATTAGATAATTAAAATCTTATGTACATAATGCACTTAGAGGTTTTTCCAGCTAAATATATCTCAAAAGAACTGGCCACTCGTTAGGTATAGCCTCACAAATACCATTGGCTAAAAGAGGAAAATTTGGTCTTCTGCTGGGTACCCTGGGATAACACAGTTTCGGGAGCTGTAAGGCAACCCGTGAAGAAAGAAAAAAAGAAGTAAAACAAAGGTTAAATTTTCAGACAAAGGTGAAGTACATAAAGAAAACAACACAAATTCTAAAAGACCAGTACAATGGTGACATTCCTGATTCTGTTGAGAAAATGTGCAAACTGATAGGAGTTGGTCCAAAGATGGCGCACATCTGTATGAAAGTTGCTTGGAATAAAGTTACAGGCATTGGTATGATTATTTATTGGTACTACAAGTTTAAATATAAAACTCTGCTAAATTGTCAAGTAGTTTACAACTTCAAACTATGTATAATGTTTTGTTGTTAGGAATATATCAAGAGATAGCTAGAGTGATATACGCTACTTTATACCCTGGAAATTCTTCACCATAAATTCTTGTCACTTTTCAAATATTTCCATGGGCAAATTTTGTATAGCTAGTATACCTCAACAGAACTGGCCACTCATTAGGTATAGCCTAAATATCATTGGCTAAAAGAAGACTTGGTCTTCCGCTGGGTACCCAGAACTGTAACACAGTTTCAAGCAACCAGTGAAGAAAAAAAATATAAATTGCCCTTCTTTCACAAGTGTTATGAAATTCTAAGAATATTTAGTAACTACAGAAATTATGAAATATTGCTGCAATCTATACTAATATTATAAAGAGGAAAGATTTGTATTTTTGTATGTTTGTTACGAATAAACTCAAAAACTACTGGACGGATTTTGATCATTCTTTCACTATTGGAATGCTACATTATCCCTGAGTAACATAGGCTATATACCATCACGGCATGCCGACGGGAACAGGGTGGACAGAGGTGAACCTGACAAATGCTATGTATGAAGTGTATGTTTGCCAACATTCTGAAATAGTCACGTACAAAGACGTGGGAAACAGCTAGTTTAAATATATTTTGATGAGCAAAAATGTTTTAGGTGTTGATACACATGTACATCGGATAAGCAACAGAATAGGCTGGCACAAGAAGACAACAACTACACCAGAAGACACAAGAAAATCTTTACAAAGCTGGTTGCCTTATGAATTGTGGAGTGAAGTAAACAATCTTATGGTGGGGTTTGGCCAAACTATTTGTGCTCCCATAAACCCAATGTGTGGTGAATGTCTTAATAGACAAATATGTCCTTATAAAGGTAAAGTTAGGAAGTCTCCAAGTAAAAGACAATTGTCACCTTTGAAAAGTGGTATAGCTGTTAAAGATGAAGTAATTGAGGATGATAATTATTTAAAAATAAAGAAAAGCAAAGAATGTGATGAAATTAGAAATTTCAATGAAGAAATAGACAATGATAATGTTAAAGAATCTCAAATTGTTAAAGTTAAACTGGAAAGTGAATAATATAATAATTAAGTTTTTACCTTAAGTTTTGGATTTTTTAAGTAAAAAAAAGAATACCAGATTATTATACATAATTTTAATGTTTTCTTTTACCAAAACTTTTATTAGGCTTTTCCTTTTTATGGTTCTTTTTAAATTTACTCTGTGCATGTTGTTTATGTAGAGATTTCTTTCTGTTCTTTATACTATCTAACTTGCTTTTTGTTTGGAATGCTTTGCTTTTCTGTATTTTCTTGGTGGCTTGTTTTTTCAACAATCTTTTTATTTCTTTCTTTGTTTTGCCTTCATTACTTTCACTATTGTCTTCTTTATCTAAGTTTTCATTTTCGTCTTCAATTTCTAATCCCATACCAGGAACTCCATCACATTCTTTCACAATGTCTTTGTCTACATTCTTAGTGTTCAAAATCTCCTTTGGTTTATTATCACCAATACATAGATCTTTCTTCTTTAAAGTATCAGAGGAAACTTCTATAATCTTAACATTGACATCATCATCTTCATACTCCTCTTGCAACAACTGTTCTATGTCAGGTATTGGTCTGTAGGAGACTACCATTTTTTTATAAGCTTCCTTGTTCTGTAAATAAAGATCATAGTGACATACATTTCATAATAAAATTACACTCTATGGATATATGTATACATAAATAAACTGAATACCCACATATAAATTAATTTAAAAAAGTATAAATGCACCTGCTTCTTAATAGGCTAAGAAAAAATATCTCAAGTATTGGACAGTGATCCAGGGTTTGTATAGAGTGAACCCTGTAAAGATGATACTGTATCTTGAATTGAAAATAAGCTACTTTTACAGGCTGTTATTTTTAACTTTTCAAAATGTTCATAGGCAAAGCAGAGATGGAAAGGAAAGAACTTTCCAATTAAAGCGTTTTCTAATCAAGTTTTGACCCCCTTATCCACATCACCTTATCTCATAGTAAAGATGCCAAATTGTTGAAATGTCTAGTTTTTAAGATAATCAGTATAGGAAAAAAAAATCACCTTAAAAAACCACTATCTTATATAGACAATAGAGATATATCGCAAATTATGTTAATGCTCCTACCCCTCACTCCCCGGAGCCCCTTAGTGAAGATGGCAAGTTGCAGAAACCTATAATTTGTAAGAAATAAATTTTGCTTCATTTTTTTTTTATTTGTCTCAAGAAACTAAAAACCATTTGGAAGGTTCAAGCTGAATTCTAATATCAGTATTACTCAAGTGACACCTATATTGGAAAGCTGAGCCATGGAAAACTAGTACTTATACATAACTGACCTCAAGTTTTATCCTTTTGGTTTCCTCCTTGAGTTTTAGCTTCAATTCTTCTTGTGCTTTCTTTTTCCTTTCCAATTTCCTTTTACGAAAGCCACATAGAAAATCTCTGTAAAGAGGTTATAGTTGTGTAAAGTGCACCAGTTTATATTTATTAGTGATTATGAGGGAGAAGAAAGATCTGTATCCGTTAGTTTTTGGAGGATCTTTTACCTTATTAATTTTCAACTCATAGATGAAATTTTATATATATAGGTGATTAGGTAACAATGAAAAACTGTTAAATTCCATTCTAATTATTTTTTATTTCTTAAAATCGTATCTGTTATGAGAGTTAACTCTTAAAGAGGTCAATAACTTTTGTCCATAACAGATTATCTATCTCTTTCCAAAGGTCGATGTGCAAATTGTGCAATATTTACCGCCGCGTACTCTAAGAAAGTTAAGATCCGCGGATATACATTTTTAACGATCCGGCCATCACTAATATTTATGTATAAAATAGGATAGCTTGTTCTGTATTACATAGGCATCTAGCTGGACAAATAGGGCTTTATTTATATACTACTTATAAATCAAGGTTTATTGATAGGCCTAGGGGAAAGCTAGAGAGATACATATAGCAGTATGTAAAATAAGATTCATAATTATGTTTTTACATACTTTCTTTTATCTTCATTAAATACTAAGTTAAGTTTCTTGTTTCGATCTTGATTTTTGCTCTTCCTCTTCCCCATTATGACGAGTACTAATTATACGAAACAACACAATAATAAATTATTTTTAACGATAAAAGCATGCGGTAATGCGGTTAATAATTTTAATCACAGTATTCACAGACAGAGCAATTGATACTCTTTGATTAATAAATAAGTTACTCTATGCTCTTTGGCGTAGTCTGTGTCTTTGGCACTCTTGCTTGGGCCACTGTCAGTCATAAGTGAGTCAAGTGAGTGAGTCAGTCAGGCAAATTTAGATTGAATTGAACGAACGAATCCTCTGTCATTTTAGTGCTGCTCCAAAGCTTGTGTCACATTTGTTCAGTGGGCCCAATAAAAATGGGTAGCGAACTATAGGCAAAAAATTACTCTCTATAAAACTTAACATACGCTAGCCCCGTGTTTGCATACGCGGACCCAAAGCTCCTGCATAAGATGCAGGTCTTGCAAAATCGCGTCTTGAGGCGAGCAACCGGCGCACCGTACTACATCCGGAACGCGAACCTCCATTTATATATAAAAATTGATACACTCTACAAGTGGATGAAGAACGCGTCAGATCGTTTCTTTAACAGGACCCTCAGCCATTCCAATCAGTTAATCAAAAACTCAGCGACCTACGTCATTAAGTCATTTTGGAATAGACGTAGGCTTAAATTGGTCTTGAATGATAGGGACGACCTTGTTAACCGTGGCCATTTGAAATACACACCACAAGGTATAAAGGTCGTGTGTATTGTAGATTTCTCATACATTTTGAACATTTTCAAAATCAAATATCTGAAAAACTGTCGGTTAGAGAAGTGACGTAGTACATTTATTTGATTGTTGTTTTATGGTTATTCATCATGCAAAAATCTAGAGGTGTACAATAAAATAAAAATATAGTAATTTTCCCATACGAATCGGAATTTTCAAAATCAAATATTTTGAAAAGTATTTGGTTTACAGGGATTCCGTCAACTGCTTGTTTTCATGTATACCTAACACTTTCATCACACAAAAGATGAACGAAGAAAAAAAGAAAAAAAAGATCTACTTGTTCATACATTTTTGAGCAAGCCCCTTTAAGGGGCGGTGGTCAAGGTCATCTTGTATCTGTCAAAAATATGGCAAATCTCAGTTAATCCTAGAAACGTGAGTTTATTTATAGGTAGATCCAATTTCAAATAATAACTATCATTGTGTGGTGAAGAAATGTTGTATAAATAAACTCACGTTTCCGGGATTAATTGAGATTTGCCATATTTTTGACAGATACAAGATGACTGAGAGCCACGGATCCTTAAGTTGTTGAAGTTAACCACATCTGGCGTTTTTTTATCGCCAATAGATGGCGCCTAGGTCTAGTAATATGTCAAAAATAAAATGTGTACTGTATGGATTTAGCACGATGACAGCTGAATTGAAATTGTTAAGTTTAAAAAAATTAAAGAAAAATGTACGACGACGCTCACAGACTAGAAGTCATTTTTTCCACCCTCAGCGACCATCAAGAGTTTTTGACATAAGACTGCACTGCATCGCCATCTATCAACAACATAATAAAACTATTTTTGTTTTTTTTTAAACTGTCAGATTGAAAACCTCTTACCTCTCATTAGAAGAAATCAAATTTTCGTATAGGATTCCACGACACGCCTTGGTGGATAGCACACGCGCCGCGAAGACGTGTTGGGGAATCCAGTTTAATCCCGCCCGCGCTGTAATAGTTGTGATTAGTCAGTGATTAATAGGACATATTGCGGCCGGCGGGAGCATTCTACCTACCGATTAATCGGCTTATTGTTACTGTGACGTCTATAATACTTGACATTGGCGGAATCATCAAAACCCTGATGGAGCCATTTTGAAAAAAAATAGAATAGAAATAAATTTTCGTATATATGTGAATGTAGCTTTGTTAAAGTGTCAAAAATGGTATCTGCGCCGTGATTGGCTGAGGATGTGGGATTGTTGAGCACGCGCACCAATAGTCGACCTCTCCTCCAATAAAGACGGACTCATCAGCAGCATGGCTGTCAGTATATATTTGAAACTTGGACGATGCGCTTCCTCTCGTCGCGTTACTATTTTTTCTTCGCGAAAATCTACGGAAATGTTATCGTGCAGTTCCACCTTTGTGAAAAAGTATGGAGACATTGCGGCGCTGTGACGTGACTCCTCGACAGGTGAGATGGTAGAAAAATATCTGGTTTTATGGCCCTAAATGTGGTAGAATTTAATTTGTAAAATAAAAGCCGTCGTAAAATCGATCTGAAAGTAGCTCTGTCGACTTTCATTACGTCTCACTGCGCGTTTGGAGGTCGTTAAGAGGGACCTGAAATGAGATTAGTGTGTCGGAAATCACAAATTTGAGAGCACAAACGAATTACCTATCCGATTAGTTAGCACACGCATTCTGTACCGCCTCCCTTTTTCAGTATTGATTATAGTTATCTATTTTTAGATAGTCCCCTTGAATGCCTACACTGCAAATACCACATATTGTTCACTAATAAAAGACACATCCTGGCCCTTGTATTGCCCATATTAACTTCAATTAGGTACACTTTGGACTATTCTAGTTGGAAACTAGATTGAACATTATTTATTGTTTATTTTATTAGTTCACTTTGTAATATCTACTTAGGTACATAATAATATTTAGTTCAATATAAGAGGAAATACCTATTGTAATAATTGAGCAGCCACAATGAGAAAAATAAGCAATTTGTAACAATAAATTACAATGAATGAATTGACATTGTTATTTATTGAGATTATAATTGACCTACAACATTTGAAGGAGAATTATATGTTATCATTACATATTTAGAAAATTGTAGAAATAAAACATTAATATAGTATGAAGAGCTGACTGCATGATTACTACATAAATCTGTTATTACTATAAAATAATACAATTTTGATAAATAATTATGAATAGAGGAATAAGTTTCTGCTGGGTTGCCTATCACAATATGGCTGCAAGTATTTTTAATTATAAATTAATTACTTATTTTTTTCTAAATAAATTATAATTAATTTCATAGAGAGGTATGTAAAGGTTGTCATTGCATTGCTTACTTGGCTGCAACCAGGTATAAACAGGTATTACTCTGATAAAATATGTTCATAAAGTATCCTCATATCAATATCAAATTGAAGGTTTTTTTAAACATGATGGATGTACATAGTTCTGGAACGACAAAAGTTAATTATCAAGACAATCAGCACCATAAATCACAACAAGTCTAGTTAATATTCAGAGTCTATGGAACATAGTAATATTATTGCTGTTGCACCTGCATTAATAGTTACTGCTCTGCTCCTTGGGGTCTATAATGTTCCTCAAGAATCAAAAGGGCTATCAAATGCTAAAAATATTTTTCAAAAATAATAAAGGTGAAAAGTTTGTTTGAATGTGCTAATCTCTGGACTACCAGTTGCATTTTAAAAATTCTTTTTAGCATTTAATAGCCCAATTATACTAGCATAGATTAGCTTTCCATCCTAGTTTTGCCCGTGGGGCCTGTACTAACTTTCATCCCCTAGGGATCAAGCCTTATAATTTTTTTTTCAAATTGGTTAAGTGGTTTAGCAGTGAAAGTGTAACAGACAGACAGACAGTTACTTTCGCATTTATAATATTAGTATGGATATAACAACAGATCATGTAATATGAAAATATATTGCAATAATTTTACAGTACCTAGACTTTCACAGTTATCTCAATTATTTATCTATATGACAGTATGTCTTATCCATTAACTAATAAAACATGATTAAATTTGTAGCTTCTTTAATGACCATACAATTGGGTAATAATGATAAAAATATGAATACCTATTCTATTTTTTGTGTAATGGCTCCATCAGGGTTTTGATGATTCCGCTAATGTCAAGTATGTAACAATAGCCAATTAATCGGTAGCTAAGATGTTCCCGCCGACTGTGATATGTCGACTAATCACAACCATCACAGCGCGGACAGGATTGAACTTAACTCGCCATCATGTCACGGCGGGGCGCGTGCGTTGTCCGCCATGACATGACGTAGAGTTCCATATGAACACCTATTAATATTGCTATTACATTCCAAAATTAACCTTGCTTTACCAGTAATCTATACTACTATTATAAAGATAATTTTGTGAGGGTAATTCTCTGGAACCACTGCACCTATTTCAATAATTCTTTCAACATTTGAAAGTACATTATTCCAGATGAACATAGGCTATTATTATGTATATATGTTCAAATTTACTAAAGTTATGGTGATATTCATCAACTAAGTCAGAAAAAGTCGACTTGAGGTAAAGTTGCATGAAAATAATGTATGGCTGTATTGTTCCTCTTGAAAAGTTCTAAAAATAATTCCATGACAGCATTTATATTATGTCAATCATCTAAGGATAAATCACAGTAACTATTTTTATCTTTCAAATTTTGTTCAAAAATAATGAATTATTTACAAGTTGTTTTAACTGATATGTTGTTAATCTATATCTATTTTTGTTTATTATTTTAAATATTTAATATTTGCCCTTTACACTATATAATTTAAATTAATGGCGTGATAAAATAATTATAAATAAAAAGGATGATAGTTTGGATGTAGGGGGTTTTTTCACAAATAGAAAGCTACAATATCCTGGAGTAATATAAGCTAAATATTCACGTGTGATGCTGGGGGTGGAAAGGTAGTATAAATTAAACTAGGTACAGCCAAAGACAGTAAAAAGTGTTCCATTTGACAGCCTGCTGAAATAAATAGAATTATAATGTACTTTTTTTTTTAAATATGAGGTGGTTAGAGAGATGGAGACAGAAATTGGTTGTAAGCACTTGCTGGCAGAAAACCTCTTTCGTGTAGACTGAACCCCCCCTCTACAAATTATTGTAGAGGAGTAGGGGTCCAGCGCTTGTCTGTACGCCGCTGAGCCGATTTAGAAGAAAAAAAATTTAACAAAAACCTCTCCTACCAGCTGGCAGAAAATGAGTGAACAGCATTTGTTGGGGACCTCTCGATTGTAGGAAAAATATTTTCTGCCAATTTACTCCCTGCAGTTTTTTTTGCAAGGGGCCCCCCAGACTACACAAAAAAGAGGTTTTCTGCCAGCAAGTGCTTACAACCACTTTCTGTTTCCATCTCTCTAACTCAAAGAAAAAAGATATATGAAAATTGGTTCACAACTGGCGAAAATAGGCGAAAAATAAATTCGCCTTAAATTGATCTGTTAGTACACAAAATTATTATTTACTTCATGAATACTTACTGTAACACCTCCTTTCTCATCCCCCAGAGGGTCGCAAATCTATAATTTGGACAGAAAAGAGAACTAAGTACTTCCTTTAAAGAACAACAAATATTTTAAACAATAAGGAGTCCTACTTTTGCCCTATTTTGCAACACTAAAAAGTTTTTTAAATTGGTAGTTAAGCCCTCCCTAAACAAAACATGTATCAAAATTTGTTGAAAAGTTGAAGCAGAGAAACATTGTTTTCTCTCTTACTCACACGTATTTTATTTTGCTTCATGCATGCACAAGTTTTGGTGAGAATATTTTTATACTTGCTGCAGAGAGCTAATTTGATAAACGTATGTAATAATTTGTAGTTATTTCTTACATTTATGATTTGGGGAACATTGTTGTACATTCGTAAGGCTAACAGGTGCTGAAAGTTTATTCAAAAATATTTTAGCCATTTTGGAACCTATTCAAGAAATGAATAGAAATAAGAATAGATTGGAATACTTAGACATGCAAAAATTCTGAATTTTAATTTTCAAATAACAGATGGATACTATAATTTTAGTTATTAGTAATTTTGTATAGATTCTGAAACATGCAAATTATTTTTCAGGTGGTGTTTTGTAATCCTTGAAACAATTGGGAGATAAGATGACTTCTCGGTAAGTTGTTTAAATCTTATGACATGCTAAAGTAACTCTGTCTGTTATGTCTTCACTGGTAAACCGATTTTGGTGAAATTTTAAAATTGGACCCCCAGGGGGCAGGAAAAAAATTCAACCCTTTAGAGAATGAAATAGAGTCCCTAAGCATAGCCATAATTGTAACTAAAAATCTTTTTTTGAATTAAAAAAATTTCTACACGTGAATAGAAGTGATGGTAAGCTTGTCATGAATATTAGAAGAGAACCACAGATTACTACATATAACCCTAAATATTAATTTATTATATCTTCTTTTTTAATTGTGGCTATGTCAAGTATCAATATGCCGATTAATTGATATCTAAGGGATCCCGATGACTGTGATATGTCTTATTAATCACAGACTAATCACAACTATCACAGCGCGGGCGGGATAAAACCGGATTCCCCATCATGTCACAACGGAACGCGTGCTTCGGTCGCCAAGACATGACGTAGAATGTTTATTATATCTATGTTTGCTTGTTATAATGATGCTGCGCCATCAAAGGAAGTTATGTGAAATAAGTACACGCGTGTGGGGTATATGAACTTCCTTCCTGTGATAACCTTTTTATAACAATGTTTCATTGATAGTTATCAGCATGATATACCTACAATCTTCTAATATATAAAATTCCCGTGTCGCAAGTTAGTTGCCATACTCCTCCGAAACGGCTTTATGATTTTTTTTTGTGTATATACGGTAGGGCCCACGATCGGTCGTAATATATTTTTATACCCCTAAGTGATAAGGGTAGGAGTAGGGGTAGGGGTAGTGCAGGCAAGCCAACGTTTGGGCAGGACAATGTCTGCCGGGTCCGCTAGTATAATTAATATTAATGTATGCTACAATAGCGCAGGTTTGTGTTGGATCCATGGGGCATATAAACAAAATCTACTGAGTTTTCAAAGCGATCTCTGATTGTATTTAAGATTCCCGTAGTAGACTTTACTACACACACACTAGGTTGTTCACCTCTGTAGTAAGTTGTCACTTAAGTTTTTTTTAATTCACACTAGGTTGGACCGCCTGTTCGTGCTGCTGGAGGCGGGCACGGGGCTCGCGACTCGCCGTGCTGCTGCCCGGCAGCTGGGCGAGGTGCAGCGGGCCCACCCGGAGGAGCTGCACAGACTGCTCGGGAGACTTGTGGCGCATCTACGATCGCCCGTCTGGGAGACCAGGGTGGCTGCTGCGCAGGTATGGGCACCCATTAGGGAAAGTGTATGTGTACCCCGAAACAAAATACTGCCAATTTGAGTAATTTGAACTGCCAAAATTTATATCTGATTGGTCTAAATTCTAAAAGCTCCCGTGGTAGAGACATCTAAAAATTCTTGCAGGTTTAATTCAGTAGCAGGCAATTCATATTTACGAAAAAATCTTATGTTGATCGCCGTTTAAAAAAAAGGCAAGCTTATTGAATTTCAGTTTTTTTCTAATTGTAAATACGACAATTTTTTTAATAGAGTAGGTATTCCATATGCCCATATATTTTTAGTTCATCACGTTTGAAGAATTGTCTTTATTTGAACACGTACTTCCTCTTATAATACGGCCATAAGAGGAAAATGGTACTGTTTGCAAAATTTATACCAATTGGCATGAGAAATATTATATTTAATTTAGATTGCAGTATTATTATTTTGTATTATGTTGCATGACACTATTATTTTGACATTATGCTAATTTACTAAAGAGTAATGGGCCATATAATAAAAGCCTATTAAACAAAATTAGACTATATTTTAGTTTTGGGTCCTTGAATCCACACACCACTGTTAGTATAGGCTTGTCACCAACTCAAATTTTAGGCCATCCTTCCTCAGGGGGTCCATAAAACAACGAATTTCATAATCATTATCATTTATTTATTTGTCTATTATGTGGCTAAGACGTCTTGTATTAACTAAGCGGACCAGGGTTCAATCTCGACCATGTACCAATGAGTTTTTTATAATTAAAAACTCATGTAAGTACATAATCTGACAAACTACACTTGAGGCTTTTCCATCTAAATATACCTCAACAGAACTGAGCCCTCACAAATAACATCGGCTAAAAGAGGAAGCTTTGCCTTCCGCTGGGTACCCTGAAACTGATAACACGCGATGAATACTTTGGGAAAATGAATTGAATAAATGTCGCGTTATTTCGTTATTTTACAGGCCGTGGAGGCTATTTTGGAAAAAGTGCCGGAATGGAGTCCGCCGCCTAGTGATGGAGTTAAAGGTATGTTATTATCAGATAATTCACGCCAAATAACTGAGCTTTTGACAATTGGTGCGCGCGCAGTTATGGTTTATCTAAGTGGAAAAAGTATCTTACTTACACAATATTGAAGCATAAATAAAATATGGTTAAGACGTCTGGTAGTAACTAGGTAGACCATGGGTTCGAGCCCGGATCCCGATCATGTTTTTTTTTTTTTTTAATATGTACCAATGTACAAAAACTTATGTACACTTGGAGACTTTTCCATCTAAATATACCTCAACAGAACTGACCACTCGTTAGGTGTAGCCTCACAAATACCATCGGCTAAACGAGGGAGGGAGACCCAGTAAGGCAACCTGTGATGAAAGAAAAAGAAAATAAATAAAGATTTTTTTCGTCGGTCTGCCATCCTATTGTTCCGTTTGTCCAGACTCTGAAACAGCTCAATGTATGTAGGGGGTAATCTTTGGAACTTCTGAACCGATTCTTGCACTAATAGAAAGCTACCCTATCCTAGGCTATAATTATTAAAAAAAAAGAGGTTAAAAAACGATCGAATCCGGCGCGGAAACTTTATACTAATAATTAAAAATATGTGTTGCAGATGAGAAGGAAGATTCAGCTGAGAGTGGCAGGCTGTGTTTTGCCAAGTTCGACATCGCTCGTGTTCTGGAGCGGGGCGACCACCTTATGGCTTGCGAGGGTACTGAGTTTGACGCCGATGACGAGTCGCTCAATAGTGCCGGTCAGTATTACGTTGTCACCTGTCTGTCTGTCTGTAAAGGCTGTAATACTATTTTCACGAGTAGACAGTATTGAACATGGAATCTGGAGAATCAAGTCTGGAGAAAAATTAGCACCAGCTTATGCTGTTTAATCTGTCAAAGATTCTATATAACAAAATGATGTAGGAAAGAATTATGTAGAATAAAATGATCTACAATAAGTCCGCGGTAGCATATATCTATCTATATACATAAAAATGAAATGCTGTTCGTTAGTAAGCGCATCGCTTGAGAACGGCTAGACCGATTTGGCTAATTTTTGTTTAAATGTTCGTAATAGTCTGAATAAGGTTTTTAGGGAAAGAAAAACTTAAAAGTTGCTCGAAATATTGGAAAATTCGGAAAAAGTCCTTTTTTCTATGGGATTTTTGTATGAACGTGCAGGAACGTCTCTTTCACTAATTATATAATTTTCCAGATATGAAAGAGAGAATAGCGAAGCAGCGTCAAATGCTGAACTCTAAGTTGGGTCTGGACGTGGCGACCAAACTCGGTGTGGACATCGGGGACGTTTACTCTAACGAAGATCTTTGTCTTACTACAACCAGGCCGCAGATCTCGAGACAGGATTCTGTTAGGGTAACTACACACACTCATTGAGTACTAAATTTAAGCCCCATTTATACTCCTTTAGGAGGTTGGATTAAAAAAGTAGCCTATGTCCTTCCCCTAGTGTTCAAAATTTCTAAAGCCCTGAAAGTCCTAAATTTTTCGCGTTTTTTTTACCAACTTTGCAACTAAGAGACTTAAGAGCAAGCTTGTTGCTCAATGAACAGTTAACCACGCGGCCTATTTTATCGATATCTCTTTAAAAAGTTGTTAGAGAAATATACTGCAAAAAGAATTGATAAAATAACCAAGCATTAAATAAGATAGGCCAAGATTTACGTACCAGAAATATAAGGAAGAACGATTTCAAAAAAAAATCGGTCTTTCGAAACTATACAAAACGAACATATGCTCTTCCAGTATTATACAAAAATAGCAAGTTGTAGTTAATATTTAGAGAAGAGAACTCGGTTGAATATTATATGCGTGAAATTGATGACTTTCAGGGCTTCATAATTAGGTTTTTTTTTCATATTTTTTTATTAATTATTTTTAAAAATTCAAATTGTGTCAAATATATTTATTTATCTTTTGAAAAAGTTAGACCCAGCGAGTTTTCATGGATATCATGGATTCCGTCAGAGATACAACAAAATGTTGTAGGAAAGAATTGTGTAGAATAAAATGATATACTTACGAAAAAGTCCGCGCTAGCATATATCTATTTCAAATAAGTAGTTATAAGCGTATTTATGTATGTATTCAAATTGTTGTATCTAAAAAATCCGTAACATTACAGAAGCCAGTATCGGAAGTGATACAGATAAAGAGCGAGAAGCCGCTCAGCTCGCGCGAGATGAACGTGGCCAAACGTAAGGCGCGCCAGGCGGCCTTCAGTAAACAGAAGTCGCGGGACACGAGCGAGGAGCAACCCTCCACGCCCACGGAGGAGCCGGACTGCAAGAAGATGAAGTTGGAAGCGGTCGAGGCTGTCGGTCAGTTCAGGGTTTTGTGTTCATCAAATACATGATGATGGTCCATGTTTAATAATCGTAAATCAATCTATGTTTTCGTTGAAACCGAAACAAATCCGATCAATAGTTTCGGATTGGAACGGGAAATACTGATGACCCGATCCCATTAGCGGCCATCCATAAACTACGTCACACGTTAAGAGGAAGAGAGGGGCGACACATTTATAAATCTAAAGTTAGTGTCCGGCCAAAGTTTCGGTGCTCGCCAAAACTCAATATTCGTGAATTGTCGCGCGTCGTTCGGCTAACTTCGGGTGAGTTCGTGGTTGTGTGTGGTCGACAGCTGAGTTATATTATATAGGTAACGTAAATAAATAACTACTTTTAAGTGAAAACTTCTTTAGGCGCGTTGAGCGATTTTTGGTAGGCGGAAATCTTATAGATTCGCGACCTGTTTTCGGCACAAGACCATGGATAGTTCGGCCCGAATATGCTCGAGCCGAGAAGGTCCGGACAGAAATTCATGTACTGGCTTCCACGTATGCCTGGGTCGGTCATTTTTGGCTGCGCATTTCTGGCCGGCAATTCTCGGTCCGGACACATATACATTTATATGTGAAATGATCGCCAGATGGCGTTTTTATTTGTTATAATCGTAGAGAGCGCGTTCGAAGATTTATTCTAAAGTTATATTCTTATAAATTAAACACGATTAAGTTTTCACTTTTGTCGGCAGTCCCCATGACTGCCTATGCCTTTTTATTTCCTTTAATTATCATTCATTTCTGTATACAATAGAAATTTTAATGTCTAAATAAGTTTCGATTTCGGCCGAAAGTCAGACGGAGGCCGAAGATTCGGTTTGGGTTTGGGCTGAAAATTCCGTTTCGGTCGGACACTATCTAAATTTCTAAAGTATTAAATCTCTTAACTTTAAGGTCTTAAGAGTGTAGTGTACCGCGTCCATGTCCATACAAACGGAGAAAACGTTTTACTACCCCTAAATATTATTTAATTTTAACGATTTTGTAATATGTTACTGACATAGTGAAAAACTACGTACGTATTTTTTCCTTTTTTCAAAATTCGTAATAGGTCAAAAGTTATAAGCCCCTCAAATCTCGGTTTTTTTGGTTCATAACTTGCTCGTAATAAACCGTCTGTATTTGAGAAACAAAGCAAAATTTCGAAAAAAGCAAAACGTACGTACGTAGATTATAATCTGCTAAAACGTTTGACACCAAAATTATAAGGTTTCGTTATAGTTTAGTAGGTGTAAATCGTTTTCCCCCAAAACGCAATTTTCAACGAAGAACATACCTACGAACACTCACGAGCTGCAGTGTTCTCTGTCGCACTGATGCCCGTGGGAAGAGCGCGCTTGAGACAGAATATGATTTTCTAAATACCTATTTCGCTGCGTACGCTGAGCTACACGATCCTCTTAACGAATTCTACATTTAAAATTGCAAAATATGTGAGATATTGTGATGTAACAACATAAAAAAAGTGTGAAGGCCGATATATTGTCATCATCACTGAAAGTTTCATGAAAAGCCACAGACAGATGGACATGTTTTCAGAGAGACATTTCAATTTTATTTATTTTTGTTCAGGTGACATCAACACAGCGGTCCCCGACTGTTCCGGGTGCTGGGTGGAGGCACCACGATGGCCCCTAGAACAGTGGACGGAGGCGCTCCAAGCTCAGCTGTTCAGTCCGGCGTGGGAGACCCGACACGGAGCTGCGAGCGCTCTGAGACAACTGCTGCTCGCCAATATATCTAATAGTGCGGGCAGGTCGACACACAACAATGTAAGTACCAAGTGGAGTGGATTACTTTGGACGACAATTTCATGTAGGTAAAAATTTGTTATAGGTACCTCAACAGAATCTCTGACTCTGGGTACCCTGGGAGCGATAACACAGTTAGTGGAGAAGAAAAAAAGATGTCAGTGGTATAGCGTGTGTGAGGCGTGCGTACACTATTTATTTTACCCGAACGCGACGAGTTAACACTGCTCGTCCCTCTCTAGCGCGTGTAATGTTATCGACTGGAAAGAGATAGCAACAATGACATGTATGGCTATATCTATAACAGGATATTTTTATTTATTTGTTTAGTAGTTAATTTTTACTTCAAAGGATGGTAATTTAAGTATGGAATGAGTTGCACCTATCCAATAAAATATAGCATTTTGTCCGTTTGACAAGATTTAAACGATTTCGTCTCTTTTTCCATAACGGTTATTTACATTTTAATTATTTTTTCTTACCAGACTGAAGAAGCTCACCAAGAATGGTTGGAGGACATGGCGCTTCGATTGTTGTGCGTATTGGCACTCGATAGATTTGGTGATTTTGTCTCCGATCAGGTCAGTCAGTACCTACTACCTAATTGTCAAAATTACACTGACATAGTACTGAAATTTCATTTAAACGGTATTCTATTGTCTCTGCCTACCTCTTCTGGAAAGTTCGCGGCAGAAAATATCCAATTCTGAAAATAACAAATCGTCCATAGACCAATTTGGATTCAGATAGTCAATTAGTCAAATATTTCGATGCGGTTCGATCCCGGATCCCGGCCAATTACTTTTTTATAATGTATGTACCTACAAAAAAATACACCTCAACAGAACTGGTCACTCATTAGGTATAGCCTCATAAATGCCATCGGCTAAACGAGGGAGATTTAGTCTTCGTCTGTGTACCCGGAACCGTAACACGGCCACCCGTAAAGAGAGAAAAAAAATTACAAATGACTCTTTTCACTTTTGACTTTGACGACGTGAATGATTGTTGTTGTTGTTGTGATCAAAGGTCAAAAATATACTTATGCGACTAAACGCGATAAGTTTGGTCGCACGACGCCATGTTAGTAAACATCGAGATGGATGGAAGACAAAATGCATTTTTTGCTGGCCATTTTACCTACCTCCTCTCTTCCCCTCTCAGTGGGAAAAGGGAACCCCGAAACCAAACCGATTGATTTTTCAATGACACAATTCAAATTGTCAACGCAAAGTGAGTCTTATCTTAGTGCATTTCGACTTATTAATTGGCTTCCATAGTTTTTGTAGGTATATTTTAATTCGAATTTCAAATAAAAATACTAAGAGAGTCTTCTGTACGATATTGTAGTACTATATTCTGTGGTATATTATAGTTTAATGAGTGTTGTCGTTTGCAGGTGATTGCGCCGGTGCGCGAGACGTGCGCCCAGACGCTCGGGGTGGCCGTGTCGCGCATGTCGGAGTGTCGCGTGCGACAGCTGGCCGAGTTGCTCGCGACGCTGGCTGGCCACACGCAGTGGGAGGCGCGACACGGGGCGCTGCTGGGATTCAAGTATCTCATCGCTGCCAAACCGGTAATTTAAATATAAAACACAAATAGAAACACGCCTTCACGGTATTTATACATATCTTGCGGTGTGGCCAGAGGCGCTAGTAACAGTGTCCACTTTTTGCCAGTTCTTGCTGTACTTAATGGACCTAGATGTGTCACTTCTTTAACACACTGTTACTGGTTTATTTGCAGGCCACACCGCAAGGTATAAAGGCCGTTAGATTTATTATTTTGCCATTTCAATGCTATTCTTAATGCGATCTGGTTATACTGAGTTGACAACACGATTACTGTCCCAATAATAATTTTCTCATCTTAATACCCTGTTATCTGCAGGAAGTATCATGGTGGAACGGCGCTCTAGACCGCCTGGTTTGTGCGCTGGAAGACGCCGCCGAAGACGTGTCGGCAGTTGCGGCGGGCGCCCTCCTGCCGGCCGTGGGGGCGCTCAAGCCGTGTGAGCTGCGCGAGCTAGCCGCGCGACTGTGGCGTCTGCTGCACGACCAGGACGAGCTGGCGGCGCCCGCACACGCTTACATGGCGCTGTTAGCGGCACTTATGGCGTTGCCTGACGCGGCTGATCATCTTCAGTTAGTGATATTTTGCTTTACTATTAGAGATAGAGCACGGTCTGCACCGAAACTAGAATTAGTAGAGATCTTTAGAAAGTAGAGTGGTATATCAAGCCGCGTGACTATAGCGTCTGTTGCACTATCATCATGAACTGGCGGCGCCTGTGCACGTATACAAATACATGATACACATGGAGCTGCGGGCGGCACTTATGGCGTTAACTGACATGGCTGATCATCTTCAGTCAGTCAGTAATTCTTTTATTTTTGTTGGAATAGTTTCTAAATTGATATGCGTGAAATAACCCAGATTTTAACCAATACTTAAGAATTGAGATTTGAAGTTCCCATTTGGCAAATTCAACACTAACCACTATCCGCTATCAGCGCGCCAAAATTAAGTTTTTACGTTGCAGGCCGGTGGAGCTATCAGACGTGTTGCCCCGCCTGTGGCCGTACTTGCAGCACTCCACCAGCTCTGTGAGGAAGGCTGCTTTGCAGACCCTGGGGACCATCACCAGACCGCTAACTGGGAAAGGTTGACATCTTTTATTGTCTGTTTCTACTATTAAGATGAACTAGCTCTTTTACATTATCTCTATATATTTTTTATGAGGGGTGTCTTTGTCGTTACGTGAATTCTTAATACTTCATCTAAAGTTATGATTGAGCCATCATTTTGACCGCCGCTAATGACAAAAAATAAAGAAACAATTCAAAATTAAAGTTTACTTTTAAAAATCGAGTAATAAAAACGTAATAATGTGAAAAAACAAGAGACCCGAATTTATATATGGCGTGGCAAAGTTAAACCTCATTCTTCCTATTTTCATAATTTTCGGGTTTTTCGGGTTGCCTTACAGCTTCCGAAACCGTGTTACGGTCCCAAGATACCCAGCAAAAGACCCAGTCTCCCTCTTTTAGCCGATAGTATTTGTGAGGCTATACCTAACGAGTGGCCAGTTCTGTTGAGGTATATTTAGATGGAAAATCCTCTTAAGTCTGGGTTGTCGGATTATGAACATAGGTTTTTAATTGTTAAAAAACCCATTAATACATGGCCGGGATCCGGGATCGAACCTGTGGTCTGCTTAGTTAATACCAGACGTCTTAACCACTCGGCCACCGACACACCTTTCTCTTTCCCTAAATTTCTCTATTTTTCATATAACTTGTAAATTAATGGGTTGAAAAAAAAACTTAATCTACAAACGGTTTTCTAATTTTGAAACCTTCTTTGTCTAACACAGTATAATATTGTCCAGGTTCACAATCAAGTACCAACGGCACTGCATCAAGTCTGAGCTGGTCGTGGCAGCTGTTACAGTCGACACTGAGACACGTCTACCAGAGGATACTGTTTGAACATCACGCGGAGATACAGGATATTGCGATTCAGGTCAGTGGATACTTGCATTGAACATGGCGATATAGGTCGATTATTAAGAGCTGGCACGTAACAATTTGTGATAGTATAGGTTTTTTTATATTGTTATTTCGTTGTACACAGGTGTGGGAGGATATGATCCGGTACGCCAGTCTCGAGGCAGTGTTGCACGCCGCCTGTCCCATGTTGGCCACGTGGCTGTGTCTCGCCATGCAGCCAGCGAGGATACCGGCTGAACCCGCGCTCCTACTTGTGCCGCCTTCCAAGGTAACTATTGATTAAGCAAAATTAAAATTAAGTCGTTATGTCATTTGTAATTTCCATGGAGATTACAGATGCTTAAGTCCACGTTCCCCTCGCATATGGTTGCTTTTAATATTCTCCGTGGACGTCCACGGCACGTTTTTATCGTCGCGGCATGACAGAACAGAAAAATGTATGGTATTATATACAGACGCTCTTTGATGTCATGTCATGGTGGTCAACGCATTCGTACGCCGTGACCTGATGGAGAATCCAGTTTAATCCCGCGCTGTGATAGTTGTGATTAGTCAGTGAGTAATAGGACACTGTGGACATATCACAGTCGGCATCTTAACTACCGATTTATCGGCTGTTGTTACTGTGACGTCCATAATACTTGACATCAAATTGGCAAATCATCGATTAACATTGATGGAGCCATTATAAAATAAGAAGTACAGACGCTTTAAAAATTATCGTCGATTACCAGCACGATTTTGCTGAATTTAAGTAAAAGTACACAGTTTTTTAGATGTACTTTTGATAATGGGTAAGGGGTTGTTAGTGTTAGTGCGAACTCTATTCTTTTGTATATTAAAAATCGTAACTCAATGACTAACAGGTTCGGATTTTCTAAGTTGTATGAGGTGACAATCCTCTTTATTTCACTGTCAACAGGAGCGCAAGTCGCGGGCCGGCACTGTCGACGCGGTTCCATCAGAAGTGAGGGTGTCCCAGAAGTGGTACGTGGGGGGCAGCGAGAGTCAACCGCAGGCTGTGAGGGACAGGAACGTCACAAGGTTGAGGTGCTGCGCCGCCGGGGCTCTGGGTGAGTGAAATATCGTGTCACAGATATACATAACATACACATGCTCACCCCTTAGCCACTTGCCCACGATACTGGCATAACTCAGTCAAATCCATAGATATTTTCATGCAAGCTCTTAGATTTCGAGTGCTTTTTCATTTCCACTTTTTTTTAAATGTCATATATGTTCAGTGATTTTTTTTGGAGTGGTATTACATATGACCATAAACGCATACAATACCTAACAAGACTATATCAAAAACTACTGGGAGTTGTAACAAAACACACATCAAAGTATATTGCAAGACAAAGACAAAGAAACACAAATGTGCAGCCGCCGTTCGGTTCGTTAAATTAAAATATTATGTAAAAGGTCAGTAAATGTTTAATATTTCAGGCTATCTGTCGTGCTACCTTATTCAGCCAGCGCCCGGCGTCCAGTACAAAACTGAAGACGAGAGTCCTGTTTTGTGTTATGTTAAGGTAAATATTTACTAAAATATATTTTAAAGTTTAATTAAAAACTTATGTACATAATCCGACAACCACTCCATCTAAATATATCTCAACAGAACTAGCCACTCGTTAGGTTATAGCCTCATAAATACCATCGGCTAAACGAGGGAGACTTGGTCTTCCGCTGGGTACCCTGGAACCGTAACACGGTATTGGGAGCTGTAAGGAAACCCGTGAGGAAAAAAAAAATTAGCGCTTCACCTAGACTTCTCGCTGGAGCTCTTTAAAATCTCGCTTTCCGCATGTATATACACTAAGAAAGCGTTATACTTTCGATTGACTTCGTAAGGCCCCTAACATGTAAAGATTTCCGTTTCAGGTCCTTATAGCGTATTTAAGCTCCGGCAGCGCCCTGCAGCGTTTAGTCGCCAGTCTAGTCATAGCGTCGTGGGCCGAGCGTACGGCCAGAGACAACCTATACCCCCACCCACCAAGCGTACCTAACGGCGCTAGTAGCGTACCTGAAGCAGCCACGAACGGCGTACAGCACAGAATAGAAGACTTGGCGCCGCCACTGTTGAAGACTACCATTCATACCGTGTTGAACCAATCTCTTTATTATGATGAGGTTGCGCTGAGTTGTAATAAGTGAGTGTCATTTTAGTAGTAGGGTTCTGTACCGGCTTTCTCGGGACAAAAGTACGCTATGTCACTCTCCGGTAACTATATCTGTGCATAAAATCACGTCGATCCATTGCTCTGTTTTGACGTAAAGGAAGGACGAACAAACAGACGCTTTCGCATTTATAATTTTAGTTTGGATTAATATAACTTGCGTCAACTATGTTGACCAGAAAAGTGTCACGTGGTTGGTTAGACTGCGCTCCATACTATATTAATGAGCGTCTTCCTCTGGCTCAACTAATTTGACGCACACTATAACAATTGATAGTGGAATGAGGATGCGTCTAAGACGTACTTTTTAAATTCAATAAACTGTGTCATTAAAAGAAGTATGTATGGTTCTTGGTAGTGATCCAGGTTCTTAAGGATCATAATCTGCAAAAGCTTAGCACATTTTACCCTCCAAAATAATAGGCTTGATCACGTGTTCCATAATGTTCACAGAATACTACAAGAAGCTCGCGACCTGGTGTCCATGATGAAGCATTACAAGTTGCCTGTTGACGGGGAGGAGTTCAGTAACATCCTCAGACTGGAGCAGGTCAATACTTTTACTTGCTTTTTCCCTCGTAATGTTAATTTTCTCAGAATTATATATGTATTTATGTAGTCAATAATGGATAGGTTGAAGGATGAAAGATTGACTAAAAAAAGATTTACATGGCAAAAATGAGAAATGCCGACAGAGGGCGCCTTAATGACTGGTTGTAAGACCGTTATCAGCTGTAGAGATAGGGCAAGCCACACGTTGCGCTGCGGCGCCGCACCGCACTCGCTAGTTGAAAGTCCAGCGCACCATGTATCGTACCATGGTTATTTGATATTTCTGTGTAGGATGCCATATTGACACCGTGCCGCTGCCGCAACGCATATTATGGCTTGGATCTTGGGATGGGTGACATAAAAAAATAGCTTGCTACTCGTTAGGTGACCTTATAGAAATGGCAATACATACAACAATCCAGCGAGTGTGAGTAAAAGGAATACTCCCCAACGCACATCGCTGGAAAGTTACATATATGCCAATCTATTAAATATTTTCAAAGGCGCGATACAGGTTTCAATGAGTTAGTAACGTCGACGCGACGCGATGTGTCGCCACAACCTCAAAAAAAACATTGGCTAAAAGAAGATGATTTTCTCGCGCTGGGTACCCTGGCAGCAGGTAATCTGGTTCTATTTTAAAGTAGCTTTCCGCCCTGGCTTCGTCCGTGAATTTTTTATACCTATCTTCGCTGACCCGATCCCATTTAAATAGGCATGGCATATCTTTGGAACCCTTTAAGATATCGAGATGAAATATTGCGAGTCTAAATACCCACTATGATCCCTGAATGGATAATAAATACATTTCAGCCAATGGACAACATTTCATTTTTTTAATCACCCATTTTTATTACTTTTATTAAAAATATATTAAAAAATAAGTTACACGTATTTTTTTTTTTTTTTTGGTTGAATTTTTATATTTTTAATTTAATTATGATTTTTTATAAATTTTGAGGACATATAAACTAAAAACCTTAGCTAGGACTAAAATTAAGAAATATAAACTGTCACCCAAAGAAAGTGACTGATAGTGTCAGTCAAGCCACAGAGTATACGTTATAGAAATGCAAAGAGTATAATATACCGTGTTCCAAATAGGTGTTGCCGTAGCCGGAATTCAAATCGCCTACAACATTATTCATAATGTATATAATAATACTAGCTTTTGTCCTCGGTTTCACTCGTAAATATATTTCCTGTGATTCGAAACTAGCAAAACTTCCAAAGAATATTATATAAAAGAAGTATTTTTATAATTATATTTAAAGAATAATTATTAATTTAGCTTCAAATGGAATAAAAATGGGTAAAATTAATAGAAGGCAACACCTGAGGTCGATAACTAACAACTCTGCCAACAGACATTAGTATTTTTAAATTAGAGGGTTAGCACAGATTGGGGCACCTATTAATCCTCATTTTTCAATATTTTAGTATTTTTAAAATAACTCGAAAATTAAAGGATATAAAAAATAAAAAAAATGAAAAATAAGCTTTCTAGCATGTAATCTCCAAACGGTTTTCGAATTTTGGTACCTTACGAAAAATGAAATGTTGTCCATTCTGGTCAAACATAAAACTGTTATTTGATTCTTCTAATACATAAAAATTAATATTTGTTTATTTGTTCGTGTTCAAAAACTACTGGACCGATTTGAAAAAAAAATTGCAGAAATTTGCTTTGCTTGAGAAAGGTTATAGGCTATTTAACATCACGCTACCTACCTTAAGGGGACGAATTGTATTCCTAATACGAAGTAGCTGGCAATCAGCTAGTAATATAAAAATTTGTATTGGCAGGTATCCTATATGACGACAGAAACGCGCGCCATGATATCAAGTTTGAAGTCTAAGCGAGTCGCCACCACTTTAGAGGAGAGACGCGCGGCGCTACACACGGCAGTCACTCAGTGTGTCGTCGAGCAGGGGAAACTTAACGTCTCGTGAGTAGCTTTTGGTCAGCGGACCTGCCCACCTATTATGTATCTTGGTTGCTAACGAGAAATGCCCGGTCGCATAAAAACAAGATCTACCAATCCCTGATTTGTCTAAAAAAAACTTTTAATAGTGATCTCAAATGCCCGATTTCTAAAAGTCTAGTCAAAGTTAATCAGAAATTTTCTAAATAACTGTCCAATAGAGCGAGCGAGCGACCAATGTTTGGTGGTTGTAACTTTTCTCTCGCTCTATCCGACAATTCAGTAGGCCAATTTGCCCGGTGACTGTCACTTTTCGTTAGCAACAGATATACGGCAAAACTACTTTCGCAACCTATGTTTCAACAACGCTTTACGCCACACCTATGAAAGAAGTCTTAAATAAGTATTATTGTGCAGTGTGCAAGCCGCCATAGCGTGCGCGTGCGCCCACCTCCACGCGCTGCCCGACAAGCTCAACCCGGTCATCAAGCCTCTCATGGAGAGTGTGAAGCGAGAGTCGCACGACGAGCTGCAGCGCTGCTCCGCTCGCGGTCTCGCTGAACTGCTCGCATTGCTGACAGACCGGAGGCCGTGTCCTAATGATAAAGTGCTACTTAATCTCAAGCATTTTCTCGGGTAAGATTATTTGAAGGTTGGGAAAAAAAAAATTATTAAAAATTAAAGTTTTTTGAGGACTTGTGGTTTGAAAATTAACCATGAAAAACCTAAACGACTTTGTTAGGAATAAAACGTACTGTTATAAAGGAATTCCACATACCATTACATTAACCTAACCATTCACACTATCGGTCGTTAGTCGCGGTTAATGGTGTCGTCCGCGACCTAAGTTTATTTTATACTAAATAGGAAATGCATCTCTACACCATGAACACGTACTTTTATTTCCGATCCCTTCTGATGAAGCCTTGAAGTTTGAACAGAAAAGCGGTGATTCCGGGGTGATTTGAACAGGTTTTCACCTTCCGATCTGGAATCTGACCTTTAAAATAATGTATTATATTATGATCACAGATGCGATCCAGAGTACACGCCTCGCATCGCTCTGACTGAGAACACGGACGAGCCTGCTAATGGGGAGTCGGGGAGTGGGGAGAGCAACGACGAAGCTACCGAAGTCGGTGATGACGTGCCATTTAGTGAGTACCGCATTTAGGGTTCCGTAGACCAGGGACATGGTCAAAATACACTTTTGTCTAGTTTATAAAATGATGCTATAATTTACACAAACAAAAATACATTCAATGTTTTATATCTTGCGGTGTTGCTAGTAGTCCATATTAAACAGCCTGTTGCTGCACTTAATGAACCTAGATGTGTCACTTCTTTAACAGACATAAGTATCTGTTATTTTTAAAAGAACGCCGCCGCGCCCACTTTTAGCGCAAGAAGGCGATTAAATCACATATTCTAAGCAACTTAGCATTTTTGTCACGAATGAGATTTGAACCCTGGGGGCCCATTTTCAAGTCCAACGCTCTATCGACTTCTTACTCATGTACTAAACTAAATTATTTTTAATAGAAAAGGCTGACATATTAATAGCATAGGAACCGCTATTAATAGTTTGCCCATTTTCAGTGGATAAATACAACGGTATAGTCACATTGTGGGAGCAACAGCGCGCTGCCGAGCGAGTGGCCCCCAGACGGGGACGACCGCCCACACACGATCTATCTGCTGACGTCGCTAATACCAACGAGGATGACGTATGTACTGGATGTAACATGACTCCTTCGCTATCCTCCATATTCTTATACACACCCGTACTATTATTTCTGATTCATGTGTTGCCTTAAGGCCAAGTTTTGCTCTGTTAGCCAATGGTGTTTGTGAGTTCTGTTGAGGTACTAATATAGAAATAAACTTGAAGATATTCAACTATGGTTCCTAAGTGAGGTCGGATACAGCGGGCCTATTCTGCTCAAAACGCATGCGATAATCGTTTGGTTGCGATACTATTACGATGTTAGAATAGCGCTGTCAAAAATCCGTATTCTCCTACTATTGTGTCAGAGCGGTTTGGAAACTTCCAAGCGATATCAAAACTTCTTGAGTAATGTTACCATCGTAATAATGTTAATCATTATATCAACAATTTTTCATGTATATTTTAAATTAATTAACGATTTTATTATATATTTCGATTATAGAACCATAAATACATCGATGAACACTTAATGCTATTTTTTATTTGCTAATAATATGAATATGAAAAATAAATCTTTTTTTCGAATGGCAACATGTTGGTTATAATATTATGACATTTTTTTTTTATTTAACTTCCATGAAAAAGGCAATAAAACTGTATTACTATACAGCCAATTCTTATTTTATTTTTATCATATTTCGTGAACGTCAGACAAAATATAATACGCTGACTAAACTATTGTGAAACACAGATAAATAAAAGACTAGGTAGATGTTTTCGACTTTTATTTTGGTCAATTCTGCTTTCTCCGTCAAAATAGGGGCGTAATGTTTCTTAGCGATGGCTTAAGTAGTCAATAATTTGTAACAAACACTAAATAATGGTAAAAAAATAACAATAAAGTCAATAGAAACTAACTTTTTGAAAACCATTTCATTATCGTAGTTTGACAGATCGGCGAACTTGTTTAAACGAGGAGAATACGAATCTATAAAGTTCCATACAATGACCTCGCGTAACGATTATCGTTTGAAAATCGCTAAAACGTCATTGCTAATGACAAGGAGAGTACGGATTTTTTAAATAGCGCCAATATGGCGTTGCTTTGGCGCTGCTTAAAACGAGGAGAATAGGCCCGCAGCAAAGTCGAGGCGCAGTCAAGCCATGCAGTACATTTATTTACTAAATACGTCACCAAACTAGACTCTCGCGCTCTCCACTTGAGCAGCCTCGGGTCGAGCTGCCCCATCCTGAGAATAAATCGAGGCAGTCTGCCGCGACCTGAGTCGGTTTATTATTAACAATTTTCATACAAATTTGAAATGTATATAGTTCACTGGTGGGGGGCTTTACGGGTCCCGGGAACTGTGTAACCGTACCCAGCTGAAGACAAGTCTTCTGTAAGTCGCAATCGCCAAGTATGAACACAGCTTTACTTATAATTCGATTAATCCAGAAGAGTTTAACAAATCGGCAAGGTCACAGACAAAAGCTCTGCCTCGGTGCTAGGTTAGCAGCAGCCATAAACATCATCCAATCAAATTTTTCCACGGTCGAAGGTGAAGCGAAAAGCTGGTAAAATAATGAAAAACTTACTTTTCAGACGTCCACAGCGTTGAGAATACAGCGTCGGGGCGCGACGTTAGCGCTGTCCAGTCTTACTAAACACTTCGGAGACGAGTTGCCCGGCAAGTTGCCCAAATTGTGGGAGTTTATTATGGAGCCGCTCAACACAGTGTTCACGGAAAACAGTGAGTCATATCATACTTACTAATTTTCTCTTTAGAATGGCCTGCCTTTTAGCAATCTCTAGATTCATTACGCAGCTTTGACAATATTCTTAACTGATTTGACTCTAAATTTTATGTTTTTGGTACGGTTTTCGGGGCTCTGTCTACCGTGCATAGGAATGTACGTTTTATTTCTGTTTTGTTTGACCTCCAGAGTCAATTTGCATAGGGATAGAGTGAGTAAATATTACCGTCGCGCGTCGTAAGAATGAAGGACGAAAGCA
Organism: Nemapogon koenigi; assembly: GCA_963924495.1. Taxonomy (NCBI): domain Eukaryota; kingdom Metazoa; phylum Arthropoda; class Insecta; order Lepidoptera; family Tineidae; genus Nemapogon; species Nemapogon koenigi. The sequence goes on from OZ004643.1 coordinate 746,666, forward strand.
ATACTGCTACACAAAGACGAGTTTAACAATATTTATTCTATTTTTATTATTCTATCTATTTATTATTTTATTCTATTCTATATTTGTTCTATTTTTTCCCTAGAATTAGAGTGTCAAGATACGGAGGTGTGCGAGGAGTTGATCTCCCGACTGCAAGTTTTGGAGACTGTGTGCAGCACTGTCGCGGACTCATTATGGCCGCAGATACTAGACAAGTGTGACACTTTGGCTGCGCTCACTAGGCATCGGTAATTACCTAATATTTACATTAATACCAGTCTTTAAGGTCCGCTTTTGTAGTCTTGTCTTATTTGGTTGTCATTTAAAATTCTAAAAAGATGTTAATTAACAGTTTTACATTTAAATTAACATTTTAAACCAATTTGCAGAACAATTTTTTTTTAATTTTTACAATAAAAAGAAATGCAAAGTTTGTTTACCAAATAAAACAAGTCTAAAAAAATACACTTTAGTAAGCGTGCCCACCTATGTGATGTGACACGTGATCTGGCAAGTGATTCTAAACTAGCGAAATGGACATATCACTCGTAATAATGGCAATCCGACCAAGATAAATAGAGCCACAACAGTATGGCACCTCCAACTAACTTTGGTTCAATTATTTTGGTCGGGTTGCCGTTTATCACGAGCGATATGGCCATTACGCTCGTTTAGAATCGTCTCAATATTCTGTAGAAATGTATGAAACGTTGGCGCTAACGTTTCCCCCCGACTTGATTCACTTATACTGTTATTGCTCAGCTCCTAATGTGTAGGTCATTTAAAACCTGCTGTGTGTCTTCCAGATTGACAGCGGTACGTCACATGGCGGCGCGGTGCCTAGCTGCGGCTGCGGTCCGGTCCGCCGGCGCGGTAGTGTGTCTAGTGACGCGGCTCGTGTTGCCCACACTCGGCTCGCTGGCTGCGGCGCGGGTGCGGTGCGGCGCGGCCGAGACCCTCGCGCGGTTGGTGGACGCGCTGCAGCTGCAAGTTGTGCCCTATATTGTTCTGCTGGTTGTGCCGTTACTAGGTAAGGGACTGTAACTACTGTATGAATCTATTCTAATATTATAAAGTTTCTGATTATTTCACTAAGAAGCTACCTTATCCCCGAGTACTATAAGGTATATTTTATTTTGTTTGAAAATATCCACGGGCGACGCCGAGGGTGGAAATCTAGTCTATACTAATATTATAAGGAGGTCGAGTTTGGACGTAGGGGGTAATCTCTCAAACTACATAACCGATTCTAAAAAATATTTTACAAATGGAAAGCTACGATATCCCTGTGTAATATATTTTTTCACGGGCGTAGCCGGGGGCGGAAATCTAGTATGATATAAAGAGGCGACTTCTGATGCCATACTCTATATCTGATAATATTCTAAGTACTAAGTATATATGCCAATCTATCGAGATATTATTGATCAGCGCTATAGTGCAGCAAACTGTAACGGCAGATATGAAATATATGACATGAAAAAATTAAGACTTTGATATCCTAAAGGTTTCCGAAAATATGGCTTTGTTAATGTCATCGGATGATCTTAAATTTTATTATAATATGTTCCTCTCCAGGCCGCATGAGCGACCACTGCACCGCGGTCCGCGTAATGTCAACGCGCTGCTTCGCCACCCTCATACAACTAATGCCGCTCGACGGGTCCGCCACGGAGCCCCAGGGCCTCCCGCCGGAGTTGAGCGAGCGACGCGCCAAAGACAGACTGTTCCTGGACCAACTGTTCAACCCTAAGTCGATAAAAGACTACAAGATACCGATACAGATATCCGCCGAGCTTAGGAGCTATCAGCAGGTGAGAATCATACGTTGATGTGCATGGTTACTGTTCAGCTCCTTGAAAAGCAAAGTTTATTGACATTTTCTATCAAATATTTGAGTCCTGTGCTTTATTGTATCCGATATGCCAAAATAGATCATGCTCCTCCCTCGTCCAGTTTCCAAGATCTTATCTAATCTTTTTTCACGGGATGCCTTACAGCTTCCGAAACCGTGTAGGGTCCCAGGGTACCTAGCAGAAGACCAAGTCTTCCTCTTTTAGCCGATGGTATTTGTGAGGCTATACCTAACGAGTGGCCATTTTGTTAAAGTATATTTAGATGGAAAAGTATCGAAGTGTGGTTTCTCGGATTTATGTACATAAGTTTTTAATTAAATAAATCCCATTGGATCAAATCCGATAGATACCGAAATAGAACCCGAAGATAAAAAGTATTCGTTCGTTTTAATCTAGAACATAAACTATATTAAGTTTTATCAGAATCCGCTCAGCTGTTAAGGCGTGATTAGGCAACAGATATCCAATCTTTCGTATTTATAATATTAGTAAAATAATTATTCAATCACTCCGAAATGGCTGAATGTGTTGTAATGCTCTCGGTTAATAATGGTGTATTATGCAGGCCGGCGTGAATTGGCTCCGCTTCCTCAACTCGTACAAGCTTCACGGGGTGCTGTGCGACGACATGGGCCTGGGGAAGACGCTGCAGTCTGTTGTAGTCGTGGCGGGGGATCATTACGAGCGGGCGGTGCAGTACTGTAAGACACGCACGCCGGACCTCGCGCCGCTGCCCTCGTTGGTCGTGTGTCCGCCTACACTTACTGGTAAATTGTTTATAGGATCTGGCATGTAATTTGCCACTTGTTAATAGCGTGACGTGGCATGTCACTGGCGTTCTAAAGGTTAAATACCTCCTATATTAAGTCACGGCTGTGCCACGTCCCATATGGCCACTCTGTGTATTACGATCTGTCAGTCGCGCGCATTCATGGACCAGCCACCTATGCTTAACAATCAGGCGGTGACAATGTCACATGTCGTCTTCTCTATAAAAAAAAATCACGCTATCTCACCTACAAAGCATTTTAGAACCAATTTAGTGGTGCCATTTTGTCACTGAGAGGAGTCCAGGGTAAGGTGGGATGGACATGTTATGCGAAGACCCAATGATCACGTTGTGTGGAAGTGCCTTCTACATAAAAAATAAGGAGAGGTAGACCGCAGACGACGTGGATTAGGAATGTTCTGAGAGACATGAATGGTTTGGGCAAAGTAGATAAATACTATAAAGTAGAACATATTTCCTACTAACGCCGTTCACGAAGTTTTAACGCAAGGATTGTCGACTTCGCACAGATACCCATCAAATCTAAATGAACCTTAATAATACAATATAAGTACATGAACATAAAATAATAAAATAAAACCAACCTAAGTACTAAGGCTAAGCTAAGTAATAAGTTCCATCTAAGGCTCTAAGTACTTTGATTTGGGTATGTCTGTTGACAGTAAATGACGCCTCAAAATTAGTATAGCCGAGAAAAGGCGAGGTCGTATAAGAAGTGACTAAGTTATATCACACATAGTTTATAGTTAACATTAATTAATCTATTATCTGTCTGTATTATTCCAGGCCATTGGGTATTCGAAGTGAACAAATTCATACCTAGCAAATACCTCAAGCCTCTCCAGTACGTGGGGCCCCCGTTTGAACGTGAACGCCTCCGCACCCAAGTGAAGAATTACAATTTGATCGTTGCTTCCTACGATATCGTGAGGAAAGATATAGACTTCTTCAGCAAAATTAAATGGAATTATTGCATTCTGGACGAGGGACATGTGATAAAGAACGGGAAGACTAAAGCTTTCAAAGCTGTCAAGAGGCTAGTTGCTAATCATAGGTTGATATTGTCTGGGACGCCGATACAGGTAATGTTATGTATTAATAATAAATCGAATACACTTTGATATCTTTTGTCGCCTTCTAACATATCTGATAACTTGCTACTTTTCGCCCCAATTTAAAAAAATAACATTACCTACGGCGTTAGTTACAACTACTGTATCCATCTGAAAAAAAGTAGAAGAATTTTTCGAATCGGTCTAGTAGTTTTCTAGTTCTTTTCTTAAAAATTAACTGACACTATAATATTACTACCTAGGCCTATTAGCTTTGCCCGACTTTGCTCTTATGTCACTGCTGGGTCAGTATGGGTATCCCATTAATACAGCTCTTTTAATAATGAAAAAACATCAGATTCTAAATCTAAATACCCACTATGATATAAAATTTTTGACTAATAATGGCATTTTTTTTAATGTTCGTTATAGTCTGAATAAGCTTTTTAGAGAAAGAAAAATTGGATGAGTTGACCGGAAAATTCGGGAATAATCTCAAAGGGATTTTTTGTATGGACCCAAGAGCATAATGGGCGAAAGCTAGTTCTGAAATTCATTTTGAAATCACAGACGGAAACAACAATTTTATATATTTGTACATTCCAGAACAACGTACTAGAACTATGGTCTCTATTCGACTTCCTGTTGCCCGGTCTGCTGGGGACTGCGCGACAGTTCTCCGCGCGGTACTCTCGCCCCATCCTGCTCGCACGGGAGCCGCGCGCCTCCTCGCATCAATTGCAAGCCGGCGCGCGCGCACTAGAAGCTCTGCATCGACAGGTAACGGGAAATATTGCTTAGTAATTGAAATGGCTGTTCTGTCTGAATACTTGTTCCGATCGTTTCTCTTATAGGCTCCTATATCCATAATTTTTCTGTTATAAACAATTCCCAATTTCTCTGTAAATAATCAATTCAATACAACCCATTGAAAAAAAAAACGGCTATTTCACTTAGATATATTGAATAAGTAACTATGTATATGCTAAATTACAGTGACACAGGTGGATTATTTACAGATACATTGGGAATAGTAATAGTTTATCCCCATACAATTTATGGATATAGTACTTTTCAAAAGATAACTGATAAATACGGTTTGCCCGGTGCTATGTCGGTCGAGAATGACGATTTTCGTTTCGTCTGTTTGCAAAATCACGTTAATCCGATGATCTGTTTTGACTTGAGAAAAGGTCAAACAACAAACAAACATACATTCCCGTTTATAACATTAAGTACTATAAGATACTTTTTTTTGCTAATATTTTCAAAGTTTACACTTATATTTAAACACCATTTTAATCTTGAATACTCAGGTGCTGCCGTTCCTCCTCCGACGCGTGAAAGAAGACGTGCTGAAAGAGCTCCCACCAAAGATAACTCAGGACTACTACTGCGAGCTGAGTCCTCTACAACGTCGACTGTACGAGGAATGCTCGAAGTCGAATCCTTTACCGGAACAGACTCATGTCTTCCAGGTACAGGCCAGAAACAGTTACATCTAACCTAACTTACCCAATTGCAAGCGACGTGCTTTTAGCCGTAAATATACTACAGTGTTTAATTAAATGAAAAGTCCATTTCATAAATAAAACCGCAATATGATCTCGATGTCGTTATTATCCTACCCCTTAATTATAGTGGTTTTATTATTTTATCAAACTTCGCCCGTGTATATTTTCGAACAAAATAAAATATTGCTTGTGTCACTTAGGTATTATCGTAGGTTTCTATTTGTGAAATAATTTTTAGAATCGGTTCAGTAGTTTGATAGATAACCCCTTACATCTAAACTTACAAACATACAAATTTTACCTCTTTACCATATTAATATAGACTAGCCATCCATTGGTAACTAGGCCAACACGTTCGTTCTTAACATCCGTATTTTTTTCGACATCTCCTTACAACTTGTATAGTGTTTTTAAATGTTTCGAAAAAGTATAAGTAAATAATATACGTGTTATGCAGGCGCTGCACTACCTCCAGAACGTGTGTAACCACCCCAAGATGGTGCTGACTACGGAGCACCCCGCGCGCACCGCCGTGCTGGCTGAGCTGGCCGCACAGCGCTCCTCTCTCGACGACATACAGCATGCCGCCAAGCTGCCTGCACTCAAGTACGTATATCGTCTACTACCTTCAAAACGTGTAATTGGCTTCACACTTAAAGATGGCACAGTCGTCGTTTCCGCCCCGGCTATAAATAGCCTTATTTTTGGCAGAAACAAATTACCGGGCAACCAAACCTTAAGCAATACATCAATTTCCCTGATTGTACCAATTTTAATTCTGTTTCCAGACAACTGCTCTTAGACTGCGGTATCGGCGGCGAGGCGTCCACCACTGAGTCGGTAGTGTCACAGCATCGCGCGCTCGTCTTCTGCCAGCTCAAGAAGATGCTGGACATTGTCGAGCACGACCTGCTCAAGCGGATTCTGCCCAGTGTTACCTATTTAAGACTGGACGGTAGCGTGCCGCCGCCTGCAAGACACTCGATAGTGACGCGCTTCAATAATGATCCGTCCATTGATTTGCTGCTTCTGACTACAGCGGTTAGTTTTACTGACTTTAAGATACCTCATAGTTAAGACCCTAGGACATAGAATATGGTAGCTTTGGCAATTTAAGCTAGGGTTCTTTCAAATCTTTAGTCTCTGCCTACCCTAAGGAAAATAATGTAATGTACTGACAGCAATTGAAAGTAATATGTATTTGTTAGACGTAACCTCGACTAGACTACGTTTATACTAATTAACGTTTAGGAATTAGCTGTTAAAGTTGGTGCTAACTTGGTTGACACTTGTAGACCGCCCCCGGGGTCGCTAGTTACATTACAACAATTTGAATACCTACATAAATACGCTTATAACTACTTATCTATTAGAGATAAATATTTGTTACAGCTTTTTTTTGTAGATAATTTTATTCTACACAATTCTTTCCTACATAATTTTATTATATCTCTGACGAGTTAGACAGTATGCGCCATGAAAACTCGCTGGGGCTAACTTTTTTCCCCGACTTGATTCACTTATACTGCTAGTGCTCAGTGCTTAAACATTACATGTTTAATACTCTCAAACCTTCCTGTTTAATTAACCTATCTAATAGTGAAAACCGCAGCAAAATCCGTCTGTCTGACAGAGAAGACGCTCTTTCTAAAGCTCGGGAACTATAAAGCTCTATTCAGCGTCCAATTCTTCCAGAACTGTTTTCAATGAAGGCATAAAAACCAAATTCCAGGTGGGCGGTCTCGGTTTGAACCTGACCGGTGCGGACACCGTGATCTTTGTGGAGCACGACTGGAACCCAATGAAGGACTTGCAGGCGATGGACCGCGCGCACCGCATTGGGCAGAAGAAGGTCGTTAACGTGTACCGACTGATCACTAGGGACACGCTGGAGGAGAAGATCATGGGGTGAGATGGATATTTGTATGATGATGATGATATTAGCGCAAACTGGCGGACGGAATGACAAAATGATAATGTTATTGTAACTTACAAGAAAGCCTGTTGCTGCATTTAATGAACCTAGACGTGTCACTACTGTTAGTGCCCTCCGAAGCACGAGAAACGGATTAAAGCAAATTAAACATTTTTGTCACGCATGAACCCAGATCCCTACACAGTCCTAATTTCTTTAAAATCTGCTTCCAGATTGCAGAAATTCAAATTGGTGACGGCTAACACGGTCATCAGCAGCGAGAACGCCGCCATGGAGACGATGGGCACCGAACAGCTACTGGACCTGTTCCAGATGTCCACCGCACCCAGCAACCCTGGAACCTCGCAGGGTACATCCAAGTCTGTTCTGGATAACCTACCAGATTTGTGGGACGACAAGCAGTATGAAGAAGAGTACGATATGACCACCTTTATAAAGAGCCTCAAGAAGGATAATCAGTAGTGGGATTGTCGTAAATCAGAAGTGGGATAGTTTTGTCATGTATGAACATTTAGTGATTTCACAAGCTGTTTTTATTTCTACCCTAATCTTAAAACCTTACTAATAAAGTCGTTGAATGACTGTTTACTAATGGTATATTTTGTCTATAGATTGTGTTAGAGGGAGAGAAAACATATAAACAGTTGTTCAACTACGTATTAGTAAGGCGGTTAAGATACCTTACAAATAGAAATGAGAATATTAACAAGACCTCGACGATAGACTCGACACGTGTCATTAGGGAAACTGTTATAATAGATTTATTGTTCCTTCTGTTGGTAATATTACATAAATGTATGTTTTTGATGTGGCGTGAATTTTTAGGGAGTAATTTCTGGAAATGGGACGGAACTATGTAATGTCGAATAAAACGGAAGTAAAGAAATGATTCTTTTAGGTTCTTTTAGATGTTAAATATTTTAAATTGGCTGGTTTACAAAATGACCACTAGAACCAATAGAATATCGCCATAATTTTATCAACTGTTTTTTGTTTACGGGTTGCCCAGGATACCCAGCGGAAGACCAAGTCTCCCTTTTTTTTTGCCTTAACAACTTCTGTTCCCACATGTTTTTTTTTCATCACGTCGATTTCATTGGGCAGAGAACAGGGACTGATATTAATTCTACTGTGCGTCGATCATATTTATTTTAATTTTAAGATTTGTTTGAAATTTTAATAGGCAGTCCATTTATTACGTAAAAATAATAATAAATAAAATAACGAAATTGAAGAAAAAACAAGAATTAACCCCCAATTAAACGTCTAAACGTAATAAATGGACAGTCCCAAATAACTGTTTTGTTGCTAATCTGAGTTTAATCCAAACTAGTTATACACGCTGTACAAAGTTGTACAATGTTTTGTCTCCCTCTAACATTATTGGTTGACATATTTGTTAGGGGGAAACATTATATACCTTTGATTAGTAAGGGGATAATAGATCAATCACACTTGCATCCCACGTTTTGTTGAAAATAAATAATATGTTTTGTATGAGAATAAAGTATGTCGAATAGTCATCATACAAAGAGGTTGTTTCAAAGAAGTTACATACCTCATTACCATATAATATGTTTTGTCACTGTCTAACAAATCTGTCATTTAGTATGATAGAGGGAGACAAAGAATATTATCTTTGACAAGGTTTTTTAAATGTGACGTTTAAGTCTGATAATAAATTTGATTATTCCTACCACTTACTATTATTTTAGAAGATCTATTTTGTTTATTGAAAAGTCGGCTTCATACCATTTGAAAGGCGCTCGTCGTCTCACGCCTAGTTTTCAATATACTAAACGTGGTATTGACACAAAAGTTTTGTCTCTCTCTATCATATATTACAAAACATTGTATAACTTTGTACAGCGTTTATTTGTAAAGGCGGCATAACGAGGCTGTAATTTAATAAAGTCCGTTTTTCTAGACTTGTCTTATTTGGTAAACAATCTTTGCAAGTTTAAATAAGTTGTAATTTAAAAACTTACGTGAGCAATTTTAGATATACATATTTTTTTAACCTATTTTACATTTGCAGAACTAATAATCACGGTTATTTAACAATAAAAGTGATGCAAAGTTTGTTTTCCAAATGAGACAAGTGCAGAAAATCGGACTTCAGATCGTTTCTGGCTAATTACAATATATCTGATAAGAAGACACCAAGACTTTTTCTACATACGTACGGTTTTTACACATTATCTCTCTTTTTTTCTAGCCCTCTAGCTGTGGCCCCTTTTATATCTGTCAAATCTCAATTAATCCTAGAAAAATAGTTTATTTATACAACATTTTCAACTCAAATTGATGATAGTTATTATTTTAAATTGGATTAAGCCAAATTTTCATTATTAAGACTTCTAAATAGCCATAGTTTTTAAAACGCAATAGTAATGTTTCTTTAAAAACTACGCCTATTTAAAACCTTAAATAAAAAAAATATGGCTTAATCCCATTTAAAATAATAACTATCAGCAATTTGAGTTGAAAATTTTGTATAAATATTTTTCTAAGATTAATTGAGATTTGCCATATCTGTGACAGAAGTAAGATGGCCGACTGCAAATGTCCCTTAGTTCATTAGCAATTAATTATTCAAAATGTCGCATTATTCATCACATATTTTCTCTATAGAAACTATTGTCACCAAATAATTATTATTATGTAAGTTTCATTCAGAATTTGCTATTTGCAGCGTGCATGCTGGCCGGGTCTCAAAGTTAACTTTGCCTGCTTTATTCGTCGGGACTTTCCCGAATTTAAAAACAAAATGCTACCTCGTGTGTTTTATGTCTTTCATTTGCTTATTACGATAATAACATATCAAAGCCATTTACGGGAAGTTTCCACTATAAACTGACCAATATAAAGTTTTTTATATGAGAAAGTCATTTCTCGTTATTTTTTGTTGATAGAGCTAAGTACCTTTGATTTCATATTTAACCATCTCTTAGTCTAGTTTATGAAAGTCATTATGTTTAATTTGTATTTCCTTTTAGCATGTAATTTAATGCTTTTGGGGAGTCCGCATAGACAAGCAGTTTTTATTGTTATTAAATAAAATGTATCCAATTATAGAAGTATTCAAACAACTTTGCTTCTCTCTTGAGCAGAATTATGTCAAAGCTAAAGCTTATGCTATTTCTATCCTTCTTAAAATGTTCTGTGTCGCTAACCAATCATATGTAAGAAATCGCTAATTATGTTATGGCTCCACCAATGTTAATCGGTGATTTGCCAATGTCAAGATTATCCCGCCGACTGTGATATGTCCTATTAATCACTGACTAATCACAACTATCACAGCGCGGACGGGATTAAACTGGATTCCCTATTATGTCATTTTAATAAATGAATCCGCCATTGACAGCTTTATGTATCCGTTAACTTCTTTGACAATCCTTTTTCTTAATACTTAAATGGCAATTTAATACATAAATCTCCCCCTTTTTATCTTGATTAATTTTAACACTGTCAAAGTTGTTTGCAATATCTCTATTAGTCATGCTCCCCGAGGCTATGATACGCTTCCTAGGTAATTAATTATTATTTGTACCTGCGGAAATATACACTGAATATTATCTGAGTGTATGTAACTCAGTTAATGTTCAAAATGTAATGTATTGTCGAATATAAAGTTAAATATTTGTTTGTGTGTTTAGTGTGTTCTTGAAATGCTTTTTGTTTATTCATTATTTAATATTATGCTATTATGAAGTACCTATCAATAAAAGTCATTAAAAATATTTGTTTTTATTATTTTTACCTGGGCCTATGATTGATATTATTCTATAATTGAAGAAATATATTGATTACCACACAGTGGGACAGTGTCATGAATTATATTTTTGGCCCACGCTTCTGCTCCCTCTAATATTTTGTCGACGGGCTCTGCGGTACAAATGTCGTTATAGAGTTGACCGATAGATGTGAGATGATCCTGTATGAACTACTGGGAACAGGCGATATGGTGTGTGCAGAAAATAAATAATCTAGCAATGGGTCTACGGCATAGAAAGGTTTGAGAACCTCTGTCTAGCTAGTCCCACCAAGCAGTTGGGCTACGTGCCTGGTGCCTTCACTGGACCAGTGGAAACTGTCACAATATGAATTTATGTCGGCAACCAGTAAGTCACTATTTCCAAGATGTCTGTTTGAAGATAAATCTAATTAGAAGAATTTGTTTTTTACAATCCCTCTGTTGTTTCTTGTAAAATAACAATTCAGTTTTCGCTGACAGTAGACTATAGTACACAAGTACACCAATAGATGTCGCTAGTTGGTTGTTTATTTTCTCCGCACCTTGCTCCAATGCCACCAAGTGTTTTTTTATATTGAATGTTGTTGTTGTTATTTACATTTGATAAAGTAAACTTTAAGCCAATATTTTTTAGTTTTATTATTGTTCTGTGTTTTAATTGTCTATTTAATTATTGAATAGCAAGTGAGGGCAACGAATTAGCCGAGAGCGAATTTGTAATAAACAAACAGGTGTCAATGAGGTAAGGATTTTAACGCACTTTTTAAATTAATTGCAAATTAAATATTACATACATAGTTGTAAAATGTAGCTAATTAGCTGTTCTAATAAGATGACAGCTGTTTTATAATTCGAGAGTAAATTAATTTAAGGTTAGGTTTGGTTATGTTTGTCTGTTTACATTTTCCTCTCGTAGTTTACTTTACTGCGGGCGGCGGGCGCTTATGATGCTGAGCATTTTTAGATTTCTTTAGGGATTAGATTATTGATAATTTTACGTTATTTATTTGCAATAGACAATATCTAACTATTTATTAAATTAAAATCATTTAATATTTTAATTAAAACACTAGGTAGGTACCTACCTACTTACTAAAAAGAATTGTAGCTACACCTACTTGTAACTTTATTGGAAAAAGTAGGTATTTTCAAATTCTCATTTTTAAAATAAAGTATGTTTTACGTAGGTAGGTAATAACATCGATGTATAATAATTGCTTGGAAACTTGGAATCACGCCCTTTCAAAGATTTTACACCCAATAAAAGTTCTAGGTAACTACCTAAAGTTACATATTATTTTAATAAAAAAAAATTGCTTCTTTAAACTTGACTTTAAACTACCCTAAAATCTGATACTTATATTTTTTTGTTATTTTATACAGAACAATGTACAAAAATGGTATCCCACTTCTGAGTCCCAATTAAGTTACAATCTATCTATATCGACCAAACTGTACCTTTACCTATTCTTTAAAACGAAACACATTATTGGAGTATAAAACAGAAACAGGGAGTCCTATCACTGTTCAAAGTGATCCTCCACACACTTCCCTCGCACACTTACGTATAAACCGCTTGTGCCCTTTACAAAAAGATGGTTTGCGACAATCAATCGTCCTTTGTGCGCAACATCAATGAGAGTTACTCTATACCTAGCCTTTGATGTTACCGCCACCCTTGTTGCTAGGGTTGCCACTTGGCTATGGGTTGCCACTTGGCTATTAACTTTTAATATAATACTTTTTTTTCTTCACGAGTTGCCTTACAGCTCCCGAAACCATGTTATGGTTCCAGGGTACCCAGCGGAAGACCAATGTCTCTCTCGTTTAGTCGAGTGGCTAGTTCTGTTAAGGCATATTAAGATGGAATAGCCTCTAAGTGTGGTTTGTCGGATTATGTAATACATAAGTTTTTAGTTTTATTAAAAAACCCATTGGTACATGGCCGGGATCCGGGATCGAACCGATGGTCTGCCTAGTTAATACCAGACGTCTTAACCACTCGGCCACCGACGCACCTAATACTAACTTTGCCCGTGGAAATTTTAAAAATATGTCATAATATTTTATCCCGTAAAAAAAAACACGTCAACCTATTGCTCTGTTTTAATGATGATTGTATTCAGTATTGGCACAATCGTATCCTTAAATGATGCAAAAAATACCGGCGAAGCGAATTCGTTTCAGTTTTGTCCTATATAGAAACGATTTCATACATAAAACAATTCAAACACACGCCTCTATATATATCTCACTAGGAACGAACCTCCAATGTTACATTTATTATAAAAATAAGATCCAGCCCTATTTCTACCCTTGCGCCGTAGTAGCTAGAAACTTCCGATACACTTTTCTGCAAGATTTCTTTCATCGGAAAATATATTTGTTTCTACTACTAGCGGTTTTTGGTGCTGAAAATAGTGGTTTGTATTGTTATCTATTATAACAACCACGCGACAGTTAAGGGGAGATCCATTAATTACGTGAGCCAGTAAAATCCCAACATATCTCACTTAAACTGAGGGGGTATAATTGAAAATCTCACGTCAACATTGCTGTAAGTAGTTTTTTATTCTTCACTTGAAATGTCCCATTTTGCCTGCTCAAACATCTCATGGTTAAAAATATTTATTTTAAGAGTTAGAAAAAAAGTAAAAAAATTAAACATTTCGAATTTTTAAAAGAAAAAAAAGTATAGACAATACCGATTTTATAAAAATAAATGTAGTTTTTAACAACTGTAGCAGAAATCTCACGTATGGGGGGGGGGGTCCCACTAAATCTCACTCAATCTCACCAAGGGGGAGGGGAGAGTCTAAATTTGAAGAAAAATTGCTCACGTAATTAATAGATGCCCCCTAAGAACAGCATCTCGCTCGAATGTTCTAAAATGACAGACAGAGACGCGCTCGAAGCTCGAAGATTTTACAAAACCAAAGTTAAGTTTACTTTGATATTTTAGTTTTTAATTATGTATTTTAATTAATCTCAAGCGTGTTGGCAACATTTATATTTTTCATGTGTCAATAAATTGCAGATTTTTTTTAATTTGCTAAATATGGTCCTTCGAGACGGATTATTGCTTTTTCAAAAATATCATTATTTGCAATTAAAAAATTGAAATTCTATCTATTGCATATACCTACAACATCAACATTTAGCCAGTTCCCCGTATTAATAACGAAAGTGGCTAGTATATGTATAAATAAAAATTAATAAAAAATAATAATTTGGACTGCAAACAAAATATAATTGAATAGACTAGATAGATTTCGGTCGCCATTACAATTGATATACATTCGTATCCCCAGTTTTACAAAAGGACCACCAAGCTCTCATACAAACAAGTTCGTTACAGCGCTAATAGCTTCAAGAGCTCGGCTTTGGTGCGCGCCACTTCATAACTGTTTGATCAAAATATAGGAATCCCCTTTGGGACGATTTCTCCGCTAAGTAATAGGTATTTGTCACATCCAAGCCCCTAAGTGTATGTACTTCACTTTGTGGATTTGAAATTTTAGTACTTTGTATAATACTATAGATCAGTATAGGTAGATTAAGAAATTCAGTTCTGTCTGAGTAACACAAAAAAATACATAATTAAAATTTTTAAATGGAAATAAATATGCAATCTAAACTATGCTTAGTCTTAAACAATAGTTACCTACGAGTATATTAAAACCTAGGCTTACCATATTTCTTAAGTTCTAAACCGGGACAGCAATGGAAGGTATGTGTGGAGTTTGAAAACGGTCGCAATCCTAATTTAAAAACCAATAAGTACAAATAATATACTGCTTTCCATATATTTCAAAGTAATAAAAAGCGCCCTAGTCAAACGCCAGGTATTTAAGTTTAAACAAACATTATAACTCTTTGGAAAGTTTCGTCAAAGCATCGAGAAAAAGTTGTATATACGGGTCCTCAACTGCTCACAGTTTCAAAGTTCTCGATCTTGGATACTTGCTCAAGATCAACATGCAACTTTTTATCGTTTACGGTACGTTGGGTCGCGTATGATGAGAGTCGTTAGAGTCGAGGATCATGGGGCCATGTTTGATCCCACTTCTGATTCTTTCATAACTATTTCTCGAACCAGCAGATATACGGAATAAGGAAATCTTGGGGTTTTCTGTATCAATATCAATCAATACATCCGCCAAAATCCAATCTATCGTATGTCTGTCTATCTGTACAATAAGAACTTATACGTGACGAAAATTACCAAATCTTCGTGAACGAAGTCGCGAGAAAACATTTATTATTATTTTCACAACTTCAATATTTCGCATGCACGCTCCATTCAGTCTGGTCTTCGCTCTGATTATAGCCCATTTTGTGTGAGGTGGGATGATGAAGCCGAGTTGTTGCAGGCCTCTAGTATTCTAATATTATAAACGCGAAAGTGTATATGGATGTATGTTTGTTACTCAATCACGCCAGAACGGGTAAACGGATCTGGAAAAAATTTGGCACAGAGATAGATTATAGTCTGGAATAGCACATAGGCTACTTTTTATCCCGGAAAAATGTATGGTTCCCGTGGGATAGATTTGTTTTTGTTTATCACGGAATCGACATGATTTTTTGCTTAGTGGTAGTTTAGGGGTCAGAGAATGACATTTACTACTTTTTATACCCCGAAAGCGGGCAGGGGAGGGGCAAATTACAGGCACGGGATTATTTATTTTTGGATCTATTTCCACGCGGGTGAAACCGCGGACAAAAGCTTGATTAATATATAGTATTGACCCCTATCCCCACGTCTCCATAACTAGGTACTAGAGAGAGAACGCTTTGACTTTGACTGAAGTACACAGTGACAGAACACCGTAGTACCAAATTGGCAAACAACAATTACTAGGTGGGTTACTAATCGAGCGATAGAATTAAATGAACGGGCCTGACTAATTGGCCGGCAAGACAAAGGGACAAACAGTTAGCTGTTAGAGCTTTGAGGCGCGCTCCCGATTCACGTTTCGCCTGTAATTTCCATGCAATGACAAACAACCTCTTCGGTCTCTAGTTTTCAATATGTATTTCTGTGTTGATACATTATGCTAGGTGTGAAATATTTGGGATGTTTTATGTGTAACATTTTTCCTCTCGCTTTCCTGCAATCTGTGGTAGAGTTGGCCGTCAGATGGTACCAACCCATTTACCGAGAGGTTGGTACTGTCAGCAAACAGTGTGTGCTCGTTTTGAAAATTATGTCTATTTAGAACTCTTATTAATAAAAATATGTCTTAATCCAATTTAAAATAATAACTATAAACTGTGTGGGATGGAAATGTTGTATATATAAACTCAACTTTCCAGGATTAACTAAGACTTGCCATATTTTTGACAGATACAAGATGACTAAGAGCAACGGTCCTTAACCAGATTTATTCTCGGGCATCCGACCAAAAAATGCAAAATGCCGGCAGTCTCAAAGGACCAGCCCTTCATTTCTGAAAACCGTAAAAGAATCTAAGGTCCGTTTTCTAGACTTTTCTTATTTACTAAACAATATTTGCATGTCTTTTGAAATAAGTTGTCATTTAAAAATCTTAAACGATGTTATATTAACAATTTTACATATTAATTAATAACATATTTTACATTTGCAGAACTAATAACCACATTTTTTAAACGGTTATTTCAAATTTAAAAAGACTTGCAAAGTTTGTCGATCAAATAAGACGAGTCTAGAAAATCTTTAGTCTTTAGTGCTTTTTGATATTAGACAGACGGACATACTACAATCTTATTATACAGATCGTGCGTAGGTAAGGTTGTAGGTAGATGGTTGTCAAGTCGAGTAGCAATAGCAACCAAACAAACAGCAACCTGAGAGATTCCTAACTACCACTAACTGTTCTCTGCAATTATACTATATTACTAGTTACATGCCTTTGAGTGAAATGTTTGTCTTTTAGTGGAAAATGGATGATGTAAACACATAGTTTGGCATTGACAAGTTTGGTTTTGACTTAGAATTTTTTGGTGAGAGAATATTATGTTAGTGCTACCTTTGATCACCTTAGGGGCTATACTACGTATCAAATTTCATTAAAATCGATTCAGTGCTTTAGCCGTGAAAGCGGAACAGACAGACAGATACTTTCGCGTTTTATAATCCCAAAATCCCGAAATTTAAAATGGGGTTCAGTATTGTGCCGTTTGATCCTCATTTACATCATAGGTTTTTCCATTTGGCAGTAAGGGTTTCGCATGAAAATAGATTGAGATTCTGTGGTATACGTAGTGATTAGTATTAATAAATGTCAAGTGGAAAATTTTGACCTTGACTCTGAGTATTGCCACGTATTGCGTATATGTACACATTTGGCTAGTTGACCATATCAAACATGCACATGGCATGTCTGGCGCTGAACATTATATTCAAAAGAAGTACGAACGTCGGCTTTACATGCACTCGAAAGCACCAACCAATTTTACCGTATTTTAAAAGGTACTGAATATGAAATTGGACGAATAGGCACCAAATTGTAAGTTCAGATAGACGCAGCGAGCGGTCTGAAGAGGTCGTGAAGCGAGTGTGTGGAGAAGTTCGTCTCGTTACTGCAGCGCATCTTGTGGGAAGTGGGAAGGCCACCTTAATGATATGACACATTCACTGCAGCACTTATATACTGAATATTACACAAATGATCTTTTTAGAAAATATGTATTCTCAAATGTATTTACCAAAAAGCTAAATAGGATTTTGTAAAATTATCTCTTTGTCCTTGCTTGTGGTGTGGGGCAACAATCAATTTGTCCACCGAATTTGTTATTCTTCGAAGACCAACTGCCAAAATAAGTCAAGTCTAAAGTAGGCCACACATTGGTCCGGCATCACATCGAAAATTCCCATTCCGGCCGCCGGATGATCTCGGTGGACCGTTCGTTACAAGAATTGGACGAGTCTGTGGTCGGTTTCGGTGGACCGTACTGCGGCGCGCCGGGGATTGGACGAATGTCCATCCGTATACCACTTTGGGAAACAATAATTTTTGTCCCACTTGGAAAAATGAAGGAGGACTGTTCTCAATTCGGGGCGTATTTTTTTATTTATATCACTGTACTGTACACTGATAATTTATTTTTTATTCACAGACTAGCTTTTCGCCCCCGCCTTCGCTCGTGGATATTTGCGAACAAAATAAATTATAGCCTATAGCAATCAGGGATAATCTGTGCTATTCTGTAACAATTCCAATCGATTGACGTTTGGAATTATTGCAATCAACATGGCGTCAGTTGTAATTTTTGACAGATTGTTATTCTCAGTGAGACTCTATTGGAATTATCAATTGGAATTTTATTTCAATTATTGGAATTTCTGACAACAGCGTTTTGTGCATTGTATTCATTGCAATTTTATATAAACTTTAAGATTTTATATTTAATGTGGCCCAATAATATGCAGCTTAGTTTTAATATAATACTTTAGAGAAGAATTAAGCTAAATACGCAAATTCAAATATTTTAAATTAATTATAAGAAGAATAATTTATAAAATCCTAACATTTTTCACAAAAAAATATATAAATACATATTCGCTTAAAAAAATAATATTGAATATAACTAATTTAAAATAAAACAATGGATTTTGATGAAAATTGGAAGATAAATAATTTATGTCCTGGATTAAAATATACGCATTTTTATCTCAGAAAAGAGGACAAGGGATTATTTCTTTTATTTTGTTCTATTTCCATGCTGGTGACACCGCAGGCAAAATCTAGTATCTATTCCTCTTTCTTACGTCGTACCTGTGGCTCTTTTGTTTACGCAGGTATAAAAACTTGTCCCTTTCACAGTATATTAAACTAAAGAGTTGGCTAAAAAGGACTAGCTTCCAAGCCATTAATATAATTATAAACAAAATAATGCAATGACGTGAAGTTGGCGCTTGGGATTTTGCGACAACAAGGCAATAGCTCTTTCAGAATAACCAAATCAGACACTATTGGATAAGGATTGCATTGCTTAAAAACAGCAATTATTGTAATTGAAATTATTGCAATAGTGTTGGAATTTTTCAGAATAGCAGCCAATGTAGCTTTCTATTCCTGAAATAATTTTTAGAATCGGTTCAGTAGTTTGAAATATTACCCCTACATCTAAGAAACTTACAAACTTTACCTCTTTATATTCTGTGCTATTCTGTAATAATTCCAATCGATTGACGTTTGGAATTATTGCAATCAACATGGCGTCAGTTGTAATTTTTGACAGATTGTTATTCTCAGTGACAGTCTATTGGAATTATCAATTGGAATTTTATTTCAATTATTGGAATTTCTGACAACAGCGTTTTGTGCATTGTATTCATTGCAATTTTGTATAAACTTTAAGATTTTATATTTAATATGGCCCAATAATAAGCAGCTTAGTTTTAATATAAATACTTTAGAGAAGAATTAAGCTAAATACACATATTCAAATATTTAAAATTAATTATAAGAAGAATAATATATAAAATTCTAACATTTTTTCACACAAAAATATATAAATACATATTAGCATAATAATAATATAGAATATAACAAATTTAAAAAAAAACAAAGGATTTTAATGAAAATTGGAGGATAAATAATTTATGTACGCATTTTTATCTCAGAAAAGAGGACAAGGGATTACTTCTTTTATTTTGTTCTATTTCCATGTTGGTGACACCGCAGGCAGTATATATTCCTCTTTGTAACGTCGTACCTGTGGCTTTTTGTTTACGCAGGTATAAAAACTTGTCCCTTTCACAGCATAATAAACTAAAGAGTTGGCTAAAAAGACTAGCATCTAAGCCATTAAAACAAAATAATGCAATGGCGTGAAGTTGGCGCTTGGGATTTTGCGACAACAAGGCAATAGCTCTTTCAGAATAACTAAATCAGACACTATTGGATAAGGATTGCATTGCTTAAAAACAGCAATTATTGTAATTGAAATTATTGCAATAGTGTTGGAATTTTTCAGAATAGCAGCCAATATTCGTATAGATAATACGATAATTAAATAATCGAAAGATAGAGTCTAATTTTTGGCTTGCTTTTCAGAGCATAATTAATGTACTCGGTATACTTTTTTTTTTTTTGTTTCTCATTCTCCATTTTCATGGAAGGCAAAGGGGTTTACCCATACAGCCAGGTATACTTTTTTAAAGTTTATTGAGATAAAAATGCGAACTTTAGCCAAACCTACTTACTACCCTATGTCATGTTAATGTTTATTTGTAGGCTTGCGGGCAATATCAATCAATAAACTAATCACTTTGCCAACGTGGCATTTCAATAAGCCGATTTGACGCTTTACAACTTTATACTAACTATATTCATCTGGTTTCATTAGTTAAATGCACTGTGCTGTGAGTATGTGCCGTATGCATCTAATTAGTGTTCAAAAGCGAAATATTAGGTAGGTACACAGTTGAATAAAAGAAGCGAATGAGGTATGCCGGAAGTCTCTGCCTACCCCTTTTGGAATAAAAGACGTGAGGATAGATAGACTTTACTTGTAGATTGGCCGCACTTAATTTGATGTATGATGTCGAACGGTGTCAAAGAAAGTGTGATATCTGTTTTAATTTTTGGTTTAGAATGTCAAAGTAAATAAATACCAAAGTGATTATGTACAGGCAGGCTTCGCGGCTTGTCTCAGTTTAGTGACTCCACGCGGCCGGGCGCACGCCGTCGTTGGTCGGGACACGCCGACTGTGCCGGGAGGGCGCGAGAGGTTACAATTAGTCCCGTTTTACTCATTCCTCTTTGGACATTTACTAAGTTAGTACTGTATTGTATGATAGTACCGTATGTTGTATCTATACATCGACCCCTAGGGGTAGTAGCCCCTCGTGTCACCTCACCTGTCTGTCACTTCAGCGCGTTCGCAAGATGTTTCACTGCACAATTTCGATTCAGAATTCATCTCAGTCTCAGAAGGACTCTAGCGCGAGTGACTACAATCTGCACCCATTGGTACCACCACACCGCCCCATGAAATGAAATATTTTTCTTTACTAACTGTCAAACAAATAGTACTCGTTGACTCTCATTGTATTGTGGCGGCACATCGCGTCGATACATGTCGCACCGTTACTATCTCATTGAAATCTGTATCGCGCCATTGAAAATATTTAATAGATTGGCATATTTATGCAACTTTCCAACGATGTGCGTTGGGGAGTATTCCTTTTACTCTTAGTCGTTAGATTGTTGTGTGTATTGCCATTTCTATAGTATAATGTAAGACTATCTAAAACTGTTCGGAAGATAAAGGTGGCACAAAGGATGCTCGGGATCTCCCTCAGTGATCGAGTAGGTACTAAGTACCTATCTAATGTCCAAATAGGAGAGAAGACAAAGAGTGATGGACGTTGGATTGCGACACTAAAGTGGAGATGGGCAGGATACATAGCTCGAAGACACGGTAGGAGATGGACATCAAGAGTCACTGAGTAAAGACCTGGATCGAGTGATGACATCGTGAAGAAAGACGGTAAAGCGTCAAGGAGAACTGCGGACGAAAGGAAGAAGTGGCAGTGGACGGACACAGGCTGAAGAAGAAGAAGAACTGTAGGTATACATCGGGTAGAATATTTATTGCCATTTTTCGCACGCTTTTTGGCAAAATCAGAATTCCCGAAGCGGACTCAACCTCACCGGGTGTGTGGGAGTGTCGGCGTGGTCAAAGGGTCCTTTGATGTTTGCCGGCGGCTTAATGCACCGCCCGCGCCACCCTCTCATCATTAGCAATTTCCTCATAATTCATTATCTGGTGCTGCCATTTATTTGTGGTTTTAAGTGCCGTCTAACACCTTGTCATATTGACTGCTTAATTGTTATTAACTGGTTTTTGAACATATTTTGTGTGCAAATTTTTGGTATTTTTGTTAATTGAAACGTGGTTAGGCAGCGCTTACCGATATTGGCCTAGCTAGGCTATAGTTAACATCGGGGGGCGTTAAGTACAGTGTTTTAACAGACTTTATAATATAGAACTCTATAAAGTTGAAATTCACTCCCATCGATAACGAAGTGCGGGCTGGCCTTAGCATGTTTTAGTACGCCACCATTATGTTACCCCGTTTATAATATCAATACACCTGGCCTATTCAGTAACTTCACTTTACACTCAATTAGTCTTCCTTCTGCATTTGTCAGTGCAGAATTAGGAACCTTTACAAATGACATAATTTTGTTGCAGAAAAATTTTTATTCCATACAAATTTTAAAAATGCTGTAACATGTGTTTTATTATTTGTGTTGTAGAATCTTAGATATATATATATAGATTGAAATAAAAAATCATTATTAATACAGGCGGCATTAAATTATACCCCTGTTATAATTAAGGGGTATAATTTAATGCCGCCTGTATTAATAAAAATTGAATTGAATGACGAAGCGTCTAAGGAAAAATGAAATAAAAAAGGTAGGTAAGTACAACAAGAGCTATTAGGTACCTACACCAATTAAGTTAATTTTGTAATCAATTACACAATCGCCGAGCATGTATGAAAGTTATGATGAATATAAAAGAAGCGAAAGAGGTAACAAATGGCATTCGATTGTCTCTGCCTACCCCTCTTGGGATGAAAGGCGTGATGATAGATTGATCAATTATTCAATTGAGTTATTCAAGGATAATCAATAAATTAAGTTAATTTAGCGTTCTTGGAAGGACCCAGTTGAGGTCAGTATGTGGATCATCGTATCGGGATGGCATATCCTTATCAGGGGATGGAGAATCCCTATCAGGGGATGGCGATGTGTCGTCTATGTCTTGTCCTCACAAGACATCCTCCATGTTGACATCAGGTAGACCGTCGCCTTCTGGGAAATCGATCGAAGTCTATTTCTACTGCAGCATCCGGTACGTTGTCACATGAGGTGCCAGTAGACTGATGACCACTTCATCCCTGCCTTACTGCAGCCGCACGCGTTCCCACAACCCCTCTTGCAGCCGCAAGAAATCATCCGCAAGAGGTGTTGTGGGGCTGCGTCTCTGACCATCATTTTGTGGCTGAGGCCTTGTGACGTGGATATCCACCCCAGGATAGAGGATTCACTGTGACTCCTGTAACGAATTTGTCTGTGGCGCGGCCACATAATAGAATAAATATCGGTGTCGTGGGCTGGAAGGCCTGGAAGCGACCAGCGGCTTCTCTACGTTACACTCCCAACAACGCCTGTACCTGTAAGTGAATGCAAGGACAATTTGTACCTGACGGTATGTCCGCAAGGAGTGAAATCGAGCAGCGTCTCCTGTAGCAGTTAATATAAACCTGGCCAGATTAAGCTGGTTTTCGTCGCAGCCCTCACGAATAGTTGATACCGCAGCTCGTCAAGGTTGTGGGTGTTGGGGTTGCCTCCGTATAGAGCAATTGCAACTCGCTCTCCTGCTGCTGCTATCTCGAGTCACAACCACTAAATGCAAGCATGAAAAGAAAAAGCTCTGGCTTCAATGAGGATTTTGAAGAGGCGATGCTGGAATATATGACATCTGATGCTTTGCATCTTCCTTTGTTGAAATTCTCCAGTTTTGTAAGGTCGCATGTGGCAGACTTTATCTGTACTCACCGTGGTATTTTGTCAACTCAAAATTTGAAAAAGCATTAACTAATGTAGAAAAATTATATAGAACTATTTGATAACGAAGTAAGAAAATGGGAATTAGGAAACGAACCCCCAATATTCCCCGGTGTGTTTTTTTCCCCGGTGTGTTTTTTTCCCCGGTGTGTTTTTTCCCCGACAATTTCCCCTACGATAACGTCTTCCCAATCTTTCCCTAATAATCAAATGTCTATCAATGTCCTCACCAACTACTACCACTATATTATAGTTAGAGGCAACACTTACAGCTGTAGTGATGATGAGCCTGTCACATATCAGCATCTTCCTCTGCTTGGAGTACTTGAATGTTGTGATTTCCCATTTTAGTTGTCAGCAGGTTGATGAAACGAATTTTGTTTTTGTCCTTTGACAAGAATATCTCTTGACGAACCTGCGCCATGGTTTTCTCATCAAGGATTATCTCTGGCGATGAGTGTGATTGGTTCTTCGAAGACGCTCAGAGCTCTTTGTGCTTTTCTGTGCAGCATCTGTGGGGTAACCATTGAAAACTACTGCCACGTTTGAGCCATAGTAAGCAGTAATGTAGGTACTGCGCGTGTATCTGTCAGCTATCACTACATTCTATTTTGTAGTTTGTAAACTTGGAATAGATTCCACATCCGGTCATGGCGCCGACCGCACGCGTTTTCGTCATGGCGTGATGTGGAATCCGGTTTAATCCCGGCTGCGCTGTGATGGTTGTGATAAGTCAGTGATTAATAAGACATATCACAGTGGGCGGGATCATCTTAGCTACCGATTTATCGGCTTACTATTGTACAAGATTAAACACTGGAGACTGGCGACGTTGCCATATATCAAAAGAAGAAAAACTTGGAATATTCATTGAAAATTAGTTCATTGCTTTTTTCATACTTCACCGATATTCATGGTAACTTTTAATTGATTTGCACAAAACATTCTATTATAAATGTGAAAATTTGTTTGTTTGTTTGCGTCAAAATACCTATACGAACACTATGAAAACAGGAACAAAACAAGACGGACAGACAGACACGGTGGCATGCGTAAACTGAACGTTAAGTTACAGAATAGCCCTTCAGGTATATGTGTGTGATATGCACAGAGACAGAGCGCTATCAGCAAAGCGCGGGCGGCCTTTGTGTCAGTGCGCTTTGATCTGTCCGCTAGTCATCCCCCAATCTCCCCCCCATCCCCCGCACCTTACAACGCTCCAATACCACGCGACTATTTTTAAAATAATGTGTAAACAACTAGCGAAATTAACGGACTTCGCCATTTAGCTATATGTCTCGCTTCGGAGGGCACGTCCGCAATTCTAAAATAAAAAAAGTGTACCGACTTCAAAAATTATGCACTGAAAAGTGTGCTTTCCGAAAGCAAATGCCACAAGTCACTATAAAAAAAATACCCAAAACGCTTCAAGTATGCCTATAAAATTTGAAGAATTCTCGATTTCTCCAATATCCCATCATCAGATCCTGACCTGATGACCATGGGACGACCTGGAAAGTATACCTTCTCCTTTTTTTGAAGTCAGTTAATACACACCTGTTCTGTTCAATGTGGACAACTGGCAAAAAGTGGACACTGTTACCGATGTCTCTGGCCACGTCGCAAGGTAAGGCCGTGAAGATGTATGTGTTTTGCGACTAATAGGTACCTAATACACAAAATTATTCTTCAGTGTCTTTTATTTAATGTTTTCATATAAAGCTGTACCTAGCTGCCCACCCCGCGCTCCTTTCATTTCAGCTTGCCCCCTTAGTTAATTTAGATGCAATAATTATTGTGTGGATTTTTCATCTTAGATGACTTACATCCAGGCACTGCACAGTGTACACGTAACCATATAAACACTAACCGGATATTTTACAAAAATAAGCGAAATTACTTAGGCTGTTACAGTATTCAAACGGTCTTGTCTATCTGTCTCATACGCGTATATATGCGCTTTTTCTTTTGCATTGCCAATCTAGTAGAGCGCCCGCCCGTCTATTATCCCTACAACCGCTTACCGCACACGATAGCACATGCAACAGACGCACGCCACAAAGCATGACAAAATACTACATCACCAATGACGTACTATAAGTAGACACGTTATACCCATACTAAATGCAGATAATAAACAGCTTGAACAATACTATAGCTACCTATTAATTACTTACGTTTATATATTCAAGCGATGAAAGGGATAGAGAAACACAGCTCAATACCGAAATCCATTTGTTAAAAAGAGATAAATATATGTTTTAAGTTGCGACACGTCATCGACGCGTGACCTTATCCAGAGGAACTAGGGGAAGATTGTCTAAATGGAACACTCAATATTTTACTTAGAAATATTTTTGGAATAATAAAATATACAATATGTAATTAAAAAACTTTTATTTTACTAATAAATATAATGTAATAAGACTTTAATGTTGATATTTTGGAGGATTCATCTACCACAACTAGATTGCTTAACCTGTTTCAGTCTTATAACATGCTAAACCTGTTTCTTGAACCAACAAGGATAACTGAAACCACAGCTACTTGTTTGGATAATATTTTCAGTTATTTTAAATCTGTTAAAAATTCAATAGTAACCTGCCTAGAATCCGATCATTTTGGGCAGATGGCCACTTTTCCAATTGCATCTATTATTGCACATGATGAAATTGTCCATAGGGCTCTCACTAGTGGTAGACTGGAACGTTTCAAAGGTAACATTGAGACAAATATAGTCTCCCTGCAGTGCTCAGGTGAGGATCCCAATGATCTATACTGTACTCTTGTTGACTTCATACATCGGGAATTCAATAGCATTTTTAAGGTTAAAAAAATAAACCTCAACAGTAAAAATAAATTTAATGTCTGGGCAACTATAGGTATTCACAAGAGTAAAAAAATATTATATGACTTATATAGTGAAAAACAATATAACAATGACCCGAAATTTATCGAATATGTAAAAAACTACTCTAAGATTTTTAAAAAAATATGTAATGTCGCAAAATGTATGCATATAGCCCGTAAGATTAATGATTCCAGTGATAGGATCAAGACTGTTTGGAGGATCATTGGTAGTGAGACTGGCAAGGCTGGGCCGCGTGATACACAATTAAGTTTACAGATTGGGAGCAGGACTGTGCATTCCCAATTAGAAGTTGCAAATGAATTTGAAAAATTCTTCTCGTGTGTTCCTATTAATTTAACGAAACACCTAAACTCATCAGTTGTCCTGGCGGAGTCAGTATTGAAGGCCAATGTTGAACGTTGTCCGTTGTCTTTTGACTTCGCATGTGTAAATGGGGAATCAGTGGTTAAGGCTTTTGATTCACTTAACTTAAAAAAAACAGAAGACCTTTGGGGTTTATCTGTTAAAGCTATTAGCCCAATCATAAAAACATTAGCTCCATATCTAGCTGTAGTGTTCAATAAATCAGTGAGTATGGGCATTTATCCTGATTTGATGAAACACAGTAAAATCATTCCTATATTTAAGTCTGCCGATAAAACGGATCCCTCTAATTTCAGGCCCATTTCCATTTTGCCTACATTGAGCAAGATATTTGAAAAAATGATGCTCAATCAGGTACTTTCGCACTTCGCTGTTAATGGACTCCTTCATGATCGGCAGTATGGTTTCACCAGGGGTAGGTCGACAACTGATGCTGGTATAGCACTTATTAAACTTATACTTGACGCATGGGAGAGCTCTCAGGATGCTGTGGGGATTTTTTGTGATCTGTCTAAAGCATTTGACTGTGTGGACCATGATATTCTTGTTTGTAAGTTGAGGCATTACGGACTGACGAATAATGCTCTAGGTCTTGTCTCGTCTTTCCTAAAGAACAGAATTCAGAGAGTGGAAGTCAATGGAGTTAGGTCTTCGGGGTCACCTCTGTTGATGGGAGTGCCGCAGGGTTCCATACTTGGTCCGTTTCTGTTTCTGGTCTATATTAATGATCTTCCTTATCTGATAAGAAATAACCATGATATAGTCCTATTCGCAGATGATACTTCCCTAATTTTTAAAGTTCACAGGAAAAGTAAAAATTTTGACGATGTAAATAGTGCTATATCCCGGGTTTTAAATTGGTTTACTGTGAACAACCTTTTACTGAACACAAATAAAACCAAATGCATGCGATTTTCCTTGCCTAATGTGAAACAGGTCACACCTAGAGTAATATTGAATGACACAGTGTTAGATCTCGTGGAAAATACGGTATTTTTGGGTATAACTATTGACTCTAAGTTGCAGTGGGGCGCACATATATCGACATTGACAAAAAGGCTAAGTGCTGCTGCTTATGCCGTTAAGAGAATTAGGCAGTTAACAGACATTAACACAGCTAGGCTGGTTTATTTCAGTAACTTTCATAGTGTAATGTCATATGGCATTATATTGTGGGGTAGGGCTGCTGATGCTGAATCTGTATTTATTTTACAAAAGAGAGCGATCAGATCCATATACAATCTGAACCCTCGTTTTTCACTTAAAGAAAAATTCAAGGAAATAAACGTACTCACGTTTGTTTCCCAATTTATATTTGAAAATATAATGTATGTGCGTAAAAATTTAGATCTCTTTGACAGGTTCTGCAATGTGCATAATGTTGATACTCGCAATAAAAATAAACTGGTGGAACCCAGACATCGTCTAGGTAGAACTAGTAAGTCTTTTTTAGTTCTGGGCGTCCGTATATACAATAAGATACCGGAGGACGTGATTTCACTTCCTTCGCTGTACTTGTTTAAGTGCCATGTGAAGCGGAGGCTCATAAAAAAGGCTTATTATACAGTGCTTGACTACTTGAATGATAAAAGTGCTTGGATTTAATGTCATTTATTAATGTTATATAAATTGTACCCGTTTTGTTGTGAATTTGTGTTTGGTTGCTCTTGCTGACTTCATTGTATTGTGAAACTTTGTATACAACATATTATGTATACCTTAAGGCTGACTATTGTGTAATTATTATTAACTTACATTGTAATTATTTCTAAATATTAATTGTTATTATTGTAACTCTACTATAATTTGACGTTCAGAAAGCGGAGATTTTTACCTTCCTACTCTGAATAAAATATTTGATTTTTTTTTTTTGAATGACTTTACAACAAATAGACCATTTGTCTTTCAATCACGCTCAAACGGCTGAACAGTTCTAAATGAAATTTAGCATAGAGGTAGATTATGGCTTGGTATAGGATATTAGTATGCTACTTATTTATGTATTATGTAGTATAATTTAAAATTAAGTCTTTAAATTTTTTTTTCTATTTTTTTTTATTCTGGACAACAAACAACTATACAACAAAGATTACTACAACATAGATACATATTAAAAAATAACTGTCATATAGTCAGTGACGTTTGTTTATACAAACGTATTGTTTATACATGATTCCACGACACGCCTTGGTGGATAGCACACGCTCCCGCGGAGACGTGTTGGGGAATCCAGTTTAATCCCGCCCGCGCTGCGATGGTTGTGATTAATCAGTGATTAATAAGACATATCGCGGTCGGCGGGATTATCATACATACCGATTTATTGGCTATAATCACCGTAAACGGCTATACTACTTGACATTGGCGAAATCACCGATTAATATTGGTGGAACCGCCATATTGAAAAAAAAGAAGAAGAAGATTGTTTATACATATATTCAAAACAGGATATTTTTATGCAAATTCCAAAAAATATAGAAATAACAAATAATACAAAAAAAAGTTTACTACAATTAACTACTATTTAGAATGTTACAGATATTTTTCCTAAATATATACAAAGAATGTGAAAATATGTCCACTTCGCAAAACTGCTGGTTGTATCGTTGCACCATACGTCTAAATCTTAGAGTAAAAACTTGGCAACCAATCATATTCTCGTCTTTGGGTTCTGATTATCTCTATCCATTTTTCTCTTATTAATCCGCTTCTAGGGAGACTAAAAGATAAATAAATACAATAAGATCATAATACTATACATACAACAATAATATAATATATAAATTTTAATAATGTAAATATAATTATGTATGTAAATATATATAGTGGGACACTTACCTCTCATTTGCCTTGCTATAGCTTGAGCGTCAATCACGCATCTACCTCAGTTTATATAGTATATCATTGTACATCACGCAACCAATTTAAGACGAGGAACGACTCAGAAATTTCTAATCGTAAGCCACGCCCTAAACTCGTGGTTCGGGCGCATGAGTGATTCGAGCTAGGTACTGAAATTATCTACAGATTCGTATAATATTTAAACTTAATTCAGAGTATGGTCGTATGACTAAAAAGGTGTTTTTGAAGAGGTGATTTCAAAAATTTAAGTTATCGAGAAAATTTTCACCAATCATGTTTTCATCCTACACAATACTAGATAAGATCCTCTAGTTTTCGATGCCGAAATTGTATGTTCATAGCATTCGTAAAATTCGGGAATTTCAGTTCAGAAATCAACCAAAATTATTCGTTCCTCCCCTTAATAGAAAGAACCACTTCTACAGGGAAAATTAAAGTTTTAAATTTTAATCCATTCAACCCTTTCGTTTCCAAAGCTAGAGTATATTATAACTATCTCAAAAGTTCCCAACAGTCGCGCTTTACCGTTTTTCTCCGTTTTCCGCGAGCCTATGACAAATACCAAAACAAAGCGAGTGCCGCCGGGAAGCGCGCTACAAACAGCAAAAGCCAAAGGCTTGCTAATGAGACTCCGTGCCGACAAGTGTCCCACGTAGCCGAATATTCGTCCGGATGCAAAAATACCCGTTGGGACTGTAGAAAACTCTATGCAATACACGTTTGTTGGCATTTAGTAAAAAAACGAGCGCATATAATGTGTAACATCGGACATCACACCTTGGTAATAAGCAACATTAACATTAATATCCTGAAAACATTAACACTTTATACACAACACTATAGGTTAAGCGCACAGCTCTTCTCTATTTCCCTTTCTCTTTCTCGTCACACACACGCACACACTGTTGGCTAACAGTACCAATCTCTCGGAAAATGGGTTGGTACCATGTGACGGCCAACTTGACTCATTGGTTAATTCAAATAGCGCGCGCTTCCCCGACTTCCTGTTACAGACTTCCGTCCGTTTTCACGAAGTCACTCCCTCAGATTGCAGGAAAGTAGGAGGAAAGATGTTACACATCAAAAAGAAATATATGAAATGAATGCACCTCATGTACAGAAGCAAAATACAGGTTGCCAGGGTATATGTGGCAGGTGTTGTGGTGTGATCAAATGTCAGAGAGTTCTAGCAGAGATCTTGGTACAATAGCTATAGTAATGTAAAGTAAGAACTAAGGTATGTTTCTTATATTTGTTATTGCAGTTATTTTTTTGGGTGAAAGGCGGGGGGAAATGCCTCATGCACACCAGGGAATAGAGCCCTGGTAGTGTCGGACCCCCCCCCCTTTATTATTAGTATAGATTTAAAAAAACTAATTTAAATATTTTTGTTTTCTATTTGTGGCAACACATCGCGTCGCGTCGATAGATGTCGCACCGTTACTAACTCATTGAAACCTGTATCGCGCCTTTGAAAATATTTAATAGATTGGCATATATGCAACTTTCCAACGATGTGCGTTGGGGAGTATTCCTTTTATTCACACTCGCTGGATTGTTGTATGTATTGCCATTTCTATATTGGTGACCCCGTATGAACACGCCTGTATTCCTGACCCCGCAATGCCCCGCATCCTACTTCCACTTCCCACTGACCAGACCGCCGACATGACGACAGGTCATACATCACGACAGGTGATTCAGCCGCGATGCAGTCCACCACACAGTCCATCACTGCTGACAAAGCTAAAATGGATGTTGGTTTTCATACTGTATCGACCTCTGGTCTGGGAAAGGAGTCATGTGGCGACACATCGCGTCGCGTCGATAGATGTCGCACCGTTACTAACTCATTGAAACCTGTATCGCGCCTTTGAAAATATTTAATAGATTGGCATATATGCAACTTTCCAACGATGTGCGTTGGGGAGTATTCCTTTTACTCACACTCGCTGGATTGTTGTATGTATTGCCATTTCTATATATTCATATTGGTTTCTTAAATTTTTTTTTAATTTGTAAAATTTTTATTCAATAAGTAAACTAACTATTACAGAACTAAATATAAATATTACCTCTACAAATTTAATAAATCCTCAAATCCCAAGATGCAATAAAAATCTCGGGCGTCCCTGCTCCATGGTCCGAGGGTTTCTACGATCTCTGTTTAAGATTTTTGTATTTTCGGTGTTTAATTGCCTCCGCCGCAGAAGCAGCTGCGCCAGCCCGACCTGCAGAATCCCGGATATGAGACTGGGCCATGGTATCGACACAAGTGGCGTCCCATATCATGGCCCGTCCCAACTTCCACGGCATCAAAGTTACACCATCCGGCCACTTACCGTCGTCGCGGCACATCCCACTGGGTTCCAGGATAATGTTTGAAACAAAAATATAAAAACATACCTTAGCGAATTTTATCCTACATAATTTTGTTATATCTCTGACGGATTAGACAATAAACGCCATGAAAACTCTCTGGTGCTAATTTTTATCCCGACTTGATTCACTTATACTGTTAATGCTCAGCTCCTAAAAATGATAGGTCCATGTTTAATACTCATAAACCTTTCCGGCGAATCAAGTGAAATTGTGAATACTACAACAAAATACTTGTATTTTACTAAGAGCCATTAAGTGAATTTCAGTTGTAAATAATGTAATTTCCTCGCGACTAAAACTGTTATTTATTGTAACTGAGTTGGTAGAGCGAATGTCCTGAAACTAGACTGAAACTGAACAATGTTAAACAACCCAGTTTTCCTTATTACGTTAGTGCAGAGATGGACAAAATCTATTTTAGAAATTCACTGTTATTTTGTATCTTAAAATTATTATTTGAATGCCTACAACGCTTGTAAATAGTTAACTATTAGATATAGATATATGTATAATGCTACCGCGGACTTTTTTGTTGATAATTTTATTCTACACAACTCTTTCCTACATCAATTTGTTATATCTCTGACGGATTAGACATCATACGCCATGAAAACGCGCTGGAGCTAACTTTTCCCCGACTTGATTCACCAATACTGTTAATGCTCACCTCCTAAACATGATTGGTCCCTGTTTAATACTCATAACCTTTCTCGCTGAAATATGCATCAAAATCCGTTCAGTAGTTTTTGCGTGAGGCGGTCACAAACAGACAGACGGGACTTCGTTTTATAATATGTATTGATTTCAAGAAAAGCTCTCTCTAACTTTCTATCCATTTTCCATTCAAAAAGGATACTTGAACTCTGCGCTTAAATATCATAGGAGTAATTAGGTGAGATTATGTTCTGTAACAGCTGGACCTTTTAATTCACATGTAAAAATTTACAAGATTATTCTTAGCACAAATTTGCATTATATCCATATCCTGGACCATTAGGTATGTGGAAAGAGGGAGTAACCTAATATCATACTCTAACTAAAGCATGGACGTAAAAAAGAAGAGGACAGGATCGCCGCTAAGACAAAAGTGAAGCACCAAGCGTGCATGTGTGCTACCGATTTTATTTATCTCTAATATATCTTTAAATTGTAGAATAAGTGGTAAATTACTAACTGACCTATGAAATGTGATTCCTTGAGATTTTTTATGAGTAATGGAGTTGTTTTTGCATAATTTTACTACAAAAGATGGCATTCTTTTTTATTTTCTTAATGGCGGCTGATCAGCATAACCGAATGAGAATGTGTGCGTGAGGCTCGTATTTACAATGAAACTGGCATAACTTGGTTGCTTCACTTTTGTCCTCTCCTTTTTTACGTCCATGCTCTAAAGGTTAAAAATTGTACACCCTAAGTATTCAGATAGGATCAATGCCTAAATAATTGATCTCCAACCAATCGTAATCAACACGCCATTAGCAGCAAGCAATACTTCGTCCTCCGAGCTTGGCCACGACCGGAGCCGTCTCTCAGCCACTTAACCTTAGCGAAACTCAATAACTTTCATTTTAAATAATAAATTCCCCCTTTGACGCGAGCCGAGAACAACAGACGCCGAAATTGGTGCTATTGGAGGAGCGCTCGAGGAATCCTCGTGAACGTAATATAAAGAAATGATTGTGAGGCGAAGACAAAGCGGGACGGTGCCGTTATTAATTTCTTGTTGCGATCAGGAAGAACGGTGTGCAGAACCGACACGTTGTTGAGCTTTTATCCGGCATAGGAGCACGTATTGCTAATTAATTCATGACACTTGTATGAACTTTCCTCAAGTAGACTACCTGCATAGATGACCTTAAGTCCCCTAGATCGCACCAAGAAATTTGGCTTTAAAATAAAGACTTAAATATTCGATTATTCGTAACAGAAAAGCAAAGCAGTGTGGTGTTGTGTTTTTGCGTAAAAAGCTTGCAAATGTTCAGGTCATCTCAGCTGTGGGTTCACTATAGTATACCAAATTCTTTAAAAGTTCAAATTGTATAGTTCAAATCTAGCCAAATATCACTAAATGTCTCTCAGAGTCAATCATCGCGTATCCCCCAAAAGATCATGTTTACCTGTCATCTGCGTCTCCAATCACATCTATTCGCGGCCGGAAAGGAGTGAAACTTCCCATTTATAAGTCCCTTTGAACTCTCGGAGGTGGCTTTTTTGCTTTATTCTTTCTGCGTAGGCTTGCGGGGCTCGTGTTGCGACTTTGTAATTAAATCATTCCTTCGGATTAAACTCGTGCCGAATTCTCCTTTGACGGATCTACGGGCCCTGGCACGCCACCTTTTGATCCTGCGCCTCGTCTAATAAAATATCACCTTTGATTTGCGATCCGATATCTTCAATAAAGGTGTTTGCTTGATCTACTCTATCTACTAGCTCGTGTTTATTATTACTCTCTTATATATGACAAGCGTTGGCTTCCGACTTTGCTTGCATTGACGTGATATAAAGACATCACACCAAAATATAAATGTACATTATTGCGGTTAGTATATGGGAGACTTCCTATCATTACATTCATACTTTTTCTCTACTTGCACTTGACTTTCCAAGTTTCTAGATCAACGAAGGATTTTTTTATTACACTCAGTACGAATATATAAAAATCTTTTAAAAAAAGTGTACCGACTCAAAAAATTTGCACTGAAAAGTAAGAAATAATAAATATTTCATCGTAGAATTTGAAGACGGTTGGTGCCAAATTAGAAACAACTTAGTTCCCAAATTCACTAATCTAGACAATTCATTAGGAACCTACGATCATCAGTACATACATAGATAATATTGAACAGATCTTATCTTCTTAGATGTCTACTTAATTTTGTATCCTGATTTGGCACCAACCGTATTCAAATTCTATGACGAAATATTTATTATTTCTTACTTTTCAGTGCAAATTTCGGTCGGTACACTTTTTTTTAAGTGTTATTGTGCCCTGCCCTCATCCCGCCCCGAAATGGAAAAGTATCCTCATTATTGCAGGATAACAAATAAAATTCCCCGCATTGAAAAATCAGTTTGACTACGATGAAGTAGGGGAAGTGATTGATGCTTTACTTACACAATAATATCGTCGATGAACATAATATTCAGGTGTCCAGCATCTGAAATATATGAGTAAATATTGCACAGAGCTTTTGAATACAATGTACTGCAAATCCCTTAACCGACAAAGCCTATGCAAATAAGATTGCGAATTGTTTATAATATTAGAGTAAGGTCCTCAAAGGATCGCTCGTGTTTGTTTTGTGGCGCGGGCGATGGGAGTACCTAGTGTTGCCGGCTTTTGTAAATTAGCACGGTTGATGTTTTTTGATTTTTTCTATTGTTTCTATTGAGGGCACAAGAAAGTAATACATCTACACTATATATGCAAGGCGCGAGCGCGAAGTTCCCTGGTCAAGTAGTGATCAGTGCAGTACTGCAGACCCTCGGAGTGGCCGTGTAAAGAAAGTTGAGTTTAAAATTGTATTAATTTAAGTCCCTTCGTCGTCACTCCGACATAGTAAAAATAATTTCACATACTTTATGGACTAACTAATTTAACTAATTTTTTTGTGGTTTTGTTAAGAAATCGTACTTTCTCATGTTCCTGGTATGTGAATCTTAGTCTATCTTATCGATTTTAATAGTAGTCCATCTTGCTCACATATTTCTAAAGAGATATGGACAAAATAAGTCGCGCGTAAAACTGAGTTCGTTGCGCTGTGATACGTCGCCTTAACACTAAAGAAAATTTTCATGCGTTAGAAGCACTGGACGCAGCTAGCAACACAGCACACTATTTTATCCGCAGGTCTCTTCTATTGTCATTTCGTCTGATCCATGTCTTTTAGAGCCCACCGGGCTATGTAGAGATGGCGGCAAGATACCTGATGGAGTAAATGGTACCCCGGCACTTGGGACGGACCTTGATATGGGATGCTACATGCGTCGATAAGTTGGTTCCGTCGCACGTACCTACGGGGTAGGGCAGTAAAAGCCGGCACAGCTGCTGAAAACGCACAAATACGTTAACGCTGCAAATTCTCATCATCAATTTGCGGTAGTTTGCAGTAGAAACAATGGAGCCCTAGTCGCCCGATGCAAAATTATTAAGATATTGCAAAAAGGTTGATTCACGTCTCCAGTGACCACAGAGCTATTTCGTTATTCTATTATTCTCAAAGAATTAGAACCTATAGTCGTGCAGCGAGGTATGCCGCCCGCCAGCATCTTAGGCACCATGCCACAAGGGGAACATTTAGAAGGGATATTTTTCATGATATAATTCTTTATTTAATTTTTTTGTTTAGTTTTTATGTTTTATATTTTATTAAGTACTGTAAGAAGACAGTCAATTGATTAGTAGTTACGTCTTTTGCCCGCCAGGTGGCAGAAGAGAGTGGTGCGTTGGCCAGCAAATGAAATGGTCGCTTTGTTTTAACTGTGTAATATTTTAATTCTGTTTAATTGTTTAATTGTGTCCAAAGTGGAAATTAAAGACAGTAATTAGTAAAGACGTTAATTTTATTCAATCCATCATCGTCTCTTTACAAGTGGCAGCCCAACTAGTGGCCAATAAAAGTTTCGAACCAAAATAACGAATTTTTACGAACTCTTAAATTTTGTTTCTAAAATATATTCAGTTTTCAACAAGCATCTTGCTGGTTTTATGTGTGACTGTCTCAATCTTCGAGGTGTTAAGTAAAAGTGAAAATGCCAAGAAGAAAAAGTGCGCAAAGTAGCCACGAGGCGGACTTCGAGGTGGAGTCGCGCATGTCAGCGATGTTCGCGTCCTTTGCTAGGGCTCAAGCTGAGTCTAACAGAGAGTTAATATCAGCTATCCTAGCTTCCAAGGATTCCAACAGTGACAGCGGCGCTCCAAGCCTGTCTCCGACATCACACATCGCACCGCCCTCCGCGCTTATGGGAAACTTCGCTAACTGTACAGCGCGTTTCAGCGGGAGAGCTCATCAAGATCCACGTGTCGTGGATGCTTTTATTGATACAATCATAGTATACAAAGAGTGTACAAATATAAGTGACGAGCATGCGCTCCGCGGCCTGCCAATATTACTAGAGGCAGATGCTGCTGTTTGGTACAAGGGAGTAAAGGGCTCCATTTCTTCGTGGACAGAGGCAATACAACGTTTGCGATCCATGTATGGTGCGCCGAAACCTCCCTACAAAATATTTCGTGGCGTGTTCAGTGCAGATCAAGGACACGAGCGTGCCGATATTTATATCAGCCGTCAACGCGCGGAACTCGCGAGTCTACCGTATGTTCTTGATGAACGAATTATATTAGACCTTCTTTACGGCTTGCTAAACATCAATATTCGAAAGCGAATACCTCGTGACCTGGTTAATAGTGTCGACGAGCTCATCGAGCGCGCCAGACAGGTGGAGGACGAGTTCGACGAAGCAGCGTCGGTGCCTGATCAGGGACAACGGGAGCTTCGTGCCGGCCGGCATGAGCCGCGCTCTACGGCGGCGCCTGCGCCGAGCACCTCACTCCGGTCACCTGTGTTTCACGGGTCAACGACTGCTCGTAACTCGGTCGAGACTCCGCTTCGGTCTTCGACGTGTGAAGTTTCTCGGGCGACACAGTGTAACCAAGTAATTCAACCTCTTCGAGGTAACAAAAGTTATTGTGTTTATTGTCGTAAAAGTGGTCACGCTCGCTCTGAGTGTCCGCGACTTAAAATTAAAAGTGATAGTGTAATAAGGTGTTATGGTTGTGGTGCTAAGGGCATCATTCGTTCTAAGTGTGCTAATTGTAATGCTGGGGACAGTAAGCCTAAAGACACTAGTAATACATTTTATTCTTGTAATTTTCATTCTTTGGACAAGTCTTTGAGCGATGATACCTACCTATTTACAGATCTTAGTCATGAACCTAATGTTATAAATCGTAGTAACGATCGTAGTTGTACATTTTGTAACAATATGTTTGTAAATCGTAGCAATCGTAGCCCAAAGAAGAGTCCGTTTTCGTTTAATACAAATTTGTCAAAGATTAAGCAAGGTCATCTGTCAAAGATCACCGAGTTGTGTACTAACACTTTTGTACCTAATGGGAGTTTGCCTCTCAGAGGCAAGTCGCCTATTCAAAATTGTAACAAGCTACCATTAATGAAGGTTGCCTTTGCGTCTGACTCCAACAGTAACGGCACCAGTAACCGACCTATTCTCAATGTCGAGATTAATGGGGTTCGTGGTACCGGTTTAGTGGACACAGCGGCCAAACGATGTATAGCTGGTTATAGTTTGTATACGTTGCTACGCGATCAAGGTCACCCGTTTCGTAAAAGTAATTTTCGTGTAAAATTTGCAGACGGGATTGTGCGCGATATGAATGTCAAACTTGTTGACGTCGACGTTAAACTTGAGGGTAAGGTTGTACCAACTACCTTCATTGTTTTACCTAACGCCGTAAATAATGAAACACTTTTTGGTATCGATTTTTTATGTAGTGCTCGTATTGTTCTTAACTTACACGCGAACTCATGGTTTATGACTGATCACCCGCAGGCTGTGTATCCTTTGCAAGGCGAGAAGTCAAGCGTCAAGGTGAGTTGTGCAGCTGCAGACGTGATTCGACCTGATGAGGGGGCGATGCTGTCGTCAATGGAGCGAACTGCATTGTCAACCTTAGTTCACGAGTACGAGGACATCTTTGGTGAAGGGGGAGGAGCGACACCTTTCGCCGAGCATACCATCGATACAGGTAACCATTTTCCTAAGACTACTAAAGACGAGACCCGTCGTGTGGGGGAAGACTATTCACCTGGTGACCTAATCCTTCTACGTAGCCATGTTTTGAGTAATGCCGGTAAGGGTATAACCTCGAAACTCGTCCCAAGAAGAGATGGGCCCTACTGTATAAAAATGAAGGTGAGTCCCACCACTTACTTAATTTCGCATCGTGAAGCTCCTGATGAATCGATCGGTAAGTATCACGTGTCCGATCTTACTCGCTACCATGCACGTGAGTGTGAGGGTGATCAGTCCAAGCCACGACCCGTCAACCCAAAACGGAGACGCGGTCGACCTCTTAAACTATTAGATTATGTTTAAGTTCCTTGTTCTAATTGTTTTTTGTTATTGTTAATTGTTCTTACTCACTTTCTCTTTGTGTAACTTTTGTGTTTGTTTGACCAAACTGGTGGTCCTATATTTGGTCAAAAGGGGGAGTATGTAAGAAGACAGTCAATTGATTAGTAGTTACGTCTTTTGCCCGCCAGGTGGCAGAAGAGAGTGGTGCGTTGGCCAGCAAATGAAATGGTCGCTTTGTTTTAACTGTGTAATATTTTAATTCTGTTTAATTGTTTAATTGTGTCCAAAGTGGAAATTAAAGACAGTAATTAGTAAAGACGTTAATTTTATTCAATCCATCATCGTCTCTTTACAGTACTAATAAAATAAAAATGTATGTGGAAAATTGTATGTAGGTACTACTGACGCTTTTTCATTCCCGTACACGTAAAGTTCGTAGACATTGCATGGCAACGCTGGTAGTACGACAAACAGCGGCGTCGACCCGACGTGACTTATGATATTTGTATTCCTCTCAAAGAGATGCTGCCTCAAAGATCCTCGCGGCGCCGGTACCGGAGTATCAAAAAATTGATCGCGAACTTTATTATCTCTACAAATGACTGCTATATGTAGAGGAATTAATATTTACTTAGGTTTTCAATGTGTTATCGGTTCCATGGTACCCCGCGGAAGACCAAGTCTTCCTCATTTAGGCGATGGTAATTGTGAGGCTATACCTAAATGCGGATGCAGAAAATCGCCTATTTTTTTGACACATAACACATAAATATACAACGCTTTTAAATACTATTCAGTGCGCGTGCTTATTCTGGTTTGTTCTGAATTGTGAGAGTTTCAGATATGAGTCATACAAATATTTTGAAAGAATCAAAACCTTTTTTGCACCATTGGTTTCAACGCGTTGGGCGATTTTTGGTAGGGGAATCTTATGGATTCTCGACCTGTGTTCGCGACATGTTTTCGGCACAATAGCATGGATTGTCCGGCCCGAGTTGCTCAACCCGAGAATATCCGGGCAGGAATTCGTGTACTGGCTTCCACGTATGCTTGCGTCGTGCATTTTTGGCTGCGCATTTCTAGCCGGCAATTCTTCGGTCCGGGCACAATTACATTGTGAAATGATCGCTAGATGGCGTTATTATACGATATAGTTTTCACTTCTGTCGGATCCTTTCTGTCTGGGTCTAATCCATACTAATATTATAAAGGCGACATTTAACTCTGTCTGTCTTAGACCAGTTGGATGCTGTAAAAGCTCTGTGTAAACTGGATGCATCTGACGTAACGCTAAAAAAATTTTTTTTTGGATTCTTTGTACGATAGAGAATATAGATCCGTAGGTTGCGCCCCCTCGAAGGTACCCGCTTCATTGTTCAAATCGACAAAATATGATTTTTATATGAAAAATGCGTTTTTTTTTACGTTTGCACGAATAACTTAGAATCTGAGGGTTTTAGGCCAAAATCTCATTACACAAAAGTTGTTCGCAATAAAAAAATACACAAGATATGTGGGTTTTAATACCCCGTTTTTTCAATTAACCATGTTGAAATGGCTATTGTTTATAAAAAAAATCGAACAAATGCAAGAATATTTCTCGAATTTTTTTAAAGTTATTAATAATCATCTTACCTTAACGAAACTTTAGCTTAAGTTACCTCAATATATCATAAGTAAGCCATAAATTTTTCAGGGCGATCGCTCATGCGATTTTATAACCTATTTTATGGCTTACTTATGATAATGGCTTACTTATTAAACAAAAGCCGCATGAGCGATCGCCCTGAAAAATTTATGGCTTAATTTTACGCCTAGTACTAGCCCCTGTACCACTGTATTTTTCTATCGTTTTATTGTCGCAACGCATTTTACGTTATATGATGATTATGTTAATATACAAACATAAAAATTATAATTAATGATTGGAAACACTAAGTTTGACGCCCTAGATCGCCTTTCCCGTTTAAAATATCACAATTAACTATTTTCCTAGAGCTCTGTCTCGCGACACAAAACAATACCAACGAAATCTAAGGTAACTTATTATTGCGCACCTGGTCAGTTTAACTGGTCAAAGGGGAAAAAATTGTCGAAAGGGGGAGCCCGTCTATGGCCCCTCCATAGGCTTAGTACTCTATGCCCACGGGTGAACAGCAAGTTTTGTATAAATTCATAATGTTCACCACCATTAACTTGATGGAGAAAAGCAAGCGAAAAAGTCTCGTATAAAAGCTTCTATCGCTTTTCCAGACAAAGTCATATTAAATTACTAGAGTAAAAGTCAAAGCGACTTGTCCATAATGGAGTTTCTGCCAAATGTGAAATATTTAGGTATTTATTCAAAGTTGGCGGTTGATTACAGCTTGTAGCGTGTATCCATCAAAGGATCGTGTATTAACAGTGCACCTGCCTTTACCAAAGTTGAATTAGTTTTAGTTCCCGTCCCAGCTTTGATGCTCGTCTATGATTTTGAAACTAATACATGAATTTCATATCCGGGCCACTGTTGTAACTTCCTATACACAGTTCTAAAGTGCTAAATATAGAACTTTGTTTCATGTTTATCTTAGAGCATCACAAACAGCGATTATCACTGCGTACCAGTGTTACCAGATCGAACCCATATTTACCAAACCAATATAAAAAAAATGAAACCGTACCATGGTATCAAAAATCGTACCTTTTTAGAAAACCTATCTATTGGAAATTCATACTGGCAACACTGCTGCGTACGTAATATATAAGACTAATATTATAAGTTTGGATGTAATCAGTAATCTCTGAAACTTCTGATCCGATTGCACAGCTTTTAATTGAAGGGCAGACTGATCGGTACAAGCTCATGATAATACAAGTGAAATTAAAATCTGCTAAGTAATACATATTTACAGTTTACAGTAGGTATTACAAGATGTATATTGAAAACTTGGCTGGAATATTGAGACATGCCAAATTAAAATTTGTTCTGTAACCAGAACATATACCTACGATACCATGAATTGCAGAATATTGCCGACTGTAACTCAAAAGACAGGCTCAAGTAAAACATGTTTTCAATATTGAGAAAAAACACAGACATTTTTAACATTGGAAATGTTTTTTGATCGCTTTCGTAGGGGGCACTTTTTCAGCAAAAGTGCGACATGCCCATATATCCGGAAGTTAAAAAAATATTGAATTAGTCGTATATTTTTTGGAAAATGTATAAAAAGGCCTTTTTAGGGTTCCGAACATTTCCGATAAAAAACGGAAACCCTTATTCATAGAATCACTCATGTCTGTCCGTCTGTCACAGATTATTTTCTCCGAATCTACTAGACGAAAACTGTTGAAACTTGGTGCATATAGAGTTTTATGACCCAATCACGGACGTATAGCTTAAATCTAAGATTTTGCAAGACGACGCCCCTAC
Source organism: Nemapogon koenigi (assembly GCA_963924495.1). Taxonomy (NCBI): domain Eukaryota; kingdom Metazoa; phylum Arthropoda; class Insecta; order Lepidoptera; family Tineidae; genus Nemapogon; species Nemapogon koenigi. The sequence continues at coordinate 789,141 of OZ004643.1, forward strand.
TAGATGTGTTGTTTAGAACAAACAAACGTGTCCCTTTGTCACACACGCACACAACTTTAATTTGCAATTATACACTAGGCATTGACACTATCGATAAAAATTAATATCGATAACATTTTTATGTCATTTCTCATAGTTATTTTTTACTAAACATCTTAGGTAGCGTGCAAACGTCAGACGACAATGCAGACTGACGCGTATAGTTGTCTTAGAAGACAACTCTCTGGCACGATCTTATAGTGAGCGGAACACATCTAGTAGAGGCGGGCCCGCATCGTCTTATAAAATCTTAGGCTTAAATGATCGAATTTCGATTTTGGGGGTTAATTTTGGGGGGAAAATTTAAAAAATGTAAAAAAAAAAATTCAAGTGCATCATGTGACGTATCAAATTAAAAGGCCTCGTTATAAGGAATGCAAATGTATTCTTTTTATAATTTTAAAATGCATAAAAAAACGAAAATTTACCGTCCCCCTTATCTCCAAAACTAATGATATTAAAATTTCGAAAAAAATATGGAATATGGGGCCTTTCTTCTAGTTTACAGGAATACCTTAACGAAAAAATTTTTTATTGTAGTTACAAGGATCTTAAGTACCGTAAATACGGAACCCTAAATATGGATTATAAGGTCGTTAATTGTTTTTTTAACAATTACAACTTCAAATGTAAACATCTGTGACAAAATAAGATTGTATATAGTGGATAGAATATAGGAGGCACGTTGAGCTACCCAAACTGAATTTATCACATCGCCAATTCAATTCGTGGAAAACATCTGCGGAGGAAGAATGGAAAAATCTATCGTCCCCCGTCTCGAATAACGACACAAATGAAAATTTTCTTCGCACCAATAATGCGGTAAATTAACAATTACAGTTTCTTCTTTAGACTATGTTAAAAAGAGGGTTTTCAAGGATCATTTAAGTAGTAAAAAGACTATTGTATTTCTATTGTTTATTATGCTTTTAGGCTAATTCATACATATAATTGAGCATTTGACAGTTTGTTAATTCATAATTAAATTTAAATATGTACTAAGGTATGTGTACCTACGTTTTTATAGCTCCCTGAACCATGATACCTGAATTATTGGTATTTAACTTTACACTAACCCACTTACTCAATTTCTATTTTTGGTATTCATCTAGTCCAGAGGTCCCCAAACTTTTCTGTCTTGTAGACCACTTGTCATGTTTTCGGTTTTGGATAGATAGATATAGTGCAATATAAAATCCCTACTTAGTTTTATAATTTATGTAGAATTATAGATATGTAAATGTATGTGTTTTTATTGTAAGAAAGTATATGTAAGTACATGGAAAGCCAATACAAGGTCACGACTTGCTTATTTTCATTTCATGGAACCCCAGTTTTATTTTTCGCTGACACGGACCTCTTGCAGGTCGTAGTCGACCCCTGGGTGTCTAGTCGATATAGACCACTTTGGGTATCATTGATCTAAATGATCTAGTCATTCGAGTGGAACAATAAAAGGTGAAACATATATTGTCTTAGAAAGAAAAATAGAAATAAAAAGAAAAGAGGTCTAAGAAATAAATAAATACAAAAAGTCGGGGGAAAAGAAATCACATACCTATATTTATTGCCTAAGAACATTTTGACGTTTTTTGTACCATTTACCAGCCGTTATTCATTACTAATTTATTTATTTATTATTTACATATTAAATTATTAATTACTAATCTGTGGACGGTTACCAAGTACCAACACGTTTTCTTTAGCAACAAAGATAAAGGAGGCTGCTGATAAAGGAATTTTACAGCTTTTACCAACAAACCATCTCTCCTCACCTTAGATTTCTGCAGTTGTGTCACTTGTGAAGACTTGCCAGACAACCGCTATCGCAGTGATCGTAGGCTTCGAGAATCGTCGGAGTGTCTCGCGGAGTGCATTCAAGATTCCGCCCAAATTACTATTTCAATCTTCTACTCCGCCCCAAGCCCGTGCTGTCTGCCGCCGAGAATTCAATCACAACCAAAATTTACGTCTCCCGGTTTCTCAACAATTTTGTTAAGAAATCCATTTATTTATATAGATATATGTATTATAAGATTTATTTTCCCATAAAACAATGTAAATTCATATTTTTTTAGCTAGGTGAAGCTAGTTTGTTATGAAAGTCAGAAAACTATGAGGCGTATGAGGTAATTTTGTCATAGTCAGCTGTAAAGTCTGCAAGTCTTATGGATCAGTTTCTTCCGGACATGTAAATACGGCAAATACTCCTTGACCCATCCCATCTTCATTGTCTCCTTAAGTATATGTTTCTTATTCCTTGCGAAAAAAATTTTTTTCTTGACTATCGAAAAACTCCTCTACGGCAGCCATAACCGCGTCATCATCGTTAAATTTAGTTCCACGAATTTCGTCTTTTAATTTTGGGAATAAGTGAAAATCACTTGGGACTAATAAGGAGAATATTATGGTGGGTGGTCAAGGAGATTGAAGCCAGCACAGCGAATTTCGTTGATCGCAACTTCCCATCGATGAGCAGGAGCGTTATCAGAAACAACACGCCCACCGACAGTTTTCCACGACGTTTGTCGCACTTTCGGTTTTAAATTTGCATAATAGGGTTCAGTAATAATCTGTCCTTTTGACATGTAATCAATAAAAAGGATTCCTTCATTATCTCAGAACACTGAGGCCATAACTTTGCCAGCGGTAGGAGCAACTCTAAATTTCTTAATGGATGGAGAGAATGGTCGTTTCCAAGACATGCTTTGTCTATAAAAAACAGTTTATAGTCAGTTCATCATCCTCCTTAGTAAATATTAAAATAAGTGCACAGAACGTTTAATTTTAAAATTAGTTTCATCATATCTTCGTGGCAATTCTACAGCACCTACTTTACATATACGTTCAGCTTCCCTCACCAGATATTCAACTAAAGCTGGCAGTCTTGGTTGAGAATCATCAAGGTCTGTGATGTAATCAATCCATCGATATATAAGTGGTTCTGTCAATTTGCCAATATTTTCCCTTACAAGTTCAGGACTATGTTTCAATTATCTGTTTGGTGGCAAATGCAAACATTTCAGAGCGAAATCCCATTTGCTTTGGAGTCCTTATCATATCACCGATCAGCATTTTTAATATTAAATCAGGTCACCCAACCCTTAGTTACAGCGTATTCATAATATGTTTAGTTGATGATACCGCCATAAGTTGAGGAGCCACCGACAGCCGCCCTGGAGACATTTCTGTAAGTTCGCGATGTTTTCGGCGTCAGTCAGTACTGTCTAATCTCGATGGTGGTGGTATAAGCATTTTTAAATCACAGGCAGTCTAAATGATCTTCTCAAAACATCGGCAAGTCTTTTGCAGAAAGACGTCCTAGTAATTTATCACTTATGGCGGTTGATGAGGTTGTCATTTTGATGGCATTTGTGATAGCATCTGTCAATTGTGATAGGTCTGGATTCTCTCTAGATACATCATTTCATCTTCTTTAAAATGGAAGGTTGTAGGTACGTCGTATATCTCGTACGCAAAGGTGGTGTCTGCATAAGTTTTAGTAGTCTGATCCACCCATCAGAGTACACTCGCCTGCCACACAAGTACAACAAGTACAGCTTCACAATTTAAAGCCACCATTTCCTTCCACTTCAGCCAAATAAACCTTTTTAGTCAATCTTTCTTCCTTCATTCTTTCAACGTGTCCAAACCGGCGTAAACAACATTTCTTAATTTTAGTCACAACATCATCTTTCACTCACATAATAAAATTATAAACAAAATAGTTAGTAGGTGACTGACTAATGGTTTAATTCATGTGTCTAGAAAAAGCTCAGCTTTGGTTTAGACTAGAGAATATGCATAAACTATGATTCTCCGCAATCCACAACACACATGCATTTCTTGCTTTGATGCTCTGTATCTAAATGTACCTTTGTTTGTTGTTTCTATTTTCCTGTAAATACCATCCTCGATTATTAGATCAATATTGAAACTTTCTATTTGTGTTGTTAAATGTATTTTTAGTGATAATTAAATATCATTAGCATCTGATGTAATCAACTACAATAAACTCTGTTATATGCACGGACAACATAATTATCGCAAAAGTTAATTTTTGTTACCTGTCACGCATACCATCTTATATCGAACAGAGTATAGTTTCTATTTTATTCATCTAGGTGCCACCCTTTTTCCATTTTGGTTATAAACTTTTCTTTTGAAATATAATGCAGAAAGGGGATCGCTTAAAATAATGTATTGAAGAAATAATTGAAGAAAACGTTGCATAAATTAAGAGACAGTTTGCTGAGAGTCGCTCGCTTACAAAAAGAAAGGCCTTATTGCGTACAGGATACTCTAACTTCAAACGGAATCTTGGAGTAGTCAGGGTTGTCACAGATTAACATCCATGAAAATGTTGTAGCTTGCTTGCTAACTTCGCGAAACTTCATTTATAATCTAAAATTTATAGTGCAAAGTTATTCAACGTATTCTCAAACTTAAAACTTTCAGGTAACTTACATTCTGTGTGTTAATTATCTAATTGATATCGTTAGGTGCAGTATACTAGATTTGTTTCGGTTTCGCCCGTGGAAATTTTGGAAATACAAACTTGGTTCTTATAGAACCTTAGGGTTATTTTTCTACGAGTAAGGAGTAGTTATTTTTAAATTAAATAAAACCGTGTCCATTTGGAACAATTTATATTCCAAATTGGTCAAGTAGTTTTGAAGTTTACTTACTACAGAGTGGAGTTAATTATTTTGTTCTCTATGCAGTAGTTTTTTAATAATATTTTTTAAAACATTTTCCCACAGACGACAAAAGTGACGGCATCATTAAAAATAAAGAGCCATTCTGCCACTTTTCTCAACTCATTTGTGTTACTGGTAGTGCCACGGAGCACGTTAAGGGAAGTGGTACTACTTTTATCACTGACGAGTAGTGCCACGGGACAGTAACCCTACCTTACCTAAATGATGACTTCATTTTGTCGTCTGTTTTGAATTTGAACTTTGAATATGTTTTATTAAAAAAAACGAGCGAGTCTTACAGTAATCGCATATGAGGTGTAACATCTGACATCTCACCTTGGTAATAAGGAACATTAACATTATATCCTGAAAACATTAACAATTTATACATAACACTGTAGGTTAAGCGCACAGCTGATGCGTTCTCCTTCTCCATTTCCCTTTCTCTTTCTTGTCACTTACACTGTTGGCTGACAGTACCAACCTCTCGGAAAATCCGCGCGCACTCATTAGTCAATTCAAATAGCGCGCGCTTCCCCGGCTTCCGGTTACATACTTCCGTCCCTTTTTACGAAATCACTTCTACAGACTGCAGAAAAGCAAGAGGAAAGACAGCGTTAATTTTAATGTTCTCAGTACAGTGTTATTATTATTTAATCTACGGTACAGTGACAACCCTGGCCAAGTTCGACAGTTTGTTGAAGGAGCGGTCTCGCCGCGACGGTCGCCGCACCGTGCACCGCCCGGAAGATGAAAGGCTACGTCTCGCGACACGAACAACAAAGACCTTTATGTGACGTCATCTCACACCAACATTACTATCTCGTGTCGTGTCGCTAGGTCGCTACATCAAACGATCAAATACCATTCTCAATGGATTCATTTTGCTTTATTGTTATATGTCTATTATCGACAAACACTCTTTGTGAGCGATTAATATTGCTGCAGATACATTGCATAGGTCAATCTGGAAAATACAATCGAATGCTATTTGCTACGATCCTGACATACCTCTTTCGCTTCTTTTATCTTTCACAGCAATCCAACAACTGTGAGTAAAAGGGAATACTTCCCAACTGGCTAGAAAGTATGCCAATTGCGATACAGTTTCAATTTCAATATTGTGAGACATCTTTTATGGTCTTGTTACCAAGTTTGCTTTTGTTCCAATAAGTCATTAGAGGAAGATCTATAGAATACTAGCGGACCCGGCAGCCGTTGTCCTGCCCAAACGTTGGCTTGCCTGCACTACCCCTAACCGTAGGGGTAGCCCTACCCTACCCCTACCCCTACCACTACCACTAACTTTGGATATTGTTCATACAAAAATACTAAAACCGCGATTAAAAAATGTGGGTGGGGGTAGGAGAGTGAAAAATAGTTTCGACAATTCGACCTATTCTCAGAGTTACCGAATATACCTACACAAAAAAAAACACACAAAACAAACACTGTGACACGAGAATTTGTATGGATTTAAAAAAACGTAAATCCCTGTTTTTGATCATTTTGCGTCAGAAATAAATAAATAAGCCAAATGAGTTCGCGGTAGGTCCTTTGAATTACACTTTGCTTCACCTACTAATAGAAGCGCGGCACCCCTTTGAAGCTCTTTGAGAGCGTTATTCATAAAGCTCTCCTGTAAACTTTTCTTTTTATCAATGTTAAAGGAGACTACATCAAATTAGACAAATTTTATTTACTCGTTCTATGTTCTGTAGACGATGTATGTAATGGCGTTCTTTTGTGTATTAACCAAGTTTGTTATGAGATCGGGGAGGTTGGATGTGTACACTTTGGAACAATCAAAACTTTCGTTAGACGCGTGTTTGTAATTACATTTAAAAACCGCAAATAACGAGTCGGATGTCACACAATATTAATACGGGACAAGACTAAAACTACTACAGTTGCTTTTAATTAAGACCTTACATAGACGATCGACAGAAATAAGTTGCTTTCTCGAATGTAGAAAGAAACTTGATTTGGCGATCGCTATTGATTAGCTCCACAGATCGCCTTTGAGTATTAAGACGGTGTGATGTGAAGCCGAACCCCTGTACCACTGTATTTTTCTGTCGTTTTATTGTCGCAATTGGAAACACTATTTAAATTAAATTAGACGTCCTAGATCGCCTTTTCTAGACACAAAACGATACCAGCGAAACCTAAGGTAACTATTACTGCTCTCCTGGTCAGTTTTATCGGTCAAAGAGCAGAAAATTGGCGAAAGGGGGAGCCCGTCTATGACCCCTCCTTAAATAGGCCTAGTACTCTATGGTCACTACAAATGACCGACTAAAATCGTGGGTCAAGAAATCTCCAAAGCGATGCCCTAAAAATAGTATAGTCCGGTCTAGAAGATCCTTTGGTCGCGGCGGGCACGGGAGCGAGAAACAATACGTTAATAAGAGTCAAAGTGGAGCGTGCAAATTCGAGGACGCGAACCACAATAAAAGTGCAGGTGGACCGTGCTAGACCCGCCATGACCCGCTCACACATCAAAGGGAGCACAAAAGCCTTAATGAGACAAAACCGTGGCGTAATCGAGGCGACGGGAAAAGATGAGCCCGTCCGAGCGGGACGGGGCAAATTTTAATAATTGTCAAAGCGTCGGCGCCGATCAAACGACGGACACGGCTGCGGCCCGCGTCCCGATATTAAATGTGTTGACAATTTAATTTTTCATTTCCTTTGGCGCGAGTCGGGAAAGGGGAGGCGCACCCTCCCGGCGCTCCTTTGACGTCGCGATATTGTCTTTGTACCTCGCGCTGGGATGGGGCGGGCCGCGGACTCTGTCGCAATACAATGTGTATCAATAAAACTTAGGATTGGCTTTTAGTGGTTGCACTTACGATCCCTTTGACATTAGAGGAGCGCGGCGCGTGTGTTCCCGCACCCGCTCCCCGCAGTCCCCGCCCGCTTATTGCTGGAGAAACTGCAGAGTACATAATATAGTTATCTGTGAACTGCAGCAAACTGTCGTATTGACACTTGTTTCTTGCTCCCGGCGACTTGATATTGCATGCAATCTTCATATGGCATGGCTTCTACATCAACTTCATTAATTCAAGTGAATAGATCTTACTATCTGTATTTTGTATACCTACATGGATATTATAATGCAGTGTTTATTATCTTTCAATTTGACGAATATATTTCTCTATCTCTTATAGTTTCAGACTTACCTACCTAGTTACCTAGGTCAATATCTGAAAATATTTTATCTTCTATATTAGTATCATCTACTACGTGTTCAAAAGCATCTATCTATATATCATCACGCCTTTTATTTCAAGAGGGGTGGGCAGAGACAATCGAATGCCATTTGTTACGATCCTGGCATACTTCTTTCGATTCTTTTATATGCATCATACCTTTCATTTCATACATACTCGGCGGTTGCGTGTAATTTTAATATTTCCATCGATCAATACAATACTTAAGTCGTCCTCTGTCAGCATTTCCTTTCACTTCAGCCATATAAACCTTTTTAGTCAATCTTTCATTCTTCATTCTTTCAACGTGTCAAAAGTATTAGATTTCAAGTTCATATCATGCTGTAAGTAATTGAAGAAATATAAAGAGAGAAACACATGACAGGGTACTACTTCTTCCATAATTACTTATTTTATTTCCTTATCTTCATCTACATTCTTCATAAGCAAGTGTTTAGTCAAAGCAATATCAGAAACGAAGTTCTAAACGCTACAAGTACATTGCCCGACTTTGTCTCCATTTGAGTTAAATAAATTCTAAATGAAAACACAGAAGTAAAAGTTGCAAACATTAATTCTAACGACGGAACCTAGAGATCGCGCTGTATGTTTTTGTTTATCCACTTCTTAAGATCTCGTGTAATTACTTTCATCTGAGACGACGTTAAAAGCAGATGGGAATAAAATTGATAATAATATTTGTACGCTCTCCCTTAAATCTTCTCTACGTAATTTAGAGTCTTTGTGGTGGATTCTTTTGAAGTTAAGTCCACTTTAAAGCAATTTCGTAAAAGAACTCCGAATAAATTTAAGATATCGCAAATTTTCTTTTGGCTCCTCGTTTGTAGGTTTGTAGATTTTAGCAACACATTTATATTAAACACACACCGTTATCTGCAAACTGCTGAAGAATACTTAGCGAGTTTTTTTAATGAAATTACCTGTTTTAAAAGGATGTTACTGCCGAGATTAAGGCTCTCTGCGATATAGTTAGCTGTTGTCGGCTGATCAAAGGACTTTTGGGACCAATCGTCGAAGTTACCGGTTTTCGCTCCGCCCCTTTTTGAACCCACGTGCGACGCGCGCACTTAACTGTCCGTTAGTTCCCTCGAAGCCTTCGCGGTTGTTGCGTTGTTTCACGAAAGGAAGCTTAACAAAAACTGTTTTACGTACAACATCGACTTATTTGAAACTTTTCATTGTGTTTAATAATTTAGTATTAGAGTATTTTATTTAAGAATCTTACTCTTTGTCATAGATTAGTGCTTTAAGTGCTTAAACAGTGTAAAGTGCATTAAGTGAAGTTGCTATTTGGATTTAACCAGCTTGCTGTGGATTATCTTATAATATAACTGCATTATAATTAGGTAGTGTATTAATATTATTTAATTTATAAAACTAACTAAATAACATTAGTCTAAACTGTTTTTTTTATAAATGGTTTATTGGTGTCATTAAGGTGGGTGTCTTTTTTCAAAATACCGGCTTGTTTGTGTTACATTGTTTTGGTTGTTTTTGTTGTAGCAGAAATATTTTGCTCTTTGGCGGCTTGGTTGTTTATTTTCTTATGAATTCTTCTTGTAGTTTTATTACTTAGTTTATTAGTAGTCAATCTTCTTTGTGATTCAAGTTGTGAAAGATACTAAAAAGTTTATAACTTGCTCCTTCTCATACAAAAGACTTCAACGACTTTATAAAAAGTAAGACACCGTAGAGCAATTGGGTTGCCTATATAATTTTAAGTACCAAATCCTTAATCCATTTCTTATAAGAGGATCTTTACTTCAATATTACATAATAGTTTTCTGCCCTCGGCTTCGCCCGTTGATATTTTCGAACAAAATGAAATATAGCGTAGGTAGCACTCAGGGATAATGTAGCTTCCTATTAGCACGGAATCGGATTAGTAGTTTCAGAAGTTACCCCAACATTGGCTGCATGCAAACTTATTACCTTTACTATAGACAGAAAAGTCTTATTCTCTCATGCCCCGTTTTTAGAGTTTTAGAAAAAAAACTGAATCCTTAAAAAATCCTAAAAAAATTACGAAAATTTTGTCAGAAATGGACTACAGCCGTGCTTACAGCCTCATTTTAGAAAAGTTGTCATTGTCGACCGGATGTAGGCGGTGTCAAAAAAAAATCTAACTGAATTCAATAAAAAAGTACAGCCTTTTAAAGTGTATTTCTCATACTAATTAAGATAAAAAAGATAGAAATAGGTAAGTATTTATTACTTAGGGACTTTCCATCCTGCTCAGGTTTTGTCATTTTTCAAAAACTGTTTAGTTTTAATGCTTTTGTTAGTTCCATTCAAAATTTTACAAGCAAGGGGTAGGCAGAGAGTATGGAGCGTCACTTCTGAAAGAAGATCAAGCTTTGCATACTTCTCTAGCTTCATCCACATTCATACATGTTTATTTGCAGTACTGCGTATTCGTAATTTTTTAAGGATATGTCTTGGTCGTCCTTTCTTTGTTGGTATTTTCGGTACTGCAGCTTTATATTATATGGGACCGGTAACACGGTTTTGGGAGCGGTAAGGCAACTCGTGAAGGAAAAAAAACTTGATATATTTATTTTGTTATTACTTACATATATCATTAAACATTCGTTCAACATAACCAAACCTAAAATCGTTTCAGCATTCTACACTATCATTCACTCTACTCTATCTCCGAGTGATATATTACCTACACTTTTTTTTTAAATCATTTATATCTCTTTTAACCCCGTCAGGGCTTTAATTTCTAAAAAAATATCTTTATTTAGTCTTGGAGTACATTTTTTAAATTAACTTTACACATATAATATGTATGAGCTATTAGTTTTAACATTTTTTTCTTTCTTTCTTCACGGGTTGCCTTACAGCTCTCGAAACCGTGTTACGGTTCCAGGGTACCCAGCGGAAGACCAAGTCTCCCTCGTTCAGCCAATGGTATTTGTGAGGCTATTTCTAACGAGTGGCCAGTTCTGTTGAGGTATATTTAGATGGAAAAACCTCTAAGTGTGGTTTTTCGGATTATGTACATAAGTTAAAAACCCTTAGTTAATACCAATTATATGTAGATACATTAGATACATATTCCTCATCTCATTACTTGCGAATATTTTAATAAAAAAATAGCGTCATATATTTTCGTACCATACCTACATGATTTTATAATTTTTTTATTAGGATATATTATTTTATTGTATTAATTTTTACCTAACTTACATCAGAAAAGTCAAATCTTATATTTTGCGTGTTCAAATCACGTCGGGGTCACCACTTTGGGTCAGGTTGCTTTGGGGATACTATACACAAATGAAATACCCTTATACGGTACTGTGGTATATTTACTATCCTTAACTAATACCCAATTTACTTAACGCGACGAGAGAGGGCGGGTGTCTCGGATCAACTGACTGAAAGAACGGCGCACGCGACGCGTGTGGCTGAAGCTCACGTATTATCTTAGTGTGCGTGTCGCCCACACGCTCGCTGCTATACTAGTAACCGACTAGCCGTTACAGTATAGCTTCAGTGGTTTCTGCTTGGCCACATTTTACTTTACAGTATAGATTTTCAGAAAAAATGGCTCAGACTGAGTATGACAAGTCCATTAACATTACTGTCCGAGCTAGGATTGAACCCAGACCTTCCAGTTTCAATTCCGTCCATTAAGCTACCGACGCTCTACTCTAATTTTAGCATAATAAGAAGTAATGACAACATAAGTCAGAATATGTAAACAAGTCCCAAACCGTAGAATTACCTCGACGTACATTAGAACTGTATCACATTATCTCAGTCCGCGGATCTTTTAAATTATACAAAAAGCACCTAATGAAAACGTAATGCATTTGAAAGGGTGCGCACGCGGCTTCTTTGTAGCTTGTAGCGTGTAGCATGTACCACCAGAGACCTTAGATCGCTAATTCCCAAACTCGGTTTCACAGATAAGAACCGAGTCTCTTTGATGTAGCCGCCCCTCTGAAAAGCGTTCAATGAAAGGATTTTTTCATCTTCTTTTCCCTTTGTAGTTAATTTAAATTTCGTTTATATCAATGCTCCGAGTTTCCTTTTGGGTGTTTTCTCTTTTACTTTGTCGCGTTTATCCTCTTCAATTTGTATCTCGCGTTGAGAGTTCGCTTGTAATTAAATTTAGTGTTCTTAATCTGTTTCTTGTGAGTTCCGAGTTTCCGACCCACTTTATTTGTCAACTTCACTGTCTTATCTTGTTTGGAAAAATAACTAACTAGTCATCTTGGCGTAATACAACTATCCCATCTTTTTGATGTGAAACGCTCGTATGCCGTGTGATGCCGTGACGGAAAATTGCGTCACGTCGCCTCTACCCCGCCGCTCTCTACTCCCCTCACATGTGTGTGCGTGGCGAGTATACTATATACTTTATTGCTTCTCCTTATGAGTGTGTTCTACGTGTGCTATACAGTATACTTGACGCGTCAATTTCGATATTCTTCTTTTTTAGGATTCCGTAATCAAAATGGACATATCCGCCGTCTGTATATTGTTTCTGATAAAACTTTACAGCTATGTGTTTTTTAACTATGTATTTTTTATGTATGTACCTAGTAAATTTACAAAAATAAACAAATATTTATATATAGGATACTAACTTAGCTTCCTGCTCTCGGTTTCACTCGCGTGGAAATTGAACAAAAAAACTTTCCAGTCGCGCATAGTTTTTCTTTCAACAATATTTCTCTATCTCTAATTGTTTAGCTGGATCTCTTGGGTCCATCATCAAGTCTTCAAAATTTCCAGATTTTCCATTTTTGCTAATTCACTAAATAGTTTTTTCTGTGAACAGCATTTTTCTATCTCTATAGTTCAGGTGGATCTCTTAGGTTCATCATCACGTCTTCAAATCTACATTGCCAGTGTCACTGAATATTTTTCTTTCAACAGTATTTCTCTACCTCTAATAGTTTAGGTGGATCTCTTGGGTCCTGAATATTTTTGACAGATACAAGATGACGGGTCCTTAAAATCCGGACTATGGGCAAAGCCTCGCCCAGACGTTCCCCGGACGGCTTCCAAACTAGGACAAATTTATCCGGTGAAACCGGACGGTTGGCTACCATAGTTATAGAGCTTTATGTTGATGAGAGTCTGCACTGGGCCGAATTTAATTTTATTAATTAAAAACAGTACAGTAATTTGTTGTAACTTAACGTTTTAAAATTCCTAAACGACAACAGAAAGCCAGCGTGTTATTTAAAATGAAGCACTTGTACTTCCCCTAAAATATAACAAGATATTTTGTCCCGTTTGAAGTTAAATTTGACATAAGTGATATATAATCAGTCGTGTAACTAGCGGTTCCGGGCCCTCTCACATCAAAGGGCTATATAGGTGAATCTGTTTAATTGAATTTCAATTACGTTTCGGTGGTGCGGCACGTAGATACCTATTTAGTTTTTAATTTGGACTGGCGGCGAAAGACAAAGATATCACTTTGGGAATATGTCGCGGGAACTAAGTTAAAGCGGGTGGGTTACTCTTGACATCAATTCAAATTTTAAATCTTAAAACCCTGATGAGTTTAAATTCGTTTTATAAGTTGTAATTTAGTATTTAACATAATATAGATAACTATTTATATTATGTAGTAAAGAAATTAAACTCAGCGAAAAACGATGATGTGAAAATTAGTTTACGCTGTTAGTACACATTGAAAGAATGAAGCATGAAAGGTTGACTAAAAAGATTTATATGGCAGAGCGAAAGGAAATACAGGCAGAAGATAACTTAGTTAGGTGTAGGTACTTTTATTGGCAAACACAAAAGACCACGTAAAGAAAATTAAGGCAATGACAATCGTCGAGAATTATTGGCGACTAGTGGATAGGAATAGAAGTATAATAAACTGCCAAATGACATTAAGAATATTGAGGGAGTAATAACATTTAAACGAGTTTTGCGTGGGACATTGTTTCTACACTGAAAGAATACTCGAAAAATTAATTTTAGAATATAGTAATAGATAGTAACTATGCTTGGAATGCTATAATGTAATGTAATGTAAAATATAACATTGTGTAAGTACTATATATAAGTATGACATGTACCTACTTTTTTGCATACCAGGAATCTTGTGAAAGTGTAAATGTACCTTTCTGAAAACAAATTTCTTTCTTTCTTTCAGGATTTTAAGATTTCAAATTGAATTTGAAGTCAAGAGTAACCCACCAGGATTGTCTCACGGAGAGCCACTTTGCGGGTCCTCTTTCAAAAGACTTGTCTTTGAGTCACAGTCCCGCACTTAGCCTATGTAGACATCATACTATGAGGCACTCCATATTCACAATTCGCTGTTATAATATTTTCCCATACATCTCAATTTAGAGTAATAAAATTCAAAACTTTTGTTAGATAGCTTCAAACAAAGGAGTTCTATATCCTTTCCCCAACTGCATTGCTCTAAATTAGATTTCAGATTTTCTTTTAAATACAAAACCTCATTAAAATCGGTCCATCCGATTGAGAGCTACGATTCCAGTTGCCACAACAGACATCCCCTCTTTTTTTCGTCATGTTTAAAAATCGATAACAGTAATGTAAGTTGAAAAAGTACATCATTATAATTTTTTATGAATATTTTTCATATCACGCCAACCACGCGCAATATTGGCAAGTTATTAAACATCAACAGAAGAAACATTAGGTAGTACTAGGAACGTATAGAAGTGTCTCTCATTTATTTGAATTTCGAATGAAAATTAAAAAACAAAACGATGGAATTCTACGTCATGTCATGGCGACTAACGCACGCGTCTCGTCGTAACATGATGAGGAATCCAGTTTAATCCCGTCCGCGCTGTGATAGTTGTGAGTAGTCAGTGATTAATAGGGCATGCAGGAACATCTTAGCTACCGATTAATCGGCATATTGTTACTGTGACGTCTATAATACTTGACATTGGCGGAATCGTCAAAACCCTGAATTAAAAAAAGAAATAGAAAACAATTGGATGATCATCCATAGCAGTCTAATTGCATTCAGATTAGACTCACTTTGCGTTGACAGTTCTGTTTAATCACATAATAGGCAGTGTTATATTTCTGGCCATACATTTTGTCCACTGTTTGCGAAGGGATCAGTCTCCGTGCGAAGTCAGGGTGGGTTTCTAGTCTAGTTAAGAATATTATTATAAGTACATTGTCAAGTTTCTCAGAAGTAAGCGCGTACTTTGCATTATTATAAAAGTATATTATCAAATCATCAAACAACTTCTTTTGAAGTCTCATGAAAGAATTTAATTTATTTCTTACTAGATGCTACCCCGGCTTCGCTTGTATTTTTATTTTTTTTTTTTACATTTTTACATTATTTTTTTTACATATGTACTAAAATGTATTTGCAAACGTCAATAGATGGCGCTGTATTATACTTTTGTTATATATATATAAAAGTCGTGTTAGTTACACCATTTATAACTAAAGAACGGATTTGGCTGAAAATTGGTGGGGAGGTAGCTTAGAGCCAGGAGACGGACATATGATAGTAGCGGTAGTGGTAGGGGTTGTAGTAGGGGTAGGGGTAGTGGTAGGGGTTGTAGTAGGGGTAGGGGTAGTGGTAGTGGTTGGAGTAGGGGTAGTGGTAGTGGTAGGGGTAGTGGTAGTGGTTGGAGTAGGGGTAGTGGTAGTGGTAGTGGTAGGAGTAGAGATAGGTGTAGTGGTAGTGGTAGGAATAGGGGTAGTGGTAGGGGTTGGAGTAGGGGTAGGGTTAGTGGTAGTGGTAGTGGTAGTAATAGTGGTAGTGGTAGTTGTTTTCCACGGACGAAGGAAAGTAAATAGCAGGCAAGCCAACGTTTGGGCAGGACAACGTCTGCCGGGCCCGCTAGTTATTCAATAAAGCAACATGCCCGCCACATAAACCTTATAATTACGTCTACCTTAAAAAGTACCTTTATAATAAGTGCCTACAGAAAAAGAACCTAATTTAAAAACAAAACCCAGAGCGGGATGTTATGGATTTTCATACAACATTACTGCATTATGTGCAGTAAAGTAGCGTCTACTGATCGCTATATTGTCAATTTGCGTAGTTGGATGAAAACAATATTACAGACAGACAGATGTAGTATGCTGGCGCTCTATATTGGTAATGTTGCGATTAGTACGAGACCAAAAAATTAATACATCAGTGTCCGTGACAAATGTGTAATCATCTTAGATGACTTACATCCAGACACTGCACCATGCACTGCATTAACCATAATTAATCACGTCTATTAAACACTAATTTATACTTTAAAACAGGATATTTTTCAAAAATAAGCGAAATTACTACTGACGCTAGACTCAAAAAACGGTCTCGTCTATCTGTCTCGCGCTTTCTCCTTTGTAGGCTTGGGTAAAAAATATCGATATATCAAAATATCGACATTAATTCAATAAATAAACGATAATTATCATCGATATTTTAAATCTAGATTTATCAATAATCGATATTTTTTTCCGGATATCAAATTCGATTTTATTTATGAGCTCCCGTTCGACTTCTTCTCGATGATTAGGGCCGCGTTCGCAAACCAAGTTAATTATTACTTGACAGTAGTCTGTTTCAGTCACACATTAATGTTTTGCATAAAGCTATCCTTCACTTTACACTTTACCGAGGGAATTTAACTTGTTTGCGAACGCGGCCTAGAAAGAAAGCAATGAATGAATGAGTAAATCGGCTGTATGGGCTCTGCTCCCTTTGCCTAAAACATAAATAACATATATTTCGATATATCAAAATATCGATATTTTTACACGATATATACCGATACAATATAATATCGATATATTTTTTCATTTGCCCATCCCTACTCCTTTGTATTGCCAATCTAGTATAGAGCGCCCGAGCGACTATACTAAATCTATGCAAACTAGACATTTCAACAAGTCTTTAACTTTTTGTCAAAATCGGAGCATTACATTTTTTCCACATAATATAATTAGCAGCACTTTAATTAGCGGCGCTTTTATCGCAACAGTATTCGAGATCGACACACGAAATAAGATTTCAGAGGCGCGCCTTCAAAGAGAGCACCCTAATAAGTACTGAAGAGTTCTCGCAGTTCGCACGTGTTTATCAAAGACAGCTTTTCGTTACTCACCGTCTGAATGGCATCAAAAGAAACTCGCGTAAAACGCCCCACAAAGGAGCGCCAACTACACAAAAACTAGCTGCAATGGATCAGTTTAATGCCCAATTCTCATATAATTTAAAGCTATCAAAAGGAAAGTGGTGGGGTTTTTAATTTAAAAATGGGTCTTTCGAACTCAAAATACCTCAACAGAACTGGCCACTCGTTTAGGTAGAGCCTAAAAATGTTGTGGCTAGATGAGAAGATAGATCTTCCTTTCATTCCTTTCACAGAATTAGTGCCCTATTCCACTATCATATAAAAATGATCCTATTTATATGATTCATAGAAATATGACAATTATATGACAGCATGTAATGGCAATATATGAATATATTGTCATATTTTTATGAATCACATAAATAGGATAATTTTTTGTATGATAGTGGAATAGCGGCCTATAAGGCAATGCAATCAGTAAATATAAAAAACTAACTGCGCTCAAATACCTAATTCTGTATAAGTAATGCAAATTCCTATTTACTTAATTAGATTATCTATGTTCGATGCATAGAATCCGACACATCTGGCTTAGAAAATTGTCGATCTGAAACTCAAAATACCTCAACAGAACTGGCCACTTAACGGCAAAATGTCGCTGGGTACCCTGGGCTTATGTTCTGGGATAAATAACATGATTCGTAAAGAAATCCGTGAATAAAGAAACTAACTGCACTCCAATACATGTATCCGTTTAATGCCCAATTCCCAAATAATTTAAGTTTGCGATCAAAGGGAAAATTTGCAAGAAGGTGCCCGCCGCTGGGAGTCTTGAGATCAAATGCTGGCAAATTAGTCACTCGCCTAGTCTCTATCTCAAAGCCGATCCGAGCAAAGTTTGCGCGAAGATGACATCAAAAGGAAACCACACATAGGGTGGGCCGACCCCCCCTGTCTTATTGACACGCCCGTGACGACCGGGACTTTAACATTACACGGGCGCAGCTCTGTGTTTACTTAGTCATGTTTATACCTGGAATCTTACGTTGTTACTCTTACACGAAAGAAAAAAAACTATAACGAATTGTTTCGACTTACATGTTCTAATATTCACTGTATGGTATCGCCAGTTCAAGAATTAGCAGTTTTAGGGTTCCGCAGCTAACTATTATTCAGTCTGTCCGTCCGTCTGTATGTCACAGGCTCACAGCACAGCTTTCTGGTGATTTCCTTGATTATCTTGGAGGTGTTGACGTAAATAGATGACTCAAAAGACGCAAAAGGGATAGAGTGACTACTAATCTGATATGAATGAATTTTTGAAATCGGTTCAGTAGTTCCACAGTTTGGAACTTACATTCAAAAATACTATTACATAATCTTCTTATATATAAAATTCTCGTGTCACGGTGTACGTAATTGAACTCCTCTGAAACGGCTCGACCGATTTTCGTGAATTTTAGTGTGCATATCCGTTAGGGTTGAGAATCGGACAACATCTATTTTTCATCCCCCTAAATGTTAAGGGTGGTCCACCCCAAAATTTTTTTAATTTTTTTTATGGTAGGGTAGGAGTAGGGGTAGGGTAGGGGTGGGGGTAGTGGTTGGTGTAGGGGTAGAGGTAGAGGTAGGGGTAGGGGTAGGGGTAGTGGTAGGGGTAGTGCGGGCAAGTCAACGTTTGGGCAGGACAACGTCTGCCGGGTCCGCTAGTTACATTATAAATATTTAGGATCCACTTGGAGTTGTGAAGCAGTAGCTATACATCGTCGGTCATTTTTTTCTGTCGTTTTTTTGTTGCAACTTTCACTTTATAATAAACAATTTTCTGTCCGCGGTTTCACCCGCGTGGAAATAGATCCAAAAAGAAATAATCCGGTGGCTGTAATTTGCCCCTCCCCCACCCGCTTTCGCGTAAGTAAGTAGTATAATATGTCATTCTCTGACCCCTAAACTACCACTATGCAAAAAATCATGTCGATCCCGTGAAAAACAAAAACAAATCTATCCTAATACATTTTTTTTTCGGGATAAAAAGTAACCTATGTGCTATTCCAGACTATAATCTATCTCTGCCTTTCATCCAGATCCGTTCAGCTATTCTGGCGTGATTGAAAAACAAACATACATCACTTACAAACAAACAAAAATTAGTGGGATTAGTTTTCCGATCCTGCAATGGTTTCACCCGTGGATGTTTTCGATCAAAATAAAATATAGCTTATGTCATCATAGGGATTTCGTAGCTTTCTATTCGTGAAATAATTTTTGGAATCGGTTCAGTAGATTGAGAGATTAACCCCTACATCCAAACTTACAAACAATCTTTACCTTTTTATAATACTAGGATTACTAGGTGTACCTTGCGGTTGCACCTGCGTTAATGGTTGCTGCTCCGTCCCTTTAGGTCTTAGCGTGATGTTATATATTATCTTCCTCAACAATTGGGTGAAAGATTTTTCATCCAACTACGCAGTATTTTCCTCATTACTTGACAATATAGCGATACTTCAGTAATGTTGTATGAATAGTAGATTACTGACCCGAGCAGAAAGTGACTTATTGTTGCACCGAGGGTTAGTTTGGAAACACAAGTGCAACAATAAGTCAATCTCAGCGAGGTTCGTAATCTGCTTTTCTTACAACTACAACAAAAAAAATTAACTAATCTAAATTTTCTTTTTCAAACTAACCCTCGGGGCAACAATAAGTCACTTTCTGCTCGGGTCAGTAATCTACTATTTCAAATTCGACTGGTAGTTCCAGAGATTACCGCCTTCAAACAAACTCTTTAGCTGTATTATTATAGATTTTTGAAAGTAACGTCTTTTGCCGCCTGTTTTGTTGTCGGGAATGCGGTTCTCTCGGCCCAAAGGTGTAGCGGGAATCGATTCCTAGAACATCCTACTGCAGGTAATAAGAAACGTTGGCCATCTGGGACTCCATGTCTATCTATTGCAATTCCAAAAATTTTACATACGGCCTGTGGATTAAAATAAGTTTGTCGTGGCTTTCTTTTCTAATACTACCTAGCTTTGCGACTTCGTGGAATTTCTTTATTGATTTGTTTTACTGCAGCTTACATATTTCGGTAAACGGGCTAAGTATTTGACGCAAAAATATTGTTTAAATTTTCATTCGTTGAAATAATTAAGGATGAAAGATTGACTAAAAAGGGCTATATGGCAAAAGTGAAAGGAAATGCTGGCGTACTTTTATTGAACATATAAAACATTTATTGATCGAGGGCAATATTAAAAGTACACAAGGTTGTATGAAGGTATGATGAATATAAAAGAAGCGAAAGAGGTATGTCAGGATCGTAGCAAATGGCATTGTAATGTCTCTGCGTACCCCTCTTGGGATAAAAGGCGTGATGATAGATAGATAGACAAGTAAAAAAACACACATTATTCGTATGGATATTTTTTTAAATCGGACGCGTAGTTCCTGAGATACAGCGCGATTAAACTAAGATCCGTTTTTCTAGTCTTGCCTTATTTGATAAACAGTTGTCATTATTAATTAACATTTTTACCTATTTTACATTAAATTTGCAAAACTAATAATCAAACTATTAAACTGTTATTTAACTACTTATAAAAAAAACGACTTATGTTTTGAGTATAATAGATAATAAGCAAATTTGTCTACCCCTAACCCCGTTTTTCGGTTTTTCTATAGAGTAAGGAAATCGATGACAGTTTGCATAGTATTGTACCACCCCAAACATCATTGCACCACCCGGCCTGAGCTCCAAAGTATCCAGCGGAAAAAGGTCTTCGTTATTTTCCCGATGTACAGTATGTCTCAAGCTTGCCTCAATATATAATTTAAAGGGAACAGACACCTTTCTTCTTGTGTTCTGTGAAACAGACAGACTAATACCATTGCTGACGTTGGCAAGAGTTGTAGGTACCCACCTACTCGGTGTGGGCTACTCTACTCCCAAGCCGGGTATAAAAGACTGAACTAAATTTGTATGATACTTGCTGTCTTACTAATAAGCGCTGCATAAAATTGTACAATGTTTTGTGTATCTCTATCATATTATTGAATGACAGGTTTGTTAGAGGAAGAGACAACATTGTATAACTTTGTACAGCGTTTTATAACTAAAGGGTTAGTATAGAGATAGCGCGAATCTAAGGTTTTATACATTCGTGTACGAAGTTGCTGAGTCACATCATGAGGTTGTCATACAAAAAGAAAGACACGGCCAGTTTGTCCAAGATAACGAATGTGCCCGCGGCTTTTTGCTTCACCGCCGCCTGCGCCCGCGCCGGTCTGCCCACGCGCATGTGCAATGACTGTCCGCTCGTCTTGTCGGCGCCAGGGGGGTTGGTGTAAGGCTCTATTCACATGATTGCTTTTTTGCATATCTGTAATATGAAACACTCAGGATTTAACTACTTAGCCAATGGCATTCCCGGTAAGTATCCAGTGATATATTCTTAAAATTGTAATCTCATCTAATGAGATCTAGAACAAGAAACTGTTCTTGGCTGTATAAATCAGGAATATTTTGTCACTCGTGTTTTGTAAGAATAAGCTTCTGGTCCTTGTTTATTTCAGTATGGTTGTTCATATTCAGTTTGTAATCAAGATATTACATGAAGTTCTAAGAAGTGGATGGACATTGGACAATGTTGCAATTTCATGAGATATTTTTTTCATATAACCGAATTTTTTGGTTTCTAACAAACATAGCCTTAAAAAATAAGCCTTCATTCAAAACCAAGATGTCATGAGGGTCAATTGTGATTTGTGGATCAAAGTAGAATCAGAAAATATCACATTTTTATATCTTTCCTTGCGCAATATTTCCTAATTTGTATACATTCAGCAACCTCTTTCTAAAATCTAAAACATTATGATAATCTAATTATATACATAGAGTCAATAGAGTAATTACTCTAGAGTAGACCGTTGGACTTGAAAAAATTACACTTACAGACTTGCTTGTCACCTGGGCAACTGGCAAAAAGTGGGCACTGTTTCTGGTGTCTCCGCGAGGTATAAAGGCCCTGGACTTGTTGTTTTTGTTTTAATACGTATATGAATATTCCTCGATAACATTTTATCACTCGTTCGTTAGGTATAGCCTCACAAATACCATTGGCTAAAAAGAGTGAGACTGTGAGACTTGATCTTTGGGATCTGTAAGGTAACCATTGAAGAAAAATAAATTAGTTTCCATGAAGTGTATAGTGCCTAACAAATAGCCATTTTACAAGTTAGTACGACTGGTGCAGATTTTATTGTCGACTTCACTGAGTTTGCTTTGTCGGTATAAAATTAAATAAATATTCAAATTGCATTTTTGTGTGTGGGCTACGTGGGCTAACGTTTTTTAAAGATAAAATCAGGTCTTAGGAATATGTATGTATAGTTATCATCAACAGGAAATATTTTTTTATGGAAAACCTTACTTACAATATCAATAGCAGAGAGTGTAGTTAATGATTTTTAAAATCGATTTTTCTAGTCTTTTCTTATTAGGTAAACAAACTTTGCATGTCTTTTTCAAATAAGTTGTTATTTAACATTCTTAAAAGACGTTAAATTAACAAAAAATCTGATGCAAAATTATTAAAATTCGAAGTTACATCTTTAAGAAGTTGATTCTCGCCTCTGGTGGTGACACCACCCGCACCCAGAGCTGGTGTTTAATTCTCTCAAAGAATTAGTATAGACGTGCAGCGAGGTAATGCCACCAGCATCTAGTGCACCATGCCACAAGTGCCTAGTTAGTAATAAACACCTCTGGGATGGTTCCGCTCAGTATCTCCTAGATGCCCTCAACGGTTTGCAAAAAAGAGCGATTCGCATCATCAATGACCCAAAGGCCACACGAAATGTCGAACCTCTACAGTTACTTCCGCCGTCGGTCTTTCCTCCTTTCTACAACCTGGGGTCCTTCAAGCGAAGCGTGAAAAAGCATCTCTACGGGCGCGACTGGCGGACTGTATTATGATCTGCCAGTAGCGCGCATTCATGGACCAGCCACCTATGCTTAATAATCAGGCGGTGGCAAGGTCACATGTCGTGTTCTCTATAAAAAAAAATTACACTCTTTGGAATAACTTTAAGTTAATTTAATAAAAAATAACAACAAAAAAATTACTTACGTATTTTTTTTGCACTTTATGTCAAATAATCCTGGCGTAAAAAATACAATACGATAATAATGTAGACGTAGCGTAGATATTATTTGCCTTTTAAGTTAGGTTATGTGTAGGGTGTTTAAAAGCTGCACAAAATCATGCTGGGTAAAAAAAAAAGTTTACCGCCGAATTATGATGCCGAATCTGTTAGACTACGGACTTGGTCTTCCGCTGGGTACCTTGGGACCGTAACACGTAAACACAGAGCAACCCGTAAATAATAAGAAATATTTATATATACCGTATTCAATTATTTCTTGCTTATCAGTGCACAATTTTTAAAGTCGCAATACTTTTTTTTCATCATAAATCATTTAATTCTACACAATCATATCTTTCTACATGATTTTGTTAACGCATAGTAACATAGGCAGGCTACTAAAAAAATCATAAGCATCTTTTCTACCGGTGCGAAGCCGGTCGCTAGTTCAATAAAATTTAGTGTACAAATTATTTTAAAACCAAATTTTACCCGGGTTGCTAAAAGTCCCGGATAAAGCTATCTAGTTTCTAGTGTTCAGCCACAATGGCTGTTGACATTTTATGACAATTTAGTGTCGGTTTGTGGCCCACCTCAACTACATTTCAAATACAACGCTACTGCAATTTCCATTAGCTTTATATTTTCAGCATAAGTGCTACTGCATTTATTTATCATAACGCCTTTTATCCTTAAAGGGGTGGCAGTGACAATAGAATTCTATGATCCTTAAATAATTGGTCTATTATCTATCTATCTACCATCACGCCTTTTATCCCAAGAGGGGTAGGCAGAGACAATCTAATGCCATTTGCTACGATCCTGACATACCTCTTTCGCTTTTTTTATATTCATTATACCTTTCATACATGCTCGGCTATTGTGTGTACTTTAAATATACACCTATTTTGTCCTCTACCAGCATTTCTTTTCACTTCAGCCATTAAACCTTTCGTCCTTCATTCTTTCAACGTGTCCAAACAAGCGTAAACTAATTTTCCTCATTTTAGTCAAAACATCATCTTTCACTCCGCATTCTTTGCCAGTTGTCGATATTAAAGAGAACATTTGGCAAGCCTGTTGCTGCACTATAGACATGACTGAACCTAAATGTGTCACTTCTTTACAGACGTCTCTGTTATTTTTGGAAGATTTGAAAGAAGATTTTTACGTGCCCTCCGCATTAATCTTTACGCCTATTTCACACAGTGGCAGTCAGAGAATGATCCTCCATCATCCTTTCTCTCGATCCTTACATACTCTTTGTTTAATAGATTTTAAAATGTGGATATTTGATATACATAAAAGCCCTAGTTTCCACACGAGAAAAGCCTCAAGCAATAGCTAAGTTGTTTTAAGTTCTCGTCGTCAACAGCACGGTAAATACGGCCTGAGTGAGCCATTAGTTGATTGTGACAATAAAGTTTGTGATGCGACACTTCACTGGAGTGATCTTGTAATGTTTTTTGTTGCAGAATGTCACTGTAGAAGCACAACTGATTCAAGTAAGTTTTAATAAATTAAGTACCGACGTTTGTGGGAAAGACGTCCGCTCACAACTGAGAAGTCGCGGGTTCGACTCCCACGTCCGACCATGTTTTTATAATAAAAAATCTATGTACATTATCCGACAAACCGTACAAAAAGGCTTTTCCATCTACATACCTCAACAGAGCTGGCCACTTAGGCATAGCCTCAAAAAATCATCGGCTACATGAGGCAGACTTTGTGTTCCGCTGAGGGTACCCTGGGACCGGCAACGTCAAGTACCGACGTTTTTAACTGACATCGAATAAATTGCTTTTATCAAGGCGAAACATGAAAAAAAGAAATGTATAATGCACTTCTAAAAATAACACATACATACGTCTGTTAAATAGGCTAAAAGAGGGAGACTTGGCCTTTCGTTGGGTACCCTGGGGTCGATAAGGCAACCCATGAAAAAAAAAGAAAGTCTGTTGGAAGAAGTGACACATCTAACTAGCTTTACTGGTGTGTCTGGCCACACCCCAGGATAAAAGGTGAAAAAGAAGATGTGTGAAGCGAAGAGTCATGATGTGTATGGGGAATAAACTATTCCCAATTTCTCTGCAAATAATCCACCTGTACGTCACTGTAATTTAGCATACCTATAGTTACTTACTTATTCAATATATCTAAGTGAAATAGCTGTTATTTTTTCAATTGGTTTTATTGAATAGGAAATATGGGCAGTAGAATAATAAAGGATTGTTTTGCTCCTGTTTTCTCTTTCATAATTTATCACAAAACTATTTTTTTAAAGCGCTGTTATACAATTATCCTTCAATTATATACATAGCGTTTTTTGTAGCTTATTGAAAATTCTAAATAAAAAATATTTTATGATTTTTTAATTGGTCAAAAATAATAAATTAATTATTATTTAAAGTTTTCAATAAGGGTAATGGTATAACAGCTCTTTAAAAACATTTAGGAACTTTGTGATAGATTATGAAAGATAAAACAGGGGCAAAGTTTAACCACCCATATTTCCTATTCAATAAAACCATTACAGTGACACAGGTGGATTACTTACAGAGAAATTGGGAATAGTTTATTCCAGAAAAATGATCGATATCAGAGCCTTCAGGGGTCACTTCAATCTCTTTACATGTGTGTGTGTGTGTTTAGAATAATAATAAATAATTGAAATTATCCTACAGTCTTATATTGGAAACTGATCAATCAAGATACCTCAGTTTGTAAGCTCAGCATTTATTGTTCCCCTGAGCTGGCAATCTTACAATGGCTATTCGTTAACGAAATAATAATAGGTTATTTTTCCTTCCTATTGGTCTCAATTTCCGGTAGCGCTATTTAGTGGGTGGTAGGTGGATTTGCTGAGTCACATGTAATATTACTATTGTTTGACGTCTGTAACGAATTGTATGGCTCTATTCTTATTAGGGTTCCTTGGTTCAAGAGCCCAAATTGTTTAATCATTATTTATTACACACATATATATCTTAAATCTTAAATTATCTTAAATACTAATTTACAAATATATATACCTATATCATAACAATATAAAAAAACATTAAAAGTAACTAAATAAACCAGGTGCTAATAAAAAAGGTGGCGTCACGGGACACCCGGCAGATGTGAAACATCAAATTGACGCGTCAAGTATACTAGTATACACGAAGTACACATAGTATACGCGCCACGCATAAGGGAGTAGAGAGTGGCGGCGGAGAGGGAGAGGGGACATGACGCAATTTTTCGTCACTGCCATGCGAATCGGTTTTATACCCAAGGCGCGCCAATAGATTATTACTTTTTCACTACGGATCTCAAAAAATCTAATGCTTGCCTTCTTACCTAGACTTTTCTCCTTCGCGTTATTAAAAAGAAGCATAACTAGCAACAGTTTGTTCCCAGCGCTTTAATCTTTTTATATTAAAGGCTGTCCCTGCCTTTAGACGTCAAATTAAGTGACATTATAGAAGGAACACTGCTGCTCCGGTTGACGTGAAAAGCTTGCAAGTGGCTGTTATCACGCACCGATAGTTACCTAGTGCGCGCCTGAAAGCGAGCCTATGTTTAAAGTAGTTCCTCATGAAATAACTCATAATTTCAGGATACGGGCGTGTGGGGAATGAAATTTTGAATAGTAATTTAAATGTAATTACGCCGTTTATACCATTGGTGTGGTTAGAGACTGGTATAGGCAATTTGGATGTTGGTTCTTGGATTGCCTATATAATCTTTGGAATAAGCAACCTTTATCCTTCTACATTTTTTAATTTTTTATCCCAAGAGAATCAGACTTGATTAGGCAATTTTTAGTGGAAATAGTGAATGTTTGCCCTGAAAAAAACAAACGGGGTAGGGGAAGACCAATGACACGATGGGAAGATGAAATTAAAAAAAAGAGCTGGACCGCAATGGACTCAAGTAGCACAAGATAGAGACACATATCTTGGAGGAGGCCTTCACCCATACAGGGGTTCTTACAGATTAAATATAGGTACATTGTACAATTTAAGAAACTAGTTTTTAAGATTATTTGTAATTTGTAAGAAATTAAAGGCTATTTTATTATAGTGAATGTTTCTAGTTAGAAATTAAATCACTGAAACATTTTTTTCAAGAATCAAGACTGTATAGGTTTACATCTAAATCTATCTATTTATCTATCATAACGCCTTTAATCCCAAGAGAGGTAGACAGAGACAATCGAATGCCATTTTTTACGATCCTGACATACCTCTTTCGCTTCATTTTTATTCATCATACCTTTCATACATGCTTGGCGATTGTTTGTACTTTTAATATTTCCATCGATCAATACATTTTTTACTCTCTCAGCATTTCCTTTTACTTCAGCCATATAAACCTTTTTAGTCAATCTTTCATCCTTCATTCTTTTAACGTGTCCAAACCAGCGTAAACTACTTTTCTTCATTGTAGCCACAACATCATCTTTCACTCCGCATTCTTCTCTAATGACATCGTTCCGGATGCTGTCAATACGCTTTATAATATCACACATTCTACGTAATGACCGCATTTCCACTGCATTTATCTCACTTTCATGCTTCTAATTATTATTTTTATTAAGATATTATTAGATAAGATATTATTTACGACGGGTTGCAAGTTGCAACTTTGCAAGCTGTCGCTACAACTTTATTGGATCACTGGAATGGTTTTTGTTCATATAAGTATTTCTCGTTGTCTTAAAATTTTTGGCTAGCTTTGGAAAATGTAAGCATGCGATAAACATCTCACGTAAAACGTTTCACTCCAGACGGGCATCAATAGAAAATATTCCTATATTACATCCCCTTTTGACTTTATCGCCCAAGGTGTCAATAGTAATTTTGTATCAGACAATTTTGAACCTTGCGCTCATAGATATAAAATTGAAAATAGTTCTACATAAAACTACATACAGACAGATGCATTCTCTCTTTATTTATTCGCGGGCCGGCCTACAAAATTGAATAGGGGTTGCAGTGGTCACGGTTGTAATCTCGTTCCGTTCACGCATGATTTCCCCGGTAGCCTTCCTCGGACCCTCTGGAATACTTTTTTCTGCCGCCTGGCTGCATTAACTTTGAGGTCTTTGCTTGTGTTGTGTCTAAATTTAAAAAAAAACGTTTGATTCCACGTCCGATCGGTTTTCTTTAGAACTTTTTGAGTTGATGGGCCTTACTAAAAAACGTTTATTTTAGTATATTAGTTAAGTAAATTCTCATGTCTTTCTCTTTTTAGAGTTCCCCTCTATCTCAATTCTCAATATTGCATATGCAGTATAAAATGTAGTTAGTAGATACATTCGCTATCGTCCCAGCCAATATGATTATTTTGATTGCTTTTCAGAAGCGCAGTGCAGTTTTCTTTACAAAATGTATTCGCATATTTCTTTCATACTTGAGACGTGGACTTTTTAGAGAACAAAATATCACTACTATAATATTTTTGTAGTTATAGAAGAGGTATGTGGCGTTTCTATATGTGTCATATAGAGCCACTATACTGCGTTTAAAATACTTTTTGGTTGCAATGCAAGTATCTTAGAAAAGGTAAAAGACATCAATTCATTCACCAAACTTCTAAAGCGGGAACTACATTAGACCGACGTGGGCCACGTATGCAGACCTGGACGCGTCGGAGACCATCTGTTTTATATGGCAATTAGTTGTGTGTAGGGCTTAGATCCACGCCACAAGACTCGGCTGTAAATACCAGTGTGAAGTTAGCGGCCACAAACTGTCGGCCTTTTATAACCCGACCAAATTAAAAAGATAATATAATAAAGTCGATAAAATGTAAGTAAAACAATATGTTTCAGGGAAATATAATACATAATATACCTGAAAAAATTTTACAGTATAAAAATAAAAATCTGCCATATACGTTTTCAAAGATAAATGATGAAAAGATAATACTGAAAACGATAGCCCTTTCTGGAAAATCTAGAATACATTACAGAACCATTTTGACTGAAAATGTAAGCTACATGACCACTCTTCTAAATACCAAGGCTTCAAAGTCCTAGATCTGGAACAAGTGATTCAAATGTGGGAAGATAAAATGTATGTGACGTATTTAGTTGTGTTTGGTTAAAAGGCCGACAGTTTGTTCTGGAAAATCTAGAATACATTACAGAACCATTTTGACTGAAAATGTAAGCAACATGACCACTCTTCTAAATACCAAGGCTTCAAAGTCCTAGATCTGGAACAAGTGATTCAAATGTGGGAAGATAAAATGTATGTGACGTATTTAGTTGTGTTTGGTTAAAAGGCCGACAGTTTGTTCTGGAAAATCTAGAATACATTACAGAACCATTTTGACTAGAAAAGCAAGCTACATAACCACTCTTCTAAACACCAAGGCTTCAAAGTCATAGATCTGGAAGGAAAGCGTCAGCACCATCACAACTATTTATTACCTTGAAATTTTCGATTAATACTGAAAACGATAGCCTTTTCTTGAAAATCTAGAATACATTACAGAAACATTTTGACTAAAAATGTAAGCTACATGACCACTCTTCAAAACATTAAGGCTTCTAAGTCCTAGATCTGGAACAAGTGATTCAAATGTGGGAGGATAAAATGTATGAGACATATTTAGTTGTGTTTGGTTAAAAGGCCGACAGTTTGTTCTGGAAAATCTAGAATACATTACAGAACCATTTTGACTAGAAATGCAAGCTACATAACTACACTTCTAAACACCAAGGCTTCAACGTCCTAGATCTGGAGGGAAAGCGTCAGCAGCATCACAACTATTACCTTGAAATTTTCGATTAATACTGAAAACGATAGCCTTTTCTGGAAAATCTAGAATACATTACAGAACCATTTTAACTGAAAATGTAAGCAACATGACCACTCTTCTAAATACCAAGGCTTCAAAGTCCTAGATCTGGAACAAGTGATTCAAATGTGGGAAGATAAAATGTATGTGACGTATTTAGTTGTGTTTGGTTAAAAGGCCGACAGTTTGTTCTGGAAAATCTAGAATACATTACAGAACCATTTTGACTAGAAATGCAAGCTACATAACTACACTTCTAAACACCAAGGCTTCAACGTCCTAGATCTGGAGGGAAAGCGTCAGCAGCATCACAACTATTACCTTGAAATTTTCGATTAATACTGAAAACGATAGCCTTTTCTGGAAAATCTAGAATACATTTCAGAACCATTTTAACTGAAAATGTAAGCAACATGACCACTCTTCTAAATACCAAGGCTTCAAAGTCCTAGATCTGGAACAAGTGATTCAAATGTGGGAAGATAAAATGTATGTGACGTATTTAGTTGTGTTTGGTTAAAAGGCCGACAGTTTGTTCTGGAAAATCTAGAATACATTACAGAACCATTTTGACTGAAAATGTAAGCAACATGACCACTCTTCTAAATACCAAGGCTTCAAAGTCCTAGATCTGGAACAAGTGATTCAAATGTGGGAAGATAAAATGTATGTGACGTATTTAGTTGTGTTTGGTTAAAAGGCCGACAGTTTGTTCTGGAAAATCTAGAATACATTACAGAACCATTTTGACTAGAAATGTAAGCAACATGACCACTCTTCTAAATACCAAGGCTTCAAAGTCCTAGATCTGGAACAAGTGATTCAAATGTGGGAAGATAAAATGTATGTGACGTATTTAGTTGTGTTTGGTTAAAAGGCCGACAGTTTGTTCTGGAAAATCTAGAATACATTACAGAACCATTTTGACTAGAAATGCAAGCTACATAACTACACTTCTAAACACCAAGGCTTCAACGTCCTAGATCTGGAGGGAAAGCGTCAGCAGCATCACAACTATTACCTTGAAATTTTCGATTAATACTGAAAACGATAGCCTTTTCTGGAAAATCTAGAATACATTACAGAACCATTTTAACTGAAAA
This sequence comes from Nemapogon koenigi, assembly GCA_963924495.1. Lineage (NCBI taxonomy): Eukaryota > Metazoa > Arthropoda > Insecta > Lepidoptera > Tineidae > Nemapogon > Nemapogon koenigi. The sequence continues at coordinate 820,229 of OZ004643.1, forward strand.
TGTAAGCAACATGACCACTCTTCTAAATACCAAGGCTTCAAAGTCCTAGATCTGGAACAAGTGATTCAAATGTGGGAAGATAAAATGTATGTGACGTATTTAGTTGTGTTTGGTTAAAAGGCCGACAGTTTGTTCTGGAATATCTAGAATACATTACAGAACCATTTTGACTAGAAATGCAAGCTACATAACTACACTTCTAAACACCAAGGCTTCAACGTCCTAGATCTGGATGGAAAGCGTCAGCAGCATCACAACTATTACCTTGAAATTTTCGATTAATACTGAAAACGATAGCCTTTTCTGGAAAATCTAGAATACATTACAGAACCATTTTAACTGAAAATGTAAGCAACATGACCACTCTTCTAAATACCAAGGCTTCAAAGTCCTAGATCTGGAACAAGTGATTCAAATGTGGGAAGATAAAATGTATGTGACGTATTTAGTTGTGTTTGGTTAAAAGGCCGACAGTTTGTTCTGGAAAATCTAGAATACATTACAGAACCATTTTGACTAGAAATGCAAGCTACATAACTACACTTCTAAACACCAAGGCTTCAACGTCCTAGATCTGGAGGGAAAGCGTCAGCAGCATCACAACTATTACCTTGAAATTTTCGATTAATACTGAAAACGATAGCCTTTTCTTGAAAATCTAGAATACATTACAGAAACATTTTGACTGAAAATGTAAGCTACATGACCACTCTTCAAAACATTAAGGCTTCAAAGTCCTAGATCTGGAACAAGTGATTCAAATGTGGGAGGATAAAATGTATGTGACGTATTTAGTTGTGTTTGGTTAAAAGGCCGACAGTTTGTTCTGGAAAATCTAGAATACATTACAGAACCATTTTGACTAGAAATGCAAGCTACATAACTACACTTCTAAACACCAAGGCTTCAACGTCCTAGATCTGGATGGAAAGCGTCAGCAGCATCACAACTATTACCTTGAAATTTTCGATTAATACTGAAAACGATAGCCTTTTCTGGAAAATCTAGAATACATTACAGAACCATTTTAACTGAAAATGTAAGCAACATGACCACTCTTCTAAATACCAAGGCTTCAAAGTCCTAGATCTGGAACAAGTGATTCAAATGTGGGAAGATAAAATGTATGTGACGTATTTAGTTGTGTTTGGTTAAAAGGCCGACAGTTTGTTCTGGAAAATCTAGAATACATTACAGAACCATTTTGACTAGAAATGCAAGCTACATAACTACACTTCTAAACACCAAGGCTTCAACGTCCTAGATCTGGAGGGAAAGCGTCAGCAGCATCACAACTATTACCTTGAAATTTTCGATTAATACTGAAAACGATAGCCTTTTCTGGAAAATCTAGAATACATTACAGAACCATTTTAACTGAAAATGTAAGCAACATGACCACTCTTTCTTGGTGTTTAGAAGAGTGGTTATGTAGCTTGCTTTTCTAGTCAAAATGGTTCTGTAATGTATTCTAGATTTTCCAGAACAAACTGTCGGCCTTTTAACCAAACACAACTAAATACGTCACATACATTTTATCTTCCCGCATTTGAATCACTTGTTCCAGATCTAGGACTTTGAAGCCTTGGTATTTAGAAGAGTGGTCATGTTGCTTACATTTTCAGTTAAAATGGTTCTGTAATGTATTCTAGATTTTCCAGAAAAGGCTATCGTTTTCAGTATTAATCGAAAATTTCAAGGTAATAGTTGTGATGCTGCTGACGCTTTCCCTCCAGATCTAGGACGTTGAAGCCTTGGTGTTTAGAAGTGTAGTTATGTAGCTTGCATTTCTAGTCAATATGGTTCTGTAATGTATTCTAGATTTTCCAGAACAAACTGTCGGCCTTTTAACCAAACACAACTAAATACGTCACATACATTTTATCTTCCCACATTTGAATCACTTGTTCCAGATCTAGGACTTTGAAGCCTTGGTATTTAGAAGAGTGGTCATGTTGCATACATTTTCAGTTAAAATGGTTCTGTAATGTATTCTAGATTTTCCAGAAAAGGCTATCGTTTTCAGTATTAATCGAAAATTTCAAGGTAATAGTTGTGATGCTGCTGACGCTTTCCCTCCAGATCTAGGACGCTGAAGCCTTGGTGTTTAGAAGTGTAGTTATGTAGCTTGCATTTCTAGTCAAAATGGTTCTGTAATGTATTCTAGATTTTCCAGAACAAACTGTCGGCCTTTTAACCAAACACAACTAAATACGTCACATACATTTTATCTTCCCACATTTGAATCACTTGTTCCAGATCTAGGACTTTGAAGCCTTGGTATTTAGAAGAGTGGTCATGTTGCTTACATTTTCAGTTAAAATGGTTCTGTAATGTATTCTTGATTTTCCAGAAAAGGCTATCGTTTTCAGTATTAATCGAAAATTTCAAGGTAATAGTTGTGATGCTGCTGACGCTTTCCCTCCAGATCTAGGACGTTGAAGCCTTGGTGTTTAGAAGAGTGGTTATGTAGCTTGCTTTTCTAGTCAAAATGGTTCTGTAATGTATTCTAGATTTTCCAGAACAAACTGTCGGCCTTTTAACCAAACACAACTAAATAATACCTCACATATATTTTATCCTCCCACATTTGAATCACTTGTTCCAGATCTAGGACTTTGAAGCCTTGGTTTTTTGAAGAGTGGTCATGTAGCTTACATTTTCAGTCAAAATGGTTCTGTAATGTATTCTAGATTTTCCAGAAAGGGCTAGCGTTTTCAGTATTATCTTTTCATCATTTATCTTTGAAAACGTATATGGCAGATTTTTATTTTTATACTGTAAAATTTTTTTAGGTATATTATGTATTATATTTCCCTGAAACATATTGTTTTACTTACATTTAATCGACTTTATTATATTATCTTTTTAATTTGGTCGGGTTATAAAAGGCCGACAGTTTGTGGCCGCTAACTTCACACCGGTGCTGTAAATACGTGTGTGCGTTGGCTTTTCGAAATGAAAATGGGATGGATGTGAAAGTGGATTTTTGGATATAAAATAAAATTCAATATCGTTCCCGATTTTAAAGTGGTCAGTTGAGTCTACAAGCTGCGTGACTGGATTATGGGCTGAGTTGATTACTAAAAAAAATTAAAGGGGTCAAGTGATCCCGCTGGCTAAATGGGCTGTGGGCAGTTAATTATTTAAAAGATCCCGTTGCACCCATTTTTCAAAATTCAACGCCTAAACATGCCCTAAACACTAAACTGAGAAGTTGAAAAGCATAAAATATTCCACGAGGCAAGCCGGGGGCGGAAAGCTAGTAAGTAGATTATATAACTGAATATTCAGTGTAATGAATGTCACGGTTGTCACATCCATTGAAATGTCCCGCAGAGAACTCCCGCTACTTCACGTGACCACGTTGTATAATAAAAGTACCCCTTTCTTTGCTCATTATAGTACTTACATTAAATACGTAACCATCACGGCTTTTATAGCGTGTGGCGTGGCCAGAGACAAGGCAGATAAGATAAGCATCAGCGTATACATATTTGTTCTTAGGGCACAAAGTTGTGATTTAAGTACCTACTTAAGTTTACACAAATAAATTCAATTCAAATTTTATATCTATCTATCATCGGGGTAGGTGACCAACCTGCCCCTCCCCCCCCCCCCATGCGTACGCCCATGAGCGTATACAAGTTGCTGAATGAAGAAATATTCGATTGGAAGTAGATTTTTTTTTTCTTCACGCGTTGCCTTACTGCTACCGAAACCGTTGCCAACCCCAGGGTACCCAGTGGAAGACAAAGTCTTCCTCATATAGCCAATGATTTTTTGAGGCTATACCTAGCGAGTGGCCAGCTCTGTTGAGGTATATAGATGGAAAAGCCTCTTCGTACCGGTTTGTCGCATAATGTACATAGATTTTTTATTATAAAAACCCATTGGTACATGGTCGGATGTGCGAATCGAACCCGCGACTTTTCAGTTCTTTTTAAATTCTTTTGAAGAGATTCTTTCATTAAACTTTGTGTTTTCTTTTTAGTTTTTTACCAAGCAATAGTAGAAGGACGGTGGAAAACAGTCTCATACCTACCAATTCTCTCTGAAATATATTGAAAGAGTTCTACCTTCTACCTATAGGTTGAAATCCTCTTTTTCTATTGACTCATATTCAATTGTATCTCGCTAGCTTTTATAAAGGATGGTATTGTATTGAACGTCCTATTGTTGACAGATTATTTTTGTTAAGGCTTCATCAATACCAAATCTCTACGTTGCAATATCATTCACACAATCATTTTGACAATACCATGCTACTTAGTTGGGTGTATTTCAGCTCCCAAGCACATTTAATAACCTCACGGTTCCAACACGTGAAGGCAAACGGATTTGAATTTATTTGGCACTATTGGTCTATTTTGCCAGACTAATCTTATCTGGGCAAAATTTCAAATCTTCGGGATTTTGAGATTATTTTCTGGATTATTAAATATTACAAATGTAAGTGTCACTTTTTAAAGACAAAAAGACAAAAAACTGCATTCTGTTCAATAAGGGTGAGTGAAGTTATTTTGAATAGGCGCGGTAATTTTAAATTTCTGTTTTGGCTGTGGTTTTGAACTTTACAATAAGCTGTTTTTCGGTACATTTTTCATTTTGTCGGGAATATCCAGACGAATCCCAATTAGGTATAGTAGGTCCACTGAGAATTGAGCACATTCCATTTGAGATAAGGGAGTAATTTGACTGTTGGTTGTTCGATTGCCTATAATAAAATCATTTTATTACTGACCAGCTGTATCTGCAGTTCTTGTAATATAGGCCAGTCTGGGTAAATTTTTTGGACCAAAATCACTATACAGCAAACGAAGATATGTAAAAAATCGGAAATTTTCCGTAGAATTCATTGCAATATTTTTAAAACAACTGACATTAGGGGGTCTTATAGAAAATGGCGGCCAGAGTTGGAGAAAAACACTTTATTTCGATTAAATAAAAAATAGGATTTCTTTTAAAAAAGTTAAATACACTTGTTGTGGAACTATTTATTTCGGATCGGTCTAGCCCGGTCCGATGTCAATAAACTTTAAAATATATTATTTATTTAAAAAAATAGCATTAATTTTAAAACGCCCGTATCTCTTTGAGAAAAAAAATTTTTGTAACCAAAAATGGTGAAATTTAGCTCTTGACAAGCCAAAAAAGAGCGTATTTTCAAATTGGAAAAATATTGAAAAGATTTTGCAGAAAGCGTTTTTTTTTAATTCCAATAAATCATGAACTCGTGGCTTTTTATATTTGTCATGGTCTCTGGACTTAAAATTTTCTTTAGATAATAGTTGCCGTTCGTTACATGTGCGAGTGTTGTTCTTGAATACGGGCGTTTGTCTGTCTACTTCCCATTATGTCCACTTTCCCAGAATAACTACTTTCTCAAAATCTTTTTAAAATCGCAATCAATAGCCTTCCGCTGGGAACCCTTGCGACTGGGATTTAATCTTAAGTAAAGCCCAGCTCAGTAAAGTAACCGTGTTATATGTGGGCCCCATGATGGTTTTTTTAAATATTAATCTGTGCTTTTTTTCTTTCTTCACGGGTTGCATTACAGCTCCAGAAACCGCGTTACGGCCCCAGGGTACCCAGCGGAAGACTAAGTCTCCCTCCTTTAGCCGATTTTGTGAGGCTATATACCTAACGCCTTTAGAGTGTGGTTTGTCGGATTATATACCTACATAACTTTTTAATTATAAAAAGCCCATTGGTACATCCTGAGCCACCTATTTTATTCTACACAAATCTGTCGTTATTGTCCTTAAATCCGCCAGCTTATTCAATTAGTACGTCTTCTTTTGCCTGTTTCTACTTTCTAGACACAATTAGAGACAAATTGGGGGAATCTTTTATTCATGGCGGCCAGGAGAGCCCTCCACAGGCGATCGCGGTTACCTAACGAGTAAATAAATTGTATTTCATATTCACCATTAGCTGCAACAACTTCGTTACGGCACTTTAAATATTGTGGTTCGTGGTTGGCATTTATTATTGAACTTCGAATGGGTAAAATATCGGTTTCAAACATTTTCAATAAGTACCTATCTAATTACGCAATATTAGAGATAGATATAATGCTATTGCAGACTTTTTGCACTTAGGTCATTTTATTCTGCACATATATAAATTACATTTAAGATACTTAATTGGATAAGGATTAATGCTGTATTGCTTAAAATCGCTTCGTCAAGCCATTATTTCTCGTAAAAAGAAAAGGTTAAAAAATGGTTATTGCGGACTTTTTTGTAGACCTTTTTAATAGATTGTTTTGATCTATCTCGTAGGGTTCAGCCAGCGTTTGTAATGTAAGCGCAAAAAAAATGTGTTTATTTACGACATCACATTAGAAACCTCTTAAAATTATAAGTGTTTCACTATTATATTATGCATGTTATATACATATAAACCTTCCTCTTGGATCACTCTATCTATTAAAAAACCCGCATCAAAATCCGTTGCGTAGTTTTAAAGGTCTAAGCATACATAGGGACAGACGGGAAGCGACTTTGTTTTATACTATGTAGTGATACAAGCTGCCAATCCTGCAATGTCGTTTCAGAAAAAAGTTATTGGCATTTCCACCGCAAGTCCACATCTGGACACAGCTCATGACGTGTTGTGGTAAAAAAACAATCATCAATGTCGATATGCAACCGTATAGTTTTGATCGAAAATAAAATTGGAATGTCAGATTTTGTGCAACAATTTCGATAGACTTTTATTAAATTCATATATCCCAGCAGGTTTATTTTGCTAAGTTCGCTTCGTACATTATTTATTTATTTAAAATCTTGCTCAATAAGAGATGCAAAAGTTCTAATTACCAATTTCTTGTCGTCTTACCTAGATCGAATTATTTATCAAATAATAATCATAGTAAATAAACCACATCCATATTGTAGTTGTTTGCTCCGTGTAACATTGAACAAAATAGTGTTTAAATATTATTTTGTTTAAGCTGTGTCATATTCAAAATTTTCATTGATTTGCATGTTTTGATTTTTTTGTGTGTGTTTACCTAACTCTCACTGCCGAAGGTTCTCACGTGACATATATTATTAAGGGTAGGTATAGGTATGTTATACTTTTATCATCATCACCAACCTTTTAAGATCCACTGCTGGATCATGGTCTCCCTCTAGTGCACCATTTTTAGTGGTGCTCATTGAGAGGAATTGCTATATATAGTCACCACGCTTGGCAGGCGGGTTGGTGACCGGACGCCGTCTTTCGTGCCCTCCGGAGCACGAGGAGTCGATTTAAGCACATATTCTTAAAGAAAATTGGTGCTTAGCATTTTGGCAGGGGGTAAATAAATTTGTATTTGAATTTGAATTATGACCTTCACCCGTGCTAGCATGAGTGCAGAGATAATCTCTACGTAAACAAAATCTCAGTTAGAAAGAAAAAGATATAATGTCCCATAAAGATAAAGCAAGACAAAATAGATCGGTTTCCGCGACGCTACTTTTTGTCCTGCTTTGTCATCACGGGAAATTATATATATAAATATAAAAATATATCACGACCGCGCTCGGCTTCTGGCTTCATCAGAAAAGGAATCTGGCCACTGGTTACACGCTCTTCCATCTCGCAACGTCGGTACATTTTTGGATAAAAAAATTTTTAGAATTAGTGTAGGCCTAAGGTTAGGAGCACCAGTATGTTGCGAACATAAATGTCCGTGTGGAAAAGATGTAGATCAATTTGGAACTCACGGACTTTCCTGCATAAAAAGTGCAGGCAGGCTTTCTCGCCACAGCTCCCTCAATGATACCATCAAAAGGGCTCTTGCGTCAATAGACGTCCCTGCTCTCCTAGAGCCAACGGGAATAATCCGGGAAGACGGCAAGAGACCCGATGGAATGACTCTGATTCCCTGGGAGCGAGGTCGGGCCCTTGTATGGGATGCTACGTGCGTGGACACATTAGCCCCGTCTCAACTCAGGGAAACAGCAATCAAAGCGGGAGCTGCGGCGGAAATCGCAGAGTCTAACAAACGGCGCAAATATAGTTCAATTATTGAAAACTACAAATTTGTGCCGTTTGGTGTAGAAACTCTAGGTCCGTGGGGTACAAATGCCAAAAAAAATTATTAAAGATGTATCCCCTCGACTGATCATCTCTTCTGGTGACAAGAGGACTGGCTCCTTCCTCGCTCAACGAATCAGCATCGCGATTCAGCGGGGAAATGCAGCCAGTATTCTTTCCACTAATTATTCCACGCGGACCTGGTTTATTTAGTTATTTTTAATCTTTAGATTTGATTTAAGGTTTTTATATTAATAAAAAAAATATATATATATATATATATATAATTGTCCTTAGATTGTGAATTAAAAAATCTTTCTCTTTCTAATTGAGATTTTTGTTCACATGCGGCCTTCTCGCACGGCATCTATGCGTTCAAAACTAATAAACTTAGCAAAAGATTGTCCTTACTTTAAGTACTTGCCTTCCGGATCATGTTAGATTGCAGATAATTCAGATTGTTCCCTGTGTATTTGTTTGATGGACACTAAAAATTAATTTCTGCCTGCCATATCTCGAAACATCTTAGCTTTTTAGAAATTCAGAGCCTTTCCTTTGGTAATTGATTATTCGATTTATTTTTGTCTGCCAATCAAAAAGATTGGATGTCTCTTACATATGCAACCATCGTGTATTGTACCTCGCTCCTCAACAAATTAAAGTAACTCTAGCGAGATGGTAGGGCCTCAGGTTATCCGCCTTTACAAAGGGTTTCCTTCGCTTTTTCTCTCGCTTCATTCGCGATGTCACGGAGATGGGTCATTGTATGCAAAACGTCCTCCGCAGACTCTCATTGTTCGTCGAGATTAAGGTGTACCTCTATTATTCACGGGACTGCATCGCCACGGGACCTCATCTCGGTATAAGAAAGGCCTTAAACAGTTCTATATACCTGGATCGTGGCTGGCCTGTCGCCGACAGCTACGTTCCTAATCAAGCATGTAATTGAGACGAACAATGTGATGTCAGTTGATTGCTTCCCCCTTTCTCTCTACGATTGTCTCTGTACCGGGCACCCTCTTTGTTTTTCCGCTTCGTTTTAAAAACTAATTTGTCCTATTTGCTTATTCAAATAATAATTGACAACAGGCAATTATTCTTGTTGATATATTTACTTACTACAAAGTGTAATATTGATGTGTGTAGATGAATGGAAGAATAACTCAAAAGGTATTTTAAATAAATCCATCGCCCAGGTGTACTTTTATTGAATATATAAAAAATGTATTGATCGATGGAAATATTAAAAGTACACACAATCGCCGCGCATGTATGAAAGGTACGATGAATATAAAAGAAGCGAAAGAGGTATGTCAAGATTGTAACAAATGCATTCAATTGTTTCTGGCTAACCCTCTTGGTATAAAAGGCGTGATGATATATAGGTAGAATACATAATATGATTAGAATAATAGAAACTGTCAAACTGTATGTGTGCTTAAAAAAAAATAAGTAACCCTATGAAGATAAAATATTGGATGAGAGGTTTTAATCATGATCATGGTACGTATTTGATGTGGCTTCTGCTAATAAATGTTCATTTATAATGTTTCAATTTGGTTAACTTTGATTGAATTCCCTGTAATTCCTCCAAAATCACTTAAATCGAACCCTTTGACAGTCAATAGGCAGCAAAACATTTAATTATTTCCTCCGATTGCAAAAGTTCGCCGATGCAAAGTCACGTTCTTAGTTAGTTCTAAACGAAGGACAAGCCACGTTTTGGCTTCCATTCAATTTGCACGTGGGTCGTTTCCTTCCAATAGAAAGTCACCCACGCGAAGCTTGTCTGGCTTCCTTATTGATAAGTAAATGTGATGTGATCTGTGAGAGTATACCTTCTTGGGATTTGTGAACGGACTGGCTGGTCGCAATTTGGGTGAATAATATTTCTATCGGGCGGGTTAGTTTAGTTAAATTCTTATTGTGTTTATCAAATTTTAAACAAACATCCTAGAGTCAGCCTAGGTTACCTCATTTCCTCACCAGCCGATAATATTTATGAGGCTTATACCCAACGTTGCCTCTGTACATTTTATCATCTATTATAATATTAATATTTATAAAAAGGTAAAGTTTGGGTAATCTCTCAAATTACTGAACCGATTCTAAAAAATCTTTCACGAATAGAAAGCTACGACATCCCTGAGTAATATATGCTGGATGGATATATTATATTTCGTTCGATGTGCTTATGTATGTAATATGATTTGCGAAAAGCTATGTGCTTATAAAGTTTTCGCATTGGCCAAGGTGGGAATCCGCACCAATTTCATTCGGCCACCAACGCTCTTTCATCAATATTTATTATCTAAAATTTATGAATATGAGATAAGTTGTTTTATTATTATTTCCATAATTATGAACTTAATAAAATTAAAATATAAAAACCGTTGGATCGCTAATACCTAGTACCTACCTACGTTGTTTATAATAGTGTAAGTATTTTAAAAATTTAATAATTTGGAAACATGTAAAATGTTGATCTTACAAAATATTGAACAAAAATTCAATTCAATTCCAATGCTATATCAAGAATGCAAGTGATATTTGCCATACCGGTGGTCAGCGCGTATGCGTGGACAGTGTGGACACGGCAAAATCCTTGCTCGAACGGTTTTTGGATATTTTCTGCCTTTGGTTGCATTTCGTTGCGATTTCGTACCTGACCAAGTACAAATTTAATCTGTCTGAAAAGTTTTGAAATATTGAAACTACTTTTATGGAGACATTCCAAGTTTTGCATACCGTGTCTTGTAAGAATTATAATATCTCTTATAGCTTGACTAGCTACTAAACTGCGAAAATCGAGCTAATCTGCTATCTGACTATCCGACTGTAAAAAAAGCTGCGATTAAAATAGAAAGCCAGTCTAATTTACTCGCCATTCGCTGGCGTGTTGGCTTGTAAGCTAGTTAATTAGCCGTGTGTCATCATCGCTGCTAGTGAACTGGTTGCGAGTATCTTTGCGTTTTGGCAGTCACCAAAAATGTCAACGGAAGTAGTTCGCGCGGGAGTAGTTATTTTAGCTTATGCTATCAAGAAGGATTTACAACCAAAATTTCATCCTTCACTTTTGTGTTAGAATACTCTTTGTCTTTTAAATTCCATAAAATAGGGTACTGCTCGTAGATGTTGATAAACTCTATAACATTACGCGTGTTCCACTATATTTTTCAGTTAAAAAAAATAACACGCCACGAAAAACAACACGTGATTCCAACTCGCTAGCTGGGTCGCTACTGAGTCTCGGTAGAGAGTAGGCATGGCGATCTGAAATCGATTAATCGAAGAATCGATTTTTGGAGCCAACAAGATCGATTTTTTAAATCGATATGTAGTACTGAATCGATTCGGTGAATCGATATTTCACCCTTGAAAATCGACATTCGATTTTTTTTTGGTATAAACCATAAAACTATTTACAATTAATTGAATGTATCCGTATTATAAGAGTGCTGCCGGTTAAAGAATTAATTATTCAAAAACTCGCGAGATTGCTGTATGTTTAGATTTCGTCGCATGTTTTTGTTTGTATCTGTAATCTGTGACTGGACTGAGTTGCGTCATGCCAGCCATAATTTATTTTTGGTATTTATTTCATTTGTTTATTGTTGATTGATTGAGTGATTCTCGTAAAGCGATATAAATACTAATTTTTATGTAAGTAGTGTTTGTTGCGGAATAATAACTAATTGAGACTAAGTAGGTAAGTAAAGCGCTTTATTTTGTTTTTTACTTTCGTGCTATTATTTTTAGTTTAATCTATTAGTTGTGATCATTAAATCTAACCATGTATGTAATTCATTTACGTTTAGATACGAATAATCAATATTGGATATTGAAATAACTAATAAGTAAGTCATATGTGGAATTCCTTAAGGAAGTGTGCATACTTACTTCTACTATTATGTCCATTTATCTATATAACCTCAAATTGTTTATTTTGTTTACATAGAAAGTAATAGTAAAGCCCTGATTATCTTTTTAAAAATAAACTACCGAAATTACTTTAATCTTATTTTTATCAAGTAAAATCGGTCTGCGGTCACCTACAATACATACATATTTGGTAGGTAAGAACGCCAGGCTAGGGATGGGTGGTGGGCAATTCTTTCCGAAAAAGATCGATTTTTAAATCAAATCGAATTATAACCTGATAAACCTATAAAGGTTTTTTTTTACAAAAAAAACTATTATTTCTATTTAATTGTTTTACTATTTAAATGTTTTACTAATCTTTCATATAAAGTCTTCTTTTAAATTGTTTAGGAATTGATGCTAATAGGATTTTGAATATTACTTAAAACTAGTAGATAACTAATTACTAAAAATTTCGTTGTTTATCAAATTTAATGAGGAAAAAATGTATTTTTTCAGCATGTCGGGTAAAAGTGATATTTGGAATCATTTCATAAAAAAAGACTCAGGAGGCAAATGCAAATATTGTCACCAATAAGTAAAAACTAAGGGAAACACAACAAACTTGCGTAATCATTTATTAAGACGTCATCCAACAATTCAGACCGTAAGTCTCAAAAAGAAGAGTGAAAGTGGTGGTGGCAATTGTGGTAATGCACGAAATGGTGATGGACAAGTGAGTGGAGTGGAGCCTGTATTTCTTATATTACATCCTTTGTTTTCCAATGTACTGAGTTTGAACAAAATAAGAATTAATGTTCAATAAATCAAAGTAATATATTTCTTATTTTAGGTTTTTGATGACATGGCTTTAGGCATCATGCCAGTTCCAGATTCTCAAAATGTTGATAATTCGGATACTGAAAGCGTGGCTTCTTCTTCTGTCTCTGTATCAGGCTTAAAACAGCCAACATTGACATCTTGCTTAACAAATATAAAATCATTTCGAGGTAAGACAAGAAACTGAAATATTTTTTTAAATAAATTTTCATGAAAGTGAGATGTATAGATACAGGATTGAAAATTATAACTTTTTTTTTTAATTTTCAGATAATGGTGTTAAAAGTGGTCAACTAGCCAATGCAATAGTCTTCATGATAGCAAAGGATGGCTTGCCTCTAAATACTGTGGAAAAAACAGGATTTCAATATTTGATGAAAGTAGTGGCACCGCTATATAAAGTTCCAGCCAGAAAAACAATTACCCACATGATTGATGATAAATATAACGTTCTTTCAGCACAACTGAAATTAAAAATACAAGAAGTAGAAGCACTATCTTTGACTGCAGATGTTTGGACCGACACGCATAATAGTCAAAGCTACTTAGGCTTAACTGGTCATTGTATTTATGAAAATAAATTAATGAGCATAATTTTCGGTGTAACTGCTCTAACAGAACCACACAATGCTGACTACTTAGCACAAGTAATTATTAATATGACAGAAAAATGGGACATCACGAAGGACAAAGTGGTAGCGTTTATCACGGACAATGGCGCTAATATCGTTAAAGCAGTCACAAATGTTTATGGCAAAAATAAACACATGCCATGCTTTGCTCATACATTAAACCTAGTAGCATCAAAACCATTTGACAATAAGGATGGACTAGACGAAGCCAAGAATTTATTAACAGCTGTTAAAGATATTACTACATATTTTAAGCAAAATACAAATGCTGCTGACTCTTTAAAGAAAGCTCAGGATCACCAAACAAAGCCTTTGGGGCTTATTCAATCTGTGTGTACCAGATGGAATTCTATTTTTTATCAATTAGAACGATTTGTTGAGTTATCCGAAATAATTGCACCAATATTACTCAAGTATCCTAAAGCTCCAACAATGCTTACTGCACAGCAGTTAGAATTCATAAAAGATCTTATAAATATATTGAGACCATTAGAAGTAATAACTAAGGAAATATCTGGAGAAAACTATGTTACAGCCAGTAAAATTATACCAATCGTATCTTGTCTGACTGAAACATATAATACAATGGAAAATTCAACCGATATTGGTGCTAAAACACGAACTTTAATAGTGGACGACCTTAAAAAAAGATTTGGAATGGTCGAACAAGTTCATTTGTTAGCTGCTGCGACCATTTTAGATCCTAGATTTAAAAAAATTCATTTTACTGACCATGTCGCCTGTTCTCGAGCAATAAATAGAATAAACACTTCAATTTTAGATATTACGCGGCAACAACTTCCACAAAATAATAGCGAAGAAGTCGACGCCATTGAAGAGACTGGTAATGATATGAAAAAAGGAATTTGGGATTTTCATAAGTTGCTTGTGAAAAAGCAACTCTCTTTATATACTGCACATGGACAGGAAAGTGAAGGCTTAAATGAAGAATTTAAACACTATTTATCGCAGGCAGTTGTGCACCTAAATTATGATCCTATACTCTACTGGCAAGAACAAAAAAACTCTATTTATCACCAAGTTCACTCAATAGCCGTGATGTATATGAGTATCGTAGGATCATCTGTTCCTTGTGAGCGCCTTTTCTCAATTGCCGGAAACATCGCAACAGATGAGCGAAACCGCTTGGATCCCTGTAGACTTGATAGACTGTTGTTTTTAAAAAGTTTAGATATTAAGCATTGGGAACTATAAGCTACATTATCTATTAACTTTGTAAACGATTTTTCTTAACCATTTTCTTAACTCTGTAAAATTTCTAAATCTAGAAAATAAATGTCTTATTCTATACATTATCTGTTAGTTTGACATGGTAATGAAAATATTTTTTATTATCGAATTACCTGATTTTACTGATAAGAGATCGTTAAATTATAATATGTACCTTGTTTTTAATAAAATATTACATTATAAACGAAAACTTGAAAAAAAGATCGATTTTTCGGAAATCGATCTTATAGACCTCGATTTTTTTGTGAATCGATTCATTAGGTCACGATTCGAATCGATTTAAAAATCGATCTTTTTCGAAAAGAATCGCCATCCCTAGTAGAGAGTAGTATATTCCTTGCTACTGAGCGTGTGGAAACTGGAAAGTTTTGTGTGTAAATCGGCATTCGCTAACTCGCTCACTCGCTAGCTTTTAAACTCGCCGACTAGCAGCTCGTAAACTAGTCCTATGTCATAGAGGCTTTACACACAACAAGGTTCAACTCGCTCAGTAGTTAAGCGTGTACACAAAAAAACACTGACACGCAACTATGATGACACACAGCTAGGTAGCCCACACGCCAGCGAGTAGCGAGTAAAGTAGCCCAGCTTTCAACTTTTCTTGCTGATTGTTTACAGCTAGTGAACTACTTACGTAAAACGTAGCTAGTAAACTCGCTCAATGTAATCGAGCCACTGTGCCTGCCTAAACTTTAATTTTATTTATGTGACATATAGAATATCCGGGATAAAACGCCCGTCACTGTCTGGCCCTCCAACTAGGTATCTTCTGTGCAAAAAAATCATGTCAACCCGTTGCTTTGTTTTGACGTAAAAGAAGAGCAAACAAACACTTTCGTATTTTCAATAAAATAATTGATGCGAACTCAACGAAATTGAATTCGAATTCTGTGATTTTGAAAAAGAGTAGATACATCATAGAACAACATGAGATTATCCCATAGTGCCAAAGCAGGACAAAAAACAGGATTCCGCGACTTTTTGTCCTACTTTTAGACTGGTTCACCCATAGTACTAAATGATATTTTTCATCTGCACTTCTTGGCTATACTAAATCGGTGCAATATTTACCGAGATATAGCGATTTATAAAGGTGGTGGCCGCCATCTTTGATTGGCCATAACTCCCCCCTCCACCACTTTTATACTCTACGATTCCAGTTTCAAGTTCTTTAAATTACGAGGAATCCATCGACACCCATCGTAGGTATAGCCAGGAAGTGCAGATGAAAATCAATTTCTAGAGTACTTATGGTCAATTATGAACCAGTCTATTTGTCTTTATGGGACAATATCTCTTTCTAACAGAGATTTTGTCTAAGTAAGTAGAGATATTTTCTCTAGAGCCCTCATGCTTGCACGGTTGATGCGTATGCGTTTTTTTCTCTTTTTTTTTACGGGTTGCCTTACAGCTCCCGAAACCGTTGGTTTATTAACAACATAATAACGAATATGGATTCGTTCATAAGTAATATTAGACTTTAGAGTAGTTTAGAGAAACAAACATCCACGCAGCAGCTTCTAACAGGAAAATGTAGCAACTTTCATTTAATTATGAAGTTAGAAGGCCGGTAAATGTTTTCCCTAGAAATAAATAGGCAAGAACCTCCGACAACATTAATAACGTTACCGTGTCGCGAACCGGCTAATTAATATTGTTACCGCTTTGTTATATTGACATGAGACCATTGATTTAAAGCATGAGACTATAATTATATTGACTAGAACTTACATCAACCTAATAGGGGTGTAGACAGTAAAAGAAAATAAATACAGAATCATATTTTAATAGTCTATTGTAATGTTTAAAGAAAAACCGGCCAAGTGCGAGTCGGACTATACCATCTATAAAAACGGCAAAAAAAACACGTTTGTTGTATGGGAGCCCCCTTAAATATTAATTTTATTTTAATTATTTATTTTTAAAGTGAATAATATAACTCGATATTCTGTGAATATTTCAAGCGTCTACCTGTTGCCGTTATCAATATCGAGCAAAAACGAGCAAAAAAATCACATTTGTTGTATGGGAGCCCCCTTAAATATTTATTTTATTCTGTTTTTTAGTATCTGTTGTTATAGCGGCAACAGAAATACATCATCTGTGAAAATTTCAACTGTCTAACTATCACGGTTCATGAGATACAGCCTGGTGACAGACGGACGGACAGCGGAGCCTTAGTAATAGGGTTTCCGTTTTTACCCTTTGGGTACGGAACCCTAAAAATCATAAATTCATACTTCCGATCACGTGATCACGTGACTGCAAACTGGAAGTGATGTCACTATACTCTAATAAATAACCACAGACTAGTAACTATATCATAATAACTGTCTGTCAATCTGCCACTGACTAAGTTATTTCCATTTCCTTGTTATTTTATTTAATCTGTGACGTGGTTTACAAGAACGTGATATAATTAACTTTTTGACGGGTATTTGATTAATTAATTAATTAGTACTCGAGCTGTAAAAATTAAAACAAATGGTTGGATTTAGTATCCCACTGGGTATATCTGAATCGCCTCCTATGATGAGTTATCAAAAGAAAGATCCCCAATATGATTAAATGAGTTACATTCAAAGGGTAAATTATGCGAGATTTCCAAGTATGGTTTTCATTGTCAATTTAAAACAATGCGGCAACAATAGACATTACACAATAATTGCTCTCCCTGTAGTTGCCAAAGTAAAATATAATTCGTCAAAAGGATTAAGGGATGTCCCACACTCCCACAGTCCCACCTGCCCTTTGTATCAGATATGCTAATAACGATACAAGGATTTAATATATTGTTGAACGCGTCATGGCGTGACTAGTAATGTTCATTTAGATGAAGGCGCCAAACTCTATTATCTTTACATATATTATTATTTAATAGTATTATTTGTCTAATTTAAATAATTAGACAAATATATTAGACAATTTATATACTATAATTAGAAGAGATAGTGTGACTTTGTTTGTAAGAAATAAACTCAAAAGTTCTGCACCAATTTGAAAGATTCTTTGACTGTTATAAAAGCTCTCTTGGTCGCGTAATTAACTAAAAATCGCACGTGTTCGAAAATTTTGCATCTCTTTCACCATTAGCACCAAGGCTACGGGTAAATAGAGAAAGAAAAAATACAAAAAATATTAGAAATAGCAAGTTCTAGTTAACGGATCCTTAAAGTATGTGAAATTATCTTTGCTCTAAATGTAAAAAAATATATGTTAAGAGAACTCGAGAAAAGTCGGTTGAAAATATGCGTGAAATTGATGACTTTCAGGGCTTTATAAAACCTAGGTGTAGTTGATATTGACATATTTTTTTACATAGAGTAAGTAGATAATTTCACATACTTTAAGGGTCCATTAACTAGAACTTGCTATTTTTAATAAATTTTGTACAATACTTGATTTGGTGAAGTCCGTTTTTGTATGGGACAAACGTTATGAGGCGACTCCTTAAGTAGGTATATGTTTTATTATAATAAATAGTTACGTAAGATTTAGCAATATTACCACGGGTGAATCTGAGCAGAGAGGTAGTTTTATAAAGGAACCTATATTTATATCAATGTAAGAAAATCAGAATAAATAGTTTTACAGTATATAGCTGGATCTTACTCGCTCGTGTTTGAAGTTTATTTTATTTATTTTATTATATTATCTTCTCAAACAAACCTCGCCCACAGCTTCACACGGGTATTAGAGATAGATATAGGCTAATTTTTTGTAGATCATTTTATTCTACACAATTCTTTCCTACATCATTTTGTTATATATCTGACGGATTAGACAGCATACGCCATAAAAACTAGCTGCGGGGCTAACTTTTTTCCCCGTCTTGATTCACTTATACTCTTAATGCTCAGCTCCTAAACATGATAGGTTCATGTTTAATATTCGAAATCAACCTATCTAATCCCAAAAAATCGTTCATTAGTTTTTGCCTGAAAAGGGCACAGACAGACAGACGCGGCGGGGACTTTGTTTTATAGTATTATGTAGTGATAGTAATAGTTTTGTATTGAGTGAGATAATTATTTCAGGAAGTGAACTGAATGTACTAGAGAAAGAAGGTTTCGCGGGCTATCTCTCTGTAAGTTTTGAGGGTGCCGACAAAGCGAGCAGGGGTGACTGGGGGGTATTAACGGCCCCCTGAGGTCTCCCTTTCGCTCCTCAAAGCGAGTGTGTTACTCTTTAACCTGCGAATCGCAACCGGCTAAACTTACCACTCCGCTAAATAAAGTTAAAAGGCTTCCCCGGTCTCTTTGTCTAGCCTTTGATGTGCCGCCGACCCCCCGCTACGTCCCTCTCTAAAGATGGTACAAATCGCAAAGTAGCAGTAGCAGTAATCATTTAGGATATTTAACAGTTGTTATTTGATTAGTCGCAAATTGTAATGATCGCTAAATTATTATTTATTTTGTTTCAGTAGGTATATTATTTAAGTCGGAAAAAAAATCCGTTAGAGATATACATGAAAAAGTAATTTACCAAAAAAAACTTATTAACACAATAACAGGCGTGAAAATAGGGGTGTTGACAATTTTTTCGTAAATACTTTTCAATTATAACTGTAAGTATACGTAATTAAAATATATATTTTATCTAATCGTATTTTCATTAAAAAAAATCATGTTAGTGACAGCTTGACAGAGTTAGTCTGTGGTTATTTATATGAAATTTACATTATTATGACGTTACTTCCCGTTTGCTGTCACGTGACCGGAAGTATGAATTCAAGATTTTTTTCATTTAGATAAACATTAAATTAAATACTTAAATAAACATTATTTTCAGTAAAGATACGTTATGATTATATAAAAAATATTATTGAGTATTTTATTTTCTTTCACTGTCAACTCAACACCCTTGGCTGCATAGATATTTTGTTTACATCTATGCTTGGCTGCTATTTATCATGCTAAGTAATAATCATATGATTTAAAGTAGCAATGTTTTCTCAAACGCAACGATCGGGAAATCTCCGATTGATTAAGATATACATTATAGGTTACACAGTTCCCAGGAAGCAACCATCAAAGTGACCGACCACACCCAGACCGCCTCTTTTGATGATAGATCGCTAAAATACAAACTGTTTGACCTCATTCATGGTTACTATTGGTTACTACTTTGTTCAATATTGATTAAGTATAATGACATTTAAGAGCCCTATATCCATAATTTGTATGGGGAATTTGAATTTTTGACAGAAAACCGAACACAAGTGTATTTCATAATCTATCACAAAGCTCTTAATTTTTTTCAAAGTGCTGTAATACCATTATCCTCCAATTATTATTAAATACATCGCATTTTTTGTAGCTTATTGAAAATTCAAAATAAAAATTATTATATATTTTTTTAATTGATCATAAAAGCTAGTAACAGACCTACTATTACTCGCGTCTGGTGCAATAAAGGCTTTCACGTCAAAATTAAAATTAAATATTTGATCAACAACTTTTCTACCCCAAACTGTGCCCACACCACTGGGATATCATCACTACATATTATAAAAAAGTCCCCCACCGCGTCTGTTTGTCTGTGCCTGTCAGTCTAAAACTAATGAACCGATTTTGTTGCGGTTTTCACGATTAGATGGATTGATTCAGGAGGAAGATTGGAGCTATCATGTTTAGGAGCTGAGCCTTTCAGTATCAAGCTGTAATAGATAAGTAATAATATAGGTAACCCGTATGAAGCCGGGGGCGGGTGGCTAGTATGTTATATAATAATATACAGTAAGTTATATGTAAAGTTTGACATTACAGAGTGGCCATTTTCCCTAGAAATTTAGAAATTCAATTAGAGTAATAACAGCGGACAGTTCCATTACGCCAATCAAAGGAAATCGGAAAGTTTGTGTACATCAAAGAGTCGCTCAGTGCGAGCTGCGAGCTCACAGCTAATGATGCGTAGGGCCGGGGATGTCGACATGCCACCTTGTACCAGTATGGGTGTTGCGACCCGATTTTCATATCATCACGCATGAATCCGTTTGGGATAGGCTTGAGGTGATTGTTGGGGCAAGGCGAGGTGACTTTATTATGGCTCCACCAATGTTCATCGGTGATTTGCCAATGTCAAGTATTATAGCCTATTATATAGTGTTTATAGCCGATAAATCGGTATTTTAGGTAATCCCGCCGACCGCGATATGTCTTATTAGTCGTCGACTAATCATAACCATCACAGCACGGACGGACTAAACTGGATTCCCCATCACGTCTCGATAGGGGCGTGCGTTATTATATTAAGAGTGTAGTGTACCGCGTCCATGCCCATACAAACGGAGAAAACGTTTTACTACCCCTAAATATCATTTAATTTTAACGATTTTGTAATATGTTACTGACATAATGAAAAACTACGTACGTATTTTTTCCTTTTTTCAAAATTCGTAATAGGTCAAAAGTTATAAGCCCCTCAAATCTCGTTTTTTTTTGGTTCATAACTTGCTGGTAATAAACCGTCTGTATTTGAGAAACAAAGCAAAATTTCAAAAAAAGCATTATAACGAAACCTTATAATTTTGGTGTCAAACGTTTTAGCAGATTATAATCTACGTACGTACGTTTTGCTTTTTTTGAAATTTTGCTTTGTTTCTCAAATACAGACGGTTTATTACGAGCAAGTTATGAACCAAAAAACCGAGATTTGAGGGGCTTATAACTTTTGACCTATTACGAATTTTGAAAAAAGGAAAAAATACGTACGTAGTTTTTCACTATGTCAGTAACATATTACAAAATCGTTAAAATTAAATAATATTTAGGGGTAGTAAAACGTTTTCTCCGTTTGTATGGACATGGACGCGGTACACTACACTCTTAAGTCGTGACATGGAATCGAGGTGATCTTCTCACAAGATTCCAGTGATAAAAAGAAGCTTATAGATCCGTTGCCGCGTTGCTCTAACAAACACACAAACACAGTTTCATATTTGTAATATTAATTAGGATTCCGTCCAAGAATTTTTAAAGTTGCATTTGAAAAAGATACACAGCAGTACAACATTTTAGGTGTTCTTGATTTTTCTAATAATCAGCTGAATTATTGATGAAATAAAACTTTTCGCTTTACTTTACATCCAAGCCGGCTCCCATCGCTATCCTTTCCTTGGTTTATCCAGTTTATTATCTCACTTTAGGAAGACCTACATCCTACAACCTAGGAAAGGGTCCTTCAGGCGAAGCTTGAAAAGTATATTTAAATCTATGCAACATTATGGATTTCAGACGGTAAAGCTTTGAATGTCGTTCTAACGCTTTCGTTCGCTAGTTTTTGATTCAAGATTAGGTACATAATATGGAGATCGTCGATAATTTATTCTTCTTTTACCTAGGTACTTTTCTATTTGATAAAGTTGACACAAAGAGGTAGGTGTCGGTTTAAAGGTATATTATTTTATACTCTTTCTTCTTCATCTAACTGCTAAGTTTCACGGACTTCTCGACCCCTTCGTTCATCGGACTATAAACAAGCGAGCCGGCTCAATTTGTGAGCGGCGTCTGGTCCACAAAGGCGCCCGTACAAATTAAATGTACGATTCCAATCGTTGCCAATTTTCACCATAATAGCTTATTACTGGTGCTATTTCTGTCCTATATTGCCTTCTTGTCACCTTTTTCGAATTAGACTGCTGTTGACCGCTTTATAAATACCTACGCAATTTCACAGTAATTTTATTAATTTATGTTTTGCTTGTTTCAGCTATGCCTAAAAGCAGTGTGTCTTCGATGAAAAGGAAAATGCAGCGGCTTTAAGCTGCTAGTAAGTATGACCTTTGTTTATAATTACAATTAAAAGAATGCGTATGAAGCCGCGAGCATCATCATGGACGTATGGTATGGCATGAGAATTCCGTTTTTGTCATTTGACTGCGGAATCCTAAAATTGCATTAATAGCCTTTGTTTATAATTACGATACAAAAAAAAATATAGAATGTGTATAAAGCCGCGAGCATCATCATGGACATGAGGGCTCTGCTTTTGTTGACTGCGAAATCCTAAAATTGCATTAAAAATTCACTGTTCGCGTTCTCTCAAGTTCGCGTTCTACTCTTGAATTTCCCGCTTTCATAAAACTTATTTGTTGTGACAGAGAGCGCCATCTATGAGCATGACACTTGATTTATGCAAATGAGCCTTGTAGAAGTGCTAAAGTAGCATTGTATCCACTAGATGGCGCTGCCTACCACCTTTCGCTTGTCATGGCGGCCTGTCAAACAAAGTGTCACTATTTTTGTTGTATACAAATGTCCACGAGACCAAGCTAATTTATTATTTATTTGAATAAGTTAAAAGAACATTGATGTCGCTACATTTCGCGTCGCCTTCGACCCAGCCGTCCTTCAGACAGTGAGTATTATAAATGCGGCCTCTGTAGCTGGTGCCGTTTGAGGTCTATAAATACGTTTCTTCCGGGTTACTCTGGTGGGTTTTAGGGAGTGCGACCGCCAATAACGCTCTGCCCCTGTTTTTCTATGAGAAATGAAATTTTTGGATAAAAACTTAGGTATCCACTTTCCAAAATATGAGGACAATTCAAACGTAACGCTTACCAAAAAAGTTCTAACTTTGTTTCTAACTAATTTCCAATTTTTTTCGCATGTCATCATAAACTTTACCTTATGCTCATGTTACATCTAATAACTCGTTTATAATGTAGTACTTATTAGCATTTTTTAAATAGACTAATTATTTTTACTATTCTGGTTGTTTTTCTTATAGGTATTTAATTCTATAAAATTATACTGAATATATATATATATGAATATACTGAAATAAAATACAGAAACACCTAACAGGAAATGCAAAATAAATATCCCAAAATGAATTTAAACCAGTACCACACAAACATAATCTATTCATATGCTTGATCTTCGAGTTCAAGTTATGATATTACAAAAAACAACAGTATTCCTATTTTAAACTTATCCGCTCTTCATCTATTGATTTTTTTACCCTATCATAATACCATGGCACAACACATTGACTTGTACCCTATTGTTGGCTTGCTTCATTTTGGAGCACCACCGATCTTTAACTCGTGGACCTTTCATTTGGGTAGCGGACCTTTCACTCGAGTAACTGACTCTGCGTTGCGCAGTGGTGTTTGTACTCAAAACATTTTTTGTGGTAAAATATTAATAAAAATCTGCTTATATTGATTACCTAATAATTTCAAGGATATTGTTAGTGAATTATTCTTTGGAATACAATGATGGTAAGGTCTATTATGTTTTTTGCCCTTCATTGAATTATATTTCTTTTGTTAAAAAACCATTGATGCATGAAGTTATGATTTTAATGTGTTCTGACATGCTCCTAATCCATACAGGCTTTCTTATATTTGTATAATAACTTATATTTTAGATTAAAAATGGAAATATTTCAAATTTTACGGGCATAAAAAATTTTTGAAATTTGATATTTTTGCCATAACTGTATTAAATATTGCTCTCGACATCCTTATTACACAGATATTAATAGTTTTTTCCATATAACTTCATAGTTTTGGTGTTAGGGGCTCCGTATTTAAAAACCCAAGCCGATCAATAACTGACTTGTGACTTATTGTATCTCACTTTTTTACACTCGTGCTCTCTCTAACTCGCACAAGTAAAACGGAACAAAGTTATGATCCTTATTGTGCGCTGTATTGATTTTTGTACTCCGAGCTCAGACCATTGTGTTGGAATATAATGTTGATGAAGCTATCATATCAACTAAATATTTTTTCTTATTTTATATGAAATTGAAAGGGTTAAATGGAAAATTTAAGATCCTTAATGTCTGCCTACCCTGATGTACTTTAGGTGTGAATATACTGTATGAATACATATTAATTGCTTTTAATATTAGACACAAAGTATAGTCATGATATTAGTTAAATTTTCTGTATTTCTTAATTGTTATTTTATAGATCAATTTATTGTGCATGCATGATTGATTTTGTAAGAGTTTTTGAGATCAGCAGATGGGAAATTGTGTTAAACTTTTTATGAATAGAACAATATAGAGGCATGTCCATATCTAAGGGGAGTTTTAAGAGTTCAACCCCCTCCCCAAAGCCCCAACTTTTTTGAGGGTAAATCTGAAATACTAAACCCCCTTCCCCGAAGAAGTCATGGTTGGTTTGCTAGTATAAATATTAATATAAAATGTTTGCTTCTCAGGTCGTGTCTCGCCATGCAGCGCGCGGGTGGGAGCAGGGCTTGTGCGCCATGAGCCACACTCCTGTCGGCGGCCACCCGCAAGGTGAACTTATACCACTTGTTTAACGTTAAATGTGGACATTGTTACCAGTGTCTCCAGCGACGCCGCAAAAAATCATTCACTTTTCGCAACCAAAGTCGCGATCATGCATGACACATGGCACGTAAACGGGCTGGAGAAATGCTACAAAACGGTCAATAGTTCGATATTTATTTTTTTGTAAAATACACGCAAGAATTATCGCACGCACGTATTTCCAAATATTGTTTAGGTAATAGCCAGCGAGCTAGCGGGATGAGCGACCGTCCGCCGAACCTAAGCCCCACCGCATATGACAACACTCGCACGAGAAACTGCGCGAGTGCCACTATACAGTATTTTTTTTAACTGGGGGCTCTATGGTAGGCTACCTTTCTAGAGGAGATAGGAACATACTTAATGTGTGGACTTCAGCTCTTTTTGTCTGAAACTAAAATTGGCATACATTGATATTTTTGGTCAAGTACATACTTTTCTAATTTATTTCATTAAATTAGACCAACTTCCGCCGTCACAAATTGTTTCCTTCCATACAATAAATTGATCTATACATGAAACTGAATGGATTAATAAATAAATACATTTCTAAACTTTGTTTTTTTAATAACGTACTTGGCCATAAAACAAAGTAGTAAGCCAATTATAGTTTCAGGCAAAAAGAGCTGAATTACACAATGAATGTATGTTACTATCTGTTCTAGAAAAGGAGGCTGTCATAGAGTCCCCAGTTAAAAGAAAGACTGTATAAAACAAAACATTTGCTCTCTATACAAAAAGAATGTATAGAGTATACATCTATCGTGCTCGCAGTACGTCGAAAAGTAGCGACTTATACTTGCTGATACGGTAGGTAACGTGTGTTGCTCGCGCAGTTTTTCGTGCCAGTGTGACAATAAGAAAGATATGTGCCGTAAAAATGGCTATAAGAGCGCGGTAATGTTTCAGGTTGGGAACACAAGCTTGCTGACAGGTCGTCACTACCACCTGCGCCGGGGGAGGAGAAGACTAAATCTCACTCCAAACATGTGTTCACGCAACCACAATTGCCTAAGTAAGTATAGTATTTTTCTCACCGTAGAAATAGTAGAAATATTTGAAATGTTACAAAAATTACAGTAAGACTTTTTCCCGGGGGATTTTGTCTCCTAACCTATATTACTCTCCGGGTCTCGCAAGTATCTCCCACTTCCGTACATCGACTAGCATATAGCAGTACAAAGACAAACAAGCAAACACAGTTACGCATTTAAAATAATCACTTAGGATTTGTTTTTGTTAGCTTTTGGCCGCGGTTTAACCCGGAAATAGAACAGAAATTTTAACAAGACATTACAAATATCAAGCCTTCCTGTGGCTCAATATTTTTCAAGCCTTTCTCAATCTATTACATGACAACTTCCGTATTTATACTATTAATAGGATAAATATTAAAAGTCGCGGCTAGTTGAACACGAGTTTCTTGCGTCGCCGTCGTGACCACCGTGTCGAGAACTTTTGTACGGTAGTTTGACAGCTCTGTTCGTCATTTACTCTAGCAAACGTCAGAATTCTAAAGAAAACAACTCAAAAAAACTCATGCTAGGCTAGCAAGTACGTTAAATCAGAACTGGCATTATACATATCGCTATTTAATGACCCAAAGTTAGTATACGGCACCATACTAATAGTCGTGGCTCCTAGTTATCTTCACTAGCATATCGCTATTACTTCACGAGTTCAGAATAAACGTGTAAGCAGTTCAATAAAGTGGCTAATTACGCAATTCGGCTGTAACCAATGAATGTTATTATGTCAGGAGCGGCGCGATGTCGGGCTGGTGCCGCGAAGAGACGGAAGGTTCGTCGGGAAGCTCCCCTTCCTCCGGGGACCCGCCGTACATGCGGTGGGCGCGCACACTACACGACCTGCTCGAGGTACGTATGTCGATGGTTTACTAAACTTGTCTTATTAAGTAAACAATCTTTGCATGTCAATTTATATAAAATTTTCAAATATATTATTAAAACGTAATTAGGTTAGGAATGTAAATTGATATTTTAAATAGTTAATATAAGAGGCTACCTTCATATTAAATCATATTTTTCAAATCGTTTTGAGTGAAACCTAAAACTCTTACAAATACAGAAAAAAATACATATTGTAATTAATCATATTTCATATTAATCTGTTAATCGTATAACATGTTTTAAGAAACTTTGCTTGATAGAAAAAAATTGCAAAGTAGCCTCTGAAAATAGTCTCCTTTCCAAATTTCTTAATAGTACATGAAGTATTGTTTATTAAATTAAGTACAAATTTGTATCATCTATTACTAAAGTAAGATGTTAATTTAGATTTTCAATAAAGCTACTTCTTTAATTTAAATAAATTATTTTTGATTTGTCACTTAGGACGTTTGTTCCAAGCACCTTCCGTGCGCCTCTTCTCTTTTGTTTATATTCAATGCGACAGAGAGAGATTCAGCGGAGAGACCAATCGATCACGTAGCGCTAGGGTAGCGCTTGAGTATCGTATGCAGCTAGGCCACGCCCCTCAAACTATGACTTTATTTGAATGTATCGTCTTAAAAATGTTACATTAAAACATGCAAAGATGATTTACTAAGACAAGTTACAGAAAATCGGACCTTATATAAATTGTCTCTCATTTTGGTCACGTCGGAGTCACCACTTTTTCGACTGCTGGATTGCAGATTATCAGAAGGGAGTCGAATTGGGAACCTGCTTGATGTATGTGATGTATTTGCATGTTCACTGTTTGGGAGTTAAGACAAAAAGAAGGTTCGCGAAGTTCACGCGACGGAGCAAACTAAATGAACTATGATCTACATCAAACTGCGCGAGTGTCACTATATAAAATAAAATATTTGCGTTTGGCTCGAACAGGACCAATTTTTTTTTTATTTGTATTTATTGTATCTACTTTGCCGATAGGATGCGGAAGGCGTACGTCAGTTCCGCACGTTCGTGTCGGGCGCGGGCGGCCTGCATCTGGACCGGCTCAACTTCTACTTCGCGGTGCAGGGCCTGCGACAGGAGACCGAGCCGACCAAGATACGGCAGGTCGTCTCCGCTATATACAAGTTAGTATTGTCCTGCCCTGCTTCGTCACTTCCATATTGGCCCTGTATTCGTAGCACCTTTAGCTGTTAGCTGGCCTAAAGCTGTGTTCAGACCAAGGTTGCGATCGCTGCCGATAGTCGAACGTCCGTCACTTATGACCAAGATTCATAGTCTAGATAGCGTCCGAAGTAAAATTACTTGTAAATCGCGAACGTAGCTCATAACTTTTGTCCCATACAAAAACGGACTTCAGAAAATCTAGTATTGTACAAAACTTATTTAAAATAGCAAGTTCTAGTTAAAGTACCCTTAGAGTATGTGAAATTATCTATACTCTAAATGTAAAAAAATATGTCAATAGGTCTTATGAAGCCCTGAAAGTCCTCAATTTCACGCATATGTTTAACCGACTCAAGTTCTCTTAATATATAATACTAATGTATATTTTTTTAACATTTAGAGTTATTATATTACTAGACAGACCCCGAGTTCGATCCCGGATCCCGGCCATGTACCAATGGGTTTTTAATTAAAAACTTATGTACATAATCCGACAAACCACACTTTAGAGGCTTTTCCATCAAAATATATCTCAACAGAACTAGCCACTCGTTAGATATAGCCTCACAAATACCATCGGCTAAACGAGGGAGACTAGGTCTTCCGCTGGGTACCCTGGAACCGTAACACGGTTTTGGGAGCTGTAAAGCAACCCGTGAAGAAAAAAAAAATTTAGAGTTAAGATAATTTCACATACCTACTTTAAGGATCCAATAACTAGAACTTGCTATTTCTAATATTTTTTGTACAATTCTCGAAGTGCGTTTTATTATACCGATTTTGTTTGGAAATTTTCTTTCTCTATTTACGCGTAGCCTAGGTGCGAATGGTGAAAGAGATGCAAAATGTGCGTTTTTTAGTTGGTTACGCGACCAAGAGAGCTCTTAATGCTATAATTTCCGGCAGATTTCTCCGCAAGTCCCAGCTAGCGATGCCTGAAGAGCTGCGCACGCGCGTCAAGAGCACCATCAAGGAATGCGCGCCCGTCGACCGAGGCATCTTCGACGTGATGGAGGCGGAGGTCACGCGCGCTATCACCGACACGACGTACCAGGCGTTTTTGAGGTCCGACGTGTATGTAGCGTACGTGGGGGCAGCCACGCAGCCGCTCTCGTCGCCTGAACCGGATTCAGGGTCTGCGCATAAAGATGTGAGTTTTGTTTGTTCTTATGTGGGGTCCGTCCAAGTGAAGTTTATTTTCCTATACTGTTGCACATAAAAATCACTTCACGGTGTGGCTAGAGACACCAGTAAAAGTGTACGCTTTTTGTCCGTTATCCACATTAAACAGAACATGTGTCACTTTTTACCCGACTGCCCCAGAAAAAAGAAGAGTAATGTCTTTCGGGTGTATGTATGTATACAAAATACTTAGACGCGCTCTGTAATTGGTCATGCTAACTTTTTGAACAGAAACGAAGATCTCGAAACCGTTTCGAGATATAAGCTTTCAGTACAATTTCTATTTATCAGATTTTAAATTAAGTCTATACTTTTTAAGATATTCAATAACAAACAATAACCTTAATTTGACCGATGTATGACGTCATCTTAAGCAGTATGAAAAAATAATACCTTTGCCTACAAAAAAGGGCAATCGTCAATCTTTGAATGACATCTTTATAAATTATATTTTACGTGTAATTATTTTCTTTGTTATTAGGACATGACGGGATGAAACACTATTTACTTGCCATTGTAAAAAACTATTCAATTTAAATAATTATAAACACGAGTATATAAACAAGAGTAATTTTTAGGTTAGTCGACCTTGACTGACGTTTGCTTGACGTTAATTTGATTGACTGTCACTTTTTATGTGTTGTGGCCAAGATTATAATCCTGTTCTAAATTCTTGTGACGTCACGTTTACTTTTCGCGGGTAAAATTTGTAAAATATATTAAAAATGGATAAAAAACAAAAATATCGAAATTAGTTTCTTAAAATGGGCTATATTTTCAAAACAAATTATAAAAAAAGTATATTATAAATATGTAGCATGGCCAATTGAGGTCTGTTCAATAAATGAGATATCATTTGATCTGTCTAAATCGTGAGAGTCCTATATTTAGTTAGTGTTATCTTTAGAAGAAGTATGGCCGCTGGCTTTACGTGCCCTGAAGCACGAGAAGTTGATTAAAGTACAAAATTTGTGCTTAACATTTTTGCCACGTTGAAATTTGAATTACGCTATTGACTCCTTATATATGTTTCATCCTAATTCGTACATTAGTATTAGTTCATTCAATAGTTCGTTAAGTAATAGTAGGATTACATGTAAAATATAATATGTGTATGTCCACAGTCGCTTGCAACATCGAGTACGGTCCCTCTAGCGACTCTACATGAAGGGGAAGAGCTCGCCTGCGCGCCGCCCGCACGACTCACCGCGGACGCGTTACTCGCCACGCAGGCCAGGCGTCTGCACTCCGCTACGTTAGTTCACATTGCCTACCCGCTATTCGTCGCCGCTGTAGTGTATTGGTCGCTTAACCCCGCAAATGATATCGCTCGCACGAGAAACTGCGCGAGTGTCACTATATAAAACGAAATATTTGCTCTCTATATAAAAAAATCGCCAATGTAACCTAATTGGCTGTATTTAAAAAACAATTCCATTGCTTTGTCCATGGAAAGAAAATAAAGAATGTCATAATGTAACATAATTATCATTTGAATATTCTAATTTCTCTACTTCTGGTTACACATTTCCGTCCTATTTTACGAAATTACTCCCTACATACCCAGAAGTAAGATGTTACATATAAAAATAATATCGTGGTGGCTCTCTCAACTCGCAATGCAGCTAAGAGTGGCGACTAGACTGCCGACTCGTAGGAGCAAATTAGTAATTACCTACATGATACTTGCGCAGTTTGTCATGCGAGTGTGCTCACGTGCATCGGGACTTAAGGGTAGGCGCTCACTGACGAATATATTAATTATATATAACTCTATAATCTCAACTTTCAATACTTTAAAGTTCAAATTGGTATAACGAATTAAGTACGACTACCTACTCTTCGTTGTGTGCGCTTACCATAAACTTCAATCTAGTCTCGAGACAGCAAAAGGTTCTAACTCATTTTGTCTCATTCTATGTGCAAATGTGAGCGAGATAGAAGTTTAATCTATTGCTGTCTCAGTCTTAGCTTAGAATGCTAAATAGAATAGTCTTTAGAAAATTCCTTGTTCTTTTATTGTGATAGAGCTTAAATAGAAAAGTATTGTGCGCGCAAATCTTTTAGGCTTGATGAATGTGCATTGTATTGAACATAATTAAGATACGTTTTTCTTTAATTTTTTTTAGGCGACGTTATATTAACAATTTTTTATATTCATTAACATTTTTGACCTATTTTACATTTGCAGAACTAAAAATCACATTTTTAAAGGGTTATTTAAAAATTTTGCAATAAAAAACATGCAAAATTTGTTTACCAAATAAAAAATTCTTTTGTCCAGAGTCCAGAAAGATTTGTGTGTACAGTGTACATCATCGACCAACTTATTTAGCGCCAGTTTTATTTTGAATTCCAAGTCCTGTTGCATAGAGATGTCCTTAATTATTTTCTGTACGCCCCCGCCATCCGATTGCATGGTGATCCCCGTTATTTTTTATTGTTTTTTGTGTTTAATTTAATTTTATTTGACAGCTTTATTGATTGTGTTATTATTATTTTCATTTTGTCCCCCATGTTTGTTTCCCGCCTGCGCGTTGCATGTTGCCGATTCACGCTGCAATACTGTTTTACCTACACCTGTCCTATATTTTTGGACCCAAAAATATTTGCGGGTGGGTTTAGCGGTTCGTTCGCCCGCAAGCGGTCGGTGTACTCCCACGCGCCCCACCTGTCGTATGGCGGCTACTGTCCCACGTCCCGGCAGGACTCGGAGCGAGCCTCGCTCAGTAGCGGACGGACGGATAGTGATGCAGTGTCGCTTTCCGGCAGCAGTGTGTAAGTTACGTCGCGTGAATATTGTCGTTTGAAAATTCGTCTTAATAATTCCATGTTTATAGTAGGTATAACAAATGGTAAGATTATATCTTGTAGATAACTGTTGATATTACGCGAACACAAAGAGAGCAGGTTGATTGCGTTCAGATCGTCAGTAAAAAAAAAGTTCGTCCCAAGACGGTTTTTTGCAGTCAAAGTTGGCCGAAGCCGAAGGTTCCTTCCTAGCAAGCATATTATTATTTCAAAATATTATTATTTTTGAGAAGTTGTAAGGTAATTTTAATAATAAATAATAATACTGCATTATCCGTGTTATCAGTCCCAGGGTACCCAGGTGAAGACAAAGTCTTAGGCCATTATTCATAAACGTATTTTAGCAACGTTTTTGTTAAAATGTGTTTTGTTTCTTTCTATTATTAGTAAAGACAGGTTTGTTAGAGAGTGACAAAACATATTTTAACTAAAACGCTTCTAAAATGTGTTTATGAATATGGCCAATACTCTTTTAGCCTTTTGTATTTATAAGGTTATACATAACGAGTGGCCAGTTCCGTTGCTAAGTGTGGTTGGCCGGACTATGTACATAAGTTAGTTTTTAATTATAAAAACCCATGGGTAGATGGCCGGGTTGAACCGTGGTCCGCCTAGTTAACACCAGAAGTCTTAACCACTCGGCCACCGACGACAACATAAAATACCACTCGGTCAAACGATCTTGTACCGGAACCCGTAAAGTTATGAAAAAACAAACTTTTTTTCTTTTTTTCCGACAGATTAAGAAAGTTGGACGCCGCCGAGACGAACTGGTGTTAAGAGAGATATCGAATCCATGAATGTTTTTCTACTAATCACAATATAGGCACACTGGCTTCGGCTTGCATATAAGCACTTTTGTTTTCAATGTAGTAATAGTATAGATAGATAACAGCGAAATAAGTTGCGACATTTGACGTTCGGTGCGCAGTGTACATTTAGGGTCAAAATAAGTGTATTTGTACTGCTCACCGGATGTCAAATGGCTCAACTTATTTGGCGGTATTTATTGACGTACAACTCGGTATGTAAAGTAAATACTAAGGTATTTTAAGAAACTATTTTTTTTTGTTTTTTATGCAGTAGTATTTTTCTGCCCATTTGTCAACTAATTTGTCTAACTGGTAGTACCTCGGTACAGAACTGCTACTTTACCTAAATGATGACGTCACTTTGTCGTCTGACGGTAAAACTTTGAAAATTTATTATAAAAAAATTAGTTTCTTAAAATAAAATATTTTTTGTTTTACTTAAGAGTATGCATTATAGTTGTACTAGTTAGACGTTTGTATGTATTGCCATTATTATGATCGAGCGGAAAAACGCCGAAAAATCACGTTTCTTGTATGGAGACCCCCTTAAATTTTTTACTTTATTTTATTTTTGCTATTTTTTGTTTATAACAGCCATAATTATAGTAATACACACTCTGAGAACATTTCAAGTGTCTGTACCTATTACTGTTCAAAAGATTTCTGCGACGGACGGACGGACAGACAGCGGAGCCTTAACAATAGGGTTTCCGGTGGCACCCTTTGGGCACGGAACCCTAAAAAAACCCTTTTTTTTAATCTGTCCAAAGGAACATAATCATGCACTCAATATTAGTATAGATAATTTTAACCTGTAGTTATTTTCCCCTCAGAGACGGCATGAGTATACGCGGATCGCGGGACCGCCATCGGCCGAGACTACCCGGCATGGACCGACACGCCATCATCAATAAGGACCCGGACACGGCGATGGTTAGCTCTTACATTTTCATTCATTGACTCGCCTTACATAATAGAAAAATTAGAGAATTCACAAAAGAATTATGTATGACAAGCATAATTCTCATCAATAGTTTTTATTTTAAATTGAATGTTATGTTAATGACTTGTGCGAATACTTCGCATCGTTAGTGTTGTCAATATTGTTATCATAGTTCAACTGATCTCCAATAAATGACGTCTTTTACAAAATAAATAGATTAGTCTAATTTTAAAAGACACATTAATTTTTATTTGATTGTTTATTTTTCGTCATTAGAGGGAAAAATAATCTTCAAAATGTCGTATCAAACATTAACTTTGATACAGTATTAAGGGAAATATTTGATACCGACAAAAAAAACAGATTTGAGAAATAATAATACAGGCTATAATCTAGTAGCATATTATTAATATTTACATTTAAATTTACACAAGTTTCAAGTCATCTATATATTTATTTCCTAGTTTATAAACAAAAAATATACCATTCCCAGATGATCCCGCGCACACAACGCGTCCAGTCGGAGCAGCTTCGCGTGTTGCCGCCGGCGGAGTTTGCGCCTCTACTCATAGAGAGGCTGGAAAGGGTCAAGCGCGATCGCGACAGTAAAGAGCGACTGGAACGTAGGTTGCAAGAGGTAAGGGACGATCTTTTGTCTGTAATGTGTGTCATAGTAAATATATAGCAGAGTATTTTAGCTTCATACACACTAATGATTTTGCAAGATATTTGCTTGTTCGCTGGTTTGGATTGATGTGTTCTGTTGTGTCCCATGCCCTCGCATAGTGCGGGGTGTGTAAGTGTGGAATGAAAAAAAAACCAGCCAAGTGTGATGCGGACTCGTGCACGAAGGGTTTCGTACCATAATCTATAAAAACGGCAAAAAAAAAAAAAAATTTTATTCTGTTTTTTAGTATTTGTTGTTATAGCGGCAACAGAAATGGACAGCGGAGTCTTAGTAATAGAGTTTCCGTTTTTACCCTATGGGTACGGAACCCTAAAAATGAGCGAGCCTTGCAGTAGTAGCATAATTATGATGTGTAACATCTGACATCTCGCTTTGGTAATAAGCAACATTAACATTAATATCCTGAAAACATTAACACTTTATACACAACACTGTAGGTTAAGCGCACAGCTGCTGCGTTCTCCTTCACTATTTCCCTTTTTCTTACTCGTCACACACACGCACACACTGTTGGCTGACAGTACCAACCTCATTGGTCAAATCAAATAGCGCGCGCTTCCTGTTACACACTTCCGTCCCTTTTCACGAAATCACTCCCACAGATTGCAAGAAAGCGAAAGGAAAGATGTTACACAATTTTTTTAGCCATTTGTATGTATGCAACATTCCTGCATTAACTGTTTAACATGAGAGGTGGCACGGGTTACTCTTGCATTATCTTATCGAGCAGTTTTTCTACATAATTCTGTCAGATTTTATAACCGACACTTGTTAAATTCCCATACAAAAGTTCTCTACATGATGGCGATACTTTGCTCTTTAGTTCTTTTCTGATGATCCTCAAAGTCTGCAGGAATACTAAGCAAACGTAAGATTTTCGCCTTTACAATATGTTTGTGATGTGTCAGGCTGACGGTGAGGAGAACGTGACGGGTGCTCTCCCGCCGGCGCTCGTGGCGGCCGCTATCCGGGAAAAGTTGCAGCTGGACGACGACAACGACCAGGATATATTGGGTAATTGTATTATACCTGTAATAGGTATACCACGGAGTGTGATCTGATCACAAAGCAAAGACACTATCTTTAAGACAGTGATACGTTTCGTATGAGATAGAGAGATGTATCTACGAGCGTACTTAGATTTAAACTATGCATTTTAAAATTATAAAAAAATATGTTCGTATTCCTTTGATGTCACATTTTTTTTACTTTTTATTTTTTTCTCCAAAATCGAAATTCGATTATTTACGCTATACGACCATGATTGGGTCATCAAACTCTATATATGCACCAAGTTTTATTTTTTTCCTCAAGTAGATTCGGAGAAAATAAGCTGTGACAGATGGACAATCAGATAGACAGACACAAAGAGTAATCCAGAATAATAACTAAAAACTACATTGCACCCCACAGACCAGCACGTCTCCCGAGTTTGGTCAGAGCGCACACCGGGTGCCTCTCCCCCCGCAGGTCGTCGCGCCGCCCGCCAGCCACGCCGACGTCCCCCCTCCACACTGTCCGCCGACTCCGGGCTGTACCTCGACTCGCACCATCACCATCCGCCGCACTCCAGGTATGTACTGACACTAATTAGGACCTAGAGTTAAGCGTCAGGAGAAAGAAATGTTTTAAGGCCAACACGTGTCTACCTCACACCTTCTAACCCTGAGTAAAGACAAATGTACTATCAAGAGCATTAGTGGAGATACACTTGAAAAAAAGTGTCGCTCAACTTCAACACTTAATTGCATTTTCTTATTCATTCAGATTGTACCAGAATAAAAAAGAGAAATATTGTTTTCGATACTTATCTTTAAAATATGATTTATTTACTTTCAATACTCAATCTAATATTAATGACGTTAAGGTTGATTTTGCGTAACTGAAATATCAAGTTATGACGTTCCGTCAGTGTCAAAATATGACAATATAAAAAAATAAGTTGGTTAAGATTTGAATAACAATAGCTTTTATGTGATTGGTGTCATTAGAAAGGAAACAAAGTGAAAAGTTTAATTTACAAGCGAATGTAGCCTTTAATGTGTCCTTCCAAACCAGCACTTGATAGTACATGTGAAATCATTCTTTCTCGTGTGTCTGGTACGTGAATCTTGGCCTATCTTATTTTATTGATTCTTCTCGCAGTGCATCTCGCTCGCTCACATCTTTCTAAAGACATTTTATACTTAGTAATAAGGTGTACTTGTTCTTCCACAGATCGTTTTCCAAGAAGACGGCCACCGAGTTGACGGACAGCGGCGTGTCGGTGGTCAGCTCCGGTGTGGGAGGCGGGGAGCCTCGTGTGGAGCCCCGGGTGCTGCTGTGGGTGGAGGGGGCGCGACGGTCCTATCTGTCCTCTAGGGCCTCGTCGGCGGAGAGGCGCGCTTTAGTTGCCGATAGACCTAGGTACGCATCATTTATGTCGTTTCAAATTAGATATAAAATTAAATCCGTCTGATCAAGCCTAAATATCCGACGTGGGCGGCGGCTTCCTTTGATAGCAGCGGTACGCCACAGAGTAAAGAAACGTTTCTTTACTTTTGTGGGTACGCACCATGGCGGTAATTTACAAAGCTTGTACTTACTCTAAGCTGCTACCAGTACGTTGTGAACGTTTTGTAAACAGTACGAAAAAAAGGAGCGAGTTTTACACTAGTCGCAAATTATTTTTACAATTTACATCTAACTTCTTCTTCTTCTTTTTTATTATGGCTCCACCAATGTTCATCGGTGATTTGCCAATGTCAAGTATTATAGCCTTTATAGTGTATATAGCCGGTAAATCGGTATTTAAGATAATCCCGCCGACCGTGATATGTCTTATTAATCACTGATTAATCACAACCATCACAGCGCGAACAGGATTAAACTGGATTCCACATCACGCCACGACGAAAACGCGTGCGTATGTCGCCATGACCGGATGTGGAATCCTACATCTAACTTCAAAAATAAATTTTAATTTGACATTTCACTTCCGTCGCATGTTTCACAAACTTATTCCCTACAATGCCACATCCGTAAAAATTAAAACATGTAAATTTTTCATGATCAGGGCGAGCGGCAGCAAGAGTTCCAGCAGCGGCGGCGGCGGCAGTGACGCTTGTACGGTGGTCGTTGTCAGTTTCCTAGACGAGCCCGTGCCCTACCGACTCAAGATCCCGGCCGCGCCGCTCACATTGCGCACCTTCAAGGATTACCTGCCGAAAAAAGGGAATTACAGGTGCTTATACCTTACAAAAATATCCATGGTCAAAATAATATCTCCATAGTTCAATCTGAAACTTAGATCCACTAAGACATGTAGGTTCTGTAAAACGGCAAAGATGAAACGGCATTCCTCTCATGCTGAAATGATATACCTGCAGTACAAATAATCACTGTAAAACGCTTGCTGAAATTTCTGAAGGGATAAGGCAAATAATAATAGGAACCATAACACTGATCTCCCTGATCACAAAAGCCTATTATTTTGGCTCTGTATAAGACTGATCCTAAATAATAATTGCAACCAGCGAGACGTACAGGCCGTGTGGCATCTAATGCGGTAATATTATTCTCCTGGCGAGCACTTTGTAGGCAACATTTTCTTTCGGCCATTAATTCATAAGTCATTCCTTCCTTAAAATGTGTATTTGAGGCCGAAACATTATATTTTCCATAATATTTGCAGATATTTCTTTAAGACGGAATGCGCCGACCTAGACAACACCGTGATACAGGAGGAGGTGAGCAACGACTCTGACACGCTGCCCATGTTCGAGGGGAAGGTCATGGCGCGGGTCAAGACTATCGAGTGAACGGAACGAGAAATTTAAAAAAAACCATATCGAACCTCCTTTCGAACTAGACCGCATTTATCCAAAGAGCTCCTTTTGATTTTTTTACTTTTGGTGCGCGTACAAATAAATATTTCGTTCACTCAACGCCGACATTCAGTGTGGTCCGAATTGAGTCAATATCAATATTATGGCAAACAGCCGGTTCTAACTCTCTCGACCGACTGTGAGCGTTGTATGTGAGATATCTATTCGGAGCCTATGAGAACTTGTGAGTGCTGTTGACGTAAATCGGACCACGCTGCTAAAATTCGTCATTGCCCAGGTATTTGCGGCTTACTTCACAACCGCCACAAACTAAAATTTGTACTGAGCACCAAATGTATCTTTGCATTGAAATTTTTGCTGCAAAATCCATAGTACAGTGCGATTAGGGCTATTAATAATATTTTTTTTTAAATAGCTGGATGGACATACACAATTTAATATTCTGATAAAAATTACCCTAATAGCACTGGACTATTAGACAACTTAAAAAAACCAATGATTTAGTACGATTTTAAGGTGACTCTTTGGTGAAATGCCCTGTAGAGTGTAGACACATTTTTGTAGTTATCACCTTTGGAAAAGGCAAAGGCACCTATTGGCCATACATCCTGCAATCATAGACAATAACTATAAATTATGAGTTTAAACGCATTTTAAATAAGAAAATTATAATAACCAGAATAATTTCCTGGTTTGAAATGTTTTTTTCGCGTTTAAATATTTGAAAATTTTTATAGTGCTTAATTTAGTCTATGCTCACAACGGGGATTCTCACAATTATTTGCTACAACTACAACTTTTTATACAGTATATTTTAACACAGATATCAAGACAAGCTCCATTTCGGTATCAAATAACTTCGAGAAGGCAGACTTGCTCTTCCCAAAGTTTTTATATTTGTTTTTAATGGATGTTTAAACTGAATTTGTTCTTTTTACAACATTTTTATCTTATATTCCTCAGATAATAACGGGAAATATATTTAAGGTTTTAGTCGATATGTTTTGACTTTTGACTAAATTGTAAACCAAATTACATATTAATGAGTACATACAACTGAAATTGTAAATATATTTTACCATATAACCGTCTTTGATCTAGTTTAACTAATCTGTCTAGCAATATAATAGACAGTCTATCCAGTTTTCATATTCATTAAACACAGATTTAAATATATAGTTTGTATGAACTTCGTCCAGTATCGAGTGGAGCGTTCATGTTGGCTCTATTATGTGCTTATTGTATTGTCATTTGACATTCAGAAGAAAATACTGTGAAATTTTGATATTTATCGAAGTTAATCTAATCTAAAGTATTTCATAGATCTACAACTCCATTCCCTATTTGCCGCTTGTTCACACACTACATTATGGGAGCGAAAGGCATATATAAAACTTGTCATTTTGAATATGTCATTCTTATGTCACTGACATCTCGGTTTTTTCCATAGTTGTAGTATGCTGACGCTCTTCTAGATTGGTGATCTCGCGATTGAAACGAGACCAAAAAATTAATATCAGTGTGCGTGACAAATATGTAATTCTGTGGATTTTTCATCTTAGATGACTTACATCCAGGCACTTCACCATACACTGTATTAACCATAATTAAACACTAAATTATACTTTAAAACAGGATATTTTACAAATAAGCGAAATTACTACTGACGCTAGGCTGTTACAGTATTCAAAAATCGATCTCGTCTATCTGTCTCGCTTTAACATACGCGTTATGCGTTTTCTCTTTTGTATTGCCAATCTACTAGAGCGGCCGAGCGACTACACTTAATCTATGGGTTTTTCCTTTAGCAAATTACTTTGATAAATATCACACTTTCTCCACAATAAAATGAGGTAGGGGTCATGCTAGAGTATTATTTATTATTTATTAAAAAAACATAGATATAGAATATAAAGCCGCAACAAAAAGTGTAAAATGTAATCGGTTCCTCGTATCTATAAGTTTATTATTATTGTTTACTTGCTAGTTGTCGGGTACGCTTATTAAGTACGATATTTTTTAAGCAATTCGCTCGTATTCTACTTCTTTTTTAAATGAATTCGATTTTTAGTGTTATTTGAATGACTGCTTAGTTTATAAATGTGTTTTTTAATTAGATTATTTTGTGTGTTTGTATTGGCCAAAATATAGTTGAAAATTAAAACGTGCCACGACAAATATAAGTACATTTTGTTGACTGTTTTTGGGACATAGTTATTGTTATTAGGCAAGTTAACATGCGGAAATCTCTGAAAAAATGCTGTTTAAAAAAATCGCCATTAGTTTTTTGTTATGAATACCTTGAAGGTATACGAATTTTATATAGTCTGAGACACTGATCTAATCGTCTTAGCGACAGTGGTGAGAGTAGAACGCGCATGAACAATCTTAAGGTGCTGCATTGCGCGTACGGCTACATTGGTGTCATGACTATTTTTCTGCAAACTTTTAAAAAATACTTTGATATTCAATATTTATATAGGACAAGACGTATACTTCCATCTTTATTTCTATCTCAATCACTAAGCAAAAATATACAAAATATGAATTATTTTTAATAGTATACATGTATTTGTCCATAAGTGAAACTACTAATTTCCGTTCTTACAGCTGTGAATTAGTAAAATAATATGAATTAAGTTATGACTAATGTCAGCTATAGTTTATCGTAAGGAGTATAGAGAAGTTTAATGTACGCCCCTCCCCCGACCCTATGGAAAAGTACCTTTTGAAGTTTTTGTCACAAAATGTTTTGTCAATAGTCTTACGATGAGCTATGACGATTCCTGTCTCAGAATATCTAAATTTTAATTTAAAATTGTACTAGTTTAATATGTAAAGACATGTTGCATGTGACAGTTATACTTTTAAAAGTTAACCGTTAATTGATCACTGATAACTGATCTTGAAGAATCGTAATAATACAGCACCCGGTTAAATATGATACACATCGGGCTTTGGAAAGACGACGCTAGCCGACTCCGGATGTCCATTACTTTCTTCTGGGTTCGATTTCTAGATTTATCTATTTTCATTCTTCATTGTTTCACTTCTATTCCCATTTGATTATTGTTCTGAATTTCGCCAGTTATCAGTGGTTTTTGTGTTAGATACAATGAATGTTTGGTGGAAAGTTGGTACTTGGTACTTAAAATGTGGCTCGAACTGGGGGCCTGTGTTTTTGGAAAAAAAATGTGCTGCTAATATTTTGAAGAAAAAAAAATCTTATTGTATTCATAATTCTCAAATTACAATACTTTTTGGTTCAAACAGTAATTTTA
This sequence comes from Nemapogon koenigi, assembly GCA_963924495.1. Classification (NCBI taxonomy): domain Eukaryota; kingdom Metazoa; phylum Arthropoda; class Insecta; order Lepidoptera; family Tineidae; genus Nemapogon; species Nemapogon koenigi. The sequence continues at coordinate 861,770 of OZ004643.1, forward strand.
TGTCAAAAAAAAAGTATACGCAGCACAGTTGTCGTTAAGAGTCGGTCCCCAAGGTTTGTGCGTGTCGTATGCACCGATGACACGCGTCGAGTCGCACTAAATGGGGTGCGGAAATATGTGCCTTTAATGTTGATAAAGAATATTTATATATAACTTGTGTAGTTTATGCTTCTAGTAGTAAGTCTTGTACATATAGGATAATCCTAGATCTATGGTTATTAATGATTTTATTTAATGCGGTAACTTATTTAAGCGGGTGCGACTCTGTTCCATGTGTGTAGGTTATTTGTTTAAGCTGTTTTGCGGATTTGGGTGATATTGTTACGAGTTTTTGTTGGATATTTCTGTTCTCTGATTATTGTTTTTAAAAACCTACGACCGTATACTCTACTTGCAGAGTACTTGAATTGATTTTCAACTTTCATACAAAATATTCGAGAAAAAAATTATCTAATAAATATCTGTCAATCACTGTGATAGGGAAAGATTTGATTGTATAACTTTATTTAAGGCGTTAGTTGCAATGCAACTAAACAATACCATAGCAATTTAAAAAAAGGCATAGGCAGTATTGGGAACTGCCAACAGAAGTGAAAACTTAAAACTATGAATAACAGAGCCAGTAAGTAACGAATTCCTGCCCGGACATGCTCGGGCCGAGCATTCTCAACAATTGGAACTCACTACATTAATTCCTGCCCAGACATACTCTGGCCGGGCAATCCATGCTCTTGTTGTCGCGAATCCATAAGATCCACCTATCAAAAATATCTCAACGCGCCTAAAGAAGTTTTCACTTAAATAAACAATGTTTTGTCTCAGTCTAACAAACCTGTCATTCAATACGATGATAGAGGGAGACAACATTGTATGTATAACTAACTAGCTTCCAGCTTCACCCGTGTTAATTATTGATTGGTTGACGTTTATGGTCACTGCTCCACTCCTTTGGGTCGTAGCGTGATGTTATATAGCCTATAGTAACCTAACTCGCTATCTTTGGAGATATCTCCTTCCAATTCTCGTAACAATATGATTTCTTCATCTTATAAGCTAGAAGTGGCTTCGCTAACGATTTGTTGACAATCTATGTAATAGAGACATAACCTCAAACGCATCTCGCTCGACAATATTATATTAATGTAAAGAAATGTGACAATCTACTATTTAGTATAAGAATATAGTAATCTGATGGGAAGCGCGCCTTCTGAGTTTGTATTTAAAGATGGCGTCGTGTTTAAATTACTAGTTTTTTAAAATACCGTTGTTATAATGTATTTTGTCCAGAAGTTGAGTTCTGCGACGTGACACAGTTGAAGTATAAGGCGTCTAAATAGTTCCGAGACGATGTGCTTTTTTTGTAAATCAAACTAATCAGACTGTATTATTTTTTTAACTAGAACAATAATTGTATCATAAACAAATAAATTGGAACTGTGCCATATTAATTTGAGTTTTATTTCACACGTTTTCCGTCCAGCCCCCGTACCACAGATTAGTACCTAATGTATGATAAAACGAGAAGAGCGAGATTGCATGGTAAATTCACTCTCCGTCTGTTATATTTAGTAATCTGTAGACGGTTACCATCGCTTGTTAGTAACTTAAAAGTTAGTAACCGAGGTACGTAATATGGGGGGTGATATCGCTCGTGAAAATTATTGAAACGCGATTGCAAATAGGTAGGTACTTATTCATTTAGATTTTATTGTACCCTTCTATTCTTCTTCTTCTTTTTTATTATGGCTCCACCAATGTTCATCGGTGATTTGCCAATGTCAAGTATTATAGCCTTTATAGTGTATATAGCCGATAAATCGGTATTTAAGATAATCCCGCCGACCGTGATATGTCTTATTAATCACTGATTAATCACAACCATCACAGCGCGAACAGGATTAAACTGGATTCCACATCACGCCACGACGAAAACGCGTGCGTATGTCGCCATGACCGGATGTGGAATCCCCTTCTATTCTATTTTTTTCAAAATGGCTCCATCAGGGTTTTGATGATTCTGCCAAAGTCAAGTATTATAGACGTCACAATAACAATAAGCCGATAAACGGTAGGTAGGATGCTCCCGCCGACCGTAATATGTCCTATTAATCACAGCGCGGACGGGATTAAACTGGATTCCCCATCACGTCTCCGTGACATGGAAGCTGAACCCTTCTAAAAAATATGGCAGCAAAAATCTTAAAAAATAATACTGACATCAAAAAATTCCTACGAGTTTGTACTGATCATCAAATTCTACGACGAATTATTTATTTCTTACTTTTCAGTGCACAAGTTTTGAAGTCGGTACACTTTTTCTTAAAAGGATTATTCCATGCAAGTTATAAATACAAGCCAGTTTGCCTCTACTTTCTCTAGTAGGTAATCAACAACAGCATACTAAGATGCTGATCTCAATAACAAGTTGGTGATTCATCTTATTGTTTGTCACAAAGAATGTAATTTGCAAACTTACGTGAACTAAATACCTTAAGAGTGTATAGATAGCCAAGAGTAAAAACAAATGTCTCTACCTACCCCTGACTTGTATTACAGAGCGTAATGATAAATAATTAGGTTTTTTAATCGAAGATTAAAATCCGCTCAGCCGTAACTGCGTGATAAACATCTAAACTTTACATAAACCGCCGCGCTTCCGTTTAGGAAGGTTAATTGATTTCTTTGATTTTTATTCATTTATGTTGAGTAACAAGAGATTTTATCAAAGTAAACATACTACATAAATTATTTTAGTATGAATTCTAAATTCACACAATCATCTTTTATTAATAAATAAAAAAAAACACTTAGTAGGCATTTCCGAGCATTGACGAACAGAAAAGTTAGTCGAAAACGCCTATTAATTACGTGAGCAATTTTTCGTTAAATTTAGACTCCCCCCTCCCCCTTGGTGAGATTGAGTGAGATTTAGTGGGACCCCCCTCCCCCATACGTGAGATTTCTGCTACAGTTGTTAAAAAACTACATTTATTTTTATCGTAGACTTACGATTTTTATAAAATCGGTACCTATTGTCTTAGATACCTTTTTTTCTTTTAAAAACTACATGTTTCTTTTTTTTACTATAAATGTTTTTCATCATGAGATGTTTGAGCAGGTAAAATGGGACATTTCAAGTGAAGAAAAAAAAATATAGCAATGTTAATTCCTTTAAAGTTGACGTGAGATTTTCTATTATACCCCCCTCCGTTTAAGTGAGATTTGATGTGATGTTACTGGACCCCTCCCCCCCCCCATTTTGAGCTCACGTCCCACTAGGAAAAAAGTATGGTCATCATGTAGGTAGGTACCTACTCAGAATAACGAGAGAGCCCAGGTCGACTCCAATTTCTATGGCAAGGGTCTTAATTTTTATTTAATATTTTTTTTAAAAGATACCAGTCACATAACTAGTAATTTTTTTTTTCTTTCTTCACGAGTTGCCTTACAGTTCCCGCGTGTTACGGTCCCAGGGTACCCAGCGGAAGACCAAGTCTCCCTATTTTGGCCAATGGTATACCTAACAAGTGGACAGTTATGTTGAGGTAAGTAAGTATATTTAGATGGAATCGCCTCTAAGTGTGGTTTGTCGGATTATGCCTACATAAGTTTTTAATTATAAAAAAAATCCCCCCGGTACATGGCCGGGTCCCGGAATCGAACCCCACGGTTAATACCTACTACTAGGCCACCGACGCACTAGTTAATTTGTTTAGTTTAAAGGACATTAAAACCCAAAGTACTTTACGTAAACAAGCATGATTAGGGACTAATGACCCTTCGACAAATATTTGAGAGCTAACTTGCCAAGCTCCGACTGCCACAATATAATCTTCATAGATGCGTCACTTTCCGCAAAGTAAAGTTAACAAGGTAAATTGATTCCCAGATAACGCAACCAGATAACGCGAGTTACCATTTTATCGTTTTAGCCACGGTAATCTAACAGTGTCAGTTGAGTCAATTAAATGTATTTTCATTGTACAAAATGCGCGCACTGGCTTTTCTAACAATATTCGTCACTTTAAGTGTTAGGGGACAGAAAAGTGACGATGGAAGTGACAAAGTTATTAAATTGTGTTCGGTTTGCACATGCAGTGAGATAAATAGTATCGATTTTGGTAGTGATTTGGTTTTGAATGTGGAGTGTTCGGAATTGGACAAAATAGTGGCGATGCCGGATTTAGACAAGATTGAATGGCCAGACAACACTAACGGTTTGAAAATTACTGCTGCTTTTGAGAGGTTGGGACTGTCTACACTTGAAAAGTAAGTTTTTAGCAGATAATATTTACATAGGTATTAAAATTATCTTAAATATGTAATAAAATACAAATAAAAATTTCATGTAAATCGCTATCTACTGGTAGACTAGGTACCCAACAGACTGGCTGCGTTTTCATGCTGTCTAATCCGTCAGAGATACAACAAAATTACGTAGCAAAGAATTATGTAGAATGAAATTATCTACAAAAAAGTCCGCGGTAGCATATAAAATGTCTCTAATAGATAAGTTGTTATAAGCGTCTTTATGTAAGTATTAAAATTGTTGTTTATTAGTAATGAACTAAAGGTGTTTTCTCTTCCTGCAAAAATTCAGCAACGAATTTCTCGTAGACCGCGAAAGCTCTTCATACTTACAAATTCGATGCGTTTCTCAAAGTACCTAACACCACTCTTTGCAGCCTCAAAAAATATCATTGGCTGAATGTGGAAGACTTGCCATAAGGGTGAGGCTCGAGGTATAAAATCCGATTAGAAGTTACTGCAGGTGACACATGCGTATTTTTTGTTATTTCCAAGAAAATCACAAACAAACAGTAAATTCTAAATATCTAAGTGACTATTAATTCATTGATAACATACGAGTAGGTAGGTACAAATATTTCATGAAGGCCTTATCAATTATTGCTTTTATAAAAAAGTGGGAGTTTGGAGGTGGCGCGCCGAACCTCCCAGTGGTAGGTACCCCTGGAAACTCTCTTTGGGATCTTCCAGGTTAAACCAAGAGAGTGGCCAATCGACGACCGCACGAGCTTGGTGGCAGAGTTTACAGCAACCATCGTACACAGATGCAAAAACCGTCAAGTGACATTGTCCCCTTCCGGGATCAATCTGGGTACACCCAGTCCATGGGGAAGGATGGGGGACCATACGGCGCATAATCTTGGGGTGTTTGTCGTACCGGATGGTAGAACGGAAAAGGGTCAGGTGTGCACTTCCGGGAGAGTACGGGGGCCCTTCCGTCCGACAGATCAATTTGCACCATCTGCCGTTATCATGATGAAGTTGGTCAGAGTTCCTTAAATATGTCTGCCACGTCGGCAATCACTCTCTGTTTCTTCACGTCCCCCTCCATGCTTACGATTTTTCGCCGGTGAAACGGGCCCTGCTGAAAAAAAGGAAATGAAGGGTTGAAAAAATAAAAGATGAAAGATGACTAAAAAAGTTTATGTAGCAGAAGCGAAAGGAAATGAGGGCAGAGGACGACTTAGATGTACCTACAATAAAAATTGAACATATAAAATGTATTGATCGAACTTTGAAGGCAATATTAAAAGTCCACACAAGGGCCGAGCAAGTATGAAAGGTATGAACAAAAAAGAAAAGAATTAATTTTGCGATTTTCTTTCAATATTTTAACTTCATTAGGTTTATCTTCAATTATTTACCACAATTTTTACAGACTAAATGAATTTATTATATTTGTAAAGAGGTTATGTAGTGTACACAAAGGGCCTGATAACAGTTTTCATGACCAACCTACATGGCACATGAAAATAGATAAAAATATAGGTCGTACCGCACTATACATTATTATCTGTACGATGTATTTGTCTTAGAAAAGTTGACAATTTGTGAATTCGTCGCCTAATGAATATCAAAAATAGCTACATTAGGCATTTATTTCAAAAACAACAACAAATTGGCAAAGTTGCGAGTATGACGAGTATAGTATTAGATTGTATTTTCAATTGGACATCTTATAAATTTGTAATTGATTTTTTGATTTATTTTGTTATTTTTAGACATTTGTCATTTTTTTTGTACTTTTTGACATTTTATTTTGATTTTAATTTTGATTATTTATTTTGTATTGTCTACTTTTTTTAATTTGTTTGATGTAATGATATAATGTCTCCGTACCTACTGTAAAGCCAACATAGTAGAAATCCATTTATGGCAGTAAGTTTTACTTGTTTATTTCTAAAATTTTTTATATTGTGAAGTGCTGTGGATTTTTATAAATAAATAAATAAATACATAAAATAAAATAAATAAATAAATGACTCGCGCTCTGAGGGTTCAGCAATTCAGCACCATTTTTTCAGTCAGAAGATCGAATAAAACAAGTTTCTTGTATGGTAATATTTAATTTTTAACTTTATAATTTGTTGTTATAGCGGCCATAGTAATACACACTCTGTGAAAATTTCAAGTGTCTACCTATTACGGTTCAAAAGATACAGCCCTGTGACAGGCGGACAGACGGACAGCAGAGCCTTAAAAATAGGGTTTCCGTTGTCACCCTTTGGGTACGGAACTTTAAATAGCCGTATTCCCTCCACGACCAATATTGGTGCCCTTCTAGAAGCGTGTACTTTGAAGCCGTACTGGGTCCAGTCGTTGGCCGACTCGTACCGAATTGTTGACCACGGGATCCATGACGTGATTCAATAAATTCCTCGTCGGCAAAAATTAACTGTCTGTCTATCGTTAATCTATTGATATTGTATATTTTTCGCTTTATTGCAGAAGGCAAGCGCCACTTAGGTGGATCATTTTTTAAAATAAGGAGCGTTTTCACAAATCCTAAATTAGAATTCAGCAGAGTCTATCGTACTATCACCCGGCACCCCATCAATCATTCTCGGTTGTATATCTTTGTGCGTCATTGTATTTATAGACCATACAGGAAGTATGTGTTTACATGACAACTAGGTGCGTAAATCACATGCCAGGTCCTTGATATACTTTGGCATGTGATCATATCCGTAGTTTAGCTTAGTATATCATGCATCTTTCATTCCGCGCAAGCGTCTCGTCGTGATGTGATGGGGAATCCGGTTTAATCCCGTCCGCGCTGTGATGGTTGTAATTACCTAATCAAAGATTAATAAGATATATCACAGTTGGAGGGATCATCTTAGCTACCGATTTATTGGCATATTGTTACTAATAATGCACAAGATTAAAAACACTGGACATTGGCAGAATTGCGACGATAAGTCAGCAGTTGCCATATATCAAAATAAGAAGTGTAATGCTAAGGACGTTCGCCAAAGAGATTTTCTATTAAAAATTCAAAGACATAATTTTATTTAAATTGTGTATTTTTGAATTGAAATAACCGGGCCAGTTGTTAGGTATAGCCTCACAAATACCATCGGGTAAAATAGGAAAACTTCCGCTGGGTACCATGGGCTCGTCACATCGGTTTCGGAAGCTATAAGGCAACCCGTAAAGAAAAAAACCGTTAAGAATTTTTATACTGTTTTTATATAAAAAACATCCCTATAACAAAATTACGCATTTAAAAGGTGTATCTACTTGACACCAAAATATTCTAAATTCAAAGTTTGTTCAAAATCCATCCCCTTCACCCCAAAGGTTTTCATCTTATATATAAAATTCTCGTGTCACGGTGTACGTTATTGAACTCCTCTGAAACGGCTCGACCGATTTTTTTTAATTTTAGTGTGCATATCCGTTAGGGTTGAGAATCGGACAACATCTATTTTTCATCCCCCTAAATGTTAAGGGTGGTCCATCCCTAAATTTTTTTTATAGGGTCAGGGGTAGGGGTAGGGGTAGAGGTATGGGTAGGGTAGGGGTAGGAGTAGGGGTAGGGGTAGGGGTGGGGGTGGGGGTAGGGGTAGGAGTAGGGGTAGGGGTAGGGGTGGGGGTGGGGGTAAGGGGTGGGGGTAGGGGCAGGGGTAGGGGTGGGGGTAGGGGTTAGGGGTAGGGTTATGGTTATGGTTATGGGTAGGGGTAGGGGTAGGGGTAGGGGTAGGGGTAGGGGTAGGGGTAGGGGTAGGGGTAGGGGTAGAGGTAGGGATAGAGGTAGTGCGGGCAAGTCAACGTTTGGGCAGGACAACGTCTGCCGGGTCCGCTAGTACAATTTCATTAGCTGTCTCATACCTTTTTAAAAAAATCAGCCTTACAATACATCAAGGCAATACAGCATACAGCCAGCGTCCTTGGCACGGTACCGCACGGCAGCAATCTAGATTAATCTGTAAATTGTATAGATATATTTACCATGTCCACAGTCCAGTGCTTGCCGGTTTCCTCATGGTACCCAGGAGAAGATTGCATTCGCTTTTTAGGGCTACTTTGAGGTAAAAAAAAAGTCGGCTTAATCTGAACCAGTTTTTTTTATAATTTACAGATTGCCAGCAAACTCAATGGTGGAATCACTGAGATTTAACGGTAACAACATCAAGCTATACTGGCCAAACCCGTTCAGTAGACTACCAAACCTAAGAAAACTATCATTTGCAAGAAACGAACTTGAAGCTATAACCGCAGACCTATTCACCAACACACCCAACCTAGAAGATTTAGATTTGTCATATAATAAAATAACAGATTTAAAAAGGGATCATTTAATTGCATTGACTAAATTAAAAAGAATAAATTTACAAGGAAATCATTTTAAAAATATACCTATAGATGCAATACAAGGTTTAGAATCTTTAGAAGAGCTTGATTTGAGTAAAAACAGCGTGTCGGATGTCCTTCTGAGAAAACAGGATGATCAAGTGTTTGTTAATATTAAACATTTGTATTTAAATGAGAATAAAATCAGAGTTATATCTAAGGAGTCGTTTCCAGATCTTAATTCCTTGTAAGTATTAAAACAGTGGACATCACTACAAAAGAAAGTTTGTTTGTGACCGATTCACGATCAGATAGATTGATTCTAGACCTATCATGTTTAGGAGCTGAACATTAACGGTCATAAGTTTCCGTTAGAGATAAGTACTTATAACAAACCATAGTTGCTGGCGCTTTACTAGATTGGTAATGTCACGATTAGAACGAAACCAAAAAATTAATACATCAGTGTGCGTGACAAATGTGTAATTCTGTAGATTACTTACATCTAGGCACTGCACCATGCACTGCAGTGCGCATTTAAAACAATATGTTTTACAAAAATAAGCGAAATTACTACTGACGCTAGGCTGTTACAGTATTCAAAAATCGATCTCGTCTATCTGTCTCGCTTTAACATGCGCTTTCTCCTTTGTATTGCCAATCTAGTAGAGCGCCCGACAACAAACAACATATAATACAATAAAATACAATAAATAAATAAATAATAATAAAATAAAATAATGTCAGATATTAATTAAGTATATAAATACATATGTATGTATTCTCTGTTCATTTGAAAATGATAATAAACCGATAATAGTAGTTTATGATACGGGATCATAATAGGGGTAATTAAAACACAAGTGAAATAATTGTAATAGCATCCACGAGTGTTTTAATTCCAAGTTATGTGCCCATTTATCTAATCCCATGCAATAGTACAAAACAAATTGAACAAATATATTTTTCTTAATCGACAAATTGGCGGCAAACCGCGGTTACCTACCTGCTGCGCATGCGCGTTAACTTTCAGGTAAATCGGACATGCGCGTGTCGATATTTTCATAGAGTTTAAAGTGGCTGTATAAAAAAATCCTCTGCCCTTTCTGCATGGAAAGCTAGTCTTGCCTTTTCCTCGGAAATAATACTACCAAAAAAAGGAAAGCTAGTACAATTATGAGATAAATAATTATTGTTATAAAAAACCTTTAAATTAAAAATTTAAAACGCTATATGAATATTGTGAAACGAGCTCTTGAAATGTGATATTTAACAGTTTAGTTTCAGGCATCCACTGACTTACCAAGTCTTCAGTTGAATAAAAAAAAATTACTCAATTTCAGGGAATTTCTGGATCTTTCAAACAACGTGATAGAATCAATAGATGAGGAGAGTTTCATGTCTTGCAACAAACTCACCGAGTTCAATTTGGGTCAAAACAATATTACATCTAATTTTGTTCTACCCGCATCTTTACAAATAGCTACTATCAAGCAAAATAACATACATAGATGGCCGGCATTCCCTGCAGATATAACATATATAGACTTGTCTTACAATAGATTGACGGGACTGTTCGATGATGACATGAAGTTTAATAATTTGGAGGTAAATAAACAATTATTTCAATTTTTAGTTGAATTATATTTTATGATTCTGCAATTTTTTTGAAAAATTGTGGCATGCGTCTGTGTGCGGTAGTAGGGATTGATTGATATAGGTTAGGTAATGTCAATTTTTGAAGTCTTGTGTTATTTGGTAAACAATTTTTTAAATAACTATTTAAAAAATGGGATTGTATGAAGAAGGAAAAAGTTTTGGTGTAATTTTGAAGCTAATATACTAACATAATATATGTCGATGTTCTAAGTTTGTACTAGCTAAATAAATCGAGTTAAGATTGATCAAGTCGATATCTATTTTTTTTTCAAAGCACAATTTGTGTATTACCTTCGAGTGAATTTATCACGGCCGTCATGTTTGCCATAGAATTATGTCGTGTTGCGGAATGTTCTGTATGGTTTGCGGCGGGGACAGGATAGTGAGCTAGAACACGCTTCTTCAGTTCATCCCATAAGTGCTCCATGCATATCAGGGCTTCGTGCTGGCCATCTCATGACAGTAATACAAACGTCATTTAGGTACTTCCTGACGATTCCCGCAGTGTGGGCTCTTGGCGCCCTTGCATTATCGAGCATAAAAATGAAACCCTGGCCAATAAATCCAGCATATGGCATCACATGGTTCTCATTACAGAATGTATCGGTTGTAATATAAGCGCGGCAGCCGTGGTCCCATTACAACCTCAAGCTCAGTTTTGTCTTCCATAGAAATTCCTCCTCAGACTGCAGTCCATGATCCTCCACCATAACTCACTTTCTCATCAATACAGCATTGCGCGAAACGCTCGCCCTCCCTTAGGTACACCTTACTCCTTTCATCATTACCGTACAGCATTATCTTGGATTCATCAGTGAAGAGTACCTGGCTCCATTGTTGTTGAGTCCAATTTAAATGTTCGCGCCCAAACTGTAGGCGGGCCATTCAGTGAGCTCGTGTCAATTTGAGTCCATTGGCTGGTTTTAGACCACGTTGTTCATTGAGTCGCCTTCTAATGGTCCGTGAGCTTACAGCCACTCGATTCTCGGAGGTTTCTTTGTATCTGAACAGTCGTCAGGTGTCGATTTCATACGGTGGTAGTGAAAATAAACCGATCTTGTCTTTCCGTTGTCACTCGGAAACGAGGTCCTCCTGCTTGGCGAACGAAGCTGCCAGTCTCTAGATACCGATGGTACACTCTCCACGGCTTGCGTTCAGGTGTAGTATTTTAAAGCCGAAATCAGTTTAAATTATGGGAAAATAACTGTACTAAACTTTTTTTAAAACAGTTATCATAAAATAAAAAAATAACAAACTTAAATTGCTTCAATCACAACTTTCTGCAGTCGTATTTTTTCTGTAATTTAAAATTCCTAAATTTAACTTTGGAATAATGCATAGGTATATATAAATGTGCCAGCACTAAAACTGCATCAAAACTTTTTCCTTCATTATATATTTTTTTAAGCTTCAGTACCTACTCCAAACTTAAAATGCAAGGTGGTTCGATTCAGATGTCCGGGAGTGTATTTTTCTGTTACCAATAAAGAAGGGAACTTACAAACTTTTTATTTTTACAGGTTTTGAACATAGCTGGCAATCACCTGAAAGAATTCAACATAAAAACCAACTTACCCAAACTTTTCAGTTTAGATATATCATACAATTTATTAGATCTAATCCCATCCAGTATTAACACTCAAAATTTTCCGAATTTAGAATTATTACGTTTAGATGGAAATCCAATTCAAAATATATATTTCGAAAATATAATTAATCTTAAATTTTTATATATGAGTGAGTTAAACTTGGTTACTTCTGTTGAAGAGAAAGCGTTTAGTAATGTAGCCAGTAGATCTCAAGACGAAGTTGGATGTTTTTCGTTACATTTAACTAATTGTAAATCGCTGAGCGAAATTAAAGACGGCGCTTTTGAAGGAGCTTCGTTATGTACGGTAAGTTTATTAGTTCCTCCCATAGAGGGTAAAACGTCGGCTCACAACTGAGAAGTCGCGGGTTTGATCCCCACATCCGACCATGTACCAATGGGTTTTTATAATAAAAAAATCTATAAACATTATCCGATAAACTGTACAGAGGCTTTTCCATCTACATACCCCAACAGAGCTCGTTATAGCCTGAAAATAGCCATGAAGCATTATATTAATTTAATAAATAATATTTTCAGTTGGACTTAAGCAACAACAACCTGACAAGTCTGTCAGCAACAGTAACTGAGTGGGGACAGATCAGTGAGGGGGTCAACTTACAGTGGAACCCGTGGGACTGCGGCTGCCATCTACAGTGGGTACTAGACAAGTTGGTACCATTGATGTATGACAAGTATCCACATTTACTCACTGATTTAAGGTAAATTTTTAAATAGTTTTTCCGCTCTCGGCTTAGCTTCTTGAATTTATTCTGTGACTCCGGCTCCAGCTGTACAAATAATCAGGTCGATTCGTCGCTCCGTTTTGACGTGTGAAGAAAAATTAACACACTTTCGCATAGTAAAAAAATATAGATAGACATGCTTCTATCCATGTCATGTCATGGCGAACAACGCACGTCCGTAACATGATGGGGAATCCAGTTTAATTCCGCTCGCGCTGTGATATAGTTGTAAATATCACGGTCGATGTGAACATCTTAGCTACCGATTAATCGGCATATTGTTACTGTGACGTCTATAATACTTGACATTGGCGGAATCGTCAAAACCCTGATAGAGCCATAATACAAAAAATCGAATAGAATAATAGGAGAATAGTTGTTTTAGTTTGAATACATCATTTTATTATATCTCTGAAGGATTAGACAGCAATCGCTATGAAAACTCGTTGTGACTAACTTTTTCCCCGACTTGATTCACTTATACTGTTAATGCTCAGCTCCTAAACATGATAGGTCCTAAGCCTTCCCGGTGAATCAACCTATCTAAAACCGTAAAAAATTGTATCAGGCAAATAAGTGAATATAAAACAAAGTCTGTCTATATAGATTGATTTACAAGTATTAAACATGGACCTATCATGTTTAGGAGCTGAGCATTAACAGTACAAGTGAGTCAAGGCGGGGGAAATGTATATACTACATTTTTTAAGTTCTTACGGAACCTTTTTCATAAATATCCGGCTCACCCTTGACCTATTTTAGATGCGAGAGTCCGCGAGCTGTTCAGGGACTACGCATGGTACATTGGTATAAATGGACGGAGAGACCTCTGTGCAGTCACGACTCATATATGGTAAATTAGTTTTTATTTTTAAAATTTTTTTTATTTCTTTCTTTATGGGTTGCTTTACAGCTCCCGAAACCGTGTTACGGTCCCAATGTACCTAGCGGAAGACCAAGTCTCCCTCTTTTAGCCGATGGTATTTGTGAGGCTATACACCTAACGAGTGGCCAGTTAAGGTATCTATATTTAGGTGGAAAAGCCTCTAAGTGTGGTTTGCCGGATTATGTACATAAGTTTTTAATTATAAAAACCCACTGGTGCATGGCTGGGATCCGGGATCGAACCCGGCCTTTGGCGACAACCTTTACTCTATGGGAGCCGCCATGTTTGACATTGACAATATGAAACACATCTTCTCCATATAAACTTTAACTATGCCAAATCTCATACTTCTCGTCACCAAGCACAACATGGTTAAAAAGGAGTACACAGGTTTGTTTCATGTATTTTATGTAAAAATAATGAACCTATTGTTCACAGTTGGAGCCACTAACGTCAGGCGGAGTGACGGCACTCGGCGGTGTCAGTTACTTAACAATAATATTAAGTGTTGTGATCATAATAGGAGTTCTCATAGCGGTTGGACTTACTGTCTATTTATTTAAAACTAGAAAACAGTATCGTGTTAAACAAGCTGCTATGAATAGAAAACGTCAGGGACCTATTGATGTGAGGGTAGATAGTGAACAATTTAAAAGTTTATATAATAATTAGCGGATTCCACGACACGCCTTGGTGGATAGCACACGCGCTGCGAAGACGTGATGAGGAATCCAGTTTAATCCCGCCCGTGCTGTGATAGTTGTGATTAGTCAGTGATTAATAGGACATATCACGGTCTGCGGGAGCATCCTACCTACCGATTATCGGCTTATTGTTACTGTGACGTCTATATTACTTGACATTGGCGGAATCATCAAAACCCTGATGGAGCCATTTTGAAAAAAAAAATCAGAATAGAATAGAATAATAATTAGCGACCCAAGGCGCGGCATATAAGCAAAAACTACTGGATAGATTGGTTGAAAGGTTTTGGTGTATAAAAAACCACAACTTATTTCATTTTGGGAATATACTTTTACATTTTTAAAGGAGATATTTCAAAATGATATTTTTTATGCTTTTTTTAAATCCTATGACACGCGGATCAATCAAGACACCACATTTGTCAAAAACGGTTAAGTGATGTAGGAGATACCAGGGAACAGATGAACATACACACATTACCTACATACCTTTTTCTGTAGTCTGGTAAAAATGAACAATAATAATGAATACAACTGATTTAAAGATGGCGCAGCAATACAGAATAATAATGTTGGTAAACATCTGTTTAGTTATATAAGTGTTATAACATGTTGTAGCATGTAAAATCTGGATGTAGGATAAATCTACTAATCAGATTCTGAAAATTATTTCACTAATAGGAAGCTACATTATCCTGGGATCTCTTGGAGTACTATAGGATATTTTTGCGTAATAAAATAACACGGGCGACGCCGTGGGCGAAATGCTAGCGTACAATAAAATCAGAACAATATTATTAGAATTGTAAATAGTGTAATGCATCATACCATTTTGTATCATAGCGATAAGAGGTTGTTTGGGCATGTTGAAATAATGTGTGATGAAAAAATGATTTAAAAAAAAATTATAAAGCTACAGTACCGAATCGACCAACAGAAAAGGGCAACCAAGACGAACATTCGTTAACCAAATATCTGATGTCATTAGAAAAGGTCAAGTATGCAGTACTAAAAATAGACGTATGATGTATGAAACGATGTATGGTTGTAGATGAAGCAATAGAAGTGGCGTTCCATCCTCTCTGCCTTCCTACACGTATATTTCTATGGATAAGAATGTGGCAAAAATTAAATTAAACAAATTTAGATTAAATAGGATGTTTTTTTTAAAATATATCTGAGAAATGATCTAGGTTATTTTATTTAGGTTTCTCTAGTGTTTTTATTTATATATAAAATATACAATGTATAATAAAAACGTAGGTACGTGCAGTCGAATATTTTGAATAAGTTCCATCTCTGAGAACTTATTTTTAATACATATTAACCAATATGTACTATCAAGAGCAAGATTGGAAGGACACCTTGAAGGCTATATTCGCTTGGTCATTACTTTTCACTTTGTTTCCTTTCTAATGCCACCAATCACATTCAAATTGTTAACCATAACCAATCAGATCACTGAACCAAACCGACTTATTTTTTAACATGTCATATTTTGACACTGACGGAACGTCATAACTTGGTAATTCAGTAACGCAAAATCAATATTGAGTATAGAAACTAAAGAAATGACATGAAAAGTATTCGAAACAATATTTATCTCTTTTTATTCTGATACAATCTGAATGAATAGGGATGCAGTAAAATGTTGAGCGAACTTTTTTCAAGTGTATATCTACTAATGCTCTTGATAATACATGACGACCAATATATGTATATAGTACATAACGTACTTTTAATTGCGTACTGTAAAAATATATTAATTGTTTGATATTTTTCCATAAAAAAATATTGTAAATATTTATAGACTATGTTGTAATAAAATATTAAGTTTTTTTTGTATATTGTTAGTTTTATTACATCCTTTACTACTCTCCCACTCGACATATTATACATATTCTTATGTCAAATTTAAAAAAAAATCCACAACGTTTTTACTTATATTATAAAAAAAATAAAAGTTCCAAAGTTAATAAAAATATGATATATATTTTCTATATATACAGAGTAAACAAATGTACACCTACCTAAGTACCTAAGTACACCTTAACAAAAATAATTGATTAAATATATCTATAATTATGTACTCCATAAAAAAACAACAAAAAATACTATAAACATATCTATAACACAATTTAATAACCAACAACCAATTATTCATTATTATTTAGATATAAAAAAAATACATAAATACATAATCTACTAATGAGTAATTAATATAAAGCTACATATAAAAAAATAATAATGCTTAACTGGATTCTTATAATAAAATATAAAATAAATATTTAAATACTTTAAATTGCTATGCAATGAGTATCCTTTCTAACTTCTTCGATCTATGATCTTAGTCCATAGATCATCTATCGATAAAAAACGAATTGATCTCGACATTATGGCGCCCAAGTATTCTAATATTAGACAAAATAATTTCATTTTTGTGTTTTAACACCTACGAGTATATATTTTCAAATCAAGTCTAAATATCACCACAATTCTTTTTTAATTTCACTGATTTCATCAGCAATTTTTTTTAAATATTACACTAAAAAAAATATACAAATGCCCTTTTGGCGAGTAACAGGCAAATCCTAGTTTTAAAACAATAAAATATTGATTGTCAACTTTCACTTAAAAAAGTTATTATTATTCAGTTAATTTTATAGAATAGACGCGTCACATCCTCTATCTAAGACGCGGTGCCCACAAAAGCTCTCTTTCTCCTGCTCTCTACGTTATATCTTTCTTCTCTTTCATGTAACGAAATGTGCCTAAACGTCACGGGTCCTTGAAATTTCACTTTCAATTCGGTATGTAAAGTAAAAGTTAAGGTATGCTGAATCCAAAACCGTTTCGAGATATTGCTTTAATAATCCGTATTTTTCAATTTATAACTCTTAAAATCTTTCAAAAACAAATAATTTACTTAACCTACATTTCACCTATGAAAGACGTCTTTATATCGGCTAAATAAAAGCCAAATATTTACTTGTCAACTTGTCAACCGATGTTACCCTGTTACTAGATATACTACTATTTCAGTAGTTTTTATAACTAATCTAGTTTATTATTTAGGAAGAATGTTTAAGCATTTTTTATGGTAGGATATTCTTTGGCCTTTGTATATATTTTGTATCACAACAACTATACAGACTACGGTATAAAAGCCGTAAAGATGTGTTTCTTTGTTGTTGTTTTAATATGTTTTATGTAGAAGTGGTAGGTTTTGGTAGATTTTGTAGGAAAAAACTACATTAGAGACGGCAACACTATTGTTTGTTAAATGTCAAAGTCAAAGAACACAGATGTTCTTTTTTCTGTACGAACATATCAAAGGTATTGAAGTATTCAGCCGACAAAATGACGTCATCAGTGGTAAAATTTTGATAATTTATTATAAAAAAACTACTGTATAGAAATCAAAAATATTTAAATTAGTTTCTTAAAATAGCTAAATCTTTAAAATAAAAATTGTACCTTAGCTTTTACTTTACATACCGAATTCTCGTCTTCAACTTCAACAAATACATGCAGTTAACTAAATAATGACAAGTCGAGAAAAACAGTCACATAGGTGAGCACGCTTACTTAAATAATAATAAAAAACCAAATAATAATGACGTGTAACAAAATTACTTAGCAAACGGGTTAATGATGTTCCTAATAAACTCAGGTCCGTGGTACAGACCTTTGAGCATTAAGTTCCAATATAGGAACGGGAACAGATCTTTCTTCATGTAGTACGCCGACACTCTCTCTTTGGCCTGAAATATTGAAAATTTTCAGTGTTTAATAAACCAAGGACAGTTTTAATTACACACAATTCTGTTAGACCTCAAACGAATTAAGCAGCGGATCCATGAGTGAGCGCTGGCGGCAAAGATAACCTAAATAATGTAACTATTTGAAATAAATCCGTCCAACTAGTTACATTAATGTAACCAGGATTTTATTCCCCGTTTTGTTTGTTACACTTAACTGTAAATTCTCAGCTTCTATAAGTGATAAAAAAAAATACACAAAAAAAATCTTTTTTTTCTTCACAAGTTCCCTTGCAACTCACGAAACCGTGTGACGGTCCCAGGGTACCCAGCGGAAGACCAAGTCTCTCTCTTTTAGCCGATGGTATTTGTGAGGCTATACCGGAATATGGTGCATATTCGTTCCGTTCAGTCGTTTAGATTAGAGCACAGTTTATTCCCCTATTAAACCCCCCCTCCTTAGGGGAGTGCATTTAAAAATAAGTTTCTTCGTATCAAATTTTATCAAAATCGGTTCAGTGGTTTAGCCATGAAAGCGTAGCAGACAGACAGACAGGGAATCCGGTTTAATCCCACCCGCGCTGTGATAGTTGTGATTAGTCTGAGATTAATAAGACATATCACAGTCAACGGGATCATCTTAGCTACCGATTAATCGGTATATTGATACTATAACGGCTATAATAATTGACATTGGCAAATCATCGATTAACATTGGGGGAGCTACAATAAAAGAAGAGAAAAAATTATAAAAATTGCCTTTATCCACAAAAATCCATGAAAAATGTTGTAATCACCTGAACATGTGTTTAAATAAAGTTTCTATGTTCTCCTAGCGATCACTTTAGAATTGTCATTTACTTGTGAGCAATTAGAATACAATTGGGTCAAGTTGCAATTAGCGACCGTTTGTAATAAATAGCCACCGAATTGTCGTAGACTGGTTGCTAGTTGCAAATTTTATAAAAGCTTTTTAAGAATACCTGATTGAAAGGCAGCGTTTCGTGCGGCACCCCATTATACAGAAACTCAGCGATGATACAAGTGTTGTACGAAGTGACCAGAGGGCATGCCCCGTACCCATTATACTTCTTACTTGGAGATATCTTGAGCATAGTGTCGAGGAGGTTCATTTCCAGGACATAGCTCTGTTTTGCTGAAATTAAAAATACGAAAATATCTTTGTTTGTCCTTTATTTACGTCAAAACTGAGCCCGTTGCGAGATTTGATAGGATACTGTCACAATTCAAACATTCCCACGGGCGAAGCCGGGGGCGTAAACATTAACATTAAATAAATCACAATAGAAGAACTACTGTTGCCAGCGTAATCAAATGTCATTAACCAAATGAGGAATACTTGTCATTCGCTGGGTACCATAGGGCAGGGGGGTGAGCATATATTTGACGTGACATCTTTCGTGTCGACCGAAAGGCTAAAAACTTTTATGTCCTGACAAGAACCTGCCAAAGAATGCCCGGTTCGAAAATGTCCAACACAAGAATGCCGAGCAAATTTGCTGGGCCGGACAAAGACAAGTACACAGAATTTGCCCGCACATTGTAGGGTTGGACGTCTCGGCCCTCATTCCGTGGCAGGTTCTTGTATGGACATAAACGTTTTTGGCCTTTGGCTCTACGCTTGAAATATTCACAGAATATTTAGTTACATATTCACTTTAATAATAAATAATTTAATAAAAATAATATAAATATTTAAGGGGGGCTCCCATACAACAAACGTGATTTTTGCCGTTTTTATAGATAATGGTACGAAACCCTTCTTGGTCTCTTTTTTATTATTTGTGCTAAAAGAAGCGAACTCAGCACTTAATGCATTCTAATCCTAAAACCAATATGCATTCAAACTAATCGTGTAAAAGCTTCATGTGTTATATTCATATTTATCCCGAAGGATTTCCGAAATAAAAAGTAGTTAGTCACTCTTGGGACCTCCAACATTCTCTGTGCAAAAAAATCGATCCGTTGCTCAGTTATGCCACTTACGCATTTATATTAGTTGTACTCGCAATATCTCGCTGCAACGCGTAGTGAGGTGCAGTGCTCGTGTGCCATAAGACCCATAAGTGCGAGGGAGCACGCCACATACCCCCTCTGCTCTCACGTTTTATTGCCGTATTCTCTATCTATGGTTTTTAAAACCTATCGACACTAATGTCGATGGCATGTCTTCCTACATTGAAACCACCTCGAAACCACAGTCTAAACTTTCGTGTCAAACAGAAAACCATATAGTCAAAACGACATAGACATTTTAACACAGGCTTAGTGAATGCCCAAACAAGCAATTGTCGACTCGATAACCACAATAAAACCATAGAAAGAGAATAGGGCCACTGCAACGAGATAGTGCGATTAGTATAGAATTGTAATGGTTGCCATCAAAATGATGATTCCCTGCAATACCGTTTCAAAAATGTTTCACGTACCTATAGCCGCCGCAGTTTTGCTATTGGGCGTGTTAGTACAATCACCAATTCCGTATATGTTGGGATACTTCTTATGTTGCAGGGAGTACATGTCCACATCCAGATAGCCGGCATTGTCGACAATGTCCGCATTACCGCTGAGACACTCCGGCGGCGACATGGGCGGCGTTACGTGTAGTAAATCGTAATTTTGTATACTTTCCTGGAATTGTAAAATATTAACAAAATATTATTTACGCCTGTCTCTTATACCGGCACAGTATAACTTGGCGTGTGGCGAAAAATGTAACTAAATTATTTTAGTCCATTTTATTCCGATATGTCTGAGATTACATACATTTTCGCACCCGCACTGCTCGCACAGGATATAGGTTGCATCCTCACAGTGGACACGTTCTGCATACAAACGAAAAAAATCAGGGACTCGTTCCTGTGTCGCACTGTCAAAAAGTGCGGCGTCGGTATTTCCTGCTTCCTACAACCTGGGCTCCATCTAACAAAGCGTGAAAAAACATCTCTATGGGCGCGACTGGCGGACTGATTATGTTCTGCCAGTCGCACGCATTCATGGACCAACCACCTACGTAAAATTTAAATTACTCAACACTGCTGTTAGTGTGTTTCCGGCTGGCCACAACACAAGGTACAAAGACCGTATTTTCCCTTACCCTATTATTATCAGTAACATGAACAAACACAGCCTCCTTCGTGTGATGCCTCACTTCCTTGAGATAAGTTTGATAGTTCACTGCGATGCCCTTCTTCTCGACAACCTTGAGTAGAGCGTCCGCGTACTTCTTTACACCAAATATAACGGGCAAATTGGTGTTGTAATATATTTTGGATTTTGAACGTACTTTTGTCTGAAAATTGAAGACAATATCTATTTTAAAAGGTTACTAGGAACGAGGTGAGAATTCGTTGCTGAACAACACATATTGTTTTTTTTTAAAGAATTTTGCAAGTAGCTGCAGGGAGTAAATTGGCAGAAAACATTTTTCCTAAAACCGAAAGGTCCCTCCCCCCCCACAAATGCTGTTCACTCATTTTCTGCCGGCTGGTAGGTTTTTTTTAATTTTTTTTTCTTCTAAATCGGTTCAGCGGCGTACCGACAAGCGCTGGACCCCTACTTGTCTACAAGAATTTGTAGTGGGGGGCTCAGACTACACGAAAAAGAGGTTTTCTGCCAGCAAGTCTCCATCTCTCTAACCATTACTTTTCATCCCTTATTATGGTCTTGAGTTCATACAAAAAACCCATAGAAAAAAGCACTTTCAGTTTTCCCCAATTTTACATATCAGACTATTACCAACATTTTAAAAAATCTAAATCGGTCCAGTCATTCTCAAATGATAATCCAATATCATACAGAGAGAGGACACAATGATATCATGCTATTTTACAACAAATGTATAAGTACAATACAAAGGGTCTGTCAAACAATGCATTTCAATATTATGCAATTCATAATAAAATTTATTCATAATACATACTATTTATTAACAACATTATTAAATATAAATCATCACATAAAAGAAAACTGCATGCATGGTTACACAATTCTTTTCTACACCATTTTGTTATATCTCTGATGGAGTAGACAGCATATGCCATGAAAACTAGCAGGGGCTAATTTTTTCCGACTTGCTGATACTTTCCTTGTGAATAAAATATATTAAATAGCAAAAACCGCAACAAAATCAGTTCACTAGTTTCAGCATAAATCGGGCACAGACAGAAGACGGGGCAGGGGACTGTTGTATAATCTATATAAGTATATATAATAATATATGGGTAACGCCTACTATTTGGCCACATTTTGGCAAATAGTTGGTAATTTTGGGGCAGATTAGTCATTAGTCGGCCAAACCCATAGTCAATAGATCACTACTGCTTACCTTTCTGAAATAAGAGTCCGCCATATAGGTGATCTTCTGCGGCGCCCCCGGACATTTAATGTTAGTATTGGGGTATGTAAATATAGCATCGCCTCCTTTGAACTTCTGTAAATCTGACCAGGTCTTCTCGCAGTACTCTGGCGCGTATATACTTGACACACAACTGTTGCTGTCTTTTAGAGCTTCTGATAAACCGGCCACCTGGAAAATATCCCACTTATATTATAAACGCGAAAGTTTGTATGGATGTATGTTTGTAATTCAAGTTTATAGAAACCTTTCTATTCCTCGGAATTTGAACACCAAAAATCCATTTTTATTGCCTTTCTGGACAAAATATGTGAAAGGGGCCTTAATAACGATATAACATCACGCTCGCTACGACGCAAAGGAGCGAAGCAGTAGCCATAAACGAAAACTAGTATAAGAATTGCACGACCCGAGAATGTCCAACACTAGAATGCCGAGCAAATTGCTGAGTCTGGCAAAGACAGTACACAGGTTTGCCCGGACATTTCACCTCTTTCTCATTTCATGAAATAACTCTTTACATTATGCCACATACATAACATCTTATGTTGCACATCAGAAATTACTAACATACCTTATGATAATCATACTTCAAGCCCACAGCAATGACAGCATATTCATAATTGATGACATCCCCATTTTCCGTTTTGACAAAACTACTACCAGGGTTGATGCATTGCGCTTTATCTTTTAGCCAAATAGCATTCGACGGCAGTAACCCTTCTTCTAGCCTCCGACAATCCGCGACCCTTTTGACACCAGCTCCTACTAAAGTGAAGAGAGGTTGGTAGTAATGAACCTGGAAAAAAAACCAACGTCTAAAAATGGCGCCCAACTCGGTAATGAAGATGATCCGATATTATTCATTAATTATGTTTGATTCTACATCACACTGCCCTGATGACGACCATTGAGCACTGCAATGTGACGTGAAATCCCACTATACTAAAATTATGTGATAGTTTGGTTGTTTGAAAAACGACATGCATTATATTCTAAAATAGCTTGTAGTTTTCAGTTTTCTGGTTTTGGAACTGTTCTTTAGGTATATTGCTTATGGGAAATTATTTCAGAATATTCCTAGTATCCTTTAGTCTAATCCCAGTTTACACTTTGCAAAAGGATGAGGTATTTCATTATTAACAGGACAGGTAAATGAGCCTATCATTGCACTTTATTTTAATTATTCCAAATAACATACCTCAGAAGGTTCTAGTACAATAACAGCATCTTTCCCGAGTCTCCGGGCAAACTTAGCAGCAATGGTACAACCACCAGAGCCACCTCCCACTATTAGCAATTTGCAGCTGTAAATCAACTATTTATTAGTACACCATGGCTGGTGAATGAGTTGAGCCGAAGAGTATAACATGGTAAGACTGGGCTCCAATTTTCTAGTCTTGAGTTGTCATTTAAAATTCTCAAAATTTACATATTAT
The DNA here is from genome assembly GCA_963924495.1 of Nemapogon koenigi. Lineage (NCBI taxonomy): Eukaryota > Metazoa > Arthropoda > Insecta > Lepidoptera > Tineidae > Nemapogon > Nemapogon koenigi. The sequence goes on from OZ004643.1 coordinate 885,535, forward strand.
TTTTATTCTATTTTACATTTGTAGAACTAATGATCATATTTATTAAGTGTTACTTATTTAAAAAAAATGTACAATAAGTTTGTTTACCAGACAAGTCTAAAAAAATTACTTTATTGGTGGATTCATATCACGCCTTGGTGAATAACACACACGCCCGCAGATACGTGATGGGGAATCCAGTTGTGATTAGTCAGTGATTAATAGGACCGATTAATCGGCTTATTGTTACTGTGACGTCTATAATACTTGACATTGGCGGAATCATCAAAATCCTGATGGAGCCATTTTGAAAAAAAATAAAATAGAATAGAATATTTTATTGGTACGGGCATCCTCCCGACTCTGCTTAAGCCATCTCAACTTATTTCAAATTTTAACCATTAATTGATCAGAGGTACCACTAATTCCATGACTGATTGCAGGGAATCCTAACAATGACGGTAAAGTTGAATGGTGGTTGTGAGACAGAAGAGCTGTGACTTAGTGAGCTTAGTTATAACTACTTATAGTCTCAGTTTGCTTAAAAATTAACTGGGGTTTGAATTATTGAAGCCCTGCTGTACTTTGGTTAATTCAGTATTTTTTTAAGGTAGGTTGAGGTTCTTTTTTATTTTTCAAACTAAAATTAGATGCTTCCTGGCCACAATAAATATCAGAAGAGGAAAGATGTTGGGAGACCTCATACAACAAAATGACTTTATAAGGAAAATTTTAAAGGAATAGAGGTAGGGAAAGATGAAGATGGAACTATCAAGTGATTTCTTCTATGGATTTTTTCATGTCTTAAGCAATCATTTGGTTCAAGCCTAACACCGTGGATCTCCCTACACTCGCACTTCACCCAAATTAATTAATAATATAATTTGTATAAATGGAAGTCTATAATGTAGTTATCTGTGCTTGTACTACAACTTTCAGATTAGATATTAAACACACAAAATATACTTTCATTTGAATAATGTCATAAAAAATTACCTATTTAGTGATAAACAGTGATAAGTGCTTAATTTTACTTACGAATGAGTTTTGTTATTAACGGCCGAAACTGATAATGATCTGTAGGTATTCACTGCCGCCACTGCCGGCCTCCAAGGTGATTTTAATAAATTTAACATAATTAAATTTAATAATATTTAGTATTGATGTAGCGTAGCATAGGCCGGCCGTTTCTCACGCTCGTTCGCGTAATAGCACAGACCAAGTAAAAATCGTTGGTTATCGTGTTATTGGTAAAATACAATGAATGTTCTTTCCGTGAGAAAATTATCACAATTTGTTGACACAATCACACAATAATAATAATAAACACAGAGCAAGTAAAAATAATAAATCACAAAGTTGACATTTTGGAAAAATCTTTTCTTTTTTTTTTGTACAATTTTGAAAAAATCTTGGTTTCGTTACTTGCTTGCTCTGTGGCATAGAGTAACTGGCTCTGTGAACGAAAAATTTGTGATTGATTCCGATTGCGGATGGATTCAAAAGATTGATTCGTACTGCATGTACCACAGGCAAGTAAATTGGACTTCGTACATACTTTGTTTATTCTCTCCTAACCATTTTGTGGAAATTATTAAGAATTATCCTAAACGATTTTGGGCAAAGTGTGAATGTAGACAGATCCAGGGAGTTCTGCTTGAACCTTCCAAATGGTTTTTAGTTTCTTGAGACATAAAAATAAAAAATAAATGTTATAAATAATATATTATGGGTTTCTGCAATTTGCAGTCTTCATAATTTGCGATATATCTCCATACAAGGATAGTGGTTACTTCAAGATTTTCTTTTTCAATATTACCTATGTCTTTACCATGAAGCTTAAAGAAGGTGATTGAGAGGATAAGGGGGTCGTCAACTTGATTAGAAAACGGAGAAAACGGTGTATGATACACTCACTCTCATCCTTTATTTATCTAGTAGGGGAATAATATATCCTCTATGAGGCAATTCCATAGAAACCATTCACCATAGACAATAACAAATAACAAACTTTAAAAAAAATCAAAACAACAACAATGGAGGACGAAGACGAAATTGATGTTTTGGGAGAATTCTCTTTTAATTCTTGTTTAGCGCAAAATGATCAAGGAATGTGAGTGATAAACTAAATTTTTTTAAGTTTATACATGTATAAACCGTTCAATCCACTTACCTACTGGCTTCAAGCTTTATTTTATTTCAAATTTTAATGCACATTATTTAGTTTAATGACCGATTTTTTTTAATATAGCCCTTCTTGTGCTGATAATGAGGACACTGTTCATCCCCAATGGCTGATGGACTCAACTGCTAATAATTGGTATGACAAGGAAACTAACAGGTCAGTTTACTATCAGGACTATAAAATTTATAGTCCACTTTAGAATCCGGGGAACCCAGACAGATGGCAATCCTACATTTATAGTTCCTATTAGCATAATATATTCTGTATAATTTATAGTCTGTCTGGGTTCCCCGGATTCTAAAGTGGACAGAGAACAGTAGACAAAAGAAATAAAATGGTTTTCTGTGCAGGTTGAACTAACACTATCTCAGTTTTGATAGAGATTGTCAACTGATCACCTGCTGTCCTCGAGATCACAGATATTGGCAGAAACATAATTATGTGCTCTGGAAACTAACAAGAGCCATACATGTATAGAGAAAGGAACAATAAATCTTTCTCACAGACCACTCCTTTTCAAAAGTAAAAATTTGTTGAAACTTGACATTGGCAAATCATTGTCTACTTCACTCTGAAACTACTGTACCTACCTATGGTTTTTGTTATAGTTTACACAATTAGGCAGATTTATTTATGAGTACAAAATATGGACCTATAATTTTTCCCTGTAATCTGTCAGAGAATTTACATAATAATATAGTAAAGAATTATCATTAACCAATATTTGCGAGTATTAAAAAAAGGAGAAATCTTATTAGTACTTACCATAATATTCCTCACACATTTCTGCTCGGCCTTAATGCTACATCCACAAAAATAGTTTCACACTAGATTTACAGTTCAATTTACAAAATTCTCATTATGATAATGTAATTATAATAAAATTTCAGAAAGTCATCAGTATCAGAGGGCCACAGTAGTATAACAAGCACAACTATAGAAACAACATGGACGCCTGCAGAGAGAATCTTACTTAACAGAGAATTGGTAACTAAATGCTTATTACACATACCACCATGGTGGTACCACATTACCACCATAACATAAGGCATCATGGTTCCCCAGGAAAATCTATATTACTTACTAATATTATAGACTAGCTTTTCGCCTTGTCTTCGCCCGTGGAGTCCATATTAACTTTCCATCCCCTATTATGGTCTTGAGTTCATTCAAAAATCCCATTGAAAAGAACACTTTCAGTTTTCCCCGAATTTTCTAATTTTCCAGGCAACTTTTCCAATTTTTCTTTTCAAAAAACCTTAATAAGACTACAAATATTTAAAAAAAATTTGCTAACTCGGTCCAGCCATTCTTAAGTGATGTGCTTACCGAGGAACAGCATTAAATTTTTATTTATATAGATGTGAAATTGTATTTATACTACACTAACACCTGCTTGGAAAGTATTTACTTCATCCATAATGGCCCCGAAAGTAGGTAATTGCATTCACCAAAGATTGCACTGCTCAGGGTGGTAATGGATTTTGACAATGTTCTGTTGACATTTTCTCTTTGGTTCTATAAACAACCACACCGCAAGGTATAAAGGCTGTGTAGGTGTGTTTGTTTGTTATAATATAAAGAATGGTGAGCTCTATATTTAAGATTAAAAGGCCTCTTTTATAAAGTGGTCACCCATCCTTTATATGACTTTGCTAACCACTATTACTGGTCACACAACCACAGAGCAATTTCACTTTTAAATTCCTTTTTTATAAAAACTATTTAAACTTATTTCAGGATAAATATGGCAGAAACGTGAAGCTTATTTCGCAAACTCTAACAACAAAATCTGAAGCTGAAATACAAGCATTACTAGAAATAGAGTATGGTATACATTTGGATACTCAATCTATTGGTCTAAGTCATGATGAGGCTTCCTTAGATGATCCTCCATATATACCAGGAGTTGTCCAGGAAGAAATAGTTACAGATGATAATACTCCAGAAGGTATCAGTAAAGTGCTAAACATGGTCACCACAGGGTCACCTACCATAACTACTTTGATGGATAAAGCAGTGTACAAAAGAAAAACTTATCAAAGATCCAAAAATGGTCTTCTAAATCCAGATGTTATACTGGACCTTAATAAAGCAAAAACTAAAACTGCCCTCAAATTTGTAAATGATCAAATTATTTATGATGATGAATTGGTGGTAGGCTCTGTTGAATCCGTAGGCGATTCAGAACTTGATTCCTCTGAAGTTATATCTAGGAATATGTTAAACCATCAATTGAAAGTGGAATCAAATAATAAGAAAAAGATTGTTAAAAAAGTTGGCAATCACAGGAGGAAAAAGTTAGTAAAAAACCCAGAGAAACGGAGGGATGTAATACCTAAGTGTAGTAATAAGAATATATTGAGATCGCCCATTAAGCAACGGAAGGATTTATTAATAAGTGATAAGTCACAGAGTACAAAATTACAAATAGTTTTGGGCTCTGGACAAGCATTGCCTGTCTCTGAAGGAGAACAAGTGGTGAGTAAACATAGTCCATTTTTTTAGACTTTTCTTATTTGGTAAACAATCTTTGCATGTTTTTTTAAATTTCAATGTAATTTAAAATTCTTTAATTCTTAACAATTTCACATAATAATTAACTTTTTTAACCTATTTTACATTGCAGATAATATTATTGTTTAAACTGTTATTTTATTCTACGTCATGTCATGGCGACCGACGCACGCGTTCCGTCGTGACATGATGGGGAATCCGGTTAATAAGACATATCGCAGTCGGCGGGATCAGCTTAGCTACCGATTAATCGGCATATTTGTACTATAACGGATATAAAACTTGACATTGGCGGAAACATCAAAACCCTGATGGAGCCATTACGAAAAAAAATAGAAAAGAAACTGTTATTTAAAAATTTTACAATAAAAAGACATTTTACTAAATATTAATAATATAAAAGATTGTTTACTAAATAATACAAGTCTCAAAAAACAATCAATCAGCATAGACTAGGAAATCTTATATTGTAGATAGGGCTGTCAGATGTGTTGAGAAAAACTGGACAATTAACCACTGAAGCACCAGTTTACCTGTCTTTTGTTTGGTTTACCAAGATTTTCTTAACTAGACATGTTCTGGCAACCCTAATTTGTAGGTATCAAATGCAAGGCAACAATGACCTTGTATTTTAAAAAAACTGTATGAAAGACAACCGTTGTGTACCCTCGGGCCTGGAACACGGTTTTCGGGAGGGTAAAGAAAATGGGACCTATAACGACCGAGGTGAAGGAGAGTGGGCGGTACTTTATTTACTTTTTTTTCTGCACGGATTGCCTTGCAGTTCTCGAAACAGTGTTACGGTCCCAGGGTACTCAGCGGAAGACCAAGTCTCCCCTCTTTTAGCCGATGGTAATTGTGAGGCTATACCTAACTAGTGGCCAGTTCTGTTAAAGTATATTTAGATGGAAAATCCTCTAAGGGGTCGTCTCCACGAGCGTGAGAATCGCGGCGATAGTCTCGCCGTGCCATACAAACTTTATAGGCGATAGTATCGCCCTGTGGAGATTGGCCCATAGAGTTTGTATCGAATTTGGTGGCACAGACTATCTATAAAAAATTACATTTATCGATCCAGTTTCATGTAAGGATTGAGAACTTTCAGGGCTTCATAAAACTTATTAATTTTAAATTAACTAACTGTTATGAAGGGGATTTTTAAAAATAAAATATTTCTAATTCACAGATTAAACTAGAAAAGAAGACAAACACTGACTCTGAGAGTGACATAGAAATAGATGTGGACAGCGGAGATGAGAAGTGTCAATCCGCTCTAGTAGCAGATAAGAAGAGTAATGAGACGAAACATGTGGAACAACATGTGATGAATAGGTGTGTGGCCAGTGTGCACACTAGAAAGTTTCAACCAATGCGAAGGAGACAGAAAAAAATTAACTTGGTAAGAGAAATATTCCTGCTCCGCTCCTTTGAGCTGGCTATTTATACTCATATATGAGTACTTCGTCTTCCGCTGGGTACTCTGGGGTCCGTAATGCGGTTCCGAGAGGCAACCCGTGAAGCAGCGGCGTGCCTAAGTTCTAAGGACAGGGCAAGCCATGATATATTTTTGTAGGGTTAGATGAATTTTATACACAGATCTATATAATTGCCTTTTATGAGACTCACTTGTTTGCAAAATGCACAAATACGGTGTAGGCTTTGGCGATACAAGCTGGAATTTATCCGCAAAATTCAAAGAATTTACCTTTCTCCCGCTTACTAAACTGCTTACACACTTAAAATCACTAGGCTCAATAATATTAACGGTATCTGCGCTCATTTTTAACTCAAAATCCAAAAATAAGAAAGAAAAAAGTAATTATCCCGCTCAATCAAATATCAACGAACAACTAAAATAAAAGAATGACACCGTAAACGGCGTGAAGTTCGCACGCACTTGCATCAACTTCAGACCACAGCATGCCTGGCTTTTTCGTTCATACAAATCGCTATAGATTCATACATCTGTTATATATAGAGATGTAGCATTTTCCTATAGGTTAAAAGAGTGCGGAGATAAGGTTACGCGAAGCCCGATTGCAAGCCCACGGGTGCAAGCGAGACGACTACGTCTCTCTCCGGCCCGTCTCACTCACGCGGTACGCGCGCGAGCATTGAGTTTATTGACACAGCTCAGCTGTTTTATGGCGCGCTATTTAAAATGTTTTGGATTTTCGTATCAGTTAATTATTACGCTAGGGCAAGCCAGGCTTTTTGGCTTGTATGGTGATCCCGCCACTGCCGTGAAGATAAAAAAGGCACAGGCAGTCATGGGGACTGCCGACAGAAGTGAAAACTTAAAACTATGTGGCTATCCCAGTAATTGAAAGCCAGTACACGAATTCCTGCCCGGTCAATCTCGGGTCGAGCACACTCATGCCGGGCAATCCATGGTTTTGTAAACATGTCGCGAATCCATAAGATTTCCCCCGTACCAAAAGTAGCACAACGCGCCTAAAGAAATTTTCACTTCAAAAGCTATCGGGCATGATCGGCTGGTTTCTGTTTTGTAGAATATTGTCACGCATGTTTTAATAACAGAGACAGCGACAGGTCGACCATTAGTGGTTGCCACAAACTACGGATAAGGTGTTCATACAATCTGTATGGAGTCGCCGCACATTCGGCGTTTGAGTCGCGTCCGAAACACTCGCTACTTGTAGCCGCGCCTAGTCACCGGGCGTAAGCGCCGTAAGCGCACAGTCAACCACTAGTCTCCAGCCACTTATTCGTTCACACGACACGGAATTAGTGGCTGTGGCCACGTCTAGTAGTGGGGCTGTGGGTTTGTTAGGTTTAAAGAATTTGTTTTACTCATTATTGTACATTCACTTACAACAACGACCAATTAGGTATATAATAAAATTATGAACTAGCTGCTATATAAATTCAAAATCCAAGTATTAAATATTTATAAAACAAAATATGATATCAATGTCCTTGTAAATATATTGAATGATTCCAATGCTTTAATGTCATATGCATTATAAATCTGCGCTCCCTCAAAAGATATAATATTTGTTCTTGGCGTAGACAGATGAATATTTCGTGCATTTCTGGTCACTTCAAAATTGCGTTTGTTCCCTAGTGTGCGGCCGCTCTACAATTCCCACTCGACTAAATATTAGTATTGTCACCAGGACGGCGGCGGCGGATGCACAATAATGCACACGGACCATGGCGATCTGTACGAGATAGCGAGCGAGCCGCGACGGGAGCGCGCGGTCAAGAAGCCGCAGATCACTCTCATACCGTGCAGGATGTACAACTCAGACAAGCCGGTAGGGTGGCCCGCGGGAATGTCTTTGATCAGCACCGGTTTAGCCCGTGTATATTTTCGAACAAAAAAAATAAGCCTATATTACTTATGGAAATGTCAAACATGGTAGACATGAAACTACACTATCTTGAGAACAGTAGTTGGCGAGGAACTAGCGGAACGAATGTGGAGTCAGTCTGAAGTGCATCTCGATTGCTAACGAAGAGTCATCTGTAACTGTAAAATTCAACAGTGACTCTTTGTGCTGGAACAACTGCCCCTCGAGATCTGTATTATACTATCGCTTGAGAAAAGTCTGGGAGGGGAAGCCAGCTACGTGTCTAGTTATGAACCGGCCAACCGCTTTATTTGTTATATTATCTCCCGCAGGCCCCGTTCACCGTATCAGTGTCAGTGTCGGCTCTGATCAGCATGGACGCGCAGGCGCACACGTCGCGCGGGGAAGTCATGGGGCTGCTGGGCGGGCGGCGGGAGGCCGGCCGGTTACTGGTGACCACATACCGCGCAGCCGCCGCCGCCGCTACCGGGACGCACTGCGACATGTGTCCGTGTATGTGAGGGGACCTTCTATACAGATCTATAAAAATAATAGATGTTTACACTGTGCGCACGTAGAGGGAATAACGCGTTGTCATTAGGCAAGACCAAGCGTCTCCGAAGCGTGAGTTTTGGCCTACGCTGCGTGCGTCTGGTCGTGTATTTATTCGTCTAACAAAATATATACTAATTTTGATGTTTCACATCTACCGGGTGTCCACTGACACACTCTTCTTTTTTTAAAAGCAAGCTGCTTTCTTTATGACCTAGAAGCAAGTAACCTCAATAAATGGCATTTAATTTTTCTTTTCCGACAGTATCGCAGGCCCGCGCCGCCGAAGAGATCCTTGCGGCCGGCGTTTCTGTCGTAGGCTGGCACCACTCGCACGGCACCTTCCCCGCCTCGCCGTCCCTGTTGGACTTGCGGACGCAGCACGCGCTCCAGACAGCACTAGAGAGACCGGACACGCCGTTCTTGGGGCTGATCACCTCGCAATACTGGCAGCCTGGACGGAACGCCTCGCAATACAAGTGGGTAATGGTTGGGGCATTTTTTTGTAACCTCAAATAAGCGGCACATAAATTACCACTTGTATCATTATTTTATACACATGTATGAACCGTAATTTTTTTTAAATACAATCTCAAATAACTAATGTTTCAAATCGGTTCGTTAGTTTTATTTTTTACAACCGAACTCACACTAGTTACATTCTCTCTTTATAATACCAGTAATATTAAAAGTACACACAATCGCCAAGCATGTATGAAAGGTATGATGAATATAAAAGAAACGAAAGAGGTGTGTCAGGATCGTAACAAATGGCATTCGATTGTCTCTGCCTACCCCTCTTGGCGGTATGAAAGGCGTGATGATAGATAGATAGATTGTTTTTAGATGCATCAGAGTCGAGATGGAGACAGAAGAAGTAGGCTACCAGTTGAAGAGCCGCCTCGATGCGGACTTGTCGCCGTCTGATGTCCCGCGATACTTGGTACAGTTGCGGTCTCTACTGCGCGACCACTGCGACGCAGATGTGTTGCGTGTTGACGTGGCCAACGATGTGTGTGTGCAAGCTGGCATTACTTACTTGAAAAAGGTAGGTGGGGCAAGGGGGACTGGTTTGTATGTTAGATTAACTTTTCCTAACTGAGATTGTCTAAGGGGGCTGATCGGTGGTACCAAATTATTGTAATATCATCCGAATTCGGTATGTAAAGTAAAAGTTAACGTATGCTGAATCCAAAACCGTTTCGAGATATTGGTTTAATAATCCGCATTTTTCAATTTATGACTCATAAAATCGTGAGATTGTCTTTATTTTTTCTAAAACAATAATTTACTTATGAATGACGTCATTGTAATGGCTAAATAAAAGCAAAATAAATTGCGACGATAAGAAGAAAAATATTCACTTGTCAACCAATGTTACCCTGTTAGTAGATATACTACAATTTCAGTAGTTTACTATTTAGGAAGAATGTTTAAGCATTTTTTATGGTAAGATATTATTTGACCTTTCTATATATTTTGTATCACAACAACTATGTAAACTATGGTATAAAAGCCGGAAAGATGTTTTAATATGTTTTATGTAGGAGTGGTAGGTTTTGGTACATTTTGTAGGAGAAACTACATTTGAGAACGGCAACACTATTGTTTGTTAAATGTCAAAGTCAAAGAACACAGATGTTCTTTTTTCTGTACTAACATCTCAAAGGTTTTGAACTATTTAGCCGACATAATGACGTCATCAGTGCCAAAACTTTGATAATTTATTATAAAAAAACTACTGCATAGAAAACAAAAATATTCAAATTAGTTTCTTAAAATAGTTTAATCTTTAAAATAAAATTTAAAAATCGTACTTAGTTTTTACTTTACATACCGAATTCTACTTTCAAGATTTGTTTACAAGGTAAAACTAATATTAAGCGTGTAAAAATATAGCTCAACGTGTGAGACATTGTATCTCTATGGGACATGCATCTCCTTCCACTATCTCGCTCTAATTTGATTCCTAAAATTTTGTTCGCAGTGCTTATCGAGCGTCGCCTGCCATTTACGTTCAGCAGGCTATGAGGAGAACGATCTAGTGACGACAGAATTACTGCGCGGTCTACCGGACGTGTTTAGTTAACAGGATCTTGAAAGTATATTTATATGAAATGTGAATGGAAATACAAAACGATGGGACGGTCACCCACAAGCCGATTGCATTCACTTTGCTTTGGCAGTTCAATCACGTGATCGGCAGTTCCTGGCCACTCATTTTTCTCGCGGGGGAGGTAAATTTCGTGAAAAAGTGAAACAGGCCCGGCGGAGGGAATGTGCCTTAAATATTAATGCTGCTTTTACGTTTACTCGAAGATAACATACCTTTATTTTTTTAATTAGTAAAACTTCATTCAAATACTTTCAATTCAAATTCTAATTTAGAATTTGGGTGTAAGGAGCCCATTTTAATTATTTAAATCTACCTCGAAATGTAGACTTAGGTATATTTTATATACTGATTTATGTAATAAACAGATTGTACATTGATTTGAACTTATGTTGTAAAGGAAAGTCAGAAATATTTACATGCCTGAATGGTATAGAATGAACGTAAGAATGTTATTGTTAATGTTAAATTTCCACAATATGTAAGTTTGTAAGAAGACAGTCAATTGATTAGTAGTTACGTCTTTTGCCCGCCAGGTGGCAGAAAGAGAGGTGCGTTGGCCAGCAAATGAAATGGTCGCTTTGTTTTAACTGTGTAATATTTTAATTCTGTTTAATTGTTTAATTGTGTCCAAAGTGGAAATTAAAGACAGTAATTAGTAAAGACGTTAATTTTATTCAATCCATCATCGTCTCTTTACAAGTGGCAGCCCAACTAGTGGCCAATAAAAGTTTCGAACCAAAATAACGAATTTTTACGAACTCTTAAATTTTGTTTCTAAAATATATTCAGTTTTCAACAAGCATCTTGCTGGTTTTATGTGTGACTGTCTCAATCTTCGAGGTGTTAAGTGAAAGTGAAAATGCCAAGAAGAAAAAGTGCGCAAAGTAGCCACGAGGCGGACTTCGAGGTGGAGTCGCGCATGTCAGCGATGTTCGCGTCCTTTGCTAGGGCTCAAGCTGAGTCTAACAGAGAGTTAATATCAGCTATCCTAGCTTCCAAGGATTCCAACAGTGACAGCGGCGCTCCAAGCCTGTCTCCGACATCACACATCGCACCGCCCTCCGCGCTTATGGGAAACTTCGCTAACTGTACAGCGCGTTTCAGCGGGAGAGCTCATCAAGATCCACGTGTCGTGGATGCTTTTATTGATACAATCATAGTATACAAAGAGTGTACAAATATAAGTGACGAGCATGCGCTCCGCGGCCTGCCAATATTACTAGAGGCAGATGCTGCTGTTTGGTACAAGGGAGTAAAGGGCTCCATTTCTTCGTGGACAGAGGCAATACAACGTTTGCGATCCATGTATGGTGCGCCGAAACCTCCCTACAAAATATTTCGTGGCGTGTTTAGTGCAGATCAAGGACATGAGCGCGCCGATATTTATATCAGCCGTCAACGCGCGGAACTCGCGAGTCTACCGTATGTTCTTGATGAACGAATTATATTAGACCTTCTTTACGGCTTGCTAAACATCAATATTCGAAAGCGAATACCTCGAGACCTGGTTAATAGTGTCGACGAGCTCATCGAGCGCGCCAGACAGGTGGAGGACGAGTTCGACGAAGCAGCGTCGGTGCCTGATCAGGGACAACGGGAGCTTCGTGCCGGCCGGCATGAGCCGCGCTCTACGGCGGCGCCTGCGCCGAGCACCTCACTCCGGTCACCTGTGTTTCACGGGTCAACGACTGCTCGTAACTCGGTCGAGACTCCGCTTCGGTCTTCGACGTGTGAAGTTCCTCGGGCGACACAGTGTAACCAAGTAATTCAACCTCTTCAAGGTAACAAAAGTTATTGTGTTTATTGTCGTAAAAGTGGTCACGCTCGCTCTGAGTGTCCGCGACTTAAAATTAAAAGTGATAGTGAAATCAAGTGTTATGGTTGTGGTGCTAAGGGCATCATTCGTTCTAAGTGTGCTAATTGTAATGCTGGGGACAGTAAGCCTAAAGACACTAGTAATACATTTTATTCTTGTAATTTTCATTCTTTGGACAAGTCTTTGAGCGATGATACCTACCCATTTACAGATCTTAGTCATGAACCTAATTTTATAAATCGTAGTAACGATCGTAGTTGTACATGTTGTAACAATATGTCTGTAAATCGTAGCAATCGTAGCCCAAAGAAGAGACCGTTTTCGTTTAATACAAATTTGTCAAAGATTAAGCAAGGTCATCTGTCAAAGATCACCGAGTTGTGTACTAACACTTTTGTACCTAATGGGAGTTTGCCTCTCAGAGGCAAGTCGCCTATTCAAAATTGTAACAAGCTACCATTAATGAAGGTTGCCTTTGCGTCTGACTCCAACAGTAACGGCACCAGTAACCGACCTATTCTCAATGTCGAGATTAATGGGGTTCGTGGTACCGGTTTAGTGGACACAGCGGCCAAACGATGTATAGCTGGTTATAGTTTGTATACGTTGCTACGCGATCAAGGTCACCCGTTTCGTAAAAGTAATTTTCGTGTAAAATTTGCAGACGGGATTGTGCGCGATATGAATGTCAAACTTGTTGACGTCGACGTTAAACTTGAGGGTAAGGTTGTACCAACTACCTTCATTGTTTTACCTAACGCCGTAAATAATGAAACACTTTTTGGTATCGATTTTTTATGTAGTGCTCGTATTGTTCTTAACTTACACGCGAACTCATGGTTTATGACTGATCACCCGCAGGCTGTGTATCCTTTGCAAGGCGAGAAGTCAAGCGTCAAGGTGAGTTGTGCAGCTGCAGACGTGATTCGACCTGATGAGGGGGCGATGCTGTCGTCAATGGAGCGAACTGCATTGTCAACCTTAGTTCACGAGTACGAGGACATCTTTGGTGAAGGGGGAGGAGCGACACCTTTCGCCGAGCATACCATCGATACAGGTAACCATTTTCCTAAGACTACTAAAGACGAGACCCGTCGTGTGGGGGAAGACTATTCACCTGGTGACCTAATCCTTCTACGTAGCCATGTTTTGAGTAATGCCGGTAAGGGTATAACCTCGAAACTCGTCCCAAGAAGAGATGGGCCCTACTGTATAAAAATGAAGGTGAGTCCCACCACTTACTTAATTTCGCATCGTGAAGCTCCTGATGAATCGATCGGTAAGTATCACGTGTCCGATCTTACTCGCTACCATGCACGTGAGTGTGAGGGTGATCAGTCCAAGCCACGACCCGTCAACCCAAAACGGAAACGCGGTCGACCTCTAAACTATTAGATTATGTTTAAGTTCCTTGTTCTAATTGTTTTTTGTTATTGTTAATTGTTCTTACTGACCTTCTCTTTGTGTTACTTTTGTGTTTGTTTGACCAAACTGGTGGTCCTATATTTGGTCAAAAGGGGGAGTATGTAAGAAGACAGTCAATTGATTAGTAGTTACGTCTTTTGCCCGCCAGGTGGCAGAAAGAGAGGTGCGTTGGCCAGCAAATGAAATGGTCGCTTTGTTTTAACTGTGTAATATTTTAATTCTGTTTAATTGTTTAATTGTGTCCAAAGTGGAAATTAAAGACAGTAATTAGTAAAGACGTTAATTTTATTCAATCCATCATCGTCTCTTTACAAGTTATATTTTAGTAAATAAATATATTATTATTATACACTATTATTTTTCATTACAATTTTACAATAGTTAATATTATAAACACGAAGGTGAGTTAGTTTGTCCTGTCACGTCAAAACAGAGCAAGGAATCGACCCGCAGCCTAATTGCGTAACTTTGATAGTGATCCAATCACTATCATTTTTTTACAGATAAAGGTCGAATTTAGCCCCGCACTTTTCGAAATGTGTATTTTCGTTAATTGTGCTGCGTTTGTGCCGTACTGTGCCGCAAAAATTAGCTCAATATCTCAAACAGTTTTTGAGAAAAAAAATAAAAACAATTAAAAACGTGAAATTTTCGTTTTTATTTTCTTTCTCAAAAACGGTTTGAGATATTGAGCTATTTTTTGCGGCACAGTACGGCACAAACGCAGCACAATGTAGCACAATTAACGAAAATACACATTTCGAAAAGTGCGGGGCTAAATTCGACCTTTATCTGTAAAAAAATGATAGTGATTGGATCGCTTTCAAGTTACGCAATTAGGCTGCTGTTTCGTACCACTTACAGAAATAGTTGGAGCCCTCCAGCCAGAAAGTGACATTATAGCTACTTTTTATTGATTGAGGTAGGGTTGGAGGGTTGCCACTCGCAAAAAAATCCAAGAGGTAATCGCGATGATTCTCGTGACATGATGGGGAATCCGGTTTAATCCCGCCCGCGCTGTGATTAATAAGACATATTACAGTTTGCTTTGCTTTTATATGTTGTGAAATATTGAGTTTTGGAAAATAAACGTCTATAATACATGACATTGTCAAATCATCGATTAACATTGGTGGAGCCAAAATAAAAGAAGAGGTAGGTACACTGGACGTGTTATTTTCGAAATCAAGCCAAAATAGTGATAACGCTTACAAAATATAGGCACTTACAATAATATAATATCACAATTAAAAACCTTATACGACGAAATCGTTGATATTATTTTGCTTTCAGAGCACAATTTTTGAAGTCGGAATAGTTTTTAAGTTGCCAATTCTTGTGTAATTGGTTTCCCGGAAACTGGTCTAACGATTTGGATGAAATTTTGTATTTAGATGTTTCAGTTTCCGAATTTATCTAGATTCTTGAGTAAGCAGGAAGCCTAAAGAGCGAAAGTAGTATTGCTAAGTCTGTCTCAACCAATGATATACTATATAAACTGAGGTAGATGCGTGATTGACGATCAAGCTATAGCAAGGCAAATGAGAGGTAAGTGTCCCACTATAAATTTGGTCGCGCACAGTCACGCACAATCCTACGACTAGTGTACATGTCTCTTTTGAGTAGAATAATCCGCAAAAACATCAAGAAAAATGACATCTTGTGTGTTCCGCTTTTGCAGAAATTATACTGCAACTGTAAAGGATAGAAATGATATCCCATTTCATTGGTAAGTACAGAAATTTTATAATTATGGACATAACAATATTTTATTAATAATAATGCGCTGTTGCCAGTTCGCCGCTTGCCTGAGCGAGACGAACGATGCATTTTGTATGAGAGTGATAGAGAAGACAAAACGAAATGGCCGCGACAGACTCAGCGACTGATTATGGGGATAGTTGGTAATATCGGACCTGTCAATAAATTACATGAACCTATTTAAAAAAAATATAATTTTATTAAATGTACGGAAAATGTAGATACATAATTATATTTACATTATTATAAATTTATATATTATATTATTGTTGTATGTATAGTATTATGATCTTATTGTATTTATTTATCTTTTAGTCTCCCTAGAAGCGGATTAATAAGAGAAAAATGGATAGAGATAATCAGAACCCAAAGACGAGAATATGATTGGTTGCCAAGTTTTTACTCTAAGATTTAGACACAACCAGCAGTTTTGCGAAGTGGACATATTTTCACATTCTTTGTATATATTTAGGAAAAATATCTGTAACATTCTAAATAGTAGTTAATTGTAGTAAACTTTTTTTTGTATTATTTGTTATTTCTATATTTTTTAGAATTTGCATAAAAATATCTTGTTTTGAATGTATGTATAAACAATACGTTTGTATAAACAAACGTCACTGACTATATGACAGTTATTTTTTTAATATGTATCTATGTTGAGTAATCTTTGTTGTATAGTTGTTTGTTGTCCAGAATAAAAAAAATAAAAAAAATTTTTAAAGACTTAATTTTAAATTACACTACATAATTCATAAATACATATTAATATAGCCCCATATATGTTAAATTATATTTTGTTATTTGTTTTCTTCTTAATTTTTTTTTCTCAGTTATCAAGTTTTATTTATAATTAGTTTTAGTTACTTACTTATTTAACATTATGTTTATAACCAATTTGTAAAATTGAAATAAAAGTTACTTAGAAAAAAAAAATACATAAATAAGTAGCATACTAATATCCTATACCAAGCCATAATCTACCTCTATGCTAAATTTCATTTAGAACTGTTCAGCCGTTTGAGCGTGATTGAAAGACAAATAGTCTATTTGTTGTAAAGTCATTGATTATTACATTATATTTATTAGTAAAATAAAAGTTTTTTAATTACATATTGTATATTTTATTATTCCAAAAATATTTCTAAGTAAAATATTGAGTGTTCCATTTAGACAATCTTCCCCTAGTTCCTCCGGAGAAGGGCACGCGTCGATGACGTGTCGCAACTTAAAACATATATTTATCTCTTTTTAACAAATGGATTTCGGTATTGAGCTGTGTTTCTCTATCCCTTTCATCGCTTGAATATATAAACGTAAGTAATTAATAGGTAGCTACAGTATTGTTCAAGCTGTTTATTATCTGCATTTAGTATGGGTATAACGTGTCTACTTATAGTACGTCATTGGTCTCAACACATAGTTTTTGTATATATAAAATGTACATTTAATTTATCCAAAATATGTCCCTGAACAAGCTTTTCACCTATCAAAAAAAAATGGTGAAAACACAAAAAAGCACAGTTATTATAAGAAAATATATTTTATTTATAAAAATATAACTTTATTTAAGTACTTACATTTTATAATAAATATGATAGAAATTGAAAGCTTAACATAATATTAAGTGGGTTAACATGATATTAGGACCTCTTGTAATGAAGAGACAATATCAGACACATACTTGTAAATAAATGCTATTAATAACCTAAATGGTGGTGACTGACGTGATATGCCACTCCCTCACAAAAAGTCCCATCCTAATAACATTCAAACCGAATTATAGATACAGTAATCTCAAAAAATATACAAATTACCCTGTTTAATTATCTTGCCACAGCAAAAGAGAAACCTACTAGCATAAAATAATATTAAAATTTTATTTATGATTGTTAAAATGGACCAAGAGTATAAAAAGTTAAAAACCACACCTATAACACTGGTGAAACTTAAAGCTTAAGGTGGCCACACATTCGTACAATTCCCGGCGCGTCCCCGTACTGTCCACCGAAACCGATTGCAAATAAGACAAGTCTAAAAAATTAACTTTACACAGCAGTTTATTAAGGAATGTTAATTAAAGTGTTCATAAAGTAAGCATCTAATAAATTGAGCCAGATTGAGCGCTAAAGTGACGACAAATTGTCTAACCATGTGACACTTTTCATTTCAACGACTAGACCCGTGTCCTCAACCATAGAGACAAAAGTAGAAATACGACGTTCTTATATAAAAAAAAAACTTATTATACAATTATATAAAAATGGCGCCCATAAAAAAAACAGTGACAGTGGTTTTCTATTAAGGGCCGTTGACCTTGGTCATCCTTTAACTATCAAAACGATGGCAAATCTCAGTTAATCCTGGAAGAGTTTATTTATACAACAACAATCCAATTTAAAATAATAACTATCAATTGTGTGGTAAGGAAATATTGTATAAAAAAACTCACCTTTTTGCCAGATACAAGATGACTGAGAGCAACGATCCTAGGCCCCAAACAAATCTGTCTTTTTATTTCTCAAAAAAAATGGCAAATCTCGAACAATTGTTGAGTCTATTTCTAAATTTATATTAAAAAATTATTTAATTAAATTAAATAAACATTAATTCACGTGTAAGAAGCGAAACTTCTTTGGTTTATTATAATTAAGAATTAAATAAATATGAATTCTTCTAAGTAAATTTCCTCAACCCTGACTGTAGTAATTATTATTTAATCTATGCCCGGACTAAAGAAGTTTCACTCCAAAAACCCATCCTCTTGGAGCTCCATCCACCCTACGTATAAAAGCCCGCTATCAACGGTATAATAAGCAAGAATATTTTCATCGATAATTCTAGTTTTGCCATATTTTTGCTGTCAGTCTGGTATGGGGCCTTAAATGTAAATATTTAAACGTATCACAGAGCGTCGTACTCCTTGAGTAGGTAATGACCGATCAGTCGTTTCTGTATATCAGTGACTCCGCCGTAGATTTGAGTCCCTCGTGCATCCCTAAAATAAAAAAAATTAACATATTGTATTGACCGCATGTCATTAGAGAAGAATGCGAAGTGAAAGAAGATGTTGGGACTAAAATGAGGATAACGCTGGTTTGGACACGTTGAAAAAAAAAATGCTGGCAGAGAACGACCTAGGTGTACTTTTATCGAACATACAAAATTTATTGATCGATGGCGATATTAAAAGTACACACAATCGCCGAGCATGTATGAAAGGTACGATGTATTAAAAAAAGCGAAAGAGGTATGTCAGGCCCGTAGCAAATGGCATACCCCTCTTGAGATAAAAGGCGTGATGATAGATAGACCCAACAGCTCACCAAGTCGGGGGTTTTTTTAATTAAACATTTTTCTTATGTTTAGTAATAAAAAAAATAGTCAACATTTCGCACCTGTAATGCCTCTCCGCCGCATAGTGTGTGGACAGTCCATTGCCCCCCAGTATCTGCACACAGTGGTCGCTGACTATCTGCGCGTGTCTGCTCGCCACGTACTTGGCCATGGCACTGTTCTTGGTGCGAAGGTCGACGGCAGCGCGGTATGTCAGGAGACGGGCAGACTCGATCAGGATGCTCATGTCTGTTAGGCGGTCCTGGAAATCACTACATATTATGTATGTATATCGCAAAAACTACTTAACGGAAGGTTTACGAGTGTTAAACATGGACTTATCATGTTTAGGAGCTGAGCATGAACAGTATAAGTTAATCAAGTCGGGGAAAGTTAGCCCAGCGAGTTTTCATGGCGTGAGCTGTCTAATCCGTCAGAGATATAACAAAATTATGTAGGAAAGAATTGTGTAGAATAAAATGATCTACAAAAAACTCTAGCGTAGCGTTATAAGCGACTTTATTCAAATTGTTGTAAACCCATATTGTACCCGTGCGAAGCCGGTGGCGGGGTTGAGCAATATAACACATTGACGAATTATGCGTGTGTTAGGCGTGCGTACACTATTTATTTTAGCCAAACGAGACGAGATAACACTGCCCTTCCCTCTCTAGCAAGTGTAATCTTATCGGCTGGAAAGAGATATCAACAATGACGTTTACGATTATACCCAGGCTGGCGCAACTTAGAACAAAAAATAGGGCTAGGAAAAATGAGCCAATACTAATAGCGTCGTATCGCCATCTCTTTCACTCCATTCACAGATGACAGAGATAGCAAATATTTCTATACCAATCCACAGTACATTAATCCTTAATGCATGGATTATGCATGATTAAAGAACATAGTGATTGCTACTTACTCTATGAATATACCTTCTATAACAGGGGGTGAGCATATATTTGACGAGACATCTTTCGTGTCGGCCGAAAGGTCAAAAACGTTTATGTGCGTACAAGAGCCAGCCACGGAATGCACATGGCCGAGACGTTCCAACCCTACAATGTGCGGGCAAATTCTGTGTAGGTACTTGTCTTTGCCCGACCCAGCAAATTTGCTCGGCATTCTAGTGTTGGACAATCTCGGACCGTGCATTCCGTGGCTGGCTCTTGTACAGAGATAAACGTTTTTGGCCTTGCGGTTGACACGAAAGATGTCACGTCAAATATATGCTTACCCCACAGGATGTGTTTGTTCATTTATTTAGTAGTTACTGTTTCCTTTTGTTTCAAAGGATGGTATTTTTTTAGCAATTCTATATATAAAACTTATAATAGTAAGTATTGTGTTGTGCGACCTGTAATAGTGTTGTGGCGGCTCGTCGTACATCGCGCTACTGTACCTATATTGAAACCTGTATCGCGCTAGTGAAAATATTTAATAGATTGGCATATATACAATTTTCCAGCGACATACGTTGGGAAGTATACCTTTTACTGACAGTCGTCGGATTGTTGTGTATTTCTATATTGGTGACCCCGAATGAACAAAGTCTGTCCAGCCACATCTACATGACCTCGCATCCTACTCCCACTTCTCATTGACTTTTTTTTTAAATTAGCTTAAAGAACAAACCTTGACAGAAGGCAGTCTAGACAACGGTTTTCCAAATGCCACTCGGTCTTTGGCGTGCGCAATGGCGGTGTCCAAAGCGGATTGGGCAATACCTGAAAAACAATATAAAAACTGTTTAGGTTATAATAACTTCCTTAAAAAATAAGAAAAAAACCACAAAAACAAGTAGCGACCGTAACAAAATCCGTTCAGTAGTTTTAGCGTGATAGAGGTCACAGACAGACGATGCGACGGGGGACTTTGTTTTATAATATGTAGTGATAACCCGCGACAAAATTAAAAAAGAAAAGTATGGGTATCATTTTTAACAGAAAATAGCCTAGATTACTCCTTGCAACGTCCTCTACCTGCCCGTCGAAATCCGTTCAGTTGTTACCCAGTCAAACAGGTGATTAGATTTTGGTATCTTGCAAAATTATCTTAAATTTTATTTATTAGTGATTCTTGAAGATCCTCATCTCGAATCGCTATACAAATGACAGCAAGCTCTTGGGGAATGCTCCGAAGAGTTACACGGCCTTATTACTCCTTCCCCATGTTTTAGGTGTTTAAAATGTCTAGGTGAACGCAGCGCGTGAATACATAGTAGGCATACGTGCATTCTGGACGACGCGCGGTAACCCACTGTATGGGCACGTCCAGACCGGCCGGCAGATGTACTTGTAGCTTCGTATCTAAAGTAAGGAGTGCACTAGGCCTGCTAAGAGGTTCAGAGACTCCTTAATATGTCGTTCCCAGAAGGTCCTTCAAGATAAACGTGATAAGGCATCTCTACAGGCTGGCATAGTGAATGTTGCAGTAGTTGCTCTCTTTTTTTTTTTTTGAGTTGCCTAACAATAACAAAACGTACCGACAGCATGTGCTGATATCCCGACCCGAGCAACATCCAGCTGCGCCATAGCTATCTTGAACCCCTCCCCCTTCTGCCCCACCAGGTACTCCTTGGGTATTCTGACATCTTCTAGTACCACGTCGCAAGCTGTCATCGCTCTGTAGACATTGGAAAATATAGTGTTATACTACAACTTGATGGGGTAGACAGAGATAGATTTGGACATGTAACAGCGACGCGACACTTTGTCCTACTTTGTTTCTATTTGGACATTTATCTTTCTAACGGTGTAGATGATGTCGCGCGTGTCATGCTCGCGCGGCTGATATGCATATATTTGTCCATATCTGTACCAGGCCTGTGTCACTTCGCAATAGGCATGATGACTAAAAAATTCTAATTAGTCCGTCAGTTAGATTATCAGAAAATATTGTATACATATTTTTTCTTTTGTCAATTAAACAAAAAATGATGAAGATATAGCCCGCTAAAATTCCGCGTGATGTCACATTTGAGTACACTTTTGACCTAGAAGTGACGTCACCGGCCCCCACTCCCAAACTTTGACGGGCTTTATCTCTGTAATTTTTTGTTTGATTGACAAAAGAAAAAATACGTGTCCAATATTTTTTGATAATTTAAATGTCTGACTAACTAGAATAATATTTTGTTTACCCTGTCATCTTCGCTATTAGAGACATATTGGCTTCTGCGTGACCATCCAATCGTTTTGTATTTTCATTTTCATTAGAATTTCAAATAAATGTTCTAAGAGAAACTTCTTTACGTTATTATTACTATTGTTTCTTCGTTTCTTCTGTGCCTGTACAACTGTACACCAACCATGAGTTTTTAAATAAAATATATAAGTATTGTTAACTAGGTTTGTTTCCCGGGGAAACCGAAGAAAGTTTAAAACACTAAAAAAAAAAGTCAAAACAGAGCAACGGATCGACGAAATTTGCACAGAGATAGTTGGGGATAAATTTTTATGTCACATTTCAAGAAATTCCACTGGCAAGAAGCTAACTTTTATAAGTTTAGTTTACGGGTTGTCTTACCGCTCCCGACAGCGTGTGCCCCAGGGGTCCTCCAAGGTAACCAGCGGAAGATGAAGTCTAACCTCCTTTGACTGATGGTGTTTGTAACGCTATATCAAAGTGGCCAGTTCAGTTCTATTGATACATAGAGTACTAAGCCTGTGGAGGGGCCATAGACGGGCTCCCCCTTTCGCCATTTTTTCCCCCTTTGACCTAATTGCGCAGTAATAAGTTACTCAAACTACTCAAAGTATTGTTCTATTCTATTCTTTTTCAAAATGGCTCCATCAGGGTTTTGATGATTCCGCCAATGTCAAGTAATATAGACGTCACAGTAACAATAAGCCGATTGATCGGTAGGTAGAATGCTCCCGCCGGCCGCAATATGTCCTATTAATCACTGACTAATCACAACTATTACAGCGCGGGCGGGATTAAACTGGATTCCCCATGACGTCCTGGTGGACGCGTGCGTATATCACAAAGGCGTCACGTGGAATCCCTCAAAGTATTGATATGACCAAAATGAATGAGAATGTCATCATACATTACATTTTTTATATTGGTATAGCAAAGGTAACTATTCCATTCAGCCATTTGTCGAATACAGAGTCAAGTAAAATCTTACCTCACACCCATAAGAGGTTCTTTCTTTCCTCTAAACACCCCCTCAGTCTCCATAGGCACAATGAAACCTGAAAAAAAAGCAAATATACATTGTACAGTTCATACGAAAGGGTTGCCAAAAGTACAAACTAGCCCTAGACGCATAGAGTAAGTAGCAATCACTTTAATAAGAGTCGGGACTGCCATACATTGAAATGAATCAAACTTAGGGCTGAAAGGTACTGCCAACCTAACAACATCGTACTGTGGATTGGTATAGAAATATTTGCTATCTCTGTCATCTGTATATGGCGTGAAAGAGATGGCGATACGACGCCATTAGTATTGGCTCATTTTTTCCTAGCCCAAATTTTTTGTTCTAAGTTGCGCCAGCCTGCCTAGACGCAGAAAAATACAAGTACCTAAGCTTTGACGAGTTTATTTTTCAGGGGATACTCCACCGTCCCCTTTTATAAAAATAAGCACCAAAGAAAAAAGACTATATTTAGCTGCAAGTAAACTTCTAAAACAACAGATACCTACATCTGCTAAAGAAGTGACACATCTAGGTCCATTAAGGGCAGCAACAAGCTTGCTACCTGTTCTGTTCAATATGAACAATATATAAAGGCTATGAAGATTTGAGTACATATTTACCACATACAAGCCATGCCCTTGTGTCGGAGCGCTCTATCGAAGGTCGCGAACACGATCATCGCCTGACCCTCGAGTGCTGATGTCACCCAACTTTTTTTCCCATTTAAAACCCAATAGCCACCATCCTCAGTGGCTGTTGTTTGAATATTCGCCACGTCGCTGCCAGCACCTGTTGGTGATAAAAATAAGGTGTTTGCCATTTTTAATATGCAGCATTTGGGGACATGCTGCTGACGTGGCTTCAATTTTTGTAGTCCAGAAGCGGTCTGGTGTTATTTTTCTCATCTTTCTTCACGGGTTGCCTTACAGCTCCCGAAACCGTATTGTGGTCCAGGGTACCCAGCAGAAGTCTCCCTCTATTAGCCGATGGTATTTGTGAGGCTATACCTAACGAGTGGCCAGTTCTGTTGAGGTATATTTAGATGGTAAAGCCTCTAAGTGTGGTTTGTCGGTACCTATGTACATAAGTTTTTAATTATAAAAACCCATTGAGGCAGTCTGCCCAATAATACCAGACGTCTTAACCAGTCCGCCACCCATGCAACTTTTTTTTCCTGTGGCCGGAACGGTATGAAATACGATTCGGCTACAAAAAGAATATTCTATTCCATTGTTTAAAAAAAATTGTGATATGCATAATATTAATACGAGAAATAAGGACAAATCGACTGCACGAAATCATGCTTTTACAATAGGATCTTCATTTATTTTAAAGCGTCTGATTTGGAGGATGGATTAAATAGAATATGTATGAGTTTAGCCTTTTTTAGTGGTCTATATACTTACTCTGTTTAGGCAACTCTGTCTAACGTTTTTGCACGTGATTGGGCAGATTTTATGTGATAATTCACGTTATTGGTTAAACAACATTTTTTATCATGCCAATCAGGCTAATGACGTGCGACTACGTAATATCAGTGCTAGGTCGTTAAAATTATTATAGATTTCCGACTCAGGCTTCGCCCGTGGATATTCTCGATCAAAATCAAATATAGCCTGTCACTCAGGGATATCGTACCTTTCTATTTGTGAAAGAAGTTTTACCTCTTAATAGTATTAGTATAGATAGGTAATTTAAAAAAAAAACTCTGTAGCATTGAACATTTTTTTTGTGAATTGGTACCTCAGAATAACTATCATCACGCCTTTTGTCTCGTGAAGGGCAGGCAGATAATCAAATTACATTTGTTACGATCCTGATTGATTGGCTTTAGTCGAGGAATTAGGTAGTTTTTTCGAGAAATGTCAGTCCTATGATTTATAGGACTTGAGCAAAAGTTGGTGCCAGCACGCTCTCATGAATTATGCTGCCTACACAAGATTCCAAGTCTTCAAAACTCACCAGGCTCACTAAGCGCAAAGCACCCGATAGCATCTTTTTTTCTTAAAAATTGCTCCTTCTGCTTATTCGTTCCTATATCATTGATCAGAGCGGCGTATAACAGATTGTGTATGGACACAACCATGCCCGTACTAGCGCAGCCCCGGGACAGTTCTTCCACAGCCAAAGTTATAGAGAGAAGGTCTAAGTCCAAGCCGGAGTATTCTTTGCTGACCCCAGCACTCATTAATCCAAGGTCAACTAGCTTCTTAATCTGGAATTTGGTAAAAAAAATATCTTCAGACCTTCAGTGAATGATACAAATCTTGAAATCAAGCTTAAAAAGTTGAACTGATGAAGCTTACCACTTTTAAAAAATGGAGTAGATAGAAATTAGGTCTTATAAGATTTCTTTCCTTCTTCTCATAATGGACAACATTTCATTTTTCGTAAGGTACCAAAATTCGAAAACCGTTTGGAGATTACATGCTAGAAAGCCTATTTTTCATTTTTTTTTATTTTTTATATCCTTTAATTTTCGAGTTATTTTAAAAATACTGAAATATTGAAAATTAAGGATTAATAGGTGCCCTAATCTGTGCTAACCCTCTAATTTAAAAATACTAATGTCTGTGGCAGAGTTGAACTCAGGTGTTGCCCTCTATTAATTTTACCCATTTTTATTCCATTTAAAGCTAAATGAATAATTATTCTTTAAATATAATTATAAAAATACTTCTTTTTTATAATATTTTTTGGAAGTTTTGCTAGTTTCGAATGGGCTATCACAGGAAATATATTTACGAGTGAAACCGCGGACAAAAGCTAGTATTATTATATACATTATGAATAATGTTGTAGGCGATTTGAGTTCCGGCTACGGCAACACCTATTTGGAACACGGTATATTATACTCTTTGCATTTCTATAACGTATACTCTGTGGCTTGACTGACACTATCTGTCACTTTCTTTGGGTGACAGTTTATATTTCTTAATTTTAGTCCTAGCTATGGTTTTTAGTTTATAAGTCCTCAGAATTTATAAAAATTCATAATTAAATTAAAAATATAAAAACTCAACCAAAAATAAAATAGAAAAATACGTGTAACTTATTTTTTAATATATTTTTAATTAAAGTAATAAAAATGGGTGATTAAAAAAATGAAATGTTGTCCATTACATAACAGATATTTGTTAATCTATATTCTATACTAATATTATAAAGAGGTAAAATTTGAGTTCAAGTATTAACTATAAAATAGGACTTCAATGTCCTTTTATAGTAGTTTATGATACGGGATCATAATAGGGGTAATTAAAACACTAGTGGATTTTTTTAATAGCATCACTTTATCTAATCCCATGCAATAGTACAAAACAAATTGAACCAAGATATTTTTCTTAATCAACAAATTGGCGGCAAATCGCGGTTACCTACTTTCTGCGCATGCGCGTTAACTGTCAAGTGACTCCCACATGGGAGTGTCGATATTTTCATAGAGTTTAATGTGGCTGCATAACACATATCCTTTGTCCTTTCTGCATTTAAAAAAAAAACATTACGATATCGTTTTTGTATGAAAACTTCGGTACTATAATACATTATAGCAAGGAATATAAGTGAATGTAAAATCATTATGAAGTATAATTCGATTTTGTAATAGAGATTTTACGTTATAAGAGTAGATAAAAGATATTGAATGATTCCAATGCCTTAATGTCATATGGAAGAGCATTATGAATCTGCGCTCCCTCAAAAGATAATATTTATTTTGCCATAATTTGTTCTTAATAAACTCGAAAACTACTGAACCAATTCAAAAATTCTTTCACTAATAGAAAGCTACGATATCCCCGAGTGACATAGGCTATATTTTATATTGTTTGAATATATCCAGAGCCGGGAGCGGAAATAATGAATAATCTCAAAAACTAATGAACCGATTCTATAAATTCTTATATAACATAATTTTTAAAAACATACATGATTGGATGGAAACCGGCCATCTTTATCGCACTGGGCGGCTGCAGGCTTCAAATGTTCGAGTGCAAACTTTCTGCACAACTCCTGTATAGCCAATTGCTGCTCCGTCAACTGCACTGTGAAATTCCTTCTGCATTGTGTGGGCAGTAGCTTTGCATATTTGGCTGTAGATACAAAAAAAAAATAAGAGGTAAAAAGCAAAGCCTAGCAATTATAGCTAGGTGGACAAAGATCCTGAGGTGAACCAGGATACTTGGTGGACCAGAATTCTAGGCAGACCAGGATTCTAGGGTAGACCAGGATTCTAAGTGGACCAGGATTCTGGGGTAGACCAGGATTCTAGGTGGACCAGGATTCTGGGGTAGACCAGGATTCTAGGTGGACCAGGATTCTGGGGTAGACCAGGATTCTAGGTGGACCAGGAATCTGGGATAGACTAGGATTCTGGGTGGACCAGGGTCCTGGGGTAGACTAGGATTCGAGATGGACCAGGATTCTAGGGTACACCAGGATTCTAGGTGGACCAGGTGGATAGATAGTCTGGAATAGCACATAGGCTACTTTTTATCCTGGATGAATGTATGGTTCCCATGGGATAGATTCGTTTTTCATGGGATCAATATGATTTTTTGCATATTGGTAGTTTAGGGGTCCGAAAATGACATATACTACTTTTAATACCGCGTATGCGGGCGGGGGAGGGGCAAATTACAGCCACGAGATTATTTCTTTTTGGATTTATTTCCATGCAACACAGAAGCTAGTAATTATATAATACTGTTTTAATTAGTTAGTCATCTCATTGTTATCATATCAAATAGTTTTTTATATTACAATATCTTATCTTTCAATAAGTTTATGTTGTTCACAGATATATGATCCTTCATGTTATCTTTCTCAAGTATTTGTGTGTTGATTTTTCTGTCTCCATCTTGACAAGTTTAGCAATGTCACCCCTCTTATAATATTTTTTGTACACTAAAATTCCCTGTTTCATGGACATTGGACACACACAACACATCACAAACATCCAAGATCCGTAAATAAACAAATATACCTCTCAACACTAATATTATAAACATAAATGTTTGTTTGTATGTCTTTTTTGACTTGGTGCCACAGAGGTATAAGGATCAACATGATCTTTAAGGCATAGCTACATTGTTTACTGTAATAAACTTAAAGATACTAGGTATACTAGTGTGTAAGAAGCATTAAGAATCAGCCAGTACTTGGTGACCTTTGTTTGTACAACCACTCATTGCCGAGAGTGACATAAAAAAGTGACATTTTAAGTATTAAGGATGCATTTACAGAAATTGATAAAATGTTGCATTTTGAGCAGTTATGATGTACCTGTTACGATAATTCTGTAGAATTTTCTACAATGTTATGAAAACCTAAAGATACACTAAATCTGTAAAACATATTCAAATCTTTATTTCAGATATTTACAAGCAACAATATAAAAAAACTAAATAAATCAGGTATGCGTGGAATAGAATAGTGGCAAGAACACTGCATTTCCCCACTGATTCACATGCTGATTTGTTGAGCGAGGAAGTAGCCCGTCTTGTCACCAGAGGAGATGATCAGTCGTGGGGATAAATAAATGTATCTTTAATAAACTTGTTGGCTTTTTTTTGTAATTTACTGTAATGATTTCATAGAACTTTAGATTATTTTATTAATGTACCAGTTAAGTACTACCTACTGGTCTGGCTCTAAGATTAATAATATGCATCAGCGGATATCCAATCATTGATAAAAGTAGGTAGGTACTAATGAAGGTAAGGTATGTGAAAAGTTAAGGACTTACTTACCAGTAAATTTAAGTGAATTCCACATTGCACCAGCCATGGTTTAATCTGTAAAAAGTAATCAGATACTTTGAAAACTCGTATACCAGATAATGTATGATAAATGAGCAAGGCCAACGCACACTTACGTGATAATATGCTAATGTTTATAAAATGTTGGCAACCGGTGTTTCAGCAAATTTGAAATCATCAAATCATTTAAATAATAGATAATCTTATATTTTAAAAGTTTATATACCTACATACCTACTTAAAATTAATTTATATTGAATATTTAGTATAAAAAACTCGTCTTTTTTGTAATTTTAAAATTATGAAATCCATTATTGAATAATTTAAATAAATTTATCATCTAAATTACTGGACTTGTAAATGCTAAGGTTAAGTTAAGCTGTGTGTTGAGCTGGCGTTAACCGAGTTATAATGAGATATAATTTGTTTTAATGAATCGCAGAGCTTTGTTATCGTAATGTAATACAACAATAATCAAAGAATTTAATAACAGAAAACTAAATAATATTAAATTATTTCAAATTGTGTACAACAGCCAGACTTAAGCATGCTTTATAAACGTAAAGTAAACTTCAATATGTGACGTTGGTTTTTTTTAGAAGTAACGGAAAGGCGAAACCGGAATATACGTACAGCCTACGAAATAATCTTTGGTATACATTTTATAGCATTAGGAAGAAAATTCTTCGGTGTCCCATGATACAAAATATATAATTTTACCTATATAAAAATATAGGTTCTTGACTAAGGTTTTTTATTAGGTGTTTATTTCATCAAAAAGCCAAACGCTTGATCATCCTAGGATGAACTAGGATCATGCTATGAAGTATGCCTATGATCAGGATCACATCACTAGAATCTGTGATCTGTGAATCAACGTCATTTTTTACTTGCTCTGTGGTCTTTTTTTTTACTTGCCTGTGGTCATTTTATTTATTTATAATTATTGTGAATAATCTGCAAATAAAGGTGCTTTGTCCAAATTATAAAGGGTTTACAATGACAACACTATTGGACCAGCACGAATCTTCTCAAGAATGGCATCGTGGAAGAGTCGCTCCCGAAACTACGCCTGGCTACATAAATATGCAGCTCCCAGACACTACCCCTGTTTTCTCGAAGCAAAAGATGAATTTGAACCCTTCGGACACAATAACCCATGTCGCTATAGCAAATGATAACTTGGTTCTAGCAATGGCCAATGGAAAACTCTTTCGTTTGGACCTGAAGAATCCTGATCAACACGAAGGTAATTCAGTAATTTATAATTTAATTATTTATTTATTTGCCCCATTGAGATCACAGAAGAAGTATTCATGAGATATAAAGAACAATGTCCCCACTTCCAACTAATATCACTAAATCTTGTCTTTTTAGAAATGCAATTTACAAAAATAGCTCAGCCCAACACAAAGTTAAGTAACTTATTTCTGGATCCAACTGGTCAACATTTAGTCCTGGCCTTTGCCGCACGGAACAGGGATGGTTATCCCGAGTTGATATACAATAACAGAAACAGTTCTAAACTAAAACCAGTGGGTAAGTTTCGGACTTATGAAATCACAGAGATTGGTTGGAACTATGAGAACATATCAGAAAATTGTACTGGAGCTATATTGTTGGGTACTTCTCACGGACACATATTAGAGACAGAGTTTGAAGTGGAGAATGACAAGATGTTTTCTAGTGGCGGGCCACAATATTGGAGGCAGGTGAGGCAATCTGGTCCATATCTTTATCAGCCCCCCTATTCCGTATCTCTGTTGGTAACCATCCACAGATTACTAAATATGCGAGGCCGAGAGTGAGTGTACAGTGCATGCTTGCTCTTCTCGATCTATCATACATTACTAATCTGTGAATGGTTACCAACAGGTTTTTGTTAGCAACCTAGAGTTCTTTAAATAAAATTATAAAGGTTTAACCCAAGACAATACTAAACTAGAACTAGTTTTAAGTTAGGGTTGGTATACAGGAACAGAATGAAATTTGGAGTGTTTGAGGGTTGGGTTAACAAGGTGTTGGATTCCTCTCTCTAATCATAATCTAATAACTCCCCCCTAATGAAGACACTCACCCCGACTAATAAATGCTGTACAAAGTTACACAATACTTTGTCTCTGTCTCTATAATATTGATTGAATGACAGATTAGTTAGAGGGAGACAATACCCTTGGAAAAGTTCTAAATTATTTCCCTTGTTTTTTTTTATTGTAACAAGAAAAAGGTTCTACCACATGCTGTCTTGTGAATTAAGCAATAGTGGTGAGTCTGACTGAACATTGCTTTGAGATTGCCTTTAGAGATGTTTTTCACATGACCCTTAGGATTGTATGTGGATTTGCTTTATAACCCATTTTTGCAGCATTGCAAATCACATACTTAAATAGTCTGTCTTATTTTTCTCAGAACTAAATTCAACATGCCCTTAATTCACAAACTGAGTTGTTTCATCATAATAGGTCCCAAGACTATCACTAAGTCAAAGCAGCAAAAAAAATAGTCTTATGTTTATATCTATATATCCTCCCAAGCTTCATCTGTCATTGAGGCCTGATTAAGCAATAAACATCCAAACTTTTGCATTTTTTTCATGGGTTGCCATGGGTAGTTTCAGAACTTGACCTCTTTATAATATTAGTGTAGCTATGTACTTTAAACAATTTTATTTCCACACAAGCTGCCAAACTATCTTCCGCATTATGCAGGAAGGGACATTGATGAATTGGTAAATAATTTTCTTTATTATCTTAGCCAAGACTAAATTGGAGCCTCACAAATTATTAGTATGTGGGGAAAATTCCCTATTTAGGTTCTTTTATGAGGGAAGTGCTTATGATGTTATTTTATTTTATTACATAGTATTGGTATGCTGTTTTTGTATTGAATTAGTAGATAAGTACTGCCTGATAAGCAATATCAATACATGTGTACTATTTTCCTGCTTTCTAATTTATCTAATATGGTGTGTAAAGTAAAAACTATGGTACAATTTATATATTTTTATTTCAAAGTTTAAGAAACTAATTTAAATTTTTTTGTTTTCTTCGCAGTAGTTTTTTTACAATAAATAATCAAAATATAAAATAGTGTTGCCATTCTCAAATATAGTTTTTTTCCTACAAATTCTACCAAAACCTACCACTCCTATATAAAACATATTAAAACAACAAGAAACAAACACATCATCACTGCTTTTATTAGTCTGCATAGTTGTTGTGATACAAAATATATACAAAGGTCAAAGAATATCCTACCATAGGAAATGATTAAACATTCTTCCTAAATAATAAACTTGATTAGTACTATAAAAACTAGGAAATTGTAGTATAGCTACCAACAGGGTAACATTAGTTGACAAGGAAAATAATATTTTGCTTTTATATGAATGGCACCAAACTAGCCTCTATTTAGCCAATATAATGACGTCATTCATAGGTGAAAATATGAAGGTTAAGTAAATTATTTGTTTTTGAGAAAATAAAGTCAATCTCAAGATTTTAAGAGTTGTAAATTGGTAAAAATACGGATTATTAAACCAATATCTCGAAACGGTTTTGGAATCAGCATACCTTAACTTTTACCATACATACTAAATTGGTTTGCATGAAATATGTTGATTAGGGAATTGTGAGGTTTATATTGAAATAACAAACTATTTAATTTTATTATAAGTGAATTAACTGATTATATAACATTTCAGATATTTGACGTCGGAAAAGGGCGCAATACACCGATAACCGGAATTAAGTTCCACCGTATTGGCAGTAGTTCCACTTTTTTCATCTTTGTGACGACTCCAGAAAGACTGTACCAGTTTATTGGCCGCGCCAATGACTACAGTGAGAAGCCAATGTTGCAGCCAGTGTTCAATTCTTACCTAAATGTCCCCGAGACTGGGTTCCAGGAAATAAAGTCCAGTCTGAAATACTCAAGGTTGCAATTCTCATATGATAAGAGTGAAAAGCCAAAGATGTTCGCCTGGCTCACTGAACTTGGATTATTTTATGGAGAGGTAGTTTTTATTTGTCTTTTTTACTGTTATTTAAGTTTCTATTAATGTTTTGCTAATGTTCCTTAAAACATAATCTGAAAAAGTATGTCTCCCATGTAGGGGCGCTTATCACTGGTTACTTTCTAACCCACAATTTAGTATGTAAAAAGTAAAAACTAAGTCATTTTTTTTTTTTTAATTTCTATCCAGTAATTTTACATAGCAAATTTTCAATTGATAAATAGACGACAAAATGACATCATCATTTAGGTAAAGTAGGCATTCTGACCTATTTCTCAACTCATTTGTATAATTGGTAGTGGCACGGGGTACGTTATGGGCCTTAGATCTACTTGTATCATAAACAAGTAGAGCCACGAAACAGAAACTATACTTTCGGCCTTATTCATAAACGTTTATTAGCAACGTTTTTGTTAAAATGTGTTTTGTTTCTTTCTATTATTAGTAAAGACAGGTTTGTTAGAGAGTGACAAAACATATTTTAACAAAAACGTTGCTAATAAACGTTTATGAATAAAGGCCTTAATCTATACTAATATTATAAAGACGAAAGATTTGTATTTTTGTGTGTATGTTTGTAATGAATAAACTCAAAAACTACTGTGCCGATTTCAAAAATTCTTTTACCATTGGAAAGCTACATTCACCCTGAGTGACATAAGCTATATTCTATTACCAAAAAAATTAGGGATCCTTACTAAAACTCCAATAATGTAACCCAAGGTGTAAAAAAATTACCTAAGAAATTCCTTACATCGCGTGCGCTGCGAAAACTATTGATGATGTAGAGGTAGCGGTAGTGGTAGAGGGTAGGGGTAGGTATGGGTATATTCGGGGGCGGGAATCTATAATATAACGTCATTTTGTCGTCTGCCGGCAAAACTTCAAAAAAATATAATACAAGAACTACTGCATAGAAAAGAAAAATAGTAAAATCAGTTTCTTAAAATAGCTTAATCTTTAAAATAAAAATATAAAAAAACATATGAGTGTTTTTGCTGTAGTTTTGGCCATAGCCATTTGGTCTGTTCAGTTAATCACAATTTAAATTCACCTGTTTCTGAAGTGTCATTCATAAACATATAATTATTCTCTTTACAGTTGGACCCGCTGTCTCAACATAATTCAAACTCTCCCTATCCTCAAGGTCAACTATTAAACTACCCGCCGGAGAAATCTGACACTGGGACAAATAACAGCAGAACTCCATTATCATTTATCTTGACGGACTTTCACGCCCTGCTCATGTATTCCGACAGAGTGAAGGCTGTCTCATTATTAAACCAAGAGCTGGTTTACGAAGATTTCTATACAGAAACTCACGGAAAACTCAAAAACATCCTTAAGGATCCCAAACGGAAAACTATATGGGCGGTCACCGATAGGGCTGTCTTTCGCTACAAGGTGGTCAGGGAAGAGCGGAACGTCTGGCGGTTGTATTGCGATAAAAATGAGTTCGATTTGGCCAAGGAATACTGCGGCAACAATCCCGCATACCTTGACATCATTAATGTCAAGCAGGCGGAACTGCTGTTTGCGAAAGGCGAATACAATAAAAGCGCGGCCATATTTGCGGAGACTCAGAGCAGTTTCGAGACTACATGCTTGAAGTTTTTGGAAAATGATCAGATTGACGCTTTGATAATTTACCTGAGGAAGCGTCTGGAAGGTTTGGATGATGATGACAAAACCCTGACGTCCATGGTTGTTATTTGGATGACGGAGTTGTATTTGTCCAAGTTGTCACAACTGCGCCGGACGGGGAAAGGTGACAGTCAATATTATCACACGCTCCAATCTGACTATGAGGTGTTCCTATTGAACCCCAAGGTGTCTAAATGCATGAACCATGTCAAATCTGTTATATACGATCTAATGTCCTCGCACGGGGATAAACAAAACTTGATCAAATTAACTCTCTTAAACGAAGACTATGAGAATGTTATCGCGCAAAACATTTACCAGAAGTCCTATCTGGAAGCGTTGGAGACGATGCAGCGGTTGAGAAAATCTGATTTATTCTACCAGTTCTCGCCCGTGCTTATGTCGGAAGTCCCGAAGCAAACTGTCAATGCTTTAATAGCTCAAGGACCCAAATTGAGCCCGTCAAAGCTATTGCCGGCGTTCCTATCGTGTCCTAATGACGAAGCTCATGCAGAAGAGATCACCAGATACTTGGAGTTTATGATGCAGAACTTTAACGTGCATGATCGGGCTATACATAATTATTTGTTGACTTTGTATGCTGACCATGACACGCCTGCATTGATGCGGTACCTGAACCGCCAAGGGCAGGATATTATGGATATCAATTTTGATATACATTACGCTTTACGGTAAGTTAAGGCTCTAACCTACAAAATCCCCAAAAAAAGCCGATGTCATTAGAGAAGAATGCGGAGTGAAAGATGATGTTGTTACTAAAATGAAGTAGTTTATGCTGGTTTGGACACGTCGATAGAATGAAGGATGAAAGATTGACTAAAAAGGTTTATATGGCTGAAGTCAAATTGAACATAACAAAAATGCATTCATCAATGGAATGGAAACAAAAAAAGTAGAAATGGAAAAGTACACACAATCGCCGAGCATGTATATATAAAATATAAAAAAGCGAAAGAGATATGTCAGGATCGTAACAAATGGCATTCGATTGTCTCTGCCTACCCCTCTTGGGATAAAAGGCGTGATGATAGATAGATATTATACTTCAAAATTATACAACCTTTTATATTTTCACGGATTACGTTACGGTTTCGTGTTACAGAGGAACGGCCGTTCTCAATAGTCTGTCAATTACATACAATTACAATGACTTGCATACTCCACGTATGCCTAAATGGTCGATAGGCAGACTATTGGAAACGGCCCTAACAGGCCCCGGGGTACCAGTGGATGACAAATCTTTCTCTTTTAGCTGATGACTTTTTGTTGAGTGGCTAGTTCTGTGGAAGTGTTTTGGGATCTAAAGGCCTTTTAGTTCAGTTTGTGGGATTATGTAGATAAGTTCAACACGAACAATATGCATTCAATCAGCTAAATCATTTGTATTTGACTTGACCAGGCTGTGCCGCGAGAAAAAATTGTCCGAAGCATGTGTGAAATTGTCGGCCCTTCTGGGTCTGTGGGAGTCCGCTGTGGAGTTAGCTCTGGCTGTGAACATCAACCTGGCGAAGAGTGTAGCCAACATGCCTGATGATGACCCAGAGCTCCAGAAGAAACTATGGCTCAAGATAGGTGAGTTTATTGTAGTAGTTTAAGGGTCAACGCAGACCGCGGAGTGGCCGTGATCCGACTTAATTAACTTAACTTTTTGGTAAGATACCAAAATTACATTTATTATATTTAAATTGGCCAAGGCCAAGTTATTGTACCCATATTCTTTGAATTATATTAAATACATTTAAACAGTAAAATATGGTTAAAAACATTTAATGTTCATTGTATCTCAACTTTTTTAACCTTGTGTTTTTTTGATATCACTGCTTATTTTATTACGGTCATAATTTTTTTATTAATCTTTGTACCCTTTACGATATTGAGATGAAACTAAATAGCACACTATAAATCTTAATACCCATTTTCCGTCTTCGTTCTTCATCGGGGTCACCACTTTTCCGTTTGTTTGTTTGTTTCCTACTTGTAACGCGTTTATATTTTGTGTTATAGGTTTGTGCCCACTATGATCCTTGAAAGTTTCATGAAAATTAATTAGGCCAGTTTGCAGCCTATTCTGGACAAATATTGATACAGTATATTATGCCACATATATTGGTATTTAATTTCGCGTGGTTGACTGACCATAAGCGACTGCTGTGAACGACCTCTTATTTGCTGGACCACTTAATATTTTTTTATAACTTCAATAAACACATGCTTTCGTTGTTATTTTCAGCTGAACATGTGATAAGCAACAATCAGGATATGACTGAAGCCATGAGTTTCTTGCAGGAGTGCCCGTTCATAAAGATTGAGGATATTCTGCCGTTCTTCAGTGACGTTGTTACCATAGATCATTTCAGAGATCCCATATGCCAGTCACTTCAAGTGAGTTTTCATTTAGGGACAAAAAAACTGACAAAATGACAAGGTGTGACACGCTCTACGAAACCAAAATTTATTAAAAATCATTTTTCAACCAAACCAAAATTTCGCAAAGACTGATGGAAACGTCAACTAAATAAAAATCCGTAGGAGCTCAGGGTCATCGGACGTGAAAAAAATAATTTAATAGTATCAATTATTTTAATTAACTAATTTTTGATGTGTTCTCAATTTTTTCTTTTATAAATATGTATTTTAACATATTACAGGAGTATAACAATCAAATAGAAGAATTGAAGTCTGAAATAGAAGACGCCACTAAGTCAGCTGAATGTGTATGTACTATATTATTATAACTACTAACTTTCACCCGTGATTTTTTCTAATGTGACAAGAATTTATCCCTAAAGAATTCCGGTATAAAAATTTGTCTAAAATTCTGGTGTCATCCATTCAATAGAATTTCTAGTCTTTCTAACCTAATAACATTGTTCTGTCAGGTACGAGCCGAGATCCAGTCGTTACGTAACAAGAGTGTGATGGTGGGTGTGACGGACGCGTGCGCTCTGTGCGACCTGGCGCTGCTGCTGCGGCCCTTCTACCTGTTCCCGTGCGGACACAAGTTCCACAACGACTGTCTCGTGGCTGAGATACAGCCGACACTAGGTACTCATGTTTAATATAATATTATATAGAAGTAAAAATTATTTTTTTGTATTTTTGTTTGTCTATACTATAATAACATTATAAAGAGGAAAGATTTGTATTTTTGTGTGTATGTTTGTAATGAATGAATAAACTCAAAAAACTGCTGTGAGGATTTCAAAAATTCTTTCACCATTGGAAAGCTACATTCACCCTGAGTGACATAGGCTATATTCTATTTAAAAAAAATTAGGGATCCTTACTAAAACTCCAATAATGTAACCCAAGGTGTAAAAAAATGACCTAAGAAATTCCTTACATAGCGTGCGCTGCGAAAACTATTGATGATAAATAGTGGTAGTGGTAGAGGGTAGGGGTAGGGGTTTGGGTAGGGGTAGGGTATATTTTATTTTGTTCGTAAATATCCACGGGCGAAGCCGGGGGCGGAATGCTAGTAATGAATAAACTCGAAAACTACTGAACCGATTCTAAAAAATCTTTCATTAATAGAAAGCTACGATATCCCTGAGTGACATAGGCTATATTTTATATTGTTCGAATATATCCACGGGCGGAGCCGGGGGCGAAAGGTCAAATGTTTAATATATACGAGACCCAGTCGTTACGTAACAAGAGTGTGATGGTTGGTGTGACGGACGCGTGCGCATTGTGCGACCTGGCGCTGCTGCTGCGGCCCTTCTACCTGTCCCGTGCGGACACAAGTTCCACAACGTCTCTCTCGCGGCTGAAATAATAGTCGTAATCTGTACCGTCGTGAGTCTCTGCCTACACCACTGGTATATATAAATATTTTTTTACTTTCAGGTCAAGCTCAGCGCAGCAAATTGAACGACCTCCAAAAGCAGTTAAGTCTTCTGTCTCATATCGAACTTTGTACAATCACATCGAGTGGCCTGCCTCTACGGGAACAACTGCGCGCCGAGATTGATGTTATTGTGGCGAGCGAGTGTGTGTTCTGTGGTGAATATATGATACAGTGTATCGATAGACCCTTCATAAGTGATGACGATTGGGACAGGGTTATGAAGGAATGGGAATAGAATCAAATACTAAGCTAAGCTGTATTCATGACAATTTAAGAAAAAAGTACGCACTAGAAGAGAAAAAAAATGAGGCGCATTTTATGCGTCAAAAGTCGTTCTATTATTAATCGTAGTGCGCTCTTTAGCTGAGCTATAACGATTGGAGAGAAAGAAAGCTGACTTTCAATTTTATTGTTGGCAAATTAGACGCGCTGTGCCGGCACTCCGCCGCGGCGTCGGCTCCTGAGGTTTATAGACGGAACTACCTGACTGAGTTAAATAAATAGAAGAATGCCTAGTCAATGTCTCATTAATTTGATTTTAAAGGTATTCTCTAATATTGTTGTAAATATAATTCGTTTATTTCTATTTTATCTTAGACAGGTGCCTATGATTTATAACTATAACTAATAATGTAATAATAATAATTTTATAAAGATATAACACCAAAAATTGTCGTCGCTACGGGTGACAAGAGGGCTGGCTGTTTCTTCGCCCAGAGAATTAGCATAGCTATACAGCGAGGAAATGCAGCCAGCGTTCTTGCCACCATGCCACGCGGACCAAATATTTTTGATTATTAATATTATTTTAGGTTTATATTGTTATGTGTAAAAAATTTTAATGTAATAAAAATTATAAAATTTGAAAAAAAAAAAAAAACTAATAATGTTGGCTAGGTGAGGCGATCGCCTAAACCACATTTCTAGTCAGGAATGACCGATGATTGATAAAAACACCACTGTTCAATGGAGTAAGAAACAAACAGTCTTAAAATCTATTAGGCGTCTTATTAACGAATAAGTAATTAAGAATTAAGCTTTAAACAAAAATGACAAAATTATATGTGTAAATATAAATAAGTATATGAGTTTGTATATTATGTATATAAATATAATATTTGCTATAAACGGTAAATGATTTGATATATCATGGAAGGAACTCTTGGGAGCCTCATAGTCAAATTGC
Organism: Nemapogon koenigi; assembly: GCA_963924495.1. NCBI lineage: Eukaryota > Metazoa > Arthropoda > Insecta > Lepidoptera > Tineidae > Nemapogon > Nemapogon koenigi. The sequence continues at coordinate 925,164 of OZ004643.1, forward strand.
TGTTAAGTTTTGATGCCATCATGAAATAAAAATACGAACATTCGGTCCGCAACTTCGGGTGATTTGTATGGGCTGTTAGTAGGATTGCCAACTCTGTGGATCAGAATTCCGGGAGGGGGAATAAAAATATATATTTATTTGTATATATATTTGTGATTTTTTTTTTTTTATATTATAGTAATATTTTATACACGCGAGCAGCTTGCTTGGAAACGATAAAAAATGAATCCAACGCAAGTCTACCCTCTTTGTTTTACTTGCCACAACTTCACGAACTTCTTGCAGTAAACAGTAATTGTCATAGTTCAACAAAAAGCACTCGGATCTTTTAATTCATTTCAATCAATTTCTTCTTGCGCCCATTTTCTTGTAAATAGAGTCTGATGGATGCATTTTAGCAGTGTTCTTGGAGCCGAGAGATTTTCAAAACGAACTACTTTTTTTCCGGGAGAGTTGGCAACCCTAGCTGTTAGTAGTATTGGTACCACGAATACATTCGGACCGAAAGTGTCGGGCCCGAAGACGGAATTTTCTGACAGATTTGTATGGAAGTGACATGTTATTCCAAGGGACAGTTGTCACCGTTGGGACCTGATGATTAATTTTTGTGATCATATAAAAGATATGATCACGGGTTCAGTATTGGCTAGATGCATAGTCGGATAAAAATTAAACTTTGTGCCACGAAACTAACTGTTTTGCTTTGTCTAGAAGAGGTACGTGTGGGTATTGCTGACGCGTCGTGTGTCATGCGCCAGTGCAGTGCACGACGCGAAATAGATTTTGTAGATAGGTTTTTACTGCTATCCAGGTAATACATAACCACTTGTGTGTAAAGACACTTGGCCCCTGCTGCCTCCAAAGTGGTACGATAGTATTTCTTCATGAAACTTATAACAATAATTCTCACTAAAGTCAACATGTAGGAGGACTTCCGTATCTGTCATCTTCTTCTTTAGTAATTTGATTGCCGAAAGCTGGATAACGATATTGCGCGTGTTTAAAAAAAGTTTTTTATGATGTTTCTCGGTCTGTCTTCTTGTTTCTTTGTTCCCGTGTAATTCTTGTGATGTTTAGGATAAGGAGCTTCAATAATACTCGTACGACATTGTTATAACGACTGGTTTATTGTTCTCTTACAACACTATACAAAGGGCTAGCGGGTAGTTTTACATTACTGCATAGTTACCTATGCACCTACCTTATCCGTAATACTGACTAGTGATTATAGTCCGAGAACACAAAATGCTCTTTTATATATGTATGTACTTCAAAACGCTTTTGTACCACAGCATTAAATTTTCCTTAGTTGACTCTTTGTTTTCACAATCTAAATTGTTCATTGCATTAGCACAAGTAAATCCAACAAATTCATCGTCAATTCGTTGTTTTATTTTATTGCGTAAGTCATTTATAATGTCTTAAGTTTCGCAACATAGTACTTCATCCTTCTCTAAAAACAATATGGAATCTTGAAACATACGTAGTGTTTTGTGAAAAAAGCCAATATCATTCAATTTTTTAAATATTGTCATTGTCAAAATATTTCAGTAAAGCGGGCTGCGTAAAATATTTTCTACATTTAAATAGGCACATACATTAAACATTTGGCAAAATTGACCATATTTTTATATTTAGAAACCTTTTGACTGTCAACAATATTGCCTAACTTGCTCCAAAACTGCTAACAATTAACTGTACTCGTACCACACATCAAAGGAGATCCCTACATTTGGGCCATTTTTTTTTATCTTCGCGAACAGAACCGATAATACCCACAGTTGTTAGATATAAGATATAGAACTAAAAAATCGTGGTCCAGTATTTTTAGCTTTTGAATTAATAGTTTTCAGATTTTGATTTTGAACACATATTTCAACATTATTTGTTGCTGGCAATAATTATTTACCTGTCACTTTCAACTTGACTGACATTGTTTGACTGATTGTTTTGTTTACCTTTTTTAGTAGGTTGTTTTATTAATTATATTTTATCTATTTATATTGAATAACATAAGAAATAACGAGAGAAATAACAAAAACCGACAAAAACACAAGCTAGCTAGCGAACTGACAGTCTGACTGACTGACTGAACTGGCTGACGACGGCTGACTTAAGTAGATACGTTCCGAAGCGTAAACATTTTATATTTGTGTTACTAGTGTGTAAAAATACGTGTAAAATACAGCCTAAAAATATAATATTAATTTATTTTGGTTCGCCCATTTGTGACCTTTATTAATATATATATCTCATGTCGGCACTCGGTTGGTGCCAGACATTGTCCGACACTAGCCCAACTATGTATGGGAATATGTTGATCTCCTTTTGTACTTCTTGATCATATTTCATTTGACGATATTCTTCGTCAATTAATTGTTTTTAGGTATTATTTGTTGTTATGTTAGGGAACTTGTCTGTACCATTTACAAATGAGAAAAGTTTTCATAAACAGCTATTTGTGGATCCATGAAACGTAATTCGAAAAATGTCCATTTATTTATAGGCAATCTACATTTTAGTTAAATACATAATTCCATCAAAAAGCTTTGGCATCTTTGTAGGAAATCTTTGATAACAGCAACGTAAAGTGATTGATTTCTTAGCAGCGTAATTTCTTTAATTCTTAATTTAATTCTACAAAATTTACTGTATCTATTATTTGGGTCAACGTCTTCAATACTCTTAGCTCGGACATGGCTACTTTTCATGTAATTCAATCAAAAATCTTTGGCATGTTTGTAGGAAATCTTTGATAACAGCAACGTGACATTAATGCCCAAATACAAGTAATTTAATTCTACAAAATTCACTGTATTATTTGTGTCAACGTCTTCAATACTCGTAGCTCGGACATAGTTACTTTTCATGTATTTCAGGTAAGTCTTTCTTTGTTCTTCTTTGGCCTCGCCTTATCCCGTTACACGGGGTCGGCTTTCTGCTTCACTCTTTTGCATCCTCTTCCGTGAGGCCCGGCCCATCTTCTTCATGTCCTTATGGTCTTCATTATGTACTTAGAAAATAATTTTAAGCCAGATTACAAAAAATCTGAAATAATTTGCACCTTCGTCATGCAGCTTATACTCTTCTGGCTTAGTTGTAGTTTAAAAGGAGATGTCACAAGTTTCATCATTATTAATAGCCGTTATGACACCAATGTACTCAATGTAGTATTTCCACTTATTTCTGTTGTTATAATAACGCACTAAAACTTTTTCATTAATAAAATATTCGGAAGCCGTCTGTTCATTGTTTGATGGACTATGTGTTTTATATGGCAATACAACATTACTATTGTGATTACAATTAATGACAACAGAGTCTTTGTGGACAGAGATATTGGTGGACTATCAGGAAAGTAAAAAGAACTAGTCGGAGTTATTGCTGATTGCTTTCGTGAAATGGAATTCGATTCGACGTTTTTAGATAACAAGTCTCTAATAAGTCTTTCCACAACAGTTATACTTTCTCCCCGGCTACTTGTCCTTCTGTCTATGTTGTTGATTTGGTTTATGCTGACTGCTCCCGTTATAGTTACTGTACTTATTATAATTTTGACATTTTTTTTTGAAATTGTGGTTTGTTCCCTTGTAGTTTAAATAACTGTTTCACCAGCTTTCAATAACTCATACCTCACAATTCATTTGCGGTTTCATCGATGTGATCGTCGTTATATTCTTTGAAGTTACATTTCTTGACTGTCTCAAAGCCAGAATGTACTCATCAAACTCCTCTTGTTTCTGTTTTCTGCGGCGTAGCTCAGCTCTTAGTAGGGCGGTGTTTATATCAGGGTGATAATACTCAGTCAACTTCGTGCATAGTTCTACATATGTTAGATCTGTAGGAATTTTAGGCATACACAAAGTTGTAAGAATATCAGAAACATTTATAGATAACTTTGTAAACAATAATGGTACCTTTTTTCTTTCATCGATGTCGTTCATACGTTATACAGTTTTTTAGAACTATTTTTATTTTGATTACATTTAAATTAAAGAAACTTAAGAAAAACTGTGAAAACAAAGAAATAACGATTTATAAATCTAGATTAAAATCGTCTTCAGGAATAAAATCATTCTTTATTAGAAGAAAGGGAAGTCTAGTCAAGTACTCCTCTTAAAAATCTTATTTAAAAATACACTTTGTCATTATCATCACTCAAATAATATTCGTTGGAATCTTTAAGTTATGTTTAACTATAGATGTCATGGGCATTATATCGATATCTAGTTTTTTTTGGTATAATGAATTTATCATAGAATCCTTGACAGTTTTTAAGAACCGTATTTTATAATAATGCTCACTATACCTTAATTCCAAATTAATTACAAAGCCAAGATAGTATTTTCCAAGTCTTTCTTTGATAATAGCGTACTAAAACGGTGTCGTTTATTTTTAAAACACTACTCTCTACATTTTCAATATTTAATTGGCGCTTTACATCTGTATGTTCATCTTCAGCTTTTTTCAGCTTTACTTGAAATTTCTTCAACTTTATTTTTGTCTGCTTCGGTTTTATTCCTGTCTTCTTCGTATCTATTTTCGTCGCCTTCGGCTTTATTTCCGTTTTCTTTGTATTTATTTCCGTTTTCTTTGTATTTATTTCCGTTATCTTTGTATTTATTTCGGTCTTCGGTTTAATATTAGTTTTCAGTTTTTTGTACATGCTCGCAATGTTTTGTTCATTCTTGACAATGAACAAAATTTTAATTGAATTGCAAGCTTCTTTGATCGTATTGGGCATTTCCGAAGGTGCCATTCATTGAACTCTATACCATTTCGATAGGGCTTCAGGTCACAATGGTATGTAGGAAGCCTCAAAAGTTTATGACCGTGTTCCGCCAAGATGTTATCGATTTCAAATATCCGCGATGATTTGTGTCTTTTAATAAGTTCGTATAGTTGAGGCTTAGTCATCTCTTCAAAGTATTGAATTTGGTGTCTTGATAACCATTCACATAATTCAGCCTTTTATTCATATTTGGTGTTTTATTAATGCACACTAAATGGAGCGCATTGTCCATAATGATGAGAGATGTTTCCTTTAATATTTTTTTTTTTTGTAACCCACTTTTTGAAAATTTCACCGTTCGTCTCATTGTGATAATCGCCAGTTTTTTGGTACGATGTAAATATAAGCAATGCAGAGCGTGATCAATAATCTTTAGCAGCTTTACTTCTTTCTTAGTGGTCTATTAAAGACGTCTGAAATCAGTGGCTAAGGGGAAAGCTTTTCTTTGAAATTGTTACAATTCATATTGTTGTGGGAATAATAAAAGAAACATTAGAAATACTAACACCAGAGACTTTATTATTATTCCTAATAACAACTTAGCTTGCCTCGGCTAGACCCAGTGGGTAGTGGGTAAGCCTTGGAGGAGCGACCAGGGGTTGTGAACTAATACTATGGACTACTTCTAACCTAAATGAATACTAATATATATATACTACCCTTATGTACTACTGTTACTAATTAACCTAGATAAATACTAATATTATACTACTACCTCTATGTACTAATTTTACTAATTAAGCTACTCAACAAACAGCTATTTATACTAGGGCGCCACCACCGTTAACGGACGGCGGACCGAGAGAAACCAAATAAAACCAGATCAATAACACCGGTTTGTAAGAGATGGCACCGCCGGTGCCACGCTAGCTGCTGCAGCCGGACTACTTATTCACGCCGGCGCGCCTCTCTTCCACCAAGGACCTCCTGGAACGCGTCAAGTACAAAGTAAGAGAGGGAAGGGTCCAAAACTTTATAGGAAAATCTGCACACGGTCGCCACGCAACCAGCAGCGGACATACCTTTTGGAGGTCCCAGAACCAAGGCTCCAAGCTCTGACCTACACTGCACCTACGGTAAACCAGGCACGAGAGCTCCACGACAGCCAGAAGGTACGCCGTCGGATGTCAGGAGATATCACGACGAACACAGGTATCAAGAACATTGACGAATTTCCAACATGAAATAATTGATTCGCATTCAAACCTCGTCATCGTTCTTGTCAAAAAAAAACCACAGATCACCTAACCTGCTAGTTCACTTCTTTCATTGCGGCAAAAGTATCCGAGCATACAGCCGGCGAAAAATGTATACGTGACAAAATACATGTTTTACATAGCTGAAGGAAAATTGTTTTGGCAAATATTGGTACCTCATATATTTTATCTCTCATAATGTGAACAATTTATCTCGACTTCCGTGACCGTGGCAATATGTGTATTAAGTATTCATTGCTAGGAATTATTTATACCACTGGATCTGAATGAGATTTTCTTTTCATTATTAGCACTTTATCGTTACCAATTGTGTCGATTGGAAACAAAACTAGTCAACTCCATTCGAGAGTATTGGTGGGCATAGACGATTTTCTGTTCTGAGAGCCTTGCACAGCCAGTATTTATGGTTTGTATTATTAGACCTTCGTCAATGTTAGTATTACTGATTAAAAAAAAAGGAACTATGACAACAGATTAAAGAAAATAAGATAATTGAGATTGAATTTTGGATTTGACCTTTTTCGATACCAAACTATGGATTAGACTAGTTTTGTTATTGACATAGTTGGATTTGACCATATTTGATTCTTACCGCTATGGATTTGACTGATTTTCATACAGAACCAATATCTTGTCAGGTGTTGTCAAAGTTTGGGTAGTAACAATAATATTTACTTGAAATCAGTATTGTTTTATTTAAAGAAACTTATTATGGATATTTTGACTGTACATTAGTCATCATTTAAATGTAAAATAAAATTAAAAAAGTAAATGTCCTTAAAAAATTAAACAACTGTGAGTGGTAATTCTTCAGTGTAATCGCATTCTTCAAGAACATCTTCATGAGCAGTAGATGATTTAGGTCTTAATAATACTTGTTTATAATAATGTAAATCTGTTATTTCTTCCCACTTTTCTCCATAGTGTGTTATTAATAATTTCTTTACATCATTTAATTTTTGTTGTTTGACATCAACATATAATTTTGTCACATCTGGGTTTATAGCAGAAACCGTCTTTTTTCCTTTGCAAATATTTTGATATTTATTTAGAGTATTCTGATAAGTCTCTTCCGCTCGAATATACACGTTTTGATTGTTACGAGTCCTTTTGAGGAAAAAACGTTTGGACTTTTTGATTGAAAAATGCATATTGTTTGTGGTTTTTAAGACTTCAGCTGATGACTGTTTCCAGTTGTAAACTTTTACATCTAATCCCAAGTAATACACGGTTCCATGATTTAAAAAAAATTCATAATAGTCATAAGGACTAGAAAGTACCTCACGACTTTTAATTTCCTTTTCAATTTTTGCGAATACTCGGTCTGGTGGCAAAAATGAATGGCCTACAATAGGAAACACAATATCTACGCCTTTAATTTGTTCTGGTGCATTATCTTGTAACCATTTAGCTGCCATACCAAGTACAGACTGATTTTTGTTTTGGCCGCTGCAACCGTCTGCCACCAAACGAACCTGTGTGATATGTTCCAGTCCGTGACCCATAAAAATGTTATTTAAGCAATGATATACTGCACTAGCAATTTCATTCGATGCTTTGGGCAGGACATCTTCAGTCCACGTATAGATGAATGTATTATTAACAGTCAATGGAGATTTTGAATTGCCGACAACCACCGTAAAGTTGTATACGTACAATTGCCTAGAATAATAGGCACTTTGGTCAGGCACCTTCGGACATGGCTGGTTTTTCTGACAGTCAAAACTTAGAATCAAAAGATTTTCTGTATTATCTTTTAATAAACCATAAAAGGCTTTGGCTCGCATTTTGTAGATTCTACTCTCAATCATTAATTTGGTTTTTATTTCTGTGTCTTTTTCGTGTTTCAGCCGTTCTTGTAAGACTATACAAGTGGAGCACATGTCAGTGCGAGGGGATCCAAACCCTATATTAAATTCAGTGTTAAATATTTTTCTGAAGTACGACGATTTAATATTTTTATGTTCAAATGCGGTTTCTGCAATGAACATTCTATAAAGCTTGTTAATACTTAGCTCCGATGCCAAATATTGTCTACTTTTAATTTTACTCCTGCAATAATGTATTTCTAAAGGAATAAGCTTTTTAATAAATTCTTTTACAGCTTTTATTTTTGGCTCATATTTTTGTGCTTTATGGCTTCCTCCTCTATTCTCTTGTGCAGATTCACCAACAGATTTGAAATGGCGACTAATTACACCAGTTACTCTTCCTTTCTTTAAAGCCAAAATAGACAGAAATGTGCGTTTGCAAACAGGAATCAGAGTGTGTCGCCGTCGTGCAAAATATGTTACAGCCATTTCTTTTTTATTTCCACGATTATTTACTGGCCGATGTCGCTTGGTTGTATTAACTTTCGTATGCTTAAGTATAAAATTATCCTGATACACTTTGTCAGGTTTTTTGTAGAAAGCACTATGAAATGCCGTTATATCAACATGCCTCAATGAAGTGCACCTGTATGCTACAGTGTAGTGATCACATGGTAATGTAAAATTTGGTGGCTCTTTCGGAGAATACCTGAAATAATAACAATAATGAATAAATTATTATTATTAAAAATAACACACATTGACACTTGCGTGCGAAGCCGCTGACAATCATTCTATCTCATCTACCTTCGAATATAAAAGCGTAAGAAGCAGCTGGCAATTATCATGCGTCACTCACTCCTGAACACATGATTTTACTCACCTTGACACTAGCTTGCGAAGCCGCTGGCAATCTACATAGTCTACCTTCGATTCGAATATAAAAGCGTACGAAGCCGCTGGTAATTATCACGCGACGCTAACAATAAATAATAATAAAATTATGAATTCAATTATTACCTACTACCGGACCAAGCCAAGTTATGTACTTAAAGTTTAGCACCCCTGACTTGAAGAGCAACATGAGTGATCAAAGCAATACAAACATACCTTTCTTTCTTCAATTTGTTGCATTTCCAATTTGCTCTTTGTTGTGTCCTTTTCCTTGATAAATGGGGAGTAGTTTCCTTTATTAAATTATCCATTTTAAATACAATATATAATAAAATTTAATTAAAAGAGGCAACGAAAATAGAAAATCATAAACCGCGTGCACGATACAATGAACAATGGCCGCCGGTCCGTTGTCATTTTCATACAATATTCTGGCTCCTCATTGGCTGAGCGGATTTGACCAAGTTCATTTCTAAGCTTAGACGGATTTAACCATTTTTGATACTGATGCTTAATTTCGAATCGTTTTTTCTACGGATTGATGTGGATTTGACTCTTTCTGATAATGCTAACAAATAAAAGATTTTGTAAGTAAAAAAAAGGCATACTCTGTTCGAAAACCGTTATATTTGGATTTGACCGACTTTGTTTCCAATCGACACAATTCATGATGTCATATTTTTTAGCATGATGATATTGTTTATCAGTTGGTCGTCTTCCCTTTAGCTAAATTATATTCGTCTATCAATTTGATCACACTTTAAACTTTTTCATTTGTCCATTCAGACGTTTTTATTATGTCCACTATAGTATTTTTGTAACTCTATGGTAAATTGTTGTTGATCAACAAAGCTAGAACGACAAAAACTAGTTTTAAGCACTAAACAAATGAAAAACACACAAGATCAGCTTGTTTACTTCGGTAATTAAGTAATGGCAGCCGGGAGCGGAAAACCATTCAAGCCATGCAAACAATCCTTCCGTTTCGTCATAGGCAAATTCACGATTTCACGGCTAGACATAGTCAGATAAACTCCAGAAATATTTCTAGTATAGGATTTGTAGTCTTTTTATTTTGTTGGAGTGCTTGTATTTATTTAGCCCTCCAAGCGGCAATCTCATATTTTTCACACAAAAATATAAAGACTGCTTACTGAATAATATGCGATTCTATGTCGCTTTCATCGTCTGTTGTTTTGGAAAGCAATGTATTTATGGCTTTAGGCCACTCGTTACCTATTGATATGAAACCTTCAAAATCTTTTGTATTGCGGTACCCAATGAAAGACATCTTGCTGGTACATGTTTGTTGAGCTCAGTCCACTCCAGTTCCGCAAACACTACAATTTCCTTTAGATTCCTTCTTAACGCAGATGGCTGTAGATTTTTAACATAACAGTCTCCACGTCTACTTCCAACACGTTCATGGCATGCTTTAATGTATTGTTCAAAACGTGAGCTAGGCATCCCGCTTTAATTATATTTGAATTTTTATCCTTTAGCAGGGTAAACGCAGATCTATTTCTACCAAAATTTGCGTCAGTATTATCTGCGCTGAATACCGAAACACATGCGATGTCTAAGTCAAATTTTGAAAGCGTGGTTAAAAGAGCAACGCTTATAGCATCAGCCGTTTCAGATGGACATTCAAAAAAGTCTAATAATTTAGTCTGACATCCTTCTTCACGGGAAAATATAAGGATACATTTTTCTATTTACTTTATTAGACGTATCCTAACACTGGAATAAACTTTCTGATTGTCTAGAGATTTTAGAGCTGTGATTGCAATTTCTTTAGCTTTAGGGCCGAGTACGTCTTTAACTTTCAGATTTAGTTCTGCCACAAGATTTTTTTTTGCAATAGGCGAATCGAGGAATATTTGAGGAACCAATTTCATACCGCAGTCTATGGATGCATATAACATGTTATGTTTGACACAATGATATGTTTCTGCTAATTCAACAAGTGTTATCATATTAATTTCTGCTGAATTACATTATGGGAAAAAAGTTGTCATTATTTGGTACTCGACAGCTGTTCTTTTTATGTTCATTACCATTTCCGTGATGTTTAACGCTTAATCTAGCAGAATTTTCCACACCTGTCCGCCCCCGCGCTCGTAGGTTTTTTAATTATGATGCTCCTCCGCATGATGACAGACGCGAAAACACATTTTAAAGTAAATTGTTCGACGAACGGTTCGAACTTTTGAATCGAACATTATTTAATGTAATTTTTTCATTTCTTCAAAAATTAAATCACTGGAAGGATTTGGACTTAGATACAAAAAAGCACATTGTTCTAATTTAGAAAATAAATGCTGGCTCTTCAGATGAGGAGAAGTTCCGAGCTCTTTAATGAAATCGAATTATTACCGATGTTTATTGATGATTCCACTATGCCGTTGGATATTTTAAATTACTTGTTTACGAATAAAGTAATTTCAGTGTTATTATTATTATTGAACATGAAATCAAAATTGAAGTCAGTGCCATTGTTAAAGATTTTGTTAATGCAAAAGCACAAAAATTTACTTTTTTGTAAATATATTTGTGTTGTATTACGAGCGTCCTGTAATGTAACTAGTTTTAAATTAAATATTTTTGAAATAACTATAAGGTTGTGCTTTTTTATTCTTGTAACCCATTCTTTCCTAATAAATATTTTTTACTCGTGTATCTATTGCTTCCCGATATCATTTAACGTTTGCAGCATTTGCACTGCACCCGAATTTCCGTTTGAAAATATAACTACATATAAGTATTCCATTTTGACCGCACGCCTACTAGAGGGCGCCAGGGTATTGATTGCTACATGGGCTAGAGCCGCCTCTGATGACATCAAAATTTTGAAATTTCTTAAGAAAGAACCATTTATATTTTACTATATAAAATTCCCGTGTCACAAGTTAGTTGCCATACTCCTCCGAAACGTTTTGACCGATTTTTATGAAAAAAATTGTGTATATTCGGTAGGGCCGACGATCAGTCGTAATCTATTTTCATACACCTAAGTGATAAGAGTAGGGGTAGGGGTAGCCGTCCCCTTGAAAATGCAAGAGAGAAAAATGTTATGATACAACTCGGCGATCGATTAATTTATTTAATTTAAAGTAGGTACTTCTGTCAGCATATGTTGATAAATAAATAAATTTGTGTTTTACCCCAAACCTGTATGAAAGTTGTTCGAAGAAAAATTTTTTGAACATATGTTTGATTATATTGTCTATGTAGAGGTTTTATAGAACGGTGACCAGATCACATACCTTGCAAGGATGTGGCTGATTTGATCAGTTAAAAGTGTTATGGGACGCCCTCTACTAAAGCTGAAAACATGCTATCGGTCCCGACTTAGTTTGAACCAGACCAACCACCAATGTACCAGATCGCTGTCGGACGTCAAAAGCTCGTTTTAGTCTAGGATAGGTCGTGACCATCCCCCGTATTCCTTGTCTCTGTTGGTAACCGTTCACAGATTACATTACGTTTTTGTAAGCAACAGATATACGGAATAATAGGGGGCTGGACAAATGACCTGCGGACGCGACCGCGGTAGCATATAGGTAGGCTAGAGGATCCTGGCTCTCAGGACTTCACATTAGTCCATCCAAATCATCGAGTTCCATTCCCAAAGTTGCAAATTGATAAGTCTGCAACTTTACTTTTTATTTGTAATTGGATTGTGATCAAGTCATCGGCGTCCCGTGACCAACACGTCAGAGGATCTTCGAAAAACACATACAGACAACGTGGACCTAATCGGCTAAAAGATTGTCTTTCGCTGGGTACCCTGCGACCGATAACACGGTTTCTGGAGCTGTAAGGCAACCCGTGAAGAGAAAAAAAAAACCCCATTGACCCCAGACACAACACAACCTAGCAAATAGGCCAGTCTGGCTATTTTGAGCTGTATGAAAAATTTTCGTAACCGTTATACAGCAAACGAAGATATGTAAAAAATCGGAAATATTCCGTAGAATTCAATGCACTATTTTTAAAACAACTGACATTAGGGGAACTTATAGAAAATGGCGGCCAAAGTTGGTAAAAAACACTTTAGCTCGTTTTAAAAAAAAATAGGCTTTATTTTAAAAAAGTTTAATACACAAGTTGTGGAACTATTTATTTCGGATCGGTCTAGTCTGGTCCGATGTCAATAAATTGTAAAATATATTATTTATTTAAAAAAAGATCTTTTTAATATTTTTAAAATACGCTCTTTTTTGGCTTGTCAAGAGCTACATTTTCACTATTTTTCGGTTTCAAAAATTTGTTTTTCAAAGAGATACGGGCGTTTTAAAATAATGCGATTTTTTACGGTTTTTTTTAAATAAATAATATATTTTACAATTTATTGACATCGGACCGGACTAGACTGATCCGAAATAAATAGTTCCACAACTTGTGTATTAAACTTTTTTAAAACAAAGCCTATTTTTTTTAAAACGAAATAAAGTGTTTTTTACCAACTTTGGCCGCCATTTTCTATAATGTCAGTTGTTTTAAAAATAGTGCATTGAATTCTACGGAATATTTCCGATTTTTTACATATCTTCGTTTGCTGTATCGTGATTTTGGTCCAAAATATTTACACAGACTGGCCTAAAATTCAATATTTGTGAAACATGGATCAATGCGGGAAAAATACAAAATAAAAACACCAAAATTGGACATTCTGTTACTGATCATAATTTTTATTGATAAACAATAAATTAATAGTATATTATTATTATTAGGATTTAAATTAGAAGAGACCACTTCATATATATCCTATACACGATATTTAAATTAAAAAGAAACAACATGTACAAACAAACATTGTATACGACTAACAAATTATTATGTAAAAGTAAACCTCGAAGGAGTTTAGGCCAAGTGCACAGAAATTGGCTTGTGTATCATGTATCACTTAGAAATTTACTAACTCTGTATTATAATTATTGACTAGCCATTGTAGCACCGTCCACATCCATTGTTTGCGAGTTTACCTTCCCGTCACCCTTCTCATCAACTTGCGCAGTAACTGCCTCAGTTCCTGGTGTGGTTTCTTTAGCACCCTCTTTACCATCCTTACTCTTATCTCGATTTTTTACAACCTTCTTCTTGGTTGCTTTCTTATCTTTACCTTCTACACTAGGTTCGGTCGGATTAGCAGTGCTAGTTTCATTTGTCACTTCACTTTGGGTGTTTTCTTTTTCTGTCACAGGTTGGGCAGCCGCGTCGCCCAGCGGTGTGTCAACATTAGGTGCAGCATCACTGTCCATACTATCTTTGGTTTCCTGTTCCCCGTTCTCTGCCGGCTTATCATTCATCTCTACGTCTTGCGACTGCATGTCCGCCTTAGCTTCCAGGACAGCTATACATTTCTGTATACACTTGATGGCTTCCTTCCGCGCCAGTCTAATATTTTCTTTTCCGTCGGTCTCTATAGTGTCTAACTTGATAAGGTTCCTGGTCAACATCTCGTCGAGGAACATGTACCTCTTGTCGGCCTTCTTGCCCACGAAGTTCTCTACGTCCGTCATGAGGTTGAGGACGTCCGTTTGGATACTCAGGATTTGAGTGATAGGGTCGTTGGAGGGCGGCGGTTGGGGCTTCGGCTCCGGTTGTTGCGGAGGCGGTGGAGGGTGTTGCTGAGGTTGTGGCGGAGGTTGTTGCTTGGGATGTTGCTGGGGATGTTGTTGCGGTTGTTGCTGGGGATGATGTTGGGGCGGCGGGTGGTCGGTCCGTCCGGGCGCGGCCTGCTCATGGTGTACGGGCACTTTAACAAATGGTTCATCATGTCCGCGGGGCGATTGCGCCCTGTGAGGAGAATTCTCTCTTGCGAATGCACTTTGAGGGTAGGCTTTCTGTTGCGTGAACGGCTGCTGTCTGAATCCCGTACCGAAGGGTGCGCCGAATGCCCTCGAGAAGTTTGGCGGAGGGTGATAACTGGGAGGTTCATCGGCGAAGTACTGTTCCCGCTCCGTGTGGGCCGGATGTGCCTGGTGAGACGGGTGCGGGACGTAGGTAGGCTTGTGTTCGGGCGCGCGGTCCGTCTTATTGATGACGGGCTCGTCGCGACCCTCCACGAAAATGGGGATGTGACGCACGTTGGACGCAGGCTGATCGCGCGGCTCCGGATGACTCATAGCGGGTGCGTTGGCGGCCGGCGGGGCTGACATAGACCGCTGGCCCCTGCTGTCAGCATCAACCAGGCCGGGGTCCGCAGGACTCTTCTGGCCGAGGTCGACGGTGTTCCTCAACCCGTAGTGCGGCAGTCGTGACTGAGGGGGCTCGGCAGGTCCCGGCTGCGGCTCGGGCTCGGTCTGTGTGGCGGTGGGTGTCTGCACGGGCGCCGGCGGTTGCTCCTCGCGGGGCTCGTGTCTGCGTCCCCAGTGCGGGGCGAGGTGCTCTCTGAACTCCGGCGGTATGTCGCCGAAGGGGAATCTGTCGAAGTGTTCTGCGAAGTCGCCGAACTCTGTAATAGATGCAATGTGTTACTTTAATACATTGAATTAAAATGCTAATCGGTGATTCAAGTATCGTAAACATCGATAATTGAGTGAGTGTGATTTTTAAGTTTTGGTTGGCAGTTAATGCGATTAAAAATCTTAATCATAAGCATAACAACAATCTATTTTTAGCCTTACATAGTCAAACATGGAAAATCACACGAAAAGTGAGCGGGTGAGGTTCGTGAATGAGTTCAATAATAAATCGGACATAGTTCTCACACTCCAGATGACTGCTTCAGTTAGTTCAGTTGAATTTAACATGTGAAGTGACTCTACTCCACTTGTCTGATGTCTGATCTGATCCATCACAAGGATCAAAGATGTTTTGTTTAAATGCGTTTGGGGTAATCTTTGGAACTACTGAACCAATTTAAAAAAAACATTTCTTTAACGATGATTTGAACATAATTCAATTTAAACATTTTTGGAGGTAAAAAGCTTTTTTCAATATTACAGGTGCCTAGTATAAAAACAATTCGTTAGGTGCTCTGCCAGGTTACAGTCATTCAAATATTAAAAATGTATAAATAATGTTAGAAACACCGCTGCGATCATTCTCTATGACAGTGTTTCCCAAATTGAACTATGGAGCCGTCCATCTTCACGAAGTTTATACTTTGCGGTGTGGCCAGAGACACCAGTAACAGTCCATGTTAAACAGAACAGGTTGCTGCACTTAATGGACCTAGATGTGTCACTTTTCAGCAGACGTGGTTATATTATTTTTAGAAGAAGTGCGTGGTCTATGGGGGCTCGGTAATACTGACCGTGGTCGTCAGCAGCGGTGGGCCGTCGCTTGGTGGTCCAGGCGGGCGGCTGGTGGGTCGCGCTCCGCAGTCTGGCCGCGAGGTCGGGCCGTCTCGCCGCGAGGTTGCTCCACGCGCTGGTGCCCTCCTCCTCGTCGAACGGGAAGCCGCGCTGCAACAACAACAACAACCGTTTTTAGACGTTACTCACATAATACTGGTGAACATTATGACCCCCTATTCAAAAATGTTTTAGGGCACACGAATCATTAGGAATTATTTATATGGAGTTAAGAGCTGTACTCTAGCAGTCAGGTGTCTGCTTCAAGACGATGCAAAGGTTAGTCCGATGATCTGATAGCAATAGCTGTACGTTCGTTAGGTTGGAACTTATATTCACTTTTGTTCCCGTGTCCCATTTCATCCAAATAGGTTCAGCGGCGTGATTAAGTAAACTTGCGCATTGTATTGTTAATAAAAAAAAACTAAACAGGGCCGGTTGTCATTGCATTAACAGAACTAGGCCTGCCACTTCTGTTTAGAAGTGTCTATTATTTTCAAAAGTCCACTCAAGAACCCAGTCCAAACCCTGGCACTCTAGTTTTAAAACACTCTAACCGTTGCGCTATTGACGCAATAGCACGAGATGTTCAATATTGTATCTAGTAAAGTCATTGGATTACGTAAAATGAACAACGAAGCCAACATAACAACTTCACACGAGATTCAAGCACAATACAGCCACGACGGTGATGTCATACAGGTACCTACTGAATACAACAGCCGTATTGCGACTCATCCTATAACATAAAGATGTTTAACTATAGCATTAGCCCGCGGTGCCGCCCGTGGGAAAGTAGGAATATTTTGTCGTTTTTGGAATACCCTGTCATAATCGACATACGCGTCAGAATAGTCAGAAACATTGTCACTGGCAATGGAGGTTGTTCGGTCTATGAAGCGTAGCTCAGAGATAGAGTACCCGATGTCCAGATAAGAAAAAAAGTGATGGACTGAATTAGAGTTGCGACACTGAAGTGGAAATGGGCAGGACGTTGCTTGAAGACTGAGTGGAGACCACAGAAGTGTCGTCAGACCACCAGCGAGAACTGAGAATAGGAAAAGTGGCGCAGTGCTGAGAAGGCGTAGGAATACAAGCCGAAGAAGAAAATCGAGGATATGGACGGTATTATTTAAAATATTGGTTTATTTATAAGCAAACCTTCGATATTCCTAATACATTAGGTAAGGTTTTGGCCCACACTTATCGTCTACATGGACAATATGATCTATCTAGCTATCGAACCCCGTTACTCAACGCCGTTTCGGATAATAATATAATATCGATTATTATTTTGGAGAAGAAATTTCTCGAGTGGAAGGCGCGCTTGTTCCCTTATAAGGCAAGGCCGGCCAGCTGGCGACCTCAACGCATTATCCGTTACTCGATATTGTCGTTTCTGGAACCTTCGTTGACACAAGTGCGGAGCTGATTCACTTCCGATTTATTGAATTTCTGAAAATATTATTACAACTCCAATGTAAATATTAGTTTTAGATCGCTGTTTCTACACCTACAAGCTTTGCGCGAGAAGAAAGGTAGATGTTGTCGGCTTCTCCTAATCGAGAAGATACCTAAGCTCATATGTGTGTCAAATCTCATCCAAATAACTTCAGACGTAAACCATTACTTCTTCCTTTACCATACCAGTTCTAGGACTTAAATACTCCATATTTGTGTTTTTCATACAAGTGTGCATTCAGGCGTTATAAAATTATTATAAAACTTTCACAATAACTATTATGTTAAATTCTTAAAATAAGTTCCGTTTAAAATTGACACTATTAAAGCAAAGCGATAACAACATAAAAAAAGTCATGACGAGATAGCAAATATTAAGCGAGGTGATAATTGCACGAAGTCGTCACAATCTTTTTATACCACTTTGCAAGACGGAATTGCCTCAATTATATAAACATCCATCTTATATAATGTAAGCATGGTACCACAAACGGAAAACCGCGACAGGATGAACAGATTTGGATAATTGATCTCGGAATATTGAGCGGGGTAATCGAGCAAGATGATGCATGAAACAAAATCGGCAGTATTTCCGCGAGAAAATTTTCAATTTCTTTCATCTAAATCGGTTCAGTATCAGTACAGCGTGATTGAGTATATAACAAAAGTACAAACATTCACATTTTCAAAACAAGATAGTTTAATAAATTCTCAGAATCCCCAATAAATATCACTTTCTTACATAAGAAAGACTTGGTCAAAAAAAGACAGGTGAGATCATCGCCGCCCGCGCGGGTTCACTCGACAAAAACTCGTCCTGTTTGTTTATGTTGCGTCAGTTGGACAATATTCGAGAAACCAATAGATTACACGTGTGCATAAACAAACCGTATATGGTCAGACATTATTTCAAAGCTCGGTGGGTCAGACTTGGAACTAATCATATACATGATTAATGATCCTGATATACATGATTGTTGATCAGAGGACACGTAAAGCACCGCTGTTCTAAAAAAAGTGACACATCTTGGTCCATTAAGTGCAGCAACAGGCTTGCCACCTGTTCTGTTTAATATGGACAACTGGCAAGAAGTGAACATGTTACTGGTGCATAAGATCGTAAAGATGTGTTTTTTTTTGTGATTGTTGGAAACGTAGAAACACAGCATATAATTTTAAGAAAAACAAGCAAAAGCTGTATTGCAAGAGCTGCTAAAAGAAAGGTCACACTAACGAGACGGAAATAAGTACAAAAATAATAATTGTTTGAGTGCTGCAGATTCAGAATCAGATGCTAAAGAAGATATTTGGTGTCTAGTCTATATAGCGGATGCTCATCTTATGTACGTTAACAAATCCATGTTTTCTACCATAATGCTTCAAACAAGCATACCATGTGCTATTGCAACTATTTGGAACCGAAGCCAACCACACATTCGTGGCTCAAGATCTGGTTTTTGGATCCTGGAACGTGGCTAAGATCATTAACCACTAAGCCAAATCAAAAGACGTCAAATATTATAATGATTGAGAAAAAAATTGCGGGACAGGAGACGATAGAGAAATTCGACGACAATGTCTTGTCTCATTTCGGGTTACAATCAACAGAGGCATTACATATTTTTTTATTTATACAACCAAACGGTTAAAATAAAACTTGTATGAGTAGGTATCATGCCAAAACTAACAGAAATGACGTCAACAGTCATTGACCAGACCAGCAAAGCAATGTTCCTTAGCTTTATATAGATATAGCTGTGCACTCCGTTTATTTAGATCGTAGCGCGATGTTATATAGCCTATAACGATCCTCAAGAACCTTTTTCAAATCCGACTAGTAGTTCCAGCGCGTTCAAACCGAAAACCTCTTCAGATTTATTATTAGTACTGGTGAGCGAGCACAAATTGTCGATTCGACAGTGGTTTTTGAGATACTTATCACATATACACTTTAAACTGCCCTTTGGTCAAGATGAATAATATTTGAATTTTAATGGTGTTAACCATTGGTTACATGGTCGTCAAACAAACGTAAAAAAACTGGTCAATGTGACAGCTGCTGTAAGTGCAGCGACCGGGCTTGCCACCTGTTTAATACAAGCAACTGGCTGATATACATATTTACGCACTACGATATGGATCACACTAACAACATAGTTTAGCGCGCAATTCGCAGACTTCTCGACAAACGCGTGGGAATCAGTTGTGACCACAGACGCGTGACGAAGACAAAGTTTTCCTTACAAGTATATTATGAGGGGATTCATTCCTCAACTACACTTTTTTGAAACGACCGTATAAAGGGTCTAATCGAATAATGTTTACACTTTCAGGGTGCTAAGAGTAAATTCAGCGTTAGATATAGTTTTTGTGAGCAGATGCGTGCGATACTAATCCTAAGAAAATCAGAAAAAAATGGAAAGTCTCTCAATGCAGAACCAAAGAACCAAAATTAGCTACTAGGCAAAATGATCATGAAACCAATAACATTTCCATGACAGACCAAACACTAGCTAGCTGCTACATCAATAATCTGCCTTTTGCTACGTCCCTGACCTCTTTCCACCATATTATCAATTTTTAAAGCGTTATTTATTGCACATCAAATAGGGTTAGTATTTTTTTATAACCGCACATAAACCCACCCTGGGTAGAGCCCGTACGACCTTTCACCTAGGGGTTATACGATAATAATATTTTGAGGTAAGTATTTTGCTGTGGAATCAGTATTTTTGATGGGAAATGAGCATTTACAAAAAGTAGATTTTTTTGATTTGCAGTTACCTAAATACTACCCATCTTTAAACAATCATCGCTTGTAGCGTCCATTTTCTTAATTTTACTCACAAACATATTTTTCTGTCATGCCATTCTTCTAAAATGATGGGATCAAGACAACCTTATACATACAATTTTTGTTATTTAAAGAAAGCTGGGTATTTCTGCCCACACCGTTAAGTCCACCAAACACTTTGGTTCCCACTTTCACTCTCCTTTCTATTACCTTATCAAGATTACCTGACGTCATGATAATGTTCAGCCTACTTATCATGTAGTTTAGCGGCGCCGTAATTATACGAACATACGAACGTTTCTATAAATGGCCCTCCTGACTCAAGTGAATCACGCAACATCGACCGTCTGACAATGACGTCAGCGACATTCACAAAACGACGACAAAACATTAGAAAATATTTTACTCTCTGGACAGTCAAAATCATAAAGTAGAATTGCTAAGGGAAATCTACTAGCTTGTTTTCCATAGGGGTAGGCAGCGAGGACTTGATTCCCTTGCTTCATCTACATTAATACAGCTCGTTTCATACACTTACCTCCAATATTAGTATTTATCCAAATTGGCGGATGTTGAAACGATCATACTAAAATCAGAAGAGGGGTAGACAGAGAGCTACGATATTAACATACCTCTTTCGCTACTTATATATTCATCATATCTTTCATGCTCGGCGATTGTGTGTACCTACTTTTAATATTGCCTTCGATTTTTAATGTGTTCAATAAAATTACACCTAAGTCGTCCTCTGCAAAAACGAAATTAAACCATCAATGTCAATAGCATGAGCGATCACTAACTTAACTAACCTTACTCTATTTCCAAATTGCACACAGATACATAGTCGGGGTATTGCGTTAGGTTAGGTTAGGTTAGCATGGGCTAAAAGAGGAAGAGTTGCCTCCATTTGGATACCTTAGGGCCGGTAACACGTAAAAATTACCCAGGAGCAGTAAGGTAACACGAAAATTATCATGTCAAGTCATGGTCAAAATCTATTACGATGGTCTCTAAAATCATTGTCACTACGCATTTAGGAATCAGATTTTGATAATCTGTAAACAGGAAAACCTAGAATGGGCATACACTACACACTAAGGTCATACACGCATTTTATGCTATTATAAAAAATATTAGTCACGGAGAGTCACAATTTGATTTGACTGGCACCATCCCAACATAGGACATTTGTACCGGGAGGCCCATTCCCTAACCGCGTAATTGGTTTACGCACATTTGGGAAGGTTCACCAAAGCTTATGGCATCACAAAACACAATCCGGTATGCACGCTACTGACCCTAGAACACACTTGGCATGGCTTAGAGAAATATGCTTTGGTTTCAGGAAAAACCGATCGGTTTAATAATGAGAAGGAAGGACCGTCGCATCGTCAAATGTTCAATTCTGAAAATGTTCAGCATGCGATATAGGCTCTCCCACACAGGTGCCCATAATAATCTAATATTGCGATATATGTTCTTAGTACTCTTTGTATTAGGACGCATGCGATCTTACACACTTAATGGTCCTTGGCTGTCAACCATCTTATATCTGTCAAAAATACAGAAAATCTGCATTAATGATAGAAAAATGAGTTTATTTATACAACATTTTTAACTCAAATTGCTGATAGTTATTATTTTAAATAGAATAAAGCCATATTTTTTATAGAAGTAAGACGGCCGACGGCTAAGGACCCTTAAATCGCGTCGTTATTATCGCACCTGTGTGGGAGATCCTTTAAAGCCCTTATCTGACCACAAATACCTAATAATAAAATCGGAATGTTTGTCTGTAATACAAGCTTAACAAGATATATTATAGGGAGTTTCTATAATATTATGTAATCATGGTAGTGGCTACTAAACTAAAAATAATATTATAGGACAAAATCACAAGTTTACGCTATCCGGAATACGATTGTCACAGAATTGACCTCCTCATTGTTTACATGCAACTATGAGCACGCTGCTGGTTGTTTCAGAGAAAAACCATTAACATAAACGTATATCAAAATTTCTTTCTATTCAGAAACTTTTATTACAATAACTAAAATGTTCTATCAAAAAATAACAACTCCGTATGTAGTGCAAATATTGCTTTTATCTGACTCCAATAATGAAGTTGACAGCAGTATCAAAATGAGGGTCATTTAGATTCAGGGCATCGAAATGCGAATCTTCACAATAAAGATCTAGTTATAATAAAAAACGGAACAGTCTTATAATTTATTAACAGAAGGCTCTTTCTGTTTGATATACACAAGAAGTGATTATCCAAAATATGTAATCGAAATAAGGTAAACTAAGATCAATGACTCACAATATCCGTTAAATGTATTAATTAAACATCAACACGAGCGAGCGACTTCATTTAATTAAACAGGTGTCGAAATTATTCGTATTACGTTACATACAATATTTTTCTTCACGGGTTGCTTTTTTTTTACAGCTCCCGAAACCGTGTTACGGTTCCAGGGTACCCAGCGGAAGACCAAGTCTCCCTCGTTTAGCCGATGGTATTTGTGAGGCTATATCTAACGAGTGGCTAGTTCTGTTGAGATATATTTAGATGGAAAAGCCTCTAAGTGTGGTTTGTCGGATTATGTACATAAGTTTTTAATGAAAAAACCCATTGGTACATGGCGGGATCCGGGATCGAACTCGGGGTCTGCCTAGTTAATACCAGACGTCTTAACCACTCGGCCACCGACGCACACGCAAAAATTTTGCTATGTTAACCGGTGTATAACATATTTTTTTATATAGAGACCCGTAATTAGCACCCCCGCCCCTAATACCTTGTAGTTAATTTATCTACGTACTAATATTATAAAGCGATAGTTCGTTTGCCATATAAGGAAATGTTGACAGATGACGACCTCGAAGGCCATGTTAAAAGTACTCACAATCGCCGAGAATGTATGAAAGAAGCGAAAAAAGTATGCCAGGATCGTAGCAAATGGCATTCGATTGTTCCTGCCTATATACCCCTCTTGGAATAAAGGCGTGATGATAAATAGATAGATAGATAGTTTGTATGTCTGGAACTACTGAACCGATTCTAGAAATTATTTTATTGTTTTTTTTATTCTTCACGGAACCGTTGCCGACCCCAGGGCACCCAGTTATTGTTTTTTATATGCTTCGAAAATTTCCACAAGTGTAACCGGGGCGGAAACTAGTTTATATTTATGAATGTAAAATATAATACACCTGTGGATTGTGTGAAAACTGCTAATTTTCAGTCAACAATGTTGCGTTTATCACCACCATAAACTGAATAGACTATAGAAAAAAATAGAGCAAGAGAAGTCGCTGGCAAAAACTACCATGAAAAACTAATACAAATTCCAAATTGAAAAAATAATTAATTAATTGCATTCTTACTCGTAGATTGCATTACATAAAAAAATGTAGAAACTTACTTCAGTGCTAGAGGCGAAAGCTTCGGGAGGTTTATCCAGAACCACGGGGGATTCCATCACAACAGAATTAGAACTATTACAAGCAATCACTGGAATGTTATATCGTATATATCACAAATAGCTCAAATACAGTCCACTTAAAAGGTTTCAAACACAAGAGGTTTCCACTCAGTTCTGTATCTGGTTTTCAACTGAACGTCTGACGGAGCGCCATCGTGTATTTATATGAAAGGTCGAACACTCCGGACTGCTGCGGACAGATCGAGACGGTTCTAGAGAGCTTTTGTGCGAGAGTTTGGCGGGCAACTTGTTTTGGTGTACATTGCTGCTAAGGCATATTGAAAATTATGATGCGTTCTTGCTAAAAGAACTAAGACAATTTTCAGCGAGGTAACACAGCAAGTGTTTTGGGAACCAAACCAAGTCACATTGAGAATTTTTAATGATTTCTTTTGCCACTCTTCACGGGTTATCTTATAGCTCTCGAAACCGTGTTCGCGGTCCCAAGGCAGCCAATGGTATTTGCGAGGCTAAACGAGTGGCCAGTTCTGTTGAGGTATATTTAGATGGAAAAACCTCTAGTTTGTCGAATTATGTAGGTATATGCTTTTAATTATAAAAAAAAATTAATGATGTCCGTGTAAGTCTGTAACATAGGGTTCTTTGAAAACCAAGCCACAGGGGATGATTTTTAATGGTTTTTCTGTATAGTTCAAATAAAGTAATAGAAAAAATTGGATAAGGGTTAATTTAAAACGAAAACGTTGTTCTTTAAAAATTATTTGGGTAATTGAAGAAGCAATGTATATTGTACAATTAAAATAGTACGTTGCGATATCACGGTATAGAGAATGCAGGGCGCCACCCCGCCAGTACTATTTGGAGTACTATCGAGAAATTTGCAGATTGCAAAAGGGGTGGAAATATCGAGAAGGGACTTTGATTACACTGGGCAAGGAGGCCAGGGTTCCGTAAAATACATACCTTTCTTTAATTTTTAGATTGTTAAGTATTTTTTGTTCATGTAAAGTGATAACTGTTTTCCAGGTCTTTGCAATTGATTTTTGCGGTGAATTATAATAAAACTAGCGACCGGGTACAATATGTGTTTATAACAACTTTGAAATCTACATAAATACGATTATATCTACTTATCTATTAGAGATAGATAGATGCTTCCGCGGACTTTATTGTAAGCAATTATTTCCAACATAATTTAGGGGTCAGAGAATTACATAGGCTATTTTTTTATACCGCGAAAGCGGGCGGGGAAAGGGCTAATCACAGCCACGGGATTATTTCTTTTTGGATTTATTTCCACGCGGGTGAAACCGCGGTCAGAGCAATAGCCTAAATGGTATGAGTATGACTTGATCGGCAAGTTCTATCCACTCTATTTATCCCTAGTAAATATACCTACGAGATACCTGTGACAACAAGTCTCCGTGTAGTAATCCGTGCATACCATAAATTGTATTACATATTTAAGGTGATTAGTATCCTCAAATCCGCTGGAATGAGCATTTTCGATAGACTACTGCTCGTTTACTGATGGACTAAAATGTTTGAGAAAATTATGTAGTAATTATCAGTTCTAGTACAACAAATCCTAAGAAATATTTTTTTGTAAGAGCAAAACTTCAATATTTAAAATAATAATAATGGAATGGTGTTTTTTGGCTGTAATTCGGTAGGTAAAGTAAAAGTTAAGGTATGCTGAATCCAAAACCGTTTCGAGATATTGGTTTAATAATCCGTATTTTTCAATTTATGACTCTTAAAATCGTGAGATTGTCTTTATTTTTTCAAAAACAAATAATTTACTTAACCTACATTTCACCTATGAATGACGTCATTATATCGGCTAAATAAAAGCAAAATATTGACTTGTCAACTTGTCTACCAATGTTACCCTGTTACTAGATATACTAACTATTTCAGTAGTTTTTATAACTAATCTAGTTTATTATTTAGGAAGATAGTTTAAGCATTTTTTATGGTAGGATATTCTTTGACCTTTGTATATATTTTGTATCACAACAACTATGCAGACTACGGTATAAAAGCCGTAAAAATGTGTTTCTTTGTTGATGTTTTAATATGTTTTCTGTAGAAGTGGTAGGTTTTGGTAGATTTTGTAGGATTTAGAGACGGCAACACTATTGTTTGTTAAATGTCAAAGTCAAAGAACACAGATGTTCTTTTTTCTGTACCAACATATCAAGTGTATTGAAGTATTCAGCCGACAAAATGACGTCATCAGTGCTAAAACTTTGATAATTTATTATAAAAAAACTACTGTATAGAAATCAAAAATATTCAAATTAGTTTCTTAAAATAGCCTAATCTTTAAAATAAAAATATAAAAATCGTACCTTAGCTTTTACTTTACATACCGAATTGTCTACTTCTCTTAAACGTCTATGACGTTTAGAAATATTTACATGCCTAAAAATAAATAAGTAACACGTTGTGCTTTAAACACAACAAAGTATATCTAAGTCAATTAACATTTTCCTTTAAATAATATCGAAATAATATGTCAATTTCGAAGGTGTTTCGGGGACAACGCTCGGTGACCAAGGTCATTGGCGACACTAAGCTCCTTAAATCAGGATAAGTACGCGATTTTAAGTATAGCAACAAACGTTATGTAGACCGATACGACGCGACGACCTTGCCGCATTAGTAGCATTACATTCCTGAAGATGACTACATTATTCTGAGAATATTCATCAAAACAATCATAATCAGGTATTTTATCTAAAGCAACCTGGGTCACGTCAACTCACGTCAGAGGCACGAAAACCGCGATTGCATTAGCAGTTCGACTTATAAAATTATCATCATGTTCTATTCTATTTTTTTTGTGTAAATTCTCCATAAGGGTTTTGATAATTTCGCCAATGTCAAGTATTAAAGACGTCACAGTAACAATAAGCCGATTAATCGTAGGCTAATCACAACCATAACAGCGCGGACAGGATTAAACTGGATTCCCCATCATGCGTGCGTTGTCCGCCGTAACATGAGGTAGAATACTCATTAAATGTTCAAAATTAAAACTTAACTTAAAAAAAAAACAGAACTTCCGAATAAAATCTAAAAAATCACAGACCTGGACTAAAACAGCAAAAGGGTTGCCCCTTTTCCTTTTTGATTAACTCACTCACGCCACAAGGCCTAAAGATGCAGGTAGACAAGGTGATAGGAGATAACTTCCATAACAAACAAACTTAACAAAATACTAGTTCCACTTACATTTCGCTTCATTTTATTCCATCTCTATCAATAGCAAACACACACAAGTAAATCCCACGATATAAGTTTTCCACAAAAGCTCGCTGGAGCTGCGTTAGTCCGCAAGCTGTAACGAGCACGCAACGACTCACCAAAATAGATGGTGAAATAAAGCTAAAAATTATATATTACTGCGTCAACGTGAGTGGATTCTTAGCGGGAATATATCAAACTATATCCATTATGCAATTTCTAAACGGAGAGACACGCCCGCGCGATTTAAACGAGAAGAAAAAAAAAAACTAAAGGTAAAATGTTTGGGCCATAATAATGTGAAAAAATACAAGAAAAATTGTATTTTAACTGCAGATTTTCTGATACGTAGCATTTGCCCGCGACTTCGTACGCTTTCACTTCTTTAGGTGTTGATTTTCGAAAAATCCGTTCTTAGTACACCTCCTAAGGAATATACTTTACAATTTTCTTATTTGTATTTTCAGTGGTTTAGGCTGTGCGTTGATTTTCAGTCAGTAAGCGACACGACAGTTTTATAAACTATTTCAAATTATAAAAAAAAATTAATTTTTCAACAACTCTTTTATCGGATAAGTGCCCAAGCTTCATAGTTTTGAGTTAGACCTCGAAACCTGTAATTAAACCGTCAAGGGCAATTATTCCTGACAATTACAATTTATAAAGTTGATTAAAACCGAAGTAATCGATCCGATACGGGTCGCCGACAACTTTATAGATCATCATTTATTATACGAGTGCGCAATATCAAGTGTATACAACATGGTGTGTTCGTGGCGCGTATACTATATACTTTGTTGCTGATTTGTGTGTGTGTAATGCGTATGCCTCTATTTTTTTTATTCATTACTCGAGCCAAAAAAAACTGAGTATCTACTAAGGACAAGATTTTTTTCTTCTTTACAGATTGCCTTACAGCTCTCGTAACGTGTTGTCGGTCACAGAGTACCCAGCGGAGTAGCCAATGGTACTTGTGAGGCT
Source organism: Nemapogon koenigi (assembly GCA_963924495.1). Classification (NCBI taxonomy): domain Eukaryota; kingdom Metazoa; phylum Arthropoda; class Insecta; order Lepidoptera; family Tineidae; genus Nemapogon; species Nemapogon koenigi. The sequence continues at coordinate 953,119 of OZ004643.1, forward strand.
ATTACTTACCGAGCGGCCGCCAGTTCTATTGATATATTTAGATAGTATAATGTTCTTAAATCGATTGCTCCTGTTTCGAAATGTCTGCGTCGCATAAAGTGCAGCAACTAACTTGCCAGTGCAATCTGTTCTCATGTTAGATAAATTAATGTGGAAAATAGGATACCTTAAAAGAAATGATCGTTTAAATGAAGAAGACCTGGTACCCTGGAGCCGGCAACATGGTTCCGGAAAGCCGTGATGGGCATAAATCGTACGCCTACAATAAAGTGGCTGACCTATTCTATTTAATGCAAACGTTAGACCAAATATTTTCTGTCAAAGGAAAACCTAAATATGAAAAAAAATTAAACACAAGTTTTTCCAAACAAGCTTTCCGCCCCGGCTTCGCCCGTGATGCCCATATTAGTCCATCCGCTCGCAAGTGATGCGCTTACCAACGAACCAGCTTTTAATTTTTAGTATTGAGTTGTGTGGTACCTATGCGAAAGTTTATAGATTAGCTCGTAGGGTACATTTTAATCTGCGGGGCGTGATATGCATCACATGGCACAGAATGGAATAATGGTGTTTGTCGGTAAGTTTGTCAGGATAGAGCGAGATTGTCTTTCGGTGCCCTTTGGTCAACACCTTCAAATCTAAATATACAGTTTAAATGTCCCCCGCCCGACCCGTTGCGCATCTCCGTGTGGGTCACCAAAAAGGCACAAAAAAAAATTGGTAAGTGTGGCGGTTGACGTTTAGATTTTCTCAATAAATAATAAAATACGCCTTAAATTTTTCTTTAAGAAACTACTTTTTCAAAAATTCTTAAAATCCACCTTATCACCCACAGTATTGTTTGATTATGTGTTATTAAAAAAAACCCAATTGTTCAGTATGTATTTCAGACTAGTATAAACTGTGGAATTCGCGGAACGAGTCCCTGAGTGAGTGAACCAGTAAAATTGGTACACGATACATTTTGTCCTCGATATGCTCCTCCAAAATACGCGAATAAATACGACCCAATTTCGGGAATAATAATTTGGTGTAAGTAGTACGAAAAATGTAAAATTAAGTGGCGCGAGGTCGTTTAGACACCGTCATACCCTACCTTGTATATTTTAGGTTTTTATACCTAAAATATACAATTTAGACTAACCCCTAGTTTCTGAAAGGTTTGTCAAAATTAAAAGTTTACTTGTGTATAACAGAGTATAACGACTCCAAAAAGCTGTGGTCTGCAGTTGATAGATAGATATAGTCTGGAATAGCACATAGGCTACTTTTTATCCCGGAAAAATGTATGGTTCCCGTGGGATAGATTTGTTTTTGTTTTTCACGGGATCGACATGATTTTTGCATAGTGGTAGTTTAGGGGTCAGAGAAATACATGTACTACTTTTTATACCGCGAAAGCGGACGGGGGAGGGGCAATTTACAGCCACGGGATTATTTCTTTTTGGATCTAATTCCATAAATAAAAATCATAACAGAATCCGTGGGAGACAGTATAACCATCTTTGACTACCGTTCGTACCCTCGCCAGTTAACATTTCGATCGGCAAAACATAAAACACGAACCAAACAGCCGCGCACACCATTTTACGTCACGCGAATTTAAAAATATCGCCCGACAAAAATCTTTCCGTCACATACGGTGAACTTGCCCACACCTAATAGACAGTGCATAAAAATAATGCTGTTTCGTAAACAAACTTGTCTGCTACCACTAAAACGTGTAGCTGGTATTGGTAATGAAAATGGCTATGGATGCGTTGACTGTTTCGTCGCAAACCATCCAATAAATGCGAGGAAAAGTGGGACATGGTTGTGGGATTCATACAGGCGATCATGACTCACAAAGAAGAAGGGGAAAGGCAAAGGAGAACCAAAATAACGGCTCAGTAGAAGATCACCAGGCGCCTGTTTGATGTAATGCCATGATAGTTCCGAACAGAATGCGTTGACTGTTTCGTCGCAAACCATCCAATAAATGCGAGGAAAAGTGGGACATGGTTGTGGGATTCATACAGGCGATCATGACTCACAAAGAAGAAGGGGAAAGGCAAAGGAGAACCAAAATAACGGCTCAGTAGAAGATCACCAGGCGCCTGTTTGATGTAATGCCATGATAGTTCCGAACAGATGTCACAAAAAGTGACAACGGGTTTTAGCCGGTATGAGTCCGGAACTACCCAGGTTATGGTTGTCCATGGAGGATTTCCCCTCCTCATAAAAAAAAACCATCCAAAAGGTTAGTTTCTTCAGAACCATTGGATCGCTTGGGTCCAATTTATTCCCTTTCCAACCAAGTAAAATAAACCAAATAACGCGGCTTGTTATAAGACTCTACAGTCTACGTCTCTACGAGATTCCTGATCGCTGCTGAACCTCACAGCGGGATTTGCATTATGATGGAGAGATATTAGATAATGTTTGATTCAGTCCATCAGATTTTTTAAATAGGCTTAAATCTATGCATCAGAAAACTTCGTTCAAGCCATTTTACGAGGTCCTCCAAAAACTGCGAGATGGACTTCATACACGTATGAAATTACGGGGTATGAGTTAATGGAATATTTTAGCGCAGTATCGCAGTGACATCGTTTGCTTGCATTCTAAATACAAAATCTTACATACATAGCATATTTATATGTAGTTTTGATGCCTATCTCAAAATGTGCGTAAACCGAACAGGAACACAGCGAATGGGCCCGCTAATTACAAACACGCCCACACCGCGCATGCGCCAACTTGATGCAGAGTATTAGGTAGATTAACAAAAGCTGACACATTTGATATTTGATCTTTTAACAGCTGACACGTTCAATATTTGAATCTATAAAAGCAGACGCATTCGATATTTGAATTTATAAGAATTTGATATTTGAGTTTTTGATAAAATGTCCACATTTATGAACGCCAGCTCTTGTTATCAGACCTATATTGCAGAGACCCAATAGACTGCAATGCTCTTCAAAGCCGCGTGGGCCGCTAATGAATCAACTAAAACGCAGTAGGTAGATCTCAAGGACTTCCCTTTTCCTACAAGTTATATTAGCAGGAAGGTAGTTGCGCAACAGACTTTACAAATCGCGCCTCGAATCCCCTAAGGGGTAAACAGACAATGCAATAAAACTACTTACTTACAAGTAGATGTCAAGGAAAATGGTACATGTTCGGATGTGGGAATCGAACCCGCGACTTCAAAGTTGTGAGCCGACGTTTTACCCACTCGACCACCGACGACGCCCCAAATTATTATTATCGTTAAAGTAGTAAAACACATTTTTGGCTTTTTATTCTTTATGGGTTGCCTCACGGCTCCCGAAACCGGTGTTATCAAGATCAAGTCTCGCTCTTTCAAACGATGGTATTTTTGCGCTTAATTAAGCATACTAATTAAAACTATATTTTGTTATATTTAACCATATAACAACTGTCAGTTCAATCCATTGTCATGCTACATCAAAAGAAGCTTGTATTATGATATGCATTACATATAGACGACACGGTTCACGCTCCATCGGACATAGACAAAGCGGATCGCATCGTTGCATTTAAAAATACTATTGAATGACATTTGAATGTTTCTGAGTTCTGGGTTCAAAATCCGGTCAGTATAGGTTCAGTCACCAGGATAAAACATGCAGAGATGACCTCTAGTTCATAGGTGGACCACACTAGAAATGGGTGGCAAGAGTCAGGAGACCTCTGGATGGAGTTAGAGGAAGCCTATGCCAAAAGATACTTAATTTAGTAAAACTAATCTTATAGTTTTATTTGTGATTTGTAAAGTTCTGAAATAAAAGGCCATATTATTATCTATTTAAATAAAACTACTGGACCGATTTTGTTACTGTTTACATAGATTGATTCACAAGAAATGTTTATGTGTATAAAACATCACGCTATGTCTCTTGGGAGCCAAACAGTAACCAATAATGTCAATGTTCTTTATTCGACAAGTTGTGTCAGTAAACCCCGCGGTTTATTTTGGCGATATCTCTTTATATTCAAGGCAGGGCCGGCGGTATGGGGGTGGGGCAAAATCGAATTTTTTTTGAAAAGGCAACCGGATAAAAATGCGGTAATAAAGGAAATACCCTAATTATATAATTTTTTTTTTGCCAGCCGAAACACGCGGGCCGTTCTTGCACTAGCGAGTAAAAAAAAAAGTGAAAAGGCAACCGCTTCAAAATTAGTGAGCATACTTATTGACATCACCAAACGTTGGGAAAAAATTGCCATCCGATCCTGATCCTATCCTAAGTACAAATAATGGTATGTATCAATGCCATCCGATTTCGATTAAATTAACCCCTATTTAGCCACCCCCCAAACTTCATGAAAATACCAATAATTCCATACGCTGCAAAAAATTTTTGAAATCCTTTTCAATTAATATTTAACGACTGCTACACACCATTATTTGTACTTAGGACAGTATAAATTTCGAATGCCATCTGATTTGAATAATTTTTATTCTATTTTTTTAATTATTGTTGAAACAATCGAAAAAAAGGTTTTTTCGGCGACTTTGAGGGGTTGTTTCATTGAAACTGCCCATCAGGATCGGATGGTAATTTTTTCCCAACGTTTGGTGGTGTCAATAAGTATGCTCACTAATTTTGAAGCGGTTGCCTTTTCACTTTTTTTTTTACTCGCTAGTGCAAGAACGGCCCGCGTATTTCGGCTGGCTGTATTATTATTATAATTAGGGTATTTCCTTTAATGCTACCTCATTTTTATCCGGTTGCCTTTTCAAAAAAATTCCGATTTTGCCCCACCCCAATATCGCCGCCCCTGTCCATTTGGGTTCACTTTGGCCGCTACCAGGGGACTCTGTACCACTCAAAGGCCTAGATTACCACTCGCCATCCGGTTGCCTGTCCAATATCTGATAGATTTAACTGATTTTTTTTTAAATTCATACGGTGTCTTTCGAAAGCTATTTAAAGTTCAAAAAATGTACTAAAACCATGTTATTAGATATATCGCAAAAACGCTTGCGATATTATCGATCGTTATTATCGCAAGAGCCTTTAAAATTGTTAGAATCAGTTTTGTATGTCTGTCCAGTGTCCTTATAATAAATTTCATTTAAATGAAACTTTATTTTGCAAAAAGATATGGTAGGTTTATCTTTTTGCAGTTACGTAATCATGACAACTTTCTAAACACACGAGAAGTTATTAAATAACATTATTTTTAGCCTAATTTAGCTTAAAAGGTATCATTAGGCCAGTTCTACACTACATTCTGTGAGAAAAAATAGCGTAGGTATTTCTACAGTTGATACAAAAATCAGAAAAATGAGCTGGAACAAAAATAATGGTTCAAAATAATTTTCGTACAAAATATACTACCAATGCATCCTATTTATTTTTCATCTTCTACTAAAATAGAATTTATCTTATAGCACTCAGGCATAATGTAGATTACCCCCTACATCCAAACTTAGAGTACTAAGTCTAAGGAGGGGCCATAGACGGGCTCCCCCTTTCGCCAATTTTTTGCTCTTTGTCTAGAAAAATAGTTAATTGCAAAGACATTTAATATATTAATTGTGATGTTTTAAATGGGAAAGGCGATGTAGGACGTCAAACTCGCGGGAACATTATGTTTCCAATCATTAATTATAATTATTATGTTTGTATTTTAGCATAATCATCATATAACGTAAAAGCCGTTGCGACAATAAAACGACAGATAAATATAGTGGTACAGGGGTTAGTACTAGGCGTCTACCTCCCAGAAAGTGGCAGAAAAATTGTTCGGTGATTTTTCGCTTCACGCCTCCTTTGATATATATATATATATACTCAAAGATCCACACCCATGAGCACAATCTTAACTATGTATTTGTGTCAATAATATGAACAAAACCTAACATTTTCATCAAATCTCACAAAGATAACTAAAAGGAGAACACAATATAATAAATCTTCACTTCACTGTTCAGAACAGGAAACACCCACAAACACCCACTACCTACATTATTGCAACAGCATATAATGTGCACATCACACCTAACTTCCAGTAGGGTAGGTGGAGTGAGTAAATGTGTAAATTACTTTCGCCACATCTCTTTAGAAAGATGGATAAAATGTCCAAGGTTAAGATCAGATAGGCAACATTCACATACCAGAAACATGATAAGGTACGACTTCACAACGAAATCGGTTTTGCAAAAAAAAAAATACAAAAGATTCGTGACGAAACGAAATTATCTTAAGAAAGACATAATTAAAATTGAGGACAAAAAACACATTCCCCAGGGAAAATAGAATTTTTGAAATAATACTTTTGTACCTACCTACCTACCTATTTGGAGTCAACATGAGAAATTAATAGGACTAATAATAAAAAAACTTGACTTAAGTATAGATAAGGAGGCATCATTAAAATCTTCAAAAAGTCAAGAAATAATAAAATCGGTATAAGGAGATACCAGTCTGTTATCAATTATGCAGACATGTTTAAAATGATGCAATCGATTAAGTAATGCATGTCAGAAGAAGCTAGAAATTAAACAAACATTCAGATGTTTGCAACATTTTTCAAAATAGAACATCTTAACAGTCGATTAGTTGTCAGCAAATGCCCGCGCAAGACCGACGCACGCGTTCCGTCGTGACATCATGGGGAATCAGGTTAATCCCGGCCGTTTGATCTTAGTCGCTAAAGATATAAAGTTCATTTTACTTCAAATGGTGCGCGGATTGTCTTGAAATCGTAAAAAGCACTATTTTTTATTGTATTAAAATATATAATAACTAAGTAAACGTAAATTTAGTTATAAATTCAAGGAATCGCGTGTTTGGTCCATATGATGCTAAGTCTATATCCTCTATTTCATTGTGTATTAAGTACAAAAAGAAAGAATGGTAAACTATTGTCGATACAGCAAACGTTTCTGCTTAAATCTTAGGCTTAAACTTAAGGAAATTCGAATTCAAATGTTATGTTGACAACTATGATATCATCACAAAGCAAATAACTCTCATTAAATTGTCTTTGAGGTAGGCAGAGACAATAGAGTGTCATTTGCTATGATCCTGAAGTACCTTTCCTTTATATTCATCATACCTATCACATAATCCAGTATTGTACCTTATTAATGTATATTTGTTATTTCCTTGGTTAAAAAAAGGTTGGAAAATATCAAGACATAACTTTGAGTGAGAATTCTGTCCTGGCAACACTGGAATACTGGCCAGTTAAATTATTTCGTTTTTCTTGAAATGGCAGACGTTTTTATACGAAAAAAATTTTTTTCTTCCATCAACAATATTATGCAATACAGTACAATTTATAACAAGACATAAATAAAGTTGCTAATTCTAGTGTTATGTTAATGCCCTGTCAGAGACCATTAATTAGTTCACAAATGGAAATGTCCTGCTGTGAAATAAATAGAATGACTAGCCTACAGCCCACAACTTTTACAATCTATACTAATATTTAAAAAATGTTTTTCCATTACATAATTCGTTTATTAAGGAAAGTTATACTTATAGGCTATATAACATCACCCTACGACTCAAGCAAACTAAAATTTCCACGGGAAAAGTTGAGGCTGAAAGCTTGTTCCAAGATATTTATAATATGCAAGGCATCTCCATCAGAGGAGTAATGCTATAAGTCGCAGATTATAACTTGACCTATTCTATTCTATTTTTTTTCAAAATGGCTCCATCAGGGTCTTGATGATTCCGCCAATGTCAAGTATTATAGACGTCACAGTAACAATAAGCCGATAATCGGTAGGTAGAATGCTCCCGCCGGCCGTAATATGTCCTATTAATCACTGACTAATCACAACCATCACAGCACGGACGGGATTAAACTGGATTCCCCAACACGTCTTCGCGGCGCGTGCGCTTTCCACCAAGGCGTCTTGACCTATTTTTTAATAACTTTTTTTTTTCATTTTCCAGCTACCTACTATTAATTTCTACTTTAGCTTTATATTCTGGAATTGTATAACTATATGGCAAGTGTAAATATCACAATTCTAAAACTGCCATTTTAGGTCATGTTATAATCCGGGGACTATACTTATATGATAGCAACAGATACACAAAGTAATGCAGTTATACAGATTACTTAAAAAGTGGAATTAAACATCTCTCATACAAAATATGTCATGACAGCCGAGAGAGAAGCAAATACAATTTCAATTTAAACAGGTTATAATTGCTTTGGTCTTTAAAATGTGATTATTATTTTTTTGCCTATTATTTACCTTAAATTATATAAGACCAGCTTACTGCCCCAGCTTCGCCTGTGGATATTTTGGAACAAAATAAAATATAGCCTATTATAGCTCTCGGGAATAATGTAGCTTCCTATTGGTGAAATAATTTTCAAAATCGGATCAGTAGTTTCAGACATCAAACTTACAAACAAACTATACCTCTTTATAATATTAGTGTAGAAAACTGCTAAGAGGCTTTAAAATTACAAAATACCTCAACAAACTAGCCTCGAATGTCATTGGCTAAATTAAGCAAGGCTTCTTTACACTGCATACCATATAGACATAAAAAATTAAATAGCAGCAGACACAGTGGGTCACTTTCCATTATAAATTAAACTCAAATATTATTAATAACTTTAATAAGTGTCTAAATGCCATTTAGTAAATATTGAGCAATATTTACAATATTTAAGTACAGTCAGCATCAAAACTGGCTATACCTACAATTCCTCATCTGCGAGGTCTTTTAATGTAAACATTTAGATGAAAAGCTTAGAACTACTTTGGACACAGACTGTACAACTTAAAAACAAACTGAACAAAACAGCACACTAACCTTGCAGACAGGCAGTTAAGCACCACGCTCGGACACTCGCGAGTTAATAGGCAGAAGGTTTACATCAACCGTTCTGTGGAAAATGCACTACAATTAACATTGGGCTCAACAAAACAATTCAACAATAAATGTCATTATTTATTATCATGGACTAAGGACAGCACACTTGGATTCTTGCCAATATAAAATGCAAGCAAAATGTCAAAACTGAATATCACCATGCTAAACTAGAATCTTGTAGTACTGCATGGTTCAAGGATATTCAATACAACTGTATCATAGGCAGACTAATTATTGTCAGACTGCAAGGTCATGGTTATGTAAATCGATAGCAACATGGTGTTATTTATTTTATGAGGATAAGACAAACGGCACAGTACAATGCAACCAATGGTTAGAAAAAATATATTATTGGCTCTCTCAAGGCATAATACTTACAAAACCAGCTCCTCTAAACGGCATGTCCGTTGTGGACGTACTCGCTGTGCACCACTTTTTTAGATACGATATAATGTCAATAACTGAGCACTGATATTAAATATATTACAAAAATCCTAATTTTTACAGACAGTTTTACAGCCAGCGTAGTATTTTTTTTGCTGAAAATTTTGACAAATTCTAGAACAATTCAACGTTCAACCAAAGAGAATATAATCATAAAGAGTACTCTATGGAATATAATAAAATTGTGATCCGTTTTATGCAGAAATATTGCAGAACGTAAATTAAAAAGAAAATATAAATATTATAGTCATTAGTATTACACCAACCAAATAAAATTAAGCTAAATGAAATATTATTTAAGATTTATAAAACTATATATTTCAGGATACAAGTCTATAATTTTCATGCAAAAATTACTTGTTTTGAAGCATCGAAAGGAAGTAACGGAACGTTACTCATCTATGTCATAAACAATTTATACTGACTGAAAGACCTTGAAACTCAATGGAAAATTAAAAAGGACCTTGAATATAATATTCCGAAAACCTTAGATCATAGAGTACTAAGCCTATGGAGGGGCCATAGACGGGCTCCCCCTTTCGCCAATTTTTCCCCCTTTGACCAGTTATACTGACCAGGTGCGCATAATAAGTCGTAAAATTTCGTTGGTATCGTTTTGTGTCGCGAGACAGAACTCTAAGAAAATAGTTAATTGTGATGTTTTAAACGGGAAAGGCGATATAGGGCGTCAAACTTAGTGTTTCCAATCATTAATTATAATTATTATGTTTGTATTTTAACATAATCATTGTATAACGTAAAATCCGTTGCGACAATAAAACGACAGAAAAATACAGTGGTACAGGGGCTAGTACTAGGCGTTTACCTCCCCCCCCGCCAAAAGTGGCAGAAAAATTTGTTCGATGATTTATACCCTTCACGTCTCCTTTGGTAAATACTCAAAGCCTTAGATCAAATGTACGTATATGTTATTATTTCAATAATGCTAAGCAGAAAAAGTTGTAAATTTTTTAATAAATTAAATAACTAAATCACGTGGATATATTTACCATAGACAATTTGTTCATAATGCGTCCTTATCCGTCAACCATTCACAATTAAAACGTAGTGATTTCTTATATTCTCTTTGTTCACAATCATCACTGACGTCTGACATCAGTGATTATATTCTCTTTGGTATAGAAGTGAAAACTTCACACAAAATATGAAATGTGTATGAAATTACAAAAGTGAAAATATGAAAATTTTTCAAAATAGTAAGGTAAACACAGATTGTGAAATCTGCTGAATAGTTTGAAATATATAAACGTGGAAAGTGAACAGAAAATTCAATGTCGAATTTCCTAATTCAAATATAAACCATAATTCTGCCGCAGCAGAGGTTATGTTATTTTTTGTACATAGTATAAACAAAAAATATTTATATTACGTATTGTAGGAGATTGCTTTGTAATAATAACAGGAAAAGTTCGTCATCGTTTAAACTGAGCAATCGTAAGCTGAATAAGTATTTATTTGAACTTATTAAAATTACAATGGAGGCTGGAAATCTTCAGATGAAATTTAAGCTCCTTTTTGGAAAGTTGGTAGAACCAAATTATATCTTAAACAATCACTATGTGGATGACTTGTTAAATAAACTGAGAAGCAATAATGGAGGTTAGTTAGTTTTCTTATACAATTTTGAGGTGCTAATATGTCTCGTGACCTTGGCAACTGGCATTAAGTAATGAAACGGTAGGCATTTCAAAATTTACTTTAATTTTGATTTGTGCCACATGTAAATAAAGTGGATAGATAGATAGATATAGATATACTTGCTGAAACTCCCAACTTTATTATTCAATGCATTTAGGTATTAAAATAGATACTAACACCCTCATTCCATTAGAGTACAAAGCTAATTATGCATGCTCTTTAATTTATTCCACTGTTTTCGAAAAAATATTATCTTGGGATATCTTGGGACACAGTTGCAGTTCTTTTTAAAAAAAGTATAATAAAACACAATGCTGAGACCATGCCTTAATGCTTAATGATATATGAATATGCTCATGGGGTGTCAGATGAACTTCTTTTATATTTTAGTCCATAGGTGGTGTACTGAGGGATGACCTTGGATAGAAGACAAATCATCCTCCCAATAATTTCATACCTGTTTAGTACGCATATATCGCAACATGATGAAAATCGCTTTAAAAATTGTCGCTAAAATATTAAACATTTGAGACCCATTTCCCTAAGCACACAGCTTGTATAAACCTAAATGGAGTTTTGTATAATGAGCTTTGTTTATTCGTCTTTTTTAAAAGACTATTGGCAACATTGTATCATTTCATTGTATTTAAAAATCAGCTTAAAAAAATTATCTGTAATTATTTTTAAAATGGAGATTGTTTCAGCCTACCTTGATGTGACTATAATGTTAAATTGGCTGAATCTTCCCTTGAACTTCAATATTATATTGATTATAGGTATACCTTTATCAATAGTTGATGTCATAACATTATCTTTTGGGTTAAAATATTGTGAATGATGCAATATTAATCCAATATATTATGTTAATAAATTTAGCTGAAGGGCTAGTATTGCAAATAACATTATCCTCTTAAAGATACAGTTTTATAATTTTACTAGATTTTTATTTTATTTTACTATATCACTAGGAAATGTAGGTTCCTGTTAGTGAAAGAGTTTTCAGAATCGGATCAGTAGTTTGAAAGATTATACACCCAAAATTACAAACTTTATCTCTTCTTCTTATTTTATTATGGCTCCATCAGTGTTTCCGATGATTTGCCAATGTCAAGTTGTCACTGATCAATGGGTGGCAATGATATTTTTCGCGATTCCACATCCGGTCATGGCGACATACGCACGCGTTTTCGTCGTGGCGTGATGTGGAATCCAGTTTAATCCTGTTCGCGCTGTGATGGTTGTGATTAATCTGTGATTAATAAGACATATCACGGTCGGCGGGATTATCTTAAATACCGATTTATCGGCTATATACACTATAAAGGCTATAATACTTGACATTGGCAAATCACCAATGAACATTGGTGGAGCCATAATAAAAAAGAAGAAGAAGAAGAAGATATTTTTCGCATTATAATATTAGTATAGATGAGAATACTACAGTAGAGTTTAGTATTTGGAAATCATTTCTAGTTTCAAATAATTACTACCTGCTCCTAGGGTTGCCAGATGGTCAGCATTCCAGGATTGGTGGGGGATTCAGACTCCCGAAAAATACAAAATGTTCTGACAAAGTTCAGCTTCTTGTAAAGTTCTTAACAAAACCACTGTCAAAACAGTATTTTTAAAATTGCCGCGCGGTTTCACTTCACTCACCCGATTGAATAGAATGCATTCAGAAAAGTTAAGTTTTTTTGTCATTACATATTTCAATTTTTAATAATAAAAAGTAACATTTACATTGGTCCCGACAATGATGCCAAAATTCCGACGATTTGAAATTTTTCCCAGATATTTTAGTCTTCCCATCTGCCAACCCTACCTACTCACAATTACTTGGCGCTGGCGCCCAATTTGCATGTTAACAAAAAAAATTAACAAATTCAAATTCTCTATTTTCAGATATCCCTAATGCAACAAACATTTTAGCAGACTTAATACTAAGTACATTGCACGACCTGGATTCTAAACATGTTACTGTGCGAGTGTTCATAATAAGATTGCTGGCCATTATAGTTAAAGATGAAATACAGTTTATTAAAATATTTGGCAAAAAAGTTGATGAGATCACCACAGCCTTCCAGAAAATAGTGGAACCCGGTACATCACCGAGCACAAAAGTAGCTTTTCTAGAATTAGCCCTCGCTATGGTCTCTCATTCTACTGGCACAGAATGCCTCTACCAGAAAGACATGTGGAAGTTAATAGTCGATCTGTGTTTTAATGAACAAACTGTCTTTGTGTCCAGAAAGTCATATAAGTTTCTTGCTGATTTCTTGTGGAAATTGAGTGATAATGAATGTGAAGAGTACTTGGTTATTGTACTTGAATGTATTTTGGCGCCAATTTTGAAAAATCCCTACCTAGGCCTCGAGTCCCTGACAAAGGAGGAGGACTATGAAAAATCCAAACTCGTCGAACCTTCCCTATATATCCTTGAGAAAGTTTTAAGCTACAAAGAAAAATATCAGCAGCCGAGCATTCTTATCAAACTAATAGCTGAACGGTACAGAATTAAAATTCGGCTCACCGCAATATTGTCGATAACACATAGAAACGAAATCATACCCTTACTCACTAGGAATGCATTTTCACTTATATTTGCAAAGATTTTTCTCCAAAAACTGTCAGGTAAAGATACTTTTGTTCCAAGTGACTTCATGGAGTTGACAGTGGTTTACTTCAACGTGCTCAGGATATTCATTAAAAGGGGCTTGATAGTCCAAATGACAGATTTCTGCAACGCCTCATGCATAATATGGGCTGAAGTTTGGGGGAACAAAGGTGGACCCGTAATTGAAGGGTGCGAGAAAAAAATCTACCTGCACAAGCAACTGTTGCTATTACACTTAGTCCCTATACTTGTTTATATAAAGAGCTCTCGCAAGGTCAATATGGGTGATGAGGATCCTTTGAACCAGTATGTTATAAAGCTCTTGACTACGAGTTGTGAACATACTACTCGGACTGCTTATTCTATCAGGAATTTAATGTATGATAAAGGATGTGTGGAAACAGCCATGCATTGTGTCAAACGCCTCTCCTGTTTAAATAATCATTTAAACGATATGGGAGCAAACATAATATTCCAAGCACTGTTCTATGTGCTCAGTAACTATGTGTCGTTAAATGAGAATAATGAAATTGTGCAAGATGATGATTTTGAAGCGAGTTCTCAAAAAATTGTAGTGATGACTTATGTTATTGACACAATATACAGATTGGTGGCCAACTTTGATATCAACTGGCAGGAGAGTCTAGAAACTGTGTCTCTGTATAATAAAGTTCATTATATACTCAAGAGGAGAAATCTGTCTTGTAAGGTATGTATCTTCTTGATGTCAATACAAAGAAGACTAAGAGAAGAAGACTACTTGTAAAGAAAAAATTTCTTTACAAGTAGTCTTCTTCTTTTAGCCGATGGTATAATTAAGGCTATACCTAACGAGTGGCCTGTTCTGTTGAGCAGTGGCGTGCCTAGGTTTCAAAGCAGAGCAAGCCGACATATTTTCCTGTGGTGTGTGCACAAAAATAGAAGCAAATTATTATTTAGGTAGATTAAATTAAAATTAAACAAAATAAAGTAACATACCAAAAATAAACAAATATGAAGTTGAATATTTTCCCCGAGCGAATATTGCCGCGCGCCGTTTCGCATTCGTAACGAAGTTCACTATGAAAGCCCAGCTTAATATTTCGTACAAATCGCTATAGATACGAACAATAATTACTTTTACCATTGCTATTATAATTCCTCTTGGTACTGAATAAAAATGCTGAGGGTATTAATATTGTTTCACCTTAAAAAACCTTTACCATGCTGTTCTTAGTTGAGATTTTCCAATTGCAGTTTATAGTGGCCGCACTGAATTTGATAATTACAATGGTGAAGAAGTTTCTGCCGCCCAGTCTGTCGCTGCTCGTGGCTTCCGAGCCGGGATCACCTATTAATGAGTTGGGGAAGCTGATATATGATAAGCTGCATGACCCACATTGGGAGATAAGGGACTCTGCATTGGAGTTGCTGCTTGTGTGCACGGATATATCGTTTGTCAGTAAGTTAATTCCCTATCTATACTAATATTAAGAATTTAAATACGCTAATCTCTAGTCCGATTTGAAAAAAATTGCGTTATATAACCCGTTTATTGAAAAAGGTTGCGGAGTAACCATAAACGTCAACCAATCAACAATATCCACGTTATATAACCCGTTTATTGAAAAAGGTTGCGGAGTAACCATAAACGTCAACCAATCAACAATATCCACGTTATATAACCCGTTTATTGAAAAAGGTTGCGGAGTAACCATAAACGTCAACCAATCAACAATATCCACGGGCGAAGTTTGTTTGCGAACTCGGAAACTGCTGGATGTATTAAAAAAAAAGAAATGTATGTATAGCCTCCTCCGAAGTATCTTTTTCGCAAAAATAACGCAATAAGTTGTCAGCAGCTAACAGCTTTAAAAAGTTTTAAATTGGTCTATAGTTGTCCGTCATCTAAGCTTGGATCGAATTGTATACAAACGCCCTTACATCACAGGTACGTGTAAGTAAGGTATAGGTAAAATGTACTCCACAAATTGTAACTAGTAAAATTTATCCTTTTCAGAATATACCCCCTTCCAGAAGCAGATAATAGACAACAACTTGATCGTGGTCGCGGCGACGATCAGCCTGAACGATTGCGAGTCGTACGTGCAGGCGTCCTCGGTCAAGTGTTTGGGCGCCGCTAGTAAGGTGTCCACTATATGGGACCAGCTAATCAACCACTATCCGGACATGTTGGTAAGAGGACGTGTATGACATGTCATTGTGTGCCAGTAAAATTATTACTAATATTATTTATGCCAAAAACAAAGCAACGGATTGATTTTTGCACAAAAATAGTTGGAGGATTGGAGAGAGACATTGGCTTTGTTCCATGTCAATGAGTTGACACGAGGGGCTACTACTGCTTGGGGTATGATTTAGACCATCATCCAGAGGCTGAGACCAGAGTGCTAGACGTCTGTCAATACGGGCTATGTTGTGTTAGTTAACGATACACGGCTACATTATAAAAGCTCACTTGCGTTGTCACTCTTTGCTTGTTTAAACTCATTAGGCTAGAAAATAAACAACCAAATGGATCATAAATAGGTATATTAGATTAGATAGAAGGGTCGTGGTCGATGCCCGGTTCTGCAATTGGGTATTCCTCCGATCACCGCTGTTGTACCTTCCCTCATGAAGTGAACTGGTGTCCGGCTTCTGCTCTGAATGCCACTCGTGCAGGGACAGGCTGGTGATAGACCCGGAGATGCATCTCAATGTAGATAGGTAGATGGTCAGTCCAATCATGGTTCCCTGTAATGCACGGAGCACAGGCATCAGAAACAGATCATGCACAGACTCCTGCACAGCACACTTGTGAGGGGAAGCACAATACAGCAAGTGTGCTGTGCAGCAGCATGCACAAGCAAGGTTACAAATAAGCAATAGGTAGCAATAGTCAAGTAGCAATTAGTGCTATAGTTAGGGTAGGTGTACTAATCTAAAGCAATTTAACTAACTTAACCTAAGCACTAAATAGATATTATGAGCTGCACTTACCCAATTTGGAGATATTATTTTAGTGGACTACATTATAAGTATCCAGTAGGTAGTATGTTAAATTTAGATAGATTCGGAGGTCGGTTAGAGCGTCATCATAAAATGTGACGACCGCCTCCGAGATCCCGGCCGAAAAGTGAGGTTGCCGGCTCGATGACAATGTGTCAAATTGACACTTGACATACTGTTATTTATTTTTAATTTAGGTAAGGCCAAGGCTACGGATTGTAGGGCCCAAGTATGAAACATATGTACAACGTTACAGCGTATCAAAGGAAGGATATGTTCCAGATATTAATATATTTGTTTAAAGAAGTAAAGAACCTTAACTTATTCTCTTTACAGTGTCTTGTGGTTGAATTATTTTTCGGTATAAAGGACCGATTCCAAATAAAGATTATGTACAGCAGTTTTAATTAAAATAAAGCTCCATCTGTGATTGGAACCGGCGACCGTATGATTCGTAGGCAAAATAACCATCTAAATATACCTCGACAGAACTGGCCACACGTTAGGTATAGCCTCACAAATACAGGAGGCTAAACAAGGGAGATTCAGTCTTCCGTTGGGTACCCTGGGACCGATGACACGGTTTCGGGAGCTATAAAGCAACTTGTTAAAAAAACACTAAATCTAAATCTGTTATCAGGACAAACTCATCGGTCTGCTCTGCAACAATCCCGAAGGTATCGTCCGCAAGGAAGTGGCCCAAGTGTTGTGCGAAGTATACAAGAACATTAAACTTCCCACCTTGTTCAAAACTCAATTATACGAGCACATGGTGTCAGCTGCCATCACCGACTTCCACTGGGAAGTGCAACTGACTGCGCTGGAGTTTTGGAGGATAGTTATCAAGTCATTATTCGAAGACCAAGGCATGCTAGATGGTACCTTCCCCTCAGTCACATTCTCAAAGGAAACCAGAAAAATTGTCACTCTAAATGAAGCGGAAGTTCAGAAACGACTTAAAAGGGCCTTAGAAGACTTGGCTAATATAGGATGTCTTACTGTCCTTGTAAAATTACTTGACGATGATATAGATGTTGATATAATGGATACATCATTAAAACTAGCTAACGATTTACTTGTGGTTTTGGATAAATATAACATGAACGACATGTCTGATGGAAAATGTCGTAATGGCGTAACAACTGATGATCTAAATGAAGTTGAACCAGAGGAAATAGATTCAATAGATTTCAATACTCAACCGACTGAATCGACGCTCAAGTCTGACTCTATTATTGACGGCATATTGAATGTGAACGATGTTAACTTGTTGTCGAATATTTACGAACGGCATATGAAATTGCAAGGGGAGTCTCCGAATGATGACAGGAATTTGCCTAAAGTTAAGTTGCAGAAGTATGTGTCGCCTGTGTTATTTGTGAAGCATTTGAAGAGCAAAGATTTTTCCGCTTTGGTTGTTGAGAAAAGGAAGTGGAAGGAAGGTATTCGTAGTATGTCGTCGTTGTTGGATGATATTTTGGGTATCTATGAATGTGCCAGTGATATTAACGGAATGGATTGCTATTGAATTTTAGTTTGGAGCTGGTAAGGACCTGTTTTATTGCGCTATGCAATTATGTAACATATTCGTCATGACATACGTACGGTCAATTTTTTATTACCTTCGAGTTCAAATTCCACCTCGACCTGAATTCCTGGCTACGGCTTTGCGAACGATGAAGTTTCTTCTTCTATTTATTGTGGCTCTACCAATGTGTGATTTGCCAATGTCAAGTATTAGGTCATTTTTTACACCTTGGGTTACATTATTGGAGTTTTAGTAAGGATCCCTAATTTTTTGAAAATAGAATACAGCCTATGTCACTCAGGGTGAATGTAGCTTTCCAATGGTGAAAGAATTTTTGAAATCGGCACAGTAGTTTTTGAGTTTATTCATTACAAACATACACACAAAAATACAAATCTTTCCTCTTTATAATATTAGTATAGATATACCGATTACCTATTAATCGGTATCTAAAATGATCCTGCAGACTGTGATATGTCTTATTAATCAAAGACTAATAACAACTATTACAGCGCGGGGGGGGATTAAACCGGATTCCTAATCATGTCACGGCAGAACGCGTGACATCGTTCGCCATGATATGACGTAGAATCCATTTATTTGACAGTTGTGACAGCTCCGTAAATATCGGACTGATCTGTTTCCGTGGGAGGTTGTGTGAGTTGTGGCATAGGTGGACAAGCTTTCTTTAAATGTTTACCTAAAATATCTGATTGCGGCAAGAGTTTTAAGAGTTTTAGGATTCCGTCCAAAAGAACCCTTATGGTATGACTTCGGTGTCTGTGTGTATGCCATGGCCATTTTTCTCAATAACTACTAAGATTGTTTTAATATAAGAGAATTACTTTGTATTTAGTATAAAGACTTGTTTTCCATTTACGCGTAAAAGAAAAATCTGGCAAAATGACAAGTTTTTAAATACATATTGGTAAAAACTATTATTAAATATACTTCTATCCAAATTAAATTGTTCTATCAAATATCCAAATTTAATGAACAAAACCTATTGATGAAACAAAAGTCTAATTATAGACTAAAATAATTATCATTTAATTTTGTCTTTTTGAAGTCGACATAATGTATACCTAATTGATTTAAGATGCATTCAATTGAAATGTCGTTTGTGATTTACATTATAGATCTGTATTGTAATTATTGCTTATAAAGCGTAGTTTTGTCACATGGTATATCTATACGTAGATAGAAATAAAACAATGTATATTATTTAAGAATCATTGTATAATTAAGTATAATATGTAGAATAAACGTGTATAAAATTACCATCAAACTTCGTGTAGTTTAACTTTTTGAACATCCACACTTACGTGCTTGATATGATATGATTTACTTACACATACAGCAACAACATTTAAAATAACATATATTTACAAGTTTTAAAAGGATAGTTCTTGTTGTTTTGCAATTTATTACAATTAAATATAAAACAATGCTTGTGCGTAAGAGGTAGATATAGGTCGAATATACCGAAATAAGTTAAGACGCATCATGTTGTTAAACTGCGCTACAGACTGTTCTTGCTCAACTTATGTGGAGCGGATTATAATATAACACTTGGTCTCAGAAACACATCGAAGTTTGTTTCTATTTATTTTACAGCATACCAAAACTAATTTTTAGACGACATATCCAACGGATGGCCCAAAGATTGACGTTCTGAGCTTGGAAGAAGAAATTGTACACCATGTTTTATGGAATACCGATAACAGATTTACGCGGTCTAGCTTTTCAGTTAGCCGAAAAGTTGGAACTGCACATCGTTTGAACAAAGAAAGAGCTGAGCAGAAATTATATTACTACAATTTTATGAAAAACCATCCTCTTTCTTTCTTCACTTGAATGGCGCTCTACAAACAAATGGTCATGTATTTTTATGATAACTACGAGACTGTGTGAAAGTAGAAACAAAAAGTAATATTCATGTCAATGTTATACTGTCGCGTCAAATATATGCTCACCCCGCAGTAACCCCGGCGAATTCAAGTTTGGCACTGGAAGGTTCTAGCAACTGGAGTGTGTGGAAGTTCCAGGTTCACATAATTGTAAGTGGGTTGAATTTGTGGGGATTGTCGACGGTTCGACTTTGTTGCCTACAGTCTTCTGTAGGCACATAATGAAAACTGGATAAAAAATGATGCCAAGGCACGGTCTGTGATTGTATCCGGAATAGCTGAAAATGTAATACAGCATGTTATCAATTGCAACACTTTTGCAGAAATATGGGCTAAACTGCTTTCAGTGTATCAGCATAAATCGTCTAACTGTCTCCACTTAGTGCAACAAAAGTTCTTCGCTTACATATATGCTGGTGGAACATTTCGAAACTGCAAGGTTTGGTCAGGCAATTGACGACAGAATGATAATAACATAAACCATCATGTCTGTGACCAATAGAGGAAAGGAGCAATATATTTAAATGTATTTATTGAAGACAACTACTCGCATTATAGAACTGTATATTTTCTAAAGGAAAAATATGAAGTCTATGAGAAAATGAAGCATTCACAATTTTTTCTATAGAAACTGGCTTAATATTCTGCGTTTAGACAAAGGAACTGATTTTTTTAAGTTAAAACAATTGTTGGAAGACAAGCGTATAAAATATGAAACATCAATATGTTACACTTCACAACAAAATGGTAAGATAGAACGGGAAATGCGAATTGAAGCCGCTCGTACTATGTTGTAGCCGAGTCAACTCGGAGCTGCTGATCCGCTTTGGTTACGTGCTTACGTTAGGTAGACGCCTGGTTAACGGCGAGGCGATACAGTGACGGTCCCTTTCCGAGTTTATTGACCTTTAACCGTACAGGCACAAGTTCAAATCCAGGATGTACAACCATATGAACAGGAGAGCATGGATTGTTCATGGGATGTGGAGAGAATACCAAGGGATACCGTATTTATTTAACTTAAAATAAAATAATTGATGTCACGAGACATATTATATTTATTCAAAAAACCGGAGAGGAAAAACCTAATACATATAGAAGATGGACAGGTTAAAAATGAAATTGAAAACTTAGTAAATGATTGACAGTTACGGTAGTGGACGCTATTGTAAACATAATATTATGTGTGCTGAAGTAGTAAAATTCAGAATAATTTTAAATGCTTCTGTTAAGAATGCTGCTGGCTGCTACATTTGGCGCTTGAGATAAATGGAAAAGAAACGTCACTGAGCTTCAAGACGTGAAGAAAATAACTACTTAGACGAAATATAATATATACTTTTTACTTGAGACTGTCTGTTTTATTTGGAATAGACATTTTGGAGACCTTCGACGTGATTAACCGACTTGAAAAATAAACCACGAACCCGCAACTGTGCTGGATTTAATAGACAAATAAGAGAAATAGAAAAGTAGAAAAAAAATTAGGTAGGTACACCATTTTTGCTTATTATCAAAATATATACGAAAAATATGGGTAGGTATTCTATAGAAAATTTCGAGACAGAATTTAGAATGCCTTTACTTCAAGAAGTGAATAGACAAGGAGAATTAGTATGAAAACTTACCAAAGCTTATCATCCTAGTAATTTTTACGTCAATATTTTATTTGTGTGAACGACCATTTTCCATTTTGATAAACCATACATGAATATCAAATTAAATTACTACTATTACATAGAGCAAGTCACACAGTTGTTTTTCTATCAGGATAAAATCTAGCTTCGTGGTGATAACATCCTTGGCTCATTGTTCAGTATTATAAACATTATTTTCAAAGTCTAGAGAAATAATTTCATCCAAAAGTGAATTCAAATCCATTGTTCCAGAATTCCACTTCTTCTTATTTTCTATAATGTTTTTGTAGTTGTTATTTCTAAAGTCATCTATGAATTGATTAGGGTGCATTATCTTCACTTCTGGAATGTTACGCAGCACTTCTTCCTCTGTACTCTCCACCTTAACTTCAACATAATCTTCATATAGTTTGTTTATTAGTTCTGCTTGTACAGTATTTATAATTGAATCTACAACTTTTTCTCTGCTATTTGCTACTCGAGGATCATTAGAAAATGACAAATCCATAGGAGTACATTCTTGTTTATCAATAACATCAGAAATGGGAATAGGGAAATAAGCTGTTGTATCAGGTACTTTAACAAAATTGTACCTTGTTAAAATATCTATAAAATCATTAACTATGGAGTAAGCATATTCCAGTACTTTTATATTGTTATACTCACTTATGCAGTTTCTTAAAACATACAGGCACCCTATCAATGATAACTCGTTTAATATACCAGCCAGTTGCTTTCTTATTTCTTCTTGATTTAGGGTGATGATTTTTCTCTTCTCTTTTGAGAACGTGACTGATGGGAATTTACCATCAATCATTCCTCGGTTGGAGAAATGGCTTTGTATAGTTTTCTTCCAAAACGTCAATGCAGCCAATTGCACTTCCCAATGAAGATCGTTCAGAGCAGCATCATACATAACACTGTATACTAATTTCTTAAAATCATACTGGAATTTCTGTTTGATGGAGATCTCAGTGAGTGCCACAATGGCTTCCTTCCTCACCATGCCCTCAGGATGATGTTGGCAGATATAGATAAGTTCGATCTGAAAGAGATTTGAGTTCATTATTCTAGGTTCTGAAAGTCTACGTTAGAAATCGGCAGTAAAAAGTACAAACATAGAAGTTAGGGTGAGCGTCGAGGACTTGTTTCCAAATACAGTCAAGTCGGCTGGCAGCCGCCATACACTTCAGCGCAGCAGCTTGCACGTACATCTGTTGGTCTCTCACTGCGGCCTGCGCTGCGTCCACTAGCAGCTCATTGGTGGCTATCAACTTTCGGAATGGTATATATTCTGTAAAGAAAATAATAATTATTATATGACAGTTTACGTATTCGATGGTCTAATGGTCAAACGCATACTCACTGACAAATGAGATTTCCGCGCATGTCAGAAGCAAGTTCATGGCAGAGTCTCTTACTTCCCACTCGGGGTCTGCCATATTCAGTTTGATTGTCTCCCCAATCTCATTTAGAGCTGAGCCAGTCTTGCTCTCCATCAATAATGTCAAGTCAGGCGAGAGGAACTTCGACACTGTTAGTTTAATCAAATCCAGGGCCTGAGTGACTAGCTGTAAAGTATATTAAGGTTATTTTAGACATCGTTGGTAATCAATGTCGCAGGTGCATGGGTGGCTGAGTAGAGACGCGTGGGTTATAGCTACGGTAACAGGGTTCGTTCTCGGCCATGTACCTACCAATGGGTTTTTATTAAATCTGTATGTAAGTACATACCTAATCCGATGTCATTATCGGACAAACCACACATAAGAGGCTTTTCCATCCAAATGTACCTCAATACAACTGGCCAATGCCGTATCCAGAAATTTATTATTAAAAAATATGGATTTCAGGGGGATACTGCCATGGAACTGGCTACTTTTTAGATAAAGAGTATGTATTCACAAATACCATCGGCCAAAGGAGGAAGGAAGACTTCACCTTCCGCTGGACACCTGGGACCAATATACTATATATATAATATATATAAGTTAGAATTATGGGAAATGCTGGATTAGATAACTAAAATGAATTACCTTACTAGGCAATGACTTTGGTTTCAATAAGTTTGTTGTAATATTGTACAGACATACAACTTCGTAACTGTCGTACCACTTAATGTTGTGTTCCTTTAACAACATAATAAGTACGTCCATGGTCAACGATAGTAGTTTACAATCATCTGCTGTCCTTACTTTTGTATCTGTCAGAACTAAAGAACCTAAGCCATCAGTGGGTATATATTCCCTAAAGACATAAAATACAGTTTGGAATATAATTGTGGCTTGGTCGTCATTTAAATGACCTTTAAGTCTGCTCATATTACGAGCAGCTAATATTGCTATGCTTCTTTTATCAAAATCTTCTAACAGAGTTTTGATCGTATAGCATATTTTAACAACATGTTCAACAGTTACATGTCCCAACTTCAGCATGTAGTTTGTCAAACCGTTAGCTGGTTGCGGATCTTTAAAGAAAGGATTCGTATTTTCTGTAAAGCACAACAATGGTGCTATAATAACCATCACCAATTGTGTTCGAAAACAAAATGTTCTACCATATCGTTGGAATGTTGGCGAAGCATAATATTGACCAAATTTCTCCCAATACAACAATGATTTTACAGAGAATTCAGTTATGACTGAGATCATTCGTTTTTGAATGAGTAAATGCAGTATGTTACAATATGAGACACCTTCGAGAGAAACTTCGTTTCCAGGTATTGGTGGCATGGAACTCTTCGTGTCCAAGATAGCAGCATAAGAGAAGGCATAAGCGAAAAGTAAATCACTTGTAATAGTTGCAAAGTTATTGTCTCTGGTCACTTCCAGAAAACAGAAGAGTCTACATTCCAAAATAAAATATCGAGAAAGCAAATGTGCAACTTTATCAATTTTTGAAATTTCCGAAGTGTTCAGAACGGCTATTAAAGTCAGTAATGTAGGCATTAGCTGAGCAATCAAAGTACCTTCTACATCAGAATCCAAGTGCTGTATGTTGTTGTACTCGCTTTCAGTTAAAGGTTTACCAATAGCATCCATAATCAACATCAATTTACTATCATCACTGTGTTTGTTTAATCTCCAGATTAACGCTTGTAAAAAATTGTAGGATGCTTTTGAGACATGGTGTGGTTGCTCTTCATAGCAACTTTTGAATATCTGAAGCCAAATATTATGGTCTAGTATCCACTGCAAGCCTGCGTCGTGTTCAATCTGAATTGTTGCATGTTTAATAAATGCTATTCGAATTGAAGTTGAAGATTCGTATTGTTTGGCAATATATAAACCTTGTGCGAAAGCATTAAATCCTTTCATATGGACTAGTTTGCTATATAAAAGATCATTTTTCATGATAATTGTAAGAATATTCATAATAAATAGATTCACAGCTTGTGAAGCGTTCTCCTTCTTGCTTGAAGCATATAGAAGAAAGTCTAACAAAATTTGACTGTGTTCTGAAAAGAATGCAAGTTTATATTATTAACTTTTCTCAGTGACTAGATAAATAAATCACTGTTTCACTTCTAAATTCACAACAAGATTATTAATACTTAGATGACGCAACCCAATGCAACGATCTCTGTGAAACGCGAATTATTTTGTCCATAGGTAGCTCTTTAGAAAGATGTGAGCGAGATGCACTGCAAGAAGAATCGATAAGATAAGAAAGGCCAAGATTTAGGTACGTATCAAAAACATGAGAAAGAACGATTTCACAACAATATCGGTCTCACGAAAATACACGAAACGGATTTCGGTCATCAAATATTGTATAAAAACTATTAAAAATCAAGTTCTAATTAATGTAAAAAAATTGTAATTGAAAATATGAAAATTATAAAATAAAACTCACGACAAAACAAAATTCACGAATTAAACAATATTGTAAGTATACTTAAGTATTCTATTACCGTTATTATAAATCGTCTGCTCTTGAAAAATTAAACTAATAAACAGCGCCTCTATTGGGAATTATATTATTTTTCGATAGAATTTAAAGGTTGTGAAGGTGAAATCCGCTTCGTTGAAAAAATATCCCTAATAACTTTAGGTAAATACGTAGTAGGTAGGTCTAGGTACATGTTATGTTTTGAAAACTGTTTTGCTCTTGAGGAAAATGAATTATTTATTTGGAGTTTCAGATTACAATAACATACTAATTAGAAAAAAAAACTCACCTTTATCAATAGTTTCAAAACAATTAATCAACTTATCAAAATAATAATTGCTCAACCCATGTTTATTTTTGAGGAATTTATCAAATACTAGCTTTAATTTATTTTTATGAACAACAGTCTCCATTACTGCGTCTTAAAATCAAATGGGTATTTAATTGAAATTATCATTTCTACAAAATGTGCTCGTGAATTGTATAGAGGACACAGCGCAGATAAACTTCCGCTGAATGTTTACATACAACACTGATAACAAAATAGATACCTACACAACAGACTATTATTGTTTGTTATTTCTCAGATATTTACGTCTTGACCATATAAAACGTGATTTCGTTTCGAGCTACATAATGGTACTCTGTGGATGTTAGTGAGTGACCAATAGCAAACGGTCATTGACCATTTGACATTTAATATAAAGTCTCGTCTACATGTGTCATGATGACTATTCAAAAGCTTGGTCCAAATACCAAACAAACAACCTTTGCCCTTTCCGACCCACAACAGATTCACTAATAGGTACATAATTTAAAACAAATTACTGAACGGATTTTGTTGCTGTTTACGAGTATTTAACATGGACCTATCATGTTTAGGAGCTGAGCATTAACAGTAAGTATAAGTGAACCAAGTCGGGGAAAAGTTAGCCCCAGCGAGTTTTCATGGCGTATGTTGTCTAATCCGTCAGATATATAACAAAATGATGTAGGAAAGAATTGTGCAAAATAAAACGATCTACAAAAAACTCCGCGGTAGCCTATATCTCTAAATAGGTAAGTAGTTATAAGCGTATGTAGGTAGGTATTCAAATTGTTGTGAACCCATATTGTACCCGGGCGGGGGCGTAGTCGCTATAACGAACTAAGTCAAGTTTGAACTCATCCATCCTTCCTCCATGCCACAACAATTCGATGCTTATAAAAATGGCCAGAAGCCGCGAAAGGGATGACAGCGTTTTTTCGCCGTGACGACAGCTCACGTAAGTAGTTCTGATTTTGATTATTATATCTGAATTTTTTACAGTTTGTTTAAATATGAACTAATGAATTTGACGAGGATGACAATGACTTGGAGCCGAATACATTATTCAGGCAAACAGCGGAAAAACACAAGAAGTTCTGGTGGAAAGGTCATCTCAATCATCATCGGACACTCCTTCAGTTATGCAGCCAATTTCTTCAGCATCAGTTACTACGTAATACCAAAAAGATCGCACAGAAGAAAGTCCGTTCCATCTTCATGCAATATATGTGAGAGGTCAACATCTCTAGATACTCGACGAATAAGGTCCACAATAATACGGAGTCCTATGGATTACTTTCGTGATTATTTTGACAACGATTTTTTAGAAAACATCATCTAATTTATATTACTTGCGTACTGGCCGAGAACTGAAATCCACAGGCACTGAAATATCAAAGCTATTTGCGATACATATAATCATGGGCTGTATTCCCTATCCTAGATTACCAATGTATTGGAGAGCTGGAACAAAATTAGGTCTGGTATGTGAAATTATGTCGAGAGACAGATTTCTGACCCTCCGCAACGCACTCCATGTAGTTGACTCCGATTCTCCGCCTGAAACTGAAACAAGTAATCCCCTAAGGAAAGTTCAACCAATGATTAATAAAGTAAAAACACTTGTATAAAACTGGAGAGGGTACCAGGCTTCTATTCTATAGATGAGCAAATACCAATTACAGACGGATACGAGCACTATCCCATTAGCGACGACATAAAAGCACCAAGAACCTGTCGTATGAAAAACTGTGGCAGTCGTTCTAAAATTAGGTGTGAAAAATGTGATGTCTACTTATGCCTATTACGCGACAAAAAATGTTTTAAATCATCATAAAATATAGTTAAAGATTGTTTAGTCCCCCACTTAGTGTACGTTACGCCAGCAAGAAAGTGTCTCCTAGAGTGATATGAGTAGAACGTAGATTTAGAGCGATATCTGCTGGAAATGTGCGCCGCATATTAAATTTGTGCGTCCTGTCGTTTTTGAAAAAATCGAAAAAAACAGTTCCTGCTGGAGTAACGTTGTTCCAGCAAGAAAATTCTAAACGAATGATCGGAGAGAGAAATATTGTAAATCGCCAGAGAGCTTATATTTGTGCAAAAATGTGCGCCGAAAATATAATTTGTGCGTCTTCAGGTTTTCGAGATATTACGTTTCCTGCTAGCGTAACGTTTTGCAGAATCGTGTATCTCTAAAACCATTGTATGTGCGCCTGTAGAATAAACATACACGAGTAGCTCTTAATTTGTGCGTATTTGTGACATAATTAGATTTAAGAAAATATTTATAGTTTTCAAGTAATCGCGCTATTTTAAAAATCCGTAAAAAAATCGCAGCGCCTAAATGAGAAAACGTATAAGCTCACTGAAAACTGTATTCGGTTCCTCTTGACACTTACAATAACCATAAAAAGTTTCAAAAGTATATGTACGTACGTTATTGAATTATTTTACTAAAAGTCAAAACGACGATGTCATAATTTCAACGTCAATATACAAGAAATCGGCTCCACGCAAGATGTGTGAGTGTGAACCAATATTTTGTGCGTTTCGTCAAATAACAAAGTGAAAATTTTCAGCTTGGAATGTTTCGTATATAAGAAGATATAAACAAAAAACAAAACTCGTCAACAACGGCTGGTTAACCGACCCAATTCGAATGAGTACAAAAAAGCGACGGTTTCATACATATCGATGACCTTCTTAATTGAACGTATTAATCCGGTACAGTCGCGTATTATTATAGCATTAATTCACAGATGAAAATTAGTTTAAAAACAGATTCAAAATCGATTAAGAAATGACCAAGTTAGGCCGTTTCGATGTACCTACTAAATAGGCCATCATAATAACTAATGTCCAGTGCTTCCGGGTTTTTAAGCGGGTTCATATTGTATTACAAACAGAATTGTGCAATCTTTATTAGTGTGGGACAGAGACAGATACATAAATGTCGCTCTATCATCAATAAATGCGAAGCTATACTCTGTTTTTTTTTTAACAAACGAGTACCGAAAATTTTAATTGCGTTGCTATTGGTCCACGCCGTCCTCGTAATCAACATTAAGTCCGTTTCACACAAACGTTGAGTCATCGACTACCTGCGCATCGCACGTGTTTTAGTGAGTGAACCAGACGAAATTGTTTGTATATTTGAACCTCTTTGTGCGTGAGTCTCGGCGGATTTGATTAAACTATTTATGTTTTAATATTTATGGGTAGGTAATTTGATCTGTGAATTGCTGCCATAATTATTTTAGAATCAAAATTAAGACAATAAAAATAATGAATTCCACATCAACAAGCTCTTTTATTTGAATATTTTTTTTATAATTGCCAACAAACGTTTGAACGCGCCTGTACAGACAGCTTCGGTTTAATATGTTCAATTAAAGAAGGTCATGGATATGTATGAAACCGTCGCTTTTTTGTACTCATTCGAATTGGGTCGGTTAACCAGCCGTTGTTGACGTGTTTTGTTTTTTGTTTATATCTTCTTATATACGAAACATTCCAAGCTGAAAATTTTCACTTTGTTATTTGACGAAACGCACAAAATATTGGTTCACACCCACACATCTTGCGTGGAGCCGATTTCTTGTATATTGACGTTGAAATTATGACATCGTCGTTTTGACTTTTAGTAAAATAATTCAATAACGTACGTACATATACTTTTGAAACTTTTTATGGTTATTGTAAGTGTCAAGAGGAACCGAATACAGTTTTCAGTGAGCTTATACGTTTTCTCATTTAGGCGCTGCGATTTTTTTACGGATTTTTAAAATAGCGCGATTACTTGAAAACTATAAATATTTTCTTAAATCTAATTATGTCACAAATACGCACAAATTAAGAGCTACTCGTGTATGTTTATTCTACAGGCGCACATACAATGGTTTTAGAGATACACGATTCTGCAAAACGTTACGCTAGCAGGAAACGTAATATCTCGAAAACCTGAAGACGCACAAATTATATTTTCGGCGCACATTTTTGCACAAATATAAGCTCTCTGACGATTTACAATATTTCTCTCTCCGATCATTCGTTTAGAATTTTCTTGCTGGAACAACGTTACTCCAGCAGGAACTGTTTTTTTCGATTTTTTCAAAAACGACAGGACGCACAAATTTAATATGCGGCGCACATTTCCAGCAGATAACGCTCTAAATCTACGTTCTACTCATATCACTCTAGGAGACACTTTCTTGCTGGCGTAACGTACACCCCCACTTAAGGGGCGGTGGTCAAGGTCATCTTGTATCTGTCAAAAATATGGCAAATCTCAGTTAATCCTGGAAACGCGAGTTCATTTATACATTTCCTCACCCCAAAAGGATTGTTATTATTTGAAATTGGATTGAGCCATATTTTTATTATTTAGGGTTCTAAAGAGCCGTAGTTTTCGATACGCGCAGAGCCTTTGCGTATCGAAAACTACGGCTCTTTAGAACCTTGAATAATAAAAATATGGCTCAATCAATATGGATTTTTTTTAAATATTTTTCATAGGATCTTCAGATGGTGTAAAATACACAGCATGACATTTTAACTATTTATAAGTATTTCTACTTCCGGTTGTAAAGGGATATTAAGCTTCAAAGTGTCCCCATCACTTTTTAAATAAAAATACTTAAAATCTTAAAAATAATCTGGAATACCGCCCTTTTATATTTAAATTTGTAAATACTTTCAACGAATTATAACGGGCAACGAGACAAATAAACTTTCCCAGGTAAATAATAAAAGACAGGATGGAAGCAGATACTACGGAACCCTACTCTCGATGAGTGGCCCGACATGCACTTGGCCGGTTTTTTAATATCTAAATAATGTCATTCACGAGTGCAAAATATTTTTTTTCGATCAAATTTGTGTACATTTTCCTTAACTAACAAACAAGTAATTATATTACACGAAACCTGTTTAACTTGTATAACCCACTTTCTTGGTTTGTTTAAAATACTTACTTCGATACATTAATTATAGTAAAATAAACATAAACAACCAATTGTTAATTTGTAAAATCAAATAGGAATGAGGCGGGAACTGAATATCATGGTTGGAGGTGTTGGAGGGCAGTCGGCTAAGGAAGCTGCGGCGCGGAATGACAACTGCTAAATGCACGCCCTAAACCAGAGGTTCTCAAACTTATTTTGTCTACCGCCCACTTTGAAAATCAATTATTTTTCAGCGCCCCCCAATTTTTTTTTACTATACCACATTTTAAAAATCACAATTAAATTCATTACTTTAATTTATATATTGTAACGAGTAGGTACTTAAATCGCACAAATAAATACCTAAACACATCAAGGTCGATAGACGTCTCTAGAAACATCCAGAGAGAATCATGTACAAACGAAAATGGACCGTATGTGCCTAGCCATAGGTACCAAAATCGGCCGCGGTCGGTGTGTAGGTATTTGGCGCCGAGCCGCATCGAGGCGCATCTACAACTTTGTATAACAATCTCGGCGTTTCTCGAATGTTCGGTGGGCAATATAAACAGAGGATCATTGCCGCAAGGAACACAGTGCGAATCAGAGCGATCAAAGCGAAACAGTGAAGTGGAATTTAGTGCGAATAAGTGTTATTCTATAGTGTTCATTTATTTAACTGAATTTTTGGTGGTGTTAAAGTAAAGTTTGTCTATTTAATCGGTATTTTAAATCTCTTCGAACCCCAGCTCGTAACAATATAGTGTGCTATATTAGTTTTTCTGGGCCCACAAGGGGGCGTTATCGCCCACTTTGAGAAACACTGCCCTAAACGGTAACATCCACTTCTTGGTTCAGGGAAACGTGGATCGCGGACTGGTATTGTTGAGTACCGTGAGTAAGACCGAAGGGGCTATTAGGGTCCTCCATGCGTCATCACAAGACAACGAAGAGATTAGACCTACTACCCTCAAGAGGAGACTCTCGCAAATATACACCATATATTGGACGTGGGAACAGCGCAGGTTCAAGTGTCAACAGCTTGTAGCACCATCGTGAAAGCCCAAGGTGCTAAGCCTAAGAGGGAGCTGAAATTAATGGTGAATCGAATAGCCACGGCGATAGGTACACACTGGAAAGGAGATATCTCCAGATTCAATAGGATTCGATATCCTGACGATGGAGACGGTATTGACGCTCAGAGAGCTGCCACGTGAATAGGAATTGTAATTGAGATAAGGCGACGGCGAACAGTGAGTTTAGAGGCGGTCGCATAAACTCTATTGGGACGTGGCGCTGGTTGGCTGCATCAGCCCCTCTTCAACACTTTGACAAGCCAAGCGAACCAAGCTGTGGATATACTCACACGGATGATAAAAATCCGACAAAATACGCCTTGAAAGCTGCGGCTTTCTAACTGAAATTTGAGTGGGATGTACCAAAAGTACCAACATTTACACAATGCGTAGACAGAGAAACTAATAGACAAAAGGCATGTGGTATAGTTTATGCAAAATTCCCCGAGATCAGTTTAACTTTGTGACGTATTTATTATTAAAATTCGCAAATACCGGGAACAAAATCGAAATATAGTTAATTTAGACGACACTTGGTAGGACACTCGTGACGTGGTGACAACGGGCTTTAAAGTAAGTAAATGGAAAACGTATAATTAATCTTCACGTCGCACGAACAAACAATTAAAACGAAACTTTTGCCAAATAGTGTCATACCACTTAAGTCAAGTAGAGAAAATACCATGCAGTAATACCAAGAAAAACGTTATTATTCAATTTTTAAATACACCAAATATCTATTAGTTACCGACCAAGTGCAACTAACTAAACCTGTGTAGACAACTTGGCCACTTGACCAGTACAAATTGCCACAATGTTTTACGTTTACCGCCATATTAATATTACTGTCTTTTTTTATTATTTTTAAACCATTCAATATGAAACGAAAGTTTTGAGGTTAAATGAAAATCTGAATCAGATCATTAGAGATACGTTGCCGTTCATATAGCCGGAGTTGACAACATTTTTTGTAAGAACTGTTGTTAGCACGTGGTTATAGAAGATAAAAAATTTAAGACAAAAAGTATAATAATGAACACGACAGAATCTGAATCATCATCAGATTATGATTTCAGCGATGGAAGTAAAGTGTAAAAATAAAAATGAAACACTAACTTAAAGTATTCGAAAGTGTTTTTCCGTCAGTTATAATTATTTTTGCACAAACTACCTATAGGTAGTACGTGAAAGCAATGTTGCTTGAACGAACTAATGATGTTCTTAAAGCACCGTGAAATTCTTACGTTTACATTTAATTGTTTTTGAAAAACCTTATACTAAAAATATACTTTGGAGCCAAGTGGAAACTTAATAATAATAAATTGTTTGATTGATAACTTATTAACTAATCAAGTGCTGACTTGCTAAACAAAATAACAATTAAAAAACAATAGCCATTAATTACCTATTTAAAATACAAATCCACCGAAAACCAAACCTTGTAACGTGTCAAAAATATTACAACACTCATAACAATAAATTTTAGACTTTGGTTTAAAATTATAATGACCTGTTTCAGACAATAAACAATAGCAAAATTCTGCATCACATATTTGAAACATTGCAATTCCTTGAATTTTCTTATCTGAAACATTTCTGTTATTTGGTATAAAATCTTTAGTTTTATTTTATATTATCTTTAGTAATATAGGAATAAGCTTTGTTTCATCTTACATATTTTAAGGCTCTACTTTATTAATAACAACAACTATTTAGTTATAATATGTTTTGTCTCTCTTATCATATTGAAAATTTGAAACACAAATTTGTTAGGGAGAGACAAAAGTAAGGCGGTTATTCATAGACTAGTTAATTCGTCATGTTAAGTACACTCTGTGTCATAATTAACATTACTTTCTTCTAGAGAAATAATTTCATCCAAAAGTGAATTTAAATCCATTGTTCCAGAATTCCACTTCTTCTTATTTTCTATAATGTTTTTGTAGTTGTTATTTTTAAAGTCATCTATGAATTGATTAGGGTGCATTATCTTCACTTCTGGAATGATACGCAGCACTTCTTCCTCCGTACTCTCCACCTTAACTTCAACATAATCTTCATATAGTTTATTTATTAGTTCTGCTTGTATAGTATTTATAATTGAATCTACAACTTTTTCTCTGTCATTCGCTACTTGAAGATCCTGATCAAATGACAAATCCATAGGAGTACATTCTTGTTTATCAACATTCAATTGTTTATCAACATTCAAATTGATATCAATACTACTAGTATTTTGATCTTGTAAATTAGCTGTGGTGTTTGCCACTTTAACAAAATTGTGTCTTGTCAGAATATCTAAAAATTCTGTAGCTATGGTGTAAGCATACTCCATTACCTTTAAATTGGAATGTTCACTCATGCAATTTCTTAAAATATACAGACAACCTATCAATGATAACTCATTTAATATACCAGCCAGTTGCTTTCTTATTTCTTCTTCATTTAGGGTTATGATTTTTCTCTTTTCTCTTGAGAACGTGACTGATGGGAATTTACCATCAATCATTCCTCGGTTGGAGAAATGGCTTTGTATAGTTTTCTTCCAAAACGTCAATGCAGCCAATTGAACTTCCCAATGAAGATCGTTTAAAGCAGCATCATACATAATACTGTTCACTAATTTCTTGAAATCATTCTGAAATTTCTGTTTGATGGAGATCTCAGTGAGTGCCATAATGGCTTCCTTCCTCACCATGCCCTCAGGATGATGTTGGCAGATATACATAAGTTCGACCTGAAAGAGATTTAGTTTGTTATGCTAGGCCCTGAAAGTCTACATAATAAATCAGCAGTAAACAAGCAAAGTACGAACATAGAAGTTGGGGTGAGCATTGAGGACTTGTTTCCAAATGCAGTCAAGTCGGCTGGCAGCTGCCATACACTTAAGCGCAGCAGCTTGCACGTACATCTGTTGGTCTCTCACTGCGGCCTGCGCTGCGTCCACTAGGAGCTCATTGGCAGCTATCAACTTTCGGAATGGTATGTATTCTGCAAAGAAATGCGATCGAGACAATGAGGCCTGTTTGTTTGGAAAGTAAACAGTGAGTTACATTTATAACATCAATATTTATGAATCTGAAACTAGGTGCTGCAATTGAAATAATTATTCATTACATCTCAAATCTGCATTTTTGAGGTAGCAAAAAAGATAAAATGAAATTAAATGCTATGGTATACTCGTCAAAAAAGGTGTACTGGGGAAATTACAAGGATTCCAAATTACTATGAACCCATAAATATGAATTAATCAATGTGCAAATTCTATCAGTCAAGGCATGTATGTTTACTAAACTAAAATGTACTAATTAAATATATCGTAAGCATCGCATTTTCAACCTTTTTGTATGCATTGTTTGTTAGTGACACGCCTTACAGAAACGGCAAAATGGCGCCCATTCATGGAGTTGAGAAAAGTAGCAAGCACACAACAATAGGAATTGATGATCAGAAGGTCAAAGGGAAACCGTCTGAGTGGCGCCGAAGAGCTGTCACACAATTTGAGCCTTTAGTTAAAGTGAAGAAGGTTTAGTTTCGAAATCACGCCGACTGTCCTTAGTGCCCTTTCTTCTTAATGAAAAGACACCATAATTCACAACATTAAATTTTTTGTTAAGTACTAAAATTAAAAATCCGTTTGGAGATCTTCTATTGCTTAACACGATAGACATATTAATTTATTTTTTTATTCAGTGGTTTAAGAGATATTTTTGAAAAAACTACACAGTGT
This sequence comes from Nemapogon koenigi, assembly GCA_963924495.1. Classification (NCBI taxonomy): domain Eukaryota; kingdom Metazoa; phylum Arthropoda; class Insecta; order Lepidoptera; family Tineidae; genus Nemapogon; species Nemapogon koenigi. The sequence goes on from OZ004643.1 coordinate 988,719, forward strand.
AAGGAGTACGGCTCAAAGCTACTATACTCTCTGTCTCCAAAGGTAACTGGCAGAAAAATATATTAATTGTAGATGTAGGAACAAAACAGTATACAAGGGGATCTAATTTACGTGCTTCTCTACCCATCTTCGTTGATGAAAGTGAATAAATATTTAATTTTAAATCAATAAACTCGAAAATAAACAATAATGAATGAAACAAAAGAACCATGTACGAACGATTGAACGAATGATACGAACGATTGAACGAATGAAACGAACGATTGAATGAATGAAACGAACGAACGCACGCAGCTCATGTCATTTCTTTTTTTTTAATACAGAATACGCAAAGACACCTGATACTTTAAGCCGGCATTTTCTAATAATCCAATATTTAAAAAAGTGTTAAAGTTAAAATTTTAGAAAAGCAATAAATACGGGTACCTTAATTTTTTACCTACTTTCATATAGGCTAATAAAATTAGGGGCTTAAAATTTTAAAATGTTGTGGACTATTCCAGAAAATATACTTACTGACAAATGAGATTTCCGTGCATGTCAGAAGCAAGTTCATGGCAGAGTCCCTCACTTCCCACTCAGGGTCTGCCATATTCAGTTTGATTGTCTCCCCAATCTCATTCAGAGCTGACCCAGTTTTGCTCTCCATCAATAATGTCAAATCAGGTGAGAGGAACTTGGACACTGTTAGATTTATCAAATCCAGAGCTTGGACGACTAGCTGTAAAAATTAAATTTTGTGTGGATTTTATTATTTGTTGAGTATGCATTATAGTTATACTAGTTAGACGTTTGTATGTATTGCCATAGATTAAATAATAATGGTATTGCTATTATTAAGATCAAGCAATTGTTATAGGGCCATAGTAATACACACTCTAAAGCTCGCTTCCCACGGTGCGTGATATTGCGGACGGACCGACTGGTGCGTGGCCGTCCGCGGTCGTCTGATATTACTATACTCTTTGGTCTGTCGTGCGGCCTCGTGCGTGCTATCACGCACCGTGGGAAGCCAGCATAAGATACAGCCCTGTGACAGACAGACAGCAGAGCAGTAGTAATAGGGTTTCCATTGGCACTCTAATAATAAATGCAAAAGTGTGATTGTTTATTTGTCCTTCTTTCACATCAAAACAGAGCAACAGATCTATGTGATTTTTTTCACAGAAATAGGTAGGATTCTTTTTTATCCTGGGGAAATTTTTGAATTGATTTTAGTTGTAAACAATTTTTTTACATAAGTCTGTCAATCAACCTCATTCAAGGTATAGATTGTGGAATAGAAGGACTTAGAATACTCACATTACTTGGCAATGACTTGGGCTTCAACAAATTCATAGCAGTATTATACAGACATATAACTTCACAACTATCATACCAGTTGATGTCATGCTCCTTCAGTAACATTCTTATAACATCTATAGTTAGAGACAATAATCTTATATCCTCTACTGATTCCACTTTAGATTCTGTCAACACTAAAGAGCCACTTTCATCTGTGGGAATATACTGTGTAAATATATAGAATATAGCTTGAAATATTGTTGTGGCTTGGTCGTTTGTTAAGTGACCTTTAAGTCTGGTCAAGTTACGAACTGTCATTATTGCTATACTTCGTTTATCAAACTCTCCCAGCAACATTTTGAACATGTAACATAGTTTTACAACTTGCTCCGAGACCATGTGACCCAATTTTGCTATGTAATTCGTTAATCCATTGTCTTGGTTGGAATCAGTGTAGAATGGACTCATATTTTCTGCGTAGCACATGAACGGAACTAATATTACTATGACCCACTGCATAGGAATCACAAAAGTTCTACCATATCGGTGAAAAGTTGACGGGGCATATTTTTGACCAAATTTTTCCCAGTACAATATAGACTTGATGGCAAAATCCACAACAACCGGTATCATTCGTTTGTGGATCAACAGATGCATTGTATTGAAATATGCGATGCTTTCTATTGAATGTTCATTCTCAACTAGCTGTTGACCCGGGTTTCCAAACACCAAGACATTAGCAAAGGAAAATGTAAAAAGAAAAAGTAATTCACTTGTGATGGCAGCTAACTCATTATCTCTAGTCATTTCAAGGTAGCAAAAGAAATGTGGTTCCAAAACAAAGTAGCGTCCCAACAATTGTACCACTTTGTCAATCTTCGAAATGTCCGAGGTGTCCAGAACTGCCAGTAAAGTTAGTAAAGAAGGCTTCAATTGAGCTATAAATCTAACTTCCATCTCGGAATCTAAATTTTTTATGTTCTTGTATTCACTTTCAAGTATTGGTTTGACAATTGCTTCTAAAGTCATCATTAATTTAGCTTCATCGTTGAGTTGATTTAACCTCCAAATAAAAGCCTTCAAAAAATTGTAAGAAGCTTTCGACACATGAAATGGTTGATTCTCAAAACAACAATTAAATATATGCAGCCAAATATTATGTTCTATAATCCACAGCAAGCCTGCATTATGTTGAATCTGAACTGTGGCCTGTTTAACACATGCTAATCGGAATAAAGGTGAACTCACATCTTGTTTAGTAATGCTTTTCCCTTTTGTTAAAGCATAAAATCCTTGTGTATGAAGTAGTTTACTAAATAGTAGCTCATTTTTCATAATCAATGTGAGTAAATTCATAATAAATACTTTAACAGATTGTGAAGTGTTCTCAATGTTACTTAGAGCATATAGAAGAATTTCTAATAGAATCTTATTGTGTTCTGCAATGTGTACAATACAAATATTAGTCTTGCTTTTTTACAGATTAAGATGGTTTAGTATTAAAAATTCTTACCTTGGGTATTACTTTCCAAACAAGCAATCAGTTTTTCAGAATAATAACTATTCAATTCATATTTATTTCTAAGAAATTTATCAAATAATAACTTTAATTTATTTTTGTAATTGTGCAACTCCATACTTACACCTTAGGAATTATAAAAATGAAATTCAAGGACAGCGTATCGGACATTGGTATCGGAGGTGTAACGATTGGTATCGATAAGTAATAAAGTTTGATTGTTGAGATAACCAAAAGATAAATACATAAAGGTAAATATTGGAAATCCAACATATTTGAATTTAAACGTCATTTTTATTGACACACCACAGACTAACGATAAATAACAGAAAAATGGTGAAGCACAGCAAGTAAAATAATGTTTCCGAATTTCCGTTCTTCAGTTCACTCATTTATTGATTTAAAAAAATAATTCATTATGTATGTATGGTATTTATAGAAATCACATTTTACTTGTTCTGTGTAATAAAGATAAGAAGTCCACAGAAGTTACTGTGAACGAAATAATAAGAGAACGCGCGACCTCCTCGCCTCTACTCTTGTTCTGAGCAAATCCTATATCTGAGGGGCTTGCGTTATAATGAGGTGGCCCTCTTTGCGCAGGCTAACAAACACGAGAACTACTTCTTGGCGACTGATTTAGGCCCTAACCTCGATCACCTCTACACAATAGGGTAGGACGTAGACCAGTCGCCAAGCCTCGCGTGACCTTGGATCAGACAAAAAAAATTGATGGTGGCTCAAGAAACCGAAAATGACGATATATGAAGGATATCTCTGAAATTAACTGATTTTCATACTAACTCAACAGCCACATTCAGAGATATCTAACATCTAAACTTCCTTCTAAACCTTCAAGAGGGTTGTCTCTTGGGTTCAGTCTGGTTAAGGTTAGAGTTCATTTTACTTTTATGTTTGTATATCAATTCAATGACTTATAATCTACCTTACAATGGGATTCTCTTCCTATTTTAAAATAAAGATCTTTGAAGAATAACTTTGTTAAATCAAACATCTCATAATAAATCTAAATTTATTACTCACTAAAAAAATAATTACTAAAATAACATTTATTCTATTTCAATAACAGCACCAACTTTAGTGAATGCTTCTTTTAATTTCTCAGCCTCATCTTTAGAGATATCTGCCTTCACTACTGTGGGTAGACTTTCAACAAACTTCTTGGCTTGAACCAAGTTGAATCCTTCAAGTAGATTCTTAACCTCTTTGATTAGAGCCACTTTCTGTTTATCATCAAATTTGGTCATTTTCACCTGCAAACAGAAAATTGTTTAATTTTAATACTAACTGTTGCCTTTCATCATCATGATGGCAATGCAATAAAGAAATAACCCTAAGCCATAAATTATTTAAGCATCACATCATCCTATTTTACAGTATCAACTAACCCCTATTCAGGGCATAAACTATTTACTCCTCTTTATTTTATCTAGAAGCCGCCAAATAAGCAAGGCATTTGTTGGTGTTTGGTACCAATTAGGTTCAAAATAGAATGTTAAAATGTTCAAGTTATTTGTACATATATAATTTATAATGATAAGTCATACCGTGAAACTCGTTTTAATAGCCTTTGGTGCAATGTCCTCTTCTTCTGCTGCTGGTGCTGCAGCTCCCGCGAAGAATGCCCCACTTGGCATCACAGGGGCATCAGGCAAGTTTAGTCTCTTCTTCAACACTTGGCTTAACTCGGAAACCTCCAGCAAATTGAGACTGGATATTTCTGTCACTAATTTGTCTATTTTAGGTGACACTGGTTTGTCAACACCTTCGGGCACAGGGACTGTGAGTAAAGTTACAGTTTGTGAGAGTTCTTGATGAAGCGCTGAGCTGAAATTTTGTATTAATTATTACGTAATAACCACAATTACTTTCCCTTCCTCTTACCCTTCCCTCTTTTCCGGTTTATAATCTTACAGTATGTATAAAACTGAAAAGTTTGTATGTATATTTAAAAGCGCTAATCACAGGAACTACCAGTCGGATTTGAAAAGTCCTTTTATTGAGGAAGGTTATATAACAAGCCTATGCCTGGCTATGTATAGGCTATATAACATCACGCTACGACCCAAAGTTAGCGGAGCAGTAACCATAAACATCAACCGGAAAAATAGTAATTTATATTATATTACAGATTAAAACTAGGATAACTTAGATATGGATTAAGATGACTTAAGATGTTGAAGGGGCAAAGGCTAAAATTGATCTTATTCCCTAACTAAGTCAAAGGGGTTTATGGAATGCTCTAATAAGAAAATAAACGTACCATCTTGAAATTGATCGCCATTGGCGTGTTGGTATTTGTTTCAAAATACGAACAGTATTCATTGTTCTATAATGTATCTTGTACAAATAATTAAAGAAGATTGAAGGAGAAACAATATTAATAAAACAAATTATTTTGAGGTTATCCGCGACGACGACAGAGTCGATTTATTTTCTTTTCCATAAAGGCAAAGGTGAAAAATCATACAGCCCTAGTCAAATCAGCCACAGTAACAGCCTGTGACTGCCTAGCGTTTAATAAATTATAAATTACTGACGCTAGGCTGTTACAGGTTGTTACAGTATTCAAAAAAACAGTCGTCTATCTGTCTCGCTTTTTTACTATTATTAATTTCGCTGACTTTTGTAAAATATCCTGATTTAAAATATTAGACGTGAAGTGCATGGTGCAGTGCCTGGATTTTTCTCTGGATCTCGTTCTAATCGCGACACTAGGTACCAATCTAGTAGAGCGTCAGCATACTACAGCTATGGTTATTGGTGTATCTGGGCATATCTGGCCACACCGCAAGGTACCTATAGGCCGTGAAGATGTGTATGTTTGTGTGTTTAGTAAAGTTTTAAGTTATATAAATAGTCACCTAGCTGTCTGTGCTGTACCCGATTTTCTCTGTGATAAGTATTTTATGGTACCTATATTAGCAGTCGGAACGCCAACGCGCTTTCATGGCATAGACTGTCTGTATATTAGAATAGAACACATAATTTTATGCATGTGTGTGCATGGCGCGTATACCATATACTTCGTTGCTTCTCCGTGTGCCTCTCGTATACTTGACGCGTTCGCCACTTGTATTTTATACACAGTAACTTTCTTTCTAATATTTTTATTTATTTTATTTATTGGTTTTCTTCAATTAGGTATAAATTCTTTCAATAACCATAAATTTCGATGTTTCACACCAAAAACGCCTGCCGGGCGTCCCGTGACGACAATCTTATTTATATAGATTTTGTTTCATATATAAGTTACTACTAAGTATTGAAAAGGATACCATAAAGCTTAATCAAGTTGCTCAGCAACTAATTGAAACATGAAACGGGCGAAATGATTTAATGATGAAAATAAAATATATATACCTAGTGACAACACTTTAATAGATTTTTCGGGAATTTTAATGTAAATAGACAAATAGGTAGATAGGACAACCATTATTAAATCTTTGTAATTAGGTAAATAGGTAAGAATGACTCGATTTTATTATTTATACTGGCAGTTGCTCGCGACTTTGTACGTGTTGTAATGTAAGTATTAGGAATATAAACGCTCTTTTACAGAATAATATAGAGTAAAGGCTGATTAATAAATCACAAACTAGTATATTTAACAGCTTTTGGCTGCATTAATATTCACATGTGTTGTATTAAATGCCAGCATTACAGGCAATGCCGTATTTTTCATCTTAAAATGCTCTTGTTCAGCTTTTAAAATAAAAGCTGGTTAGAAGAGTAATGTTATCCTATTGTAACACCAATAGTTAGGCCAATTTTACAGTCCTATATATGCCGTATACCTACAGGTATCAACGTGTGGCCAAGAGAGCTAGAGTGTTGCGCCAATGACCATCCAATGAATGCCCGGCCCGAGCATGAGTCCTAAGTATGTAAGTACTTCCTTTTTGAGCAATGTTTTGATGTTTTCATATAATATGCAGTCAATCATATAGAAAAGGCTATGTACGAGTGCACATTTAAAAAAAATCTACAGACGAAGCTGAGCTCGAAAAGCTAGCAACTTATTTATTTATTTATTTATTTCTAGATGATCAACAGCATACATTCAATTTAATGACAAAAACACAGTAACAAATATTATAAGCCGGTAATAGATCATCATAACTTAACTAATCATATTCGGCTACAATATCTTCAATTATCAATCAATAACCTACATGTTAATTATAATGGTATGTGGTGCATGTATGGTGTGTGTGTGTATATGTGTGTGTGTGTGTGTGTGTGTGTGTGTGTTTATGTTTAATTATACCTCACTCAACTATTATTTTTTTCCTTTATTTTCACTTCCAAATGTCTCCTAAACACGTCTCTGGAGTGTAAAAATATGTCAATCCGGCTGAAGTCAGCGTTATATGAACGAACAACACGGGTCATTGCAGAGTTTTGTGCGTAGTTCGTTTTTTTAAAAGGCACACGGAAAAGGTCACGCTGGGTGGTGCGGCGCGACGCCCGCGACGGCACTAGCAGATCAAGCTGCCCTACGAGTGCAGGGCAGTCGACGCGGCCGTTGACTATGTCGTACAGAAACATTACATCAGTCATCCTACGCCTGTCTCTCAGGGGCGGTAACGACAGCAAATCGCAGTTATCTTCGTACACCAGCGCCGCCCTGCAGGTTCGGTAGTTTAAGAATCTAGTAAACTTTGCTTGAATTCTTTCAACACTATCAGAGTAGGTCACATAATTAGGGTTCCAGATGACACTAGCGTATTCGAGCACACTTCTGACATAAGCATAGTACACAACTTTGATGCTGGTGATGTCTGTGAATTGTTTGCAAGATCTCATTACAAATCCCAGATTTTTGTTTGCTTTGTTTGTTATAGAGTCAACGTGTGCATTGAAAAGCAACTTGCTATCGAGTATCACCCCCAAGTCTCGCACGGACTGAACGCTGTCAATCGCAATGTCATTTATTGTGTATGCGAACAGCCAGGGCTGACGTCTTCTTGTGAAAGAGACTTGTTGGCATTTTTTAATGTTGATGTTCAATCTATTAATTTCGTAATAACGCGATAGATGGACCAAATCTTCCTGCAATTGTTCGCAGTCTTCTAGACTTTTTATGTTTTTATAGATCTTGGTATCATCTGCATACAACAAAAAATCAGATGAGCGCATACATGTGTATATATCGTAAAGATATATATTATAGAAAAGGGGACCCAGATGACTGCCCTGCGGGACACCCGACGGGATGGCAACAACATCCGACCGAAAGCCCCCGACTACTACAGCCTGGGATCTATTTGTCAGGTAGCTTGTAATCCATCTGAGCAGGTCTCCGTGGATGCCGAGGTGTTCTAGCTTTCTAACGAGTATGATGTGATCCACCCTATCAAACGCCTTCTCAAAGTCAGTATAGATGACGTCTACTTGTCCACCCCTGCTCATGTTACTCAGTATTCCATCCGTAAATACAGCTAGGTTGGTAGTAACTGAACGTCCGGACATGAATCCATGCTGCTGCTCAGGAACATAACGCGACATAGTAGAATATATTCTGTTGTAGACAAGTTTCTCAAATATTTTACCAAATATATTCAAGATTGAAATAGGCCTGTAATTCTCCACCCTTACTTTAGACCCCTTCTTGTGAACAGGAACAATGTTGGCTTCCTTCCATCTTGCTGGAAATACTCCATCCTTTAGGGATTTGTTGTATATCTTTGTCAGAGGAGCCGTAAGTGTTGAAGCACAATTCGATATATATAAGGGCGGAATACCATCACAACCCGGACCCTTTGTGATATCCAAATTCTTAAGTGCTTTACCTACCTCAGTGGTGCTAAGTTGGAGTCCACCAATAGATGAGCTGCCGCTAGGAGGAGGAGGCAGGTCCATATTTGGGTAATTAAAAGCAGGAGTAGCAAAAACGCCACTAAAAAATTTGCTAAAAGCCATAGTCACGTCCCTACCTTCAGAGAACCTTTCGTTCGCATAGGTTACCTCCCCTGGAATGTTAGTGGAGCCTCTTTTGGATTTAACAAAGGACCATAGCAATTTTGGATTTTTTTTAATTTGTGTCTGTGACATTTGTATAAACTCCTTTTGACATATTTTGCTTTGTTTATGAAAACGAGAGCGCAGTAAGGAAAACTCATCATAGTCTCGTGGGTTACGATATCGCTTCCAACGGGAGTGTGCCCTCGCCTTCTCCCGCACTAATTTCATTAAAGACATATCGAACCACACTGGATATCTATTATTATGACTAGTAGTTCGTTTTTTAGGTACATAGTTGACGATACTATCATTTATATATTTGTAGAAGCGTTCCACATCATCGTTAACATCATGTGTTTGCGTAAGTGTCGTCCAATCCTGTTCCCGCAGATATTCGACTACAGTATCATAGTTCGCCCTTTTAAAGTTGTACTTTAACTGCAACTTCGGTGTTAAAGCGTTCGACAATAGATCTCTCGCGTCAATAGTAAAGGACGGATGGGAGATATCTTCTTTTAAAATTGGTATTGTGCATTGGCTAATTTCCAGTGTGAAGTTACTGAATACCAGATCCAAAACATTTCCAGCATAATTACGGACGCGAGAATGCTGTTCCAGGCCCACGAGGTGTAACTCATCAATAACCTCGACCCCCGCCTCTTGAATCTCTCTTGCCCCTCGTTTAAGATACAGTGGTCCAGTCGAGTTCCAACTGACGCAAGCGAGATTAAAGTCACCAACTACAAGACAATGATCGGAAGAGTCCTTTAGATGGGACCGCGCACTGTGCAAGAAGTCCTGCAAGTCGCGCGGCTGGTGCGGCATCCCTCCCGCGATGTAGACATAATTATTATAATCAAAGGTAGAATTAAAAGTATACTAGATGACCCGTGCGAGTACTTCGCAGCGTTAGTTCAACTGATCTCCAACAGATGGCGTCTTCTACACAATAAATAAATAAATACTTAAGTCTAATTAAAAAAAACACATAATTTTGATTTGTTTTTTTAATTTTCGTCATTACATGGAAAAATAATCTTCAAAATAACAAACAAACCTTTGTGAATATTTAGAGGTCCTGAAAAGGGAGCCAGCTAGGGGAGACGTCAGTCCGAAAGGGAAATGTCCTGAATTTAAATGAAACATGGTCGCATTAAACTCTGGGATATTGGTAGATTATTACACGTCGCAAACAGAAATGTTATTGTATAATGTGAATTCCTGCTACTGACGTATTTATAATTCATTATTTTTATTTTATAATTTTTACATGACAGTTTTCCTTGTGGTTATGTTTTTTTCCATGTAGTTTGTTGCACATATTCACGGCCTTTATCTTGCACCAGTATGTGCAGGGCCAGATTAATCCCAAGGCTAGCATTGCCTTGGCCTCGGCACAGGCCTCGGGGCCCCCACCACATTGTCTTGAACATTTTTTATTTGCGACTCAAGTTAGAGATCAAAATCCGTTATCCTGCTATTACAGAAAATCATCAACATAAAACTGTTACAAAACTGTGTATAAAAAGCATAAATGTTCAATGTCGATTTTTCGAAAACTATTATGCCTACAGGCCGCCATTCATGTTCATCCGGCGCTGAGTATGTGTCCAGGTCCAAGTTTTGCCAGTTCTGGCAAGCCTGTTTTCAGAAGAGTTAGGATTTCCGTGCTCTCGGAAGCATGAGAACTATGAGAAGATTGAGAAGTTAGTATTTTAGGAACTGGTGAGATATGAACAAACTCCGGTTACAAAACATTACGCTACTTATCCATTAATTCAGGGCAGGGTACCTACAGATTCATATATACTATCCATATACTATAAATTAACTTTAAAAAAAAGTGTACAGAAAAGTAAGAAATAATAAATATTTCGTTGTAGAATTTGAAGACGGTTGGTGCAAAATTAGGATACAAAATTAAGTAAACATCTAAGAAGATAAAGATCTGTTCAATATTATATATGTATGTACTGATGATCGTAGGTTCCTAATGAATTGTCTAGATTAGTGAATTTGGGAACTGAGTTTGTTTCTAATTCCAACCGTTTTCAAATTCTACGACGAAATAATTATTAGTGCAATTTTTTGAAGTCGGTAGGTACATTTATTATTCCCTTTTAAGTGATTACAAGTATAAATAATCGAATTCGGCTTGGCATTTCATCGAGTTATGACAAATTTTGTCTAATTAAAAAACCCATTGGTAGGTACATGTTTTTGATGGGATCGAACCTCGGCCATTGACGCACTTTATAATATAAAATTCGTTTTATAATGTCGTTATTTCTGGGCTTTCTTTTGTAAGATTTTTAGGGTTTTCTACCTAATACAGACCGGTGTGAAGTTAGCGGCCACAAACTGTCGGCCTTTTATAACCCGACCAAATTAAAAAGATAATATAATAAAGTCGATTAAATGTAAGTAAAACAATATGTTTCAGGGAAATATAATACATAATATACCTGAAAAAATTTTACAGTATAAAAATAAAAATCTGCCATATACGTTTTCAAAGATAAATGATGAAAAGATAATACTGAAAACGATAGCCCTTTCTGGAAAATCTAGAATACATTACAGAACCATTTTGACTGAAAATGTAAGCTACATGACCACTCTTCAAAAAACCAAGGCTTCAAAGTCCTAGATCTGGAACAAGTGATTCAAATGTGGGAGGATAAAATATATGTGAGGTATTTAGTTGTGTTTGGTTAAAAGGCCGACAGTTTGTTCTGGAAAATCTAGAATACATTACAGAACCATTTTGACTAGAAAAGCAAGCTACATAACCACTCTTCTAGACACCAAGGCTTCAACGTCCTAGATCTGGAGGGAAAGCGTCAGCACCATCACAACTATTACCTTGAAATTATCGATTACTACTGAAAACGATAGCCTTTTCTGGAAAATCTAGAATACATTACAAAACCATTTGGACTGAAAATGTAAGCAACATGACCACTCTTCTAAATACCAAGGCTTCAAAGTCCTAGATCTGGAACAAGTGATTCAAATGTGGGAAGATAAAATGTATGTGACGTATTTAGTTGTGTTTGGTTAAAAGGCCGACAGTTTGTTCTGGAAAATCTAGAATACATTACAGAACCATTTTGACTAGAAAAGCAAGCTACATAACCACTCTTCTAAACACCAAGGCTTCAAAGTCATAGATCTGGAAGGAAAGCGTCAGCACCATCACAACTATTTATTACCTTGAAATTTTCGATTAATACTGAAAACGATAGCCTTTTCTTGAAAATCTAGAATACATTACAGAAACATTTTGACTGAAAATGTAAGCTACATGACCACTCTTCAAAACATTAAGGCTTCAAAGTCCTAGATCTGGAACAAGTGATTCAAATGTGGGAGGATAAAATGTATGTGACGTATTTAGTTGTGTTTGGTTAAAAGGCCGACAGTTTGTTCTGGAAAATCTAGAATACATTACAGAACCATTTTGACTAGAAATGCAAGCTACATAACTACACTTCTAAACACCAAGGCTTCAACGTCCTAGATCTGGAACAAGTGATTCAAATGTGGGAAGATAAAATGTATGTGACGTATTTAGTTGTGTTTGGTTAAAAGGCCGACAGTTTGTTCTGGAAAATCTAGAATACATTACAGAACCATTTTGACTAGAAAAGCAAGCTACATAACCACTCTTCTAAACACCAAGGCTTCAAAGTCATAGATCTGGAAGGAAAGCGTCAGCAGCATCACAACTATTTATTACCTTGAAATTTTCGATTAATACTGAAAACGATAGCCTTTTCTGGAAAATCTAGAATACATTACAGAACCATTTTAACTGAAAATGTAAGCAACATGACCACTCTTCTAAATACCAAGGCTTCAAAGTCCTAGATCTGGAACAAGTGATTCAAATGTGGGAAGATAAAATGTATGTGACGTATTTAGTTGTTTTTGGTTAAAAGGCCGACAGTTTGTTCTGGAAAATCTAGAATACATTACAGAACCATTTTGACTAGAAAAGCAAGCTACATAACCACTCTTCTAAACACCAAGGCTTCAACGTCCTAGATCTGGAACAAGTGATTCAAATGTGGGAAGATAAAATGTATGTGACGTATTTAGTTGTGTTTGGTTAAAAGGCCGACAGTTTGTTCTGGAAAATCTAGAATACATTACAGAACCATTTTGACTAGAAAAGCAAGCTACATAACCACTCTTCTAAATACCAAGGCTTCAAAGTCCTAGATCTGGAACAAGTGATTCAAATGTGGGAAGATAAAATGTATGTGACGTATTTAGTTGTGTTTGGTTAAAAGGCCGACAGTTTGTTCTGGAAAATCTAGAATACATTACAGAACCATTTTGACTAGAAAAGCAAGCTACATAACCACTCTTCTAAACACCAAGGCTTCAAAGTCATAGATCTGGAAGGAAAGCGTCAGCACCATCACAACTATTTATTACCTTGAAATTTTCGATTAATACTGAAAACGATAGCCTTTTCTGGAAAATCTAGAATACATTACAGAACCATTTTAACTGAAAATGTAAGCAACATGACCACTCTTCTAAATACCAAGGCTTCAAAGTCCTAGATCTGGAACAAGTGATTCAAATGTGGGAAGATAAAATGTATGTGACGTATTTAGTTGTGTTTGGTTAAAAGGCCGACAGTTTGTTCTGGAAAATCTAGAATACATTACAGAACCATTTTGACTAGAAAAGCAAGCTACATAACCACTCTTCTGAACACCAAGGCTTCAACGTCCTAGATCTGGAGGGAAAGCGTCAGCAGCATCACAACTATTACCTTGAAATTTTCGATTAATACTGAAAACGATAGCCTTTTCTGGAAAATCTAGAATACATTTCAGAACCATTTTAACTGAAAATATAAGCAACATGACCACTCTTCTAAATACCAAGGCTTCAAAGTCCTAGATCTGGAACAAGTGATTCAAATGTGGGAAGATAAAATGTATGCGACGTATTTAGTTGTGTTTGGTTAAAAGGCCGACAGTTTGTTCTGGAAAATCTAGAATACATTACAGAACCATTTTGACTAGAAAAGCAAGCTACATAACCACTCTTCTAAACACCAAGGCTTCAACGTCCTAGATCTGGAACAAGTGATTCAAATGTGGGAAGATAAAATGTATGTGACGTATTTAGTTGTGTTTGGTTAAAAGGCCGACAGTTTGTTCTGGAAAATCTAGAATACATTACAGAACCATTTTGACTAGAAAAGCAAGCTACATAACCACTCTTCTAGACACCAAGGCTTCAACGTCCTAGATCTGGAGGGAAAGCGTCAGCAGCATCACAACTATTACCTTGAAATTTTCGATTAATACTGAAAACGATAGCCTTTTCTGGAAAATCTAGAATACATTTCAGAACCATTTTAACTGAAAATGTAAGCAACATGACCACTCTTCTAAACACCAAGGCTTCAAAGTCCTAGATCTGGAACAAGTGATTCAAATGCGGGAAGATAAAATGTACGTGACGTATTTAGTTGTGTTTGGTTAAAAGGCCGACAGTTTGTTCTGGAAAATCTAGAATACATTACAGAACCATTTTGACTAGAAATGCAAGCTACATAACTACACTTCTAAACATCAAGGCTTCAACGTCCTAGATCTGGAGGGAAAGCGTCAGCACCATCACAACTATTTATTACCTTGAAATTTTCGATTAATACTGAAAACGATAGCCTTTTCTGGAAAATCTAGAATACATTACAGAACCATTTTAACTGAAAATGTAAGCAACATGACCACTCTTCTAAATACCAAGGCTTCAAAGTCCTAGATCTGGAACAAGTGATTCAAATGTGGGAAGATAAAATGTATGTGACGTATTTAGTTGTTTTTGGTTAAAAGGCCGACAGTTTGTTCTGGAAAATCTAGAATACATTACAGAACCATTTTGACTAGAAAAGCAAGCTACATAACCACTCTTCTAAACACCAAGGCTTCAACGTCCTAGATCTGGAACAAGTGATTCAAATGTGGGAAGATAAAATGTATGTGACGTATTTAGTTGTGTTTGGTTAAAAGGCCGACAGTTTGTTCTGGAAAATCTAGAATACATTACAGAACCATTTTGACTAGAAAAGCAAGCTACATAACCACTCTTCTAAACACCAAGGCTTCAACGTCCTAGATCTGGAGGGAAAGCGTCAGCAGCATCACAACTATTACCTTGAAATTTTCGATTAATACTGAAAACGATAGCCTTTTCTGGAAAATCTAGAATACATTACAGAACCATTTTAACTGAAAATGTAAGCAACATGACCACTCTTCTAAATACCAAGGCTTCAAAGTCCTAGATCTGGAACAAGTGATTCAAATGTGGGAAGATAAAATGTATGTGACGTATTTAGTTGTGTTTGGTTAAAAGGCCGACAGTTTGTTCTGGAAAATCTAGAATACATTACAGAACCATTTTGACTAGAAAAGCAAGCTACATAACCACTCTTCTAAACACCAAGGCTTCAACGTCCTAGATCTGGAGGGAAAGCGTCAGCAGCATCACAACTATTACCTTGAAATTTTCGATTAATACTGAAAACGATAGCCTCTTCTTGAAAATCTAGAATACATTACAGAAACATTTTGACTGAAAATGTAAGCTACATGACTACTCTTCAAAACATTAAGGCTTCAAAGTCCTAGATCTGGAACAAGTGATTCAAATGTGGGAGGATAAAATATATGTGGTGTTTGGTTAAAAGGCCGACAGTTTGTTCTGGAAAATTTAGATATAAACTAACTAACTGACCATCTGCAGGCTAGTCTAGAAGTAGGTACATGCAATATAATACAATAAAACAGTGAAAAACAAACCAAATCACTACGTACGTTAAATTTACAGCAAATAATATTTATTTATTTTAACTACAATAAAGTTATGACAAAATATATGAATTATCAATGAATAATGAATCAATGTTTTTATTAGTTTTTAAAGACTATAATACTTCTATAAACTAAGACTCTGAAATTGTTACTTGTATTTGTTTAAGCAAGTATATTCGAAAGAGTGAATCTAGTAATAGAAACGATAATATACATCAGGCAATGATTAATTACTTATTCTATACCATTAAATATATCTATCTATAAGCTATTTGACCAAACTATAGTAAGTTTACTTATACACACAACAGCTGACACGTAACAACAACAAATGATCTACCTAATACAGCACCTAGCTATTCGTACTTAAGCAGCTAGGCTTGCTCCTAATACTAAATTAAAATAAAATAAACGTTTCACAATGATATTTTTAGAGTAAATGATGGAAACTAACTAACTAACCATCTGCAGGCTAGTCTAGAAGTACAATAAAAATAAAATAAAAAATAAAATAAAAAAATAAAAAAATAAAAATAAAAATAAAAAAAATAAAAATAAAAATAAAAATAAAAATAAAAATAAAAAAGCCTTTAATTTTCTTACATAATATACAGTGTTTTTAAAAAATAATAATAATAGTGTTAGTAGATTTTAGTTTATTTAAGTGTTAAATTATCATCTAATCATAGTTTTATGATACAGTATTTTTGCATACATTTTTATTTTTAGTGTAATTGTTAATTGTAAGAAACCCCTCTACAGGTAAAGGCCTCTTCCAAAGCTTGCCAGTCCTCTCTAGATTGTGCTTTTTGAAGCCAGTAGGGGCCGGCTGTCTGTTTGATCTCCTCCTCCCATCTAGCACAGGGTCTCCCCCTTTTTCTTTTTCCTTTAGGGCCTTTCCATGTCGTCACTTGTTTTGTCCATCTTTGATCTTGTAGACGCGCTACATGCCCAGCCCATTTCCATTTTAATGTCAAGGCGTGTGCCAGAGCATCATTTGTTTTTGTTATCTCTCTTATTTTTGCATGTCGTATTTTTTGTATTTTTTTAATTTTTAACATACTGCGCTCAAGCCCCCGTTGACATGTGATAATTTTATTTTTTGTCTTGTTGTTGAATATCCAAGTTTGGCAGCCATATGTCAGACATGGTAGAAGGCTAGAGTTAAATATTTTTGTTTTAATATTGATTGCCATGTTGCTCTTAAATATTTCTCTTAAGCTCCAATATTTATTCCAGGTTAATTGTGTCCTACGTTCTATTTCTAGCTCCTTCTTTTTTCTATCGAAACTAATTAGCTTGCCAAGGTATATGTATTGCTCTGTGTAATTAAGAGGCTGATTGCTGACATATAATGTTTTTTTGATGCTGTTTGTCATAACCATTGTTTTTGATAGGTTTATTTCTAGTCCCACGGATTTGCTTACATTATTTAGTGATTCTATCATAAATTGTAATTCTGAGCACGATTCAGATAATAATACAATGTCATCTGCGAATCTCAAGTGAGCTAAGTAATTGTTTTTAATCCTGATTCCACTTTTTGACCAGTTGAGTTTACTGATAATACAATAATACAATATAACACTATTATTATAAACGCGAAAATTTGTTTGGATGGATGTGTGAATGTATGTTTGTTACTCTTTCACGCAAAAACTACTGGACGGATTTTAATGAAACTTTACAATAATTTAGCTCATACATCAGAATAACACAGGATACTTTTTATACCGCGAAACCGGGCGTGGGAGGGGAAAATTCTGTTTTCACGTTGGTGAAACAGCGGAAAAACAGCCAGTAATACAATAAAACAGAAAAACAAACCAAATCATTAACGTTATGTTTACAGCAAACAATATGTATTTTAACTATAATAAAGTTATAACAAATATGAAAATTATCAATGAATAATCAATTAAATAATGATTCCACATCCGGTCATGGCGCCGACCGCACGCGTTTTCGTCATGGCGTGATGTAGAATCCGGTTTAATCCCGGCCGCGCTGTGATGGTTGTGATTAGTCAGTGATTAATAAGACATATCACAGTCGGCGGGATAATCTTAGCTACCGATTTATAGGCTTACTATTGCACAAGATTAAACAAACACTGGAGATTGGCAGAATTGCGACGAAAGTCAGCACTGTTGCCATATATCAAAGAAGAAGAAGAAGAAGAAGAATTAAATAAAATAAAAAATTTAAATACTCGTAAACCTTCCCGTAAACCGATTTAATAGAGAAAATTCTGTAATGTATTCTAGATTTTCCAGAACAAACTGTCGGCCTTTTAACCAAACGCAACTAAATACGTCACATACATTTTATCTTCCCACATTTGAATCACTTGTTCCAGATCTAGGACTTTGAAGCCTTGGTATTTAGAAGAGTGGTCATGTTGCTTACATTTTCAGTTAAAATGGTTCTGTAATGTATTCTAGATTTTCCAGAAAAGGCTATCGTTTTCAGTATTAATCGAAAATTTCAAGGTAATAAATAGTTGTGATGGTGCTGACGCTTTCCTTCCAGATCTATGACTTTGAAGCCTTGGTGTTTAGAAGAGTGGTTATGTAGCTTGCTTTTCTAGTCAAAATGGTTCTGTAATGTATTCTAGATTTTCCAGAACAAACTGTCGGCCTTTTAACCAAACACAACTAAATACGTCACATACATTTTATCTTCCCACATTTGAATCACTTGTTCCAGATCTAGGACTTTGAAGCCTTGGTATTTAGAAGAGTGGTCATGTTGCTTACATTTTCAGTTAAAATGGTTCTGTAATGTATTCTAGATTTTCCAGAAAAGGCTATCGTTTTCAGTATTAATCGAAAATTTCAAGGTAATAAATAGTTGTGATGGTGCTGACGCTTTCCTTCCAGATCTATGACTTTGAAGCCTTGGTGTTTAGAAGAGTGGTTATGTATCTTGCTTTTCTAGTCAAAATGGTTCTGTAATGTATTCTAGATTTTCCAGAACAAACTGTCGGCCTTTTAACCAAACATAACTAAATACGTCACATACATTTTATCTTCCCACATTTGAATCACTTGTTCCAGATCTAGGACTTTGAAGCCTTGGTGTTTAGAAGAGTGGTCATGTTGCTTACATTTTCAGTTAAAATAATTCTGAAATGTATTCTAGATTTTCCAGAAAAGGCTATCGTTTTCAGTATTAATCGAAAATTTCAAGGTAATAGTTGTGATGCTGCTGACGCTTTCCCTCCAGATCTAGGACGTTGAAGCCTTGGTGTTTAGAAGAGTGGTTATGTATCTTGCTTTTCTAGTCAAAATGGTTCTGTAATGTATTCTAGATTTTCCAGAACAAACTGTCGGCCTTTTAACCAAACACAACTAAATACGTCACATACATTTTATCTTCCCACATTTGAATCACTTGTTCCAGATCTAGGACTTTAAAGCCTTGGTATTTAGAAGAGTGGTCATGTTGCTTACATTTTCAGTTAAAATGGTTCTGTAATGTATTCTAGATTTTCCAGAAAAGGCTATCGTTTTCAGTATTAATCGAAAATTTCAAGGTAATAGTTGTGATGCTGCTGACGCTTTCCCTCCAGATCTAGGACGTTGAAGCCTTGGTGTTTAGAAGTGTAGTTATGTAGCTTGCATTTCTAGTCAAAATGGTTCTGTAATGTATTCTAGATTTTCCAGAACAAACTGTCGGCCTTTTAACCAAACACAACTAAATACGTTACATACATTTTATCTTCCCACATTTGAATCACTTGTTCCAGATCTAGAACTTTGAAGCCTTGGTATTTAGAAGAGTGGTCATGTTGCTTATATTTTCAGTTAAAATGGTTCTGTAATGTATTCTAGATTTTCCAGAAAAGGCTATCGTTTTCAGTATTAATCGAAAATTTCAAGGTAATAGTTGTGATGCTGCTGACGCTTTCCCTCCAGATCTAGGACGTTGAAGCCTTGGTGTTTAGAAGTGTAGTTATGTAGCTTGCATTTCTAGTCAAAATGGTTCTGTAATGTATTCTAGATTTTCCAGAACAAACTGTCGGCCTTTTAACCAAACACAACTAAATACGTCACATACATTTTATCTTCCCACATTTGAATCACTTGTTCCAGATCTAGGACTTTGAAGCCTTGGTATTTAGAAGAGTGGTCATGTTGCTTACATTTTCAGTTAAAATGGTTCTGTAATGTATTCTAGATTTTCCAGAAAAGGCTATCGTTTTCAGTATTAATCGAAAATTTCAAGGTAATAAATAGTTGTGATGGTGCTGACGCTTTTCTTCCAGATCTATGACTTTGAAGCCTTGGTGTTTAGAAGAGTGGTTATGTAGCTTGCTTTTCTAGTCAAAATGGTTCTGTAATGTATTCTAGATTTTCCAGAACAAACTGTCGGCCTTTTAACCAAACACAACTAAATACGTCACATACATTTTATCTTCCCGCATTTGAATCACTTTTTCCAGATCTAGGACTTTGAAGCCTTGGTGTTTAGAAGAGTGGTCATGTTGCTTACATTTTCAGTTAAAATGGTTCTGAAATGTATTCTAGATTTTCCAGAAAAGGCTATCGTTTTCAGTATTAATCGAAAATTTCAAGGTAATAGTTGTGATGCTGCTGACGCTTTCCCTCCAGATCTAGGACGTTGAAGCCTTGGTGTTTAGAAGAGTGGTTATGTATCTTGCTTTTCTAGTCAAAATGGTTCTGTAATGTATTCTAGATTTTCCAGAACAAACTGTCGGCCTTTTAACCAAACACAACTAAATACTTCACATACATTTTATCTTCCCACATTTGAATCACTTGTTCCAGATCTAGGACTTTAAAGCCTTGGTATTTAGAAGAGTGGTCATGTTGCTTACATTTTCAGTTAAAATGGTTCTGTAATGTATTCTAGATTTTCCAGAAAAGGCTATCGTTTTCAGTATTAATCGAAAATTTCAAGGTAATAGTTGTGATGCTGCTGACGCTTTCCCTCCAGATCTAGGACGTTGAAGCCTTGGTGTTTAGAAGTGTAGTTAAGTAGCTTGCATTTCTAGTCAAAATGGTTCTGTAATGTATTCTAGATTTTCCAGAACAAACTGTCGGCCTTTTAACCAAACACAACTAAATACGTTACATACATTTAATCTTCCCACATTTGAATCACTTGTTCCAGATCTAGAACTTTGAAGCCTTGGTATTTAGAAGAGTGGTCATGTTGCTTATATTTTCAGTTAAAATGGTTCTGAAATGTATTCTAGATTTTCCAGAAAAGGCTATCGTTTTCAGTATTAATCGAAAATTTCAAGGTAATAGTTGTGATGCTGCTGACGCTTTCCCTCCAGATCTAGGACGTTGAAGCCTTGGTGTTTAGAAGAGTGGTTATGTAGCTTGCTTTTCTAGTCAAAATGGTTCTGTAATGTATTCTAGATTTTCCAGAACAAACTGTCGGCCTTTTAACCAAACACAACTAAATACGTCACATACATTTTATCTTCCCACATTTGAATCACTTGTTCCAGATCTAGGACTTTGAAGCCTTGGTATTTAGAAGAGTGGTCATGTTGCTTATATTTTCAGTTAAAATGGTTCTGAAATGTATTCTAGATTTTCCAGAAAAGGCTATCGTTTTCAGTATTAATCGAAAATTTCAAGGTAATAGTTGTGATGCTGCTGACGCTTTCCCTCCAGATCTAGGACGTTGAAGCCTTGGTGTCTAGAAGAGTGGTTATGTAGCTTGCTTTTCTAGTCAAAATGGTTCTGTAATGTATTCTAGATTTTCCAGAACAAACTGTCGGCCTTTTAACCAAACACAACTAAATACGTCACATACATTTTATCTTCCCACATTTGAATCACTTGTTCCAGATCTAGGACTTTGAAGCCTTGGTATTTAGAAGAGTGGTCATGTTGCTTACATTTTCAGTTAAAATGGTTCTGTAATGTATTCTAGATTTTCCAGAAAAGGCTATCGTTTTCAGTATTAATCGAAAATTTCAAGTTAATAGTTGTGATGCTGCTGACGCTTTCCCTCCAGATCTAGGACGTTGAAGCCTTGGTGTTTAGAAGAGTGGTTATGTAGCTTGCTTTTCTAGTCAAAATGGTTCTGTAATGTATTCTAGATTTTCCAGAACAAACTGTCGGCCTTTTAACCAAACACAACTAAATACGTCACATACATTTTATCTTCCCACATTTGAATCACTTGTTCCAGATCTAGGACTTTGAAGCCTTGGTATTTAGAAGAGTGGTCATGTTGCTTATATTTTCAGTTAAAATGGTTCTGAAATGTATTCTAGATTTTCCAGAAAAGGCTATCGTTTTCAGTATTAATCGAAAATTTCAAGGTAATAGTTGTGATGCTGCTGACGCTTTCCCTCCAGATCTAGGACGTTGAAGCCTTGGTGTCTAGAAGAGTGGTTATGTAGCTTGCTTTTCTAGTCAAAATGGTTCTGTAATGTATTCTAGATTTTCCAGAACAAACTGTCGGCCTTTTAACCAAACACAACTAAATACGTCACATACATTTTATCTTCCCACATTTGAATCACTTGTTCCAGATCTAGGACTTTGAAGCCTTGGTATTTAGAAGAGTGGTCATGTTGCTTACATTTTCAGTTAAAATGGTTCTGTAATGTATTCTAGATTTTCCAGAAAAGGCTATCGTTTTCAGTATTAATCGAAAATTTCAAGGTAATAAATAGTTGTGATGGTGCTGACGCTTTCCTTCCAGATCTATGACTTTGAAGCCTTGGTGTTTAGAAGAGTGGTTATGTATCTTGCTTTTCTAGTCAAAATGGTTCTGTAATGTATTCTAGATTTTCCAGAACAAACTGTCGGCCTTTTAACCAAACACAACTAAATACGTCACATACATTTTATCTTCCCACATTTGAATCACTTGTTCCAGATCTAGGACTTTGAAGCCTTGGTATTTAGAAGAGTGGTCATGTTGCTTACATTTTCAGTTAAAATGGTTCTGAAATGTATTCTAGATTTTCCAGAAAAGGCTATCGTTTTCAGTATTAATCGAAAATTTCAAGGTAATAGTTGTGATGCTGCTGACGCTTTCCCTCCAGATCTAGGACGTTGAAGCCTTGGTGTTTAGAAGAGTGGTTATGTAGCTTGCTTTTCTAGTCAAAATGGTTCTGTAATGTATTCTAGATTTTCCAGAACAAACTGTCGGCCTTTTAACCAAACACAACTAAATACGTCACATACATTTTATCTTCCCACATTTGAATCACTTGTTCCAGATCTAGGACTTTGAAGCCTTGGTATTTAGAAGAGTGGTCATGTTGCTTACATTTTCAGTTAAAATGGTTCTGTAATGTATTCTAGATTTTCCAGAAAAGGCTATCGTTTTCAGTATTAATCGAAAATTTCAAGGTAATAAATAGTTGTGATGGTGCTGACGCTTTCCTTCCAGATCTATGACTTTGAAGCCTTGGTGTTTAGAAGAGTGGTTATGTAGCTTACTTTTCTAGTCAAAATGGTTCTGTAATGTATTCTAGATTTTCCAGAACAAACTGTCGGCCTTTTAACCAAACACAACTAAATACGTTACATACATTTTATCTTCCCACATTTGAATCACTTGTTCCAGATCTAGAACTTTGAAGCCTTGGTATTTAGAAGAGTGGTCATGTTGCTTATATTTTCAGTTAAAATGGTTCTGAAATGTATTCTAGATTTTCCAGAAAAGGCTATCGTTTTCAGTATTAATTGTTCCAGATCTAGGACTTTGAAGCCTTAATGTTTTGAAGAGTGGTCATGTAGCTTACATTTTCAGTCAAAATGTTTCTGTAATGTATTCTAGATTTTCCAGAAAAGGCTATCGTTTTCAGTATTAATCGAAAATTTCAAGGTAATAGTTGTGATGCTGCTGACGCTTTCCCTCCAGATCTAGGACGTTGAAGCCTTGGTGTTTAGAAGTGTAGTTATGTAGCTTGCATTTCTAGTCAAAATGGTTCTGTAATGTATTCTAGATTTTCCAGAACAAACTGTCGGCCTTTTAACCAAACACAACTAAATACGTCACATACATTTTATCTTCCCACATTTGAATCACTTGTTCCAGATCTAGGACTTTGAAGCCTTGGTATTTAGAAGAGTGGTCATGTTGCTTACATTTTCAGTTAAAATGGTTCTGTAATGTATTCTAGATTTTCCAGAAAAGGCTATCGTTTTCAGTATTAATCGAAAATTTCAAGGTAATAAATAGTTGTGATGGTGCTGACGCTTTCCTTCCAGATCTATGACTTTGAAGCCTTGGTGTTTAGAAGTGTAGTTATGTAGCTTGCATTTCTAGTCAAAATGGTTCTGTAATGTATTCTAGATTTTCCAGAACAAACTGTCGGCCTTTTAACCAAACACAACTAAATACGTCACATACATTTTATCCTCCCACATTTGAATCACTTGTTCCAGATCTAGGACTTTGAAGCCTTAATGTTTTGAAGAGTGGTCATGTAGCTTACATTTTCAGTCAAAATGTTTCTGTAATGTATTCTAGATTTTCCAGAAAAGGCTATCGTTTTCAGTATTAATCGAAAATTTCAAGGTAATAGTTGTGATGCTGCTGACGCTTTCCCTCCAGATCTAGGACGTTGAAGCCTTGGTGTTTAGAAGTGTAGTTATGTAGCTTGCATTTCTAGTCAAAATGGTTCTGTAATGTATTCTAGATTTTCCAGAACAAACTGTCGGCCTTTTAACCAAACACAACTAAATACGTCACATACATTTTATCTTCCCACATTTGAATCACTTGTTCCAGATCTAGGACTTTGAAGCCTTGGTATTTAGAAGAGTGGTCATGTTGCTTACATTTTCAGTTAAAATGGTTCTGTAATGTATTCTAGATTTTCCAGAAAAGGCTATCGTTTTCAGTATTAATCGAAAATTTCAAGGTAATAAATAGTTGTGATGGTGCTGACGCTTTCCTTCCAGATCTATGACTTTGAAGCCTTGGTGTTTAGAAGAGTGGTTATGTAGCTTGCTTTTCTAGTCAAAATGGTTCTGTAATGTATTCTAGATTTTCCAGAACAAACTGTCGGCCTTTTAACCAAACACAACTAAATACGTCACATACATTTTATCTTCCCACATTTGAATCACTTGTTCCAGATCTAGGACTTTGAAGCCTTGGTATTTAGAAGAGTGGTCATGTTGCTTACATTTTCAGTTAAAATGGTTCTGTAATGTATTCTAGATTTTCCAGAAAAGGCTATCGTTTTCAGTATTAATCGAAAATTTCAAGTTAATAGTTGTGATGCTGCTGACGCTTTCCCTCCAGATCTAGGACGTTGAAGCCTTGGTGTTTAGAAGAGTGGTTATGTAGCTTGCATTTCTAGTCAAAATGGTTCTGTAATGTATTCTAGATTTTCCAGAACAAACTGTCGGCCTTTTAACCAAACACAACTAAATACGTCACATACATTTTATCCTCCCACATTTGAATCACTTGTTCCAGATCTAGGACTTTGAAGCCTTAATGTTTTGAAGAGTGGTCATGTAGCTTACATTTTCAGTCAAAATGTTTCTGTAATGTATTCTAGATTTTCAAGAAAAGGCTATCGTTTTCAGTATTAATCGAAAATTTCAAGG
Source organism: Nemapogon koenigi (assembly GCA_963924495.1). Classification (NCBI taxonomy): domain Eukaryota; kingdom Metazoa; phylum Arthropoda; class Insecta; order Lepidoptera; family Tineidae; genus Nemapogon; species Nemapogon koenigi. The sequence continues at coordinate 1,013,927 of OZ004643.1, forward strand.
TAATAAATAGTTGTGATGGTGCTGACGCTTTCCTTCCAGATCTATGACTTTGAAGCCTTGGTGTTTAGAAGAGTGGTTATGTAGCTTGCTTTTCTAGTCAAAATGGTTCTGTAATGTATTCTAGATTTTCCAGAACAAACTGTCGGCCTTTTAACCAAACACAACTAAATACGTCACATACATTTTATCTTCCCACATTTGAATCACTTGTTCCAGATCTAGGACTTTGAAGCCTTGGTATTTAGAAGAGTGGTCATGTTGCTTACATTTTCAGTCCAAATGGTTTTGTAATGTATTCTAGATTTTCCAGAAAAGGCTATCGTTTTTAGTAGTAATCGATAATTTCAAGGTAATAGTTGTGATGGTGCTGACGCTTTCCCTCCAGATCTAGGACGTTGAAGCCTTGGTGTCTAGAAGAGTGGTTATGTAGCTTGCTTTTCTAGTCAAAATGGTTCTGTAATGTATTCTAGATTTTCCAGAACAAACTGTCGGCCTTTTAACCAAACACAACTAAATACCTCACATATATTTTATCCTCCCACATTTGAATCACTTGTTCCAGATCTAGGACTTTGAAGCCTTGGTTTTTTGAAGAGTGGTCATGTAGCTTACATTTTCAGTCAAAATGGTTCTGTAATGTATTCTAGATTTTCCAGAAAGGGCTATCGTTTTCAGTATTATCTTTTCATCATTTATCTTTGAAAACGTATATGGCAGATTTTTATTTTTATACTGTAAAATTTTTTCAGGTATATTATGTATTATATTTCCCTGAAACATATTGTTTTACTTACATTTTATCGACTTTATTATATTATCTTTTTAATTTGGTCGGGTTATAAAAGGCCGACAGTTTGTGGCCGCTAACTTCACACCGGTCTAATACAGGTGTTCCCAACACTTGTAAAAGAACTTTTATTGGCTACCAATTTGAGATATAAGGCATGTAATCGAATACATTACAAGCTTTTTATCTTCTAAATATTAAAATACACCTAGCTAGGCAACTGGCTGGAAGAGGCTACAGCGAGCCTGAAGACCTAAATAGTCTCAAAATGTCTGGTGCAGAAGGTAAGGGGAACCACTGCACTATTCTTCCCAAGAAAGTTAACCATGGCGAGTCATTACACGGTGTCTCGCGCTGTGGACCGCCACGATTGACCACGACTGCTCTGTCAAGAGCACCACGACTGAGAAGAAGAAGGCGGTGTAGCTGGGTCGGAAACATAGTCGTGATATTATGTTTTAGACAGGTCATTTTGTAAAATCGAGGTATTAAGGTGCCCAGCTGATGTCTGTCTGATGATGATGTTATTTGCCTAGCTTATTTCAAAAACAGATACAAAAGTTTTAGTAAAATTTCATTTTATTTTTAAAAACCTACTGATAATCTTAAAAGAGGTAAATATTCAGGACTCCTCGACCAATTTGAGTTCATAGCCTTTGCTGTTGAGACTATGGGATTTTACTTGCCCTCCGAAGCTAATTACATAGTTAGGTAACTCAGAAAAAGTCAGGGCGGCCGCTAGTGTTCTTGCGTCAAGAAAATTCTGGGCCTACCTATGTAGAGTATGTACCTATCGAAGGAAATCTATGTACCTATTCAGTTTGCGGCTCGCTTTGTTATAACACAGTCGTCGATTTTCCGGTCAAATACGGTAAGCTAACAATTTTTTTTTAAATAATGTTTTTTTTTCAGAAATGTGGTTTTAAAATGTAAGTATAGGTACTTATTTTAATTTCAATCGTGCATTATGTCTATCTATATTTTTGAAATTCTCGTGTCACAATGTTGGTAACCAAACTCCTCCGAAACGGCTTGACCGATTTGTATGTTTTTTTTTGTGTAGGTGTGTAGGTAGGTCTGAGAATAGGTCGTTAACTATTTTTCACTATCCTACTCCCACCCACCCCCCATTTTTTAATCGCGATTTTAGTATGAACAATATCCAAAGTTAGTGGTAGGGGTAGGGGTAGGGGTAGGGGTAGGGGTAGGGGTAGGGGTAGTGCAGGCAAGCCAACGTTTGGGCAGGACAACGTCTACCGGGTCCGCTAGTATATGATAAGAATTTACCTTGAAACTAGTTGCAAATCAAAACAGTTTATGTATGCAGTTAATTTGCTCTAGCGCGGATTCGATTCCGGAATTGGCATTACTTGTTTTATTTTGCTTATTGTAATTTTTTATTGGTTGACAATGAGCATATTTAATTTTTGTACTTTGAAAAAGATGATTTTCTGAGATTTCATGAAATGCGCAACTTTTAGATAGTAGGAAGTACCTGAGACGATGGAAGTTCGGTCCACTTTTTAATTATCTATTTCACTACATCCTATTCTTATAATAATCAATATATTTGGCTGATATTTTTAGGAAAACGAATTAAAAATATTAAAAGGTGAAAAACTTTTCATCCCGGGAGAATAGTAGAATTTGTAAGACTTTTTAGGGGAGACAAAGTAATTCCCTTTATTCCGGGGTGGGCCAGAAGGGTATCGGTGGTGGGCCGGGCTCTTCCGGTTATGTACCTACGCCTCTTTAGGGTCCTCAACAATAATTATATATAATGTAGGTAAGTACGTAAGTTAAGGTCAACAACGTAAATACGTTGATGTAGTTTTGGGAAATAGAACTTTATTTTCTTTGTGATAAGATCTGAAAGGTATTTTCTTTTTTTTTAATCTAGTTTCTTGCTTGCAATTGCACTTGTTCGTTGTAACTTTTAATATAAAATGGATCTGCTAAATCACTTGCGTCATCTGAATTCTACCTATTTCCCGTTTACTTTGATTTCAAATATCAAAATCATTGATATTAGTAGCGTGCACAAACGCACAGACAGACAGACAATTTTTTTTTACGATTTTATTACTTAGGTAATAGTCCTGGCTACCCCTCTGGGGATAAAAAGCGTATTGATAAATAAATAGATAAAAAAACGTAAGGCAGGAAAATGCGACATTTAATTTTTAGATGGGTCAGATTTCACTGCTGGTTAAACTATAATAAATTACTTGCAAGTTGCACCCTAACGGAAATCTTGTGTTCATATCAGAGTCAATAATAATATTTGCAAGGTCATCGATTATCATGGCGCCGAACACACGGCCGCGCTGTGATGGTTGTGATTAGTCAGTGATTAATAAGACATATCACAGTCGGCGGGATAATCTTACCTACCGACTTATCGGCTTACTATTGCACAAGATTAAACACTGGACACTGGCAGAATTGCCACAAAGTCAGCACTGTTGCCTATATCAAAAGAAAAAGAAGATGCAATTATGCGCAATGTCTATCCATAGTAACTTCATCCCCTTAGGGGGTAGATAAGAAAATAGCTTATGTCCTTTCCTATGGTTCAAGTTTTCTTCGCTTTCGTCAAAATCGGTCCAGTGTTTTAGCCTTAAAAACGTAACAGACAAAGTTACTTTCGCATTTATAATCAATGACGTAGGATTCCGTACTTCCAGATTGTTTTTGAAGATAATTTGTAGAATGTCGGGTCCAAGTGTACTGTGGTTTCGTCATGGACTTAGATTACACGACAACCCGGCTCTACAAGACGCCACTTCTGATAGAAGATCGCCATTCTACCCTATATTCATATTCGATGGAGAATCAGCTGGTAAGTTTTAGAAAGTAACCTATTCGATTCCAGTCATTTTTTAGGGTGGGGATTTTGGTAGACAAGAACGACAGGTGCGTCGGTGGCCGAGTGGTTAAGATGTCTGCCACTAACTAGGCAAACTACGGGTTCGATCCCGGATCCCGGCCATGTACCAATGAAGAGGAAAACCTTGGTATTCCGCTTAGTACCCTCGGACTGCAACACGGCTTCGGGAGCTGTAAGGCAACCCGTGATGAAAGAAAAATAACGACAGGTATTGTATGTACATCCATGAACGTCATGAGGTGGATGGAGGATTTTCTTTTGCAGTTCCTAAAATATTGAAGACGTGAAATTCCATTTTCATAGGGGGATGAGATTTTTTGGGTTAAAAGGTAGTCTATGCAGTTATCTATGAAAGATACATTTTCCATTGCTCAGTTTTGACGAGAAGTAAGGACAAACAAGGTAGGTAGGAGTCAAGATAGTAATGAATGAATGAATGAAATAATTTTATTTGCAAGGATTTTTTCAGACATAGGTAGGTAGGTACATACAACCCTACCGTTTTTACAGTATGCAAAGATTTTTTAAATCACATAATCTAATAAAGAATAGCAACGAATATAACCTTCAAGACATTAGAAAAAAGTAAAATCAGATAACAAAATTGACAATACAAATTAATAAGATTATTTAATATAATTAAATAATAATTATAATATTAATATTATTATAATAATAATAATAATATATATAAGATATATATAGATATAATATAAGATAACCCTTAGCTCCGATAAGTTAGTTAATTTCAGAAGTGGGATGCGAACATAAGCACACATTGCCGTTATATTGAATGAAAGGCCTTAATCTCTCAATGTTACCATAAAGAACTTGGTGCAAGGTATCCCTATATGTTAATCTGCCGCGCTTAAGTAAATCCCAAATTCCCCTCTTGGGCTCCCCTACTATAAGGGGCGCAGAGCTATGAGCAACATAGTCTATACTAATATTACAATGAGATATTTAGTAAGTAGGGGGAAATCTCTGAAACTACTGATCAGATTCTTAAAATTCTTTCACTAATATAAAGCTACACTATCCCTGAGTGCTATAGGCTATATTTTATTTTATTCAAAAATATCCACTTCAATCATAGAGTACTAAGCCTATGCAGGGGCCATAGACGGGCTCTAGAGCTGGTCGTTTTTTTGACAAACTGCTTCACGAAACAGATTTTTGCCATGTAACGAACGAACGCTTTTATGACAGAAGGAAAATCAGTTTTTTTAAAAAAGCAGGTTTATTGCTTCGGCGATTCAACTGTACGTACGTACAATAGAGCCTGGTCGTTTTTTTTGACTAACCGTTTCAAGAATCAGATTTTTGCAACCATTTACATATTGCGCTTGTGTGTGTAGTGTAGTGCCTGTGAGAAGTGTGAGAGGTTCTAGCTTCCTATTAATGAAATAATTTTTAAAATCGATTCTATAGTTTCAGAGATTACCCCTACATCAAATCTTATAAACTGTACCTCTTTATAATATTAGTATAGATTAGATACATGTACCCATAACACATGCTTTGGGGTTCCGTGTTATCATATTTAGAACCGCGACATCTTTCGTTTCGACTCGAAGGCCAAACCGACGAATCCATACAGGGCCAGCCAGGGAAGGAATGCACGGCCCGAGTGTGTCCAACAGCATAATGACCGACCCAGCAATTTGCTCGGCATTCTAGTGTTGGACATTCTCGGGCCGTGCATTCCCTTTCATTACCGATGACAGTACTTTCTATGCAAACAATAAATGGCTAAAATAATTGTTCTAAGTTTCCTCATTCTGGTCAAAATAAAAGATGTAGCGGGGGGTCCTATGTATGCTAAAAATAAAAATTCTACCTAAAATATTTACGACGCGGTTTTGAAAAAGAAACTGGTTTGCTGTTCTTTTAATATGGACGCTGTATAGTGTATAAATACATTAGACTGATATGGTACAGACTGTCGAATAAACGGTTTTTTTGAATGAATGAATATAATATGTAGTATGTACGATTTACGCCTTATGAATAAAAAGCCGTTTCTTTTGGCACTGCTTTTCGAAGCAGTTTGTCGATTTATAAAATGGGTTACGTTCCGTTTCACGTAAAATACGAAACGACCCAGCTCTAACGGGCTCCCCCTTTCGCCAATATTTTTTCCCCTTTGGCCAGTTAAACTGACGTGCGCAGTAATAAGTTACCTTAGATTTCGTTGGTATTGTTTTGTGTCGCGAGACAGAGCTCTAGGAAAATAGTTAATTGTGATGGTTTAAACGGGAAAGGCGATCTAGGGCGCCAAACTTAGTGTTTCCAATCATTAATTTTAATTATTATGTTTGTATTTTAACATAATCATCATATAACGTAAAATCCGTTGCGACAATAAAACGACAGAAAAATACAGTGGTACAGGGGCTAGTACTAGGCGTTTACCTCCCCCCCCCCCCCAAAAGTGGCAGAAAAAATTGTTCGGTGATTTACACGCTTCACGTCTCCTTTGGTATATACTCAAAGACTTCAATATATCATGTTTTATATCAGGTACAAAAGTGGTGGGATATAATCGCATGCGATATCTTTTGGAAGCTTTGAACGATCTCGATAACAACTTCAGGAGATATGGAGGACGACTCTACATCATGAAAGGAAGTCCTAATTTGATATTCAAACGACTCTGGGAAGAGATGGGTAAGTATTATTAATATACCAGTAAAAATATTCAAGGTTCACACGCGGGAGTCGTACCAGTGGGGCCGACTGTTTCGATCGATTGTCAGCACCGCGGCGGCCGTGTACTACAGCGAGAATAAGTGTACACTTCTCCCAATCAGTTTGATTCCACAAATGTTTAAACGGGAGAAAGTGGTACAACAAATACTGAAATTGGGTTAACCCAAGAGAGCAAATAAGCCTGAATGAAAAACGTGGCAAAAACGTCAGAAGCATATGTAGAAAATGACCTAAAACAATTTCTTTAAATATACTTAAGTACAAGCCGTAAAAAAATACTATGGATTGGGTTCGACCCTGAACTTTAAAAAAATTATTTAATTAAAAAATGGTATTTCGAAGGAGAGGGGGGTTTGAACGCGAATCATATAATTTTCTTTCCAATAATATGTATATGATAAGACATCTATTACAGGAATCAGAAAAATATGCTTCGAACAAGATTGCGAGCCAGTTTGGAAGCAACGGGACAATCGTGTCAAGGAAGAATGTAAAGAGATCGGTGTTGAATGTTCCGAACACGTGTCTCACACTCTTTGGGACCCTGAGAAAGTCATCGAAGCTAATGGTGGTATACCACCACTTACTTACCAGATGTTCCTGGTGAGTATAACGAAACCTTGAAGGCAATGGACCATGCATCGTGTACCCAGCTCTTCTGTTGACAAAGCGTTCTGAATCTAAATATATTTCGAACCTAATTAGCATCTCTTCCATGTCAATAGGAGAATCCTTACTTATTTCGAGACCCCGATCCTCAAGTTTGTTACACGTGCCTAAGAGGATATAATCATTACGATTTAGCCCAACATTTAAAATCTTTGATGAAGCTAAACGTGTCACGTAGCATATGCTCTGCCCAATCTGCCCTCAATTGCAATGCCTGCAATTAAACGTCCTCGGATTGATATCCATACGCAACTACTAGAAGAACCAGGAAGAAAAAGTAATTGGATCACCAGTTTGGATCCTGTTACACAAAGTTAACATTTACATTTTAGCATACAGTGAGCACCATCGGCAACCCTCCGCGACCCGTCGATGATATCGCTTTGGAAGGTCTCGTGTTTGGAGTGTTGCCGGATTGCTTCTATAAGGAGTTTATAGTTTTCGATAAAGTAAGTAACTTTGTTAGCATTATTGTAGGAAAAATGAGGGACTTGTGCAAACTTTTTATTCACTGTTAGTGACTGTTTGGCTGGTATTTTTTGTACAAGCAGTTTTAAAAGAACGTTCAGCATAACAAGGTTACACCAGGATAAATACTGGCTATAAATAATAATATTGTGGTATTTTAGACCCCGAAACCAGAAGATCTGGGTGTGAACTTGGAGAAAGAAGATATTCGCATGATACGTTGGGTGGGCGGTGAGAGCACAGCGTTAAAACAAGCGCATCAACGATTGACTGTCGAATATGAGACTTTCTGCAAGTAAGTACTTTTTTAAAAAAAAAATCCACTAATACTTTTATTCTTATTGTGCAAAGGATTTTCTGAAAGGTTCGTCGCTTGCATTACCCGATTACCGGTACATATAGATTTTGTGTGAATCCAAAAAGTTCAAAACCTAAGAAACAAACAAACATTCCTTTCTTTATAAAATAGGTACCTATAAAGTATGTACCTACTAGATGAAATAATTTTCATCCCTTATTAAGTATATAAAAAAAGTATTAGGTTGGTTTAGCCGCGAAAGCGTAACAGACTGAGTTTTAAAATATTAGTATCTAGTAAGTAGTATGGATTTAATTTAAATGTTTCAGAGGTTCTTATTTACCCACACACGGCAATCCAGATTTGTTGGGGCCACCGATTTCTTTAAGCCCTGCATTGAGATTTGGCTGTCTCTCCGTGCGAAGGTAATTTTTTTTCTATCATTAGTATAACTAACTTCCGCCATCAGTATTTCCCTCCTCCCTCACAGCCTCGAGCCTTTCAAGCGTGACTGGCAATATATTTTGTAGCAGGGAAGTCATTTGGATAAATGAAATCCTATTCAAAATACCTTGAATCCTAAGGTCGTGCCAGTACCAGTGGAATGAGTTGGTGGCACGACGAGGATTGGGAGGTAATATCGTATGTCCCAAAAATATCGGCTTGTCCTCCGCTTGGTACCCTGGGGCCAGTAACATGGTTCCCATCTTCGCTGCCTTTATTGATTGTTTGTTTGCTTTGCAGATTTTACTGGTCACTCCAGGATTTATTCAACAAGGTCCATAAAGGACGTATACCGACCACGCATTTCATTTCTGGTACGTGATTTTCAGATTTGCCTCTATATTTTCTCTCGTGTATGTTTAAGCTCATAGCAATAGTGTCTGAATTAGAACGATATGTTCTTTTCCTTGCTCGTTGTATGTGGACAGCGAGGATTTTCGACAGAGGAATTCCCTGTTTATCGATCCACGTTTTCTTTACGTTTTCCAGGTCAATTGATTTGGAGAGAATATTTCTACACGATGAGTGTAAATAATCCGAATTATGGACAGATGGCGGGGAATCCGATATGTTTAGACATACCATGGAAGGAACCTCAAGGTGACGAATTGCAGCGGTGAGTACCTACCTATATAGCAATACTAAAAAAATGGGTTCCGTTGGGCTAGTAACTTGGTTCTCAATAGCCATAAGGAACCTATGAAAAATAATGTGGCAATGACAATTAATAATTTCAGTTGGATTGAAGGAAAAACTGGTTTTCCGTTCGTGGATGCGGCGATGCGTCAATTGGTCAGCGAGGGCTGGCTTCATCATGTAGTAAGGAACACTGTCGCATCTTTCTTAACTCGTGGTGCACTGTGGATATCCTGGGAACATGGGCTGCAGCATTTTCTGAAGTACCTTCTGGATGCTGATTGGTAAATATACATACATATTTCTTCAGAGTCTGAAGTTCAGACCAACACCTCATAGCTGTCTACCATAGTAGCAAGCCAAAACATGGTGCTGCGCCACTTCTCGCCTCACATCACAGTCGTTTTATGATGGATCTGTTAAATTAGCGTGGTTTGACACTGCACCCATGGCATGGGCTACCTTTTGGTTTAGAGGGGGATAGAAGCATGAAACTCATAAAGTAAATAGAGACAGGTTGGTTTTAAGCCGTCATCGGTGCAGTCGTGCAGAGTATGCGGGGCGAAGGGTATGGTTTTAGAACACAGTATAGTATATATCCGTTGTTCAGTACATTTGGGGGTCAAGAGTATTATATTCTCTTTGGTGTCAAAAGTAGGTACACCTCATTAGGTGTCGTTGTGGTAAGAGGGTGTCAGTGTTAGTGCGAACTCTATTATTTTGTATATAAAACATAAAAACGAGCAAACATTACAGTACCTAGTCGCATAGTACACGCACACACTGTCGGCTGGCAGTACCAACCTCTCGGAAAATGGGTTGTTACCATCTGAGGGCAACTCTACAACCACGAGCGCTTATTGGTCAAATCAAAGAGCGCGCGCTTCCCCGGCTTCCTGTTACACACTTCCGTCCCTTTTCACGAAATCACTCTCACAGATTGCAGGAAAGCGAGAGGAAAGATGTTACACATCAAAAATTCCCAACTCGATGATGAAACTCTTGTGCTGGTAGTCGAGCTCGTATTTGATTGAAAGATACTAGTTTATTATTTAATGTATGATAGTGGGTTGGGACAAGAGCCTCACCGTGACTATATGCCTTGGCTGCAACCGCTCTCCTTTTAAATTGATTCGTTATTATTTGCAGGTCTGTGTGCGCCGGAAACTGGATGTGGGTGTCATCGTCGGCTTTCGAAGCTTTATTGGATAGTGGAGAATGCGCTTGTCCTGTTAGACTGGGTCTGCGCCTGGACCCTAGTGGGGAATATGCGAGGCGATATGTCCCGGAGTTGGCTAAGTACTCTAACAACTATATGTGAGTATAAGAGGTTCTGTTAAATACAAACTATAATGAAAGTCAACAAGTTGAAGTTTGCATCATGGCGTGGTTGTAGAAAGAAAATTTCGAAATTTTGAGATATTATGGTTGATCAAGTTCGTATTTCATATTTTTGAGGTTCTTTAGATGCTACTCATCATTGGCGACTATTGTAACATTCGCTCTTTTTAGGGTTCCGAACATCTCCGATGATAAAACGGAAATCAGGATCATCTTTATAGGATCACTCATGTGTCTATTTGTCCGTCTGTCACAGCTTAAGTATTTTCTCCGAATCTACATTTATTATACATACATAATAAGTATATTATTATTATTATAGAATAAACGTAATTTTTTTTCCAAGTGCATTATGTGACATATATATTTTCTATAAGTAATTTTAAAATGCATAATTTAAATTATATTAAAGAAAATAAACAAAAATCAACCCCCCTCCCTCTTGTCTCCGAAACTACTGAGTCTAAAATTAAAAAAAAAGGGAATAGGGACTTTCTTAAAGTTAACAGGAAAATCTAAACGAAAATCCTGTCTTAAAGATCTGACCGAAAATTTTCGTACTCGCAACTTAGCCAATTATTTTAATTTTTCAGCTATGAACCATGGAAGGCGCCCATAGAGGCGCAGGAGAGTGCAGGGTGCATCATTGGGAAGCACTACCCGGCACCACTTGTTAACCACTTAGTAGCAGCTCAACGTAACCGTAATGCTATGGAGGTGAGATATAAGCAAAGGACATCAGTCCAGGTTCAAATGTCAAGGCATATATTTGTAATTTGATTCTACTGAACCAATTTTCACCGAAACAAATATCGATTCACAATCAGCGTACCTATGTGCGTAACATAAACAAAACGTTTAGCCGAATTGAGAAACTTCTCCTTTTTTAAAGTCGATTAAAACGGTTCCCTTGCCTTTGATAGGTGTCCAAAACATCTGAAAATGAATTTTTCCGAACCTTAAGAGTGTAGTGTACCGCGTCCATGTCCATACAAACGGAGAAAACGTTTTACTACCCCTAAATATCATTTAATTTTAACGATTTTGTAATATGTTACTGACATAATGAAAAACTACGTACGTATTTTTTCCTTTTTTCAAAATTCGTAATAGGTCAAAAGTTATAAGCCCCTCAAATCTCGGTTTTTTTTTGTTCATATCTTGCTCGTAATAAACCGTCTGTATTTGAGAAACAAAGCAAAATTTCAAAAAAAGCAAAACGTACGTACGTAGATTATAATCTGCTAAAACGTTTGACACCAAAATTATAAGGTTTCGTTATAGTTTAGTAGGTGTAAATCGTTTTCCCCCAAAACGCAATTTTCAACGATGAACATACCTACGAACACTCACGAGCTGCAGTGTTCTCTGTCGCACTGATGCCCGGGGGAAGAGCGCGCTTGAGACAGAATATGATTTTCTAAATACCTATTTCGCTGCGTACGCTGAGCTACACGATCCTCTTAAAAACCTCAACTCATCCTCAACCGCGATTTACAAGGATTTTTTTTATATAGAGAAACATGATACATACTTTCCTGTTTTCGATCAGTGTGTTTTCTATGGAGAAGACGACACGACAGTATTATTGTTAATTTCATTGTTTGTAAGAAATAACCTCAAAACTGCTAGACCGATTTGATATCGACTTTGAAATAAAACTACCTACATTATTCCAGGTAGACACGGGCGGTTTTATTAAAAAAAAGTCAGGGTTCCGTAAGCATTACCTACTACGCAAATTAAAAATAAGGGATCTAAGATTTTCTTCACATTTTTCCGCCTGATCGGTTTCTTTGCAGATGTATTTGTGTGTTTATTTCAGCAACTCCGCAAGATGCTTCAGAAAGCGCCACCACATTGCTGCCCGTCAAGTGAAGATGAGGTCAGACAGTTCATGTGGCTTATTGACGAGTCTCAGGCCAGAAATCTCATTGGATCTGCTTAAGCGAAATATTTTGATAATGCACAATCTCAAACTCAAAAATGCTATGTTATTAATTACCTACTATAGCTAACCTCGTAGAAACTGCCGGACCGAAGGTTATAGGTTATATAATAACAAAGTTGGTAGAATTTCTTGTGTCTTTATTAGAAATCAGCTCATAGCCTCAGCTTCGTCGTTTATGCTTACTGCGCCGGTCCTTTGGGTCGTAGGGAGATGTTATATACCTTCCTCAATAAACTGGCTATGATTTTTTCAAATCGATCTGGTATATAGTTTCAAAAATTAGTACAAATGATAAATAATATAAAAAAACACCCGGAGACATAGGAGACACTCACAGACTAAGAAAAGAAAAGAAAAAAAAGACTAAAAAGTATTTTAAACTTTATTTCATATAGTTCAACCTTAAATTAAAGAATTATACGAAAATGGTACAAAATTATTGAAAAATATTTAGAAACTTTTTATCAAGAACATAAAATATTGAATACGAGGGCGAATTGAACCCGGGACCTCCCGGTTTTGAAGACAACGCTCTAGGCGGTCACTTGAGAACGGCTGGACCGATTTGGTTATTTTTTTAAATGTCCGTAATAGTCTGAATAAGAGTTTTAGAAAACAATTTTTTTTTACATTTACATTTATCGCATTGAACTGAAAAGATAAAGCTACATTAATTGAAAGTATTTGGCTACAATCCTGCTACTGTGCCGGTAGAATCGGTGATTTAACCAAACTACAAATGCCTACTAACAGTAATTACAAAAGTATTTGGCTACAATCCTGCTACTGTGCCGGTAGAATCGGTGATTTAACCAAACTACAAATGCCTACTAACAGTAATTACAAAAGTATTTGGCTACAATCCTGCTACTGTGCCGGTAGAATCGGTGATTTAACCAAACTACAAATGCCTACTAACAGTAATTACAAAAGTATTTGGCTACAATCCTGCTACTGTGCCGGTAGAATCGGTGATTTAACCAAACTACAAATGCCTACTAACAGTAATTACAGTCATGAAACTTCCTTGGGAATCCATATGCTACATTGGTGGCAGTGCTTGCCGAGCTCTTTCTGATCTCTTATTCGTGATCACATGTTATCAAATGAAAATAAAGTCGCAAAATCCTTTTAAACCGAAATCAAAATTCAAATCAAAGAGTAACTTTTTGTCACAATCTGGACATGCGCAGTAGCTATTATGTGTTTCTAGTACATTATTTAAAATGCATTTTTATGAAATAAAACTTCAAAATTTCAATAAATTATTACCCTAGTGAACTTCTACAGCGTTAGACGATTAAAATGACATATCATACACTGCAGTTAGTCTTTCCGTTTAAAAGCCTTAGGCTGCACAAAAAAAACGCCTATATAGAAGATATTTACTTTATGATGTTATTTTTATCATTGATGACAGTTATGTAGTACCGAAACTCACTCACCCTGGATTCATTGTTTTCGCGGAATGAGAGTAAGAAAATATCAGTTCATTGCATGCCAATTATATATTAAAAAAATACGTTTAAAACTTTATATAGATAAATATTTAGTGTACCTATCTTTAGGTATACATATATATATAAGACACAGAATTATCGTAAATACGACCTTAATATATTACGTCTCCAGGTAGGCTCCAGGAAACATTGTTACCGGTCCCAGGATACCATTTATTTTTGAGGCTCTGTAAAACGGGAGGTAGGTACACCTCAAAAATGCCATAACTCAATAATGCTTTGATGGTTTGGATGTCGCGACTCCTAGTCTAAAGTGGGGGCAGGTAGCTAGCTAGTGATTTTTTTTTATATTTATAATCTCAGAATACAGAACAAACCAGAATACGTATGCGAACTGAATAGTTAAAAGCGTCATGTATCAAAAAAAAATACGCGATTTTTCGCACCCGCTATAGCCACGAATTTATCAAGATATAGGATAATATTAATAAAAAATATCACCTATTTTATGTTGTTATAAATTTTTCTTATATTGTCTTTTTATCAAGAAATACAACAACCGGGTACACTATTTTAGTCTACTACTTTTAGCCTCAGTTTGAAGAATTTATTATGAATTCTGGTTTGTTCTGTATTCTGAGTTTCTAATTGATGCCACAGATCTTGCCCAAATTTTTTTTGTATGTAGAGATATTTTATGTGAGGTATGTACTTAATAATATGTTCCACAAAAATTAATCATTAATAAAATGTCTAAACATACAAGTCAACAAATCAAAGTCTGATTGTAAAGAAAAATATTATATATTTACATTTAACATCTTAGATATACACAATTTACAATTATATTTATCACAATATATTAATATCATTATTATTTGTATTGATTTATTAATAAATGTTACATTAACACACAGTTTTTATAATTTACAGTCAACAACCAAAATCTATTTTTATAATTATTGCTGGAAATGTTTAATTTTGTTTTTGCTGGCTGCAGATACTTTGGTCCCGATTATCCTGTATCTACTTTTTCCAATTGATTAATTCATCTTATATATTATTATAAGTTTAGATACCCTTATAGACTAGTATTGTCCTTTTTTATTTTTAGTTAAAAAAACATATACCTACCCCAATACAATATATTCTATTTCTTAATGTTTACAATTTAGGGGGGGGGTTTTTACTCTCAACTTAAAAAAAATCATATGTTCATCTAAAATAAAAAAAAATCGAGGTGTCGAACTTCTAAACCCCTCCTAGATACAGCCATGAGTGTATCCACGAGACATTTGCGACTCAACTTATTTGGCGCGAGTCATACCTATAGTTAGATATGCGAGTGTGCCATAAATATAAATATAAATATAAATAGCAGACAGAACTCCCAATTCAAATCTATACTTAAATGTTAATTTATATGTTTGTAGTGAAATATCATGAAACTACAATATTCCAGATGAATTTCCTCAGGCAAAAAGCTATACTAAACAAACCCAATAGAATGCTAAGCGCCATTGGTAGTAGATTCCGTCAATTTGTTCACAAGCTCAGTAAATACTTTCCCTGTAGTTGACTCTGGGAGCTCAGTGACAGCCGCAAGCCCTTGGCCCGCCAGTTTCCCCACCCGGGGATCTATGGGCACACATCCCAAGTACGGAATCTTGCTAATTTCGGCCAGAGATTTCCCGCCACCGCTCGAGAAAATGTTCGTACATTCACTGCATGTCGGGCACTCGTAGCTGTAACAGTTAAAGTAAGAATCTTAGTAGAGACACAGAATACAGAAAGGCATCTCCGAAAAGTCATTGAAATAAATAGCGACACAATTAACTTCCCTATTACTTATTACTGTTATTCTCCTTTTGTGAACAATGACATTTAAAATATACCTAACCTACCCACTTACAATATCTGCTTATTTTAAACTAAGTAAAGTATGTATCCTGTCTACGAAACGTAACAGAAGCGTTTTAGGTGTTTATAATTTCTAGGCGAACGCCGCGCGTGCAATCCGAACGGCGCGCGGTAACCTACGGTATAGCCCCCCCCTGCACTTCCTGGCTTGCGAGTTACCATCCCATCGTTTTGCATTTAAATTTTCTTTGGAATTTCAAATAAATGTACTAAGAGAAACTTCTGTTCTATTCCAATCCTAATACAAATGCAAAAGTGTTTGTTTGTCTTTCTTTCATGTCACAACAAAGCAACAGATCGACGTGGTATTTTGCACATAGATAGTTGAAAGGCGGGGGAATGATATAGACTACCTTCAGGATAAATTCTCATGTCACAAAAGAAGTCACAAATTCTCATGACCACGGGCGAAACTGTGATTAGTTATAAATAAAATACACACCCGCTCATATTCTCAATAATGCCCAGTATAGGTATTCCAGTTTTCCTACAGAACGACACCTCCTTGCGCACATCCTCTATCGCCACTTCTTGTGGTGTTGTCACCAAGATGGCGCCGCACTGAGGGACTCTACGTAGGTTTTCCATCACAGTTATATGCTCATCCGATGTGCCTGGAAGTGTTTATTAAAATACATTAACTTTTGTAATTATAGATGACCATTGGACTTAAAACTGGAGGGATCCAGGTTGAAATCTCACAGAACCAAAATTCTTTAAGAATTTAATTCGTCTTTTAATCAACAATCCATTCTTATTTTTAACATAACACATACATAATTCTGTTAAAGAAGTGACACATCTAGATCCATAAATGTGCAGCAACAAACTTGCCACCTGTTCTGGCAAAAAGTGGACACAGTTACTAAAGGTGTCTCTTACTAAAAGAATATCAATATGTTTGCATTAGTAGTCTAGTGACAGCAATAGACTAGGTGCTGCCCATGGTTTCATTCTTATTGTTTTACTTCCACAGATATCAAGCACGTAGGCAGGGGGAGGGTCCAGTGTGTCCGGGGATGTCACTGGACAGCTACCACATGATTCTATTCTATGAATGTTTAATAAATAACAGATTGCAATATAAACAGGAAGAAAAAAAATTGAGGTGAAATAAAAAGCAGATATCTATTCTATCTAGATAAGAAAATGTTTCACACCTTAGGTTTAGCCTCACCATACCATGAGGCTAAAAGAGTAAGACTTTGGCTTCGGCTGAGTACCCTGGGACTGATACATGGTTTCAGGAGCCTTAAAGCAACCCGTGACGAAAGAAATTCTTAAAATACTGTTACCCTTAATTAATTTGTAGATATTGTTTAAATTAAGACTTTATAAAAACACACAAGAACTATTTTTTTTCCCAACTTGATTCACTTATACTACTAATGCTCAGCTCATAAACATGATAGGTCCATGCTTAATACCCGTAAACCTATCAGTAGTGAACAAAATCCATCCAAATAGACAAACGCGGCAGGGGACTTTTGTTATATAATATGTAGTAATGATAATTGATGACAAATAATATTACCTGGAGGTGTATCAATAATTAAATAATCCAAGTCCTGCCAGTACACATCTTCTAAAAACTGTTTAATCATGGATGTTTTCTTTGGACCTCTCCATACTACAGCATCATTGCGCGACTTCAAGAGGAACCCAATGGACATGACTCCGAGTTTTTGGTCTTTATCCATGTACACTGGCACCCAACCTTCAGGACCTTGGTGGACATTCTGGTTCTCCAAGTTCAGTATATGAGGTACACTTGGGCCACATAAATCTATATCCAATAGACCCACCTAAAAATTATTAATGTATATTAAATTAAACAGTTGGCTAGGCTGTGAAAATATTTGACAATATGAAAAGTTACAAGACTGATTCAATTAAAATAATATGGGAGCTGTAAGGCAACCCGTGAAAAAAAAAACTTATTAAATTAAAAATATTTATTACTATTATGGAGATGGCAATACACAACAATCCAAGGGCTGTGAGTAAAACGGCAAATCTCAAAAACTAAACCCTAGAATAAATCAAATTTAGAAGGATTCATTAATATTATTAATCAAGCGACGCGTATATTGGAAAGCCGAGATGGCTCCGTTTCATTTGATACCGTAAAACGTGTAAAACGGAACGGGGATAGGGCTTAAAATATATTATATTGGAAAGGATTTCCATTTCCACGCGGATGAAACCGCAAGCAAAAGATAGTGTAAAATAAAAATAAAAAAGAGTGCTGATAAGAAAACTAACCTTAAATCCATGTTCCTTCAAAGTTAAAGCCAGTTGGGTGCTTACGGTTGATTTTCCAACTCCTCCTTTTCCAGAAAGGACCAAAATAACGTGTTTTACGTCGTCCAACATGTTTTTTTTCGAAAAATAATGTACGTATTTCAACACTGTTTCACAATCACAACAATAAAAAAAATACGGAAAATTGGAATAATTCGGAATAATTGGAAATAATCAGCTGTCAACCAAAGACTACAGTATAAAGGGAGGGGGGCTGTCAACTGCCAAAATGTCAAAATAATGAACAAATGACAGTTGAAGTGAGGGAAGAAGTGAGTGAGTGAATAGGTAGTAGGTAAGGCACATCACTATTTAGGTGACAAACAAAAACTAAAAATAAAAGGAGACATTATTTATTTCAAAACCTTTGAAAAATCAATAACTTCTTCACACGAACGGATTACAAAGACGGAGCGTTTCATATATACTTTTGTCATTTATCATTTATTCCAAGTCACATATCAATCTTAATCAGTCAGTTGTATCAGTCCACCAAAAATATCATGAAGTTTTGTACCAATAAGAATATTCGTGCAGCACAATCGTGCAGCTTCAGCGACCGAAAGCGCAAGCGCGATAAAATCGACCGCCACCCCACTCGCCATGCCATTTCGTTTCGTTCACTCAATCAATCAATCATTCAATCAGTCGCTCGCCGCGCCGCGTTCGTTGTGGACGTATGTGTTTTTCGCCTAAATTTTCGATGCAAACCGCCCCTCTTTTGGACCTTTTATGACACAGTTTGTGTTAATATTCTATTGAATTGTTAGTAAATAAGTGATAAAATAATAGAAAATGATAGTTTTTGCTTGATATATTAAGTATTTAGTCGTTAAGAAGTTGCCCGGTGCATTTGTGTTTCAAGTATTGAGTGTTTTGTTCGCCTTGGATTATTTATTTTCTATACTGCTTTGGAAGTTTTTCTATTTGACTGGTGTTAAAAATAAGGTTAGTGTTATTTATAATATTACTTTTTTAGTTGTTTTATTATGTAGCCTTGAAGTAATTTTGGTTCATAGATATCATTGCGTGGGCGTGTGTTCCCGAACCGCCGAACATAGCCGACAGCCGTAGTTCTTCCCTTCCAATAGATTCTTCGAAACCCTGAGAATATTCTAAGTCTTAAATGCATGAAAGTTTTAATTGAAATTGAGCCGTTTTGGAGACTTCTAAATAACAGACATCAATTTTATATAATTGTATGTTTTTACTGTTTTTACTTATAAGAAGGCTGGGTACCTATAAGAAACTAACGAATGTGATTCTGCTCTCAATTTCTAAAAGTTTGGATAATATTATTTCTTCTTTTGTTATTGTTATATCCATAGACTTAGGATTTCGCTATCTATGGTTATATCCATATTTTTGTGGTTCTATACATGATGCAGCACTAAGTAAGATCAGGACTATTGGGTTTAGGCAAATTGCTTAAGAGTGTAGTGTACCGCGTCCATGTCCATACAAACGGAGAAAACGTTTTACTACCCCTAAATATTAATTAATTTTAACGATTTTGTAATATGTTACTGTTATAATGAAAAACTACGTACGTATTTTTTCCTTTTTTCAAAATTCGTAATAGGTCAAAAGTTATAAGCCCCTCAAATCTCGGTTTTTTTCGTTCATAACTTGCTGGTAATAAACCGTCTGTATTTGAGAACCAAAGCAAAATTTCAAAAAAAGCAAAACGTACGTACCTAGATTATAATCTGCTAAAACGTTTGACACCAAAATTATAAGGTTTTGTTATAGTTTAGTAGGTGTAAATCGTTTTCGCCCAAAACGCAATTTTCAACGAAAAACATACCTACGAACACCCACGAGCTGCAGTGCTCTCTGTCGCACTGATGCCCGGGGGAAGAGTGCGATTGAGACAGAATATGATTTTCTAAATACCTATTTCGCTGCGTACGCTGAGCTACACGATCCTCTTAAGGGGCGGTGGTCAAGGTCATTTTGTATCTGTCAAAAATAACTATCAACTGTGTGTTAAGGAAATGTTGTATAAATAAACTCACTTTTCCAGGATTAACTGAGATTTGCCTTATTTTTGACAGATACAAGATGCTGAGAACCACGGCCCCTTAAGGTTTTGATTGTCTAGTCCAGGCAACATTAGAATAATTATTATCTTCTGTTAAAATTATTTAAAACCATCTTTACGTCCCAGCTTTGCCTGTGATGTCCATACTAACTTTCTTCCTCTATCTATACTCTATTATACCATCTTAGGAGGTGGATTAAAAAAAAAAAAGCTTATATCCTCTTCTAGGACATAGGTTTTTCTGTTTTAGCCGTGAAAATGTAACAGACGGACATAATTACTTTCACATTATTATATTTAATACGCCATTTTGGAGATTATTTTTCCCTCTAATGACGAAAAATAAACAAATCAAAATTACACTAATTTATTTATTTTCTCAACTTATTTGGTGAGATACTACTTGTGCCCCTGGCTATACCTTCTTCTTCTTTTGATATATGGCAACAGTGCTGACTTATCGTCGCAATTCTGCCAGTGTCCAGTGTTTAATCTTGGGCAATAGTAAGCCGATAAGTCGGTAGGTAAGATTATCCCGCCGACTGTGATATGTCTTATTAATCACTGACTAATCACAACCATCACAGCGCGGACGGGATTAAACCGGATTCCCCATCACGTCACCGCGGGCGCGTGTGCTATCCACCAAGGCGTGACATGGAATATCCATAGTTTTATTATTTTTAAGACTTGTCATATTTGGTATAAACAAACGTTGCATATCTTTTACCTGTTAAATTTTTAAATAGCAGTTAAAAATATTAATTCATTTATTTAAAAAGCAATGCAAAGTTTGTTTACCAAAAATAAGACAATACCAAAAGGGACCATGATGGAAGCTATTATGATATAAATATAGCCATATTTGTGTTAAACATCTGCCTTTGTTGCAAACATATGTTTTAGTGGATGCATGCTGTAGGTATGTATGTGTATGTACTCATTGTTGATATGTGTTTTGTTAAACAATATTCCTGATTGCAGACTAATTGTACTGAATAATACAAAGAATGTGGTTTAGACTGTTTCATTATGGTTACTGCTCAGCTCTTTTGGATCATAGCGTGATGTTATATAGCCTATATAACCTTTCTCAAGAATTGGACTATCAAATGCAAAAAAAATATTCAAATCTGACTGGTAGTTCCAGAGATAAGGGCGTTCAAACAAACAAACTTTTCAGCTTCAGCTTTATTATTAGTATACTATAGATGTGTAGGTACTGAAAAATTTGAAATTGTCAAACCCGGCGACTCATCTGCACAGTCATGACTAACACGAGTCTTACAGTAGTCGTCAATGATGGGTAACATCGAAACAACGTAAATAATTCAAATACCTATTCCATTCGAATTTTTGACTCGAAGGCCAAAAACGACTGGTCCGCAGCAATGCCAGGCCCGAGAATGTCCAACACTAGAATGCCGAGCAAATTGCTGGGTCGGGCAAATATAGTACACGGATTTGCCAGGACATTCTCGGGCCGGGCATGCCTTAGGTATGTTGGCCTTCGAGTCGAAATAAAAGATGTTGCGTTCCTATAAGTATGCTAACCCCTCCAATTCAAAATTCGATTTGAATTTCTTTATGTACCCACTTCCGGTTACGCACTTCCGTCCCATTTCACGAAATTACTCCCTATATTATGTTGGGTAAGATGTTACACGTCAAATAAACATAGCATAACGTTTTCCTTAGTTAATTTCAGATTATCTTTGAACCGCAACCCCACCCCGACGTCAATAAATAAAGATATGTCACGCTGCTGGCCACCCCAGATGTGAGTCATGCTTTATGATGCGAAGGGCTTGATGGTAGATTGTAAGGAATGGTTATTGGTTAGGGGTGTTACCTACATTATGAGGGTGGATTTTAATAAATGAAATATTTCTACCTACGGCGAGCCTAAGTCTGGTAAAACGTTGTTGAACAACGATATAGTTTAGTTATAACTGGCGACTCTGCTCTCGGCTTCGCACGGGTTACGGGTACAATATGGGTAAGTTTACAACAATTAACGAATTCGGTATAACGAAACGGTATGTAGCCTCACAAATACCATTGGCTAAATGAAGGTGACTTCCGCTGAGTACCCTGTGACACGGTTTCGGAAGCTGTAAGGCAACCCGTGAAATAAGACATAATAAAGACATTTAAAACAATTTGTAAATAAGTACGTGCCAAAAATGCTAAGAAATTTTCTTTAAGAGGATGTATAGAGCTAAATGCGAGTTTTATGATGCGTAAAAGTACATGATCCACTGCAGTGACCATAATCAAAAAATATATGATATTCTTGAGGTTATGCGTTATTAAGATACTGTGTTCAAAACATAATACAACTATATTGATTCGATAGAAAAAAATCACGAATGTACCTCTAAAAAAATATTTTACTGTCTAGAAACAGTACTAAAATGCCTGCAATGATTCTGATTTTTTGACAGATTTTTTATATAGCAATATACTATCGTAATACTATTCTATTTTTTAATAAAATTTTCAGCAAGTTCCTTTTATTCTCATTTTCGAGATTTTTTGTACGCTGCAGCCTGATGCTATATTATTAGTGGCAGCCACGTCGTTTGGTGTGTATGTGTACCCGCGTGGGGGTGGTGCCATCTCTCAAGGTCTTTAGCTCTATCCAGCGCCTTAAGAATATTATTATTATGTATTTGAATGGACTTCTCGTGGAGGGCACTTCTTCTTAAATAACTCAATATAAAATAAAATATAGCCTATAGCACTCAGGGATAATGTAGAATGTAGCTTCCTATTACTTAGTGAAATATTTTTAAGGATCGGTTCAGTAGTTTCAGAGATTACCCTCCACATACACACAAACTAAAAAATGGGTGTGTGTACTTAGCACGCAAATAATAATTGCCTTTTAAAATAAAGTGTACCGACTTCAATAATTACGCAATTATATGCACAACATATAATAAAAAAATAAATTTGCATCGTGCGCGCGCATCGTGAAATTTTGTCGAAATATCACTCTCGGCAACTTCATACTGTAACTTTTTGTTACATCGTCAAATTTCACTCTCATATATTTTTAATGCGCCTAAAGAAGTATAACTTCAAAAAATCGCATTCGCAGATTTTGGGATTCCACGTCACGCCTTGGTAAATAGCGCACGCGCCCGCGGAGACGTGATGGGTAATTCCAGTTTATTCCCGTCCGCGCTGTGATAGTTGTGATTAGTCAGTGACGGTCGGCGGGAGCATTCTACCTACCTACCGATTATCGACCTTTGACGTCTATAATACTTGATATTGGCGGAATTATCAAAATCCTGATGGAGCCATTTTGAAAAAAAAAAAAATAGAATTAAGATTTACGCCTGTCAAAGAAGTGACACATCCAGCTTGGTCCAAACAAGCTTTCAATATGAACAACTCAAATGGACACCGTTGCTGTGGTGTATCTGGCCACACCTCGAGGTATAAATGCCGTGAAGATGTATGTCATGGGAATAGGGACGGGGGAGGGGAGGTGTGTCGTGTTCGTGGTACTGATTTTACGCGGGCGGAGTCAGGATTTGTCGTAAGAGATGAACCAAAAATGAGAAAATTGCACATATCCGTTGCATCATTTTATATAACAAAAATATATTACAGTTCTTAACGTAAATGTCACGTTACACACTGTGGCATTTAAGACTAAGAGAGTTATCAGGTTTATGCAATAACTAGCTTTTGCCCGCAATTTCACCCGCGTGGAAATGGAACCAAGAATAGAAATAATCTCGTGGCTGTATGTAATATGCCCCAATTTTTTTTTCAGTTTAAAAAGTAGCCATTACATATACCTAATTATATATATTATATAATAAAGCGTATTGACCGCATCCGGAACGATGTCATTAGAGAAGAATGCGGAGTGAAAGATGATGTTGTGACTATAATGAGGAAAAGTAGACTTGATTCACTTATACTGTTATTGCTCAGCTCCTAAACATGGTAGGTCCATGTTTAATACTCGTAAGCCTTCCCGGTTTTTTTATGCCGTGAAAATACCTCGTTTAATAATTTCCACGGGCGAAGCTCGGGTGAAAAGGTATTATGTAAATATTATAGCTACGTTTATTCTTTAAATTATGTAACAAAAAGTAATATAGTTATTTATCTCAGGAGCAAAGGGGATGTTGATTGGATTTCGCACCCTCTGTTACAGTGTCCATATTTAGTTTGTTTAGTAGGGGAGGAATAACTCGCCTATGGTACCTTTAGTAATTATGAAAATTGGGATTAGCATTCGTATGGGCTATTTTTGAATTTGTGAATTCAAATATTTTAAATTATGTAAAGTAGATGATAAGACTAGATAAGGTATAGCTATAGGTCGATTAAAAAAAGCTGGTAGGTTTTCGATAAATTAAATTTGATGGTCTATATTTGAATTTGAAAAGCTGACACGTTTGATATTTGAATTTCTAGAGTTTCATGTTCGATTTTTGAATTTATAAAATCTGACAAATTCGATTTGAACTTGTAGAGCTGCATTGTTCGATATTTGAAATTATAATGGCTGACACGTTTGATGTTTGAAATTGTAGAGGAGCATGTTCGATTTTTGAATTTATAAAATCTGACAAATTCGATTTGAACTTGTAGGCTGCATTGTTCGATATTTGAAATTATTATTGCTGACACGTTTGATGTTTGAAATTGTAGAGGAGCATGTTCGATTTTTGAATTTATAAAATCTGACAAATTCGATTTGAACTTGTAGGCTGCATTGTTCGATATTTGAAATTATAATGGCTGACACGTTTGATGTTTGAATTTGTAGAGTTGCATGTTAGATTTTTGAATTTATAAAAGCTGACAATTTCGATTTGAATTTGTAGAGCTGCATTGTTCGATACCTATTTGAAATTATAATGGCGACACGTTTGGTGTTTGAATTTGAGTTTGAAAAGCTGACAAATTCAATGTCGGTGGTCTAGTGGGTAAGACGTCGGCTCGCAAATGAAAAGTCGCGGGTTCGATTCCTACATCCGACCATGTACCAATGGGTTTTTATAATAAAAATCTATGTAGGTACATTATCCAACAAACCGTACAAAGAGGCTTTTCTATCTAGATATACCTCAACCGAGCTGGCCACTCGTTAGGTAGGTATAGCCTCAAAAAAATCATTGGCTAAATGGGGAAGATTTTGTCTTCCACTGGGCCCGTGATGAATAAAAACAAAATTCGATATGTATTTGCATTTTTAGAGCTGTGTTGTAAATTATATAGACATTATAGACTATTTGAAATTATATAACAGCTGACTAACACAAAACGGGGCAACGGATCGACATGATTTTTGCACAGAGATAATTGGGGAGTCGCATGGTTACATGGCTACATTTTAACGCGCAAATCGTTCGGCATACATTCTTATTGTGACATTTAAAAAAAATCAACTGCAGAAGCCGGGGCGGAATGCTAGTCCTAATATACGAACACGGCCCCCAAAACAGAATAGTAATGACCATACTAAATAGTGTGACACAGGCAACGACCCTTCTATAAGAGAGTGGGTGCCGTTTCAAGGACAACTCTGTATCCAAAATATATGACAGTTTTGGGAGTTGAACTAGTTTTTGAAAAGACATTTTAAAACCGGTTTGCCGATTATTTTTTAAATGTAACAATAATTTTGACCCGAAGGATTTCCTAAAGACTAAAATGGCGACAAGTAGTTTAGGCTGGTTTGGACACGTTGAAAGAATGAAGGATGAAAGATTGACTAAAAAGGTTTAGGTATATGGCTGAAGTGAAAGGAAATGCTGGCAGAGGACGAGCTAGGTGTACTTTTATTGAACATATAAAAAAATTATTAATCGATAGACATATTAAAATAACACACAATCGCCGAGCATGTATGAAAGGTATGATGAATATAGAAGAAGCGAAAGAGGTATGTCAGGATCGTAACAAATGGAATTCGATTGTTTCTGCCTACCTTGGGATGAAAGGCGTGATGATAGATAGATAGATAGGATTTCTGGGATAAAAAGTATCATGTCACTATATATGACTACACGCTCAATCATAGTTGGCACAAGCTAACATGTGCATTTTGACAGCTGAACGGTATACCGCACAAATGGCTTGCACAAAACGCTAATTTGCACAAACTAGATTTGCACAAGTCAGCATGTACGACGGTGCAATTTTATAATGCGCAAACGTTTCCACCATCCGGTTTGTACTTAGATTTATTTATCACCCATATTTCCTATTCAATAAAACCAATTGAAAAAATAACGGCTATTTCATTTAGATATATTGAATAAGTAGCTATATGCTAAATTATAGTGACACAGGTGGATTTACAGAGAAATTGGGAATAGTTTATCCCCCATACAAATTATGGATATAGGACATCTAAAGAAAATTGATGCTTAGCATTTTTGGATCGACTAGGAATTGAATCCGGGACCTCAAGTGAGAGCGCTCTACTAAACCAATAAGGTAGGTATTTCCTCCTCCGCAGTCGGTTCCACATACTGAGAATAGAACTCCGAGCTTCTCCTCAATTATCTTCCTCCTTCTTCTGCCTTATGAAGAGCTGTGATATAATAGAGGTGTTGAGGATCGTGACTCCGACTCATCAGCTCCTTCTCAATTATCTTCCTCCTGATGAAGGGCTGTGATATAATGTAGGTGTCTAGGTTTTCGAGCACTTAATCGGACCATCGTTTAGGGCTTCGTCCTCGAGGTCTTTTTCCCATCATCACAAGGTTTTCCAGGTTGTTGCCTTCTCTTCGTGCAATATGTCGAAAATATGCAGAACTGGTCTCATGCACACTCAGTGAAGAGCCGCGGCTTAGCCCTAAATTTCAGCTCTGACAGATGGATACATTTGTGCGTAGCTATAAAAAAATCTACTTTTCCATATACATACCTCAACAGAGCTGGTCACTCGTTAGGTGTAGCCTCAAAAAATCATCGGCTAAATGAGGAAGACTGTCTTCCGTGGGGTACTCTGGGACCGACAACGGTTCCCGGGAGCTGTTTGGTAATCCGTGAAGATAGAAAAAAACTATAAAAATGTGAATATGAAATGACGTGATTGATCCGTGTGGGTTGTGTGTACAGTTGACAACGGGTTGCAAATTGTTTTATCGGTTCTACATAGATAGTCGTATCCTGGTGATTCACTCATTGTTTTGTTGTTTGCTGACATACATTAGGTTATCTATATCAGGAATATATTTATTTGTTGTTAGGTACCTACTTAGAATTTAAAAGGTTTACCCGCGATTACTATAAATATTAAAAATAATTTAAAATACTTCTGGCGTCGGTCTTTCCTGATTCCTACAACCTTGTGTGGGTTCCTTCAAACGAAGCGTGAAATAGCATCTCTCGCAACTGGAGGACTGTATTTATGTTCTGCCAGTCGCGCACATTCATGAACCAATAACCACCTTCGCTTAATAAACAGGCGGTGGTAACAAAATAAAATGAGCGACCAGATATACCTACCTTCTAGGTGAGCTATTAATATATCTGATTTACGAAATGAAAAATCATATCCCACTTCTGAAGAGTTGTTTTGAAAATTTACACCATAATATAACACACACACACACACACATGAGCATCTTCACGGCCTTGCGGTGTGGCCAGAGACACCAGTAACAGTGTTCACTTTTTGCGTGATGTCCATATTAAACAAAACAGATGGCAAGCCTGTTGCCGCTTTTAATGATGGACCTAGATGTATCACTTCTTTAGAAGAAGTGCAGACAGAAAGCTTTACCTGCGAAAATTGGTGCTCTTAGCATTTTTATCACGAGTGAGGTTTGAATTCAGTTCCTCCCGGTTTCATGTCCACCCGTTCTATTACGCTATCACTACATATTATAAAACAAAGTCCGTCTGTCTGTGACCTTTTCACGTAGAAACTACTGAACGGATTTCATTGCGATTTCACTGTTAGATAGGTTGATTCACTGGGAAACGAGTATTAAACATGGACCTATCATGTTTAGGAGCTGAGCATTAACTGTATTAGTGAATCAAGACGGGGGAAAAAGTTAGTTCCAGCACGTTTTCATGACGAATGCTTGTCTGATCCGTCAGAGATCAAAATGATTTAGGAAAGAATTATTAGCTTGCGAAGCCGGGGGCGGGGTCGCTAGTGTTATTCCCGATCCTTACTCGAGACTCCATATCAACATATCGTATGTTCCACCGGATATTAAATGCATTGACCGTGCTACCAAATATGTATGAATTTATGTGCGGCACGAGCTCGTCTAATATTTTCTATTTGTACATCCTTTTGCCTTTTTTTAATACAAATGATACCTAATTTCCTGGTTCGCCGAGATAGGCTTTGCCACTAAAGAGTCTATTAGTTATCAAACGAGTTTGATCTTAGTTGTTAAAACCGTAAAGTTCATTTTAGTTCCTTCGCCTCAGCTGATCGGTGCACTTCAAATAGTGCGCGGATTGTCTTATAATCGTAAAAAGCAGGTCTTATTTTTATTGTACAGTAGAACCTCTATTATCCGAACCAATTCGGTATGTAAAGTAAAAAGTTAAGGTATGCGCTGAATCCAAAACCGTTTCGAGATATTGGTTTAATAATCCGTATTTTTCAATTTATAGTTCTTAAAATCGTGAGATTGTCTTTATTTTTTCAAAAACAAATAATTAACTTAACCTACATTTCAGCTATGAATGACGTCATTATATCGGCTAAATAAAAGTAAAATATTTACTTGTCAACCAATGTTACCCTGTTACTAGAAATACTACTATTTCAGTAGTTTTTATAACTAATCTAGTTTATTATTTAGGAAGAATGTTTAAGCATTTTTTATGGTAGGATATTCTTTGACCTTTGTATATATTTTGTATCACAACAACTATGCAGACTACGGTATAAAAGCCGTAGAGATGTGTTTCTTTGTTGATGTTTTAATATGTTTTCTGTAGAAGTGGTAGGTTTTGGTAGATTTTGTAGGATTTAGAGACGGCAACACTATTGTTTGTTAAATGTCAAAGTCAAAGAACACAGATGTTCTTTTTTCTGTACAAACATATCAAAGGTATTGAAGTATTCAGCAGACAAAATGACGTAATCAGTGCTAAAACTTTGATAATTTATTATAAAAAAACTACTGTATAGAAATCAAAAATATTCAAATTAGTTTCTTAAAAAAAAAATACGGTTCGAATTGAGAACCTTCTCCTTCTTTTTTTGGAAGTCGGTTAAAAATAGATTAATATTTAAAATAAAAATATAGAAATCGTACCTTAGCTTTTACTTTACATACCGAATTGGGACTGAGACTAGTTCGGATAATCGAAACGTGGGTTTTTTGGAACGAAATCATAAACGACACCTTTTTTCATACATAAATATTAAAATTTGACATACATATTAATATGTTTTCTTAAGAGTGTAGTGTACCGCGTCTATGTCCATACAAACGGAGAAAACGTTTTACTACCCCTAAATATCATTTAATTTTAACGATTTTGTAATATGTTACTGACATAATGAAAAACTACCTACGTACGTATTTTTTCCTTTTTTCAAAATTCGTAATAGGTCAAATTAAAAGTTATAAGCCCCTCAAATCTCGGTTTTTTTGGTTCATAACTTGCTCGTAATAAACCGTCTGTATTTGAGAAACAAAGCAAAATTTCAAAAAAAGCAAAACGTACGTACGTAGATTATAATCTGCTAAAACGTTTGACACCAAAATTATAAGGTTTCGTTATAGTTTAGTAGGTGTAAATCGTTTTCCCCCAAAACGCAATTTTCAACGAAGAACATACCTACGAACACTCACGAGCTGCAGTGTTCTCTGTCGCACTGATGCCCGTGGGAAGAGCGCGCTTGAGACAGAATATGATTTTCTAAATACCTATTTCGCTGCGTACGCTGAGCTACACGATCCTCTTGACACCTGAAAAAAGTCGAATGCCTATTTTTTTTTAATCGTCGCGGTGGCAGCGAGCAACAATGTATCTTACCCGCCAACGTTACTAAGTCATCGTTCGGATAATTGAGGGTTCGGATAATCGAGGTTCTACTGTATTTAAAATACAAACCTTATAATAAGTAAACGTAATTGTTTAGTTATTAATTCTTGAGTTAAACCGCCGGAGCCAACTAGTCTACCAAATAGTAATTACTCCCAAAGGGAAGCGCTCGAACGTTCACAGAATATTGATGATTATGACTTCAAATATTATGTTTGGATTCAATTTGTTATTCATGCATTTCCTTTCGGAGACACGAATGAAGAGATCTTTATGAGCTGTATCTTCTTTACCCTATATTACAGTTTACAATCACCCATTAAAGTGGGGAAAATTTGTTTTGGCTCGACTTATTTGAAACTTTTTAAACCTTTAGAAGTCTAGACTGGGTTTTAATTTTTAAGGTTTCGTACCCAAAGGGTGCACACGGAAACCCTATTACTACAGAACTGTGCTATTACTAAGGCTCCGCTGTCCGTCCGTCCGTCTGTTACAGGGCTGTATCTTTTGTACCGTAATAGGTAAACACTTGAAATTTTCACAGAGTGTGTATTACTATGGCCGCTATAACAACAAATAATAAAGTTAAAAATTAAAGGTTTCTTGTAATTAAGAATACAAGAAACGTAAATTGATCTTAATAATGGCAATACCTATTTGATTGGACTTGCGCTAATTTGTTCCTGCGCCATACAGGGACGTCAAACTTGGTCTGATTTTGAAAATTTTCCCCTTACATCCCATATTTTAGAGCCCTCCCCTGCCCTAATACTTAAGAGGATCGTGTAGCTCAGCGTACGCAGCAAAATAGGTATTTAGAAAATCATATTGTCTCAAGCGCGCTCGGTATCAGTGCGACAGAGAACACTGCAGCTCGTGAGTGTTCGTAGGTATGTTCTTCGTTGAAAATTGCGTTTTGGGGGAAAACGATTTACACCTACTAAACTATAACGAAACCTTATAATTTTGGTGTCAAACGTTTTAGCAGATTATAATCTACGTACACACGTTTTGCTTTTTTTGAAATTTTGCTTTGTTTCTCAAATACAGACGGTTTATTACGAGCAAGTTATGAACCAAAAAAACCGAGATTTGAGGGGCTTATAACTTTTGACCTATTACGAATTTTGAAAAAAGGAAAAAATACGTAAGTAGTTTTTCATTATGTCAGTAACATATTACAAAATCGTTAAAATTAAATGATATTTAGGGGTAGTAAAACGTTTTCTCCGTTTGTATGGACATGGACGCGGTACACTACACTCTTAATACTGGCAAAACTACATTGTACCCAACAACGAAAGATGCAATGCGGAAACATATTTTGTAAATTGTTCTGCTAAATTCCATACTAGTTAACTTGATTGATGTGATAATATAATTAGTTGCCAATTTTGACCAATTCACAAAGACTTCACGTGTATCAATCATGTGCTATACTATAATATTTGCGAGTGCAAGGGGAACCAACTCGCATGGCGCAGCAACAAATTAACGCCAGTCCGACTCAGACTTGGCAGGTTTCTATTATTTGTTGTTTTACTTCAGAGTATGCATTATAGTTATACTAGTTAGACGTTTCTTTAACCCACTTTAATTTTTAACTTTATTTTATTATTATTATTTGTTGAAATAGATAGCGGAGGGCTATAGTAAAACACAGTATGTGAAAATTTCTAGTGTATATTTATTACGGTTTAAAAGATGTGATGTGTGACAGACGGACGGACAGCGGAGCCTTAGTAATAGGGGTTTCGTTGATACCCTTTAGATATGGAACCCGAAAAACCGTTCTTTAGTTTAGCCGATGGTATTTGTGAGGCTATACCTAACGAGTGGCTAGTTCTGTTGAGATATATTTAGATGGAAAAGCCTCTAAGTGTGGTTTGTCGGATTATGTACATAAGTTTTTAATTAAAAAAACCCATTGGTACATGGCCGGGATCCGGAATCGACACCGGGGTCTGCCTAGTCAAAACCAGACGTCTTAAACACTCGGCCACCGACGCAATTATTTTTTTTATTTTAAATAATTATAGCTTTAAAAAACTAATTACACAAACCAAATATGGACCGATAACACGCGGTTTCCGGGAGTCATACGGTAACCCGTAAAGAAGAAATATACCTCTACACATTGTATCGTTTGTCTTTGTCAGCTTCCATATAAATGTTGTAATACCTTCCATCTGTAGTTGGAGTTGTGTGTTCATCTGTTTGTATTGTTTAAACATAAACACTGAAACAATAGGTTTCTCCGTTCCAATTGAATTGAACTTTGATACCAAATACCAATTCGTTTGTTCAATGTCACTGCGTACTGTATAGGCCGCTCTTTGATCCCGCGATTGATTGGTTTTAGTACATGCTCCCTGTATTTACTGTTTCACATATCTATATATATGTTGATTTTGTAGTCTAGCAGTTTAATTAAAGGTTTTGGGGTAGGCAGACACAAAGGAACCCCCCTTTCTTACTCTAACCACAATCAGAAATATCTCTAATCCCAAGTAATATTTATAAACTGAGCAAAGGTTTATATGGCAGAAGTTAAAGGAAATGCTGGCAGAGGAAGACCTAGGTGTACATGAATATAAAAGAAGCGAACAAGGTATACGTCAGGATTGTAGCAAATGGCATTCAAGTGTCTCTCTCTGCCTACCCCTCTTGGGAAAAAAAGGCGTGATCATAGATATTATCGTTGGAGGGCCGCAGGGCAAATTTTTATCCCGGAAAAATTCTTATTGTAATTTTTGTCTTACTGCATTTGTTATCCCGGATGAGGGAAGAGCTTGATCTAAATATTTTATAGAAATGTCGGTAAATATTGCTTATTAAATATTTCATATTGCAAAAGCTGTATGTAGTAGGTACCTAATCCATACTAAATATAAATGCGAAAGTAAACTCTGCCTGTCTGTTACGCTTTCATGGTTAAACCACTGAACCAATTTTGATGAAATTTGATACGGAGAAGCCTTGAATCCTTGGGAAGGACCCCACGGACGAAGCTGGGACGAACAGCTTACTACAAAGTTGTATAAAACAGGTCCCAGGTGTATGTCGAATCATGCAATGCAATGTTTATTCAATCAACATTATTCCGACTCGTGACTCGCATTCGATTATAATGTGGATGTGAGCAAAATATGTATATTTTATAGTAGCCAAGTTTTTTACCTTGATTTTAAATTCCTACTGTATCGATAATATGGTCATCAAAATGTTTTAACGCGATATGATGCTGATTCGACCTTACCGGATTATATTAACTATATAGCTTTCCGCCCCGGCTTTGCCCGTTGAGGCTATATT
The DNA here is from genome assembly GCA_963924495.1 of Nemapogon koenigi. Classification (NCBI taxonomy): domain Eukaryota; kingdom Metazoa; phylum Arthropoda; class Insecta; order Lepidoptera; family Tineidae; genus Nemapogon; species Nemapogon koenigi. Next base: position 1,047,237 of record OZ004643.1, read on the forward strand.
AGCTTTCATCCTCTAATCCCATAGAAAAAAAGCACTTTCAGTTTTTCCTAAAAGTGGGACCAGTTTGACCCCTCCTTAGGGTCACTCTTGTGTCTGTCTGTCCGTAGCTTTTTTTTTTCCGAATCTACTGTACAAAAAAAAGGTTCAAATCACGAACGTATAGCGTGAATTCGACATTTCGATCTCAAAATACCTCAACCTATATTGCCAACTAATAGTCTCAACAAAATAATGGCTGAACTAAATGAGGATGACATGACTTCCTCTTGTTTTTCTTAGAAGAACAGAACAATGATATATCAGTCGCAAAATGTATACTTCCAATTAATAACAGCGAGATCGACACGCGCGACACCGCTGTCTCTATTCTGATTGATGTTGATATCGAATTTCGGATTCGTCATCCCGTTTGATGAAATAATTGGATTTTGTATTGATTTTCCACTGAAACCTCGCAAACAATGGACCAGATACTGGATTGTGCTTGACTATGATATCAAGACAGATGGTATTTCTGGGCTAAAGTGAACTCTTGATTATTGCGATTGTTAGAAAGAAGCCAGAACTGACTCATGTCAGGAGTATTGCATTAAATAAATTGGAATCTTTTGATATGTGGTGCTGGAGATGAATGGAGAGAATCATCTGGAACGAAAAAATACTAACGATGTATTTGACGATCGTAGGAGAAAAGAGATGGTTCTTATCTAACGTGGAAAACATGGAGATGACACCTGCGGCCCTATTCTCTATCTATGGATTCTATGGTTTTATTGTCGTTATCGAGTCGATGCGGTTATCGAGTCGACAATTGATAGTTTTGGGATTCACTAAGCCTCTGTCAATTGGCAGTGTCTATGCCGTTTATACTATGGTTTTTTGTTTGACACGAAACTTTAAGATGTGATTTCGAGGTGGTTTCAATGTAGAACGATATGCCATCGACATTAGTGTCGATAGGTTTTAAAAACCATAGATAGAGAATACGGCCGCTGATACGACACGACAATTTTAAATAGAATATTATTGAAAGAAAAATTGAAGAGAATAGAGGTAGGGGAACACCAAGACGTCGTGTCGTGAAGTCAAATTGAGAGCGGAGAGTAGAGAAGAGTGGCAATTACTACACCGACAACAGCTATGGCTCTAAGAAAAACAAAAGCAAAGAAGTACTAATGGCATAAAATAACACAATGACGTGACCATCACAGCCTTTTATATCTCACATTTAGCGAGGTACCCAAATTAAACATATCTGTGACAAGCCCGCTAGAGCTGTCAATCTTCTTGAAATAGAAGTATCTAATTATTTTTCAAGTCATTTAAAACACTTTTTTAAATTTTATGTATTAAAATGGATTTTTATTTTGGCTGAAATGGGGTTTTGAACTTATCAATCATTTTTCCATAATTTTTCTGCGATAAACTATTGCCAATTTCTCTGTAAATAATCCACATGTGTCACTGTAATTTAGCAGTTACTTATTCAATATTATCTAAGTGAAATAGCTGTTATTTTTCAATGGGTTTTATTGAATAGGAAATATGGGTGATTAAACTTTGTCCCCGTTTTCTCTTTCATAATCCATCACAAACCTCCAAATTTTTTTTAAAACGCTGATATACCATTTTAATTATATACATCGCGTTTTTTGTAGCATTGAAAATTCAAAATAACAATTATTTTATTATTGAAAAAAATCCCGTTGAATAAATAGCAGCAATTTCACTTAGATATATTGAATAAGTAACTATGTATATGCTAAATTACAGTGACACAGGTGGATTATTTACAGAGAAATTGGGAATAGTAGGATGTAGTAGGGCTCTTAATTCCTATGCCAATTTGATGATGTTACTTTCGGTAAACAATTCGGTCACGATTCCTGTCATTAGTCATACATTATTTTTTCGGTACTAGTACTAAGTTGTTACCTACTATTTCACGTCAAACCGGTGAATGGAGCACGTGGCCGACAGCTAGCGTCGCTCGATATCACTGAGGCTGCGCGGTACAATCTTGTCCCGGGAACGTTGATACTCCCTCCAACTCTCTTCTTAGTGCTTCTGAGGGCACGCCGTCCGCACTTCTTCTAAAAATAACAGATACTGACGTCTGTTAAAGAAGTGACATATAATATGCTACCTGTTATGATTAATGTGTTCCCAAACCCGAATGGATAACCTTCGATAAGGGTACTAGAAGATCACACGACTCGATACAAATACTTCTTTTAAATTATTTTGATCGATCTGAGGCTGGATCCTGGGAGTCCCAGGACTGTCTGCTACGTGGATAGGATGACGAACCACTAGGTTAAACCTATATACTAATGGAGATGTGAAGCGGTAAATCACCGAACATTTTATTTCGCGCCACTTTTGGTGGGGGGTTAGGTAGACACCTAATAGTACTAACTTCCGTACCACTGTATTTTTCTGTCGTTTTATTCTCGCAACGCAACGGCTTATACTTTTAATTCTTTATACCTAAGGTAGTATATTACTACCCTAACGGTCAGTAGTCAAATGAGCAGAAAATTGGGGAAAGGGCGAGCACGTCTCCATAGACGTCATCCCCACCTTAGTCTTAGTACTCTATGCCTTCATAATAATATGATTGTCAGCAGCATTCATCCAATCCAAATGAATCGTAACCAAGCGCGTCTATTTCGAGTAGTCCCGTTAGCAACGGGAAGTAATCTTGTGGCGGACGGCGGACGCTCGGGAAGTACCTATATACTAGATTGGTCTGTCATTCATCATGACTCCTTTGGCACAGTTCTATTTACGATTTTATGATGATACCGCATTTGTACGAGCCTTATAATGCTTCAAACCTATACTGTTAGGGCATGTGACATTCTACTGTAATGGGCATATAAATATCGGCTACTTATGGAAGTGACTTCCAAATATGGTTATTAAAGGTCTGTTCTACAATGTTATACAATACAAGATTAAACATGCAAGGCAACAACCTGGAAAAGTTTGTGGTGATGGGCAGGGTGGAGAAGGAGACCTCGAGGAAGAATTCCCAAAGTGTCCGAAAACCTGAAGACTGATGGACGAAGATAATTGAGGAGAAGCAGGAGAAGCTGATGAGTCAGAGTCACGATCCTCAGTAATGAGGGACCGACTTTATTTGAGAATTCAGTTGCAGTTAGCCTCAATCTCCCAATGCCCTAAATATCCATGAATCCATGCATGAGTATGAATTGTCAGCACATGGAAACAGATTTTCGAAAGATATGCATTACAAAAGAAGAGCCACATTTTAACAATTCCGAACACATTGATACATATCTCGAGGAAATCTGTCAACCAACTTCCTTCCTTCCATATTCAACTCTAGCTAACCGAAAATAGAATCCATTTCCTTCCAAGTTCACCGAATCTCTTGACCTAGGAACGTAATAAACTTCGCTCCTACTGAAAGCCGTAATGTAGACGTTAACCTGTCGCTAATAAGGTTCAATTTATCATTTTGTCTGTCTCGGATCGATCGAATCTCATCGGGAAAGGCGTAAAGGAGTATATGTAGGTCTGAGATAAAAAGGTCGGCGACCGGGACTCGTCCTATTTCTTAAATACATACATTCCTTTTGATATTCTTCAGTGTTATACAGGCATTCATATGTAAATATGCCTATTCAATGTACTACTGACTGATTTTTGATTCATATTGATCTTAATAATATGTTTTTAAGAGACGACAAATCAAAGCTTTTCGTATTTAAATTTCGCTTCCGGTTTCATACTTTGCTTCCATATTAAGAGCGTTGAATGGGCAGCTCCAAGGAATTATCGCGCCAGCAATTTTGTTTATATGCTATAGATATCCACGATGGGCATTGGGCAATGGGCATACCCTTTGAGCCTTTGACTTTTGTGATACAAGAACTAGTTTTATACAGAGAAACCGTGACACTCAACAATAAAAACGGTAAAACTATCCTATTTGGATCCTTATTCATATATTTTTCACATGATTATGAATTAAGGAAATGTGAAGACTGGAAGACCTGAACTATAGATAAATTTGCAGCGAGAGTCGAGACTGATCAGCATAGTAGGTATCGCTCTAAAAATGTACCTGCATCTATATCTGAAATGAGGTCTTGAGTAGTTGCGAACTTTCAACCAAACATGACCCCTCATATGTCAAGAAAGGTGTAACAAAAGAAATATACCTCGAGTTTGGGCCCTTAGAAGATTATGAACAGATTCCTAGTTGCTATCATAGAACACACCCTATATCCTAGTGCATAGGGGTCCAATTGGATTGTCAGACAATAATAAAATGCACATGTGCCAGTTCGAAGGAAATTGAGTTCTGTTTGCATGGTCTTAATGTGTAATTTTGTTTGGGAAAGTGTTCTAAGGGAGACGTATCTTTTTGGGGGCGATTATATAGGTTCTGCAAATAGGTCCCGTGACACAAATTTAATCAGGGGGCAGTTAGTCGATATTGGCTAGTTCGGTTATGCTGGCTATTTCTGGAAATTTTAAATTTCTATATATCAGTTTTTTAACCGACTTCCAAAAAAAGAAGGAGAAGGTTCTCAATTCGGACCGTATTTTTTTTTTATGTATGTATGTAATTGTACATCGATAACTCCGCCAATTGTGAACCGATTTTGATGGTTTCTTTTTTAATCGACAGATAACTCTTCCGGATTGGTCCCATTTTTATCTCATAAAAATTGGTTCATTAGTTTTTCAGAAATTTTGAAAAAACTGACTTTATAAGTACATTTTTCTTGATATCTCGATAAAATATGTACCGATTTTGACGACTTATTTTTTTTAAGACATGATAATTTCTCGACATTATCTCACAGACGACAATCGGTTCAGTAGTTTTTCAGAAATTCAGTAATTAATTTCTGTTTACGGCTGAAAATTATGTATCAGAAAAAGCCTTAGCAACGGTTGCTATTGACACGAAGTTGTCAATTTTCGTGACGATGGTGTAGCGGTTAAATATATTTGGGTGCATAGGATGCACAAGCACATGGTTCAAATCACATCCACAGCGGTTTTTTTTTTAATTTTCCATCAATATTTTTTTAGTTGCGTTATTATTTGTCTCTCAGGGCAGCAAAATCACTTAAAAGGGTAAAATAAACCTTTTAAAAAGAAGTGTACCGACCGAGTGGTGCCAAATTAGAAACAACTTAGTTCCCAAATTCACTAATCTAGACAATTCATTAGGAAGCTACGATCATCAGTACATACAAACATAGATAATATTGAACAGATATTTACTGGACCTAGATGTGTCATTACATGTGTAGATGTGGCGTAAATATAATTAGCATATTTTCCGTTTACATAATTTAATTGACATATTATGTATTTTTTCAGTATATAGTTTTGTATTCTAATTTGGCACCAACCGTCTTCAAATTCTGCGACGAAATATTTATTATTTATTACTTTTCATCGCAAATTTTTGAAGTCGGTACACTTTTTTTTAAAAGGTTTATTATTTTTAGGGTTCCGTAGCCATCTATCTATCATCACGCATTTCATCGCAAGAGATGTAGCCAAAATAGCAACGCTTTTGGTATAATAGGTACAGCGCATATTGAACGGACATGTCATGCCGTAGGGACCACCGCGGATAACATAATGATTGCAATGAGTATACATAGACTGAAATGTTTTATGGTTAAAATCAAGTGGGCAATAAAGCAGGTCGACCAATTTGCGGTGCGGTTTTGATGAATGCCGATAACTTTTTGTTTTATGAGTGTGTTACAGAATCTGAAAGGAACCTGGGGGGTAACTCTTGACATACATTTCAATCCTAATCCAAAAATCCTGAGTTTAATTTCGTTGCGATGGCGACAGTAGTGACAATTTTATTGAATTTTAATTGTGTTTAAGTTGTCTCAAATATAAGTTCATAATTATATTGTGTAAATCGGCCTTTAATCTCGAAACCAATGAAAGAAATGTCACAATTTTTTCAAACGACAACACTGGCATAGACAGACAATGGATTCGCTCTCTTTTGGCTTAAAATTCGAACTTGCGATTTTATTTTGCTTACTATACAAAAATAACACATCCAATATTATATTTTCTTAAGTGTTTCGCGATTCCCGATATCAAGTAATCGAATTACATACAAATTCCTAAGAAGGAGTACGTCGTTTGGTAGAAACGTGTCAAGAAAGTTTTGTTGAGCGCCATCCCGCTCTCTCGTTTTTTATCTCGTTCTGGTTTTTCGATTTCATTATATAGATTTTAGGATTTAAATTTGAAATGTAAGTCAAGCGTAAGCTACCTGAAAGCTCCTACATTTTAATTATGATTATGGACTCGTAATTATTTTAATTGTCTATCTTTAACGAGATAACGAAAGGATAGCGTATTTGGCAATTGGTCCTTAATTATGGGCTTGAAACCGGGGACCTGGGTTCCTGGTGCCAAAAATGCTAAGTACCAATTTTCTTCAAGAATATGCGCTTTATTCGACTTCTCGTGCTTAAGATCCTGTGGGTTTAGCATACTTAAGACCGCGACGTCTTTCGTTTTGACTCAAAGGCCAAAAACGACTAGTCTGCACCATTGCCCGGCCCGAGAATGTCCAACCCTATGTACAGCAATTCTAGTGTTGGACATTCTCGGGCCGGGCAATGGTGCAGACCCGTCGTTTTTGGCCTTGGTTTAAGAAAACGAGCGAGCCTTACAGTAGTCGCATATGATGTGTAACATCTGACAGTACCAACCTCTCGGAAAATGGGTTTGTACCTACATACTTGAAAACTTTTTGAATTCAAAATATTTTGACAGTGGTGGCGGCCCACCAGCAGAACTTGGGTGTCCAATGAAGAAATTGTACCAGCTCTTGTAAATCGAGCTATACATTTCGTCATTGTTGCATTATCAGTGTAGAGTGAATGATAGTGTCACAGTTTGGGCCCTATGTATACACAATGGAAGGATATCTCTGCCCTACATTGTGGACGTGGATGTTTACTTATATACCTTTACTAGCTTACCGCCCCCGTTGTTGCCCGTGATTATATTTCAAATACAATCTTTACAATAATGAAGGATTTTTGAAATCGGTTCAGTAGTTTACGAAAAAAGAATTTCCCACGCTTTCAGTTACAAATGTTGCTAAGTAGACAACGAAATCCTAACTTCTTAAAAACAAGTTTTTTTTTCTTCACGGGTTGTCCTACAGCTCCCGAAACCGTGTTACTGTCCCAGGGTACCCAGCGGATGACCAAGTCTTTTAGGCGATGGTATTTGTGAGGCTATACCAGTTCTGTTGAGGTAGGAGATGGAAAATGTCGGATTTGAAGTCGGAGCTGAAGTTTGTTTGTTTGAACGCGCTAATCTATGGAACTACCAGTGGGATTTGAGGATAGCCAAATTCTTCAGGAAGGTTATAGGCTCCGACTAGCATTACGCTACGACCCAAAGGAGCGGAGCAGTGCCTAACCATAAACGCTGGTGCAGCATACATAAATTACGGTCGAATTTCGGGCATATTTTAAATCAGTTCTTTAAAACTCACATTCACTTATATCTAATAATAAATGGTAGTTTAAATTTCTCAGAATTCGGATGACACATAAAGCCGGCGTCCGCACTTTTTCTAAATCTATTACTTACATAAAGGTGCCCACTCATTCGTCCAATTCTTGTACGCGCGGCCCACCATCCGTTTTCAAATCGTTGTATTTGTGATTGATTTCCATGACCGGAACGATCTGTCAAACACACACACACATCCACACGCCTTTGTTTAATCGAATCTTGTGTGTCTGTGTGGGTGAGTGAATTGCATGTGATCTAGATCGTATGATTTACATTGCTAATGTGTGGCCTGTCTTCAATCTCAATCATACGGCGGCCGGACCGAAAATTTTCTGTGAGATACCGGACCAGTGCGTGGGCTACTTAACAGCTCTTATCTAGGGCAACTCGCTAAATGTGAACACTGTTACTGGTGGGTACCTCTAGCCACGCCGCAAGATATGAAGGCCGTGATGGTGACAAAGTTCAACACGAAAGAAGCATAGCCATAGCTACAAAGAAGAAACATGTTTTTATTAGTAGGTCGTAATTCCTGGAATGTGATTCATGGTACAGGGCATTTATTAATCGATCAAGTGCGGATCGATAGAGCTCGTGCAACTTGCCATCGAATATTTATAGCGCAATTTACCTTTCGGCGAAGGAATAACAGTCTCGATCGTGCGATAGGCGTGCCACTGTCATGTGTGGTATATAAACTAGCTTTGTATCCCACAAAACGGCTTGTCGACAGTTTCGTTCGTTACGGAACCCTAAAAGAATGTCTTAATAAAAAAAGTCAAACATATATCAACATTTACTCAATAATATTGCATAAATCCATTTTAAAATTACTTAACACTTTACGAAATGCCAGCCTCGGTAAAGAAGAAGATTCTGTGGTACAGTCAGATATCTATACTAATATTATAAAGAGGAAAGATTTGTATTTTTGTAAGTTTTGTAATGAATAAACTCAAAAACTACTGTGCCGATTTCAAAAATTATTTCACCATTGGAAAGCTACATTCACCCTGAGTAACATAGGCTATATATACCATCACGGCATGACGACGGGAACGGGGTGGGCAGAGTTGAACATGACAAAAGGTATGTATGAAGTGTATGTTTGCCAACATTCTGAAATAGTCACGTACGAAGTCGTGGGAAACAACTATACTATATATAGTAACAATGTCCTCATTATGTATAATTGTCAATGTAACGTCTTTTAAGAATTATAATTTAAAAAAGACATGCAAAGTTTGTTTATCAAATAAGAACAACCGGCCAAGTGCGAGTCGGACTTGCACACGAAGGGTTCTGTTACACTCAATAGTATGCACTAAGGTCGGACCTAGTTGACACCCCTGTATGGCTCAGAAACAAATTAGCGCGAGTCCGACTCACACTTGGCCGGTTTTATTATTTGTTGTTTTACTTAAGAGTATGCATTATAGTTATATACTAATTACACGTTTGTATGTATTGTCATTATTGTCAATATTAAGATCGAGCAAAAAACGCCGAATAAAATGTCTTGTATGGGGACTAGGGTTGCCAACTCTGTGGATCAGAAATCCGGGAGGTGGAATAAAAAATTGGTGAAAATCAGTTTTTTTTATATACAGTTATATTTTTAACACTGCAAGCAGCTTGCAAGTTTTGCTCTTTGTTTTACTTGCCACAACTTCAAAATTGTGCAATATCAATGCTAATTTTCTTGTAAATAGAGTCGTCAAAATTGTATCACTTATCCAAATAAGTCAAACATCCACGTTCGCATTCGGTACCTATATAGTAACTTTCCAGTTTTTTAATAGGAACATCAAATATTTGCATTATATTGTGAATGAAATAGTAGTAGCCTAATGGAAGACAGTTTTCATCTTTAAAAGCCCTCCAAATTATTGTTGCACTACATCCATGTGCCGCGCGGCCGCGGCTGATAATATGTTTTCGGCTTGACTCGCTGCGTGCGGGGCCTGCCCGACTATGCGGAAAAAAATCCGGGAGATTTTAGTAATGTTCCTGGAGCCGGGAGATTTTTAAAACGAACTGCCCTTTTCCGGGAGAGTTGGCAACCCTAATGGGGACTTTTTAACTTTATTTTATGTTTATAATGTGTTGTTATAGTGGCCATAGTAATACACAATCTGTGAAAATTACAAGTATCTACCTATTACAGTTCAAAAGATACAGCCCTGTGACAGACGGACGGACGTTTGCACCCTTTAGTTAAGGAACCCTGAATGTGGAATCTAAAGTCCCTTACTTTAGATTCCACATCCGGTCATGGCGCCGACCGGACGCGTTTTCGTCATGGCGTGATGTGGAATCCGGTTTAATCCCGGCCGCGCTGTGATGGTTGTGATTAGTCAGTGATTAATAAGACATATCACAGTCGGCGGGATAATCTTACCTACCGATTTATCGGCTTACTATTGCACAAGATTAAACACTGGAGACTGGCAGAAATTGCGACGAAAGTCACCCACTGTTGCCATTATATCAAAAGAAGAAGAAGAAAGGGACTTTAAAATAAATAGTGATTCTGATTGTACATCTGACAAAACTAGTTTGTGCATCGTGAGCTCATACTGGGGTTTTGAATAATCGATTTTTATACATCGATGACGTGATTTTTGTATTATAAGGTCATAGAGCGTAATATTTATGCCAGTACTCACTCATTCATACTCGCCTTTTGGCAAACATTTGTTTTTATTGTAAGATAAGCAAATGTCTCCACCACCGCCTGGTAGCAATACTCCGAAATAAATTAGATAAGAATACATCTAGGATTACCAAGGTTAGATGTCAGATGTTACACATTATATGCGACTGCTGCAAGGCTCGCTCGTTTTTTTCCACGGGAGAAGCCAGCTAGAAAGAAATATTCGAGTGTGTACTCCGAAATTGAGTGCGTGACATCCTATCACAAATGTTTACACAAATTTATCTATACAGATAATAAATCCAAGTTATTTAAATATTTGCAATAATGCAGTGATGGAATAATATCATTCGTTGTCTCTTTTCATGCGGATATCTATTGCAGTGGTTCCCAAAGTGGAACCGGAAAGCCCCCCAACCGGTGCCACAATTTCATGTAATATATTTACTATTTTATAGTTGGTGTCGTGACTCTATTAATTTTTTTCATTACTATAACTTTGTTTGAGAACCTCTGTCTATTGAATTATATTATCAATATATGTACTAGTTATCCGCTTAATAAATAAAATATTATGTACTCATGTAAAATTTATATGCTTATATATTTCTAAGCCGGCTTTTTTTACAAAAAATAATTCCTTTTTTTTTGTTCCAGGTATGGTACGAGTATATAGTACGAAATCCGTTCATACTCCTTCGGCAGACGTGGCAGATATTGTGGTATCACTACCTATAATTTTTTTTGACAGCTAAACTTGACAACTTTTAAACTAGCCTTCTGTCCCGGCTTCGCCTGTGGACATTTTTGTTTGCCGTTTATATGTTACTGCGGTCCTTTGGTGCTATTATTAGACTACCAGCAGTTGCCCGCGACTTCGTACGAGTTGTATTAGGAACACAACGTTTATAGTTCCACAAACTTATCTGGCCCGGTGACAGCCAATTTTGCCAATAAAAATGGTTTTTCAATGTAAAGTGGGTATATAATATGCACGTTGTAACGCTTGGCCATATTCATTAACCGACTTCCAAAAAAAGAAGGAGAATATTCTCAATTCGGACCGTATTTTTTTTTATGTATGTATGTATGTACATCGATAACTCCGCCAGTTGTTAACCGATTTTGATGGTTTCTTTTTTAATCGACAGATAATTCTTCCGGATTGGTCCCATTTTTATCTCAGAAAAATTGGTTCATTAGTTTCTCAGAAATTTTAAAAAAATAAGTACATTTTTCTTGATATCTCGATAAAATATGAACCGATTTTGACGACTTATTTTTTTTAAGACATAATAATTTCTCGACATTATCTCACAGACATATGACGAAAATCGGTTCAGTAGTTTTTCAGAAATTCAGTAATTAATTTCTGTTTATGGCTGAAAATTATGTATCAGAAAAAGCCTTAGCAACGGTTGCTATTGACACGAATTTGTCAATTTTCGTGACGATGGTCTAGCGTTTAATTAAATGTAATGGGGTGCAGCGCAGGATATTTTTCCATCAATATTTTTTTAGTTGCGTTATTATTTGTCTCCCAAGGCAGCAAAATCACTTAAAAGGGTAAAATAAACTTTTTAAAAAAAAGTGTACCGACTTCAAAAAGTAAGAAATAATAAATATTTCGTCGTAGAATTTGAAGACGGTTGGTGCCAAATTAGAAACAACTTAGTTCCTAAATTCACTAATCTAGACAATTCATTAGGAACCTACGATCATCAGTACATACAAACATAGATAATATTGAACATATCTTTATATTTACTTAGTTTTGTATCCTAGTTTGGCACCAACCGTCTTCAAATTCTACGACGAAATATTTATTATTTCTTACTTTTTGAAGTCGGTGCACTTTTATTTAAAAGGTTTATTTTAGGTAGAAAGAACAATACGTAGAAGAAACATGAAAATTTTACTTATTTATTTATTGTATCATTAGTTCCACTTTTGGCCACCGGGTCAGATAAGTTTGTGGAACTATACACCCCATTTCACTCCCTTAGGGTAGGTAGCCTGATGATAAATAGCCTGTAACCTTCCCCAAGAATTGGGCTATCAAATGCAAAAAAAATCTTTCAAATAGTTCTGATAAGGAGTACTTTTGACGCCAAAATGTACGAAATCCAAACGAATACACTGTGGTCTAAAAAAACTCTTCGCCCGCATATGGCGACCTTATAACGTTTTCATTTCATACTTCATAATTATGTCTAGCGTTGTTAGGTTTCATCAAACATCTAATCCAGAGATTCCCAAACGTTTTTACGCTGTAGACCTCCTTTCCTAGATTTTTTTAATTATCTGTAGACCCCCGTAGGTACTTTTTCCTTGCTGACGTGGACCCCTCAGCAAGTAGAAATCGACCCCTGGGGATCCATTTAGACCACTTTGGGAAACGATAATCTAATCGAATATTGTAATTACGCACACACACATTCACGGCCACGGGTTCAATTTTTTGCTAGTTGTTCATGTTAAAAAGAACAGGTGTCACTTCTTTAACAGACGTAAGTATCTGTTATTTTTAGAAGTCCGGCTTTACGTGCCGCCCGAAGCTCGAGAAGAATATTCAAGCACGTCAAGTATTCTGTGACAATACCAATAAAGCTACCGGCTCCATTTTAGTTTTGCTCGTTGAAGTTCAAAATAATATTAATTAGCTACAATAACAATATTCGATATAAAAAGCTATGTGACGACGACGACACAGTGAACTTTCTCTTGTAATCTGTGGGCGAGCTGTGGGCGGTTATTTATGTCTCGATACGGGCACACCACGTGGACGCATGCAATCTATAACAATGGTTGTGTTCACATTTGATACTTATTTTGTATTTAGTTTATGTAATGCATGCGTTGCTGCATGCGCGTTGACAGGCGCAGCCATGGCTGGAGTGAATTTAGGCAGGATAGTTGACTATAAAGCAAGCAATATAACTAAAATTTATACAATTCACCCCCACCACTAAACCGATCTTGATGAAACTTGATAAGCAGTAAGCTTGAAAGGAGGTAGTCGATAGCCTAGCCTAATTGGTAGGACGGCGGACTTGAACCCGGGAAAGAATATTTGCTTAAATCGACTCCTCGTGCTCCAGAGGGCACGTAAAGCAGGCGTCCGGTCACTAACCCGCCTGCCAATGGTAATTCCTCTCAACGAACACCACTAAAAACGGTGCACTAGAGGGAGACCATGATCCAGCAGTGGATCTTAAAAGGTTGATGATGATGATGAAGCTTGAAAGGAATAGGGTGTATCGTTTAGGAAGTTTATTTAAAAATAATTGTAAAGTCCTATCCTGTTTGCCATCCAACGATAAAGTCGTGATCTACAGCATGCCCACCTTAGGGAGATAATTTCATGTGTGTTTTTAACGTATTCACGTCACACAAAGAAAAGAGCTTGTATAAGCACGTGGTACCGTAAAATCTATTGTATTGTATATCTAATGTAAAAAATGTATTGATCGATGGATCGTGTACACACAATCGCCGAGCATGTATGAAAAGTATGATGAATATAAAAGAAGCGAAAGAGGTATGTCAGGATAGTAACAAATGGCATTCGATTGTCTCTGCCTACCCCTCTTGGGATAAAAGGCGTGATGATAGCTAAATAGATAGATAGATATTTATGATAAAATTTTAAGCGCCACAAAGATGGCCGCGGCTAAAATGGTATATCAATGGGAGTATAATGGTATACTTTGAAAATACTATGAAATGTTTAGTTCTAGACAGAAATTTTGTGACTGTGAAGTGGACTCACTTCAGGCATGCGTTAGTTGCACGATTAATATTTGGTTAACAAATTAACGGCTGTGGACGTAGTTATGCGCATTGTAGGCGCTAATGCTTACCTCAGTTATTATGTTATTTCACCCATTACGATCTAACAAAATATTTTTACGATTTCCTGTGTGGTCTTTTACACTGGAATTTGGTTTTAATCGATACGTGTGAGTATTTATTACCAAGATATAGGGTGTGTCTATCGGTATATGAACTTATACAATTATCTAATTTTGCCCATTCATATATCTAATTACACTATAAGGTTAAACCTTAGAGTCCATCATCAGGTCTTCCAAGTCTCCAAATTTCACACTTTGAGATGCCAGAATAAACTATATTATTCCATGGTTATGATATCCTTCTGTTTTTTACTTTAACAAGAAAAAAATATTTAAGCAAGTGCAGTCTTCTGCTTTGTCCACCCATATAATGATTTTGGGGTAATCATTTTTCCCTTCGTTGACTCTATTTTCAGAGATGACCTCAATTGATTTTCTTTCAATGCCTTTTCTTGTCTAGGAGGTCCTTTGGGAATTCAGGAAGTTCAAGTCTTCCCTTTTCCTTTGATTTCTTCGGATTGTTCTGTGTTGTCATTTCTAAACTACTTTTAGAAAAAAACTTAGTTCACGAGCTCTAGTTTGTGGATTTCAAGGAGAACTAAATATGTACCAACACACTTCTAAAATAGACGTCCTTTAGTATTGTGTGTCGACTACATTGTTGATTTTTAGTTGTGGCAGATGTTCTAGCGAATTTTTACGATAAGATTAAAACTAGAACGATTCCTGTTAAAAAAAGCAGCAAAAAATCCCAATAGATAACAAGTAAAAAAATTGGCCAAGCAGTTAACTGACGGGCCGCGCTGCACGTTGTCACGTCTGTCGAGGCCTTTCGCTGCCTGGCAATGATAAATGGCAAATAATGCAACTGATATGCTGAGCGACACCGAACTCCCGACGGATCGGACGGGAGAGGACGGGCCATCGCAGGCCTCATCGGACGCCATGGCCCGTCGCCTGGCCTGCCAAAAAACGGGCCGTGGGACCCCGCCATTACAGAGATAGCTAGAAGTTTGTTGGTAACTGAAAAATGTATCAATATGTCATCTATATAAAAACGGTTGTTGGTATGTCGAGATTAATAGACACAAAAAGTACTGGACAGATTTTGATACGGTTTTCACTAATAGATTCACTGATTCACAATAAAGGTTTATAAAACATCTCGCTACGTCTTTTGGGAGCGGAGCAGTTATGTCCAATGTTCCATATTTGGCGAATTGTGGCAACGGTTGAGCATATATTATGTGGTATTAAAATTCCACGGGCGGGTCGTAAGTCGCAATTATGATTGATTGAGACAAAACATTGTATAACTTTGTACATCGTTTATTAGATAATGGAACCTGCGAAATAACCTATTAAAAAATTTCACCTCTGTTTAATACATTTGAAAACTATATTTATTTTCTTTCATTGAGCCAACTCTATATCTATATGAATAAAAATTTAATGCTGTTCGTTGGTAAGCGCGTCACATGAGAACGGCTGGATCGATTTGGCTAATTTGGTTTTAGGGATAGAAAAATTGGATAATTCGGGAAAAACTAAAAGTGCTCTTTTCTATGGGAATTTTGTATGAACTCAAGACCGGTACACATTGGTCCGGCGTCGCACCGAAAATTTCACATTCCGGCCGCCGTACGATCTAGGCGGACCGTTTGTTACAAGAATTGGACGAGTCTGTGGTCAGTTTCGGTGGACCATACGGCGGCGCACCGGTGATTGGACGAATGGGCGATAAATGTTATTATGGGCTCCATGGGCGAAGCCGGGTCCGGAAAGCTAGTACATTATATTTTCCTAATTTTCATTCCTAAATGGATGGATACAACAAATATAATACTAGGTACATCCAAAGTTCGTTATATATCCGCTAACATGATAAGTAGATGTTCCTATTGCATTTCCGCAGTGAGACATGCTCGATGCCCGCGGCCTTGCCCCGCTATAATAAATCGACGATCCCTGTGTTTACATAACTATTTTTATTTCGAAGGTATTCTATTATTGCGCCTGCGCCGTACGGTTTAAGCTTGATGAAAAGCTGAAAGCTGACTGTTTTTTTTGCACAGAGATAGTTGGAGAGTGACATAGGCTACTTTTATTCCGGTAATCCTTCGCGATCAATTTATATCACATTTAAAAAATATGTACCAATATTTCTAACTAAAACTGCGGGGTTGTATTTTTAAGAGTAAAAAAACGGAAACCTTTAGGTATAGGATCACTCTTGTGTTGTCTGTCCGTCTGTCATAGCTTATTGTCTCCGAATGCACTAGACGAATAAAGTTGAAACTTGGTAAATATTAGTGATGTGCCGGATCGTTAAAAATGTATATCCGCGGATACGGATCTGAATACGGATATTTGGTCTCAAGATCCGCGAATACGGATACGGATAGTAAATATTGCACATCGACATTTGGAAAGAGAATCTGTTATAAACTTATGAGAGTTAATTCTTAAAGAGGTCAATAATCATTATTTTATTAAGCTTAACACAAAGATTTAAACTCAATTTATCTCATTATAAAGATATTTTGATTAATATTTTATAAAAACTTCATATAATAAATGTTTAAATATATCATCATTTTAATAAGCTTATTTTACAAAGATTTGTGATTGATCTCATTATAAAGATAGTTGATTTAGTACCTTTGAATTATGTACTATTGGTATGGTACATACTCACTACGATAAATGTTTGCAATATAAAGGTGTCAAATACGATTTTAAGAAATAAAAAATAATCTGAATGGAATTTAACAGTTTTTCATTGTTACCTAATCACCTATATATATAATTTCATCAAAGCATTGAAAATTAATAAATTGAAAGATCCGTAAAAGATCCGCCAAAAACTAACGGATACGGATATTTCTTCTCCCACGAGTTTGATGACCCAATCACGGACGTATCGCGTAAATAAATCGAATTTCGATGTTGGGGGAAAATTTTAACCTAGAAAAATTTTTGTTTCAAGAGCATCATGTGACTTATCAAATGAAAGAGCTCGTTATAAGAAGTACATATTTTTTCTATAATTCTAAAATACATAGTTTAAATTATATTAAAGAAAATATATACGAAAATTTACCGTCTCCCCTCCCTTATCTCCGAAACTACTGAGTCTAAAACTTTGAAAAAAATTGGGAATATAGTTTACAGGAAAACCTGAACGAAAATCCTGTCTTATTCTGACCGAGAAAATGGTACGGAACCCTCAGCGTAAAGTCGTTATTTCTTATCCTCACTCATCATCAACCTTTTAAGATCCACTGCTGGATCATGGTCTCCCTCTAGGTGCACCATTTTTAGTGGTGCTCATTGAGAGGAATTGCCAAAGTCACCACGCTTGGCAGGCGGGTTGGTGACCGGACGCCGGCTTTACGTGCCCTCCGGAGCACGAGGTGTCGATTTAAGCACATATTCTTAAAGAAAATTGGTGCTTAGCATTTTGGCAAGGGGTAGGATTCGAACCCGGGACCTCCCGGTTTCAAGTCCACCGTCCTACCAATTAGGCTATCGACTACCTTTCTTAATAATTATTATAGACTCGAAAGTGTGTTTTTTGTTTGTCCTTCTTTCATGACACAACAGAGCAACGGATCGACGTGATTTATTGCGCACATATCCGCCGGAGAGTTCTTTTTACCACGGGCGAAGCCGGGGAGCAAAGCTGTATCGGCCGGCTGTCTACCTCAATATTACTCAGTGCTGATGGTATTTGTATGTGTAATCCTC
Source organism: Nemapogon koenigi (assembly GCA_963924495.1). Classification (NCBI taxonomy): domain Eukaryota; kingdom Metazoa; phylum Arthropoda; class Insecta; order Lepidoptera; family Tineidae; genus Nemapogon; species Nemapogon koenigi. The sequence goes on from OZ004643.1 coordinate 1,065,063, forward strand.
TTATCAGTGAGGCATTCCGTTTTTGTCCCGCTAATGGACGATGCCTTTTTACATTTAATTACTTTTAATGGTATTAACAGAGGCATGTCTGTTATTCGAGTGTGTTGCTGTTGAAATCATTAAGTTCCACTCGGTTTATGGTGAGAATTAGTTTGTTTAGATTCTGATAGGACAACTGCCTACAGTACCTAGGTGTCGTATAGGTCCTAAACGAACATAGGACCGAACGAAGGCCAAAAACGGGGGGGTCCTCTCCAATCCTCCAGCTAAGGAATGCCGAGCAAATTGCTGGGTCGAGAGGAGACAATAGATTACTGGCTGGCCATTGGTATTCGTTCAAGTAAAAAAAAAACGAAAGTCCTAAGTACATATGGTAACCACACTGATATGCCATAAAAATGAAGGATACGGAACCTAGATACGTCGGATGTTACGCACTTGACCGCTTTTGAAGCGTAGCGCCATTATTCCGGTTGTAAACTTCAAAGGTAATATATACGCGAGTCATCAGTGAATCATTCTTTATTATACACAACAACGAACGAAAAGCTCTTAATGAAAGTGAAAGCCCATAAAAGCGAATTCATTTTAGACACTACCTATAGTATTTGATCACGCTACCTGTTCTGTCTGATGACCGTGTGCCAAGATTTTGACGTATCTCTCTTGATTTGCCTACTTAGGATTCCACGTCATGTCTTGACGATTAACACGCGTGACGTGATGGTGTGATAGTTGTGATTAGTTAGTGATTAATAGGGCATATCACAGTAGGCGGGAACATCTTAGCTACCGATTAATCGGCTTATTGTTACTGTGACGTCTATAATATTTGATATTGGAGGAATCATTAAAACCCTGATGGAGCCATTATGAAAAAACAAATACATAGAATAGAATTTTGGTCCTACACACGACACAGACTGGCCGGGTTCAAATGCAATATAACAATTTATTACGACTGGACCAAACTCCCTGGGGAAATTGTAGTAACGTAAATGAAAAATGTAGGGTTGGAGCCACTTGGCCGATACGCTCTCTGGTTTAAAATACTACAAAACCCAAATAGCAGTTAGGGTATGCTCCTAGCCAAAGCAAACTGGCAATATTGACACATCTGGGTCCATTAAATGCAGCAACAGGCTTGCCATCCGTCTGTTTCATTAGGATACTGGTAAAAAGTTATCGTCACCGCAAGGTATAAAGCCCACGTATCTCACCCACAATTTTCGGTCCGGCCAGCCGTATGATCGAGATTGAACACAGGCCACATATTAGCGATGTAAATCATACGGTTTGGATCACATGCAATTCATTCACTCATGACACACAAGATTCGATTAAACAAAGTGTCAAACATCCGTGTCTGTGTGTGACAGATCGTTCCGGCCATTGAAATCAACCACAAATACAACGATTTAGGAACGAATGGCGGACCGTTCGTTACAAGAATTGGACGAGGCTGTGGTCGATTTTGGCGGTCCGTATTTGGACGAATGAGTGGGCACCTTAATGCCCGTGAAGAGATAGTCTTAGACGGTTTGGAAGTTATGATTTCTTAAATATGCTTGCAAAGTCACAGGCATTTGATAGTAAATCACATTGTGTTTACGGGCAAAGTCGTGCACAGAATGCTAGTTATTATACTCGGTACTCACTCGATTGAATTGCCGCAAGCAATAAACTCTACGTGAATGTAATGTAATGCAGGGCTAACGCGAGCGGAATGTCTTATATCGATTCTGCATCACAATTTGTTCCGCAGATGTTCGTAGCTCGCTCTTTTGGCTCTTTGTGCAAGTGACAATAAGAGCCGGTAAAAACCGAATCGGCCGTAATGTCTTTTCAACTAAATCGGACAGTTATTTTTTTACCGCTTTGCGGAAAATTGATTATTTTTTCGTTTAGTTGCTGTTTGATGTCGTGCTGTTCGCTCGAATTGTTAATTGGTATTAACTGAATGAATGAATGAATGAAATGAATATAAGGTCGCCATCTGTCAATTTAGCGGTTGAACTGCATGGATTGTGGGGTATAGTTTTAGGGCATTTGAGCATTTCAAATATGCACACACTTAGCGAGTTGCCCATATTAAATAGAGCAGTAAGGAGCAGACTTATTATTAAAGGAAATTTGCTATCTGGATGAAGTGTTGGTACGGAATGAACCCAGGCCTTCCGGTATCAATTCTAAAGCTCTAACCGATGGACCATCGACGTCCTAATCAATTGTAGCTATGTCACATGAAAATGATCATTGGGCAATTACCCCCCTACATGTTTCCGTTCCAATCGTTGTAACCAGACTCGCCAGTAAATATTAACTTCTGGCTTGCTGCCCGGGATTACGTACGTTTCAACTGCCTCATAATTTCTATGGAGGGTGCTTTGTTCCGACTTTCCGAGATCTCATTGGGTCAAAGACTCATTTCCAATTTAAATTGCGGTCCATCCCCCCATTGTTGTATCGCTTTATTTGCGTGGACTACGAAACAACAAGATTCCTAATGCACAAATATTTTAATGTCAAGACAAATAGATCGTATAATGTTGTTGTTTAGACCAATTACTTGTATTGTGGTGCCTTTAGCTGATGACAGGAATTGAAACTAGTTTGTAGATGATTTTATATTTCTGGTAATAGGCATCAACGTTTTTTCGAAATGTCACGATTTGTGAGACCATTTTCGCTGACCACCCTGCTCTTGTCAACTTGGCGTGATGCCATGGTATACGGTAATCATGCTAACGAAGCAAGAAACAATGGAGATGGATCCAGCTAAATTGTATTCCTTTAAGATTTCCTTCATAGTTTTCATTTCATTTCTGCTAACTTAACATTATGTTTGTCAAGTATGGACTATGGAAGTTCATGGACGAAAGTGACAGTAACGTTTTTTTTAATCTCTTCCTCTTGTTCGGCAATTTCTAGAAGATGAAGCTACATTAACAGCAAAAATGCTAGCAAAGTAACATACAAAGAAGCAGTTCAGTATATTATTTATAGCATTGATTTTGTAAACAGATACGACGTTGCGGTTTCATCTAGGTTAGTACCTGTTACAACTATTACTGCTCTACTATAATATTTCATACAGCAAATTAACATATACCTATACCCTATGGTCTTCAGTTCTTAGAAAAAAGCACTTTCAGTTTTTCCCGAATTTTCAAATTTTCAAGGCAACTTTTCCAATTTTTCTTTTCCTTAAAACCTTGTTTAGTCCGACTATTACGAACATTAAAAAAATTGCAAATCGGTCCAGCCAGAGGAACCCAGTTCATGATATTTTATGGAGACCAGCTCTGTTAAGGCACAAGGTCAAATCGAAAAGCTTTTTAACATAATTATGTACTTCGCTTCTTCCGGATTGGACCCCTTTTTTATTTTAGTGAAAAATTGGTTTAATAATTTTACCATTTACCATTAATTTTGACATACATACATGATATTGTGTCCATACGGAAGTTATTTTGATAGACGTGTGGGATGAAGGATGGCCTCCTTGAGGTCAACTGGTGCGTGAATTAATCGATGTTTTGATGTTGCGGGTCCCGTTATGCTAATTATGCTAATAATAATAAACAAGTTATTTCTGTGTAGACGTACAGTACAAAAGGAAATATTGTCGTTTCAAGGCTTTTCTACTGTGCCAAGTTACATAAGTTTTCTTTGCTTATTGAAATTAAAACCGTTATTAATAACGTTGTATACAAATAGGCGAAACACGGTTCTATCCCGGCCATGTGCCAATGGTTTTTTTTTTATTAAAAACTTACATACATAGCTAATCCGACCAACCACGCTTAAAAAGGCTTTTCCATCTAAATATACTTCAACAGAACTGGCCACTCTTTAGGTTTAGATTCACAAATACCATCAGCTAAAAGAGGGAGACTTGGTCTTCCGCTGGGTACCCTGGGACCGATGTACCAATGGTTTTTTTTTAATTAAAAACTTACATACATAGCTAATCCGACCAACCACGCTTAAAAAGGCTTTTCCATCTAAATATAGATCAACAGAACTGGCCACTCTTTAGGTTTAGATTCACAAATACCATCAGCTAAAAGAGGGAGACTTGGTCTTCCGCTGGGTACCCTGGGACCGATGTACCAATGGTTTTTTTTTTAATTAAAAACTTACATACATAGCTAATCCGACCAACCACGCTTAAAAAGGCTTTTCCATCTAAATATAGATCAACAGAACTGGCCACTCTTTAGGTTTAGATTCACAAATACCATCAGCTAAAAGAGGGAGACTTGGTCTTCCGCTGGGTACCCTGGGACCGATGTACCAATGGTTTTTTTTTTATTAAAAACTTACATACATAGCTAATCCGACCAACCACGCTTAAAAAGGCTTTTCCATCTAAATATAGATCAACAGAACTGGCCACTCTTTAGGTTTAGATTCACAAATACCATCAGCTAAAAGAGGGAGACTTGGTCTTCCGCTGGGTACCCTGGGACCGATGTACCAATGGTTTTTTTTTTAATTAAAAACTTACATACATAGCTAATCCGACCAACCACGCTTAAAAAGGCTTTTCCATCTAAATATAGATCAACAGAACTGGCCACTCTTTAGGTTTAGATTCACAAATACCATCGGCTAAAAGAGGGAGACTTGGTCTTCCGCTGGGTACCCTGGGACCGATAATCCGGGAAGAAAACAAAATTTAAAAAAGTTATACAATGTTTTGTCTCCCTCTATCAAATCTGTCATTCACAAAGGGGGTGAGCGTTTAAAGTTCACAAGTTTACGTCGGGTATGATATGACGTCACTTTCGTTTCGTGACAGTAGCTTTTACCATGTTCCCACTCGGGAATCGAACCCCAAAATACCACCGGTATTAATATTACATTTGAAGTAAAATCAAAGTTGCGTCAACCAAACCACCGGAGGACGTCTTCGGTTAATAAATTCCGAACTTTATTGTGGGAATGGCTCGTCACGCGGATCCGAGAAGGCTTTTGAGGTCACAGGCCGTCGTAAATATGGCTGTGTGTTGGACCATTTACATTTGTTATTAGTCTTTAGTTAACATTTTTTATTGTATCTTGTGCTTCGTCTAAAAATAACACACTGTAACACACTTCTGTTAAAGAAATGACACATGACGTCTATGTTCATTAAATGCAGCAACATGGCAGAAGGGACACTGTTGCTGGTGTCTCAGGCCACACGTGCGTTTTTAAAAAGTTCGTGCACAGCTGGCTTAGGACAATGTTCAACTTAGCGAATAGAATAGAATATAGAATAGATAACTTAAATGTATGTAACCGACTGAAATACAACCACGTGACTTAACGAAACTGTCCTTCATTCTGATGTAACTAAGGAGTGTATACTTATTGTATAAAAACTCATTGAAGTATATAAACTCCTTGTAGAAAACGAAGAGTAATTATGTTAGCGTCTTTCGTGAACGCAAAGTTAGCGTCTGCCTATACCCTGTAGATATCGCTGAAAAAAGTGGCGAAGATTTTGGTCGACAGCTGATTTTTTTGAGGTTACGCTCGGTTGAGGCTCCAATGTGCACAGTCATTAAAGATAATATACTAAAATCGACCGCCCCCCTGATATCCGAAACTACGAGTCTAAAATTTTGAAAAGAATAGGAAATATTTTCTTATAGTTTACAGGAAAACCTAAACGAAAATTGTACCTTAAAGTTCTAACCGAAAAAATGGTATGGAAAGAATGGTACGAGTCGTACTTGCAACTTGGTTAATTTTTTTTTTTACTAAACTTTAATAAAAAAAGTAGTGTTAAATATGTATTATACCGGTTTCTTTAGTTTAAAGTTCAAATGGCCACCCATCCTCATCTTATCCTTGCTGTAATTTGCCAGCGTGGTTACTGCAGGCATAGCGCTCTGTGTTGTAATCAAAAGTAGGTATATTCCGGGCGTTCGCCGCTTCCCGGGGCGTGTTCACAGCGCAGCCTCCGCGATATCGAGCGACGATAGCTCGGGGGCCACGTGCTCCATTCACCGGCTGGACGAGATTTAGAGTTTTGGGCCTACGTCACGGGGTGCACGGACCTTTGGCGAGGTCTACAGTGGCAGGTGGCGAGGCTTCCGTAACAAAAAAAAATCTATAATAGTATTATAAAGAGGTAAAGTTTGTAAGTTCGGATATAGGGGGGTAATCTCTCAAACTACTGAACCGATTCTAAAAATTCTTTCACCAATATAAACCTACAATATTCCTTATTTTATTTTGTTGGATCGAACCCGGGGGCGGAAAGTGGTTATACTAAAGTAGGAGTCGATAGCGTAGTTGGTAGAGCGCCTGGACTTGAAACATGAAACCGGGACGATAAAATGCTAAGCGCCAATTTTCTTCAGTCGACTTCTCGTGCTTCGGAGGGCAGGTAAAGCTGGCGTCTGCACTTCTAAAATAATAGACACGTCTGTTAAAGAAGTGACTAGGTCCATTAATTTGCCACCTGTTCTGTTTAATATAGACAACTGGCGTGTCAAGTGGACACTCTTGACTACGCTGCAAGGTATAAAGGTAGTGAAAATATCTGTGTATTTATAAGTAGCTACTGAATCTTAGCGATTTTTAAGGTTCCGTAGCCAAATGGCGAAAATGTCCGTCGGTCCGTATGTCGCAGGCTTTTAAAGGTGTCTTATGTGAACCGCCATAGTTTTGGAGTACATTTTTATTCGTGGTTCCGCAAGACTGGGGCTTTTAATTACAGTTACAGCTTTACCTATTACTACTAAAAATAAATAACGAAGTGGGGGTGGTTTGTTTCATAAGCTATTTTGGTCGAAATACTAATATTTCTCTTATTGATTTTCTTTAAGGCACTAACATCCTATAAGAATTCGATTCAAGGCTCCTCGTGTAGGTAATGTTTGATATGACATTTTACAATTGAATGAATTTTATCCAAAGCTTTATTATATAAATCTGATTTTATTTGCAACTCTGTGTGCTGTGATATTTATTTATTTTAAAACGAAATCTCAATAATTAATAATTATGTGCTCTATCATAAAGTGTTTAGTAGGGTATATAATATTTTCTGAAAGAATTATAGTAGCTTTAAAGCCCTGCCAAATTTTGCAATGATACCTATGCATGCAGTGCAGGGCCAAGTTAAGATAAGAAAGGATCGTTTTCAGTTTATATTCTATACTAATATTATAAATAGGTAAGTAAGTTTGGATGTAGGGGGTAATCTCTGAACGTACTGATCCGATACTGGAAATTATTTCGCTAATATGAAGCTACATTATCCTTGATTGCTACATATTTTACAATTGCATAACATATGTACAGAATACACTACGTTCTTGTTATGATTTATTAGTACATATTGCTACATCAGATATGTATCAAAGTCATTAGTAAAATAACAAATAATCATATTTGTTAAACAGTTATTAAAAAAAATACAATAAAAAGACAAGCAAAGTTTGTTTACTGTAGACAAGTCAAAAAATGCACTCTACGTCAGTTGCTTCATAAATTAGGAGACTTTAAAAATCCCATTATAGTCAACAGCGCCTTAAATCGCTTCCTACAGTTACACGAGTTATGTAACAAATATTCACCGTTTAGTGTATTTTCGAGATTTTGAACAACGCATGCGCCCACCCAAGGGGCAATTAATTTTCACAAGCTCTGGAAATAAATTAGCAACATTTTCTTAATTAACGCCTGAAGCTTTTCCCTTTTTACTTTGCGGCTCATTTTTCACAGGTCATTGACGTGAGCTGACTTTTATTATTAGACCGTGTCCAATCATTTAAATCTTTTAATCGGGTACCTACCTAAATATTATACGGAAAACTTGGTTTATTCGGTATCAAAATAAAAAGGGGGGACACTATGGGACGACTCAACTCCTCGATCATAGAGTCAAACGAAAAAATAATACCACAATTAAAATGGATACCTAATTCAAATTGTTTTTTTTACCATAATTATTAATCCATATTTCCATACTGTAAAGAGACGATGATGGATTGAATAAAATTAACGTCTTTACTAATTACTGTCTTTAATTTCCACTTTGGACACAATTAAACAATTAAACAGAATTAAAATATTACACAGTTAAAACAAAGCGACCATTTCATTTGCTGGCCAACGCACCTCTCTCCCTCCGCCACCTGGCGGGCAAAAGACGTAACTACTAATCAATTGACTGTCTTCTTACATACTCCCCCTTTTGACCAAATATAGGACCACCAGTTTGGTCAAACAAACACAAAAGTAACACAAAGAGAAAGTCAGTAAGAACAATTAACAATAACAAAAAACAATTAGAACAAGGAACTTAAACATAATCTAATAGTTTAAGAGGTCGACCGCGTCTCCGTTTTGGGTTGACGGGTCGTGGCTTGGACTGATCACCCTCACACTCACGTGCATGGTAGCGAGTAAGATCGGACACGTGATACTTACCGATCGATTCATCAGGAGCTTCACGATGCGAAATTAAGTAAGTGGTGGGACTCACCTTCATTTTTATACAGTAGGGCCCATCTCTTCTTGGGACGAGTTTCGAGGTTATACCCTTACTGGCATTACTCAAAACATGGCTACGTAGAAGGATTAGGTCACCAGGTGAATAGTCTTCCCCCACACGACGGGTCTCGTCTTTAGTAGTCTTAGGAAAATGGTTACCTGTATCGATGGTATGCTCGGCGAAAGGTGTCGCTCCTCCCCCTTCACCAAAGATGTCCTCGTACTCGTGAACTAAGGTTGACAATGCAGTTCGCTCCATTGACGACAGCATCGCCCCCTCATCAGGTCGAATCACGTCTGCAGCTGCACAACTCACCTTGACGCTTGACTTCTCGCCTTGCAAAGGATACACAGCCTGCGGGTGATCAGTCATAAACCATGAGTTCGCGTGTAAGTTAAGAACAATACGAGCACTACATAAAAAATCGATACCAAAAAGTGTTTCATTATTTACGGCGTTAGGTAAAACAATGAAGGTAGTTGGTACAACCTTACCCTCAAGTTTAACGTCGACGTCAACAAGTTTGACATTCATATCGCGCACAATCCCGTCTGCAAATTTTACACGAAAATTACTTTTACGAAACGGGTGACCTTGATCGCGTAGCAACGTATACAAACTATAACCAGCTATACATCGTTTGGCCGCTGTGTCCACTAAACCGGTACCACGAACCCCATTAATCTCGACATTGAGAATAGGTCGGTTACTGGTGCCGTTACTGTTGGAGTCAGACGCAAAGGCAACCTTCATTAATGGTAGCTTGTTACAATTTTGAATAGGCGACTTGCCTCTGAGAGGCAAACTCCCATTAGGTACAAAAGTGTTAGTACACAACTCGGTGATCTTTGACAGATGACCTTGCTTAATCTTTGACAAATTTGTATTAAACGAAAACGGACTCTTCTTTGGGCTACGATTGCTACGATTTACAGACATATTGTTACAACATGTACAACTACGATCGTTACTACGATTTATAACATTAGGTTCATGACTAAGATCTGTAAATGGGTAGGTATCATCGCTCAAAGACTTGTCCAAAGAATGAAAATTACAAGAATAAAATGTATTACTAGTGTCTTTAGGTTTACTGTCCCCAGCATTACAATTAGCACACTTAGAACGAATGATGCCCTTAGCACCACAACCATAACACTTGATTTCACTATCCCTTTTACTTTTAAGTCGCGGACACTCAGAGCGAGCGTGACCACTTTTACGACAATAAACACAATAACTTTTGTTACCTTGAAGAGGTTGAATTACTTGGTTACACTGTGTCGCCCGAGGAACTTCACACGTCGAAGACCGAAGCGGAGTCTCGACCGAGTTACGAGCAGTCGTTGACCCGTGAAACACAGGTGACCGGAGTGAGGTGCTCGGCGCAGGCGCCGCCGTAGAGCGCGGCTCATGCCGGCCGGCACGAAGCTCCCGTTGTCCCTGAACAGGCACCGACGCTGCTTCGTCGAACTCGTCCTCCACCTGTCTGGCGCGCTCGATGAGCTCGTCGACACTATTAACCAGGTCTCGAGGTATTCGCTTTCGAATATTGATGTTTAGCAAGCCGTAAAGAAGGTCTAATATAATTCGTTCATCAAGAACATACGGTAGACTCGCGAGTTCCGCGCGTTGACGGCTGATATAAATATCGGCGCGCTCATGTCCTTGATCTGCACTAAACACGCCACGAAATATTTTGTAGGGAGGTTTCGGCGCACCATACATGGATCGCAAACGTTGTATTGCCTCTGTCCACGAAGAAATGGAGCCCTTTACTCCCTTGTACCAAACAGCAGCATCTGCCTCTAGTAATATTGGCAGGCCGCGGAGCGCATGCTCGTCACTTATATTTGTACACTCTTTGTATACTATGATTGTATCAATAAAAGCATCCACGACACGTGGATCTTGATGAGCTCTCCCGCTGAAACGCGCTGTACAGTTAGCGAAGTTTCCCATAAGCGCGGAGGGCGGTGCGATGTGTGATGTCGGAGACAGGCTTGGAGCGCCGCTGTCACTGTTGGAATCCTTGGAAGCTAGGATAGCTGATATTAACTCTCTGTTAGACTCAGCTTGAGCCCTAGCAAAGGACGCGAACATCGCTGACATGCGCGACTCCACCTCGAAGTCCGCCTCGTGGCTACTTTGCGCACTTTTTCTTCTTGGCATTTTCACTTTCACTTAACACCTCGAAAATTGAGACAGTCACACATAAAACCAGCAAGATGCTTGTTGAAAACTGAATATATTTTAGAAACAAAATTTAAGAGTTCGTAAAAATTCGTTATTTTGGTTCGAAACTTTTATTGGCCACTAGTTGGGCTGCCACTTGTAAAGAGACGATGATGGATTGAATAAAATTAACGTCTTTACTAATTACTGTCTTTAATTTCCACTTTGGACACAATTAAACAATTAAACAGAATTAAAATATTACACAGTTAAAACAAAGCGACCATTTCATTTGCTGGCCAACGCACCTCTCTCCCTCCGCCACCTGGCGGGCAAAAGACGTAACTACTAATCAATTGACTGTCTTCTTACAATACTAATTAATTAATTAATGCGAAAGAAACCACTGACATAGTATAAATTTGACACGGACTAAGCTAGAACCCTAGAGAAAGACATAGGCTAAGGGGTTATAATAGGGGGCGGAAAACTAGTCTATATTAATATTATAAATAGGTAAAGTTTGTATGTAGGGGGTTGTCTCTGAAACTACTGATCCAATTCTGAAAATTCTTTCATTAATAGGAAGCTAAATTAACCCTGAGTGCTATAGTCTATATTTTATTTGGTTCGTAAACATCCACGGGCGGAGCCGGGTGTGGTAAGCTAATGTTAAATATTTTTACAACACTTACAACTCTACAACCCTTACCTACGTCATGATTGAGTAACATCATTAGGTATTATGTCAGTAAGACTGGTGGCTTACTCTTGAATATATCAAAATCTCGAAGATAACTAATTACAATGTAGTTGTACTTTGGATTGGAATTGTGCTTATTAGGATTACGATTGCAGTAAAATTTAAATTGAAACGAAGAGTAATTCTCCTGTATGTGGAAGTAGCCTTTAAATCCTGTACTGTCATTTAAAAAAAATCATAAATCATTTTTATTTCCTTTCTAGGTCGTAGTAAAGCTGTAGAGAGATAGCAGTCGCGCCATCACAAAAGGTAAGAAAACTTCTCAAAAACTCGCCAAAAATGGAATTAGTAAAATAAAAAAACGCCTGCCTTCTTGAATGGAGACCGTGTTTTCGCGTTCATATTCAAATGAGCCGGTAATGTTAGAGGTCGGGATGCAATGTGTTTTTTAAAATACTTTTTTCTTTTCCCCTCTTTCGAGTCGTTTGTGAGCACAAAAGGTGTTTTTCTCGTTTCACAATGCGGTTCAAGTGAGCTGTGAAAATGTCAAAGGATTGTTCTGACTTGGTGTTGTTTTCAGCTCTGAACTTTTGCAGCTTTTTAATAGTTTAAATGTGTTTTGTCATTCTCTGACAAATCTGTCATTCAATGTTATAGAGGGAGATAAAGCACAAGATAAGGTGCCTTTTTGTGAAATAAACTGTCAGTTTACTTGCATTACCTAATTGTGAAACAAAAGAGAGGTGCGAGTTTGACTGTCATGAAGCTACAGGTACCGGGACGGTTCTTGAGCGCTCGACGAAAAAGTGGGGGAATGTTTGCGCATATGTAATTCGAGTGCAATATAACTTGTATATTTATTATAATTGATTTATTGGTGTTTGTTTTTACGATTGCTTTTTACTGCTGGTAAAATTAAAATTAATACCTCATACCGTCAAGCAGACCCAAAAATTGTGTTCGCGCATCTAACGGCCACCGCTCAAGAACCGTCCCGGTACCTATACATTATTCTAGAATCTAGATAATTATAGCTAAGTTATATAAATTATTAACGTTGTAGTTCGGGTTGATATATTTTTTTTGATTTCCACGAGCAAAGCCGCTTGTAATTTCTTGAGTAGACGGTCCCCTCCTTATTCCCCCATCGGGGATTTTAGTTAAAACTAGTCCATATCAAGTTTCCCGTTTATAAAAGACAAGTTAGATTAAACCCCCGAGCGTTCCAGTTGCCGGCTGAAACTTCCTGTTTGGTTCCGAAACGACGGAAATTGACTCAAATCTGTTAGTATGCGATATAACGACTTATTGATATTAACTTTTTTAGTTGAAAATGCTGTCAACTTGTCGGTAGAGTGTTTTCCAACTTTCCATGTACTCCACCTTCCTTTATCTGCTGCATATGTCTTCTTCTAGGTCTTCATCGTTTTCTTCTTTCCTCTATTATTTCTTCCATTATGATATTGGAGAAGGCGTCTCGTGTCGAATCAGGTGTCGCAGCGTTATCCTTCTTCTATAATTAATTCATTTCCTTTTCCTTAGCTATATTCAAAATTTCTTCGTTTGTTTTAGAACGGGAATCGAACCGGAATCAACCTATATTTGTACCAAAACTAACAGAACAATAACCCGAGTGTCTGTCACCACGAAGATACCTTTGTCCTGCCGTCCACAATAGGGGAGTGAGTCAGTGGGAATTTTGTTTGAAACTAAAACATGACTTTACTTAAACAATGGCCGGGGAAATGAAGCTAAATATATAATTACTATAGCTTTCGGCCCCGACTTCGCCCGTGGAAATTATTAAATGTAACATAAGAATTTATATCAAAATAATCTAGGATAAAAAGTAGCCATGTCACTCTCCGACTCTTTATGTGCAAAAAATCACGTCGATTACGCTTGTATAGATATGGAAGCTGGACAAACAAGCAAACAAACACTCTTTCGAATTTATAATAATAAATAGGATTTTAAATGGCATGAACGGGAATATGCTTTTTCTTCACGGGTTTCCTTACAGCTCCCGAAACCGTGTTACGGTTCCAGGGTACCCAGCGGAAGACTAAGTCTCTTTTAGCCTAAGGTATTTATGAGGCTATACCTAACGAGTGCCCAGTTTGTTGAGGTATATTTCAATGGAAACCTTCTTTTTATCAATTTACTGTATAATGACGTGCGTAGGTGCAATAACATACTGGACTACGGGTCTCATGCGATAATGCAAATTTACTTTAAACAATTACGTCAATTCAATAGAAAAAGAATCAAAAATATGTGTCAAGGTCAGAGAGTGGGAGAAGAAAGCAAGATCGAAAGAGAAAAGATGGACGAAGGAAGTGATGAACACAAAAAGATAAAAGGTCAAAAAGGAAATTGGTTAGTTAGATATAGGAGAAAACTGGTAGGATGTGGTAGATCGCAGGAAAACAATCTTTCTTCAGACTACATTCTTCCTTGTATGCCATGACTCGATGATGTCGGGTATTCATATTAGTCATACTTAGATTCCCAGAGTTGGTTTTTCTCAGAATTGGCCAAAGACAAGCAAATGATGGCCCCTGAGTGTGTGAGTGAAGGCAACTACTGCAATGAAATTCACAATCGTCACATTCACTATGCCTGTAGAGATGCTTCTTCACAATTCGCTTGAAAGACCCAAGGTTGTTGTATATTGCAAGATGGAGGAAGGCAAACCGTTCCACTTTTCTACATTTATAGCACCACATTTAAGAATTTCCAGAATTGAAAATTTTTCCTTCGCAAGATACGGTAAGATAGTCCTACAAACTATGCTCAAATTAATATTGAATAATAATTACGATAGCGTGGGAATCAAAATAGATTCCGCGTCACGCGGTGTGCCATTTTTCTAACCTAATCTAGATAGATATTAATAAAAAAATGTATGTCTCATTGAAAGAAATAGAAGATTTACATGGCAGAAGCAGAAGTAAAAGGAAACGCCGACAGAGGACTCTATAATTTCATTTTGAACTAAAATTACATTTTGAATTAAAAACTTGACATGTATGAGAAGTTAATGAGAGCCATGAGAGGTGTGATGAATATAAAGGAGGCGAAAGAGGTCAGGATCGTAGCAAATGTCGAAATCTAGGTAGATGGGAAAGGAGAAGTGATGATAGATAGCATGTAGCATAATGAAGATATTTTTCCATCTAAATATACCTCATCAAAACTAGCCACTCGTTGGGTATAGCCTCACAAATACTAAGAGGAGGAAGTCTTTAGCTGGAAACCCTGGGAGCGATAACACGGTTTCGGGAGCCAGAAGGCAATCTGTGAAGATATAAAAAACCGAAAGTCTACTAGTTCACGGAGGCGATTGCATTACAGACAAGTGTTTCTAATGAACAAAGAAATGCATTTTTACAAATGAAGTGTCTAATGAAGTCGAACGTAGCGTACGATTTAGTTCTCATCCATAATTGCGCAACTGAGTGTACAGTTATGCAGCTTGGGGGCCAATTCTGTAATTTCATGAAACATGAAGGCTTATGCCCATAACGAGTAGGTAAGGTTGATAGTGTATTTTGCAAACAATGAGAATCGCGAGAGAGGCAGCTAGGGGTAGGGGTAGTGCAGGCAAGCCAGCGTTTAAGCGGGACGTCTGTCGAGTCCGCTAGTATTCTATAGAAATGTATGAAACAGCGCCTATTACGACCGGTATTACGTGACACATATCATGTCATATCTGCCGAGCTAGCATGACCACACGAAGAAACAAAGATAAAGTCGTTTGTCTATTTATGACATTTGTCACGTGATTCCATACGAAGAAATAATCTCAGTTAGAAAGATTAAAAATATAACTTAACTTAATTATAACTTTATATCTTTCTCTTTCTAACTGAGATTCAGTCTTCGATCTGATATTCAGTCTTCGATTCAGTCATCTCAATGAGATTATTTATAATAATAATAATTTATTTATTTGAATTAAATATGGTACAGTTTACAAAAGCATCACATTCTGCCGCAAGGCGGTGTTCAAATATTTATTGTATATACAATAATACCTAGTTATACAATATTCTCTAAATAAATGTCAAAAATTTCTTCGTGTGGTCTATATTCACTCAGTGTCACAGTTTTGTGTCACCTAAAAACTTAACCCCCGATGTATCCAATCAAACGGTTAGTGAATTGTCCTCCGTCCAAACGTAATGCAACGTGTATTGTACAGTAGATCATTGAACCAGCAGCCTCTTAAGTCTCAACTGAAGCCTCTAAACTATTGATTAATCATCTGTAAGGTACTATACTAGCTTTTGCCCTGAGTTCCGCTCGAATCTTGCATCATAAATATTACAGACAAAGATAAATCTGGACTGAAAAAAAATTTGCGCTAATCCTAATAATATAACTACTAAAATATAATAACTGATTCATAATTTCATTGTATAATAGGTACAGTAGGTTTCCTAAGTTTCTTCACATACCTAAATCGTTTCAAAAACTACAGGACTGATTCGAAAAAAGTATTTTATCTACTCTTATATCGTAAAGTCTCTATTACAAAATCTAATTATACTTCATAATGATATGTTTTACATACACGCGTCTGTAATATGTCAAACTTCGATGCTGTAATGTATTACATTACAGAAGTTTTCATACAAAAACGATATCGTAATGTTTTGTTTTCTTAAAATGCAGCAAGGGCAGAGGATATGTGTTATACAGCCACATTAAATTCTATGAAGATATCGACACGCCCATGTGCGAGTCACTTGACAGTTAACGCGCATTTGCTTCCAATTTGTCGATTAAGAAAAATAATCTTGGTGCAATTTGTTTTGTACTATTGCATGGGATTAGATAAAGTAGTGTATGAACGGGCACATAACTTGGAATTAAAATACTCGTGGATGCTATTCCACTTGTGTTTTAATTACCCCTATTATGAAACCGTTTCATAAACTACTATTACTGTAGATGTAGCTACATTATTCCAGGCCAGATGGACATTATATGTTATATTAAACTAGCGGCCCCGCCTCCGGCTTCGCACGGGTACAATATCGGATAAATTATAACATTATAACCTTCCTAGATAATATCTTTTTCTATTGGTGTAAACCGTATGAAAATCCGTACAGTAGTTTCTGAGATTAGCCCGAACAAACACAAATTCAGAGGGACTTTAATTTATAATAAATGTAGTGATGGTGAAGAGAGTTAGGGTTCTAACAGTATTTGTAACTAAATCGGAATATTTTAATGCATTTCAAAACTGGAATGGAAAGTATATTAAAAAATACGTACATATTACAGTCCTAACTTACATTATAAATACGGAAGTTTGTTTGTTTGTTTGTTTGTCCTTTATGCATGCCAGAACAGAGCAACGGAGGATCGCACATTTAAAAAAATCCACAGGCGAAGCTAATTTCAAATATAAATTACTAGCTGTTGGCCCCGGCTTCGTCCGTGGGGCCCACACAAATTTTCAACCCCAATTATAAGTGGATGATTCAAGCTTCCTCCGTATCAAATTTCATCAAAATCGGTTCAGTGGTTTAGCCGTGAAAACGTAACAGACAGTATGGATTTATGATCCAACTTGTCTTGTTGCTATGTGGGTAAAGTAAATAAAGAGATCCTTACAACGCGAGTGTAGTGTAATAAATTGTATGCACTTCGTGTTGATAAGCAAGGCTGTGGAATGTTTGTAATTATCTACCGACTGACTTGACCTAAAAATGAAAAAATATACATTTTAAAGTCGTCTCTGAGTCCTTGGTTTGACTTAGTTTTAAGTGAATGTCTCTATGGATTACCGGCGATTAGACATAATCGGAAGGGCCTAGGCTCTTTGTACACAATTGGCAAGATATCAGTTATTTTCAGAAGAATAACGGAGCTTTACGTGCCTCCGAAGTACCAGAAAAAGTTGACCTCCGGGCTCTTTTAGATAATTTTCTATTATAATCCCAGACTACAAAAATATCATAGGGGGCTCAACTCGGATTCAAATCTCATGTGGTTGCTGATTGACTGCTTATGCTTCTGTTAAAGAAGTGACACATCTAGGCCCATTAAGTGCAGCAACAGCAGGCTTGCCACCTATTCTGTTTAATATGGTCAATTAACAAAAAATACCAATGGGTTTTAATTTAAAAACGTATGCACATAATCCGACTTAGAGGCTTTTCCATCTAAATATACCTCAACAGAACTGGCCACTCGTTAGGTATAGCCTCACAAATACAAGAGGCTAAACGAGGGAGACTTGGTCTTCCGCTGGGTACCCTGAACCCGTGAAGAAAGTAAAGAAAAAACAAGAAAAAGTGCACACTAGGTTACTGCTGTCTCTAGCCTAGTTACACCGTAAGATATAAATGCCGCGAAGATATGGTTTTTTTATATAGGGTTTTAGATACATAATCCCCCGAACCTTCAACGAGTCTTAATTAACAGAGAGGTACTTATTCAACCGCTAATCGCCAATTACCTAATTACCACTACTTTGTTTTAAGGCAGTTAAGGCGCTGTTAAAACCAAATTGACGGTTATAGATAACACTTATCTAATTTGGAATGATGTACGCCTGTAAATACGAAACGGGTAAGTAGTTCCTATCACCATTTTCGCGCAAAAACTCCTGAAAGTTAGCCCCAGCGAGTTTTCATGGCGTATGCTGTCTAATTCGTTAGAGTTTACATTTACAAGGTGGATTACAGCCCCCGACTTGATTCACTAATATTGTTAAAGCTCAGCTCCTAAACATGATAGATCCATGTTTAATACTTGTAAAACTTCCTCTTGAATCAAGCTATCTCATCGGTAACAAAATCGGTACAGTAGTTTTTGAGTGAGAAGCGTACAGACAGACAGACACGACGCGGGACTTTGTTTTATATTATGTTGTGATATGACAGCGGCCAAACTGGAAACATGCTTTTATCGTGTTGGTAGAATCTCGCGATCTTACTTCATTGGACACGTTATGAAACTAGTTTTTCATGTGCACTATTTTAGATATGGATAATCCACACCATTTCAAAATTTTAACACCCTAATATATAGCTTATATGAAAGTAGGTGAAAAATTAAGGTACCCGTATTTTTTGCTTTTCTAAAATTTTAACTTTAACACTCTTAAATTAATTTTTAAATATTGCATTTTTAGAAAAAGCCGATAACGGCTAAAAGGTGATGAGTCTAAAGCTACGCGAGCCATTTCACCGCACTAAAAAATGAACTACGTGGGAATTGATTACAAATTAATTACAATTTATTACAAATGGACAAAAATTTATTACACTTAACGCAAAAAAGATACGAGGTTGTCGGTTAGGTTTATACTCAAGCTACCCGACATCCTCGGAAAATGCAGGAAAAGGCCTGGGAACCTCACAGGAATTTATTACAAATTAATTACAGTTGGATAAAATATATAATTTTTTTTTTTTAATTTTTTTTTTCGGAAAATCCGCATTATTTTGATTGTATACACTGTTTGATTCACCGCACTAAAAAATTAACTACGTGGGAATTGATTACAAATTAATTACAATTTATTACAAATGGACAAAAATTTATTACACTTAACGCAAAAAAGATACGAGGTTGTCGGTTAGGTTTATACTCAAGCTACCCGACATCCTCGGAAAATGCAGGAAAAGGCCTGGGAACCTCACAGGAATTTATTACAAATTAATTACAGTTGGATAAAATATATAATTTTTTTTTTTAAATTTTTTTTTCGGAAAATCCGCATTATTTTGATTGTATACACTGTTTGATTCACCGCACTAAAAAATTAACTACGTGGGAATTGATTACAAATTAATTACAATTTATTACAAATGGACAAAAATTTATTACACTTAACGCAAAAAAGATACGAGGTTGTCGGTTAGGTTTATACTCAAGCTACCCGACATCCTCGGAAAATGCAGGAAAAGGCCTGGGAACCTCACAGGAATTTATTACAAATTAATTACAGTTGGATAAAATATATAATTTTTTTTTTTAAATTTTTTTTTTCGGAAAATCCGCATTATTTTGATTGTATACACTGTTTGATTCACCGCACTAAAAAATTAACTACGTGGGAATTGATTACAAATTAATTACAATTTATTACAAATGGACAAAAATTTATTACACTTAACGCAAAAAAGATACGAGGTTGTCGGTTAGGTTTATACTCAAGCTACCCGACATCCTCGGAAAATGCAGGAAAAGGCCTGGGAACCTCACAGGAATTTATTACAAATTAATTACAGTTGGATAAAATATATAATTTTTTTTTTTTAATTTTTTTTTTCGGAAAATCCGCGTTATTTCGATTGTATACATGGTTTGATTCACCCCACTAAAAAATTAACCGCGTGGGAATTGATTACAAATTAATTACAATTTCCACATATCTAATGCACGGCCCTGTTTTATACTTGTCCGGCGCGTCTTTTATTAAGAGGTTTCACCTCTATAACGCGTTCTTCTGCTTGCGCTACGCGTATGTGTGCTGCTCTCTTGTTTTCGCGCGGTGAAGAGGTAGTGTAAACAATCCGACGAACTCTTTGTTTTTGGCAATTTTTCGTTGTCTGTCCTCGATAAATAAGAATTGGGTGTTACATCAAATACCAATCATGTTCGAGCCGGAATAAGCAGATTAGGAAAGAGATGACTACCAGGAAAACAAGGGAAACTGAAGATTAGTAAAAAGTAAGTAAGTATAACTTTTTTCTTGCGCGTTTTCTTATAATTCTATAATTTTCCAAGTTTTTGCGTGCAAAACTGATTTATCTTCAGTTGGTTTTTTTTCTTATGGTAGATAGCACAGATAAATTGATATTTCGGTCCGTATACGGCGAGCGGGGTATTTGCGCGAACAGCACGCGGCACAGGGAGCCAGTTCGAGCCGGAATAAGCAGACCAGGAAAGAGACGACTACCAGGAAAGCAAGAGAAATTGAAGATTTGTAAAAAGTTAGTACCTATTATAACTTTTTTCTTGCATGATTTCTTATAATTTAATAATTTTCCACGTTTTTGCGTACAAAACTGATTTATCTTCAGTTGGTTTTTTTTTCTTGTGGATAACAAGATAAAGATAAATTGATTTTTTGGTCCGTATACCGCAAGCAAGGGATACGCGCGAATAGCAAGGGGGGTTCCATGATAAACGCGTACGTTCGAGCGTTGCGTTCTGTTCTCCATCTTGTGTAAATACGCGTTCGAAAGCCTCATAACGGAAATCGGACAAACGGATTCTGTCTTGTAGCTGATTTAGCGGAGAGTCGAGCTTCTTTCAGCCTTTTGCATCCGCAATCTTGGGAAAATGACATTTCTCTGAGACGCTTGGAACAGTTCTAGTATTTTTTGATGACCCTGTACATTTCGCAGGGTATCGATTATCATGGCGCCACAGAGAGGACGGAAATGTCAGATTACCGAAGCACAGTTCGTATCAATTATTGAACGATACAGAGACCAGTTGGTGGAAGATGATCATTTGGTCAATAGATATGACCCTATATGGTCTCAGTTAGAGGAATGCGCCTCGAAGATGGGTGCCTGTCTGAAAGCTTCGTCCTTCCATACGCACGTTCACGGCAATAGGTACAATGTCAAGACAGACATATTGCTTCTAGACAATAACACGGTTGACCGATATAAGACTCTGGAATTCGATGCATCAGACACTCAGGATCCGAGCTACAAAGCAGCCGACCTGAGCTCGGACGATCAGCGCGTCACATTCGACTTCTCAATTTCGTGTGACGAAATGAAGGCAATCACCGAGTTCCGTCCGCGCAATCGCTCTAAAGGCGGAAAAAGGATGTGGCACGTTTTCAAGTCTGGGCTTTACCAAGACTTCTTTGTAAATAAGATTTTTGGTGCATCTCGGTTGGGCTGCGGTTTCAATTTCCAAAGAACGTACATCGACATGTCCGGGACGTCTGGAAATTTGAAAGGTGAGTTTTCTCATGTTTTTGACATAGCGAGAGAGAGAGAGAGAGGGGGGGGGTTTCAAATGTTTTATTTTACTCCTGTCCAGAGTTACTGATCAAACATTTTTTTCATTCTTGCAGCAACTTGTCGGTGCAGGGCAAAATTGACTATACTGTTGGGCAGGGAAGTAGGATTACAAGATTGGACTGCTACTTGCAGCTATGCTCCTGGACACGGCAAGTGTGGAAAACCATATCTCCGCGGTGCAATTCGGCAAAAAATCGCCGAGAAATTGGAGCATGTCCCAATAGAGTGCTTTAGAGCACAACAAGCTGGAAATTTGATGACCCAAGATGACGACCCTGAACCCCCAATAATTAGAAAACCAGATGTGCTGTACCAAGCCAAACATGAAGCTCTTGCGAAAAAATATCTGCTCCTGATCCAATCCAGGCTCTAGGAACGTATGAGGAATTGGAATCTTCTCCCTCCTCCACATTTTCAACCAATGGCATATAGTTTCTGTATGCGAGGACTCGGACAGCATATGCCAAAGGGATATTTGGCCTTCTGGTATTCCGATTGCAATAGCGTGTAGAAAAATATGCTTGCTACCTAGGGGATGAACAAGACCTCCGGTACTGTCAATGGCGAGACACAATTTCTTTCCTTGTCGCTCCGCTTCGGCGTGCATTTTTTTATACGAATGTGTCAACACATTTGTAGAGTAAAAAAAAAAAAAATAAAAAAAAAAAAAATTATATATTTTATCCAACTGTAATTAATTTGTAATAAATTCCTGTGAGGTTCCCAGGCCTTTTCCTGCATTTTCCGAGGATGTCGGGTAGCTTGAGTATAAACCTGACAGACAACCTCGTATCTTTTTTGCGTTAAGTGTAATAAATTTTTGTCCATTTGTAATAAATTGTAATTAATTTGTATTCAATTCCCACGTAGTTAATTTTTTAGTGCGGTGAATCAAACAGTGTATACAATCAAAATAATGCGGATTTTCCGAAAAAAAAAATAAAAAATAATAATTATATATTTTATCCAACTGTAATTAATTTGTAATAAATTCCTGTGAGGTTCCCAGGCCTTTTCCTGCATTTTCCGAGGATGTCGGGTAGCTTGAGTATAAACCTAACCGACAACCTCGTATCTTTTTTGCGTTAAGTGTAATAAATTTTTGTCCATTTGTAATAAATTGTAATTAATTTGTATTCAATTCCCACGTATTTAATTTTTTAGTGCGGTGAATCAAACAGTGTATACAATCAAAATAATGCGGATTTTCCGAAAAAAATAATTAAAAAAAAATAATTATATATTTTATCCAACTGTAATTAATTTGTAATAAATTCCTGTGAGGTTCCCAGGCCTTTTCCTGCATTTTCCGAGGATGTCGGGTAGCTTGAGTATAAACCTAACCGACAACCTCGTATCTTTTTTGCGTTAAGTGTAATAAATTTTTGTCCATTTGTAATAAATTGTAATTAATTTGTAATCAATTCCCACGTAGTTAATTTTTTAGTGCGGTGAATCAAACAGTGTATACAATCAAAATAATGCGGATTTTCCGAAAAAAATAATTAAAAAAAAAAAATTATATATTTTATCCAACTGTAATTAATTTGTAATAAATTCCTGTGAGGTTCCCAGGCCTTTTCCTGCATTTTCCGAGGATGTCGGGTAGCTTGAGTATAAACCTAACCGACAACCTCGTATCTTTTTTGCGTTAAGTGTAATAAATTTTTGTCCATTTGTAATAAATTGTAATTAATTTGTAATCAATTCCCACGTAGTTAATTTTTTAATGCGGTGAATCAAACAGTGTATACAATCAACTTAATGCGGATTTTCCGAAAAAAAAAATTTAAAAAAAAAAATTATATATTTTATCCAACTGTAATTAATTTGTAATAAATTCCTGTGAGGTTCCCAGGCCTTTTCCTGCATTTTCCGAGGATGTCGGGTAGCTTGAGTATAAACCTAACCGACAACCTCGTATCTTTTTTGCGTTAAGTGTAATAAATTTTTGTCCATTTGTAATAAATTGTAATTAATTTGTAATCAATTCCCACGTAGTTCATTTTTTAGTGCGGTGAATCAAACAGTGTATACAATCAACTTAATGCGGATTTTCCGAATAAAAAAATTTTAAAAAAAAAATATATATTTTATCCAACTGTAATTAATTTGTAATAAATTCCTGTGAGGTTCCCAGGCCTTTTCCTGCATTTTCCGAGGATGTCGGGTAGCTTGAGTATAAACCTAACCGACAACCTCGTATCTTTTTTGCGTTAAGTGTAATAAATTTTTGTCCATTTGTAATAAATTGTAATTAATTTGTAATCAATTCCCACGTAGTTAATTTTTTAGTGCTGTGAATCAAACAGTGTATACAATCAAAATAATGCGGATTTTCCGAAAAAAATAATTAAAAAAAAAAAATTATATATTTTATCCAACTGTAATTAATTTGTAATAAATTCCTGTGAGGTTCCCAGGCCTTTTCCTGCATTTTCCGAGGATGTCGGGTAGCTTGAGTATAAACCTAACCGACAACCTCGTATCTTTTTTGCGTTAAGTGTAATAAATTTTTGTCCATTTGTAATAAATTGTAATTAATTTGTAATCAATTCCCACGTAGTTCATTTTTTAGTGCGGTGAAATGGCTCGCGTAGCTTTAGACTCATTAAAAGGTGTCTATGCGTATTCTGTATTAAAAAAAAATGACATGAGCTGCGTGCGTTCGTTTCATTCGTTCAATAGTTCGTTCATGGTTCTTTTGTTTCATTCATTATTGTTTATTTTTGAGTTTATTAATTTAAAATTGAATTTTATTCACTTTCATCAACAAAGATGGGTAGAGAAGCACGTAAATTAAATTCCCTTGTATCTATTCTATTCTATTTTTTCGTGTTATGGCTCCATCAGTAGTCCCCTTGTATCCTTTTTTGTTTTTACAACTACAACTAATACTTTTTATTGCCAGTTACCTTTGTAGGCAGAGAGTATAGTAGCTTTGATCCGTACTCGTTACACAGTGTAGTTTTTTCAAAATATCTCTTAAACCACTGAATTAAAAAAAATTAAATATGTGTATCGTGTTAAGCGAAGGAAGATCTCCAAACGGATTTTTAATTTTGGTACTTAACGAAAAATGAAATGTTGTGAATTAATTACGTCATATATGTGCGTCTGTCCGTGTGTCACAACTTCACAAGTACAACTGCGCCATCTTTGGTTTTGATGAAACCATATGAAAAATGTACTTTTTAACCGAACTTCAAAAAGAGGAGGTTTACAATTCGTCGGAATCTTTATCTTTTTATGTATGTTCCCCGATTACTTGAAGACGCCTGGACCGATTTGTATTATTTTTTTGGTTTTGTTTGAAAGGGTATACTTCACAGGTGGTCCCATAGTCATCAGGTCAGGATCTGATGATGGGATCCTGGAGAAATCGAGAACTCTTAAAATTTTATAGGCACACTTGAAGCGATTTGGGTATTCTTTTTATTTTGTTTGCAAGGGTATACTTTCCAGGTGGTCCCGTGGTCATCAGGTCAGGATCTGATGATGGGATCCTGGAGAAATCGAGAGCTCTTCAAATTTTATAGGCACACTTGAAGCGATTTGGGTATTTTTTTATAGTGACTTGTGCATTTGCTTTCGGAAAGCACACTTTTCAGTGCATAATTTTTGAAGTCGGTACACTTTTTTTTAAAAGCCAAATTATTGTTGTATAATAAAAAAGGGTAGGGGTAGGAGTAGGGGTAGGAGTAGGGGTAGGTGTAGGGGTAGGGTAGGGTAGGGTAGGGGTAGGGGTAGGGGTAGGGGTAGGGTAGGGTAGGGGTAGGGTAGGGGAGGGTTAGGGTAGGGGTAGGGGAGGGGTAGGGGTAGTGCAGGCAAGCCAACGTTTGGGCAGGACAACGTCTGCCGGGTCCGCTAGTGCGGTTATAAAAAAAACCTAACCTACCTCTACGTGCCAACAGGGTCGTACTTTTAATAATTTATTTGATGTAAAAATTGTTTAAATTGAGGGGTATTAAGTTTTTTGATGTGTAATAAAAAAATCCATTATAATCTATCTATCTATCATCATCACGCCTTTCCAATGCCATTTTACGATCCTGACATACCTACCTCTTTCTCTTCTTTTATATTCATCATACCTTTCATACGTGCTCGGCGATTATGTGTACTTTTAATATTTCCATCGACCAATACATTTTTTATATGCTCAATAAAAGTAGGTACACCTAGGTCGTCCTCTTTGTATTCATTTGTCCATTGTAAAATCTAGGTATACAATAAATACAATTAAAGTGTCCGTCTATAATCATGTGTATGTACTTTTCTTTTAATAAAATAAGACCTGATTGAAGATTTTTTTAAATATTTTTTTATTTAATAATAAAAATAAAACAGTGTAGTAAATATGTCCATACTTCTAAAAATAATAACATCTGTTAAAGAAGTGACACACCTAGGTCCATTAAGTACAACAGCTAGGCTTGCCACCTGTTTTGTTCAATATGAACAACTGGTGAAAAGTGGACACCACCGCAAGGTATTAAAGCCGTGAAGAAGTGTTTGTTTTGTTTGTTTGTTTATATGTATGTAGGTCTATTTAAATAATACAACATTTGGAGGGTGTCTACGATTGAAGGTTCTGTCTATTGTCTATGAGAGTTAGACGAGGGTCCTCTCATTACCGCACTGACACAATATATTCCGGGGCTGGTTACTGAATCACTGTCACGGTTGACATTTGAATTCTGCAAACCTAGAATCGGGTAGTTTAGGGTTGTTTTTGCCCTCGAGTTTGCATGTGAGCGACGTACAAAATTTGGGTACCGAATTTTGGAATCTCTATTCAATATTTAAAGTGTGTTTTTTTTTGTTCGATGCCGGCCATGTACCAATGGGTTTTTTATAATTATAAAATCTAAATATACCTCAACAGAACCAGAACTGGCAGGTATAGCCTCACACATCGGCTAGAAGAGGGGGACTTGGTCTTCCGCTGGGTACACTGGTACACTTATCGGTATAACTAATCGTTAAAAAAAAACGTTAAAATTACAGGCACTGGGTTATACATTTTCTTTGTTTTAAATCCACGCGGGCAACAGCCTAGTATCCTATATGGTAACCAGCGACTTCGTACGCGTTGTATTGGAATACAACGTTTACACCCCGTTTCGTCCCCTTAGGAGTGGATTTTCGAGAATCTATCTATCTATCATCACGCCTTTCATCCCAAGAGGGGTAGGCAGAGACAATCGAATGCCATTTGTTACGATCCTGACATATCTCTTTTGCTTCTTTTATATTCATCATACCTTTCATATATGCTCGGCGATTGTGTGTACTTTTAATATTTCCATCGATCAACATATTTTTTATATGTTAAATAAAAGTTCCATCTAGGTCGTCCTCTGCCAGCATTTCCTTTCACTTCAGCCATATAAACCTTTTTAGTCAACCTTTCATTCTTCATTCTTTCAACGTGTCCAAACCAGAGTAAACTTTCATTTTAGTCACAACATCATCTTTTACATCGCATTCTTCTCTAATGACATCGTTTCGGATGCGGTCAATACGTTTTATATCACACATTCTACGTAAAGACCGCATTTCCACTGCATTTATTTTACTTTCATGTTTCTTATTCCATACCCAAGTCTCGCTTCCATAAGTAAGTGATGGAACTAAAACAGCATTATGTATGTTCATTTTACTTTTAGTTGTATGTTGTGTATTTCTGCATACATTGTTTAGTCCACCAAATACCTTGCTTCCCGCTTTCACTCTCCTTTCAATTTCGTTGTCTATCTTTCCACTTTTTGTAAACATACTACCTAAATAAACAAATTCATTACTTTTTTATAAATTTTCACTAAAGGCACGGCATTACTTTGTAGTGTTCATCTGTATGAGACCGATTCCGACATACGACTGCAACTGCCGCGCGGAATGTCCTGATTTGTTTTGACGCGTAGCAGCAGACTGCACTACTGCACAAACACCGTACTGCCGTCGAAGTTCGATTTTATGGACGTGTTGACAGACGAACAAAACGAAAACTTTATCAATTTAGTGTCTAAACACCCATGTTTGCAAATGATAATGATAACATGATTGCAAAAATCCTAATTAAGAGATCGCTCACTATCATTCAAATTCAAATGTCCAGTCTATTTACATACAATGGCAGTATAGGTTTCTGCTTAAGAGGATCGTGTAGCTCAGCGTACGCAGCGAAATAGGTATTTAGAAAATCATATTCTGTCTCAATCGCACTCTTCCCCCGGGCATCAGTGCGACAGAGAGCACTGCAGCTCGTGGGTGTTCGTAGGTATGTTTTTCGTTGAAAATTGCGTTTTGGGCGAAAACGATTTACACCTACTAAACTATAACGAAACCTTATAATTTTGGTGTCAAACGTTTTAGCAGATTATAATCTACGTACGTACGTTTTGCTTTTTTTGAAATTTTGCTTTGTTTCTCAAATACAGACGGTTTATTACCAGCAAGTTATGAACCAAAAAAACCGAGATTTGAGGGGCTTATAACTTTTGACCTATTACAAATTTTGAAAAAAGGAAAAAATACGTACGTAGTTTTTCATTATAACAGTAACATATTACAAAATCGTTAAAATTAATTAATATTTAGGGGTAGTAAAACGTTTTCTCCGTTTGTATGGACATGGACGCGGTACACTACACTCTTAAGTAAGAATACAATAATAAATCATCATCGTTTTCTTCTTCTTGCAATAAAACTTGCAGTAACTGTACACCGAACAACCGAAGACACAACCGCAAGTTAGTACTGCTGCGACGTAACTGCAGTAACTGCTGCCGGCTTCGGAACCTATACAACGACAACTGAAGCCCGACAGCATTTACTGTCGGCCGTCTGCTGCTACCGTCTGCCGTTTGCCGCGTAGTGCGGAATCGTTCCTTAAGGAATATATTTTCCAATTTTCATATTGATATCTTCAGTGGTTTATGCTGTGCGTCGTATGTCAGTCAAAAAGCGACACGAGTGCAGATACGACAGTTTTATATATTTAGTT
The DNA here is from genome assembly GCA_963924495.1 of Nemapogon koenigi. NCBI lineage: Eukaryota > Metazoa > Arthropoda > Insecta > Lepidoptera > Tineidae > Nemapogon > Nemapogon koenigi. Next base: position 1,093,466 of record OZ004643.1, read on the forward strand.
TGGCTTCTTATCGTCTATTTACAAATACATAACTTTAACATATAAATGAACACTTAGACATATATTTCGATGGCGTACTCCAGATCATAGCTTCTCTGACTCTTTAATCTGAGGTTAACGAATGTGTGACCAATACCACCGGCCGTTATGTTCACGCTCGCTTCAGTTCTCTGGTAGTCGTAGCACAGTATTGCCTGAAAATAAAGTTATTTTTCATAGTAAAAATAGAACCATTTCAATACCTACACAAATACGCCTATTTGTTAGAGATAAATATATGCTACCGCGGACTTTTTTGTAGATAATTTTATTCTACACAATTTTTTATGTCTACGACGGATTAGACAGCATACGACCATGGAAACTAAGGAGCTAAGTTTTTCTCCGACTTTTCACTAATACTGTTAATTACTCAGCTCCTAGACATGATAGGGTGCATGTTTAAGGTGGTTCGTTTTCCATACAAAAAATTTATTAAGATTAAGAACTAATTAACTAAACAGTAAAAATGTCTGAAAATGTGCTTACTTAACTATTTTCGGTTTTTATGTTGCGCGAAATCGATAGAAAATGTAGAAAATAACTTTTTTATAATAGAATTACGCATGGGTGTGTGATCTTGATAATGTAAACTTTCTCTATTATAAAAAAGTTATTTTTTATTGATTTCGCGCAACATAAAAGCCGAAAATAGTTAAGTAAGCACATATTTGAACATTTTTACTGTTTAGTTAATTAGTTTATCTTAATTACATTTTTGTATGGAAAACGAACCACCTTAATACTCTTAAACCTTTCCGGTGCATCACTCTATCTAATCGTGAAAACCACAAGAAAATTCGTTGTTTGAGTGGATCCCTGAATGATTTAGAATTTTAGATTCACAACTGGACCCGGTAGATGACGCTGCAATCGGGTTGTAGGTTCGTTTCGACTCGAAGACCAAAAACGACGGGTCCGCACCAATTACCACCAAAGGAATTCACGGCCCGAGAATGTCCCGGCAAATACATGTACTGCAATTCGACATTCTAGGGCCTGGCATTATTGGCTGGCCATTGGTGCGGTCCTAAAAATGCTAATCCCATATTGTACCAGCTTACCTTGATAGGGCTCCCTTCGAGATTATTATAAAAATAATATTTCACTCTCTTCATTAACGGAATAGCATTGTATTCCACTTTTTCTCTGTGAATACGTCGGTCCCTCACATCCTTGCTGCCGAAAAACACATCCGTACCCAGGACTGTCACGAAAATACAGACTAATATTAACAACTTCATTATGTGTGTTTACTTTGATAAGTGACACTGAATACTGGAGGGAAAAGGTCAAGTTGTTAATAAGTTATCATTGTTTATTATTTATCGGGTTTTAATGACGCCATGTTTATGTAATTGTCACTAATAGTGATTGGCTTTGGTTAATTTTGATTGAGTTTTGTCTAATTTGAATATTTTTTTAATTCAATAGGTCTAATTCTTCGGGATTTCCATTTAAAAAAAATCAGTGGCGTTAGCATTAGTGATCTACTGACTATGGACTATCGGCTTTACCGACTAGTCGCCGGCAAGTACTGATAATGCAATTTGAGATTGTTTAAGACCAGATTTGCTACTTTAATAAAAAGTATTACATATAGTAAGTACTGGCACTTTACTTATACATATTTCCCGTTTTCCGTACTATCATAAGTACCGTCTAGTTGTCGACTATAAAAGTGGCCTAATAGACTAAACATCTTTCGTTCGACTCGAAATGACGTGAATCAATGGCATGCTGGGTCGAGCAAAAACAGTACACGGTTGTAGGAGGTATTACATATAAAAAATGTTCTTGACGTTTACGTTTTTAGCTATTTGCCTACGGAACCCTATTTTAGTGAGTCATATTATAATTAGATACCTCGTAAAACTTTTTATAAACAAGTCCGCTATATAATCCATTGTCTTGGACCTCTTCGGGTTAATTTACATAGTCTTACCACTTATATAGGTCAATCAGTTCAGTTTCCAAGTTCCCATCCAGAGACCCACCCCGAACAAATTCTCAATTAATATACACTAAGTAATATTGAAATAATTAAATTCTGGAGCGAATCGTTTCGGATAATTTACTTTCGTGGACATAGATTTAAATGTACTAGATACCGCACTACGGGGTTTGCCACGGTGGCTGTGGTGGCCACAGTCACGAGTTACTGAGTTAGGGTGTTAGTCGACTGTGGAAATTGCCGTATATTTTTTGCAGCCTTGCATACTTGGATAATGCAGCTCTAAAATCCTTCCAAAACAGTGACAGTAAATAGAGTAACATTTAAAATAATATTCATATCATTCAACTCATCCAAAGATTGCCCTCGCTAAACAAAATATGTGTCGAAATGTCGAAAGCAGAAAAACATTGTTGTTTCTCTTACTGACACGAATTTTTACACTGTTTTGTTCTCTGTGTAATGAGTGCACGCACAACTTTCGGCAAGGACATTATTACCTATTCGTGCGCTCATTTTATAGTATGGGAGCCCATGATGCTAAATGGGGATTTACTCGAGCGTCGTGGGGACCTATTGGATTTTGAAGATTAGATGGTAAAAAGAAAAAAGGTTATATGATGTATACATAGAGTACTAAGCCTTTGAAGGGGCCATAGACGGGCTCCCCCTTTCGCCAATTTTTTGCCCTTTGACCAGTTAAACTGACCAGGTGCGCAGTAATAAGTTACCTTAGATTTCGTTGGTATCGTTTTGTGTCGCGAGACAGAGCTTTAGGAAAATAGTTAATTGTGATGTTTTAAAATGGGAAAGGCGATCTAGGACGACAAACTTGCGGAAACATAGTGTTTCCAGTCATTAATTATTATGTTTGTATTTTAACATAATCATCATATAACGTAAAATCCGTTGCGACAATAAAACGACAGAAAAATACAGTGGTACAGAGGCTACCACTAGACGTTTACCTCCCTCCCCGCCAAAAGTGACAGAAAAAATTGTTCGGTGATTTACACGCTACACGTCTCGTTTGGTATATACTCAAAGGATGTTTACCATTTCAGCGGTGGGGGGAGCGTCTACACTCTACTGGCTTTCAAAAATGTAAAAAAATTGTCACATGGAAATATTCGAGCGTGTCAGATATTGATAGTGTATTTGCCCCACGTGTCTCCGATGACGGAGGAATGGTGGGGCGAAACTTGGGTATGGAATAAAAAACATAAAAAAAATATTGATCGACAATGTATGAAAAGTATGATGACTACGAAAGAAGCGAAAGAGGTATGTCAGGATCGTAACAAATGGCTCGAGGTAGTGATTGTCTCTGCCTACTCCTCCTGGGATAAAAATGCGTGATGATAGATGTACCCATTTATATATTTGAACTTATCTATATGTCGGCGTCAATTGGAAGGTGTAAAATATAAGGTGTCTAGTGATATTATATCTATGTTCGTGAAGCGATTATACAACGCGACCTTGGGAGGCTTTTACTGTAACAAAGAGCTGGAAACTTTAGTTGACAGCTTTCCGCTAAGTAGGCGTTGTTCGTGTTCGTATTAAATTTAGATTCTAAATGTAGACAGTAGGCACCTGCTTGGTGCTTGGTGCCCGCGACTTCGCAACATTTTTGTTCTTTGAAAATATATGGGCGGGGGCGGGGGAGGTAAATTTTGTGAAAATTTTCTCGTGTCCTATACATATCCGTACAGCATTTTTTGATTTTGACTTTCATGTAATCTAGAAAGGAGTCGATAGTCTAATTGGTAGAGCGTTGTCTTAAAACCTTAGGCCCCGGGTTCAATTCCCATTTGTTCCAAAAAAAATGCTAAGCACTAATTTTCTTTAAGAATATGTGCTTTAATCGACTCCTCGTGATTCGGAGGGAACGAAAAGTCAGCGTCCGCAATACTTCTAAAAATAACAGATATTTACGTCTGTTAAAGTCTAGCTCCATTAAGTGCAGTAACAGGCTTGCCACCTGTTCCGTTCAATATGGACAACTGTCAAAACTAGACAAATACCTGATAAAAAAATGGAAAAGTGAAATTTATATTTTTTTTTATAAAAATTGGACACCACAATACAAGATTTGTTTGATACTTTGCAGTTTCATAGAGAAAGTATTTATTGTATATCTCAACCGTGCAAGCATGACGGTGTGGAATCTCACGTAGACAAAATCTCAGTTAGAAAGAGAAATATATAATTTTCCGTAGTGACAAAGCAGGACAATGAGTAGCGTTTGTCTTGCTTTATCTCTATGGTACAATATATCTTTCTCTTTCTAACCGAGATTTTATCTACGATTCTCTCTACAGTCTACACGGTCATGCTCGCGCGGCAACTCAAGTCTCAAGCTCTCAACCCATTCGTTGATCACATAATGATTCAACACTCGTATTAAATTACGGCATACTATGTAACAAAAGCGCCGACAATTAACTGTAATTAACATTTATCGTTTAACAGGCATCTATTTAATTAATAGTTCATACATATTAGGTGTTCATTGAAAAATATCGTATGTAAAAGGACGGTTACAATAGAGAACTATCTATCTATTATCACGCCTTTTATCCCAACAGGGGTGGGCACTGTGGGCAGAGACAATCGAATGCCATTTGCTACGATCCTGACATACCTTTTTCTTTTATATACATTTCATACAGGCTCGGTACGACATTGTGTGTACCTTTAATATTGCTTTCTATACTCAAACTAGGTACACCTAGATCGTCGTAGGAACACTAACAGCTAGGCTACCCCAGGCCATACATAGACGAAACTCAAATACATGTCTGCTTGTTACAGATGTCCCCACGCAGATGAGAGAGCTGGTCTCACGCGGGACTGTTCGCGGTGGCTGCCAGCTATGACACAGTCCTAAGGCAACTTCCTTTCTGAACGGGTATGTATACGCTTCATTCACGCTTGGTGGTTCTCATTGGGGTACGCATATTGGATGGAGCAACATTTCCACCAGCTGGTCTTAAGCGAAGTTGGTTTGTCGATGAAAGCGCGCGACAACATGTATTGAACATGGACCTATCATGTTTAGGAGCTGAGCATTAACAGTATAAGTGAATCAAGTCTGGGAAAAGTTAGCCCCAGCGAGTTTTCATGGTTAAGCCATGCCGTCTAAACCTTTAGAGATATAACAAAACGATGTAGGAAATAATTTTGTAAAATTAAATGGTCTACAAAAATGTCCGCGGTAGCATATATATCTAACTCCAATACATAAGTATATTTATATAAACGTATTTATGTAGATATTAATATTAAAAAAGAATCTTGCTAAATTACTAATCCCCCATCAATTATGACTATTAGAAGTTACATTGTTTTAAAATGTGTTAATTTTAGCAATGGTTCTCGGTAAGAGGTCGCTCGTCCGCCATACGTGTGGTACAGTTGGCGTCAAAATTATTTTTCTTATTTCTTTTGTAGATAATGGCGTATATCTATATATTTTGTTAGGTGGCGGCACTTATTTGTGAATGTGCTATAATAGTGTTAACAGATACAATCAATGTGATTTCAAATACTGCAGCCGTACCAGGATCGGTCTACCTTCCTCCGTGTTTCCTCATAACCTTGGGTGGAAAAAGCGTCTTCGTAGGCCGGTATCACAAAGTACAGAACTCTCCTTGGCTGAAAGAGGCATTATGAAGTCACAGCCAGCAGTAAAATAGTGAGGAAGTTTTACTTATTTTATAACTAGCCTTCCGCCCCCCGCTTCGCCCGTGAAGGCCGTATTAACTTTCATCCTCTATTATGGTCTTGAGTTCATATAAAAATTCCATAGAAACTCAGTTTTTCCCGAATTTTCCAGTTTTCCGGGCAACCTTTCCAATGTTTCATTCCCTAAAAACCTGTCGATGAATCGGTCTAGCCGTTCTTATTAAATTTTTATATAGATAGACGGTAAAGTCTTACAGCGTACATTGTATTTCCTACTATGTTTTTTTCTCTTCGCGGGTTGCCTTGCAGCTCCCGAAACCGTGTTATCAGTCTCAGGGTACCCAGCGGAAGACCAAAATGTTTTTAATGTTTAGATACATCCTGTCCTCTACAATATATGCCTATATGTATAGTGAATGCCAGCGATTTGTCTATATTGTGGCCCTCTTCTTCTTCTCAGTCGTAGTACTCTTGACAGAGCAGTCGTGGTCAATCATGGCGGTCCACAGCGCGACGCACAACCTTGTGCCATGTCTCTCGCCGAGGCCTGCCTTGCACAGTCATTCAAGGAGGTGTTAGTTAATGACTTTATTTGGTTGGTCCAGCGCAAGGGAGAACGTCCTCGCCATCGACTTTACCCTGCACAACTAGTTTCTCTATGGACTGCTCGTCTCGTCGCGTAACATGTCCCAAGAACCGAAGGATCCTAGATTGAACGACAGCCGACAATCTCTCCTTGACATGAAGTTCTTGAAGGACGGAAACATTTGTGCGGTGCTGGGTCCAAGATATACCCAGCATTTTTCTCCAGCACCACATTTCCAGTGCGTCTATTCTCTGTTGTTCCCTTTCCTTTACTGTCCACGTTTCCGCTCCGTATAAAAATATTGGGATTAACTAAGCGGGTCTTAGTAGCTTTTGTTAAGATTCGGTCCCTCCATATTTTAGACAGTCTATTGCTATAGCCACGCGCCGCTTGATCTCCTCTTCAGAGCGACTATGCGACTGAGAGAAATATAGGACCGTGGACCTATATTTCCGGTGTGTAAAAAAGCCATGGCATATTTTTGTCGGCGAGTGTACCAAGCTGTGTATTGTTTTTGCACATCTGTGGGGCCGCGACAGCTGGACAAGCATAATGTTTAGTTTAACTATTTGGCTTCCTTTATTATTTCACAACTGACCCTAATTTTTTTTAATTAACCTGTAGCTTGCTGACATACTGTTCGAATTACTGTTCAGTTCGCAGAAATTATGTGTTTACTGCGCGATTGTTTTGAATGTTGTGCGTCATTTGTAGTCATCATCGATGGATGTCGAGTCATTTATTAATTTTATTATAAAAAAGCTCGGGATTCATAAAAAATACCCTTGCCGTTGCTGCTCAATGGTATCCACGTAACGGTTGATTGAACGGATTTTGATGAAATTTTATTCAAAGCTACGAATAAGAAACACGTATACAATGGCATTCTTTATTTTTACTTTTGCCTTTGGTTCCTAGACGATTCGGTAGGTAAAGTAAAAACTAAGGTATTTTTCACTCTTATGTCTGTCTGTCTGTCACACTCACAGCTTATTTTCTCCGAATCTACTGGACTAGACGAAAAAGTTGTACATAATTATATACTTTGGTGATCTAATCACGGACGTATATCGTAAATAATCGAATTTCGATTTTAAGCGAAATTTTTGGGGAAAAGTAAAAAAAATATTTTTTTCCGAATGAATCACGTGACATCAAACGAAAGTGCTCGTTAAAAGAAATACAAATGTATTTCTTCTTTTATAAGAATAAACTAAATATTATAATATTTACATATATTATACATACTAACAAATTAATACGGTCGGTCACCCATCCTTAAAGTAACCTTGTTTTATGTAGCTTAACTTTATCGTTATCGTTTTCCAGGTGTGAGCGGTAAGGTAATGATGGTGATGTCCGGCCCCAACGACGAGTACTCCCCGCCGAGCCTCTCCAAGCTGCTGCATGCGTTGCCCCACGTCAATGTGACGCTGCATCGAGTCAACGCCACTTTCGATCCGCGGTCTGCTATTTACTTGGAGGTGAGGCCACAGAATATAAACACTAACTTACAGAAGACTCTCTTTGTGCATTTATTTGAAATTCTGATGAAAATATACCTCTACAAAACGATGCGATGGTCACGTGCAAGTTCGAGTACTTAAGGCTCCTATACTGGGATTTTTTCTGGGATAAACTTTTCCCAATTTCTCTGTAAGTAATCCACCTGTGTCACTATAATTTAGCATATAGTTACTTATTGAATATATCTAAGTGAAATAGCTATTATTTTTTCAATGAGTTTTATTGAATAGTAAATATGGGTGGTTTAACTTTGCCCCTGCTGTCTCTTTCATAATCTATCACAAAACTCTAATTTCTTTTTAAAAGCGCTGTTATACCATTACCCTTCAATTATATATATCGAATTTTTTGGTAGCTTATTGAAAATTTAAAATAATAATTATTTTATTATTTTTGCCAAATTAAAAAATCATAAAATATTTTTTTTATGAATTTTCAATAAGCTACAAAAAGAAGCGATATATATAATTGAAGAATAATGGTATAAGAGCGCTTTAAAAAAATTTAGAGTTTTGTGATAGATTATGAAAGAGACAGTAGGGGCAGAATAATCCTTTATTCTACCACCCATATTTCCTATTAAATAAAACGAATTGAAAAAATAAAGATATAGAAAAAATATATGCTAAATTACAGTGACACAGGTGGAGTATTTACAGAGAAATTGGGAATAGTAATATCTCCATACAAATTATGGATATAGGGCCCGTGTTTTGTTTCGGGGTGTGTATTATTCCTACTGAGTGGGAAAGCGGGGGGTGAGTGGGGCTGAAGTATTATTTTTGACTTTTCTTTTTAAATAAGAGTTTATGTAAAATAGGTTAAAAATGGTTAATTATTATGTTAAATTGTTTATATCTTCTATCTATATCGTAAAGTCTCTATTACAAAATCGAATTATACTTCATATTATTTACACTCGTCTGTAATATGTCAAACTTCGATACTGTAAAGTGTAATTTATTATAGTACCAAAGTTTTCATACAAAAATATCGTAATGTTTTGTTTTTTTTAAATGCAGAAAGGGCAGAGGATTTTTTTTTATACAGCCACATTAAACTCTATGAAAATATCGACACGCGCATGTCCGAGTTACTTGACAGTTAACGCGCATGCGCACTAATGCACAGTAGGTACTTAGGTAGGTAACCGCAGTTAACCGCCAATTTGTCGATTAAGAAAAATATCTTGGTTCAATTTGTTTTGTACTATTGCATGGGATTAGATAAAGTAGTGTATCAACGGGCACATAACTTGGAATTAAAACACTCGTGGATGCTATTAAAAAAATCTACTTGGGTTTTAATTACCCCTATTATGATCCCGTATCATAAACTACTATATTATAACAACATATTTACCAAATAAGACGTAAAAAAATACACTTTAGGTAATTCGTGAAAATTTGAGAAAAGGCAAGGCTAAGACCAACATTGTTGTATTGTTATTTTTTATTTGTTCTAAATAATACCACAACAGAACTGGCCACTCGTTAGGTATAACCTCACAAATACCATCGGCTAAAAGAGGGAGACTTGGTCTTCCGCTGGGTACCCTGGGACCGTAACACGGTTTTGGGAAATCCGTGAAGAAAAAAAAACAACCTAATTTAATGTGAAATTTTCACAATTTCAGAGTCTCGGTATACTGGGCTCGGTGCCGGGCGCTTGGCTCATCTTCACATTGCTGGTGTTGCTCATATACCTGCTGACGAGATGTTGCGACAGAAAACAGCGGCCGCCGAAGAGTATCACAGCACTCAAGGTAATCCATACTAATATTATAAATGCGAAAGTAAAAACTAGGTTCACGAGTGTTAAACATGGAGCTATCATGTTTAGGAGCTGAGCATTAACAGTATACGTGAATCAAGCCGGGGAAAAAGTTACCCCAGCGAGTTTTCATGGCGTTTGCTGTCTAATACGTCAGAGATATAACAAAATTATATAACAAAACTATAACACTCTTATTAATAAACTCGAAGTAGCGACGTAGTAAGTAAACTATGTTCCGTCTCCGTCTATCATAATGAATTGCACATTTGTTAGACGGAGACGAAATACAGTTTAGTTACTACGTCGCTACTTCAAGTTTATTAATAAGAGTGTAATAGTTTTAAGCGTATTTGAGTTGTGTAAATGTGAGTTGAGAGTCGGGAGGAGCGCTTGATGGCATGCTCGTGACTACTGCTAAATTGTATAAATTGTTGTTACAGTAGGTATTCAAATTGTTGTAAACCCATATTATTATTTTTATTACATTTATTATATTATTATTCTTCTTTAATTGTGGCTCCACCAATGTTAATCGATGATTTGCCTATTATATCCTTTAGTTTCAGTTTCAATATGCCGATTAATCGGTATCTAAGAAGACCCCACCGACTGTGAAATGTCTTATTAATCACAGACTAATCCCAACTATACAGCGCGGGCGGGATTCAACCGGATTCCTGATCAATGTCACGACGCCACGACGGAACGCGTGCGTCGATCGCCATGATATGACGTAGAATCATTATTGAGGCCATAATATTGACTTTGTCACATCATCAAGTAATTCCCACATAATAAATTCCACAATAGCTTGTTTACATATGGTATTAAAATATTTGTATTCCAGTAAAGTCAATAAAATAACGCTATCATTCTAAGTAGATTTTTTCCAACCTTTTTTTTGCAAGGAAATAACAAATATACATCAAAATGTATAAGAAAATCTTGTCTAAAAATCGGAATGTGATTAACTGGCATTAAAACAGCAGCAGCAGAATTATTCTGATTCACTTCTAAACACTTCTTACGACAAATCTCAGCGCTCTATTTACTTGACATGATTACTTCTTGATCTTTATAGGAGCGACGCAGCGAGAATTGGCTAGTTAACGTTACTGTAAACATTATCCTAATAGCACACACTTCCCACATTCCATATTAGAAACAAGTGTTGATATTAAACATGTTTAATGGACTTGGCCGTCATAAAAAACACTTATTCTGTGCCATTCTGTAATAATTCCAATCGATTGACGTTTGGAATTATTGCAATCAATATGGCGTCAGTTGTAATTTTTGACAGATTGTTATTCTCAGTGACAGTCTATTGGAATTATCAATTGGAATTTTATTTCAATTATTGGAATTTCTGACAACAGCGTTTTGTGCATTGTATTCATTGCAATTTTGTATAAACTTTAAGATTTTATATTTAATATGGCCCAATAATAAGCAGCTTAGTTTTAATATAAATACTTTAGAGAAGAATTAAGCTAAATACACATATTCAAATATTTAAAATTAATTATAAGAAGAATAATATATAAAATTCTAACATTTTTTCACACAAAAATATATAAATACATATTAGCATAATAATAATATAGAATATAACAAATTTAAAAAAAACAAAGGATTTTAATGAAAATTGGAGGATAAATAATTTATGTACGCATTTTTATCTCAGAAAAGAGGACAAGGGATTACTTCTTTTATTTTGTTCTATTTCCATGTTGGTGACACCGCAGGCAAAAGCTAGTATCTATTCCTCTTTGTAACGTCGTACCTGTGGCTTTTTGTTTACGCAGGTATAAAAACTTGTCCCTTTCACAGCATAATAAACTAAAGAGTTGGCTAAAAAGACTAGCATCTAAGCCATTAAAACAAAATAATGCAATGGCGTGAAGTTGGCGCTTGGGATTTTGCGACAACAAGGCAATAGCTCTTTCAGAATAACTAAATCAGACATTGGATAAGGATTGCATTGCTTAAAAACAGCAATTATTGTAATTGAAATTATTGCAATAGTGTTGGAATTTTTCAGAATAGCAGCCAATGCCTCCACAAGATCACAAACGTCTTAAAATAACTTGATACGCATTCCCTTCGTTCGTTATTTGATTTACATGTGTGGATCACATATTTCTTGCGCCCCTCTCTCTAACGATCGATACTAATATTAATGTAAAAAAACGGATTGACGTGATTTTTTGCACATAATGTATTTGGTTGGAGGGCCAATGAAATATCTTAGTGCAGTGCATCAAAGATAGGATTTATTCTGCGCACTATTTCTACGCGGGTGGAGCATAACAAAGACTAATATAGGTTTAAAACTACATACAGTGTACGCTCTTTATAGCGAAACTGAAGGGACCGTGCAATTTCTCGTTATTTAGAATGATGAATAAAACAAGAGCCATGGTATTATTAAAAAAAAGGAAAGGTATTAAAAAACGGGGTTGTTCATAATAAAACGTTTGTCGTCGGTGGTCGAGTGGGTAAAACGTCGCTGAAAAGTCGCTGGTTTGACCCCCACATCCGACCAATGTACCAATGGGTTTTTATAATAAAAAATCTATGTACATTATCCGACAAACCGTACAAAGAGGCTTTTCCATCTACGTATGGATACAATACAATTGAGTATAGCAGCAAAAAATCTTCGGCTAAGTGAGGAATACTTTGTCTTCAGCTGGGTACCCTGGGGCCGGCAACGGTTCCCCTCGGGAGCTGTAAGAGGCAACCCGTGAAGATTTTTTTAAACAAAAGGTTAATATCATAGGGCACCGAACTTTCTGGGATATTCCTCTTGACGATTTAAATTGAACAGTTTAACATGACCGTTTCAGATAACCCTGATGATATTGTCCGTGTTGTGTTGCGGCGCCATCGGTGTGGGTCTGTTCGGTAACGATGACCTACACAACGCCATGCTGCAGAGCATCCAGGCGGGGAACCAGCTGGCCACCCTGGTCAACACTGTCAAGAATCAGGTAAAAGTACAGTAAAAACTCTCTATAACGACACTGTATTGTTATATTGATGACGGCAGTTTGTTACCTCAGCAGACCTGGTCAGTACAATTAAAACTTTCTGCGCCTTATCATAAGGCTTAAATTGGTCTAATTAAATAAATCAATTAGAAAATCTGTATATTTCTATAGACACGCAAAATCTCAAGTAGGTCAAATAGATTTTAAGTTAGGTATGTGGGGTACGAAACTGGCCCGAAATGGCCGGTGCGCTTTTTAACCGATTTCAAAAAAGGAGGAGTAGGTTCTCAGTTCGTCGGAATATTTTTTTTATGTATGTTCCTTGAAGACGTCTGACCGATTTGGAATTTTTTTTTTGTTTGAAAGGTTATACTTACCAGATGGTCCCCCATAGTCATTAGGTCAGGATCTGATGATGGGATCCTGGAGAAATCGAGAACTCTTCAAATTTTATAGGTACACTTGAAGCGATTTGTGTTTTTTTTATATAGTGACTTGTGCATTTGCTTTCGGGGAGCACACTTTTCAGTGCATCATTTTTTAAATCGGTACATTTTTTAAAAGGCAAATTATCCTTTGCGAAGTTGGCTGACACTCTGAGTTATTTAATAGGTATTTTTGTGTTATTTCTAATGCTTACAGTACTAACTTCTCAAAAAATAATTTCAGTCCACGATCCTGGAGATGGCGCTCGGCTCGAACGCGATGAAGGACTTCGCGAGACTGGGGGATGTCCTCGACATGCCGATCGCCAATCAGACCGCACTCGGTGTACTCATAAGTGCGTTGGACTCGTTGCGTGACAACGCGTCGACCGCTGTCCGCGCCGCTGACAACTTGAGGAAGCCTCTGGCTAGTCTCAATTTGGACGTTTTCATGAAGGTAACAAGGACTACCTCTATAATAAGTCTGATTTGAAAAAATTTTTTTTGCGTTTACGCTACGATCCAAAGGTAACAAAATGTTGCCGCTTGGTGAATAGTAGACTGTATAAATAATACGTATATAAGGAAGCAATTAAGATTTAAGTAAAGTTCCAATATGCTAGTACAAATGTTTACTTGGCGAAGTCTAGAATAGAAAGGTGTCAATTTTATATAAAAACATATCAGAAGTTGTAAAAATAGAATAATACAAAAATTAAAATGAAATTTTGGGGCATCGATCGACGAGTGGGTAAAAACGTCGGCAACTGAGATTTTTGTGGGTTTTTTATAATAATAATCTGTGTACATTATCCGACAAACTGTACAAAGAGGCTTTTCCATCTACATACCTCAACAGAGCTGGCCACTCGTTAGGTATAGCCTCAAACAATCTTCGGCTAAGCGAGAAATATTTCGATTTACCCTGGGGCCAGCAACGGTTCCCGGGAGCTGTAAGGATAACGTATACAAGGAGGTCTCCAACATCAGTTACCATAAACATAAATCAATCAAAATTATTATATATATTTTCCAGCGAATGTGGGTGTGGGAGACTTGGCGCTGGGTCGGCGGCATGTCAGGCTGGTGTTGTGGCGGTGTTGTGTGCGTCGCGTTATTAGCGGCGGCCGCGAGACGGTCGCGTCGAGCGCTCCTCCTGCTGTCTGTATGTGGATTTGATTTTGTGACCCACTCATAAGCTAAAACCTTCTACTCTAAGGCCACTACTATAGTCTATTCAATATATGACGGTATGGCTGACGTTCATGGAAAGTTACCTGTTACGTTTCGTAAAATTGTGATTGATATTCCTATTGAATTGTTAAACTTTTCACTATTGGAAAATCGTTACATTATAAAGTGTGGTGGACAAAAGGTATCATAGGAATACACTCACGATTTTTCGGCAGTCGCTGGATTTTGGTTTTGTGCAACTTTCTCAACGTCTTTGCGTCTTTCACCGACATTTTTGTGCCGACTCGCCGAATGCAGACAACCCACGGGGGGTATTTTTCTGTCGTTTTATTGTCGCAACGGATTTTACGTTATATGATGATTATGTTAAAATACAAACATAATAATTATAATTAATGATTGGAAACACTAAGTTTGACGGCCTAGATCGCCTTTCCCGTTTAAAACATCACAATTAACAATTTTCCTAGAGCTCTGTCTCGCGATACAAAACGATACCAACGAAATCTAAGGTAACTTATTACTGCGCACCTGGTCAGTATAACTGGTCAAAGGGGAAAAAAAAGGGGAAAAAAGGGGGAGTCCGTCTATGGCCCCTCCATAGGCTTAGTACTCTGTGAGACAACCGGCTGCCATTGTGTACGTGTCCTATTTGAGTTTGTTACTTGGCTAAAATTGTAACCATTATCTGTTTCCAGGTGGGCGCACTAGGCGCTCTGGTGGCGTGCTGGGTGGCCGCCGCGTTGTTGCTCGTGGTGGCTGTGGCCATGTCGGACGCGTGTCAGGACCCCGCCGCGGCGATAGCGCACAACGTGCCGCACACTATGGCACCCGACGTAAGATATTATTCTTATTTTAAAAAACCGGCCAAGTGCGAGTCGGACTCTCGCACGAAGGTTCCGTACCATTATCTATAAAAACGGCAAAAAAATCACGTTTGTTGTATGGGAGCCCCCTTAAATATTTATTTTTTCTGTTTTTTAGTATTTGTTGTTATAGCGGCAACAGAAATACATCATCTGTGAAAATTTCAACTATCTAACTATCACGGTTCATGAGATACCAGTATCTACAGCCTGGTGACAGACGGACAGACAGACAAACAGACGGACGGACAGCGGAGTCTTAGTAATAGGGTTTCCTTTTTTACCCTTTGGGTACGGAACCCTAAAAACTAGGGAACTGTCCCGGCTTTGCCCGTCGACATTTTGATAGAACTTCTCACCTGATCCCGATAACACAGCGATATATGGACAATTGTAGATGATGTGTATCCAGTATATAACCGATATTTACATACCCTGAGACCATTCAGTCCACTGTCTTGATTCGTGCGTTGCGTAACCACTGCAGCAGGGCTGACATCTCGGCATAATACTGTATCGATGTCATTTGTCACGTGATCCCTAGAAAATGTGTCTACTTTGACGTTTGACCTTAAGGTATATTTTGTTTTGATTCCACGCCACGTCACACCTTTGTGAATAACGCACGCGCCCGCCAAGACGTGATGGAGAATCCAGTTTAATCCTGTCCGTGCTGTGATGGTTGTGATTAGGCGACGACTAATAAGACATATCACGGTCGGCGGTATTATCTTAAATACCGATTAATCGGCTATAAACACTATAAAGGCTATAATACTTGACATTGGCAAATCACCGATGAACATTGGTGGAGCCATAATAAAATATATTTTGGTGTATGTTTGAATGTAGCATATATTTTTTTCAAATCCGATTGTTAGTTCCAGAGATTACGTAGATTACAGAGATTAGTAATAGATGTCTGTGCCACATCTATCTCACTTGCTCTTGTGAATACTAATACTTACGTACGAGGAAAATAAAATATATCAAGCACACCGTTTTCACTTTTTAGAACAACCTGGGGCACAATGAAAAATTACTTAAATCCTACATAAAAAATTATTATAAATAAAATGAATCATTCTTTTTATTATAAGCGGGATAAATAAACGTTAAATGTGCAAATGTTTTCAATACAATCATATTTTTTAAAGCATTTTCGATAAAGCGAAAAAAAAAAAATCTCTCCGAATTTTGCCGCCCCTGGAAATTTGCCGCCATGGGCACTGGCTCCTGTGGCCCCTAGTGTAAATCCAAGCCAAGAAAAAGTATCTTCTGGTGTATTTAAAAAGACGGCAGCCAAGTGTGTTCAATTGCACACTCGTTATTAATCGGCCACTTTCTTCCCTTGGTCAGCAATCTACTGTATTATTGTTTGTTATTATAATCGTCTATCTCCAGATGGTCCACTACTACTTGTCATGCCGCGTGTCCCGCGAGAACGCGCTCACGGCCGAGCTGAGGAACGCTCAGCGAGCTGTGCAGGCCGTGCGGCAGGCGCTCGCGGTGCTGTCACGTAGCGCCCCGGAGTACTTCCACGATCCAGGTACGTGGCAATCTGGTTACAGTGTACACATTTAGCTAGTACGGTATAATATCGTTTTATAATAATAATATGAATACATATTAGATTGGTTGATTCAAGAGTAAGGTTTACGAGTATTGAACATGGACTTATCATGTTTAGGAGCTGAGCATTAACAGTAGGTATTAGTGAATCTAGTCGGGTGAAAAGTTCGTGGTTTAGAATTGTTTTAAACTGATATTAAACCCGGGCAAAGTCAGGGGCGGGCCTCTAATAAGTTTTTAATAAAAAAAAGCTGGTTAGAGTAAATTGCAGTGGTTGCATATGTTGAACGTGAAACTCGAGGACCCGAATACTATCCACACTTGCGCCAAAAATTAATATAAATATAAACCATATCTATCATCACGCCTTTTATCCCAAGAGGGGTAGGCAGAGACAATCGAATGCCATTTGTTACGATCCTGACATCTCTTTCGCTTCTTTTATATTCATCATACCTTTCATATATGCTCGGCGATTGTGTGTACTTTTATTATTGCCTTCGATTAAAACATTTGTTATATGTTCAATAAAAGTACACCTAGGCCGTCCTTTGCAAGCATATTTCCTTTCACTTCAGCCGTATAAACCTTTATAGTCAATCTTTCATCCTTCATTCTTTCAACGTGTCCAAACCATAGTAAACTATTTTTCTTCATTTTAGTCACAACATCATCTTTCACTCCGTATTCTGCTCTAATGACATCGTTTCGGACGCGGTCTTCATGTGACAAAATAAATAAATATTTGTTTCCATTATATTTTGCAGGCCTACAACCAGCATTAGGGTCCCTGAGTGCGGGCACTGGCGAGGCGGAGCGCGCGTCGGTGTCGCTGAGCGGCGCTCTCGAGTGTCGTGTGGCTCGTGCTGCGTTCGTGACGGGGGCGCGGGCGGCCTGCGACGCTGGCTTACAGGTACAGTCGACTATAGTGAAATGTGACCCATATTAAGACGAGGAACGACTCAGAAATTTTTAATCATAAGCCACGCCCTAAACTCGTGGTTCGGGCGCATGAGTGGTTCGGGCGCATCGATCACGTCATGCAAGAAAACGACGGCGCTTTGTCCGTTCTTGCTGCAGAAGTGAGAAGGGCATAATGTATCGCTTCTCGGAATAAATGACGTAAGCGGCACATTACAAATAAATAATTTATTAAATTAAATAAAAAATCTTCTTAATCAATACTGGGTACTGAAATTACCTACAGATTCGTGTATAAAATTTAAACGTAAATCCCTTCAGAGTATGGTCGTATGACTAAAAAGGTGTTTTGAAGAGGTGATTTCAAAAATTTAAGTTATCGAGAAAATTTTCACCAATCATGTTTTAATCCTACACAATACTAGATAAAATCCTCTAGTTTTCAATGCCCAAATTGTATGTTCATAGCATTCGTAAAATTCGAGAATTTCAGTTCAGAAATCAACCAAAATTATTCGTTCCTCCCCTTAAACGGAACAGAT
Organism: Nemapogon koenigi; assembly: GCA_963924495.1. Classification (NCBI taxonomy): domain Eukaryota; kingdom Metazoa; phylum Arthropoda; class Insecta; order Lepidoptera; family Tineidae; genus Nemapogon; species Nemapogon koenigi. The sequence goes on from OZ004643.1 coordinate 1,111,554, forward strand.
ATTATAACAACCGTCTTTGTATCTTCTTAAATAATATTTGTTAACAAACGAAATATGATCTTCCAGGCACTGACCCTGCAGCTCCTAGCGGCGGCTGTTGCTGGACTTCTGTTCACGGCCATCGTGCTAGTCGACTCTCATGCTTGGATCTACATCAATACTAAGTAATATTTTATTCTTTTCTTTTACGTCTAGAAGTTGATACGTAGCGTAATATGTTCTAATCGACGGACTACTCAAAATATGGTAATTTTTATTTAACTATTTTTAAATGACAACTGTGTAACATTAGCATTTCTCTATCGTGATAATGTCAACACCAAAAATGTCGAATACGGGTTGTCTGTTACGTTTTAATCTGGACTAATTTTTATAACTTCTTAGCATGAAAGGATATAACGTTGCCAATAGAAATCGAAAGACCGATAAACAAAGCTCATTCTTCTTCTTATTTTATAATAAATGGCTCCATCAATGTTAATCTATAATTTGCCAATGTCAAGTATTATAGCCTCTAGTCTATAGTGTCAGAATTGTGCTCTTTTAAATTCTAATTAAATGTTTCTTAAAATATTTCATTAACACTTTAACACTCTATATTTCAGACGCAGCGGCACTGGCGAGGAACAAGCGCCATTCATATCGTCGGGCGCGAGTAGTGGCGTGTCGAGCGGCACTCGTACCCTGCCGCGCCCCGCCCCCTTCCCTAACGGCAAGCCTCCGTCGTACAGCGCGGCTGTGCAGCTGATGGACTTGGCTGATAGAGACCGAGATCGACCTAGGTATGCATCTGTTTATTTGTCGGTTTAGGGTTAGCGCCCACCAGAGTATAATGTAAAGGTATTTTTTTTTATTTTAAACTAGCTTTCATAGAAAGAAGCACTTGCAGTATTTTACCAATTTACCAGGCAACTTTCCAGTTTTGCTTTCCCTAAAAACTTGATTCGGACTATGACGAACATTTACAAAAATAATAATTAATGCGCTCACCAACGAACAGCATTTCGTTTTTATTTGTAATTGATTGGAATATTTTATATCAATCAATATAACAGTAGTTAATAATTTATATTACATAGGTATAGGTTACTGTTACTGCTTAGAAAAAAAAAGACATTTGAATTGGTTACCAAAATCTTTAAAATAATGATATGAAAACACCTAAAAACCTACCGAATTAGATAACAAATTGAATTTAAAGTGTATTGAATAATTGATGTAATGATTACCAACACTGTTTGTGTGCACTAGCCCTTATTCATAAACGTAGTTGAATGAACAACAGTTGTATAGTTATAATAATGTTTTGTCTCCCTGTAACAAATCTGTCATTCTATATGATAGAGGGAGACAATACATTGTCTAACTAAACTTGTTTATTAATAATAGCCCTTTATTTTCTATCGTCTTCCATTATAGAATGTAAATTTTACGATGCTGCTTAAGTAAATATGTATAATAAAAAACAAATCTTGTTTTTAAATCCATACGAATAAAATATAACATTTAATTTACATATATACATAATTTTTATTTAGATATATATATAATTTAAAATATCGCTATTGAAATGGTATTTAGACTGAAAGTTAATTATTTATGCAGTTCGCTATAATCCGGTATGTCAAGTTATTTTTAAAAAGTTTAAAAGATTATATTTAAAAGATTGCTATTTGAATAGTTTTGTTTTCTATGCAGTATTTTTTTTATAATAAATTTTTGAAGTTCTGCTGACAGACGCCATAGTGACGTCATAATTTAGGTAAAGGAGCTTTTCTGTCCCGTGGTACTACTCGATTGTGATAAAAGTAGTACAACGGCCTTTAACGTGCAAAACAGCTGAGTTGACAAATATTGCGGAATGGCTCTGTCTGTCGGCAAAACTTAAAAAATGTGTTATATAAAAACTACTGAATAGAAAACAAAAATATTCAAATTAGTTTCTTAAAATAGCTTAATCTTTGTAAGAAAAGTATAAAAAACGAACTTACCTTGGTAGATAAATTTTTAATGGACATACCGCGCGGCGTTTTTGCCCAATTTGCTCAAAAACTGTTTGACCAATCGCATCAACGTCGCGCGTATTAACAGCAAGACTCTTCCATACAGCGCCGCTGTGCAGCTTATGGACTTTGGTGAGCGGGAACGGGAGCGTCCTAGGTACTCATTTGTGTATTAACTAATGTTTAATTGGGTAGATTTAAGTGGCCTGGGATTTAAGTTAGCATGCATGAGACACGCGATGTATCGTGACGATTTGATCGTTTTCACCAGACGCAAAACGACAAATCGTCAAATAGTTTTCTATATACCACTAGCTTACTGGAGCCCATATATTAACTGACTGATTATGGTCTTGAGCTCATACAAAAATCCTATTTTTCTTTCCCTAAAAACCTTATTCAGACTATTACGAACGTTAAAAAAACAATTTAGTCAAAGCGGTCCACCCGTTCTAAAATGATGCGCTTACCAACCAACAGCATTTAATTTTTATTAATATCGATAGATTATTCCGTTCTACTTAAAAAAAAAATTGGGTTGGGGTTCTTTTTTATTTGGGTAAAAGGTATACACAATGCCAATAACATGTTAGTTAGAATGCTTTAGTAAAAAAATCTTCTAAAACAGTCTATTTTTGTTTCCATATATTATTAGATTAAAATTGTCTATATAAACACCTATAATAATTAAAATTAGAAATAATACTTCTTCCAAACACCCTCCCTGTGGCATGGTACCCAAAATACTGCCATGCGAGCTTGATGCATGTAGAAGGAAGCTCAGGTTACGTAGACAAAATCTCAGTTAGAAAGAGAAATTATCTTTTTCTCTTTCTAACTGAGATTTTGTCACGCTCACACTGCTGATCATTTGAGCGAGGAAAGTATATATTGTTAAATCCCCCTCCGTGGCTTTTCTTATGTAGGTTAAGCATAATATTTAGATAGGTTTGCCCCTCCCCCCAATCTGTCATGGCTGTCACTTTCTACACGTTACGTTATACATTTTCAGATCTCGCATGTCCGGCAGCGCTACGCTGGGTCGCGGTGCGGGCGGTGCGGGCGCGGGCGCTGGCGGTGTGACGGGCGGCGCGGCTCTGTCAGGGTCGCACACGCTGGGCCGCGCGCCCCACAACACAAAGTACGCGACCCTGAGCAAGCAGTGCAAGACGCTCGAGAGTAACGACTTCTACTGAGACAGGCCGGGCGGTGGGGGCGGTGGGGGCGGCGGGGGCGGTGGTGGTGTGCAGAACGGTCAGTAACTCATCTTTATCTCCTATTATACCCCCTTATAGACTATAGTCCTTCCCTAGGGTTCAAGATTTCTCCGTATTACATTTCATCAAAATCGGATCAGTGGTTCAGCGGTGCAAGCGTAACAGACAGACAGAGTTACTTTCGCATTTATAATTCATGTATACATAATAAAATTAATGGTTTACTTACATTTGCGTGATCTTTCACAAGAAAATCCAAAAACACAATGTGAAACTGAACTTTACAAGGTGTTCATTCGCGAACGAAACCAAGGCATATATAAATCAGTTCATTGGGATTGTAATAAAACGATTTTCAACTCTATTCAATATGTTTTATTATTCAAAATTCCGTAAATTATGACTGAAGGGGCACATATCTGTGCGTATGCAAATACTCGCACCAAATAAGTCGAGTTGAAAAACATCACGTGGTTAGACTGCCCTTCATACGATTTGTTTGTATAGGCGTCCTTCTCCACTCTAGCGCTCAATCTGACCTAACTTATTTACAGCGCACTATATCTACTTAAACCATGATCCAGCGATTAGAGGTAAATAACAGTTCCATCTTCGGAAAAACTGGATTTTTGTATGTACAAGTACGTTGATGTTGTTGTTATCAAGAAAAAACCATCTTGCACCACCGCAATGGTCACTTTTACAGAATCTAGGCCTGTAAATTACACCATTTCGAGGGAATTAAATCCCCGAGTAGGTATTGCAATTTGGCATGGCTATTCGTTGGTACCAACAGTATATCATGCTAAAAGTTCTGGTATATGAGGGGTGAGCGCGGGTTCTAACTATCAATCTTAAAAGTCAATATGAGGTATCAGAGAATGAAAAAAATCACAAAAGAGCTCGAAACAGGGGAGTTAGCACAGATTTTGACAGCGACACTTTCGTTTCGGTCGAATGGCCTTGAACAGGCCAAAACGTTCATGTCCAACAAGGACCGGCCAGAGATAGCCCGGGGCCGAGAGGTCCGGCCCAACAATGTGCGGGCAAATTCCGTGTACTTGTCTTTGTCCGGCCAAGCAAATTGCTCGGCATTCTTGTGCAGGACATACCCGGTCCGAGAATGTCCGGCCCAACAATGTGCGGGCAAATTCTGTGTACTTGTCTTTGCCCGGCATAGCAAATTTGCACGCACATTGTTGGGCCGGACCTCTCGGCCCCGGGCTATCTCTGGCCGGTCCTTGTTGGACATGAACGTTTTGGCCTGTTCAAGGCCATTCGACCGAAACGAAAGTGTCGCTGTCAAAATGTATGCTAACTCGGCAGGTTTGTGTATTTGTAGTTTACTAGATATACATACCAGTATAATATAATAAAATTCTTAACAATATGATGAATTTACTGTTTAGTTAAATAAGTTTCATTGCCATTATTCCAGGTCAAACGCAAGCGCAAAGGCAGAGCCTTAACAGGTTCGATCCTAAATACGCTTCGTTCGGCCCGCGCGCCCCGCGTCTTCGCCCCGCCGCCCCGCAAGCACCGCTCGCCACCTTCGCGCCCGAGCCGCCGCGACTACCGCAACCGACACCGGATAAGTACGCCACGGTGCGGCCGCAGAAACGTGCGGCGGAACAGCAACCGCTCTCCGCTGCGGCTCTCGAGTACCGCTCGCTGCAGCGGCCGCGCCGACAGCAAACGCACCAGCAACCGCATCAACAAACGCATCAACAAACGCACCAGCAGAATCGACGTCGCCCGCCGCCGCACGATCAGAGAGATTTGTATGCGGTGACTGAGCTTTGATCGGATGAAAAAATGACGTCATTTTAAATACTAAGTCAAGTTGCTCATACAATTTAAATTGATGTATACAATATCTTTGTCGCATTTTGACTTCTGAAAGGCAAAATGGTATGCATTCCTTCAGAGTAAGGCCCTTAATTTTGGGCTAAAAAGAGTTGCGTCTTCCTATCATATCGGGCCTATCAATATATTGTGTATAACGCTGCTAGCACTATCGCCGCCCGTAATCGGAACTTACTCTAAATATTTCATATTTCAATAGTCAGTTTAAATTGTGTGCTGTTCATAATGTATGGATTGGGTTTTCATCCACCTTCATACTTCACGTGCAAAATCGACGCCATTTTAAAAAGCTTAAGGTTTCTTTAGAAATCTTCATTTGTGACTTGGATGTGTGTTATTCGAAATTTTAGAAACGATATGAATGAATGCACTCATTTTTAACTATGCTAATGTATCATAGTGTTAAAGAGTGTGTTTGGATTTTTTTATAAATAAATAAAATAAAACGCGAAGTGAATATTGACAAGACAAAGTGTGCTCAAAATGTGTATTTGTAATATTTATAAATAGTTAAATAATGTAGTTTAAGCGTTCTAACTGGAAATGACTGATTTTATTTATCGTTTTCGACTATTCTTTTAAATTCTTTTTGTAAAATGTTGCACAATTTTTCTAACAATGTAACTAAAAATACTACTTTATTAGTAATATTTTAAGTAGTTTTTAAGGACATCGGGCCTCATATAGTAAGTTTTTTAAATGTTGTTTTTACTCTAAAGCCGTGATTTTTTTTAAATTTTGAGAATTTGAGCATGATCACTGATGTGTCCATAAACGGCTGTGGTAATAATAATTGTTTGTGATGACTTTTATTCATTTTACCAAATCATTCTTGTAAGTAAACTTTGATTTTATTGTCGTTATTTTTGATGATAACCCGTTGCATTTGGTCATGAATTTTTATAAGAAGTGCTTTTTTCAAGTAGATCTTAAAGCCTAAATGGAAATCTAGAACATTGATTCTTTATTAAAATAATTTTGTACATATTGTAAGATATTTACGTGCATATACAATTTTCTTTGAGTGTCATAAATTATGTAGCATATTTTGGTCAAAATTTTTGGAATCTCTTAATTTTTTTTTAAATCTCAGCTCAAATTAGCATGGACCTAAATGTACATAGTTACTTGTAATCGGCACTATTGTTAAATTTATAATTTAAATATGAATATTTATTGTATTTTGTGAATTAATATAAGCATTCCAGGGCACGGGCCCGATTAACACTTGCATCAATGGCCGCCAACATATGTAACTGCCATTCGATGACTAAAATATGTCATACATTTTGGTAAAGTAGATGTTCTTGTAATAACAACACACCAATTATTCTATTTAAACTAAATTTATATAGTAACTTTTTAGCTGTATTATATGATAATCTATTAAATTGTATCTAGGTGAAATTTTTTATAGGATAACTTCAATACATAAAGAGTAAATAGTACAACGATTTGAAATATTCCTAAATTATGTTTATAAATAATACAGTTATGTTGATTTACCAAGAAGGTTGAAAGTTGTGTAGAAACTCCTTTTTATAATAACAACCTCAAAAAAAGAGTTGTTATATGTAACCTCCATGGCTTTCAACTTTTTGGTTTAAATGACTTTAAAATATATATATTTTGATATTTAAACGAATGCGCGAAGGTTTGTGAAAAGAAATGCGTAAGAATTACCAACAGTTACCATATTACACGTAATATTACTACTTTTATATCTTGCGGCATGGCTAGGGGGAGACACTTACTTATGTTCATCATCACAATGGTCAGTCTTATGGCCAAATGAGCGAAAGGGGGAGCTCGTCTATGGACACTCCTTAGTCTTAGTAATCTATGCCCCCAACGAAATATAAGGGAGGCTTTCAGTTTGAAGCCTATGTTATGTCTGTCTGTGACATCGGAGATCCCAAACTGATGGACCGATTTTAATGCGATTTCTTTATTTTGAGCCTCTCTTATTAGTCATATTTGATGAAAATTGGGCGAGCGGTTTCCAAGATATATTCAAATTTTATCGGAGCCCGTGTAAGGGGTCTCGGCTTCTATTCAAGCTAGCGACTTCTAGAAATACTAGGAACCGGTTTTGTCCGCGGAAAATTTTGCAATGTGACATCCCGAAAGATTTCCAGGCATGAATACTCTGTTCTGGCGTCAAAGAAGGACAAACTAACAAACTTTCGCATTTATAATATTAGTAAGGATTCTCTACGATGTGTTGGCGATACGATAACGTAAAGACCTCATATCCTTTTATTTTTGCGGGTTATGTCGGACTCCAACCGACTAACCCCACGGTGTCCTTCTCGCCGGTACGTCGGCAGGCCACTGGCACGCGTTAGCAATCGTCCTAAGAAGACTTTGTTTTCACAAACCTCCGTAGTCTGTACATAAATTCGCTATAATTACTGTTGTAAGATGTGTTTACTCGCCAAAGATAATACATTTTAAGTTGTAGTTAGATGTATGCTATTGTTAAGGTATTGATGTAGTACTTGTAGATGTGGCGGTGGGTTTGTGTTGTGATTTTAAACTGTTTCTAAAGATCGCATCAGTCAAATAGGTGTCACTAACACTTAGTCCTTTTATAAGGCGTATTTTAAAAGAAACATTAATTGATTTGCTTAAAATCAAATCAAATTTGATGGCTGAGTGGTTAAGACGTCTGGTTTTAACTAGGCAGACCACGGGTTCGATCCCGGATCCCGGCCATGTACCAATTGGTTTTTTATAATTAAAAACTTATGTATCGACACACCACACTTAGAGGCTTCTTGTTAAGCCTCACAAATACCATCGGCTAAAAGAGGGAGACTAGATCTTCAGCTGGGTACCTTCGGGAGGTATATCTAAGGCAACCCGTGTAGCCATATAGCTCCCAAAACTGTATTACGGTCCCAGGGTACCCAGAGGAAGACCTAATGAGTGGCCAGGTCTGTTAAAGTATATTTAGATGGAAAATCCTCTAATTGTGGTTGGTCGGATATACAAAACCCATTGGTACATGGCCGTGATCCGGAATCGAAGCGTGGTCCGCCTAGTTAATGCCAGTTGTAATCTTCAAATGATAAAAATAATCAACAAAAAACGTCATTGATAAATAATTATAATAAATAAAAGATCTTTGCCCGTGGATATTTTCGAACAAAATAAAAAAATGCCTATATCACTCGGGGATAATGTAGCTTCCAATTAGTGAAAGAAATTTCAGAATTGGTTCAGTAGTTTCAGAGATAACCCCCTACATCTCTCTTTGATAAATATTGTATTCAATATGACAGAGGGAGAGAAAATATAGTATAAGTAAACAGTAGTTCAACAACGTTTTATTAATTAGTTCGCAACATAAACTCGCTAGCCTCTAAAGTTGTATGGTGTACGTATATACATATTATATCGACGATATTTAATGCAATAATGTACTACTAGCAACTATACTACACTTTTTGAAAATTATTTATAATGCACACACGCTGTTAATGTCTAAGGGAGACTCTTTTCTAATTTTGTTATCTTTTGTACTTTTATGGGAAATCTCTTTTTATAAAGGCAGGCCTTTGGGAGGAGTTACTCTTTAGTTATTCTTTCTTTTTTTTTAAATAAAAACACTTTGCATGTTGGGGGCTATCTATAAATTACGTCACACGTTAAGGGTCGAGTGATAAGCTTCATAACGTCACTAACTAGAAATAACTTGTTTTTTTTTGGTCAGTTTTGTATTATTTTTGGCTGATAATCGTTAAACAAATTATTGAGTTTTTAGGGCTTTCCACCTTCTTAGAGTCGGGTCAATTTGAATACAACGTGCGAAAAAGATAACCTAACCTAACGCAAATGGGATATAAACAAATATGTACGACAGAGACGAAGCACTGTATCTAGAAAAATGCAGAATAATAATAAAACAAAGTAAAATTCGCAGAAATTTGGTAAACTGTTAATGCGTTCCAAATAGGTAATAAGTTTATATGTCAATAATAATAGAAATACGGCTAAATAACTTAGTAGACAAATAAAAGCAAGTTATTCGGAACTTGTGAACTATTCAATTTGGCCGGTTTATTTTGAATTGCATGTTATTTGTTACGTAAACAAATATTTAAAATGGCCTTTTCCGTTAAATACACTTCGTCTTGAAGTTTTGTAAAAGTACTATACGGCCGCCATCTTAAAATAGTTTTTTTCATTCGATCTCATTCACTCTTACATATTTGTTCATTAAAATGAAACATTTGATTATGTAAATGAGTTTGTACCATAAAACTAACTATGATTATGAAAAATTAATATATTATGAAGCTGTTCAAGGCCCATATAATTTTGTAACATCTCCATTATTATGTTTTTAGTGCAGACCCCAAGAAGTACCTAACTGAAATAAATGTGTTTTTGATGAATTATTTCTTTGGAGAAACTGCCTTTTATGTGATAGATTAAGATCAAAATTTATTTTTCATGTGCCATAAACTAACCCTTGTTGTATGGGGATATGTTAATATAATTAATATGTCAACATTTTGTATATTATTTTATTTTATCATAGACAGAGGCTACGTGGTAATAGGCTAGGCTAATCTACCCTAATTCAAATATAGTTCATACAACAATTCTATAGAAAAAAGCACATTCAGTATATCCCGAATTTTCAAATTTTCTGGGAAATTTTTCCATTTTTTTTCTCTTATTAAGACTATTACGAACAATTTTAAAAATAAATTAGTCAAATCGGTCCAGTCGTTTTCAAGTGATGCGTTTACCAACAAACGAAAGACTAACACTAAACCAGAAGTTTAAATTAATACATTTTCTGGCAAAAAGTGGACACTGCTACTTGTGTCTCTGGCCACGTCACAACGAATAAATGCCGTGAAGATGTGTGAATTATCAAATAATGTTTGACATGAATTATATTATCGTATTCCCATGTTCATGATGTATTTATTAATTTTGTTTAATTTTATTGCAAGTTGTTTTTTATTGTGTCAATTATTGTATTGGTCAGATTATACAGAATGATGTGTCACGAATAATTTAAGTGTAACGGTCGGCGATTAGAACAATTGTATGAATTTACAATAAAAGTATGAATTAATGGGATGGTTTGGTTTTATTTTTAACAACTTATCTTCATCACTACATATTATAAAACAAAGCCTCTGGCTGTCTGTCTGTGACCTTTTCACGCAAAAACTACTGAACGGATTTTGATGCGTTTTTCACAATTAGATAGGTAGATTCACCGGGAAGGTTTGCGAGTATTAAACATTGAGCTATTATGTTTAGGAGCTGAGCATTAACAGCATAAGTGAATCATGTCGGGAAAAAAGTTAGCCCCAGCAAGTTTTCATGGCGTATGCTGTCTAATCCGTCAGAGATATTACAAAATGATGTAGGAAAGAATCGTGTAGAATAAAATGATCTAATGATAGCCATACAACGTGGCGCTCTTCTCGTGCGATTTCTCGCCTAATTGCATTACGTCTATTTTTGAAAATATTAGATCTTCGCGGTGAAATACTGCGATGAACAAACTGAAAAGTGGATAAACGTATTAGAAAAGTATAAATAATTTTTTTGATCGATAGATACCAACCGATGTAGCTGTTAAACGACATTTGCAGCGCGAAGTTAAAATAGTCAGTTTTCTCAAAATTTTCCAATTTGCTGCGCAATTTTCTTAATTTTTCGTTCTGTAAAAACCTTCTACAAAGTATTAGAAAAAAAGAGATTAATGAAATCGGTTAAGCCGTTCTCAAGTTATGGGGCGTTACCAAGGGAAATATGTATTCATTTGTATATATATATATATATATATATATATATACCCATAAATTATTATCGATTAGTTAAGATTAGGTATCGCCAGAATTTGAAGACTGAATTACAAAATGTGGTTTCTTAAAAAGGGAAGGTTGAACTTATGCTTTCACTTTACATAATCTATTATTATTATTAACATGATTATTCAGTTTGATAAGAAAATATCCGGGAAATAATGATGACATATATTACCTTAATCTCTTAATGAATGTAGATTTTTATGGTAGGTATAATTCATGAATTTATCATATTATTATCTTAAATTGTTATGTATTTATTTAATAAAGATTAAAATTGTTTATTGTTATTTTCGAAGGTTTTGATGTACTTGATATGTACTGAAAGATTAACGTACGCAATTTTCAAACTATTTTAAAAAAGACAAGGTTATCTACCATCTAATTCTAATGCTTATACTTTGCTGAAGAATCCAATCCATATCATTTATAGCACACGTGATGCGTGTAGAAATAATATATCAACGTAGACAAACTCTCAGTTAGAAAGAGAAAGATATAATTTCTCGTAGTGATAAAGCAGGACAAAAGTAGCGTCGCGGAATCCTGTCCTTTTTGTCTTGTTTTATCTCTATGCAACATTATCTCTTTTCTCTTTCTAACTGAGATAGTGGATCTCTACACGGCCGTGTTCACACAGCTGTAATATATTTATTTTTAATTCACCCTCCATGAAGTTGATAAGCACCTAAAAAAATAATTTAAAAGGAGCAATCGACATTAACCAAACAAAAAAAACGGATGAACAGCTTGTAAACAAATAAAGTCTAAAAATATTTGCATGCGATTTTCAGTCACTTATGATGCAGTGCAGAAGAATTTCTCCATAGTAAAGTATGCGTATTAAAAAAAGGTAGCCATCACGGGACGCCCGGCAGATGTAAAACATCAAAAACATTGCACGCAGTACACACTCACACGGAGAAGCAACGAAGTATTTAGTATACGTACCACGCACACACATGGGAATAGAGAACGGCGGCTACTATGTGGTCCACCGATTTTCCAGCCGCTTCACACACAGGACAATAGAGCTAGCACAAACAGCTGTTCGAGGCACTTGTGTCAACTCATGGGGTCGGGCCGGTACGTAGTTAGTCAACTCTATATGAGAAGGGGCTAAGCGCCAACTGGCGGATAGTCGCGGAAGAATTGGAGTTCAACATAATTAACCCGTCCCTACACTTCCGAGGGGGGTGGTATCCAATCCATATCTATGACTAGGATTTCCCCAATGGTTTTAACGATACCCCACAAGAGTAGGCAGAGAGATTTTTTTTGAAACCCCTTTTTGCGTGGGTGCCCCCTTAAGAACCTCATAATGTTTGTCACATACTAATTATATGCTGCAGCTATATGTAAATTACGCGATAACTATATATCTTGGAGTCGAAATTCAAATTGCTTTATTAAGATTGATGTATTTAACATGATATAAACGTAATAATTTTTTTAATCAGTTACACATAAATTTTATGAAGCCTTGAAAGTCCTCAATATTTCGGGAGTTTTAATATTTATATATTTTAAGAAAACATTAACTACAACTTGCTTTTTATAATAGTTTTTGTAATATTCACACAGCCGAAGTCCGTTTCGTGTGTTATCGCAAGAGAGGTTTTGTTGAGAAATCGTACTTTCTCATGTTTCTGGTACGTGAAACTTGGTCTATCTTATCTTATCCTTGTCCTTTTTTTAATTTTTTAATTTTTTTTTATATTTAATTTAATTTTAATAGCATTCCATCTCGCTTACATCTTTCTAAAGAGATATGGACGAAATAAGTCGCGCGTTAAACTAAGTTCGTTGTTATCGTTTAAAATATTTTGTTACTCTCGACGTCTTTGTGTTGCGGAAATATATATTATTTAGTTTATTATATTATTATTATTATAAAATTTAAAGTGTCGAAGCTGAAACCCTAAAAAGTTACCATTCGTGATCATAAACAAGTAACGTGTTATATTTTAGATATTATTTTTATTATGATTATTCATGCGATCTCTGTTCCAATAGATAATGTTATCAGTAAAATTGATATTCACTTTTATTTGGGACAGAAAAATAGTCGATTCACCAGATACTACGTCATATTCGTACCTAAAATTGATATTATATCACTAAACAAATATCTACCTACCTATAGATAATGATTATGGATTTCATGACTAATTTTTTATTTAGGTATAGGTAGGTACTATTTACCCGTGTTTATAAAAATATTGTAATACCAAACAAATACGCTTATTACTACTTATATATTAGAGATAGATATATGCTATTAAAGACTGTTTTGTAGATAATTTTATTCTACACAATTCTTTCCTACATCATTTTGTTATATCACTGACGGATTAGACAGCATACGCCATGAAAATGCGCTGGAACTAACTTTTTCCCGACTTGATTCACTAATACTGTTATTACTCAGCTCCTTAACATTATAGATCCATGTTTAAGGCGCTTAGTGTCGCCAACGACCTTGACCATACAAACGGTCACCGAGCAAGTATTGAAAGTATTCTTATACATTTTTTTTGGATTTTAAATACTCTATTGAATTCAACCGAGCTACCCCAGAGTATGAGATCGTACCGTAGTAAGCTAGATATGTAGCCATGATAGGCAATGTTCACTGTACGTTGACTTGATATCTGGCTTAATTTATATAAGGCGTATATGAACTTATCAAGTTTGTTACACAACTGATCTATATGCGCTTTCCAATTTATATATTTATCCAAAACTATACCTAGGAAATTTGTAGTGTATGTTTCTTTGATAATTTCATTTCTGTAATTAATATTTAAGTCTATTGGTATACTACCATATGTTGAAAATTTTATAAATTTTGTTTTACTAATATTAATTTTTATGTTATTGTTGTGTAGCCATTCCGTTATCTCTTTTAAACTATCAACTATTTTCAACTGGAGATCATCCTTATTTTTAGAATTTATAATTATGGTGACATCGTCCGCGAACAAAATACATTTATGCGTTATAGCATTGGGCAAGTCGTTTATATATAACAGAAATAATAAGGGGCCTAATACGCTTCCTTGAGGGACACCATATTCGTTTTTTTTATATTTTGAGCTAAATGTCATTTTACTATTTGATATAATTCTCTCAATGTCCACTCTTTGTTCCCGTCCACTGAGATAACTCTGTATCCAATTCAGGGCCTCACCTCTAACACCATAACGTGATAATTTATCTAATAGCATTGTGTGTGAGACAAAGTCGAAGGCTTTGCTCATGTCAAGAAATAGTGCAGCTACATGTTCTTTACTGTCCATATTTTCAATAATATTTTTTATGAGATGAAAACAGGCCAGTGTCGTGGATTTACCCTTTCTGAAATCAAACTGTTCCGCTTTAAGTAAATCAAAATGTGTAACGAAACTGTAAATTTTATTGTACATAATTTTTTCAAAGATTTTTGCTAAGACCGGTATCAGCACAAATGTTATTTATTTTTAAGCATGTAAATATTTTCAAACGTCATAACCGTTTAAGAGCAGTAGACAATTAAAGCAAAAAAACACCATTCCATTATTATTATTTTATATATTGAAGTTTAGCTCTTACAAAAAAATTTTTTTTAGGATTTGTTGTACTAGAATTGATAATTACCTACTACATAATTTTTTCAAACATTTTAGTCCATCAGTAAACGAGCAGTAGTCTATCGAAAATGCTCATTCCAGCGGATTTGAGGACACTAATCACCTTAATACTCGTAAAATTTCCTGGTACATCAACTTATCTAATGGCTAAAACCGCATCAAAATCCGTTCAGTAGTTTTTGCGTGAAAGGGCAAGGACAGACGCGGCGGGGGACTTTGGTTTAGGGGGGTGAGCATTATGACGTGAAGATATCACCGAATGTCGACCGTGTTCGTGTCGACCGAATGGCCAAAAACGTTTTAAATGCCCGTACAAGAGCCAGCCACGGAATGCACGGGCCGAGACGTTCCAACCCTAACTCTGTGTACTTGTCTTTGCCCGACCCAGCAAAGATGTCACGTCAAATATATGCTCACCTCACTGGCACTGTAGAGGAAATGGAAAATGTAGAAAATGGCAGGGCTATCATGACCGTATATCGATGTCATTTTGACATTTGACTGGAAAACGCAGGTCATGGCGACATACGCACGCGTTTTCGTCGTGGCGTGATGTGGAATCCAGTTTAATCCTGTTCGCGCTGTGATGGTTGTGATTAATCAGTGATTAATAAGACATATCACGGTCGGCGGGATTATCTTAAATACCGATTTATCGGCTATAAACACTATAAAGGCTATAATACTTGACATTGGCAAATCACCGATGAACATTGGTGGAGCCATAATAAAAAAGAAGAAGAAGAAGAAGATAGGTACATTTTGTTTTTTAGTTTGAAGGTAGCATAATTAAAATCTACTTACAGATAAAAAAGATATAAGTAATGACACTACGAACAAAGTGTAATCTGACGATTCTGAAAACATATTTGGACCATATTTAATGCGATATTAAGGCGTATAACAGTTATTCCATGTAATAGTGTAATCTATACGGTTTCAGGAGCTGAAACCCGCGAAGAAAGAAAAAAAATCTACTATATTATAAAGAGGTAAATTTTTATTTTTTGTTTGTAATAAATAAACTTAAAAACTACTAAACCGATTCAAAACATTATCTCACTAATATAAAACTATATTTTATATTGTTCGAACATAATGTATGTTTGCTAACTCAATCACACCAGAACGGCTGAACGGATCTGGATGAAATTTGGCACAGAGATAGTCTGGAATAGCACATAGGCTACTTTTTATCCCGAAAAAATGTATGGTTCCCGTGCGATAGATGGGATCGACATGATTTTTTGCATAGTGGTAGTTTAGGGATCAGAGAATGACTTCACTACTTTTCATACCGCGAAAGCGGGCGGAGGAGAGGCCAATTACAGCCACGGGATTATTTCTTTTTGGATCTATTTCCACACGAGTGTAACCTTGACAGAATTACTACAGAAGGGACTTCTAGAAGCTTGTAATTAATAATTATAATGAAATTTGAAATTTTGTATACAGCTTTGGTTCTGATGAGAATACATTAAAGTACCTACACCAGCCCCCTATTCCGTATCTCTGTTGCTGACAAAAACGTTTTAAAAAACATTTCCTTTTATATTGATTGAAATTTCAGACAAAAAATTCGCACTCTCTCCTCTACTTCATCAAAATAAAATATTTATTATTACTTATTTTTTTTTTTTTTTTTTTTTTTTTTTTTTTTTTTTTTTTTTTTCTTCACGGGTTGCTTTACAGCTCCTGAAACCGTGTTACGGTTCCAGGGTACCCAGCGGAAGACCTAGTCTTCCTCGTTTAGCCGATGGTATTTGTGAGGCTATATCTAACGAGTGGCTAGTTCTGTTGAGATATATTTAGATGGAAAAGCCTCTAAGTGTGGTTTGTCGGATTATGTACATAAGTTTTTAATTAAAAAACCCATTGGTACATGGCCGGGATCCGGGATCGAACTTATATTTTAGTCACAAGTTAAAATTACTCATACTAATACTATCACATAATGGAGATAGGTACCACTCAGTAGATTATATTGAAATAAATTGAAAGAAACAAGGAAATAACTGTCATAATTTACTTTTTCGACAATTATTATGTGATTCGATGCAACCTAAAGGCGTTTTTCCACAACGCACGATGCGATAAGTTTTACAGTTGCAAAACAAAACAAACAGGCACACGGCCTGTTGTCCGTTCGTTTTTCCACTACCGACGATTTCAGCAACGACACCGCAGTGTACGCGAGAGAGTTTTTTTTGTCGTGTCGTGGGTAGTGGAAAAACGGCCATAGATTCAGCACTGTCGCTATATCGTCACCATAAAAAAACGGAACGATTTAGCGGCAGCAACGACATAGCCAAATTATCGTTTGTGAAACGTGTGTCGAGCTATGCGATGTCGTTCCGTGAGAAAACGTCCATATTAAATGTATGGCGCTCTGAATCATCACTGCATAAAATCGCGTCGTGTCGTGCGTCGTGGAAAACGGCCTTAATCAACAAAATTTATTTTATAAACAACCCTTTGCCAGCAGATGCATCATCAAGAAAATGCTGTACAAATCGGACTCATCCCTCTCTTTATCGCTCATAGAAGGGAAATGTAAAAGTGAAAAGATAATAAAATATAAATATAATCTATACTGAATCAAGTCGGAAAAAAAGTTAGCTCCTGCGCGTTTTCATGGCGTATGCTGTCTAATCCGTCAGAGATATAACAAAATGATGTAGGAAAGAAATGTGTAGAATAAAATGATCTGTAAAAAAGTCCGCGGTAGCATATTCCTATCTCTAATAGATAAGAAGTTATAAGCGTATTTTTGAAACCGGAGGCGGTGTCGCTAGTATACTTTATATATAGGTATCTAATTGTGTTATAATATTTTATTATTAGTAGATTATTCGTTATTACCGCTAAATATGAATCATATTGTGTGAGTCAAGTGTATTGATACTTAAACACTGCATTTTTGAAATCCCAATCTATCTCTATCTAAAACATAAGCCCGTATACAAGTAGGTATCTATGACTAATTGCGGGTAACTTTATCTACCAATATTGTGTATGGATGGGCAAGGCCGTATCCAGGAAATTATTTCGGATGGGGATTTAAAATGGGGGGGGGGGGGGGCTATATCTTGTGTGAGTCAGACTCGTTTTCCCATACAAAAAAAAAAACGTCATAACTCCTCTCCTTTTTTTTTTTTCGTGCTTCGGGTCAAATTGATTTGTATGGCCTAAAGATCAATCGTTCCGATTTTCATGCTTTTAACACCATTTGCAGGTAATTTCGGGGGCACTATAAAATTAAGGTGTTTTGCTTATTTTTTTCATTTTCCCGTACAGATGGATATCACTGCTGTTTTGATATCATATAATAATAATAATTTTAAATGATTAAATTATCATCAATCATTTAAATTAATTATCAAGTCATTGCACGCATATTAAATGTCTTTGTTGCACGCTAACATAAAGTGACCTATGGCACAGATTTACTTCCTTTTCATGATATTGATTCCTGAAATGAAAATTACGTGGCATTTATTAACCGAATTCCAAAAAAAGAAGGAGAAGGTTCTCAATTCGGACCGTTTTTTATTTTTTTTATTTTTATGTATGTATGTACATCGATAACTTTGCCAGTTGTGAACCGATTTTGGTGGTTTCTTTTTTAATCGACAGATAATTCTTCCGGATTGGTCCCATTTTTATCTCATAAAAATTGGTTGATCAGTTTTTCAGAAATTTTGAAGAAACTGACTTTATAAGTAAATTTTTCTTGATATCTCGATAAAATATGTACCGATTTTGACGACTTATTTTTTTTAAGACAATAGTTTCTCGACATTATCTCACAGCCATATGACGAAAATCGGTTCAGTAGTTTTTCAGAAATTCAGTAATTAATGTTTACGGCTGAAAATTATGTATCAATAAAAGCCTTAGCAACGGTTGCTATTGACACGAAGTTGTCAATTTTCGTGACGATGGTCTAGCGTTTAAATGTAATGGGGTGCAGCGCAGGATGTAGTTATGTAGAGGTTTTTTTTATTTTCCATCAATATTTTTTTAGTTGCGTTATTATTTGTCTCTCAAGGCAGCAACATCACTTAAAAGGGTAAAATAAACCTTTTAAAAAAAAGTGTACCGACTTCAAAAATTTGCACTGAAAAGTAAGAAATAATAAATATTTCGTCGTAGAATTTGAAGACGGTTGGTGACAAATTAGAAACAACTTAGTTCCCAAATTCACTAATATAGACAATTAATTAGGCACCTACGATCATCAGTACATACAAACATAGATAATATTGAACAGATGTTCTTAGATATTTACTTATCCTAATGTGGCACCAACCGTCTTCAAATTCTACGACGAAATATTTATTATTTCTTACTTTTCAGTGCAAATTTATGAAGTCGGTGCACTTTTTTTTAAAAGGTTTATAAAAAATATTAATTGTGGTTTTTTTTCTTTCATGTTAAATACATTGACAGCAGTGGCAATGTGGAGATAATTTGTATTTTTGTGTGTATGCAATGGTGTATACAGTACATTTCACCATATGTAGGTACACCCCCACTCACTCACCACACACTACACAAACGCTGAATTTTTGTTTTTATTTATCTTAGTTTTATTAGTTTTTGATTGTAATTTTTAATTGGACATTTTATTTGTGTTTTGTGATTAATTTTTTGATTTATTTGAAATATTTGACTTAGACATTTTTAGTTGTACCTACTTAATGACTTTTAATTTTAATCAATATTTAATATTGCTTTTGTTATTTTGTTTTTTTTTTAATTTGATGCGTGTTCTAATAATAATGTCTCCGTACCTAATGTAAGGTCAACAAAGTAGAAATCATTTTGTGGCAGTATGTTTTGCTTATTTTTCAAAATGTTTTGTAGTGTGGAGTGCTGTGGATTTTTTATAAATAAATAAATAAATAAAAATAAATGAATAAATAAATTTATTAAATATACACATGCCTTCACGGCCATAATACTTTGCGGTGTGCCCAGAGAGACCAGTAACAGTGACAGTAACAGTGACAGTAACAGTTGTCCATATTGCACAGAAGTGGGAAGCCTGTTGCTGCACTTATATAAAGAACCTAGACGTAAATATCTGTTATTTTTAGAAGAAGTGCCCTCCGAAGCACGAGGAGTCGATTAAAAGAAAATTGGTGGTTAGAATTTTTTTTTGGAACGACTGGGATTTGACCCCGAAATTTCCCTCTAATAAATTAAGAAATAATTAATATAATTAATTTAATAGCTAATAGAAGCACAACCACAAAGTATACTTACAATAGGCACAACTCAAAGAACGATCTTTCAGACGTTTTTGTAAGACGATGCGCTACTAGATGTGTCACACTCACTGTAAGATCATGTCAGAGGGTAGTCTTAAGGTGGCCACACATTCGTCTAATCCCCGGCGCGTTCGGGTCCACCGAAATCTACCACAGACTCGTCCAATTCTTGTAACGAACGGTCCGCCTAGATCAGTGGTTCCCAATTCTCGCGTACCCTCTGTAGCAAGGTGATAAAACTAATTTTAATTTGTTTTTTGTCATTTAATAAATTTTAAATCTTAATTAAATTAATTAACTCAAAATATATCGCGGCGATTGCTGTTTGCGTACAATTGAACGTAAAAACAGCTCCGGCTGGCAGTGGAAGGCATAATTATATTTGCCTGAAATTAGTACCTGAGAATCGTGGAGATTGCCGCGCGTACCCCCTCAAGCAAGTACCACTAATTGGGAAACACTGCCCTAGATCATCCGGCGGCCGGAATAGGAGATGTTCGGTGCGTTGCCGGACCAATGTGTGGCCTACACTTGCGCGTCATGCTGCATTGCCGCCTCTGACGTTTGCGCGCTATCTAAGTTTTACTGTAAAAATTGTTTTTCTTCGATAATAATGTCGTACCTATAAAAAATAGACGATATTCAAAGATATAAAGCGATTGACCGCATCCGGAACGATGTCATTAGAGAAGAATGTGGAGTAAAAGATGATGTTGTGACTAAAATGAAGAAAAGTAGTTTACGCTGGTTTGGACACATTGAAAGAACGAAGGATGAATGATTGGCTAAAAAGGTTTATATGGCTGAAGTGAAAGTTTATATGGCTGGCAGAGGACGACCTAGATGTACTTTTATAGAAAAATAAAAAATATATTGATCGATGAAAATATTAAAGGTAGGTATTAAAGGTATTAAACACAATCGCCGAGCATGTATGGAAAGGTATGATGAATATAAAAGAAGCGAAAGATATGTCAGGATCGTAACAAATGACATTCGATTGTCTCTGCCTACCCCTCTTGGGATGAAAAGCGTGATGATAGATAGATAAATAGATTCAAAGAAAATTGCACTCTTAAGTGACATTTTAAATGAAATAAAAAAAATATAACCTGCAAGTTGAAGAAATGTCTGTTTTAAAGAGTACAAAAACAAAGAAAAACCATTTAATAATTTAATAAGAGACAACAATAAATGTAAGCAAATCCGGACAATATCCCCAGGTCCTTTGCTTTATCACTTAAATTCTATTCACCAAAAACATACGATTACATTACAGAAAATTTGATACATGCCTGCCACAGCCCGGACTCTATAAAAATGGTACTCTGGTATTGATGCAGAGGCTGCATTTACTGAAGAAACTTAAAAAGCAATAGTAATTACTTACCTAAGTACTTACCGCTAAAGCATTTGTTTTTATTTTGACAAATGTTTTTATTTGCGTTTATTTCCTACCTAAAATGTATAATAAGAAATAACTATGACAAATAACATAAAAATGAAGTTATCGATATTTTTTTATCGATAGTGTCAATGCCTAGAGGTGATTGAAAATTAAAGTTTAGTGCGTGCGTCACAAAGTGACACATCACAAAAGGCCGTTGGTCAAGGCCATCTTATAACTGTCAAAAATATGGCATATCTCAGTTAATTGAGTTTATTTATACAACATTTCCATCTCACATTGTTGATAGTTATTATAAAAGCAATGCTCGTTTTAAAAACTACGTATTTAGAACCCTGAATATTAAAATAATGAGAGAGAAGAACGATTACGTAGAGAGGAGAAAGAGAATTTACATACATTGTCGAGGCGATTCAAATTTTTTAAATAGTTTCACTTCATTTTTTAATTTTTTTTTGGCAAGTAAGGTCTGTAACCAATTTAATTTACTTACGCCGATACTGTAACTGTGATTTGTCCCATCTCTAGAATCATACGTGTGTACTTGTTCTATTTATGTTCTCACAAGTTAATCCAATTATTAACCTAAATGCGGCAAACAGCGATAGATGGGAAATTATTACATAAGATATTGCATTTTATGATCTACGATTTAAGGTTTAATATGGCTTGTAAAAGGAACTGTTACAGTTTCACTATTGAAATGCAAATAATTTCAGTAAAAGATGACTGTAGAGTAATAACGTTTGCGTGAATGAAATGTTGTGTTTCCTTGTTTAGGGTTCAGTTGAGAAGAAAAATGTTAAAAATGTTAAGAACGTAACTCTAGCCAAAAACAAATCTGTACAACGTTTAGTCTTAGTGCTACGCAGGAAGGCTAACGTGAATTTAAAAAAATGAAGTTATACCTCTTTAAGCGAGTTATGAAAAAATGATGAACGAAATTACGACGCAACTAAAATCTACAGTATGAAGTTGCCAAGAGTGAAATTTCGACAGGATTCTACGTGAAATTTTACGATGCGCAAGCACGATGCCAGCCTATTTTTTATGATTTATTACTCAATTTTATTTCCATTAGTTTTATTTGTGTGCTAAATAAACTTATTTCTGTACCTAAGTATGCCAAAAAAGTATAATTTCTAACACGCGTACACACACTTTTCTTTTTTAATTACATTTACCTACACAAATTATTAATGAATTTAGAAACTCGAATCTCGTGAAAGAGTCTCTACACAAAAATAAAATATATTTTTCACTAATAAGGTCAGGTTCGGTGAGTGAAGCGAAGGGGGAACTGAAACCTATGGGAAACACCTAACCATAACTATATTACTATTTAAGAAGTGACAGCTCTCATTCTAATCCCGTTAAAGGGCAGCGTTACTATGCTGTTTACTATGGACCATGGATGTAGGCCAGTGCAGCAATGGTTGTCCACATTCATAGAACACTCCGCAGTGCAGTGTTGGTTACTTGCTACAATCTCAGGCTGATTACGGGGACCCGCCGTTTTTGGCCTTCGTTCGAGTCAAAACGAAAACAAAACATGTCGCGGTCCCACAGTGCTGAGAACAAAAATCCCCCAGTTTGTCGGATTACACAAGTGGAGATCAAACCCTAGCAGGACCGGCTAGTTGTGTTGAGCCCAAGTGGGAATAGTCTATATTGAGAAGAGACTCAGCACTAACACATTTATAGGGATATAAAAATTACAAATTAAAAGTGTATTATTTATTTAATTAAAAGAAAAGGGAAAGAAAATTGGTCTTTGTGACGAGGAAATTCCCATACTTAAGTAGGCCGCACATTGGTCCAGCATCGCACCGAAAATTTCCTAATCCGGCCGCCGGATGATCTAGGCGGACCGTTGGTTATGGAATTGGACTAGTCTGCGCCGAGGATTTGACGAATGTGTGGCTTTTAGTGACGTCAGTAACTTGTCAAAATCCGAGTGGGTACAGTTACCCACTATACCCATATTACCCGTCGCCCTTAACCAGGGCCGGATTTGCCCTTAGTGCCGCCCTGGGGCATAGTGAAAAATTTTTAAATAAATAAAATGAATCATTCAATTTATTCTTTTTATTATAAATGGGATAAATAAACGTTAAATATGCAAATATTTTTAATACAATCATACTTTTTAATTTTTTTTTCTCTCCCTCCGAATTTTGCCGCCCCTGGAAATTTTCCGCCCTGGGCACTGGCCCCTGTGGCCCCTAGTGTAAATCCAGGCCTGCCCTTAACCCTCGTACACCTAACCCACGGAATCATACCTGTAACATGATGTCCGTTATCGCATCAATACAGTAGATTAGATAATAGTTCGGAATCTTCAAAACTCTATGTAACGCCCGCGAAATGTCAGAGTGTTTACAGTCACAGATATGTCAGGATGGCACCGCTCAAGGAGTTTAATGTACCTTTTGAGGTTGTGAAAGTGCCCGTGGAAGATGAGAAGATGATAAAACGATGTGTCGCAGGTTAGTCCTAATTATGAAAGATAAAATACCTGCTTTACCTATTTTACGTTTATAAAAAAAAGCTTTTGGCCCGTGGAGCCTATACTAACTTTCACCCCCTATGATCTTGAGTTCATACAGAAATAATAGAAAAAAACACTTTCAGTTTTCCCCGAATTTTCTAATTTTCCGATCAATTTTTCCAATTCCGGCAATTGATTTTTATTTATATAGATAAAATACACAATAATAGAAACAAAGCCTCCAAAATATGGCATAGTACCCATAACGCTGACTGCGTTACCTCGCTGAATTGTAAGGTATGCACCAGCCTTTAGGTCTCCCTAAGCGTGGACTAATTTGATAGGTACCCAAATCTTTTAAAATTTCACAAGCTTAGTCTTTGTTAAGTTTTGAGTGGTAGGAGCAGGCCTGGATTTACACTAGGGGCCACAGGGGCCAGTGCCCAGGGCGGAAAATTTCCAGGGGCGGCAAAATTCGGAGAGGAAAAAATTTTTTTTCGCATTAAAAAAAAATGCTGATTGTATTGAGAACATTTGCACATTTAATGTTTATTTATCCCATTTATAATTTATTCATTATTTTCAGTGATTATTTATACGTTATACAAAGTTTAAATATAATAAAAATTAAAAATTAAACATAGGTAACACCATGAGTGGCTCTCTAATCATGAATATGTAGTGATACATACTCATAAGTAGAAAACCTTCTCGAAATCCTGCGGTATAGCTATGCTAATACGTTGCCCAAGGTATGCTCCAGCCCTCTTGTCCTATTTATAATAAAATTAATAAATGATTAATAAAAATAGTGGAGGTCACAAAAATAGAACTAATGCAAATTGTTTGTAAGTTTTGTCACTTACATTCATAGACTCTCTATAAAAAAAGTCTCCAGAATTTTACCGAGAGTTTCAGGTTAAGAGATCTGTTTTTATTTCTCTAAAGAAGTGACACATCTAGGTCCATTTAGAGCAGCAGCAGACTTGACACTTCTGTTTAACGGACTAGCAAAAAATTGACACACCGCAAGGTAAAAAGGCCGTGAATATTTGTTTATTTTTCCCACCTTTTCCTTTCAATTAAAAGTTCCAATCAAGTAGTTTATATTTGTAGCATCTTGATGTATCCTAATATCGTAAATTCAATTCAATTCAATTGTAAATGAGCACAGAAGAATTCTGGGGAGGTTCTAGGATACTCGTACCCATCCGACTAATCTTGCTACCTCATTTTTAGCGAAGTTAAGGATTTTTTATTTTTGAATTTTTTTTTGTGTTTGCTGTGAAATAAATACAAATAATCATGACTACTATTTTATATTAGTGTACTAATATTTCTTCTTAAAGAATTTTTAGAATCAGATTAGTAGTTTGAGAGATTACCCCCTACATCCAAACTTAAAAACTTCCTCTTATCCATAAAATTCTTCTGGGATAAACTATTCCCAATTTCTCTGTTAATAATCCACCTGTGTCACTGTAATTTAGCAAATAGTTATTTATTCAATATATCTAAGTGAAATAGCTATTATTTTTTCAATGGGATTTATTAAATAGGAAATATGGGTGCTAAAACTCTGTCCCCGTTTTCTCCTTCATAATCTATCACAAAGCTCTTAAATTTTTTTAAAGCTTATTGAAAATTCTAAATAATAATTATTTATATATTTTCTTAATAAAATTATAGATAGTTTATGAAAGAGAAAAGAGGGGCAAAACAATCCTTTATTTTACTACCCATATTTCCTATTCAATAAAACCAATTGAAAAACAAACTATATGCTAAATTAGTGACACAGGTGGGTTATTTACAGAGAAAATGGGAATAGTTTATCCCCCATACAAATATATGGATATAAATAATATTAGTACCTATTACAGTTTACATTACGCAATTTGACACAATCTATGAAATACTTACTTTAAATATCTGACATAAATAACCACGATCTGTATCAAACTTATAACTTTTATCAAAAGAGAAGTGTTCTGACCATGAATTCTTAATCTAAAGCCAGGAAATATTTGATTTTATCTATGTATACTTCAAACTATTGCTCTCGTCTAAAAAAGAGAAACATATATTTGTTAAACAAATAAATAAACATTATTTTCAGTGATTATATAGGTTATTATAAACTATATAAATATTTTTTTTATTTTATTTCACTGTCAAAACTATTACGAACACAACAAAAAAAAAATCAGCCAATGCGGCAATTGATTTTTATAGATTAGTTATAATATTTTGGCGGTACAGGAATCGATCGCTGTAACTCAAGTTATAGGTACAACACCCTGGAAAATATCAAAATACCAATTTCAGGTTGTTACCAGCCACAAATACAAGTACAAACCACGCTAGAAGTTGCTTAACTTCAGAGACCGGTGTGATTCAATTAACGTCACTTGTCGATAAATTTCGCTCAAGTGCATTAGTACCGAATCAGAGCTGTTAATGCTATCTATTTACAACTACTAATATTAACTTATCTCAAGAATGTGTAATTAATTGTTAATTTATTCATGATAATATATTGCTCATCATCATTAAGACATGAGGGAACATTTAATCTACCAAATTAATATGTAGGTAGAGCCAACCGTCTATACCCGGGGGTGAAAGGGGTGCATCCTACGAAACATATAAAAATACATTGCGTTTTTTTTACAAAAGGGGTCCACCGAAATCGAGCACAGACTCGTCCAATTCTTGTAACGAATGGTCCGCCTAGATCGTCTGGCGGCCGGAATGGGAAACTTTCGGTGCGATGCCGGACCAATGTATGGCCTGCTTAAGACAGCACTGGTAGAAACTCTAAAAAAAGTGAATACAGATATTCGATTCAAGGATATGTAAATGTCGGTTATATACTGGATACTCATCATCTGAACCGAAACGCTACCGTATCAGTTCGGCATATTCAACGATGAGCGGTGGTAGTTCTCCAGACGAGAACTGACAGCTCCTACCACTACGTGCCATTCACCAGAAGGCTTTATCTACACAAATTACTTGCTGCTTTTTCAGGACATACAAAACCGTTCATCAGGATGGGTCCAAAAGGTTACATAATGCCAGGAGTTCATATGAAACATATAGAACCTATATACAACATGGAAGTACGACCAGATGATGTTTGGATTATTACCTACCCGAGATCAGGTAACAAATATTATATTACCTAAATAACACAGACCTGACTTCAGGCAGGACCTGTGACTTTGTTGAGATTTCCATATACACCCAAAAAAGTCTTCCCACAGCGTATAACCTAACAATCCAATAAAGCATACCTCTTCCAAATATTTTCCATGTGGCATGGTTCCCAAAATAATGGTTGCATTACCTCGCTAAAAATCAAAGTTGATCTTTATTAAATAATAAGCAGCCTTTTTAAGTCATCTGAGCCATGAACCAGAAGTCTTTGAATAACTTTATTCATTGCGGTAGACCTTACCAATTGCTTCTACTGCAATCGCCATAAGTTGCAAATATCACTGCAGGAGAGGAAGGCTATGATGGGCTTAACAGGAAAGATGAATCAGGGTAACTCTGAGAAAAAGCAGTTGAAGGATAGGTTTTGCCCGTTTGGCATAATGGTCACAGGATCCTAAAAACGAAGCAGACTATCTCCGGGTTCGCATCTCAGTTCCGTCAATAATTTATTAGGGGTAGAATATTATATTGTGGTATATGAAGAGATCTTTTTAATGTTACAGGTACAACATGGACTCAAGAATTAATATGGCTTGTAGAAAATAATTTGGATTTTAAGAGTGCTAAATCCAAACCGTTATATGAAAGATTTCCTATGTTGGAGTGAGTTAAGATTATGTTTTTATTTGCTAATCAGAAAGAATTCGTCTTCTGTATTTCCCGGAACCTAAAATATATTGCTCATCATCATTACGACATGAGGGAACATTTAATCTACCAAATTAATATGTAGGTAGAAAGCAGTCTTTACCCGGGGGTAAAGGGGTGCAGAGTCCTAAATGACATTGCGTTTTTTTTACAAAAGGGCCCCCAGGTTAGACTGATTTTCGCCCCCCGACCCGCAATATGCTTAAATCCCGGCGCGTCGCCGTACCACCGAAACCGACCACAGAGACTCGCTCGTCCAATTCTTGCAACGAACGGTCCGCCTAGACTATAGGTGAACCGCTGAGAAAGTAGCACTCCCATGTCCATGAGGGGTGAGGGGCGGGCGTGATTCTGCTATACACGTTGCGAGGTTTCGCGCGATGTGTCTGTTGTCGACGCGATTTACCTCGGGCTTTTGCGGGTAGGTTTTGATTTGGTATGAGGATAGCTTGAACCCTGAAATTTTTGAGGTGGATCGCGTCGACAACAGATATATCGCGTGAAAACGCGCCGCACAAGCGTGTATGGCAGAATCACGCCCGCCCTTCTCACCCGCGCGGACTATGGGAGTGCTACTTTCTCAGTGGTTTACCTATAGATCATCCGGCGGCCGTAAAGGGAAATTTTCGATGCGATGCCGGACCAATGTGTGGCCTACTTAATCCATATTTTTTCTGGGATAAACTATTCCCAATTTCTCTGTAAATAATCCACCTGTATCACTGTAATTTAGCATATAGTTACTTATTCAATATATCTAACTGAAATAGGTGTTATTTTTTCAATGGGTTTTATTGAATAGGAAATGTGGATGTAAGAAAGATTTGCATAGAATAAAAAGATCTACAATTTGCAGTCTCTAATAAATAAGTAGTTATAAGCGTAAGGGGTTATGTAATTCCACAGAACAACATCTCACATACCAGACCTAGGAGTAGACTTGATAAAAGCAGACTTCATGAACTTGGGAAAATTCCAAGGTGTCGGTGCAGCAGCCAGGTCACCAAGTTGGAAAATGTTAGCGGACGCCCCATCACCAAGATTCATAAAAACCCATCTGCCAATATCCCTTTTGCCCCCTAATCTTTTATCCACCGCTAAAGTGGTTTATGTGGCAAGAGATCCGAGAGACGTGGCTGTATCTTATTATTATTTTTACAAACTCGTGTCAATGGGTTTTGCAAGATGTGATTTCAAAGAATTCTGGAATACGTTCAGAAAGGATTTGTGTAAGTATCATTTATGTTATTTAGAGTATTATGACAAGTGGCAACTACAGTTGTATTAGGAATACAACGTTTACACCACATTTTTGAAAACTCTCTACCTACACCCGTCCAATTTTCATATTTACATCTTCAGTGGTTTAGGCTGTGCGTATTGACATAGAAGTATAAGAGAAGGAAATGTGGACGCCGATTTTAAGTGCCCTCTGCCGGAATCTTTTTACTTCAGCCATATAATTAAATCAATCTTTCATCCTTTCAAATGTCCAAACCAGCGTAAACAACTTTTCTTTCGAAGGTAGATATTATCTGGCCTTTTTCCCTATATGAGCTGATATACGGTGCAAAAACTTTTGCGTAAAGAAGGAATGAATACTCAATTAAATACTTTATGTAACAGAATTTACAAAAACTTTATATATCAATTTATAAAAAAACCCGAAGGAAAAGTTTCTTCTCACAAATGTTATTCTCCTCATTGTATAATGCCTTCGCCCGTGTATATTTTTGAACACAATAAAATATAATAAGGATATCTTAGCTTTCTATTCGTGAAATAATTTTTAGAATCGGTTCTATATACTTACTACATACTGTACATACAAACCTCTTTATAATATTAGTATATAATAGTAGTATAGTATTTTAGTAGTATAGACTATAAAAATATGTAGTAATCGCAATGACTTGTCAGTAATTTAGTAGGTAGTCATTGTGATATATAATAATTTTGAGATACGTTTCATCTGACACGTTTTATCTTGAGTACATTAAGATTATGTTAAGACGAGATTTAGATATTTTATGTAGCTATTTCGTAATAACGCGGAAAAATACATATATGGATCTTAAATCTTCTAATAATAGACAGTGCAGCGAAATGACACCCTTCTAGGGCTAAATTGTCATGCCTGAAAGCGTTATAGAAACATTATGTCACTGAATAGCGATATAAATGCGCCAATTGCGGTCTGAGTAAAGGTTCCACATATTCGCCCAATCCCCTGCGCGTCGCCGTACGGTCCACCGAAACCGACCACAGACTCGTCGAATTCTTGTAACGAAAGGTCCGCCTAGATCATCCGGTGGCCGGAATGTGAAATTTTCGGTGCGATGCCGGACCAATGTCTGGCCTACTTAACACCAATTGGTGTTCACGAAACGTTCTTTACAAGATTTTGCTAATACTAGATATTGAGGCAACTACTAAAAGTATACCTGAAAGAATTATCAAAGTAATTTAAACCTAAGCGTTACTTATGTAAATTAGAGAAAGATACAGAGACTTGTTGAAATTATTTTAAGTATTTTATCAAGAACATAAAATATTCAATATATTTACTGTATTATGTTATTTTTATCATTGATGACAGTTATGTAGTTATAGATATATTTGTACCGAAACTCACCCTGGTTTCATTGTTTTAGCGGAATGAGAGTAAGGAAATATCAGTTTTTTGCATGTCAATGTTAATAAATGACAAAATTTAACAAAAAATAAAATAAAATTTAAACTAAAACTAAAAACTCTGAACTAGGTAAAAAAAGTCTATAAGTGGGACACCACTTGGCAGTGTACCTATACTTGCAGCATTGGCTCGTTGAATGGCAATGATGATTTTTTGTTTTAAATAGCTATGTCATTTGGAGTCACCACATTCTAAGAACACTCGTCTTCCAAACTCTTGGAGGAAATCTTGAGCTTCAGATCCGAGTACTCCCGAAGTTTCAACGCCAAATGCTACAAATTCATAATTTTGGGTCAAGTCCCGGTATTTAGTCCGCTTGCGTGACTCTGCCATGCAAGCGGCTGAACCCGAGACTGACGAGGTAACCGAAATGTGTGTTATATATTTAAATAATACGTTTAACACTTTCTAAACATAAATATTCAAAGAGCTCATTCTATTTGACGGTACCTAATACACGTTCGATAGAGAGAGGGGATTCGGTGGCAAAGGGCCTTTACAAATCAGGATCGTGTGAAATTACCTAAGTTTTTTAATTTTCAGTGCCCTGTTCACCAATAGTCGAGCACACTAAAGAAGCATATGACAATAGAAATAATTCGAATCTCCATTTTATATTTTACGAAGATCTCATAAAGGTATTTATTTAAGTATATTTTTAAATTTTATAAATGCTTTCTATTCGTCCATCGTTTTTCAACCTTCTAAATGCAATGCAAAAATAATTTAGTGCACTCAAGGGTGTTTGTTTGTCGGTATGCCATATATCCCTTAATACTTCATCAAAATTAATGTTTGATACGCCATTTTGAAGATTATTTTCCACTCTAATGTCAAAAAATAATCAAACAAATCAAAATTAAATGTTTCTTTTAAAATTTGACTAATTTTATTTATGTATGACAAAATTGTAAAAGACGCCATCTGTTGGCGATCACTTGAACTAACGGGGCAAAGTTTTGGCACGGGTCACCTAGTAATAATTTAATCATTGTCAAAGTATCACTATCACTACAATACTACATACTTATTATAAAACAAAACCCCGCCTCATCTGTTTAATCTGTGTCTTTTTCACGCAAAAACTACAGAACGGATTTTGTTGTGGTCTTCACTATTAGATAGGTTGATTCACGAGGAAAGTTTACGAGTTAATACTGTTTAAAATGTTTAATAACATGGACCTATCATGTTTAGGAGTTGAGCATTAAGAGTATTATTGAATCAAGTCGGAGAAAAAGTTAGCCCCAGCGAGTTTTGATGGCATATGCTGTCTAATCCGTCAGAGATATAACAAAATTATGTAGGAAATAATTGTGTAGAATAAAAATATGATCTACAAAAGTCTGCAAACTGTCCCAGGTAAATTATACAAAATCGAAAATAAAAAAAAAACACTGTTCGGACATAGGCTCCTTATTATATTCACGTCAAAACAGATTGTGATTTTGCACAGGAGCGGGTTGGAGAAATCCTTCGGGATAAAGTTTATGTCACATTTTAAATATGTCCACAAGCGAAGCCGGAGCGAAAAATATTATTAAAAAATGAAGGTACCATAAGTCGGA
The DNA here is from genome assembly GCA_963924495.1 of Nemapogon koenigi. Classification (NCBI taxonomy): domain Eukaryota; kingdom Metazoa; phylum Arthropoda; class Insecta; order Lepidoptera; family Tineidae; genus Nemapogon; species Nemapogon koenigi. The sequence continues at coordinate 1,143,423 of OZ004643.1, forward strand.
CAGAAAACTAATATTTAATGAATTTCAGGATTTACCAAATGAAATAAGGAGAATTTGCAAATTCTTCAATAGACAGTACACGGACAGTCAACTTAAACAACTGGCAGAACATATTAGCTTCGACAGTTTGAAGAAAAATAAAAAAGTTAACGACATGCCCATAAAAGAGATAGACGGTGCGGATGGGAAAGTTCAATTCATTAGAAAAGGTAAATAAAAGAAAAAAGCTAGTTGGAGCAAAATTAAGAAACGCTGGCTATATGGGCACAATAGCATGAAATTTTTTTAGTACACAGAGAAAATTCCCGGAAATATCGACAGAAATATTTTGTTCTTTGAATATATTATTCCAAACAATTCAGGGCAATTACCTATAGAAAATTATATTGCCATCCTGTTTTTTTCCGAAAGTAGAAAATCACTCAAAATTATTGCGAATGGAGCACAAGAATTTTTTATAGTTAAAAACTTCTGTACATAATCCAACAAACCACATTTAAATGCTATTCCATCTAAATATACCTCAACAGAACTGGCCATGACTCTGGGGACCGATAACAAGGCTTCGGGAGTTGTAATTAAATTTTTAGAAAGAACACTCTACGCGTAATGAAAATTTTTACTACCCTGCCTGAAAAAGTTTCATTTAAAAAAACTCCGAACCAACGATCCCTTGCATGTCTAAATATTCTCATGTAGATTTCTAACTCGATCTAAATTTTGTAGGTCGTTCCGGTGGCTGGGAGCAGAATTTTGACAACGAAATGAAGTTGCAAGCTGAAGAATTTTTGATCAAGAGACTTAGGTCTGCTAACGTGACCTACCCGTCTGTTACAGATATTTACGAATGTTCATACTTATAAATTTTAGATTTAAATTAGTATAATTTAATTTATATGGCAAATTTAGTATAATAAATAAATTATTTTACACATACCTACACAATTTTACTAATTACCTCGTTCATTTACTGATTAACTTTTAGTCATATTACTTCCTTGCATTGTAGTCATGGGGCCGTATCTTGAATCTCGATTTTCTTTTGAAATTTTATTTTTATTAAATTTGAGCGTACGGAGGTACGCTCAAATTTTTAATAAATAAATAAATGCAATACTACCTTTTTAAATGAAAATAACCTCCGATACAAATAAAAAAAAATTGAAATTATATATACTTATTATAAGTTAGAAGCCATTCACTCTGTGTGTGTATGTGTGTCTGTCTGTCTGATGTTACATAATTATGGTTTTTATCCGTAATATGGTTATCAACAATAGCGCCATCTAACCCGCAGCCTACCTATCTTGTAAACAAAAGGCAATGTCAATTTTAAATATTTATTTAATCTACGTATACTAAAGTTTGTTTTATTGTATGTAGGAGGTAATCTCTGTAACTACAATTTAAATAGATAATGAGCAATATTTTGTTGAAAATAAGTTTTCAGTTCTCTCTCAAATCTCAACTAAATATACAAAACCGTCGTATCGCTGACTGACTGACAATTAACGCACAGCTCAAACCACTGAAGATATAAATATATAAATTGGAATTTATATTCCTTAGGTGTAGAAGTGGATTATGAAAGGATTTCTCGAAAATCAACACCTAAAGGCTGAAACACTCTTCAAAACAAATATAAAAACGCGTATTACCTATAGGATTTTTTAAAACAACCCCTAAGGAGGGGTGCAACGGGGTGTTAAATTGTGTGTATTTCAATAATTTTTACGGGGGATACCATACATTTTCTAACTTCTAACTCGCTGGGCAACTAAAAGGGATAAAAAATAAAATTAATGGAAATCTTTTTGCGTATTTACATAAATTACGTCACTATTCCTTAACACAACATGTATGAAGTCACGGGCAACAGCCAGTATTGAATAATACTAATAAAGTTATAAAGAGGTAAAGTTTGTGAGTTTGTGAGGTTGTCCCTACAACCCCCTGGTACTCTCTGGATCTAATGAACCGATTTTGAAAATTCTTTTACCAATAGAAAGCTACGATGTCCCTGAGTGACATAGGCAATATTTTATTTTGTTCGAAAATATCCACGGGCGAAGCCGGGGGCGGAAGGCTAGTATTGAATAAAGTGCCTATTAAATATACAAGAAACCGCGGGCAAAATATATAATTTGCCACCCGTATCGCATGGTGTAAAGGCCCTCAAAGTAAGCTCTCTCGATTAATAACTAAAGTTGGTGTCATATGCAGATACATCGGTTCTCAGTCACTTATAAACTATCTTGACAACAAGTTAGTTTCAAGTTTTCTCCGACGTACTGAAGTACCCCACTAATAGTGAAGTTTAAATTACGTTCAGTTTGGAGTGCTTATTTAGGTCAGATATCCGTGCAATCACAACTTTGGTTAATTCAATATGTCCGTAAAATACATGGGATAAAGTATATTTACTCTTCAACGTAAATTTTGAACACACTTGCTCGTAACGTGAGTCTTATTACCTAAATTTTAGACTCACAATCCCATATATTAAACACGCGTGCTATTTCTTTATATTACAGCACAAGCGTTATAATATTACCCAATGAAGTTAAATTCGTACAAGATTGCAAATTGTTTGTGTGTCCACAAAGCATTCTTAATTTAATATAATACAGTTTTTATTTTTTAATCACGAATTTGTTGGCAGTGTGACGAAGTTATCCGTGCCTTATCTGTCATGCGGGAAAAAACAAAACATTTCCATAAATATTTGTTAACATAATTAAAATTCTAGTTTGGACACGTTGAAAGAAGGAAAGATTGACTAAAAAGATTTATATGGCTGAAGTGAAATGAAATGCTGACAGAGGACAACCTAGGTGTACTTTTATTGAACAGGTATATAAAAAATGTATTGATCGATGGGAATATTAAAAGTACACACAGTCGCCGAGCATGTATGAAAGGTATGATGAATATAAAAGAAGCGAAAGAGGTATGTCAGGATCGTAGCAAACGGCATTCGATTGTCCCTGCCTACCCTTCTTGGGATAGATAGATACAAAAATGCGGGTTGCGAAAGTAAAATAACTTATTCTCACACTATTCTAATAAATCTTTCACGAATAGAAAGCTACGATATCCCTGAGTAATATAGGCTGTATTTTATTTTGTTCTAATATATACACAGGCGAAGCCTGGGGCGGAAAGATAGTCAGCTATAAAGATAATTCAAAGGAAATTTTGGCAGCCCCATTATCGCTCCTTAATGAGTATTTTGTGTAGGATACAATGTGTTTATTGTTATTCCCTTACTTTATACAATATTCATTGTTTCTTGTTAAAACATTAATTTGTTCATTAATCATGCGATAACCTTTGGCAGTAGGGTGTGCCACTTTTGCTTTAATAATAGCTTTTAAAATAATTCAAATGTGGTCAACTTGTGTCAAAGTTACAATTAATGTTCATAATAGAATAGAAGAAAATTAAATGCTGTTGGTAAGCGCATCACATGAGAAGAATTATTTATTCATAATAATCCGAACCAGGTTATTAGGGTAAGACAAATTTGAAAAATTGCCCTGAAAATTAAAAAAAAACGTAAAAAAACTGTAAGTGCTTTTTCTTTAGGATTCTTGTATGAACACAACGCCACTTACTGTATTTTGCATACCAGGAATCTGGTGAAAGTGCCTAGGCTTTCTGCAAATAAATATCTTTCTTAATAGGGGATAAAAGTTAAGGGCTCCAAGGAAAAGAAGCTAGCAGTCTTAAATATTTATATATATTTTTTTATATTCTATCAATATAGGTATTTTAAGGACTGTAATATTAACTTTTTTAGTAGATAATTCAAGTTTAAAAAATATTGATAATAAAAATTATAAAATTGAAAAACCAGAACGAGATAAAAAACGAGACAGAGCAGGATGGCGCTCAACGAAACTTTATTGACGCACGTTTCCCCCAAACGGCGTATCAGGAATTTGTATGTATTTCTATTCCTTGATATCGGGAATCGCGAAAAACTTAAGAAAATATTGTAACGAATAGGTACTTAAATCGCACAAATAAATACCTAAACACATCAAGGTCGATAGACGTCTCTAGAAACATCCAGAGAGAATCAAGTACAAACGAAAATGGACCGTATGTGCCTAGCCATAGGTACCAAAATCGGGCGCGGTCTGTGTGTAGGTATTTGGCGCCGAGTCGCATCGAGCCGCGTCTACAACTTTGTACAACAATCTCGGCGTTTCTCGAATGTTCGGTGGGCAATATAAACAGAGGATCATTGCCGCAAGGAACACAGTGCGAATCAGAGCGATCAAAGCGAAACAGTGAAGTGGAATTAAGTGCGACTAAGTGTTATTCTAGTGTTTTCATTTATTTAACTGTGTTTTTGTGGTGTTAAAGTAAAGTTTGTCTATTTAATCGGTATTTTAAATCTCTTCGAACCCCAGCTCGTAACAAATTGGTGTCAGGAGTATGGGATTCAAAAATGCCGATTACACCACGTGACTCGTCGTCATCACGGCGACCCAAAACACGACAAACTACTGCTGGACATCACGGCGAGGAGGTCGACGAGGCTGCTGCTGCTGGAGCCGCTGCTGGTGCTGCTGGGAATACTGCTGGTGGTGCCGGAGCTGCTGCTGGAGCCGCTGCTGCTGCTGCTGGGACTGCTGCTGTTGGTGCTGGAGCTGCTGCTGGAGTTGATACGGGTGCTGCGGGTTCTGCGGGTGCTCCCCAAGCATTCGATATGGGGATGCTGTTTCGGCTGATGGAGGAGCAGGCCCGACGTCAGGAGGAGCAGGCCAGACGACAAGAGGAGGAGGCCAGACTTCGGGAGGAGCAGACTCGGCAGCTATTGGAGGAGCAGGCCAGGCGTCAAGAGGAGCAGGCCCGGCGTCAGGAGGAGCAGGCCCGGCGTCAAGAGGAGCAGGCCAGACGACAGGAGGAGGAGGCCAGACGTCAGGAGAAGCAGACTCGACACCTATTTGAGGAACAGGCCCGACGTCAGGAGGAGCAGGCCCGACGTCAGGAGGAGCAGGCCCGACGACAAGAGGAGGAGGCCAGACTTCGGGAAGAGCAGACTTGCCGGCTGTTAAAGGAGCAGTCTGCTAACCTTAAGGAGCTGCTTTCAGAGTCACTGGGAAAGGTGACTATGGAGGTGAAGCAGCTACAGAGGGTTACAGACATGCACGAGGAGAGAATCGAAGACCTCGACATTCGTTATGAAGACCTCCAACAGCATTGCAAGGAAATACAGACTAGGATGAGCAGAGAACTGGATGCAAGACTTGACGACCGCTACGGAGAGTTGGAGGCACGACTTGACAGCCAATGCAAGGGGCTCCAGAATGAAGTAAGGAAACTGAAGCTGACCGCTCCTGTTTCTGGAGGCGCCATCGTCTCCGGCCCCCGAGTCAAGGTGCCGCCGTACGACGGGACTACGTCCTGGACAGCGTACAAATTGCAGTTCCAAACGGTCGCCTCTGCCAACGGCTGGACAGACGAGCAATCTCTGACCGCCTTGACAGTGGCTTTAAGAGGCCGCGCACTGTCTGTTTTGGAAGCCTCTCCAGACAGCTGCACCACGTACGGGAACCTGATCGAGGCAATGGACTCCAGGTACGGCGACAAACACCTGGAGCACGTCTACCGAGCGCAGCTGAGGGACAGGACGCAACATGCTGGTGAAAACCTGCAGCAATGGGCTCTGGAGATTGAGAAGATCGTAAGAAAGGCGTACCCATCTGCCGGACAAGAGTTCATTGCTGCGAACCTCGTTCAAGCATTCATCGACGGCATCCGCAGCATGGAGGTCAGAGCTGCAGTTCGTCTGGGCCACCACAGCGCCCTGAAAGATGCACTGGCCCATGCTCTAGAGGTGGAAGCCGTGAGACAGGAGCCTCGTTCTCAGCGATTGAGACAAGTGGCGGAGGAGGCTACTCCAACAACGACACCTGTAGCAGAGAGGCGTAGTTACTTACCCCGCTGCTTCCACTGCCACAAGCTGGGGCACCTTAAAGCTAGCTGCCCAGCGCTTAAACGACAAGGCACGGATCAACGAGTGCCGAAACGGGACGTCGGAGCTGATGTCCGTGCCGTAACTACGGAGCTTCCGGGAAACGAGTAACAGCCAGAGCCGCGGGGCGGGTACTGGCTGCTCGTGACACAGCCCCAAAAGTTACCATCCGACAAGTTTTCGACGGGAACAGTCTGGTGATCGCCGGCGAGGTCAACGGGACGCCATGTGAGATGACGATCGACACAGGAGCAACGCGAACGGTTGTGAGACCTCAGTTGTTGGGACGATCTACGAGCAGAACCAGACGTTCATCTTCCTGTCTGAAACTCTTCACGGCAACCGGTCAGCCTATACCCGCATACGACGAGCTGCCGGTGACACTCAAGGTGGGTGACGGGGAGTACCCACACACCGTCATCGTGGCCGACATTATAGACGACTGCATTCTCGGACTCGACTTTATGAAGCGGTTCCAGTTTGGCATCGACTTGCGCAACGGTGTACTGCAGTGCGGCCAGGAACAGGTATTTTTGAAAGGTGGTTATGCTGGCTATGTGCGCTGTGCCAAGGACGTCAAACTGAACCCATATTCGGAGACGCTTGTCGATGTGGAGTTACCAACTAATGGGGACCCCTCCAATACGAGGTGCTCTATCATCGACCACCTGGAACGTTCTAAACATAAAGGCTGGTTACTCACTCCAACTTTAGTAAACAGCCAGAGTGGACAAGCTGTAGTAAGGGTGACCAACTTCAATGGCGCTCCTGTCACTCTTAATAAGGATCAAGTCGTGGCGAAGTGCGACGAGGCGAATTGGATGCGGAGCTGCACCCAGGGGAAGCTGTCGGCTGTGAAAAATAACAGTGTAAACCCCTTGGAACTCGTCGATATTTCAAAAAAGGACTTGTCAATCTCCGAGTACAAAAGAGCGAAGGAGATGCTCACTCGTTACATTGACATCTTTAGTGACAGAGATGGGCATCTCGGCAGGACGTCATTGGTGAAACACACCATCAACACAGGCAACGAGTTACCTATATGTCAACGTGCTCGACGAATCCCAGTAGGAAGAGAAGCCGAAGTACAGTGCATGCTGGAAGACATGAAGAAGGCTAATGTCATCGAACCTTCTTTGAGCCCATGGTGTTCTCCGGTTGTGCTAGTTAAGAAGAAGGATGGCAGCACTCGCTTCTGTGTGGATTATCGTCGACTGAACGACGTAACCAGAAAGGACAGCTACCCTCTACCCCGGATTGACGACACCTTGGACAAGTTGAGTGGAAACCAGTGGTTCTCAACACTGGATTTGAAGAGTGGATACTGGCAAGTAGAGATCGATCCCAAGGACAAGGAAAAGACTGCTTTCTCGACCGGAAATGGACTGTGGCAGTTCAACGTCATGCCTTTCGGGTTATGCAATGCTCCCGCAACGTTCGAAAGGCTGATGGAAGTTGTGCTTGCGGATCTCGTTGGAAAAGCTTGCCTAGTCTACCTGGATGACGTCATCATCATGGGACGCGACTTCAACGAGCACCTGGGGAATTTAGAAAGAGTGTTTGCCAAGTTGAAGCTCGCGAACCTGAAATTGCATGCCAAGAAGTGTAGCTTCTTCAAGAAACGTGTGAATTACCTCGGGCATGTAATTACAAAGGATGGCGTAGAAACCGACCCTGTCAAGACAGTAGCTGTACGAGAATGGCCCACCCCGCGGAACAAAACAGATGTTCGGGCGTTTCTTGGTCTGTGCTCATACTACCGCCGCTTCGTATACGACTTCGCGGGAGTAGCCAAGCCCCTACATCGGCTGACGGAGGACAAGCGTTCGTTTCAATGGACTGAGGACTGTGAGAAGTCGTTCCAGGAACTGAAACAACGGCTGTGTGAAACACCTGTATTGGGCTACCCGGACCAAGTCGGCGAGTTTGTGGTGGACACAGACGCAAGCAACATCGCCATTGGAGGTGTGCTGTCACAACGGAAGGGGGACAAGGAAGTTGTGATAGCGTATTTCAGCAAGGCTCTGTCAAAACCAGAAAGGAACTACTGTGTAACCAGACGCGAACTTCTGGCCGTAGTGAAGACAGTACGACACTTCAACAAGTATCTCATCGGAAGGAAGTTCAAGCTACGGACAGACCATGCGGCGTTGAAATGGTTACTTCAATTCAAGGATCCCGAAGGACAAGTCGCTCGGTGGATCGAGCAGTTACAAGAATTCGATTTCACGATCGAACATCGACGAGGACGGACGCATGGCAACGCTGACGCACTGTCACGCAGGCCGTGCCCTGAAGATTGTAAACACTGCTCGAGGCGTGAAATCAGCGATTCTGTCATCAAAGTGATTACGACTAACAACCTTAGTGACGAATGGGCGAATGAGAGAACGAGAGACGAGCAACTCAAGGATACCGCGATCATTGGCGCCGATAATGGAATGGAAGACGCAGAATGTTCCAAGGCCCGGCTGGAATGTTGTATCCGCCATGAGTTCCACCACGAAAAGCTACTGGGCTCAGTGGGAAAGTCTAGTGCTGCACAACGGGTTGCTGTACCGCAAGTGGGAGTCGCCAAGTGGACAGGAGACATTGATGCAGCTGGTCGTGCCTAGGTCAAAGGTGCGCGCAGTGCTTGAGTCCGTGCACGATGGATCCTCGGGAGGACATCTGGGCATGAATCGAACCCTGGCGAAAATCAGGAAACGATTTTATTGGGTTCATTGCCGGCAAGATGTCGAGGATTGGTGTCGCAAGTGCACAGTATGTGCGGCCGTGAAGGGACCTACGACACGTACGAGGGGACGTATGCAGCTGTACAATGTTGGCGCTCCATGGGAACGAATTGCGGTGGACGTTGCTGGACCGTTCCCGGTCACTGAAGATGGGAACAAGTACTTTATGGTCGTGATGGACTACTTCACGAAGTGGCCGGAGGTCTTCGCAATTCCCAACCAGGAAGCGACAACAGTGGCGACTAAGTTGGTCAACGAAGTATTCTGCAGGTTCGGGCTACCATTGGAGATACATTCTGATCAAGGGCGTAACTTTGAGTCGCAGTTGTTCCAGGAAGTATGCCGTCTCCTGGGAATAAATAAAACGAGGACTACGGCGTATCACCCACAGTCCGACGGAATGGTTGAAAGGTTCAACCGCACTTTGGAGACTCATTTAGCGAAACTGGTTGAGGATCACCAGAGGGACTGGGACCGATATATTCCCTTGTTCTTGCTCTCATATCGATCCGCAGAGCATGAAAGCATAAAGGTGACTCCTGCTTATGCCAACTTTGGGAGAGAGCTCCGACTACCAGTTGATCTCCTGACCGGCGGACCTCCGGATGCGCCGCAACCTGTAAGTGACTACGTATCGAACCTGAAAAACAAGATGTGCGACATACATGACCAGATTCGTCAGAGCAGTCTTGTGGCCAGTACAAAGATGAAGACCAGGTACGATAGGAACTTCAATAGTAACGGTTTTGACGAGGGATCGTTGGTGTGGCTGCACAACCCGAAACGCCGAAAAAGCAAATCTCCCAAGCTGCAGAACCGCTGGGAAGGCCCGTATAAGGTCATCACGAGGATCAATGACGTGACCTATCGGATCCAACGATGCCCGCGTGGACAGTTAAAGGTTGTCCATATTGATCGACTGGCTCCTTACAAAGGCTCGAATATTGCTCGGGACGAGCAAGTCTAAGCGGGGGGCAGTGTAACGAATAGGTACTTAAATCGCACAAATAAATACCTAAACACATCAAGGTCGATAGACGTCTCTAGAAACATCCAGAGAGAATCAAGTACAAACGAAAATGGACCGTATGTGCCTAGCCATAGGTACCAAAATCGGGCGCGGTCTGTGTGTAGGTATTTGGCGCCGAGTCGCATCGAGCCGCGTCTACAACTTTGTACAACAATCTCGGCGTTTCTCGAATGTTCGGTGGGCAATATAAACAGAGGATCATTGCCGCAAGGAACACAGTGCGAATCAGAGCGCTCAAAGCGAAACAGTGAAGTGGAATTAAGTGCGACTAAGTGTTATTCTAGTGTTTTCATTTATTTAACTGTGTTTTTGTGGTGTTAAAGTAAAGTTTGTCTATTTAATCGGTATTTTAAATCTCTTCGAACCCCAGCTCGTAACAATATGATGTTGTGTGTGTAATTTTTGTATTGTAAGCAAAATAAAATCGTAAGTTCGAATTTCAAGCCAAAAGAGAGCGAATCCATTGTCTATGATTCCAATGCTGTTGTTTATAAAAGGCGTGACATTTCTTTGGTTGATTTCGAGATTTAATGCCGATTTACACAATATTATATTCTTTGGTTGGTTTAGCTATTTAAGACCGATTTACACAATATTATATTCTTTGGTTGGTTTAGCTATTTAAGACCGATTTACACAATATTATATTCTTTGGTTGGTTTAGCTATTTAAGACCGATTTACACAATATTATATTCTTTGGTTGGTTTAGCTATTTAAGACCGATTTACACAATATTATATTCTTTGGTTGGTTTAGCTATTTAAGACCGATTTACACAATATTATATTCTTTGGTTGGTTTAGCTATTTAAGACCGATTTACACAATATTATATTCTTTGGTTGGTTTAGCTATTTAAGACCGATTTACACAATATTATATTCTTTGGTTGGTTTAGCTATTTAAGAGCCGATTTACACAATATTATATTCTTTGGTTGGTTTAGCTATTTAAGACCGATTTACACAATATTATATTCTTTGGTTGGTTTAGCTATTTAAGACCGATTTACACAATATTATATTCTTTGGTTGGTTTAGCTATTTAAGACCGATTTACACAATATTATATTCTTTGGTTGGTTTAGCTATTTAAGAGCGATTTACACAATATTATATTCTTTGGTTGGTTTAGCTATTTAAGAGCGATTTACATGCACAGGCATAATATATTCTACGCGGACGGTCGCTAGTTGATAATAAAAATTAAGCTGTATTTGATATGAACGGGGTATGAAGCAGCGCCGGCCCTAGACCTTAATCAGGGTAGAGCGAGATTGTCTTTCAGCGCCCTTCGAATCAATTATAATTCAGTTTCTGGTACTAAAATGCAATCATCCCCCGCTCACCCTCGTTGCGCATCTCCGTTTGGATCACCAAAAAGACAGCAAATATTAATTATTTTTTCGCTTGCGGTTGATGATTGAATTTTGGCGCATCTCATCCCACATGGCACCTAGTGCGGCCGCTCCTCTCGCTCTAGCCCAGGGTCGCCACTGCATGAAACTGTAAGTATATTTTTGTTAATAGTAATCCACTATTTAAGTCGATTAGAGGAATGTCCACATTTAGCAAGTGGCAAACCTGAATCTAGAGATGTCACTTCTTAAATAGTGTATTATGCTTTTTTCAGAAACAAAAAACAATTGTGGCCGTTATGAGACGCCCGGCTGATATGAAACATCGGTTATTGAAATAATTTATAATTAAAGAATACCAATAAATAAAAATGGAATAAAATAATTAAATATATTAGAAAGAAAATTACTGTGTAATGTGTATACAAGCGGCACATGCAGTACACACACTCACACGGAGAAGCAACGAAGTGTATGGATACGCGCCACGCACACACTAGGGAGTAGAGAGCGGCGGCGGAGAGGGGGCATGACGGGAGACTGATTTCGTCACGGCATTACCGCCAAGGCTTTTTAAATAAAAAAACCATTTAGTAACAATTAAACAAAACAAATTGTATTAAAAAATCATTTTTTGTCTTCCTTAAGGAGTTGGTAGATGTATGAGAAGTCCTTCTGTCCAAAACCGCGTCCTTGAGCTATACGATACAACTGGGTAGCCACGGCACCCAAGGGTATAGGAGAGCGAATACCCAGGGCCATACCACTTGCTAATTCCAAGTCCTGAAAAAAAAACCAAAACACTTTATTAATACGCTTATTACTAACAACTCTAACAAGCCTCTGTCCGCGGTTTCACTCGCGTGGAAATAAATCCAAAAAGAAATAATCCCGTGGCTGTAATTTGCCCCTTCCCCGCCCGCTTTGGTAATGATGGCAGAGGGGGACCTAGGTGTACTTTTATTGAACATATAAAAAAATATTGATCGATGGCAATATTAAAAGTAACACTATCGCCGAAAGGTACGATGAATATAAAAGAAGCGAAAGAGGTATGTTAGGATCGTAGCAAATGGCATTCGATAATCTCTGCCTAACCCTCTTGGGATAAAAGGCGTGATGATAGATAGATAGATAGACACTTTATTCATAATATTTGTAAAGTTAGTGATAAGACTTTACCTTAACCATAAGTTCATTTTTGAACCCATTTTCATAGTCCCTGCTAGACGGCGCTGTAGGTACCAATCCAGGTACAGGACAGTATACCTCTGTAGACCAGGAGCGAGCTGAAGAGTTGTTTAATACATCCAACAATACTTGAGGATCTAGACCCATTCTGGAATAAAATACAGTTTGTGAAAGAATAAATGATGAAAGGTTGACTAAAAATGGCAGAAGTGAAAGGTAACGCTTGGTGCATCAACTTGAATAACTACGTAAATACGCTTATAACTACTTATATATTAGAGATAGTTATATGTCACTCTGGACTTTTTTGTAGATAATTTTATTCTACACAATTCATTCCTACATCATTTTGTTATATCTCTGACGGATTAGACAGCATACGCCATGATAACTCATTGGTGCTAATTTTTTTCCCGATTTGATCCATTTATACTGTCAGTGCTCAGCTCCTAAACATGATAGATCCATGTTTAATACTCGTAAACCTTCCCGGTGAATCGGTGCAGTAGTTTTTGCATGATATGGTCACAGACAGACAGACAGACGCAGCGGAGGGCTTTGTTTGTTTTATTATATGTAGTGATGATATAGCAAAATTTGAAAAAAGGTATGTCAAGATAATAGTAAATGGCATTCTATTGTCTCTGCCTAACCCTCAGCGGATAAATGACGTGATGATAGGTAATGTCTTCATAATAAAAATGGCCTCAAATTGGCTTTAATTGCTAGATACAAATATTTTAAAGGTGTGAGGAAGACAAGTTTAAAGTAGGTACTTGCGCCATATTTTGATAGAGAACCGACCAGAAACATATTCCTCCATAATTATTTATCAAAATTGTATTTCGTTTAAATAACAGATTATTAATAGAGATGATATTAACTTTTGTGGTTATTTTCGACAAATATCAGAAGTTTGAAGAAAGATTCACTTACTTAATTCCCATATTCATGCATTCAGCCGTGGCCATTCCAGTAATGCCCATGAGCATATTATTGGCAAGTTTGGCCACTTGACCAGAACCTATTTCCCCACAATGGAATTGCTTAGCACCCATCGCTTTCAAATGTGGTAGAGACCTATCGAAGTCTTGCTTACGGCCACCAGCCATAAAAGCTAGTGTTGCGTTCTGGGCCCCCATTACACCTAAAATATATCAAATGAGGTTACATGTATGACTAGGCTAATTTCGAGCACTGGATGGATTCGAATTCCGATTTCATTGATGAGATCATTTTTATGTGAAACACATCTTTTGGCGCATGTCGTGACGGAAAACTACGTCACACCCCCTCTGCCCCGCTCTCTACTCCCTTGTGTGTGCTTCGTTGGTTCTCCGTGTTTGTGTACTGCGATTTACAGCTTCCGGGTGTCCCGTGGCTGGCGGACACCTTTTTTCTTCTTCCCGAAACCATGTTTTCGGTTTATGTCTACTAAAATTGCCACGAGCGAGAAATCCAGCAGGGGAAAAGATTCCGCCAGCACGCTATTATGAAAACTTTGCCTTAAAGCTCCCGAAACCCTGTTACGGTCCCAGGGTAGCCAGCGAAAGACCAAGTCTCCCTCTTTGAGCCGATGGTATTTGTAAGGCTATATGCAGCGTAAATGAGGACTCAAAATCACAGCTACTACTGTATGCTGCTTGTATGTATAAAAAAGTTGGTATATCTGTCTGTTTGTGCTTTATAGACTCAAAAGTTACTAGACCGATTTTGATACGGTTTTCACTAATAGATTCACTGATTCACATACAATACAAAACAAGGTTTATTTGTATAAAACATGATGCTACGTCTTTTGGGAGCCGAGCAATAACTATTCTTCTTAATTCAATGATAGAGGTCCCTGGTCCAGGGCCTGATATAGGGTTCCATGAGAGACAAACATTTTAAGCTGAAACTACTCACGGTAAAATATAATTCAAATAACCAATTAAAATTATCAGTGTATCTGATAACCTAAGTTAATTTCCAGATATTGACCTTAACATACCATGTCAACAGTTATCTTTATAATCATTAAGTTATTGACAAAGGTTTCTTTTTCTACAAGGGTGCATTGCAGCTCCGTGTTGTCGATCCCAGGGTACCCAGCGGAAGACCAAGTCTCCCTCTTTTATTTATTGTGTCATGGTTCAATTTGGATTATGGAGAAATAGAGTCATTGGTTGATACACATACATTATACAAAATTAAAAGCGGATGCGGCGGCAGAACACGCTCAGCTGCTCAAGCGCCGAAAATATTCAAATATTATAACAAATTACTTATTTTCGGCGCTTGCAGTGGAAACAATGGGTCCATGGTCTACCGAAATGAAAATATTCTTGAAAAATTTAGGTACGAGACTAGTCCACGCCTCAGGTGACCTAGAGGCTGGCTCTTATCTCGCTCAAAGGATCAGTTTAACCATTCAGCGAGGTAACGCAGCCAGTGTTTTGGGAACCATGCCACAGGGAGGGGTTCTGGAAGAGGTATTCTTTTTATAATTTCTATATATTATATTATTTATTTATTACTATACATTTAAGTTATGATGTAAATATTTAAATTAAAAAATAACGAGCTCCTGGAGCTCTTCTATTCGAAAATTGCTATGATAATCTAAGATACGGTATGCAATATCATAATTCGGAATGTAAAGTAAAAACTAAGGTATGGTTTTTATATTTTTATTTCAAAGGTTCTAATATAAGTATTTTTGTTTTTTTATGCAGTGGTTTTTTAACCGAAATTTAAAAAAAAGAAGGTTCTCAATTTTTTTT
The DNA here is from genome assembly GCA_963924495.1 of Nemapogon koenigi. Lineage (NCBI taxonomy): Eukaryota > Metazoa > Arthropoda > Insecta > Lepidoptera > Tineidae > Nemapogon > Nemapogon koenigi. Next base: position 1,158,491 of record OZ004643.1, read on the forward strand.
ATTTTTTTATGTATGTTCCCCGATTACTTGAAGACGCCTGGACCGATTTGGAATTTTTTTTTGTTTGAAAGGGTATACTTTCCAGGTGGTCCCATGATCATCAGGTCAGGATGATGAGATCAGATAATGGGATCCTGGAGGAATCGAGAACTCTTTAAATTTTATAGGCACCCTTGAAGCGATTTGGGTATTTTTTTATAGTGACTGCATTTGCTTTCGGAAAACACATTTTGGTTTTGAAGGCGGTTTTTTACTTCATCAGAAATGATTTATATTATAATACATTTTCAAAATTGTAATTGATTGTAACAGAGTCAATTTGCCACATTTGTCAACTCATTTGTATTAGTGGCAGTACCACGGGGAACATTAAGGGCCGTGGTACTAATTTTATCAGTTTATCGTCTGTCGGCAAAATTATAAAAAGTTGCGAGTACGAATCGCGCGCTGACGATTCTGTATCGTTTTTTCGGTTTTGTTTAGGTAGGTAATAAGAAAGGCCCCATATTCCATATTTAGACTCTAGTTTCAAAGATAAGCGGGAGAGGAATGCTCAATTTTCGTATATTGTCTTTAATATAATTTAATGCATGCTCCTCTACATAGTAGTTGCTTAACTCTTCAGTCATGTTATTAAATGTGTGTGGGGCGAGGACATATTGTTTTGCAGAAAAATAAAACTAAGATAAGATAAGTAGGTATGTGATATCGTATTGTGATTCAAATCTCTTTTGCTTTTATTTAATTGTTGTAAATAAGTTATGCAATGGAATTTTAACACGATACTATGATGAATATACCAAAAAGTATGAGAAGTATTACTTAGATCTGCGGTTCTCAAACTTTTTTGGCCAAAAGGGTTCCGCCTTTTGGAAAGCAAAATATTTAACGGAGCCCTAAAATAATAAAAAACTGGTTTAGGTATGTGTATTCTTTATTAATTATTAAATATCTAATGAGCGCTCTCTTATTACGCATTCCACTACTATACTCTTTTAGTTAATTTTTTATTTTCCTTTGCAACCTTATAGTATTTTTCATTATGACTAGTATTTTCGCGGAGCCCCCGCAGAGGTTTTGCGGAGCCCTAGGGTTCCGCGGAGCACACTTTGAGTATGGCTGACTTAGATAATACAGAATTAAAAATAAAATATTTGTGTTTTTTAGCTCCCTGTGAGCTGTGTAAATTTTAGAAGTAACACGATATTTTTAAGGCTTTTAAAAATCTCTACTTTTTCTTCAGAGGTTGCTCCTGAAGCCGTGTCAGTCCCAGAGCACCCAGCGGAAAACATAGTCTTTTTTTTTATGTCTTGATATTTTTTTTATTTTTAAGCTATTAAAATATAGTATAGTAAAATACTTTTCTTACCTCCAGAAACAGGTGCATCAATGAAGCCCAATCCCTTTTCTAAAGCAGATGGTAAAATTTGTTTTGGTACGTTTGGGTCTACTGTGCTTGAATCTATGAGGAGAGATCCTTTAGCTGCCTGTAAAATTTAAAATATTTTTTAAATTATTTGTTTCAACAATAAGAATACACACATCTTAATATTTTTGGGATTACCTACAAATATGAAGGACTTTCCGAATCCTACTGAGAGAGCATAATGTTTCTTTCTTCTCATTCAGAATTTTAATATTTTATTGACCCTTTTGGATTGAAGGAATGGCCAAAATCTGAACTTCTTAACACAACTCTAGTAGGGATTGGCAGAGGTAGAGGGCCCTGCAATTAATATTTGTGGACAAAAATGTTTATTTGCTAGATGGTGGAATAATAATAATTGACAATGTATAATTTATCATCTTACAAAACTCGTAAAAAGAATTTAAATGATGATTATAAACCTTCAATAGTTGCGTTATGTTACGGCTCCCAGAACCTATATAGTCTTCCTCATTTAAGTCTTTAAGGCATTTTAAGATCAAAACGCTTCATACTTAGTTTTTAAATTAGTAGGTACAATACTCACGTGAGCAATAACTCCATCTTTTCCCAAGTAAGCATCAAGTACTACTTTATTACTTGGTAGGATAGAGACGACGACGTCAGCGCTTTCTACGGCGGCGGCAATAGAAGTGCTACTAGATACTCCATTTTTGGCTGCTGCGTTTAACGTTTCTTTGGAAGGATCATATCCAGTAACTTTAAAGCCCTGAAAGCAAGGAAGAAAAAATCTGCAGCTTTATATCAACAACTATAGCTTTGCCTGTGGAAATGTTTAAGACTAAAGTAGGTAGGCCACACATTGGTCCGGCATCGCACCAAAAATCTAGACGGATCGTTCGTTACAAGAATTGGACGAGTCTGTGGTCAGATTCGGTGGACCGTACGGCGACACGCCGGGGGTTGGACAAATGTGTGGCCAGCTTCACACTATTTATGGTGACTGGACTTTAGTAAAGAAACAAATGAATAGTAAGAACCTAAATGTGTGGAAACGTAGGTGGTATTTATTGTGAAATTGTAGGTATTTAATTAATGTATTGGAATTTCTTTTTATGATCAAAATACATGAATGATAATAAACGAAAATTTAAATTGAAACATCATTAAAAAGTAGAATTTATAATTTGGTAGGCGAGGCTTGATTCATAAGTTCTACATTTCAAATTACTATAATATTATCATTTTTATAAGAACGAAGAACTTTATTGTAGTGGATTAGATTAGCATGTTGATTGATTGACGAATATTATGCTTGACAACGACTGTGGACCCTATATACCTAAATTTGACCCTAGACTCTAGGGCCTTTGGCAGATATCTGATTAATGAAGGGACTTTATGAATTTCCTAAATATCAGGGTATCGGTATCGTTGTCAGGCAGGATCTGCAAAAAATTTTTATCTACCTTTAAATATCTACCTAAGTCAAAGAGTACTATGCCTAAGGAGGGGCCATAGACGGGCTCCCTGGTCAAAGAGCAAAAAATTGTCGTTTTTTGCTCTTTGACCAGATAAACCACGTTAAACTGACCAGGTGCGTAGTAATAAGTTACCTTAGGTTTCGTTGGTATCGTTTTGTGTCGCGAGACAGAGCTCTAGAAAAATAGTTAATTGTGATGTTTTAAATGGGAAAGGCGATCTAGGTCGTCTAATTTGCGGGAACATAATGTTTCCAGTCATTATTTATAACGTAAAAGCCGTTGCGACAATAAAACGGCAGAAAAGTACAGGGGTTAGTACTAAGCGTGGCAGAAAAAAATGTTCGGTGATTAACCGCTTCACATCTCTTTTAGTCTTAATACACAAAGACTTAAGTATATGATTTTTAACCGAACTTCAAAAGAAAGAGGAGGTTCTCAATTGTGTTATGTTTTTTATCCCCGATTACTTGAAGACGCCTGGACCGATTTGGTAATTTTTTTTTGTTTGAAAGGGTCAGATTCTGATGATGGGATCCTGGAGAAATCGAGAACTCTTCAAATTTTATAGGCACACTTGAAGCGGTTTAGGTATGTTTTTATAGTGACTTGTGCATTTGCTTTCGGAAAGCACACTTTTCAGTGCATAGTTTTTGAAGTCGGTACACTTTCTTTTAAAAGGCAATTGTTGATTTCAATGAGCTTTTACTGATTAATGATAATATATTTTCAAATATTATTTTGGAAAATATACCTGTGTTCGACAGTAGATATATACCTTCTGACATCTCGTATGAACATTTTACACACGAGTTACAGAATGGGGCCTCCGAATGTGGTTTTTCAATTAATCAGTTTGTATATTTTGTTCATTGGCTGCGTATTTGGTTATGTCTCATTGTAACATAATGAAAGCACTGATTGGGCAAAATTGAGTGAAACGCTACTCGTGTTTGATACTAATTGATTTAATTATGTTTATTAGTTGATTGTGAAACGAAAACTGTACATGTTGAAAGGCATTTTCAATTATTTCGACGGGCTACACTGAAAATTCATAATGAAATGTCATTCGCTCAAAATGTTTTTCAATGTGCCTTCACTGCCTCTTCATCAACTTAACAAGCCAAATATTACACTTCTGGGGAAATATAGCCTCGAAATCTATTTAATTTCGAGATTCAATGTCGTTCATCGAGTTTAAAAATTTAAGACAGCTGTTCATACAAATTAGTGAAAAGTTTATAAAAATTCGAAGAGAATTGTAGCTCACAAAACTTAACGACTACATTTTGTGAGTTTTTTATGTCCTCCTGCATGGACTGCATGTGTTTGTGTGCGTAAATAATGTATTTTCTGTCATTATAGTCGGACTGGACTAACCAATTTTGGTCCCCAGTATGATAAAGGTTCAATTTTAAAATAAAACACTTAAAACAAAATATTAGAGAAGTAACAATTTTATGGGCTATAATTTTTACTTTTTTAATATGATTGTTATTTTAATTTCTGAAGAAATGAAAGAACCAAAATATTAATATATTTATTGATAACTATTGTCCTGAGGATATTTATAGTCTAATAATATTTTTTTATTGTGAGATCGGCAAGTGATTTCAGATATTAGGAGTTTGAAACTTGATGATGAAAGCGAAATTGAGAAAAGCCGTCTCGATTATCTTGTTATAATTTAAAAGTTTTCTTAATTAACTTTTTAGATAACAATATTCTCTATAATGTGGCTAAATAACAGGTAATTTCTTCAAGTACTTCATGGAAATTATACTGTTCAAAAAGTACGATATATTTTCTCATCAATTCATATCGTCCATTTTATATTGATTACGAATAAAATATGTTCGTTATTGACTTAGACATTAATAATGATAACTGTAAATTAAACATTTGGGAGCATATAATGTAGTCTATTAGATACAAATAAATAGTAATGAAATTAATGTATACTAATATTATAAAGAGGTAAAGTTTCTCTAAAACTACTGATCCGATTCAGAAAATTACGAATAGAAAGTAATATAGGCTAAAACTAGTTATTAATATTTTTGGAACTATCGTCTGTTTAGACATTTCTAGTTAGAATTTGACAATTAGCAAGGAGTATATTTGTGATACAGGATCGTAAAATTTGAGACACATAATTCTACCAATTATTGCATAAAATAATAATGCAATATACCTTTCAATAAATTGGAACTAATCTCTATATAATCACTTCTCAATGGTGTTTCTTTGTCGGTATCAAAAGATATCCAATGACGAAAAATAAAAAAAAACAAATCAAAATTAAATGATTCTTTTAAAATAAGACTAATTTATGTATTTTGTAAAAGACGCCATCTGTTGGAGATCAGTTGAACTAACTGGTTGGTAGCTCCTAAATAGTATAACACCTATGTGACTGATGTTTTGACAGACAATATTTTCCTCGCAGTCAAGTAAGGTCATTGCGTGAGCCCGTTCATTAATCGGACTAGGTATATGAGTATAAACTCTATTAATTATGTATGCGTGAAAATAACAAAGTGGTTTTCTTACCTTTTTCACTAAGTTCGCAGCCATAAATCCTCCCATATTTCCCAAACCCAGAAAAGCAACATTTTTGTCTCCTTGAGAGCTCAACCCTCGGGTGGATATTGTTAGCAGGGACTGTTTGGTCAGAATATTACGAGCAGCCATGTTGGATTCTTGGTCACGTTCGACGCCGGCGCACGCGCAGGAAGACTGGTTTGTTTTGCTGTGTGGTTACGTTCGGAAATGTGTCGGTGGATTAGGTCATTATTTTATTTTCCGGATATTTTAAATTTGTATCAACAACTAGTGAAAGGAATGAGGTTTTTTTATTACTCGGTATTTATGAAGTCCACATAATAATCTTTAGGTACGGTTGTTTAATAATGTTTTTTAATTTAACTTGACTTCAAAATAGGATCTAAGCCATAATTTTGATCAAGTAATCCTCCAAGGCTCCATAGTCAAAGAACACAAAAAATTGCTTAAGGGGCGGTGGTCAAGGTCATTAGATACAAGATGTCTGAGAGCCACAGATCCTTCAAAATAGAATTACCCACCTGCAGGGCGGCGCTGGTGTACGATGATAACTGCGATTTGCTGTCGTTACCACCCCTGAGAGACAGGCGTAGGATGACTGATGTAATGTTTCTGTACGACATAATCAACGGCCGCGTTGACTGCCCTGCACTCGTAGGCCAGCTTGATCTGCTGGTGCCGTCGCGGGCGTCGCGCCGCACCACCCAGCGTGACCTTTTCCGTGTGCCTTTTAAAAAAACGAACTACGCACAAAACTCTACAATGACCCGTGTTGTTCGTTCATATAACGCTGACTTCAGCCGGATTGACATATTTTTACACCGTGTTTAGGAGACATTTGGAAGTGAAAATAAAGGAAAAAAAATAGTTGAGTGAGGTATAATTAGACTGACACGCGTTTACCCCCACACTCCCCCCCCCCCAACACACACACACACACACACACACACACACACCATACATGCACCACATACCATTATAATTAACATGTAGGTTATTGATTGATAATTGAAGATATTGTAGCTGAATATGATTAGTTAAGTTATGATGATCTATTACCGGCTTATAATATTTGTTACTGTGTTTTTGTCATTAAATTGAATGTATGCTGTTGATCATCTAGAAATAAATAAATAAATAAATAGTGTTTAGGTTGGTACTTGAAAAAAATTCGATCCGCGACAGGTTGACAAACGTAAAACCAATAAAAAAGTGATTCTTACAGTAGTCGCCAATGATGTCTAACTAATTGGCTGTATTGAAAAACACTTCCATTGCTTTTACATCGAAAGAAAATAAACAAAAAAAGTCATAATATGTATTATAATCAACATGATGTCATTTGTGATTCCACGTGACGCCTTTGTGATATACGCACGCATCCACCAGGACGTCATGGGGAATCCAGTTTAATCCCGCTCGCGCTGTAATAGTTGTGATTAGTCAGTGATTAATAGGACATATTACGGCCGGCGGGAGCATTCTACCTACCGATCAATCGGCTTATTGTTACTGTGACGTCTATATTACTTGATATTGGCGGAATCATCAAAACCCTGATGGAGCCATTTTGAAAAAAAAATTGAATAGATGTCATTTGTGAAACAACTGTCGGCCGTACTCTGTGGCGACACCGAAAAACTTTACGAAAATAATCCGTACAAATTAATGTCACATATCGAAATCTAAGATGTTACATAATATAAACATTTGTAGAACACACATATTTGGTTAGCCCTGGGGACTAAAGGTTGCCATACGGCCAGCTTTTTAAACATTTGTCCAGCTTTTAGTAGGTTTTTGTGTTCAAACAATAAAGTTTTTATTTTATTGAAACAAGTGGCAAAAATTGCCAAAATTTTAAAGATGTTAAAAAAATTACAAGTTATAGATTTATATACAAAATTATTTTTGTGTTTTTATTATTAATCAAGAAATCTAGTTAATTTTATTGTTAATTTTCTTACAAATTTCAAATAAATGTCCCTTGTTTTTATTATACAAGTAGAGATAAACCAAATGTTTTTATGCTCTTTTTTATCAAGAAGTCTGATTAATAAAGAAGTGCAAAACTATTTACAAATTATGTTTTTTTGATTATAGCTTTTTATTTTTAACCAAGAACACTTACATTATTTTAATATACATTTAGAGATATTAATAACGTATATTTTTTAATTAGTAAAAATCGCTTGCGTGTGTTTTTTTCTTCAACACCTATACCTTCTATTTGAGACCAACGTCAGGCTACCCAGTCAGCACGGGCTCTGTACATTGTACAACCCGACCACCAAAATTACAGATTCGAGGTGCGATTTTAAAATTTGGTTTGTGAAGATATCACAGCAAGATATTTCAAATCGGTTTGATTATTTTCGAGATTAATTACAAACAAACAATCTCACACTTTGTTTATAAAAATATGAAATTATTGTAGAACACTATTTTGCAGTCGGTTAAAAATAAAAGAACTTGACATAATTCCGAACACATACTGACGTGGTATCTATTTGATAATAAATAGTACGAGCGCCATGAGTATTTGATAAAGTCAAATGGGTGTTTATTTAAAGATAGTCGTTGTCAAGGTCTGTTTAGGCCACGTGGTGGGTGTGGCTATGTGTTATGCCCACCGACTTTATGGCCATACAATAATAAGTGGCCAGTCCTCGGCCAGTCTATTGGAGTGTGAAACTTTTGTTTTGCTAACTGCCAGTGTTACTGAATACTTTTTGTTTCAGCGGCACTATAATAGTTTAGGTAGACCTATAGAGTCCATCTTCAGCTCCACCAAGTCTCCATATTTTCATTGTTTTGCTAATTTCCAGTGTTACTGAATACTTTTTGTTTGAGCAGCATTTCTCTACCTCTAATAGTTTATCACAGGGTTACAATTTAAATTGATTCTGATATTTTTTTTACAGAAATTTGTAGTTATGAAAAATTTACTCCATCATGTGAGTGTAACTAGAGATTATGTCCCCCATAAAATGAAAAAAAAAAACGTTAAGAGGGTTAACGACTACAGTTTGTGAGTTTTTTTATGTCCACCTGCATGGACTACGTGTGTTTGTGTGCGTAAATAATGTATTTTCTGTCATTTTAGTCGGACCAATTTTGGTCCCCAGTATGATAAAGGTTCAATTTCAAAATAAAACATATTGCGCGCTGATTGATTTTAATAGCACTTTTTAAAAATATTTAAAAAATATTACAAAGATACTAGAATTGTAATTTCAACGCTTAAGTTCTAAAGAAGATGTTGTTCTATTACAATAAATAATTATCATTTAAAATGAAGTGAGATTTATAGAGAAAATAACAATTTTATGGGCAATAATTTTAACTTTTTATTAATATGATTGTGATATTTTTTTATTGTGAGATCGGCAAGTGATTTCTGATATTAGAAGTTTGAAACTTGATGGTGAAAGCGAAAATGACAAAAGCCGTCTCAATTATCTTGTTATATTTCAAAAATTCTTTATTAATTTTCTTTTTAGATAACAATATTCTCTATAATGTGGCTAAATAACAGGTAATTAAATTCAAGTGTTTCATGGAAATTATACTGTTCAAATAGTACAGTCTTTGATCCAAAAAATGCTCTTAATAAAAAAGTATGAAAGTTCAGGATAGTAGGTCACCCCCCCGGGGGTGCCCGCCTTGTCGTGGCGGGGGGGCTTAGTAACCGTGGTAGTGCTCGTCACACTATCCACGGTGAAGCTAAGCGGCACCCGAGGTGGAGCCGCTGCGCAGGGGTTCTGTGGGTTTGGCAGGGCTCTTCGCGCATATGCATGATGCATTTCCCCACGTAAAAAAAAAAAAAAAAAAAAGGATAGTAGGTCACGTTCAACAGTTTTTAGATAAAAAAAAACAATTTTCTTGACTTGGGATTCGAACCTGGTAGACGTGAAACAATCCACTAAATTTTGAAGTTGCTATTATATCAACAATTATATTTATTTTAAATTACATACGCATATAATCTTATATACTTAATGAATTATTATTCATTAAATATTGATAATTTTTTATATTTTTATCTGATAGAAATGACCCGTAAGAAGCCAGGGTGGATGACTAGTACGCTGAAGTAGGTACATAGAGATGTAAAATGTACGTCAAAGTAAGATCAAAGTTTAATATTCAGCCGCTTCAGTCACGTTTGTAACATTGCAGAAGCTGTTAAGTATGCCGGCTGCATTCTAATATCTACAATTTCAATACTTATGTTCCGCTTTCATCTTAGTCACGGTTGGAAACATCATTTTGCTTCAAAATAATCTATACTAATATTATAAAGAGAAAACATTTGTAAGTTTGTTTGTAATGAATAGGCTCAGAAACTACTGGGCCGATTTTAAAAATTCTTTCACCATTAGAAAGCTACATTCTTCGTGAGTGACATAGGCTATATACCATCACGGCATGACGACGGGAACGGGGTGGGCAGAGGTGAACATGACAAAAGCTATGTACGAAGTGTATGTTTGCCAACATTCTGAAATAGACACGTACGAAGTCGTGGGAAACAGGGTAGGGGTAGGGGTAGTACAGGCAAGCCATTATCTATGAGTGCTGTAGGGTATATTTTATTTTGTTCGCAAATATCCACGGGCGAAGCCGGGGGCGGAATGCTAGTTATTAATAAATAGCTTTATTAACTTACTACCTACCATTACGCCCCGGCTTTGCCAGTGAAAACTTTTGGATGGATTTCCAGGATAAAAACTTATCAATTTATCTCTGCGCAAGAATAATCGCCCCGTGGCTGGGGTACTTAAGGATCGCAATTATCTTTCGTATCGACTCGAAGGTCAAAAACGACAGGTCCGCACTAATGGCCACCCAAAGCTTGGCTCGTGAATGTACAACCCTATAACGTCCGGGCAAATCCGTGTACTGTCTTTACCCGGCCCAGGAATTTGCTCGTCATTCTAGTGTCCAATGACCATTAAATGCAGCAACAGCCTTTCCCCCCACATGTTTTAGGCCGGATTTACTTGCCCTCCGAAGCACGAGAAACACATATTCAAAGAAAATAAGTAAGAGCTTTAAGAAAATAATTTTGACAAAATCAGGAATACTTCATTATAAAAGGAGATAAACTTCTAAAAATAACAGATAAATGCTTATGTCTATTCTAGATCCAATCTCCTTGTTATTGGCGTCTCTGATAACACTGCAAGTTGTAAATACCGTTAAGATGTGTTTGTTTGTTTGTTTGTTGATTGACTGACATCTAAATTCAATGTACAATTAGCTATTTTATTTAACTTTACACCCCTTTTAAATAGTATCACAGATGTCAGGTAATAGCGGATCGTGTACAGAATAATTATCAACTACAATCTAATTAAACGGGCGAGGCTTTGACTTATTTTGTTGCGCTTTCTTGTTAGAAACTCATTTTTTATTTTAATTAAAAAGTTTTAGTGTAATGGAATTTAACCCACCTATTATCTCTGTCTTCTCTCTAATATGCATGCTTTTCTTCTTCAATTTCTTCCACGAATTATGTTCATCGGTGATTTGCCAATGTCAAAATAGCCTTTATAATCGGTATTTAAGATAATCCCGCCGACCGTGATATGTCTTATTAGTCGTCGACTAATGACAACCATCACAGCACGGACAGGATTAACTGGATTCCCCATCACGTCTCGGCGGGCGCGTGCGTCATTCAGAGAAACGTGACGTGGAGTTGTCAATTTTTAAGTGAAAAATTCATACTACATACAGATGATCGATTGACACCGATTCAAAAAGTGTTGCCTGTGTTAAAATAAATTATACCAATTAGTAGAATTTACACAAAAAAGGTGTATGCATATCTTCTTCTTATTCTTAGTCGTTCACTCTTGAAGAGTGGATTTCCCTGCACCGGCTCCAGTTGACAGCCTCACGGGAACATCCATTGATGGAATTCTTCGTCACAGATCTAATCAGGTCAGTCTATCTGGTAGTATTCGACCTTGTACCACCAGACGATCCATTGAATCTTCATTGCCATATCAGGCCGAAGAGTCTCTGCTTTATATGAAGCTCTTTCAATTAACATTGGTACGATGTGGGTTCCAGCTTATTCTCAGAAGATGCCGCCAACACCACATCTACCTTCGGTCCTTGTAAAAACCAGTCACTTCATGATTCGAACCTTGGTGTTTTTAGTTACTCTGTTGTCTTTCCAAATGTTCCCTAAGATACATATGTGGTCGTCTGTCTGTCTGTCCGTCTGTCACTAGGTCATGAACCGTGATAGTTAGACAGTTGAAAATTTCTCAGATGATGTATTTCTGTTGCCGCTATAACAACAAATACTAAAAAACAGAATAAAATAAATATTTAAGGGGACTCCCACACAAAAAACGTGTTTTTTTTTATAGATAATGGTACGGAATCCTTCGTGCGCGAGTCCGAAATATTTCAATATGGACAACTGACTGCAAGTGGACACTGTTACTGTGTCTCTGGTCACCCCGCAAGGTATGAAGATGAAAACTGTCTCAAATTACAAGCGTACAAGTCATTTGGATCTAGGTTTTAAGATTAATTTTAGCACAACAAAAACTGCAGATTTAATAAATAAAATGGAAATTATAAATGTTTCCAAAATGTTTCCAAAATTTCTCGCAATTTAGATTTTAATCGCCAGCTAAAATGCACCGATTTGACGACAAACTCTACCAAAAATACGTCGCTCGTACAAGCATGACTTCCATTTATTATCTCAACTCGCATTAACGCAAGTCTCTCCTTTGTGAAAAGAGAAATATGATTATGACACAGTCCCGTCCCTCCTATTGTACTTTATTCGATTTTTTCCCTCCAAAAAACTCTAATATGGCTGCCGTTTTTTTCCCGCTACGTCCGGTTTAAAAAGATGATATTAATTTTTCTCTATTGTGAGCAGTTTTTTCCTTCAATCATGTTAGCAGAGATTGCTTTTATAAACGTTTATATTTTTGTTGAGGCTGAAAATGTTTTTGTGGAAATATTTTCAGTTTATTAATTGGATAGAGATGTGATTCCGAGTATATTCTTCCTAAAAATACCTACGTACCTAAATATGTAATACTAGATGAACCGTTAGTTCAACTGATCTCCAATAGATGTCGTCTTTTACAAAATAAATAAATTAGTCTAATTTTAAAAGGAACATTTAATTTTGATTCGTGTTTATTTTTCGTCAATAAAAAACGATTTCAGAAATAATAGAAATAAATAAAATTAATACTATAATGCCAAACGAGTCGATAGCCTTAGCCTAATTCAGCGATCGACGTACAGGATTTTTTTATTGTTTATGCAAGTACAATTATTTATTTAGTTGTTGAGTAGATGTAATTTAGAGTTCCAGTGACGTCACTGATTCTTTCGATCCGCTCAGAATTTGCAACGGATAGTACTGCGTGCATAGATATATATTTACTGCGTGTTTTCCTCAGTTATTCGTCAGTAAGCCGATGGTGAAATTTTGATTTAATTTTTAAGTTTCTTTTTTAAAAAACGTTTTGATACTTCTAAATTTTTTTTATATTATCGCGATCGACCATAAAATCTCTTGCGATCGACAGTTTGCCCACCCCTAGCCTAATTGGTAGATCGTTGTCTTGAAACCGGGAGATCCCAACTTTCTTCGAGAATATGTGCTTTAATCGACTCCAATAAAGGAGGGCATGTAAACGCGTCCGCACGTCTTCAAAGAAGTGACACATCTAGGTCCATTAAGTGCAGCAACAGGCTTGTTTCCTGTCTGTCTGAAGGTGGACAATGTAAGGTGTCTCTGGCCACACTGCAAGGTATTTTTGTGTGTGATAGTGTCTTTGCTTGTCTTTTTTCCTCGTCAAAATGGAGCAAAAGATGTATGTTTTTTTTCATCCTTTACATCCTTATGTGACATTAAAAAAATTCCATGTGCCAAGCCGCGGTAGGATTCAAAAATGTTCTATCTACCTCTTAGTCAGCGCGGTACTGTTTCGTACGTTTGCTATCATATTCCTGTCACGATCGACCATTACTTGCCGTCAGTGACTTCCAATTTCTATATGCAACGCCAAATGAAAAGCTTTATAAACTAAACCTGTACAAGCAAAAATAAACTCTAAGCACAATTGATAAAATTGATATTTGTGTAACAGATTGTGAGATTTAAGATGTTTTGTAGTCAGTTGTTAAGTGCTGTAACGTGAAAATTTAAAATTTTGTATTTAAGTGAAATTTTATTTGGTCGGAAAGTCTGAACGGAGGAGCAAGTATTGCTGTAGTACATTTCATTATTGTGTTTAGTTTTCATGATTTTCTATTCCCGGCTATCCTGCTGTTACAATGGCGCCCAATCAAATTGTAAAACAAAGTCCTCCGCCGCGTCTGTCTGTCTGTCTGTGCCCTCTTCACGCAAAAACTACTGAACTGATTTTTGATTCACCGGAAAGGTTTACGAGTATTAAACATGAACCTATCATTGTAAACCCATATTGTACCGGTGCGAAACCGGGGGCGGTGTCGCTAGTGTTATCTAAATATAAATAAATAAAATAAAAAAATAACAAAGCTCTTTATTTCATACACAATAGAAAAAATATACAAAAAATTACATGATATTTACAAAATTATGTTATGAATCCCTCGCAGGTGAAGGCCTCCTCTAGAGATTGCCATTTGACTCTATTTTTGGCTATGGTCATCCAAGTATGTCCACCCACCTTCAGAATGTCGTCTGCCCAACAAGCTCGTGGTCTACCCCGTCGTCGTCTCCCTGGCGGTCTTTTCCACTCTGTCACCACTTGTGACCATCTCTTGTCTTGAAGTCTAGCAACATGTCCCGCCCACTTCCATTTCAGTGATTTTGAGTGTTTTAAAGCATCAATAAACTTAGTTTTTTTGCGTATCTCCGTATGTCTTATTTTATAAATTTATTTATGTTAAAACTGTCGTGTCGCCGACTGACTGACTGTTTAGGGGGTGAAATAGGGTGTAAACGTGTTGTTTAATATTTTTGCGTTCCAAAAAAATCCGACCGGAATCATATTTCTCCCATACATATTTTATACCCTTAGGAGTTGAATAAAAAAAAAGTAGACATTTACCATAGTTCCTGGCTATACCCAGGGCCGGAAACTATTGTAGTGGAGGCCTGCTCATGGGCATGGCCGGTGATTTTCGAAAAATCGTCATTGAAAGTTTATCTTTTTTTTAAATCTTGGGTGCAAGATCTTTTATTATAACGGAACACATTTTTATTTATGAATAGTTTTGAAACAGTTTTATATTTATGATTTTCTGTAATCGCAAGATAATGGATTTTGATCTCTGTTTTTTTTTCATTTCATAATTCTCAAAAAAAACGACAATGTGGTGGGGGCCCGACGCAATGCCTCATTTCATTGGGGTTAATCCGGCACTGGCTATACCCCAAGATATAAAAGCCGAGATGGTAAGTAGAATGTTAACAAAGAAAATCATAAACCAGGACTCGAGAGCGTTCCGTAAAAAATTTGAATAAATGCGCCTCTTTAAAAGGCCAAATTAGACAGTAAAAAGATTTTCTAACCGGCGCTGAATTTGAATAAAATGGGAACCGTACTGAAGGGCTATTCTTTAATTTCATTTAAAAATATGCTAAATCTGTATTCTCGAATCGAAGTTAAGCTTGCAATTTGCAAACTCACATTATTAGCCTCACCTCACAAAAAATGGTACACATAATGTCACCTACTGAGAAAAGTAACTTTTTTTTGATAATAGTAAGATTAGTAAGTATATCTATAATAAATAATCAAAATTCCTGAAAAACCAGTGAACCAATTTTTTAAGAAAAAATGGGACCAATCCGGAAGAAATTTCTAATGAATAAAAATGAAATCATCAAAATCGGTTCACAACTGGCGGACTAATCGTTGTTCATGTATGAACATAAAAAAATACGGTCCGAATTGGTCCTTCTTCTTTATTTTCGAAGTCGGTTAAAAATAAATGCCATTCGTTGGTACGGCTGGACCGATTTGGTAATTTTTTTAAATGTTCTATAGTCTGAATAAGGTTTTTAGGGAAAGAAAAAGTGCTTTTTGGTGTGATAACATCTATTGGCGCGACTCGAATGCCGTGAAGTGTGCGTGGCGCGTACATGATATATTTCGTCTGTTACGCTTTCACGGCTAAACCACTGAACCGATTTTGATGAAGTTTTATATGGAGAAAGCTTGAACCTTAGAGAAGGAGATACGCTTTTTAAAAAAAAAATCCGTTCCCCTAGGGGGTATTATAGGAGATGAATGTTAGTGTAGGCTTCACGGACGAAGATGGGGCGAACAGCTAGTTTAATATAAAATGGAGTCAGATTACGGGATCAATATGAATTGAGGGAGTAAAGCTCATGCTCTTTACAGATTTTTTCGACTTTTTTCCGATTTGAAATGAGTGATGAAGGGATCACCGATCACGGATTTTTTACGGCGTGTCTATGCTAAGAATGTATCGACGAGTTGCCCATATAAACAGGAGAGGTATTAACTAGGCAGACTCCGGGTTCGATTCCGGATCCCGGCTATGTACCAATGAGGTTTTGTAATTGGCCAGGTATAGCCACACAAATATCATCGACTAAACGAGGGAGACTTGGTCTTCCGCTGTACCCTCGAACCGTAACACGGTTTCGGGAGCTGGAAGATAATCTGTGAAGATGGTGGCGAGACTGTTACAGAAACCACTACAGACCAGTGGCGAAGGGTAAATATTTTCAGAAGGAACTAACTAGCCGCTACAAGATCTAAAATTTTCTTCTATACCTAATCCAAAATGCCCCAATGACCAATGACAATAGTAATTTATCGTAAAGGGATTTAAAATACATTTTTTTTTATTTCAGTAGTCTCTTGTATTCAAAACTATAATTCTAAAAATAAAATTAACACGCAAATAAACATGCAACTAATTAAACTCGCTGTTTAGCAGACAATATTACCACCGGTTACATTCGTAATAAGCCGGAATTTATCGGCTTATTTTTTGGTCGGTTTGCGCGTGCTAAAACGAGAGGGCACGTGCGCGGATTTCCATACAACTGAAAGAGACAGTTGCTTAGTATGAAGTAAGGTAGTATGGGCGAGCAAGCCGGTATTGTATCGGCTTATTTCCTTATGTTACTAATGAATATCGGTAGGCGTTTAGAAAAATTGACTTATAGATAGAGTACGTTTAGATAGATAAAATGCGTTTGTAATGATATTATTTTATAAAATGTCGTTAGTCTGCTGCTTTTCTTAGGTTTCAAGGCAAACATATGAATAATTCTGTAAACTTGTTGATAATATCAACCTTTCCCGAAATTCAACTCCCAAGGACTTGCTATTCGACAATTAACGAAATGCGTATTTCGGCGTTTTTCAAAATTCCACTCCTAAGTGAAGAAAAGGGGTCCCAAATTATGTTTGGGGTAACATTTTTTTTTAAACTTTTCGAAGAGCGAATCCTGGGTAGCATAGCTAGTATTATAATAGAAGGCGAGTAGACATTTATCGAGTTTATAAAGTGGCCACAGCCTACAAAAAGAGGGCTCAACGGTCATTTGCAAATTTGAGTAATAGTGACCAGTTTTGTTTTGTTATTTTTCTTTTTGGTGCGTCATCTGGGAAGCGGTGTGATTTGGGAGCGACCGACCTACAATGATTATGTCGTTAGTGTACTTACATACTATATGTACTCTGTAATTGTACTATACATTTATTACTAAAAATATTCAGGCACTTTAGGTAGGTACGCGAATAGGGAGTAGAAAAGAAGCCTCAGTTTATAAAAAACTAGCTGACCGTCCCCGGCTTCGCCCGTGGATATTTTCGAACAAAATAAAATATACTCTACAGCACTCATAGATAATGGCTTACCTGCACTACCCCTCCCCCTACCCCTCCCCCTACCCCTCCCCCTACCCCTACCCCTACCCCTACCCCTACCCCTACCCCTACCCCTACCCCTACCCCTACCCCTACCCCTACCCCTACCCCTACCCCTACCCCTACCCCTACCCCTACCCCTACCCCAAAGATCAAAATCCGTCCAGTAGTTTTTGAGTTTATTCGTAGCAAACATACAAACATACAAAAATACAAATCTTTCCTCTTTATAATATTAGTATAGATTATATTACTTACCCAGCTTACCCTTGTAAGTAACAATATTGTACGACCATATATAAGCGCAGTAGATATGGTAACGTTTTTTGTTCTTCATGTCGCCTCTAGGTAAATGCCTAGTACTAGCCCCTGTACCACTATATTTTTCTGTCGTTTTATTGTCGCAACGGATTTTACGTTATATGATGATTATGTTAAAATACAAACATAATAATTATAATTAATGATTGGAAACACTAACTTTGACGCCCTAGATCGCAAATCACAATTAACTATTTTCGAGAGCTCTGTCTCGCGACACAAAACGATACCAACGAAATCTAAGGTAACTTATTACTGCGCACCTGGTCAGTATAACTGGCCAAAGGGGAAAAAATTGGCGAAAGGGGGAGCCCGTCTATGGCCCCTCCATAGGTTTAGTACTCTAAAACCTAGTAACCTGCACGACTAACTAATCGTAAGCCACGCCCTAAACTCGTGGTTCGGGCGCATGATGGGTTCGGCCGCAACGATCACGTCATGCAAGACAACGATGGCGCTTTGTCCGTTCTTGCTGCAGAAGTGAGAAGGGCATCATAATGTATCGCCTCTCGGAATAAATGACGTAAGCGGCACATTACAAATAAATAATTTATTAAAAAACGATCACATGCAGGGAAACATATTCTTAATAAATACTAGGTACTGAAATTACCTACAGATTCGTATAAAATTTAAACGTAAATCCCTTCAGAGTATGGTCGTATGACTAAAAAGGTGTTTTTGAAGAGTTGATTTCAAAAAATTAAGTTATCGAGTTTTCACCAATCATGTTTTCATCCTACACAATACTAGATAAAATCCTCTAGGTTTCGATGCCCAAATTGTATATTCATAGCATTCGTAAAATTCGGGAGTTTCAGTTCAGAAATCAACCGAAATTATTCGTTCATCCCCTTAACATTGGGAGGAAAATTAAAAGTAAAAAAAAAAAAAATTTTTTTTCAAGTTCATCATCTGACATTAAATGAAAGGAAATGAAGAGATAAGGAATGCAAAGAACAATTTGTTTTTTTTAAAGAAAATTTAGAAAATTGACGGTTCCTAATCTCCGAAAGTATTGAGTCTAAAATGTTGAAAAAAATATCGAATAGGGCCTTTCTTATGTTTATAGGAAAACCTTAACGAAAATCGACCAAAAAATTGATACATAAACCTCAGCGCGCGAGTCGTACTCACAACGATTTCGACTCGAAGGACAAAAACGACGGGGCCGTCCCAATAGCCACCCAAGGAATGGCCGACCCGAGAATATCACACTAGGATGTCCGAGCAAATCCATGTACTGTCATTGCCTGACCCAGTAATTTGTTGGACATTCTCGTGCCGGGCATTCGGAGCGGACCCGTCGTTTTTAGATATCGTGGTCCTAAGCATGCTAATGCCACCGGCTTCGAACAATTGGCAAAATTCGTCGAATAATGAACATTGCCATTATTGGTTACTGCTTGCCTTCCAAAAGACTTAGCGTGATGTTATATAGTATATACACCTAAAAATCGGTTCATTACTTTTTGAGTCTATACGGGTCAAATGAAGAAAGATTCATTTTCATACAAGTTTATTTGTATTTTGAAAATTGCAGGTAATGGCAACATTGCGGTTGCACTAATTAACTGATATTAATTAATAAATGCGTTCACAATGTTGCGATGTTGAAAAATAATTTTTGGATAAGGTTTTAATATTTGTATCCACTTTTTTATTTACCAACAATTTGAATACCTACATAAATACGCTTATAACTACTTATCTATAAGAGATAGATATATGCTACCGCGGACTTTTTTATAGATAATTTTATTCTACACAATCCTTTCCTACATCATTTTGGTTTATCTCTACTGGATTAGACAGTATAAGACATGAAAATTCACTGGGACTAACTTTTTCCGCGACTTCATTTACTTCTGTTAATGCTCAGCTCCTAAACATGATAGGTCCATGTTTAATACTCGTAAACCTTCCCGGTGAATAGACCTATCTATCTATCTATCTATCTATTCAGTAGTTTTTGTGAGAACACAGACAGACAGACATGGCGGAGGACTTAGTTTTTAACCGACTTTCGAAAAAAAAGAAGGAGAAGGTTCTCAATTCGGACCGTATTTTTTTTTTTGTATGTATGTACATCGATTACTCCGCCAGTTGTGAACCGATTTTGATGGTTTCTTTTTTAATCGACAGATAATTCTTCCAGATTGGTCCCATTTTTATCTCATAAAAATTGGTTCTTTAGTTTTTCAGAAATTTTGAAAAAAC
Source organism: Nemapogon koenigi (assembly GCA_963924495.1). Taxonomy (NCBI): domain Eukaryota; kingdom Metazoa; phylum Arthropoda; class Insecta; order Lepidoptera; family Tineidae; genus Nemapogon; species Nemapogon koenigi. The sequence goes on from OZ004643.1 coordinate 1,178,362, forward strand.
TGACCGTACAAGTCAATTTTTCGTAATATCTCGATGAAATATGTACCGATTTTGACGACTTATTTTTTTAAGGATATAATAATTTCTTGACATTATCTCACAGTCATATGACGAAAATCGGTTCAGTAATTTTTCAGAAATTCAGTAATTTGTCTCTGTTTACTGCTGAAAATTATATCAGAGAAAAGCCTAAGCAACGGTTGCTATTGACACGAAGTTGCCAATTTTCGTATCGACGGTGGTCTAGCGGCTAAAGGTATGGGATGCAGCGCAGGATGCACATTGCTCGAGGTTCAAATCCCATCCACCGCAGTATTTTTTTAAATTTTCCATCATTTTTTTTTAGTTGCGTTATTATTTATTTCTCAGGGCAACAAAATCACTAAAAGGGAAAAATAAACCTTTTAAAAAAAAGTGTACCGACTTCAAAAATTTGCACTGAAAAGTAAGAAATAATAAAAATTTCGTCGTAGAATTTGAAGACGGTTGGTGCCAAATTAGAAATAATTTAGTACCCAAATTCACTAATCTAGATAATTCATTAGGAACCTACGATCATCAGTACAAACACAGATAATATTAAACAGATCTTTATGTCCCTAGATGTTTACTTAATTTTGTATCCTAATTTGGCACCAACCGTCTTCAAATTCTACGACGAAATTTTTATTATTTCTTACTTTTCAGTGCAAATTTTTGAAGTCGGTACACTTTTTTTTAAAAGGTTTATATAATATGCAGTGATGATTATTTTTTTTTACAAGTTTTTTTGTCACTTCTTTTACAGATGTATCTGTTATTTGTATAAGGACTTTACGTGTCCTCAAGCTTCAAGTTAGACCAGTCGGATGCTGTTTCAGAGTGGATGCACGTGACGTAACGCTAAATAAATTTTTTCGGATTCTTTGTACGATATAGAATATAGATCCGTGGGTTGCGCCCCCTCGAAGGTACCCGCTTCATTGTTCAAATCAACAAAATATGATTTTTATAATGAAAAATGCGTATTTTTTTTTTACGTTTGCACGAATAACTTGGAATCTGAGGGTTTTAGGCCAAAATCTCATTAGACAAAAGTTGTTCGCAAGAAATTTCTCGATTTTTTTAAAGTTATTAATATATATCATAAGTAAGCTATAAAATTTATATATCATAAGTAAGCCATAAAATTTTCAAGGCGATCGCTCATGCGATTTTATAACCTATTTTATGGCTTACTTATGATGATGGCTTACTTTTTATCGCCCTGAAAATTTTATGGCTTACTTATGATATATTGAGGTAACTTAAGCTAAAGTTTCGTTAAGCTAAGATGATTTATTAATAACTTTAAAAAATTCGAGAAATTTCATGCATTTCTTAGATTTTTTTTATAAACAATAGCCATTTCAACATGGTTAATTGAAAAAACGGGGTATTAAAACCCACGTATCTTGTGTATTTTTTTATTGCGAACAACTTTTGTCTAATGAGATTTTGGCCTAAAACCCTCAGATTCCAAGTTATTCGTGCAAACGTAAAAAAATACGCATTTTTCATATAAAAATCATGTTTTGTTGATTTGAACAAATTAAAAATCCCAAAAAATTAAAATGAATATTCTAGCACCTGGAATCGATGAATAGACCCCCCAGGAACCTCTCAAATTTTTTTTGGCAAATAAAAAAAATTTTTCAGGCGTCCAGCTATTTTGCAACTAAGAGTACTCTTTCATGCACTGCCATCTTCTCATAACAATTAAACCAAAGCCGCATGAGCGATCGCCCTGAAAATTTTATGGCTTACTTATGATATATTGAGGTAACTTAAGCTAAAGTTTCGTTAAGTTAAGATGATTATTAATAACTTTGAAAACTTCGAGAAATTTCTTGCATTTCTTCGATTTTTTTTATAAACAATAGCCATTTCAACATGGTTAATTGAAAAAACGGGGTATTAAAACCCACATATCTCGTGTATTTTTTTATTGCGAACAACTTTTGTCTAATGAGATTTTGGCCTAAAACCCTCAGATTCCAAGTTATTCGTGCAAACGTAAAAAAAAACGCATTTTTCATATAAAAATCATATTTTGTTGATTTGAACAATGAACCTTCGAGGAGGCGCAACCCACGGATCTATATTCTCTATCAGACAAAGAATCCAAAAAAAATTTTTTTAGCGTTACGTCAGCAGGTGCATCCAGTTTACACTGAGCTTTTACAGCATCCAACTGGTCTAATATACGCAGGGAATACAATTTTCCATACAAACGTTTACACCCCATTTTACCCCGTTATTGGGCTATCAAATGCAAAAAAAATATTATCAAATCCGACAGGTAGTTCTAGAGATTAGCGCGTTAGAGCGTTGGAATTGAAACCGGAGCACTATGTTAACAATGCTCAGTATTGTACCAGAATTTATGATCTTTTTATTATAATTTGAATTTGATTTCAATTTTTAATTTTGATTTTGATTTTGCTCTTAATTTGTTATAATTCCTTTCTTTATTTTATAATTAACTATATGTCCTTTTTATCATGTAAGTTAACTTGTAGTCAATAACGTGTAAATGTATAGCCAATAGCCATGCTGTGTTCACTACTAATTGGAATATCTGTTTAAAAAGTTTTTTTTTCCTATTAAGTAATATTGTGATATTTGCAGTTATTCTGTACTTGTGAACCTTATAAAATAAATTTAAGTTTATAACACTTGCAGAATGTAGACTCTGTTACCAATGTATCTGGCCATGTCACACATTCTGTGATGTTGTGTTTTCCCATTATATTCTAGTTTATGTCTTCCGACCTGGCTCAATGAATCGAATGAATGAATCCAATGAGTTTGATTGCTACACAATCGATATATGCTTTGATTGTCTACTCGGGCGTTGGTTTATTAATTATCTCAATATCTTCACGCTTGTTTCACGTAGGGTTAGGTTAGTCGGTGCGTAATATGTATAAGAAAGCTTTGCTCGTGGAAAAACATAGACAGAAATTCTTCTGGATTGATCCCATTTTTTCCCTCATAAAAATAGATTGACTCAATTTTTCTTAATATCTTGAAATATGTACCGATTTTGACGACTTATTTTTTTAAGGATATAATAATTTCTCGACATTATCTCACAGTCATATGACGTAAATCAGTTTAGTAGTTTTTCAAAAGCCTTAGCAATAGTTGCTATTGAAACAATTCTCGTATCGACGGTGATCTAGCGGTGCGTATGGGGTGCAGGCGTGCAGCACAGGATCCATATATTTCAAATCCCATCCACAGTTTTTTTTTAATTTTGAAGATAGTTGATGCCAAATGAAAAACAACTTAGTTCCCAATTTCACTAATTTAAATAATTAATTGGATACCTACGATGATCAGTACAAATAAAGATAATAGTGAGCAAGAGGAAAGATTTTACACATAAAAAAATATCCGCTGCTCTAGGATAAACAAACAAACAAACAAACACTTTCGTATTTATTCCTAGGTATTCTGAGCTCATTGTTGTTTAAAACAAACAATCTCTTATATTGTTAATACATGGGAACTTCAACAGTTAATATTTTATTCCACGAAACTTGCTTGCTTGCTTATAACAATAGGCAGTACATAATATACCTAAGGTATAGGTAACGCAGGGAGAGCTGAGGCAAACAAAACAACACACGCAAATGACGCATATTCTGTTTAGCCCCCTATATCAAAAACGTCTTGATAACCGCCACGGATTAGTAAATATGACAGGCTCGAAAGCGCCGCCATACGGTCCACCGAAATCGACCACAGACTCGTCCAATAGGCATGATGACTAAAAAATTCTAATTAGTCCGTCAGTTAGATTATCAGAAAATATTGGACACGTATTTTTTTCTTTTGTCAATTAAACAAAAAATGATGAAGATATAGCCCGCTAAAGTTCCGCGTGACGTCACGCCTTAGTACAATTTTTAGCAAGGCGTGACGTCACTAGCCCCCACTCCCAAACTTTGACGCGCTATATCTCTGTAATTTTTTGTTTGATTGACAAAAGAAAAAATACGTGTCCAATATTTTTTGATAATCTAAATGACGGACTATATAGAATAATATTTTGTTTACCCTGTCAACTACCCTATTCTTGTACGCGTGGCCCACCATCCGTTTTCAAATCGTTGTATTTGTGGCTGATTTCGATGGCCGGAACGATCTATCTCATACACACACACACACACATCCACATGCCTTTATTTAATCGAATCTTGTGTATCTGTGTGGGTGAGTGAATTGCATGTGATCTAGATCGTATGATTTACATTGCTAATGTGTGACCTGTGTTCAATCTCGATCATACGGCGACCGGACCGAAAATTGTCTGTGAGATACCGGACCATATTTTAGTCACAACATCATCTTTCACTCCGTACTTGCGGTCATTACGCTTTATATCACACATTCTACGTAAAGACCGCATTTCCACTGCATTTATTTTACTTTCATCCTTCTTATTCCATACCCACCCAAGTCTCGCTTCCATAAGTAAGTGATGGAACTAAAACATCATTATGCATATTCATTTTACTTTTAGTTGTAAGTTGTGTATTTCTGCATATTTTAGTAGGTACTTATAGAAGTCAAAAATCAATAGTACTGAGGTAATTTCTTATGCCACATTACAAAACTAGCTACTCTGCAATAATACTACTGGTTGAAAGATGACTAAAGATTGACTAAAGATTTACCAAAGGTACTGCATGAATGGCTGTTGGAAAAACAGTTTTACACTATTGATGAGTATCTGGGAAGGACTTTTTTTATCTATTATGTGGAATTTTGTCTGTTATCATTATCTTATTGTTCACTTTTTTGACTATATTTGTATTATTTGACAGTGTATTATTGATGATTTGTTTTACTATTTACATTTATAGAATTTATTATTGTTATTATTTATAATTGACATTTGTTTGATTTGTTGTGTCAAGTATTGTTTTTTTCTTTTTCTTTATTTTTTTTTTATGTATGTTCACCGATTACTTATTTGGAATTTTTTTTTGTTTGAAAGGGTATACCTACTTCACAGGTCCCATTTTTTTTAGTGACAATCGGTTCAGTAGTTTTTCTGAAATTCAGTAATTTGTTTCTGTTTACGGCTGAAAATTATGTATCAGAGAACTTAGCAACGGTTGCTATTGACACGAAGTTGTCAATTTATGTATCGACGGTGGTCTAAAGGCTAAAGGTATGGTGTGCAGCGCAGGATGCACAATGCACATGGTTCAAATCCCATCAACAGCAGTATTTTTTTTCTATTAAATTTTTTTATTTGCTTTAGTATTTGTCTCTCAGGACTGCAAAATCACTTAAAAGGGAAAAATAAATTAACTTAAAAAAAAAGTGTACCGACTTCAAAAATTTGCACTGAAAAGTAAGAAATAATAAATATTTCGTCGTAGAATTTGAAGACGGTTGGTGCCAAATTAGAAACAACTTAGTTTCCAAATTCACTAATCTAGACAATTCGTTAGGACCTACGATCATCAGTTCAATACATTCAAACATAGATACCTAATATTGAACAGATCTTTATCTTCATGGTTACTTAATTTTGTATCCTAATTTAGCACCAACCGTCTTCAAATTCTACGACGAAATATTTACTATCTATATTCTATTTAAATATTAATTGTAATTTCACATTGCTATTGTTCAATATCTGTGCACCCATATGGCTTTGTGTTCATTTCACTGAACTGACAAATAAAGATATTTGATGGATTTATTGATTGATTGAGATCACTTTTAACCCCTGAAATTGACACACAGCCTCCGGCGTAAGCTTGTTTAATATTTTACATAGGTTGGGAACAAATAGGTATTCGCAAATTACCCTTTGTTGGTTGAATCAATATGGCTGCCAATAATCTGGTACACAAAGCATCAAGCGTACAACAGTAACTATGAACTGTGAATTTCCATGGCATTGAATAAACGTTAGAGTGTGCTTCAGTTCACATTGAATTAATAATAAGCACAAACACATCTTCAAGGCCTTTATATCTTGCGGGGTGACCAGAGACACCAGTAACAGTGTCCATATTGAACAGAACAGGTGGCAAGCCTGTTGCTGCACTTAATGGACCTAGATGTGTCACTTCTTTTATAGACGTAAATATTTGTTATTTTTAGAAGGACACACTGCGTACCTGAAATTTCCCATAATTAGGTATTGAAGCAAGTTCTATCAATTTGGATATAAATATGATTTTCATAAATTCCTTTTTTGTGCTAATCCATACTAATATCATAAATGCCAAAGTAACTCTGTCTGTTTGTATTTATATGAAACTAGTGGGCCCGGCAGATGTTGTGTTGCCGAAACGTTTGGCTTGCCTGCTATTTACCCCTACTCCAACCCCTACCACTACCTCTACGCCAACCCCTACAACTACCTCTACCCCTACTCCTACCACTACCACTAGATACTTATAGAGAGAAGCTGAACGCACGCATAAATATTTTACAACCAATATTATGGTCAATCTTTTTTCATTTTGTATGGGAAAATGTTTTTTCTTTATAATTTTTTTTCGTGCTTTTTTCCAATGTTTCTGCTATTCGGGACGGAGACAAATACAACAAATCAAAAACCATGAAAATCGGTCAAGCCGTTCTCGAGTTATAAGTGTTCGAAAAACCCGACTTTGTTTTTCCGGGATCGAACCCATGGTCTGCTTAGTTTATACCAGACGTCTTAACCACTCGGCCATGGGTGTGGTAGCTTGGTAGCTAGTGTCTCTGCCCACGACATGACACATAAGCGTGAGCATTTCCCGCACTTTCCGCTCTGGGATAATCCATATAAATAACTGCAGTGCAGTGTTCGTTGGGTAGAAACGGTTTTAATTAAATTAATAGTTTGTGGGCAGCTTATTAACGCGTTGGTAAACTAACAGCGCCATATTTTATACACTTTTTGGGAATTAACAATATTAAAGTTTTACTTGTTTTATGTGCAGTTTACAACGGGTTGAGTGTATTTATATGGGTAACGTCGAAGTTAAACTTTTACAATGCTTTGGGGAATTTATTTGATGAATATTTCGTTTGTATGGAAAAGCTTTTGAAAATAAATTTAGAGAATCGGAACCATAGATTTAGTATAGTCACGCGGGCGCTCTACTAGATTGGCAATGCAAAAGAGAAAGCGCATAGATAAGCATATGTTAAAGCGAGACAGATAGACGAGACCGTTTTGTAAATATTGTAACAGCCTAGCGTCAGTAGTAATTTCGCTTATTTTTGTAAAATATCCTGTTTTAAAGTATAATTTAGTGTTTAGTAGACGTGATTAATTATTGTTACTGCAGTGCCTGGATGTAAGTCATCTAAGATGATAAATCCACAGAATTACACATTTCTCACGCACACTGATGTATTAATTATATGTTCTCGTTCTAATCGCGACATTACCAATCTAGTAGAGCGCCTGCATACTACATCTATGATCGGAACGAACATAAATAAGTACTTTTAGCCGATGGTATTTGTGAGGGTATACTTAACGAGTGGCAAGTTCTGTTGAAAGAAAGATATTTATTTGCAGAAAGCCTATTAATATTAACGGAACTCTTTTGAATCACCTACGATTTGCAGATGATCTAATACTATTGGCACCTAATTCACGATTACTGCAGGTAATGTTAGAAGAACTAACCCAAGAAAGTGCAAAAGTAGGTTTGACAATGAATACTGACAAAACAAAGTTAATGACTAATGGACAAAAAGAAATTATACAAATAAATGGACATGTAATGGAATATGTAGACGAATATATATATTTAGGACAGGTAATATCTCCTGATAACCAAACGGACAAAGAGATTGATAGGAGGATAACGAATTCATGGAAATCTTATTGGTCACTAAAGGAAGTAATGAAAAATGAAGATATCCCCTTGAAATATAAAACTAAAGTATTTAACATATGTATATTACCATGCATGACCTACGGCTGCCAGACGTGGGCTTTAACAAAAAAGAATATTAAACGACTAGAAACATGTCAACATGGTATGGAGAGAAGTATGCTGAACATAAAGAGAAGAGACAAGCATAAATTGAGTGCAATAAGAAATAGAACAGCGGTAAAAGATGTCACTTTAACTATAAAGGAATTAAAATGGAGATGGACAGGGCATATGTACAGGGACACAAATAAAAAATGGACCAAAGAAATAACGGATTGGTACCCAAGAGATGGAAAGAGGAAAAGAGGTCGCCAGCACCGCAGGTGGGAAGATGATATAGAGAATATTGCTGGGACCATGTGGAGAAGGACAGCGATGGAGAGGAGATCTTGGAAGGCTTTGGAGGAGGCCTATGCCGAAAGGCAAACCGAATGAAGAGGTTACCAATGTCTGCTAAATATTTATGCTAAAATTATATAGAATCAATGAAATATAACTATTGTAAACCTTAAATTCGGAAATAAAGGCTTTTATTATTATTATTATTATTATTAGGCACTTTCACCAGATTCCTGGTATGCAAAATACAGTAAGTGGCTCATTATTAGGTACTTCCAAATACCAGCGCCACTACCAGCGCCAGCCAATACTACATCAAGATTACATCACAACACAATTAACTATATTACATGACACCAATACATTATTATATTCTAAAGCACAAGTAGTTTATACTAATTTAAACATATTATAATTCTAATATTTATTTGTCAAGTATTATTTTACAGTGTACAGTTTACAGTGTTGAAGTATATTTAGATGGAAAAGCTTCTAAGTGTGGTTTGTCGGATTATGTACATAAGCTTTTAATTTTAAAACACAATTGGGTAAATTAAAATACCTTAATTTACCTTATAATAATAATTATAACTTTAGTGCTGACCACTTGTTAGATAGCCTCAAAATTTGTTCGAAAATACTTCATACTGTAACGAATAGGTACTTAAATCGCACAAATAAATACCTAAACACATCAAGGTCGATAGACGTCTCTAGAAACATCCAGAGAGAATCAAGTACAAACGAAAATGGACCGTATGTGCCTAGCCATAGGTACCAAAATCGGGCGCGGTCTGTGTGTAGGTATTTGGCGCCGAGTCGCATCGAGCCGCGTCTACAACTTTATACAACAATCTCGGCGTTTCTCGAATGTTCGGTGGGCAATATAAACAGAGGATCATTGCCGCAAGAAACACAGTGCGAATCAGAGCGACCAAAGCGAAACAGTGAAGTGGAATTTAGTGCGACTAAGTGTTATTTTAGTGTTTTCATTTATTTAACTGTGTTTTTGTGGTGTTAAAGTAAAGTTTGTTTATTTAATCGGTATTTTAAAAATCTCTTCGAACCCTAGCTCGTAACAAATTGGTGTCAGGAGTGTGGGATTCAAAAATGCCGATTACACCACGTGACTCGTCGTCATCACGGCGACCCAAAACACGACAAACTACTGCTGGACATCACGGCGAGGAGGTCGACGTGGCTGCTGCTGCTGGAGCCGCTGCTGGTGCTGCTGGGACTGCTGCTGGTGGTGCCGGAGCTGCTGCTGGAGCTGCTGCTGGTGGTGCTGGAGCTGCTGCTGGAGTCGATACGGGTGCTGCGGGTTCTGCGGGTGCTCCCCAGGCATTCGATATGGGAATGCTGGTTCGGCTGATGGAGGAGCAGACCAGACGTCAGGAGGAGCAGACTCGGCAGCTGTTGGAGGAGCAGGCCCGACGACAAGAGGAGGAGGCCAGACTTCGGGAGGAGCAGACTTGCCGGCTGTTCAAGGAGCAGTCTGCTAGCCTTAAGGAGCTGCTTTCAGAGTCACTGGGAAAGGTGACTATGGAGGTGAAGCAGCTACAGAGGGTTACAGACATGCACGAGGAGAGAATCGAAGACCTCGACATTCGTTATGAAGACCTCCAACAGCATTGCAAGGAAATACAGACTAGGATGAGCAGAGAACTGGATGCAAGACTTGACGACCGCTACGGAGAGTTGGAGGCACGACTTGACAGCCAATGCAAGGGGCTCCAGAATGAAGTAAGGAAACTGAAGCTGACCGCTCCTGTTTCTGGAGGCGCCATCGTCTCCGGCCCCCGAGTCAAGGTGCCGCCGTACGACGGGACTACGTCCTGGACAGCGTACAAATTGCAGTTCCAAACGGTCGCCTCTGCCAACGGCTGGACAGACGAGCAATCTCTGACCGCCTTGACAGTGGCTTTAAGAGGCCGCGCACTGTCTGTTTTGGAAGCCTCTCCAGACAGCTGCACCACGTACGGGAACCTGATCGAGGCAATGGACTCCAGATACGGCGACAAACATCTGGAGCACGTCTACCGAGCGCAGCTGAGGGACAGGACGCAAGATGCTGGTGAGAATCTGCAACAATGGGCTCTGGAGATCGAGAAGATCGTGAGGAAGGCGTACCCATCTGCCGGACAAGAGTTCATTGCTGCGAACCTCGTTCAAGCATTCATCGACGGCATCCGCAGCATGGAGGTCAGAGCTGCAGTTCGACTGGGCCACCACAGCGCCCTGAAAGATGCACTGGCCCATGCCCTAGAGGTGGAAGCCGTGAGACAGGAGCCTCGTTCTCAGCGATTGCGACAAGTGGCGGAGGAGGCTACTCCAACAACGACACCTGTAGCAGAGAGGCGTAGCTACTTACCCCGCTGCTTCTACTGCCACAAGCTGGGGCACCTTAAAGCAAGCTGCCCGGCGCTTAAACGACAAGGCGCGGATCAACGAGTGCCGAAACGGGACGTCGAAGCTGATGTCCGTGCAGTAACTACGGAGCTTCCGGGAAACGAGTAACAGCCAGAGCCGCGGGGCAGGTACTGGCTGCTCGTGACACAGCCCCCAAACTTAGCATCCGACAAGTTTTCGACGGGAACAGTCTGGTGATCGCCGGCGAGGTCAACGGGACGCCATGTGAGATGACGATCGACACAGGAGCAACGCGAACGGTTGTGAGACCTCAGTTGTTGGGACGATCTACGAGCAGAACCAGACGTTCATCTTCCTGTCTGAAACTCTTCACGGCAACCGGTCAGCCTATACCCGCATACGACGAGCTGCCGGTGACACTCAAGGTGGGTGACGGGGAGTACCCACACACCGTCATCGTGGCCGACATTATAGACGACTGCATACTCGGACTCGACTTTATGAAGCGGTTCCAGTTTGGCATCGACTTGCGCAACGGTGTACTGCAGTGCGGCCAGGAACAGGTATTTTTGAAAGGTGGTTATGCTGGCTATGTGCGCTGTGCCAAGGACGTCAAACTGAACCCATATTCGGAGACGCTTGTCGATGTGGAGTTACCAACTAATGGGGACCCCTCCAATACGAGGTGCTCTATCATCGACCACCTGGAACGTTCTAAACATAAAGGCTGGTTACTCACTCCAACTTTAGTAAACAGCCAGAGTGGACGAGCTGTAGTAAGGGTGACCAACTTCAATGGCGCTCCTGTCACTCTCAATAAGGATCAAGTCGTGGCGAAGTGCGACGAGGCGAATTGGATGCGGAGCTGCACCCAGGGGAAGCTGTCGGCGATGAAAAATAACAGTGCAAACCCCTTGGAACTCGTCGACATTTCGAAGAAGGACTTGTCAATCTCCGAGTACAAACGAGCGAAGGAGATGCTCACTCGTTACATTGACATCTTTAGTGACAGAGATGGGCATCTCGGCAGGACGTCATTGGTGAAACACACCATCAACACAGGAAACGAGTTACCTATACGTCAACGTGCTCGACGAATCCCAGTTGGAAGAGAAGCAGAAGTACAGTGCATGCTGGAAGACATGAAGAAGGCTAATGTCATCGAACCTTCTTTGAGCCCATGGTGTTCTCCGGTTGTGCTAGTTAAGAAGAAGGATGGCAGCACTCGCTTCTGTGTGGATTATCGTCGACTGAACGACGTAACCAGAAAGGACAGCTACCCTCTACCCCGGATTGACGACACCTTGGACAAGTTGAGTGGGAACCAGTGGTTCTCAACACTGGATTTGAAGAGTGGATACTGGCAAGTGGAGATCGATCCCAAGGACAAGGAAAAGACTGCTTTCTCGACCGGAAATGGACTGTGGCAGTTCAACGTCATGCCTTTCGGGTTATGCAATGCTCCTGCTACGTTCGAAAGGCTGATGGAAGTTGTGCTTGCGGATCTCGTTGGAAAAGCTTGCCTAGTCTACCTGGATGACGTCATCATCATGGGACGCGACTTCAACGAGCACCTGGGGAATTTAGAAAGAGTGTTTGCCAAGTTGAAGCTCGCGAACCTGAAATTGCATGCCAAGAAGTGTAGCTTCTTCAAGAAACGTGTAAATTACCTCGGGCATGTAATTACAAAGGATGGCGTAGAAACCGACCCTGTAAAGACAGTAGCTGTACGAGAATGGCCCACCCCACGGAACAAAACAGATGTTCGGGCGTTTCTTGGTCTGTGCTCATACTACCGCCGCTTCGTATACGACTTCGCGGGAGTAGCCAAGCCCCTACATCGACTGACGGAGGACAAGCGTTCGTTTCAGTGGACTGAGGACTGTGAGAAGTCGTTCCAGGAACTGAAACAACGACTGTGTGAAACACCTGTATTGGGCTACCCGGACCAAGTCGGCGAGTTTGTGGTGGACACAGACGCAAGCAACATCGCCATTGGAGGTGTGCTGTCACAACGGAAGGGGGACAAGGAAGTTGTGATAGCGTATTTCAGCAAGGCTCTGTCGAAACCAGAAAGGAACTACTGTGTAACCAGACGCGAACTTCTGGCCGTAGTGAAGACAGTACGACACTTCAACAAGTATCTCATCGGAAGGAAGTTCAAGCTACGGACAGACCATGCGGCGTTGAAATGGTTACTTCAATTCAAGGATCCTGAAGGACAAGTCGCTCGGTGGATCGAGCAGTTACAAGAATTCGATTTCACGATCGAACATCGACGAGGACGGACGCATGGCAACGCTGACGCACTGTCACGCAGGCCGTGCCCTGAAGATTGTAAACACTGCTCGAGGCGTGAAATCGGTGATTCTGTCATCAAAGTCATTACGACTAACAACCTTAGTGACGAATGGGCGAACGAGACGACGAGAGACGAGCAACTCAAAGATAACAACTTGGCGCCGATAATGGAATGGAAGACGCAGAATGTTCCAAGGCCCGGCTGGAATGTTGTATCAGCCATGAGTTCCACCACGAAAAGCTACTGGGCTCAGTGGGAAAGTCTAGTGCTGCACAACGGGTTGCTGTACCGCAAGTGGGAGTCGCCCAGTGGACAGGAGACATTGATGCAGCTGGTCGTGCCTAGGTCAAAGGTGCGCGCAGTGCTTGAGTCCGTGCACGATGGATCCTCGGGAGGACATCTGGGCATGAATCGAACCCTGGCGAAAATCAGGAAACGATTTTATTGGGTTCATTGCCGGCAAGATGTCGAGGATTGGTGTCGCAAGTGCACAGTATGTGCGGCCGTGAAGGGACCTACGACACGTACGAGGGGACGAATGCAGCTGTACAATGTTGGCGCTCCATGGGAACGAATTGCGGTGGACGTTGCTGGACCGTTCCCGGTCACTGAAGATGGGAACAAGTACTTTATGGTCGTGATGGACTACTTCACGAAGTGGCCGGAGGTCTTCGCAATTCCCAACCAGGAAGCGACAACAGTGGCGACTAAGTTGGTCAACGAAGTATTCTGCAGGTTCGGGCTACCAATGGAGATACATTCTGATCAAGGGCGTAACTTTGAGTCGCAGTTGTTCCAGGAAGTATGCCGTCTCCTGGGAATAAATAAAACGAGGACTACGGCGTATCATCCACAGTCCGACGGAATGGTTGAAAGGTTCAACCGCACTTTGGAGACTCATTTGGCGAAACTGGTTGAGGATCACCAGAGGGACTGGGACCGATATATTCCCTTGTTCTTGCTCTCATATCGATCCGCAGAGCATGAAAGCATAAAGGTGACTCCTGCTTATGCCAACTTTGGGAGAGAACTCCGACTACCAGTTGATCTCCTGACCGGCGGACCTCCGGATGCGCCGCAACCTGTAAGTGACTACGTATCGAACCTGAAAAACAAGATGTGCGACATACATGACCAGATTCGTCAGAGCAGTCTTGTGGCCAGTACAAAGATGAAGACCAGGTACGATAGAAACTTCAATAGTAACGGTTTTGACGAGGGATCGTTGGTGTGGCTGCACAACCCGAAACGCCGAAAAGGCAAATCTCCCAAGCTGCAGAACCGCTGGGAAGGCCCGTATAAGGTCATCACGAGGATCAATGACGTGACCTATCGGATCCAACGATGCCCGCGTGGACAGTTAAAGGTTGTCCACATTGATCGACTGGCTCCTTACAAAGGCTCGAATATTGCTCGGGACGAGCAAGTCTAAGCGGGGGGCAGTGTAACGAATAGGTACTTAAATCGCACAAATAAATACCTAAACACATCAAGGTCGATAGACGTCTCTAGAAACATCCAGAGAGAATCAAGTACAAACGAAAATGGACCGTATGTGCCTAGCCATAGGTACCAAAATCGGGCGCGGTCTGTGTGTAGGTATTTGGCGCCGAGTCGCATCGAGCCGCGTCTACAACTTTATACAACAATCTCGGCGTTTCTCGAATGTTCGGTGGGCAATATAAACAGAGGATCATTGCCGCAAGAAACACAGTGCGAATCAGAGCGACCAAAGCGAAACAGTGAAGTGGAATTTAGTGCGACTAAGTGTTATTTTAGTGTTTTCATTTATTTAACTGTGTTTTTGTGGTGTTAAAGTAAAGTTTGTTTATTTAATCGGTATTTTAAAAATCTCTTCGAACCCTAGCTCGTAACAATACCATAAAATTTCTGACTAAGTTTTGCTGCGGCGTTTGGCTGTATTTAAGCATTATTTAAACAAATGATCATTGCAACAGCAGTTATAGGTGGTTATAGCCCATAAACATGAACTTTGAGCTATTAAACATAATTTCGCTCCCTGTATTTGCTCTAAATGCGATATTTGGCAGAATTGTCGTATAAAAGCTGTCAATAAAAATTTTAATGTAGGAAAAAATGCGAATCATGATATTTATTCAAATACAACCTTTCCGTGCCAGCTTCGTCCGTACAGAATTTTCTCTTGGTATCATTTTTTTATAGTGAAGACGACATGTGACCTTGTCACCGCCTGATTATTAAGGCTGGGTTACCCCAAATTCACCGTTTTTTGAACCAATTTTTAATAGGCAAATATCGATTGTTTTGAAATAAAAAAAATATGTGATATAGTTCAACATATGCTCTATATATTTGTACAGTTAAAAACATGAAACTTTTAATATCGCTCGATCATAAAAAAAATGGAAAACAGGTCTAAACTTCGTTTGTTTTTCCAGTTTTATTCCAAATCTAACAAAGATTATGTCAAAATTTTTATATATATATTATCGTTTTACTGATTAAGATCGTATTGTACAGTTATAATTTTGTAAATAAATAGGTTTTTTTAAACAATGACTAAAAGCGTAATATATATAGAAAACGCTCCGCGCGCGTCTTGCCAGAAGCCTGCCGGGCGTTGTCGAGGTCGGACCTGTGTCGCTTTTGCCGCTCCCCGCACTTGGCTACTGTATTGCAACCGGTTTATTATTTTTTGACAAAAACATGGGAAATTAAATAAATAAGAAAAATATATTACATAATTTGAATTCTCGTAAGACCAAGTAAACAATCATGTATTTTTTTCATAATTTATAATGTTCTCTTATCTATAACGTCACAGTATAGACATTATCACATTACAGTAGAGAAACTATTCATATACCTAGATTATGTTAATAACTATTTATAACTTTTGAATCTAATTATTTTAGTGCATCAAAGCATCGATCAAACAATGGAACCTATGAACTTGTTCCATGTATCGATGAAGAGTAAGTGTAATGCTACATGTAATCAAAATTAGTCTAAAAATTTTTAAAACAAACTAAGAAATAATGAAACTACATGATCACAGTTTTTTTTTCTTAAGGGCCTTTAAGAGTAAATCGTACTTTTGGATCAAAAACTGTACTATTTGAACAGTATAATTTCCGTGAAGCACTTGAAGAAATTCCCTGTTATTTAGCCACTTTATAGATAATATTGTTATCTAAAAAATTAAGAAAACTTTTAAATTAATAAAGAATTTTTGAATTATAACAAGATAATTGAGACGGCTTTTCTCAATTTCGCTTTCATCATCAAGTTTCAAACTTATAATATCTGAAATCACTTGCCGATCTCACAATAATAAAATATTAGACTATAAATATTCTCAGGAAAATAGTTATCAATAAATATATTAATATTTTGCTTCTTATCTTCAGAAATTTAAAAAACACAATGATATTAATAAAAAAAGTAAAAATTATAGCCCATAAAATTGTTATTTTCTCTATAAATCACACTTCATTTTAAATGATAATTATTTATTGTAATAGAACAACATTGTAATTTTGTAATATTTTTTAAATATTTTTAAAAAGTGCTATTAAAATCAGCGCGTGATTATTTTGAAATTGAACCTTTATCATACTGAGGACCAAAATTGATTAGTCCAGTCCGACTATAATGATAGAAAATACATTATTTACGCACACAAACACATGCAGTCCATGCAGGTGGACATAAAAAAAAACTCACAAACTGTAGTCTTTAACCCTGAATGTGGTGGGTTTTCAGGAAGTAAACATTTAATATAAAATTTAACCAACTTAGGGTTTTCCAGAAATTATCATCTCTTTCAATCTGTTTTGTTGATAGAGGTTCTTTTGCTCCTGCCCAGATTTCAAGAAGACACACTTGCCTCTCAGTAACGTGAAGTTGCTCTTGTTTTTACTCTTTTTATTTACTGTACATACTGGTGTTCGTGTTTCTATTATATTTAATTATTTGTATTTTGTTTTCTACAAGCGTATCATCGCCTACTAATCCGTCAGGAGTTGCTCCAATATATGAATAAGTTTTGTCTATGAACAATCCACAAGACTCAACATTTACGTTTTCTTGCCCTTGTATTTGGTAATATCAATTACTTTTTTTATTTAGTGTTTCTATAAGAAATCAATAAAAACTTATTGTTTATCGCTATCCATTACTTTTATTTTATACCTGTTTAGATCCCAAAACCCCACCATTTAAAAGTAAACAATCAACTTTGCCTTTTAAAAATTTAATAGGAAAAAGTTACATAACGGCATAGTTTATTTACAAAACTTTATCTTTAAATGAATATAAGTACATATATATCAAGTTTTCCTACTGCATATTTTTTACTGTGACGCGCGACGCCACGAATCTAGCGGCTCGGGGTAATGTGAGTTCAAACGCGCTGCGCAAGCGCGATGTTATTTACGCAAGGGTTGAGAGAGCGCTAAATGCCTACCGCGGTCGGATAACAGGCCCTTAAGCATAAGTGGCTGGTCCATGAATGCGCGCGACTGGCAGAGCATAATACAGTCCGCCAGTCGCGCCCACTATGCGCCCGTAGAGATGCTTTTTCACGCTTCACTTGAAGGACCCCAGGTTGTAGAAAGGAGGAAAGACCGAAGCCGGAAGTTCATTCCACTTTTTGGCAGTACGACACAGGAACAAGTGACTGAATTTTTTCGTTCGTATGCAAAACGTGTCCACTGTGTGAGGATGTAAACTGTATCCTGAGCGAGCAGTGCGGGTGCGACAAGGGGATGGCGGGACGAGGCCATGGAGTTCTTCAGAGCACTCCATATTTATTTGAAACTAGTCCATATTAACTTTCATCACCCATTATTATGGTCTTCAGTTCATACAAAAACCCATAGAAAAAAAACACTTTTAGTTTTTCCTGAATTTTCCAAATTTCCCGGCAACTTTTCCAATTTTTCTTTCCCTTAAAGCCTTATTCGGACTATTACGAACTTTAAAAAAAAAATCCAAATCGGTCCAGCCGTTCTTAAGTGATGCGCTTACAAACGAACAGTATTTTTTTTATTTATAAAATTATATTTAAACATGGCATTTAACATAAGTTAAACCTTATTATTTCTATTTTTTAGCAAATTTCTATATTTTTCAAAATTAATGGACAGAGAAAAATTCTAAATTTTAACCGACTTAGAAAAAAGTAAGAGGCGGTTATCGGTGCGTGCAGTTTTTTTTCATATTTATGTATGCAGATTCTAACGCCATTTCGGATTGGTCCCATTTTGTTTTGTAAAAATTAGTTTATTAATTTTCCAGATCTGATAATCTCCAAACAAGAAAATTTAGTACCTTTCCAAATTGTAGGTATCCGTATGAAATCGCTTCATCACCTATATTACATTACATACGGTACGGCAAACTTATCAGCTAAATTAGCAACTAACAACCAATCGGTCGCTATAGCAACCGGTCGAAAATTTAATGGGGTTCTGCATTTTTAACCAGTCTCGATTCATTGTTGGAGGTTATGTAAATTCGAATGTATTTTTTGTATGTATGTTACGCGATTACTCAACCAATGTTTCGGGTTGGTACCATTTTTGTTTTTTGGTTTAGTAGTTTTTCAGAAATGTTGAATAAAACTGATTTTCAGGCAATTTTGATCATAACTCGATTTTATTTTTGAAATGATGCTAAAAATTTAAATTAATATTGTCATCATGGAATCCTTTTTTAATTCTTTAGTTGCTAGCGTCGGTTATCAGTTAGGTTTTCACAGCAATTATTATGCAATCCGTCGCAGTTGCTTATTTCGTGATAAGATTGCGGGTGGGCTATTAGTAGAAATTTGGAAGTTCCTTGTTAAGTTTACTAACTTACATACGCATGTCTCTAATGAACTGTAAATTATATATGTTATGTACGAATACTATAGCATAGAGGACATCTCTTGGATTTTATTCCTTGTTAGGCAAAGGAACTAGTTGTGCGAAAAATGCATGTATTCGTTTGTCTTTCTATCTATCTATCTCCTTTGTGTGTACTTCTAATATTGCCTTTTGGATCATATTGTTTTTATATGTTCAATAAAAGTACACCTAGGTCGTCCTCTGCCAGCATTTCTTTTCACTTCAGCCATATAAACCTTTTTAGTCAATCTTTCATCCTTCATTCTTTTAACGTTTCAAACCAGCGTAAAGTATTTTTCTTCATTTTAGTCACATCATGTTTCACTCCGCATTCTTCTCTAATGACATCGTTCCTGATGCGATCAATACGCATTGCATAATGCATTTATCTTACTTTCATGCTTCTTATTCCATACCCAAGTCGTTCCATAAGTAAGTTTCCGTAAATACGTTCTTCTCATCCATCATTTCTCATCTAAATATAATATCGATGTATATTTGTGAAGTACAAACTAGTCCATAATAATGCAACACTAAGTTCGCCTACAGTTTAGTTTTGTAGAACTACTAACTTTGGATTTACGATAAGTGGGGCTATTCCCATTATTTTGTATATTACTATTATTAAATCGGTTCCTGGGAAAATGTAAAGTTGCCAGACTACTACTAAACCTACTAGGAAATTCAACAGAATCTACTAAACTACTATCATTATTTATCTTCTTCTTCTTCTTATTTTATCCAATGTCAAGTATTATAGACGTCACAGTAACATCGTCGATAAATCGGTAGCTATGATATTCCCGCCGACTGTGATATGTCTTATTAATCAACGACTAATCACAACTATCTCAGCGGGCGCGTACGTTGGTGGAATCTCCATTATTTATATGAAGTTCTATAATCATTGACATGCAAGGGCAACTATAGACAAAAAAATGCAATATTTCATGGACGCTGTTTTTTCTTTACTTTTTAGCTCCGATATTTATCTACATCGATATTACATTCATTCAGAAAAAATCTTATTACAATTATTCTTACAAAATTCTGAAGGGTTAGTTCTTGTTCTTCTTTTGATATATGGCAACAGTGCTGACTTTCGTCGCAATTCTGCCAGTCTCCAGTGTTTAATCTTGTGCAATAGTAAGCCCATAAATCGGTAGTTAAGATTATCCCGCCGACTGTGATATGTCTTATTAATCACTGACTAATCACAACCATCACAGCGCGGCCGGGATTAAACCGGATTCCACATCACGCCATGACGAAAACGCGTCGGTCGGCGCCATGACCGGATGTGGAATCTACAATATTTTAAATATAGCTTGATATCTGTGACAGCTGTCAACAAAGTCAATGATATGACTAACTTTTTTGCAATGACAATTATAATTAACATAGTGCTAGACATATAAACGAGTGAATTAAAAGAAAACTTTGACTTTGACGGCTTTCCAAGTACTGTGACAGCTGTCACAGGGATCAAGCTATATTTTACAGAGTAGGTATACCTAGTAAATTTAACTTCGCGCAGTCCATGAAGCATGCATTTTCAGAATAGCCCCCAATAGTTGTGCTGTAACGTGGTTAAACTCCAGATCTTGTCAATTGTTCCCTACTACTCTTGTAACGAACTAGGTAGACGTGAGCGGTAAGTTCTAACTTCAATTCTACTGTACAACAATGGATGCTGTAATTTGAATTATCTAACATTTTCAGATGAAATGACAGAAACTACGGATTGCAAAATGAAAATTGTGAAACATCATGTACCTATTACGAGTAAGTACTTCTTATATTCCATCTATAGGCCATTTTTTGTCTGCATGGCCTTCTTTGACGTCGAAATGGAGCAACGGAGCGAACGTGATTTTTTGCACAGAGATAGCTAGCCCTTTAATTTTTAACTTTATTTTATTTGTAATACACACTCTGAGAAAACTTTGACGAATGAGTGGGCACCTTTAGTAATAGGGTTTCCGTTGGCACTCTTTGGGTACGGAACCTTAAAATGTATCAGAGAGTCATTTTTGGGCACAATAAAAAAAGTATCCGAAAAACCCTCTGGTTTTCCATCTAAATATACCTCAACAGAACTGGCCACTCGTTAGGCCTCACAAATACCATCGGCTAAAAGAGGGAGACTTTTGGTCTTCCGTTGGATACCCTGGGACCGTAACACGGTTTCGGGAGCTGTAAGGCAACCCGTGAAGGAAAAAAAAATAGCACCACCATACATGACTTCACGCCAGTTTCCCAAAAGAGTAGGCATTAGGCAGAGAGTATGGATCGCCACTTATCTTGATCTTTGCATATCGTTATTTGAAGAAAACCGGTGAAGTTCATCAGAAATGTAGTCGATAAATTGTATATTTTATTAATTTTGCTCACTCCGCATTTTTCACTGATGAAATCTTTCCGAAACTGCATCTTATTTTCATGCTTCTTATTCCATACCCAAGTCTCGCATCCAATTAGTAGTTATCTCTGTGTATTTCTGCATAAATTCCTTCCCGTTTTCACTATCCTTACATAAGTGGTGAATATTGAGTGATTGGCGAGTGAAACGCTAGACTTGGGCGCATATAGTCTTAATTGATTCGACATGGAACATTGCCTTTGACAGAATTAGCCATGAGATGCACTGAATTGTAATACAAATTGTCAATGCTCTACGAAGTGCCACTAAATGTAATGACACGGCAACCTCGATTTCAAATTGCCTCCTAAGGTAGACGTTGCGACCAATTAAGGGGAATCGTCTCAAACTTATCTGCCAATAGATGGCACTAGTGTAGAATATTATTGGATTTTTATCTCCCATGACACCTCTGGATTTATTTTATCAAATCAAACCAAAAAAAATACAGATGGCGCCTCCCATTAACAACGTAAGGTGTAAGTCTTTCTAAAAAATATAGATCCCATTAACAACAAATATATTGATTAATGTACAAATTTTATTTCGTTTATTTCATAGATAATTTCATATATTTGAAGAAAACATTAACTGTAACTTGCTTTTTTATAGTTTTTGTATAATACTCATACAGCCGAAGCCAGTTTCGTGTATTACCGCAGGACCGGTTTCGTTGTGATCGTACTTTCTCATGTTTCTGGTACGTGAATCCTGGGCTATCATATCTTATCCTTGGTTATCATATCGATTTTAATAGCATTCCATCTCGGTTACATCTCTCTAATATTGTATATTTTATTATTTCCATCTATTGGGAGCTAGGTTCGAGACGATTCCCCTTAAGTCCTGTCCACACTACAAGCATTTATGTGAACTTCCTATCTCTTTATGTGCAATTCTGAGAGAGTATCATAGTTTGAACATGCCTATTAACCTTTATGATATGGCGGAATCAGGATTGCCTTTTAATGTAACGTTTGAGTGTGTTTTAGGGTCTCGTAGCCAAATTGTATAACGTCCGTCTGTCAGTATGTCAAAAGCTTGTTACTGAACTATCTTTCCATTGATACTAATTATCACTCACAGAAAAATATCTCTATTCATATATATTACTTGCAAAAATATAAAATTTTTAGGGGTATCTCTCCATATAAATCAGTTTACGCCAACAACTATTGTATTTGTTCATATAGTTCTTCTTCTTGAGATCTTTACGTTAGAATCTCAAAAAGCTTCTTTAGGCATTATTTACTTTGAGTGAGTGTGTCGGGGTGATACAAAAAACTTTTTCAATCAGAACTCCCACCTTCCTTTAAGAGGATTAAGGCACAATAAGTCTTCCTTTAATCGAAAAGGCGTGGTCGCTTTGTCTAATAAATAACTTGGAGCTTTCTGATTTTTACTGAAACTACTTTGAGAAAAGAAAATATTTTTGCCGCAAGTGTGTGCTGCATATATTTATCTTCTATACATATTTTATATCTTGAGTTATCGGTTCCAGGGTACCCAGTCTTCCTATTTTTGCCGATGGTATTTCAATGGGACTACCTAACAAGTGGCCAGATTGTGGTCTAAAGTCTTCTATTTTTTTTTTAATTACTTTGAGATAGGTACTATCAAGCATTAGTGGAGATACACTTAAAAAAAGTTTCGCTAAACACTTTACTGAATTTCCTTATTCATTCAGATTGTATCAGAATAAAAAGAGAGAAATATTGTTTTCAATACTTATCTTTAAAATATTATTTATTTATTACCTTTAATACTTAATCTCAAATTAATGCTGTTGAAGTTGATTTTGAGTAACTCAATTATCAAGTTATGACATTCCGTTAGTTTCAAAATATGACAATGGAAAAAATAAGTCAGTTGAGCGCTTATGTGATTGGTGGCATTAGAAAGAAAACAAACTAAAAAGGTTAATGTACAAGCGAATATAGCTTTTAATGTGTCCTTCCAATCCTGCAGTTGATAGTAGATAAAAGAGGAAATCACGGTGCTTTTGTGTCCCAAGAATTAGTAAGTACTTATAGGAAATTCCTCTTTCTTTGCCTCTTCCCGTTGCACGGGGTCGGCTTTCTAAATCTTCGCTGACAAGCGTCGTCAACAGACAGACCCAAATCCTTCATGTCTCTCAAGGTACTTCTTCATCATCGGGTCCACGCATAACATGACCATGTGGCGTATTAATACTACTGGCCACATACTTTTAACCTATTAGTTGACACATGATAGACAGTGATGTCATGTCAAAATATTCAGAGATAACAATCCAGTAATGAAAGAACTTTAGTTTATATTTGTAACATAATTAAACCGTATCCAAATAATATGCTGTTTAAATATAGGCGCAACATGCGCCTCTATAACCATACCACCTTAGCCTGGACTCAGCGATAGGCGTCACTCCAAAACTGCCCCGTATATGTTAATTACGGACTTTATCCTTTAAGGCGACGAATCATAACGCAACCAACTCAGTTTTACGCGCGACTTATTTTGCCAATATCTCTTTAGAAAGATGTAAACGAGATGGAGTGTTATTATAATCGATAAGATAACCAATGATAAGATATGATAGACCAATATTCACGTACCAGAAACATGAGAAACTACGATTGAGAAACAAAACGATAATATACTAAATGGACTTCGGACATAATTATGACTATTATATAAAAACTATTAGAAAAGGCAAGTAATAGTTATCTATACTAATATTATAAAGAGGAAAGATTTGTATTTTTGTGTGTGTGTATGTTTGTAATGAATAAACTCAAAAACTACTGTGCCGATTTCAAAAATTCTTTCACCATTGGAAAGCTACATTCACCCTGAGGCCATTCTATTTTCAAAAAAATTAGGGATCCTTACTAAAACTCCAATAATGTAACCCAAGGTGTAAAAAATGACCTAAGAAATTCCTTACATCGCGTGCGCTGCGAAAACGATTGATGTTATAGAGGTAGCGGTAGTGGGTAGGAGGTAAGAGTAGAAGTAGGGGTAGGGATAGGGGTAGGTATAGGGTATATTTTATTTTGTTATGTATATCCACGGGCGAAGCCGGCGGCGGAATGCTAGTACTAAATAAAATCAATATAATAAAAGAAATAGAGCCGTAAAGTTGGTTAAAAATACGCGATAAATTGAGGATATTCAGGGCTTCATAAAACTTATTTGTAACTGACTGTAAATTTTTTATTTCGTTTATATCATGTTTCATATATCAATCTTAAAAATGCAAATTTAATTTTGAACCCATGAAATATAGAAATTGCGTAATTTACATATAGCTGCAGCATGTAATTAGTATGGGACAAATGTTATAAGGGGAGTTCGCCCGTCCAACGCAGCAAATGCATTTCAGCGGTATGTAGCTTTTGCTCGTGTCTTTTTCATGGCCTACGTTTCGAGTAGAACTGCCTTCTTACGGTCTTACGGCGGTCTTACGGCGGTCTTCGGATCGCATGGGACTCCTGTTAGTTCACGCCATTTATTCCACCTGAATGCCGCTAAGGTATTTAAATTTAGTTACTACAAGGCTATTTAAAAGTACACACAATCGCCGAGCATGTATGAAAGGTATGATGAATATAAAAGAAGCGAAAGGGGTATGTCAGGATCGTAGCAAATGGCTTTAGATTGTCTCTGCCTACCCCTCTTGGGATAAAAGACGTGATGATATATAAATACACTTAACTAAAAATTTTTATATTGCTGAAGTGAAAGGAAATGCTGGCAGAGGCGACCTAGGTGTACCTACTTTTATTGAACATATACAAAATGTATTGCTCGATGGACATATTAAAAGTACACACAATTGCCGAGCACGTATGAAAGGTATGATGAATATAAAAGAAGCGAAAGTGGTATGTCAGGATCGTAGCAAATGGCTTTAGAATGTCTCTGCATACCCCTCTTGGGATAAAAGACGTGATGATATATAAATACACTTAACTAAAAATTTTTATATTGCTGAAGTGAAAGGAAATGCTGGCAGAGGCGACCTAGGTGTACCTACTTTTATTGAACATATACAAAATGTATTGCTCGATGGACATATTAAAAGTACACACAATTGCCGAGCACGTATGAAAGGTATGATGAATATAAAAGAAGCGAAAGGGGTATGTCAGGATCGTAGCAAATGGCTTTAGATTGTCTCTGCCTACCCCTCTTGGGATAAAAGACGTGATGATATATAAATACACTTAACTAAAAATTTTTATATTGCTGAAGTGAAAGGAAATGCTGGCAGAGGCGACCTAGGTGTACCTACTTTTATTGAACATATACAAAATGTATTGCTCGATGGACATATTAAAAGTACACACAATTGCCGAGCATGTATGAAAGGTATGATGAATATAAAAGAAGCGAAAGTGGTATGTCAGGATCGTAACAAATGGCATTCGATTGTCTCTGTCTACCTCTCTTGGGATGAAAGACGTGATGATAGATAGATAGTTACACCATCTAGTTTTAGTACTGTATTTGCCATACCAATGTGGACATTGTTACAGTTCTTGAATAAGAACATCCATTGAATTACTGTAAATTAATTATACGTAATAGGTTGCTGAAAGGTGAACGCATTTTCCTGGCGTTAATTTTCTTTGTGACATCCTAATGTAATGCAGTAAAGATAAGTGCAAAAAATTCTTAAAGGTTCTAATCTAATCTTATCCACGAAGTATACCGGGATCAAATCCCAGATTCATAGTAGTTTTTCGTGCTTCATAGGACAGGAAAAGCCGGCATTATAAACAGTATTGCCATTTGTGCTGTTTAATAAGGACGACTGACAAACAGTGGACACTGTTACTGCTGTCTCTTGTACTTTTACAATGTGATGTCGATTCTACGTCATATGATGGGGAACGACGCACGCATCCCGTCGTGACATGATGGGGAATCCGGTTTCTGTGATTAATAAGACATATCACAGTCGGCGGGATCATCTCGGCATATCCCACTAATATTATAAACGCGAAAGTTTGTATGGATGTATGTATGTTTGATACTCAATCACGCCAGAACTGCTGAACGGATCTGGATGAAATTTGGCACATAGATAGATTATAGTCTAAAATAGCACATAGGCTACTTTTCATCCCGGAAAAATGTATGATTCCCGTGGGATAGATTTCTTTTTCACGGGATCGACATGATTTTTTGCATAGTGGTAGTTTAGGGGTCAGAGAATGACATATACTACTTTTTATACGGCGAAAGCGGGCGGGGGAGGGGCAAATTACAGCCACGGGATTATTTTTTGGATCTATTTGCACGCGGGTGAAACCGCGGACAGAAGCTTGTTGATATTATAAAGGCTATAATACTTGACATTGACAAATCATCGATTAACATTGGTCACTGATTTCTGATCAATTTACAGATGTATGGTAGAAGATACAATAAGAATCTTGACGTAAAATTGTATATTTTTCCTTAACAAAAACTTTTCAAAGGATTCTGAAGAGAATGAAACTCTTCCTTGTTAAACATTTTCGAGGAGTGCGTGTTTTGAAAACGTATGGATGTAGAAAAAGGTCCCTCTGTTATTTACTTTCAAATACGATCTACTTAATCTAAATTTTCTGTTGGGCCCTGGCTATAAAAAATTTAAAAAAATACAATTTTTTTTGAAATCAACGAATCAACACATCTATATGAAAACGTTTTAAAAAAAGTGTACAGACTTCAAAAATTTGCACTGAAAAGTATCTCTGAATTTCTGAAAAACTACTGAACCGATTTTCGTCATATATCTGTGAGATAATGTCGAAAAATTTTTATAACCTTAAAAAAAATAGTCGTCAAAATCGTAGGTACATATTTCATCGAGATATAATACTAAGAAAAATTGAGTTATAAAGTCAGTTTTTCAAAATGTCTGAAAAACTAAAGAACCCATTTCTGAGATAAAAATTAACTTTTAAAAAAAAGTGTACCGACTTCAATTTGCACTGAAAAGTAAGAAATAATAAATATTTCGTCGTAGAATTTGAAGACGTGCCAAATTAGGATACAAAATTAAGTAAACATCTAAGAAGATAAATATCTGTTCAATATTATATATGTTTGTACTGATATGTAAGTTGTTTTTAATTTGGCACCAACCGTCTTCAAATTCTACGACGAAATATTTATTATTTCTTACTTTTCAGTGCAAATTGAAGTCGGTACACTTTTTTTTAAAAGTTAATTTATTTTTCCTTTTAAGTGATTTTGCTGCCCTGAGAGACAAATAATAACGCAAATAAAAAAAATTAATGGAAAAAAATACTACTGTGGATGGGATTTGAACCATTTGCATCCTGAACTGCACCATACCATACCATACCTTTAGCCGTTAGACCACCGTCGATACAAAAATTGACAACTTCGTGTCAATAGCAACCGTTGCTAAGGCTTTTCTCTGATATAATTTTCAGCAGTAAACAGAGACAAATTACTGAATTTCTGAAAAACTACTAAACTGATTTTCGTCATGTCTGTAAGATAATGTCGAGAAATTATTATATCCTTAAAAAAATAAGTCGTCAAAATCGGTACATATTTCATCGAGATACTGATAATTTACTGTATAAAGTCAGTTTTTTCAAAATGAATGAAAAACTAAAGAACCAATTTTTATGACATAAAAATGGGACCAATCCGGAAGAATTATCTGTCGATTAAAAAAGAAATCATCAAAATCGGTTCATAAACGACTAAGTTATCCGCGAACACACATAAAAAATATATATATATACGGTCGAATTGAGTAACGTCTTTTTTTTGAAGTCGTTAAAAATGGGACCAATCCGGAAGAATTATCTGTCGATTAAAAAAGAAATCATCAAAATCGGTTCATAAACGACGAAGTTATCCGCGAACACACATAAAAAATATATATATATACGGTCGAATTGAGTAACGTCTTTTTTTTGAAGTCGTTAAAAATGGGACCAATCCGGAAGAATCTGTCGATTAAAAAAGAAATCATCAAAATCACATACATACAAATAGTATATCATTACATACATAAATATAAAAAAAAAGAAATATTCGGTCCGAATCTCAATTGGTTCTTAAACCTTCTCTTTCTTTTTTTGGAAGTCGGTTAGAAATGACATGCTGTTCGTTGTTTATAGAGAAAGAAAAATTGGAAAAGTTTCCAGGAAAATTCAGAAAAAACTAAAAATGCTTTTTTCTAAAGGATTTTGTGCCTATATGTGAATTTCAAAAGTTTTTAAAATTTGGTAAGTATTGGCGAAATATTTGAAAAAATTTATCTGACAGTGAAAAACTTGTGCGTCGGTGGCCGAGTGGTTAAGACGTCTGGTATTAACTATAGGCACACCACGGGTTCGATCTCGGTTCCCGGCCATGTACCAATGGTATTTTCAATTAAAAACTTGTATATAATCCGACAAACCACACTTAGATGCTTTTCCATCTAATCATACCTCAACAGAACTTGAAAGTCGTTAGATATAGCCTCACAAATACCATCGGCTAAAAGAGGGAGACTTGGTCTACCGCTGGGTACCCTGGAACCGTAACACGGTTTCGGGAGCTGTAAGACAACCCGTGAAGAAAGAAAAAAGAAGTAGTGAAAAACTTTTCCAAATCGGTCTAGAAGTTTTTAACAAATAAACAAACTTACACATTCTCTTTATAATACCAAAAGACCCCTAAATACAACAAAGCTATGAGACAA
This sequence comes from Nemapogon koenigi, assembly GCA_963924495.1. Lineage (NCBI taxonomy): Eukaryota > Metazoa > Arthropoda > Insecta > Lepidoptera > Tineidae > Nemapogon > Nemapogon koenigi. Next base: position 1,207,313 of record OZ004643.1, read on the forward strand.
GTGCACACCTCGTGCCATTTTATTTCTCTTCATTACTGCTGTCTTTAAATCTACTGTACGAAGGCACAAAGACTTTTTAACGAATAAAATTGTCTGCACTGAAATGCACAGTTGGAATATCCTGAATTAAATAAAACTACATTGAATTCTGATTCGATTACTTTTGTCTCCCTTTTTTAGTTAAATTGGCAGAAGTATTGAAGCTTTTACGTGTTACTTTCAGCCCCGGATTCGCTTGTGTATTAAAATCACGTCGATCCGTTGCTTCGTTTTGACGTGAAAGAATAGTGGAGTCAACTGGTGATTTAGATGAAAATTTTTGAAGATGGATCGCGACTCGGTGCAATATTTTTGTTTTGGTGAGCATAATAAGATTCCGAAATTTCTCCCTCCAGAAAGGGGTGGAACCATGTTTTTTGGCAAAAGAGGGGTATTTTGGACATTTTTAGAGGTGAATTTACAAAAAAGAAATTTAGATTCAGGAAGATATGATTAGGATAGAATGTAATAATTGTGGGTAAAATTTTTATGTTTCCGTCTCATTGATCTCTGCTGTCTGTCTGTCTGTAAGTCAATACTGTTTTTCTCAGTGTTTTGCTATTGACTTTTTATATAGTTTTAGGAAGCATACTGTCTTTACCTTAACCCACACAAAATAAAATAAAAGCTTGTTTCTATTAGTCTGTGACTTAGCTGTATGGACTCAGTTCCTTTGCCTGATCCTGAAAAGGAACAAATTAACAAAAAAAAAAAAAAAAGTCTGTGACTTAATGATTTTGACATTTTGATGTTTGTTTGTTGTTGTACATCTCGTTGTACATACTCTTTTATATACTGTATTACTCTTTGGTTGTAGTTATTATATATTGTTATCTCAAATCTCGTAACTGTTACTTAATTTTCCACAAAAATGAACCCTCCAGCTCGTAAATTAGGGTGCCAACAAAGCCCGGCCCAAGAATGCCCAGGCCGAGAATGCCCGGCCCAGGAATCCGTGTACATGGCGTTGGAATCCTGGGGTGGGCTTTCTCGGCCTGAGCATTCTTGGGTCGGGCTTTTCCGATCGAACATAATATGTCCGGGCAGGATTCCAAAGCCAATGTACACGGATTCCTGGGCCGGGCGTTCTTGGCCTGGGCTTTCTCGCCGCGGAACAAAATTGCTCAGGGTGGAATGCCCGACCCGAGAAATGGAAGCCAAAGCCAATGATTGTTGGCCCAACTTCTGTTGTTTATTACTACTACCGGTTGAAGGTTGAAGTTTTCATAATTTTTAAAAAGACACAAAATAGGTTAGCGAGGAGCGCAGCGACGAGCGTGGTTCGTGTGGTGTAAAAACAAAGCGCAAGGCGAGCGAGCGAAGCGAGCGGTGCCGCGGGAGCGGCCGCCGAAGCGCTGGAAACATTATATTTTATTTTAAAACACATTAGCCATAGACACAACCGGAACTACTGGAATTTGGACCAAAATCACGATCGGCCAATATAGGCCAATAAGTGTCTTCCAATGTACACGGATTCTTGCCCCGGACCATTTTTGTTCAACCCGAAATGCCCACACCAAGAATTCCCAGGCCAGGAATCCGTGTACATATGAAATGGCTTCCAATTCTTGGGTCGGCCTTTCTCGGTCCGGAACGAGAATTCCCGGCCCGAGATTGCTCAGCCAAAAATGCCCGGCCCAACAATTGGAAGCCTGTACACCAATTCCTGCCCGGGCATTCTCGGACCGAGCATTCTCGGGCCGGGAAATCCATGGCTGGCCTTTATGCGGACTCGTAAATTAGATCCGTTAATTTCCTGTTTTGTTCCCATATTAAAATTTGGCAACACTGAACTGGACACTTTCCTGACATAGAGACTGACAGATTTTATTTTTTACATTAGGTATAGAGCGCGCAAAGTTACATTAAGTATTCCTACCTAATTTACCACACCCCGAGGTTTTTTTTCAAAAATTTTTCGGTAAATATGTAATGAAAAATCGGGAAAAATATGTACCTACGGTGTTAGATATACGAAAACCTCGAAACGGTTTTCGATTTAGGGTACCTTGTTAAAAATTTGATCCATCTGCCATCAGATTTTTTGCCAATGCATTTGGGTGCTTTTTCATTCTTATGATGTATGTGGCAAGAGAATCCTTTTTTCTTATTTTTTGTAGACAGTTCTTTGTATGATTTGAAAGGGTCTTATTTGAAAATTTCTTTTTATTTTGAAGGTGCCCACAAGTTTAAACGATCGACGGTGCGCCGCTGGCTGGTCTACCGATAGTGACCACAGACTCATGAAATTCTTGTACGAACTGTCCCCTGTCCGTTTTCAAATCATCATGTCTGTGGTCGATTTCGATGCCGAACATATTATACCTGCTGTCCACAATACCTAGCTTCATGGAATTTTCTTCGATCTAGCCATATAGGCGGAACCTCTCGCCGATTTTTATCTCTAGTCAATCTCGATAATCCGACGGACGGACCGAAAATTTTCGGTGAGGTATCTCCCGAGTCTTTAGGGTTTAGTTTCCCAAGAATCTCTTTATTTTTTATAAGAGTCATAGAAGTAAAATTCCACGATAAAAATTTAAAGCAGTCAGCTGAAAAGCGCATCACATGAAAATGGCTGGACCGATTTGACTATTTTTTAAAAATTATCGTTATAGTTTGATTACAATTTTTAGGGGATTCTACGTCATGTCATGGCGACCAACGCACGCGTCTCGTCGTGACTTGATGGGGAATCTAGTTTAATCCCGTCCGCGCATGATAGTTGTGATTAATATGGCATATCACGGTCGGCGGGAATATCTTATTATAACTATGTAACCTATACCTACCGATTAATTGGCTATTGTTACTGTGGCGTCTATAATACTTGGCATTGGCAGAATCACCAAAACCCTGATGAAGCCATAATAATAAAAATTTAATAGAATAGATTTTTTTTAAGGAAAGAAAAATTGAAAATGTTCACGGAAAATTCGGGAAAAACTGAAAGTGTTTCTTTCTATGGGATTTTTAATTAAGGCAGGGATCAACCTCAATAAAAAATACTATTTGCACTCCGGTGGGCGGATTCTTATGTAGGACGATATAAGGTTGAATATTGCTTGGCATATTTTACGTGGTCATGCAGCTACACCTGAAATTTCACTTATTTTGTAGCTTTTTCTTAAAATTTGTTAAAGAAAAACAATTAAACAGTGAAAGTAATCGGTTAAAGTTTTAATAGATTATTCAAGCTATTTGATTCCTAAATAAAAGTATATAGTTGTCGCGCAAAATATTGTGAATTTACGCTCAAAAGATTTTTTATAGAGGTATTTTGCATATTTTTTTTAATAGACCAAAACACTTATGAAAAATCTATGCGGTTAAAGTTTTATGTAGTATTATTTGCTATCCACTATATTTTTTTGAGATTGAGATTGATTCCTGACACATCAAAGTAAGCGTTCAAAAATGCCACTTTCGTGTTTGCACCCTGCTTTAACTCAAGATCTTAATAAGGGATGGAAATTAATAAAAACTATCTATGTTAAAACATTTTTTTTTGCATTTGATAGCCCAATTCTAGCGGAAGATTTAGGCTATATAACATCACGCTACGACCCATAGGAGCTGAACAGTTACCATAAACATGGGTGCAACCGCAAGCCACAGCTAGTTTTAAATTCAACATTATTACCAGTTAGCCATGATGTTGTGTTATTGTTTTGTATTTCAAAATACACCAAACTCAAACCGCCACGTCCGCCACAAACTGTATTTACTTATAATAACAACCACAAAACCGTGTCAGTTGAGAAAATTAGTGGCACAAAACTAAATGCATAAATTCATTAAAACTTCCACGAAGTTGGGTCTTGTAAGCCACTGCTCGAGGGAACTGCTTCAGATTATAGGCACTACTTGTATGTAAACTTGATAATATTAACAAAATATGTATGTAAAGGAAAAACTAAGGCATGTTTTTTTTTATCTCTCTATCTATCATCACGCCTTTTATCCCAAGAGGGGTAGGCAGAGACAATCGTATGCGGTTCAAACTTACTGCGTATTAATTTTCATCAAAATCGGTTCAGCTGTTTAGCCGTGAAAGCGTAACAGACAGACAGAGTTACTTTTGCATTTATAATATTAGTATATTTTTTAATAAGTTTTAAGCAAATCCGATCAAAAAAATGTTTCACCATGGTTTATCGGATTATATACATACCTAAGTTTTGAATTGGTACATGCCCGGGATCAAACCTATATCCATCTAATTTATAACAGACGTCCTAACCACTTGGCCACTGACGCACCTAATGCAACTAAAACAATATTGTTTCCCATACAAACTTTGAAACCTCATTTGCTTAGAGGTTGAATTTATCAATGCTTGTAATACATAGTCTAATAAGGTTTTAGTGAAAAAAAATTTGAAAAGTTAGGCCGTAAATTGGATTATTTTTCTAATGGATTTTTGCATGAACTCAAGATGGAGGATGAAAGTTAATGTAAGCTCCAAATAAATAAAATTGATAGGATTCTCACGCTTACTAAGTTCTAATATAATTAAACACCCCTTCTGAGATTAAATCCGTGATAGTACTCTTTAAAAAACAATTCCAATACAATATTACCCAAAGACTTTGATGAAAAAATCCAGTTCCTCACAAGAATCGTGACTAACTCAATATTCAGGGCAGGTTTACTTTTCTTTGTCTTCACAATTTTATTGTTAGAGGGCTGTTTCGGCGAATTTTTATGAAGTGACGACTACTCTGGGTGTCTGAACAAGTTGAAATAACCACAGAATATTGTAATGAACTATAGAAACGTGGGCGTTCCTGCGTTATTATTTTCCAAGGGTAGGTAGACCACGGGTTTATCCGACAAAACATACTTAGAGCCATTCCATCTAAATATACCTCAACAGAACTGGGCCACTAGTTAGGTATAGCCTCACAAATACCATCGGCTAAACGAAGGAGACTTATGGCATACGGTTAAGACGCTGAATAAAGCCAATGACCTTGAGAGATGGCCCCGCCCCCACGCGGGTACACATACACACCAAACGACGTGGCTGCCACTAATAATATAGCATCAGGCTGCAGCCGGTACTGTCGGTACACGAGCGCTTACGCACACGCGCGTGCAGTGCGTACATAAAATCTCGAAAATGAGAATAAAGGAACTTGCTGAAAATTTGATTAAAAAATAGAACAGTATTACGATAGTATATTGCTAGATAAAAAATCTGTCAAAAAATCAGAATCATTGCATGCATTTTAGTACTGTTTCTAGACAGTATAATATTTTTTTTTGAGGTACATTCGTGATTTTTTTCTATCGAATCAATATTATCAGTATTATGTTTTGAACACAGTATCTTAATAACGCATAACCTCAAGAATATCATATATTTTTTGATTATGGTCACTGCAGTGGATCATGTACTTTTACGCATCATAAAACTCGCATTTAGCTCTATACATCCTCTTAAGGAATTGAATCGACTTCAAATTTGGTGAAAACGGCCATCAGTCTGCCAGTACCCTGGAACCGTGACACCTCGTGCAACCCGTGAAGGTAGAAAAAAAATAGTCCATAGAATAGAAAAAAATACATATTCTTCCAACTACGCTGTAACTTCCTCATTACTTGTCAATATAGTTTTGTTTTTTATAGAGAAGACGACATGTGACCTTGCCACCGCCTGATTGTTAAGCATAGGTGGCTGGTCCATGAATGCGCGCGACTGGCAGATCGTAATACAGTCCGCCAGTCGCGCCCGTAGAGATGCTTTTTCACGCTTCGCTTAAAGGACCCAAGGTTGTAGAAAATAAATAGTGATCAGAAAGCGCTACTTTACTGCTTTAGAGCAGTCAATTTTAATGAAAATCCATAACAACCTGTTATATTACGTGATAACGTCTTAGTTTCGAAATTTAAATAGTTATCGGAAGATATATTTGACCCAATATGAATAAAAAATTTTTTTTACAAGTTTTATGAAAATTTCACGCGTATTTTCAACGAATTTTGCAACTCGAGTTCTCTTAATATATTCATAAATTTACCTACTTTATGAAAACATTAACTACAACTTGCTATTTCTAATAGTTTTTATATAATACTGGAAGAGCATATGTCCGTTTTGTGTATTTTCGCAAGATCGATTTTTTGTGAAATCGTTCTTTCTCATGTTTCTGGTACGTGAATCTTGGCCTATCTTGTCCTTGGTTATGTTATTGATTATTTTTGCAGTGTATCTCTCTAACAACTTTTTAAAGAGATATCGACAAAATAAGCATATGATTAAATGAAAAAATTAGATTAAGAGGATGTATAGAGCTAAATGCGAGTTTTAGGATGCGTAAAAGTACATAATCCACTGCAGTGACCATAATCAAAAAAATATATGATATTCTTGAGGTTATGCGTTATTAAGATACTGTGTTCAAAACATAATACAACTATTTTGATTCGATAGAAAAAAATCACGAATGTACCTCTAAAAAAATATTTTACTGTCTAGAAACAGTACTAAAATGCATGCAATGATTCTGATTTTTTGACAGATTTTTTATCTAGCAATATACTATCGTAATACTGTTCTAATTTTTAAACAAATTTTCAGCAAGTTCATCTATTCTCATTTTCGAGATTTTATGTACGCACGCTATTTTAGAAATTCATGCCACAGTTACATTGTTTACTTTTATTCATTTCCGTCGAATTTGGTTTCGAGCGCGCGTCGCATCGTTTGTCTTCTTTCTGTAGAAACGTGAGAATCCGTGACTGAAATATTTGCTTCAAAACACAGTTTTCATGGAATATTAATGACTAGTGAACATTCTATGCGATTCGTCGATTATTTGAGAGACGCTGTCTGTTCAAAATGCCGTTAAAATATCGCGTTTCAGATCAGACGATGAGTATTCAGCATATAACCGACATATATACAATTTATATACATAATGCTGTTTTAGTTCCATCACTTACTTATGGAAGCGGGACTTGGGTATGGAATAAGAAGCATGAAAGTAAAATAAATGCAGTGGAAATGCGGTCTTTAAGTAGAATGTGTGATATATAAAACGTATTGACCGCATACGGAACGATGTCATTAGAGACAAATGCTGAGTGAAAGATGATGTTGTGAGTACAATGAAGAAAAGTAGTTTACGCTGGTTTAGACACGTTGAAAGAATGAAGGATAAGAGATTGACTAAAAAGGTTTATATGGTGTACTTTTATTGAACATGTAAAAAATTTATTGAGCGAAGCAAATATTAAAAGTACACACAATCGCCGAGCATGTATGAAAGGTATGATGAATATAAAATAAGCGAAAGAGGTATGTCAGGATTGTAACAAATGGGGGTAAGGGGGAGAACGGAATAAGATCTATCCGACCCCAAATGTCATCCTCACCTGCATGCTTGGTACCCTCTGCTAGACAACAAACGAGGCTCTGGCGACCGAGCAATGGCGGTATAACCATACACCTAGCTAGGCAACTGGCTGGAAGAGGCCACAGCGAGCCTGAAGACCTAAATAGTATCAAATGTCTGGTGCAGAAGGCAAGGGGAAACCACTACACTATTATTCCCAAGAAAGTTAACCATGGCGAGTCAATACAAGGTGCGTCGCGCTGTGGACCGCCATGATTGACCACGACTGCTCTGTTAAGAGCACCACGACTAAGAAGAAGAAGAAGAACCCTCTTGGAATAAAAGGCGTGATGATAGATAGATATATTTATATATTCTGAGTCAAACTGCGGTACACTCACCAAACATAGTTTACTTGCCTTGACTCGTGCATACCACTGTTTTAATCAATATAGCCTTTCTAGGTTACCCATTTTTCTATTGTTAAAAACCGTATGAAAATCCGTACAGTGTTTCTGAGATTAGCCCGAAACTAATAGCCATTTTTATCCATAGCCACTTTTCACGTAACGGAGCGTATTTTTGTATTGAAATTGTAGTAATTCCAATTATACAATATTTTTATAATTAAAAACTGTACATAATCCGACTTAGAGGCTTTTCCATTTAAATATACCTCAACAGAACTGGCCACTCGTTTGGTATAGCCTCACTAATATCATCGGCTAAAAGTGGAAGACTTGGTGTTCCGATAACACGGTTTCGGGATCTGTAAGGCAACCCGTGAATTAGAAATAAATTAATAAAGTCCGGGTTCAATTCCCACACATTCCAAAAAAAAAAATGCTAAGCACCATTTCTTTAATAATATGCGCTTTAATCGACTCCTCGTGCTTTTGAGGGCACTATTAAATAACAGATTGAAGTGACACATTAGTGCAGCAACAGGCTTGCCACCTGTTTTGTTCAATAAGAAAGACACATTTACTTCTAAAACTACTTTAAATACAAATAACATTTTAATCTCTCCAATTTTCCATCGTAACCCTTCCATACGTCCCCCGTTTGGAACTTAAAGGTACAAATCCCAAGAGAAATGGTACAAATTAAAACTTAACAATCCGAGCAACGACTCTCCGTGCGTAAACCCAACTGACAAGCAATTTGGCCACGTGACGCGGGTTAGGGGAAAAAAATTGAAAATAAATTGATCCGACAATCCTGGCAGAAATCGTGAGGGAAATCGCTCAGAAAAATCGGATTAGATCTCTCGAGTGTGGCAATCCGAAAATCTTTGAATTTAACTTACGCACTTGTTCTGGGAAGTAAATTTTTGTATAAATAAGTATAAGAATAAAGTACTTTATAGTTAAAAAAACTAAAAACAAATTGTATTTTTTTATGAATACCAATCGAAATCTTTTCAAAAAATTATGGACAGTCTTCAAATAATGTTTTATCGCTCATCAGTCACTATAGCAACCGGTCGTAAATTACAAACACCTAAACCAGTTGTTTTCTAGTTGCTCATAAGTAAATGACACGACATTTCTAATATGAATAAAAGTCTTAAAAAACTGTTTTATTTATTTCATTTTTTAATTCCTTAGTCCTTAAAAAAATTAAAAAAAAGTGTAAACTACAAAATTGTTCCGTTTGGTGTAGAAACTCTAGGTCCGTGGGGTTCAAATGCCAAAAAGTTTATTAAAGATGTATGCCTTCGACTGATCATCTCTTCTGGAGACATTCCTCGCTCATTCAATTCAATTCAATCAGCATCGCGATTCAGCGGGGAAATGCAAACAGTATTCTTGCCACTATTCCACGCGGAAAAAATCTGCAAAACCCGGATTCCTTAGTTGCTCGGTAGATGCGCTAGTGTCGGTTGGGAGTTTAGTTGCGTTTTAACAGGAAGTATTACGCAATTAGTCGCAGTTGCTAATTCCGTACGCTTTTATTTGCCTGCCTTGTCCAAAAATTTATTTAAATTTTTTGTTCGTTTATTAGCTAACAAAAAAGGTCATTATAAAAACGTGCTCACTCTCCGACGATCGACGACGGAATGAGCAATTACTGGACACATGTACGCAATTTGAATTCAGCGGAGCAGTATGGAGGGTAATTTAAACGGTTGACATTGGCAAAATGATTCATTTGTAACGAAGAAATTACATACATTTTCACATGCTCTTAATTACATTTGGGTATTAAAAATATGTATTCCACTTAGAAAAATTCTGTCGATACGTCGAACGAAATGAGCGTCGATAGCGTAATTGGTAGAGCGTTGGATTTGCAATCAGGGGGACCCGTGTTCATTTCCCACTCGTGCCAAAAAATGTTAACAAATTTTCTTGACGGCACCAAAAACCAAACCAATTTTTAACCAAATTTTTCAGAAAACCTGATCTATTTACGATACTGATTTTTTTAATATTGATTTTAAGGATATGACAAATCTTTTTATTGTTTTGAAAATATGATTAGAAGAATATCACAGTCAGCGGGATCATCTTAGCTACTTGACATCAAATCATCGATTAATATTAGTGAAGATAATAAAAGAACAAGGGATTCCACGTCATGTCATGGCGTACGCCGTGACGTGATGGGGAATCCAGTTTAATCTCGTCCGCGCTGTGATGGTTGTAATTAGTCAGAATAGGACATATCACAGTCGGCGGGAACATCTTAACTACCGATTAATCGACTATTGTTACTGTGACGTCTATAATACTTGACATTGGCAAATCATCGATTAACATTGATGGAGCCCATTACACAATAAGAAGAAGAAAATAAGTAAATATTCTACAAACATTAAAATATAAACACAGTGCATTAACAAGAAGTCTTTAATTGACAATCCAACACATTTTTTGGTCCTTCGAGTCGGATGTATCAAATATAACTAAAAAACATTGTAACCCAGTTTTCCACACGTCGCGTGTCGCACATTATTTTTTACAAGCTTCACTTGGTTGACTGGAATTGTAATGAAAAAAGGCGATCCACCAAAATTGACTAGTCATTTATTTACGGTGACACGGGTTGGGTCAAAAACAAATTGGTAGATACGCGCCGATGCGAATGTTGCACGGGAGTATTGCATTGCTTGTTCAATATAAATTTTGAGCTGTCATTCCGCGGGTAGGTTTTATATAAAATGGAACGAAATTTTTATAGTCGACTTAAAAAATTCGAGTTCATAAATGTGTATTTGTTATTATAAGTTAAGTTTCACTAAGATCCGGATCGAAGGACCAATTTTTTAAATTCTGTTTTTCTGTAAATTTTTTTTTTCTTACTTATTCTTTTACATTTTAAAACCTATACGCCCCTTGAGTCAGAGATGTTCAATTATTGAAAACTACAAATTTGTGCCGTTTGCTGTAGAAACTCTAGGTCCGTGAGGTTGAAATGCCAAAAATTTTATTAAAGATAATATCCCCTCGACTGATCATCTCTTCTGGTGACAAGAGGGCTCTCAACGAATCAGCATCGCGATTCAGCGGGGAAATGCAGCCAGTATTCTTGCCACTATTCCACGCGGACCTGGTTTATTAAGTTATTTTTAATGTTTAGATTAGATTTAAGGTTTTTGTTATGTGTATAAAAAATCAGAGCAGGTTTAAGCTGTATTAAATTACATCCATGCCAGATAAAAATTAGAAGAAAATACACAAGGGTTACTCATTTATTTCAGAAACCAAAAAGCGTACCATTTTAAGTATTTTATTGAATTCCCGTCAGATGCAAGAGTGCTCTTTAATTACGCTAAGAAGCCGAGAAATGCTGAATAAAGGCATCTTCAATTAAACTAAAGGAAAAATTATGGAGCGAACTTTCAAGAGATTCCTCGTGATGCAATTTCTAGAATCTAGAAGATCTGTATTAAAAATCTATACAAATAGGGAAATATTAATAAAGTGTTTGTTGAAGCATAATGACAGTTTATAGAATTTTTGTCTGTCTGTCTGTAACAAAAAAAGGAAAGAACTTCCGGCGTCGGTATTTCCTGCTTCCTACAACCTGGGGTCCTTCAAGCGAAGCGTGAAAAAGAATATATTATGTTCTGTCAGTCGGGCCTCGGGCCACCTTCATAGACCAATGACTTTAGCTGAAGAACAGGCGGTGGGAAGGTCGACATGTCTTCTCTATAACAAAAAGAAGCGAAACAGGTATGTCAGGATCGTAACAAATGGTATTTAATGTCTCTGTCTACCCCGCTTGGTATAAAAGGCGTGTGATAGGTATATTAACAAGTAATACAGGTTTTAAATTTTTAACTAGTGCAAGGTATAAAGAATTTTGTTTGTTTAAGGCAGGGTGCAAACACGATCTACTAAAAGTGGCATTTTTGAACGCTTACTTTGAAGTGTCAGGAATCAATCTCAATCTCAAAAAAATATAGTGGATAGCAAATAATAGTACATAAAACTTTAACCGCATAGATTTTTCATAAGTGTTTTGGTCTATTGAAAAAAAATTATGCAAAATACCTCTGTAAAAAAACTTTTATGCGTAAATACACAATATTTTGCGTGACAACTATATATTTTTTAAGAATCAAATAGCTTGAATAATATATTAAAACTTTAACCGATTACTTCACTGTTTAATTGTTTTTCTTTAACAAATTTTAAGAAAAAGCTACAAAATAAGTGACATTTCAAGTGTAGCTGCATGACCACGTAAAATATGCCAAGCAATATTCAACCTTATATCGTCCTACCGGAGTGCAAATAGTATTTTTTATCGAGGTTGATCCCTGCCTTAATAACTGCGCACTTCAATTATACATTGTGAAACTTTAAGAAAAGCAATATTCCAAGAGTTCCACGAATAAACAAGTTAAAGAAAACTGCCACTGTACAAAGAGTTTGTAGTCAAGCCACGCAACAAACCTAGACCGAGACGAGACGTTTCTTTCCTATGCAGAATCGTTACAAAGGAACAAATGTTACACCGACATCACTAGACCGCTCGTGTTTTCTCTACAGTGAAACATTTTCATTTCTTTTTTCAAGAATTTCAGGAAAGTAGTTTAAATGTTTACAAATAAATACAAGTGAACCATTCAGTGGTCCGTATGTTTATATGCAACTAGCATTCCGCCCCCGGCTTCGCCCGTGGATATTTACGAACAAAATAAAATATATTACCTACCCTTACCCCTACCCCTACTCCTACCCCTACCCCTACCCCTACCCCAACCCCTACCCCTACCCCTACCCCTACCCCTAACCATACCCCTACCCCTACCCCTACCCCTACCCTTACCCCTACCCCTACCCTACCCTTATCCCTACCCCTACACGTACCCCTACCCCTAATTCTACTCCTACCCCTACCCCTACCCCTACCCTCTACCACTACCACTATATCATCAATAGTTTTCGCAGCGCACGCCATGTAAGTAATTTCTTAGGTCATTTTTTTATACCTTGGGTTACATTATTGGAGTTTTAGTAAGGATCCTTAATTTTTTTGTAAATAGAATATGGCCCATTTCACTCAGGGTGAATGTAGCTTTCCAATTGTGAAAGAATTTTTGAAATCGGCACAGTAGTTTTCGAGTTTATTCATTACAAACATACACACAAAAATACACCTTTCCTCTTTATAATATTATTAGTATAGATCATCATCAATACATATTATAAAAACTACTAAACGGATTTTGTTGCGGTTTTAATTATTGGATAGGTTGATTCACCGGAAACATTTACATGTTCCTATTATGTTTAGGAGTTGAATATTAATAGTATCTTCTATGTCTTTCTTTCGGGAAAATTGTCTATAAAAAATAATGTTAAGACGGAAAGACGAAGGAGTTGTGCACCCAACAACCCTAAAATGAGGAATTTAATTAATTTAATACTTAACCAAACCGATACGGAGAAAAGGATTTGGTACCAAGAACATATTTCAGATCAGAAAAATTTATTTGAAAACATTTTCAGCATATTTTCAGAAATTTCAGTTCATATTTCACAAGCACGTACGAGTATATCTAAAAGAGTAATAAATAAAATTACTATATACGCGATATTCTTTATTTTTATGTCTGAAAAGGCAAGAGAAAAACCGGCCAAGTGCAAGTCGGACGAAGGGTTTCGTACCGTATAAAAACGGCAAAAAATCACCGTTTGTTGTATGGGAACCCCCTTAAATATTGATTTTATTCTGTTTTTTAGTATTTGTTGTTATAGCGGCAACAGAAATACATCATGTGTGAAAATTTCAACTGTCTAACTATCACGGTTCATGAGATACAGCCTGGTGACAGACGGACAGACAGACAGACGGACGGACAGCGGAGTCTTAGTAATAGGGTTTCCGTTTTTAGCCTTTCACTAGGAAGGTTTACGAGTGTTAAACGTGGACCAATCATGTTTTGGAGCTGAGCATTAACATTATTAGTGATTACGTCTGTTTGATCCTATGGTTTGATCCGTGTCAGAGATATAAAAAAAATAATCAATTTTGCGTATTTTATTTGTGTAGGTATTGAAATTGTTGATTGCCAGTAACAAATGTCATCAAAACAACACGAGTTTTTATGCAAGAAGTTGCATTACAAATATGCTGTAAATAATTACTATGAATAAAATCGAACGAGAGGGGAATGATGAGAAAGTAGCTGTCACACATAAAAAGAGCTCCAGGTGCCAGTGGAAGAGATGTGTCGCGCCGCATCTCATACCACTAATTTGCTCTGTAATTTGGTCCTGCGCACGTAGGTCGCCCGGAGCTCTTTTTACGTGCGTATAATAGGGTAGATGACAGGGTAAACAAAATATTATTTTATTTAGTCCGTGATTTAGATTATCAAAAAATATTGGACACGTATTTTTTCTTTTGTCAATCAAACAAAAAATGACAGAGATAAAGCGCGTCAAAGTTTGGGAGTGGGGGCTGGTGACGTCACGCCTTGCTAAAAATTGTACTAAGGAGTGACGTCACGCGGAACTTTAGCGGGCTATATCTTCATCAATTTTTGTTTAATTGACAAAAGAAAAAATACGTGTCCAATATTTTCTGATAATCTAACTGACGGACTAGTTAGAATTTTTTAGTCATCATGCCTATTGTTTTTAGGGTTGCGTTTAAATTGTTAAATAATGGCTGAACTGTACCATTTCTGTCTTTTTAAGAATTTGTCCTTATGCGAACAAAGGATATTCTTTACTCAATCAACAAAGAAAATTCAGTTTGCATCTTGACTTAATATTATAAATGCGAAATTGGGTTTAATTCTTTATCTACTCTACTCTTATATCGTAAAGTCTCTATTACAAAATCGAATTATACTTCATAATGATATGTTTTATATACACGCGTCTGTCAAACTTCGATACTATAATGTATTACAGTACCGAAGTTTTCATAAAAAAATGATATCGTAATGTTTTGTTTTTTTAAAATGCAGAAAGGGCAGCCACATTAAACTCTATGAAAATATCGACACGCGTATGTCCGAGTTACTTGACAGTTAACGCGCATGCGCACTAATGCGCAGTAGGTTTGTAACCGCGGTTTATCGCCAATTTGTCGATTAGGAAAAATATCTTGGTTCAATTTGTTTTGTACTATTGCATGGGATTAGATAAAGTAGTGTATCAACGGGCACATAAATTGGAATTAAAACACTCGTTTTCGCCTCATATTTTAAAATTCCACTTGTGTTTTAATTACCCCTATTATGATCCCGTAACATAAACTATTATTATGTGTTTGTTTGTTTGCTCTTCTCTCACGTCAACACAGAGCAACGAATCATTGTAAATTTTATCCCGGAAATCCTTTAGGATAAATTCTTTGTCGCATTTCAGAAGTTTTCGCTGCGAAAAGCCAGTAATAAATAAAATTACTATGTACGCGACATTCTTGTGAGTAAATGTGTCTGAAAAAGCAAGAGAAAAAAAAACTAGCGATTTAGGTCTCGTATTTTATATTTTCTTAACCAAAAGAAACATCGTGACAATGTCGCAGTGAGCTATTCCCGAGGCGGCTGCCTTCATAATTTGCGTGGCACCGACTCTGCTCCTTTATATTTCACATCTTGGGTAGGATGACCAAAATTTATTAAATCTGTAACCGTTTGGATGTTGAGAGGAATTTGATGTAAGGAGTATAAATAGTTTATATCCTGGATTAAAACTTACTTCTTATCCGGGAAAACAGGACGAGGGATATATATGTTTTGGTATAAACATATTTTTTTAGAAATGTCAATGGAAAATACGCCGTTTTTTTTGAGAATAAGTTAGAGGGCACTTCCTCACTTTTTTATGCTTATCTTGTGTATGTTTTGTTTTACCTACACCTTTTGTAAATTCTCCTTTAAATAAATAAATAGAAGTAATCTAAGCAGGTGTCCTAATATAAATAAAGTCATGGCCACCCTAGCCACGTCAAGAGAGAATATTTCCAGAGTAATGTTGTACCCAACGAGATGCGACCCGCGCAGGAACATCCCGTGGGCTTCCGCGGTTTGCTTTCATATAATTAGCTGTTTGTTCTACTCTCTGACGAACACTAGCGTTACAATTGTATTTTATGTCGTGCAAACATTTAAAAAATTGGCCAAGAGCGAGTCGAACTTCCATGGAGAGGGTTCCAAATCATTCTAACGTGAGAACTTCAAGAGTGAGGCCCTATATTTCTTATATTTTTTCAAAATTTTCGACTTAGAATTATAGAAGAAATATATTTGTATTTGTAATAATGAGCCCTTTCATTTGATATTTCCTCCAAAATTAAACAAAAAAAATCGAAATTATATTATTTACGCTATACGTCTGTGATTGTGTGACTCTACCTACATATTGGTTCAAATTTCAACCTTTTCATCCAGTAGATTCAGAGGAAATAGGCTGTGACAGACGGATAGACAGCTCCGTTTTTTCATCAGATGTAAGAAACCCTAAAAATGAGGCCGAGTGTTTGTGATTTCTTAAAGAAAAGCTAATATTACTTATGTTCTTTATGGCGCCCAACTAAATATGGCGCACCTGTTTCAGAAATCTGTGTTTTCTGTGACTTAGACACAAGAATACACGACATTTAATTAAGTGAAAAACAAGCGTGAGTCGGACTCGCACACGAAGGGTTCCGTCCCACCGTACATTAAAAAATTTAGTAACAAAATTAGCGCGAGTCTCACTCACACTTGGCCGGTTTTTAGGGTTCTAAATACTAAGACTCCGCTGTCCGTCCGTCTGTCACCAGGCTGTATCTCATGAACCGTGATAGTTAGACAGTTGAAATTTTCACAGATGATGTATTTCTGTTGCCGCTATAACAACAAATACTAAAAAACATAACAAAATAAATATTTAAGGGGACTCCTACAACAAATGTGATTTTTTTTGCCGTTTTTATAGATAATGGTATATAGATAATCGTGGGCGAGTCCGACTCGCACTTGGCCGGTTTTTATTATTAGTTTGTTTTACCATTATAGTTATACTAGTTTGTATGTATTGCAATTATTAAGATCGAACAAAAAACGCCGAAATAAACACGTTTCTTCTTCTCAACTTTATTTTATTTTCATTTATTGTTGTTATAGCGGCCATAGTATTACACACTCTGTAAATATTTCAATTGTCCACCTATTACGGTTCAAAAGATACAACCCTGTGACAGACGGACAGACAGGCAGACAGCCGAGCCTTAGTAATAGGGTTTCCGTTGGCACCCTTTGGTTACGAAACCCTAAAATCTCATTTCAAAGGAAATCCTAGTCTAATTAATATTGTTCTTCTTTCCCATCATAACAGAGCAACGGATTGACTTGATTTTTTGTACAGATATAGTTGTAGGACTACATAGCAAATATTGCAAGTGTTTTTATAATAATTTAAACCAATATTTTAAGTAAAATAGAAATATATTAAAATCTTCAATTTGCTGACATGACTTTTTCTTTAAATGATTATAAAATCACTTGTAATAATTAATTGATCCTTCGAGCTGGATACATACGCTACTGTTTATCCAGGAAATCCGTCCGGTATCTTACAGAAAATTTTCGGTCCGGCCGCCGTATGATCGAGATTAAACACCAGCCACACATTAGCAATGTAAATCATACGATCTAGATCACATGCAATTAACTTACCCACACAGACACACAAAATTCGATTAAACAAAGGCGTGTTGATCGAAATAAACCACAAATACAACGATTTGAAAACGGACGGTGGGCCGCGCGTACAAGAATTGGTCGAGTCTGTGGTCGATTTCGGTGGACCGTATAGATTGGACGATTGAGTGGGCACCTTTATATAACATTTCAAATACTTCCATCCCATTCTATATAATCCTACAAAATAGAATAATACATCGTCAACCATCACATCAAAGTGAATTATTTAAACCATCAGACAGGCTATTGAAATTTAATTGTACAGTATTATACGAACATGCATTCACCTTTCAATTACTCGACGTTAGTTTCAGAGAGCTTTCAATGCAGTTTCCGAAGCACCCGGTACGAGTAATAAGTTTCAGCTAATAGCTTCAACGCTAGTATGCTTTAAATACTACATAGGTAAATGAGCTGTGTTTGAAACCGTAGTGTAATTAAGTGAAGGACCGAACCACAGATAATAAAAGACGTCGCGCGGTGTCGACCCTCCAACTATCTATGCAAAAAAAATCAGCTCCTAAACATGATAGGTCAATGTTTGATACACGTAAACCTTCCCGGTGAATCAACCTATCTAATAGTGAATACCGCATCAAAATCCGTTCAGTAGTTTTTGCGTGAAGAGGTTACAGACAGACAGACTTTGTTTTATAATAAGTTGAGCTGATAGAAACCACTGTTTTCTTTGACTCAAACAAAGGTTACTGTCATGTTGAAAATTGCTTCTGACAGCATTAATAAATAAATTTGGACTTATTTATTGAAATTACGTGGTTATACGAATTTTGAGGATATATGTTCTTATACCAGAATTGATTTAATGTTTTTTCTTAACATTTTGGTATGCGTTTGAATCAAGTCTACCTTACCCCTAAACGAAATTAATATATAGATTAGGGAAAAACTGAGAATGCTTTTATACCATTCCCCCTCTAAAAAGCTTATTTTATTCACTGAAAACATTGAATAAAAAGCACTTTTAATCACTGTGTTTGAATTTAGAACACACGTCAATAATTAGGTGCAATACGACCAAGATAAATTAAGCCAAAGTTAGTATGCGGCGCCATAGTAATCGTGGCTCTAATTATTTTGGTCGGGTTATATATTCGATCTCCATCTCAATGCTATATAACCTCCTTGCGCAAAAATACTCAATAGAAACTCCTTGTGCAAATAACTACTCGATATCGACAAGGAGTTTAGCATTAGAAAAAACCTTTTTGTGTTCTTTGCTGTCATTAGTAAATAGGCGCTATTTGAATACTGTAAGTTGTACGAACACAAAGTTTAATGTTACTTAATAATAAATCCATTGAAAATGCATTCAAGTGATGAAGAAGATGTGTTACCTATTTCAAGAAAATTACCATAAAATCACAATATTTATAAGAGGTACTTAGGGAAATGGCCATTTTCTACGCCCACATTAAGAGCCAAGACATTTTCATATAAAATCCTATTGTCCGATCTACAAAGATGAATGCTGAAGGGAAACCAAACAATCTGTAGACTTCCTTATTCTTCAGACTCCGGAACTATGGCTTTACATTGAATGGCAAGATTTTTTGTAGAAAAGATATTTATGCTTGGTTTCTCTCGCTTTTTTGAGACTGCTTGGAAAATGTTTTGTTGAAACTAAATTATGAAGTACGCTTCACACAGGTACAATAAGGGTTTTATCTATTTATTAGAGAGAGATATAGGTATGCTACCGCGGACTATTATGTAGATCAATTTATTCTTCACAATTATTTCCTACATCATTTTGTTATAATTATCTCTAACGGAATAGACAGCATACGCCATGAAACTCGGCGGCCGATTAAGACGTCTGGCCATCTACCAATCGGTTTTTTAATTAAAAACTTATGTTTGCTTTTCCATCTAAATATGGCCACTCGTTAGGTATAGCCTCACAAATACCATCGGCTGAACGAGGGAGACTTGGTCTTCCGCTGGGTACCCTGAAACCGTAACACGGTTTCAGGAGCTGTAAGGCAACCCGTGAAGAAAGAAAAAAAACTTTTTCTCCGATTTGACTCACTTATACGGTTAATACTCAGCTCCTAAACATGATAGATCAATGTTTGGTACTAGTAAACCTTCCTGGTGAATAAACCTATCTAATAATGAAAACCGCAAAAAAAGTTTTTGCGTGAAAATTACACAGAAAGACAGACTTTGTTTTATAATACGTAGTGATTCTAATGTTAAATTTGGACATAATAACCAGATTGATATTCTAAAGTCTTTATTTATGCTTCAATATCGTCTAATATTGTATGTGCCCTATAGACGTGGAATCATACACCATCTCTTGATTACAGAAATTGAATATTCGTTCAGAAGCCATCAAGCTATATTTTATCGACAACCTAATGAAGTTTTAAACGAGTTTTCTACCAAGGAAAATTAATAGAAACATGAAACCACAACGATTAGGGTTGTGTAAATAGCAAGTTAAAATATTTAGTTCACTATACTTTGTATATAAACGAACTTTGTATATTTGTAGGGTTCCGTATATTGTTTTCATGAACATTATTAGTATATGAAAAAATAAGAGAACCTAATTTTTTGCTTTTATTTTTTTATTATCTATATAAATACGCTTATAACTACTTATTTATTAGAGATAGATATATGCTACCGCGGACTTTTTTGTAGATCATTTAATTCTACACAATTCTTTCATATATCATTTTGTTATATCTCTGACGGATTAGACATGACATTACAACTTGAGCGATTTACCTTCCGCTTCTTTTATATTCATCATACCTTTCATACATTGCATGCTCGGTGATTGTGTGTACTTTTAATATTTCCATCGATCAATAAATTTTTTATATGTTCAATAAAAGTACACCTAGGTCGTCCTCTGCCAGCATTTCCTTTCACTTCAGCCATATAAACCTTTTTAGTCAATCTTTCATCCTTCATTCTTCCAACGTGTGTAAAATACTTCTCTTCATTTTACTCACATTTCTTTCACTCCGCATTCTTCTCTTAGTATTTTAAAATAGCTTAATTTTTGGAATTGACCGGAAGGGTGTAAAATAAATTATGGCAGCCATGTTTAAAAATTATAGTAAATTAGTGTGCCAGGCAAATTACTTGCTAGCTAAACTTCGTACTTCGCAATACTCTGCATGCGATGTGACGTGTGAAATATTGTATGAAATATTGTTTACGACAGTTTCAATATGTAAATAGGTAATTATTAAGAAAGTTACAGAAGCTGAAAATAATTTAGCAAAACACATGAATTCAGCGAAGTTTTTTTAAGGTTAAAACTAAGGCAGACTACGGTTTAATCCCGGCCATTTACCAATGGGTTTTTTATAATTAAAAATGTATGTATGTACGTAATCCAACAAACTTGGAATAAGAGAAGAATGGGGAGTGAATGATGATGTTGTGACTAAAATGAAGAAAAGTAGATTAGAATAAGTATTATCTTAAGAAATGACATAATTTCAATATCACTTGGAAAATTGCAATGTCAATTTGTGAAAATGTGACAAAACAACAATTTTTAATGCATGAGTCTATTCTGAACAAAGGTACAGACAAACAAGAATTCTGAAAAATGTTATTAATGCATCTGCAGTATCATGTAAATAGATACTTTTAATATAAATCAATAATAATGTAATAATTATAATAAAGATTCCTCGTCATGTCATGGCGATCAACGCACGCGTCCCGCCGTGACGTGATGGGGAATCCAGTTTAATCCCGTCCGCGATGTGATAGTTGTGATTAGTCAGTAATAAATAGCGCACATCACGGTCGGCTCATCTTAAATACCGATTTATCGGCTATTGTTACTGTGACGTCTATAATACTTGACATTGGCAAATCACCGATTAACATTGGTGAAGCTATAATAAAAAAAGTAGAATTATAATAAATATAATATATGTATATAATCTCACTCTTGCTCAAAATGCTTGCCACCTGTTCTGTTTAATATGTACACCCGTCAAAAAGTGGACACTGTTACTAAAAGTGTCTTTGGCTACACCGCAAGATATAAATTCCGTGAAGGTGAATGTGAAGAAACAGACTGTGAGATTTAAATTTGAACAATTCCAAAATGTACAATTTTCCAAGGCATTGTTTTGTGAATGACAGGAAAATTGTTTCTGTAGAGTTTGGGAGAGTTCCTGGTAGTAGTTGTTCGACTCAATTTGGTCACCCTTGTTTTAAATTGATTGCTTTTCCTTGTCTAAGAATTGCAAAATTCATTTAAAAAAAGACGTACAAAATTATTGATTTATTATCAATCAATTAATCAAATAATGTTTATTGATGTAGAATCCATGCATTGCTTATCAACGTCAAACCAAAATAAATAAAATAAAGTTACATTTAGGTATAACAATTTAGTCCCAAGATTAACCATCCTTCAATTAATCCTCTATATTATAATATGCCTTGGACAAAAGTTTACTTTTAATAAATAATTTCTTAATAGATAAATCTTGTACATGGGTTGGAAGTTTGTTATAAAATTTCACACAACATAACATTTAAATTAACCTCCTATTCAAGGCAATGGCACGTCAAGCCGATGTTGGACAGGCAACCGGATGGCGAGTGGTAATCTGGGCCTTTGAGTGGTACAGAGTCCCCTGGTAGCGGCCAAAGTGACCCCAAATGGACAAGTTCGGCGATATGGGGGAGGGGCAAAATCGAAATTTTTTTGAAAAGGCAACCGGATAAAAATGCGGTAGCATTAAAGGAAATACCCTAATTATATAATATTTTTTTTTTGCCAGCCGAAACACGCGGGCCGTTCTTGCACTAGCGAGTACAAAAAAAAAAAGTGAAAAGGCAACCGCTTCAAAATTAGTGAGCATACTTATTGACACCACCAAACGTTGGGAAAAAATTGCCATCCGATCCTGATGGGCAGTTTCGGAGAAACAACCCCTCAAAGTCGACGAAAAACACTTTTTTCGATTGTTTCATATGTTATAATTAAAAAATGTGCGTCGGTGGCCGAGTGGGTAAGACGTCTGGTATTTACTAGACATACCCCGAGTTCGATCCCAGATCCCGGCCATGTACCAATGGGTTTTTTAATTAAAAACTTATGTACAAATCCGACAAACCACACATAGAGGCTTTTCCATCTAAATATATCTCAACAGAACTAGCCACTCGTTAGATATATAGCCTCACAAATACCATCGGCTAAACGAGGGAGACTAGGTCTTCCGCTGGGTACCCTGGAACCGTAACACGGTTTCGGGAGCTGTAAAGCAACCCGTGAAGAAAAAAAAAAAAAAAAAAAAAAAAACAAATCGGATGGCATTCGAAATTTATACTGTCCTAAGTACAAATAATGGTGTGTATCAATGCCATCCGATTTCGATTAAATTAACCCCTATTTAGCCACCCCCCCAAACCTCATGAAAATACCAATAATTCCATACGCTGCAAAAAATTAGGACAATGTGGGCAACAAGGGTTGGTTGTTGGGGCGGGAGGGGGGATTGTAATAGATAATGAGCATACACAAACCTTTTAAAAGTCCAAGCAGTCGTTAAATATTAATTGATAAGGATTTTCAACAATTTTTTGCAGCGTATGGAATTATTGGTATTTTCATGAGGTTTGGGGGGTGGCTAAATAGGGGTTAATTTAATCGAAATCGGATGGCATTGATACACACCATTATTTGTACTTAGGACAGTATAAATTTCGAATGCCATCCGATTTGAACAATTTTTATTATTATTTTTTAATTATAATAATTGTTGAAACAATCGAAAAAAGTGTTTTTCGGCGACTTTGAGGGGTTGTTTCTCCGAAACTGCCCATCAGGATCGGATGGCATTTTTTTCCCAACGTTTGGTGGTGTCAATAAGTATGCTCACTAATTTTGAAGCGGTTGCCTTTTCACTTTTTTTTTTTTTTGTACTCGCTAGTGCAAGAACGGCCCGCGTGTTTCGGCTGGCAAAAAAAAAAAAATATATTTAGGGTATTTCCTTTAATGCTACCGCATTTTTATCCGGTTGCCTTTTCAAAAAATTTTCGATTTTGCCCCTCCCCCATATCGCCGAACTTGTCCATTTGGGGTCACTTTGGCCGCTACCAGGGGACTCTGTACCACTCAAAGGCCCAGATTACCACTAGCCATCCGGTTGCCTGTCCAACATCGGCTTGACGTGGCATTGCCTTGAATATCCAACCTCATGGAGCCTAGCAGAGAGCGGTGCAAGCTTATGTTTACTTCTTGTATTTACATTATGCCTATCACTATTTCTTTTAAATGTAGAAATATTTTTACGGACATACATTAAATTTTCAAATATATACTGACCATACACAGTCATTATATTAATATTTTTAAATTTTTCTCTTAGTGACTCTCGTGGACCCATTTTGTATATTGCACGAATAGCCCTTTTTTTTTAATAAAAATACTATTTACCTCCGCGGCATTACCCCACACAAGAATATATGACATAACGCTGTGGAACTACCTAAAATAAACCAATCTAGCCGTGTCCATATTAGTCAACTGTCGAATCTTTTCTACTGCAAAAGCAGCAGAGCTAAGTTTATTTGAAACATTATTGATATGAGGATGTTGGAGCATCTACTGCCTCTAACATTTACTAGGCTTCCCCGCCCCGGCTTCCGTGGATATTTTCGAACAAAATAAAATATAAAATATAAAAATATAGCCTATAACACTTAGGGACAATAAAAAAAGCTCCTAAGCATGATAGGTCGATGTTTAATACTCGTAAACTTTCCTCTTGAATAAACCTATCTAATATTGAAAACCTTAACAAAATCCGTACAGTAGCTTTTCCTGAAAAAGCCAGAGACAGCCAGGTAACATAACTCATTTTAAACGGGTTAAAGTTTAAAATATCGTAATCTGGGGGCTGAATTATAATTAAAAAGGGCTTACCTATGTAATCGAAAACGGTACAATATTTCACGGGGCCTAATATATTGAGGATCTTCTGATAACCTTTTATCCCTGCTTAATACTTTAAGGGTTTGTCGCTTGTAGGTATGTATATGGGTCAATAATAAATAAATAACTAGCTTTTCGCCCTCGGCTTCGTTCGTCGATAGCATATGTCCGTTTTGTGTATTGTCGCAAGACCGTTTTTTCTCTTGTTTCTGGTACGTGAATATTGGCCTATCTTATCTTATCCTTGGTTATTTTATCGATTCTTTTTGCAGTGTATTTCCTTAACAACTTTTAAAAGAGATATCGACAAAATAAGCAGCGCTGTTTACTACGTTATTTGCGCTAACAAGGTTGCTGAATTAAACTACAAAAAAATGACAAAATCTATCCAGTAGTGATGAGCGCACAATTTATTTATAGGTATAGAAAAATTATTATATATAACTATGCTAGGAACTATAAAACAAAGACTGTGTTCAAAAGGTTATACTTATTACGGTAGATGCCCTGTGACAGACGAACGGACGGACAGCGGAGGTAATATAGTTTCCGTTTGCACCCTTTGAGTACGAAACCCTAAAAAGTTGCCAGTATCTGTCTACATCAAAAAGCATAAAGGCCGCGATGGTATATTTATTTTTTAAGAAAATATCCAGACAATCTTTCGTCGACGCGTTGGTTTCAAAAGTTACTCACTCTGTATGCAAATACGCAATCCGCCTGCGGTGTCTAATTTTAACAAAACAACATTTGTGCCCACAGAGTAATTTCATCACTTGGTAAAGTGCTTTTGTAATTCGCTTATAGGTTTGATTTTCAAAGTCCCGCAATTACACTAGGGGTTTTTATGGACGAGTTTATGAAATGACAGCTCACAGACATAAAACTGATAAATTAAAAATATCAAAGTAATTTAAATCATATTACGTATATATTGGAAAAAATTACGAAAATGGTACAAAATTATTGAAAACCTTATAAAAAAATGGGTGTGTGTACTTATATACGCGCGTTAGAAATTATACTTTTTTGGCATAATACAAATAAGTTTATTTAGCACGCAAATAATAATTGCCTTTTTAAAAAAAGGGGCGTCGGTGGTCGAGTGGATAAGACGTCGGCTCGCAACTGAAAAGTCGCGGGTTCGATTCCTACATCCGACCATGTACCAATGGGTTTTTTATAATGAAAAATCTATGTACATTATACGACAAACCGTACGAAGAGGCTTTTCCATCTATATCTCAACAGAGCTGGCCATACTCGTTAGGTATAGCCTCACAAATACCATCGGCTAAAGTAACACGTAAAGTAAGTGAGTTTTGAAAGTGATCCCTGAATTGTAAAAAAAATTTGATAGTGATTTGACGCCTAATTTCTGAAAGTCTAGTCAAAGTTGATCAAAGATTAGTTAAATAACAATTGTCAAAACCATACAATTTCACGTATTCGACAACTATTATGTTTAATAATGTATAGGATCAGACATTAATTTCAAAACTCAGTTATGCTGTTTAGTTCTATCACTTACTTATGGAAGCGAGACTTGGGTATGGAATAAGAAGCATGAAAGTAAAATAAATGCAGTGGAAATGCGGTCTTTACGTAGAATGTGTGATATAAGCGTATTGATCGCATCCGGAACGATGTCATTAAAGAATAATGTGGAGTAAAAGATGATATTGTGACTAAAATGAAGAAAAGTAATTTATACTGGTTTGAACACGTTGAAATAATGAATGATGAAAGATTGACTAAAAAGGTTTATATGGCTGAAGTGAAGGGAATGCTAGCATGTACTTTTATTGAACATATAAAAAATGTATTGATCGATGGAAATATTAAAAGTACACACAATCGCCGAGCATGTATGAAAGGTATGATGAATATAAAAGAAGCGAAAGAGGTATGTCAGGATCGTAACAAATGGCATTAGATTGTCTCTGCCTAGCCCTCTTGGGATGAAAGGCGTGATGATAGATATATAGACTCAGTTATTGTAGATTTTGCTTATATAGAACATAAATGTTCGTACAATGTGTGTTTTTGTTCACGCCACAAGTAATTATTCCCTTTCAGAGTAGTTGCCCATCTGTTATTATTGTAGTCTATGCCAGTCGCCGCTGGGATACGATAGGAACAACGTTCGTGAGATCCAATCCCAAGAGGTAACTGTAGATGGGATTATTTTTCTCGCAATAAAAACATCACCGTTGTTGAAAAATTCGTGGAATAATTTCAAATGAGTACAGTATTTTGTTAAAACTGTAGTTTTATATTTCGGTCAAGATTGACTCAAGCAATCTGAATAATTCTACCTAATATTAACATTTTTATTCTATCCCGGATGCCGGCCGGCCATGTACCAATGGGTTTTTATAATTAACAAACCACACTTACATGCTTTTCCATCTAAATATACCTCAACAGAAAAGGCCACTTAGTTATAGCCTCACAAATACCATTGGCTAAAAGAGGGAGACTTGATCTTCTGCTGGATGCCTTGGGACAGTACACGGTTTTGCGATCTGTAAGGCAACCCCTGAAGAAAGAAAAAAAATTATAAATGCGCTTTGTTTGTCTTTTTTTCGTCAAAACAGAGCAACGGATCGACGTGATTTGTTGCACAGAGAAAATCCTTCGAGATAAATTTTATACTGGCGAAATTTCCCACACATACTTTAAAACTACTTGTTGCCACGAGTTCTTGCCTCATTTAGTGCAGAGACTTTACTAGATACAAAGACCGTTTCTGCGAATCTTCAATTTTATATATTTGTATAGATGTTGTTCTAGCTAGGACGACCCTATTATTTTTAACGAGTGACTCTCGAAATAAAAACTTGAATGCAGACAAACACGTTCAAGTGCTTAGAAAAATTGTAAAGAAGCGTTTACACAAGCAATACTATTTTGCTGGGCAACAGGGGCAATATTGGCAATAATTTTAACAGTAAAATAAAAAATAATTTGGCAAGTGATCTGTTTCGAAACTTGCCACTTGTCTCAATATTCAATAGAAATATGTGGCACGATATGACGTGACATGTCACTGAAATGCTACTTGCTAAGTAATGCCACTTAACAAGAAACTTACATTATACTTTTTTCCATATGGGATGCACTTAAAATCTTCTATAGATAACTTGAACATTTATAATTTGTATTAAAACAAGATCATATTTATCATCTGACGACATTATGCCTTGTTTACTAATAGCTAGGCTTATTAACCGAACTTCAAAAAAGAAGGTGGAGGTTCTCAATTCGTCGGAATCTTTATTTTTTTTATGTATGTTCCCCGATTACTTGAAGACGCCTGGACCGATTTGGAATTTTTTTGTTGTTTGAAAGTCTACTTCACAGGTGGTCCCATTTTTTTAGTAAAAATTTATAAGTCAATTTTTCTTAATATCTCGATGAAATATGTAGGTAGGTTAAGTACCCATTTTGACGACTTATTTTTTTAAGGATATAATAATTTCTCGTCATTATCTCACAGACATATGAAAAAAATCGGTTCAGTAGTTTTTCAGAAATTCAGTAATTTGTCTCTGTTTACGGCTGAAAATTATGTATCAGAGAAAAGCCTTAGCAACGGTTGCTATTGACACGAAGTTGTCAATTTTTGTATCGACGGTGGTCTAACAGCTAATGGTATGGGGTGCAGCGCAGGATGCACATGGTTCAAATCCCATCCACAGCAGTATTTTTCTTTTATTTTTCCATCAATTTTTTTTTATTTGCGTTATTATTTGTCTCTCAGGGCAGCAATTAAACGAAAAAGTGTACCGACTTCAAAAATTTGCACTGAAATGTATGAAATAATAACAATCTGTGAAGACGGTTAGTGCCAAATTAGAAACAACTTAGTTCCCAAATTCACTAATCTAGACAATTCGTTAGGACCTACGATCATTAGTACATGTATACAAACATAGATACCTAATATTGAACAGATCTTCATCTTCTTAGATGTTTACTTAATTTTGTATCCTAATTTGGCACCAACCGTCTTCAAAATCTACGACGAAATATTTATTATTTCTTGCTTTTCAGTGCAAATTTTTGAAGTCGGTACACTTTTTTTTTAAGTTAATTTATTTTCAAAATTTTGCCATATAACGAAGGAACGCTTTCTTGCCAGAACGAAAAACAGTTTCTAAAAACCTGTTCTCTGACTACGGTACACGTCCCATTCTATAAAATGTTTTGGTGTTCTCATAAAATAGACAATAATGCTGTATACGTTAGCATGATATTGTACTGACTAACAAAATAACTGTTATTTCCGTTTGATGTATGAATGGTCATTTTGGTTTTTAGTTGCGATTTACGCATTAGGAACAAAACATTTTTCAAAACAGTTTAAAGTTGTATGAAAACTGTTCCGTTTCGTATTTTTCGTATAACCCAGCTCTTTTGTTTACTTAGTTTCATCTTAATTTCTTCTTCTTCTTCTTTTTTATTATGGCTCCACCAATGTTCATCGGTGATTTGCCAATGTCAAGTATTATAGCCTTTATAGTGTATATAGCCGATAAATCGGTATTTAAGATAATCCCGCCGACCGTGATATGTCTTATTAATCACTGATTAATCACAACCATCACAGCGCGAACAGGATTAAACTGGATTCCACATCACGCCATGACGAAAACGCGCGCGGTCGGCGCCATGACCGGATGTCATATGGCGGGATCATAAATAAACAACCATAATGTCACATTGCACGTCAGGACAAAGAGAAATGGTCAAAGATTATTACTACATGGGCTGGTCCCCCCGGTAAAAGAAAAAGAGGTCGCCCTCTGGAAAGATGGGAAGACGAACTTGTAAAATTTACAAATAACGACTGGCTAAGAACAGCCCAAGATAGGAAAAGGTGGAGAGAGATGGAGGAGGCCTATACTCGCCGAGAGGTCCTTAATAATTAAAGAAGAAATGCTTGAGAGAATGAATGAATGAATGATTGTAAGGTTGAGGGAAGAAATAACAAATATTTTGTGTGAATTCAATAGAAAAAAAACTAACTATATTATTTTTTTTTTCATATTTTTTAATTTATTATTTTGTTTTTATTATTAATTCAAATCAAGCAATTTTTTTAAAATTGAAATGCATTTTATATTATTATTATAATGTCACGATATTATTACACTGATCTGTCGGCAATGTACGAATTGCCCGTAAATGTTACATGTTACATGTTACATTTACGGGCAATTCGTACATTGCCGACAGATCAGTGTAATAATTGCCGTTAAAATGTTAGACATGAAGACGCTTCTTAAGAAAATGTCAAAGAAACTCTCTCGAGGGCACCCTTAAGTGTTGGCGAGATTTTGGATTCTGTCCAGATTTGAATGGTAAAATACCAGAGGGCCATTAGATAAGTTGTCCTTAGGCGGTTATTACCATCCTTTCTTGTCCTTATTTTGGAAAGCTATGATATAAAAACTTAAGAATTTAGCTCATTCTTCCAACGCAAAACCAGCATAAACTAAGTTTTTAAATTTTTTAGATTCGTTATTTTTGACGACTTTTTAAGTATCAATTATTTAGTTTGACCTTATTAATATTATAAAAAAACACAGGGAACTCCATGAGTAGCTCTTATGCTAGCTATACTCTCTTATCATGAATATATTGTACTGTTACATACTCATAAGTAGAAAACCGTCTCGAAATCACTGTCCTGCGGTAAAGTGTCAAGAAGGCTTTATTTTAATTTATTTAAATTCCATAAGATAGAAATAAGATTTTTAAATTTAAATATTTATTAATTTTTATCTGTTTTAAATTTTGTTTGATATGAGTATTCCCTCTTTGATTTTTTTAAGTATATTAAATTTGAGAAGGTGTCATTATTTGAATGTCAAATGGTCAAACACATAATGCCCCCGGGTCTACTTTTCTTGTAATACCATAGTTGACAACTGTTTACACTGTACATCAAGGACATCCAAGAATCAAAATAACTATTAGGTAAGTGGCTTAACATTATTAAGAGACTTATATTCCTGTCATAAAGACGTGTCAATTTTTAACGATGTCATGGATAACATGACAAAAAAAAAATAGCAACCAGTTGCAAATTGCAAACAACCAACTCAGTTGCTCGCAAGTAAATTACATTTCTAGCGGATTCTTCTTCTTCTTATTTTATACTGGCTCCATCAATGTTAAGCGATGATTTGCCAATGTCAAGTATTATAGACGGTACTTGGACGTTACAGTAACAATAGCCGATTAATCGGTAGCTAAGATGTCTAGCGCACGCGTCTCGTCGTGACATTATGGGGAAGCCAGTTTAATCCCGTAATTTATTTATGTATTATTTTAATTAATTACTTGTTCAGTAGAGCCGTTAGCGTAAGTTGTGAGTTAAGTCCGTTGCGTTTTCACAGCTAAACCACCAAACCGATTTTGATGAATTTTGACAAGGAGAAAACCTAAATACCATAGGCTACTTTTTTTAATGGATTCTCAGAGGCTGAAAGTTAGCGCTGGCACCACGGGCGAAGTGATCAATACTCCTGTCTGTTTGTCTGTTACATTTTCAAGGCTAAACCATTGAACCAATTTTAATGAAATTTGAATCCTAGGAAAGGACATAGGGGGGGGGGAAGCTAGTATGCCTATAAGTTGAAAATATCTTACCTATCATCACGCCTTTTATCCCAAGAGGGGTAGGCAGAGACTATCGAATGTCATTTGCTACGATCCTGACATAGGTACCTCTTTCGCTTCTTTTATATTCATCATACCTTTTATCTAAGCTCGGCGATTGTGTGTACTTTTAATATTGCCTTGGATCAATATTTTTCATGTTCAATAAAAGTACACCTAGGTCGTCCTCTGCCAGCATTTCCTTTCACTTCCGTCGGCGAACTTTAGTCAATCTTTCATCCTTAATTAATTTCAACGTGTCCAAACCAGCATAAACTTTTTTTCAATTTAGTCACAACATCATGTATCTCTAATGACATATAGTTCCGGATGCAGTCAATACGTTTTATATCACACATTCTACGTAAAGACCGCATTTCCACTGAATTTAATTTTATCTTACTTTCATACTTCTTATTCCATACCCAAGTCTCGCTTCCATAAGTAAGTGATGGAATGAAAATAAAGCACTCCTAAGTACAAATATCAATATTATGTTAATATTATATGTTTTCTATCAAAGCAAGTCACACCGCGCCATAGCTCGCTAACATAAAAGGTTTTCTCTGTTTCTCACTTATTTTATTGTGAGAAGCAAAGGAAAATATTACTTAAGTATATTGCTAGCCTTCGCCTCCCTACTTTGTCATTGTACGGTTTGTCGGATAATGTACATAGATTTTTTATTATAAAAACCAATTGGAAACTACATGGTCGGATGTGGAGATCGATCCCGCGACTTCTCAGTTGTGAGGTGACATTTTACCCACTCGACCACCGACGCCCGATTATTAAATGTGACAGAATAATTATCCCGAAGAATTTCTGGAATGAAAAGTAGGCCATGTCTTTCTCTGGTCCTCCAACTACTTGTGCAAAAATCACGTAGATTCGTTGCTCTGTTTTCACGTGAAAGAAGCACAAACAAACTAACAAACTTCCGTATTAGGATAATTGAAAACTTGGAAAAACTGAGGGCTGAAAAATTATTTCAATTTAATTTTTACAGCGATACTGGTGAGGAAATTAACAGCCCTTTGCTTTCGAGATGTTATTTGTATCCATATGTCGCTGTACAAAGTTCGTTGGTTGGTTGCTTGTTTCTACTAACGAGATCGCGGGTTTGCGGATATACAATTATTGTCTTTGTGTTAGCGTTATTTTGAATGGACGGCGCGGCGGCTCGATGGATGCGTATAGCGCGACTTGACCGTTGCGTATTTAAATTTTTAAAATAGTAAGTAAACTGGCAAAAGTGGACACTGTTACAGGGGCATCTGACCACACCACAAGGTATAAAAGCCGTGAAGGTGCGTTGTTGTTCTACTAAATAAATAATTTTGAAAAGTTCTAAGAATATTAACTTCCCTTTTAAAGTCAAACTTTAAGATATCTTGAAAATTTTGAATCAATTTTAAACAATCTCATTTTCATTAAGTTTGCACAATTTACTTCACGCCTGAATTTCAGTAAAATTCTGCTCTTATCATTTCTCCACTATTGCTTTTCAGACACTTTAATGGTAGATTGTTCACCAAAGGATGACAAGAGCCTATTCCCAACAAGATGTGCCTTAAAGTTGTAACCTGATAGGTCCTGTAGGGGAGCCCTAGAGGTCACAAGAACCTCGGTTCAGTAGTTTCTGAGGAAACAGTGCCTGCCTAGCCAGTCGGTTTACATGAGACTCTCATTTAAGATGATGGGACGGACATCTCAGGGTCGTACAGTGTCTGTAGTGCTATCTAATGTGGGTGAGGGTAGACAGAGCAGTCGGGCTTCAATGAATACAAGGGTTACACATTCAATATACAATTTAATAAGTAACATTCTAATCTAGCTAACCTAATCTTACCTAATTACACACTCTTAACTAACTAACTAAACTTAACTATATTTACATCGTATGTACAGTGGCATGTTGGAGATCAGACGGGTTAGTTTCTATAATGAAGATTATTTTTATATGCGGGCGTGCGATAGCTCTTGAATGTATGATGAATTGATGCAGCCATGTCAGACGTGACGATAAAGTACCAAAGAGTGCCAAGATATATATTGGATGCGGATTTAACATGGAAGAAGCAGTTCACTGGTGCAAGGTTACATACTCGGCGATGACTAGGTAAATATTTTGAGGTTACCAGATCTGTGGTCGGCGGTCCGTAGATATTACAGGGACCTCCGTTTTACTTCCTTGTCATGTTCAGGCAGGTCCAGCTGCTCCTACACTGCCAGCCCAGTGTAGCTAGCGTCATCACCTCCTTGATCGGAGGTCCGCCATCCTGCCACCAGTTCACGTGCCGAGCGTTATCTGTCTCCACCCATTGTTATGCGTCCGTCTCGTGAGGCAATCTCCATTCAACAGTGACGTGTTCAAATCCCTTTCCCTTCAACTTTCCTCAAACCCCTCTTCGTCTCACCCGTCGCCAGTGTTGCGAGACTGTAATATTTTCGCCATTTGCACCGCCGCATTCGAATTGAATATTTTATTTAATTGTTAGTATTATTTAATGCGAGTGCCACTCCCGCCATATAACAATATAGCAGCACTCATGAGCATGCTTTTCAATGTTCACTCCAGCTACCAACTCACATATATTACCGAGATGTAGCAGTAATCTATTATGAATCGACTACTGCTACAAAGTATACATGAGTTGGGTATCGCACTTCCCAACTCCCCTAATGATATATATTTATACTACATCTACAAGGAAAATAATAAGAAATTAACAGTTTCAACAAAGCAACACGCGCGCCATTTTTAACCGAAATTCAAAAGAAGGAGAAGGTTCATTTATGTTTTTTTTTGTATGTTCCCCGATTACTTGAAGACGCCTGGAGCGATTTGGAAAGGGTTTTTGTTTAAAAGGGTATACTTCCCAGGTGGTCTCATGGTCATAAGGCAGGATCTGATGATAGTATCCTGGAGAAATCAAGAACTCTTCAAATTTTATAGGCACACTTGAAGCGATTTGAATATTTTTTTTATAGTGACTTGTGCATTTACTTTCGGAAAGCACACTTTTCAGTGCATAATTTTTAAAGTCGGTACACTTTTTTTGAAAAGGCTATTTCACATATATTGAGGTCTTACCTTTGCCTTTTCCAAATGAAATTTATAGAACAAAAACAAACAAAATGTCAATTTAGTATTTTAGTATACTACATAGTATTTTGATATGAATTTTCTTCTCACAATTACTTTCGGCACTGTTTTTTCATGAAGTAAATAGATAGGTAGGATATAGGATACTAACTGTTCGCCTGTGGGCCTATACTAATTTTCATATCCTATTATACTCCCTTAGTTTCATATCCTATTATATTTATTCGATCAAAACTTTAAGACAGGATATTTGTTTAGGTTTTCCTGTAAAGTGTACACTGTAAAAAGGTTATATATTCCCTATTTTGGCAAAACTTTTCAAAAGTTGAATCAGAGTCGTTCCATTGGGTCTCTTGCCGTCTTCCCGGATTATTTCAGTTGGCTCTAGGAGAGCAGGGACGTCTATTGACGCAAGAGCCCTTTTGATGGTATCATTGAGGGAGCTGTGGCGAGAAAGTTAATAACATATGTGGGATAAAAGCACAAAAATAGAAGTAACAGAAATATATTATTTAATTCAAAGAGATCAGTCCGTCAATATATAGTTTCTACCACTATCCGCCATTCGTCTCCCGTCTCTCTTACACTCGTCTCTCTCCCTCACATTACGTTCCTTTACTTACATGCAAACATTCCTACACATATATTTCTTCGCGTTTGACTCCTTCGCCTAACTTTTCCATTTCATTCATGGCTTCACAACTAGGACCAATCTAAAGTTTTGGTACCAAATAAAAGCGGAACCCATTTAGCAGAGCTACAACAATGGGTAATTATAGAGGCAGGGAAGTTAGTGTCGACATTCAAACTGAGCGAAGACAAATTTTCAAAAGTTTACTAAAAAGAGAGTTTGTTCTATTCCTTTCAGAGGGTCAATTCACTAACATAATGTTTGATGATTTTTTTATAGAGAAGACGACATGTGACCTTGCCACCGCCTGATTATTAAGCAGAACATAATACAGTCCGCCAGTCGCGCTCACTATGCCGGCCCGTAGAGATGCTTTTTCACGATTCGCTTGAAGGACCTCAGGTTGTAGAAAGGAGGAAAGACCGACGCCGGAAGTTCATTCCACTTTTTGGCAGTACGACACAGGAACGAGTCACTGAATTTTTTCGTTCGTATGCAGAACGTGTCGACGGTGTGAGGATGAAAACTGTATCCTGTGCGAGCAGTGCGGGTGCGAAAAGGGGATGGAGGGACGAGGCCATGGAGTTCTTCTGAACACTCCCCATAATACAGTCGATAGAAGACGCTGAGAGAGGCTATGTCTCTGCGTAACTGTAGAGGCTCGAGATTTCGTGTGGCTTTTGGGTCATTGATGATGCGAATCGCTCTTTTTTGCAAACCGTTGAGGGCATCGAGGAGATACTGATACTTTAAACTTATTAAGGAGTGGCTAAGATGTCTGGTATTTAACTAGGCAGATCACGGGTTCGATCCCAGATCCCGGCCATGTACCAATGGGTTTTTTAATTAAAAACTTATGTATATAATCCGACAAACCACACTTAGAGGCTTTCTATCAAAATAATATACCTCAACAGAACTGGCCACTGACCACTGACTACAAGAAAAAGAGGTTTTCTGCCGGCAAGTGCTTACAACCACTTTCTGTTTACATCTCTCTAACTATAAATACTAGGTTATAAAATAAACTTACAATTTTTGTTTTCATTTATATTTTATCAGTCATACTAGTGTAGCGAATGGGCCCACGTTCCGTAATAAATTCCCGCCTCCATCTTTTTGTTTGGGAGTGAAATGTCAACGGTGGAAGTTTACTTTTGAATTAATTAACTATTCTTTTATGTCTACCCGCTGTGCCTTTTATTGTTTTTCCTTTGTGTTAGAAATATAAGGTCACACTTTGTGCTAAGAGTGGTCCCTGCAAGGGTCTATCATCAATTACCTAATTAACAAAAATATTAAATTTTTTATTTTAATGCTTGGTGAGGAAATTAACAGCCCTTACCTTTGAGATGTTATTTGTATCCATAGGTTTCTGTACTTGGTTCGTTGTTTGGCTGTCTTTTTCTTTCACCACCTTTGAGGAAAAAAAAACTAAGGGTAGGTAGGGAAATATGTCCCCCCCCCGGGGGTGCCCGCCTTGTCGTGGCGGGGGGGCTTAGTAACCGTGGTAGTGCTCGTCACACTATCCACGGTGAAGCTAAGCGGCACCCGAGGTGGAGCCGCTGCGCAGGGGTTCTGTGGGTTTGGCAGGGCTCTTCGCGCATGCGGCTGGAGGCGGACGCCGGTGACGCTTGCGCTGCCGGTCGAAGCATGACCCGACTGCACTTTCCATCGCAGTCGGGTCGCCGCGGTCTCCGGTGGCGGTTGAGGGGGAAATCAGCCGCTGCTCAACCGGGGACCAAGGTGGAAGGCGCAGCAGTTTGTACTCGCTGCTGCGCCAGCTCTGGGTAAAACCAGAGCGAGATGGGGCCTTACGGCCACCCGGCGGCGGGTCGCGGAAGAATGCTAACGCGTCCCCGTGGCCCGCCGACTAACCGGCGAGATGGAGTACCGTGGGGTTTTAGTGGGTTAAAGTCCCACATAACCCGTTCCCTCACCCCCGAGGGCGCGGGTATGCATGATGCATTTCCCCACGTAAAAAAAAAAAAAAAAAAGGTAGGGAAATATGTCCCCCCGGGGGTGCCCGCCTTGTCGTGGCGGGGGGGCTTAGTAACCGTGGTAGTGCTCGTCACACTATCCACGGTGAAGCTAAGCGGCACCCGAGGTGGAGCCGCTGCGCAGGGGTTCTGTGGATTTGGCAGGGCTCTTCGCGCATGCGGCTGGAGGCGGACGCCGGTGACGCTTGCGCTGCCGGTCGAAGCATGACCCGACTGCACTTACCATCGCAGTCGGGTCGCCGCGGTCTCCGGTGGCGGTTGAGGGGGAAATCAGCCGCTGCTCAACCGGGGACCAAGGTGGAAGGCGCAGCAGTTTGTACTCGCTGCTGCGCCAGCTCTGGGTAAAACCAGAGCGAGATGGGGCCTTACGGCCACCCGGCGGCGGGTCGCGGAAGAATGCTAACGCGTCGCGTCCCCGTGGCCCGCCGACTAACCGGCGAGATGGAGTACCGTGGGGTTTTAGTGGGTTAAAGTCCCACATAACCCGTTCCCTCACCCCCGAGGGCGCGGGTATGCATGATGCATTTCCCCACGTAAAAAAAAAAAAAAAAAAAAAAGGTAGGGAAATATGTCCCCCCGGGGGTGCCCGCCTTGTCGTGGCGGGGGGGCTTAGTAACCGTGGTAGTGCTCGTCACACTATCCACGGTGAAGCTAAGCGGCACCCGAGGTGGAGCCGCTGCGCAGGGGTTCTGTGGATTTGGCAGGGCTCTTCGCACATGCGGCTGGAGGCGGACGCCGGTGACGCTTGCGCTGCCGGTCGAAGCATGACCCGACTGCACTTACCATCGCAGTCGGGTCGCCGCGGTCTCCGGTGGCGGTTGAGGGGGAAATCAGCCGCTGCTCAACCGGGGACCAAGGTGGAAGGCGCAGCAGTTTGTACTCGCTGCTGCGCCAGCTCTGGGTAAAACCAGAGCGAGATGGGGCGTTACGGCCACCCGGCGGCGGGTCGCGGAAGAATGCTAACGCGTCCCCGTGGCCCGCCGACTAACCGGCGAGATGGAGTACCGTGGGGTTTTAGTGGGTTAAAGTCCCACATAACCCGTTCCCTCACCCCCGAGGGCGCGGGTATGCATGATGCATTTCCCCACGTAAAAAAAAAAAAAAAAAAGGTAGGGAAATATGTAAAAAAAAATGTATGTCGCGTTGTGTGTGTGTATTGTGTAATACAAAATTGGCCTGACCAATGCTAATGAAGTCCATTCAAACAAATTTCGCCAACTTCAAGTCAAAGTTAAGCAGTAATTTGTTGATTTAAAGTTTTAAAGATAATTAGACTGAAACAAGGTTGAAAATGTTGAAATTACAAACAAATACTAATATAAACGGATACGGAAGATACGGATTTTAATGTAATGTGACAATACCCTATCATGAAATGTCTGATCGTTCGAAGTTTCGGGAATTTGACAGGTGGTTTTGCGTGAAATTACCGCTCATTTTACAACAGTCAAAACGTCGTAAATAAGAATTTTAAAGTTATGTTAATATTTTAACATAGTTAATGTATCAATAGTGAAATTATTTGATGTTTACTCAAATTCAAATAAAATGTCTTACCTATAATATACAAAAGTCCACTGACGGCACATTTTTACACGTAGTAGAGCAATTTTTAATACTATCTAATCTATCCGGCGACCGAATCTATCTAACAAAAAAAAATAACAAAATCCGTTGTTAGGTACTTTTGTGAATGTAGCGGCAGATATATTATATAGAATTAATAATTTTTTTTATAAATAGATTTCAAAAAAGAATAAAATTATAAACGCTTACTACTAGCCCCTGTACCACTGTATTTTTCTGTCGTTTTATTGTCGCAACGGATTTTACGTTATATGATGATTATGTTAAAATACAAACATAATAATTATAATTAATGATTGGAAACACTAAGTTTGACGCCTTAGATCGCCTTTCCCGTTTAAAACATCACAATTAACTATTTTCCCAGAGCTCTGTCTCGCGACACAAAACGATACCAACGAAATCTAAGGTAACTTATTACTGCGCACCTGGTCAGTATAACTGGTCAAAGGGGAAAAGAATTGGCGAAAGGGGGAGCCCGTCTATGGCCCCTCCATAGGCTTAGTACAGTTTCCAGGACAGTTTTTAATAGGTTGGAGTTCTATTAGCGCCCCCCACCACGAAGCTAGTTTTCACTTGGCTAGTAAGCAGGAACCACGCGTTTCGTGTTTTTCTAACCGCAACCTGTTTTTGAGATTTTAAGATGCCCAAACTAAGTACGGAGATTAATTTTAAGTTTATACAACTGTACCGTGACCATGAATGTCTGTGGAAAAGTAAAGTAAAGCAGATGATCCACGTTTATCTCTTCTTAAAATCCACGGTCTTGTCCACACCCGTTCGTCTAGTGCGAATTGGCACAGTTTTCGAAGTAACTGTTTCAGTCGAATAGTGGTTTTTTTCTCATGCAGTTCATTTTAGACGTGTGGTTACTTCAGTCACAGCGAGCCTCATGTAAACAGAACTAGCATGTTCCAAGTCATGTCAGCAAGCCAGGATAGTTTAGTAGAGAAATAGCTTGCTATCCTAGCTTGAAAAACTAGCCTCGTGTAGACCGGGCATTAGTTCACGGTAGCTTTTACTCGGATGAGTGACGGACGGATTCGAAGTTACGTATTTTTTTTGTGGTAACTCTACAGCTCCTAAACATGATATATCCATTTTCTAATAGTGAAAACCGTAACAAAATCCGATCAGTAGTTTCTTTTGTGTGACTTTATTTAATAATATGTTGTGATGATAAATAAAATAAATAATACTAACTTAATTGTGTCATACGGACAGATGGTAATTTTGCTACGGAACCCTGAGAATAGCAAACGCTACAAAATGTCCAAAAAATTGAGATATAACATTATTACTCCCGCAGCCCGTATCAAAAAGTTGGGCATACACGAAACTTTTATTTTGTTCGCAAGAATAAGGAATTATATTTATTTTACCCTCCATAGAGTAGCAAGAATCTTTTTAAAACAATATAATGGTACACAAACAGAGTCTACTTGGTTAAGCAATTTTGGCGATTCTATTACTTGATCTAATTAATATTGTTATGAATTGAATTCATTAGTTCACTTTGAAGATTAAAAAAAAAAATTTTTTTTGCATGCAATTAGAAGAACATTTAACTTTTCAACCACCCGTTTTATCTCTGATGAAAAATAGGATCACTCTTGTGTCTGCCTGTCCGTCTGTCACAGTTTATTTTCACCGAATCTTCTCTGAAAGAAAAAAGTTGAAACATAGTACATATGTAGAGATTAATGACCCAATCACGGACGTATAGCGTAAATAATCATTTTTTTTATTTTAGTTATTCTTTACACGCTTGGTTTTTATCTCCAAGACGATATTTTTCGAAATTCATCCCCTAAGGGAGTAAAAGGGGGTATTAAAGTTTAGACATAAGCATTTTTCAAAATTAATAGCTAGCTATAATAATAAATTACTACCCTCGACACGTTCTACATACGAACGAAAAAATTCAGTGACTCGTTCCTGTGTCGTACTGCCAAAAAGTGGAATGAACTTCCGGCGTCGGTCTTTCCTCCTTTCTACAACCTTGGGTCCTTCAAGCGAAGCGTGAAAAAGCATCTCTATAGTATTACGATCTGCCAGTCGCGCGCATTCATGGACCAGCCACCTATGGCAAGGTCACATGTCGTCTTCTTTATATATAAAAAAAAATAGGGTATAAAATGTGTATGAGTTTTTTTGTCTTTTCTGCAATACCTAATCTTTGAAAAAGGAACGTAACCATAATGTGAAAAGTTCTACTCAGTTTTTGAACGATTCCCGAAGGCGTTTTGTATGTGATACGGCGCGTTGAACAGTGTTTGCCCACTATATTTTCCACTGGATATCATCAGATACAAGAAAAAGGAGGTAATTTTAATTTTTTTTATTCATTTAGACTTTTTTTGCGCCAGTTTGTTGCGGCTGGCTGTATGAACGGGGATACCTTGACCTTCCTATTGTGTTGTTTTTTCCCCTGAACTGACAGTTCGTTCCCGTTGCAAGAAGTTGCACAACTAATTTAAAATGTAAATAAAATTACTCGCAATTTTAAAACTTTTCGCAAAACGCATTAGATTCGTTCGGTTAAATAATTTTAATATAAATTACGCTTCAATAATAAGTTTGAAAACAAGTCGCATCCGGACAGTTATTATAAAAACACAGAAGGGAAGAAAGCAGCAGAGATCACACGTCTACGTGCCACTGGAAGTGCTTCAATCTTTGAGTGCAGCTGAAGACCTACAGCGTCAGAGCAAAGGTCAGTGCAATTCCACTAGACAAGTCAACCTTTGTGTCACAGCCGTAAAGCTTACCTAAATAAGGCCATAGGGACTTTTTAGTCTTTATTCTTGTTCTAGAATGTTCTAGAATTCTAGGAACAAAGGCGGTGGTAAGCGGAGCGGCCAAACAAATCATTTCGACACGCGACCTGCATTTCAAAAGGAAATACCGTGGTTTATTTTTATTTATTTCTTTGCGTTTTGAATGTGTTCTGTCGCTAAGGCTGTTTCATGAGAACATATTGTTACACTAATTTCCATTCGTATCCGATTATCCGTATAGTTTGATGTTTTCTAGAATATAGAGTTTATGGTAATGTGTATGTAAGAGAATATTTACTAATTTTCTTAAAAATTCTAACTAATAATTATCTATCTACCATCACTCCTTTTATCCTATAAGAGGTAGGCAGAGACAATCGAATGCGATTTGCTACGATCCTGACATACCTCTTTCGCTTCTTTTATATTCATCATGCCATTCATACATGCTCGGCGATTGTGTGTAGGTACTTTAATGCCAAAACAGCAACGGTTCGATTTTTTGCACAGAGAATGATAGCAATGTGGTATAGCTTACTTTTATATTACCTATATATTATATATATTAGGTAAAAGGAATTTTGATGAGTCACTAGTTAAATTAAATATTAAAAAATGTCGTTCTTTGGTGAGCACAAAATACCCCCGCCGTCCTCCATTTCTGAAAACAGAAAGAGCAACCTTGTTAGCGCAATGAACTCAGTAAACCGCGCGGCTTATTTTGTCGATATATCTTTAAAAAGTTGTTAGAGAGATACACTGCAAAAAGAATCGATATAATCCTATGGATAAGATAAGATAGTCTAAGATTCACGTACCAGAAACATAAGAAAGAACGATTTCACAAAAAATGGGTCTTGCGAAAATAGACATTATTATTATGCTCTTCCCTAGTATTATACAAAAACTATTAGAAATAGCAATAAAGTATGTGAAATTATCTATAGGATAAATACGAGAAAAGGGTACGAGTCGCAAAATCGGTTGAAATTTAAATCAGTTTTAAAATTCTAAAATAAGACATATAATTATG
This sequence comes from Nemapogon koenigi, assembly GCA_963924495.1. Taxonomy (NCBI): domain Eukaryota; kingdom Metazoa; phylum Arthropoda; class Insecta; order Lepidoptera; family Tineidae; genus Nemapogon; species Nemapogon koenigi. The sequence continues at coordinate 1,249,621 of OZ004643.1, forward strand.
GTGTATTTTAAAAAATCGTGAAGCATGTAATTTGTTTGGGACAAAAGTTATGATACGTCTCCTTAAAATTGGAACTCGATGATTGTGGACATTGTTACCTGTGTGATAATTTTTTTTTCAATTTTAATATAACATATTCTACTTTAGCATACATAAGTATGTTTTTGATATTTTAACTTGGCAATGACAAAATGACTGAAAAACACACTCGCGTTCCCCTTTGAAATATGAGTAAATGTTTTACAAAGCAGGGGGAGTAAAGTCTGATATCAATATAATGGGTTTATAATGAAACTTGAGATAAAAATGCGCTGGAAGATCATGACGAATTTTTTTTTGGTAATAAAAAACGCCGAAAATTTTGCATCTCTTTCACCCAACAATATCCGAGCGAAAGAAATAAATAGAGAAAGAAAATTTCCAAACAAAATCGGTACAATATAAATTAACTTTTAAAAAAAAGTGCACCGACTTCAAAATTTGCACTGAAAAGTAAGAAATAATAAATATTTCGTCGTAGAATTTGAAGACGGTTGGTGCCAAATAAGTAATAAACATCTAAGAAGATAAAGATCTGTTCAATATTATCTATGTTTGTTCTGATGATCGTAGGTTCCTAATGAATTGTCTAGATTAGTGAATTTGGGAACTAAGTTATTTCTAATTTGGCACCAACCGTCTTCAAATTCTACGACGAAATATTTATTATTTCTTACTTTTCAGTGCAAATTTTTGAAGTCGGTACACTTTTTTTTAAAAGTTAATTTATTTTTCCCTTTTAAGTGATTTTGCTGCCTTGAGACACAAAAAAATAACGCAAATAGAAAAAAATGGAAAAATAAAAAAATATACTGCTGTGGATGGGATTTCAACTATTTGCATCCTGATTTGCACCATACCATGCCATACCTTTAGCCGTTAGACCACCGTCGATACAAAAATTTACAACTTCGTGTCAATAGCAACCGTTGCTAAGGCTTTTCTCTGATACATAATTTTCAGCCGTAAACAGAGACAAATTACTGAATTTCTGAAAAACTACTGAACTGATTTTCGTTATATGTCTGTGAGATAATGTCGAGAAATTATTATATCCTTAAAAAAATAAGTCGTCAAAATCGGTACATATTTCATTGAGATACTGATAATTGACTTATAAAGTTAGTTTTTTCAAAATTACTGAAAAACTAATGAACCAATTTTTATGACATAAAAATGGGACCAATCCGGAAGAATTATCTGTCGATTAAAAAATAAATCATCAAAATCGGTTCATAAACGACGGAGTTATCCGCGAAAACACATAAAAAAATGAAAATATATACGGTCGAATTGAGTAACGTATTTTTTTTTAAGTCGTTAAAAAATACACAAACTTCAGCAATTCAAGTACCTATTTGATGACCCAATGACGGATGTGTAGCGTAAATAGTCGAATTTCGATTTTGAGGGAAAAATTAAAAAGTAAAAAAGAAAAATGGCGTCTCTAGATTAGAAAAGCCGACCGACGTAACGGAAAGAGGCGAGGACGAAGAAGAAAGATCACGAAAGAATTTAGATTCAAATAAAAACATTTGCAAAACCGCGGGTGAAACCAATGGGAATAGTACAAACAGCCTCAGGGGAATTTAAAATCCCATCAAATTGACAATTAAGTTCCCCTCATAAGTCATCGCTGAGTCTTTCTGGTTTTGCTGATTCTTGGATCAGATCAGAAAGACAGACGAGGTGGAAGACTTTGTTTTATAATGAGATCTGTCCCACTTCACAAATTTCACGAAATTTACCTCCCCGCACTGCCCACTCAGTGGGAGAAATGTATGGCCAGAAACACAGCCGATTATGTAATTGAACTGTCAACGTAAAGTTAGACTAATATTGGCTTGTGGGTTAGCATAATATAGTTTCTTTTGTATTTTCATTGGAATTTCAAATAAAAGAAACTTTTATTACGTTCGTTATTAATACTCTGTGCAAATTTAGTGCAGATCTATCTATCATCACGCCTTTCACCCCAAGAGGGGTAGGCAGAGACAATCGAATGCCATTTGCTACGATCCTGACATATACTTCTTTAGCTTCTTTTATATTCATCATACCTTTCATACGTCATGCTCGGCGATTGTGTGTACTTTTAATATTTCCATCGATCAATACATTTTTTATATGTTCAATAAAAGTACACCTAGGTCGCCCTCTTTCAGCATTTCCTTTCACTCTTTCAACCTTCATTCTTTCAACGTGTCCAAACTTTTTTTAAATTATTATTATAAAACAAACTAAATTAGTTCTATGCTTACGCGAAATAATCATTTTATATGATTTTTTTTAGAACCCGGAGAGTGAAATTATTACACTCTAAAAATGTAGTTGTAGAGAATTGTTCTATTTTCCTTTTTCAAAGGCTTACAATTTAGTTTTAAAACGGCCCGGATTTGCATATAGATGCACTAAATTCGTGTTTCGTATGCACTGTTTCGACTAATCTTGTATTTAGGGAGGAGTGGAGTGGGAATACTTATTTATGTTACATGCACAGTGGATTTAGTTTCGGATAACTCTACAAAGTTTCTGGTTTTTAGCACAGAGGCTTTTCCATCTAAATATACCTCAATAGAACTCAAATACCATCGGCTAAAAGAGAGAGACTTGGTCTTCCGCTGGGAACCTTGGGACCAATTTCTGTTTTTAATATAAATGTTGATTAGATTTCGATCCCGGATCCCGGCCATGTACCAAATGGGATTTTCATTATTGAAAAATTATGTACAGTACTTACATAATCCGACAAACCACACTTAGAGGCTTTTCCATCTAAATATACCTCAACAGAACTGGCCACTCGTTAGGTATAGCCTCACAAATACCATCGGCTAAAAGGGTGATACTTGGTCTTCCGCTGGGTACCCTGTGACCGTAACACGGTGTCGGGTACTGTAAAGCAACCCGTGAAAACAATAAAAAAAACATGTATTAACCTATCCATTTTTTTGACGGGTCGACGTGCTTTTTTTCAGGAAATCCTTCAGGTAAATTCTTATGTCAAATTTCACAAACTTACACGGGCGAAGCCGGGACGGGATAGCAAAAATAAAATAAAACAGACTGACAAAAACAAAATTTTAGTACAATTTTGTTAAACGATGACGAATGGTTGACAGAGGTTTACCAGGTCATCTATCTTGCTCATGTCTACCTGGATAAAGCAGGACGGGAGAATGACAAATCATCGTTATGGTGCGTTGATATTGTATATATTGATATATAGGTGCGTCGGTGGCCGAGTGGTTAATACGTCTGGTATTAACTAGGCAACCAAAGGTTCGATACCGGATCCCGGCCATGTACCAATGGTTATTAATTAAAAACATATGTACATACTTAGAGGCTTTTCCATCTAAATATACCTCAACAGAACTAGCCACTCGTTAGGTATAGCCTCACAAATACCTTTGGCTAAACGGGAGTGACTTGGTCTTCCGCTGGTTACCCTGGAACCGTAACACGGTTTCGGGAGTGTAAGGCAACCCGTGATAAAAACAAACCTATTATAGTCTGGTTAGCAAGTGCCTTTTTTCGTAATTCCTGTTAGCGTTCACCGAAAATTATGATTGAGGTGTCATTCGATTCGGAATGACATTTAGAAACTTTTCCGAAAATATAAAAAGGGGCCGAAAAAAAATGCAGAAGTTATAAACAATTTAGCAAAAAAATAAAAGAGGGTCTAGATTTTTGAAAATATCTCAAAAACTACTTAAGATATTTAAAATCTCAAAGAAGATCCTTAAAGAGGAGGAAATTTCCAAAAAAAGGTCCTAGCTCCCCGAACTGTATGACTAATATTTATAATTTTAATTGCTCGGTGAAAATAGGGAAAAAACGGGTGGCGCGGCGGCCGTGTGCGCTTCGCGTTCTTTACACGTAAACAAATAACAATTTATTTAACTAATTAAATTTGAGTATTTAGGAATCAAAAAAATTTAGACACCACCGGAAAATATGAGAGAACAATAATCCGACGGAATATTTTTTTTTGTCATTTTTTCTATTAATTATGCTATTGTTAATTAAGTAAATTTTATAAAATTTAAATTCATATTAAAATCCGGATAATTTTTTAACTAAAAACCTGAGAATTTTTCCACTTCTTTGATCTATTATTGGAAGGCTATAGAATAGATCCCCGTTGGAAAAATTAGCAGAGAAAATTCTTTAAAAAAAACCAAATTAAATATATATAAAAAAACTGCAGGGAGTAAATAGGCAGAAAATTATTTTTCCTACAACCGAGAGGTACACAAATGCTGTTCACTCATTTTCTGCCAGCTGGTAGGATATTTTTTTTGCTTCTAAATCGGTTCAGCGGCGTACTGACAAGCGCTGGACCCCTACTCGTCTACAAGAATTTGTACAGGGGGGCTCAGACTACACGAAAAAGAGGTTTTTTGCCGGCAAGTGCTTACAACCACTTTCTGTCACCATCTCTCTACCTATTATGGCCAAATTACCTGAAAATTTGCGAAGGGAGGAGCCTGTCTATATCCTCTTCTTAGTCTTACTCTATGGGCTCACTTTCCGTTGATAGTTCAATTAAGTATTTTGTTTCTAGCTATACCTTTTCCCCACTGAGTGGGCAGTGCGTGTCCTGGGATACCATAACAAGAACAGAATCTGTACCAAACAAAAGATGTTTAGAAAGAAAATATATTAGAGTCAAAATCAGACGCTAGTGTTGGCACGGACCCAACTCGCTCATTACTGCACGAGTCACTTTTAATTGAATCCAACTGATGCAATGCGGACCTGAAGGGCTGTAGATCCTGAATCTGTGAGCTGTTTCCGGAAGATACTTTCCTATTTTGGTTCGTGATTTTATCATAGACAGAGAAATCTAGAGACAAAGTCTTTTTGGAAATGATTCCATTCTATTCTATTAACAAACACTGCAAATCCTTACTAATATTATAAATATTTGTTTAATTGTTTATTTGTTTGTTTGTTCGTTTGTTCTTGTTTCGTGATTTTTGCACGTAAATGATTTTACTTTTTAACCGAACTTCAAAAGAAGGACCTGCTCTCAATTCGTCGGAAACTTGTTCCCCGATTACTTGAAGACGCCTGAACTGACTTAGAATTTTTTTTTGTTTGAAAGGATATACCTACTTTTCAGGTGGTCCCATGGTCATCTGATGATGGGATCCTGGAGATATTGAGAACTCTTCAAATTTTATAGGCACACTTGAAGCGATTTGGCTATTTTTTTATAGTGGTTTGTGCGTTTGCAAAAGTACATTTTGGTTTTGAAGGCGGTTTTTTTTCTTCATCAGAAATGGTTATTATTCCGATAATCCTTTGGAATAAATTTTTAAATTAGCAATTAGAAAAGCTATTAGATTATAATAGAAAATAAATAAATTACTAATTTTATAAATAATATTTATCAAAATTACCTCAACTTTACGGACTTCTGCGGGAGTGTATTTGTTTTGTTTGTTGACGTGATTTCCGGAAATCCTTCAGGATAAATTCTTATGTAATATTTCAAGTTAGTTTCGTTATAATATCTAACGAAGGCAGAACATTCCATGAGAGCGCGCTGATGACACACTTTTACTCCCGACTTCACTTAATTTGTTCTCGAGATTAGCACATAAGAGATTTTTTATACTATCGAATCCTAATCCCCAATTGGAGGATAGAATGAAAAAAATAAATTCAAATTTAGTCAACGGTAGTGCATTCTATGAGAGCGCGCTGACTCCCGACTTGATTCACAAATTCCTCAATTTTTCAATACAATTCCTCGAGAAATACAAATCCGTTCATTAGTTTTCGAGATAAGCGCAGTCATACAAACAGACGCGTGAATTTTATTTCTATCTAATGAATCCCAATCCCCAATTGGAGGGTAGAATGACAAAATTAAATTCAAATGTAATCAAGTGTTCCAATCTGATTTATATTGGACCAGTACCGCATCGCGACTGTGACCAGATTGATTTTGTTGCCTGGGGGACTTCGGTACGAATTAGTTCAATTTGCATACATTATGCCTCACTTGAATACGATATGAAAATAGATACTCGATGACTGTGCATTATTGTGGATATTCTACTAATATTATCTATCTATCATCACGCCTTTTATCTCAAGAGGGGTAGTCATGGGCAATCGAATGGCATTTGGTACGATCCTGACGTACCTCTTTCGCTTCTTTTATATTCATCATACCTTTCATACATGCTCGGCGATTGTGTGTAGTTTTAATATTTTTATCGATCCATAAATTATAGTTTTCTTAGGCGTAAAATTTTATTTTACTTTTATTTGAATGATTTAATAAATTACTGAAAAAATAACTAAATTACAAGGAAACAAAGAGCAGGATGTAAAAGCCACTATGATCGCTAGAATTTAAATTTGTTTTTGATAATCATTTAGTTCTATACAGACACACAGATAAAATTTCAATCGTGGATTTTTTTTGCGGTTTTCACTATTAGATAGGTTGATTTACCGGGAAGGTTTACGAGTATTAAAAATGGACCTATCATGTTTAGGAGCTGAGCATTGTCAGTATTAGTGAATCAAGTCGGGGAAAAAGTAAGCTCCAGCGCTTTTTCAAGGCATACGCTGACCAATGCGTCAGAGATACAACAATATGATAAAGAAATGTGTGAAATAAAATTATCTATAAAAAAGTTTGCGGTAGCATTATATCTATCTCTCATAGATAAATAGGTGTAGGTGTTCCAAATGCTTTAATTTTATTTATACCAGAGTCCGCTTGAAATTTATAAAAAAGTTATAAAAAGTGATACAAATTGGAAAGAGAGTTTGCATAGCGAAACGAAGCGCGTGAACACTACCGGAATAATAATGCCTTTTTGGTATACAATGTTATATCCAAAAGAATGGATAATAAATGAATTAAACAAAAAAAAAATACAAAGAGGCTTTTCCATTGACATACCTCAACAGAGCTGGCCACTCCTTAGGTACCTATAGCCTCAAAAAATCAGGAAGACTTTGTCTTCCGCTGGATACCCTGGGACCGGCAACGGTTCCCGGGAGATGTAAGCTAACCCGTGAAGAAAAAAAACGTTGTAACAATATGACATTTGCGTTGGTCCCGTGTCAGCTGTCAAAGTGCGTTGAAATCTGTCAAAAAGTTATGGAATTTAGAACATTTTGGCGTCAAGATACATACATACATATCTTCACGCTTCCCAAAGGGGTAGGCAGAGAGTATGGAGGGCCACTTCTCTCGATCTTTGCATACTTCTCTTGCTTCATCCACATTCATACATCGTTTCATACATGCACGTCTATTTTTAGTACTACGTATTTGACCTTTTTTAAGGACATCAGATAATTGATCAATTAAATTTCGTCTTGGCCGTCCTTTTCTTGATGTTCCTTTCGGTATTATTACTTTATATTCAGTTCAGTCATTCTTTCATCACACATTCGTTCAACATGTTCAAACCATCTCAGAATTTCCCTTTCAATTTTATATTGTAACGAGTAGGTACTTAAATCGCACACATAAACACGTGTTTAGACATCAAGGTCGATAGACGTCTCTAGAAACATCCAGAGAGAAAGAAGTACAAACGAAAATGGACCGTATGTGCCTAGCCATAGGTACCAAAATCGGCCGCGGTAGGTGTGTAGGTATTTGGCGCCGAGCCTGCATCGAGGCGCGTCTACAACTTTGTACAACAATCTCGGCGTTTCTCGAATGTTCGGTGGGCAATATAAACAGAGGATCTTCGCCGGAAATAACACAGTGCGAATAAGAGCGACCAAAGCGAAACAGTGAAGTGGAATTGAGTGCGACTAAGTGTTATTCTATAGTGTTTAATTATTTAACTGTATTTTTGTGGTGTTGAAGTAAAGTTTGTGTTGATTTTCGAAAAATCCTTGCGTCATTGGATTTTGGCGTCAAAGTTCACCATTTGGTAAGGGAATAGGTATATAATATAAAAATCAATTATTTGTTTCTTTTTTCGTATTGCATAGACTCAAAAACTACCGGTTTGAAAGTTTATTTTTCCATTTAATAGCCCAATTCTTGGGCAAGGTTATTTAACATCAAGCTACCTACCTAAGGGGGTGAATTGTATTCCTAATACAACGTGTATGAAATTGCGGGCAATCAGCTAGAAATACTTAAATAACTAAATGTTTCTCACTGATAATATTATCAGATTTATTTCGATGGACACTATTAGCTTAAAAAAGGACAATTGAGTAATTTCTCGATTGTGTCGGATAGCTATATCGAATGATTATTCGATTTACTGCATCAGTTAAACAATCAACGAGACAGCGTAGTTTTATTTGGTCACTGAATTTTACTTTTATTTTCACACTAGATTATATATACTATATTTATTATATAGAAAAACAGCGTAAATTAATTTTCTTCATTGTAGCCACAACATCATCTTTCATCGGTGCGTCGGTGGCCGAGTGGTTAAGACGTCTGGTATAAACTAGGCGGCAGACCCCGGGTTCGATTCCGGATCCCGCCCATGTACCAATGGGTTTTTTAATTGAAAACTTATGTACATAATCCGACAAACAACACTTAGAGGCTTTTCCATCTAAATATACCTCAACAGAACTAGCCACTCGTTAGGTATAGCCTCACAAAATACCATCGGCTAAACGAGGGAGACTTGGTCTTCCGCTGGGTACTCTGGAATCGTAACACGGTTTCGGGAGCTGTAAGGCAACCCGTTAAGAAAAAAAAATCATCTTTCATTCCGCATTCTTTTCTAATCACTCTTCTTTCAATTTCCTTTCCACTTTTAATGCGCGCGCGCGCGCGATAGACTAGGGTAAAACCAAGACGTCTCAAAATTCTGGAGACGCTCGGTTTTGGCCTCGCCGTCTACGCCTAGGGCTGTGCGCAGGTAGAGCGGGGATAACGCGTTGGCGAGGCAAGACGTTGGTTTTGGCCTACGCTGCGTGCGTCTGGTAGTGTATTTCTTCGTCTAACAAAATATATACTAATTTTGATGTTTCACATCTACCGGGTGTCCCCTGACGCACTCTTCTTTTTAACCGACTCAAAAAAAAAGAAGGAGGTTCTCAATTCGACTGTATTTTTTTTATGTTTGTTGCCTCAGAACTTTCGACTGAGTGAACCGATTTTGATGATTCTCTTCTTATTTGAAACTTTGTGCTTCCCGTGTGGACCCATTTTTTTAGTGAAAATTGGTACAGAACTTTTGAAAAAAAACTGATTTCTAAGTCAATTTTTGTCATAACTTGATGAAATGCCAAGCCGATTTCTTTTATTTATATTTGTAATGATACTTGTAATCACTTAAAAGGGAAAAATAAATTAACTTTAAAAAAAGTGTAAATTTGAAGACGGTTGGTGCCAAATTAGAAATAACTTCGTACCTAACCTACAATTCACTAATCTAGACAATTCATTAGGAACATACGATCATCAGTACAAACATAGATAATATTGAACAGATCTTTTTCTTTTTAGATGTTTACTTAATTTTGTATAATAATTTGGCACCAACCGTCTTCAAATTCAACGACGAAATATTTATTATTACTTACTTTTCAGTGCAAATTTTTTAAGTCGGTACACTTTTTTTTAAAGTTTATTTATTTTATGTTAAATAGTTTTTTTTTGGGAAATAATCAATAACGTTCTAATATTATTAATTATATTACATGGTAATTAATTTTGTTTGATAATATGACGTGTTCTATTATTTTTCATTCTATATTCCTTTAATTCCATATCTATATATGCACTGACTGCTGTTTCCCCGTAAAAAGAAATATTGGCAAAAATACGTCCCTTTTCAAATGGAAAATTTGGTGGCAATTTTGTTGGTACTATAGACATATTCAGCATATGGTAGGTACCCTGAAATAATAAAATGATTTATACTTGGATTTGCATTGGAAAAGTATCGAACTTTAAATAAATAAATTAAAAAAAAACACTCTGACTAAAGGTAGCTTTAAAAACTCACCCGAAAAATAAGGAAGAAAATTTGGCTAACAGACAGTTTATGTGGGGTGCAGATAGTTTGACCACATTTCTATTTCTATATTCGGCGTAGCGTTTAGACAGTTTGGCCATTTCTATTTTCTATATTCTGAGTAGCGTTTAGACAGTTTGACTAACTCTATGTTTTTATATTCGGCTTAGCGTTTAGATAATTTGACCATTTTTATATTTTTATATTCTGCTTAGCGTTTAGATAGTTTGACTAACTCTATGTTTTTATATTCGGCTTAGCGTTTAGACAATTTGACCATTTTTATATTTCTATATTCTGCTTAGCGTTTAGATAGTTTGACCAACTCTATATTTCTATATTCGGCTTAGCGTTAAATAATATGTAGGTACTCACAACTTGGACAGGACAAGTAGTATTACGTGCTTTTTTAACTGGGCCACCAAAAAGAATACTTTTTGTTAAAAATGAACAACATCCTTTGTAATGCATCTCTACAAAACTTCGACGATATTCGTTACATAGAAACTCGTAGATGTAAAAATGTATCTAAAAAGGAAAGAAAATAAAAAAAAGGTGCGTCGGTGGCCGAGTGGTTAAGACCTCTGGTATTAACTAGGCAGCGCCCGGGTTCGATTTCGGATCCCGGCCATGTACCAATGGGTTTTTAATTAAAAACTTATGTACATAATCCGACAAACAACACTTACGAGGCTTTCCAATTCCATCTAAATATTCAACAGAACTGGCCACTCGTTAGGTATAGCCTCACAAATACTATCGGCTAAACGAGGGAGACTTCGTCTTCCGCTGGGTACCCTGGAACTGTAACACGGTTTCGGGAACTGCAACCCTTGAAAAAAAAAGTATAGAGTTTGTTTGGAAAATAATTTTTGAAGACTTATTTTACACTTCTTAGTCGTGGTGCTCTTGACAGAGCAGTCGTGGTCAATCATGGCAGTCCACAGCGCGACGCACCTTGTATAGACTCGCCATGATTAACTTTCTTGGGAAGAATATAGTGCAGTGGTTTCCCCTTGCCTTCTGCACCAGACATTTTGAGACTATTTAGGTCTTCAGGCTCGCTGTAGCCTCTTCCAGCCAGTTGCCTAGCTAGGTGTATGGTTATACCGCCATTGCTCGGTCGCTAAAGCCTCGTTTGTTGTCTAGCAGAGGGTACCAAGCGTGCAGGTGAGGATGACATTTGGGGTCGGATAGATAGTTAATACTAGCCTCAAAATTATTGTCAATTATAACAGTATTTTGCATGTGTACATCAACATAATATATTGGTGGATATGTTCGTCCATAACGGGTTGTAGTTATATTGAAGTGTGAAAAATATTTTTTATTTCTATAAAACACTTGAGGACGCTCCGTTATCACGGAATTAATGTCTGGAATAAATTATTATATCTGTTTGGGGTGGAAACTCTAGGTCCGTGGGTTTCAAATGCCAAAAAGTTTATTAAAGATATCCCCTCGACTGATCATCTCTTCTGGTGACAAGAGGGCTGGCTCCTTCCTCGCTCAACGAATCAGCATCGCGATTTAGCGGGGAAATGCAGCCAGTATTATTGCCACTATTCCACGCGGACCTGGTTTATTTAGTTATTTTTAATGTTTAGATTAGATTTAATGGAGATTTTGACCTCGGAATCCAACTACTTTGAATGTATTAACGTAGAACCTTCTGAATTATGTTTTATAGTCAAAATACTAAAATGTTTACCCATTTTTTTTGTTGGTCAAATTTTTTTCCAGTAATTTCAGTACTTAGGTTCATTTAAATTTTTTTTTAAATATATATTTTTTTCTTATTTTTATAATAAAATAGACATCAGTAAACATTTTTTATAAATGTCAAGGACCCAAAAAGGGTCGTAGAAGCAAGGAGCAGGTCGCAAAAAGTAGCTAGATTTCTGCTCAAAATTAGTTTATGTGTTAGGTTATATGCATATATATCTGTATTTATTAAATTATTTTATCTATACTAATATTATAAAGAGGAAAGATTTGTATTTTTTTATGTTTGTGTGTATGTTTGTAATGAATAAACTCAAAAACTACTGTGCCAATTTCAAAAAATCTTTCACCATTGGAAAGCTACATTCACCCTGAGTGACATAGGTTATATTCTATTTTCAATAAATTAGGGATCCTTACTAAAACTCCAATAATGTAACCCAAGGTGTAAAAAAATGACCTAAGAAATTCCTTACATCGCGAACGCTGCGAAAACTATATAGTGGTAGTGGTAGAGGGTAGGGAGAGGGCGGGGGTAGGGGTAGGTATAGGGTATATATTTTGTTCGTAAATATCCACGGGCGAAGCCGGGGGCGGAATGCTAGTTATTAAATAAAAATCAACGAATTTTAATGAGTAAACTTTGTAAAATACCATACTATTAATAATACAATCCAACAGTTTTTGTAATAATTCGTTCAAAGTAATTGGATTAGGAGATTTTTATATTTCACTGTAATTTAATATTAATATTATGAAGGGGTATATAAAAAAATCAGTTTGTGCTTTATTTTTCTATTGTTTTTTTTTCACCTATAGATAGACTGATTCTTAAGGAAGGTTTATGTATATTATCAAACATCACGCTCGGTGGCCGAGTGGTTAAGACGTATTAATTAACTAGGCAGACCTCGGGTTCGAGTCCGGATCCCGGCCATGTACCAATGGGGTTTTTAATTAAAAACTTATGTACATCCGACAAACCACACTTTTGCATCTAAATGTACCTCAACAGAACTGGGCCACTCGCCGCGTTAGGTATAGCCTCACAAATACCATCGGCTAAACGAGGGAGACTTGGTCTTCCGCTGGGTACCCTGCGACCGTAACACGGTTTCGGGAGATGTAAGGCAACCCGTGAAGAAAGAAAAAAAATGAGAAAAAAAATCATCGAAATTCATTCAGCCATTTCAATCCAACAAACATCCAGAAGTCTTATAGTTGTAAAAACAACCTCACATAGATATTTTATTCACAGACAGAAATTTCAATTATTTTTATTTATTTATTTATTTATTTATTTATTATAAATAGCCCAACAACACCTACGTCCACACATATGCATTGTACATTTTTGTAACTTAGTAGACGCAGTGTCAATTATAGGGCTATTAACATTTTTATAACAACAACACAACATTGATAAGAAAAAAAAGGTAATTGAATAATAATAATAACACAAAAAATACAATAATAATAATTTACACGAAAACAATTTCTAAACTAATAACTAAGAACACTCAAAAAAATCAATTTTTCCAATCGTGGTTTGGAAAGTGGCCCGAGAACCAAACACATCTAAGTCGTGTCGCTTATGCATCTTGTTATACTGTCCGACCATACGGTTAAGAGGAGAGACCAGACCGAGGACCGTTTTCGATCTAGCTTTATAATTATAATAATTGTTGCCGTGAAAACGAGCAGCTGTTTTATTAGACAAAAAAATAGTAGTAACCTACATTTTTGGGCAAACAAAAATAAAAAAAACTTGGGAAAGTTTTCTTGAAATGTTCAAAGACAATTTGAATATTTAAAACATAATAAAAAAAATGTAATATACTTCATCTACTCTTATATCGTAAAGTCTCTATTACAAAATCGAATTATACTTCATATGTTTTGTTTACACGCGTCTGTAATATGTCAAACTTTCATACAAGTTTTCATACAAAAGGTCCATACCCTTGGTCATATACTAAAAAATAAATAACGGTTTTAAAAATTGATTGTAATTCTCTGTGCATGAAAGTGAATCTTTGGTCTCGGCCTATTCTAAGAGAAGTAAGGCATGAGCATATGTATGTATGTTATATTTTTAATGATTTCAGGATTTTTAGGGTATAAATCACTTGTATTACATATATTATAATACCGTTACGTTTTCCACCAAATTTTCCATTTGTAAAAGGGCGAATTTACTACAACTTTACAATAAACCACGAGATCGCCGCAAGTGGCCAAATTGAAATGTATCGTTCTACTTCCTCATAATTTGAATTTAATGAACAAATAAACACGACCTTCACGCATGTACTGTAATTTGATTGATATTTACTATAAAAACCTTAAAATTAATCTAGACATAAAAAGTAACTAAATTATACCAGGTCCGCGTTTGGCCGCTGAATCGCGATGCTGATTCGTTGAGCGAGAAGGAAGCCAGCTCTCTTGTCGCCACAAGAGATGATTAGTCGAGTGAATATATCTATAATAAACTTTTTGGCATTTGAACCCCACGGACCTAGAGTTTCTACACCAAACGGCACAAAGTACATTTTGATTACTGTTTCCCTGAGATGAGACGGGCCTAATGGACCGACGCACGTAGCATCCCATACAAGATCCCGACCTCGCTCCCAGGGAATCAGAGTTATTCCATCGGTTCTCTTGCCGTCTTCCCGGATTATTCCCGTTGGCTCTAGTAGAGCAGGGACTTCTATTGACGCAAGATCCATTCGGATGGTATCATTGAGGAAGCTGTGGCGAGAAAGCATGCCTGCACTTTTTATGCAGGAAAGTACGAGAGTTCCAAATTGATCAATTTCCAAATTTACTGCCTCTAAACAAACACGGTTTTGTAATGAAATATTAATTTACATACATTGTTCAGTATATATGCTATCGATCTGGCGCTACTGTTTCAATGCTGTAACCTGCATCGCGCTAGTGCAAATTTTACACATTTTCTTCAGAAAGGCAATAAAAATGCATACTTATGGTCCGTCTACACGCTCCGTCTTGACTGCACAGTTAAAATTGCACAAGTTTTACTGACGGAAAGACGGAACACCGAAGGAGTGTCCACACGGTACAAGTAAGCTCGCGCAAACCTCATTCTTATTTAAGGGGAAGTCAGTCATCAAAATCCAATTTTTAATCAATTTTTTCAGAAAACCCTGATCTATTTACGAAACTGAAAAAAATAATATTGATTTTAAGGATATGACAAATATTGTTATTGTTTTGAAAATATGATTAGAAACATTTTTCTCGATAGAAAAAAACCTAAATACACCTCTGAAAACTTTATTTATCAAATTTTATGGCTATAATATTATGGTACCATTACAAAAATTTAAATAAATATTTAATCTATCGTTTCATTGTAAAATTATATCTATTTTGTACAAGATTTTTTTAAATTGCGTTTTAAACAAAAATTATCGCTTACGTTGAATCGCTTACTGTTTATATCCTGCTCGCGTGCGCGTGATTCTAGATAAATGCGTTCTGCTCTTTCATCACTCATTTTCCCATCGACCACTTCCCCTTAAGTAAAACCGTGAAAACCCAGAACTGCGCACTCCAATCTTTAAGCAAGTCAACGATTGCTCAAGCCGTACTGGTTTGTACAAGTAAGCGCGAAGGAATGACTGTGCGTGTAGACGGGGCTTTAGATAGGTGATGTCATGCGCCCGCGCTACGGTTACATATTACAGAATTACTAATAAAAAAGTGTCTATCACTAAATGGTATCCATGAGAAGTCGCGGGGCAGGTCGCTAGTGCGTAGTGCGTCATATAATTATAATTGAACGATTTTTAATGCTAATATAAGTGATTCTAGATTATAAATAGAATTATAATATTTTTGAATAGGTAGTCTATTATTTATATATTAGATACCTACCTACATATTGTGTCAACTCCTGTCATTTTATGTTTGTATCTACAATGAATTTATACATACTTTTAACTCTGTTCAGCATTCTGCGGTTATATAGTATGGTAAATATATTATCATAATTTTCTTATACACTTGCTCGTAAAGTGGCTCTGACAAGGTGGTACATTGCCACCCTTGTGCTTTTTTCCATCGCTTCTGTAGGGACCTCATTTTCAACAAAAATGCCACATGTCGATATCTCCTGAAGTTGTAGGTCACTATAGATGATTGAGGTGTCAAAACGTTTGTATTGATTATGTCTACAATATACAGATATTTTAATTAATCGTGTATTTTTTTGAAAACGCTTGCTATATAATGGCTTGATATAATTGATTGTTTGTAACTAGGCCCTAAATCGCCAGTACTTACTCTTGGCTTAGATTTCAAATTTATATTCTAAAATTGTGAATTTAATTTCGTTCCAACGACGACAGCAGTGACAATTTAGTAAATCGAGTTATCCCAAGAAGGGTAGGCAGAGACAATCGAAAGCCATTTGTTCCGATCCTGACATACCTCTTTCGCTTCATCATAACTTTCATAGATGCTCGGTGATTTTGTGTACTTTTTCGATCGATCAATACATTTTTTATATGTTCAATAAAAGTACACATATGTCGTCCTCTGCCAGCATTTCCTTTCACTTCAGCCATATAAACCTTTTAGTCATCGAACGATGAAAATCCTTCATTCTTTAAACGTGTCCAAACCAGCGTAAACTACTTTTCTTCATAAAAGTGTTGTGACTAACACAACATCATCATACACATTCCACGTAAAGACTACATTTCCACAGCATTTATCTTACTTTCATGCTTCTTATTCCATACCCAAGTGTCGCTTCCATAAGTAAGAGATGGAACTAAAACAGCATTATGTATATTAATTTTACTTTTAGTTGTAAGTTGTGTATTTCTGCATACATTGTTTTGTCTACCAAATGCCTTGCTTCCCGCTTTCACTCTCCTTTCAATTTCCTTGTCTATCTTTTAACTTCTTGTAAACACTTGTATTTTCAGCTTGTGTACGTATCGACTGAGCATCCTAAAGTTACATTTGTGAACAAGAAATACTTTTCATTTATAACCATCGCTACGAAACGTTACAAAGGAAATATCCCTCCTGTTTATTATGTAGAAATGCATGGTGAACCAAAAATATTATTGAACGACAATTTTGAGGTTGGTTTGATACTCGTGTCCTTACTTTGTTTTTTTTTTTCTTCTTTCTTCTTCTATTTCTTCTTTCAGACAAAGTCTTTTTCTTTTGATAATTCGTCATTTTGGTAATACCACGTTTTGCTAATCCGATGGTAATGACAGCATTACATAGCAAAGCATATGGGATATGCCTATTACCTGATGAACTGAGGGTTTTTAGACTAAAAGGTAGGTGGTACTAGATTTTGTTCGTGATTTTACTCTATTGGATATAGAATAATTATCCCGTTACAACTGCGAAAGAAAACAGCAAAGTTTGGTGACATTGCTATATTTAGGGGCTTTTCGCCTGTCGAGCCCAATGTCCTTCCCCGGGGTTTATGCTTACTGCATATCAAATTTCATCAAAATCGGTTCAGTGGTTTAGCCGTGAAAGCGGAACAGACAGACACAGTTATTTTCGCATTTAGTATGGAATATGAATATGGAATATAGCTTATATTCAGGAATATCGAAGATTTCTATTCCTGAAAGAATTTTTAGAATCCATTCAGTAGTTTGAGAGATTACCCCCTACATTCAAACTCAAAAACTTTACCTCTTTATGATTTTAGTACCTATAAATGGAGATTTAGGCCTTATTATACAAATTACTTGCTTCGGCCCGTGTTCAACTCTGGAAGTTTTTAGAAATATTGCGTAGATATTGCTCCGTATTAACGTTAAATAAGGACAAACAAACAAACTTTGGCATTTATAATATTAGTAAGGATTTGGATACACATTACCAAATTATTTTCAGATTCACTTTTACATCTATGAATACCTCAGTAACGAGTATCGACGAAGTTTTGTTGAGATGCATAACAGAGGTTGTGGATTTTTAACTAAAAACCTTATATTTGGTGTTCCTTTGCGTAATGCTCTTAACATTAGCTGTCCTGTTAAACCGGTATTTTTTTTTACATATTTTGTCCAATCCTATTACTTTTTTGTCGGTTCACTCTTGACAGAGCGGCGTGGTCATCATGCTGCAGCAAGATTTCGGGCAGCCGTGATTCGTCTCACGATGCGACGCCACCCGTCTCTGTCGGCTGTGATACGTGTACACTCGCGCTATTGCCGCCTTTTATTTTTTTTATTTTTTCTTTTTATTATTTATTTAATCTGGTCGGTCCATGGCATGGGTGATCTGCCGCGTGTTCTTGTGCCTTCGACCCTACCCTGAACGACAAGGCGCTCTAAGGAGTCGTTGTCCCGCCGCGACACATGTCCAAAGAATTGGAGTATCCTAGTCAGTCTGGACTATACCTACCTAACGAGTGGCTAGTTCTGTTGAGGTATATTTAGATGGAAAAGCCTCTAAGTGTGGTTTGTACATAAGTTGTTAATTAATAAACCCATTGGTTACATGGCCGGGATCCGGGATCGAATCTGTGGTCCGCCTAGTTAATACCAGACGTCTTAACCACTCGGCCACCGACGCACCTTTTTTTTCAATAAATATACTTTTTAATTTCAGGGTACATATCACTTGTATAACATGTCTATAATACCGTCATATTTTCCACCAAATTTTCCATTTAAAAAAGGACGAATTTACTGCAATGCTACAGTAAACAATGAGACTGCTGCAAGTGGCTATATTGATATGGAGGTTAAGGAATACAATGAAAAAAATACAAATATGAAGAATTCTACACGACAGTATGGTTAGATTGTTTTCAAAACAGTCATGAAATAAATAGTTACTGTATACGAACTTAATTTTTTATTGAGATTTAAGGACAAGGAGAAGGAAACTTATTAAAAATAGAAAGTTAATGGATTCTTAAAATTATCTATAAGTAGATACTCAATTTGTAAAAAAATATCCATTAACTAGAACTTGCTAATTGTAATATTTTTTTGTACAATACTTGAATTGCTGAAGTCCGTTTTGTGTATTTTATTGTACAGATTTTGTTTGGATATTTTCTTTCTCTATTTATTTCTTTCGCTCGGATATTGTATGAAAGAAATGCAAAATTTTCGAACACGTGCGTTTTTTAGTTGGTTACACGACATGAGATAGGCGACAGAATCTATCGTGATATTACTAACAATATAAGAACTTAAATTCAATAGCTGTGGCAGCAATGTCATTCTATGTTTGGATTAAACTTGTATCCTTTGATTTTGACCCGACTGCCCCATAACGCAGACTATATTAGACTGCACATTGTGGATTTCCCTTTCTGGCTTTATCATCTCATATACTCGTAGCTTGGCAATTTTAGTAGGCATTTGTAAGTAATGAGAATAAGTACATTTATATTATCCCACAGTGATTTTACAGTAAATCATCTACACTTAGAGGCTTTTCCATCTAAATATACCTCAACAGAACTGACCACTCGTTAGGTTTAGCCTAACTAATACCATTGGCTAAAAGAGGTTTCCGCTGGGTACAGTAATATTCCAAGATACCAGAGCGATCTGACATAACTTATTTTCACAAGGATGAAACCTTGGGCTCTCAGTAGTATCTCATGTGCTTTGAATACCTTGCATGCTTGTGGAGTTCACCCTGTGACACCTGGGCAGGTACCAGGTTAGAAAGGTAACTAAAAATAAAAGTTAGGTACTTAACTTACATTTATATGGCTGATTTTTATATATATTTTGTAGAATATTACTCTGAAGTAGTATCTAAAGTGTCAGACACTTTCCATGGACCAGAACTTTTGTCAGACGCTTTACTTATTTTTACATGTCTGATTTTTAAATATGTTATTAAGACAACTATTAAGAAGTTATATTTAATCAGTCGGACTTATTTTAATGACCAAACATCCCCTAAACAAAAAAAAAATTCAGCCGTGAGTATGAGCGCATGCGTTTCAGAGCGATTGAGACAACCATGGTAACTCGCCATTTCATACGCCTGAGAAAAAACTTTGCAAATTTTGGATTGCTATATATATTTAGTAGGCGCGTATAAAGACGCGCAAACAAAAATTGCCTTTTATTTGTCAACCGATTTAAATAAAAAAAACGTACCAATTAAATTCAATAAGTTTTAGGGGGGCTGGTAAAATAAGCCTATGTCCTTCCCTATAGGGTTCAAGCTTTCTCCGCTACAGATTTTATCAAAATCGGTTCAGTGGTTTAGCCGTAAAAACGTAACAGACAGACAGACAGAGTTACTTTCGCATTTCTAATATTAGTATCACAGAAAACCACATCCAAATTAGTTCAATCATTGTGAAGATTGTGCACAAATTATACAGGGAATTTTGAGCTCAGGTAATTTAAGTTTTAACAAGTTGAAATATATAAAAAAAACCGGGCAAGTACGAGTCAATAGGTTCCGTACCACCGCAGAAAAAAGTTTAGTAAAAATATTAACGCTAGTCCGACTCACACTTGACCGGCTTTTATAGTTATACTAGTTAGATGTATTGCCATTATTAAGATCGAGCAATAAACGTCTTTCTTGTATTTCCCCCTTTAATTTTTTACTTTATTTAATTTTTATTATTTGATGTTATAGCGGCCATAGTAGTACACACTCTGTAAAAGTTTTAAGAGTCTACCTATTACGGTTCAAAAGATACAGCCCTGTGACAAGTGGACGGACGGACAGACAGACAGCGGAATCCTAAAAAGTATTATACTTTTCTAATGTATATTTCCAAATAACACACTAATTTACAATCTAGGAAACTAGAAAAATAAAAATAAGTAAAACAGACGATTTAAAGTAAATCGATTCATGTGATTCAATGATTGTATCGCTTCAACTGAAGAAACTATGAAAGATGAGTGACAGATGAAAAACAATGTTTTACACACGTATTCGATATCTATAATTACTTTTTAGCTGGTCAAGTGGCTTCGAAAAGGATGAGCGAGGGCCAGGGGTGGATATCTCCCCCACCCGCTTTTCTATGATGAAAATTAGCCCATGCCATGTTCTAATTAAGGACATAAACTATTTATCCTCCAAGTTTCATCAAAATCCGTTCAGCAGCACACAGACATCCAAACTTTTGCATTTATATATACGATATATAATTAGAACAAAACACCTTCACGGCTTTTATTCCTTGCTGTGTAGGCTGTAACAGTGTCCACTTTTTGCCAGTTGGCCACATTGAACAGAACAGGTGGCAAGCCTGTTGCTGCACTTAATGTTCCTAGATGTGCCACTTCTTAAACATACGTAAATATCTGTTGTTTTTAGAAGAAGTGCGGACGTAAGCACGTGGAGTCGATTAAAGCACATATTCTTAAATAAAATTGGTGCTTAGTTTTTTTGGAACAAGTAGGAATTGAACCCGGGAATTTTTGGTTTCAAGACAACAAATTATGCTGTCCACTCCTTATATCGATATCATTGTAACGCAATCTGGACGGGACGGAACCTCCCACAGATTTTTAGCATTTCAAAATTCAATTTTAGCATTACAGCTCCCGAAACCGTGTTACGGTTCCAGAGTACCCAGCGGAAGACCGAGTCTCCCTCGTTTAGCCAATGGTATTTGTTAGGCTATACCTAACGAGTGGCTAGTTCTGTTGAGGTATATTTAGATGGAAAAGCCTTTATAAGTGTGGTTTGTCGGATTATGTACATAAGTTTTTAGTTGAAAAACCCATTGGTAAATGGCCAAGATCCGGGATCGAACCCGTGGTCTGTCTAGCTAATACCAGACGTCGGCCACCGATGCACACTACTTCAAATCCATCAAATATGTAGTTTTTCCTAAGTTATATGCTAACGGCACGGGTATTGTTTGGAATCAAAACTGCACGACCATATACAATTCAAATAACAAATAGCATCAATAACCATAAATTTTACTAAAAATATAATTATAATATATTCCCTTTTCTCATTTGTTTGATTTCCATATCAATATATCCACTTACAAATAGTACTTTATCATAAGTAAGGTTAGCATAAATTCGTCCTTTTGTAAATGGAAAATTTGGTGGAAAAAATTTAGGATTTATTGTCATATTGTACAAGTGGTACGGCCCCTGAAATTAAAGTTCATATTAATATAATGAGCGAGGCCCTATATTCTCCATTGTATAAAAGCGTCATGTGTCAAAAATACCCGTCATACTTCTCGCCACGATTTACCAATTATGGGATAATTTCTTATTGTCAAGAGATAGGATGATATTTAAATTAGTTTCACCTTGTAACTAAGTATGTATGGAAACAAATCTTGGAAGTCGAATTTAACCAACTTCTAATTGTTGTATCGATTTGAGACTTAGCAAGTGTATGTAATTCGGATGACAATACAATAATTTGGTATCATCAATCTGATCTGACGATGAAGCCAGGAGGTGGATAGTGGAACTCTGTAACGAACCGACATAACCACATCGAGTTTGGGCTCATTTGGTTTGCGCAAGTGTGTGTTACTGACAAAAGCGTGTTTATTTAGTAATTTTTATAAACTATAAATTTTCTTTATCAAGAAATACACACATCAAAAAAGTCTAGGGATCAAACTTTTATAATTAAATATTTTTAATTTTTTTTTTAGAGAATACTACTGGCAGGTAAAAAGTATGTATGTAGGTTAAATGCATATTGTTCTAAATTTAAAATAAAAAAAAATAAAGTTTTACTTAAATAATTAAGGGAGGAAAATAAGAATTTCGTTTCGCAAGCAAATCGCAAGTCAGTTTGATTACGTTTGATATTTAATAAATTTTGTTAATTTTACCTGGAGACAAAAAAAACTTTACGTTGCTCTTTTTAAACATCGTGTGTGCATAATTCCTCGCTCTCATTTATATCGCAACCACATGTTTCGTGCCCTGGGAATGCTGGAAGCCGGACGCACTCAACGCGACGTTGCGATGGTCATAGAAACCCAGCAAAGCGTGATATCCAGACTCTAGATACGGTATCGTCTCAATGGAGAAGTGGCCAAACGACACCCAAGAAGATATAGGGTAACGACACAAAGAGAAGACCGTTTTTTATAAAACGCTGCGAGTAGGCAGAGCAATATCACAGCTCGCCAACTCGTGGAGAGGCTACGGTTGCAACACCAGCTGGTTATTAGTGACCAAACTGTTAGGATCAGGCCACATGAAGTTAATCTTCACGCTCGTAGACCTTTAAGAGTCCCAGCTCTACGACGAGGAAATCGAGGGAGACGATTAACATGGGCTCGTGAACATTTTCATTGGAACAATAATCACTGGGCACGTGTCATGTTTTCTGACGAATCTCGATTCGGGTTTCATCCGGATTCCAGGAGAGTACGTATTTGGCGATTTCCTGGACGTAGCAGCCGACTTCAGCATACCCAGGAAGTTCACCCTTATCAAGGCGGTACAATAATGATTTAGGCCGATATTCGCTTCGGTGCAAGAACGGACCTCGTTTGGATACGTGGTAATTTGAGTCCTCTAAAATACCATGACAAGGTGGTCCGACCTGTTGTGACTCCGCACCGACTGCAAATTGGTGAAGATTTTCTTTTCGTGCAAGACAATGCTCGCGCGCACACTGCACGGTTGGTCATTAATGTATTCTGGGCGAACGACGTGTCGTTGATACCGTGGCCGGCGCAGTCTCCTGACATGAATCCCATTCAGCACGTATGGGATCTTCTCGGACGAAGAGCTTTTAGTGAGATGCCTGAAAATTTGCGCACCTAGAAAACCTTTTTCTACATCTTTCTAGAATTTGGAACATGATCCTACATGACAACAATAACAATATCATATTAAGCATGGAAAGACGATGTAGAGCGGTAATTAATACTTTAGGAGGTCCGACAGACTACTAATTTGAATATAATTTAGTTTTTCAAACTATTGTGCCTATGTTTCTTGTTTTTTTTATTTTACAATTAACACCACATAATTTTTTTTACATAATTTTTGTTTCCCTTAATATTTTTTTATCTTCTTTCGATTTTTATTCTTAACTGTGATTTTTAAATAACCATAAAATTACCTTTCTAGTGATATAAAATACTTCATTTCATTTTTATTTGTTGATTACAAAAAAAGTTTGAAAATATGTTTGATCCCTAGACTTTTTTGATGTGTGTACTACAACCGGGTACTATTTTAGTGTAGGTACTAAATTTTCTGGTTTATTCTACAGTATAAGGATACACTTGCGATCCTTTTCAAAATCCAAAATAGTTAATTATGTCGTAAATAAAAAATGTATATAGAACTATACTTTTTATGTCATGTTTTTCGGAATGTAGCTTTTCGCGCCGGCTTCGCCTGTGGACATTTAGAAATGTGACATAAAAGGTTATCCCGAAAAAAATCCTGGATAAAAATGGTCTATGTCATATTTTTACATTTTAAACAAACACATATTCTCATTTATATCTATTTTTTTTCTTGCTTCACGGTTTGCCTCACAGCTCCTGTTACGGTTCCAGGGTACCCAGCGGAAGACCAAGTCTCCCTCGTTTAGCCGATGGTATTAGTGAGGCTATACCTAACGAGTGGCTAGTTCTGTTGAGGTATAGATGGAAAAGCATCTAAGTGTGGTTTGTCGGATTATGCACATAAATTAAAAAACTTGGCGAGGATTATATTAGCTTAGTATACATACGGTACAAGATACACTTGCAGTTCCTATCAAAAATCCAAAATTATGACGTAAATATAAAAATAGCTTTTGATGAAATATTTTTGGGTAAAATTGAAGTGTCTGTGATTTGAAACTTAATACCAGTGAAATATGCTATCTTTAGGTAAAGCTACACATTAATATAAATTAGACAATAATTACCGCTGGAATAGGGCAAGAATTATTAAGGGCCCTAAGTAGAGGTCCACCAAATTTTGCATTGTTTGTTAAAAACCCGCATCCTCTGTTATGCATTTCAACAAAACTCCGTCGATACTCATTGCTCAGAAATTCGTAGATATAGAAATGAAACTGAAATTATGAATATGGTATGTAATTATTGTTCTTCAGTGTCTGTAGCACAGACATGATCCCCACCACCACTGCCCCGATATTGCCACCGATTTTAGGGGCGTGTGTAGCTGCTTTAAGGTGCCAAGAAGGCTAGCAGCGTTTCCTCTTTGAATGGTTAGGTTAAGCTCAAAGATCAAAAACAAAAAAAAAACGTATTGTGGCACTAGGGCCACAACGCTTTGTGGTAATCTCAAAACAGCCAAAATGTGAAACCGTGTTGTGACACTGGAGGTGTACACCGCTTTGTAGCAATCTCAAAACAATAGCAATGCTTGAGAGCAATTCAAGAACCAAAAAGTTATAGTCATAGCGTGGGTTAATGAAAGGGCCCACAATTTGGTCCTTTGAGCCGGATTACATTCTGGTCTCGGAGGAGCGCTCGGATGCGCTCGCGTTGCAAACCAGCTAGTTTGGTCCTGTCATGGGACATGGGGAACGAAAAGTTACGTTGAAAGATTGATTAAAAAGGTTTATATGGCGGAAGTGAAAGAGAATGCTAGCAGAGCAATTAAATATTAATTAAAGGCATTGTTAAAAGTACACACAATCGCGAAGCATGTATGTCAGAATCGTGGCATTTGATTGTCTCTGTCTACCCCTCTTGGGATAAAAGCCGTGATGATAGATAGATAGACCAACGAAGACCAGTTTTTCACGTTGCATGAGCGCCACCCACACACACAATCTACAACGACAACTGACGAACTTATCACCGACGCCCTCACCTACTACCCCAGCCGGTTTAATTACGTTGAGTTCGGCAGATCTACAGGTCAAAAACTCGAGAATTCCAGTACCTAACATATATTGATTTTCACTGTCTTTGGCGAATAATTATACATCTAAATATGTAAAACCGTCGTGTCGATGACTGAGTGACAATCAACGCACAGCCTAGCCTAAAACACTAAAGATATAAATATGAAAATTGGTAGTAATATTCCTTAACGGGGTGTAGAGGTGCACAAAGGAAAGATTTTTCAAAAAATAAGTGGGTGAAATAGGGGAGAAACGTTAGCGTGGAAAATCGTATACCCTGCGACTGTTGTAAATTTATTGGAAATACTTTTAGAAAATTTTATATTGTATTTTCATTTAAAAAAAATCAAGATTCCGCGAAAACAATGATGACATCATATCTTGCAAACCAAAATTTGGTGTCGAGCGGGGCTCTCTAACTTGCAAACCAACTAAATGATGGTCACAGGCAAGATAAAACAACAAAAGAAAGAGAGAGAGAAAAACTTTCAAAAAGTCGACACGAAGTGTAAAGGACGTGAGGTGCACTTTATCAAACGTCCTTAATTGAACTTAAAATACCTTACCTCTACACTCTCATCGAATGTTACTGTAGTTTGGAAGTGTAGATCCACATAGTATAGCGGATGTCGACGTCCATAGCGTTTAGTAGACAAGTTGGCAAACACCAATACTTTGTTGTCGATATAAGTCACATTTGGGTGTTCTGTTATCACATAATAGGTCTGAAAATTAAAGTATATAATTTTGTATGATTGCGGGATATAGATATCTGCATTCAGACAAATGATGAGAGACATTGGCAAACTGAATTATTGCTTAGGGATAGAATTTAAAACTGAAGGAAATACAGTGAAAGCATCTCAGAAGCATTATATAGAAAAGCTGTTGAAAAAATTCAATATGGAGAATTGCTAACCAGCAACTAAAGAAGAAGGTGTAATTAATAAGAAAAAAATTAAATTTGAAACCCCAAGTTGGTGAGCAGTTGGGTATCCTGCTGATTCCTGATGATGATGCAATATTAGATCAACGTTACCACATTATTGTAAGTCACAGGATACTAAATTTCGAATCCATCAGACTAGTAGAAGTTTTGAACATCCCTACAACGTCTAGAAAAGAGCTAATAATCTTCAAACGGATGAACAAATTTTCTTGAATCATAGCTAAGTCACCTTTCAAACAAAAAGAAAATAAATCAAAATCGTTCAAGAGTTTAGGAGTTACGATGCCACAGACAGACACCCATATACACAGATAGACATGTTAAACTTATAACACTCCTCTTTTTGCGTTCGGAAGGAATGCCGATAAACATTAACTTAAACATCAGATATAAGGATGAAGTTAGGATAAGCATAAATCGGCTACACCGTGATTTCGGGTTGTGGCTTGTGGCCCTAGCAAAAACGATCACAACGCCTTGTGGCAATCTCAAAACGGTCACAAAGCTTATTAAAGAATTTGTATAACCATACACCTAGCTAGGAAACTGGCTGGAAGAGGCTACAGCGAGGCTGAAGACCTAAATTAATAGTCTCAAAATGTCTGGTACAGAAGGCAAGGGGAAACCACTGCACTATTCTTCCCAAGAAAGTTAACCATAGCGAGTCAATATACTACACTACAATTACTATATTCACCGTTCACAATGCATTGTGGGAGACCACAACACATTTTTCGCTTTGTAGCTGTTTCGTGATTGACGTTGTGCCTGATTTTGAGCTGTTCTCGTTCATCAGATTAGAATTTTAATTCCTACTGGTTAACTCAGTCAAAGTCATCTCCATGTCAAATCTAGATGACCTGCGCATAAGTAGTTTTAAGGTTGTTTTATACAAGTGCCTAGAAGTTCAGAAGCCTTTTTACACTTTAAAGCAATTGTATCCAAATCCGAGATTATAATGAGAAATATAAACCGTAGTAAGATAAAGATTTGAGCATTGGTTCAGGGCAAGGTTGACGGCACTGGGGCTCGTGGATGATCTCCTATGAGATGGACGAACCAAGTGAGGGCTGCAATGAAGGTTACGAAGCGAGTGCACCAGAAGGGCAGCTGTCAGGGAGGAGTGCTGACGTATTGATAAGCCCGCCACAAATGCTGAAGTCACGACCATGACCGCACTGCCAAGACCGTAGCTGAGAAGAAAATCCAAATCTGATCGAAATTAGCTAAATACAAATACAAAGTAAATTTAAAAAATATAACTATACCGACAAAGAGAAGTGAAGCACACTGCCAAATATAGTTAAAAATAGAACCAAAAACACAATATTATAGTTAACCATTATTACTTTAGCTAAACAGTCATACTTTGTAACGCACTTTGAAATTTGTGCGGGTATTGTATGAGTTTATCTCTCATCTAATTAAAATAAAAAAATATTGTATTCTAAATAAAGGTACAGTGGTCCGTGGGCCATCTGATGACAAGACCACAAAATGTCAAAAACTGCAGAATGTTTGTTGAACCACTAAGCTGGCTAGGGAATGTCCGAATTTAATACTTTACATATATTTCGAAAAAGTGAAATAGCAAATTTATATTATTTCGCAAAATTTGTACCCTGCCAGCCATATTGAATAAGTATAAAACTAAAATACAATAAATAAAATTATAAATGGAATGATGAAGATTTTTTTATCTAAATACATAAAACTGTCGGTAGCTGACTGAATGGCAATCAACGCACAGTCTAAAAACACTGAAGATATCAATATGAAAATTGAAAGGTATATTATTTAGGCGGTGTAGAGGTGCACGAAGAAAGGATTTCTTGAAAATCTTCCTTTAAGGGGGCTGAAATGGGGTGTAAACGTTGTATTAGGAAAGTTTTCCCTTCATTTTATTTTTTACCCCCGTTTAACTGATATTCCCGTCCCTTTGATTTTTCCGGGATGAAAAGTAGACTTTGTCACATTCTAGGTGTGCAGGCAGAATTCTATTCAAATCCATACAGTACCTTTTGCCTGATTGACTGTCAAACATCCAAACACTTTTTTTAAATTTTACATTTATAATAATAATAGGATAAACTGTATCTTTTTAGTAAATATAAACCCTGTCTGATCCATGTCGGTATAGATATATGATTTATTAACTTTTGTAATATCTCTATTTTTTGGTATGATTCCTCAAGTGTGCGTCGGTGGCCGAGTGGTTAAGACGTCTAGTATTAACTAGGCAGACCCCGGGTTCGACCCGGATCCCGGCCATGTACCAATGGGTTTTTAATTAAAAACTTATGTACATAATCCGACAAACCAAATAGAGGCTTTTCCATCTAAATATATCTCAACAGAACTAGCCACTCGTTAGGTATAGCCTCACAAATACCATCGGCTAAACGAGGGAGACTTGGTCTTCCGCTGGGTACCCTCGTACCGTAACACGGTTTCGGGAGCTGTAAGGCAACCAGTGAAGAAAAAAAAAAGATTCCTCAAAATATAATATATACATATTATTGTATACCGACCCCTTAAACGAAAAGTCAACACGCTTTGCCTTTTTTAAATTACTATAATTGAAATAAGCGGTCATATTTACGCGAATGTGAATGAATTTGTTTACAGATATTAACTAACACTTAGTTAAGTTAAATTGAAAAGATAGAGTGGACAACAGCCTTCAGAAAACTTCCGTATGAAAATATTTTTTGATTTTTATATTACATTTAGAATGTCCAACTGTTTCTTATAGAAATTTTACTTAAGAATAATGTGCTTTAAATTGACTCCTCATACTTCAGAGGGCATGAAGGGCATCCGCATTTCATCTAAAAATAACAGACATTTCCGTCCGTTTGCCACCTCTTCTGTTCAATATAGACAACTGGAAAAAGTGGACACTGCTACTAGTGTCCCTGGCCACATCGAATTGTATAAAGGCCGTAAAGATGCATCTTGTTTATATGTAAAATTTCAAAAAAAGAAGTGACACATCTGGGACTTTTAAAATCCTTGAATTTCTGAACAATTTCACGTCCAAATTAAGATAACAATTTTATTTTACAAAGCACATTTATGATCTATTGAAGAGTAATTCCAGTCACTTCAACCGTGCGAGCATGACGGTGTAGTGATAATCTAAGGTACGTACCTTTACACACAATTAGAAAGAGAAATATAATATAATTTCCCGTATTGACAAAGCAGGACAAAGAGTAGCGTCGCGGAAACCGATCCTTTTTGTCTTGCTTTATCTCTATGGGACATTTGTAAATTACAAAAGCAAATTGTAATTTGTAATTGTGTGGTTTCTATAGCGATCTAGGACGACTAATTTGACGGGACATAGTGTTTTCTGTAATTATTAGGAATTAGAAAACTATTATAGTTCACGAGCAAATCATCAAATATTTCCGAAACCGCGCCAAATAGCTTTTTGAAGTAAAAAGCTTTTTTATATTGCTCGTCAGTGTATTATATAGAAAAAACATGTTTCTCGTCACAATATCACTAAATTGTTCTTTTGTTTGTTTTATTTTTATAATTGTTTCCACTAAAAAGTTTAAAAAAAATTCTGACTTACTTTTTTGTATTTGAGTGTCAATTGATTTTGACGAAAGGTGAACTATCTTTCATTAAAATCTGAGTATCTGGCCGTTTTTTTTTGTTTTTTTTTTACAGGTCACATCGCCGAGATTGCAACGTGGTTGCCAGAACTTCGCATTCCTGTTGTCTACCGTACAATGAGCTCCACAGAAAACGGAATATACCTTACTATTTTTACAAAATATGGCGAAATGACCAAAACGCATACCAGTGACACCAACCAACTTTATTATCAACTTCATTCTCTGGCGTCATCACTTTGGATGTAGGCAAGAACGAGACAGGATTATTCACTATTCAGTCAGTGTCAAGGCTCTTATTATACAAACTGTTTGTGGTGAGATGGTTCAGCACCTATTGTTAGCGGATCCTTTCTGTCTTATACCCCGGCCAATAGACGTTCGTCTGGGCGCAGAAGAATTATACTTCATAATGATATGTTTTATATACACGCGTCTGTAAATGTCAAACTTCCATACCGAAGTTTTCAACAAAAACGATATCGTAATGTTTTGTTTTTTTTTTAAATGCAGAAAGGGTAGAGGATATGTATTATACAGGTAAACTCTATGAAAATATCGACACGCGCAGTGCGAGTCACTTGACACTTAACGCGTATGCGCGGTAGGTAACCGCCAATTTGTCGATTAAGAAAAATATCTTGGTTCAATTTGTTTTGTAATTTGAATAATTACAATAAATAAATTTTGCTCTTTTAATAATTGTCAATTATTTAAAATACCTATTTCATGGGATTAGATAAAGTAGTGTATGAACCGGCACATAACTTAGAATTAAAAAACTAAAAACTCGTCGATGCTCTATGAACCCGTTTCATAAACTACTATTTTAATATAACATTGTCATTGTATTTTCAGCTTGTGTATACGTAATAAATGAACGCCCTGAACTTACATTTGTTAAACAAGAGAACTTCTGGTACCTACTTCAATATGACGACCAGCCGTTATGGACGAAGTTTCCCTCCTGTCTATTATTTAGACATACATGTGTACACACAAAGATATAAATATAACTGAAGATATAAATATGAAAATTGGAAAGTATATTCTTTAGGTGGTGTAGAGGTGCACGATGAAAGGATTTCTTAAAAATCACCCTTAAGGGGGCTGAAACAGGGCGTAAATATTATATTAGGAATAGTGATGCAATTTATGTAATTAAGCAAAAATTTTTCCATTTATTTTATTTTTTAACCCCGTTTACCTGATATTCCCGTACCTTTGATTTTTTCGGGATAAAAGTAGCCTATGTCACATTCCAGGTGTGCAGAATTTTATTCAAATCCATCCAGTACCTTTTGCGTGATTGATTGTCAAACATCCAAATACTTAATTTTTTTTAACTAAAAGTAACTTTAGTTAAAAGTAGTTTTAGAGATTACCCTCCACATACACACATACTCACAAAACGTTGGCTTGCCTGCACTAAATATACAACTACTTGCCTACCCCTACCCCTACCCCTACCCGTACCCGTACCCGTACCCGTACCCGTACCCGTACCCGTACCCGTACCCGTACCCGTACCCGTACCCGTACCCGTACCCGTACCCGTACCCGTACCCGTACCCGTACCCGGACCCGGACCCGTACCCGTACCCGTACCCGTACCCGTACCCGTACCCGTACCCGTACCCCTACCCCTACCCCTACCCCTACCCCTACCCCTACCCCTACCCCTACCTCTACCCCTACCCCCTACCCCTACCCCTACCCCTACCCCTACCCTACCCCTACCCCTACCCCTACCCCTACCCCTACCCCTACCCCTACCCCTACCCCTACCCCTTACCACTACCACTAACTTCATTCATACAAAAATACTAAAAGCGCGATAAAAAAATACATACATTTTTAAACTCGTGATATCTTTCGAATGTAATATCCGAATTGAATAATTCAAATAGTTATACAAAGGTATTGAAGCAATCGTGAATATAAAGTAATTTATTTTGATAAGGATTATTACCAAGGTACAAATAAGGAGCCGTTTCTAGCGGCGGCATTTCAATTACATTTTTAAAATTAAAGAACACTTATTTTCAGATAAGTATTAATATAATGTTAGACATATGCTGTCGCAACACTTTTTGTAGATAATGGTGTGTTCTGCAAAGTCGTGGTACATTATTTTGTTCTATCATCAATAGTTATCGCAGCGCACGCGATGTAAATAATTTTTAGGTCATTTTTTACACCTTGGGTTACATATTTAGAGTTTAAGTAAGAATCCCTAATTTTTTTGAAAATTTAATATAGCCTATGTCACCCGGGGATAGTGTAGCTTCTCAACAGTGAAAGAATTTTTCAAATCGGAAAATTTAATAACTTTTGTAATATATCTATTTTTTGGTATGATTCCTCAAAATATAATACATAATTATTATTGTATACCGAACCCTTAAACGAAAAGTCAACACGCTTTGCCTTTTTTAAATTACTATAATTTAAATAAGCGGTCATATTTTCGCAAATGTAAATGAATTTTTTTACAGATATTAACTAACACTTAGTTTGTCCGAGTGATGTGAACCAGCAAGCTAAAGTAAAAAAAACCCGGCCAAGTGCGAGTCAGACTCGCGCACGAAGGATTCCGTACCATTATCTATAAAAACGTTTGTTATATGGGAGCCTCCTTAAATATTTGTTTTATTTTAATTTAATTATTTATTTTTAAACAATAAACAACTAAATATTCTGTAAATATTTCAAGCGTCTACCTGTTGCCGTTATCAATATCGAGCAAAAATGAGCAAAAAAATCACGTTTGTTGTATGGGAGCCCCCTTAAATATTTATTTTATTCTGTTTTTTTAGTATTTGTTATTATAGCGGCAACAGAAATACATAATCTGTAAAAATTTCAACTGTCTAACTATCACGGTTCATGAGATACAGCCTGGTGACAGACGGACAGACAGACAGACGGACGAACAGCGGAGTCTTAGTTTCCGTTTTTACCCTTTGGGTAAATATTCCCTATGCAAATATTTTTTTATTACATTTAGAATGTCCAACTGTTTTTTATAGAAATTTTATTTAAGAATAATATGTTCTTTAAATTGACTCCTCATGCTTCAGGGAAAAAATAAAGGGAGCCCGCACTTCATCTAAAAATAACAGATATTTCCGTGACATAATAATATCTAGAACCATTAAGTGCAGCTATAGGTTTGCCACCTGTGTATGGTACTTATTGGTGAATATACCTTTCGGTCCATTTTCCGTCTACCCTCTCCTGTACTACCGATTTCGTGTCGCGTCGAGAGGTTCTCTGCGAAGTTAAAAACAAATTAAATAAATATATAATTGTAAAAAGTGTGTAATCTAGCGTGCAAAAAGTCTCCAGGAATTGTAGGTCTATTGTATGTTCCCAATTAATTCGCCCATGGATTAGTACGTCCCGAACTCATAATTCGGACGGAACCCTAACAACCTGTTCTGTTCAATATGGACAACTGGCAAAAAGTGGACACTGCTACTGGCCACATCGAATTGTATAAAGTCCGTGAAGATGTATATTGTTTATTTGTTAAATTTAAAAAGGAAGTGACACATCTAACACCCTTAGTGCAGCAATAGGTTTGCCACCCGTTCTAAAGTAGCCCACGCACTGGTCCGGTATCTTACAGAAAATTTTCGGTCCGGCCGCCGTATGATCGAGATTGAAGACAGGCCACACATTAGCAATGTAAACAAACTTCTACACCCCGTTGCACCCCTCCGTAAGGGTTGTTTTTAAAAATCCAAATACGTGTTTTATTATTTGTTTTGAATAATATTTGTACCAAGTTTCAAGTTGATACACGTAGGTAATACGATTTCCCTATACAAACTTCTATACCACGTTGCACCCCCATAAGAGTCGTTTTTAAAAAATCCAAAAATACTTATATTCTATTATTTGTTTTGAAGTATATTTCATCCAAGTTTCAAGTTGATTCACGCAGGAAATAAGATTTTCCATACAAACGTATTTACCCCGTTTGAATATCGAAATGCGAAATGTCCTTCCTTATTCCTTGTCTACATAATAAAGGGAACCTCTGTGCAAAATTTCAGCTTCCAAGGTCCAATGGTTTGGGCTGGGCGTTGATGATTCAGTGAGTGAATAAGTGAATGAATGAATGAATCGGAACTTCTCTTTTTTTTCCGTGCGAGCATGACGGTATAGTGAGAATGTAAAGTGTAGACAAAATCTCAGTTACAAAGAGAAATATAATATAATTTCCTGTAGTGACAAAGCAGGACAACTGTTTAGTTTATCACTATGAAACATTTGTAATTTGTAATTGTGTGGTTTCTATGTCGTTCTAGGACAACTAATTTGCGGGGACATAGTGTTTTCTATAATTATTAGGAATTTGAAAACTAATTTTTTGTTTTTTTTACAGGTCACATCGCCGAGATTGCAACGTGGTTGCCAGAACAATTAGCACACTTCGCATTCCTGTTGTCTACCGTACACTGAGCTCCAGAGAAAACGGAACATACCTCACTATTGGTACAAAATTTGGACAAATGACCAAAACGTTAAACATTTTAGGGATTGTTTCACAAGTGGGATATATGATTTTACCTCGTGTGTCTACGAGTCGAGATATATTATATGTTTTGAAAGCTGAGTAGAGGCAAATGTTACTGCAACCGTTTGCGTGCTTCCTATCAGGCTGTATAATTTTTTATTTGACATTGAAATGGGACAGGATTATTAAGTGTCAAGGCTCTTACTATACAAAGTATTTATGGTGAAATGCCATCATTCAGGCTGAACATGTCATCGTGGCGTCATGTTCAGCACCTATCGTTAGCGGATCCTTCCTGTCATATATCCGGACCAATAGACGTTCTTCTGGGCGCAGAAATTTTCTCGTTGCTACAGTGGTGAACCTAATAAACCATCAGCGCTTAACTCAGTTTTCGGTTGGCTCCTTCTCGGAAATGTTGGTGGCATCAAGGCCACTGGATCTAACTATTCCCTTCTTGTAAGTCATCACAAATTTCATGAAGAAGTACAACGACCTCCGCAAGTCGACAGCTATACTTCAGTTGCTAAACGTTCACCAGAGCCTACTGTGGAAAATCCAGCTGACGTATCCTTGAAGATTAAAATTTCATGTGATGTCATGTCAGCATGCGTCATGGTGGGCGGGGCTCGCATGTTGGCCATCAGGCAACGCTACAGTGGCTAATACAGGGGTGCGATCTGTAGAATATATTAAATCATTGATTATTGAGGGTAATAATGCGAATTCTACCGACTTGATGCGTAGGAGCCCTCATCAGTGCGAAGATCATGGAGTGTTCGACCAATACGAAGCACATATTTTCAGAGAGATACTCTTCAGTTTAAAGGGGGTAAACTTCGTACGAAACAAATGCGAAAACTTAATCCTTTTTTTGACGATCAGGGAACTTTTAGGGTGGGCAGAAATACAAGCATACACATTCACCGCTGCTTCCTAGAGGTTCTAACCATTATGTATCTTACTAAAGAGACAATGCATCGTAAACATTGTCATCAAGGCATATAATATTAATGCAACACTCGGGTTAACTTCTTTAAATTTTTCTGTTTTTTAGTTCTTAATTATACTTTATACTTTCTTCAACTTATATTTTCGTAGATGTAAGTAATTGTTATACATATTATAGGCATATATTTTTATATTATCGGTGTGTTACTTTCCGTTTTTTTTTTACTTGGTTTATATAAAAATACAACTTTGCATTTTGGTGGGCGGAATGTATCGTTTTGATTTCGGTGCGTCTAAATTGAAACTTCCCGCCATTTGAGACTTGTTTATTCATTCAAATCGGTCAAAGTTCACTGAACGAGCGATGCGTCGACGAGAGTGAAATGACGGTTTCACTCACTCCTTGGCTTGCGCACGCAA
Source organism: Nemapogon koenigi (assembly GCA_963924495.1). Classification (NCBI taxonomy): domain Eukaryota; kingdom Metazoa; phylum Arthropoda; class Insecta; order Lepidoptera; family Tineidae; genus Nemapogon; species Nemapogon koenigi. Next base: position 1,285,684 of record OZ004643.1, read on the forward strand.
GATTTCATAAAATTACATTAAAAATTAGAAAACTGGGTATATTTATATTACAAAATACATACTAAAATTAATAATAACGGTAACACTTGTGTGGTGGATCTAAAATGTATTCGAAACTGTCGGTGCGCACATCCGCTTGTTATCGCATGTGGCCACTTTTCTGATCCTTAGATTAGACATTTAAAACGCTTGTTTGAAGACTGTATTACAAAACGTTTTGTCAATTGATTGAATAATGGTTAACTGTAAAGTTGTGTTTTTGGTTTTGTTTTCAATTTTGTTTGGCTGTGTACTTCGATTCTCTTCGTCGGTATACATTTTTTTGTAATTATGCATTACCGACTGACCGAGTTACAAATTAATATTACTTATAACTGTCATTGTCGCTACGAATAACATATATTTACTTTTACATTGATTTATATTAGATGTTTTAATTAGTAGGCAGTATATGAGTGGTAATTTTTTGGGGCACCTTGTGTACCCTTTTTTTTTTTTACGTGGGGAATGCATCATGCATACCCGCGCCCTCGGGGGTGAGGGAACGGGTTATGTGGGACTTTAACCCACTAAAACCCCACGGTACTCCGTCGCGCCGGTTTGTCGGCGGGCCACGGGGACGCGTTAACATTCTTCCGCGACCCGCCGCCGGGTGGCCGTAAGGCCCCACCTCGCTTTGGGTATTACAGCGTGGGCGCGCGAGCGCCCAGGCGCAGCAGGGAGTACCACTGCCGTGCCTGTCTTCGTGGTCTCTGTTTGGTACGGCCGGTGGACCCCCCCACCGACCGCCAGAGACCAGAGGGGCGCTGGTATCAAGTACCAACGCCCGTCGCCAAGGGCGACTCTTGGGCCTCCATTTGTTGGAAGCCCCTGCGCGGCGCCCCCCGTTGTATAACGGGCCTGCGTGTGCCCCAGTTCGAGGCACTTGTGACATCGCAGGGGCCGCGGTGGATGTACGATAACTCGCGCTGCCGTCCAGCCCACCAACACCTTTCTGGCTTCGGCCAGCTTAATGGCCGCGGCCATGGGGACCTTTGCCCATAGAGACCCAGGCGCAGTCGCGTTGCGACGCCGGATCTCTCCCGCCTTTATATCTGCGGGCGAGCAGCCGCCAGTTGTGGCAATCGCCTGCACCACCTCAGTGGCCGTTGTGGCCTCGTCCAGGTCCATAACTCGCACTTCTGCGTATTTAATGGGCCTGGACACCCGAACGGCCTCCTCCCCCAGGACCTGTTGCAGCCTCCCTGCAAGCAGGTCGGCTTTGGCGGGTCGGTCATCACCGGAGACCTCGAAAATCCGAGCCCCGGTGATGGCATGCTTAAATGTTAAGCCATCGATGCCCAGGTCCTCCAGCTTTATATTGTCCCGAGCCTGGGTCAGGATCTCTGCGTAAGTCAGGCCCCTTTCGCAAGCCGCGGGCTGCAGTGTAATCACCACAGCAGCGGAGCGAGGGGGCCTGAGTTTCGCCGCCTTCTTCTTCCTCTCCGCCTTTTCCCCCCTTTGGGTTTGGCAGGTGGAGCCTTCTCTTTTTTCTTCTTCTTGGGCTTCTTGCCCACCCGGGTCCACTCGCCGCTAGGCGGAGCGGATGGAGGCGCCAACGCTTTTTGGGGCACTGTCACAGGAACAGATGCCCCCCCCTTTTTCCTCGCAGCCTTTGCTGGAGGGACGGCTTCCTCCTCCCTAGAGTCAGTTATTGTCCCCCGGGAGACGGTAGGAATCCGTTTTGCCGGAGCTGAGGTGACCTCGTCCAGCCTCTTATGGAGCTCCGCCATTTGACGGCGAAGCTCTGCCACCTCTTTGACGAGGCCATCGTTGGTGGTCCGCAGATCCCGCAACGATCTCTCGTCGTGTTGAGCGCGATTAGCGATCAGCTCCACACTGATGTCCATATTGTTGACTCTCTAATCAAGTCTACCACAATCCTTTGAGTTGGCATTCTCATAGATGTACTTTCTCAATTCTCTCGATGATAACAAGTACTCGTCTAAGTCGTTCACCGTGTCGTTTCGAAGTCTCTCCGCTGACCTCTCTCGGACCGCGACTCTAGCGAGGAGCATCGCTGCTGTTTCCACGACCGGCTCCTCTGATATCCTTCTCTTCGAGCGACTTCTTGTGCTCCTCTCACTATCTACCCTCTCTCCAAGGTTAACTTTACATTGTTTATTTTTATCCATTTTGGTTCCCACGATTAGGAGGGATCTAAACGGTCCGCCCGGGCGGTGCCCTCTGCACCTGGGTAAGCCTAATACCCCAGGAGGTCGGCCGGTATCCTGGGGGGGGGGGGCGCTTGAGTCTGATCACACTCATCAGCCTAGTCTTATTTATAACATTTTTCTAAATTCTACATAATTATACGTGTTCAGAAAAGTTACAGGTAGGTTTCGAAAAAGCGTGGACTTATGACGATTTTAAGATCCAAATGTAAAAAGGCCATATATCGAAAACCACTGCCCATAGACTGAGATGAGATCTTCATTTCGGGTGACTACAGGTACTTTTGTTGTTCTTGGAGAGGCCTGGGTCTCTTGTTCAAAATACTGAACACAAGAACTTATTTATAACTTGCATTAATGGAATTCAAATAATGTATGAAATATATTCGCGCTAATTGATTCGATATACAATATTAGTAAATTTAACTGTCTATTTGTCTTGTTAATTATCTCCCTTAGATTTATACACTGGCTTGTTATTATAAAACGCTTCATCAAGCGCGACAGTGGCGCCCAACCTTTTCATTTCTTTGTTTTGTTTCTAAGCGGGTGAAACCTCGGGCAAAAGCTAGTTACAAATAAACTAAATGATATCACAAAATAAAAATCTGTAGTTAGAAAGAGCCAGACCGCATGTCTGGAATTTAAACAGGGCTTCTAAACAGAGGCGATCTGAAATAATTACAGATCTATTACGTGATAACAGAACACCCAAATGTGACTTACATTGACAAAAAATTAGTGATGTTTGCCAACTTAACTACTACACGCTATGGACGTCGTCATCCCCTTTACTATGTGGCTCTACACGTCCAAACTACTGGAACATATGATGATAGAGTGGAGGTAAGGCTTTTCCGACTGTAAAATGTCTATTCAGTAGCCGACTATTCAGCCGATAGATCCCCTTAAGGGCCGTTGGTCACGGTCATCTTATAACTGTCAAATATATGGCAAAACTCAGTTAATCCTGGAAAGTTGAGTTTATTTATACAACATTTCCATCCCACACAGTTACTAGTTATTATTTTTAATACATGTAAAAAAATTAAACTCAACTTTCCAGGATTAACTTACGGTCCTTAACAAGTACTGATTAATTGAGAATTCGAGGCTGTGACTTTAATAAAAAAGTAGAACATACAGTACTTTGTGTTACAGTGTTTTGTATCATTTATTTCCCGTTTGAATACAGGCAAATTAATTCTACAATATGTGCTATTTTAATTTTAGGTACATTTCTATTTCTACGAATTTCTGAGCAACGAATATCGACGGACTTTTGTTGAGATGCATAACAGAGGATGTGGGTTTTTAAAAAATAATGTTATTTTTGGCGGGCCTGTACTTAACGCCCTTAATGCCACGTGCCCTATTCCACCGGTAATTATTTTTTAATTATACTATAATCAGCTTTCCTATTTTAGCCTAGTTGGTAGGTTTTCTCCGAGTTTATTTACAACCTAGCTTTCTGCCCCGGCTTTGTTCGTGGAAAGTATTGAAATGATAAGAATTTATCCCGAAGAATTTCCGTTACAAACAAACAAACAATCATACTTTTGTATTTATAATATTCGTTAGGATTAGGATATTGCAACCAGTTTAAGCACAGAGTATATATAGGTTCTCTGGAGCCACCCCGATAGAGCATGGTACCATTATTTAGGATTGTCCATTGTCCATTGCCTTCTGGTGAATTCGGACTAGAGACTAAGTTAAAAAATAATGTAGTAGGTAAGTTAAAGATATTACTAAAAGCCGCGGCGCGCCGTCTGATTCATTATTACAATCTGTTCGACGTTCGAGTAATGGCGTCTGAGCTACTCGCTAACTTGTGGCAGCGTCTAGTCGCCGGGCGTACGCGCACACTCAATGACTTGTCGCCAGCACGATACGACTGTTCTCTAGGACTACTTTTCGTGGTCGCGACTGAGCTCAACCACTAGTGGCTGTCCATAGTGGTCAAGTTTGCGGCAGGTCTAATAATGTACTTTGATTTCAGGGCTCCTACCACTTGCGGAACATGACCATAAATCCTTATTTATTTCCACCAAATTTTCCATTTCAAAAAGGACGAATTTATGCTAACATTACTTATGATAAAATACTGATTGCAAGTGGATACATTGATATGGAAATTAAGGATTTAAAGAAATTGAAACCATAATGTGTTAATAAAAAGTATTATTTACATTTTTAAATTTATTTCAGCCCTCTTGTCACCAGAGGAGATGATCAGTCTTGAGGATATATAAACTTTTTGGCATTTGAACCCCACGCACCTAGAGTTTCTACAACAAATGGAAAAAATGTAGATTTCAATAATTTAACTATATTTTGCGCGAATGTACCGAACGCGCGCGTTATTTTAGATGCGTCCAGTACATTTGGGTCAGGGTTAAAACAACCCTGCCCAGGGTGTACCCACAGAGCAAGTAAAAGAAGAGTTGGGACTGCCATACAACCAATGAAACCAAATTTTGATCAGTTTGGGTAGAATGTTTGTACAACATAACACAAACAGCAAATACCAACATAACAAAAACAATCCTTCAAGAAACAGGGATACCAACATAACATATAAAATTTAGCGCGCTTTTAGCTTTCCATTCTAACTTTTTACAGAATGCCAAGGAATCATAAATAAGAGAGTGATTGGAAATAAATTATTAATTTTATTTATTTCAGCGATCAAAACAAATCAATCTTAATGGCAATGTACAATAGAATAAATAAAATTAATAATGCCTACTCTCCAATCACTCTCTTATTTATATTCTTCGGCATCCATACCAGTGGTAGTTAGGGTCCACATTTATAAGCCTAAAGTTGTACGTATAACGGGTGCAGATGGTTCTAATACAACTTTAGACTTAAAGGTGGACCTGAATCAAAGTAAGAAACTTTTTCTGTAAAACTCTTTTATTAAAAACATTGTTACAATTAAACAGTACGGATTCGAAACATCAAAAAAACTATTTAAAAATAGATAGGTACCTGGTCCTGATGCTTTATAAACATGAAATGGAAACTCATTCAAAATTTCATCAGGAATCCACTTCCTGAGTTTCAAGATTGCCTTTAGATTTTTTGAAGGAACTGCAGACTTCTTGAGGTGACTTCTTTTCAATGGGAACATTATATTAAGTCATCTTTCCCTACAGCTTTAAAACCATTACTTGCATCTGGAAAACACCCATTCCATAAATAAGCTTTAAAAATACAATCTATATAATTTATTAAGTTAATTAATTTAGTTAATTGATTTAGATATACTTTGTTGTGTTTAAAGCACAACATGTTATTTATTTTTAGGCATGTAAATATTTCCAAACGTCATAGCCATTTAAGAGCAGAGACAATGGGGGTGTAGACAGTGAAAGCAAATAAATACACAATAATATTTTTTATATAGGCTATAACGTATAATCACTGAAAATAATGTTTAGTTATTTGTTTAATTGATGTCCTTTTTTTTATAACCAAAACAAAAATCATAAATTCATACTTCCGATCACGTGACTGCAAACGGAAAGTGACGTCACGATTTCCTAAATGTCACACAGACTACTAATTATGTTATAATAACTGTCTGTCAATGACTAAGTTATTTCCTTGGGATTCCACATCCGGTCACGGCGACATACGCACGCGTTTTCGTCGTGGCGTGATGTGGAATCCAGTTTAATCCTGTTCGCGCTGTGATGGTTGTGATTAATCAGTGATTAATAAGACATATCACGGTCGGCGGGATTATCTTAAATACCGACTTATCGGCTATAAACACTATAAAGGCTATAATACTTGACATTGGCAAATCACCGATGAACATTGGTGGAGCCATAATAAAAAAAGAAGAAAAAGAAGAAGTTATTTCCTTGTTATTTTATATAATCTGTGACCAATATTTTGTTGTTTTACTAAAACGTGACGTCATCAACGTTTTCGCTGGAACTTGAAAAACAAAATTAAAAACATGATTTTTTTACTGAAAATATAAATTTAAAAAAATCTAATTATTTAATTACGTATAGTAAACCTTACAGCTATAATTTAAAAGTATTTAAAACAAATTGTCTACACCCCTATTAAAGCCAAAAAACACCATTTTATTATTATTATTTTAAATATTGAAGTTTAACTCTTACAAACAAAAATTTTTTAGGATTTGTTGTACTAGAATTGATAATTAGTACATAATTTTTTCTAACATTTTAGTCCATCAGTAAACGAGCAGTAGTCTGTCGAAAATGCTTATTCCAGCGGATTTGAGGATACTAATCACGTAGCCCACTCACTGGTCCGGTATCTCACGGACACAGATACATTTATATGTGAAATTATTGCTGGATTGCGTTTATCTACTTATAAATGAAAAACCACTGTTATTCATAGTTTTAAGTTTTCATTTCTGTCGCCAGTCCCCATATTTGCATATATGCCTTTTTTAATTGAAAACATCTTTAAGCGCGCGCATCTTTATGGAGTTATTTAAACTATAGTGTTGGCTGCAAGACTGCATTGCCATAGTACCTTAGTGCCATAGTGTTTTGAAAAAAGGTAAAAAAATGCACTTTCAGATTTAATTTTACAATTATCCGGGCAAATTTATTTTTTTTTATTTCGCTTAAAACCTTATTCAGATAGCCAAGAAATTTGTCAAGTCAATGAACAGCATTTAATTTTCTTTTACATAGAATCTGAAGTATATGAAGTTTGCATACTAGTTCTAAAAATACATTTAACAATGGATCTGCTGCCTTTGCATATAGTTCTACAGTGCCTGAAAAAGCGTGAAGCGTGAAACCTGAAAAAATGTCAACGATTTTAATTTTAAGCCAGCATATAAAGTGTAACGAAAAATATTTTTCAACACACTTGCTCGTAACGTGAGTCTTATTACCCCAATTTTAGGCTCACAATCCCATATATTAAACACGCGTGCTTTTTCTTTATATTACAGAACAAAAGTTATAATATAACCCAATGAAGTTAAATTCGTACAAGATTGCAAATTGTATGTGTGTCCACAAAGCATTCTTATTTAACCGCATAATACAGTTTTTATTTTTTAATCACGACTTTGTTGGCTGTTTGGCGAAGTTATCCGTGCCTTATCTGTCACGCGGGAAAAAACAAAGCATTTCCATAAATATTTGTTTTGTTAACATTTTCGCCGTGTTGTGGTCAATTATTAAAAATGTCGACTTCAAGTGGCGAAGAATACGTAAATGAAGTTAATTTTTTTCATCGCAAGTGTGTTGAAAAACGTATGAAACGCGTGTGCATTCAATTCAATTCAATTCAAAATATATTTATTTCGTAGGTACACAAGGCACACTTGAAACAGTCAATTAGAAATACATGACGTCATTGGTCATTAGATACTCAGCTTTCTTATAGCGCTCGCCTGGTGGCTCGCGCTGAAAATACCGCCTCATACGTAATGACCAACATAGCACCCTTGTATCACAATGTACTATCAAAGTGATTTTTCGGTCAAAATAATTTTATTTAATGACCGTTTATGCAATTTCACTAATCGGAGGTCGCCGTGCACACATTATTAAAAAAACAAACAAAATAACATTTATAATCCATCAATAGTTTTCATTTTACAAATTAATGATGATAATTATTTTTATCCTGATGACCTTATAACGACATGTAGCCTAGCTTTCTCCCCCGTTCCTCCTGTAAATATTTTCGAACAAAATAAAATATAGCCTACGTTACTCATGGATGTTGTAGCTTTCTATTAGTGTAGTTTCTATTAGGGGGTAAGGGGGAGAACGGAATAATCCGACCCCAAATGTCATCCTCACCTGCACGCTTGTTACCCTCTGCTAGACAACAAACGAGGCTCTGGCGACCGAGTAATGGCAGTATAACCATACACCTAGCTAGGCAACTGGCTGGAAGAGGCTACAGCGAGCCTGAAGACCTAAATAGTCTCAAAATGTCTGGTGCAGAAGGCAAGGGGAAACCACTGCACTATTCTTCCCCAGAAAGTTAACCATGGCGAGTCAATACACGGTGCCTCGCGCTGTAGACCGCCATGATTGACCACGACTGCTCTGTCAAGAGCACCACGACTGAGAAGAAAATTAGTGAAAGAATTTTCAGAATCGGTTAAGTAGTTTGAGAGATTACCCCCTACATCCAAACTTACAAACTTTACCTCTTTATAATGTTAGTATAGAACAGTAAACGACACAAGTTTAAAATAATACAATGCATAAAATACACATACATTTTATTAGAAGTATTAACATTATGGCTTCCATTTCTTTAAATCCTTGATTTCCATATCGATATATGCACTGACAACAAGTTCTTTATTGAACGTGCCGTTAAGATAAATTCGGAAAATTTGGTGGAAAATATTTAGGAATAATGGTTAAGTTGCGCAAGTGGTAGGAACCCTGAAATTAAAGTACATATTAGATATCGGTAGAGTAACGGATCTTCACTGACGGTGCGACCGCCTTACGCCGAACTGCTTAAATCATTCGGGCTAGCAAATCTTGCTGATCGCAGAAAACTCTTTGACGCCGTGGTACTATACAAAATCTGTACCAGTCTCTTTGACTCCCCAGATCTTCTGGCGCAGGTCAACTTCAGGGCAAACTTAAAATGAACTCGTACACTTGACCTGTTCACAATAGCTAGATCGAAATCTAACGCGGGACTCAGAGCGCCTCTTCGCAGGATATGCAAACAGTATGATGAAGGTCTGGTCTCGGTTGACATATTTAATCTTAATTTGCATAAATTTAAGAAGTGCGTATGTAGGGTGTTGGAGGGCTAGGTGGAAATAATTGCACTGTTTGTGCTACTTGATGAGCCTATTTCACTCTGTATTTGTGTTATTGTTAGTTTGTTTATAATTTAGATTAGGTATATGTTATATGTCGTTGAATTTTTCTAAAACTCTTGGTGGGAATAATTTAAAGGGTAGGGCACTTCCTCACTTATTTTTTATTTTATTTTTTATTATTCTTATCTTGTGTATGTCTTTTTTATTATTATTATCTTGTCTACATAACGTTTTACCTACACCTTTTGTAAATTCTCCTTGTAAATAAATAAATAAATAAATATCATTTTATCATGATTATGAATTTGGCGATTTTCCACGGGCCACAGCCCTTAATGGATTCGAAATTCAAATCACAACTTGTCATTCGTTCATTAAAAAATTCCCACTATAACGGCTTGGCATAAATTATAAAACATAAAGCGATATCTTCTTCTTTTATTGTGGCGATGATTTGCCAATGTCAAGTATTAGCCTTTATAGTATACTAGCGGACCTGGCAGACGTTGTCCTGCCCAAAAGTTGGCCTGCACTACCCCTACCACTAACTTTGGATATTGTTCATACAAAACTACTAAAATCGCGATAATAAAATAGGGGGTGGGGGTAGGAGGGTGAAAAATAGTTTACGACCTATTTTCACACCTACCGAATATACACAAAAAATTCATATAAATCGGTCAAGTCGTTTCGGAGGAGTTTGGTTACAAAGACTCTGACACGAGAATTTTATATATATACCACTACCACATTTGACAACAAAATCGCCATTAACAAAACGATCCGCCATTTATTGAATTCAGTTGTTACAAAAAGTGTAATAAATGAAAAACGTCTCGATCGATTTTGTGCAAACTTCACATAAACCATCTACTAAATAGTCCGAACAAACCTAAACATTTGGTTTGGATAGGTGAGCCCGTTCTTGAGTTATAAAATTACAACGAAAAGTGGCATTGATTTTTATATATACAGATATGCCGATTAATCGGTATCTAAGATGATTCCGCCGACTGTAATAGGTTGTATTAAACCCAGACTAATCACAACTATCACAGCGCGGACGGGATTAAACAGGATTCCTCATCATGTCACGACGGAACGCGTGCGTCGGCCGCCAATGAATTTAGCATAGATAAAAAACATCCTATCTTGCTATCGGGTAAACATTACTTCACATTTCTATTATTTCGTCATGAGCATGGACGACTATTACATTCAGGTCCGAAAGCTCTCCTATATACAGTGAGAGAAACTTGGTGGCCTGTAGGTGGTACAACTCTTGCCAAAAAGATAGTTCATACATGTGTCAAGTGCGTTAGATTGCGTGGTCAGATAGCTACTCCTATTATGGGCGATTTGCCACTGGAGCGACTTGATCCTGGATTTCCATTTTTACATTGCGGTGTTGATTATTTTCATACTTAATCGAAGAGGGAGGGGAGCTAAAACGGTAAAATCATATATTTGTTTGTTTATTTGTTTTTTAACTCGCGCAATTCATTTAGAATTGGTTAGTGATCTCTCTTCAGACGCATATTTGCTGGCATTGAAAAGATTCATTTCTCGCCGAGGAAAGCCAGCTGAAATATTTTCTGATAATGGAAAGAACTTTGTCGGTGTAATGAATGACTTTTCAAAATTTCTTAATACCTGTGCAGATGATATTAAAGGTTACGCAACAGCACAAGGTATTAAGTTTCGAATGATACCCCCGTACGCTAGTCACTTTGGTGGTCTTTGGGAAGCAGGAGTTAAAAGTTGCAAACACCACCTGCGACGTGTTGTAGGTAACGCACATTTAACTTTTGAAGAGTTCAGCACAGTGTTAACGCAAGTTGAAGCTGTACTGAACTCTCGTCCTTTAACGCCCTTGTCAACTGATCCAAACGACTATTATCCTCTTACTCCGGCTCATTTCCTGGTTGGTCGTCCACTGACATCACCAGTCCATGAAGATCTTGCAAACTGCCCGGCACACCGTCTCACACATTATCAACGAGTCGAACAGATGCGGCAACATTTCTGGACGCGATGGTCAAAAGAATATATTTCTAATTTGCAAACTCGATCTAAATGGACGACAAATAAAGGCGAGCTGCGTAAGGGAGACATGGTGATAATAAAAGAAGAAAACCAGCCGGCCCTAAATTGGAGTTTGGGGCGGATAATAGCGACCCATCCGGGCAAGGATGGAGTAGCCAGGGTAGCTGACATCGCCACAGCGGGGGTGCAGTTGTGCGGCGGGCATTTTCCAAATTTTGCCCACTGCCAGTGGCAAGCGAAACCTGAATTCTGGTCTTGGCAAATATTGCCAAGGTCGGGAAGTATGTCTACGGACATGTAAAAAGAAATAAAATGTCACTCATAATATAGATTTGAAAGCTAATTTTCATGTTATTTGGACTTAGTAAAAAATATATTTATGTTCATTTAAAAATGCTGTATCATTATAACACCGCAACAGAATAAGAGGCATGAAAGTAAAATAAATGCAGTGGAAATGCGGTCTTTACGTAGAATGTGTGATATAAAGCGTATTGACCGCATCCGGAACGATGTCATTAGAGAAGAATGCGGAGTAAAAGATGATGTTGTGACAAAAATGAAGAAAAGTAGTTTACGCTGGTTTGGACACGTTGAAAGAATGAAGGATGAAAGATTGACTAAAAAGGTTTATATGGCTGAAGTGAAAGGAAATGCTAGCAGAGGACGACCTAGATGTACTTTTATTGAACATATAAAAAATATGTTGATCGAAGGAAATATTAAAAGTACACACAATCGCCGAGCATGTATGAAAGGTAAGATGAATATAAAAGAAGCAAAAGAGATATGTCAAGATCGTAACAAATGGCATTCGATTGTCTCTGCCTACCCCTCTTGGGATGAAAGGCGTGATGATAGATAGATAGATCTTACTTTTCAGTGCAAATTTTTGAAGTCGGTGCACTTTTTTTTAAAAGGTTTATACTTATTTTATTTTTTCAAGTTTCCAATGGGTATTTTTTTTTATATTCTACTTTAGAAAAAATATAAACCTTTTTTTAATTATATTTCAACTTGTTACAACTCAAATCACCTGGGACCCAAAAGTCCCCGTCTCCTTTCAATAGGTCTAAAAGCAATTGTGCATACGAAAAGGCAGCAGCATTCTTTCTTAAACATCGAATTATAAAGTATTTAGTAAGTGCCCTACCCACGGGCATTACGTCTTCAATTCGTCCCACGATTTCTGTTACACCTGCCGAGTTAGCATACATTTTGACAGCGACACTTTCGTTTCGGTCGAATGGCCTTGAACAGGCCAAAACGTTCATGTCCAACAAGGACCGGCCAGAGATAGCCCGGGGCCGAGAGGTCCGGCCCAACAATGTGCGGGAAAATTCTGTGTACTTGTCTTTGTCCGGCCAAGCAAATTGCTCGGCATTCTTGTGCAGGACATGCCCGGTCCGAGAATGTCCGGCCCAACAATGTGAGGGAAAATTCTGTGTACTTGTCTTTGCCCGGCATAGCAAATTTGCACGCACATTGTTGGGCCGGACCTCTCGGCCCCGGGCTATCTCTGGCCGGTCCTTGTTGGACATGAACGTTTTGGCCTGTTCAAGGCCATTCGACCGAAACGAAAGTGTCGCTGTCAAAATCTGTGCTAACTCCCCTGTATAGCTTCTGTACTTAAATTAGACAAAGTCTTCCTCACTTAGCCGAAGATTTTTTGAGGCTATACCTAACGAGTGGCCAGCTCTGTTGAGGTATGTATGGAAAAGCGTCTTTGTACGGTTTGTCGGATATTGTACATAGATATTTTATTATAAAAACCCATTGGTACATGGTCGGATGTGGGGATCAAACCCGCGACTTCTCAGTTGTGAGCCGACATTTTACCCACTCGACCACCGACGCCCCTACATAAGTAATAGTAGGTAGTACTTGTTACTTCCATAAAAAAAAATCCGCAGGTATATTATGGAATGCTAGTTCCAAGTTTCCAACCCAGATTTACTTGTGTATTTAGCCTATTCAGTCGTTTTCTTCCCGTTACTTACAAATGTTACTATACAGTTGTAACAGAAATCGTAGGACAAATTAATAAATTAATAAATACCGGTGGAAAAGGACATGTACTATTAAGCGCCCTAGAAGCCGGAATACCAAAGATAACATTCCTTGTAAAAAACCCACATCCTTTGTTATGCATCTCAACAAAACTCCGTCTATATTCATTGCTCAGAAATTCGTAGATATAGAAATTGAACTGAAATTATAAATATACATAAGTAAACATACAAATTAGTGGTCTTAAATTGTAATATTAATACAGAAATGACATATCGATATCTGGCTTTCTACGGGACAAATAAAAGTTTAAATAAAAATAAATGTTCACTTCATCCAGCTACCGTTTCGTATAGGAAGGTAGGTAAACAGCTATCAAATCAAGTTATCTCGCCCGCGATATCTTTTAACATTTTTATTATATTTATATATACCAATTATGTACCAATGGTTTTTTTAATTAAAAACGTAGGTATGTACATAATCCGACAAAACCACACTTTTCCATCTTAAATATATCTCAACAGAACTAGCCACTCGTTAGGTATAGCCTCAAAATACCATCGGCTAAACGAGGGAGACTTGGTCTTCCGTTGGGTACACTGGAACTGTAAAACGGTTTCGGGAGCTGTAAAGCAACCCGTAAAGAAAAAAAAACATTTTTTTAGGAATAAGAAACTTGTTTTTAACTTATCAGTTATTTGTGCAGTTTGGTTTTATTTTATTTTCTTAATAACTTAGGTACTTTTATTATAATTATAGAGAATACGCTTTCAAAAATACGCTTTATATCACAAATTCTACGTAAACCGCTTTTTCACTTCATTTATCTTACTTTTTAAGCTTACCTCAAAAGTATCGTCAAATGCTACAGTAGATTGGACGTGTATATCCACATAGTATATTTCGACGTCCATAGCGTTTAGTAGATATGTTGGCAAACACCAATACTTTATTGTCGATATAAGTCACATTTGGGTGTTCTGTTATCACGTAATTGGTCTGAAATTCAAAGTAAATAAGTACGGTTTTTTAACATTAAGACGATACATTCATACGATACTCTAGCGCTACCCTAGCACTACGTGATCGATTGGTCTCTCCGCTGAATCTCTCTCTGTCGCATTGAATAGAAACAAAAGAGAAGAGGCTTGAGAAAGGTGCTTGGAACAAATGTCCTAAGTGACAAATCAAAAATAATTTATTTAAATTAAAGGAGTAGCTTTATTGAAAATCTAAATTAACATCTTACTTTAGTAATAGATGATACAAATTTGTACTTAATTTAATAAACAATACTTCATGAACTACTGAGAAATTTGGAATGAAGACTATTTTCAGAGTTTCTTAAAACCTGTTATATGATTAACAGATTAATATGAAATATGATTAATTATAACATCTAATTTTTTCTGTATTTGTAAGAGCTTTAGGTTTCACTCAAAACGATTTGAAAAATATGATTTAATATGAAGGTAGCCTCTTAGGTTCTGGTGACTGGCAAATTCACGAACAAAATTCCCGATCCTTTGAATGGCTTGCATGGGGACATAGGTCCAACACGTAGAGGCCCTGTTGTGGCTAGCAACCGTCGGGACCTATCTCTGAATGCATCAGAGACATTGCGCTCACAGATAGGCCTCGTCAGATGCCTGGAATATTGCAAAGATAAAATTAAATTTAAATTTGGCTATTGTTTTTGGTGTTAAATGGATTGGTTTATCAAGTCTATTGGTTGAGAATTTAAATTTGCCAGGATGTGGCATTGGGTTTACTAAATTTAATTATTGTTATTGTTTTGTAAATTAGGTATTTTTTATTAAATTTAAATATACCTATCTATATATTGAAATAATGGCCAGAGAAGCAAAATCTACCAACTGAGTTTTGAAAGCAATCTCTAGTAGCTTACTCTCGACAGTCTTGACTTCAATGTCAAAGGAGACGGGGACTTTTGGATAGCTTTTTGAGCCGGTGAAGTGATACAAGGGAACGCTATATCTCGGGGTCTGCTTTAGGCTCTTTCTCCGAAAGGGACGATGGAGGGCCAGCAGTGGGTCGCTACAGTAAATACTAAATGCCACAGAAAATATTATATATATTACAGCCAATTCAAGTCATCTGTTTGGAAGTATGATAATACATAACCTCAATTTAATTTTATTCTTTATCTCAGTTCCTAGATTTACAAATTTCTCTGAATTATCAGTAGGTAATTATTGTATATTATGCTCGCTTTACAAATTTTAATAGACTACTTTCATCTTGTTATGTCTTCTTTTTCACCTGGACCCAAGAATGTATGAATGGGTATCGGTTTATGAACATAATTTGTGTAATTTGAAATAGTGACTGATGTTCAATATGTAGCTTGATTAAGGGTCCTATATTGGGAATTTTTCTGGGATAAACTATTCCCAATTTCTCTGTAAATAATCCACCTGTGTCACTGTAATTTAGCATATAGTTACTTATTGAATATATCTAAGTGAAATAGCTCTTATTTTTTCAATGGGTTTTATTGAATAGGAAATATGAGTAGTTTAACTTTGCCCCTGCTGTCTCTTTCATAATCTATCACAAAACTCTAAATTTTTTTAAAAGCGCTTTTATACCATTACCCTTCAATTATACCTATATGTCGAAGTTTTTGGTAGATTATTGAAAATTTAAAATAATAATTATTTTATTATTTTTGCCAAATTAAAAAATCATAAAATTTTTTTTTTCAATTTTCAATAAGCTACAAAAAAAAAGCGATATATATAATTGAAGAATAATGATATAAGAGCGCTTTAAAAAAAATTTAGAATTTTGTGATAGATTATGAAAGAGACAGAAGGGTCAAAATAATCCTTTATTCTACCACCCATATTTCCTATTAAATAAAACCAATTGAAAAAATAACGACTATTTCACTTAGATATATTGAATAAGTAACTATATGCTGAATTACAGTGACACAGGTGGAGTATTTACAGAGAAATTGGCAATAGTAATATCTCCATACAAATTCCCAGTATAGGACCCTTAACCCCCTTATTACTACATAGTATTTAAAAATTAAAAATATCATAAAATAATTTTTATTTTGAATTTTTATTGAACTACCAAAATACGTAAGACGTTTAATTGAAGGGTAATGGTTAAACAGCGCTTTAATAGTACATTGTGATACAACGGTGGTAAGTAGGATATTACAAACGAGTTGACTTTACTTGAACACCCGTGTATCATACGACGTTTTTCAATACATTTGTGAGAAAAATAGGTAAATAAAACAAGGATTGTATTGGTACGCAATACGCATGCGTAAAAATGACGTAAAATTTGTTTTAATTGTTACAAAATTAAGAGGCAAAGAAAGTGAACGTTCAGCTTTTACGATATTTTTGATAAATAAACGATTTAACATTTAAAATTTGCAGTATTTAATATACAATTTACAATAATTACAATAATGTTGATAATTTATTGTCAACATAAGTCGACATAACTTTCAACTTTCATGTTAAACACTTCTTGCTAGCAAACCTTTACATTAAACTTGTAAAAATTAAAAAAAAATTGTAATGTTATCGCCCTAGGGCGTAATAATGAACTTACGAGCCATGTAATAGTATTGAAAAAAAAAAAGAGAAAACAGGGCCAAATAATCCTTTATTTTACCATCCATATTGCCTATTAAATAAAACCAATAAAAAAATAACTATTTTTTCACTTAGATATAAGTATTGAATAAGTAACTATATGCTAATTACAGTGACACAGGTGGATTATTTACAGAGAAATTGGGAATAATAATATCCCCATACAAATTATGGATATAATTTTTTTTTATTTTAGTCACATCATTCGTTATTACAAAACGCCGTCCAAATGGAAAAAAAAATTTTTTTCAAATACGACTAGTAGTTCCAGAGATTAGCGAGTTCAAACAAAAAAATTCTTCAGCTTTATTATTAGTAGTAGTAGTATAGATATTTAGGACAATAATATTTACCGTACTGTATAAATTCAATATACTGAAAATAATAATTATTATAAATATATTCATTGTTCACTTTTGAATTATTTAATTTCATGGCACGAGTTGACACAACGTGATAAACATTGTTATTTAAATTTAATTTGTAAAAATAGAGATATTATATGATTAAAAATAACAAAAGATTAATGACCCATGAAACATTATAATATAAGTAGGTACCTAGAATAGGTTATTATTAAAATAACTTGTGCCAGGTTCTGGTATCTAATATCGGATTTCCGCTCATATCACTCATTTTAGTTTATCAATCGAAAAAATGTTTAATTAGCATTCCATTTTGTCTGTGAAATATCTATATATTAGGGGCATGGACGTAAAAAAGTAGAGGACGGATCGCCGCTAAGACAAAAGTGAAGCACCAAGCGTGCATGTGTGCTACCGATTTTATTTATCTCTAATACATCTTTAAATTGTAGAATAAGCGGTAAATTATTAACTTGAGATTTTTTATGAGTAATGGAGTTGTTTTTGCATAATTTTACTACACAAGACGGCATTGTTTTTTATTTTCTTAATGGCGGCTGATTAGCATAACCGAATGAGACATGTGCGTGAGGCTCGTATTTACAATGAAACTGGCATAACTTGGTTGCTTCACTTTTGTCTTAGCGGCGATCCGTCCTCTCCTTTTTTACGTCCATGATTAGGAGTATAAAATTTAAACATTTTTTTTTCAAATATATTTATTATATAGATTTTAACCCTCATCTATACCTATATATAAAATTCTCGTGTTACAGTGTTTGTAACCAAACTCTTTCGAAACGGCTTGACCGATTTGTATGATTTATTTGTGTATATTTGGTAGGTCTGAGATTTTTCACCCTCCTACCCCCACCCCTCATTTTTTAATCGCGTTTTAGGATTTTTGTATGAACAATATCCAAAGTTAGTGGTAGTGGTAGGGGTAAGGGTAGTGCAGGCAAGCCAACGTTTGGGCAGGACAACGTCTGCCGGATCCACTAGTTATCTATACATTTCTGCCATCTTATTGAAAGATTATTTAAACCTTTGCGAAACAACTCTAGGGACCTACAATCCTACATGCAACAGACTGTGTGAAGGCATTTTGTACTGCTTCCTGGGAAGAGATTTTTTTACCATGCAGGAAATTGTCCAAATCGCGAAAAAAATGGTAGTCGGTTGGGGCCAGGTCCGGCGAATACGAAGGATGGACAGGTCCTCTAGTCGAGCAGTGTGAGGTCTTGCATTACCATGGAGAAACAATGGTGAAGATCGATTGCTATTTCGCTGCAAGTTTCAACATCACTGTAGTTCTACACAGTAGATATCTGCCGTTATTGCTTGACCAGATCTGAGGAAGCTGTAGTGAGTTATTGAATTTCCTTAATCGTTATTTACCTTAGTGGCTTCTCAGAAACTACTAAGTCTAAAATGTTTAAAAATCATTGGGGATATTCTTACATTTTACTTACAGGAATGCCGAATCCTGTCTTAAAGTTCTGACGAAAAAATGTTACGGTCCCTCAATGAGCGAGTACTTGCAACTTGGCCAATTATTTTTCCACACATTTATTTCCTACATCATTCTGTTATATCTCTAACGGATTATACAGCATACGTCATGCAAATGTGCTGGACCTAACTTTTTCTTCGAATTGATTCACTAAAACTGTTATTACTCAGCTGAAATCAGATCAGATCAGAAACAGATCCTTGTTTAATACTGGTAAACCTTCATCATAAATCAACCTATCTAATAGTGGAAACCGCATGAAAATCGTTCAGTAGTTTTTGCCTGAAAAACACACACACAGACAGACAGATGTAGTGATTAAGGTATACTTCCATATAATTTTATTCTGGCAGTTTATTTTAATAGCTAAGGGCTGAAACACATGTTTCTAACGATGAACTTTTGAGAAATTCAAAAGACGTAGCGAGCGTGCACGCATTAATTAAAATTAGTAAGATAATTAATTTTGGGGATTCTGCCCGTAATCTACGTACAGTAATTAAACGTTTACACTTTACGGTTTGGGAATTTTCAAATGTAAAAATAATTTAAGAATTGTATAATTAATATTATCATCAAGACTTGTATGTCTTGAGTCGTGGCTAGCGATATCTAGTATCGATTTTTTTATTATGTAACCTTTATACATATTTATAACCTTTGTGGATATTTTCGAACAAAATAAAATATAACCTATGTCACGTCACTCAGGGATCGCTTTCCTGCAATATGTGGGAGTGATTCCGTGAAAAGGGACGGAAGTGTGTAACAGGAAACCGGGGAAGCGCGCGCTATTTGATTTGACCAATGAGCGCGCGCGGATTTTCCGAGAGGTTGGTACTGTCAGCCAACAGTGTGTGCGTGTGTATGACGAGAAAGATAAAGGGAAATAGAGAAGGAGAACGCATCAGCTGTGCGTTTAACCTACAGTGTTGTGTATAAAGTGTTAATGTTTTCAGGATAATGTTAATGTTGCTTATTACCAAGCTGAGATGTCTCGTTTTTACAACTTGTTATTTCTAATAGTTTTTGTATAATATTGGAAGAGCATAATATGTCCGTTTTGTGTATTTTCGTAAGACCGTTTTCTTGTGAAATCGTTCTTACTGTCTGGTACGTAAATCTTGGCCTATCTTATCCTTATCCTTGGTTATTTTATCGATTCGTTTTGCAGTGTATAATATCGACAAAATAAGCCGCGCGGTTTACTGAGTTCATTTCGCTAACAAGCTTGTTCTTAAGTAACTCATGTAAGTTTTCT
The DNA here is from genome assembly GCA_963924495.1 of Nemapogon koenigi. Classification (NCBI taxonomy): domain Eukaryota; kingdom Metazoa; phylum Arthropoda; class Insecta; order Lepidoptera; family Tineidae; genus Nemapogon; species Nemapogon koenigi. The sequence continues at coordinate 1,305,562 of OZ004643.1, forward strand.
TCTCTCTTTAGTATTCTCAGTGCTGAGTTATCCTGCCAACCCATTAAAACTGATCAAAAGATTATAGGTATGAGCATTATCCCCATTTCTAATTAGGAGTTTACCAGAAATAATCCTTAATAGTTGTCGCCATATTTACACGGTATTATTTTGCAGCTTGTTCTGTGAGGATTAACGTAAGCTCCACTAATTGGACGGAGCCAGATTTTGGAATATGTCCACATGTGTGTTTTTATAGTCTTTTGTAGGAGGAAAATATTTTTTGTTTTTGTTTTTACACGTTTTATATTAGTTTCAGCTGTAACTAACTATGTATATTAACAAATCTTGGAAGTCGAATTTAACCAACTTCTAAAATTGTAGTATCGATTTGAAATAATACAATGAAATTCTTGCCCTAAAAGAAGGCATTAAATTTTGTATGGGCGAAATATTTTTTAAATTGATTTACTTATAAATATTCTGTAATAATAGTAGATTACTGACCCGAGCAGAAAGTGACATTGATGCACCGAGGGTTAGTTTAGAGTCCGGCTCTAAAAACACGAGTGCAACAATAAGTCACCTCAGCGAGGTTCGTAATCTGCTTTTCTTTCAACTACAACAAAAAAATTAGTAACTAATCAAAATTTTCTTTATTTAGAAAAAAATATTGATACATTCGAACAATTTTTCCGGACAAACAAAGCCACCAAAACGACAATTTTTTTTAATGGAAGGCAAAGGCAAAGACCGCCAAACAACCTATGTTTTTTCGTGTGTTAAATTCGCTCTGAAAATAATAATGAAATAAAAAGTCACACTTTTAGCGAGGTTAGCAACCTGCTTTTCCACATTTTCATCGCCAACGTCATGAAAAATTAATAAAAAAGAAATTATTCAATAAAGCAACATGCCCGCCACTTAAATATTATAATTACGTCTACCTTAAAAAGTACCTTGTAAGAAGACAGTCAATTGATTAGGAGTTACGTCTTTTGCCCGCCAGGTGGCAGAGAAAGTGGTGCGTTGGCCAGCAAATGAAATGGTCGCTTTGTTTTAACTGTGTAATATTTTAATTCTGTTTAATTGTTTAATTGTGTCCAAAGTGGAAATTAAAGACAGTAATTAGTAAAGACGTTAATTTTATTCAATCCATCATCGTCTCTTTACAAGTGGCAGCCCAACTAGTGGCCAATAAAAGTTTCGAACCAAAATAACGAATTTTTACGAACTCTTAAATTTTGTTTCTAAAATATATTCAGTTTTCAACAAGCATCTTGCTGGTTTTATGTGTGACTGTCTCAATCTTCGAGGTGTTAAGTGAAAGTGAAAATGCCAAGAAGAAAAAGTGCGCAAAGTAGCCACGAGGCGGACTTCGAGGTGGAGTCGCGCATGTCAGCGATGTTCGCGTCCTTTGCTAGGGCTCAAGCTGAGTCTAACAGAGAGTTAATATCAGCTATCCTAGCTTCCAAGGATTCCAACAGTGACAGCGGCGCTCCAAACCTGTCTCCGACATCACACATCGCACCGCCCTCCGCGCTTATGGGAAACTTCGCTAACTGTACAGCGCGTTTCAGCGGGAGAGCTCATCAAGATCCACGTGTCGTGGATGCTTTTATTGATACAATCATAGTATACAAAGAGTGTACAAATATAAGTGACGAGCATGCGCTCCGCGGCCTGCCAATATTACTAGAGGCAGATGCTGCTGTTTGGTACAAGGGAGTAAAGGGCTCCATTTCTTCGTGGACAGAGGCAATACAACGTTTGCGATCCATGTATGGTGCGCCGAAACCTCCCTACAAAATATTTCGTGGCGTGTTCAGTGCAGATCAAGGACACGAGCGCGCCGATATTTATATCAGCCGTCAACGCGCGGAACTCGCGAGTCTACCGTATGTTCTTGATGAACGAATTATATTAGACCTTCTTTACGGCTTGCTAAACATCAATATTCGAAAGCGAATACCTCGAGACCTGGTTAATAGTGTCGACGAGCTCATCGAGCGCGCCAGACAGGTGGAGGACGAGTTCGACGAAGCAGCGTCGGTGCCTGTTCAGGGACAACGGGAGCTTCGTGCCGGCCGGCATGAGCCGCGCTCTACGGCGGCGCCTGCGCCGAGCACCTCACTCCGGTCACCTGTGTTTCACGGGTCAACGACTGCTCGTAACTCGGTCGAGACTCCGCTTCGGTCTTCGACGTGTGAAGTTCCTCGGGCGACACAGTGTAACCAAGTAATTCAACCTCTTCAAGGTAACAAAAGTTATTGTGTTTATTGTCGTAAAAGTGGTCACGCTCGCTCTGAGTGTCCGCGACTTAAAATTAAAAGTGATAGTGAAATCAAGTGTTATGGTTGTGGTGCTAAGGGCATCATTCGTTCTAAGTGTGCTAATTGTAATGCTGGGGACAGTAAACCTAAAGACACTAGTCATACATTTTATTCTTGTAATTTTCATTCTTTGGACAAGTCTTTGAGCGATGATACCTACCCATTTACAGATCTTAGTCATGAACCTAATGTTATAAAGCGTAGTAACGATCGTAGTTGTACATGTTGTAACAATATGTCTGTAAATCGTAGCAATCGTAGCCCAAAGAAGAGTTCGTTTTCGTTTAATACAAATTTGTCAAAGATTAAGCAAGGTCATCTGTCAAAGATCACCGAGTTGTGTACTAACACTTTTGTACCTAAGGGGAGCTCGCCTCTCAGAGGCAAGACGCCTATTCAAAATTGTAACAAGCTACCATTAATGAAGGTTGCCTTTGCGTCTGACTCCAACAGTAACGGCACCAGTAACCGACCTATTCTCAATGTCGAGATTAATGGGGTTCGTGGTACCGGTTTAGTGGACACAGCGGCCAAACGATGTATAGCTGGTTATAGTTTGTATACGTTGCTACGCGATCAAGGTCACCCGTTTCGTAAAAGTAATTTTCGTGTAAAATTTGCAGACGGGATTGTGCGCGATATGAATGTCAAACTTGTTGACGTCGACGTTAAACTTGAGGGTAAGGTTGTACCAACTACCTTCATTGTTTTACCTAACGCCGTAAATAATGAAACACTTTTTGGTATCGATTTTTTATGTAGTGCTCGTATTGTACTTAACTTACACGCGAACTCATGGTTTATGACTGATCACCCGCAGGCTGTGTATCCTTTGCAAGGCGAGAAGTCAAGCGTCAAGGTGAGTTGTGCAGCTGCAGACGTGATTCGACCTGATGAGGGGGCGATGCTGTCGTCAATGGAGAGAACTGCGTTGTCAACCTTAGTTCACGAGTACGAGGACATCTTTGGTGAAGGGGGAGGAGCGACACCTTTCGCCGAGCATACCATCGATACAGGTAACCATTTTCCTAAGACTACTAAAGACGAGACCCGTCGTGTGGGGGAAGACTATTCACCTGGTGATCTAATCCTTCTACGTAGCCATGTTTTGAGTAATGCCGCTAAGGGTATAACCTCGAAATTCGTCCCAAGAAGAGATGGGCCCTACTGCATAAAAATGAAGGTGAGTCCCACAACTTACTTAATTTCGCATCGTGAAGCTCCTGATGAATCGATCGGTAAGTATCACGTGTCCGATCTTACTCGCTACCATGCACGTGAGTGTGAGGGTGATCAGTCCAAGCCACGACCCGTCAACCCAAAACGGAAACGCGGTCGACCTCTTAAACTATTAGATTATGTTTAAGTTCCTTGTTCTAATTGTTTTTTGTTATTGTTAATTGTTCTTACTCACTTTCTCTTTGTGTAACTTTTGTGTTTGTTTGACCAAACTGGTGGTCCTATATTTGGTCAAAAGGGGGAGTATGTAAGAAGACAGTCAATTGATTAGGAGTTACGTCTTTTGCCCGCCAGGTGGCAGAGAAAGTGGTGCGTTGGCCAGCAAATGAAATGGTCGCTTTGTTTTAACTGTGTAATATTTTAATTCTGTTTAATTGTTTAATTGTGTCCAAAGTGGAAATTAAAGACAGTAATTAGTAAAGACGTTAATTTTATTCAATCCATCATCGTCTCTTTACAACCTTTATAATAAGTGCCTACAGAAAAAGAACCTAATTTAAAAACAAAACCCAGAGCGGGATGTTATGGATTTTAATACAACATTACTACATTATGTACAGTAAAGTAGCGCCTACTGATCGCTATATTGTCAAGTAATGAGTATGAATATGAATTGCGTAGTTGGTTGAAAATACATTTTCAGCATTTTCCAAAATTAAAAAAGCGGGTAGGTACCTATCAATGTTTGTATGGTAAATAATACTTTTCTGGTCAAAACTTGAAACTAATGAAAAACTTCGTTATTAAATATTCAACCCTTAAGCGTAGAAAGGGGGTGGCAAAGCTTTGAAAATCCAAACTAATATTGTAAATGTTTGGAAAACTACAAATTTGTGCCGTTTGGTATAGAAACTCTAGGTCCATGGGGTTCAATTGCCAACAATTTTATTAAAGATGTATCCCCTCGACCGATCATCTCTTTTGGTGACAAGAGGGCTGGCTCCTTCCTCGCTCAACCAATCAGCATCGCGATTCAGCGGGAAAATGCAGCCAGTATTCTTGCCACTATTCCACGCGGACCTGGTTTATTTAGTTATTTTTAATCTTTAGATTTGATTTAAGGTTTTTTTTTACTATTTAGATTTTCGAAAATAAAAACTTGGGTATTTAAGAGGATCGTGTAGCTCAGAGTACGCAGCGAAATAGGTATTTAGAAAATCATATTCTGTCTCAAGCGCGCTCTTCCCACGGGCATCAGTGCGACAGAGAGTACTGCAGCTCGTGCGTGTTCGTAGGTATGTTCTTCGTTGAAAATTGCGTTTTGGGCGAAAACGATTTACACCTACTAAACTATAACGAAACCTTATTTTTTTGAAATTTTGCTTTGTTTCGGTTTATTACCGGCAAGTTATGAACCAAAAAAAAAAACGAGATTTCAGGGGCTTATAAGTTTTGAACTATTACGAATTTTGAAAAAAGGAAAAAATATGTACGTAGTTTTTCATTATGTCAGTAACATATTACAAACTGTAAGAAGACAGTCAATTGATTAGGAGTTACGTCTTTTGCCCGCCAGGTGGCAGAAAAAAGAGGTGCGTTGGCCAGCAAATGAAATGGTCGCTTTGTTTTAACTGTGTAATATTTTAATTCTGTTTAATTGTTTAATTGTGTCCAAAGTGGAAATTAAAGACAGTAATTAGTAAAGACGTTAATTTTATTCAATCCATCATCGTCTCTTTACAAGTGGCAGCCCAACTAGTGGCCAATAAAAGTTTCGAACCAAAATAACGAATTTTTACGAACTCTTAAATTTTGTTTCTAAAATATATTCAGTTTTCAACAAGCATCTTGCTGGTTTTATGTGTGACTGTCTCAATCTTCGAGGTGTTAAGTGAAAGTGAAAATGCCAAGAAGAAAAAGTGCGCAAAGTAGCCACGAGGCGGACTTCGAGGTGGAGTCGCGCATGTCAGCGATGTTCGCGTCCTTTGCTAGGGCTCAAGCTGAGTCTAACAGAGAGTTAATATCAGCTATCCTAGCTTCCAAGGATTCCAACAGTGACAGCGGCGCTCCAAGCCTGTCTCCGACATCACACATCGCACCGCCCTCCGCGCTTATGGGAAACTTCGCTAACTGTACAGCGCGTTTCAGCGGGAGAGCTCATCAAGATCCACGTGTCGTGGATGCTTTTATTGATACAATCATAGTATACAAAGAGTGTACAAATATAAGTGACGAGCATGCGCTCCGCGGCCTGCCAATATTACTAGAGGCAGATGCTGCTGTTTGGTACAAGGGAGTAAAGGGCTCCATTTCTTCGTGGACAGAGGCAATACAACGTTTGCGATCCATGTATGGTGCGCCGAAACCTCCCTACAAAATATTTCGTGGCGTGTTCAGTGCAGATCAAGGACACGAGCGCGCCGATATTTATATCAGCCGTCAACGCGCGGAACTCGCGAGTCTACCGTATGTTCTTGATGAACGAATTATATTAGACCTTCTTTACGGCTTGCTAAACATCAATATTCGAAAGCGAATACCTCGAGACCTGGTTAATAGTGTCGACGAGCTCATCGAGCGCGCCAGACAGGTGGAGGACGAGTTCGACGAAGCAGCGTCGGTGCCTGTTCAGGGACAACGGGAGCTTCGTGCCGGCCGGCATGAGCCGCGCTCTACGGCGGCGCCTGCGCCGAGCACCTCACTCCGGTCACCTGTGTTTCACGGGTCAACGACTGCTCGTAACTCGGTCGAGACTCCGCTTCGGTCTTCGACGTGTGAAGTTCCTCGGGCGACACAGTGTAACCAAGTAATTCAACCTCTTCAAGGTAACAAAAGTTATTGTGTTTATTGTCGTAAAAGTGGTCACGCTCGCTCTGAGTGTCCGCGACTTAAAATTAAAAGTGATAGTGAAATCAAGTGTTATGGTTGTGGTGCTAAGGGCATCATTCGTTCTAAGTGTGCTAATTGTAATGCTGGGGACAGTAAGCCTAAAGACACTAGTCATACATTTTATTCTTGTAATTTTCATTCTTTGGACAAGTCTTTGAGCGATGATACCTACCCATGTACAGATCTTAGTCATGAACCTAATGTTATAAATCGTAGTAACGATCGTAGTTGTACATGTTGTAACAATATGTCTGTAAATCGTAGCAATCGTAGCCCAAAGAAGAGTCCGTTTTCGTTTAATACAAATTTGTCAAAGATTAAGCAAGGTCATCTGTCAAAGATTACCGAGTTGTGTACTAACACTTTTGTACCTAATGGGAGTTTGCCTCTCAGAGGCAAGTCGCCTATTCAAAATTGTAACAAGCTACCATTAATGAAGGTTGCCTTTGCGTCTGACTCCAACAGTAACGGCACCAGTAACCGACCTATTCTCAATGTCGAGATTAATGGGGTTCGTGGTACCGGTTTAGTGGACACAGCGGCCAAACGATGTATAGCTGGTTATAGTTTGTATACGTTGCTACGCGATCAAGGTCACCCGTTTCGTAAAAGTAATTTTCGTGTAAAATTTGCAGACGGGATTGTGCGCGATATGAATGTCAAACTTGTTGACGTCGACGTTAAACTTGAGGGTAAGGTTGTACCAACTACCTTCATAGTTTTACCTAACGCCGTAAATAATGAAACACTTTTTGGTATCGATTTTTTATGTAGTGCTCGTATTGTTCTTAACTTACACGCGAACTCATGGTTTATGACTGATCACCCGCAGGCTGTGTATCCTTTGCAAGGCGAGAAGTCAAGCGTCAAGGTGAGTTGTGCAGCTGCAGACGTGATTCGACCTGATGAGGGGGCGATGCTGTCGTCAATGGAGCGAACTGCATTGTCAACCTTAGTTCACGAGTACGAGGACATCTTTGGTGAAGGGGGAGGAGCGACACCTTTCGCCGAGCATACCATCGATACAGGTAACCATTTTCCTAAGACTACTAAAGACGAGACCCGTCGTGTGGGGGAAGACTATTCACCTGGTGACCTAATCCTTCTACGTAGCCATGTTTTGAGTAATGCCAGTAAGGGTATAACCTCGAAACTCGTCCCAAGAAGAGATGGGCCCTACTGTATAAAAATGAAGGTGAGTCCCACCACTTACTTAATTTCGCATCGTGAAGCTCCTGATGAATCGATCGGTAAGTATCACGTGTCCGATCTTACTCGCTACCATGCACGTGAGTGTGAGGGTGATCAGTCCAAGCCACGACCCGTCAACCCAAAACGGAAACGCGGTCGACCTCTTAAACTATTAGATTATGTTTAAGTTCCTTGTTCTAATTGTTTTTTGTTATTGTTAATTGTTCTTACTCACTTTCTCTTTGTGTAACTTTTGTGTTTGTTTGACCAAACTGGTGGTCCTATATTTGGTCAAAAGGGGGAGTATGTAAGAAGACAGTCAATTGATTAGGAGTTACGTCTTTTGCCCGCCAGGTGGCAGAAAAAAGAGGTGCGTTGGCCAGCAAATGAAATGGTCGCTTTGTTTTAACTGTGTAATATTTTAATTCTGTTTAATTGTTTAATTGTGTCCAAAGTGGAAATTAAAGACAGTAATTAGTAAAGACGTTAATTTTATTCAATCCATCATCGTCTCTTTACAAAACCAATATTTAGGGGTAGTAAAACGTTTTCTCCGTTTGTATGGACATGGACGCGGTACACTACACTCTTAAATGTGAAAGTGTGTCTGTTCGAGCTCAGGTGTTCTGGTACTCCGGGTGATGTGGTACAAATAAGAAGAGTGGACTGTATGATATTATATATTGGTTTATTTAGCACTATAATTGATCGGCGACGGCGAGAAGAGTGTGTGTGTCGCGCCGCCGGAGCTGCCGTGTTGGTCCCCTGCGCCCGCGCCCCGCACCTCACTCCGTCGTCCTCCTGCCCCCCGCGACTGGTGAATATAGGATTCACCAGTGTCCATTTTGTTTGTCCTTCGTTCACACCATAACAGAGCAACGGATCGACATGACTTTTTTGCACAGCGATAACTAGAAAGCCTAAAGGTGGCCACACATTCGTCCAATCCCCGGCGCGTCGCCGTATGGTCCACAGAAACCGACCACAGACTCGTCCAATTCTTGTAACGAACGGTCCGCCTAGATCACCCGGTGGCTAGAATGGGAAATTTTCGATGAGATGCCGGACCAATGTGTGCCCTAAAAGAGTGACAAAGGCTAACTTTTTACCGGAAATTCTTCAGGACAAATTTTAATGTTGCATTTCAGAATTTTCCAAGTGCGATGCCGCGTGGAGTATATAATTAATAGATATAACTATTAACATAGAACAAACATCATAATTACATGAATAACTTAATTAATTCTAAGTACTTAGTTTAAGCATACGTCGGCAAGATGCGAAGTAAATTACTCCGTGTTTGTTCAGCAAACAATGCGAGTATATTGTGTGCTCTAAGTTAAATAATAACTACACTGTAAATATGTTGAAATATACTGATTTATGGTGAATTTAGAAATAACATCACGCTGTATACTTTGCAGGGTGGCCAGATTCACTTTATTGAAACTAAATCCACTTACATGGGCGAGTGGATAAGACGATTCCTACATCCGACCATGTACCAACGGGTTTTTTATAATGAAATATCTATGTAAATTATACGACAAACCGTACGAAGAGGCTTTTCCATCTATCTACCTCAACAGAGCTGGCCACTCGTTAGGTATAACCTCAAAAAAACATTGGCTAATTGAGGAAGACTTTGTCAAAAACGGATTTTGTTGCGGTTTTTACTATAAAGGCCGATTCAGACGTTACTAGTGTTTAGTAGAGTGCGTAAGTGGCACTCGAATGCCAGTGCATTAAGGTTTCCAGTAGATTGCCATTAATTTCATCATTAAGGATGGATAACAACAACGTTTTGTAGGCCAAAACACACATGCGTCTCCTTGTCTACTTGTGCAATCTACTAAAACTGACCGTTTAGACTACAGCGAGTAGCGAGACGGGAACACACGGGGGCTTGAGCGGGCGCTTTTTTAACCGACTTTCAAAAAAAGAAGGAGAAGGTTCTCAATTCGGACCGTTTTTTTTTTATTTTTTTATATGTATGTATGTACATCGATAACTCCGCCAGTTGTGAACCGATTTTGATGGTTTCTTTTTTAATCGACAGATAATTCTTTCGGATTGGTCCCATTTTTATCTCATAAAAATTGGTTCATTAGTTTTTCAGAAATTTTGAAAAAACTGTCTTTATAAGTGCATTTTTCTTGATATCTCGATAAAATATGTACCGATTTGGACAACTTACTTTTTTTAAGACGTAATAATTTCTCGACATTATCTCACAGACATATGACGAAATTCGGTTCAGTAGTTTTTCAGAAATTCAGTAATTAATTTCTGTTTACGGCTGAAAATTATGTATCAGAAAAAGCCTTAGCAACGGTTGCTATTGACACGAAGTTGTCAATTTTCATGACGATGGTCCGATGGTCTAGCGTTTAATGTAATGGGGTGCAGTGCAGCATGCACAAGCACATCGTTCAAATCACATCCACAGCGGTATTTTTTTTAATTTTCCGTCAATGTTTTTTTAGTTGCGTTATTATTTGTCTCTCAAGGCAGCAAAATCACTCAAAAGGGTAAAATAAACCTTTTAAAAAAAAGTGCACCGACTTCTTTGCACTGAAAAGTAAGAAATAATAAATATTTCGTCGTAGAATTTGAAGACGGTTGGTGCCAAATTATAAACAGCTTAATTCTCAAATTCACTAATCTAGACAATTCATTAGGAACCTACGATCATCAGTACAAACATAGATAATATTGAACAGATCTTTATCTTCTTAGATGTTTATTACTTTGTATCCTAATTTGGCACCAACCGTCTTCAAATTCTACGACGAAATATTTATTATTTCTTATTTTTCAATGCAAAATTTTTGAAGTCGGTACACTTTTTTTTAAAAGCTTTATTTATATTCATCATACCTTCCATACATGCTCGGCGATTGTGTGTAGTACTACTTTTAATATTTCCATCGATTGATAATTTTTTTATATCTAGAATAACACCTAGCCAGCATTTACTTTCACTACAGCCATATAAACCTTTTTAGTCAATCTTTCATTCTTTCAACGTGTCCAAATCAGCGTAAACTACTTTTCTTATTTTTAGTCGCAACATCACCTTTTACTCCGCATTCTTCTCTAATGACATCGTTCTGGATGCGGTCAATACGCTTTATATATAAAGACCGCATTTCCATTGCATTTATTTTACTTTCCATGCTTCTTATTCCATACCCAAGTCTCGTTTCCATAAGTACTTACTGGTTGATGGAACTAAAACTAAAACAGCATTATGTATATGTGGTAGGTATTCTAATTGTTGTATACCCATATTGTGCGGCTATTTTAAAAATATACATTAGTTCAATATTCCTTATACCAAAGACAACATTTTAAAGATAGCCACTCCTACCTGTAAGTTAGAAACATTGACGTTTATAGCCGCTTTATAGCTGAGTCGCTGTTTATCGCTCGTTTACGATCAACAGAATTACTCAAGGCGAGATTGCACGCAAAATTTAGCAGGATATTAAAAATAACTGAAACAAAGACTTTGAAATATAAATTTTCGCATATATCCTGTGAAAAAAACGTACGTGACAGACGGACGAACGGACACCAGGGTTATTTGCCGGCCACAGGGTATCCAGTGGAAGACTTTGTCTTCCTCATTTAGCCAATGATTTTTTGAGGTTATACTTAACGAGTGGCCAGCTCTGTTGAGGTAGATATATAGATGGAAAAGCCTCTTTGTACGGTATGTCAGATAATGTAGGTACATAGATTTTTTATTATAAAAAAATAGCCATTGGTACATGGTTGGATGTAGGAATCGAACCCGCGACTTCTACAGAACCTTCTTTGGCTTATTATAATTAAGAACGAAATATATATACCTAACAATAAATAAATAATAATTTATTGTTAATGTTAGAAATAGTTACAGTAGAAACAGTTAGAAAAGTTGTTAGAGAGATAAAAAATAATCGATTAAATAACCAAGGATAAGATAAGATAGGCCAAATTTCACGTACCAGAAACATGAGAAAGAACGATTTCACAAAAAATCTAACTTAATAATAGCAAGTTGTAGTTAATGTTTTCATATAGTATGTGAAATTATCTATAGGATAAATACGAGAAAATAATACATTAGTAAATATATTAAGAGAACTTGAGTCGCAAAATGAAGCATGTAATTTGTATAGGAACCGCCCATCTGTATTTTTAAAAAGAACAAGCGTAACGCGTAACGAAATTTTTTCTCTACCATGCCTAAAGAAATACTTCTAGAAATAGTTTCTGCTTACCCAGCTTGAAGGTATGTATCTAAGTACCTACAAGTCCATCTTACTCCAGGAATAGTTTTGAACAATCGCCGTATGAAAGGATTCGGTCCCGAAGGATTTCGACTTTTCGAGAGTCTCACTATTCTCTTTGGCACGTCTGAAAACTTGTGAAAAGTGCTGAAGTTTGCGCAACTTGTAAGCTAGAAACACTACAAATGCAGTCCCAGTTTTAAGTTCTAAGTGTTGCAGCGTGTGTGTTCAAGTAAAGTATTATATTGAAACGAGGCAATTTATTTATATCGTAAAAAATAATTTCCGAAGATTGCTTAAGGCTTTAACATCTGTTAATAACCTTGACGATTTGACCTTTATATTTTGTATAGAAAACCTTCAGGATTATATTAGGGCAATGGAGCCGGTACGCTAAATTTAGGTGAAAAAAATTATAAACGAGTAAATTGCGGACTAAAAACAAAATTCTCAATTAAGAATATGTAAGAAGACAGTCAATTGATTAGTAGTTACGTCTTTTGCCCGCCAGGTGGCAGAAAGAGTGGTGCGTTGGCCAGCAAATGAAATGGTCGCTTTGTTTTAACTGTGTAATATTTTAATTCTGTTTAATTGTTTAATTGTGTCCAAAGTGGAAATTAAAGACAGTAATTAGTAAAGACGTTAATTTTATTCAATCCATCATCGTCTCTTTACAAGTGGCAGCCCAACTAGTGGCCAATAAAAGTTTCGAACCAAAATAACGAATTTTTACGAACTCTTAAATTTTGTTTCTAAAATATATTCAGTTTTCAACAAGCATCTTGCTGGTTTTATGTGTGACTGTCTCAATCTTCGAGGTGTTAAGTGAAAGTGAAAATGCCAAGAAGAAAAAGTGCGCAAAGTAGCCACGAGGCGGACTTCGAGGTGGAGTCGCGCATGTCAGCGATGTTCGCGTCCTTTGCTAGGGCTCAAGCTGAGTCTAACAGAGAGTTAATATCAGCTATCCTAGCTTCCAAGGATTCCAACAGTGACAGCGGCGCTCCAAGCCTGTCTCCGACATCACACATCGCACCGCCCTCCGCGCTTATGGGAAACTTCGCTAACTGTACAGCGCGTTTCAGCGGGAGAGCTCATCAAGATCCACGTGTCGTGGATGCTTTTATTGATACAATCATAGTATACAAAGAGTGTACAAATATAAGTGACGAGCATGCGCTCCGCGGCCTGCCAATATTACTAGAGGCAGATGCTGCTGTTTGGTACAAGGGAGTAAAGGGCTCCATTTCTTCGTGGACAGAGGCAATACAACGTTTGCGATCCATGTATGGTGCGCCGAAACCTCCCTACAAAATATTTCGTGGCGTGTTCAGTGCAGATCAAGGACACGAGCGCGCCGATATTTATATCAGCCGTCAACGCGCGGAACTCGCGAGTCTACCGTATGTTCTTGATGAACGAATTATATTAGACCTTCTTTACGGCTTGCTAAACATCAATATTCGAAAGCGAATACCTCGAGACCTGGTTAATAGTGTCGACGAGCTCATCGAGCGCGCCAGACAGGTGGAGGACGAGTTCGACGAAGCAGCGTCGGTGCCTGTTCAGGGACAACGGGAGCTTCGTGCCGGCCGGCATGAGCCGCGCTCTACGGCGGCGCCTGCGCCGAGCACCTCACTCCGGTCACCTGTGTTTCACGGGTCAACGACTGCTCGTAACTCGGTCGAGACTCCGCTTCGGTCTTCGACGTGTGAAGTTCCTCGGGCGACACAGTGTAACCAAGTAATTCAACCTCTTCAAGGTAACAAAAGTTATTGTTTTTATTGTCGTAAAAGTGGTCACGCTCGCTCTGAGTGTCCGCGACTTAAAATTAAAAGGGATAGTGAAATCAAGTGTTATGGTTGTGGTGCTAAGGGCATCATTCGTTCTAAGTGTGCTAATTGTAATGCTGGGGACAGTAAGCCTAAAGACACTAGTAATACATTTTATTCTTGTAATTTTCATTCTTTGGACAAGTCTTTGAGCGATGATACCTACCCATTTACAGATCTTAGTCATGAACCTAATGTTATAAATCGTAGTAACGATCGTAGTTGTACATGTTGTAACAATATGTCTGTAAATCGTAGCAATCGTAGCCCAAAGAAGAGTCCGTTTTCGTTTAATACAAATTTGTCAAAGATTAAGCAAGGTCATCTGTCAAAGATCACCGAGTTGTGTACTAACACTTTTGTACCTAAGGGGAGCTTGCCTCTCAGAGGCAAGTCGCCTATTCAAAATTGTAACAAGCTACCATTAATGAAGGTTGCCTTTGCGTCTGACTCCAACAGTAACGGCACCAGTAACCGACCTATTCTCAATGTCGAGATTAATGGGGTTCGTGGTACCGGTTTAGTGGACACAGCGGCCAAACGATGTATAGCTGGTTATAGTTTGTATACGTTGCTACGCGATCAAGGTCACCCGTTTCGTAAAAGTAATTTTCGTGTAAAATTTGCAGACGGGATTGTGCGCGATATGAATGTCAAACTTGTTGACGTCGACGTTAAACTTGAGGGTAAGGTTGTACCAACTACCTTCATAGTTTTACCTAACGCCGTAAATAATGAAACACTTTTTGGTATCGATTTTTTATGTAGTGCTCGTATTGTTCTTAACTTACACGCGAACTCATGGTTTATGACTGATCACCCGCAGGCTGTGTATCCTTTGCAAGGCGAGAAGTCAAGCGTCAAGGTGAGTTGTGCAGCTGCAGACGTGATTCGACCTGATGAGGGGGCGATGCTGTCGTCAATGGAGCGAACTGCGTTGTCAACCTTAGTTCACGAGTACGAGGACATCTTTGGTGAAGGGGGAGGAGCGACACCTTTCGCCGAGCATACCATCGATACAGGTAACCATTTTCCTAAGACTACTAAAGACGAGACCCGTCGTGTGGGGGAAGACTATTCACCTGGTGACCTAATCCTTCTACGTAGCCATGTTTTGAGTAATGCCGGTAAGGGTATAACCTCGAAACTCGTCCCAAGAAGAGATGGGCCCTACTGTATAAAAATGAAGGTGAGTCCCACCACTTACTTAATTTCGCATCGTGAAGCTCCTGATGAATCGATCGGTAAGTATCACGTGTCCGATCTTACTCGCTACCATGCACGTGAGTGTGAGGGTGATCAGTCCAAGCCACGACCCGTCAACCCAAAACGGAAACGCGGTCGACCTCTTAAACTATTAGATTATGTTTAAGTTCCTTGTTCTAATTGTTTTTTGTTATTGTTAATTGTTCTTACTCACTTTCTCTTTGTGTAACTTTTGTGTTTGTTTGACCAAACTGGTGGTCCTATATTTGGTCAAAAGGGGGAGTATGTAAGAAGACAGTCAATTGATTAGTAGTTACGTCTTTTGCCCGCCAGGTGGCAGAAAGAGTGGTGCGTTGGCCAGCAAATGAAATGGTCGCTTTGTTTTAACTGTGTAATATTTTAATTCTGTTTAATTGTTTAATTGTGTCCAAAGTGGAAATTAAAGACAGTAATTAGTAAAGACGTTAATTTTATTCAATCCATCATCGTCTCTTTACAAATATCAATATTTTGTGTGTAAAAACTAACTAAAGAGTTTGTGCTGTTTTGGAGAAATTTTGCAAATCATGACGACAATAGGTACAGATTAAGGATTTTTTGTCTAAAAAGGGTACTTATGTCAAAAATTCATTTATTATGGTGATCACCGAGCTAAGAATTTTTTCATTCGCCGCATAAGCTTGGAGATTCAAAGAGCCTTGGATTTTCTTGAGAGCTGGAGGAGGTTTTCTACCTTTGATTCCTCCATCCCTTTTCTTTTTCTTTTTAGTTTTAAGGTATTTTAAGGTTTTTTAGATCAAATTTAATGTATATTTTCAAAATGATTTCTTAGTTGTCAGTTAACAGTAATTAAACTATTCAACTTCATTATACTGCCAACGATCTATTCTAAAGAAAGAAATTAAGAATATCTACTCTTATATCGTATAGTCTCTATTACAAAATCGAATTATACTTCATAATGATCTTCTTCTTCTTCTTCTTTTTTATTATGGCTCCACCAATGTTCATCGGTGATTTGCCAATGTCAAGTATTATAGCCTTTATAGTGTATATAGCCGATAAATCGGTATTTAAGATAATCCCGCCGACCGTGATATGTCTTATTAATCACTGATTAATCACAACCATCACAGCGCGAACAGGATTAAACTGGATTCCACATCACGCCACGACGAAAACGCGTGCGTATGTCGCCATGATGATATGTTTTATATACACGCGTCTGTAATATGTCAAACTTCGAGTACCTACCGAAGTTTTCATACAAAAACGATATCGTAATGTTTTGTTTTTTTTTAAATGCAGAAAGGGCCGAGGATTTTTTATACAGCCACATTAAACTGTATAAAAATATCGACACGCGCATGTCCGAGTTACTTGACAGTTAACGCGCATGCGCACTAATGCGCAGTAGGTAGGTATTGCAATTTGTCGATTAAGAAAAATATCTTGGTTCAATTTGTTTTGTACTATTGCATGGGATTAGATAAAGTAGTGTATCAACGGGCACATAACTTTACCCCTATTATGATCCCGTATCATAAACTACTATTATATTCAAATTCTGTGTAATATAATATTATTTATCTTTAGCCTATGTATACCCCAGCGATATTGAGGCGCGAACATATGTTATTATAATCCCATTACAATTCACAAACGTAGCCAGATCGTAAGTTACATTAGGTTCAGTGATAAATGGTGAAACAATAGGCGTTCATTAGCGTCTCGAGCAGCCTTCATTAATTTCATGTCTAGGTCTAAAATGAAACTGATATTGTGTTGAAATCTATCCAACTATCTATCTATCATCACGCCTTTCATCCCAAGAGGGGTAGGCAGAGACAATCGAATACCATTTGCCTTGATCCTGACATATCTCTTTCGCTTCTTTTATATTCATCATACCTTTCATATATGCTCGGCGATTGTGTGTACTTTTAATATTTCCATTGATCAATATATTTTTATATGTTCAATAAAAGTACACCTAGGTCTTCCTCTGTCAGCATTCCCTTTCATTTAAGCCAAATAAACCTTTTTAGTCAATCTTTCATCCTTCATTCTTTCAACGTGTCCAAACCAGCTTAAACTACTTTTCTTCATTTTAGTCACAACATCATCTTTCACTTTGCCTTCTTCTCTAATGACATCGTTCTGGTTGAAATACCTTTGAACTAAAATTTCAATGAATTAAACATGGACCTATCATGTTTAGGAGCTGAGCATTAACAGTATTAGTGAATCAAGTCACATACGAAGAAATATGTTCCATTCTCTCAGTAAAGAGAAGGTACCCTGGATAACCATAAATAAATATTACCATAAGTTAATTTGTTGTTCAGTTACCTATAGTGGAATTGAGATTGCTTTTATCGAATTTTCTACGAGTTCTCGACTAATTCTCGGCTGTGAAGTTGTGCCAAGTTTAATGAGTAATTAGCTGCTAGATCCACAAGTCGAATCCAATCACGTCGTATTAAAAGTGGGCGGAATTTGAAAATTTTCAAACTTTGTGAGGAATTCTCAAGTTGTTTTGGATTTTCTTATTAAATTTCGATTATGCCTACTTATTTGCTTACTCATAGAGAGTGCAGGCACCAAAACTTTCCCCGAATTGATTGCGAGCAATTTTCAATATAATTATATTTAAAACTTTCTTTGAGGTTTTTTTATCTTCACTTGCAAGTAGGTACCTACACAAGTTTCATACATAGCCTAGGGTACCTCTGAACTGATTTGGATGTGGTTTTTACTGTGCATTTCTCAAGAAAAAATAAGAAAGGGAAGCGTACCTGAACTACGCCGACCACGGTTGGTCCCGTGTATCGGGTTTCTAATAATACTGCACTTATTGTAGTGCATAATCCGACAATCCATCTAACTGGCCAGTCGTAGGACCGCGACATCTTTCGTTTCTACTTGAGGGACAAAAACGACGGGTCCGCACCAATGGCCACCCAAATAATGCCCGGCCCGAGAATGTCCACCCCTACAATGTCCTAGCAAATCTGTGCTGGGCTTTGGCCTTCGAGCCAAAACGAAAGATGTCACGGCCCTAATGCTAAACCCACAGGAACAGTGACGATGGTTGTCAGACTGCATATTTTCGAATTTAAAAACCCATTTTTTCTTGAGAAATGCACAGTAAAAACAACTTCCAAATCGGTTTAGAGGTACCCTAGGATATGTACCTATATGATAAACGCACTTGGCTCGTTTCTGTTGGAATTATTCTTCAAAAATATGGTTAAATATCAGATATTGCGACGTGTAGTAATTACTCGCTCGTATTTCATAAACAAACTCGGACGATGCTTTTATAAAAGTTGGTTTGGATACAAAATTTATAGACTCATAAATAACAAGTATCCAATAACAAGAATTTACTTTACATAGAACAGGGTTTTATTCTATATTACTTCGGGAACTAATTACGGAAAACTTCATTATGGCTTTTAGGAACATTTTGAATATAAATTTTAATTAATAAATTATCTAATTATAATTCATTTAATAATAGGATAAGGATTCTGGAGACACGATACCTACCTATGTATTATGTTTACAAAAAGTGGAAAGATAGACAAGGAAATTGAAAGGAGAGTGAATGCGGGAATGACATCGTTCCGGATGTGGTCACTTTATATCACACATTCTACATAAAGGCCGCATTTCCACTGTATTTATCTTACTTTCATATTTCTTATTCCATACCAAAGTTTCGCTTCCATAAGTAAGTGATGGAACTAAAACAGCATTATGTATAGTATATTAATTTTACTTTTAGTTATAAGTTGTCTATTTCTGCATACATTGTTTAGTCCACCAAATACCTTTCAATTTCCTTGTTTATCTTTCCACTTCTTGTAAACATACTACCTACCCAAATAAACAAATTCATTCATATGCATCCATTCACACAAATGTTACACACCTTGCTTTCATCAACCTTTCAATCATCCGGCGTCCGGAATGAGAAATTTTCGCTGCGATGCCAAATGTGTGGGAACATTGTTGTAATTTGGCCAAACAACTATCGAGATACAGATTGTACAGACAAGGTGACATTAATATCTACCATATAATTTTGGGAAACTGGAAAACGAACATTTTTATATCATGTATTTTGTTTTAAAGTAGATATTAATGAAATTACACTTTTTCAAAATAATAAGGAATATTGCCTACAAAATCTGACAGAAGCATACGAAACGACCCATTCAGTTACCTTCGGGCCTCAAGCAGTTAAAATTCCATTAAAATTGTTTGATACTGCACCAAGACTCGTTACATTGTAAGCACCATCAAGTTTTGTTATAGAGGGCATAAAGTGTATTAATGCTGTGAATGGCAAAAGTACGAATCTCTCAAAAGTGTGTTTCTTCTTGTGTTTGTTTGTTTGATTCTATCACTTCAAAACAGAGCAATGAATCGACGTGTTTTTTTGTACAGAGATTGCTGCAGAACCAGATAGTGACATTCGCAATGTCACATTTCATAAATTTCCACGGGCAAAGCCGAGGCGGAGAGCTAGTAATCTAAAGAAATAGTTTACACTAAAACTTGCCTATAAAAATGAAAAAAATATAAATAAATTAATAATTAAAGTTTTAACTTAACATAGATGGCAATAATGAAAAAATCTCACAATGTTTTTGTGTCCAGTAAGGATAGAACCTGATACTTCCTGTTACAAGTCCAACGGTCTAACCATAATTGTATAGAAATATGAAGATTTGTGATAAATGATAGTCAACTTCGCAAAGCTTAGTTTTTCCAAAATAAAAATTTGCCGAAAAAAATACGTCAAGCGTAAAAAACGGACACAAAAAGAAATAAACAAACAAACATAATAGTAGTTTATGATACGGGATCATAATAGGGGTAATTAAAACACAAGTGAAGTTTTAAAAAATGAGGCGAAGGATTCGGAAGTTAGGATACAAAACTGGTTCAATACATTTTACCATTCGACAACAAACAGCTTTAAATTACATTGTTACCACCATTTCATTCTTCAAATTGCCGACGCAAGCAGAAAGTTACCTCCGTAATTATAGGTTCTTTCAGTTAAAATGGCCATTTCAATTTGTTCGAAAGATTAAGTAACAACTGTACCTGACTTTGGAAGTGAAACATTGCAACGCTAGAACTTGGAAAAAAGTGGAAATTTTATTAATTGCTCAGCTCAGTTTCAATTTTCAAAGTATTTTTTCTATTGACTTAGATCAGCC
This sequence comes from Nemapogon koenigi, assembly GCA_963924495.1. Classification (NCBI taxonomy): domain Eukaryota; kingdom Metazoa; phylum Arthropoda; class Insecta; order Lepidoptera; family Tineidae; genus Nemapogon; species Nemapogon koenigi. The sequence goes on from OZ004643.1 coordinate 1,325,688, forward strand.
GATTTGAATTCTACAACCACCTTTCTTAGCTCACCATCTTAGAAATGTAATACCCAAAAGAGTAGATAAACTAAAAACCTAAAACCAATCTCATTCTAATGATACTGAAGAAACTAAAATAAAGATGAGAAGGTATTTGATGAGGTGGATGATTTCTGGCTTGCGATCGTAAACTCTTTAATTCTTGATTAGGTGTAGATTTCATGAGATAACTTTAAAAAACAATGAAATGCTACATATTTATAATATACTTTTTTTATAATTTGTTTTGAAAATATAGCCCATTTTAAGAAACTAATTTCGATATTTTTGTTTTTTATCCATTGCGTCTATTTTTAATATATTTTACAAATTTTACCCGCGAAAAGTAAACGTGACGTCACAAGAATTTAGAACAGGATTATAATCTTGGCCACTACACATAAAAAGTGACAGTCAATCAAATTAACGTCAAGCAAACGTCAGTCAAGGTCGACTAACCTAAAAATTACTCTTGTTTATATACTCGTGTTTATAATTATTTAAATTGAATAGTTTTTTACAATGGCAAGTAAATAGTGTTTCATCCCGTCATGTCCTAATAACAAAGAAAATAATTACACGTAAAATATAATTTATAAAGATGTCATTCAAAGATTGACGATTGCCCTTTTTTGTAGGCAAAGGTATTATTTTTTCATACTGCTTAAGATGACGTCATACATCGGTCAAATTAAGGTTATTGTTTGTTATTGAATATCTTAAAAAGTATAGACTTAATTTAAAATCTGATAAATAGAAATTGTACTGAAAGCTTATATCTCGAAACGGTTTCGAGATCTTCGTTTCTGTTCAAAAAGTTAGCATGGCCAATTGCTACAAGTGTGCCAAATTTCAAAACATACAGAGAAACAAAGGTTCCCTTTGAATGGAATTCTAAAAATGTAACAGTTACAAGAAGCTTTATTTAGAGCACTTATGTTCCCCATATTCCTCTACACCGCTAAGACGTGGCGAGAGCAAGAAAATTGACTGGAGAAGAATGCTTGGAATATCGTGGACGAAATTCCGTACCAACGACTCTATACTCGAAGAACTCAGCATAAAGCAGCAACTATCCTCTGTCATACAGGCACACATTCGAACTTTCTTTGGTCACGTGTCGCGACGTGAGGGTGCTTCCATTAAGCGCTTGGCGGTTCAGGGCAGGGTTGAGGGTACTCGGGCATGCGGACGGTCACCTATGAGATGGACGGACCAAATGAGGGCTGCATTGAAAGTTCCATAAAGCAGCTGAAGGTCAGCTGTAAGATGAAGAATCCTTACTTATTATATATTATTTCAATGTTTACTCTTAGTAGTATTTTCTCCTCTTGTTTCAGATAAACACACTTGTATTACCTACCATCGCTGAAACTCTGCGTATATTACGATTCCCATTTTTCATGACGATCAAAACAGATTTCCCCTATATATTGACGGTATTTACCGTGAGACAGATCGCTATGTAGGGTTGTTTCCAAATGGACCATTATATTTTTATTACTTTAATTAAAAATATATTAAAAAATAAGTTACACGTATTTTTATATTTTATTTTTGGTTGAGTTTTCATATTTTTAAATTAATTATGATTTTTTATAAATTCTGAGGACTTATAAACTAAAAACCTTAGCTAGGACTAAAATTAAGAAATATAAACTGTCACCCAAAGAAAGTGACTGATAGTGTCAGTCAAGCCACAGAGTATACGTTATAGAAATGCAAAGAGTATAATATACCGTGTTCCAAATAGGTGTTGCCGTAGCCGGAACTCAAATCGCCCACAACATTATTCATAATGTACATAATAATACTAGCTTTTGTCCGCGGTTTCACTCGTAAATATATTTCCTGTGATAGCCCATTCGAAACTAGCAAAACTTCCAAAAAATATTATATAAAAGAAGTATTTTTAAAATTATATTTAAAGAATAATTATTAATTTAGCTTCAAATGGAATAAAAATGGGTAAAATTAATAGAAGGCAACACCTGAGTTCAATAACTAACAACTTTGCCAACAGACATTAGTATTTTTAAATTAGAGGGTTAGCACAGATTAGGGCACCTATTAATCCTCATTTTTCAATATTTCAGTATTTTTAAAATAACTCGAAAATTAAAGGATATAAAAAATGAAAAATAAGCTTTCTAGCATGTAATCTCCAAACGGTTTTCGAATTTTGGTACCTTACGAAAAATGATTTTTTTTCTTTTTTCTTCACAGCTCTGAAATCGTGTTAAGGTTCCAGGGTACTTAGCGGAAGACCAAGTCTCCCTCGTTTAGCCGATGGTATTTGTGAGGCTATACTTAACGAGTGGCTAGTTCTGTTGAAATAATATTTAGATGGAAAAGCCTCAAAGTGTGGTTTGTCGGATTATGTACATAAGTTTTTAATTAAAAAACCCAATGGTACATGGCCGGGGTCCGGAATGAAACCCGGGATCTGCCTAGTTAATACCAGACGTCCATAGTATTCTCTCACTTAACGTAATTTTTTATATGGCGATTCGATATAATAAGCACATAATGGACCGACGTTGTTTGTTATAATATTGTTAACGAAGTAGGTAATCATGACTTTCTTAAAAAAGAAAAGCCAATTATTTCTAATAAAATTGTTATAACCAGTTAGGATTGTGTCAAAACAGAAAACACCCTTCGTTGTTCGCGAAGCTCAGTGATAAATACAAGCGCACCTGGCTGTGAATTTCTGGCGAGCTATTAATCTTTATCCACGCTTGTGTACTGAGTTTAGGATTCGATGAGTTATGGCTTTTTTTATGCTGCGTGTGTTTGTATCGAAATTCCGATACTGATTTGTCAGCTGCATTTTTTGTTAAATTTGCCATTTAGATTTGCCACTAGACTGGTGGCAGTCAGGCTGGTGCAACTTAGAACAAAAAATTAGGGCTAGGAAAATGAGCCAATATTAATGTCGTCGTATCGCCATCTCTTTCACGCCATATACAGATGACAGAGATAGCAAATATTTCTATACCAATCCACAGTACGATGTTGTTAGGTTGGCAGTACCTTTCAGCCCTAATTTAATTTCATTTCAATGTATGGCAGTCCCGACCCTTATTAAAGAACATAGGGATTGCTACTTACTCTATGTCGATCTACGTTTGGGGAAGTACCACCGCTCATCGTTTGAAATGCCTATCGCTTTTCAATAAGTATTAATCTGTTTCTCTGTGAGTATCTGTGTACAACCCACAGAAGTTAACTTGGCACCTTCGCCTTGCACTTGCCCTTCCGCCACCGACACCGGCCTCTTCGTCCTCGACGCGTCAGACTTCACTCAAGACCCAAGATTAGTCACGTCTTTCCATGAAATGTTCATAGCGCGAGCACTCTATGGTTCATAAGTAACGCGCATGACATCACCGAGCCGTGGTGCCTAGTTAACTTCTGCGGGTTGTATATATGAATTCACTAAACATAGTTCACTTGTGTTAGCTAGTGTCTACCATTTTCTCGGACAGAACTTTAAGATAGGTCCTATATTCCCTTTTTTAAGGTTCCGTATCCAAAGGGTAAAAACGGAAACCCTATTACTAAGGCTCCGCTGTCCGTCCGTCTGTCACCAGGCTGTATCTCATGAACCGTGATAGTTAGACAGTTGAAATTTCCACAGATTCACAGAAATTGTATTCTTTATAACGAGCCCTTTCATTTGATATGTCATATGATGCACTTGAAAAAAAACTTTACGTTTTAATTTTTCTCCCAAAATAGAAATTCGATTACTTAAGCTATACGTCCGTGATTGGGTGGGTCATAAAACCAAGTTTAAAGATAAAAACAATTTTCGTCCAGTAGATTCGGAGAAAATAAGCTGTGACAGACGGAGAGATGGACAGACAGACAGACGGATTCCACATCCTGTCATGGCGGCGGACGCTCGCGTCTCGTCATGGCGTGTTGTGGAATCTGTGATGGTTGTGATTAGTCAGCGATTAAAGTAAAAGCGATCACAGTCGGTGGGATAATCTTTGATACCGATTTATCAGCATATGCTATTATTGCACAAGATTAAACACTGGAGATTGGCAGAATTGCGACGATAAGTCAGCACTGTTTCCATATATCAAAAGAAGAAGAAGACATACAGACAGACATAAGTGATCCTATAAGATCCGTTTTTTCATCGGAGATGTTCGGAACCTTAAAATAGCTCTGTAACTTCTTTTGTACAGTTATCTTACAGATTGAAATTTGGTAAATTTGTATTCCATCAATCCTAACCAAGGAATATAAACTAAACTTGTAAACGCAACGCGAAAGTGAGTTTATTTGCCCTTCGTCTACGTCAAAACAGAGCAACGGATCGTCATGAATTTTAGCACAGGGATAGTTGGAGGGCCTGAGAGTGACATTTCAAAAAAAACACGGCTAAAACTAGCACTAAAAATAATAAAAAGGCTCTGAAGCCTTCGTGCTTAGGCAATATAAACATTAACCAAAAAGTCGACCTTTTTAAATGAAATCGCAGGCAAAGTATTTCGTCCATGATGTTGTTTGTGTAAGGAATGTTGACGAGTCAATCAGAAATACACCCCTAATTCAGCTATATCCAAAATAAATAGCAAATTGAAAGGGGATTTAAAACCCCTCTTTTTTGATCCTGAGTTGTCTTAATCTCTTGGGACCTAATGACATTTTGTATAATTTGATCAACTGCTTTTAATTGAGTCTTGGGATGAAGTGTTGGCACAAAGACCTGAGGTGATACTAAAAACTTAGCTACTTCAGTCCATTATTTTCATTCTTATGAATAGCAGACAGATATTATCTTAGCTCTTGAAATTATAGTTTCATCGATGTGTAGTTTACCTTTTCAAAGCAATAGCGTAATGATATAATAAGGAAAAACCGTTGGCAGCAAGTAGAATTGAAACAACATAATTTTTATAATCAAAATATAATTACCGTTTTGTAACATTTTGATCATATTCTTAATCTATCAGCAATTATCTGAACTTCATCAAAACGTTCTTAAAATATTCTAAATGCTGAATACAGAGCTATGAAAGTGAGCAATTATTAAAAATTATATTTCACAATAGTAAGAGTGTTTTGTTCTACGTGTAATAACTTGAAGAATCTACCTAGGTACTTGTTACAAATTAAAACAATTAGAAATAAGGAATTTCTTCCTAAACTATTCCAGAAGTTAATTAAAGATTAGATTCAATAGTAAAAATTTAATTCTCAAGCTACTTCAGTGACCTACTATTACTAATTCAGTTCACCCTAAATAATAATTAAATAAGTATTATTATTAAATTTATTGATTATTCAACAATATTAAGCTCAAGGGAGAAGCTATAGATATTGAAGATTATGCCAGTGGATATATAGAATCATTAAATAAAATTTAGAGTTAAGGCTAATAGATGATCTACTTAAATTTTGTATACGTACAGTTATGCTATCCTAATATAGTTTTACAATTAAAATTATATTTACATAATTTTCGTAATTTCGTGAAAATAAATTAAAATAGTGGCAACTTATAACATTAGATTACATTGTTATTGCTTCCAAATAATACTGTCAAAAACAACATCATAGAATACACAGCTAAGTAAATCGCTACCTAAAATTGAAAACAACTTTTAGTGCATTGGTATCGTCAAATTTATAAATATCACTTACGATAAAATATTCGTTCGTAAAGCATTTATCAGCTAACTCGTATATTATGTACACTTATTACAATTCAACATTAACACAGAACACCTTCACCAAGACCTTCATTAACAGGTAAAACTTGTGGTTATTATTTGAAATTTCAAAGGTCTCAAAACAATAGGAGGTCTGGCGAATCAGGCGTTCAATACAGCGGCTGTCAATGGAGATTCCAATCCAGTGGCAAATCTCGTGAAGCCGAGCGAGAGTGAAGAGTGGGCGGCACATGAGGGCCGCGGGCCGCATGTCAGTATTCCAGAGATTCTTCGTCTGGAGATCGCTTACGGCAGCAAAGTCGCCATGCTGCACCCAAAGCGCAAGCAGCTAGTACCACCGCAACAGCCGCTCCTAGAGCTGGCGCAGCCCATTCCCCTCCAACAGAACTTCTAGCACCCGCACACAATTCCGGAGCCTCGTCATGTAACTGCCCCAAAGCTATGCTTCCCAATGAATCCAAATAACCCAATCGACGTAAACTTTCTTCTGAATACGCTTCTCTAGCTCTCTTTTCATCCGCAGTCCAATATTTCTTCTCCCCTGCTGTAATGTTCGGACAGTTCACAACACCATTACAAATTAAACTTCCTGGAATGCAAAGAGCTTCATCGCCGGGACATATAAAATCGCAGCCGTCCTGGATATCTGTACTACGGAAATTCATGCCATCAGTCAGTCTAGACGTCATTAATGTTCCGTCGGAATTCTTGGGCAAATGATACAACCCCGTCCACGCGATTTTAAAAGTGGCGCGTGCGGGTGAAGCGCTGCCAATAAATACAATTCGAATAGAACGCACTTTATCTTTATCTGCAGGATCGTCTAACAGATCGAAACCTAATTCGCCAGCAGACAATATAGGCAGTTCTCTAGCAATAGATATATTTTCACCACAAACTGATAAATATGGTTCAGTTCTGCCAGGTAGATATATCTGAATGTTTCCATCATCACAGTGTCGTGATGCAAATTTAATTCTATCGAAATGTAACCAGATGTCTCGCTTTTCCTCGATCTCTAGGTCCCAAATGCATTGTATCTTTTTTGGAGGCTCAGCGTATCCTAGTGCTTCTAGATGCGGATAAACAATTTCTCCATCAGATGCTGCTGCTAGAATGGCCGGTCCGCATAGAGGGCCATGAACAAACTCGTAACGTGCTTCAAAGAGTGGTGAAGGATTTTTGAAGTATGATGATGCAGCGTGAGCATTATCGACTATGAGTTGAAGATTAAGAGTTTCTCCTGATGATACGACTCTGAATGGACGAGCTCTCGAAACAGTTGTTGCATGCTTGGCACATAAACATGATCCGAGAGATCGTTGCACGGCCAAATGTAGTGGCAGAGGTGTCGTACTTAATGAAAGACTGGCATTGTTTGAACGGCTTCCAGCAACCGGTTCCCAAATTATGAGTTTGTCTGCGCGATCTTCGTAGCAATTCTGACAAGAAATTGGTGTGTAGGGATGTTCCTGAAACAAACGATTCTAATTGAGCTAATACATCCAAATCTTAATTGGAATGAATGACGACTGATGACGATCATGGAAAACTCATCGCTTCAAGATTTTTTCAAAATTTGATTTAGACTAACTCAATCTCAGCTTATGATAAAAAAACTTACTTATCTAGCTTAATCCACTTAATACGCTATAATAATAATTAAGATAATTAGTATGAACGACAATCGATAACCACAACATGACTTGGATAAAATGTAGTATAAATACTTTGAAGAGTTTGAAAATTTACCTTAAAGTTGACGCTGAGTACATTCAATATCACTCTTGCGTATATCCTCTTGTCAGTAACAAATCTATACAAACAATGAACATCTTCACCAGGAGGAGCTTGTTTATACACAAGAGTATTCAGTGGAGACCGGAGTCTTCCCGCCCTCTGTTTCCAAGAAGCAATAATTTCATCACAAGCAGTATTTGGAACTGGTTCACCATAGCGTGTATTATTGAAGAAGTCGTAATGAGCCCAGTAGTATAAAGATGACCTGGGAAATGTAAATGAAATATAAATACGTTTCCTGGAAACGTTTTGGCGTATGTTGAACCCTCGTTATTTCAGTTTGGATAACATTCGGGTCTATACTTTTCGGAATATGATTACAAAGTTGGCTTACCGGTCGCTTACTACTTATTGACTACTTATTGTAATGTATTCGGAAATGTTACGTCGAGTAGTTTCGAAAAATGGAAAGTATTTGCTCCCTAGTTATCTCTGATGTAAAGCAGCTTCAGATAAGCTAGTGACCTTGCTTTTGGAGCTACGAAACTTAAACATAAAAATTACTTAATTGAAATTAATTAAAATTACGCAAAAGCGATAATAATTGGTAAATTGGTTTTAGTGGCTAGGCTTAACCATTTATTAAGCACCTTCTTCGAATCCAAGTTGAGATAAAATTAGATACTTCAAATGTTATTTAAATTATGCCCCAAATTGAATATTATTTTCTTGGAATATAATTTGTATTAGACAGGAACTTGGATCTATATAATTTTGTCGAATTTACATTAAACATCTTTGAAAGTTTTCACAAGATAACGATAATTTAATTTTATATGAATTATATTTTTGTTATGTTGTGTTCCTGACTAAAATGTTCAATAACCATCTAATTTTTATCAGTCCTTCCATTTTCCCAAACGCTCCCCTTGTATTAGGTGTTGGCTTCGAACTAGGATACCAATATTACTTTTCCTGGGAATCGAATCCGGCCATCTGAGTTCTGGGTAGGATAAGTAATTACTAGGCCTAACCTGCTGTCAATCTACTAATGGTTTGTATTCATGGAATCGTCACATTCATTAAACCAATAGGGGCTCTCTTCTATTTTATTTTGGGTAATTTAATGGCAATGCTATGGTAGGTATATATAATATTTACCCGCTGTAACTGCCAGTTTTGCTTTCAAATCGAACAAACATAGCGTTGCCAGTGGATACAAAATCATGTTTCTCCATTGGTCTACTAAATGTGTCACAAAATGTTTTGATGATTCTTGCGTCATCTGGTCTGGGAGCATCGTAAAGTGTGAGGGATTCCCCACAGTCTCCAGTCCATGGAACTATTGGTGATTCTATGCGATTTATTCTAAAGCTGAAATAAAAAAAGTGACATTAGTCTGAAAGACCCCAAAAGGCACAGACCTATCATTTTGATAACGTATCGTATTGTTGCATATTTTTGAAATCATATGCTGCCTATCTAAAATTTCATCTGAAAATATGATACCAGAGTAACAAGAAAGGCTGCAGGATATAAAAATCACAGATGGTACATGAATGCTTTATATTTATCCCTTTCCTTCTTCAGTATATTAACATGATTTTCATGTATCCGTAGTTAAATCGCATAGGAGACCAAGTTATCAATGGATCCATTCAACCGTAAAAATGTTACGAAATCGCACCTATGGTATTTTATTAAACCCCATCACTCTTATTAATAAACTCGAATTATCGACGTATTAACTTAAATGTTTTTCATCACCCTCTAACAAATCTGCAATTCATTATGATAGACTGAGACGAAATACAGTTCAGTTCATACGTCGCTAATTCGAGTTTATTAATAAGAGTGCATAAGTTTAATCATATCTAAAGCTAATTAAATACAGAAAGCAGTAATTATACCAACCTAGGAAAGTAGAGTCTTACAACTTGGCCGGGATACCCTTGCATCAAATAGGTACAAGATGTATGTGGCGGGTACCAATGGGCAACAGACAAGAATATGCCTTCGCTATCACCAGATTTCTTCAAGGACTCCGCAGTAAGTAGCCAATCACATGTACCCACTTTTGACCCAGGGGCTTCTACGTACCCTGGCCAGTTACCAACGTTGAAATGAAATCCAGTGTTTAGAAGTGGACCTAAAATTTTTTTATATTATATTCTTATTAAAAATACAAAAGTACATACTTTAATATATAAAAAAACTTAAAAACAAATAATAAAGTAGTGGAGGGATTGAAGGTGGAATACCCCTTCCAGCTCTGAAGAAAGTCCAGTCCTGACGAGAACACTCGCTTTAAATCTCCAAGCTTAATGAAGAATCTCTGATCGGTGATCACCAGACTTCAATAATAAATTTACTAATTTTATCGACAAACTTCTTAGAGTCAGATGACCACGTGCCAATAGTCTCAACCACAAAAGCAAGTAACATTATTTTAGGTTATTAAGAGTGAAAAAGAAGTATCCGGAAATGCCCACTTTCACTTAGATATATTGAATAAGTAACTATACTTATGCTAAATTACAGTGACACAGGTGGATTATTTACAGACAAATTGCGAATAGTTTATCCCAGTAAAATTATGGATATTGGAGTAATTATTTAAGTTGTCAGTTTTTTTTTTATCCCCCCGGCAGCGAGGTAAATACCCAAACTACCGGTGGTTAGGGCTGCAGAGAGAGAGGAACTTCCTCACAATACGGGCCGTGCTGAGGAGTACTGCCTTCTGGATCTGACCCTTGACCCAACTGCCAATCTCAAGGCTCCTAAGATGACGGTCAAAACTCTTGGCAAACAGACATTGACCGTCACGACTATCGGTACAATGATCGCCGACTTCACATCCCACATATCGACAACTTGTCAGTAAATTATTAATGTGATATAAAACGTATTGACCGCATCCGGAACGATGTCATTAGAAAATAATGCGGTGTAAAAGATGATGTTGTGACTAAAATGAAGAAAAGTAGTTTACGCTGGTTTGGACACGTTGAAAGAATGAAGGATGAAAGATTGACTAAAAAGGTTTATATGGCTGAAGTGAAAGGAAATGATGGCAGAGGACGACCTAGATGCACTTTTATTGAACATATAAAAAATATGTTGATCGATGGAAATATTAAAAGTACACACAATCGCCGAGCATGTATGAAAGGTATGATGAATATAAAAGAAGCAAAAGAGATATGTCAGGATCGTAACAAATGGCATTCGATTGTCTCTGCCTACCCCTCTTGGGATGAAAGGCGTGATGATAGATAGATAGATAGATAGATAAATTATTAATAAATTATTAAGAAAGCTTTATTAATACACAATAAATTTAAACAATAATAATATAACTTAATAATTAAAAAAATCTCAAAACTACAAATTAAAAATTTCTTCCAGAGAGTCCGAATCCGCTGCCATAGTGCCTAGAACACATAGCGCGTTACCCTTTTGAATTTCTAGCGCTATGCGTTGTATGAAAAAGGCTTTAGAGCGTGGATCGCCGGTCTCCGTTAGAAGTATTTTCCCGATATTATTTGCAAAAACTATAGCGTCCGGTGACCACGCACCCAGAGTCTCCACCGCAAACGCCAGAAATTCAAAAGGGTAACGCGCTTAAATTAATAAATCGTATAGTATAGTACCAAATGATATTCCTTTCCAGCATTATGAATAACTGATAAGTATCATGTATTTTCAGTCCATTCATATGACGATGGCTTTCAACTTAGAACAAGTTACAAAGATAGAAACATACCTGCAGGCGAACTAACGAACTCCACGAACAAGTCCTGTGAAGTTCCAATGATAGAATACGGGAACTTGCCCATCCCACAAAAGGTCCCAATGACGGCAGCTGATTCATCTTTTCCGTCATAAATACGAATGTAGTCAAACGGGCAGTTCTCGGAACCTGTTAAAGTTCAAAGTGTTAATTCAAAGGGAAGTGCTATTTTCATTATCTATGTTTACGTAGTTTCAAGTTTGAGTATTTACTTTGACTAAGCTGTTTAGTTTCGCAGATAAATCTTGGCAGGGTAGTTGGATATTTGAATAAGTTTCTTTGGGCATTCATGAGAGGTGTGATGAATATAAACACAACTATATTTATGTAGGTATATAATTTTTATTTTTGAATAAAGTTTTTTGTTTAAAACCTACACTAAAATTATAAATAAAATATTGTTCTAGGAACTCCGACGACTGTCCTAGAGTGCCGCGAACACTAATAACGTTCCTATTTGAATTTCTAGCGCAACGCGTCGTATAAAGAAAGCCTAAAGTAGCGCCCAAGCAGTGGTCCGGTATCTCACCGAAAAATTTCAGTCCGGCCAGCCGTATGATCGAGAAATCACTCACTCACACAGACACACAAGATTCTATTAAATAAAGTGTCAAACATCCGTGTACCACAAATACAACGATTTGACGAATGAGTGGGCACCTACCAGATGCATCGATAAAAAGTTTACAATTTTTTCGGCATATATATCTATGCGTCCGGTGACAAGTATTCAGCGGCAGACAATCATTCCACATTTATCTGATAATCACAACTATCTGGTGTATCAGAAAGTCATGTTTGTATGTTTTTGTTTATGCGGCCGGAGGATGGAGAAATAATACTATGGAGTCGAGTATACAATTCTGTAAAAAAATTAGATCATGCCTGGTCACGGATCTTATTGCATGAGATATTATTTTGGGCTAAATCAACCTGTATACCATATTCAGACCCTGAACAAAATGAGGGCATTTTCAGCGATTTATAACAGCAGTAAATAACAGACATCCAATAATGGGTATTAAATCTGAAGGGCTCCGAAAGTTTTCTTAGATATTAAATTCTTAGTAACTGTCAGAAGTTAGTACACCCTCGTTACAGGAGTTTCGTGTGGGGACGGACACGCGTTCATAGTCAAATGAGTACAGTATGGTAACTTCGCATACAGCGCACAAAACCTATCCTAAACTATACTAATAGTTTGTTTGAACCCGCTAATCTCTAGCACTCTTGTTAATAAACTCGAAGTAGCGACGTAGAAACTAAACTGTATTTCGTCTCCGTCTAACAAATCTGCAATTCATTATGATAGACGGAGACGAAACACAGTTTAGTTACTACGTCGCTACTTCGAGTTTATTAATAAGAGTGTAGAACTACCAGTCGGATTTGAAATGTTCTTTTTGCATATGATAGCCCAATTCTTGAGCAAGGTTAAAGGCTACATAACATTACGCTACGACCCAAAGGCGCAGCTTGGTAATATTATAAATGTGAAAGTTTGAATGTTTGTATATTTGTTGCTCCATCACACCTCAACGGCTGAACGATTTCAGATGAAACTTACATTAAGTTTTTTTTCAGGTGCAAAATATGTTTATCGTTTTATTTGTCCTATTTCCACGCGAGTGAAACCGCGGGCAAAATCTAGTACTTATTATATAGGATGATACCACGCATATATGAACTTAGGGCAAATTCTACTAGTTCTTTGATAATAACAGATAAGCAAGGCCATGCCACGCACTGGTCCGGTATCTCACCGAAAATGTTCGGTCCGGTCGCCGTATGATCGAGATTTAACACAGGCCACACATTAGCGTTGTAAATCATACGATCTAGGTCACATGCAATTTACTCACTCGGCGATTGGACTCACACAGACATAACGGGAGGAAATTAATATTTAACATTTTACTCTATGATAGATTATATATAGATTTTCATTGAAAAAGTTAAATGATTTACTTAAATCAAGATAATAATAAAAGATTTTATTAGATTTTTAGAACAATATTTCTTAATTAGAGTTATTTTTTGTTAGAATTAATTAACTAACAAAGATTTGATCAGATTGGAATAACACAAAAGTTGTCAAAATCTTGACAAATTCCAATCAATACAATTAAATCGGTGACTTTGAAAGGAGTTTTCATACTGCTCTAGTTTTACTATGACGCCATAGTAGTGTAAGGTAGTTTTTTTTACGAAGATTCCCATTATAGATAGAGCCCTGGGTTATTGAAGTTTGTCAGATATGGATATTGACAATAATGTGATGCCTATTATTATTTAGAGACTGGATCGTATACCTACGACTTCTCCCGTATCATTTTATTATTCTTCCCCAGCTTATTTATACCCAGCGGAAGAAAAAGTCTCCCTCTTTTAGCCGATGGTATTTGTGAGGCTATACCTAACGAGTGGCCAGTGTGTGTAGGTACCTACATACGTTTTTAATTATAAAAAACCCATTGGTAGGCACATAGCTGGGATTTTGTCTGTGCCCTCTTCACGCAAAAACTACTAAACGGAAAGGCGGTTTTCAATATTAGATAGATTCATTCACCTATCATGTTTAGGAGCTGAGCAATAACAGTTTAAATGAATGAAGTCGAGGAAAAGTTAGCTCCAGCGCGTTTTCAAGCCGTATGCTGTCTAATCCTTAAAGTAGCCCACGCACTGGTCCGGTATCTCACAGAAAATTTTCGGTCCAGCCGTCGTATGATCGAAATTGAACACAGGCCACACATTAGCAATGTAAATCATACGATCTAGATCACATGCCACCGACACACAAGATTTGATTAAACAAAGGCGTGTGGATGTGTGTGTGTGTGACAGATCGTCCCGGCCAACAACGATTTGAACGATGGTGGGCTGCGCTGTACAAGAATTAGACGAGTCTGTGGTCGATTTCGATGGACTGTATGGCGGCGCGCCGGCGATTGGACGAATGAGTGGGCACCTTTAGATATATAACAAAATGATGTAGGAAAGAATTGTGTAGAATAAAATGTTCTATAAAAAAAATCTGCAGTGGCATATATCTATCTCTAATAGATAAGTAGTTATGAGCGTATTCGTATAGGTACGTATTCAATTTGTCATAACTTGCGAAGCCGAGGTATTCAATGAACAACCAAGCATGAGTATGTATGTATGTAAAATTTTCATCCATGACAAGACAAACAATGGGTAGAGAATTCAATATAAAACGTGCGTGCAAAATTATCATGTAAGCAAAATATTTATAGTAGCGCCTGGATAAAATGGAAAACTTTTCGTTCCGCTTTGTAGAAATATTCAAAGTCAACAAAGATAGATAAAGTAAACAAATGTGTTATATTTTTGATAATGTTAAAAGTACATAGCTGCAGAGATGAAAAAAATATAGAAGATTTTAGGATAGAATTTAATGCCAAGTAATAAAAATAAAAAAGTTTGGCTTAGGGTTGCCTTACAGCTCCCAAAACTGTGTTACGGTCCCAGGGTAGGTACCTAGCGAAAGACCAATTCTCTCTCTTTTAGCCGATAGTATTGTTACGAGCTAGGGTTCGAAGAGATTTAAAATACCGATTAAATAGACAAACTTTACTTTAACACCACAAAAATACAGTTAAATAAATGAAAACACTTGAATATCACTTAGTCGCACTAAATTCCACTTCACTGTTTCGCTTTGATCGCTCTGATTCGCACTGTGTTTCGCACTGTGTTCTCCCGGCGACGATCCTCTGTTTATATTGCCCTCCGAACATTCGAGAAACGCCGAGATTGTTGTACAGAGTTGTAGATGCGTCTCGATGCGGCTCGGTGCCAAATACCTACACACCGACCGCGCCCGATTTTGGTACCTATGGCTAGGCACATACGGTCCATTTTCGTTTGTACTTTGATTCTCTCTGGATGTTTCTAGAGACGTCTATCGACCTTGATGTGTTTAGGTATTTATTTGTGCGATTTAAGTACCTATTCGTTACACTGCCCCCCGCTTAGACTTGCTCGTCCCGAGCAATATTCGAGCCTTTGTAAGGAGCCAGTCGATCAATATGGACAACCTTTAACTGTCCACGCGGGCATCGTTGGATCCGATAGGTCACGTCATTGATCCTCGTGATGACCTTATACGGGCCTTCCCAGCGGTTCTGCAGCTTGGGAGATTTGCCTTTTCGGCGTTTCGGGTTGTGCAGCCACACCAACGATCCCTCGTCAAAACCGTTACTATTGAAGTTTCTATCGTACCTGGTCTTCATCTTTGTACTGGCCACAAGACTGCTCTGACGAATCTGGTCATGTATGTCGCACATCTTGTTTTTCAGGTTCGATACGTAGTCACTTACAGGTTGCGGCGCATCCGGAGGTCCGCCGGTCAGGAGATCAACTGGTAGTCGGAGCTCTCTCCCAAAGTTGGCATAAGCAGGAGTCACCTTTATGCTTTCATGCTCTGCGGATCGATATGAGAGCAAGAACAAGGGAATATATCGGTCCCAGTCCCTCTGGTGATCCTCAACCAGTTTTGCCAAATGAGTCTCCAAAGTGCGGTTAAACCTTTCAACCATTCCGTCGGACTGTGGGTGATACGCCGTAGTCCTCGTTTTATTTATTCCCAGGAGACGGCATACTTCCTGGAACAACTGCGACTCAAAGTTACGCCCTTGATCAGAATGTATCTCCAATGGTAGCCCGAACCTGCAGAATACTTCGTTGACCAACTTAGTCGCCACTGTTGTCGCTTCCTGGTTGGGAATTGCGAAGACCTCCGGCCACTTCGTGAAGTAGTCCATCACGACCATGAAGTACTTGTTCCCGTCTTCAGTGCCCGGGAACGGTCCAGCAACGTCCACCGCAATTCGTTCCCATGGGGCGCCAACATTGTACAGCTGCATACGTCCTCTCGTACGTGTCGTAGGTCCCTTCACGGCCGCACATACTGTGCACTTGCGACACCAATCCTCGACATCTTGCCGGCAATGAACCCAATAAAATCGTTTCCTGATTTTCGCCAGGGTTCGATTCATGCCCAGATGTCCTCCCGAGGATCCATCGTGCACGGACTCAAGCACTGTGCGCACCTTTGACCTAGGCACGACCAGCTGCATCAATGTCTCCTGTCCACTTGGCGACTCCCACTTGCGGTACAGCAACCCGTTGTGCAGCACTAGACTTTCCCACTGAGCCCAGTAGCTTTTCGTGGTGGAACTCATTGCTGATACAATATTCCAGCCGGGCCTTGGAACATTCTGCGTCTTCCATTCCATTATCGGCGCCAAGTTGTTATCCTTGAGTTGCTCGTCTCTCGTCCTTTCGTTCGCCCATTCGTCACTAAGGTTGTTAGTCGTAATCACTTTGATGACAGAATCACTGATTTCACGCCTCGAGCAGTGTTTACAATCTTCAGGGCACGGCCTGCGTGACAGTGCGTCAGCGTTGCCATGCATCCGTCCTCGTCGATGTTCGATCGTGAAATCGAATTCTTGTAACTGCTCGATCCATCGAGCGACTTGTCCTTCAGGATCCTTGAATTGAAGTAACCATTTCAACGCCGCATGGTCTGTCCGTAGCTTGAACTTCCTTCCGATGAGATACTTGTTGAAGTGTCGTACTGTCTTCACTACGGCCAGAAGTTCGCGTCTGGTTACACAGTAGTTCCTTTCTGGTTTTGACAGAGCCTTGCTGAAATACGCTATCACAACTTCCTTGTCCCCCTTCCGTTGTGACAGCACACCTCCAATGGCGATGTTGCTTGCGTCTGTGTCCACCACAAACTCGCCGACTTGGTCCGGGTAGCCCAATACAGGTGTTTCACACAGTCGTTGTTTCAGTTCCTGGAACGACTTCTCACAGTCCTCAGTCCACTGAAACGAACGCTTGTCCTCCGTCAGTCGATGTAGGGGCTTGGCTACTCCCGCGAAGTCGTATACGAAGCGGCGGTAGTATGAGCACAGACCAAGAAACGCCCGAACATCTGTTTTGTTCCGTGGGGTGGGCCATTCTCGTACAGCTACTGTCTTTACAGGGTCGGTTTCTACGCCATCCTTTGTAATTACATGCCCGAGGTAATTTACACGTTTCTTGAAGAAACTACACTTCTTGGCATGCAATTTCAGGTTCGCGAGCTTCAACTTGGCAAACACTCTTTCTAAATTCCTCACGTGCTCGTCGAAGTCGCGTCCCATGATGATGACGTCATCCAGGTAGACTAGGCAAGCTTTTCCCACGAGATCCGCAAGCACAACTTCCATCAGCCTTTCGAACGTTGCGGGAGCATTGCATAACCCGAAAGGCATGACGTTGAACTGCCACAGTCCATTTCCGGTCGAGAAAGCAGTCTTTTCCTTGTCCTTGGGATCGATCTCCACTTGCCAGTATCCACTCTTCAAATCCAGTGTTGAGAACCACTGGTTCCCACTCAACCTGTCTAAGGTGTCGTCTATCCGGGGTAGAGGGTAGCTGTCCTTTCTGGTTACCTCGTTCAGCCGACGATAATCCACACAGAAGCGAGTGCTGCCATCCTTCTTCTTAACTAGCACAACTGGAGAACACCATGGGCTCAAAGAAGGTTCGATGACATTAGCCTTCTTCATGTCTTCCAGCATGCACTGTACTTCGGCTTCTCTTCCTACCGGGATTCGTCGAGCACGTTGACGTATAGGTAACTCGTTGCCTGTGTTGATGGTGTGTTTCACCAATGACGTCCTGCCGAGATGCCCATCTCCGTCACTAAAGATGTCAATGTAACGAGTGAGCATCTCCTTCGCTCTGTTGTACTCGGAGATTGACAAGTCCTTCTTCGAAATGTCGACGAGTTCCAAGGGGTTTGCACTGTTATTTTTCATCGCCGACAGCTTCCCCTGGGTGCAGCTCCGCATCCAATTCGCCTCGTCGCACTTCGCCACGACTTGATCCTTATTGAGAGTGACAGGAGCGCCATTGAAGTTGGTCACCCTTACTATAGCTCGTCCACTCTGGCTGTTTACTAAAGTTGGAGTGAGTAACCAGCCTTTATGTTTAGAACGTTCCAGGTGGTCGATGATGGAGCACCTCGTAATGGAGGGGTCCCCATTAGTTGGTAACTCCACATCGACAAGCGTCTCCGAATATGGGTTCAGTTTGACGCCCTTGGCACAGCGCACATAGCCAGCATAACCACCTTTCAAAAATACCTGTTCCTGGCCGCACTGCAGTACACCGTTGCGCAAGTCGATGCCAAACTGGAACCGCTTCATAAAGTCAAGTCCGAGAATGCAGTCGTCTATAATGTCGGCCACGATGACGGTGTGTGGGTACTCCCCGTCACCCACCTTGAGTGTCACCGGCAGCTCGTCGTATGCGGGTATAGGCTGACCCGTTGCCGTGAAGAGTTTCAGACAGGAAGATGAACGTCTGGTTCTGCTCGTAGATCGTCCCAACAACTGAGGTCTCACAACCGTGCGCGTTGCTCCTGTGTCGATCGTCATCTCACATGGCGTCCCGTTGACCTCGCCGGCGATCACCAGACTGTTCCCGTCAAAAACTTGTCGGATGGTAACTTTTGGGGCTGTGTCACGATCAGCCAGTACCCGCCCCGCGGCTCTGGCTGTTACTCGTTTCCCGGAAGCTCCGTAGCTACGGCACGGACATCAGCTTCGACGTCCCGTTTCGGCACTCGTTGATCCGTGCCTTGTCGTTTAAGCGCCGGGCAGCTTGCTTTAAGGTGCCCCAGCTTGTGGCAGTAGAAGCAGCGGGGTAAGTAGTTACGCCTCTCTGCTACAGGTGTCGTTGTTGGAGTAGCCTCCTCCGCCACTTGTCTCAATCGCTGAGAACGAGGCTCCTGTCTCACGGCTTCCACCTCTAGAGCATGGGCCAGTGCATCTTTCAGGGCGCTGTGGTGGCCCAGTCGAACTGCAGCTCTGACCTCCATGCTGCGGATGCCGTCGATGAATGCTTGAACGAGGTTCGCAGCAATGAACTCTTGTCCGGCAGATGGGTACGCCTTCCTCACGATCTTCTCGATCTCCAGAGCCCATTGTTGCAGATTCTCACCAGCATGTTGCGTCCTGTCCCTCAGCTGCGCTCGGTAGACGTGCTCCAGGTGTTTGTCGCCGTACCTGGAGTCCATTGCCTCGATCAGGTTCCCGTACGTGGTGCAGCTGTCTGGAGAGGCCTCCAGAACCGACAGTGCACGGCCCCTTAAGGCCACTGTCAAGGCGGTCAGAGATTGCTCGTCTGTCCAGCCGTTGGCAGAGGCGACCGTTTGGAACTGCAATTTGTACGCTGTCCAGGACGTAGTCCCGTCGTACGGCGGCACCTTGACTCGGGGGCCAGAGACGACGGCGCCTCCAGAAACAGGAGCGGTCAGCTTCAGTTTCCTCACTTCATTCTGGAGCCTCTCGCATCGGCTGTCAAGTCGTGCCTCCAACTCTCCGTAGCGGTCGTTAAGTCTTGCATCCTGTTCTCCGCTCATCCTTGCCTGTATTTCCTTATGGAGATCCTTATAGTGCTGTTGGAGGTCTTCGATTCTCTCCTCGTGCATGTCTGTAACCCTCTGTAGCTGCTTCACCTCCATAGTCACCTTTCCCAGTGATTCTGAAAGCAGCTCCTTTAGGCTAGCAGACTGCTCCTCTTGACGTCGGGCCTGCTCCTCCAATAGCTGCCGAGTCTGCTCCTCCTGACGCCTGGCCTGCTCCTCCTGACGCCTTGCCTGCTCCTCCTGACGCCTTGCCTGCTCCTCCTGACGCCTTGCCTGCTCCTCCTGACGCCTTGCCTGCTCCTCCAATAGGTGCCGAGTCTGCTCCTCCTGACGCCTGGCCTGCTCCTCCAATAGCTGCCGAGTCTGCTCCTCCTGACGCCTGACCTCCTCCTCCTGTCGTCGGGCCTGCTGCTCCTGACGTCGGGCCTGCTCCTCCTGACGTCGGGTCTGCTCCTCCATCAGCCAAATCAGCATTCCCATGTCGGTTGCCTGGGGAGCACCCGCAGAACCCGCAGCACCCGAATCGACTCCAGCAGCAGCTCCAGCACCACCAGCAGCAGTCCCAGCAGGACCAGCAGCGGCTCCAGCAGCAGCTCCGGCACCACCAGCAGCAGTCCCAACAGCACCAGCGGCGGCTCCAGCAGCAGCCTCGTCGACCTCCTCGCCGTGATGTCCAGCAGTAGTTTGTCGTGTTTTGGGTCGCCGTGATGACGACGAGTCACGTGGTGTAATCGGCATTTTTGAATCCCACACTCCTGACACCAATTTGTTACGAGCTAGGGTTCGAAGAGATTTAAAATACCGATTAAATAGACAAACTTTACTTTAACACCACAAAAATACAGTTAAATAAATGAAAACACTTGAATATCACTTAGTCGCACTAAATTCCACTTCACTGTTTCGCTTTGATCGCTCTGATTCGCACTGTGTTTCGCACTGTGTTCTCCCGGCGACGATCCTCTGTTTATATTGCCCTCCGAACATTCGAGAAACGCCGAGATTGTTGTACAGAGTTGTAGATGCGTCTCGATGCGGCTCGGTGCCAAATACCTACACACCGACCGCGCCCGATTTTGGTACCTATGGCTAGGCACATACGGTCCATTTTCGTTTGTACTTTGATTCTCTCTGGATGTTTCTAGAGACGTCTATCGACCTTGATGTGTTTAGGTATTTATTTGTGCGATTTAAGTACCTATTCGTTACAGTATTTCTAAGGCTATACACCTAACGAGTGGCCAATTCTGTTAAAGGTATATTTAGATGGGTGTGTTTTGTCGGATTTTGTGCATAAGTTTTTAATTATAATCGAACCACGCCTAGCAGCGGCCACCGACGCACCCAATACAGATTTAGATCTCAATCCTAACTATCGCATCACAAAAAGTAATTCAAAGCAAAGCTTATGCGTGCAAAGAAACGTAATTTTTTATCATTGTTTGTAAAAAGCACTATATTTAAAGGATTACAATTAAATAGTATTTAAATGATATTTAATGCTCATAATTTATGTATTTTTTTTCATAATGGAAATTTAAGGAAACGTAATAAATAAACGATTATAAATGAGAATGTTTGTCCTTCTTTGACGCCAAAACGGAGCAACGAATTGACAGAAATGCACGGAGCTAGGTAACATAGGTCACTTTTTATCTCGAAGAACTATCTCATAGATTATTTATAGTTAGGATATAAAGGCAACGATAACACAGCATCCTCTTATCAAGAGCGGATCCAGGGTAGGGAGTCTCGTCTCAAGATTTTCAGAGGAGTTTAGAGGAAGCACAGACAACAACAAATAACTCAAGACTCAACTTCAAAAAACATTTTTCTGATTTTTAAATGTTTAGAAAAACAAGGACAAATTTTGTCTTTTGGGGAGGGTTGCATGGCCTCCTCTTTTAGAGATTATGTAAGAGTTAAAGGCGATTATTGGAACTTGCAAGGGTTCATTAATAAACAATTTATGTTCAAAACTCAGATTATTCTGGTCAATATTCCAGAGTGTTTAAAAAAATAAATCCCACTTTGATGTTGGTATTTTGAAATGGCACTTTAGTTTTATTTGTGTATAGATTACTGCTTTCTTTGCAATATTCTTTATTTGTAATCTAACTTTTTCATATTGAAAAAGGTCCTTTCTGAATGGGACAGAATAGGAATCATGCCCCGAACACAAAAGTGAAAGGAAGTATTTTATTTCATGTATCTTTTAATATTAATTTTTTATCTAAATCATACATTTATAATACGAATTAATAAGATTTAAATTTTTTTTTTCTTCACCGTTTTTTATTCCAGAAACCTTGTTATTGATCCTAATAAAATAGTATTGCAAATTGCTCTATTCTGGGTTGCAGCAGAGACTACGAAACCTTACTCTCTATGCGTGGCCCGACACGCACTTGGCCGATTTTAGAATTTTTGTTTGTCTGTGTCCCATTTCTTGTCCAGGGTGACAGTAACCAAAATTTCCCAAAATATCGAGAACTTCGAAGGCATGTCCTAAAGATTTTGTGGTAGGTAAATTATGGGGAGAACGGAAACAACAACATAAACGACCCTACTGTCAACCTCTCCTGCACGTGGTGCTTTGGGCTCGATAACGAACGAGGCTCTGGCGACCGAGCAATGGCGGTATATCCATTTAACCATACACCTGGCCAAGCAACCGGCTGGACGAGGCTCAAGCAGCCTTGCAATAGGGTCTAAACAATTCCAAAAAGGACTGATGCAGAATCTTGCTGCAACATTATTACCACGACGGCTCTGTCAAGAGTGAATCGACAAGGAAGTATTGAAATTATGTAGACTATTCCCTCTTTGCCCCAATTTTTTTCAAGTCCTATCATTTGAAAACGTTTTATTATTCGAACAGTAGGTATTACACTTTTGGGTCTCATTTTTGAAACCGGTCCAGCAATTTTCATGTTGACGTCTTAAGGCCACCCATTCATCCAATCACCGGAGCGCCGCCGTACGGTCCACCGAAATCGACCACAGACTCGTCCAATTCTTGTATCAAATGGCCCGCTTAGATCTTATGGCGGCCGGAATGGGAAATTTTCGGTGCGATGCCGGACGAATGTGTGGCCTACTTTACAAGCAAACTTACCTTGAAGCACTTGACTTACCTGATGTAATAGGCCTCATAGGACATGTCATAATATTTTCGCACCGCTGTCCATCAATATTGAACTCCTCATTTTCTATATACAATTTGATGTAAGGTAGCCTAGTGTTGAGATGGTATCGGCAATGTAGATTCCTTGGGTAAACCCCAGGGTATGCTGCTGATTGGACATAGCAGGTTTGGAGACGGCAATCGCTGAATACCCTTTCGCAATACGATCTGAAATAATTATAAATGTTATATGATTCTTATATTATATCTCTTTTACCTCCAATGTATCCATACACCTCTCATACAAAATATATATCTATACAAAAAGTCATGTGGTATATTACTTAGTCAGGTCATAAGTTCTGTCACATGTTTAATATGAAATAATTGAGACATATTTATTACAGATGTAAACATTTATATGCCAAAATTAACTTAATAAAACACAGATTCTTATGCTAATAAAGTTTATTCAAAATAACCTCTGCGATTTTGAATACAGGCCTTCAACCTGCGCGGCCAGTCGTCTATCGCAGCACGGACGAGGTCCATGTCAATTTCGGCGGCTGCCTTAATCAAGGATGCCTTGAGTGACTCCAAATCAGGATGACGCGTTGAGCAGGCCTTTTCCTCCAAGTGTTGCCATATCTTGTAATCTAACGGACTCAAATCTGGACTGGAGGAGGGCCAGTCTTCGTGCCGGATGAAGTCAATTTCACGCGCCGCCAGCCAGCCTTGAGTGCTTTTCGCTCTATGAGCTGGCGCAGAATCTTGTTGGATTATCCAGCGCCTGTTATTGAACATGGTATGAGAAACAGGTTCCACAAAGTTCGTGAGGACCGTATTTTGATACACAACTGCATTTGTTTTTACGCCTTTCTCACAAAACCTCAGTTAAGCCCCAATAAGAGACTCTCAACCAAACCACGAGTGAGGATGGAAAATGGCCTCGTTGGACACGCGGAACACGGTTGCTCGCTTCTTCACTGCTGTGTGCGTACACCTTATCATTTTGTTTGTTGTAGCTCTCTTCCACATTAAAATTTTTTCATCCGAAAAAATAATTTCCCGATGCTTGTTTCTCGCGTACCGCTTCAACAAAGCGCGACATCTCTTCAACCTCAGGTCCATTAAACGAGCTTTCAAACGATGTTCTGTTTTTCTTCGATATGCCCGAAGCCCTAAGTCCTTATTTAACACCCTTTTCACCGTGGTTCTGCTTAAACCCATCTGAAGGGCCAAAAGTTTTTGCTTACGTATGGGATTTCTTTGAATTCGCGCCTTCACAGCTTTTATCACTGCGAGTCCTAACAGAGCGACAGCGACCACTTCTTGACCTGTCATCTACACTAGGGTCTTCATTGTATCGTTTGATGGTACGATAAACGAATCTTTTGGTTATATTAAAATTTTTCAATATGTCAAAAATCTGAATTGGCGCGTAACCGCAACGATGCAACGCAATAACCGCAACACGGTCTTCTTTAAGTGTCCACTCCATATTTAAAAATGAGTAAAATTCTAAAAATTTAACATTTTAATATTCATGAAAAATTCTAAATTCGAATTCAATAAACTTTTTTGTGGCCAGCATTTTAAATTCAAAAGTTTTTATTGTGTGACAGAACTTATGACCAGACTATGTATATACAAATTATATAATATACCACATGACTTTCAAAGAGCATTAGAAATGAACTTCGGTAATAAAATTTTGATCTTTTTTTCTTCTTCTTTCTTCATGGGTTGCCTTACAGCTCCTGAAACCGTGTAGCGGAAGACCAGGTATCCCTTGTTTAGCTGATGGTATTTGTGAGGCTATACCTAACGAGTGGCTAGTTCTGTTGAGGTATATTTAGATGGAAAGCTTCTAAGTATGGTTTGTCGGATTATGTAATTTTAATTAAATGGGATCATGATTTGCTTTACTGACTAATTGAACTACAAATATTATTATATTTCAAATTTCGGAAAACATTCCGGTAATAGATATCGTTAATGCGATATCGCCATGTCGCATTTTTGCCCCTACAGAAGCGATCGAAAAAACATTGATAGATACTATCGGTTGAAAGAGTGTCTGTCTAAATTTTTTGTTGGTCTGAGTTGGTTGGAGTTGGTTCATTATTGCACAGTCGAAACAGCTGCATTTTATGACGTAAGCAGGTAAACATCCACTGGGAAAATATAATCCAATACTAGGAAAAATATGTGTTTTGGTCGAATTTAAAATTTCAAAAGTTTTCACGAACAATATCAGGGCGGAAAACTATGTATGTATGTAGTCATATAATAAATAATAATATATATAAATACAAATTAAATGCCGTTTGTTGGTAAGTGCATCATTATGGTATTTTTTTAATGTTATAGTCTAAATAAGGTTTTTAGGGAAAGAAAAATTGGTAAAATTGCCCGGAACATTGTAAAATTCGGAGAAAACTGAAAGTGCCTTTTACTATGAGATTTTTGTATGAACTCAAGACCATAATAGGAGATTAAAGTTAATATGGGATAATACTTTTCTTTCTTTTTTAGCCCAAATACTACATTAAGTATATTATCATATTAAAATGCGTGCAAAGCCGAGTCGAATAGGTAGTATATTAAATTATTTAATACTATTCAAATGACATTGGCTTACCATTATTTCTGTTTCAATTTAGTAACAGACGTGAGAGAATTTGCAACTAAATTGATTTCCTTTCCTTTCAATAGACAGGATATCAAAGGCATCAACCTCAAGCCATATTTTCTAATAATTGGATATATCAGTATGAGAAAATCCAAATTCTAATGATACCTACAATACCTACATTTGCACCGTGCTCTCAAAAGTTATGGCTAAATCCAAATTTGACTATTTTGGACATAACTTTGGAACTGACCATGGTCTAAAATTTTATATGGAGCATGGTCTTGACCATATCCATCGTAAGGTTAAAAAAGCAGACGGTTACCGTACCATTCGAAAACCGACTTTTTTCTTCTTCCTTTACGGGTTGCCTTATAGCTTCCGAAACCGTTTTACGGTTCCAGGGTACCCAGCGGAAGACCAAGTCTCCTATATAGATCCTACATATTAAAATGGTCTAGAACGCCCTAGATTCGAGATTACAAATGGTTACCTTATGATATAACCACTTCTGATGAAGAAAAAAAAACCGCCTTCAAAACAAAAATGTGCTTTCCGAAAGCAAATGCACAAGTCACTATAAAAAAATACCCAAATCGCTTCAAGTGTGTCTATAGAAATTTATGAGATTTCTCCAGGATTTCTTCATCAGATCCTGACCTGATGACCATGGGACCACCTGGAAAGTATACCCTTTCGAACAAAAAAATAATTCCAAATCGGTCCAGGCGTCTGCAAGTAATCAGGAAACATAGGTACTTACATAAAAAAAACATAAAAGATTCCGACGAATTGAGAACTTCCTCCTTTTTTTGAAGTTCGGTAAAAAATCAGGCACAGGTCCCTGACTACATGTATTGTTATATTTTTCAGCGCAACGAACTCAGCGAATTATTATGTTCATATCTCTTTAGAAAGACCTAAGCGAGATGCACGGCGATTAGAATCGATAAGATAACCAAGGAAAAAATATGATATACTAAGATTCACGTACCCAGGATACATTCTGGCCATTTAATAATATTATTAAAGCCTTTATTCCTAACGCCATATATATATTTTAAGAAAATAACAGAACTAAATGTTCAAGAAAGGCGACGAAAGGTTTATTATAAAGTATAAATCAGAGGAATATTAATACTAGAAGTTTGTGGTCGTACCCAGCGATGTAATACCTCAACTCGACAATTCAACAAAATTTATTTGCCATTTAGGTCACGTTCGCGGATAAAATGGCTTCCATTTAGAGGTGTGTGCTCTTTCCTAGATTAACTTTTTAAGTAATATACGGTTTTTATTTCGGTTCAATGATTTGGGATTTATTGATTCATATTTGGGAATTGGGATAAAAATAAATCTGCTATTTACTGTTTCAACATTGGAAATGTTTTTCGATCACCTTTGTAGGAGACCCTTTTCAGCAAAAGTGCGATATGCTAATATCTCCTGAACTTGTAGGTCATCTATTCACTATAGATGAATTGATGAGGTATATAATAAGCCAATTTTTAATTTTTTTTAATAAAAAAATATATTTTGAAATGTTATTTTTTAGGGTGCCTTGTTTTACCCTACATCTAGTTTTATTTATTTATTTTAAATTCTACATACGTACGTGTTCAGAAAGGTTATTCCTGGGATGTTTTTGAAATTTTAAGAAAGTTTTTTTTTAAATTAAAAACGTATGTAGTACATAATCCGACAAAGCACATTTAGAGGCTTTTCCATTTAAATATACCTCAACAGAAGTGGCCACTATTTAGGTATAGTCTCACAAATACTATCGGCTAAACGAGGGAGACTTGGTCTTCCGCTGGATACCCTGGAACCGTAACATGATTTCGGGAGCTGTAAGGCAACCCGTGAAAAAAGATTTACCTCGGGCTTTTGCGAGTAGGTTTTGATTTTGATGAAATTAGGTTTGAGGATAGCTTGAACCCTGAAATTTTTAAGGTGGATCGCGTCGACAACAGATATATCGCGTATCGAAACTTCGTATCGTATATGGCAGAATCACGCCCGCCCCAAAATAGAAATTTTGTCCATTGAGCCGTTTGCAATACAAGGTTTAACCACAATAAACACCGAGGCTAATTGTCGCTTTTGGGCTCTTTCTTAGCACAGAAAATTAGTATTGCAATCCTGAGATTAAATGCAGCTCGCGTTCTTGGCACTAGGGCAAGACCTCTTCGCCCTTTCACTTTCTATAACGTTCTGTTTTTAATTACTTATACTAGGTAATTTAATTATGTACCTTTAAAGTTAATTTTACGTAAATACATACCCAGCAACGACTTCTCCTCTTCTGTTTGGATATAATTCTGGATGTTGACCGTATCTCAAGTACACCTCAAATTGTTGCTCAGCCCTGCAAAAAAATATAATTAGATACTATAAAAAAATCCTGGGGATATTTCGTAAAACTTATTGGTCCTATAAATGTCATTATTTTCAAAACCCCATGTGGTCGAAGGCGAGGGAATAATATCACAATTCGGTATAAAATTTGATAATTATTGTTTTCTATGAAGTAGTTTTTTTATAATAATTATTCAAACTTTTGTCAACAGACGACAAAATGGCTTCATTATTTAGATAAAGTGCCACACTAAATCAGTGGTAGTGCCACGGGGCACGTTAAGGCCGTAGTACGACTTTTAACAAAAACAAGTAGTACCTACCACCGGACAGAAACGTCAATTTAACTTTGTCGCCTGTTGTAAAAAAAAATATTATTAAAAAAAGTATGTAGGTACTTGATAGAAAACATAAATATTCAAATTAGTTGATAAAAAAACCATAATTTTTAACTTAACATTTTCCCCCACTTGCAAAATACCCCGACGGGGTATGCTTTCTCCAGTACTATTAATTGGATAATTGTTTCGGTTAGTTCATGAGGAAAGTTTATGTTAATAAAAAAATCTCTATCAGTTATAGGAGCTGAGCGTAAACGGTATTAGTAAATCTTAATTTGTCTTAATAAATAAAAAGTTTGTCGCCGGAGAATGCTGCCTAATACATTATACCTCTGCCACACACTCGCCACACCTCACGCCACACTATACTCCTCGCGCTGCCGCGATGTTGCCCTGTCTGTCCACACACTGCTCTACTCGCGCAATTAATCGCGTCGCTCCGCACTAGGTCACTCGCCTTCCACAATGGATGTTGAAACTGTGGCAGCGTGCGCGCTATGCATTTATAGTATAGCTAATTATATAAATGTAAAAAATATACGTTTACAAATACACATGATTATTTAATAAAAGTGTGTTAAATAAAATAATTTTTAACAAAAAAAAACCGACTTCAAACAGGAAACTAAAAACTAAAAATAAATTTTCTTAGCACAAAGTAATTCGTATTTTGATTTAGTTTACTTATTTTATCATTTCTAATTAACTAAAAATCAAAATACGAGTTACTTTGTGCTAAGTAAATTTACTTTTTAGTTTCCTGTTTGAAGTCGTTTTTATTTTGTTAAAAAAAATATTTTACGCTTATTAGTGATGGGTAGGCGTAATATAACCCATATGGGTGCAAAGTTCTCTCCAATAGAAATGAATTAAGTCCAAACACCAGGTAATTGCTGTAAATCGTTGAGGAGTTCCCTCGACTGTCTTTCGACTCCATCATCAGGTCGACTCCAGACCTTCATTAAATAGTAGTGCTTTAGAGTGCTTTAAAATACTTAATGAAAAAAAAATTAACAAACGCGCCACACTAGTCGCCACTACGATTTTCGAAGGTCCCCCTCGATTTCTCAGATCTTGGTTTCCATATTATTGTACCACCCTTGAGATATCTCCTTTTCAACAAAAAAAGAATCATTAAAATCGGTTCATAGACGACGAAGTTATCCGCCAACACACATAAAAAATATATACGGTCGAATTGAGAAACCTCCTTTTTTTCAAGTCGGTTAAAAATGTCGCGTGACGTGCTTTCGTATCGAGCGCTCGATGCGGTCTGCGTGCACGCGAGTGTGTGGCCAGCCACTCGCGCTCATATTGCCGGTCCTTTGACTCGCGCCCAAAAAACCGACAAAACAGGGAGCAGTGGGCATGACGAGGAGTATGGCGTGCGGCATGGCGAGTAACGTGGCCACACTACGTCTCTCGCTCCTTTCCTCGCTACTTCCCATGCCACTCGACGAGTGTGTGGCAGGCGTAAGAGACATGAGACATAACAAAATCTTGTAGGAAATAATTTTATGCAAAAGGAAAGTAGCATTATTGGTGTTTACAAATTAAATTAGCGTTACATTAAAATTTTAATACATAAATTATAAAACAAAGTCTCGTCTGTCTGTCTGTGACCTATCACGCTAAAACGACTGAACGGATTTTGTTGCGGTTTTAACTATTAGATAGGTTCATTCACCGGGAAGGTTTACGGGTATTAAACATGGATCTATTATGTTTAGGAGCTGAGTATTTACAGTATAAGTGAATCAAGTTAGCCGCAACGAGTTTACGGGGTCGTTCGCTAGTATTGTATAATTTTTATGCAAGGTGTTACTCACACCTCACTCTGAAAAAATACTCGACAAAGAATGCTTGGAATGCTATATAGAGTAATGTAAAGTAATGTAAAATGTAAATGTAATATTGTGTAGGTACTAAAATTTTATATGAATTTAATTTCAGAATGTTGGCAAACATACACTTCATACATAGCTTTTGTCATGTTTACCTCTGCCCACCCCGTTCCCGCCGTCATGCCGTGATGGTATATAGCCTATGTTACTCAGGGATAATGTAGCATTCCAATGGTGAAATAATGATCAAAATCCGTCCAGTAGTTTTTGAGTTTATTCGTAACAAACATACAAAAATACAAATTTTTCTTCGTTATAATATTAGTATAGATGTACCTACTTTTTTTTGCATACCAGGAATCTGGTGAACGTGGAGCGTTTCTGCAAATAAATTTCTTTCACAAGACATCATGTTCTTTTCGAACTGGGATTCGAACCCAGGACCATCCAAACCCTCTACAGTACTGTACAGCTATCGTCAATAACAAAGTTAACAAAGACAGACAGGAGTGAATAATCAAAGATATTTCAGAATTTAAACTTTACCTAGAGTCGAAACTGAAGTAAGTTTGGTCCGTAAAGTTGTCGGCATGGAACACGATTTTGACGAAATTCGTCTCTGAGATGAAGGTTTGCGGTTGTTCGATTTCACCACAGAATAGTCCAGGTTCCTTGCGGTTGGAGACATCCGTCTTGGCATTGCCGTCTACGATCTGTAAATTAAACTTTGTAAGAATTGGGTCAGGTGAGAATTTTACTATATTATTATGGAATTGAAACAGTGGGAACAGAATGGATATTAGCACGATCTACCAACTTAGTTTTGAAAATAATCTCGGGTTAGTCCTAAAAAAATTCATAGTTTTTAGGGTAAAAACGGAAACCTTGCACCAACAGGTTTCAAATTCTACGACGAAATATTTATTATTTCCTACTTTTCAGTGAATTTTTTTTAAGTCGGTACACTTTTTTTACAAGTATCATAACAAATATAATAATCGAAATCGGCTTGACGTTTCATCGAGTTATGATAAAAATTGACTTAGAAATCAGTTTTTATTCAAAACGAATGAACCTATTTACACTAACCATCAAAATCGGTTCACCCAGTCGAAAGTTCTGAGGTAACAAACATATTTTAAGTCGGTTAAAAATAGTCTTGCATCGTGCGCGTGCATCGTAAAATTTCACTCTCATCCTTTTTTCATAACGCGCCTAGAAGTACCTACAGTCGAATTGAGAACCTATTCCTTTTTTGTAATCGGTTAAAACCATTTCATATAGCCAGTTAAAATAATAAAATAATATATAACCACTTTTGATGAAGAAAAAAAAAACCGCATTCAAAACCAAAATGTGCGTTCCGAAAGCAAATGCACAAGTCACTATAAAAAAATACTCAAATCGCTTCAAGTGTGCCTATAAAATTTGAAGAGTACTCGATTTCTCCAGGATCAGATCCTGACATAATGACCATAGGGCCACATGGAAAGTATACCCTTCCAAATAAAAAAAAATCCAAATCGGTCCAGGCGTCTTCAAGTAATCGAGGAACATACATAAAAGAACATAACCTTCTTTTGTCCGGTTAAATAGTGGCAACGCTAAAACATTGGTTAAAAAAAATTAAAGACCGCAGCTAGTTTTTCCATAAACCTAAAAGTTTACCTCAAACTTGGCTAAGATACTTAGGAAAAGTGGACTATGATTGAGTTTCTGACAGATCCGGCAAGATCGGACTAATTAATTTTTGAACTCTCCACGGAAGTTAAGCATGAAAGAAATTCCCAACTTTGCCGAACCGAACTCCAAATTGGTAGAACCTAATTAGGGATCGTTTGGCACTTTGGCAGATGAAAGGTTCTTAAGTGAATGAAATGTAGCTGATCTTGAAGGCAACTTATAAATTATATTTAATTTATTATTTCTTGTTGGCCTATGTGAAATGAACTTATTTATTGCTAGGTAATGCACACGTCTTCGCTCATCTATCTTTCTATCATCACGCCTTTTGTCCCAAGAGGGATAGGCAGCTGCAATCGAATGCCATTTGTTACGATCCTGACTCTTTAGCCTCTTTTATATTCATCATCCATTGATCAATACATTTTTATATGTTCAATAAAAGTACACCTAGGTCGTCCTCTGCCAGCATTTATATATTTATTTATTAAAAATCCACAGCACAACAGATTAATAGATTAAAATAATATAATATAATTACATTTGGCCACAAAAGGATCTATTTTATTTGGGTATATATCTATTCTGATCCAGAAACAAAGATATAAAATTTAAAATTAAAAAAAGTTATAAATAAATTCAAAACATAATACAAAATATTTAAAAAAAATCTTTAAAATAAAAAATATATCACTAGTTAGGATGAAAATATTAAAAGAAAATAAGAAACAATTATAAATTACAAATAACAAATTTAAAAAAAATTAAAAGAAATTCAAATTCTAGAAATACAGTTCATCAAAGAGTCAAAGTGTGTGTGTGTGTGTGTGTGTGTGTGTGTGTGTGTGTGTGTGTGTGTGTGGGGGTGTGGGGGTGTGTGTGTGTGTGTGTGTAGTGTATGTGGGTGTGTGTTGTGGTTGGGTGTGTGTTATTGTTGGGTGTATGTGGGGTGTATTTGTACATACATACATATATAAAATAGATATCTACAGACATATAATAAAATATATACTTAATAGATAAGAAAAATAATTTTACTAATAATAAACAAAATTTCCTTTCATTTCAGCCATATAAACCTTTTTAGTCAATCTTTCATCCTTCATTCTTTCAACGTGTCCAAACAAGCGTCACAACATCATCTTTCACTCTGCATTTATCTTACTTTCATGCTTCTTATTCCATACCCAAGTCTCGCTTCCATAAGTGATGGAACTAAGACAACATTTTTTTTTGCTTGCTTTTGTTGCTTCACAGCTCCCGGGAACCGTTGCCGGCCCCAGGGTACCCAGTGGAAGACAAAGTCTTCCTCATTTAGCCAATGATTTTGTGAGGCTTTATACCTAACGAGTGGCAGCTCTGTTGAGGTATATAGATGGAAAAGCCTCTTTGTAAGCTTTGTCGGATAATGTACATAGATTTTTTATTATATAAGACAGCATTATGTATATTAATTTTGATTTTAGTTGTAAGTTGTGTATTTTATTTATTCGTATATACTTTTGTAGTACAAAGCAATTTGGAGCAAGCTTTTTTCGAATAAAATGTATTATTGTGCTATATTTATTTGTTTTACATATCATTATACAATTTTATGAAAATTACTCAGTTTTCGATTCAAAGGTCAGGCTATATAATTACAAACAAACACATCTTCACAACCTTTAAACCTTGAGGGGTGACCAGAGACACCAGTACCGTGGCAAAATGGCAAGCCTGTTGCTGCATTTACTGAACCTAGATGACTTTAACAGGTGTATTTTTGGAAAAAATTGATGCTTGACAATTTTGTCACGATTAGGAATCGAATCCCAAGCTATATCAAGTGTTTAAGTTAACCAAATGGTTAAGACGTCTGGCGGGCCACGGTTCAAACCCGGCCAGGTACCAATGGGTTTTTATAATTAAAAACTTATGTAGGTACATAATGCGACAAACTTTCCGGCATTGCACCGAAAATTTCCCATTCCGGCCGCCATAAGATCTAGGTGGGCCGTTTGTTATAGGAATTGGACGAATCTGTGGTCAATTTCGGTAGACCGTACGGAGGCGCGCCGGGGATTGGACGACTGTTCGGTCACATTTAGAGGCTTTTCCGTCTAAATATACGTGAAAAAAAATTTTAGAAGGAGCAATGAAATATATTTTCTAACAAGCTATTATAAACAATTTTCTCAGTCAAGCATATATATCAAAAACATTAACCGTATCTATGCGTATCACAACCTTTTGAATAAATAAGGAATTTTTTCCCATAAATCTGGGAAGGTTAACAAAGAAGTTAAACCTTTGATCTCAATGAATAAAAGAAATCATATAAATTGCAAATTTTACTCCAAAAAATTTGATTTTTCCTTAACTTTTTACATTCGTGTTTTATTTGGTATTTTTGTCGCGTCAATTCTCGTCATTTTAACAATATTGGCATAACAATATTTTGCTGCAAATTAGCAGATGTAAAATTGTAAATTACCATTCTTTACCATTTTCAATTAAGGAGACGTCTCATAACTTTTGTATTTGACAAACTACATCGCGATAACTAATTATGTCTTAGTTTCGAAATTTAAATAGCTTTCGAAAAAAATATCAGATAGCTACTATACCTAAGTTTTATAAAGCCCTGAAAGCCATCAATTTCACGCGTATTTTAAATCGATTTTGCGACTCCAGTTCTCTTAATATATTTTCTAATGTTCCATTTTCTCGTATTTATCCTATAGATAATTTCACATAATTTATGAAAAAAATAACTACAACTTGCTATTTCTACTAGTTTTTGTATAATATTGGAAGAGCATGTGTCCATCTATATTCTTTGGTTATTTTATCGATTCTTTTTGCAGTGTATTAAAGAATAACTTTTAAAAGAGATATCGACAAAATAAGCAACAAAATTTTGATTATATCCGGAATAATTCTGGGATAAAAAGTTAGCCTATGTCATTATAAGTTTGGATGTTAGAACCTCCTCCTTCTTTTTTGAAGTACGGTTAAAATGGTACATGGTTAGGATCGAACTCCGCCACCAACGCATTTGTTTCTTTCTGATCACAATGCTAAAACCTCTGAATAAATAATATTACCTGCATATATCCTTTATGACATGTGGTCCCATTGATCAAGGTGCCAACTTTGAACTTTTTGAACCGAATCCTGAGTATCCAGTCTTTAGGTGACCCTCTAAAAGCTCTGAATCTATATGTACATGTGAGAGACCTCCCAAAGTTCTCTGATGTGACCGGTGGGGATGATACGTCTTCGTAAATTTCAACAGTTTTGTTGCAGTGGTCGCGTTTTGAATCTGAAACAATGAATTTCAATATTATTACCTACTAGTTAATGATGAAGGCTGCGCCCGTGCTATTTTGGAATGAGTACTGTGGTTCAATAACCTAGGTCGTCCTTTGCCAGCATTTCATTTCACTTCAGCTATATAAACCTTTTTAGTAAATCTTTCATTCTTCATGTCCAAACCAGCGTAAACTACGTTTCTTCATTTTAGTCACAACATCATCTTTTACTCCGCATTCTTCTCAACTGACATCGTTCCGGATGCGGTCAATACGGTTTATATTACACATTCTAGGATTTGAAATATTTTGAAATATTTTTTCAAAAAAATCCACTCTGGAGGGTTACCTACTAACTTTTTCTACTCGTTTTAAGGCGGCAAGTTTGGCCAAAACTTTTATTTTCCGTTTTTTGTTTGATTAAAGTTGTAGAGGATATTTCTCTTAGCACTACGAACAACTGTAGTTTAGTTCAGACCAAGTTTTGTGTGAGTTTCCTTTATGCTTTATCGGTGTTTGGGGAAAGTACAGTGTTTTTGTTTTGTTACTGGTTCATAAAACAGATAATAACTATCAATCTCTACTATATAATACTGCCTGCGACTTTGCTTCTACGTATTTTCTTAATTTTGATTTAGTTTAAATGATCACATCCTTTGCTAGTATTGGCTGTTAAGGGGAGGAACGAATAATTTCGGTTGTTTTCTGAACTGAAATTCCCGAATTTTACGAATGCTATGAACATACAATTTGGGCATCGAAAACTAGAGCATTTTATCTATTGTGTAGGATGAAAACACGATTGCTGAAAATTTTCTCGATAACTTAATTTTTTGAAATCACCTCTTCAAAAACACCTTTTTAGTCATAGGACGATACTCTGAAGGGATTTACGTTTAAATTTTATACGAATCTGTAGGTAATTTCAGTACCGAAGATGTTTCCTTGCATGTGATCGTTTTTTAATAAATTATTTATTTGTAATGTGCCGCTTACGTCATTTATTCCGAGAGGCGATACATTATGCCCTTCTCACTTCTGCAGCAAGAACGGACAAAGCGCCGTCGTTGTCTTGCATGACGTGTCGTTGCGCCTGAACCAATCATGCGCCCGAACCGCGAGTTTAGGGCGTGGCTTACGATTAGAAATTTCTGAGTCGTTCCTCGTCTTAAGGGTCCTATATTGGGAATTTTTCTGGGATAAACTATTCCCAATTTCTCTGTAAATAATCCACCTGTGTCACTGTAATTTAGCATATAGTTACTTATTGAATATATCTAAGTGAAATAGCTCTTATTTTTTCAATGGGTGTTATTGAATAGGAAATATGGGTAGTTTAACTTTGCCCCTGCTGTCTCTTTCATAATCTATCACAAAACTCTAAATTTTTTTAAAAGCGCT
This sequence comes from Nemapogon koenigi, assembly GCA_963924495.1. Lineage (NCBI taxonomy): Eukaryota > Metazoa > Arthropoda > Insecta > Lepidoptera > Tineidae > Nemapogon > Nemapogon koenigi. Next base: position 1,362,072 of record OZ004643.1, read on the forward strand.
GTTATACCATTACCCTTCAATTATATATGTCGAATTTTTTGGTAGCTTTTTGAAAATTTAAAATAATGATTATTTTATTATTTTTGCCAAATTAAAAAATCATAAATTTTTTTTTTTTTTAATTTTCAATAAGCTACAAAAAAAAGCGATATATATAATTAAAGAATAATGGTATAAGAGCGCTTTAAAAAAAATTTAGAGTTTTGTGATAGATTATGAAAGAGACAGAAGGGGCAGAATAATCCTTTATTCTACCACCCATATTTCCTATTAAACAAAACCAATTGAAAAAATAACGACTATTTCACTTAGATATATTGAATAAGTAACTATATGCTAAATTACATTGACACAGGTGGAGTATTTACAGAGAAATTGGGAATAGTAATATCTCCATACAAATTCCCAGTATAGGACCCTTAATACACTGTATTACTGAATATACTATGTTCATAATACATCAGTGGCAGAAAAAAAATGTATTGGGAATGGCACAAATTATTTACAACAAGATTCCAGACTATTTGATGAAACCTCTCTAAAACAGTAAGTAATTAATTTAATTTCAAGTAATAATAATTTGGGTCCAACCGTCTTCAAACTCAATGACGAAATATTTAATTATTTCTTGCTTTTTAGTAAACAATTTATGAAGCCGGTCTATTTTAAAAAAACGCTATCTGTGATTCTACTGTTAATAATATCATTACAAAAATAAATAATAGAAATCGGCATACACTAGCTAGCTACGTGGGTGGACCACGGGTACAAAATGGTTTCAGTTTTTTCAAAATAACCAATTTACAAACTTCTGAACCAATTTTAACAAAACAAGAAGGGGACCAACCTGTAGTAATTCACTGTCTATTAAAAATTAATCATCAAAATCGATTCATAATTAGCTGAGAAATCGCGTAACAAATACACAAAAAACAGTCGAATTGAGAACCCCCCTTTTTTGAAGAAAAAGCCTTTAAAAAAAAGTGTAGGTACCCACCTACTTCAAAAATTATGCACTGAAAAGTGTGCTTTCCGAAAGCAAATGCACAAGTCACTATAAAAAAACTCAAATCACTTCAAGTGTGTCTATAAAACTTGAAGAGTTCTCGATTTCTCCAGGATCCCATCATCAGATCCTGACGTGATGACCATGGGGCCACTTCGAAAGTATACCCTTTCAAACAAAAAAAATTCTAAGTCGGTCCAGACGTCTTCAAGTAATCGGGGATCATACAAAAAAAAAGATTCCGACGAATTGAGATCCTCCATCTTTAAAGTTAAGTTAAAGTTAAAGTTTGAAACGAAGGTGATACCCATAGATGCGGTGCGAATTCGGAAAGAGGAGGTCTTTGATGTAGGTACGAAACCCTGAATATGTCACAAGCAACAATAGAGAATAAATATAATTTTCATTAAATTTCCTTGTAAAGATAAAATAATTAAAAGTAACGACGCACCGTGGAGCCATTTTAATTGCCATACACCATATTTCAAGTCTTAATGTTCAGCATTAACTGTTTTCATAAATAATTTTCAGATATTTTCCTCTTATGAAAATCATTTTCTTTAGACACGGTTTTATACAGGTGAAAAATCTTCACAGTCTTTCTACCTTGCGGTGTGGCCAGAGGAAGTAGATATACCTACCTTTCAAATAAAAAATAATTTACAAATCGGTTTATAAATGAAGGAGTTCTGAGGTAACAAACATAAAAAAATACAACTAAATTGAAAACCTACTCCTTTTTTTTAAATAAAAGTTATATTGTGCGTCGGTGGCCGAGTGGTTAAGCCGTTTAATAAAAAACTTATGTACATAATCCGACGACAAATCACACTTAGAGGCTCTTCCATCTAAATATACCTCAACAGAACTGGCCACTCGTTAGGTATAGCTTCACAAATACCATCGGCTAAAAGAGGGAGACTTGGTCTTCCGCTGGGTACACTGGAACCGTAACACGGGTTTTTCACAGAAATGTTTCACGCTGGCTCGCTGAAAGAAGGCAGAAGTTCATGCCTTTCAGGAACCACCAGTCCGAATTAAATTTTTTTTTTGCATTAAATTTGCCCATTTCTTTATCATTACGCTACGACCAAATTTATATATTTTCACGGGCGAAATCGTTGAAGAAAGTTAGTTGAACATAATCAAAGAGATCGCTACTAATGATGGGGACTCATTTGGAAAGGTAGATCAAGGACTCCTCATAGACCAAATATCAAAGAAAGCAAATCTGTTTGAAAAAGATACTGTATTTCTAATTAAAATTTAGGTCAGACTTCCATATCTGTCTGTCTGTATGTATGTCATGAATGTTTTTCATAGAAACTGTTATAGTTAATTACCAGAAAAATACAATAAAATATAGATAAAATAAAAAAAAAAACAGAATACGATTGATACCGATTGTGCAGAGTTGTAAGTCTTAAAAAAAAAAAAAAAAATATACTAACTTTCACCTGTGGATATTTTCGAACAAAATAAAATATAGTGAAGTGAAAACTGTAATAACGCCATCTAGCGATCATTTGACAATGTATCTGTGTCCGGACCCAAAAATTGCCGGCCAGAAATGCGCAGGCATACGTGGCAGGCAGTACATGAATTCCTGCCCGGACATTCTCAAGCCGGGCTATCCATGGTATTGTGCCGAAAACATGTCGCGATTCCATAAGATTTCCCTTTACTAAAAATCGCTCAAAAGAAATAGTCTAAAATAATGGCTCACCCATGGGGGCGAAACTAAATATATCAGCAATAAAACAATCTGTCTGTCTCTCCGTCTGTGTCCGTTTGCACGGTAAAACTATCTAAAAATTTGTTGCTTGAATAGCTTGATTCATAAGCTATGGAGCTATCATGTTTAGGAGCTGAGCATTAACAGTATCAGTGAATGAAGTCTGATAAAAGTTAGCTTTAGCGCGTCTAATCTGTCAGAGATAGAACAGAATTGAGAATTGTGTAGAATAAGTTGATCTACAAAAAAGTCCGCGGTAGCATATATATCTATCTGTAATGGATAAGTTATAAGCGTATTTATGTAGGTACAAATTGTTTCATAAAAACTATTCGTTTTATTAAAAAGCATAGCCTCCAACCAAAAATCATAATCCGTATAAGCAGTCTATTGGAAAAGTTCACACGCAAAGCTAACAAAAACTTTTATTTTGCTCCCTCGATTCTTTGGCCCCGCCGGGACTTAGCGATGGAAGTTAGACGTGCGAATATACGGTGGAAAAACTGGTCAAGTGCGAATTTTACACGCAAGTTAAAATGGTCCCGTATCTCCATCTTCTTTTCGCACCCGCACTGCTTGCACAGGATACAGTTGTCATCCTCACACCGTCGACACATTCTGCATACGAACGAAAAAATTCAGCGACTTGTTCCTGTGTCGTACTGCCAAAAAGTGGAATGAACTTCCGGCGTCGGTCGAACTGTATTATGATCTGCCAGTAGCGCGCATTCATGGACCAGCCACCTATGCTTAATAATCAGGCGGTGGCTAGGTCACATTTCGTCTTCTCTATCTTATTATCTCTAAGTTAGTCTCTTGCTTCGGAGGGTAAGTAAAGAATCCACACTTTTGATGTGAAACATCTATACGCGCGTTAGACTAGGGTAAAACCAAGACGTCTCAAAATTCAGGGTTTTGGCCTACGCCTTCTGCGCCTACAGCTGTGCGCAGGTAGAGGGGATAACGCGTTGTCATGAGGCAATACCAAGCGTCAAGATATAAAGGTGATGAAGTGATTTGTAACATCTAAAAGTACTAAAACATAAGCATCGCTTTAATAAAATATTCACAAAAAATATCAACAAAAACTTTTCTTCATATTTTCTACGTTGAACCTCTAGGGAGTTGGTGGTCAAAGTTAGAACAACTGTATTTGATATCCATCAATGTCAATATATTGATATTTTGAAAGATATAGAGTTAGAAATAATGTGATAAGAGAACCGTGTGGACTAAAAGATGATGTAGTAACTGAGATAGAGAAAGGAATACTTAGATTGTTTGGAGTTGGACATATGGAAAGAAAGGATGATAAGAGACTTACGAAAGTTATATAGAACAGATGTGTCTGGAAGAGTTGATCGAGGGCGGTTTATACTTAATATTATAAAGAGAGAGGACAAATTTTGCGAGCTTAAACTCCTGTACCACTGCACCTATTTAAAAAAAAAGAATATTTGAAAGGTAGTAGTTTGAAATTACTCCTATGATGTGTATTATGTGCAAATTAGCTAAAGTTTCGTCAACTAAGTCTGAAAAAGGTCGTGCACAGCGTCAATAGTTAAAGTTACACGAATATAATGTATGGCTGAATTGTTCCTCTTGAAAGGTTTTAAAAAAAAGTCCATGACAACAAGTGTCTATCTTCTAATAACAACTCATAAAACTTTCAAATTGTGATCAAAAATAATGAATATAACCGACATTTTAAGTTTTAAATTTTCTAAAAAATATTTAACAAATAGAAAGCTACCTGACACACTGAGTAACATCGGCTATATTTTATTTTGTTAGAAGATGTCCACGGGCGAAGCCGGGGGCGGAAAGTTTGTATTTTAATAAAATAATAAAAAGCTCCCGAAATGTTTGAAAATATTAGGTTTAAGAATCGTGGCAATCTTCTGGTTTCTACCCTAAGTGAAATATTGAAATCTCTTACTAATATTATAGATTAAATAGATTATTGTCTAATAGAAAAAAACTATAAATACACTAACTTTTCGCCCCGGTTTCGCCCGTTTAGTCTATATAATATAATCACTTATTATGGTCTTGAGTTCATACAAAAATCCCAAATTTACATTTTTTTCAATGTTTCTTTCGTTTAAAACTTTATTCAGATTATTACGAACATTAAAAAAAAATTGCCAAATCAGTCCAGCCGTTCTCATGTGATGATTACTAAGAAACAGCATTTAATTTTTATTTATAATATCACAGGTAGGTACACTAAATAGAAAATGTCTAGCTAGTAATGGCATCATAAAAATTAACTACAAAGTTCAAACAACAATTATAACTTAAATGGAGAAAAAGTAAATCTAAAAGTAATAAAGAAAAACTGGTCATAAAAATGCACGCTTTCGTGACGAAAATTACCAAGGTAAAACTTGCCCTTTTTCATAGTCTGAGTTTTATTTATAGTTGACAAGCTATATTATGAACATTTCATTTTTCTTTAACTTTCATCGTTTTTTCAAACACCTTGGCAATTTAAAAAATCTTGCGGTGTGGAGTGTGGATAGAGACACTGTGTCCAATTTTTGCCAGTTTGGACAGCTGAACAGAACAGGTGGCAGGCCTATTGCTGCTTCTTTGACAGACGTAAATATCTGTTATTTTTTGAAGAAGTGTGGCTGGAAGTATTACGCGTCTAGTAAAATCTTGCATTTATTTTAGTATTGTAATTACAAAATTGTACAGAAGTTGATATAAGCAATGTTTCTTTGAAATTTCATTAGAATCGATAGAAAGATGGTTGAGTTATTAAGCTTGTGATATACGGATGCATGTATGGACATAAATCCTCAATTTTTTTTACAATTAAACCGCAATCAGTGGACACAAAATATATTATGTGCATTGGTAATTTAGTCTGATGTAGGTATATTTAGTTAATTGTAATCTGTTTCAGCGTTCTGGTTTTTCAATTTTGGAATTATTAGTCCCGCAACCTTATCACCTAAAAAAAATTCCGACTAACAACCAATCTGTGACTGCAATTCGGTCGCTATAGTAACCGGTTGCTAATTGTAAACACGACCCAGTCGCTCGCAAACAAATGACATTTCTAGTATGAATCAAAGTGTCAATGTCACCAAAAACAGTTTTATTTATGTAATTTTTAGGATTCCGTACCCAAAGGTTGTCAATAGAAACCCTATTACTAAGGCTCCCCTGTCCGTCTGTCTGTCATAGGGAATAGTATCTTTTGAACCGTAACAGGTGAAATTTTAACAGAGGCCGCTTTAACAGAAAATAATGAAAATAAGATATAGTTAAAAAAAGGCGTTTTTTGCTCGATTTTAAAAATTGCAAAACATACAAACGTCTAAATAAAACCGGCCAAGTGTAAGTCGGCCTCGTGCAAATTCTTTTACTAAACTAATGGGTAAGACGTTGTATGTACCAATGGGTTTTTATAATAAAAAATCTATGTAGGTACATTATCCGACAAACCGTACAAAGAGGCTTATAAATCTATATACCTCAACAGAGCTGGCCACTCGTTAGGTATAGCCTCAAAAAATTCATTGCCTAAATGAGGAAGACTTTGTCTTCCACTGGGTATCCTGGGGCCGCAACGGTTTCCGTGAGCTGTAAGGCCTGAAGAATAAAAAAAAAATGCAGTGTTAAATATTATACAGTGGTACGGAATCCTTACAACTCGCACTTGTTGATCCCGTAGTTGTTTGTGGGCTTAGTTGCGTTTTGACACCATTTATTGTTAAATTCGCTTAGTTGCTATTTCCGTAATTAGACTGCCGTAGCATTATCGCCCTACGAAGCACAAGAAATCGATTAAAGCACACATTCTACGAAATGGCAACTACTACAAGTACACAACTCACAGATACAACTGAAAAAAAATCAAAGTAATTTAAACCTTATTTCGTATTATGTAACATTAAGCGTTACGTAAATTAGAGAAATTGACAAAAATAGTACAAAATTATTGACTCAAATCATTTATGAATCCATCAACTAGAACTTGCTATTTTTAATATTTTTTGTACAATACTTGAATTGCTGAAGTCCATTTTGTGTATTTTATTGTAGAAATTTTGTTTGGAAATATTCTTTCTCTTTTTATTTCTTTCGCTTGGATGCAAAATTTTTGAACACGGGCGATTTTAGTTGGTTACGCGATCAAGAGAGCTCTTTAATAAAATTGGTGCTTAGCATTTTTTGGCTTCAATTCCAACACTCTACAAATTAAGCTATAAACGCTTTATGTACACAAAATCATCATCCACTCCAATCATTTAAAATTTGGCAAATTTGTAGAACTTTAGCAAAAACTAGTATACAATTTTAGATTGAATATCCGCAGTGCAGTTCTAACGACTTCATTGCCAAGATCTCTTAAGCGTTTATGAATTCAATTTGTTAGTGGCTTTCATTATTCTAGACAGACTATTAAAATTGAATGCAGTTAGCAAATTGACAAGAATAACTGTGGAAAACAAACTGCGATGTGGCCAGAATAATTTATAATAGTGTTCACTTTTAGCCCGTTGCCAATATTAAACAGAACAGGTGGCGAGCCTGTTGCAATCAATGGACCTGATGACGTGTCACTTCTTTAAGATACTTACAGTAGGCCACGGTTAGGCATCGCACCGAAAATTTCTCATTACAAGAATTGGACGAGTCTGTGGTCGGTTTCGTTTGACCGTACACCGACGCGCCGGGTATTGGACGAATGTGTGGCCACCTTAAGTATCAATTGTTTTTAGAAGAAGTGCGGACGTCGGATTTACATGCTCACCGAAACACGAGAATATTTCTATAGCACATATTCTTGAAGAAAATGGCTTAAAAACTAGATCGCTTTAGTTTTATTACCGACTAGCTGTTTCTTGCGGTTGCACCCGCGTTAATAGTTACTGCTCCGCTCCTTTAGGTCGTAGCGTGATGTTATATAGCCTATAACCTTCCTGAAGAATTGGGCTATCAAATGCTAGACGAGTTTTTCAAACAAACAAACAAACTCGTCAGCTTTATTATTAGTTATAATTATGATAGATTAGTCTAAGGATTAAATTGTATTGAAGGAAAAATTATTAAGTGGAAGACATTTATATTCGACTAGTTTTCTGGTCCCGGCTTTGCCCGTAGATATTTTCGAACAAAATAAAATATAGCCTATAGCACTAAGGGATAACGTAGCTTGCTATTGGTGAAATAATTTTCAAAATCCGATCAGAAGTTTCAGAGATTACCCCCTACATCCTTTACCTCTTTATAATAAAGTTTTCATACAAATTGTTCTGTCATACTAATAAGAACTAAATTACAAATACATTGGAGTGGAGGAAACGGGACACTAAAAAAAAATTTTTAAACCGTTTTTATATGGACCAGCGACTTAGACGAAGCTCAAAAATGCAAAAATATTTTTCATGATTTTGAAAAATTTGTAAAAAGAACTTTCGATTTTTTTTTACTCCATATAACACTTATTTTTTTGATACCATAGGATGGAAAGGCATCACAAGGAGCAACTTTTGTCCCAGAAACTTTCTTCTTAGACTATACTCCCCGCGCCGCTAGAAAGAAAAAAATCAAGCAAGTGGAGCAAGCGAGGCACTATGAAAAAACACTTAAAAAATTTTCGATCGATTTTTTTTACTCTATATAACACCCATTTTTTATAATGCCATCGGATGAAAGGTGTCACAAGGAGCAACTTTTGTCCTGGTCATCTTTCCCGGTATCCCCTTGCATTTGACAGCATTTACAGCAATTTTACAGCTTTCAATATTAACAATTTCTACCGTAGCTTTAATAAAATAGATTTAATTAAAAATCTCTAAAAGCAAGGAATTGTGTGATACAAAGCGTATTGACCGCATCCGGAACGATGTCATTAGAGAAGAATGCGGAGTAAAAAATGTTGTTCTGACTAAATGAAGAAAAGTAGTTTACGCTGCTTTGGACACGTTGAAAGAATGAAGGATAAAAGACTGACTAAAAAGGTTTATATGTCTGAAGTGAAAGGAAATGCTGGTAGAGGACGACCTAGATGTACTTTTATTGAACATATAAAAAATGTATTGATCGTTGGAAATATTAAAAGTACAAACAATCGCCGAGCATGTATGAAAGGTATGATGAATATAAAAGAAGCGAAAGAGGTATTTCAGGATCCTAACATATGGCATTCGATTGTCTCTGCCTAACCCTCTTGGCATGAAAGGCGTGATGATAGATAGATAGATAAAAGCAAAGAAAATCATTCGCAACAATATTCTTATTATCTCAGAAGTTGACCACAAAAAGGCTTTTATCTTTGGAATCCGTAACATTTCCCCGCATTTCCTTCCTAAGCTTCCGATCTCTTTTCATTTAGCTCAGGCCACGTTAATAACTATCTGCAGGAAAAAGACATGACTTTTTGTATCGGACATTATAATTGACACGCCTTTTGCACGACATCCTCAGAGTTACATTTCCTGGTACTTTTCGCTACTTTTTTGGGCTCCGTTATCAAATAGACAACCCTTGTATTTTTATGTTTGAATTCGAACTCAAAAATTAATTTTTTAATCAGATATTTTGCCACAAATAGGCAGTGAAAGTACAGTTTATTAAAGATCGTCTCATTTCCAATGGTCCTCACCGTTGCGTTCAAAGCGCGTCGGGGTCACCAATCTAGAAATGGCAACACAACAATACAAACTACGTACTTATTGTCAAAGGAAAAGGGAAGATATAAATAATATAATTAACCGACTTCAAAAAAAGGAGGAGGTTCCTAATTCGTCGTTTTCTTTTTTTTATTATGTAATTTTTTATGATGTATTTTAATTAATTTAATTTAATAAATACGTACATTTTTATAATGTAGTATGTTCCCAGCGATTACTTGAAGACGCCTAGACTGATTTGGATTTTTTTTTGTTTGAACGGGTCCTTTGAACTTTCCAGGTGGTCCCATGGTCATCAGGTCAGGATCTAATGATGGGATCATGGAGTAATCGAGAACTATTCAAATTTTATAGACACACTTGAAGCGATTTGGGTATTTATTTTATAATGACTTGTGCATTTGCTTTTCAGTGCATAATTTTTAAAGTCGGTACACTTTTTTTAAAAGGCAATTAATTGTTTTTATCACGCGATACAAGTTATAATTTACTATAGAGACATTACGTAAAGTGTTCATATTTAGACATAGCGTGCCGCCGGCTTCGCCCGTTTTTAAACGCAGGACAATCAAACAAACAAACAAACGCACTTTCGCATTTAGTTAGGATTATAAGGACCCTATTTTTGCCATTTGGCTACGGAACCCTAAACCATGGAAATATTTTTTGTTAGGGTAGGAAAAGTTTGCATTGGATTCAATACGCCAATCTATATATATATGTCGTGGGCCGATCGTAGAATTCGGCCATTTCATGACATAGCCAACTAAAATCTGATTATATATCATTAAATAATTAACGTTTGTCAATTTGACAGATCACGCTTGGCTATATCATAATGTAGAGTATTTATAAAGGATTTTTTATATGAATGTAATAGTAGTTTATAAAACGGGTTCATATTAGAGGTAATTAAAACATAAGTGGAAATTCAAAAACTGAGGCGGAGCCGAATTTTTTAATAGCATCCACGAGTGTTTTAATTCCAAGTTATGTGCCCGTTCATACACTACTTTATCTAATCCCATGGTACAAAACAAATTGAACCAAGATATTTTTCTTAATCGATAAATTGGCGGCAAACCGCGGTTACCTACCGCGCACGCGCTTTAACTGTCAAGTGACTCGCACATGCGCGTGTCGATATTTTCATAGAGATTAATGTGGCTGACCCTTTCTGCATTTAAAAAAAACAAAATATTATGATATCGTTTTTGTATGAAAAATTCGGTAGGTAGGTACTGTAATACATTACAGTATCGAAGTTTGACATATTACAGACGCGTGTATATATAACAAGTGAAGTATAAATCGATTTTGTAATAGAGACTTTACGATATAAGAGTAGATAAAATAAATTAGCAACTTTTCTTGTTAATTTTTGCTTTAAATTTTGTATGAATTCAACGATATGGCATAGTTTAGTTAGCCATATCATGAAATGGCCAATTTTACGATCAGACCACGACATAATATATATTTATAATAAAGCTGAAGAATTTGTTCGTTCGTTCGTTTGTTTGTTTGTTTAAACACGCCAATTTCTGAAACTATCGTACCAGTAGGTACTACTAACTATTAACGCGGGTACAACCACAAGGCACAGCTAGTATTAGATAGACACAAATTTCCCAAAAAACAGCAATCTGTGTATAAGTTTCATATATAAATTAAGTTGACAAACATCGATCGCGCCCCCAAAACCTCTCATCGTTTTATTGCCGACTTTAAGGGTTGGAAATTTATTTTCCTATTTTATTAAAGCAATTTAGGGGTGTTCTCTGCGGGGGGTAAATCTAAATGAGACTTTTAGAGGGAATATAAATTGCTAGCTCTCCCATAGTTCGTGAGATAAATTTCATTTTGACTTTGACTTCAATTACCTAAGAGGCAATTTCCACACGTTTTAGTTTTGTTATAATGATTTTGTCTCCCTTGCCAAAATCCTGATTTAAGAAAGATTACATATATTTTAAGAAAACATTAACATGTATTTTATCACATGACAGGGTTTGTTGAGAAATCGTACTTTTTCATGTTTCTGGTACGTGAATCTTGGCCAATCTTATCTTATTCTTGGTTATCTTATCGATTTTAATAGTAGTCCATATTTCTAATGAGATATGGACTTTATCCATATTGTGAGAAATTACTATAGGAAAATTCTTATTTAAAAAAAAAGTACTAAAATAATAAAGAGGTAAAAATCGGTTGTTTGTTTTGTTTGTATGGGTAATCTCTGGAAATACAGAACCGATTCTAAAAAATATTTCACTAAAAGAAAGCTATATAGGCTATATTTTATTTTGTTCGAAAATATGCACGGGGGAATCCGGGGGCGGAAAGCTAGTAAAATATAATTTAGAAGTACCCCCCATCTACTTTATTCTACTAACGCCATTCCCACTGTAAATTACATCAATAAAACACGGGAGTAATATCCTTTGAAATATAGGTCGGCAGTCTTATTACGGAATTAGCAACTGGGACGTATTTAACAATAATTATTGCTTCAAAACGCAACTAAAGTTACAGCCGAACAATTAAGGCATAAGAAAATACATAAATAAAACAGTTTTTGATGACATTGACACTTTAATTCACACTAGAAATTCGACCATTGTAATAAAAAAATTACGCACATTATCCGACAAATCGTACAAAGAGGCTTTTCCATCTACATACCTCAACAGAGTCCCCTAGCTGGGTACCCTAGGGCCGGCAACGGTTCCTGGGGAGCTGCAAGGCAAACCCGTGAAGATTTTTTTTATATATGGGTGCAAATAGAATCGCGATCCAGCGAGGAAATGCAGCGAGTATTCTTTCTACGATTCCACACGGATCAGGTTTACTTAGTTTTATTTAATTTCATGTTTTTTTACATAGTCTGTTGTGTTCCAGTTGCTATAGCGACTAAGTTGCCGTCGCACAACTGGTTGTTAGTTGCAAATTTTTAACTAATAGGCTTGCGGGTCTTCCAAACTGAAACAGTTCTGTGAAGGGACAATGAATACGATATGCTAATTTCGGCACAAAGATTTTTATTGCGGTTCTGTTTTTCTATACTTCTTTGATACCTTGCAGGGGATTTTGTACTTTATTTAACATTTAACTTAAGCCACTTTTTCAGGTGCTTTGTTCTCAGATAGTTTTTAGGGAAAAAAACGCAATACATCCTTTATAGTTTGAGGCGTGGTGTCCACATTTAGAGAGTTGCTTGTAATGAGAATAAGTATGTTAATTTTTTATATTTCTCCATGGGTTGCCTTTCTTATTCAAGTTTTAAAGTTATTTTTGATATAGAAAGATTTCATGCCTTAAATTACGTTTTAGTAGCGAAATTACAATAAGAATTTTCCTGAAAGATTGTCACTCTCCCGCCCCTCAAGTATCTCTGCTGAACCGATTTTGTTGCAGATTTTACGATTAGATAGGTTGTTTCACGAGGAACGTTTACGAGTATTAAACATGGATCAATCATGTTTAGGAGCTGAACATTAACAGTATTATTGAATATTAAGGAGAAAGTTAGCTTCAACGCGTTTTCATAGCATATGCTGTCTAATTTATCAAAGACATAACAAAATGATGTATGACAGAATTGTGTAGAATAAAATAATATACAAAAAAGTCAGCGGTAGCATATATCTATCTCTAATAGATAAGTAGTTATCACCGTATTTATGTAGGTATTCAAATTGTTGTAAAGCAATATTGTAACCGTACGAAGCCGGGGGCTGAAACCAAAAACTCTGTAATGGAATCACGCTTGATTTATTTTTACTTTTTGCGATACGAAGCCCCAAATTGCAGTATACATTTAAACTTTATGAAAGTGTGTATCATGCACTCAATATTCCCCTCGCACTAAATGATCCCTAACTTTCAATCTTCCATACTTACGAGTAGGTACAGCTCGAGTGAAAAACCCTCAAATGGGGAAAGAACAAGTATATTATGAACCGTAGGGTTGTCAACCTTGTCATATTGGGGTTTCCTAGAGTACTCAGCAAGATATTTTATGTACCGCGTAGAAATAGATCCAAAAAGAAATAATCCCGTGGCTGTAATTTGCCCCTCTCCCGCCCGCTTTCGCGGTATAAAAAGTAGTATATGTTATTCTCTGACCCCTAAAATACCACTATGCAAAAAATCATGGCGATCCCATGACTAGGGTGGAGGGTCAAATTTTTTTTTCGAATTTCGAAATGGAACTATTGCCAAAAGTTGTCAGTTCTAATGAGATTTAAAACTGTTTAATTAAATTGCTTGATATATTTATGAAAATATTGCCCCAAGCCCTCTGAAATTTGTAAAAAAAACACTTTTTTAGGCAATATTCTGATGTTGGCTGTAGTTTAATAAAACAGTAAATTTATATAAAAATTACGTTTATTTGCTTAAAAATTATCGGTAAAACAATATTAATAACCCACTTTATCTAGTTATAGCAAATTATGTACGATTGTTAAACATAGAAAAAAAGATAAAAAATTAAAAATCAATGACTTTTGAAATCTTTCCTTAGTCTCCAGAATCAACATTATTTTACGAGATTAAAGATGTGTTCTTACGAACCCATCTCTCTTTATCGGACCACACACTGCAGGAGAGGCTTCTGTCACTATTTTTACGCACCTTTATGTAGCTTGAGTGTGACAAGGGAACCTTTTCAGAAGTTTTTTTCCGGCGTCTCAATTCACTCCAGAATGATGCTTGTGCTTATGCTTTCAAGAAATGGAGGCTCGGTGACTGCCACATCATTCCAGGTGACGATGTCAATATAGTCCTCAGCCTTAAAATTACAATTAGAAACTCGCAGTGCCAAAACTCTTATATGTTTGCTTTCGTCAGCCAACATAGCCAAAAAAACGTTCTCTGTATGGCCAATGAAGCCATTTCTTTGTATGACTGGATCTATTATCTTTCTTAGGTGTTCGGGGAGGAACCTCGAAATAACAATGGTTTTATGTAAATGTTTCGCACCATAATTGCAAGAAGGTTTCGTTTTAATGGAAAACCACATGGGAGCGTAAAATTTTAAATTAAATATCTTGCCGTTATTCTTTTTGGATAAACTTTGACTGCGATGACCCGAATCAATAGCTTTATATGTCAAAGAGGTGCATCTATTGCTTCCGTGCTTAAATCTAGAATAGAAATATCTGTCAGCAACTTAGCAACTGATTGCTTCATAGGTTACTGAGGTACTAATGGCCGCATCTCACAATTTTTTAAATCTTTACCTATTGGTCCTGTAGAGCTTCGCGGTCCAATAGTAGGACCATCCGATTTCTCAAACAAATGACTTAACGTACGTTAATTGGCATACATGTAACTGGCATATGAACCACTATAATAAGGGTCTTTGCAAACTTTGTTATATACATCGAATCACTCCTCCTTTTGCTCCTGTATTGACCGCAGTGACAACACTTTGACTATGATATATTCTTCTAGAAGAAATATACTAGCATACCAATTTGGTCAAAGAACCGAACTCCGAATACATGGAACACATTACATTATCACCTGGACGAGCAACAGTTGTAACTATGCGCCCATCAAAGTATAAACCAATCGACATGTTTTGGAGTATTATAAGTTAATTTATTAAAGTTTGTCGCTGCAGGTCACGGGCTCATCTGATTTTATTCCGATCGACTCCGATGAATTCTCTTTTGTTATTAAGCCAACGTCTTGAAATGCCGCCGATACTATAGCTGCTGCAGCTCTATCTGAGACACCAAACATTGGCTACCGTCCGAACAACAGTAGCCAATGCATTTGTATTACGTTTCTGTAGGGCTTCAGGAGACAGTAAGAATGAGGGTTCCGAGGGTAACATGTGCTGATTTTGCTCGTCGCTCAACTCGATGGAAGATGAAGTGATATCAGGCAAAAATGGTCTGATTAATATTGTGTTCAGAAGACGAACCCGACTTATCGGTGCAATTTGCTGGTCTTACTTCATGTGGTCGTTTTCTCACTAAATTCGCATATTTTCCGTTCGTTCACGAGTTATTAGCGGAGTCGCGGATGAGAAATAATATGTGCTAGGTGACAATATTGTCAGACTGACCTTTACGCAAGTTAATTTATTTATTTTAAGTTTAATAAAAAATAATTTAATTAAGATAACCAAGGTAGAAAAATACTCGAATTTTCGAAATTACACAAATTTCAACTGACTTGGGGCAGTATTTCTAATAGTCCAATTTTAAAAGTATTTTGGTCTTGGGAGATCTATACATAGACACAACTTTTGGTAATAGTTCCATTACGATTAAACATTTTTTATTTTTTTTTTCATACATCGACGTTCCACCCTAATGACTATTCCACGGGAACCATACATTTTCCAGGATAAAAAGTAGCTTATGTGCTATTCAAGACTATAATCTATCTCTGAACCAAATTTCATCCAGATCCGTTCAGCCGTTCTAGCGTGATTGAGTAACAAACGTACATACATTCATACAAATTTTCGCGTTAATAATATTAGTTTGATCTCTTTCTATTTACCCTATAGTTATATTTTCTGTGACTTTTTTAGTATTTTACTTTCATAACTGAACGACATTTAATTTTTGGTAAGATACTAAAAAAACCGTTTGGAGTTAATCTGCTAAAAACAATTTAGCTATTAATTTTTCTAGTTACCTATTTATAAAATACAGAAAATGAAAACAAATACACAAATTAACAGTGGTTAAACATCGTTCATTAAGTTTAGACTACTAGGCTAGAGCTTGCCAGGCCAGTCCCACAACATTCACTAAACATAAGTTTTTAAAACATCAGTAAAAAATATATTAATAGCTAGATTAGATTAGTTTTAATGTAACTGTTTTTCTTTTAATTTTTTGTTGTTTTGGGGACTGAAAATGTAAAACTTTGAGAGAATGTAGAGGTGGTGGACAGAACTCAATTTTTATATTACTATATTTACTTATATAACATCTGTCTATCAACTATTATTATTTCTCCTTAATAAATAAATTATGCATTTTCACCACAAGACTAATATTACGAATCGCATATTATGATCTTAAAAGTTTGGAGTAAATCTTTCGCTGGGTACTCCAGGAGCAGCATTTATAGACAACCCTAACAAAACTGAAGCGGCGAGTACAACTTTCGTTCATTTGCGCGCCCTTTTGATATCTAACGTTGCGCACAATTTATTCTGACCCACTCAATGTGAATGGAAGAGTCAGGGAACTTTTTATAAAGTGTTGCCCATGGTAATCAAAATAGGTGGTAAGCCTGTCGTAACACTTAACGTAAATTAATTGAAATTTCTAAGTTTTAATATATTTTTATATGCTTTATTAATACACTATGTTGCAAAAAAAACGAGCACTTAAGATATGTTGTAGTATATATTTAAATAATTTATATATATGTATTCTATGTTCTGAATGTTGTTCCATGTTCAATTACGCGTGCTGGCCACTAATAATGAACATTCCAAATTTAAATTTCAACGTTTTATGACAAATATTCTCTAATTTTGTATTTAAAACGCCAACTAAACGCGGGATTTTTTCTCAATATTATCGTCAATTGTGTTATTATTAACAAAATATTCCTTAGTTTCACGACTTTATTGATTAATAGAAGTAGTGCACAAGTGCACTAGTTTCATTACGATATGGACAACACAATATTAGCTAGTAAAGTCGTCACTCTTCTCGATGAAGGTTTAGACTAATGTTATGTGGCACGGCGGCTTGGAATTACACGTTCTAAAGTTCAAAGGATTTGGAAGAGGTTCCAAGAGACTGATTCTCTCTGTAGAAGGCCTGGTTCTGGCAGAAAAAGATGTACGGAGCAGAGGGATGATCGATTCCTTGTCAGTCAAGCTCTTAGAAATCGACGAAAATCTTACAATTATCTTAAAACCACCTACAAGAAGTGAGATTGGTGAGAGTTAGTAAATGGACTGTACGGAGGACACTTATCGAAGCAGACATACATTCTCACAAACCCGCTAGAGGACCAAAATTACTCCGTGGGCATCGCGTAGCAAGACTAAGATTTGGGCAAAATTTGTTACTATGGACAATTGAGGATTGGGGTAGGGTTCTGTTTTCCGATGAGGCCCGTATATGTCTACATGGTGAAGACAGACGTCGGAAAGTACTGAGAAGACAAGGTGAACGTTATGCCGACGTGTGCTTTGAAGAGGTAACACCATACGGTGGGGGATCCTTAATGTTCTAGGCAGGAATAACTTCTGAAGCTCGTACGGAGTTAGTTTTTTGCCAAATGGGGCACTTAATGTACATCGCTATATCTCAGAAATTCTCGTTCCACATGTGCAACCTGCATTGGTTGTTATGGGAGACAGGTCCATTTTTATGGATGATAATGCTCGTCCTCATCGTGCCGTTGCAGTATTCGCATATATGGAGGAGGTTGGGATTCCTCGATTGGATTGGCCAGCGAGGAGTCCCGACCTCAACCTTATAGAGCATCTATGGGACGTACTAAAACGCCGGGTACGAGCTGTAACTCCAGCTCCACAAAATCTCACAGAGTTAAAAACTGTGATTCAGGCTGAATGGGAACTGATAACAATAAACCATAAGAAACCTGATCGGGAGTATGAGAAAAAGAATGGCAGCTGTCATAACTGCGAGAGGTGGTCATACTCGATATTGATTTTTGTGTAGGTTCATTTAAAAAAGATTAATTAAAAAAAATATTTTAGTTTAATTTGTCACTTCATACTCATTAAAATTACTTAATAAAATGGTTTTTCATTTTTTTATTCAATTTACCTCAGATTTCTACTTGTGATGATTAAAAAATGTAGAAATTCGATTATAATATGTTAAAACATCATAAAAAATTATTATTGAAACATTATTAACTTCAAAATATAATGATAACCAATTAAGTTTTAAGTGCTCGTTTTTTTTGCAACATAGTGTATTAGGTTCATATTCACATTCAATTATTTTTTTGCTTATTATTTAATGGAACTATGAAAACATTTTTTTAAATTATATTAGTTTTTTTTTCTATTTATTTTCACCACATGTTTGCGTGCACTACGAAGCATAAGAAATCAATTAAATCAAACCAAATCAAAATCATTCAATATCATTTTTGGCGCATATCTGGCCGGCAACCCTCGGTCTCGACCGAGATTTTTTTAAATGAAAACTTTAAGCGCGCTCTAGATGGAGTTTTGAAACGAAAGCTTTATTCATAGTTTTCTGCCTATGCCCTTTTTTTATTTACTCGATGTTTGAAAGGGACACTACTTTGTCGGTTGTGAGTTTAGTTACGTTTTGACGCAGGAAGTATTTATGTAATCCGTTGCAGTTTTCTGCGGCAAGCTTCTCACGTTATAGTAACTGCCACCACAGACCGTCCAATTCTTGTAACGAACGGCCCGCCATCCGTTTTCAAATCATTGCATTTGTGGTTGATTTCGATGGCCGTAACGATCTGTCACACACATCCACAAGCCTTTGTTTGTGTGAGTGAGTGAATTACATATGAAATTTTAGATCGTATGATTTACATTGCTAATGTGCGGCCTGTGTTCAATCTCGATCATACGGCTGGCCGGACCGAACATGTTCGGTGAGATAACGGACCAGTGCGTGGGCTACTTTAGTACCAACCTATCTCCACCCCACATCGGGGTATTCAAACGTCTACAACTACCTACTAAAAGTTACAATAACACTTTACTGTCAGTAGGGGATGTAAAAACCCTTCTTGAATATAAAGTCCAATCAGTAAATGCCTCGTGGGACCGTTAACTACAGAATGACAAGGCTGTAATCTCTTGGATTAGAAATTTAAATTTAATAAGTATTTAATTAATTTACCATAGATTCGTGTCACTTGAAAAATTCTCTTTGTAATATTTGTTTGTTCGTATTCGATAGACTCGAAAACTATTTGACCGATTTTGTTACTGTTGGTACCAGTACAGTGATAGAGTGGTTCGCGCGGTCATATAACATCACTCTACGCCCTTTGGGAGCGGAGCATTAACCAATAATGTCAATGTGTAAGGTATGGGTACCTAATCATACTTTTTGTTCATACTTTTTGTAGAAAATACTGGTCGTATTTGTTGATACTGGCAAGTAATGTTTTAGACATAGATTCAAATATTTGTATATTATATTAGAATCTCTGAAGAGTTCGAAACTGAAGGAGATCTGCATCAGCCACGCTGGAGCTATGTAGAGACTTTGAATAAATAAAAAAAACCTACTCTTATCATTGAAATCGCCTTTAAACCCGAATGTTTCTAGCACTATGCAAAAAATCATGTAGATCCCGTGAAAAACAAAAACAAATCTATCGCACGGGAACCATTCATTTTTCCGGGATAAAAAGTAGCATATGTGCTATTACAGACTATAATCTATCTCTGTGCCAAATTTCATCCAGACCCGTTCAGCCGTTCTGGCGTGATTGAGTAACAAACATACATACATCCATACAAACTTTCGCGTTTATAATATTAGTGGGATATATTTATATAGATAAAATTTTCTTTTTACATAATTAGCATTAACCGAAATAAATAAATATATTTAAAACCACAGACAGACAATAATTAAGTTTTATTATATATATATTTTGAGGCTAATCCAGAAGTAATGTTATAAAGGGTAAGTGCCCATTACATTGGGGTTCAGATAATTTGCACTCGCAGCGTTGTTAGGATGTAATTGCTGGCATTCATGCTTATGGATGTTCGTAAAAGATTAGCCCATTTGGGTGCAAAAACATCTTGTTTATGGATCAAATACGAAATAGCTTAGTGGTTTGTGAGGAACAGAGTCAGGTTTGAAACCCAATAATCTAAATTTAAATCGTCATGTCCCTGACTGACTGACTGACAATCAACGCAGAGACTCAACTATTTATTCGCCAGTCAAAATGGCGCGTGGACATTTTCTCCATATAAATCGAATAAATTTGATAAATTCCCGAGATTTGATGATAAAATTAAAAAGTGTAAAAATATCCGCTGCCATTTACTGAAGTCAATTGAGCAGAATATGAATTGAAAATGGTCGGACGAATATTGATCAATAATGCGCCAAATAATTTTGTAGAAATATTGAGTTGATGATGCTATCAGATTTTTTATTCTCTCAGCATCAAAGGGGGATTATAATATTTATAACGCATTTTTTTTAAACTAGCCACAAAACTGTACATCGAAATTCCGAAAAAAATACTACCCCTAAATATTATTTAATTTTAACGATTTTGTAATATGTTACTCACATAATGAAAAACTACGTAAGAATTTTTTCCTTTTTTTCAAAATTCGTAATAGGTCAAAAGTTATAAGCCCCTCAAATCTCGTTTTTTTTTGGTTCATAACTTGCCGGTAATAAACCGTCTGTATTTGGGAAACAAAGCAAAATTTCAAAAAAAGCAAAACGTACGTACGTAAATTATAATCTGCTAAAACGTTTGACACCAAAATTATAAGGTTTCGTTATAGTTTAGTAGGTGTAAATCGTTTTCGCCCAAAACGTAATTTTCAACGCAGTACATACCTACGAACACTCACGAGCTGCAGTGCTCTCTGTCGCACTGATGCCCGGGGGAAGAGCGCGCTTGAGACAGAATTATGATTTTCTAAATACCTATTTCGCTGCGTACTCTGAGCTACACGACCTCTTAAGAAATTGTTAAAATTGGGCATGGGGAAATATTTTTACGGGACTGGGAGCCCTAGTCAGGACTCGTGCTATTTTATTCCTGCGTTATACATACAGGTCGTCAAACTTGGCCTCATAGTGCATACTATTTTATTCCTGCGTTATACATACAGGGTCGTCAAACTTGGCCTCATAGTGCATACTATTTTATTCCTGCGTTATACATACAGGGTCGTCAAACTTGGCCTCATAGTGCATACTATTTAGTGTACCCCTTCGATTATACAAACAGGACGCATCACAGCGCAACGAACTCTGCAGTTTTACGCGCAACTTATTTTGTCCATGTCTCTTCATAAATATGTGAGCTAGATGGAGTACTATTAAAATCGATAAGATAACCAAGGATAAGATAAGATAGACCAAGATTTACGTACCAGAAACATGAGGAAGTACGATTTCTCAACAAAACCTGTCTTGCGATAATACACAAAACAGACTTCAGCAACTTCAGTATTGTACAAAAAATATTAGAAATAGCAAGTTCTAGTTAATGGATCCATAAAGTATGTGAAATTATCTTTATTCAAAATGTAAAAAAAAAACATTAAAATATTCGTGAAATTGTTGACTTTCAGGGCTTCATAAAACCCTAGTAGCTGATATTGACATATTTTATACATCTATATATATAAAAGAAAGTCGTGTTAGTTACTTCACTTATAATTCAAGAACGGCTGAACCGATTTAGCTAAAAATTGGCAGGGAGGTAGTTTAGAGCCAGGAGAAGGACATAGGATAGTGGTAGGGGTTGGAGTAGGGGTAGCTAAAATTATAAATTTTAATTGTGAATATATGGCGTCATCTTGAGTTTTACATGTGTACTAAAATGTATTTGCAAACGTCAATAGATGGCGCTGTATTATACTTTCTACCACGGAAATGTGTTAATTCCAGAGTCGGTAGGCCAGGTAGGTTAGTTAGGTTATTTATAACTCAAAAACGGCTGTAGCGATTTGGCTGAAAATTGGTGGGAGGTAGCTTAGAGCCAGGAGACGGACATATGATAGTAGTGGTTGGAGTAGGGGTAGGGGTAGGGGTAGGGGTAGGGGTAGGGGTAGGGGTAGGGGTAGGGGTAGTGGTAGTGGTAGTGGTAGTGGTAGTGGTAGTGGTAGTGGTAGTGGTAGTGGTAGTGGTAGTGGTAGTGGTAGTGGTAGTGGTAGTGGTAGTGGTAGTGGTAGTGGTAGTGGTAGTGGTAGTGGTAGTGGTAGTGGTAGTGGTAGTTGTAGTGGTAGTTGTTTTCCACGGACGAAGGAAAGTAAATAGCAGCCAAGCCAACGTTTGGGCAGGACAACGTCTGCAGGGCCCGCTAGTTTAGTATAAAGATAATTTCATATACATTTAGGATCCATTAACTAGAACTTGTTATTTTTATTAAGTTTTGTACAATACTTGAGTTGCTGAAGTCCGTTTTTGTATGGGACAAAAGTTATGAGGCGTCATACATACCTGAAACAAAATAGAAATATATAATTAATAATATTCAGGTTAGAAAATTTAACGAAGAAGCCACAAGAAACATTAATTCAGAATAACCAAAAACATGATACCTGTAAAATTCTTGATTATGTTTTAATGAGCAAAGCTTTACATCCTGGTGTCACATGTAGTTATTTACCGTTCGTTTTTTTCTAGACATAAGAAATCCTAGCTATTTTGTCCACCATATATTGTCGTTTGTCCACCCTTAGAGCTATAGCTATACGTGAGTTAATTATATTTCTAACGATTTTAACTTTGACGGAGGATCTCTAGCTTCCTAGGGGTGAAATTGCTTCTTTGAGGTTTAGGTTTGTTTGTCCACCTCGTAAACTCGTTTATCCACCACATATTGTCATTTGTCCACCCTTAGAGATATAGTTATGCGTAATATAAGTATATATCTAAGGATTTTAACTTTGTCGTGGGATCTCCAACTTCCTAGGGGTGGATTTTTTTCTTTGAGGTGTAGGTCTGTTTGTCCACTTCAGAATCTCATTTGTCCACCACATTTTGTCTTTTGTCCACCCTTAGAGACATAGTTATGCGCGAATTAATTCAATATATATCTAAGTATTTTCACTTTGACGGGGGATATCTAGATTCCTAGGGGTGGATTCTCTTCTCTGAGGGGTTGGATCGTTTGCCCACCTTAGAAACTTGTTTTTCAAACCTTTAATGTAGTTTGAACGTACCCTGAAAGTTAGTTTTTATCGTCTTTTTCATAAAAAATGTTTATTTGAATAACTTTTTTTTGAAGGGTGGACAAAAAAAAATTTTTGGTGGACAAACGTGGACTAACGATGTACAAACGAACCTGATGAAAAAAGTTGAAAATTCGCATTTGGGGGTGCCAACTTCCACCTCAATTTTAGTTTTTTTTAAATAACTTTTTTTTGGAGGGTGGACAAAAAAAAATTTTTGGTGGACAAACGTGGACTAACGATGGATAAACGAACGTGATGAAAAAAAAATGGAAATTCGCATTTGGGGGTGCCAACTTCCACCCCAATTTTATTTTTTTGAATAACTTTTTTTTGAGAAGTGGACAAAAAAAAATTTTTGGTGGAAAAACGTGGACTAACGCTGGACAAACGAACCTGATGAAAAAAAACTGAAAAATCGAATTTGGGGGTGCCAACTTCACACAGCCCTATTTCTATTGGTAACAACCGTATAAAAATCCGTACAGTAGTTTCTGAGGTTAGGCCGAACAAACACAAACTCAGCCACATTATAAAGAGGTAAAAGGTTTTTTGTTGGAATTAATAAATTCAAAAATCCTTTCACTAATAGAAAACTACGATATCCCTGAGTGATAGAGGCTATATTTTATAATGTTTCAATATATCCACGGTTAGAGCCGAGGGCGTGAAGTCCTTCGTACGCGTTGTATAAGAAATACAATTCACCCCCTTAGGTAGGTAGCGTGATAGCCCCGAGAATTAGGCTATTAAATACAAAAAGAATTTTCATATCGGTCCAGTAGTTTTTGAGTCTATAGAATACGAACAAATAGGAGGAGATAGAATACAAGCTACAAATTGATATGAATAACGTAACAAAATGGGCACATGACAATGGAATTGTAATTAATGCAAGTAAAACAAAATGCATGAAAATAGCTTCACCTTATAATAAAATCTGTAAGGAAGTAATTGTTAATTTAATAGGACATAGTTATGAATGCATGCACGAACATAATGTAAACTGTAAATGTGTTAAAATAGAAAATGTCAATAAATATAAATATTTGGGTTTATGGATAGATCATAATATGAGTTGGAAACTACATATAACAGACATCTGTAATAAGTTAAGGTCAGTACTAGGTAGGTTCTATTATTTGCATAAAATCGTCAGCCGAGGCGTACGTACTGTTTAAAATATATTATGCATTAGCAGATGCAACGTTTGATTATGGAGTAAGCAGTTATGGACTTACATTCGTATCTTACATAGACCAAATAAAAAATATACAAAAGTGTTTCTTAAAATACCTATTAAACGATAAAAATAATAAAGAATATAATAAATTATTTAAAATATGCAACATTATGTCGATTAATAATAAAATTAAATATAAAATTATTTTAGAAGAATATAATTACATGGAAAATAAACAGCCATCGGTACAAAGCTGCTTACCCCATAGAAATTGTAAGAAGGTTAAAAAATACAAAGAACTGAATGTAAATAATTACTTTGGGCAACATACCAGGAGATATGTAACGGCCAGGTATATTAATGAGTTACCTCCAAGCTTACAATGTGAAATACTAAATTACAAAATGTATAAACAGCGCCTTAAGTTGCATTTCATTAAAAATAGTATGTAGTTAGGTAGGTAGTTGTGTACATATTTTTGTTTCACTGTAAGTAGATTTCTTGTTCTAGTTGCTAGGTTAAGTGTTTTGGTTTTCAAAGTTTAGTACCTAATGTTTTGTGTAATATAGATTTAAGTACCTTAGTATTTTTTATGTACCTAAGCAGTAGATTTGACAATGTAAATTGTTCAATATAAGAGAGCATATCCGCCAACAAACTGTATAGCAGTTTGGCGGAATTTTGAATTGTATATTAGGTTAATTTTCTAAGAGAATAAATAATAAAAAAAAAAAACAAACCAACAAATATTGTTAGGGTTCCGGACCCAAAGGGTAAAAACGGAAACCCTATTACTAAGACTCCGCTGTCCGTCCGTCTGTCCGTCTGTCACCAGCCTATATCTCATGAACCGTGATAGTTGGACAGTTAAAATATTCACAGATGATGTATTTCTGTTGCCGTTATAACATCAAATAGTAAAAAACAGAATAAAATAAATATTTAAGGTGGCTCCCATATAACAAACTTTTTTTTTTCCGTTTTTATAGATAATGGTACGGAATGCTTCGTGCGCGAGGCCGACTCGCACTTGGCCGGTTTTATATATAAGTACGAGTAGCTCGGTCCAGTAACTGTTACGTTTACTACAAACAATCAAACACTCTCTTTTTATAATATTAGTTTTAATTCATGAAATTCTGTTCACACTTGCCCATTTTAATACTGAAATTAAACTTGAAATGGGTGTGGAGGACTAAATCACTGAATTCGTAGCTCTGAAAATCCGCCAAATACCGGTATAATCCAGTTTGATTCGACGGTAAAGTGACAATTTACGATCCCCCAAAATCGGAATGTGTGATCGATCTGGCTTTACTAACATCTTTGTATTGTGCTCTGACAGGAAAATGGAGTATAGAAGGGAAATATGGCAAGGTAGTCTGATGTACCTATGAGCTTAGAATAATGAACCAATTTTCATGAAAATGTAAAATTAAACTATTTGTTTTAGTTTCAATATTATCTAGCTATATATCTATTATCACGCCTTTTATCCTAAGAGGGGTAGGCAGAGACAATCGAATGCCATTTGTTACGATCCTGACATACCTCTTTCGCTTCTTTTATATTCATCATACCTTTCATACATGCTCGAAATGTAGGTTCATAAAGATCTATTGTAAAAAATATTACTTAAAAGAAGAATGCGGAGTGAAACATGATGTTGTGAATAAAATGAAAAAAAAAAATAGTTTACGCCGGTTTGGGCATGTTGAAAGAATGAAGGATGAAATATTGACTAAAAAGGTTAATATGGCTGAAGTGAAAGGAAATGCTGGCAGACGACGAACTAGGTGTACTTTTATTGAACATATAAAAAATGTATTGATAGTACACACAATTTCCGAGCATGTATGAAAGGTATGATGAATATAAAAGAAGCGAAAGAGGTATGTCAGGATCGTAGCAAATGGCATTCGATTGTCTCTGCCTACCCCTCCTGGGATAAAAGGCGTGATGATAGATAGATAATCTTCTCGAACTATAGCCTAGGTACTAGAAAGAAGTAGTATTTTCCTTTGCGTTAAACTCGAGAGCAGTCCTTCGTAGAGTTGATCTAGTTTATCAAAGTTAAAATGACCGTGTAATGGCGTTAACGCCGACCGCTCGTAGGTGAGAATTGTGTTTTACTACCTTTTGACTTCCCGACGTAATTGGTGCGTTCGAGATAATTCGCTAACTGCTACTTGTTTTGACCTAACATAATGACAAAATTTTAAACTCCCGAAATTTAATTTGGCACCAATCGTCTTCAAATTCTACGACGAAATATTTATTATTTCTTACTTTTCAGTGCAAATTTTTGAAGTGGGTAGGTACACTTTTTTTTAAAGTTAATATAATCTTATTTTTTGATCAAAAATAATAAAATAATTATTATTTTGAATTTTCAATAAGCTACAAAGAAACGCAAGACGTTTAATTGAAGGGTAATGGAATAACAGCGCTTTAAAAAAATTAAGAGCTTTGTGATAGATTATGAAACAGAAAACGGGGCAAAGTTTAACTAGTACCTATATTTCCTATTAAAAAAACCTATTGAAAGAAAAAATAACAGCCATTTCATTTAGATATATTGAATAAGTAACTATATGCAAAATTACAGTGACACATGTGGATTATTTACAGAGAAATTGGAAATAGTTTATACCAGAAAAATTATAGATATAGGAGACAGACGGACGGAGGGACAACGAAGCCTTGTAATAGGGTTTCCGTTTACACCCTTTATGTACAGAACCCTAAAACCCATCAGATGATTGTCCTACATAAGCAATAAGAGCATTCCCGACACCTAAAGTTATCTCAGTACAAATCACACAGTCCCCTCTACCGTTCTCCATAATAAGCGGTATCCGCACACGAACACAAATTGGACCGGACGATCTCGTTTGTTGATATTCGATTTCCACAATCGAATTGCGTGCACTCGGTTATTCGCACTGCTCCGTGTGTGATGGGGTAGTGAAATAATATCTATTTTTAACCGAGCTTAAAATTTTTATGTATGTTCCCCAATTTTATGAAGACGCCTGGACCGATTAAGAATTTCTTTTTTGTTTGAAAGGGTATACTTCACAGGTGGATCCATGGTCATCAGGTCATGATCTGATGGTGGGATCCTGGAGAAATCGAGAACTCTTCAAATTTTATAGGCACACTTTCTAGTGCATAATTTTAGAGGTCGGTACACTTTTTTTTAAAAGCCAAATTATTTTTTAATTGCACACACCCCATTTTTTGGAAAGATGGAAGTGCTAAGATTTTGATTCTTACATACTGACTAAAATGAAATAAATAGAGTCTACAATATTTTACTAAACTTCTTCTTCCTTAAGATCTAATTAATCTAATCTAAATATTAAAAAAAAACAATATTTGTTTGTTTCTTTGTTTGTTCGTATTCCAAAGACTCAAAAACTACTGGACCGATATGAAATAATATTTTCGCATTTGATAGCCCAATTCTTGGGGAAGGTTATAGATTTAGGGTATTCACATCCTCTACGTACCCAAGAGGGTGAATTGTATTCCTAATACAACAAGTAGCGGGGAATTAGTAACAATTTTTTTTAAAGCGACTTACATTGTAATTCTAGAGTAGAATATCTTTAATGTGGTTTACAACTGCATTATCATAGTTTTGTTAATATATTTTCAATGTAAATAAATACATTTATTATTACCATATTGTGAATTTTATTTCAAAATACAGAAATATTCCGGTTGGTGATAAAAAGACACAACTACCCCATTTTCTCTGTGAAACCACAGGACTCTTGACTGACTCACCATTATTTTTGATTCCTTAACGCAGGGTGCAAACACGATTCTAAAAGTGGCATTTTTCCACGCTTACTTCAGGTGTCAGGACTCCATCTCAAAAAAATTTTGTGGATAGCAAATAATACTACATAAATCTTTAACCGCATAGACTTTCATAAGTGTTTTGGTCTATCGAAAAAAAATTATGCAAAATACCTCACAATATTTTGCGCGACAACTATATACTTTTTTAAAGAATAAAATAGCTTGAATAATCTATTAAAACTTTAACCGATTACGTTCACTGTTTAATTGTTTCTATTTAACAAATTTTAAGAAAAAGCTACAAAATAAGTGAAATTTCAAGTGTAGCTGCATGACCACGTAAAATATGCCAAGCAATATTCAACCTTATATCGTCCTACATAAGCATCTCACCACAGGAGTGCAAATAGTATTTTTTATCGAGGTTGATCCCTGCCTTAAAAGGTTTTTTTTTTGAGAAAAACTCAAAACACCCATTTTGAAATAGTGCTCTTTATTACTAAGCGCGCGATACATACAGACTAAAATGAAATAAATTGAGGCTTCAATATTTTACCCAAGTCCTCCTTAGGTTGGCTCGTAAATCATAAGATTTTCACCCCCAGCGGAAAAGGCTCTTACTCCTAATAGAGAAATCAGTCTATAATCCCAAATGACTAATATTCTGGTCGAAAAGGCCGTCCGTACCAGATGGCAATCGATTCATCTTATATAGGGGCTGGGCTGTTTAGTCTGAAGATGTTGCTATGGCGACGGGAGTAATCAATTTTCTTGTTCCTAAGTTTCATTATTATTATGGAATATTATTAATATAAAACCGGCCTAGTGCGAGATAGTATGCATTAATTGTATCATCATCAGATCCACTGCTGGATCATTGTCTCCCTCTAGGTGCACCATTTTTAGTGGTGCTCATTGAGAGGAATTGCCATAGTCACCACGCTTGGCAGGCGGGTTGGTGACCGGACGCCGGCTTTACGTGCCCTCCGGAGCACGAGGTGTCGATTTAAGCACATATTCTTAAAGAAAATTGGTGCTTAGCATTTTGGCAAGGGGTAGGATTCGAGATAGATACAGCTCTGTGATAGTAAAAAACACATTTCTTGTATTTTTTACTTTATTTTATGTAAAATGTTGCTGTACCAATTTTCAATTCGTTGCGATACTTTACATGCCAAGAAAAATATCTTAGAAAATATATGTACAAAGAAGCCAAGAATGAGAGCAACATTCTTCGCAACAGTCCCCGATCAATAACAGAAAATAAAGTACAAAAATTAAATATAAAAGTCACTTGGCTAGTTTCCATTGCTTGCCCAAAAAAAGCGTTTTAGAACTTACGCTGTTTTTACTTCAATACGGTTTGTGTGAATTATGGTTTTGCAAATAGATTGTGTGCCAGAAATTTTAGTTAGATTTAAAAGAGTGTGTTCAAATTTTAAATAATGCGGAGAAAAGATGATGTTGTGACTAACTTGAAGGAATGAAGGATGAAAGATTGACTAAAAGGTTTATATTGCTGAAGTGAAAGGAAATGCTGGCAGAGGATGACCTAGGTGTACTTTTATTGAAAACAAAAAATGTATTGCTCGGTGGAAATATTAAAAGTACACACAATCGCCGAGCATGTATGAAAGGTATGTAATGATGAATATAAAATAAGCGAAAGAGGTATGTCTCTGCCTACCCCACTTGGGATAAAAAGCGTGATGATAGATAGATAGATTGACCCGAAACATTCCTTTATTCTCTCTCTGTCTGTGCTCTTTTCAGGCAAAAACTACGAAAGTTTTTACTATTAGATAGGGTGGTTCACCAGAAAAGTATTAAATATAAACCTTTCATGTTTAGGAGTCGAGCATTAACA
Organism: Nemapogon koenigi; assembly: GCA_963924495.1. NCBI lineage: Eukaryota > Metazoa > Arthropoda > Insecta > Lepidoptera > Tineidae > Nemapogon > Nemapogon koenigi. The sequence goes on from OZ004643.1 coordinate 1,392,232, forward strand.
GTATTAGCGGATCAAGTCGAAGGAAAAATTTCAAAATCAAATAAAAAACAAAATTAATAATGTAGAAAAGAATTGAATAAGATAAAATGATCTACAAAAAAGTCCGCGGCAGCATATATATATAACAATTTTTTTTTTATAGAGAAGACGGCATGTGACCTTGCCACCGCCTGATTATTAAGCATAGGTGGCTGGTCCATAAATGCGCGCGACTGGCAGATCGTAATACAGTCCGCCAGTCGCGCCCGTAGAGATGCTTTTTCACGCATCGCTTAAAGGACCCAAGGTTGTAGAAAGGAGGAAAGACCGACGCCGTAAGTTCGTTCCACTTTTTGGCAGTACGACACAGGAACGAGTCACTAAAAATTTTCGTTCGTATGCACAACGTGTAGACGGTGTGAGGATGGAAAACTGTATCCTGAGCGAGCAGTGCGGGTGCGATAAGGGATTGAAGGGACGAGGCAATGAAGTTCTTCTGAACACTCCCCAAAAACTGTACCTGTGCGAATCCGCGAGATTAACTTAGTATAAATATCTAAATTGAGGTGTATACAGGTTTGCACTTTGAAGATTGTTCCCATCGGCCCCTCACGTATCGACGGCTACATTACTTGTAGCATCCATAAAGTATATCCTACCTACACGGATTTATAGACCCATTGGGAATTGGGTATAGTCCGTTCAACTCATTTAAACTCTTGCAGGTGGTTAAGACGTCTGATAGACCTACAAAATAAAATAAATCCCTAAATACAGTACTTGCGAGATATGGGCGATGTCTCCCGACCAAGACGGTTAAATTTAATGCTGTAACATCATTTTTTTAAATATATATTAAATAATTATTATGTGAAAATTGATTTGCTATTTATTTTCCGAAAAGCTTTTACGTGTCATTTAGATACTTTAATCATTTACCCAAATGAACCCCCCCCCCCCCCCCCCCCCCGACAAAAAATCCTGGGTACGTGCTTGTTCTCAATTAGTCTGAATCTTTTCTGATCTGATTATGGGATCCTGGAGAAATCGAGAACTCTTCAAATTTGGGTATTTTTTTATAGTGACTTGTGCTGCTTTTGAATTTGCACAAGTCATCTTAGTGCATAATTTTTGAAGTCGGTACACTTTTTTTAATTAAAAACTTATGTACATAATCCGACAAACCACACTTGGAGGCTTTTCCATCTAAATATACCTCAACAGAATTAGCTGGTCTTCCGCTGTAGGTGCTGGTGTAGACGCCACGAATTTCCGTTTGCTACGATCCCGACATATCTCTTTCGCTTCATTCACTCTCATCATATTCTTCAGGAATGCTCATCAGTTTAAGGTACTTCTGAAAATTCTCGAGGAGTCATGCTACAAGACAATCTAGATACTAATGTAATAAGAGAGATATTATGCTACTGCGGGCTGACGGATTAGTATGACATGGAAACGCGCTAAGTTTTTCCCCTTGATCTCTCCCTTCTCCCTCGACTCCTAAACATGATCGTCGTCCATGTTTAATACTCATAAGCCTTCCTCGTGAATTAACCTATCTAATTATGAAAACTGTAACAAAATCGGTTTAGTAGTTTTTGCGTAAAAAGGGCACAGGGAGACAGACAGAACCGGCTGGGGAATTTGTTTTATATTTTTATTAAAAATAGAAAAAAATAAATTGTTCTGTTTAATATGGACAACTAGCTAAAAGTGGACATTATTACTGACGTCTCTGGCCATACCGCAATACATTCCGTGAATATATATTTTGGTGTAACACTTTTGTGCTTCAGAGTCGAAGCACAATTCACAACCAAGCAAGAATAACTTCTGAAATTTCGATACTGTACGAATCCCATCTCATAATTTGTGGAATAATCCTCCGAGATCTTATAGATAGTATATTTTATATCTGTACTTACAGATATTGGGAACTTCGACTTATTTATTACCAGACTAGGTTTTGGCTACAGTTTCGCCCATGTTATACGTGTGCTAAATATTATTTGACTTAAAAAAAAATTAATGGTAATGTTAAAAATCGCCAAACATGTATCAAAGGCATGGTGAATGTAAAAGAAGCGAAAGAGGTATGTCAGGATCGTAGCAAATGGCATACGATTGTCTCTGCCTACCCCTCTTGGGATAAAAGGCGTGGTGATCGATAAATAGATTGATATATCAGGCAGATAGCTCCCGAAACCGTGGTACCTACCCAGCGGAAGACCAAATCGCCCTCGTTTAGCCAATGGTATTTGTGTGGCAATATCTAACGAGTGGTCAGTTCTGTTGAGGTATATTTAGATGGAAAAGCCTCTAAAGTAGCCCACACATTGGTCCGGCATCGCACCGAAAATTTCCCATTCCAGCCGCCATAAAGGTTATAAGAATCCCATCCCATTTGTTATAAGAATTGGACGAATCTGTGGTCAGTTTCAGTGGACCGTACGGAGGCGCGCCGGTGTTTGGACGATTGGGTGGGCATCTTTAGTGTGATTTGTCGGATTATGTATAAGTTTTATTATAAAACCCATTGGTACATGGCCGGTACCCGGGATCGAACCCGCGGTCTGCCTAGTTAATACCAGACGTCTTAACCACTCGGCCACCAACGTACGACTTATTTTAATTTTTATTGACATCTTTGTCCATTATGTGCAGCAAGGCTTGCCACCTGTTCAATTTAATAAGGACAACTGACACAAAGTAAACACTACCTACCCCTACCCCTACCCCTACCCCTATACCCCTACCTCTACCCCTACCTCTACCCCTACCCCTACCCCTACCCCTACCCTTACCCCTACCCCTACCCCTACCCTTACCCCTACCCCTACCCCTACCCCTACCCCTACCTCTACCCCTATCCCTACCCCTACCCCTACCTCTACCCCTATCACTTAGGGGTATGAAAAATAGATTACGACCGATCGTGGGCCCTACCGAATATATACACAAAAAAAAAACATAAAAATCGGTCAAGCCGTTTCGGAGGAGTATGGCAACTAACTTGTGACCCCGTGTCACATATGTCGATAATTATTATGTTATACTTACAGTATTTTTACAAACAAACACACAGACTCTCTTTGTAATATTAGCATTGATATATATTCAAAACTTCGACATATTTATGATCAGATTGCGTACATGCAATAAAATATGTAGATACGGCGCAGAGGTTGGGATCTCAAAGTCCTGAAATATATGAAAGGATTGGTATGATATGAAAGGCTTAAGTTTTACATGATACTCCGCTGAAATTGAATTCTTGTATTAGGGCTTTTATATAAAAATGTAGATAATTTTATTCTACACATTTTTTTCCTACATAATTTTGTTATATCTCTGACGGATAAAGTAGCCCGCGCACTGGTCCGGTATCTCACAGAAAATTTTCGGTTAGGCCGCCGTTATGATCGAGATTGAAGACAGGCCACACATTAGCAATGTACACCTTACGATCTAGATCACATGCAATTCACTCACCACAGACACACAAGATTCGATTAAACAAAGGCATGTGAATGTGTGTGTGTGTGACAGATCGTTCCGGTCATCGAAATCAACCACAAATACAACGATTTGAAAACGGATGGTGGGCCGCGCGATAAGTATTGGACGAGTCTGTGGTCGATTTTGGTGGACCATATATGGCGGCGCGCCGTCGATTGGACAAATGAGGCAGCATACGCCATGAAAACCCGCTAGATCTAACTTTTTCCATGACTTGATTCACTAATACTGTTAATACTCAGCTCCTAAACATGATAGGCCAACGTTTAATACTCCAAAACCTTCCCGGTGAATTAAGGTATCTAATAGTGAAAAAAAGTTTTTGGGTGAAAATGTCACAAACAGACAAGACAGACGAGGATTGTTTTATTAAAAGTAGTAATGACGTGATGATGATGATTATGAGATGATACAAATACATAAAATTGTATCATCTATCTGTGATTTCGAAAGCAGAAAAAAGCTCAAATGGGTTTGGAAACGGCTAAATAAATAAAAAATAACCACGCTCTGCATATGAACAAAAAAGTTCAGTGACTGGGTTACTGTGTCGCACTGTCAAAAAGTGGAACGAACTTCCGGCGTCGGTCTTTCCTGCTTCCTCCAACCTGGGGTCCTTCAAGCGAAGCGTGAAAAAGCATCTAGTGGACGTGACTGGCGGACTGTATTATGTTCTGCCAGTCGCACGCATTTATGGACCAACCACTTATGCTTAATAAACAGGCCAGAGATGTCACATGTCGTCTTCTCTATAAAAAAATATCATGTTCTATGTGCCTACCTCTATGATATACAAGCGTGAATATATTGCCAATACAAAGAAACATTAAAGATTTTGAAAAAGAGATAAAGAATAAAATATCTCTAATAGAAGTTTCTATACTTCAACCGACTCATCTAATCCGGTATTAAACCGTAAGAGAAAATAATCTTCTTTGAGATGTGGAAAAATGTAGGTAATACATTCCATTATAATCTAAGCATAACTTGAATTTGAATCCTTCACTAGTGCTTCGGAGGGCAGGTAAAGCCGGCGTCGTTCTTCTGAAAGTCGTAACTATATATAAGTGTGTTTGTTTGTTGTCTTTTTTCACGACAAAACGTAGCAAAAGATCGACATTATATTTTGAACTGAGATATTGTATTAGGATCACAAATCACTCCCTTAGGGTAGGTAGCGAGATGTTATATAGTCTATAACCTTCCCCAAGAATTGGGTTATCAAAAACAAAAAAAAAAATTGTAATCAGTCCAGTAGTTTTGAGTCTATGGAATACGAACAAATAAACAAATATTATTTTTTATATATTAGATCCCTGATTGATTCACTTATATTGTTAATACTCAGCTCCTAAACATGATAGGTCCATGTTTAATACGCGTAAACCTTCCTCGTGAATTAACCTATCCTCTCGTGAAAACCGCATCAAAATCGGTTTAGTATTTTTTGCCTGAAAAGGTTACAGACAGAGGGACTTTGTTTTATACTATGTGAAAGTAATTTTCACTTGATAAGTTTTAAGATATAAGTATATCTTAAGGACATAAGTCTCAATTTGTGTGGATGTGCAGTTTTGTAATGGCGCGATGCAATTTTCTAAAGTGACTCACTTAGAGTAAGTTCTATCTATCTACCTATCATCACGCCTTTTATCCCAAGAGGGGTAGGCAGAAACAATCGAATGCCATTTGTTACGATCCTGACATACCTACCTCTTTCGCTTCTTTTATATTCATCATACCATTCATACATGCTCGGCGATTGTGTGTACTTTTGATAATTCCATCGATCAATACATTTTTTATATACAGTACATCTAGGTCGTCCTCTGCCAGCATTTCCTTATATGGCATAAACTTGTTTAGTCAATATTTTATCCTTCATGCTTTCAACGTAAACTAATTTTCTTCATTTGTCACAACAACAACTTTCACTGCGCATTCTTCTCTAATGACATCGTTCCGGATGCGGTCAATACGCTAGTAGAGTAAGTTACTTGTTTCACTACTTAGTCGGTTTTTTATAACACCTTTCTAAGACTCCTAAGTTCTACAAGTTTTTTAAATAGTTTCAAAATTCCTGAAAAGTTGCTGCGCAAATTTTTCGTGATCAACCAAGTTTCACCTGAAAATAACAGGAAATTCAGTGACAAAATGTCTATGTCAGATACAGGCCAAAACAAAAATAATAATTTGTTCATTGCGTTTTTAAAAATTCAACTTCAAAAATATTATATCACGATTATATACTAGCGACTCCCACCCGGCTTTGCCCGGGTACAATATGAGTTTACAGAAATTTAATACCTTCACAAATACGCTAAAACCTGACAATCATTCATTTGTAGGTATATGCTATCGCAGACTTTTTGTAGATTATTTAATTCTAAACAATTCCTTCCTACATCATCCCATCCCACTTCCCACTAATATTATAAACGCGAAAGTTTGTATGGATGTATGTATGTTTGTTACTCAATCACGCCAGAACTGCTGAACGGATCTGGATGAAATTTAGCACAGAGATAGATTATAGTCTGGAATAGCACATAAGACTACTTTTTATCCCGGAAAAATGTATGGTTCCCGTGGGATAGATTTGTTTTTATTTTTCACAGGATCAACATGATTTTTTCCATAGTGGTAGTTTAGGAGACAGATAATGACATATACTACTTTTTATACCACAAAAGCGGGCGGGGGAGGGGCAAATTACTGCCACGAGATTATTTCTTTTTGAAACCGCGGAGAGATTAGAGTAACTAATGTTATTATAATAAAGATTAAGATATCGCGATGCAATTTCGTGAAAGCACGTCGCAATTTAGTAGAGTATGCACTTACAAGGCGACCCCGTTCACCACACGCTATTGTTCTTCTACCGCTGTTTTATATATCACGCTTTCCACACAGTATTTTGATGCAGTACTAAAAACTGGCTAAGTGTGAATTGTACTCGCGTGTCGAGGGTTCTGATGACCAAGTCTCCCTCTTTTAGCTGGTAGTATTTGTGAGGCTATACCTAACGAGTGGCCAGTTCTGTTCTGGTATATTTAGATGGAAAAGACTCTAAGTGTGGTTTGTCGGATTGTGTACGGTTTTAATTATAAAAAAACCCATTGGTATTTTACATGGTCGGGAACTGGGATCGATCCCGTGGTATGCCTAGTTAATACTAGACGTCTTAACCACTGGGCCACTGACGTTTCTTTATTTTTATATTTTCAAACATAATAATATTTTTGATATAGTCTATATATAACGTATAATTAATGAAAATAATGTTTATTTATTTGTTTAATAAATATCTTTAATTTTATTCATACTTCTGGTCACGTGACCGCAAACGTGATGTCACATTCATATAAATTTCAAATAAATAACCACAGACTACTTTATTATTTAACTACGTTATTTTCTTGTAATTTTAACTAATCTGTGACCATCATGTTGTTGGTTTCTGTGAATGTGACATCATCATCGCGCCCAGAACGTTTTCGAGGGAATTTTAAAACGAAAATTAAAAACATTACTATCATCAATCACTATCACCGCCGCGTCTGTCTGCCTGTCTGTTTGTGACCTTTTCACACAAAAACTTCTGAACCGATTTTGTTGTGGTTTTCACTATTAGACAGGTTGATTCACCGGGAAGGTTTACGAATATTAAACATGGATCTATCTTGTTTAGGAGCTGAGAAATAACAGTATAAGGGAATTAAGTCGGGAAAAAAGTTAGCCCCAACGAGTTTTCAAGGCGTATGCTGTCTAATCCGTCGGAGATATAACAGAATGATGTAGGAAATCACGTAATAACCCTTATTATAAGCTATTATTTAAAATTATGTAAAGTCAACAACCCCTATTCATTTGAAGGTAATGACCTCATGGACAATACGCCGCCAGAATCTATTCTGTACAGTAGGTATACAATTTCTTCAATCTTGTTCATTATTAAAATTCTATTCATATTTATTCTCAATATTATCGTCCCTACGGGTATATAATATAAAAATGAGCCTTTTTCCATGGAGGTCAAAGTATTTTCATTTTAGCCTTTAGACAGAGAGTCGGCGGTACTACTGTCCTATGAATAAGATACATCAATATATTTGTAAAGATTTTAAAGTATATAATCAGACTAGCTTATTTTTTTTCCGGTTTTGCATTTGAATTTGAATACCTACAAAAATACGCTTATCTATTAGAGGTAGCAATTATTTCCTACATCAATTTGTTATATCTATAACGGATTAGACAGCATACGCTATGAAAACTCGCTATGGCTAACTTTTTCTCCAAGCTGATTCACTTATATTTTTAATGCTCAGCTCCTAAACAAGATAGGTTCATGTTAAATACTCGTAAACCTTCCCGGTGAATCGAAATGTCTAATAGTGAAAACCATAACAAAATCGGTTTAGTAGTTTAGCAGACAGATGCGGCGGGGGACTTTGTTATATAATATTTAATGATGATAATCAGATTATGGCGTCGCAAAACCGATGTTTTCATTTAACATTCTTTCTTTCAAATTATTATTTCATTCGAATCATTACTACAGTCATTCTATCATTTACTCCCTTTTTTGATTTCGGTTTCATCCAGCAAAAAATTGAGTTTTAAAATGAAATAAAATTAAGAACGTAGGCATTCTCAACATGGCGCCACTTCTCCCTATCCTCCGCAGTTCTCCTCCACGCTCTACCCTTTCTCTTCACGATGCTATCACTCACATCTCGCTGGTGCTCTGCTGACACTTCTGTGGCCTATTCTAGGTCTCCACCCAGTAACCCTTGACGTTCTTCTCCCATTGTGTCTTTGAGCTTCAGTGTCCCAACTCTAGTTCCAATGTCCACCAGTGGTGTAACAACATGTGGTAGTAACTATCCTACTAATATTATAAACGCGAAAGTTTGTATGGATGTACGTTTGTTACTCAATCACGCTAGAACGTCTTATAGATTATAGTCTGGAATAGCACATAGGCTACTTTTTATTCCGGAAAAATGTATGGTTCCCGTGAGATAGATTTGTTTTTGTTTTTTACGCGATCGACATGATTTTTTTGTATGGTGGTAGTTTAGGAGTCAGAGAATAACCTATACCACTTTTTTAACGCGAAAGCGGGCGGGGGAGGGGCAAATTACAGCCACAGGATTATTTCTTTTTGGATCTATTTCCACGCGGGTGAAACCGCGGATAGAAGCTTGTTTCTTAGTAATATAAAGATATTCGTGCATCTTATTCATATGATATTTGTACCGCCGGATCTGGGGCTATAATATATAAAAGAACCGTCGAGAGCTCTCAGCTCTTAGCTTTATGTTTTGGACCTTTGGGTCTCATTACTGAAGGTAGACTCCTTTGAAAGGTCACTTAAGTGTTTTGTCGTTTGGATGACTTCTTATATATTTCCTCTTCTTCTGATATACTATTATTTTTAAATGGAAAATTTTGACTACCATCTACGACTGTGCCCTCTTTTTATTACATTAATTTAAAAAAAAGTGTACCGTTTCAAAAATTTGAATTGGTAGAATTTGAAGACGGTTGGTGCAAAATTAGGATACAAAATTAAGTAAACATCTAAGAAGATAAAGATCTGTTCAATATTATCTATGTTTGTACTGATGATCGTAGGTTCCTAATGAATTGTCTAGATTAGTGAATTTGGGAAGTAAGTTGTTTCTAATTTGGCACCTATTATTTCTTACTTATCAGTGCAGTATAAGTGAATTAAGCCTGGCATATGCTGTCTAATCTCTCAGAGATATAATAAAATAATGTAGAAAAGAATTGTGTAGAATAAAATAATCTACAAAAAATTACATAATAATATACCTATATTAAATATATATATATGTTAAGCCTATGTAGAAATAAGCGTATTTATATTTAAAAAAAAAAAAATCATGGGTTGCTCCCGGGAACCGTTGCCGGCCCCAGGGTACCCAGCGAAAGACAAAGTCTTTTCGATGCTATACCTAACGAGTGGCCAGCTCTGTTGAGATATATAGATGGAAAAGCCTCTTTGTACGGTTTGTCGGATAATGTACCTACATAGATTTTTTAATATAAAAATCCATTGTTACATGGTCGGAACTCGGATGTGAGGAATCGAATCCGCGACTTCTCAGTTGTTAGTCGACGTTTTATCCACTCGACCACCGACGCCTATATTACATGGTCAGGCCAATTTTGTAATACACAGGTACACACATACCTACAACACGCCATACATTTTTACATATTTTCCTACCTACCCTCCGTTTTCCTTATAACGACTTCTTTTTTTATTATGGCTCCACCAATGTTCATCGGTGATTTGCCAATGTCAAGTATTATAGCCTTTATAGTGTTTATAGCCGATAAATCGGTATTTAAGATAATCCCGCCGACCGTGATATGTCTTATTAATCACTGATTAATCACAACCATCACAGCGCGAACAGGATTAAACTTGATTCCACATCACGCCACGACGAAAACGCGTGCGTATGTCGCCATGACCGGATGTGGAATCCCTGCAGTGGAGATCGAGACGCATCCGTCGAGCCGCCGCGCCGCCCACTCAAAATACGCACGCCCGCCAACGCAGAGACAGCAAACATCAATGGATGCAAATAACATCTCGAAGGTAAGGGCTGTTAAATTCCTCACTACACACATGTACCTATATTTACTCAAGTTGTTGTAAAACCATATTGTACCCGTGCGAAGCCTGGGGCCGGGTCGCTAGTCTATACTAATATTATAAAGAGGAAAGATTTGTATTTTTGTATGTATGTTTGTAATGAATAAACTCAAAAACTACTGAGCCGATTTCAAAAATTCTTTCACCATTGGGAAGCTACATTCACCCTGAGTGACATAGGCTATATTCTATTTTCAAAAAAATTAGGGATCCTTACTAAAACTCCAATAATGTAACCCAAGGTGTAAAAAAATGACCTAAGAAATTCCTTACATCGCGTGCGGGGGTAGGGGTAGGGTAGGTATATTTTATTTTGTTCGTAAATTTCCACGGGCGAAGCCGGGGCGGAATGCTAGTATTTAATAAAACACATGAACATTTACGTTTCGTGTTACCCATTATTGCGTGAGTCGCGTAATTTCTCACCCACGAGCAAAGTGTTTACAGTGTGAATTTCGTGTATTTTAACAAAAATGGTTAGAGACGATTGTGTCGGTCAAAACGAGGCGATAAACTAATTTATTATTATTAATGGAGTTAATCTTTTAGAGGAATAGCGTAGTGGTCCGAAAATTCAAACTTGTAACTGGAAGACGCAGGTTCAAATTGTAAAAAAATATTTCTAATTTTGACATATTTACGAAAACTGGTAAAATGTTGAGTAGAATTTTCTTAAATGTTACGAATATCAAAAGATACACAAATCACAACAACGAACTCAGTTTTACGCGCGGCTTATTTTGTCCATATCTTTTTACAAAGATGTGAGCCAGATGGACTACTATTAAAATCATTAAGGTAACCAATATTCACGTACCAGAAACATGAGAAAGTAGGATTTCTCAACAAAATCGGTATTTCGAAGAACACGACAAGGACTTCGGCTTTTCTATGTTTTTACAAAAACTATTAGAATCTATCTTATAATGCTAGTATATTATGTTTTGATAATTATTCCAAATTTCAACAATTTCATAATATATATTTGATCATTCTGAACTTTTGCACATTATAGTTTACATTGCTAGCCATTAACGGAGCGAGTTTTATATGTTCGGGCCACATTAGTACCCCTGCCTTGGCTATTAAAATGCTATTTGCGTCTTGAAATTATACAGGAGAGAATTTTCTATACCTATCTAATGTATTTTGTATATGGGCACGAAAAGTCGATTAAACCTTACTATTTTTTGGCCTCAGTGGGAATTGAACCCAGTCCTCTGGTTTAAAGTCACGCTACTGACCCTTATGCTGTCGACGCCCTGTTACTTAAAAAAAAGCTTAAGTGGGAGTCCGACCCATGCGAAAGTTCATTAAAAATCTTGGTACTGAACCCTAATTTCTGCATTTGAAAAGGCCGACAGGAATGTTCTACATTCGACCGACGATCGAGACCTTTCATTTTTGTGAAGATACGACCTGTCTAGGGTCAGTGGTTTTCGGAATATAGGTAGCCCTTTTAAATTTTGATTATAAAATCGGCACCGGGTACCGTTGCCGCTCCAGGGTACCCAGCCGAAGACAAAGTCTTCCTCATTTAGCCGATGATTTTTTTAAAGCTATACCGAACGAATAGCCAGCTCTTTTATACCTATGATGGAAAAGCCTCTTTGTACGGTTTGTCGGATAAAGTATGTAATTATTATCTTTTTTTTTTTCAAATTTCGAAAACAGGTACCTACATGTAAAATAAAAAAAGTCATAAATAAGACGATATGTAGGTACACAAGGTACTTTTTGCGGTAAATTACGATTTTAAAGTCTTTTTTTACGTTATCAAAAATACATAGACTGATTACCTCGTCAATTCAAACATTTGGACAACTCAATTATTTATCACCTACAACTTCCCGAGATATCGGCATGTCGCACTTTTACAGAAGGGATAGAAAAAACATTTCCATTATTAAAATGATTCATACCAAAAATAACATTTATTTGAGAGCAACTAGAATGCAATTGCAATTTGCGACCAGTTGCTATGGCGATCGAATTGCTTGTTGTTAGTTTATTTTTAACCGAACTTAAAAAGAAGGAGGAGGTTTTCAATTCGTCGGAATATTTTTTTTATGTATGTTCCCCGATTACTTGAAGACGCCTGGACCGATTTTGAAAATTTATTTTTTTTGTTTAAAAGGGTATACTTTCCAGGTCAGGATCTGATGATGGGATCTTGGAGCGATTTGGGTATTCTTTTTATAGCGATTTGCTTGCTTTCGGAAAGCACATTTTGGTTTTGAAGGTGGTTTTTTTCTTCATCAGAAGTGGTTATAAATTATAGTGAGTAGGCTTGCCGATCCATATTTATAAAGTTTTCATTTCTACATTTCGACGTACGGAATCCTAAAACATAAGCTGATAAGAAGCTTAAAGATCTTTAAAAAAGCTTTTATATCTTAATTGACTTCGAGTAAGTTTGAAGATAAAGTTTTCTATCTTGTGTGCAAGTTAGATTTGATTTGGTTATAAAACTTTCGTAGTTTTACTGGTAGGTTAATGAAAATGGTTCTTTTAATACTAGAGTTTAAAAAGAATTCGGTATGTAAAGTGAAAACTAAGGATTTTTTTTATATTTTATTTGAAAGATTAAGCTATTTTTGAAAACTAATTTGTTGCATCGGTGGCCGAGTGGTTAAGGTTAAGGTTCGTGGTACTACCTACGTTTATCACAAACGAGTAGACCACGGGACAGAAACGCCACGTTACCAAAATCATGACATTTTGTCGTCTGAAGTCAAAACTTATTATAGAAAATCTTTAGTTTCTTAAAATATGAACGGGTTTGAATTATCGATCTGCATTACATAGAGCAATTATGCGATGGGGTGAATTAAAAAAATAATTGTATAATCCGACTTAATTCACTAATAACGTTATAAGTAATAGAGTAATTTTTAATGCATATAAATCTTCCTCATGAACCAGAATAAAATCCGTTTAATAATTACAAAGAAAATCTAGCACAGACAGACAGCAAAATCACAAAATCTGCCGAACGTATTTTATTGCCGTTTCTACTATTAATAGAGTGGTTCACGAGCAAGGTTTCCTAGTATTAAACATGGACCTATCATGTTTAGGAGCTGAGCTTTAACAGTATTAGTGAATCATGTCGGAAAAAAAGTTACCTAGTTTTCATACATTTTCCTCGCCTTGAATAACTTAGCTCCTAAACAAGATAGGTCCATGTTTAATACTCATAAGACAAACAGACACGCGGCAGAAGGCTTTGTTTTATATATAGGTGATATGCGTCTTTAGGTTAGTTAGACCGTAAGATTTTCCCTGGTCAGTGCGGAACAATGGACAATTTAGCCTTTCACGCACCAATTGCTTTCAGCTAATATCCTTGTTTCAGCCGTTGGTCATTCACTCATTCTGTTAGGTCGTTAGTAAACAAGGGCCTTCAATTTGTTTTGGTAAAGTATACCAATTTATTTTAACCGGGAACGCAAATCTTGTTTAAAAACCGACAATTTTGCGGCTAAAGTCGGCTAATTAAATTTGCTCGTTGATTACAACGCCCATTCATCATGGAGATTGATTTTCTTACTATACGTAATAAATTTATTTTGCATATTTTTTATGGTTTTATATATATACTAGCTGTCCGCCCCCGGCTTCCCGTGGATATTTTTAAACAAAATAAAATATACCCTACAGCACTCATAGATAATGGCTTGCCTGCACTACCCCTACCCCTACCCTTACCCTTACCCCTAACCCTACCCCTACCCCTAACCCTACCCCAACCCGGCGGCGGCTTTTTATTAAATTTTTAAAATAAAAGAACACTTATTGTGACTTAACTATAATAGTTAGACATATGCTATCGCGACACTTTTTGTAGATAATGATGTGTTCTGCAAAGTCGTAGTACATTATTTTGTTCTATCATCAATAGTTTTCGCAGCGCACCCGATGTAAGGAATTTCTTAGGTAATTTTTTTACACCTTGGGTTACATTATTGGAGTTTTAGTAAGAGTCCCTAATTTTTTTGAAAATAGAATACAGCCTATGTTACTCAGGGTGAATGTAGCTTTCCAATGGTAAAATAATTTTTGAAATCGGCACAGTAGTTTTTGAGTTTATTCATTACAAACATACACACAAACATACAAAAATACAAATCTTTCCTCTTTATAATATTTGTATAGATATCTAATATATAATCTCCTGTCACAATGTTCGTTCCCATACTCCTCCGAAACGGCTTGACCGATCCTTATGAAATTTTGTATGCATATCCGTTAGGGTTGAGAATCGGCTACTATCTATTTTTCATCCCCCTAAATGTTAAGGGTGGTCCACCCCTAAAATTTTTTTTTTATATAGGGTTAGGGTTAGGGTTAGGAGTAGGGGTAGGGGTAGGGGTAGGAGTAGGGGTAGGGGTAGTGCGGGCAAGTCAACGTTTGAGCAGGACGTCTGCCGGGTCCGCTAGTACTTAAATAAAATTCTCGTGTCACAGTGTTTGTAACCAAACTCCTCCAAAACGGCTTGACCGATTTGTATGTTTTTTTTGTGTATATTCGGTAGATCTGAGAATAGGTCGTAAACTATTTTTCACCCTCCTACCCCCACCCCCATTTTTTAAACGCGATTTTAGTATTTTTTTATGAACAATATCCAAAGTTAGTGGTAGTGGTTTAGAGCAGGCAAGCCAACGTTTGTGTAGGACAACGTCTGCCGGGTCCGCTAGTACCAAATAAAATTTTACCTATTAGACATAGATATATGGTACAGAAGACTTTTTTTAGATCATTTTATTCTACACAATAAAACTCAATGGTGCTAACTTTTTCCCAGACTTGATTTACTCATATTGTTAATGCTCAGCTCCTAAAGATGATAGGTTTTGTGATGATACGACCTTATTTTCCTGGCCGCTTACAAGCTGGCCATCATAAATAGCATTTATTTTAATTTTAGAACACGATATTGTTCATTTTAATTCAATAGAACATTGTATGTTATTTTCAAATATCCGATGTGTGGAACCTAAATTAAAATGTTACTCATTCCTTCACAAACTGTTGACTTAGGCAGTACTCTGCCAATTGTAAAATTTATTATATTTCTATTTTATCAACTAAGTAAACAACTAAATAAAATGTATTGAATCAATACTCAAGAACTAATATATATGTTAATATAAAAGGAGCGCAAATAAGTATTGTAAGTATTTTTATCATACTTTGTATTGTGTTACTTCAATAGCTTAACGCCCTGTAGTAATGTGTAGTTAATTTTTATTACAGTGCGCTCCTTGGCTCCTTACGGATCCTTTTACTGGTTGTTTTTTTGCTGCTTGTTCCTTCCTTGTTAATTCGACCAATAAACGAATGGTGAAAGTTTACTACGAGTTTTCCTGCTATACCTACCCATCGACCCATCCTGGCTACCCCACCACCCACGACAGTTTATTACTCGGAAACCTTCCCGGTGAATTAACCTATCTAATAATGAAAACCGTAACAAAATCCGTTTAGTAGTTTTTGCGTGAAAATTATTAGTTAGTAAAATTAAAAATAAGTAAATAAGAAAATTGTATGCGTTATGGTCATTTTAATTCGATTTTATTCATTGAAAAAATAAAATAGTGTGAGCCGTTCCACCGTATCAGATATCAAAATTCCACGGGCAAAGCCACAGGTAAGTATTATAATAAAACCTCCTTCAAAAGTTATGAATGCAGAATTTTCTGACACAGATTTCTTTATGCACCAAGATTACCATGCATACAAAACCTCTAAAGACATCCATTGAAAGGGGTTGACGCATGTAACTGGGCCTTTTTCTGCAGTTAAACCGTAAATAGGGCAGAAAATTAACACGGCTTTAAGTCTTGTGGAGTGGCCAGAGATACAGTGTCCACATTTGGTCAGTTCTCCATATTATAAAAACAGCACAGGTTGCCTTGCAGCTCCCGAAACCGTGTTATCGGTCACAGGGTACCCAGCGGAAGACCAAGTCTCCCTCTTTTAGCCGATGGTATTTGTGAGGCTATACCTAACGAGTGGCTAGTTCTGTTGAGGTATATTTAGATGGAAAAGCCTCTAAGTGTGGTTTGTCGGATTATGTACATAAGTTTTTAATAATAAAAAACCCACTGGTACATGGCCGGGATCCGGGATCGAACCCATGTTCTGCCTAGTTAATACCAGATGTCTTAACCATATCTAAAAGGTGGCCACACATTCGTCCAATCCCCGGCCGGTCCCCGTACGGTCCACCGAAACCGACCACAGACTCGTCCATCCGTTTTCAAATCGTTGTATTTGTGCTTGATTTCGATGACCGGAACGATCTGTCACACACACACACACATCCACACGCCTTTGTTTAATCGAATCTTGTGTGTCTGTGTGGGTGAGTGAATTGCATGTGATCTAGATCGTATGATTTACAATTTACATTGCTAATGTGTGGCCTGTCTTCAATCTCGATCATACGGCGGCCGGACCGAAAATTTTCTGTGAGATACCGGACCAGTGCGTGGGCTACTTTAACCTCCTACGATAACTGTGCAAAAAATTACGTCCATCCGTTTCTCTGTTTTGTTTTATTTATAATATATATACCTCAACAGAACTGGCTACTCGTTAGGTATAGCCTCACAAATACCATCGGCTAAAAGAGGGAGACTTGGTCTTCCGCTGGGTACCCTGGGACCGTAACACGGTTTCGTGAGCAACGCACCGGTTCTTCTGAGGTTTGAACCCGAAACGTCCAGTTTCAAATAAATAACTAAAATTGACACGTCAATTACAAGTTTTATATACCCTAGAGATTTCTTGTCGTTTCGATTCTGGAATGCAATTAGTAGGGTGTCGTTTGGGAACATTTTTTGTTGATCCTCCAATGCCAGTAATTGGCTAGCTTGTTAGCTTTCAAAGTACTATATATTTTTTCTACTAATGCCCTTAGTGATTTGCTTTTAATATATCAATGGATTTAGACTTATATATAACATGATTTTGCATATAGGCTTCAGGGCTCAGGATATCCAGAGGAAGACACGTCTAAAGGTGCCCACTTATTCGTCCAATCGCCGGCGCGCCGCCAAACGGTCCACCGCAATCGACCACAGACTCGTCCAATCCACCGCCGGAACGATCTGTCACACACACAGACACACACAACCATCCACACGCCTTTGTTTAATCGAACCTTGTGTGTCTGTGTGGGTGAGTGAATTGCATGTGATCTAGATCGTATGATTTACATTGCTAATGTGTGGCCTGTGTTTATTCTTGATCATACGGCGGCCGGATTGAAAATTTTCTGTGAGATACCGGACCAGTGCGTGGGCTACTTAAGTTATATAATCGCACTAACTCAGAGTGATTAGATACACTGGTAACATTGTCTACGTTTAGTGTATTGCTCATATTAAACCTTTGAGAGTTGTAAGCGGTAAATCAACGAACAATTTTTTTGCCACTTTTGTATTTTTCTGTCGTTTTATTGTCGTAACGGATATGAAAAGTCTGCTAAAATACAAATATAATAATTATAAATAATGATTGGAAACACTGTGTTTCCGCAAATTAGACGTCCTAGATCGCCTTTACTATTTAAAACGTCACAATTTTTTATACTATTTTGATAGAGCTCTGTCTCGCGACACAAAACGATACCAACGAAACCTAAGGTAACTATTACTGTTCACCTCTGGTCAGTTAAATTGGTCAAAGAGCAGAAAATTGGCGAAAGGGGGAGCACGTCTATGGTCCCTCCTTAGGCTTAGTACTCTATGAATTAAACAGAACAGTGATTCTTATGAGATTAGAGCTGTCACTTCTGATATAAAAGTCTCTAAAAGTATGTGGATGTCGGCATAAGCGTCATAAGTCGATAAGTAGTTACTTAAATCTTATAGAAAATAAGTTCTTAGTGAGAATTGAACTAGGAACCTTCTCAATTCAAAGGCTCAAATAGATACGATGTCAAGGCGTTTCTACATTAAAATAAGCAACACGAGCTATTCAAATAAATTTCTAAAGGGATTCACCAGGATTCACCAAAATAAAACCTTCTTTTTGTTCACATTTCATCAGGTAGAATTAAATAGGCCAAGGTTACAGGTCGATTACTTCATACATTGTTACGGTGTGAAACATCCTCTTAAAGCCCAACCGGCTTAGCATGACGGCGGAAAATATCTGTACTGTTTGTTTGTAAATTCAAAAACTACTGTACCGATTTAAAAATATATTTTACTGCTATAAGCTTTAATTCCAGATTGTTTAGGATATCTTTTATTTTTACAAGCCAGTGGTTTGGCTAAATCATTCACTCGTTCATTCATAGACACGCACACAGACAATTTACATTACAGCAACACTGGTTGTCTATGGTCCCGCATTCCTCCCCTCCCGTACTCCGCTCATCCGCTCCTATATAGCTGTCAAATAGCTTCCGCGCACTCTTACACCGCAAAGAGAAAAATAAATACTTATCGCAATTACCGCAACCGCAAATTAGTCGCAAGAACAATCAATACCGCGAGTGAGCTATCGAAGTCCGCAAAATCGCTATCGTGGAGAAAGTAGCACACCAAAGAAAACACCAGCGACGCCAAGAAATCTGTAAGTGCATCCTTAAAAAATGTATTTTGACTACATATTATAAAACAAGTCCCCCGCCGCATCTGTCTGTCTTACTAAACGGACTTTGTTGCGATTTTCACTATCAAATAGGTTGATTCACTGAAAAGGTTTACGAGTACCAAACAGGAATCAATTATGTTTAGGAGCTGAGCATTAACAGTATAAGTGAATCAAGTCGAGGAAAAGTTAGCTTTAGTAGTTTTCATAGCGTATATAATTATGCTGATATAACAAAATTACATACATATAAACCTTCCTCTTCAATCACTCTATCTATTAAAAAAACCGCATCAAAATCCGTTGCGTAGTTTTAAAGATTTAAGCATAATAGGGATATAGGGACAGAGAAAGCGACTCATCCCGAAACTCTGATTACTTTAAGGGTCGTTACTATCTCACGTTGCTTCGCATAAACATTTGCTGTATCGACAAAACTGTACCATTATTTTTGTAATTAATACAGATAATATGATAGAGAATATACTAAGCATCATATGGACCAAAAACGCGATTTATTATTATTTTCTCGATGGAAAAATAATCCAAAGTTGCCTCTAAAATTACAAATACGTAAGAAATGTACACAAGATCATACAATTTTGAATAATAACTAAACTTATGTTTACTTAGATATTATAAGGTTTGTAATTCAATAAAAATAGGGCCTACAAAAAGTAGGATTTTTAGACAAGCCGCGCACTATTTGACCTGCACCGACCGGCCGAGTCGGTGGAATAAACTATATTACGCGCGTATTTGCTGACAACTAATCGACTCTTAAGAGGATCGTGTAGCTCAGCGTACGCAGCGAAATAGGTATTTAGAAAATCATATTCTGTCTCAAGCGCGCTCTTCCCACGGGCATCAGTGCGACAGAGAACACTGCAGCTCGTGAGTGTTCGTAGGTATGTTCTTCGTTGAAAATTGCGTTTTGGGGGAAAACGATTTACACCTACTAAACTATAACGAAACCTTATAATTTTGGTGTCGAACGTTTAAGCAGATTATAATCTACGTACGTACGTTTTGCTTTTTTTGAAATTTTGCTTTGTTTCTCAAATACAGACGGTTTATTACGAGCAAGTTATGAACCAAAAAAACCGAGATTTGAGGGGCTTATAACTTTTGACCTATTACGAATTTTGAAAAAAGGAAAAAATACGTACGTAGTTTTTCATTATGTGAGTAACATATTACAAAATCGTTAAAATTAAATAATATTTAGGGGTAGTAAAACGTTTTCTCCGTTTGTATGGACATGGACGCGGTACACTACACTCTTAAATATAATTTTAGGTATTTAATTTTAGTAGATTTTAACTTCTATCTATTCTTTCTATCTATCATCACACCTTTTATCCTAAGAGGGGTAGGCAGAAACAATCGAATGCCATTTGCTACGATCCTGACATATCTCTTTCGCTTCTTTTATATTCATCATACCTTTCATACATGCTCGGCGATTGTGTGTACTTTTAAAATTGCCTTCGATCAATATTTTTTTATATGTCCAATAAAAGTACACCTAGGTCGTCTTCTACCATCTTTCTCTATTATCATTAATTGTGATTCAACACATAATAACTTAGTTTGCGATCATGATCAGATAGTATTCATGCTATGCCCGCACATAGCACATCACATGCAAATTTCATCTTTATAGCTTTGATGGCAGCGCTTTATTTACACTGTGACACTCTAAGGGCTTACAAAAGGTACAGTAGGTGCATGAATATGTATAAGATGGATTTACGCACGATTTTCGGATTAACAATATATTTTAGTTGATGAGAGGATCAGTTTGGTTAGGAAAGTGAATTTATGGAATTCGATGCCAAGTCTTTGATGATTTTAATAAAATCTTATACCTATATTTTGCCTTTGACACATAGTATGACGAAAATATAAAGTCGATTGGTTGGTGTGTTTGACTACATTTTTAGAATAGGACACAAGAATTTACGTAGAATGTATTGACGTATTGACAGCATTAAAGAAGAATGCGGAGTGAAAGATATAATTTAAAGAATAATAATATAACTTAATAGGTAATTAAAAAAATTAAAAAAAATTCAAAACTACAAATTAAAAATTTCTTCCAGAGAGTCCGAATCCGCTGCCATAGTGCCTAGAACACATAGCGCGTTACCCTTTTGAATTTCTAGCGCTATGTATCCGTTAGAAGTATTTTCCCGATTTTATTTGCAAAAACTATAGCGTCCGGTGACCACGCACCCAGAGTCTCCACCGCAAACGCCAGGAATTCAAAATGGTCCGCTGAGAGGCATGAGTATTTGCTCTTTTTTGTGTTCTCGGCATGTAGGGCTGCGGCTCCGGCATCTCTGGAAGTTGCGGATATGTGGCAGGCGGCGAAGGTGTGAGCGCATGTTGCATCCCAAACCAACGGTCGACCCCGCTCCCACGGCACCAAACTCACACCGTCGGGTCTTTTCCCGTCTTCGCGGCTCAGTCCGAGAGGTTCCAATATACTGGGAATATTTGATGAACTCAGAGTTTTCCTTACGATGTTGTTTATTTTTCTGTGCCGCGATTGACGTCCTTCCTAAGACGAGGAAGAAGATTGATTCCTAAGACGTCGGCCGTTTTCCCGCATATACAAGTGTGCTGTTGACATACCTTCGCGCCTATGCGGAGTGACACAGCAATCCTTATTGAATCCTCAGTGAAAGATTATGTTGTGACTAAAATGGAGAAATTACCTAATAAGGTTTATATGGAAGAATTTCCTTTATTGAATATATAAAAAAAATATTGATCAATGGCAAAATATTAAAAGTACACACAATCGTCTAGCATGTATGAAATATACGATGAATATAAAAGAAGCGAAAGAGGCATCGTAGCAAATCGCATCGATTGTCTCTGCATACCACTCTTGAGATAAAAGGCGTGATGATAGATTGGCAAACAAAAAAAAAACATACTTTTGCATTTAATATTAGGTAGGATTTGGAATCGAAATTTGAATTCTATTTATAACAAGTAGGTACAATTTCAACACGAGCGCAGCACATGCTACTTAGTTTATTAGTCGAGTATAAAATCGATATCTAATACACTTTGTTATGTGAATAACCTAACAGGGATCCTTTGTTCTATGGACTGCTACAAATTATACACTTAGGTTGATGCTAGGTATAATAACAGTTATATAAATAAAAGGGGGGGGGGGTGAAGTTTGAAGTCGGTTGGTGCCAAAATAGAATACAAAATTAAGTAAACATCTAAAACATAAAAAAGATTTGTTCAATATTCTATGTTTGTACTGATGATCGTAGGTTCCTAATAAATTGTCTAGATTAGTGAATTTGGGAAATAAGTTGCTTTTGATTTGGCACCAACCGTCTTCAAATTCTACGACGAAATATTTATTATTGGAATTGTACCTATCAAATGGATCAGACCTTCAAATTATCTCTTCATTTTTTTAAATTTATTTATTTTAATATTCTATTTTATCTCAAATTCAATTTTATAATTTAATATCTCAAATATTGTTGTTATAATATTTATAGCTTAAGAAAGCACTAAATTGTAAGTATATTTTTTATTATTAAATATTGTCTACTATGTTATCTTTCTGAAATTCTATTAGACATTTATTCTTTATTTAATTATTTCAGGTGTGCTTTCTTTCTTTCTCTACTATCTTTTGAGATTTTATTTTATTATTTATTTAAATATAACATCTTACACTAACATTTTAAATACATACATGCAAGATTTAGTCAAGACAATTAAACTTAGTAGATATAGGACACATCAACAATATCAATTACAGTTTCTATCAAATACATTTATTAAAAAAATATTAAATTATTATTATATTGTATGACTGGTAGGTGTGTCCAAATGAACATACAATAAACATAACTGAATGAAATATTAATAATATTATTATTTTACCACGGCACAGTACTAACCCCTGCTGCTATATTTTTCTGTTAGTCGTTTTATGTCGCAACGGCTTTTATTGCATATGGAGATTATAAAATACAAACATAATAATTATAAATAATGATAGGAAACACTATGTTCCCGTAAATTAGACGTCCTAGATTTCACATTGAAAAACCTGAATTTTCCTGAAGCTCTGTTTCGCGACACAAAACGATACTAACTAAGGTAACTTATTACATGATCAGTCTCATGGTTAAATGAGGAGAAAATTGGGGAAAAGGGGAGCTCGTCTATGGCCTTTCCTTAGTCTAAATATGTGGATAATCATATTTTAGATTCAACGTCACTAGCCCGATTCCCACTAGCCCGATTGCTGCTAGCCCGATTCCCACTAACCCGATTCTCACTATAACCCGATTGCCGCTAGCCCGATTCCCACTAGCCCGATTCCCATGAGCCTGATGCCCATTAGCCCGGTTCCAGTTAGCAAAATTACATAAGTGAAATCATGGAAACTAAATTGCAAACGTGGCAAATGGTTTTAAGCGCTGGAGGGCTAGTGGGAATCGAGCTAGTGGGAATCGGGCTAGTGGGAATCGAGCTAGTGGGAATCGAGCTAGTGGGTATCGGGCTAGTGGGAATCGGGCTAGTGGGAATCGGGCTAGTGTCATACACCCGATTAATCGAGATATTATTGATATTATAAAGGCTATTGGCGTAAACAATAACAAACTCGGTCTAGTAGTTTTTGAGTCTATAAGGCACAAACAAATAAACCAACAACCATTTTTATATATAAAAAAATCGCCCAATTATAGAAAATAAATCCGGCATTCTAGTACCAACATTCACTTCCCCAAACCACAACCAAATAAATCAAACTTTAACTGTGGGAAACAAAAAAAAATGCGTAAATTCACCCTCTTTCAAAATGTCAACCGCCTTTCCCATTTCCCCGAGGCCCGTATGATATATAGTAACAAATTACGCTTGTCCATTCGCATTAATCAACACAATTACTCATAGGAATGTTTTAGCTTCATATCTTCTTTAGTTATTGGCATTTAGGTGGTCAAACCCACTAGGGTGGTACCACCAAAAATTTATAGGTTTTTGTTGTCCTACTGAGAAATCCGTGAAGAAAGAAAAAAAATCCATTACTTAAATTAGTAATTTATTAGTAAAGTCAAAATTGGACTTTTAAATAGGGGTCAATATTAGGAATTCAAATGTTCAAAAGTTCTGCTAGTCTGTTTCGAGCAGCTTGGCTACAAGCCAGTTCTCTTGACCTGATCTACATAATTCTGCTAAAGGAAAACCTTGTAAATTTCAGCTCACCGATACAATGTAGCTAAAAAATTTGATCAACAAATTCTGCTGCGTAACGCTTTTAAATTATTTTTTAATTAAAACTTAAAACAATATAGCCTTTATAATCTGCAATTTTTATGTATCCACTTCTAGAGAAGCCAGCGATAGACAATATTTTTATGTAAAATTCTTTTACAAAGTAATCCCTGAGTTTTATTCCATCACTTACTTATGGAAACGAGACTTGGGTATGGAATAAGAAGCATGAAAGTAAGATAAATGCAGTGGAAATGCGGTCTTTACGTAGAATGTGTGTTATAAAGCGTATTGACCGCATCCGGAACGATTTCATTAGAGAAGAATGCGGAGTAGAAGACGATGTTGTGACTACAATGAACAAAAGTTTATAGTTTGGACACGTTGAAAGAATGAAAGTTGAAAGATTTACTAAAAAGGTTAATGCTGACGACCTAGGTGTACTTTTATTGTTGTCTCTGCCTACCTCTCTTGGGATAAAAGACGTGATGATAGATAGATTTTGTTCAAAAATATCCACCGGCGAACCTAATGTTGAGATATTTTGAGATCAAAAGACCTCTTATATACATGGGTAACTTGGTAGACGTAATCAAAACTTACCTAATTTTCTAACTCAGTTAATGATTATTAATCCCATAGTAATATGAGTTATTTAAAAAAATACATGTGAAATATTGCTTGTCAATTAGAGATAAATATTATGTTAGCGATCATTTCTTATAGATAATTTTATTCTACACAATTCTTTCCTACATAATTTTGTTATATCTCCGACGGTTTAGACAGCATGCGCCATGAAAACTCGCTGGGGCTAGCTTTTTTCCCGATTGATTCACTAATATTATTATTGCTCAACTCCTAAACATGATAGGTCCATGTTCAATACTCGTAAACCTTCCCGCTGAATCAATCTATCTGATAGTGAAAACCGTAACAAAATCTGTTTAGTAGTTTATGCGTGAAGAGACAGACAGACAGATAGGCGGGGCGGGGACTTTGTTTTATGATCTAAAATCTTTAAGGCTAAATATTGATACCTACTGGTTTTTTTTTTACATTTTTATTAATACGAGTGAGAACTGAACCCAGGTCTTCTGGTTTCAATACTCTAACAAATCCCAAAAAACAGTCAAACTTAGCCAACTTTGAAACAATTTTGTAACCAAATTGGTCTAAATTATAGGGTAACGGAGTCACGGGTCATTGTTAGATAGGTAAATCGCGTGACCTAAAAATAAACTTTGTGTTCATATAAAATTTATTTAAAAAAAATAAGTATTGTACTTGGGTTCGGAGGGCACGTAAAGCGAACCTCCGCACTTTTAAAAATCAAGTGTCCACTTTTTGTCAGTTGTCTATATATTGAACATAACAGGTGGCAAGCCTAATAAGTATTGTACTTGGGTTCGGAGGGCACGTAAAGCGGACCTCCGCACTTTTAAAAATCAAGTGTCCACTTTTTGTCAGTTGTCTATATATTGAACATAACAGGTGGCAAGCCTAATGCTGCATTACAATTTATCACTTCTTTTACAGACGTATCTGTTTGTCACAGAGTAGTGCCGACGCCGGCTTTACCTGCCCTCCGAAGTACGCGATATTTAATACTTTTACTGATGGTGTCTCTGACCATTATACGCTGAGGAGCAATATAAAAAAGCCACTAAATTATCATGAAATATTTCCGAAATGTGAATTTCTCAGGTATGAGAGGCATGGTGATGGTAAATAGGTTTTATTGTACAATATGAAGCTGATTTCAGGATTCTTTTTACTTCATGAAACTAATTTGTATGGTATCGAAAATATTTAAATTTTTTGAGGCATTTTGCAAGTGGCTTTTTTATATTGCTCGTCAGTGTATGTTACTACTAGCATTCCGCCCCCGGCTTCGCCCGTGGACATTTACGAACAAAATAAAATATACCCTATAATTCGTATCTAATTGTAGCTGACCGAAATGAATAATATTCGATCTCTTTGGCTGTATAAAGAGTTCCTTTTTAAGAAGATTTTGATTTGACACATTCTTTACTTTATATTTGATAGCTGTTTCCCACGACTTCTAATTTCAAAATGTTGGCAAACATATACACTTCATACACTGCCCACCCCGTTCCCGTCGTCATGCCGTGATAATAAAAAGTATCATATGTTACTTCTAATACCTCCAAGAATATATGTACAAAATTTCATGATGATCGGTTAAGTAGTTTTTGAAAGCGTAACAAACAAACTTACATTCGCATTTATATTAATATATGTTACTATAGTTGTTTATCAAACATCCAA
The DNA here is from genome assembly GCA_963924495.1 of Nemapogon koenigi. NCBI lineage: Eukaryota > Metazoa > Arthropoda > Insecta > Lepidoptera > Tineidae > Nemapogon > Nemapogon koenigi. The sequence goes on from OZ004643.1 coordinate 1,418,606, forward strand.
ATTTCCCGGGGAATGAAAAAAAAACCAGTTATAAATACATCTGTGCACAAAGTCAAACTCTGTTTCGAAGTCAAAAAGACAAACAAATAAACACACTATTAGTAACTTACCACAGAACATTATAAAGAACATAGAAGTAGCAAGTGAGTGAGCTTTCTCGCATAACAATACATATGCGCCGTAGCATTAATGTATGATTTCCGTAATTTTATTTTTTTTTGTTCACACGTCATATGGCTATTTGTGAGGCCATACCTAACGAGTGGCCGGTTCTGTTGAGGTATATTTTTAGATGGAAAAGCCTCAAGTGTGGTTTGTCGGATTATGTATATAAGTTTTAATCATAAAAACCCATTGGTACATGGCCGGGATCGCACCGTGCTCCGCTTAGTTAATACCAGACGTCTTAACCACTCGGCCACCGACGCACATCTTCAGAATTAACCATATTTAACTAGACTAGTTTTTCATAATATTGTCATTACAGTAAAAAAAAACTTGGTTACACCGGTTTTTCTATAAATATGCTAATATGCTACTTCTATTTTTTATAATATTCTGTGGTATAGACTAGTATAGATTGAAGTTGGATAGTGATTTCAGTAATATTTACAAAAAGTAAAAAGTACTGTATCGTTAGCTGTTTCCTCTTCAGCGGTATATCTAAAGAAACTTGGCTTGAAGCCAAGCTTAGATCAAAACAGCTACGTCAGGAGCTGAATTAGTTATGGTCTATAACAATAAAATAACTTCTGGACAAATTACACCGGTATGATAATTTTGTACTTTATTATTTTACCTCTTTCTGGTATTATTTTATTTTTAAAACTAGCAATTGCCCGTGACTTTGTACGCTTTGTATTAGGAATAGTAACATACATTTCCTATAAACTTTGCAGTTTATGATGGTTAAAGCCCCGTTAGAAATATTAGAGCATTTAAATAGTAATAGTACTTTATGATACGGGATCATAATAAGGGTAATTAAAACACACGTGGATTTTTTAAATAGTATCCACGAGTGTTTTAATTCCAAATTATGTGCCCGTTCATACACTACTTTATCTAATCCCATGCAATAGGTATTTTAAATAATTGACCATGTTCTTAATCGACAAATTGGCGGCAAACCGCAGTTACCACTGCGCATGCGCGTTAATTGTCAAGTGACGATATAAGAGTAGATAAAATGGTTTTAAAATGCAGAAAGGGCAGAGGATATGTGTTATGCAGCCACATTAAACTCTATGAAAAGCGTTAACGAGCATGCGCAGTAGGTAGGTAACCGCGGTTTGCCGCCAATTTGTCGATTAAGAAAAAAATCTTGCTTCAATTTGTTTTGTACTGGAAGAGAACATGGGATAGATTTGTTTTTGTTTTTCACGGGATCGACATGATTTTTTGCATAGTGGTAGTTTTTAAGTCACAAAATGACTTATACTACTTTTTATACCGTAAAGGCGGGCGGGGGAGGGGCAAATTACAGCCACGGGATTGTTTCTTTTTGGATCTATATTTATATTATAATTTTTGAACATGGAACCCTGACTTTTTTCTATTATCGTCCCCTCCCGATACTTTAGCAGTTAAATATTTGCATACGCACTCGTTGCTTCGTACAACGTATGTTGCCTTTTTATTTTTCGAGTCCCAAAAACTCCCCAGGGCAAAAACCCGACACTTCTAAGGAAATTTTCTGAACAAAATTCTTTTATTATCTATTAGGTACACTAGAGAAGAAATGCAGCTGATGCTTATATTTGATCTGTAAAGTTTTGTCAGTTTGGGAAAAAAGGATATGTTTGATCATAAACCTTTTAAAAAAAAGTGTACCGACTTAAAAAATTTGCACTGAAAAGTAAGAAATAATAAAAATTTCGTCGTAGAATTTGAAGACGGTTGGCGTGTAGAATAACGCAACTAAAAAAATGATGGAAAATTAAAAAAAAATACTGCGGTGGATGGGATTTGAACCTCGAGAGATGTGCATCCTGCGCTGCATCCCATACCTTTAGCCGCTAGTCCACCGTCGATACGAAAATTGACAACTTCGTGTCGATAGCAACCTAAGATTTTATAAGACGATGCGTGGCCCGGTAGGGGCGTCGTCTTGCAAAATCTTAGATAGCAACCGTTGCTAAGGCTTTTCTCTGATATAATTTTCAGCAGTAAACAGAGACAAATTACTGAATTTCTGAAAAATTACTGAACCGATTTTCGTCATATGACTGTGAGATAATGTCAAGAAATTATTATATCCTTAAAAAAATAAGTCGTCAAAATCGGTACATATTTCATCGAGATATTACGAAAAATTTACTTATAAGGTCAGTTTTTTCAAAATTTCTGAAAAACTAAAGAACCAATTTTTATGAGATAAAAATGGGACCAATCCGGAAGAATTATCTGTCGATTAAAAAAGAAACCATCAAAATCGGTTCACAACTGGCGGAGTAATCGATGTACATACATACAAAAAAAAATACGGTCCGAATTGAGAACCGTCTCCTTCTTTTTTTTTTCGAAGTCGGTTAAAAATAAAATACAGCTTATATTACTCAGGCATATCGTAGCTTTCTATTCGTGAAAACATTTTTAGAATCGCTTCTGTAGTTTGCGAGATATGTAGATATTACCTCATAAATCCAAACTTAGTATTTCTAAAGGCTGTTTTTTTTGTCGGCACGCCATAATAAAATTTGATACCCCATTTTGAAGATTATTTTCCACTCTAATGATGAAAACTTCAAAATTAAATGTTTCTTTTAAAATTAGACTAAATTATGTATTCTGTAAAATCACTTAAACTATTAAAAAGCGCGCCTTTCTAACGACGAAAAATAAACAATATTTCTTTTAAAATTTAGAGATCTGTTGAACTATGACAACAATATTGACACCACTAACGGTGTGAAGTATTCGTACGAGTCATCTAGTTAGATATATATTTGTGCCGGATTATCGTATGCCATCCAATGCTATTATCATGAACACACAGCCCGTAAACTGTCAGTGTGTCCACATCACGTACTTAATTCCCCACGAACGTAGCTTTAATGGAACAGGTAGGCGATGCGTGACCAAAAAAATATTGACAATTCATTTGAAAGCTTTTACTACATTTATAAACCAACCCTTGGGAACTAAGTGCCTCTGTTTTCTATACTTATATAATGTGTTACTTATTAACTAGCGCCAACAGAAATACATCATCTGTGAAAATTTCAACTGTCTAACTATCACAGTTCATGAGATACAGCCTGGTGACAGACGGACAGACAGCGGAGTCTTAGTAGGAACCCTAAAAACGCATGTGTTCGAAAATTTTGCATCTCTTTCACCCAATATCCGAGCGATATAAATAGATAGAGAAAGATAATTTCAAAATAAAATCGGTACAATAAAATACACAAAACGGACTTTAGCAATTCAAGTATTGTACAAAAAATATTAGAAATAGCAAGTTCTAGTTAATGGATCCATAAAGTATGTAAAATTATTTTTACTCGATATGTAAAAAAAATACGTTAGTAAAAATCGGTTAAGAATATGCGTGAAATTGATGACTTTCAGGGCTTCATGAAACCTAGGTGTAGCTGATATTGACATATTTTCTACATATTGAGTATAGATAATTTCATATACTTTAAGGATCCATTAACTAAAACTTGCTATTTTTAATAAGTTTTGTACAATACTTGAATTGCTGAAGTCCGTTTTTGTTGGGACAAAAGTTATGAAACGTCTCCTTAAATTACAAAATAACTACTGAAAAGAAATGAATTATGCTAGGATGGTTGTTATTGCTACATACTGCATATCGCGTGTTTATTTGTGTGGGGGTGTGTTTGTTGGAGTGCGTGTAAATATCTCTTCATAAATAACATATCTAATTTTCTAAGTAGAACCTTTTTTTTTTATTAATATAAAAAAACCTTAAATCAAATCTAAAGATTAAAAATAACTAAATAAACCAGGTCCGCATGGAATAGTGGCAAGAATACTGTCTGCATTTCCCCGCTGAATCGCGATGCTGATTCGTTGAGCGAGGAAGGAGCCAGCCCTATTGTCACCAGAAGAGATGATCAGTCGAGGGGATACATCTTTAATAAAATTTTTGGCATTTGAACCCCACGGACCTAGCACGGCACAAATTTGTAGTTTTCAATAATTGAACTATATTTGCGCCGTTTGCTAGAATCTGCGATTTCCGCCGCAGTTCCCGCTTTGATTGCTGTTTCCCTGAGATGAGACGGGGCTAATGTGTCCACGCACGTAGCATCCCATACAAGGGCCCGACCTCGCTCCCAGGGAATCAGAGTCATTCCATCGGGTCTCTTGCCGTCTTCCCGGATTATTCCCGTTGGCTCTAGGAGAGCAGGGACGTCTATTGACGCAAGAGCCCTTTTGATGGTATCATTGAGGGAGCTGTGGCGAGAAAGCCTGCCTGCACTGTTTATGCAGGAAAGTCCGTGAGTTCAAATTGATCTACATCTTTTCTACACGGACATTTATGTTCGGAACCTTAAATAAATATAAACAAAGTAGAACCTTAAATGACCTCAGATATAAGGACTTTGTAAACGTCCCCAAAGACGCTACAGAATTCGAGTCACGCATGACTTGGCCGAGACTGTGAAAAATATTACAGAGGTCAATAAACAGATTTAGGTTTACCTACTTAGCTAAACAATACAATTCACCCCTAAAATAGGTAGACTTGGTCATCCGCTGGGTACCCTGGGACCAATAACATGGTTTCGAGAGCTAAAAAGCATGCCCATGAAGAAAAAGTTCTCAAGTGCGCTTACCAACGAACCACATTTATTTATTTATTTTTCAACCGTGTTACTTTTCCAGGGTACCCAGCGGAAGACCAAGTCTCCCTCGTTTAGCCGATGGTATGTCAGGCTATACCTAACGAGTGGCTAGTTCTGTTGAGGTATATTTAGATGGAAAAGCCTCTAAGTGTGGTTTGTCGGATTACGTACATAAGTTTTTTATTAAAAACTCATTGATACATGGCCGGGATCCGGGATCGAACCCGTGGTCTGCCAAGTTAATACCAGACGTCTTAACCACTAGGCCACCGACGCACCTTTATGTATATAGATTTCCCTTTTCATTATGATAAGTATCTAAAACATGAAATTTATTTGTGATTTCCTTCACAGCTACAAGCAACAAGAAATTCTAATGCAAAGTAAATGGTTCCCATGGGAATGTTCGTGAAAACACAGCATTGTCTGGGAATGATAAATTGTATACTATCTCACAAGCCACAGCGCTAATGTTGTGTGTTGACAAATCTATTGCAAATTCTATGGGAACAAAGATGCATGCGATTATGTATGTTTAGCTTCCTAGATTCAATACCCACAAATGGCCAGTACTATAATAGCTTTCCTTAAGTATTGACATATGATTTTATCGCAGCTTATTTTCTCTGAATTTACTGAACGAAAAATGGTGAAACTTGGTACATATATAGAGTTTCATGACCAAATCACGACTGTTAATAGCGTAAATAATCGAATTTCAATTTTGGTGGTTAATTTTAGAGGGGAAATTAAAACGTAAAAAAGAAATGTTTTTTCAAGTGCATCATGTAATGAAAGGATTCGTTATAAAAAATACAAGCTTTTCTTATAATTTACAGGAAAGCCTAAACGAAAACGTCTTAAAAGTCCTGACTGAAAAAATGCTACCGAACCCTCAGCGCGCGATTTAATTAGCAATTATTTAATTAGCATCTAAAATTTTCAATTATCGACCGAATAGTTTTAGGGCCGATTAGTCGATAGCCTAATTGGTAGGACGGTGGACTTGAAACCGGATGTCCCGGGTTCGAATCCTACCCCTTGCCAAAATGCTAAGCACCAATTTTCTTAAATCGACACCTCGTGCTCCGGAGGGCACGTCCGGTCACAAACCCGCCTGCCAAGCGTGGTGACTATGGCAATTCCTCTCATGAGCACCACTAAAAATCCATGACCATGATCCAGCAGTGGATCTTAAAAGGTTGATGATGATGATGAGATGAGATGAGTTGTTAGTCGGCTCTACTACTAAATTCATAGTCGGAGATTTGCATTAGTTAGGATATCTTGGATAACACCGCAAAAGTTTAGCTGTCTTTTGGTTGGCACTATTTTGGCTAAGTAACCCTAAAATAGTATCCGTAAACAAGAATAATAACTTACTCTAAGTGAGACAATTTAGAAAATTGCATAGCGCCATTACAAAACCTGAGGATCCTACCCACGAACGCCATCTTTCTGTAACTACTAAACCAATTATGTTCCGGTTTTAACATTTAAATTGATTACAAAGCAATCGCCATAAAAGATAAACCTTTGTTAAAAGTTTTTTGTCCAAGAATCAAGGCGAGTCGCTAGTAAAATTTAAATTATTGCTTTCTAACCCTACTTCATATACTTCAACAGAACTCGTTAAGTAGCCCACGCACTGGTCTGTTATCTCACAGAAAAATTTCGGTCCGGCCGCCGTATGATCGAGATTGAAGACAGGCCACACATAGCAATGTAAATCAAACAATCTAGATCACATGCAATTCACTCACCCACACAGACACACAAGATACAATTAAACAAAGGCGTGTGGATGTGTGTGTGTGTGTGTGACAGATCGTTCCGGTCATCGCAATCAACCACATATACAACGATTTGAAAACGGATTATGGGCTGCGCGATAAGAATTGGACGAGTCTGTGGTCGATTTCGGTGGACCGTATGGCGGCGCGCTGACGATTGGACGAATGAGTGGGCACCTTTAGGCATAGCCTCACAAATACCATCGGCTAAAAGAGGAAGTATTTTGTACTGCAAACTTTTTTGTAGACCATTTTATTCTACACAATTCGTCTACATAATTTTATTATATCTCTGACGGATTAGACAGCATACGCCATGAAAATGCGTCGGGGCTACATATTTCCTCGACTTGGTTCCCTAATACTGTTAATGCTCAGCTCCTAAACATGATTGGTCCATGTTTAATGCTCGTAAATCTTCCTTGTCTCATCTTGTAAACCACAACAAAATCTGGTTACTGACAGACAAACGAGGGCGAATTTGTTTTATAAGTAGGTGGTGATTAGTAGAGATTTGATACATCTAGATATTTAAAAAGGGTAGGTACTGTATTCATCTCTGCCTACCTCTTTAGCAGAGAGGCGCGAATATGTATGTATTTGAAGACATAGATCATATCATCAAACACGTTGAAAGATTAAAGGATAAAAGATTGACTAAAAAGTTTTATATGGCTGAAGTGAAAGGAAATGCTGGCAGAGGACGACCTAGATGTACTTTTATTGAACATATAAAAAAATTATTGATCGAAGGCAATATTAAAAGTAAACACAATCGCCGAGGATATATAAAAGAAGCCAAAGAGATAAGTATGTCAGGATCGTAGCAAATGGCATTTGATTGTATGTGCCTACCCCTCTTGGGATAAAAGGCGTGATGATAGATAGATAGTATACATCATAGCATGAATATTTATTTCAGTGAATGTCTTCAAGCTAGAGTAAAATAATTGCAGCAAAATATCAGAAGACAGTCCTCATTTCTACAAAGTTGTATACATTTCCCACATATCAAAAGACTTGGCGTCGTTTTTTTTTCAAAGAAAATGCTGAATGCAAGCTTGTGTCCACATTTCATAGAGTTTTTCTTAAGATTAAACCTCACAGTAAGTTTCTTTAAGCCTGAAGCTATATTTTGTGCAGTGCAGTATCATACGTGCACTGGCTAAGTGTAGACGTTATTACTACTCTATCCGAAACTAGGTGGACACCGATTCGATTCCGGACATGTACCAATCGGTTTTTTATAATTAAAAACCTATGTAAACTTACTGGCCACTCGTTAGGTATAGCCTCACAAATACCATCGGCTAAAAGAGGGAGACTCGGTCTTCTGCTGGGTATCCTGGTTTTGGGATTTGTCAAGCCACCCGTGATAGACCCCGATTCAGTCTTCAATAACTGAACGGATTTTGTTGCGGATTTACATACATTGAACGAGAAAGGTTTTAAACATGAACCTCGCTTGAGCTGAGTATTAGTGAATCAAGTCGAGAGAAAAGCGCCAGTGAATTAGTGTCTAATTCATCAGAGATATAACAAAACCATAAGAAGGGTAAGGGGGAGAACGGAATAAGATCTATTCGACCCCAAATGTCATCCTCACCTGCACGCTTGGACCCTCTGCTAGACAACAAACGAGGCTCTGGCGACCGAGCAATGGCGGTATAACCATACACCTAGCTGGGAAACTGGTTGAAAGAAGCTACAGCGAGCCTGAAGACCTAAATAGTCACAAAATGTGTGGTGCAGAAGGCAAGGGGAAACCACTGCGCTATTCTTCCCAAGAAAGTTAACCATGGCGAGTCAATACAAGGTGCGTCGCGCTGTGGACCGCCATGATTGACCACGACTGCTCTGTCAAAAGCACCACGGCTAAGAAGAAAAATATCTACTTATACAAAAAAGACCGATGCAGCATGTTGTAGCAAGTATTCTTAAATAGTATAATGTTATGTCGCAAATGAAATTTTACATTTCACACATCCCCAAAAAACTGTCACATTCAAAAATTTTATTATGAGAAAATGGGGTTCAAAGTTTTTACTGTCATCACTTGTAACTTAAATTGAAGAACATAATTTTTTTTTCTCCCAAAACCGTGTTATCGGCACCAGGGTAGCCAGCGGAAGACCAAGTCTTAATGAGTGGCCAGTTCTGTTGAGGTTTTGTGGTCACAGGTTGAGTTATATGGAAAGGAATCTAAGTGTGGTTTGTTGGATTATGTACATTACTTAATTTATTTACCTAGTCATAATTTTAGAATAATGATTGATTAATGCTCCCATAATGTGACTATTTTGTACTAAATATATTCTTGCGACATCAGAATTTTTTGTGTTGTGACAGTTTTGTTGCGGATGTGCTAAGTGTGGTTTGTTGGATCATGTACATTAATTTACTTACCTAGTCATAATTTTAGAATAATTATTAATGCTCCCATAATGTGACTATTTTGTACTAAATATATTCTTGCGACATCAGATTTTTTTTGTGTTGTGACAGTTTTGTTGCGGATAAGATAATTAATAATTACAGATAATTTTATGTTATAGAAGAGTTATTGTATGAAACGAGGTTCATTAGGCGTATTCTTAAAATGTACGTCTTAGTCGTCTTTACATTCCTCTGTCTTTCGGTATTAATTTAATAAAGACGGGAGATTTTATAGTTATTACAATTTCCTTTTAATTATAAATGAAAAGTGTTTGAAAGGCCACCCCGTTACACCAAGCGCGAATTGGAATAATTAACTAAAAGTTAGTCTATTTAAATAATTAACTTTGGCTTTTAACAGTAACTTCTCGGTTATCGGTAACAAGTTAACCGCCCCGGGTTCGCTCGTGAAATTTTGGGTAATAGATTTTTTTTTTACTTAGCTGGTACCCAAAGGGTAAAAACGGAAACCCTATTACTAAGACTCCGCTCTCCGTCCGTCTGTCTGTCCGTATGTCACCAGGCTGTATCTCATGAACCGTGATAGTTAGACAGTTGAAATTTTCACAGATGATGTATTTCTGTTGCCGCTATAACAACAAATACTAAAAAAACAGAATAAACAAACGTGATATTTTTTGCTGTTTTTATAGATAATGGTACGGAACCCTTCGTGCGCAAGTCCGACTCGCACTTGGATGGTTTTATTAACTTTATGGTTTAAAAAAATTGTCTGTCTTGTCTGTCTGTTTGTTTTGGCAAATTGGCAATTTAGAAAGAATCATCATATTATCATATATCATATATCAAAAGTACACGAACGAATTCGGGGCGGAAAGATAGTGTAACCCACTGCTACTTTTTTTGTTTATCATCATCACTAAGTATCTATACTATAATATTATAAAGAGGAAAGATTTGTATTTTTGTATGTTTGTTACAAATAAACTCAAAAACTACTGGACGGATTTTGATCATTCTTTCACCATTGGAATGCTACATTATCCCTGAGTAACATAGGCTATAACCATCACGGCATGACGACGGGAACGGGGTGGGCAGAGGTGAACATGACAAAAGCTATGTATGAAGTGTATGTTTACCAACATTCTGAAAAAGTCACGTACGAAGTTGTGGGAAAAAACTGGTAGTATATTATAAAACAAAGTCCCCGTGTCTGTCTGTCTGTGACATTTTCACGCAAAAAAAAAACCTACTGAACGGATTTAGTTGCGATTTTTACTCGTGCGAAGCCGAGGGCGGGGTCTCTACTACTATATATATAAAAATCTAAGATTAATGGATTAAAAACTACTGTACCGATTTGGATACAGTTCTGAAGATTTATGTGTATAAAACATCACGCTACGTCTTTTGGGAGACGAGCAGTAACCAATAATGTCAATGTTCTTTATTCGACGAATAGGGTAGATGTCAGGTAAACAAAATATTATTCTATTTAGTCCGTCATTTAGATTATCAAAAAATATTGGACACGTATTTTTTCTTTTGTCAATCAAACAAAAAAATACAGAGATAACGCGCGTCAAAGTTTGGGAGTGGGGGCTGGTGACGTCACGCCTTGCTAAAAATTGTACTAAGGCGTGACGTCACGCGGAACTTTAGCGGGATATATCTTCATCATTTTTTGTTTAATTGTCTAAAGAAAAAATACGTTACCATAATTTTCTGATGAACTAACTGACGGAATATTTAGAATTTTTTAGTCATCATGCCTATTGTGTTAATAGGAACGGGTGAGTGGTGAAATTAAATTCTACAGACGAAGCCGGGCGGGTTGTTAAACAGCAACATGCTGTAGCGACTGCACCGTTTAGATTAAAATTAAATTAAAATAATTTTCCAAGTTGTGAGTACGACTCGCGCGCTGAGGGTTCATCCGTACCATTTTATTTATCAGAACCTTAAGACAGCATTTTCGTTTAGGCTTTCCTGTAAACTATAAGAAAGGCCCTATATTCCCAATTTTTTTTCAAAATTTTAGGCTCAGTAGTTTCCCTCAAAATAAAAAAATCTATTATTTACGCTATACGTCCGTGATTGGGTCATCAAACTCTACATATGTATCAAATTTCAACGTTTTACGTCCAGTAGATTCGGAGAAAATAAGCTGTGGTAGACGGACTGACAGACAGTTTAAAACACTAATAAACCTTTAAAAAAAAGTGCACCGACTTCAAAAATTTGCACTGAAAAGTAAGAAATAATAAATATTTCGTCGTAGAATTTGAAGACGGTTGGTGCCAAATTAGGATACAAAACTAAGTAAATATCTAAGAAGATAAAGATCTGTTCAATATTATCTATGATGATCGTAGGTTCCTAATGAATTGTCTAGATTAGTGAATTTGGGAACTAAGTTGTTTCTAATTTGGCACCAACCGTCTTCAAATTCTACGACGAAATATTTATTATTTCTTACTTTTCAGTGCAAATTTTTGAAGTCGGTGCACTTTTTTTTAAAAGGTTTATTTTACCCTTTTAAGTGATTTTGCTGCCTTGAGAGACAAATAATAACGCAACTAAAAAAATATTGATGGAAAATTAAAATAAAATCTCCCTGTGGAAGTGATTTGAACCATGTAATGTGCTTGTGCATCCTATGCACCCCATTACATTTAACCGCTAGACCATCGTCACGAAAATTGACAACTTCGTGTCAATAGCAACCGTTGCTAAGGCTTTTTCTGATACATAATTTTAGCCGTGAACAGAAATTAATTACTGAATCGATTTTCGTCATATGTCTGTGAGATAATGTCGAGAAATTATAATGTCTTAAAAAAAATAAGTTGTCAAAAACAGTACATATTTTATCGAGATATCAAGAAAAATGTACTTATAAAGTCAGTTTTTTCAAAATTTCTGAAAAACTAATGAGCCAATTTTTATGAGATAAAAATGGGACCAATCCGGAAGAATTATCTGTCGATTAAAAAAGAAACCATCAAAATCGGTTTACAATTGGCGGAGTTATCGATGTACATACATACATAAAAATACGGTCCGAATTGAGAACCTTCTCCTTCTTTTTTTGGAAGTCGGTTAAAAAAGACAAGATAATGTCCATACAGAAACATCAATAATATAGACAAAAACACAGGTGGTATTTTATTTGTGTAATTTAATTGTCTGTGAAAATATCCATAGCATAGAATATATAATTAGTTTGGGACTATTAAATTGTCGTTTGTATTATTAAATCTATGTTTAAAATTTTACACAAATAAATAAAATAAAATGTGTGGATATTTTTGAAATGTGACATAAGATTTTATTACGAAGAATTCCCGGGATAAAAGTAACCTTAACAAACAAAGTTGGGGATTTATTGTGGGATATTTAATTTACACGCGCGGTACTCAAGGATTTTTTTTCACGGGTTGCTCCTACAGCGCCCGAAACCGTGTTGTCGGTCCCAGGGTACCCAGCAGAAGACCAAGGCTCCCTCTTTTAGCCGATGGCATTTGTGAGTAAGTGAACTTTCCAGAGATCATAGTCGGCGCTTAAACTTAGATTTAGCATTCAGTTTCGTTTCGATATCCCATTTATGCTTGTGATAATGGGATCGAATGAATGTCAAAGTTTTAATTCGAAGCTGGAGCGGAAAGCAGTAATATAATATGTTTGAAATCTAATTAAAATTAAATACTGTTCGTTGGTAATCGCATCACTTGAGAACGGCTGGACCGATTTGGCTAATTTTTAACGAAAACCTTATAGGATAATTTATTTATTTATTAAAAATCCACAGCACAACAGATTAATAGATTAAAATAATATAATATAATAATTACATTTGGCCACAAAAGGATCTATTTTATTTAGGTATCTATTCTGATCCAGAAACAAAGATATAAAATTTAAAAAACTTCAAAATCTATACAAAATATTTCTATTCTATTGAATGTCTGTCTGTCCGCCTGTCACAGCTTATTTTCTCCGAATCTACTGAACGAAAATGGTTGAAATTTAATTCTGGTACTTATGTAGAGTTTGATGATCCAATTTATCGAATTTCGTTTTTGGTGGAAAAATTAAAAAGTGAAAAAAAATAAAGGGCTCGTTATAAAAATTTTTTTTTATATAATTTTAAATTGTATAGTAACGATTTATTATATAATCCATTCACTAGGGCTATCTTCAGATAATATAGACTGTATTCCAATTAAATTCTTATTAGTTCAGAATCATTATTTACACATCTTAACAAACATACAAAAACAAAAATTTTAGTAAATTAAAAACTAAACATAACACTAAGAATTTTAATTGTATAGTTTAAATTAAATTAAAGAAAACATACGAAAATTTAGCGTCTCTTTATCTCCGAATGTACTGAGTCTAAAATTAAAAAAAAAAGGGAATTTAGAGCCGCTTTTATAGTTTAAATGAAAACCTAAACGAAAATCCTTGAGTTCTGACCGAAAACGGAATGGTCCGGAACCCGCAGCGCGCGATTTTTGGGCAATTTTATTATGTTCGTAATATTTCAGGGAAAGAAAAATTTAATAAGTTGCCCGGAAAATTGTAACATTCGGAATAAACTGAAAGAATAATCCATAATAGGGGTTGAAAGTTAATATGGGCTACACAGAAAGTTCATATCTAATATTACCTTAATCTATTTTTGGTCGAACTAAGTTGCATTTCTTATAAAAATAATATAATGTATCAAGATAGAATAAATAAAACTCAACAGAACTAGCATTTCGTTAGGTATAGCCTCACAAATACCATCGGCAAAAAGAGGGAGACTTAGTCTTCCGCTGGATACCCTGGGACCGTAACACGGTTTCGGGAAGAAAGTAAAAAAAAATAGTAGTAGAACATACACAATAATGTATTATTTTTATTTACTGTTAAAGTATTAAAAGACAGTCAATAGGAACTTAAAAGGCCTGTCATTTATCTATCAATTTAGGCTAAGTACGTACCAATTTTACTCGCCGGATTCCCAGCTACGCCAAGCGCAAAAACAAACACAAAGTAGATCTTCATTTCTACCACATCACTAGCACTTTTTAATTAACACAACACTAAATAGAAATTAAAAAAAAAGAAAGTCACTTTTGTTTTTATTTTTTTAATTTACCTCGTCGCCCGGGTATTTCTCGTAAGTGCTACGAATGTGCTACGGCGTAGAGCATTGTAGAGGTCCGTTCTGAGGAACGTCCCCCAGTCAACTGAGTTGTGCTTCGTAGCACCGGCCGCCTGCGAGCTCCGATACTCAATGTTATTGATTCTTTTAATGTTATTTTTGGAGATTTCTCACGCTTTTTATTTATTGTAATGCATTTTGTAGCTAATTATGGATTTAAGTGTTTTTTAGGGTTCCGTAACCAAAGGGTAAAAACGGAAACCCTATTACTAAGACTCCGCTGTCCGTCCGTCTGTCCGTCTGTCTGTCACCAGGCTGTATCTCATGAACCGAGATAGTTAGACAGTTGAAATTTGCACAGATGATGTATTTCTGTTGCCGCTATAACAACAAATACTAAAAAACAGAATAAAATAAATATTTAAGGGGGCTCCCATACAACAAACGTGATTTTTTTGTCGTTTTTATAGATAATAGTACGGAAACGAAGGGTTCGTCCCATTCGCACTTATTTTAATTTGGAGATTTGGGATATTTTAACCGAACTTCAAAAAAGAAGGATATTTATTTTATACCTTAACAGGGTGCTGTTATCGGTCTCAGGGTACTCAGCTGAGGACAAAGTATTTCTCTTTTAGCAGATGGTATTTATGATGCTTTATAAATCTATACTAATATTATAAAGAGGTAAATTTTGTAATTTTGGATGTAGGGGGTAATCTCTTAAACTACTGAACCGATTTTAAAAATTATTTCACCAATAGAAAGCCGATATCCCTGAGTAATAATAGGCTATATTTTATTTTGTTCGAAAATATCCACGGGCGAAGCTGGGGGCAGAATAGTGAAATATAATTTAGTAATTTCAAATCAGTCTTATTACGGAATTAGCAACTGGGACAAATTTAACAATAAATAGGTGTCTAAACACAACTAAATGTGCCCACTCATTCGTCCACCGAAATCGACCACAGACTCGTCCAAATCTTGTACACGCAGCCCACCATCCGTTTTCAAATCGTTGTATTTGTGGTTGATTTCAATGGCCGGAACGATCTGTCAAACACACACACATCCACACGCCTTTGTTTAGTCGAATCTTTTGTGTCTGTGTGGGTGAGTGAATTGCATGTGATCTAGAGCGTATGATTTACATTGCTAATGTGTGGACTGTCTTCAATCTCAATCATACGGCGGCCGGACCGAAAATTTTCTGTGAGATACCGGACCAGTGCGTGGGCTACTTTAAGTTACAACTAACGTTGGCTTCCCTACCAAACAACTAAGGAATGCATATACCATGAAAACTCGCTGGAGCTAATTTTAAACCTAGCTAACAGTAAAAAACGCCACAAAATCCGTCCAGTCGTTTTTGCGTAAAAATGTCACGGACAGACGGACGCTTTGTTTTATAATCTACCAATGATAATTGAAAAATTGTTTCAAAGACATTAATTTTAATATCTGCCGTGTCTGTTATGGAAGCCTAATTTAATTACTTATTCTTTGTCTAAAACTCAAATCCATTCATATTCAAATTATATTTTATAAAATGGTTTCTTTAAAATTTGTTTTCTATGTAACAAGGACATCATAAAGAAAGTGTTTTGAAAACAGGTGAATTAACGATACTTAAAAAACTATTTAAAATATACGGATTATCTAATTTACTTACTTATCTATCTATCTATCTATCAATCATCACGCCTTTCATCCCAAGAGGGGTAGGCAGAGACAATCGAATGCCATTTGTTACGATCCTGACATACCTCTTTCGCTTCTTTTATATTCATCATACCTTTCATACATGGTCGGCGATTGTGTGTGCTTTTAATATTTCCATCGATCAATACATTTTTTATATGTTCAATAAAAGTACACCTAGGTCGTCCTCTGCCAGCATTTCCTTTCACTTCAGCCATATAAACCTTTTTAGTCAATCTTTCATACTTCATTCTTTCAACGTGTTCAAACCAGCGTAAACTACTTTTCTTCATTTTAGTCACAACATCATCTTTCACTCCGCATTTTTCTCTAATGACATCGTCCCGGATGCGGTCAATAAGATTTATATCACACATTCTACGTAAAGACCGCATTTCCAATGCATTTATTTTTATACTTAAATTCTTATTCCATACCCAAGTCTCGCTTCCATAAGTAAGTGATGGAACTAAATTTTTTTTTATTATTTATTATATAATTCTTTCTTTTTCCTTCAAATTTTGGATCGCGTACCTACTATGTAAAATTAATCTGTTTATTTTAATTATATAAAAACAAATATTATTTTAAAATTATACTGGCAACCCTGCCTTTGGATTCGCATGGGTAAAAATATATATATATATATATATCCATAAGTAAGTGATGGAACTAAATTTTTTTTTATTATATATATATATATATATATATCTATCTCTATTTTTACCCATGCGAATCCAAAGGCAGGGTTGCCAGTATAATTTTAAAATAATATTTGTTTTTATATAATTAAAATAAACAGATTAATTTTACATAGTAGGTACGCGATCCAAAATTTGAAGGAAAAAGAAAGAATTTTAATATTCCTGTTATCTTTCTTGGAGTCGTTGAGAATAAATTGAATTTATTTGTGATATAATTAAATTTTTAGCTTTTTTTTCTCTCTTTCGTCTTGTTTTTCTTTACAAAGCTTATTTAGTTTCATTTTGTTGTTGGAAGGTTTTTTACAATAGCTTTTTGTGTGAAGGCGGTTTATTATTAAGTTTCCCTTGAATTATCAAATAAAGAAGTTGAGCTATGAGATTATTACGTTTAAAAATGTACGGAAACTAATTAAATTTAAAAGAGTCGACGCTCTATTGGTAGACTAGAAATTGAAGTGCTTCGGAGGACACGTAAAGCACGTCCGCACTTTATATAAAAATAACAGATATTTATGTCTGTTAAAGAAGTGACATACCTAGCATGCTTGCCACCTGCTCTGTTCAATATGGACAACTGGCGAAAAGTGGACACTGTTACAGGTGTCTCTGGCCACACCGCAAATTAGAAAGACCGTGAAGATGTGCTTCTTTTGTTGTGATTGTGTTTATGTAAATTATTTTTAACCACACTTCAAAAGAAAGAGGAGGTTCTCAATTCGTCAGAATCTTTTATTTATTTTTTTATGTATGTTCCCCGATTACCTGAAGACGCCTGGACCGATTTGGATTTGTTTTTTGTTAGAAATGTTATACTTTCATAGTGGTCCCATGGTCATCAGGTCAGGATCTGATGATGGGATCCTGGAGAAATCGAGAACTCTTCAAATTTTATAGGCACATTTGAAGCGATTTGGGTATTTTTTTATAGTGAAAGCACATTTTGGTTTTGAAGGCGGTTTTTTTCTTCATCAGAAGTGGTTATATATAATGTTTAGTTATAGATAAACAGAAACCTATTTATTATTTTTATATCACTGTTCACCTCAATAAATAATATTGCAATCAAAGATGAAATCCACTAAAATTGCTGAAAACCTAACCAAAATTAATTATGTCGTTATGGATGTCTCGTATTAGCTGGGTGGACCACGGTTTAATCCCGGCCATGTAACAATGGGATTTTAATAATTATAAACTTATGTACATAATCCGACAAACCACACTTAGAGGCTTTACCATCTAAATATACCTCAACAGAACTGGCCACTCGTTAGGTATAGCCTCACAAATACCATCAGATAAAAGAGAAAGACTATGTCTTCTGCTGGGCAACTCGTGAAAAAATAAATACAGATTTCCAGAAAGACAGAATTTAATAACTAATGTTACCTGCTATGTACAGTAATTTTTTTTTTTTTGGAAGAAGTATTATAGCAAAATAATAATGTATATTTTTATGGCCATTCTTTAGGTATAGCCTCACAAATACCATCGGCTAAAAGAGCTTTGGTTATTCAATATCATATTTCCCATACATTGCAGGAATTTTTAATTTTAATCCTTTCACAATAGAACATTCCTAAAATTCGATGCATGGCTTTTGCTCGTCTATTGGACGGAATTTGATATTGTCAGACAGCGCTTTTTACCCGACAACAAAAATGTTGACTAATACTAGAGAATCGCCCCGGCTTCGCATGGGTAGAAAAGTTGTTTATGAAATATTTAATTTTCAAATTGCAAGAATACAATTTTATTTTTCTTACAGCTCCTGAAACCGTGTACGGTCCCAGGGTACCCAGCACAAGATCAAGTCTCGCTTTATTTGTGAGGCTATACCTCTAACGAGTGGCCAGTTCTGTTGAAGTATATTTAGATGGAAAAGTCTCTAAAGTATCCCACGCACTGGTCCGGTATCTCACAGAAAAATTTCGTTCCGACCGCCGTATGATCGAGATTGAACACAGGCCACACATTAGCAATGTAAATCATACGATCTAGATCACATATGCAATTCACTCACCCACACAGACACACAAAATTCAATTAAACAAAGGCGTGTGGATGTGTGTGTGTGACAGATAGTTCCGGTCATGGAAATCAACCACAAATACAACGATTTGAAAATGGATGGTGGGCCGCGCGATAAGAATTGGACGAGTCTGTGGTCGATTTCGGTCGACCGTATGGCGGACGAATGTGGTTTGTCGGATTATGTAGGTACATAAGTTTTTAATTAAAAAACCCATTTAACACATCCGTGCCTTTTACGAAAGTTATGAGGATAGGAAAATGTACTTGAATCCTATCAGAAGGATCGATAGATATCAAGGAGACAAGAAAAAAGTCAAAAGAACCTAACCAATGAGACAGACTGTAATTGGAGAGTTTCTTGCTTTGTGTCATAACATTTGACCTCTCATAACAAAAAAAAGCGATTAATATGCAATAGGATTCCACGTCATGTCACGGGAATCCAGTTTAATCCAGTCCGCGCTGTGATAGTTGTGATTAGATAGGGCATATCACGGTTGGCGGAATCAACTTAAATACCGATTAATCAGCTTCATACACTATAAATTGGCAAATCACCGATTAACATTGGTGGAGCCATAATATAAGAAGAGATATCCAATATGTCCGGCAGTATATGCATATTGCATACCCATGGTTAATCTACGAGTTAGGTTAGCTCTGATCATCGGGACTCTAAAGTGGGCTTTCCCGAAATATAAATTAGATCTCGCGATTGTCTTTCACACTATGAGATATATCTTTTTGGTCAGTTCTGTCACTGACAAACACGTTCTGAGGGCGACGAGGGGGCATAAAGGGTGTGCGGGGTAAAGAAGGCTTAATATAACTTTGAAAATATCGCTCGGTCGACCGAAAAAATATTTATAGTTTAGGATATAATATATATTACATCTAAGTGTAAAAATTATAAAGTATAGTGAGCGATATTAATTTATATCTCTGGATATGACATCCCATAGTGAAAAGCCCGCTTTAAATCTCTTTGATTATAGTAAATTATTCCTTCGAGAAATTTCTTATTTGACTCATTGAAAAAAAATTGAAGCCGGAGAACGGTCGCTACTCATCTATACTAATATTATAAAGAGGAAAGATTTGTATTTTTGTATGTTTCTTACGAATAAACTCAAAAACTACTGGACGGATTTTGATCATTATTTCACCATTAGAATGCTACATTATCCCTGAGTAACATAGGCTATGACGACGGGAACAGGGTGGGCAGAGGTGAACATGACAAAAGCTTTGTATGAAGTGTATGTTTGCCAACATTCTGAAATAGACACGTATGAAGTCGTGGGAAACAGGGTAGGGGTAGGGTATATTTTATTTTGTTCGTAAATATCCACGGGCGAAGCCGGGGGCGGAATGCTAGTAATATTATAAAGAGGAAAGATTTGATTGTTTATTTTGCTTGTTTGCATTGAATAGGCTCAAAAACTACAAGACCGATTTAAAAAATATTTCACCGTTGGGTAGCTATACTATCCCCGGGTGACAAAAGCTATATTATATTTTCAAAAAATTAGGGATCCTTACTAAATCTCCAATAATGTAATCCAAGGTGTAAAAATTTATCTAAAAAATCCTTATATCGCGTGCGCTGCGAAAACTATTGATGATAGAACAAAATAATGTACTACGACTTTGCAGAACACATCATTATCTACAAAAAGTGTTGCGATATATTTATTTGTAGTGCAGGCAAGCCAAGGTTTGGGCAGGACAACGTCTGCTGGGTCCGCTAGTATTATTTACATAGCATTTAGTTACATAGCGAAAAACAATTTAGTTCGTCTTTCAGCCGATGAAATTTTTGAGAATAATCTTTGAGATTTTTTTATAATGTTTTTATTAAAATGTGTAAATTAGTAAAAAAAATGAACATACATAATGCTGTTTTAGTTCCATCACTTACTTATGGAAGCGAGACTTAGGTATGGAATAAGAGACATGAAAGTAAAATAAATGCAGTGGAAATGCGGTCTTTACGTAGAATGTGTGAATAAAGCGTATTGACCGCATCCGGAACGATGTCATTAAAGAAGAATGCGGAGTAAAAGATGATGTTGTGACAAAAATGAAGAGAAGTAGTTTACGCTGGTCTGGACACGTTGAAAGAATGAAGGATGAAAGATTGACTAAAAACGTTTATATGGCTGAAGTGAAAGGAAATGCTGGCAGAGGACGACCTATATGTACTTTTATTGAACATATAAAAAATATGTTGATCGATGGAAATATTAAAAGTACACACAATCGCCGAGCATGTATGAAAGGTATGATGAATATAAAAGAAGCAAAAGAGATATGTCAGGATCGTAACAAATGGCATTCGATTGTCTCTGCCTACCTCTCTTGGGATGAAAGGCGTGATGATAGATAGATAGAAATAGATAGATAGATAGATAGAGTAAAAAAAAGTAGGTGTGTAACATCTTTTCTCTCGCTTTACTGCAATCTATGGGAGTGATTTCATGAAAAGGGACGGAAGTGTGTAACAGGAAGCCGGGGAAGCACGACCAATTTGACCAATGAGCGCGCTCGGATTGTCCGAGAGGTTGGTACTGTCAGTCAATAGTGTGTGCGTGTGTGTGACGAGAAAGAAAAAGGGAAATAGAGTAAGAGAACGCATCAGCTGTGCGCTTAACCTACAGTGTTGTGTATAAAGTGTTAATGTTTTCAGGATATTAATGTTAATGTTGCTTATTACCAAGGTGAGATGTCAGATGTTACACATGATATGCGACTACTGTTAAGGCTCGCTCGTTTTTATTTTCGACATTTATTTTTCTTACTTTTATTCATATGTTATAAATCTATAAATGTCAATACATATACGGTTCATACTCAATATTTCCAACAATCGAGTCGGCTTGCAAAATCTAATTATTTGTGACATCCATATGCCGCTACTGTTTACATAGCTGGAACCATTGATTTAGTGTAGTCGCTCGGGCGCTCTAACTAGATTGTCAATACAAAAGAGAAAGCGCATAGATAGCGTATGTTAAAGCGAGACAGATAGACAAGACCGTTTTTTTGAATACTGTAACAGCCTAGCGTCAGTAGTAATTTTGCTTATTTTTGTAAAATATCCTTTTTTTAACCGACTTCCAAAAAAAGAAGAAGAAGGTTCTCAATTCGGCCCGCATGTTTTTTTATGTATTTTTTGTATTTAAATGTGATTTCTTTTTTAATCGACAGATAAATTATCCGGATTGGTCCCTTTTTTATGATTAATTGTCCATATCTCTTTAGAAAGATGTAAGCGAGATGGAATACTATTAAAATCGATAAGGTAACCAAGGATAACATAAGATAGACCAATATTCACGTACCAGACACATGAGAAAATACGATTTATCAACAAAATCGGTATTTCGAAAAACACGAAAAGGACTTCGGCTTTTCTATGTTTTTACAAAAACTATTAGAATTACCAAAATATAGTTAGTGTCTTAACTTAATATGTGAAATGATCTATCTTTTAATGTCGAGAAAATTGAAAATTAGTAAATATATTAAGAGAACTCGAGTCGCAAACTTGGCTGAAATACGCGTGAAATTGAGGATTTTCAAGGCTGCATAAAACTTAGGTGTAACTGATTGTGGTTATTTTATTTCCATAAGAAACTTTAGAATATATATTTATCTTTGAAAAGCAATTTTAATTTCGAGTTCCTGGAAGTAAGTCATCTTATGCTGGCTTCCCACGGTGCGTGATAGCACGCACCAGGCCGCACGACAGACCAAAGAGTATAGTAATATCAGACGACCGCGGGCGGCCACGCACGAGTACGCACGAGCACGGACGAGCACGCACCGCACCTTTGAAGTTACCGACTCGCCGCGGATCGGGCGCACCGCGACGCACAAGCACGCACGAGCACGGACGAACACCCTTCCCACGGTGCGTGTCGGTGCGGGCTGGTGCGCGTCCGTCCGCAATATCACGCACCGTGGGAAGCGAGCTTAAGATGAAAAATTCACAGAATTACATATTTGTCACGCACACTGATGTATTATTTTTTTGGTCTAGTCTATTTCTAATCGCGACATTACCAATCTAGTAGAGCGCCAGAATACTACATCTATGGCTGTAACCATGTTCTAGCGGTTTTAAATCCGATCTGGTAGCTTACTCTTTACTTAGATTTCAAATTCACTTTTTACCTACCTCATAAAATACCTCGTATATTTACGATCGTACTCTATGATTCCGTCAGAAAAACACTTATTTACGAAGTAAGTTGATTACGTCATATCATGGCTGACATTGTCGTGACATGATGGGGAATCCAGTTTAATCCAATCCGCGCTGTGATGGTGATTAGTCGACGATTAATAAGACATATCACAGTCGGCGGGAACATCTTAGCTACCGATTAATTGGCTATTGTTACTGTGACGTCTATAATACTTGACATTGGCGGAATCATCAGAAGTCATGGAGCCATTACACAAAAAAATAGAATAGAAGTAAGTTCATGGTAGGTTTTTACTTGATATTATGGACGTATGACAGACGGATTCGAAATTACGTAATTTTTTTCAGGGTTTGCCTACAGTTCACAGAAGTGAGGTCACGAAAAACTTATTTCAGATCTTTCATTAAGTAAATAAGAATAAATCTAGTTAACGAATGTCTTCATAATTTTAATAAATCCTTAGTTTAATTTCGTTACGACGACGACAGCAGTAATAAATGTTTTAGAGAGATAAATTAAACTCAATTCTCTTTCTAATATAATATCACTATTTCTTCACTACATATTCTGTCTGTCTGTCTGTGACTTTTCAGGCAAAAACTACTAAACGTATTTTGTTGCGGTTTACACTATTAGATAGGTTGGCTCATCCTATTGTTCCCAGTAGTACCACCAAGCTGTACTACTGGTCGTTCTAGGGAAGGTTTACGAATATTAAACATGGACAAATCATGTTATCGGTCCCAGGGTAACCAGCGAAAGACCAGGTGAATCAAGTCTGGAAAAATTATCTCCATCGATTTTTCGATATAACAAAATTATGTAGGAAAGAATTGTGTAGGTACTTATAATAAAATTATCTACAAAAAAATCCGCGGTTGTTAGTTATAAGCATATTTAACAGCATAGGTATTCAAATTGTACGCTTTTCAGTAACACACTTAGAACTAGACCAAAAAATGAATACATACAGTGTGCATGTAAATGTGTAAGTTTCATCTTAGATGAGTTATATTTCACTGCAAACGTAACCGTACTAAACAATTAACTATACTTTAAAACAGTATATGATGCTAGGCTGTTACAGATTGTTACACGGTGTCATTAACATACGCGTATCTCTGCGCTTTTTCTTTTGCATTGCCAATCTAGTAGAGCGCCCGCGTGATTAAGTATACTACATCTATGACTTGCACAAACCAAATGAACCCACACTCGATGGATACACTAGTAGCCTTTCAAGAGTTTCACTATCCACCTCCTAGCTCCATCATCAGATCAGCTCGATTATACCAAATAATCATCCGAATTAAAATGAAGAAAAGTAGTTTACGCTGAAAAGGTTTATATGGCTGAAGTAAAAGGAAAAGCTGGCAAAGGACGACCTAGGTGTACTTACTTTTATTGAACATATAAAAAAATTATTGATCGACGGCAATATTAAAAGTAGACGCAATCGCATGTATGAAAGGTATGATGAATATAAAAGAAGCGAAAGAGTTATGTCAGGATCGTAGCAAATGGCATTCGATAGTCTCTGCCTACCCCTCTTGGGATAAAAGGCGTCATGATAGATAGATAGATTTTAGAAGACGTACAGTGTACACATTCTAAAAGAAAATCGATGCTAAGATTTTTTTGGACGAGTTACTAATTGAACCCGGGACCTCTCGAACGGGGTTTACATACAAGTAAAGCGTGAAAAAGGGTTGAAAATACACATGAGAGTATTGAGCGTACTGAAATAGCCTAGCAAGGCTAAACGTACCATAGAGAAGCGGCTAGGCGTGTAATATAGAACTGAAGTCAGCCTACGGTTATGTTCAGAGGCTCAGTCTAGCATTAAAGTCTTTAATTTTAGAAATATTTCGGCTTAAAAAGCTTAAAAATACCAAGTTCTCCCTCTTTTAGCCGATGGTATTTGTGAGGCTATACCTAACGAGTGGCCAGTTCTGTTGAGACATTTAGATGGAAAAGCCTCTAAGTGTGGTTTGTCGGATTATGTACAGTTTTTAATTATAAAAACCCATTGGTATATGGTCGGGAATAAAGATCGAATCCGTGGTCTGTCTCTTAAGGGGAAGTCAGTCATCAAAATGCAATTTTGAATCAAATTTTTCAGAAAACCTGATCTATTTACGAAACTGAAAAAAATATATATTGATTTTAAGGATATGACAAATATTTTTATTGTTTTGAAAATATGATTAGAAACATTTTACTCGATAGAAAAAAATCCTAAATACACCTCTGAAAACTTTATTTATCAAATTTTATGGCTATAATATAGATGGTACCATTACAAAAATTAACATGAATATTTTTTTGGTAATTATCTATCCTTTCATTGTAAAATTATTTCTTTGTTGTATAAGATTTTTTTTTAAATTGAGTTTTAAACAAAAAATATCGCTTACGTTGAATCGCTTACAGTTTCTATCGTGCTCGCGTGCGCGCGATTCTAGATAAATACGTTCTGTTCTGCCATCACTCATTTTCCCAGTAAGGTGAAGGAGAAAATAAATTTATATATGAAGTTTAAGTATAGGTATCAATATCTTCTTGTTTAGCAGTTAGTTCATAAAGCGTGTCTCTGTCAGGTTGTCTGTGCCAGATTCACTCCAACCGGATTTTGTTGCGGTTTTCAGTATTAGATAGAATGATTCTTTACGTAGAATGTGTGATATAAAACGTATTGACCGCATCCAGAACGATGTCATTAGAGAAGAATGCAGAGTGAAAGATGATGTTGTGACTAAAATGAAGAAAAGTAATTTACGCTGGTTTGGACACGTTGAAAGAATGAAGGATGAAAGATTGATTAAAAAGGTTTATATAGCATGCTGGCAGAGGACGACCTAGATATACTTTTATTGAACATATAAAAAATATGTTGATCGATGGAAATATTAAAAGTACACCAAACGCCGAGCATGTATGAAAGGTATGATGAATATAAAAGAAGCAAAAGAGATATGTCAGGATCGTAACAAATGGCATTCGATTGTCTCTGCCTACCCCTCTTGGGATGAAAGGCGTGATGATAGATAGATAGATAGATAGATTCAAGATAAATTAGTGAATCATGTCGGATGCGCGCTTTCATGGCGTATTCTGTCTAATTCGTGAGAGATATAATAAAATGAGATAGGAAATAATTGTCTAGAATAAAATTTTAATGATCTACAATAAAGTCCTCGGCATCATATATCTATTGTCGGGCCGGGCATTCCTTGACTAGCCATTAGGGACCCGCCGTTTTTATGGTTCCGGACCCAAAGGGTAAAAACGGAAACGCTATTACTAAGACTCCGCTGTCCGTCCGTCTGTCTGTCTATCTGTCACCAGGCTGTATCTCATGAACCGTGATAGTTAGACAGTTGAAATTTTCACAGATAATGTATTTCTGTTGCCGCTATAACAACAAATACTAAAAAATTGAATAAAATAAATATTTAAGGGGGCTTCCATACAACAAACGTGATTTTTTTTGCCGTTTTTATAGATAATGGTACGGAAACCTTCGTGTGCGAGTCCCACTCGCACTTGGCCGGTTTTTTATTTACGTTTGTTGGGGTCAAAACAAAAACGAAAGATGTTGTATTCGCGCGAAACTGGGGGTGGGTTTCTAGTCGTAAATGTTTTCAAAAATATGAACTTCGTAATGTTCATATTTCCCAAGTTATTCAGACCTTTTCATAAATTCTCGTTTACACAACAAATAATTTGAATATATTAAGAGGAATAGCAACTAAGGGATCTTTTAAATTAAACTTACTTCCGCTGATCTCACCTGGATTTCAAAAAGGTTTGTTTTTACGACTCCGTTGTAACATGGTTGTAATGTAACCAAGTCGTTGGGGGCGCAATGGTAAGAGAATAAATAAACACCATTTTCAAAATAAAAAAAATAGATGCAGTGGAAATGCGGTCTTTACGTAGAATGTGCGATATAAAGCGTAATGACCGCATCCGGAACGATGTCATTAGAGAAGAATGCGCAGTGAACAGTGATATTGTGACTAAAATGAAGAAAATTAGTTTACCCTGGTTTGGCAAGACAACCTAGGTGTACCTACTTTTATTGAACATTTATAAAAATGTATTGATCGATGAAAATATTAAAAGTACACACAATCGCCGAGCATGTATGAAAGGTATGATGAATATAAAAGAATCTAAAGAGGTATGTCAAGATCTTATAGCAAATGACATTCGATTGCCTCTGTCTACCTTATAAATAAGTATTATTTTGCCTATAATCGTTAAAATAAAAAAAAAATGTTTTTAAAAGAAATAAACATGGCTAATTTACTTATATTAATCAAGTCCTATTAGTAGTAAAAAGTTTCAGTACTTTTCGACTCCTATTAATTATTCCGGGGAAATGAAGTTAACACCGCGCTTTATCAGACTTTGAATAATTTGTCATAATGTCGTGGCCTCCAAAGTATTACGTATTTCAATTTTCATTTCTATTGTGTATTATTTTATAATTATATTGACGAGCAATATAAAAAAGCCACTTGCAAAGTGCTTAATAAAATCTGAATATTTTCTAAACCATACAAGTGATGTTTTTTAACCGTTATAAAATACACTTGAATGTTGATTTCTAAAATATGTAATGATAAGTTAGCACTGCCCGATCCAAAAGTTTTTTTATAAATTACTACCTGATTGCCTGCTACTTCGTACGCGTTGTATTAGGAATACAATTCACCCCCTAGCTTAATGTTGAATAGCCTATAACCTTTCTCAAGAAATGGGCTATCAAATGCAAAAATATTTTTTCAAATCGGTTCAGTAGTTTTTGAATCTATAGAATACGAACTAACATAGAAAAATACCTATTAATTTTTGTATATTAGAAGATCATTATACGTATAAATGGTAAAGTATGGTAGTTTATTTATTTGGCCTTCTTTCAGGTCAACACAGAGCATCGGATTGAAGTGTTTTTTTTGCACAGACTTAGTTGGAGGAGTTGGTGGTAAGGGGGAGAACGGAATAAGATATATCCGACCCCAAATGTCATCCTCACCTGCTTGGTATCTCTGCTAGACAACAAACGAGGCTCTGGCGACCGAGGTATAACTGGCTGGAAGAGGCTACAGCGAGCCTGAAGAGTGAAGACCTAAATAGTCTCAAAATGTCTGGTGCAGAAGTTAAGGATTCTTCCCAAGAAAGTTAACCATGGCGAGTCTATACAAGGTGCGTCGCGCTGTGGACCGCCATGATTGACCACGACTGCTCTGTCAAGAGCACTACGACTGAGAAGAAGTTGGAGGACCGGTAAGTTACATAGGCTATTATCTTTTAAAATCTGGTATTTTTTTTTTAATACATACTTGACAATCTTATCGTCTAGCGTCATTGTCCTGGAATAAAAAAAAAGGATAACTTACTTATAAAATAACATTCTGATCACATATCGATATTGATTAGAACTCCTCCTTCATGGAATTACAATCGGCTAAAAATCTAGCATTTCAAAATGAAATGATTTCATATAAAATAAATATCAATTTACGACACACGTTTACGATCACATTCTGAGTGCTATAAAAGTTTAACAATCTAAAAAATATGAACTTAGCTGAACGATATATCTTGAGGACACTAAAATGACAATAAAATTTTCTTTTTGTCATTTCTATATAGATTTTCTAAAATATAAATGTAATCTAAAACTTTCCTAGATTTCGCTAAGGACCTTAAGAAAAAAATCGCCTTAATGTACAAAAACACTTATAAAACCGCTATAAATCTGTGAACCATAGGTTTACCCATTATTAGCGAACTTTTTTTAATTCAAAGGTCCAGCTAGCTATAAATTAAGGGTCGCATTTTCACAGTCCTACTCTGAGATGTGGCAAGGCGGTGCATTTATTATATCCGCAAATACCACAAAATAACTGAGCACTAGAAAAAAATCGCTTCAATATACGAATAAGCTATACCTACAAATCGCTATATCAGTGAACCATAGGTTTCTCCAATCAAAAACTGCCTTTCTCGCTAACTATATAAGGGTCGCATTTTTATATTCAATATCCACCATATCAAATCGCTTAAATATACGAAAACACTTATCGGATCGCTAAATTAGTGAACCACAGGTTTATCCAATTAAAAACTCCCTTTTCGCATTTTCACTGACTAAATTGCTAAAAACTGTTCGGTAAAAAAATTACAAATTTGGTCATGCCAATTTTATATTACACACACACACACACAACACGCCATGCATTTTTTACATATTTCCCTACCTACCCTCCGTTTTCCTTAAAACGGACCTTCAGTGGAGATCGAGACGCACCGGTTGCGGTGTATACGGTAGCTCCGTGTCGATAAATACGCAATTCATAGATTTATCCTAACTTCCTTTCTCGCTAACTATACGTTATAGTCGCATTTTCATATTCAATGTCCACTCGATAAGCAACTCATTAATGCCTCAGGGCGGTGGCCGGTGCGCGGACCATAGATTTGTTATGTATCACCGGCGAACGTAAAAAACATGTATCACTGTTTAAAATGTTGATCCCGGGATAGGTAAACCATATAAAAAAATTACAAATCCGAAACCTTTCAATTCCAACCCTCTAACCATTTTACTATCGACTCTGCATTATTTTATCACATAGAAAATCAAATCGCTTCAATATACGAAAACGCTTATCGAATCGCTAAATCAGTGAACCACAGGTTTATCCTATGAAAAACTCCCTTTCTCGCTAGGTACGAATATTATTTAAAGGTCACATTTTCATATTCAATAGCTATAAATGTCGAGATCCGCAGTCCACTCGATAAGCGACTCTTTGATGTCGCAGGGCGCGGGCGGTGCGGACCATTGATTTGTTATGTATCACTGACTTATATACAACGGTTGAATGATCACTCAAATTATCTTAAGATGAATATAGAGATTGGCGAGTCTATAAAAAGGAAAATGTTAGTCGATTTGTTGTCGATGGTTCGATCCATTCGACCATGTACCAATGCGTTTTAATAATAAAAAATCTATGTACAAAGAGGCTTTTCCATCTATATACCTCAACAGAGCTGGCCACCACTGGTCCGGTATCTCATCGAAAATGTTCGGTCCGGCCAGCCGTATGATCGAGATTTAGCGATGTAAATCATACGATCACTCACACGGACACACAAGATTCGATTAAACAAACTATCATGTGTGTGTGTGATAGATCGCTCCAGTCATCGAAATCAACCACAACTACAACGATTTGAAAACGGATGGCGGAACGTTCGATACAAGAGTTGGACGAATCTGTGGTCGATTTCGGTGGACCGTATGGCGGCGCGCTGGCGATTGGATGAATGAGTGGGCACCTTTAGGTATAGCCTTAAAAATATTCGGTTAAGTGAGACTTTATCTTCCGCAAGGCAACTCGTTTTTTGAAAATTTTGAAGGACCGGTTTTGTTTTATCTATATGGAATTTTATATCTTTCTCTTTCTAGTTCAGTCTTCTTAGTCTTTCTTTCTTTCTTCTTCCATTCTTTCTTCATGTGTCTTGCTAGCCCGGTTGTTTATTATTCGAAGATAAATACAATAAATTCTAGTAGTGGTCGTTAGATATGATATGGGTTACTTTTTGATTATTTACAAAAAGGATTTAAATCTATATATATAAAAATGAAACCCGTTTTCCGTTGTCACGACATAACATGAAAACGGTTTGACCGATTTAGCTAATTCTTTTTTTGTTTTGTTCGTTACAACACAGGGGTGGTTTAGAAGAAAAAAAAATTGGAAAAACCTTAAAGTGCAGTTGAAAAATAAAAAATAATAAATAGGTAATTTTGTATGGAAATCGCAGGAGTAGAATTGTAGGAGTAGAGGTAGGGGTAGTGGTAGTGGTAGTGGTAAAGGTAGGGGTAGGGGTAGGGTAGGGGTAGGGGTAGGGGTAGGGGTAGGGGTAGGGGTAGGGGTAGGGGTAGGGGTAGGGGTAGGGGTAGGGGTAGGGGTAGGGGTAGGGTTAGGGGTAGGGGTAGGGGTAGGGGTAGGGGTAGGGGTAGGGGTAGGAGTAGTTGTTTTCCACGGACGAAGGAAAGTAAATAGCAGGCAAGCCAACGTTTGGGCAGGACAACGTCTGCCGAGTCCGCTAGTATAATATACAATTACAAAAATTGTAAGAACTACGGAGGAGCCATTTTGAAATTGTAGATAAAAAACTGCTTAGTCTTTCTTTCTTTCTTCTTCCATTCTTTCTTCATGTGGTCTTGTTAGCCCGGTTGTTTATTATTCGAAGATAAATACAATAAATTCTAGTAGTGGTCGTTAGATATGATATGGGTTACTTTTTGATTATTTACAAAAAGGATTTAAATATAATATACAATTACAAAAATTGTAAGAACTACGGAGGAGCCATTTTGAAATTGTAGATAAAAAACTGCTTAGTCTTTCTTTCTTTCTTCTTCCATTCTTTCTTCATGTGGTCTTGCTAGCCCGGTTGTTTATTATTCGAAGATAAATACAACAAATTCTAGTAGTGGTCGTTAGATATGATATGGGTTACTTTTTGATTATTTACAAAAAGGATTTAAATATAATATACAATTACAAAAATACGGAGGAGCCATTTTGAAATTGTAGATAAAAAACTGCTTAGTTTTTAAAAAGAAATAGATTTATTCAGGTTAAAAATAACACAACAGACTTCGTAAAAAAATTAAATAAAACTAAGTAAACCTGGTCCAAGTGGAATTGTGGCAAGAATACTGGCTGCATTTCCTCGCTGGATCGCAATGCTGATTCTTTGAGAGAGCTTTGCCGCATCCGGAACGTTGTCTTTAGATAAGAATGCGTAATGAAAGATGATGTTTTGACTACAATGAAGAAAAGTAGTTTACGCTGGTTTGGACACGTTGATAAAGAATGAAGGATGAAAGATTGACTAAAAAGGTTTATATGGCTGAAGTGAAAGGAAATGCTGGCAGATGACGACCTAGATGTACTTTTAAATATTAAAAGTACACACAATCGACGAGCATATATGAAAAGTATGATGAATATAAAAGAAGCGAAAGAGATATGTCAGGATCGTAACAAATGGCATTCGATTGTCTCTGCCTACCACTCTTGGGATGAAAGGCGTGATGACAGATCGATAGAACCAAACATCTAAAGTGCGGCAAAGTACGTATCTAAATTAATTTTACCATTTGGCTACAGAAGTCTAAAAGTACGAACTAACAAGCAATCCCCAATGATTAAAAAAATGCAACAAATTCATCTAATCGAATAATCGTTCTACTTTGGCCTTCTCCCAAAACCCGCCAAGCGTAGCAAATGTAAATTTTATACTATTCAGAAGTGACTTGGCAGATACTCAATAATCAAGCTATTATTTAAATTCTCCACAAGGAATATTAGGTCCAAGTTTTGTAGAAAATTGAATTACTTGATATCTTGTTCAGATCCGTATTACTTATCTATGTTGCTAACAAAAACGTGTTAGTGACCGTACACAGATTATTAATGTACGATAGACCGAGAAGAGCGATTCTCGGCTTGTTATATTTACTAATCTGTATAGTTACTATAGCTTTTTGTTAATAACCGAGATAGGTAATGGTGGCAGTCTCCCTAATCCGAATCTCTGTTGCTAACAAAACTGTGTTAGTAACCGTCCATAGATTAGTAATGTAGAGAAGAGAAGAGCGTTTCTCGGCCTGCTATATTTACTAATCTGTATAGTTACTATAGCTTTTTGTTAATAACCGAGATAGGTAATGGTGGCGTGGCAGTCTCCCTAATCCGAATCTCTGTTGCTAACAAAAATGTTTTAGTAACCGTCCATAGATTAGTAATGTAGAGAAGAGAAGAGCGATTCTCCGCCTGTTATATTTATTAATCTGTGTACAGTTACCATAGCTTTTGGTTAGTAACCGAGATAGATATTAATTGTCCTGTCACGGTCGCCACTTATTGTGTGGAGCTGAAAAGAAAGGTACTTACTGCAAGATCTTCGATTTATTTTTGAGTGGACTGTAATTTTGATAGGCTGGTTTGATCTCCCAATCTCCGATTGTAATCTGCGTTAAGTAGCACTTCGCGTTTTTCTTTAAATATTATTTATTTAAATTTAGGTGCGTCGCGTGCGTCTCGCGTTCACTTGCAGCAGCGACAGTTATGTTGAGAGGGGAAGGGCGGGAAATTGTTGGTGTTGGTGTGAGTGTTAGATGTGTATATGTGGCGCGACCATTGTGAATGGCGAAGAAATCATATACGTGTTTGTTGTATTTATTTATTAATTGAATTAGCCTTTTACATGTTTATTATTTTGACAAAGAAAAAAGTTACATCTTCTTGACGTTGACACAAAAATTATAAGAAAAAATATAAGGAGAGCGAGTGCGACCAAGTAGGTTAGTATGTATGTATAAGTATTCACAACAGTGGCAGTCCCCCTAATCCGAATCTCTGTTGCTAACAAAAATGTGTTAGTAACCGTCCATAGAATAAGAGCGATTCTCGGCCCGTTATATTTTACTAATCTGTACAGTTACCATAGCTTTTTGTTAGTAACCGAGATAGGTAATACGGGGGCAGTACCCCAAATCCGTCCACAGATTATTAATGTACGATAGACCGATAAGAGCGAAAGCTCTCCACAGCTGTCCTGCTCCACATATTCCCAGCTGTATTCTCTTTGTCATGTTGCCACCTGCGGTGCTGACGACCACATTTCCTCTTTCCATCTCTTGGGTACCAATCTGTAACATCTTCAGTCCATTTTCTTTTTGTATCCCTATACATGTCATATTCTATACATAATATGAAGAGGTAAAGTTTGGATGTAGGAAACTGAAAACTACTGATCCGATTCTGAAAATTCTTTCACCAATAGGAAGCTACATTATCCCTGAGTGCTATAGGCTATATTTTTTTTTGTTCTAAAATTAACAAGGGCGAAGCCAGGTACGGAACGCTAGTAGTTTATAAAAACAGCAGCTTTTAAAATCACGACAGACACTTTTTTTACAATGTTATTTCTAAGAGTTTAGATAGATCGATTAAAGTTAGGGTTGAATCATCAAAGATTTTTGCTACTTCTCGAGTAAATGTAGGTAAGCCTTACAAGATCAATCGAATAGGTTCAAAGAGATGTTTTATAAGAGGCTGTTGAAGGTTTTATGATTTGTGAACGCACTCTTTGAGAATGATAAAGACTTATTTTTAAAGCACCTTATTCCTTTGTGTACAATTGGCAACAAAAGTATCTAAAGTTTTTTTTTAATAACTTCTTATATTAAATTTAATACAAAGAATAAATGTTAATTGTAAGTTAACCCGCCACTTGTGACGTATTATGTCTGTGAGACCGGGTGGTTCGAAAAAATCGAATAACTTTTTCCCTCGTCTTCGATTAGTGTTGTGATTTCGAGTAACTGCCTCATTGCCCGTTCCCCGCCCGCAGTCCATCTAGCGAGTGTGACACAGCAGCACGTGTCAGAGTTTTGGCGTCAACGTCAACCCAGTGTGTGAGACCGGCGTCACCGATTACGTAAGTCAAATGATCATTAGTCGAATTCTTGCTTTTTCACATTTTGTTGAGGCAATGTACTTATTTATTGTGTAATGTATGCATTATTACTTTTTGCATTATTATATCATTATTTTACAAAAATACGCATTTGTTTTTCAAATTATAAACTTTGTTTCAGCATGTCTTACGAAGCTCGACTACAAGCGTTATCATTGAGGACAGACAGATCACAAATATCGGATAGTGATGCTGGAAGTGATGGTGAATGTAAAAACAGAAAAACTAAGTATGCATGCATGCCATAAATGCAATAAATATGTATGCCTTGAGCATGTAGTACCTTGTTGCACAAATTGTTTGTCTGTTCAAGAAAAATAATTTTTGAGGGTTTTTTTATTTTTAACCGTTTTTGTTTTTTTATAAGAATTTCTAGTATCATAAGATTGATAAAGGCTGATTTAGTTGTAAAACTATAAGATTGTTGCAAGTTTTTATATTTTAAACAGTATTTGTGAAAAAACCTGATAATTTTTAGTGTTTCAAGTACCATTGTCTAATAGTTAATAAATGAGCTGTGATTTATAAAATACCTATGTTTTATTTTCGAGTATTATTAAAACTAAACCAACTAGAAGTATCATGTATAGTTAATTATTGTAATAATCTTAGGTTGAAAATCCCGGTGCGTAGGACCGGCGTCACCAATGATGTAAATCAAATTGACGTCACAAGTGGCGGGTTAAGATGATATCGCCGACTGTGATACTAATCACAGCGCTAGCGGGATCAAACGGGATCCCACGTCATGTCACGACGGAACGTGTGCGTCAGTCGCCGTGACATGACGTAGAATCTTTATAATTAGTATGGACTAGTATGCAATGGAAAATAGAATGAAATGATACTTTTTACGCTGACTGTACCTACTTGTTTCCATATCCATGCTGTTGTATAAATAGAAATATCCGTGTAAATGTGTGGGGAATAGTACATTGTGATACAAGGGTGCTGTGTTGGTTATTACGTACGAGGCGGTATTTTCAGCGCGAGCCACTAGGCGAGCGCTATAAGAGAGCTGAGTATGTAATGACCAATTCACACGCGTTTCATACGACGTTTTTCAACACACTTGCGATGAAAAAAATAAACTTCATGGAGTCAAATTTACGTATTCTTCGCCACTTGAAGTCGACATTTTTAATAATTAACCACAACACGGCGAAAATGTTAACAAATATTTATGGAAATATTTTGTTTTTTCCCGCGTGACAGATAATGCACGGATAACTTCGCCAAACAGCCAATCAAGTCGTGATTAAAAAATAAAAACTGTATTATGCGGTTAAATTAAGAATGCTTTGTGGCACACATACAATTTGCAATCTTGTACGAATTTAACTTAATTGGGTTATATTATAACTCTTGTGCTGTAATATAAAGAAAAAGCACGCGTGTTTAATATATGGGATTGTGAGTCTAAAATTGAGGTAATAGACCCACGTTACGAGCAAGACTAAGTGTGTTGAAAATAATATTACTTATAAGAATAACAAAAAAAATATCAGAGGACAATTTATAGAATTCCTGAAAAACTACTGACCTGATTTTCTTGATGTCTGTGAGATAATGTCGAGAATTAATAATATCCTTAAACAAATAAATCATGAGAAAAAATAAATTAACTTTAAAAAACAAAACCGACTTCAAAAATTTGCACTGAAAAGTAAAAAACAATAAATATTTCGTCGTTCAATATTACATATCTATGTTTGTACTGATGATCGTAGGTTCCTAATGAATTGTCTAGATTAGTGAATTTGTGAACTAAGTTGTTTCTAATTTGGTCGGGAATTTTCAGCTTTCAAATAAAAAAAGAATCATCAAAATCGGGTCACCCAGTCGAAAGTTCTGAGGTAACAAACATAAAAAAAAAAAAAAAAAATGCAGCCGAATTAATAATAATTATCTGTCAAATAAAAAAGAAATTATCAAACTCTGTTTACAACTGGCGAAGTAATCGGTGTACTACTGTTACACACATACATAAAAATACGGTCCGAATTGAGAACCTTTATTTTTAAGTTAGTTAAAAAGGACAAATGAAATATTAGACAAAATTAACCTACGTTTTAAACTGACTTGAAGGTAGACAGACTAGTTAAAAAAGCTTACTCAGTTTGTTGAAAATGTCCGCTCGAACGGAAAATCGGGTAGTAAAACTCACTAACTTTCAATCTAACATTTGAAACAATGTGGTTTGAATAGTGGCGCATGTTCAAAGTTACAAATTGAAATAATTCGGCACATAACCCGCCTGAATAGAGGAGGTAGACGCCTAAATACTAACCTGTATTTTTCTGTAGTTTTATTGTTTATTAAATACTAGCATTCCGCCCCCGGCTTCGCCCGTGGATATTTACGAACAAAATAAAATATACCCTATGCCTACCCCTACCCCTACCCTTATCCCTACCCTTATCCCTATATCATCAATAGTTTTCGCAGCGCACGCGATGTAAGGAATTTCTTAGGTCATTTTTTACACCTTGGGTTACATTATTGGAGTTTTAGTAAGGGATCCCTAATTTTTTTGAAAATAGAATATACCGTATGTCACTCACGGTGAATGTAGCTTTCTAATGGTAAAAGAATTTTTGAAATCGGCACAGTAGTTTTAGAGGGTAAAATTTTACAAAACCAACGCATGGCATATGTTACTAAATTTAGGTTTAATAGACGCATTATGTATTTACAAGACAAAGTAGACTAAAATTTGTTGTCGGAACACAAAGATTCTTTATAAAAAATCATAAATAAATAAATAGAAATCGCTATATCAGACGCCATTTTGCCGGAAACCGAAACTGATTTTTTAAGAAAATACAATTAACCAACTTAACAAAATTATTTTTATTTTTTTTTAATTAATCGCATTTATCGATGTTACGAGTCGAGTCGAATTTTACTCGGGTGTTAAAATTACACATAGGTTAGCGAGGAGCATAGCGACGAGTGTGGTTTGTATTGTGACAATATAAAGCGCAAGCCGAGCGAGCGTAGCGAGCGGTGCCGCGGTTGCGGCCGGCGCAGCGCCATTCTAGAACATCACAAAATAGTAACTGTAATACTTGATGAGAGTAATAAAGTAATAGTACGGCGCAGCGCCACCTCATAAATATTACTCTCATAAAGTATTACAGTTACTATGATGTTTCTAGAATGGCGCTGCGCCGGCCGCTACCGCGGCACCGCTCGCTCCGCTCGCTCGGCTTGCGCTTTATATTGTCACAATACGAACCACGCTCGTCGCTACGCTCCTCGCTAACCTATGTGTAATTTTAACACCCGAGTAAAATTCGACTC
This sequence comes from Nemapogon koenigi, assembly GCA_963924495.1. Classification (NCBI taxonomy): domain Eukaryota; kingdom Metazoa; phylum Arthropoda; class Insecta; order Lepidoptera; family Tineidae; genus Nemapogon; species Nemapogon koenigi. The sequence continues at coordinate 1,456,319 of OZ004643.1, forward strand.
GACTCGTAACATCGGTAAATGCGATTAATTAAAAAAAAAATAAAAATAATTTTGTTAAGTTGGTTAATTGTATTTTCTTAAAAAATCAGTTTCGGTTTCCGGCAAAATGGCAGCTGATATAGCGATTTCTATTTAATTATTTATGATTTTTTTTTCAAGAATCATTGTGTTCCGACAAAAAATTTTAGTCTAATTCGTTTCCAAAATTAATAATGTATCAAAAAAAATATTATAGTAACATAAGTGATGCGTTGGTTTTGTAAAATTTTACCTCATTATCAATATAAAACCATCTAGCCATGAATACAAGAAAAACATTTACAACGTATTGACATATAAAGCGTGGTGAGGAAACAGCCCTTACCACAAGATGTGATCTGTGTCCTTGATGATGTTCTTTTATCCATAGGTTTAGGTTCGATGTTTTGGCTGTCTCTTTCTGCGGCACACTTTTCTTCTTAACCTAGGCTTACTAACTAAATTGTGGGTTTGCGTGTAAACAATATTGTCTTTGCGTTAGCGACGGCTTAACGGGTACGAATAGCGCGACTCGATTGCGGTACGTTGCGACACTTACGACCAACGTCTCGACCGTCCGGGCACTTGACACACACTGAAGAGCCGTTATAAGGAGAACGGAGGGTAGGTAGGAAAATGTATAAAATATTTGTGGCGTGTTGTGTATATGTATTGTGTAATACAAAATTGGTCTGGCCAAAGCGTATTGACCGCATCCGGAACGATGTCATTAGAGAAGAATACGGAGTGAAAGATGATGTTGTGACTAAAATGAAGAAAAGTGGTTAAGCTGGTTTAGACACGTTGAAAGAACGAAGGATGAAAGATTGACTAAAAAAGTTTATATGGCTGAAGTGAAAGGAAATGCTGGCAGAGGACGACCTAGGTGTACTTTTATTTAACAAATATATAAATTATTGAGCGAATGCAATATCGCCGAGCATGTATGAAAGGTACGATGAATATAAAAGAAGCGAAAGAAATATGTCAGGATCGTAGCAAATGGCATTCGATTGTCTCTGCCTACCCCTCTTGGGATAAAAGGCGTGATGATAGATAGATAGATTAAAAAATTAAATGTTAAAATCATTGAATTATTAATTAAACCATTAAATAAAACACAAAAATAATAGAATATGTTGAACATTGATTTGTAGGAAGAGATTGAACACAAAAAGAGGTGAATGAATAAAGAGAATGAATGAAATAAAAATTCTAATGAAATAATTTTTATTTGAATGAAAAACAATAGACATACTTGATGAATTTTCGTTACAAAATTAATAAAAACAATATTCTCTGACGTCCTGGTTGTATGCGCAAGCGCTTTTCCTTGCACGGAGAATGTGTCAAAAAAATTGTTTTACCCTCGCGAGCTTGTTTAATTTTTATGTCATATTTCCATGTGCATTATTTTGTCAGTGTTGTTAGTGACGTGAAAGACATTTGTAAAAATGAAACTTTGTAAATGTAATATAATTATCGTAACTATGTTTATATTCCACGTCATGTCATGGCGACCAACACACGCGCCCGCCGTGACGTCATGGGGAATCTAGTTTAATCCCGTCCGCGCTGTGATGGTTGTGAGATTAATTAATTAAATCGGCATATTGTTACTGTGAGTCTATAATACTTGACATTGGCGGAATCATCAAAACCCTGATGGAGCCATATTGAAAAAGAATAGAATAGAATCTAACTATGTTTAGTTTTATAAATATAATACGATAAAAGTGAAGTAAAAATATATATTTTTATGTGTATTGTGTGTGTATTTATGTGATGTGATGTGTGATTTTTACCTACGCGTTGGAAAATGGCGGGAAGCTTAAAGGGTGTGTATTTCTTCTTAGTTAAAAAACGAAATCATTGACAAAACGCCTTCCATACTAATATTATAAAGAGGTAACTTTGGATGTAGGAGGTAATCTATAAAACAACTGATCGGATTCTAAAAATTCTTTCACAAATAGAATACTACTTTCATTATTACAACTTTACTAGCGGACCCCTCAGACGTTGTCCTGCCCAAACGTTGGCTTGCCTGCACTACCCCTACTCCTACCACTTCCCTACCCCTACCCCTACCCCTACCCCTACCCCCTACCCCTACACCTACCCCTACCCCTACCCTTATCACTTAGGGGTATGAAAAATAGATTACGACCGATAGTTGGCCCTACCGAATATACACAAAAAAAATCATAAAAATCGGTCAAGTCGTTTCTGAGGAGTATGGTAACTAACTTGTGACACGGGAATTTTTATATTAGATTCTAATATTTACAATTTTTGCCATTTACATTAACATAGTGCGGTAAAAGTCTCCTCTACCTTGTTTAATATTTTCCTATCTTTTGCCACTTCCATTTATCTCCTGAAGTTTTCATTATTTCATCTGCCCATTTTCATTCAGGATTCCCTGCCTTTCGTTTACCCATCGTTGGTGTTCATTTTGTTTGTATAAAAGCTACGATATCCCTGAAAAAAATTTATTTTGTTTTGTTCGGGGGCGGAAAACTAGTCTAATAACCACCAACATTTCCTTTATTTAGATAAAATCCTGAATAATAATTTATGTAAAAAATAATTACTTTTATCTTTTAGGCTGCAGCACACTGCGGTATTGGTGAGTACCTTAGAAATATCTCTCACTTTTCGCAGATAGACCACAATAATAGACTTTGAAATGAAATGACAATGAAACTCTAAAAGGGACAATCGCCATTTAAAGCAATGGTAGGTGAATATTTAAAGTAGGAAATTGAAATAATTTGGAGGGTTTCGCACATATTCGACAGCGGTCGTGCCAGTATTCAATTAACCTGTCTAACGAACTGAATTTTCACTTGCTCCGTTCGTGGGAATGTGTATATTACTTTTTGAAGTATATATACCTATCTCTGAATACAGTGCTATTATGTGAAAGGTTTAGGTTGATGGACACTACATACATCGGAACTTGGACAATTATTTCTTTTTAAGGGGAGGAACAAATAATTTCAGTTGATTTCTGAACTGAAATTCCCGAATTTTACAAATGCTATGAACATACCTACAATTTAGGCATTGAAAACTAGAGGATTTTATCTAGTACTAGCGGACCCGGCAGACGTTGTCCTGCCCAAACGTTGGCTTGCCTGCACTACCCCTACCCCTACCCTACCCCTACCCTACCCCCTACCCCTACCCCTACCCTACCCCTACCCCTACCCCTACCCCTACCCCTACCCCTACCCCTACCCCTACCCTACCCTACCCTACCCTACCCTACCCTACCCTACCCTACCACTACACCTACCCCTACTCCTACCTCTACTCCTACCCCTACTCCTAGGCAAAATTAAGTTTCGCGAAGCCGACCAAACTGAAAACTGTCTAACTGTTCATGAGATTCAGCCTGGTGACAGACAGACAGACGGACGAACAGCGGAGCCTTAGTAATAAGGTTTCCGATTTTTTACCCTTACGGAACCCTAAAAAAGTATGAAGCCATTCATGTTTATCCGACCCTGGTCCTGCGCCATTTACCTATTTCATAAAATAATCAACTTCCTAAATGTATTTCGAGCATTACCGTCAATGACTCCTTATACGATTTTTCTTCGAGACGTTGTATTCCACGCTCGTAAAATTAAATAATATATTATATCTTGAATTCGTGACCTGATTTTGGAAACTTCAAGGTACTATTGCGTAATATCTGCTTTTTATAAGTTAAATAATAAAATATCGAAGTGAAAGATGATGTTGTGACTAAAATAAAGAAAGAAAAGACACGTGGTTTGGATACGTTAAAAGAATGAAGGATGAAAGATTGACTAAAAAGGTTTACATGGCAGAAATAAAAGGGAATACTGGCAGAGAACGACCTAGGTGTACTTTTATTGAACATATAAAACAATACTGATTGAAGGCAATGATAAAACTACACACAATTGCCGAGCATATATGAAAGGTATGATGAATATAAAAGAAGCGAAAGAGGCATTTTTTTAGACGATTGGGTATTGAACCCGTTCCTCCCGGTTTCAAAACAACGCTTTACCAATTCACAATATTTAATTTTTTGTTAAGTACCAAAATTAAAAATGCATTTGGAGATCTTCTTTTGCTTAACACGATACACATATTAATAATTTTTTTTATTCAGTAGTTTAAGAGATATTTTGAAAAACTACACAGTGTAAGGAGTACGGCTCAAAGCTACTATACTCTCTGCCTCCAAAGGTACCTGGCAGAAAAAAATATTAGTTGTAGATGTAGGAACAAAACAGGATACAAGGGGATCTAATTTACATGCTTCTCTACCCATCTTCGTTGATGAAAGTGAATAAATATTTAATTTTAAATCAATAAACTCGAAAATAAACAATATTGAATGAAATAAAAAGAACGATTGAACGAATGAAACGAACGATTGAATAAATTAACGGTCAATTGAACGAATGAAACGAATGATTGAACTAATGAAACGAACATTGAACGAATGAACGCACGCAGCTCATGTCATTTCTTTTTTTTTAATACAGAATACGCAAAGATCAGGTGTATTGTAAGCCGTTATCGGCTTTTTCTAAAAATCTAATATTTAAAAATTAATTTAAGAGTGTTAAAGTTAAAATTTTAGAAAAACAAAAAATACGGGTAAGTACCTTAATTTTTCATCTACTTTCATATAGGCTAATAAAATTAGGGGGTTAACATTTTGAAATGTTTTGGATTCTATTTATTAATACACTACTTTCATTTAGCATAGATTAGAATAAAAATAAATAAAATGTACCAATGGGTTCTTTTAATTAAGAACTTATGTACAAATAATCCGACAAAACCACACGTAGAGGCATTCCATCTAAATATACCTCAACAGAACTGGCCATTCATTAGGTATAGCCTCACTAATACCATCGGCTAAACGAGGGAGACTTGGTCTTCCGCTGGGTACCCTGAAACCGTAACACGATAGCCTAATTGGTAGGACTGCGGACTTGAAACCGGAGGGTCCCGGGTTCGAAACTTACTCGCTGCCAAAATGCTAAGCACCAACTTTCTTTAACATGTGATTAAATCGAGTCCTCGTGCTCCGGTCACCAACCCGCCTGCCAAGCGTGGTGTCTATGGCTCTCAATGAGCACCACTACTAATATGGTGCGCTAGAGGGAGACCAATGATCCAGCAGTGGATCTTAATAAGGTTGATGATGATGATGATGTTGAAGGCAAAAAGTGTTATATTGAACAGAGACACAGGCGAAACCGCAAAGATAAGTTACTGCAAAAGCAGTGAAACATTTGAGCAAACATTGTGAGTTTCCGTATGTTTGCGGAGTCGAAAGCTCAAAATTTACCTACCCTTAATTCTCAAAGAAAACATCCAGACGGTCTCTATGATTGACAGAGTCTTATCACTCAACGCAACATGTTCACTCCTTGTTTATGAGGTCGCGTTAGGTATGTATTCCACAGCAAGATAATGTATATGCTACTTATTGGTGATTTTATCTGCGTCGGTCTGTTTTCTTTCTACCCTCTACAACCAATAATAACCGTACAAAGAGGCTTTTCCATCTACATACCTCAACAGAGCTGGCCACTCGTTAGGTATAGTCTCAAAAAATCTTCGGCTAAATGAAGAAGACTTTGTCTACCGCTGGGTACCCTGGCAACGGTTCCTGGGAGCTGTTTTTTTTGTAATTAATACACAATATAATAGAGGATGTACACTAGGCGTCATATGGACCAAAAACGCGATTCCTTGATATGTTTTTGATAGATAAAAAACCAAAGTTACCTCTAAATTAACCGCTGTCATTACGTGAGGACTGTACATGTACACAACATCACACTATTTTGAACAATAACTAAACTTACGTTTACTTAGATATTGTATGGTTAATACAATAAAAATGGGACATAATTTTTACGATTTTAAGACAATCCGCGCTTTCTTTGACCGGCACCGACCGGCTGATTCAAAGGAACTAAAAAAACTTTATGTCTTTAATAACTAAGATCAAACTAGTTTTCGGGCCCATTTGCTGACAACTAATCGACTCTTAGAGTATTTTTTCTAAATTTCTAAATGTTAATTTAAATTAATTTAAACATTTTGTCTCGAAACACGTCTTCTGGGAACTACATAGGCTAAATACTTACACATACGATTTATTTAAAAACAATTGTTTTATCACGTCCTTCGATGAAAATGATCTCAACTTTTTTATAAAAAAAAAGGAGACATAAAGACTCATCAGCATAAGACAAATCCCTAATTTCAATCAAAGCTCTGTTAATCCGTTATTATTCAGGATCAAAAACCAGAGACAACTATTACAGCTTCCTGTGGATAATCGGCTTTACTCAAGATAAACTCCTTCCCTCCTAATACGTGCCTTCATAATCTCGTCTGCTCATAATGCGGGTCACGGACTTGCCGTAGTCTATGCTCAAATGTCTTAGTTCCACTATTCGGGTTCATTTTGTTTGCTCTTTTTCTATTATCTATACTAACCAGCGACTTAAGGCCGGCTTTGACCGGATACAAGTAACTACTTGTCTATTCAAAATATATTTATATGTATACATTCAGTCAGTAGAGTAGCTATATCCCATGAAACTTCTTTCCTGACTTGATTCATTACTGTAAAATCTTAACATAAAACGTAATTGAAAAATATTCATTACAGTTATGTTATTAAAATAATATTAGCACGGTTAGGTATAGGTACCATAAATATATAAAAAATATATTAACAACGTTTGAAAGTCGTTAAATGAAAAATAAAAATTTAATGAAGGAATGGTAATATTATTTTAATTAATATTTTTTTAACTTATGAAAATAAACCTTTTATTTTTAATTATTATAAAGATATTTAGTATGTAAACCTATGACGAATGTAACTGCACTGCATAGCCAAAATGTCGTGACGGTCCAAGTCTTTCAGATTTTTTGGCCCAGCTCTCATTCGCCAACTGTCTGGAGTGCAACTTGCGAAAAATCACAGATGTCATGCACCACGTGACCTTCCATTTGAAAGAGCATTGGAAAGTATATTTTGACAGCTGTCATCCGAAATGAAGATCTCATACAGACTTTTCATTTTGGTACAGACACGACCAGTGGGATTCCACATCCGGTCATGGCGCCGACCGACGCGTTTTCGTCATGGCGTGATGTGGAATCCGGTTTAATCCCGGCCGCGCTGTGATGGTTGTGATTAGTCAGTGATTAATAAGACATATCACAGTCGGCGGGATAATCTTAGCTACCAATTTATCGGCTTACTATTGCACAAGATTAAACACTGGAGACTGGCAGAATTGAGACGAAAGTCAGCACTGTTGCCATATATCAAATGAAGAAGAAGAAGACACGACCAGTCTAGGTTCAGCGGTTTTCTAGATAACTTCAACTTCAAATTTCGAAATTTAACCTTTCTGAACACGTACATGTAGAATTTAAAAAACATTATAAGACTAGATATTCACAAGGTACCCAAATAAATTATCATTTTTATTTTTTTTCAAAAGTTTTTGTTGTCAATACAAACATTTTGACAACTTAATCATCTATATTGACCTACAACTTCAGGAGATATCGGCATGTCGCACTTTTGCTGAAAAAGAGGCCCCTATACAGAAGCGACCGGAAAAGCATTTACAATGTTAAAAAAAATCAAGTCAAAGGATATAGCTAAATAGAATATTGGTGTAAACTTCGCATCGTTAGTTCAACAATCTCCAACAGATGGCGTATAAAACATAAATAGATATGGCTCCCGACATAAAAGCACCCTTGAGAAATAATATATAAAGATATTGGAAAATATTATACTTAATTCATTGACTTGTTCCGACTACCTCTAACCCACACCCTTCTAAGGCGATTTTAACCAAACGGGACTAAACCTTTTTAGCGGCTGGACGGGTAATGTAATATCGCTTAAGTCTGTACGTGATTCATAAAAGAATACTCTGAGTTGCCGTGTCTACTGCAGACCCAATGGAAAACAGTTTTGGTCTGAAATTTATATTTCTTTGCCTCTAACCAAAATACAAAAAAACACACATCTTCACGCCTTTTATATATTGCGATGTAGTCAGATATGCATGAAGAACCGTTCAAATATCAATAAAAGCCAGACTTAATATTAAAAAAACGGTATCCTCTCAAATGCTCTAAAATAAAATATATAATTTCAGAAGCTATAATTTTACTTGCTATAAATATTCATTTTCTATAAATTTAGATCCTGTAATTTTAAAAATCTTTAAATTTGTTTGATATACATATTTTTTTAAATCTATAATATTAATTCCTATAACGTATTGTTTTCTATAATTGCAGTTGCCATAATTTTCAAAATCTATAATTTCAAGTCCTATAATTTTTATAATGTCTATTTTTAATTGCACTAATGGCTACTTTTCTATAATTGCTGTTACTATAATTTTGAAAATATATAATCTCAAGTCTTATAATTTTTATAATTTCTAATTTCAGTTGCACTAATGGTTACTTTTCTATAATTGCAGTTATTATAATTTTCTAAATATATAAATTCATTTTCTATAAATTTATTAATCTATAATATCATTTATTCTAATGGATTGTTAAAATAAGTGTACTCACTATATTTTTAAACGTATAACTTCATTCTATTTACATTTACAAATATATAATCATAAAAAATAATTTTCTATAATGTAATCAACTTAAATAAGTACTATTATTAAAATTTACAGTAGATTTTGTTAATGTCTGTTGCAGTAATTTTCGATTCCTATTCCTCTAATTTGTAAATAAAAATAGGTTAGCGAGGAGCGAAGCGACGAGCGTGGTTCGAATAGTGCTAAAACAGCGCGAGACGAGCGAGCGAAGCGAGCGTTCCGCGGCAGCGGACGGCGAAGCGCCAGAAACTCATAAATACCTAAACAACCATCACTTGTTGATAACGGATATGATACCTATATATATATTATTTAGTAAAGTAAGATTTTTATACATTAATAAATATTTCGCAAATAAACTGGAAAAAATATAGCAAATTAATCATTAGATTATTAAATGTTGTACCTTTTAATAATTTAGACATCTTGAAAATTATAGAAAACAATTTTAGATAAAACGAAAATTATAGCAAATTACAAATTAGATCATTTAATGTTATATATTTTGATAATAGTGATTTTGAAAATGGACAACATTTCATTTTTCGTAAGGTACCAAAATTCGAAAACCGTTTGGAGATTACATGCTAGAAAGCTTATTTTTCATTTTTTTTATTTTTTATATCCTTTAATTTTCGAGTTATTTTAAAAATACTAGAATATTGAAAATTAAGGATTAATAGGTGCCCTAATCTGTGCTAACCCTCTAATTTAAAAATACTAATGTCTGTTGGCAGAGTTGTTAGTTAATGAACTCAGGTGTTGCCCTCTATTAATTTTACCCATTTTTATTCCATTAAAAGCTAAATTAATAATTATTCTTTAAATATAATTATAAAAATACTTCTTTTATATAATTTTTTTTTGGAAGGTTTGCTAGTTTCGAATGGGCTATCACAGGAAATATATTTACGAGTGAAACCGCGGACAAAAGCTAGTATTATTATATACATTATGAATAATGTTGTAGGCGATTTGAGTTCCGGCTACGGCAACACCTATTTCGAACACGGTATATTATACTCTTTGCATTTCTATAACGTATACTCTGTGGCTTGACTGACACTATCTGTCACTTCCTTTGGGTGACAGTTTATATTTCTTAATTTTAGTCCTAGCTATGGTTTTTAGTTTATAAGTCCTCAGAATTTATAAAAATTCATAATTAAATTAAAAATATAAAAACTCAACCAAAAATAAAATAGAAAAATACGTCTAACTTATTTTTTAATATATTTTTAATTAAAGTAATAAAAATGGGTGATTAAAAAAATGAAATGTTGTCCATTACGGATATCGATTTTAGACAAAAGAAAAATTATAGCAAATAAATAATTATTGAATGTAATTTTATATATTTTGATAATAGTGATTTTGAAAATTACAGAAATCGATTTTAGGGTAAAAAAAAATTATAGCAAATGAATAATTATAGAATTTAATTTTATATATTTTGATAATATTGATTTTGAAAATTACAGAAATCGATTTTAGGTTTAAAAAAAATTATAGCAAATGTATAATTATAGAATGCAATTTTATATCTTATGTACCTATATATTCTAAAATTATATCAAAACATTTTAGAGATAATGTAGGAGACCCTAAAAAAACGACACAAAATAATTATTATATTCATTGGCTCGAAAAGCAATCATATTTCTGGTGAAATTAAGACGGCAAGCAAAAAATGACAATTCACAAATTCAAATGACCACATTATGTACCAGATTAATCAAAAGTGTAAACTAGAATAAAGAAAATATTGAAAAAAGGAGATGCGTTTACCTTAGAAGAAATAGTATCAGAAGCAAATGCACTAAAAATTATAGACCGGCAACTATATAATTTTGGAAATAAAACCGTGGACCGTGTGGACAGGTCAACAAAATCTTACAAGGACAAGAACTCAAAACGGACATTTTAGCAATGTGGTAGATTGCATTTTGCCCGCGATAATTTTTTTCCTGCAAAAGTTATCTTTTTTAAATGTGGAATTATAGAAAGCAAATCGTAAAGGAAAATATAAGGAAAAGGATCAACAAGCAAATGTGGAGTAAAGAAAAATAAAACAGCAAACAATATAGAAGAAACAGCTAAAATAACTACTAATCACAAAGAAATTGATTACATTTTCAACTTAGATGTTAATACAAAGGTTTATGTAACATAGTAGGAACTATTGTGAACATGATTCTGGTTGCAAGTATAATTCCTTAACACTATTCCTTACTGGCCTCAAATAAGGAAGTTGAGCGACAAAATGGGGACATACTGAAACGACATAAGATTTCTCAAGCTGAAAAAAAAAATTCTTCCGGTGACAATTTCGCGACAAATTACCAATGATTCAGGACTAGAAATCTTTCAGAAGATCTAGAAATGATAGATAGAGATAAAGTGTGAATAGAGAAAGGAAAGGAATACGCAGGCAGAAAGAGACAATCTAGAGAGTGTGAACTATAGGCTGGAGATAAAGCTTACTTATATAAAAATCATTAATCCATAATTTGTATGGAGATATGACTACTTTAGTAATCTACCTGTGTCACTGTAATTTAGATACTTATTCAATATATCTAAGTGAAATAGTCGTTATTTTTTCAATTGGTTTTATAGGTGTGTGAAGTTGGCACCCCCAAATTCGATTTTTCAGTTTTTTTTCATCAGGTTCGTTTGTCCACCGTTAGTCCACGTTTGTCCACCAAAATTTTTTTTTTGTCCACCTCTCAAAAAAAAGTTATTCAAAAAATAAAAATTGGGGGTGGAAGTTGGCATCCCCAAATGCGAAATTCTAATTTTTTTTCATGCCGTTCGTTTATCCATCGTTAGTCCACGTTTGTCCACCAAAAATTTTTTTTTGTCCACCCTTAAAAAAAAAGTTATTTAAAAAAACTAAAAATGAGGTGGAAGTTGGCACCCCCAAATGCGAATTTTCAACTTTTTTTCAACAGGTTCGTTTGTACATCGTTAGTCCACAATTGTCCACTAAAAATTTTTTTTTGTCCACCCTTCAAAAAAAAGTTATTCAAATAAACATTTTTTATGAAAAAAACGATAGAAACTGAATTTCCGGGTACGTTCAAACTACACTAAAGGTTTGAAAATCAAGTTTATAAAGTGGGCAAACGATCCAACCCCTCAGAGAAGAGAATCCACCCCTAGGAAGCTAGAGATCCCCCGTCAAAGTGAAAATACTTAGATATATACTGAATTAACTCGCGCATAACTACGTCACTAAGGGTGGACAAACGAAAATATGTGGTGGACAAATGAGTTTCTGAAGTGGACAAACAGACCTACCCCTCAGAGAAGCAAATCCACCCCTGGGAAGTTGGAGATCCCACGACAAAGTTAAAATCCTTAGATACATACTTATATCACGCATAACTATATCTCTAAGGGTGGACAAACGACAATATGTGGTGGATACACGAGTTTCCGAGGTGGACAAATAAACCATAACCTCAAAGAAGCAATTTCACCCCTAGGAAGCTAGAGATCCTCCGTCAAAGTTAAAATCGTTAGCTATATAATTAACTCACGTATAGCTATATCTCTAAGGGTGGAAAAATGAAAACATGTGGTGGACAAACGAGTTTCTGAAGTGGACAAACAAACCTACCCCTCAGAGAAGCTAATCCACCCCTAGAAAACTAGAAATCCTCCGTCAAATTTAAAATCCTTAGATATATAATTAACTCGCGTATAACTATATCTCTAAGGGTGGACAAACGACAATATATGGTGGACAAATGAGCTTCTGAGGTGGACAAACAGACCTACCCCTCAGAGAAGCTAATCCACCCCTAGGAAACTAGAAATCCTATGTCAAAGTTAAAATACTTAGATATATACTTAATTAACTCACGCATAACTATACCTCTGAGGGTGGACAAACGACAGTATGTGGTGGACAAATAAGTTTCCGAGGTGGACAAACAGACATACCCCTCAGAGAAGCAAATTCACCCCTAGGAAGCTAGAGATCCCCTGTCAAAGTGAAAATCCTTAGATATATACTTAATTAACTCACGTATAACTATACCTCTGAGGGTGGACAAACGACAGTATGTGGTGGACAAATAAGTTTCCGAGGTGGACAAACAGACATACCCCTCAGAGAAGCAAATTCACCCCTAGGAAGCTAGAGATCCCCTGTCAAAGTGAAAATCCTTAGATATATACTTAATTAACTCACGTATAACTATATCTCTAAGGGTGGAAAAATGAAAACATGTGGTGGACAAACGAGTTTCTGAAGTGGACAAACAAACCTACCCCTCAGAAAAGCAAATCCGCCCCTAGGAAGCTAGATATCCTCCGTCAAAGTTAAATTCAGGGCTTTTTCTTTAAAAATGTTTATTTGAATAACTTTTTTTTGAAGGGTGGACAAAAAAAAATTTTTGGTGGACAAACGTGGACTAACGATATACAAACGAACCTGATGAAAAAAAGTTGAAAATTCACATTTGGGGGTGCCAACTTCCACCTCAATTTTAGTTTTTTTTTAAATAACTTTTTATTGGAGGGTGGACAAAAAAAAATTTTTGGTGGACAAACGTGGACTAACGATGGATAAACAAACGTGATGAAAAAAAAATGGAAATTCGCATTTGGGGGTGCCAACTTCCACCCCAATTTTATTTTTTTGAATAACTTTTTTTTGAGAGGTGGACAAAAAAAAATTTTTGGTGGACAAACGTGGACTAACGATGGACAAACGAACCTGATGAAAAAAAACTGAAAAATCGAATTTGGGGGTGCCAACTTCACAGAGCCTGGTTTTATTGAACAGGAAATATGGGTGGTAAAATAAAGGATTATTTTGCCCCTCTTTTCTCTGTCATAATCTATCACAAGGCTCTTAAAATTTTTTAAAACGCTGTTTAATTAAAAGTTTTGCGTTTTTTGGTAGCTTATTAAAAATTCAATATAAAAAATATTTTAAGATTTTTTAATTGGTCAAAAATAATAAAATAATTATTATTTTGAATTTTCAATAAGCTACAAAAAAATCGCAAGACGTTTAATTGAAGAGTAATGGTATAACAGCGATTTAAAAAAAAAAAAGATTTGTGATAAATTACGAAAGAGAAAACCGGGGCAAAGTTTAACCACCCATATTTCTTATTCAAAAAATCAATATCAGCTATTTCACTTAGATATATTCAATAAGTAACTATATCCTAAATTACAGTGACACAGGTGGATAATTTATAGAGAAATTGGGAATAGTTTATCACAGACAAATTATGGAAATAGGAGTCTTAACAAAACAAAAAATTAAGCCGCAATTACGAGCCCACTGCACATACAGTTGAGTCTAACAAAGATGAGGAAGCAAATCATAGTTCACCTAAAAAAGGTAGAAGGAAAATGGAAAGTGCAAGATATGATGGTAGGTATATAAAAATAATAATTCCGAGTTTGATTTTTCTAATAACAACAAGGGAGGGATTGTAATATATGTAATAGTTCTGTTGTCTCGAACATGCAGCCACTGCGCATGCCGTTTGTGTTACAAGCCGATACTAAATTACCTTATAATTACCTAATTATAATCTAATATATTACACAAAGTGTACACCAATTTATAATTGCTTTTCGATGTTTTCGAGTCAGTGAATATAAATTATTTGATCCTTTTTTAAAGGTTGTGAACTATAATACCCATTTGCACAATACAAAAAAATCTTCACCCGCTGACGGACAGACAGACATGATTTTGTCATTTGACTACGGATCCGTAAAATTTTCCTCCTTGTGTCTATTTATCACGCCTAGTATATCAGGAGATGTAGGCAGAAATCAATTCTAACTTTATACTCTATCATCACGCTTTTTAACCCATGAAGGGTAGGCAGAGACAATATAATGCCATTTGCTACGATCCTGACTTTACCTGACATGGTATTTACAATGCCAGGTAAATATTAACAACTCACCATACAATATTTGTAAACCCAAAACGGAACCATATTTCTGAACAATTTCTCATAAAATAAAAAAAACCTAATAATTCTTTCAAAGGTAAAAATATAAATTTCCATAAATTATGCATAGTGACAAGGGACAGGGAGGATTAAAGTATTATTCTGGCCATTTTATGAAAGAAAAATCTACGAAAATTCTCGTTTTGCTCATACTTTTTTGTGGAATGACATCCTTCTGCCCGGTGTCAAATTTCGGAGACCCTTCTCATTCTGGACACATTGTCAAAGTCGTTTTGTGTAATTTCTACTGGAAACCTCCCCCATACTTAGCTAAGCAGGGAATAAATCAAAAACAGGTGCCCACGACACCTGTGCGAATGTCTCCGCTTGAATTTTACATTACTTAAAATTACAAAAAATATTGCGAATTTGTTTTGAGACAGATTTCATTTTTGAGGAAAACAAAGAAGCACTTTTCTTTATAATTGTGGGTTTAGACAATGTACAACTAAGCGAATAGAATAGAATGTAGAATAGATGACTTTAAATGTATGGGTTCAACTGAAATACAACCACGTGACCTGACTAAACTGTCCTTCACTCTGACGATACCAAGGAGTTTATATACTTATTGTATACAAACTCCTTGAAGTATATAAACTCCTTGTAGAATACGAAGTGTAATAGGGATGTTGACAGTGAAATAAAATAAATACACAATAATATTTTTATATAGTCTATAATGTATATAATCACTGAAAATAATGTTTATTTTAATAAATATTTCTTTTTTAATATTTAAATGAAAAATATTTAATTCATACTTCCGGACACATGACCGCAAATAAATGTCAAATAAATAACCACATCTAGTAACTATATTATAATAACCATCTGTCATAAGTTATTTTCTTGTTATTGTAAGTATCTAATCTGTGACCATAATTTTGTTGGTTTTCTACACAGAACTAGTTTTCTAGATGTGACGTCATCATAGTTTTCGCTGGGATTAAAATTACAACCATGATTTTTAATTGAAAATACAAATATAAATGTTTCTAATATTTTTTTTAGGTATAATAAATCTTACAGCTATAATTATATGTAAATGACTTTAAAAAAATTGTCAACATCCCTACTATGTCATGTTGTCTAAAGTTAGCGTCTGCCCAATTGGATTGGAAGCTACATTATCCCTGTAGGCTATATTTTATTTTGTTCGAAAATATCCACGGTCAAAGCCAGGGGCGGAAAGCTTGTAAATTATATAAGAAAGATATATTTAACATTATGGTAAATAGAAGGCCTAACTGATCGAATTTCACACAGCCTTTAAACCTACAGAGCTTTTATCAAACCATCCCATCTGGGTCTGTTGAGATATTTATATTTAATGGAACCCTAAATCAAGGTTTATGTTGCGAGTCGATCCGTAATAAATAAAATATTTAAATATTTAAATATATAAGTTATAAGACATCAATTGAACACTGCAGTTAGTTATGCCAAAAAGTTCCAATTTCAATTCGGGCAAAAATGAGTTAAGTATGTATATACCAAACGACATCTAATGATGTATTCTATCTATTGCCAAAAATATCCAAGCAACTTCGTATGGAAGTAGTGGGTCAAAAACACATTAAGCTACTATACCATACTGCATTTAACAGCCAAAAAATATAAACTGCAGAGAAGTTTCATGTCACTTGGTAATTAAAACTGGCAAGCTTTAATTTAAAATCATTTTGCTAATAATTGCCTTTTAAAAAAAAGTGTACCGACTTAAAAAAAAATGCACTGAAAAGTGTGCTTTCCGCAAGCAAATGCACAAGTCTGCACTATAAAAAACAAATCGCTTCAAGTGTGCCTATAAAAGTTGAAGAGTTCTCGATTTCTTTAGGATCCAATCATCAGATCGTGACCTGATGACAATGGGACCACCTCGAAAGTATACCCTTTCAAACAAAAAAAAGATCGGTCCAGGCGTTTTCACGTAATCGGGGAACATACATAAAAAAACATAAAAGATTCCGACGAATTGAGAACCTCCTCTTTTTTTTGAAGTTCGGTTAAAAACATCCAAGATCTCAAGAGCGAATTTTCAGGAAAGATTTAAACTGCAAACTATTTGAAAATATAAAAAAAAACATGTTCTGATATAACTTTTACTTTCATCAATATGTCAAAAAATAATAGTATATTTATTCAATCAGATCAGTTTTTACTTTATCTTAATATTATCTGCTAATTTTTGTATAAATCGCTTTATGTCTCGACAACATATCTATGTGGATTGGGTCTTTTTGGCATAACTGTGTTCTATTGTAGTTTTTATTTTAAGTGAGTAAGTGCCAGAGAATATAAAAATTCCGTCAATAAACTTTTAGGTAGTTACAACATTTTTAATACCTACATTTAATTTTTTTCTCAATATACACGAATCATAGCAATGAATCAATGACAGTTGTCAACAATTGAATTTTATTCCACTTGTTATGTAATCAAAATACATCTAGTAAATTCTGATATATAATTAATGCATACATGTCGTTTCAAGGTTTCGCAAGGGAAGTTGCTACATTAAAAAACACATCAATTAAAAAAATATAAAATGTATAATATCTACATACTTGTTTTTCAATTATCCTAATTTTCTTCTCGTTTGGTTGTTCGGTTCAACAATTGTAAGTATTCCTTGTTGTCTCGTATCATTTTTCGTAAGCGTATTAGACTTGAATCTAAGTAGAAAATATCATATTTTAGTGTAAAACCATCTAACATTAGATATAAATGCGATAGTAACTCTGGCTAAACCATTGAACCGATTACTGAATTTCTGAAAACTAATAAACTTATTGTCATTATGTCTGTTAAATAATGTCGCGCAATCATTATATCCCTAAAAAAATAAGCCTTCAAAGTCGGGACGTACCTATTTCATCGATATATTGAGAAAATTTGAGTTATAAAGTCAGTTTCCTGAAAAGCTAGTCAACCAATTTTAATGAAAAAAAATGAGACCAATGCAGAAGAATCATCTGCTGATAACAAAAGAAATCATCACAATCGGTTCACAACTGGCGGAGCAATTGGTGTTCATACAAACATTTAAAAAATACGGTTCGAATTTAGAACCTTCTCCTTTTCTTTCAAAGATTAAACAATTGTTCTTTTATAAATTCATCCTGAACCGCTTGAGCCAAAGAAATACGGGAATAATTCCTAATAAATTCCAAGAATTTCAAATATTGACTAGATTATTCACGCCACACTCTACAGATTCATAACGGGTTTTGTTACTTACATGTCCTCATTCTCTTGATTTATTATCCATAACTTGGTGATAGATGTTGATACGTTAGTTACAGGTGGTAACGTGAAATTATCTTCGTCTGTTTCGTTCTTGAACCAATACTGCTTTGTTGTTTCTTCTCTGAAATTTAAAATATGGCACAATTATCACTTGCTGTCAACATAGTTGTTAATAAGTGTTCAGAATACAGATCGATCTTAAATATCATGCAATATCCAACTAATCGGAAATTTCTACAGCAAGTTCTAAATAATTGATTTGAATAATCTACTAAGTTAATTTAGTCGTATTTTTTACGCAAAAACCACTAAACTGATTTTGTGACACTATTAGACAGGGAAGGCTTACGAGTATAAAAAGTGAATCAAGCCGGGAGAAAAGTTAGCCCCAATGAGTTTTCATGGCGTATGCTCTCTAATCCGTCAGAGATATAACAAAATGATGTAGTAAAGAGTTGTGTAGAATAAAATTATCTACAAAAAGTCTTTTGTAGCATATATCTATCTCTAATAGATAAGTAGCTATAAGCGTATTTATGTTAGTATTCAAATTGTTGTAAATTGTACCCGTACGAAGCTGTTGTAACTTCATAAAGTGGATAATAAAATAATTATACAAACCGTTGCTTAACATTAGAGGAATTCGTTTTATTTTGGGTTTCTCCGCTTTTGAATAATACGTAGAATAAGCTCCCTGAAAAAATAAACTCAATATTACAAATTAGTTTAAAATATTAAAAATATCATTAAGTTGAAACAACATTAAAAACACGCATTGGGCCAATAGCCCCAATTATGATGACTATTGCATTTTTTGTTATAAATAAATGGTTTCTAGGGGTATAGTGTAGAGTAATGTAGATAACACTTTTCTGTTTATGAGTAATTTAACTATTCCCGTATCGTACATTCTATATTATATTTAAAAAGTGTAAGTTCTGATTTCAAAAATTGTTCTCTGAAAAGCAAGATATAATTAAATATTTCATCGTTGAATTTGAAGTCGATTGGTGCCAAATTGAGCTACAAAATTAAAAGATTCTAAGGAAGATTTGTTCAATGTTATCTATGTTTGTTATTAATTTGTTTAGATTAGTGAAATTTAGAGCTAGGTAGCTTCTAATTTGGCACCAACAGTCTTCAAATTCAAGGGCGAAATGTTTAATTATTCCTTCCTTTTCTTGAAGTCGGTATACTTTTTTAAACATTTTATTTATTCTTCCCTTTTAAGAGATTTTGCTGATAATAAATTATGACTCTTTAACAATTTTGACTACTAATAAAATATATTTAATGCTCTGAAGACCCTTTAAGGTGCCCACCTATTCGTCCAATCACCGGCGCGCCGCCGTACGGTCCACCGAAATTGACTACAGATTCGTCCAATTCCTATAACAAATGGCTCGCCTGGATCTTATTGCGGCCGGAATGGGAAATTTTCGGTGCGATGCCGGATCAATGTGTGGCCTACTTAAGTTTCAAAAGAAGAAGGACATAACATCAATTTTGAATTGGGCCCTTTTTATTCCCGCGATTAAAGACATATAGGGACAAATTAAGCACAAATATTGAATAAAAAGATGTCAAAACAGATTTGTATAACAACTCTAAAACTGTAACATTGCAAAATTGTCACTTAGTATTTAAATAAAATACAAAAACCTCCTCCTGTAAAGTTGGTGTTTTTAAGTTACGCGTTTATTCGAAGGATACGATGTAATAGAACCTCTTTCCAGAAAACATCAAAAGCAGTTAAAAATATGTGTGCAACTGCAAATAATTATTTTCTATTATGCGTATAAATATTCTAAACATATACGATAATGTAATAAAGCGATTATATTGTAAAATTCGAAAACTGGGTGTTTTCATGTGCGTTTCATGAACAAGTTGATGGTGAAAATGTATTGGTTATTTTTAAATAATTTAAATTATCTTCTTGGTACATATTTTTGTCAACTTTAAAGATTTTACAACAAAGATCTATTAAATAAACTCATCCATACGTATGAAGGAAAGTATTTTGGCACATATTCTTGCATCGATTGTTTTCCTAATGAACTCGTTCTTAATAAAATTGGTATAACATTTCTTGAATGAATCTTCATTTGCTCAATCTCAGTGTTTAACTCCGGATTATTACGTCTTATTTCAATAATATTAAATTCTGTTCCAGTAGACACAACTGGTACAAAGGTAGTTGTTGCTGTGGTTTCTAAAAAAATATTCAATTGCAAAATTATAGTGCGTCTAAAATCTATACAAATAAATAAAATTGAACTGTTTATCTGTGATTTTAAAATTAATTTACCTGCTTTTACAAGTTACAGAGTAAACTAGATGTCTGTTTAGAAATAGGCACATAGAATTAATCTTCAGTATATACTACTAGTGTATACTAATAGTAAAATATTTTTTTACAGAAATTGAATTAAAATTATGAATTTCGTTTTAATACATACTAATTTTAGCTCCGAAACGTTTGTACTTTACAGGTTTACTTGCTGCATTATTTACATTGTACCAGAAGTTAGTTATTGTACCCTGAAATAAACATTACCTTGTCTAAAATGAACACAAATTGTCAAGTTCAGTATGTAATGTAAATAACGAACTATAATTATTTTTTATAGGACGTTTCAGAGTTAAGTTCAAGGTTTCGATAGAAATGTTTTTTATAATTTTCCCCTATTTAGAACGCAATTCACTTTAAATATTGGACGAACACACACACCATTAATATCACACGTGTAAAAAATAAGCGATCAACTGAAAATTTCAACACAAATTTTACGACCTAGCCTAGTGGTTGGTGACCTAACTTTCATGGGCAGAAGGTTTCGGGGTTTAAACTCCGTTTCACGCAAAATATTTATATCAAAAAATGCAAATATGTTTTTTTCGACTTCATACCATAGAATAGTATTTTGGGCCAACTTAAAAACATTAAGTACCTACCTATGCGAAATTCCGGTAAAATTGCTAAATTTTTAATTCCTGTTTTATATTTTAATAATAATTTTTCGAAATTCAAGACTTCTATCTATACTGAAAATATATATTACTGATCGGTAAGCGATTTTTTTACATTTTGTATGCAACTTTCTTCTAAACTAAAAATAAATCTCGTATTAAAATACTCAGGAAAATAAATACATTAAAGAAAAGCATATATTACGCCATGATTGATCATTGACAATATTCTGGAAGTCTTCTAAAGTGTTCCATCGTGGTCTGAAGAAAACTGGAAGAGTCAATCGTTGTCGATAAGATGCAGTAGTAGTTAATATCAGACGAGGTTTGGGGGTTGTCTTGGCTTCTGTGCTTCTACGTGTCGTGATTACTCTTATAGTTGATGTTGTTATTGCACTTAAAGGACTTGGTGTTCTTCGCTCTAAAAATAAGAATAAACCAATTGTTTAATTATTTGCAGATTGAAAGTTAGGTAATAGTTATTATTTTGTTGTTACGAAAACAGAATGATTTCTCAAAAAAAATAATTTGTCATACGACCTTATTATTTTTGTGTCTAAATGTAAAACAATATATTAGGTACTATCGGACTTTCGGCGAATTGTGTCAACGGGATCGGTGATATTAAAATTTTAGCGGCGGGTTTCTAGTTCTATGCAAAAATACTTACTGCTTCCCGTACCAAGTCGCTTCAGTTTTACAGGTTTTCGTATTTCTGTTGTCATTCTTGTCCAGAAACCGGTGAAGCCCCCCTTAAAACCAAATATTATTATATTGACCAAATTGGCCAAAAATAGCCTCTTAATAATGTAATGGGCTAAATAAAAAAATATATATTGGTGAATGTATTAACTACATAATAGAAAAGAAACTTGATAAAGTAAAGGCTTATTGTTATTATTATAAAAGGAAACTTGTGAAAAATTATATGTGACATCTTAGCTCTCGCTATGTGGTTTTTGTCCCTAGTAATTTCGTGAAATGAGACGAAAATGTGTAAAAAACTGAACTGCAAATCCGGACTATATGAACGTATCGCGGGACACGTGTATGTAACGAAGTCCCTTTCGTATTCGAGGTTTGGCATAATTAATTATATTACAATAACACACTGGCTAAAATTCGTTCCAAAACTTCGTTCCAATAATTGGAAATATTTACTTACTAAGTCGTAAAATCAGTAGGAGAATTTCATTATATCTATATAAAAATAGGTATACATGTGTGTCACACGCACACACGCATAATTAGCTCACCCATAAATCGCTTGGCGGCGCTAGCGTGCATGTGGTTTCATTTTGACAGGGGAGTTGGCTCTTTTTTCCCCCTATATTATTATACTCTTCTTTCTCTAACGGTTTTTCGTAACGCGTTTCATTTTTTCTCGCTAGGTCCCCGCGCCTAACCGCGATAAGGAACTTCGTTCCAAAAATTCGATACCTATATGATTTTTGAGATCCATTAAATCTACCATCTCTAGCATAGAACAACATAATTATGATATACAGTCACTCTAAAATAAATTCTAATATTTAATTTTGACGTGACACGTCTTTCAGTTCGGTAAGTAGAGGGTTACTTGCTAAAACCGCATGAAACGAAAACACGTCGCCTCGGTGATGTACCGCGTGCCATACGTGATTCATTTATATTAAGTAGGGGTAGAGGGAGAATGGAATAAGGTCTATCCGACCCCCAATGTCATCCTCACCTGCACGACAACAAACGAGGCTCTGGCGACCGAGCAATGGCGGTATAGCCATACATCTTGCTAGGCAACAGGCTGGAATAGGTTACAGCGAGCGTGAAGACCTAAATAGTCTCAAAATGTCTGGTGCAGAAGGCAAGAGGAAGCTATTCACGCACTATTCTTCCCAAGAAAGTTAACCATGGCGAATCAATACAAGGTGCGTCGCGCTGTGGACAGCCGTGATTGACCACGACTGCTCTGTCAATAGCAGAGCAAAGTAGCCATTACTCACGACCTCTTAATCATGCGATTAGATGGCGCATAGCGCACGCGCTCGCCAAGACGTGATGGGGAATCCAGTTTAATCCTGTCCGTGCTGTGATGGTTGCGATTAGTCAACGACAAGACATACCTATCGCGGTCGGCGGGATTATTTTAAATACTGATTAATCGGCTATAAAGGCTTGACTAAATACTTGACATTGGCAAATCACGGATGAACATTGGTGGAGCCATAATAAAAGAAGTACTCGTTAGGTATAGCCTCAAAAAATCATTGGCTAAATGAGGAAGACTTTGTCTTCCACTGGGTACCCTGGGGCCGACAACTGTTCCCGGGGCAACCCGTGAAGAAGAAGAAGCTTACAAAGCTTTCGTTTGCTTATATATCCTGAGGCCACACGATGCATTGCGGTGCGTTGCGGCGCCACAGCTCAATGATGTCGTCGCATTGGGTTCCACACCGGTGCGGCAACTATCCAATTTCCATATAAAACAACACTGCGGTGCGCTGCCACTCCGACGTCGTACCGTATCTCTTTTCCCCGCTCCGTCTGGTCTAAAGTCCGGTGCGGGTGCGGCGCCGCAACGCACCGGCAACTGTCGTGTGGCCTCGCTCAAATGGTATACAATATTTACACCTCATTTTACCCCCTTAGGGGTTGATTCTCGAAAAGTCCTTTCTTAGAGCACTTCCTAAGGAATATAATATGTACCTTCCAATTTTCATATTTATACCTTCAATAGTTTAGGCTGTGCGTTGATTGTTAGTCAGTTAGCGATACGACAGTTTTATATAGTTTAACACTAGTGCGCACGTGCGGGCTACATATGTAGCCCAGATGGTAATATTGTGGTATATTTTTTTATTTGGAGTCTTAGTGAGTTACGGTTTTCTGTATTCCTAGAATACTTATCCCCGCACCTACTAGTAGCGTGCTTACTACTGCTTACCCCCGCGGTGCTCATACAACAGTGCAGCAAATGTATGAGGCGCATATTTAGCGATCATCAGAGAGTTGTGTGTCCAGAATGTATGCCAATAGAATGATTTACTTGCCTAATTAGATGATTATAAGTTAATATCTAACATTAAAACCAATTTAATGTTAGATATTACTTTTCTAATAGAAAATAAGATTCTGATCACAAGCCTTCCAAACGATGTTAATTTATAAATCTAAGAATATGTTTTTGTTTCAAATTATAATGTATAATCTATATTTAGTTTATTTTATAGCCCTTATTGGTAAAAATAAAGATGATTAGTAATTATATACTTACAGTATTTTATTAATTGTTCAATATATTTAAGAAAAAAAATCAGTCCCAGAATGGGCTACACCCGCTACACCGGTTACTTAATAGCAGTAGCCCATGCGTGCGCTCAAAGAGTATTTTCAAGCGCGTGCGCTCCAGTGTTAAGTTATAGTGGTTAATGTATTTAACTTCAATTTTATTGAAAATTTCAGTCACGCATAAGACGTTTCATGGAAATTACTGCGTTGGCGTCTCTGTCACCAACCCACCCCCATTTTTTTACATGTTATTCTATGGCCTACATCAAAATAATGTAGCAAGTATTTACTATATATCTATCTATAATCACGCTTTTTATCCCAAGGGGGGTAGGCAGAGATAATCGAATGCCATTTGTTACGATCCTCACATACCTCGTTCGCTTCTTTTATATTCATCATACCTTTTATACATGCTCGGCGATTATGTGTATTTTAATATTTCCATCGATCAATACATTTTTTATATGTTCAATAAAAGTAGGTACTCCTAGGTCGTCATGTGCCAGCATTTTCTTTCACTTCAGCCATATATAAACCTTTTTAGTCAATCTTTCATCCTTCATCCTTCATACTTTCAACGTGTCCAAACCAACGTAAACTTCTTTTCTTCACATTCTACGTAAAGAGCGCATTTTCACTGCACATACGTACTTTCATGCTTCTTATTCCATAACCATTAACCAAGTTTTGCTTCCATAAGCAAGTGATGGAACTAAAACTTAAGTACTTTTTAATAAAATTATTGTTCGTTTTTTTCGCCTGTATTTCTCATAACTTTCGCTTTTACATTTTATATACAGGTAAAATAAATACACTTTTCGTTATCCCAAGTATAATAAATTATTTGTGTATTAAAGGCAATAATTCCTATCGAAACCTTTGAGCTTATCTCGAATTACAAATTAATCTAATACGGGTTGATATGGGTTCGCCATTGTTAATTAACGAGGGACTTTGGACGCACATAGATAAAAACCTACCTCGAAAATTATACTAAGTTGGGCAGTAAAATTTTGAAATATGTCAAAAATTTAAAAAAAATATAGAAATCGGTATGAAAAGTAAAAACTAAGGTATGTCTTTTATATTTTTATTTCAACGATAAAGATATTTTAAGAAACTAATTTGAATATTTTTGTTTTCTTTCCAGTATTTTAATTTATAATAAATTTTCAAAACTAACTACAGACTATAAAATGACGTCATAATTTAGGTCAACTCATATTTATCACAAACGATTACCACGGGATATCAACTTTACTGTACCAAACTGATGACGTCATTATGTCGTTAGTCGGTAAAACTTTGAAATTTCTTTAAAAAAAAATACTGGATAGGAAATAAAAACATTATAAAGAAAATATAAAAAACTTACCCTGGCTTTTAGTTTATTTACCAAATTCCGACCCATCTGTGAATAAAAACATCAGTCATCGATCTCCTGGGAGTTCAGGTGGAATAATGATTATGCATGGATCCATTATGGGGTAGTAAACGATCAGGCGATTTGACAAGTGTTTTTTTTTAGTAAAACTATTAAAGAAATCCCTAGCAAGATAATTTAAACGCGTGTGGTTGCAAGGCATTATATATAAATAAAAAATTACTTACAGCCATTTTATGCGGGAAGTCCGACATAAACTCCCT
Source organism: Nemapogon koenigi (assembly GCA_963924495.1). Taxonomy (NCBI): domain Eukaryota; kingdom Metazoa; phylum Arthropoda; class Insecta; order Lepidoptera; family Tineidae; genus Nemapogon; species Nemapogon koenigi. The sequence continues at coordinate 1,482,153 of OZ004643.1, forward strand.
AAAAGTCAGTACACCGTCGACATTTTCGAAATTATTAACTAGAATTACTAAAATGAATGCAACTACTTTCATCATGTCTCAACAAAGAATGACAAGAATATTCTCGGATCAGAATTTTCATTATCAAATTGTTTAAATAATTATATATGTCACATAGTTATAATTCAAAATTGTTGAAAGAAAATATTTTTAAACTGTTTGCTCATATTATCATAATAATATCTATTCATTGTATGGAAATGGAAATAGGTTTGTTTGGAAAATTTACATTTTACGTGTAGGCTCGGTATCGACCGTTTATTAAATATTTTGAATTAAACGATTTTCCATCCCAGCTTCGTCCGTGGAGCCTATATTATTATTAACATATTATGGTTTTGAGTACATACAAAAATCCCATAGATGAATGCACTTTCAGTTTTTCCAGAATTTTCCAATTTTCCGAGCAACTTTTCCAACTTATCTTTCCCTTTTCCTTCTGATTCGGACTATTACGAACATTAAAAAAATAACAAAATTGGTCCAGTTTTTTTTATTTATATAGATCTTAGGAATATGCAACACCGTAGAACCCGGGTGCTCCAGAGAGTAGGTTGAGACAGGTGCCCCCACTGCTAGACATAGGACTCTCGCCCCTGGCTTGCCTTAATTGGCTGTCCAGGGTGGAGTCGTTATAGTATAATATTATGTCTTAAGGCGTAATAACGGGGAAGCTATATGTGAAACCGGTGTCACACCTCTCGACACCCCCAGCCGCTAACACCAGTGTTGCCTGTCTTACTACCGGCAGAAATGCTTAAAAATGGTGGTTGTGTATCCCATCTAGTAAACGGCTAGTCACCACCTGCCAATTTTACGTTTTATGAGTCCATTTAACACCCCAAAACAATCGCCCAATTTTAATTTAATTTTATCTCAGTCTATGCACCTGACTGTGAGCATATTGTATTTGATGCATTCAGAGATAGGTCCCGACGGGTGCTAGTCACAACACTCTACAGGGCCTCTACGTGTTGGACCTATGTCCCCATGCAAGCCTTACAAAGGACCCGTGCCCGTAAATTTAGAGTTACATAATAATAATAATCGTTAGTCGAGCATACCACCGTCCCGGAGAGTCAATCAGGCATGTTACTTACAAGGCGAGTACTTGCACAGGCCCAACCAAGTAGCCAGGATTATGCCCAACCAAGTAGCCAGGATTATATACCAACAACTTGCTTTGCGATACAACCTTGTGGTCACGGAAGTACCGTATTACATGTATGTGCCTGAACCAGTTCTTGAAAACTGTCATACTACTACTGAGATCTATCTATCATGACAGACAGAACTATTGTTGCCAATAAGCCTGATATTGTGTTAGTAGATGGATCAGCGTGTCTTACATTGATAATCGATGTCTCTATCCCACATGACGACAATCATGTGAAATCTGAGAAAGATAAACAATCAAAATATCTTGACTTAGCTCACGAGATTGTCGACCTGTGGGATGTGAAGTCGGCGATCATTGTACCGATAGGCGTGACAGTCAATTGTCTGTTTGCCAAGAGTTTTGACCGTCACCTTAGGAGCCTTGAGATTGGTGGTTGGGTCAAGGGCCAGATCCGAAGGCAGTACTCCTCAGCACGGCATGTAGTGGGAGGAGGGTTAATCTCTCTGCAGCCATAACCTTGGCTTATTACCACATAAATCCTTTTTTTATATTTTTATGTTCTTTTTATATATATGTAAAAATATAAATTAAAGAAATTAAATGAAGAGTATAATAATAATAAAATATTTATCAGTGGTTAAGTGGGTAAAACGTCGGCTCCCAACTGAGAAGTCGCGGGTTCGATCCCCACATCCAACCATATTATACCAATGGGTTTTTATAATAAATATTAGGTATATGTACATTATCCGACAAACCGTACAAAGAGGCTTTTCCATCTACATACCTCAACAGAGCTGGCCACTCGTTAGGTATAGCCTCATAAAATCTTCGGCTAAGTGAGGAAGACTTCGTCTTCCGCTGGGTATCCTCGGGCCGGCAACGGTTCCCGGAGCTGTATGGGTGACCAGAGAAGATAAAAATAATACAAGTGCCTGAACTAGGTTGCTCCTGTGTTTCAGGCAATAATATAGTAATGAGATAACTTTGAAGATGTGTGTGTGTGTGTGTGTGTGTGTGTGTCTCTGTCCTTCTTGTTACAATATTGCTGAACCGATTTCAGTGCGGTTTGTATATTTCACAAGTTAAAATTAAAATCGGGTGTGCCGTTTTGAGGATCTTCAGGTGTGACCTTGCCACCGCCTGATTGTTAAGCATAGATGGCTGGTCCATGAATGCGCGCGACTGGAAGATCATAATACAGTCCGCCAGTCGCGCCCACTATCCCAATATTTGTATTTGTAGTTATAGTTATTTGAAATGGTTCTGAGAGCTTTTAAGGGTTGCCGGCCCGTAGAGATGCTTTTTCACGCTTCGCTTGAACACAATTTGAATATCTACATACATACGCTTATAACCACTAATCTATTAGAGATAGGTATATGCTACCGCAGATTTTTTTGTAGATTATTTAATTTTTCATAATTCTTTCCTTTTAATTTTGTTATATGTCTGACGGATTAGACAGCATACGCCATGAAAACTCGCTGGGGCTAACTATTTCCTCTACTTGATACACTAATACTGTTCTTATAATATTCGTAAACCATTCCGATGAATCAACATAATCGGTTCAGTATCTTTAGCGTAAAAAACTGACTCCATTTCTATAGAAAAAGTAGAAAAAATGTCCACAAGCTGCTATTTATTTTTTCAGTTGAATCATGTAGAGTGCTTTGACGATGATTTTCAGTTTTTCAGGAGGGCGCTAAGGGTAATGAATGATATAAGGATACCTTTTAAAGAGGGTTGTATACAACCCCTTCTGAATGAGGTGGGATTTAGCCATTTCTTTACCATTTAACGGCTTTTTGAAAGCGCTTTCAATTTATCCATTAGTTTACAATAGTCATTAAATTGTATTTTTCAAAGTGAAATTGAAACCGTGTGTGATTCGATATCTGAATCGGCTAGTAAAGGTAAAGGTTATTTATTTTAAGAAACTTGGCTATCTAAAATAATAATGGTGAAATCAATGTCAAGTTATATTATAACACTATATTTGTGCCAAACGAGACATCTGTCGATCCCGGATCCCGGCCATGTACCAATGGGTTTTTTTTAATTAAAAACTTATGTACCTATACATAATTTGACAAACCACACTTAGAGGCTTTTTCATCTAAATATCTCAACAGAACTGGCCATTAGTTAGGTATAGCCATATACCATCGGCTAAACGAGAGAGACTTTCGCTTCCGCTGCGGATACCCTGGAACTGTAACACGGTTTCCGGAGCTGTAAGGAAACCCGTGAAGAAAGAAAAAAACAAACAGACAATTTCGGCTTTACAATAATAATAAGGATATGACTAAGTATATACTAAAACTCCTAAAAATTTAATAAACAAGTCCACAGAAATACATCGTTTCTTGAAGTGTACAATCAGCGTCATAAATAATATATTTTTTCGTTATAATATAATCCTCAATTGCAAAATTGCGCACAGAGTATAGCGTTTCGGTTCAGATGATGAATATCCAGTATATAACCGACATTTACATAACCTGAGTATTACAAGTTTAAAGCCACTATTAAACAAAAAATAATTTTTAATTAACATGTACCTACATTATGTATGTATGTATAGATATAATATTGTATTTTCTTTATTCAGAAGATACCGTACAGGAAATGTATTAATTGATTGTATTTTTTTAATTGACTATTTCGCGTCTACCATTATAATTGTGTTCTATAAATAAAAAATAAACTTATAAAACTAAATGGCGGGAACAATTTTTTTCAGCATTTGGTCTTTTTAACTATTTGGTGGTAGGAATTGTATTGATGGTTTACTTTGTCTTAATTGTTTTTCTTACATATAACCTATAACACTTTTCTAGCTGGTATAGGTGAAAAGTTGTATCTTTCACACGAGAGCAAATTTTTTTAATATATTTATAAAGGTAAATAAAATCCACGACTCCAAAAAAAATATTAAAACTTTTTGATACAAACAAAATCTATAAGCTATACATTTACACGCTATTTACAAATCCAATATGCTTTGAAAATACAATTATATATTGTCGTTATTTGGTTCAAAACTAACAAAAATAGGGTTCCTTCCGACTATTTTCCTACAGAACCCTGAAGCGCTTTTCACGCTAACTGTACTATGTTGTGAAATTAGACGAAGCCAGAGGAAAACCGATGGTGGCGTTTGTACGAATGAATATCAGAACTTGCTCGGACACGTAACAAGAGAACGCTTTTAAATTGTTGAATATTTTATCGTCTATGTTTGTGTTGGAATTGCACTCCACTTTATATAGTATATAAGTGGTAACTCAATAACAGAGTTTATTAATACACTTGTAGTCTGCAGGCAGCAGGTATGTCGATAGCCTAATTAGTAGAGCGTTGTTTTGCAACCGGAGTTAAAGTTAAAGAAGTGACACGTCTAGGTAGTGCAGCAACAGGCTTGCCACCTGTTCTGTTTATTATGGACAACTGTCAAAAAGTGGACACTGTTACTAGTGTCTCTGGCCACACTTCAAGGTATAAAAGTCGTTGCTCTGTTTTCAAATTTCAAATTCGTGCGTTGGTGGCCGAGTGGTTAAGACGTCTGGGATTAACTAGGCGGACCCCGGGTTCGATCCTGGATCCCGAAAACAATTAAAAACGTGAAATTTTCGTTTTATTTTTTTTTCTCAAAAACGGTTTGAGATATTGAGCTATTTTTTGCGGCACAGCACGTCACAAACGCAGCACAATGTAGCACAATTAACGAAAATATACATTTCGAAAAGTGTGGGGCTAAATTCGACCTTTATCTGTAAAAAAATCATAGTGATTGGATCCCTTTCAAGTTACGCAATTAGGCTGCAGGTCATGTACCAATGGGTTTATGTACATAATCCGACAAACCACACTTAGAGGCTTTTCCATATATCTCAACAGAACTAGCCAATCGTTAGGTATAGCCTCACAAATACCATCGGCTAAACGAGGGAAACTTGGTCTTCCACTGGGTACATTGGAACCACCGTAACACGGTTTCCGGAGCTGTAAAAGGCAACCCTTGAAGAAAGAAAAAAAACAAATTTATTTATTTAAAAAATGTACCTACAAAGGTAAAATTACTTACCTATAACCTACCCTCAATATATTATTTAAAGTGGTTCTCACACTGTCACGTGAGAACCTGCGGCAATTGCATACACAGTGAGAGTTAGGTACCTAATACTCAAAACAAATTACAATTGTAACTCTCAAAAGATCACACACAAAAAATACAAAATAATATCATGACCGCGGTTTCACCCGCGTGGAAATAGATCCAAATAGAAATAACCCCGTGGCTGTAATTTGCCCCTCCCCCGCCCGCTTTCACGGATAAAAAGTAGTATATGTTATTTTCTGACCCTTTTTTTTTTTTTTTTTTTTCTTCACGGGTTGCTTTACAGCTCCCGAAACCTTCCAGTTCCAGGGTACCCAGCGGAAGACCTAGTGTCTCCCTCGTTTAGCCGATGGTATTTGTGAGGCTATATCTAACGAGTGGCTAGTTCTGTTGAGATATATTTAGATGGAAAAAGCCTCTAAGTGTGGTTTGTCGGATTATGTACATAAGTTTTTAATTAAAAAACCCATTGGTACATGGCCGGGATCCGGGATCGAACTCGGGGTCTGTCTAGTAAATACTAGACGTCTTACCCACTCGGCCACCGACGCACACCACGACCCTAAACTACCACTATGCAAAAAATCATGTCGATCCCGTGAAAACCAAAAACAAATATATGCCACGGGAACTATAATTTTTTCCGGGATAAAAAGTGGCCTATGTGTTATTCTAGAGTCTAGATCCGTTTAGCCGTTCTATTCTCTAAATATTATATTTATAAGTTTGTATGGATGAACGGATCTGGATGAAATTTGGCACAGAGATAGATTATACTCTGGAATAATTATTTCTTTTTGGCTTTTCCACGCGGGTGAAACCGCGGACAGAAAACCAAAAAATGTAAAATTTTGAATAGGGTACCTACACCTACTTTTTCCATATCATTAAAACTAATTGAACACACAAAGAGAGAAAACAAAACATTTTATTGCAAAGTGGAAGCTAAATTTCAAGTAAAACTCGCAACTCATTGTTGGCCTGTTTGGAAAAATAACGACTAAGTGCGTTTTGGATATGAAAACAAAGGGTTCTGTATATTTTTTGGAAAACCCGTATTCAAGAACAACCATGCACGCCTATGAAGTTCTATAATTATTGACAGGTAACCAATTTATTAATAGACAAAAAATGCAATACTTCATGGACGCTGTTTTTTCTTTACAATAGTGAAGCGACGTGATATTTATCGATATCGATATTTATGATCTTGTATATGACCTGCCTGATTGATGTTGCCAAATAATAAATACATTTACAGTAGTGATTTACATAAATGGTTTTATTTTAGAAAATTTAGAAAATGTTGAACAAAAATTAAATGTAACGCATTAGGAGATCAATTAGCATTGTACTCGAGCTGTCAAAAGTCAAATAAATTAAGCTGTCAAAAGTAAATAAATGCCCACAGTGATCAAATACTTACACTATTCCAATTGTCTAATCCAGTGTTTCCCAATTAGTAGTACGCTTACCCCCAGGGGTACTCTAGCTGTCTTGAGGGGGTACGCGCGGCAATCTCATGATTCTCAGGTAATTTACTGTCAGTAAGAAATACATTAACGCAATCAACAATCGCCGCGATATATTTTGAGTCAATCAATTTGATTTAGATTTTTTATTAAATGACGAAAAACTAATTAATTTTATTAACTATCACCTTGACTACAAAGGGGTACTCAGAAAAATATAATTGGAAACCACTGATCTAATTCAATGTCATGTATTGTAGCTACTGTGAGAAATCTGACATTTTGCTAGGAGAATTAGTATCAGTGTTGTTCTTGAATACGGTTGTAAGAGATCTATTGATCTCAAAAAATCCTCACTCCTTAATTTCCCCCGAGCAATGGCGGTATAACCATACACCCAGCTAGGCAACTGGCTGGTTACAGCGAACCTGAAGACCTAAATAGTCTCAAAATGTCTGGTGTAGAAGGCAAGGGGGAACCACTGCACTATTCTTCCCAAGAAAGTTAACCATGGCGAGTCAATACAAGGTGCGTTGCGCTGTGGACCGCCATGATTGACCACGACTGCTCTATTAAGCACCACGACTAAGAAGAAAAGGTAGAAACCAAAGATATCCACTAGCCACGGTCCTGGCACATCTCTTTCGTTTCTTTCAAATTCTTACATGCTCTTCTACTTCGGATGCTTTTTATTTCCCCTTTTTTTAAATGTCACTAATTTGGTCAGTGAATTTATTACTGGAGCGCCGTCGATCAACTCTTCCAGTCACATCTGTTCTATCTCCACTATAAATCTTACTGTCATGATTGCCAATCCATAGATACTCAATGATTCACTTCCATATAAACTGAAAATGGATTGCATTATGAACATCTCAAAAATATATTTTTGCGATGTGTATCTTGGGTCTGCCGAAATTTAGATAAAGGCGTGGTGTGAATGATGAAGTTGTGTCTAAAATTAATCTGGAGAATGTAATAAAAATAATCAAACAGTATAAATAGACGTAATGTATGAAATTTTGTATGGATGTGTATGAAACAAGAGAAGTATGACAGGTTCTAGAGAAGGGGCCCTTTCCCCTCCACTTACCCCTCTTGGAAAAAGGCAAAGTTCTGTTTACATTTTCAAAATACTGAATCCTGAAAACATCAGCGTATACAAAGTTTCTATAGTGTTGCGAACAAAGCGAGTTCAATGACTCGACGATTTGCAAAAGGTCTAATAGTCGATAGGGAAACGAAGAATGGATGAATAATGATTATTGCATACAAACAGATACAACATAATCACGCTGACTTTTGAAAGGGAGGGTAAGCAGGCAATGGGCTGTTTTTTGAAGAAGGCCTATATTGGCCACTACTCCGAAGTGCAATGGCTTTAAGAGTACAGTGTACCGCGTCCATGTCCATACAAACGGAGAAAACGTTTTACTACCCCTAAATATTATTTAATTTTAACGATTTTGTAATATGTTACTGACATAGTGAAAAACTACGTACGTATTTTTTCCTTTTATCAAAATTCGTGATAGGTCAAAAGTTATAAGCCCCTCAAATCTCGGTTTTTTTGGTTCATAACTTGCTGGTAATAAACCGTCTGTATTTGAAAAACCAAGCAAAATTTCAAAAAAAGCAAAACGTACGTACGTAGATTATAATCTGCTAAAACGTTTGACACCAAAATTATAAGGTTTCGTTATAGTTTAGCAGGTGTAAATCGTTTTCGCCCAAAACGCAATTTTCAACGAAGAACATACCTACAAACACTCACGAGCTGCAGTGCTCTCTGTCGCACTGATGCCCGGTGGAAGAGCGCGCTTGAGACAGAATATGATTTTCTAAATACCTATTTCGCTGCGTACGCTGAGCTACACGATCCTCTTAAGGATGAGGTCATTTTGTATTTCTCAAAAATATGGCAAATCACAGTTAATTTAGAACTCTTGGAAATGTTGTATAAATAAACTCACCTTTCCAGGATTAACTGAGATTTGTCATATTTTTATGGTTAACGGCCCTTAACCATCCCTAAATTTTATTACACTAGTTTTCCGCCCCGGCTTCGACCGTGGAACTCTTATAAACCTTCATCCCCTATTATGGCTTTGAATTCATACAAAAATTCCATAGAAAAAAGCACTTTTACAATTTTCCGGGCAAATTTTCCAATTTTTCTTTTCATAAAAACCTTATTCAGGCTATTTAATCGGTCCAGCCGTTCTCAGGTGATGCACTTACCAACGAACAGCATTTTTAGGGCTCTGCACATCACCGATGAAAAAACGGAAACCTTTATAGAACCACTCTTGTGTCTTACTGTCCATCTGTCACAGCTTATTTTCTCCGAATCTACTGAACGAATCCAAAATTGAGCATCCCCCCCGCACCTCTCCGAAGCTACTGAGTCTAAAATTTCGAAGAAAAAAAAAAAGAAATATTTTACAGTTTCATAGTTTAACAGGAAACCCTAAACGAAAATCCTGAAAAATGGTACGATCTCTCCACGCGAGGCATTATTAATTATATAGATTATAGAATAAGATAAATAATGATTCCACATCCGGTCATGGCGCCGACCGCACGCGTTTTCGTCATGGCGTGATGTGGAATCCGGTTTAAGCCCGGCCGCGCTGTGATGGTTGTGATTAGTCAATGATTAATAAGACATAATATCACAGTTGGCCGGATAATCTTAGCTACCGATGTATCGGCTTACTATTGCACAATATTAAACACTGGAGACTGGCAGAATTGCGACGAAAGTCAGCACTGTTGCCATATCTCAAAAGAAGAAGATAAATAATTTCGACCCAAGACTCGAACGTCTGTCTGTTAGTTAGCCCAACCTCTAGGCTAAACAGCAGTTAAAATAAATACGAATTTACAAAGAAGTGCTAAATTGAATATTAACAAGGAATGCACAAGCGTTCTGCTAACATTGTCATCTGTGCAAATAGTAGATAGCTTCGTTCAGTTTGTTTAGGAGGAATGGAACACAAGCGCATAGAAACTGGATGATTCTGTTGATTCTGAGAGCGGTAGGTTGCTCATCTTGTACTGTTATGTTGAGCTAATATTATAATTTGTTTTAAAAAAAGGTGTACCGACTTTAAAAATTATGCACTGAAAAGTGTGCTTTCCGAAAGCAATTTATAAAAAAAAACCCAAATCGCTTCAAGCGTGCCTATAAAATTTGAAGAGTTCTCGATTTCTTCAGGATCCCATCATCAGATCCTGACCTGATGACCAACTGGAAAGTATACCCTTTCAAACAAAAGAAAATCCAAATCGGTCCAGGCGTCCTCAACTAATAGGGGAATATACATAAAAAAAACATAAAAGATTCCGACAAATTGAGAACCTCCTCCTTCTTTTGAAGTCGGTTAAAAAAGATAATAAAATAGAGATTTTTTTTCCTTCACGGGTTGCGTTATAGCTCCCTAAACCGTGTTGTTGGTCCCAGGGTACCCAGCGGCAGATCTCCCTCTTGGTGTTTCTGGTATTTGTGAGGCTATAGCTAACGAGTGGCCAGTTCTGTTGAGGTATATTTAGATGGAAAATCCTCTAAGTGTGGTTTGTGGGATTATGTATATATAAATATTTAGTTATATATTCACTTTAAAAATAAATAATTAAATTAAAATAAACCAAATATTTAAGGGAGGCTCCCATACAACGAACATGATTTTTTTGCTCGTTTAGCTCGATATTGATAACGGCAACAGGTAGACGGTTGAAATATTCACAGACATGAGTTATATTATTCACTTTAAAATAAATAATTAAATTAAATTAAATTTAATATTTAAGGGGGGCTCCCATACAATAAACGTGATTTTTTTGCTCGTTTTTGCTCGTAATTGATAACGGCAACAGGTAGACGCTTGAAATATTCACAGAACATTGAGTTATATTATTCACTTTAAAATAAATAATTAAATTAAAATAAATTTAATATTTAAGATGGCTCCCATACAACAAACGTGATTTTTATTGCTCGTTTTGCTCGTGATTACGGCAACAGGTAGACGCTTGAAATATTCACAGAACATTGAGTTATATTATTCACTTTAATAATAAATAATTAAATTTAATATTTAAGATGGCTCCCATACAACAAACGTGATTTTCTTTGCCGTTTTCATAGATAATGGTTCTAACCTAACACAATACCTAGTCAAGTTCGTAGGTAGATATTACTATAAGTACCAGATTTCCTTAATAACACAAAGCATTATGTATACATATAATATGTGAACATACAAGAGATTACCGTTTCTCAGATGGATTGACACAGACAAGGATCCGAGACGTAACGAACCTTAATTGTACATTTACATGTCAAATCGTGGGATAGATGCCGTGAAATTTGAGTCGAATTTAATATGAAATACTGAGTGCCTGTTTACGTCTTGGCTAATGGATATTTAGAATAAAGGTACACGCCTGTTTCTCAGTGGGGTAAGCAGACACTTTAGATGTTAATATTATAAGAGAGAGTGTGATATGTTAGAAGAAGTATAAGACATCTGGTATTAATTAGGCACACCCCGGGTTTGACTAGCCACTCGTTAGGTATAGCCTCACAAAATGCCATCGGCTAAACGAGAGAGACTGGGTCTTCCTGGGTACCCATACCCTGGACCCGTAACACGGTTTCGGGAGCTGTAAGGCAACCCGTGATGGAAAAAAGTATATTTGAAACTATACTTTCATTGTTAGAAAGCTTCATGTAAAAACTTTTTTTTCAAGGGTTGCCTTACGGCTCCCGAAACCGTGTTGTCGATCCCAGGGTACACAGGAGAAGACAAATTTTCCTCTTAGTTATGGTTGCGTAAGAAAAACCGGCCAAGTAATACCACCGTACTACATCTAACATACATAATAGCGCGATTCCGACTCACACTAATTTCATTAATATTGTTTTACTTGAGGCGACGCATCACAGCGTCACATGTTGTCCATATCTCTTTAGAAAGATATAAGCGAGATGGAATACTATTAATTTTGATAAGATAATCAAGGATAAGATAAGATAGACCAAGATGCACGTACCTGAAACATGAGAAAGTACGATTTCTCAACAAAACCTGTCTTGCGATTATACACGAAACGGCTGTATGAGTATTATACAATAACTATTAGGAAAAGCAAATGGTAGTTAATGTTTTCTTAAAATATATGAAATAAACAAAATAAAATTTGTTCAATAATAAATACATTACTAATAAAAGAATTTGAGTCGCAAATTAAAAATACTCCAAAAATTTAGGACTTTCAGGGCTTCTTAAAACTTATGATTATATCATGTTTCATATATCAATCCATAATACACTAATAAAATATGTTTAATATTTTAAAGTGTCCACCTATGACGGTTCAAAAGATACAGCCCTGTGACAGACGGACGGACTGACAGCGGAGCCGTTGTTGGCAAGTGGCAACCAACCAAAAAACATAACATTTCTTGCGGTGTAGCCAGAGTCCTTATTATACGTATTCTTTCAACGTATACAAACCAACTTAAACTACTTTTCTTCATTTTAGTCACAACATCATATTTCACTCCGCATTCTTCTCTAATGATATCCGGATGCGGTCAATACGCTTTATATCACACATTCCACGTAACGACCGGGGTGGCAACCTAGTTACAGTAGTAAATAAATTATTTACAAGGGATAATCATTTGCTTGTTTGTCCAATACCGTAAAGTTACGCGATAAACTGAAATTTAGAACTTTAGTCTAATCAAAATATTTGTTTGGTTATTTACTCCAGTGGGAGCCAATTACTACATCGACCTAAATACACAACCCTTAGTAGCGCTCACAGATAGCCCCTTTTAAACCCCCGACGAAAAAAGGGGTGTTATTTTAAAGCCTGTCTGTGTGTTTGTCCCCCAAACGGATAGACCGATTTCGATGCGGTTTCTTTTATTTATCTTAGGTTTCATCTAAGCTTGTGTAGGAATCTCGGCCTGTATTAAAGCTAGGGACTTCTAATTTGTGCTCAAGCATATACGTCTTACACTTTCAAACCCCCCTCCTTTTCTCAAAAGAAAAACCCTCCCACCAAAAAATCTTAGTTATATGAGTGTTCTTTTATTGTTTATCTTTTTGCCCCCGAACAAAATAAAATATAGCCTATAACGCCCGGGGATAAAGTAGCTTCCTATTAGTGAAAGAATTTTCAAAATCGCTTAAGTAGATCCAGACATGACCCCCTACAACCTCACAAACTCACAAACTTTACCTGAGGGAATAAAAATTTGTTTAAAAATTAAAAACCCCCCTTTTTTAAAAAAAAAACAAAAAAATACGCTTTGCGCGAACCAAATGAGCCCACGTCGTCGTTTTGTTACAGAGTTCCTGTGGCTACCTTCCGACTCTATCATCAGAACCCTGGACATCATCTGGGACCAGAGTACTTGTTAACATAAATCAAACTCGATGGGGTTACGTCTTGGGTCCATCTTGGGTCCATCATCAGATCAGGTCGATGGTACCAAATTATTATACTGTCATACGACTTACATGCACTTGCAAAGTGTCAAAGTGCCTAAGTAGTTTTGAGGGCAGCAACTTTTCTATATTTTTGAACAACTTGTCTGTTTCTGTGGTCTGTCTTCAGTAATTGACACAATTCTCAGATCAACAAAACATTAAATTAGCATAATAAATATCAAAATTATTCTCAATTCAGAATATCAAAAATAAACATTCAATTTCAATTTCCAAGACGTCGTAATATCCGGTAACGCCGCAGTATAAATAGGTATAATAAATTTTGTGAGTCCTTCTAAAAGCATTTCGCTGTTCGTAGTCAATAGAACAATTTGAGACAGAAATCCTTGACAAACACTCGAGGAGATTCGCGTAAACAGAATATGTAATAAAAACTTGCTTCAAACTAATTATGGGATTTTTTAATTACACATCAGAAAATACTTATCTATAACTGCATATCTAATAAATTATTGAAAGTACGACGTACGACCCTGTTGGCCCGAAAGGTAGGTTTGGGTTTTTTTATAACCGCACATAAACTTACCTGGGCAAAGCATAAACGTCCTTTCACCTAGGTGTAGTGCAATACGATACCTAATAATTATTTAGGGTGCAATCCAGTATTTTTGCCTTTTAAAAAAAATTGTACCTACTTACCGACTTCAAAATTATGCACTGAAAAGTGTGCTTTCCAAAAGCAAATGCACAAGTTACTATAAAAAAAACCGGCCAAGTGCGAGTCGGACTCGCTCAAGAAGGTTTCCGTACAATTATCTATAAAAACGGTAAAAAAAATCCTTAAACTTAAAAGGGAGGCCCTTAAATATCTATTTTATTCTGTTTTTTAGTATTATGTTGTTATAGCGGCAACAGAAATACATCATCTGTGAAAATTTCAACTGTCTTAACTATCACGGTTACAGACAGACGGACGGACAGCGGTCGAGTCTTAGTAATAGGGTTTCCGTTTTTACCCTTTTTTACCTACGGAACCCTAAAAACCCAAATCGCTTCAAGTGTGCCTATAAAATTTGAAGAGTTCTCAATTTCTCCAGGATCCCATCATCAGACTCTGACCTGATGACCATGGGACCACCTGGGAAGTATACCCTGTCAAACAAAAAAAAATCTTGAATTGAGAACCTCTTCCTTTTTTAATTACTAGATACCCTTTAAATGTTAATTTACACAAGGCGCTAATTATACCTTGTAGTGTACCCAGAGTAACAGTGTCCTCATAGGTCCACATATTGAACAACACTAAGTATGTGTTATTTTTAAAAGAAGTGCTGACATTTACATTTGTGTTCTTTCCGAATCATGAGAAGTCGATAGAAAATTGGGGTAACTATTGCAATCCTAATCCTAAAATCCTGAGTTTAATTTCGTTGTTATGGAGACAGTAGCAACAATTTTACTGAAATTAAATTGTGTTTAAATAAAGGTGTCCACTCGTTCGCCAATCGCCGGCGCGCCGCTGTACGGTCCACTGAAATCGAGCACAGACTCGTCCAATTATTGTAACAAATGGCCACATATTGGTCCGGCATCGCACCGAAAATTTCCCATTCCGGCCGCCATAAGATCTAGGCGGGCCATTTGTTATAGGAATTGGACGAATCTGTGGTCAATTTCGGTAGACCGTACGGCGGCGCGCCGGTGATTGAACGAATACCTTTAGACTCTGCGATTTCCGCCGCAGCTCCCGCTTTGATTGCTGTTTCCCTGAGTTGAGACGGGGCATGGGGTAAAGCAATGTTACAAAACCGGATGGTGTTTCTACACGGGCAAAGCCGCGCCAGAAGGCTAGCTATGAAAGCAGATAATTCTACTATATATATATAAAAATACAAAATCAATGCTAACATAGCATTTTTTTTACAATTATTACACGCTTTATATTGTAACTATGTATGTATGATAACAAATCTTCTAATTGTCGTATCGATTTGGCACTTTGCGAGTGTATGCAATTCGGATGACAATACAATAATTTGGTACCAACGATCTGATCTGATGATGGAGCCAGGATGGAACCCTGTAACGAAACGACGTAATCCTTCGAGTTTGGGCTAGTTTGATTTGTCTTCACAAGTACTCTAGTCCTAAATGATGTCCAGGAACCTGATGATGGAGCCGAAAGGTGGCCACATGAACTCTGTAACGAAACGACATAACCCATCGAGTTTGGGCTCGTTTGATTTGTCTTCACAAGTAGGTACTCTGGTCCTAGATGATGTCTAGGAAACTGATGATGGAGTCGAAAGGTGGCCACATGAACTCTGCAACGAAACGACATAACCCATCGAGTTTGGGCTCGTTTGATTTGTCTTCACAAGTAGGTACTCTGGTCCTAGATGATGTCCAGAAAACTGATGATGGAGTCGAAAGGTGGCCACATGAACTCTATAACGAAACGACATAACCCATCGAGTTTGGGCTCGTTTGATTTGTTTTCACAAGTAGGTACTCTGGTCCTAGATGATGTCTAGGAAACTGATGATGGAGTCGAAAGGTGGCCACATGAACTCTGTAACGAAACGACATAACCCATCGAGTTTGGGCTCGTTTGATTTGTCTTCACAAGTAGGTACTCTGGTCCTAGATGATGTCCAGGAAACTGATGATGGAGTCGAAAGGTGGCCACATGAACTCTGTAACGAAACGACATAACCCATCGAGTTTGGGCTCGTTTGATTTGTTTTCACAAGTAGGTACTCTGGTCCTAGATGATGTCCAGGAAACTGATGATGGAGTCGAAAGGTGGCCACATGAACTCTATAACGAAACGACATAACCCATCGAGTTTGGGCTCGTTTGATTTGTTTTCACAAGTAGGTACTCTGGTCCTAGATGATGTCTAGGAAACTGATGATGGAGTCGAAAGGTGGCCACATGAACTCTGTAACGAAACGACATAACCCATCGAGTTTGGGCTCGTTTGATTTGTCTTCACAGGTAGGTACTCTGGTCCTAGATGATGTCCAGGAAACTGATGATGGAGTCGAAAGGTGGCCACATGAACTCTGTAACGAAACGACATAACCCATCGAGTTTGGGCTCGTTTGATTTGTCTTCACAAGTAGGTACTCTGGTCCTAGATGATGTCCAGGAAACTGATGATGGAGTCGAAAGGTGGCCACATGAACTCTGTAACGAAACAACGTAACCCCATGGAGTTGGGCTCATTTGGTTTGCACAAGTGTGTGTTACTGACAAAAGGGTTTTTTTATTTTTTTATAAACTAATAATTACCTAATTTGTTCAACTGTTGCTTATGGTTTTAAAGAAAAGATTGCTAGAAAATTTATCGGATTTGTAGTTTATTAGTACCATATTTTATTAGTGAATCAAACGAGGCATGGCACGGTCGTAAAAGATAACATAAATCCATCAACATCAACCATAAAATTACTGCCACATAAGCCATTTTAGATTCTCAATTTCAATTGGAAAAGATGAAATCTTTATATATATTAAATTTTGGTAAGACAAAAAAGCTTTTGTATTAATAATTAATTTAGTAGGTAATAAATCTAATTAACTAGGTATCAATAAAAACAATATACGTTTTTTTATATTTAATACAATTTCAGATGTATCGTATTTCGCAATAATATCGCTATTTTTCGGAGTATCAAGTTCAATTAAAACTCCGAAATTGAGCATATATCAATTAATACATGGGCATCTACATCCAATAACAGAAACATTACAAGATCCAGATGATCTCCTTTTTAAAAACAGGGATGCAGTGTTGCCTTCGTACAAAAAAAATAATGAATTAAATAGAGCATTAAAAATATACAAAGTGTTATCAATCCCGGATAACGAATACAAATTGTCGAGACTTTTGAAGGAACACTCTAATGTTCCTGCAGAATCTAAATTAAAATATACTATACTTAAAACAGATGATCAGGATGTAGAAGATAGTTACGACACTAACAAAAGTTACAAAGATTTAACTTTGGATGCATCTGTAGAGCAGTTACCAATACTTCGAGCTGTTTATAGAGGATATAAAAATAAGGGTGTAAATAGGAAAAGACCACCACTGCAAACCAATAAAAATGGAAATGGCAATATCCAACCACTTAAAAATCCAACAAAGTTGAAAAGAAATTCTCAAAATAATGTAATACCGAAACAATTGCGTTCTAACGTAGATGACACATTAGAACCAGATGTTCCCCACGTCCATGTGTATAATTTATTAAACGACGGTAATTATCGAGATAGAGAACAATCAGATGAACATGTTTCGTTGCAAGAATTGCCAAGTGTAATACAAGATCTTTTAAATGACGGACCCTCTGACGTTCAAAAGAGGAATGACGATGAAGGATTAAAACAAAGACTAAAATCACAAAGAGGACTTTATATGCTATCACAGATTAATGATGGTAAAGAATTATTAGATAATAATTTATCAAAAGGAGCAGCATATCAGCTTTTATCTCTACTTGCTAAAAACGATGGTAAACCGTTAAGCGTTAAAAATAAAAACGGCTTATATGTGAAAACTTATAGAGTAGCTCAAGAAAAAGTGAATTCAGGAGCCGATGATGACCTTCCGAACATATTAAATCAAGAAAATAAAAAAGTCATACTACTTCCTATTAAAACGATTATGAATACTGAAAGTAAAAAAAAGAATGACCCGCGACACTGGGCGTCACACTTTGATACTGCAGATTCAAGCGAAAAGGAAGGAAAAGATTTAATACATTTTATAGATTCAACAAATGATGCTGAAGCCAAATTTCATCACAATTTCGATGATATGACCAGATTAGATGAGCACGCCAAGGTTCTCCATTTACTAGCTAAGACAGGTGTACTACCAAAATCGTAAGCAGATTTATATTTTCTATATGAACAATATGAACACGTACTGGGGCAAGAGGCCGTTGTTTGTGTGTATGTCTGTTACCATTTTGTATATAATTATACAGCTATTTTATTTTACTCATTTAATCTTTCAGGCTAAGTTTATCCAACGGTGGAAAACAAACGCATAACGATGTACCATCAATTTTTCTAAGATCAGGTTTGTATTTTAACAATTCCATTTTTTTTCTTAGTATATATATTTAATTGTAAAAAATATAATTAATATTTTTAAGGTTATGGAGATGATAGAACAGCGCCACCTCGCAAAAAATATAAATACAATGACAATAAATCTGAAACCGATTGAAAGAAAAACTAAAGAATAAAGATTTTGTATTAAAATTAAATCTTAAGTTGTTTTATTATATCACTAGCTTTCGATCAAAATAAAATATAGCCTATTACCACTCATGGATAATGTGGTTCCCATTAGTGAAATAATTTTTTGAAAGATTACCCCCTACTTACATCCAAACTTACACATTTTACCTCTTTATAATATTAGATAGATAGGATATTATGTACTAGAGTTACTACTAAGGTTACTGTGGCTTATCGTCTACAGTTTTTTAAAACAAATGTGTTTTTCGATCTGAGTCTTTAGTATAGTGCCACAAACTTATATTTTCCGGTTACAGTGTCTAATAAGCTTTTTAGCAAAGAATATAATATTTTCTTAATATATTTACATCTTTATTTGTTCGTCTGATCCTCTTATATTGTTAAAAAATACCATTCCACTTTTCGCCACCGAGTTATCTATAATGTTTGCCGGACGTAACTAGCGACTTAAGTCCTACATCATTTTGTTTTATCTTCTTTATCCCCGAGTTGTTTCTCCAATGTTATCTCAGCTCCTAAACATGATATATGTTTAAGGGGCGGTGATCAAGGTCATCTTATCTCTCTCAAAAATATGGCAAATCTCAGTTAATCCTGGAAAGGTGAGATTATTTATACAGCATTTAACACACAGTTGATAGTTATTATTTTAAATTGGATTGAGCCATAATTTCCAAAAACCAAAAGCAATGCTCGTTTTGGAAATTATGGCTATTTAAAACCCTAAGTTTTCCTAAGAAGCGGGTTTTCATGGCATATGCTGTTTAATCTGTCAGAGATATAACAAAATGATGTAGGAAAGAATTGTGTAGAATAAAATTATCTACAAAAGAGCATACATACATCAATCTCTAATAAATAAGTAGTTATAAGTGTATTTACGTTGGTATTCAAATAGTTGTAAACTCATATTGTACCTGTTCGCAGCCGGGGGATCGTAAGTATATTCTATCATCAGTTACGAATGTACGAACAGAATACAAAAGATCTACGTAAAATTGTAAAATCACCGTTGGTTTGTTCTAGGATTCGAGTTCGTTAGTCGCTGTAATGAAATTGGATAGCAAGCGTGACCTGTGTAACAAGCATGTAACACATTTTTACCGACTTCAAAATTAGGATTTTTTCTCTATTTGTTTTTTAAGGGATCAATACATCTAAATTGGTTCATTTGTATCGTTCTCAGTAGATCCATCGACTAGTATTACTTTTTTTTCATAAAATGAAGATTGACAAGATCAAGTACCTAAAGTAGGGGCGTCGGTGGCCGAGTGGGAAAAACGTCGACTCACAACTGAGAAGTCACGTTCAATCCCCACATCCGACCATATATCAATAGGTTTTTGTAATAAAAAATATAAATATACATTATCCGACAAACCGTACAAAGAAGCTTTTCCATCAACCTATACCTCAACAGAGCTGGCCACTCGTTAGGTATAGCCTCAAAAAATCATCGGCTAAATGAGGAAGACTTAGACTTCCGCTGGGTACCCTGGGGCCGGTAACGGTTCCCAGGAGCTGTAAGGTAACCCGTGAAGAAAGAAAAGAAGATACCTACCTAAAAACTAAAAATTGGATAGTGTAGGTACCTATAATTTCAAAATGAATACCAACAGGCGATCCTGCCGCAAATCGTAATCGTTCTTCTTCTTATTCTTCTTTTAATATGGCTCCACCAATGTTCATCGATGATTTGCCAATGTCAAGATTATAGCCTTTATAGTGTTTGTAGCCGATTAATCGGTATTTAAGATAATCCCGCCGACCGTGATATGTCTTATTAATCGGTATCCTCTCAAATGCTCTAAAATAAAATATATAATTTCAGAAGCTATAATTTTAGTTGCTATAAATATTATTTTCTATAAATTTAGATCCTGTAATTTTAAAAATCTATAAATGTGTTTGATATAATTTTTTAAATCTCTAATATTAATTCCTATAACGTATTGTTTTCTATAATTGCAGTTCCCATAATTTTCAAAATCTATAATTTCAAGTCCTATAATTTTTATAATGTCTATTTTCAATTGCACTAATGGCTACTTTTCTATAATTGCTGTTACTATAATTTTGAAAATATATAATCTTAAGTCTTATATTTTTTATAATCTCTAATTTCAATTGCACTAATGGCTACTTTTCTATAATTGTAGTTATTATTATTTTCTAAATATATAAATTAATTTTCTATAAATTTATTAATCTATAATATCAGCTCTAATGGATTATTAAAATAATTGTACTCACTATATTTTTAAAAGTTACATTTACAAATATTAAAATTTACAGTAGTTTTTGTTAATCTTAACCTGTTGCAGTAATTTTCGATTCCTATTCCCCTAATTTGTAAATAAAGATAGGTTAGCGAGGAGCGTGGTTTGAATAGTGCTAAAACAGAGCGCGAGCCGAGCGAGCGAAGCGAGCGTTCCGCGGCAGCGGACGGCGAAGCGCCAGAAACTCAAAAACAATCATCACTTGTTGATAACGGATATGATACCTCTTTGGAAAAAGCTTATGTTAACACTCAGACTATATCTGTGCAAAAAAAAAACATCTATCAGTTGCTCTGTTTTGACTTGAAAGAAGGACATACAGACAAACTTTCGCATTTATAATAAAGAAGGAAGATTTTATATACTTAATCACTGACTAATCACAACTATCACAGCGCGAACGGGATTAACCAGTTTAATTTCGCCATGACCGGATGTGGAATCCATTAGATTGTCTCTGCCTACGATAAATAGGTAGAGTTTAGATTTTAAATGGCAAAGGAATACTTTACAGATTTTTTAAAATTTCACCCCTTTTCCTTCTCTATTTTAGTCGAGTTATTTATAAAATGCAATTTTATGTCAATGTCAGACAAAAGCAATTTAATATCTGTATTTGTACATTTCATGTATTTTTCAATAAATTCTGACTTTATTTGTATAAAGAATAGAAAGATACAGTATATCTATGATTAGGTAAACATAGGGTCCTGTTTCAATACCTTTCAGCACAAAACAAAGAAATACACCCAAGATCCAAAATAAAAATAAAACAATAGCCGTCAGAAGATAAAGTGGACAAACAAAAAGGACACAATCAGGAACTCTAGCTTTTCTTTTAACCCCTCCGTCCACCCTAATTGATACGGGAAAAGGCCAACGAATCAGCCCCTTGCCGTTGTATGGCAAAATTACGTACTTACCTAAATTTAGAACCAGGAGATCGTAGTTTGGTAAACATGTCAGTGCGTTCTAATTACAATGTATATGTTGCCGCCAAATGGTTAAATCAGCCACTCAATTGGATGGCTAGCCATTTCATTAAATGATGGATGCTTAGTCAAATTGTTGAAAGAAACGTTTAACATAAGGGCTGAATGTCGCAGCCTCTTTATTAAATGAAATTGTGATGTGTATTATTATTACAATGAAAACGTTAGGTAGCCGGACAATTTTATTCGAATCTGCTGATTAAAGTGATATTGTTAAAATTTAGTAAAAAGTATATTTAGATATGGGTTGAAAATAAAATACCTACCTCTATTTAAAAAAAGGACTTTAATTATAATTAAGTAAAACAATGTTCTTAAAAGTAATAATACAAGGTTGTTCTAGTTCTATTTCTAAAATAATTAACATGACATTTATTTATTATCTCCGACTTAATAAATCAATTGAATGAATTTTAAATTGCTTTTGCGGCTTTTGGTTCAGCCGAAAGAGCTAGCTTTCAACTAGCCAATACATTGAACGTTAAGATATCATAATTCATTGGCGGCGACATATATAATATTAACAACTAACGACATCGCCAATGTCTTCGCACGTGTACAAAGTGGGTTAAAAAAATTTGAATACCTACGTAAATACGCTTATAACTACTTATTTATTACAGATAGATATATGCTACCCCAGACTATTTTGTAGATAATTTCATTCTACACAATACTTTCTTACATCATTTTGATATATTTCTGACGGATTAGACAGCATATGCTGTTCGCACCTCTTTGGCCATACAAGAAGTTTCTTTTTATTTTCTGTCAAGGAACAGTTTGACTTAAGCTGTCTAGCTTTTTTTGTTGTTGACATTCAAATTTTGGTTATGATTGATTAAAAATATATTACTAAGATTTTCTAAGTTTTTTTATGTATTAACATATGCCATGAAAACTCGCTAGGACTAATTTTTTCCCGACTTGATTCATTTATACTATTAATGCTCAGCTTCTAACGAACAAACTCATTTTTGCCTTTATAATATTAATTAGGATTCACTTTAAAATCACAAACTGAAACTATGGTCATGGTTCATCAATTATATGCAATTTTTTTTCCCTAAAAAACCTAATACAGACTATTACGAATATTTAAAAAGCAAATTAGCTAAATCGGTCTTGCGGTTCTAAAGTTTTTAGGGTTCCGATTTTATAGGATCACGTATGTGTCTGTCTGTCCGTTTGTCACAGCTTATTTTCTCCAAATCTACTGGACGAAAAAAGTTGAAACTTGGTACATATATAGCTTTATGACCCAATCACGGACGTATAGCGTAAATAATAGAATTTTGATTTTGGGGGTTAATTTTGGGGAAAAAATTAAAGTAATTACAATATAATATAAGGAATACAATTATATTTTTATTATAATTTTTAAATGCATAGTTTAAATAATAATAAAGGAAATAAACGAAAATCGACCTTATCTCTACCCTTTATCTCCGAAACTATAAAAATCTAAAATTTTGAAAAAAAAAAAGGGAATATAGGGGCCTTTCTTATTTTACAGGAAAACCTAAACGAAAATCCTATCTTAAAGTTCTGACCAATTATTATTTATATAGATTTGAAATAAAACTTTTGACGTTTCAGCATTTTGCCAACTGATCGCCATAAAGTAGTTCTAAATAGAGACTGCCACGGTCAGTTAAATTAAAATAAAACCTATGGCTCTTTGCTTATCTAGTTATTTGAAATTTAAATGCACTTTTCTTTCCCATTTTCCAGGTCATGTCACTTCAGAGTTTGAATATGTTAATTAAAATTTTAGTTAAGTGCTTTCAAGAAGCAAGAGCTGAACATGACAGTTTTCAGTACTAGTGCCCCAGTGACAGATTTTAAGGGTTCCGAACATCTCCGATGAAAAAACGGAAACATTATAGAATCACTCATTTGTGTCTGTCTGCCCGTCTGTCACAGCTTATTTTCTTCGAATATACTCGACGAAAAATGTTGATACTTGGTACATGTATAAATTTTCATGACCCAATCAAGATCGTATAGCGTAATTAATCGAATTTCGAATTTTAGCGGAAAATTGAAAATAAAATTTTTTTTTTTTCAAGTGCTTCATGTGACATATCAAATGAAAGGGCTCGTTACAAGAAATACAAAGATTCCAGATTCGGTCATGGCGACGAACGCACGCGTTTTCGTCGTGGCGTGATGTGGAATCCCGTGCTGTGATGGTAAGATAATCATCTTAAATACCGATTAATCGGCTATAAACACTATAAAGGCTATAATACTTGACATTGGCAAATCACCGATAAACATTGGTGGAGCCATAATAAAAAAGAAGAAGAATAACAAATACAAATATTTTTTTTTATAATTTTAATAGGCATAACTACTGAGTCTAAAATGTTTAAGAAAAAAAATAGGGAAACTGTAAGGGGCCGTCTCGACGAGTGTGAGAATCGCGGCGATGTCTCGCCGTGCCATACAAACTCTATCGGCGATAGTAACACCCTGTGGAGATTGGCCCATAGAGTTTGTATCGAATTTGGTGGCGCGGACGAGACTATCGCCGCGGTCCTCTCGCTCGTGGAGACGGCCTCCAAGTGTGGTTTGTCGGATAATGTACGTAAGTGTTTAATTAAAAAACCCATTGGTACATGGCTGGGATCCGCATCGAACCAGTTTACACAAAATATTAGTGAAAAGCGACCCGCCCCGGCTCCACACGGGTAACAGAACTAATTATGCCTACCTTGCTCCCAGTCGGCTTGACTTTTTCCAACGTCAGACTTCAACAATCATCGTCATATTTCAATCAGTTTACACAAAATATTAGGCTGCAATGCTGATACTAAATACCGGTACCGCCGCAACCGCTATGTCCCTGCATTTTAAATCTGTAATATCTTCGAAAATATTCATTTAAATTACATGCTGTAAAGGGCCATATTGATCTATATTAAATGAACAATGTATTTAAGGTAATTGGATAAGGATTAATGCTGTATTACAAAATAAAAAATACAAAAATATTTATTCAGTAACCAAAACAACAGATACAATATATGTGCTGATGCCTCCTTTTAAGTAATGAATTTACTTGTGTTAGGAGCCACCCCTCTTCTATCACATAATTATTACAAAAACTGTGAGTGTATAAAATATATTATTATTACAAATTAGGTACTGTTCGAATGTTTGTGTGTGTGATGTGTTGGTGTGTGTGATCTGTTAGTGTGTGTGATGTGTTGGTGTGTGTGATGTGTCGGTGTGTGTGATGTGTATTGCTTAAGATCGCTTCGTAAATAAGCCATTATGTCTCGTAAAAAGTAAAGGATAAAAAATGGTTATTGTGGGTTATCCCTAACAGATAGACATCCATCGCGGACTTTATTGTAGACCTTTTGAAGGTGTACAATACTGTAGTACATTATTTTGATCTATCTCGTAGGGTTCAGCCAGCATTTGCAATGTGAGATGGACCTCAAATAATAAATGTACTTGCAGGCATGCATTTAAAATATTTTTTATATCGCCAGTCGACATAAACACTGTTATCAAGCTTCACACATGCATTACATAAATTTAACTAAGGGCTGACAGATATGTTAGATGCTTGTACAAAATGGTCTAAGAAATGGCCAAGTGTTAAAACTTATAAACTAAAATATCACATAAATAACGTAGAAAGGCATTCCAAAACAAATTCCCAGATTTTGTGCTGTACAAAAAAGCGTGCCTTTTGTAAGTTTCAACTTCAATTGATTGGTAAATTTGAGACCTTTTACAATTTATTACGCTGTAAAACTATACTCGACATTCTTCCTCAGGATATAAAAAAAATAAACTGCACCACATATGTTTGTTGAGCTAACTCTATATGAAAGATCCTAAACGACAAAAGAACCTAGTGGAATCTGAACTCTATTATGTATGTACTTTGGTGGTAAATTGAAATTACGCGTTGATTTGTTTTAAATTTCAGGAACGCAGTACATAAAACGATACTTGCAATTAGTCGTCGAGACTACATCATCATACCTATATCTTGAAGAATGTTCAGATACCGCTAGTAACAACGTCTACATTTTACAAGTTAATGGAAAAGGCTGGAAATTCACGACTGCTTGCGACATCTATTGGTGACAGGTTGAAACGGATAGAAGTTGTATTGAACCATTAATATGAAACATATTATCTTAAAGTTAGAGTTTAGTTTCGACTATATTAGTTGAGTCAAGCGAGACGTGTTTCAGCATACGAGGAAGGGGATGATTTTTGTCAGATAAATAGCATTGTAACGCATTTAGAGGTAACATTCTGGCTTGGATTTTCAATTAACAAGGTCACCTTTGATTGTAAAGTTTGTCATGTAAAGTTTTAATAAAAAGCTAATTTAAATTCTAATTAAATTAAAAGTTTGATTTTCTATATGTATATAATGTAAATGTATAACTGTAATATCAGTGTATAATGGTGGACACAGCTGATATAAGTTAAGTAAAATTTGACTATCTAAAAACGTAGACATTCGAATGTTAATAAATGTAACTAAAGCTTATTAACTACTTAAACTATGTACGAAATATAAACTTAATCGTACTGGTAACTTATTGATCCATATAAAGAATTCGAATGTATACGATATCTTGTTGTATAAATGAGTAAATAAATATATTGTTTAGACACGTTTGGTCTTAATATTAAAAGATATAAAGTTAAATAACTCTTAATAACTACTTTACATGCATAATAATAATACAAATTGAGATATGCAACTTAAATAACGCCACTGTCTGATTAAAGCAATTCAGAATATATTAGAGCCATTCATTAAACACTGCTTGATTATAATAATTATAAATTGAAATGATACATAATTTTGTAACTAAATAAAATGTATATATAATAATTTAATAGACCTCGTCACAAGAACTAGCTAAACTAAATTGGAATATTACTTAAGAGTAATTGGAAGTTAATTAATCTAAACGATTTATTATTTTATTTAACTGTAATATTTTGTACCTAATAACATAAGTACTATTTGTAATTGGGAGGTATGGAGTTTTTGTTCCTTTAATTGTTTTCTCCATGCTTTAGTTAGGAATCAATTAAAGAGTCTAGATATGTCTAACGAATATCTAAACTAAATTAATCCTTGATTCGATAGTGAAAGAATAAATAATTTAATACATACAATAAACAAGTTATAAAATCTTGATAGTAATTTTTATTGAAGTCAACCCTTCTTCAACATTTGTCCATAAACACATTTTCAGGTATAGAGAAAATTATAAACTAGACGATCACGAAATTAGATAGACAACATTAGGCAAATTGGGACTCTTAATTCAGATAAGTATTTAGGCATTAGGTAGACAGGGGGTTAGGGTAGCCAGGGTAGGTAAGTAGAAGGAAAGATAGCCGATAGGGGGGGCCATCACAAATGTAAGCGCAAAAAAATGTGTTTATTACGACATCACATTAAAAACGTCTAACTCTAAAATTATCATCCCGCATCAAAATCCGTTGCGTAGTTTTAAAGATCTAAGTTTACATAGGGACAGACAGACTGGAAGCGACTTTGTTTTATACTATGTAGTGAAGCTTCTGTCCGGTTTCACCCGCGTGGAAATAGATCCAAAAAGAAATAATCCGTGGCTGTAATTTGTTCCTCCCTCGCCCGCTTTTGCAGTATAAAAAGTAGTATATGTCATTCTTTAACCCCTAAACTACCACTATGCAAAAAATAAAAACAAATCCATCCCACGTGAACCATAAATTGTTCCCGTTTAATAAAGTAGCATATATGCTATTCCAGACTATAATCTATATCTGTGCTAAATTTCATCCAGATCCGTTCAGCCGTTTTGGCGTGATTGAGTAACAAACATACATACATCCATACAAACTTTCGCGTTTTTAATATTAGTGTGATAGTGGGATTATCGATTTACACAGACGACGCCGCGGATAAAGGCTAGTATTAAATAATATACAAATTTGAGTAAATTTAAATTCATTAATTAGGTCAGTGAGGATCGTACGCCGCAGGAAGCTGGCGAAGGTCGGAACAGGAAGCGCCTGCAAGATTCCATCTCGAACGCTCCCTCAAGCAGAAACTAGATTTCTGAGGAAATTATATTTCGAGAGTTAACTGTAGCTGAAAAATACCTTCAATAATATAATCCTAGTTCAATTCCTTGAGAATAACTTTGAATGCTGTAATTTTAAATATTTTTTATTCAAAAACTACTGCATTCAAATTAGTAATAAAAAGTATGGTATATGGTATATCTAAATATACCTCAACCTCGGCTAAAAGAGGAAGACTTGGTCTTTCAAGTATTTCCAAAAAATTTACAACACCCTACATGTTTCCATATCTCTCCAATCTTGGCTAATACAAATTTCCTACTAGAAAAATATTCCCATAAATAATATTCTATCCTAGCAAAAAACCACTTAGTATTTGCATTTATGACCACTTACATTCATTTCCTGGTTTCGTAGCAGTATCCGGTTGTTGCAAGGTTTACTAATATTTCCTGTATAGTCACTTTGCCAACTTCCGGTGTGTGTGTATCTTTACAATTTGAATTGTTTTGTTGCTGAATACATTGTTTATTATTGTTTTTAAATTCCACATTAATAAATAAAAAGTTTGCTGTATGTATATGGGCTAGTTTTTCATATTAATTTTCACCGTATATCACTTAGATATTTGTAAATAATTCACTTTTAAAAACTGAAACAAAAACAGACATACCATCACGGCCTCTATACCTTACGGTGTGGCCAGAGAGAGACACCGGTAACAGTGTCTACTTTTTGATAGGTCTCCATCCTTTTTAACATACGTAAGTAACTGTATTTTTTTTTAAAGTGCGGACTTTCAAGTTCTATTCAATATACATACAAGACTTTGGTGTTTGTCTGTCTTTTATCAGAAACTACAATAAAATTATTATTGGAATCGATTTAAGCTCTCCCAAAACGGTTTAATTGATACCTGAGTTTTGGAAGCGTGTTTGATCAGATTTAGAAAATATTTGACTCAAATATTCCATCAAACGAAACGAAAATTCATTCAAATCCGTTCAAATCGTTAAATTAGGTAAGGTAAGGGTTGTTTTTAAAGCTGAAAAACACTCAAAGATCCAATAATTGAAATATATATCAGTGAGCAATAAAAATAATGCCCCAATTCCTATTAAATTCGTCTGGAACGACGTTGATGCGATAAGCGTATAAGAAATTGCGAATCGTTACAGAAAAACTGTCTCATCATTCTTTTAAAATGGGAGCAATTTTCCGATACTGCCCAGTAGCACGCACGCTTGAAATTTTTGTTAGTCAAATTTGAACCTAATTTCCAAAAGAAAAGTTTTCAATTTTAAATGGCCAAAGTTTGTAATAGATAGGGTTGAACGAACGTGGAATCGTATAGAGAATGTTTGAGAAGTATTATCAATCTTTACTCGAACGATAGGATGGCAAAGTTTATTTATGTATCAGAGGTAGAAAAAAGGTCTTGCTGTGAATTTATTATGATATTTTGGACTACAATCCTAAGGTGAAAAATATACTGAATTATGATCTAAAATTGGAGAAATAAACAATTCTTTTGGTTCTTTCAAATCTAGTTTTGATCTACCTCTACCAAATCTGTTAGTAGTTGTTATTAAGAGCATTAGTGGATGGATATACACTAGAAAAAAGTTTCGCTCAACACTTTTCTTACTGCATTTCCTTATTCATTCAGATTGTATCAGAACAAAAAAATAAAATAAACTTTTTCAATATCTTAAAATTATTGTTTACTAGCTTCTGTCCGCGGTTTCACCCGCGTGGAAATAGATCCAAAAGAAATAATCTCGTGGCTGTAATTTGCCCCTCCCCGCCCGCTTTCGCGGCATATAAATGTCATTCTCTGACCCCTAAACTACCATCCCGTAAAAAAAACCTATCCGACGGGAACCATACATTTTTCCGGGATAAAAAGTATCGTGTAAGTGGATCGTTTTTTTTTATTTTTGGTGATTTTGAATCTTTAAACTCAACCTTATTTAAATCTTAAACATTTTTTTATTCTTGCAGTTTTCTAAAACGTTGGCTTCTATGCTTCGATCAATATAAAATATTTATTTTATTTATATCGATGCTTTTATGAGATAAAGAGGTTTTTTAATTTTTTGCCTATATGCATGTATGAAAGGTATGATGAATGTCTCTGCCATATTTATATAATTTTATCCAGAATTAGCATTCCGCTCCCGGCTTCGCCCGTGGATATTTACGAACAAAATAAAATATACCCTATACCTAAACCTTCCCCTACCCCTACCCCTACCCCTACCCCTACCCCTACCCCTACCCCTACCCCTACCCCTACCCCTACCCCTACCCCTACCCCTACCCCTACCCCTACCCCTACCCCTCCCCCTACCCCTACCCCTACCCCTACCCCCTACCCCTACCCTATCGGTTCAGCGATTCATTTTTATATTATAGATAGGTTTCGAATGCCTGAATGAACTTTAGAGTAACTTCAAAAGAAAAATGCTAAGGACTCATATTTTTCTTACCTACTTCTATGCTTCTAAGTATACGTAAAGCTTTTTGCATAGACTAGATGCAAAAATAGTTTGGTTATTTGAAAAAAGTCTTAATTTGCAATACGGGTGTTGACAATAAATACAAAATAATATTTTTATATGGTTGTCACTGAAAATAATGTTTATTTATTTCAAACAAATAGATCTTTTTTATTATCTAAATGAAAAATCTTTAATTCATACTTCCTGAAAGTGAAGTCACATTCATGTAAACAAATAAATAACTTGTATGTACCATGGGTTTTTATAATAAAAAATCTATATACATTATCCGAAACCCGTAGGGGCTTTTCTATCTACATACCTCAACAGAGCTGGCCACTCGTTAGGTATAGCCTCAAAAAATCATTGGCTAAATAAGGAATACTTTGTCTTGAAATTTTGACTGTGGCCGGCAACGGTTCCCGGGGAGCTGTAAGGCAACCCGTGAAAAATAAAAAATAACCACAGATATTAACTGTCTGTCAATCTGTCACTGATCAAATTAATTTTCTAATTATTTGACAGCTATAATTTAAAAGTGTTTCCAAAAACTTGTCAACACCCCTTTTGTACCTACGGAACCCTAACAAGGTAGTAAAAAAAGAATTGTTCCACTCCACAAGTTTGTTCTTACAAGTCTACACGCCGCATTTGCCAGCTCTCAGCGCGATGTTGCTTCCAAGTGATTTAGCACAATTCTTGGTACATTTGGTGCGACGGGGCTTGGTGAGTTATATGCCGCTCTTTGTTACTTGAATATTCAAAGATATTTGGTGTTGAGTGTTCACATTGTCAAGAATTATTCACGTTTTTTTATAGTAAAGATGACATGTGACCTTGCCACCGCCTGTTTATTAAGGGGCGTTGGTCAAGGTCATCTTATATCTGTCAAAAATAGGGCAAATTTCAGTAAATCCTAGAAAGGTGAGTTTATTTATACAACATTTCATTACCTGTTACCTAGTTATTTTTTTAAATTGGATTGAATCATATTTTCATTATTATATTTTATATTATTAACTGAAATTTTCCTTATTTTTGACAGTTATAAGATGACCTTGTGCGCGCGACTGACAGAACTTAATATAGTCCGTCAGTCGCGCCCACTCAGGAAAGACCGACGCCGGAAGTTCGTTCCACTTTATGACTGTGCTACACAGGAACGAGTCACTGAACATTTTCGTTCGTATGCAGAACGTATCACATGTTGTAAAAAAAAGTTATAAAATAATGCCAGAAATTTTGAAAGTACGTTTTGACCGATTTAAAAATCAAAGCAGTAATTTTGTGTGACACGGTTTGGTGAGTTATACTGTTAGGAAATGGAACACCAGTATCTCATGCCCTTTTTGAAATCGAGGGGTCCTGGATCTATCCTCTAAAAATCGCAGAAGCAATATTCTTTAGGAAGGTATGTCACGGGCTAGACAGCGACATTTTTTTCACATTTGACCATTTATTACACAACAACATATATATATATATATATGCATCTGAAAATATAGAAAATTGTATAGCAGGTAACAAATATTATTTTAAATTATTTTTATTATAAATTGGATAAATAAACTGTGCAAATGTTTTCAATACAATCATACTTCATTTTCGATATAGCGAAATGTTTCTCTCTTCGGATTTTGCCGCCCCTGGAAATTTGCCCTGGGCACTGGCCCCTATGGCCCCCTACTGTAAATCCAGGCCAGGAAATGACCGCTGGTTGGTCTCTCGTCTCTTCTGACCGCCAAGCGAACATAGATTAGCAAGTATCGCTGAGCGAGTATTATCTTTGATGGCTCTGGTATGCCGTTGATTTGAATTCGGTTGGTGCCAAATCAGGCTACAAGATTAAAATAGATTCTAAAGGAGTAATTAATTAATTGTCTATTTAGACCTAGGTAGTTTCTAATTTGGCACCAACTGTCTTCAAATTCAATGGCGAAACGAAATATTTAATTATTTCTTGATTTTTAGTGAATAATGCTAGAAATCGGTATACTTTTACAAAAATAAATCATTGAAATCGGCATACATTTCATCGAAAAAAATCACCTCAAAATTTTTGGAAAACTATTAAACTAATTTACACCAAAACAAAAATGAGACCAATCTGGAAGTATATTTTTTCAAATAAAAAAGAATTTTTCAAATCGGTTTATAAACGGACGGAGTTCTAAGATAACAAACATTTTTTTTAAATACAACTGAATTGAGAACCTCCCCTTCTATTTCTAAGTCGGTTAAAAATGTGGACTGGCACTGATTACCAAGTTTTGTAATTCTCCTTCCCTATAGCGCTTAATCTGGATCAACTTATTTGACGCGAACTATAGACCCTAGGTGCAATAATTTCATGTCACCACATCCCGCATTCATTCACATTTCGGAAAAGTCTGAAAACAATAATAAGATAAACCTACGACCGCCCCTGAGTATCTATCACGCCGTTATCTCAGATTTTCAACCAAGACGACCCTTTTTTCCGAATGAACCATTCATCTCCCTGAATAGAGACCAATTTAACCAGAATTGATGCCATTATATTGCGTAAGATCGTGTTTGGATACATCTATACTAATATTATGAAGAGAAACTGTGAATTGATTTGTACGTTTATTTAATAATTGCCTTTTAAAAAAAAGTGTACCGACTTCTAAAATTATGCACTGAAAAGTGTGCTTTCCGAATGCAAAATACCAAAATCGCTTCAAGTGTGCCTATAAAATTTTAAGAGTTCTCGATTACTCCAGGATCCCATCATCAGATCCTGACCTGATGATCATGGGACCACCTGGGAGTATACCCTTTCAAACAAAGACATTCTTTCCAAATCGGTTCAGGCGTCTTCAAGTAATCGGAGAACATACATAAAAAAAACATAACAGTTTGAAGTTCGGTTAAAAATATCCCCCTCGAATATAACGAATATTAAACATAGACCAATCATGTTTAGGAGCTGAGCATTAACAGTACTAGTGAATTAGTTCGGGGATAAAGTTTGCCCTAGTGAGTTTTCATGGCCTATGCCGTCTAATTCGTCAGGACATAACAAAATGATATAGGAAAGAATTATGTAAATTAAAATGATCTACAAGAAAGTTCTTGGTAGTATATATCTATCTCTAATAGATAGGTAGTTATAAGCGTATTTATGTAGGTTTGTGGGGCAGCACATCGCTTCGATAGATGTCGCATCGTTATTGTCTCAAAATATTTAAATTGAACCTGTATCGCGCTATTTAAAATATTTAATATATTGGCGTTGGATTGTTGTGTGTATTGCCATTTCCATAAGGTATTCAAATTGTTGTAATTCCATATTTTGAAAAATATCTGTAAGACTGGAGATGCATATGCTACTGTTTATCCCGGCAAATATGTATATCATTATACCGGGAACATTGTTTTTTTCATTTCGTGTTACCGACCCCAGGGTACTCAGCGGAAGACCGAGTTTTCCTCTTTTAGTCGATGGTATTTGTGAGGCTAGTTCTGTTGAAGTATTTTGGCTGTGTTTTATTTAAAGAAAGTCTTGTGGACTTAGATACCACTGTATCTATGAAACAATTTTAGTTCGTTAAAAGGCCAAATTACATTTGACAGCTCCATGAAATAGATCTCTTTGACCACGCAAAGGAATGAATGCTGAAATACTGTATGAAACAAATTTTGCATTTTTCTGCAAAAATATTAAAACTTTCATTATGGTATATTCATATATAAATATTCCCACTGGGCAAACAAATAGAACGTACGGCAAAAGTACTTTTAGAAATACATTTCCATTTATAAATTAATGTATTCTAGAAAGAAGGCTTTCAAGTTTTAGTGAAATGAGTTTTCTATTATTATCAAAAATATTATACTATAATTTACAAATAAATGATAGCGCCTAAATTATAAACTCTAAATTAGCTATTACATTATAATCCAGTCTAAATAGTCACAAAAAGCGAAAATCTCGGAAAAATTCTAACTTAAGCTGAATTCAAGTTGCCTTACTTACAGCTTCCGAAACCGTGTTACGGTTCCAAGGTACCCAGCGGAAGACCAAGTCTCCCTCGTTTAGCCGATGGTATTTGTGAGACCAGTTCTGTTGAGGTATATTTAGATGGAAAAGCCTCTAAATGTGGTTTGTCGGATTATGTACATAAAAGTTTTTAACTAAAAACCCATTGGTACCTACATGGCCGGGATCCGGGATCGAATCCTTTATTTTTATGTCCTAAATGTATCCTAAATTTGAGAATTTTTTAAGGGTTGTTCGGTATCTTTTTTTGCAAATATCTCGAAAACGAAAAGAAAAATTTTTCAGAACAAGTTTACGACCAAAATGCACCTTAGGGCTTAGTCGGCTTATTTAAATCTGTAGTGTTTAGGTTCCCGTAAAGGAAAATATTGGATATTTTACTAGTCTATCTGTATGTCTGAAGCAATTGATTTCATCAAACTACCCTGATATTTTAACGGTTAACCGGTTTCTAATGCGTCTTGCCACCTGTTCTGGCAAAAAGTGGACACTGTTACTGGAGTCTCTGATCATACCGCAAGTTATAAATATATAAGTGTGTATCTGTATGATTTTAAAATAAATTAAATATCCATGCGTACATAACCAAGTACATTATTAAATTGCTTTTCCCTTCAACCGTACATTTCGTTTCATCTCTGACTTTTCACCCCTCCAGCCAAAACAGAGATAATTTTTCAATTAAGAAACCAAATATTTATGCAGGATCTCCACGCCGAATAGCTGTCTAATTAGAATCAAATTAATTTATTTTAACGCGCCCACTCGATTGAATGGATTGTTGAAACATTTATCTTGAGATGTTTATCTTGAACAACTTTAACTTTTATGGTATTGCAAACACTGGAAACTGATGTTTTGACTAAAATGATGAAAAGTAGTTTACGCTGGTTTGAACACGTTGAAATAATAAACCATGAAAGATTGACTAAAAAGGTTTATACTTTTATTGATAGGTACATAAAAAATTAATCGATTGCAATAATCGCCAACATCGAAAGGATCGTAGCAAATGACATTCGATTGTCTCTGCCTACCCCTCTTGGGATAAAAGGAGTGATGATAGATAGATAGATATAAAGAAAGTTGTTTATGTTATTGTGTGTACCTACATAAATTAAAATGAAACAACGAAAAGGGATACCTACATTTAAAAATTTTAAATTAAAAGTAAGGACCTAATCATAATATTTTGATGAAACTTTCACCGATTTTATGCACCATCTGATCTTTCTGAAACCGTGTTACGGTCCCAGGGTACCCTGCAGAAGATCAAGTCTCCATCTTTTAGCCGATGGCATTTGTGAGGCTATACCTAAGGCCAGTTCTGTTGAGGTATATTTATATGGAAAAGCCTCTAAGTGTGAAGTCTATAGTATAAAGCTTTCTTAAGCAATTCAATTTGAACTTAATCGAACCTCACCCCATGAATACAAAACAATTTCTAATTAAAGTTAGCTTATGTAAAACGTAATTTTATTCATATTATTCTTAGATTAAGAGAAAATACGAGGCAATGTTTTTAAATCAACTCCTACCAACCTTAATCCTGCCACAACTCGTTTTAAGCCCACCTTTGCATTTTAATGTCTTCTGTGAGGAAATAAAATGAAATATTCTTCCCAGTACTGTTCTCTAAAAAACCCTTCTTTCAGTTATTTAATACTAACTTTCATCCCCTAGTATACCCCCTTCTTAGGGGCTGGATTTAAAAAAAAGTAGCCTATGTCCTTCCCTTGGGTTCGAGGTTAAATTTCATGAAAATCGGATCAGTCGTTTAGCTGTGAAAGCGTAACAGACAGACAGAGTTACTTTCGCTTTTATAATATTAGTATATGAATATCAAAAAATATAAAATTTTCTTTTCTATATTCTAGACACATCAATCTTGCCACTGATTCTGTAAATACTCACTTCTATACAAAAAAAATGGCCAAGTGCGTGATTATGCAGAAAGTATGTAAAAAATTAACCGTAATAAGATAAAGATTACCGCCGACTTTTTTGTAGATCATTTTTAACCGACTTTAAAAAATGGAGGTTCTCAATTCGTCGGAATCTTTATTTTATGTATGTTCCCCGATTACTTGAAGACGCCTGGACCGATTTGGATTTTTTTTTATTTGAAAGGGTATACTTTCCAGGTGGTCCCATGGTCATCAGGTCAGGATCTGATAATGGGATCCTGAATAAATCGAAAACTCTTCAAATTTTATAGGCATACTTAAAGCGATTTGGGTATTTTTTTAAAGTGACTTGTGCATTTGCTTTCGGAATGCACACTTCTCAGTGCATATTTTTTGAGCTCGATACACTTTTTTTTAAAGACTATTTTATTCTACACAATTCTTTCCTACATCATTTTGTTATATCTCTGACAGATTAGACAACATACGCCATGAAAACTCGCTGAGGCTAACTTTTTCATTGAATTGATTAATCTGTCAATGTTCAGCTCCTAAACATGATAGGTCAATATTTAATACTCGTAAACCTTCCTCGTGGATCAATCTATCTACTAATGAAAACCGCAACAAAATCGGTTCAGGTTTTACAACCGCTAATAATATGTAACCATCACAAGCCAACATATTAATACAAACATTTAAAACCAACCTCAAAGATGCTGAGCAAGCTTGATAGTCTATAGAAAGGCCGTAAAGGAGCTCTTAATAGGAAAATTATACAGAGAAACCCATCTTACCTCACTTTTACCACATTTTAACATAGATATAGTATTTCTGTACGTTTGAACTTGCCTAGTCCTTGATTTTTATATGCCATCACATATTTATGATTTGGTTTCGCAGAAAAATACATTGGTATCATGAAAATAAAGCTCTGAGGGGTAGGTTTTGTCTGGAGAGAAAATAGGGGGTAGTAAATAAGTTTATTTATATTATATTATGTTACTTAATTCCTTCATATGACAGAACAGAACATAATGCAAAGGCTTCTATATCTATTTCTGGGATAAACTATTCCCAATTTCTCTGTAAATACTCCACCTGTGTCACTGTAATTTAGCATATAGATACTTATTCAATATATCTAAGTGAAATAGCTGTCTGTTATTTTCTGTGGGTTTTATTGAATAGGTAATAATTATGGGTGGTTAAACTTTGCCCCCGTTTTCTCTTTCATGATCTCTCACAAAGCTATTAATTTTTTTAAAGCACTGTTATACCATTACCGTTCAATTATCTACATCGCATTTTTTTTCAATGAAATATATACCGATTTTGACGACTTATTTTTTAAGAACATACAAATTATCTCCACAGCTGAAAATTATAGGCTTGTGTTTAAGCGGCGCCCAAAAATGTATCTATTTTGTACCAAAAAAATTCTAAACGGTTACCAAAATGGATGAATGGTCACCAAATTACGTTTCCTAAAATATTATGAAATAGCTCCATTTTTGGTATTATTGACTGCCATAAAAATATATAGACGCCTTTAAAATACACTTTATACTTAATAAATTTTATACTAACCTAACCTAACCTACCTACCTTACTTGGTGACCATTTATCCATTACTTGGTGACCATTTATCCATTTTAGAAACCAAATAAAATATTAGTACAAGGCGTGCGATTTTTCTGATGTTTTTTCTATTATTTTGGAT
The DNA here is from genome assembly GCA_963924495.1 of Nemapogon koenigi. Lineage (NCBI taxonomy): Eukaryota > Metazoa > Arthropoda > Insecta > Lepidoptera > Tineidae > Nemapogon > Nemapogon koenigi. The sequence continues at coordinate 1,520,158 of OZ004643.1, forward strand.
CATAATATGATATACTTTAGGACACTTTTAATAGTGTCAATTATTTTATTTGGAGTTGTTTATTTTATTTGGTGCCTAACCTTAGAGTCTTAAAAATATTTTTGGTGTCCGCGTAAATTATACCCAAAATTGTATATCAAAGAAAAGTCGCTACGGTTGCTAATGACACGAAGTTGTCAATTTTCGTATCGACGCGCGATGGGATGTAGCTCAGGATGCAAATGGTTCAAATCCCATCCACAGCGTTTTTTTTTATTTTCATATTTTTTTATTTGCGTTATTATTTGTCTCTCATGGCAGCAAAATCACTTTAAAGGGAAAAATAAGCTTTCGGTACATTTTGCTTTTGATTAATAAATACACTTTTTTTTTAAATTTTGTAAACATTATTAATTTAATAATTAATTCATTGAATAGGTTAACATTATAAGGATATACTAAATAAAAACGTGTTGTCCGTAAGAGAAAAAAATATGAAAAGTTTCGTTCGGAAAGTTACTTACATAATAAAAATTCATGAACACGTCTTGTTTGACGGATCGAAAAGATTATGTTGAAATATTCACCCCGCTAAGGGTGAATTAGTCTTTGGATATTTTTCTTTTTGCTACGTTTATATGTAATCTACTTATAAAGGATATATTTCGTTTGATATATAGATAAGAAGTACTTAATATACTTATCAAGTATGCATCGTTTTTGAAAAAATAAGACAATCTTTCACTAGATCGTAAAAAAAATTCAGTGGGGGCGACATTTTCCCGGGGATTCTACGGTTGGATATTCTAGAAATGAACAATTTATTTAACTGGCCACTCCTAGGTATAGCCTCACAAATACCAACCGCTAAGCAAGCCTAGTCTTCCACTGGGTACTCTGGAACTTAACACGGTTCGGGAGCTGTAATAGTTAGAGTGCTGGCCATATGATTTACTAGCAGGTATTAGGTATGGCTACCGTCTGCTGACCTGCTTATAAATTAAAAACAGCTGTTATTCATAGTTTTAAGTTTTCACTTCTATCGGCTGTCCTCATGACTGCCTATGCCTTTTTACATAAAAACTCGCTGAATGTGGACAATGTAACTATTGCAGATATCTCTAGCCACTTAGTACAGTGTAATTTTATCCCCTGGAGTAAGTGGTACAAAATCCGGGCCAAATCTAAGTTAGTTCACTAAGTAATTGATCACTATTACAGACCCCTAAAGAATATCATTCATAAACCCACGCCACTATCTATAGAGAGTTGGACTTATAACTGGGGGTCCGGGTTCAAGACGTAATTTTAGTAGATTAGAGGGCCAAAGAGTGACATCTTAGGCAGTGGCCATGGCAAATATTTCCGGAAATCCTTGAAAATTGTATGCATCATTTCAAAGTATATCGACTCGCGCGCTAAGGGTCCATTACATTCCGTTTTCGGCCAAAACTTTGAGATATGATTTTAGTTTAGCTTTTCCGGTAAACTATAACACTCTTATTAATAAACTCGAAATAGCGACGTAGTAACTAAACTGTGTTTCGTCTCCGTCTATTATAATGAATTGCAGATTTCTTAGACGGAGACGAAATATAGTTTAGTTACTACGTCGCTACTTCGACTTTATTAATAAGAGTGTAAGCTATTTTCTTTCGTATATTTCGTATATTTTCTTTAATATAATTTAAAGTAGGTATGCATTTTAAAATTATAAATAAATATAATTTGTATTTCTTATATCGAGCAATGAAAGGTCATTTGATATGTCAAAATAGTAAATTATTTTTTTTACTTTTTAATTTATCCCCCAAAATTAAAATTCGATTATTTACGCTAATACATCCGTTATTGAGTCATCAAACTCTATATTTGAACCAAGTTTAAACTTTTTTGTCTAGTAAATTCGGAGAAAATAAGCTGTGACAAATGGAAAGACAGACAGACAGAACAAGAGTGATCCTACAAGGGATCCTATAAAAGAAGTGAAACAGCCATTCAATTGTCTCTGCCTACCCCTATTGGAATGAAAGGCGTGATGGTAGATAGATAGATAATCTATGTAAGTTCGTCAGTTTGAATTGGAGTATTTTATTTTGATCTAAAATATCCACGTGCGATTAAATAAATATAAAACAAACAAATATCTGTAGAAAACAGTTTTTATTTTATTTATTTTAACCTTTTAGCCGAGGTAAAACTTGACTGGGCTTGAGGCTCACGTCTATATGCTGTCCATACTTCACTCTCATACACGTTCCTCGTTAGAAAGTGATATTTCAAATACCAGAACCCAAAGGGGTTGTTCGTCTGCGTCTGCAATTTGATTTATTACCATTCTCACTTAAAATGTTAGCTAATTAAGTACAATTTGTAAAACAGAATGTTTACATATTGCGTTTCGAGTCATGTTGTTTGAAATATTGCTGTCTGTTTTGTACGTGAACGTGGTTTATTTTAATTTTTAACCATTTCGAGGAGCAAATTTTTTAACTTCATACTTAACAAACATCTCGGACCTAACTCTTAATAGATGGCGCTAGTTTCGTATTTATTCGATCTTAAACGTTATAAACCAAATCAAACCTCCGTGTCTGTTTTGTTGCGGTTTTCACTATTAGATAGGTTAATTCACCGGAAAGAGTTTCGAATATTAAACATGGATCTATCATGTTTAGAAGCTGAGCATTAACAGTATAAGTAAATCAAGTCGGAGAAAAAGTTAGCCCCAGCGATTGATGCGAAAGTAACTCTGTTTGTCTGTTGCGTTTTTAACCATTAAACCAATTTTGATGTTTGATAGAAGTTAATATGGGTCCCACAAGCCGATATTTTTTTGCCTAGATTGAGGATTGAATCCGAACCCTCCTGTTTCAAGTCTAATGTTCAACCACTGTGCTATCGACGCTCTTTCAGTTAGCTAACAAAGAAAACATGAATAGAGATTTTACGATGAATTCAAATGAAATACGAAAGAGCATCGCTTCTAAAGGTGTGTTTTAAAATAAAGTTTTTCAATTTCGCTGGTCCGTGGTCCACTCGAATGGATAGAATAAGTCGAGGACACACTGCGACATTTTAATGATCCTGTGTGCGGATGAGCACTTGTCAAGTGTGGGGTAGATTGGGAAAAAATGTAGAATTGGTAAGTTTTAGATAGGTTTAGTCAGACATAGAGATCCTGACGGCCCAGAGTTTGATTTATATGTTTTACAAAATATATGGATTCTTTTGAAAAGTACAATAGAATTAATTCTGTGTTTTACTTTTCTTTTACCTGAATTTTAAATTGATTCTAAAAAATTTTTGTGGCATCAAAGTTACCACACCATCTGTTCAATGCACCTAGCCATATACTATGCTTTTTTTATTAGATTTATGTAGTTAAAATATCAATTACTATAATTTCGTCATGTGAGAAGGCTTATAACTCCGTTTTAAATTATACAGGCAATTGCGAATATAAGTAAATTCTGTGTTAACAAGTTTTTCAGTTACGGCGAAACTTAATTTTGTAGTCTGTAAATTAAAGATATAATTTTAAAAGGCAAAATAGGTGCAAAAGAAACCATCACCGGTCCTAGAGTAGGTACATGCTGCAGCTATATGTAAATTACGCGATATATATATTTCTTGGGTTCGAACATAAAATTTCTTTCTAAATATTGATATATTAAACATGATATAAACGAAATAAGATTTTTTAAATCAGCCAATAATAAGTTTCATAAAGCCTTGAAAGTCCTCAATTTTTAACCAACTTTGCGACTCAACGTTTATTTCATTAAGTACAATTTGTTTTTTCTAATAGTTTATGTATGATACTCATGCAGTCGATTACTATCGATGTATTATCGCAAGACAATTTTTGTTGAGATATCATACTTTCTCATGTTTCTGGTACGTGGATCTTGGTCTATCTTATCTTATCGATTTTAATCTTGCTTACATCTTTCTAAAGAGATATAGACAAGTTAAGTCTAACTAAGTTTGTGCGCAGTCATGCATGGCATATTCTTAAAATTTGTACATGACTTTTAATAATTCTAAAATCACTTCTATAATTTTCAAAGTCTATGCCCTGTCAAGTGTATGGTACGTACTATAGGATACAACAAGTATACTTCAAGCGCCCAGAGTTCGTGTGGGGACATTTTAATGAAGGGACTCTGCAGAGGGGATCTTCACTCGGCCTTTCATATACAAAATTTGTTAAGGATTATGTCTGTCTACCCTGTTATCTTAGCGTGATTATATGATACAGAATATCTAGCTAGCCTATTATTGAATCGAACAAGAAAATTTTAAATTGACATCTAAAAAATTCGAATCAATAATGTCATAAACTTTAAATTCTCTAAAAAGTTCTGGAAAGGGGTGACACGAGATGGTTTTGTAATAATAATTTCAATTTTCAATAGGAAATTCAACTCCTAAGGGGATAAGATGGGGTAAGTATAAAATTATGTATGGGAAAAAATACCCTTGATGAAGTTAAAAAAAATACACGTATTCAACGTGGCGGTAACTTTTAATCTTCTTCTTTTATTGTGACTCCACCAATGTTAATCGATGATTTGTTGTAGCCGTTATCAATATGGCGATTAATCGGTGACCCCGATCGACTATCACAGCGCGGGCGGGATAAACCGGATTCCCCATCATGTCGTGATGTTAAAGTCCCCCGCCCCGCTGAGTTCGTGTTTGTTCGGACGAATCTCAGAAACTACTGTACCGATTTTCATACGGTTTTCACCAATAGAAAAAGGGATTCTCTCGGAAGGAAAGCCATAATATATAAACATTTTGCGAAAGTATGTTACCGGTATGATGGTATTTGTAAATTAATTGTGTGGGTATTACAATTAACCGATATTGAACCTTGCGAAGCCGGAGGCGGGCTCGCTAGTTGGACATAATTTCACAATACATTTTCCGTAGCATCATAATTATTTCAAACTCCAAACTTCAGCGTAGCAAACGAAACAATGTTTTAATTTGATCTTCCAACAAAATTTATTCATTAAAGCCCCCCTGTGACATCGTGTCAATATTATCAATTTGTAATTTGAATTTTGATTTGTCTAGTCAGAAAGTTTTTAGGAAAATACGAAAGTATATTTAAATACGAGCTTCGCTATAATTTAGGAGATAAACGAGGCAAATAGGTATGTCAGGATCGTAACAAATGACATTAGAATGACTTAATTATGCAATGTTTATTCTTTACAAAGTTAACCAGGTGCGTCGGTGGCCGAGTGGTTAAAACGTCTGGTATTAATTAGGCAGACCACGGGTTCAATCGCAGATCCCGGCCATGTACCAATGGGTTAATTAAAAACTTATGCACATAATCCGACAAACCACATTTACCTCATCAAAACTTGGCCACTTGTTAGGTATAGCCTCACAAATACAATCGGCTGAACGAGGGAGACTTGGTCTTCCGCTGGGTACCCTGAAACCGTAACACCGTATTTTAGATGGAAAGGCATATAAAAGTAGCCCACGCACTGGTCCGTTATCTCACAGAAAATGTTCGGTCCGGCCGCCGTATGATCGCGATTGAAGACAGGCCACACATTAGCAATGTAAATCATACGATCTAGATCACATGCAATTCACTCACCCACACAGACACACAAGATTCGATTAAACAAAGGCGCGTGGATGTGTGTGTGTGTAACAGATCGTTCCGGTCTTCGAAATCAACCACAAATACGGATGCAGGTAGGCCGCGCGATAAGAATTGGACGAGTCTGTGGTCGATTTCGGTGGAACGTACGGCGACCGGCCGGGGATTGGACGAATGTGGCCAACCTTAAGTGTGGTTTGTCGGATTATCTAAACCTTGAAAAAACCCAAATCTTCTAAGTACCAAAAGACATCTTGAAAGACACCATGTTATATGTGCTAAGACTAAATTACCCAACGTATCAGTTGATAATTATTTTGAGAATTTGAATGCTAAACACATTATGGGCCGTTTACACTTTGTTAAGTGATAAGTGCGAGTGCAAGTAAAGGGATTAGAGCCACGCTCTATGTTTGCTGAACCCTCCCCCGCATAGACAAATTCAATACTCCAATGTTATATACATAATAAAATTAATATATAAGTATTGTCAATAATTTCTCGCCGTTCTGCGAGAGATTTTATCAAACGGCAAACGTATTACTATACAATTTTATAAGCCTTTGTCTTTAGGAATTGAAAAAGATGACAAAAGAAAGGAATTTTGAACCTGTGTTTGAACCTGGCGCTCTACTAGATTGGTAATGACATGATTAGAACGAGACCAAAAAATAATACATCAGTGTGCGTAACAAATATGTAATTCTGTGGATTTTTCATCTTAGATGACTTACATCCAGGCACTGCACACGTAACCGTAATAAATCACGTCTACTAAACACTAAATTATACTTTAAAACGGGATTATTTACAAAAATAAGCGAAATAATTTAATTTAATCGGGGTAAATTACAGACACGGGATAATTTATTTTTTGGATATATTTCCACGCGGGTGAAACCGCGGACAGATGCTTGTATATAAATAAATCCTCATTTTTACTTAGATCACCAAATAATCTCCTTTCAGTATACATACGAATTTCATTTACCAGTAATTGGATAGAGACGTTGAGATGAGGTTGAAATAAAGTCGTTAAAAGTGAAAAAAAATAAACAGATATCCCCACAAAAGAGGGTTGTCGATCGATTTGTCTGGAGGGCATAATTTAGAAAAAGCACATAGACATTCTTTAAACAAATAGGTGCTTAGCGTTTTTGGCATGAGTGAGATTTTAAAATACACTGTACAAAAATTTACATATAAAATTACTGTAAGTAAATTGTAAATTACTAGCGACCCGATACAATTTCTGTTTACAACAATTTTGTATATATCTAGACCTACATACATACGCTTATAACTACTTATCTATTAGAGATAGATATATGCTACCGCTGACTTTTTTGTATATTATTTTATTCTACACAATTCTTTCCTACATCATTTTGCTATATCTCTGACGGATTAGACTTTTTCCCCGATTTGATTCACTAATACTGTTAATGCTCAGCTCCTAAACGTGACAGGTCCCTATTTAAAGCTCGAAAACCTATCTATCTATCTATCATATTTATCCCAAGAGGGGTAGGCAGAGACAATCGAATGCCATTTGTCACGATCCTGACATACCTCTTTTACTTCTTTTATATTCATCATACCTTTCTTACATGCTCGGCGATTGTGTGTTAATATTTCCATCGATCAATACATTTTTTATAGGACGCTGCCAGTATTTTCTTCCTCCATACGCTTTATATAACACATTCTACGTAAAGACCGCATTTCCACTGCATTTATCTTACATTCATGCTTCTTATTCCATACTCAAGTCTCGCTTCCATAAGTAAGTGATGAAACTAAAACCTATCTAATCGTGAAGCCGCATCAAAATCCGTTCAGTAGTTTTTGCGTGAAAAGGTAACAGACAGACAGATAGACGCGACAGGGGACTGAAGTGAGGCGATGATAAAGACCCAGACGAAGCCGGTCTCCATTTTGAAAAATATATACCAAAATGAGCTCAACAAAATATTTACAAATATACAATACGAAAGAAAATTAATCGACTGCCACGAATCAAATTGTATTATTTTACAAATTTTGAACAACAAAAGTTCAAACCCTGACAATATCTCGCTGGAGTTAGAATGACTGGCATTTCTCTTAACAAATTGAAATTATTAATTTTCCATTTTATAATAAGACCCTTCGTAATTTATTATTATTCGGCTTTAAAATTAATTCCTATTTGGTTCTCGTGCCAGGGTTGAGACCACAGTTTAACAAATATGCAGTTGTGAAATAACTATTAAACTAGTATTTTTATAAGAGCAGTTTCAGGTTCGAAACTCAAAAAATCACGCCAAGAGGGGTTGGCAGAGACAACCTAATGTCATTTGCTACGATCCTGGCATACCTCTTTCGCTTCTTTTATATTCATCATACATGCTCGACTATTGTGTGATCTTTTGACATTGCCTTCGATAAATATTTTTTATATGTTCAATAAAAGTCCTAGGTCGTCTTTCCGCCATGTTTACCTTTTTAGTCAATCCTTCATCCTTCATTCTTTCAACGTGTCCAAACCAACATCTACACAAAAAAACCTAACTATATTATAAATACGCAAGTGCGTTTATTTATTCTTTTCTTTAGGTTACATTTTATCGCGGTAAAATTGAATTTTTGAGTGAATACCTGTGTGAAGTATTTGCCTTTGAATAGAACAAAACAAAAAAACTCTAGGTCCCTGGGGTTCAAATGCCAAAAAGTTTATAAAAGATATATCCCCTCGACTGATCATCTCTTCTAGTGACAAGAGGGCTGGCTACTTCCTTTAATCAACGAATTAGCATCGCGGTTCAGCGGGGAAATGCAGCCAGTATTATTACCACTATTCCAAGTAGTCTAAGAGCCCGTGAACCCCAGACCTTCGTTATTTTATAAAAGCTGAAAGTTTGTCAGCGCATGCTCCCAACACAGGTAAGAACGATGGACCATTATGAAGTTTGGGTTACCCTGGCTTTGGCAGGTAAACGGTACTAAAGGTGTGTAAAATACCGATCTAATTTCATCAAATAATAAAGTGTGATTTTTTGGTATTACCTTCAGAATATTATTAAAAATCACGTCATTAATTGCCAGATACTTAACATCGTGGCAACCCCTTGCCAGACACCCTTAATGTTCATGAAATTATAATTCTACTTACGTTATGGTATAAAATCTGATTTTTATATATAATACTTGGGTAATAATTAGATGATGTTTCCTCATTAGCCAGACATTTTTGATAGTTCCAACCCCTTGCCAGACAAGCATGTAAATCTTAAGAAGAGATCCATGATTAGAATGACTTATGCAAATAAACTTTTTGGCACAGATTTCTATAACTAATTATCTTTGTAAATTTTAAAAAACATCTCAAGAAAAGACATTCGATGGTACAACTAACTTAAAATGTCAAAAGTTTAAATTTATTTTGAAAAATTTAAATTATTTTTTTTACATTAAAAAAAACAAATAAAATAATACTCAAAAATTTAATTAAAAATAGATTAATGACATTACAAGTTGATATAAAGTATAAAAAAATAGATTGATGATAGAAAAGACAATATTATTTTATTCATTATCATCATTATGATCAATGTTATCATTTTCTTCGTTACTCCATTCGATATAATCAACTTCTTGTTCGTCAGTTTCTGTAAAAATGTGAAAAAGTTAATGGGATTGAAAGTATTAAAAAATAATGTATAATGGTTTGAAGTAGTATTTATATTATACCTGAGACAGTTTTCAGTGATTCTCTGACGAAATTTGGCAACTGATCACCTTCGAACCATTTAAAATGGTACTGATTATTTTCGAGAACCCAACCATTATTCTCGGGTTGATAAATTGTTGGAATTTGCTGATTTGCATTATTCTAAATGCTAGACACATAGTTGGTTCGCAGAAATTGTTGTAGCAACTCGAATTTACACGGTGGCAGACTGCTAGCATCAAAATTTCGTATTTTTTTACGGCTAAACGCTTTATTAATATCTGAGACCTGATATGTATTAATGAATAGTTGAAGCCGTACTGCATCAACATCAGTTATCGAGTTATTATTTTTATTTTTCCGCAATATTACTTTTCCACATTTTATAAGTTTAAAAGGGAATGTTACTTATATTTATTTGAAGGTAATTTAAAGTTACCCTCAAATAAATATAAGTACCTAACATTCTCTTTATAAAGAAAAATATAGTTATAGGTGAGCTTTTTGTAATTGCCGCCACTTTTAGTTCATATGCGATTACAATAGCGCGCTGCTGCAGCGTATTGTGAATTTGTGAGTGTGTGTATGCGCGCCATATTTTTTGTATGGAGTTGACGTTCTCGAGAGAGTAGTATATTCCTTGCGATAGACCTAACTCGCTATCTCACTCGCACCCACCCATATACTGTCTCGCGCTGGCTCCTACAGCTACCCTACATGCTTGTCTGGCTAACTATCAAAAATGTCTGGCTAATGAGGAAACATCATCTAATTATTACCCAAGTATTATATATAAAAATCAGCTTTTATACCATAACGTAAGTAGAATTATAATTTCATGAACATTAAGGGTGTCTGGCAAGGGGTTGCCACGATGTTAAGTGTCTGGCAATTAATGACGTGATTTTTAATAACATTCTGAAGGTAATACCAAAAAATCACACTTTATTATTTGATGAAATTAGATCGGTATTTTACACACCTTTAGTACCGTTTACCTGCCAAAGCCAGGGTAACCCAAACTTCATAGTGGTCCAATCGTTCTTACCTGTGTTGGGAGCATGCGCTGACAAACTTTCAGCTTTTATAAAATAACGAAGGTCTGGGGTTCATGGGCTCTTGCTCTAAAGCGAACTTGGTTTATTTGGGTATTTTTAATGTTTATATTTAATTTTAACGGTTTTCATGTAAATAAAAATTCAATTTTTTTTTTAAAAACAACATAAGTTGTGTGTCTATAAAAAAATATGATAATATCAAACGGGTTGATAGATACATAGTATTTGATGTGATTGAGCCATTAGCAATATAATTTGAATTTTTTGAACTTAATAACCTAAGTAATTATTATTTCTCTACTGCATAATATAATTGAACTGTGGCGGCAGAGAATTGCGAAGTCATAATATGCATAATTTCTTTGATTTTCAAAATTATTACGCGGAATTGGGCGTAAAATTTAATTTCACATTGAACAAAGGCTGAAAAGACTTGTGACGAGTTTTTGACGGTTTTACAGGTGTATTCTGGTTAGTTTATTTTGGTTTCAGTATTCAAACACGAAACAAAAAAGTTTCATTCGCAAAGTCCCCCTTGTTTAATTAGGGACTCGGGCCGGCTCTTCCCGGGTACAATATTTGGATTTTGTCTAGTAGTTTCTAATTCAAGGGCACCAACCGACTCCAAATTTTCATGCGGGTCTCCGCAGCAGCTCTCTACTCCCTTGTGTGTGCGTGGCGCGTATACTATATACTTCGTTGCTTCTCCGTGTGAGTGTGTGTACTGCGTGTGCTTGTTTCAGTATACTTGCCGCGTTCGCCGCTTGTATACACTGTAACTGGTAGAGAGATGGCGACAGAAAGTGGTTGTAAGCACTTGCCGGCAGAAAACCTTTTTTTCGTGTAGTCTGAGCCCCCCTCTACAAATTGTTGTTGTCGAGTAGGAGTCCAGCGCTTGACGTTCCTACGCAGCTAAGGCGCTTTAAAGAAAAAAAACTCTCCTACCAGCTGGCAGAAAATTAGTGAACAGCATTTGTGGGGACCTTTCGGTTGTAGGAAAAATATTTTCTGCCAATTTACTATAATACCTGCAGCGACTTGCAAATTTTTAAATTTCATTTATTTTACTTCTTTATTTTTCTTTTCACGTGCTCCCTTACAGTCCCAGAGTACCCAGCGGAATACAAAGTCTGCTTATTGTAGCCGATGGTATTTGTGAGGCTATATCTAACGAGTGGCCAGTTCTGTTGAGGTATATTTCAACTCACGCGTCTCGTCGTGACATGATGGGAAATCCAGTTTAATCCCATCTGTGCTGTGATAGTTGTGATAGTCTATAATACTTGACATTATAATTATAAATAAAATTATAAATTCTTTCAATAACCATCAATTTGTGATGTTTTTTTTTTATTTTCTTCAAAATGTCTGCAATACTAAGTAAGTATATGACTTATAGTTTTGAGTGGATTTCCAAAAAAATCCACAGAATAGGAATATAGGACTCAAGTAAATAGAACAACAAAACGAAACAAACAAATGATTTTACACCATATCCGTGAAGGGATAAAATTTAAATTAACTGAAATTTCGGAAACAAATATAATTTAATTATAAAACGACCTAAACATTAATTTCGTATATATTTTTATAGACTCTAAAAACATCAGGTTAAAGTTCAAAATTGCTTATCAAAAATTTGTATAGAAGTTTTATCAGCAGGGAAGGTATTTTCACGGCGGAAGTATGGTTCGGTGAATTTCCGCTGGCTAGAAAATCGACTCGCCAAACGGAAGTGAGAAAATAAATTTCACATATTTACTCACGCGCAAGTAAACTCAAATAATATTCAGTAATAGAGTCAATGAAATTGAGAACTTATTAGCTTAGTTTTTTTTTTGTTTCTTTGTTTTTACGTCAATACATCGACCGTATCGACCAGATTTTTTGCACAGAGATAGTTTGAAGGCCGGAGAGTAAATCTTATGTCTATCCTATCTATCTATCATCACGGCTTTTATCCCAAGAGGGGTAGACAGAGACAATCCAATATCATTTGCTACGATCCTGACGTAACTTTTTCGCTTCTTTTATATTCATCATACCTTTCATATATGCTCGGCGATTCTGTGTACTTTTAATATTGCCTTCAATAAAAGTACATCTAGCTCGTCCTCTACCAGCATTCCCTTACAGTCATATAAAAATTTTTGGTAAATCTTTCATCCTTCATTCTTTCAACTAGTCCGAACTTTTCTTCATTTTATCTTATGTTACGTTTTCCACGGGCGAAGCCGGGGTAGAAAGCTAGTCTCATACTTGTTTCTTTATTGACTAAGCGACCCGGCCAGGTTTCGCACGGGTAGAAAAGAAGTGTATGAAAAAAACTTTAAGTAGAGTGGGACTCGCACTTGGCTCGTTTTTATTATTTGATTTTATGGCGGCGGATCACGAGGACGTTCTCCCTTGCGCTGGACCGACCAAATAAAGTCCTTAACTAACATCTCCTTGAATGACTGTGCAAGGCAGGCCTCGGCGAGAGAGACATGGCGCAGGGTTGTGAGTCTCGCTGTGGACCGCCATGATTGACCACGACTGCTCTGTCTGCACTACGACTGAGAAGAAGTTAGACGTTTGTATGTATTGCCATTATTAAGATTTAATAAATACATTTCTTTTATAGGGACCCCCTTTAATTTTTAATATTATTTTTATTTAATTTTTTTGTATTTATTAATATAAAACCTTAAATCAAATCTAAAGATTAAAAATAACTAAATAAACCAGGTCCGCGTGAAATAGTGGCAAGAATACTGGCCGCATTTCCCCGCTGAATCGCGATGCTGACGTTGAGTGAGGAAGGAGCCAGCCCTCTTGTCACCAGAAGAGATGATCAGTCAAGGATCAGATTTTATTATTTGATGTTAAAGCGGCCATAGTGAAAATTTCAAGTGTCTACCTATTACGTTTCAATAGATACAGCCCTGTGACACAACGAAGCCTAAAAAGGACATTTTTGGCGGTTCTTAACCACGTTTTGGTAGAAAACAGGTATCTTCCAAGACAAGCAGTTGCTTGCAACTTCGTTCGTAGTATACCTATGATATTCCCGTCCCCCGTGAAAATTTTTGAAAACGAAACAATTTCCCAATAAATTTAATACCCCGCTGCACCCTTTCTTAATGATGTTTTATGTCCTCTGGCTAAGTTTAAAGTAGATACGGCCTAAACAACATTTTCCCCGATACAAACTTCAACAATCCGTTGCACCCCTCCTAAGGGTTGCTTTGAGTTGATACGAGCATGCAGGGGATACGAGTTTCCACACAAAAGTTTACGTTGGGGTTGATTTTCGAAAAATCATTTCTTAGTGCATCTTTACACCCCCAAAAGAATATTCCGTCCAATTTTCATATTATTTCATACAAATAAAAGTAAAAAGAAGCGAGACGAGACTTGGGTATGGAATAAGAAGCATGAAAGTAAGATAAATGCAGTAGAAATGCGGTCTTTACGTAGAATGTGTTATATAAAACGTATTGACCGCATCCGGAACGATGTCATTAGAGAAAAATGCGGAGGGAAAGATGATGCTGTGACTAAAATGAAGAAAAGTCGTCTACGCTGAAAGAATGACAGATTGACTAAAAAGGTTTATATGGCTGTAGTGAAATAAAATAGGTATAAAAAATTATTGATCGAGCATTTTTGAAAGGTATGATGAATATAAAAGAAGCGAAAGATATGTCAGGATCGTAACAAATGGCATTCGATAGTCTCTGCCTACCCCTCTTGGGATAAAAGGCGTGATGATAGATAGATATATATATATATATAGATTTTCATATTTATATATTCAGATATCATTAGAATCACCAAGAATGGTTCTCTTGTTCTCTAATTAATAGAATAATTTCCAGTAGAGAATATCTGAAGCTATAAGTTTACCCCAAAACCGCTACGAGTTTAAGAAATATGACCCTAGTTTATCTCTTGAGCTGTGTGAAGTGGAATGATTCATGGTTTCACGTTACGTTTAGTTCAAATGCCAACTCTCATTTGTAGACACTTTAGAAAACAATACATTCACGACTGTTTTCCATGAGTATGGAAAGTCAATATATTTCGAACCGTTAGTTCAACTGATGTCCAACAGATGGCGTCTTTTACAAAATATTATAAATTAGTCTAACTTTAAAAGAAACATTTAATTTTGGTTTGTTTATTTATTTTTTGTCATTAGAAGAAAAAATAATCTTTAATACCGATAAAATTCACCTTTGAGAAATAATATTTTTATTTATTCACGGGTTGCCAAGACCAAGTCTCCTTCGTTTAGCCGATGGTATTTGCGAGGCTATATATAACGAGTGGCCAGTTCTGTTGAGGTATAATTAGATGGAAAAGTCTCTAAGTTTGGTTTGTCGGATTACGTACGTAAGTTTTTAATTAAAATACCCAATGGTACATGGTCGAGATCTAATCCGTGATCTGCCTAGTTAAATATCAGACGTCTTAACCACTCGGCCATCGACGCACGAAAAATTATACATACATATTTCAGTGAAGAACTACGAGCAATTAAATTACTTGTTGGCGAACGGTCTTTAACAAAAGGTTTCTGGGAATATTCGCAATTGACAATTATTGAAAATTTAATATTCGAAATTTCAATGGTTAACTATTTATTATAAATTCTGCGAAATCAAGCTTCTATTAATAACCTTGTCACCTGTTCTGATTGATAAAGACATCTCACTAAATATGGAAATTGTTACCATTACGGCGCCGTGACGGTGTGGGGGAGTAAGGGGAACGGAATAAGACTATCCGACCCCAAATGTCATCCTCACCTGCTCGCTTAGTACCCTCTGCTAGACAACAAACGAGCTAGGCAACTGGCTGAAAGAGGCTACAGCGAGCCTGAAGACCTGAATAATCTCAAAATGTCTGGCGCAGAAGGTGGGTAAACCACTGCACTATTCTTCCTAAGAAAGTTAACCATGGCGAGTCAATACAAGGTGCGTCGCGCTGTGGACAGCCATGATTGACCACGACTGCTCTGTCAAGAGCACTACGACTGAAGACTGTGTGTTTTTTTTAATTGTTGAAGGAAAAAAAGGCAGCCGTTACGGGATGCTCGGTAGATGTAAAACATCGAAAGCACGCAGTACACGCACACTCACACGGAAAAGCAACGTAGTATTTAGTATACGTGCCACGCACACACCCTTGCAGAGAGTAGATAGCGGGGGCGGGACGCAGTTTTGAATTAGTATTCACGCCTATACCTAGATGTTTGACATCAAAAAAAAATTTGGACCAATAACAAATTTTCGGGAACCGTAAGATAAATAAAATAAAAAGGATTAGGTAGCATATTCCATGACAGAGCACTGTTGGTAAACTTCTCTACTATCCTGAGTTTTTAAGGCAATTTTTAAGAAACACTATAAACTCAGTGGGGTTAGCAGAGAATGCCAAAAACAACGGGTCCGCACCAATGGCCACCTAAGGAAAGCCCGAGACTGTCCAACCCTAGAATGTCTTGGTACTGTCTTTGTCCGACCTAGCAATTTGCTCGGCATTCCAGTATGCTGGCGCTCTACGATTATACTAAATCTATGGTCCTAAGTTTGTAAACCAGATGTTAATATTTCGCTCCACGTTACATGTTTTTCATGAAACAAGTTAACGTAATGAAATTTCGCTTGAAGCAACCATATTAATGTTGCGGCTTTAAAACAAAATCACCTTGTTTCACACCGAAGTAAAGTTGACGGGTAAGCTTTTATGTAGCGTTTATCGCGTCAAAAGAAAATAAACTGTATTAGAGGAATCTTAGAGGTGGTTTTAGCGAAAGACTAAGGTTGTAAAAACTTCATTGAGGTTTAAATTTGAGGTGTATAGGAGGTTGACGAGGAATATGATGTTATATCTTTTTAGGAATATTTTGTAAAGCAAAAAGAGAGATGCCTTACAGCTCCCGAAACCGGGTACCCAGCGGAAGCCCAAGTCTCCCTCGTTGAGCCGATGATAATTGTGAGGCTATACTTCCCAGTGGTTAAGACTTCTGGTATTGACTAGGCAGACCACGGGTACGATCCCAGATCCCGGCTATGTAAAATGGGTTTTTTAATTAAAAACCACAAACCACACTTAGAGGCTTTTCCATCTAAATATACCTCAACAGAACTGGCCACTCGTTAGGTATAGCCTCACAAATACCATCGGCTAAACGAGGGAGACTTGGTCTTCCGATGGGAAGAAGAAAAAACCTAACGTGTTGCTAGTTCTGTTGAGGTATATTTAGATGGAAAAGTCTCTATAAGTGTGGCTTGTTGGATTATGTACTTTTAAGTTTTTAATTAAAAACCCATTGGTACATACATGGCCGGGATCCGGGATCGAACGTTAATACCAGACGTCTTAACCACTCGGCCACCGACGCACTTTGTTAAAAGAGAGATGTTAGATACCTAGTTTTCGAGAAAAACCTATGTGACAGACAAACGGGCAGCAGGAGAATCGCTACATATTTTAAAATTAAGTCCCCCACCGCGTCTGTCTGTTTGTGCCCTTTGAGGAAAAAAGCATTGAAATCAATTTCAATGTATCAAAAAGGTTAATTTATATATATTTTATTTAAAATGCAAAGAAGGTCCATTTAAGTGCAGGAACAAGCTGTTTCTTTTCTGTTCAATATGGATAACTGGCAAAAAGTGAACACTGTTACTAGTGTCTCTGGCTACACTACGGCTTACTTTCTCCGAATTAGAACGTAAAAAAACTTTTATCATGTGACATGTAAATTAAAGAAATCTCAATACAAAATGCATAGTTTAAGAAAATATACGAACATTTACCGTTCCCCCTTTATCTCCGAATTTGTCTATAATACGGTCCGCCGAAACTGACCACAGACTGCGATTCCGTACCACACATTGGTCTACGGGAATATAGTTTACAGGAAAACTTAAACGAACAAAAAAAACTCAACGCGCGAGTCGTACTCGCTTGGCCAATTAATTTTCTCTAAGTGTGAACTCTGTCCACATCGCAAAGAATAAAAGCGTCAAAATGTAATCCGATATAATATGAGCTAGGTAGCCATATTCTAGCATACGTGTACTTATCCCGTTCTCGTAACCACAAAAGCTGTTTACAAACTTTTTAATACGGTAAAGCCGTGAATAACTACAGTGTTGGAAGATGCAAGAAAAGTTGGCAATAACTAAACGTGCAGTGGCGGTTTTAGGATTGAGGACAGATAAAAAAATCAGGATATTTTATAGAAGTATGACTATAATAGATTTTTGGTGATAAAACAAAGTAATCATTAATACCTACTGTTGATATTATATCACCTAATATATGTACTATTAAGTACATGGCTACAGATATAATTATGCTAACGCCATGGACGTAAAAAAGTAGAGGACGGATCGCCGCTAAGACAAAAGTGAAGCACCAAGCGTGCATGTGTGCTACAGATTTTATTTATCTCTAATACATCTTTAAATTGTAGAATAAGTGGTAAATTACTAACTTACCTATCTATGAAATGTGATTCCTTGAGATTTTTTATGAGTAATGGAGTTGTTTTTGCATAATTTTACTACACAAGACGGCATTGTTTTTATTTTCTTAATGGCGGCTGATCAGCATAACCGAATGAAATGTGTGCGTGAGGCTCGTATTTACAATGAAACTAGCATAACTTGGTTGCTTCGCTTTTGTCTTAGCGGCGAGCCGTCCTCTCCTTTTTTACGTCCATGGCTAACGCGGTCTTTTTTTTTTGTCTTGTGGCGGCACACTGCGTCGATAGATGTCGCACCGTTACTATCTCATTGAAACCTGTATCGCGCCATTGACAATATTTAATAGATTGGCATTTTATTGTCTTTTATTAATGTGTAACATCTTTTCTCTCGCTTTCCTGCAATCTGTGTTAGTCATTTCGTGAAAAGGGACGGAAGTGTGTAACAGGAAGCCGGGGAAGCGCGCGTGGAGTTGGCCGTCAGATGGTACCGACCCATTTTCCGAGAGGTTGGTATTGTCAGTCAACAGTGTGTGCGTGTACCAAAGTGAGATGTCAAATGTTACACATCATATGCGACTACTGTAAGACTCGTTCGTTTTTTTTATTATAATATCTAAAAATGTAAAAAAAAAGTAAAGTTGATGAATAAAAAGTGAATGCTATACATTCATAGGTAGTTGTTGTCCTAAGACCGCAACTGTTTTGAACAGCGTAACTTTGCCGATATCCTTTTTACAAACACAGCGTTATCGGTTACCTTATTATTATTTTTAGTCTAGCCAGAGCAATGTCGCAATCGAACCATGTTGAAATAAACTTATAAAGTAAATTTTTCAAAATTCCTGAAAATCTAGTGAACCAATTTACATGACAAAAAGTGGGGCCAATTCGGAAGAATACTCTAGCAAATAAAAAAGAAATAGTCAAAATCGGTCCACAACTGGCGGAGTAATTGGTTTAGGTATATATGTTACCGGAAATGTATAAAACCTAGGATTTTTTTTACAATACCCGTTCATTCATTTCATTCAATTCATTTAGGAAATAAAATAATTATTCTTTCTTCTCATTCATTTTTTTCGAAGTCGCTTAAAAAGGATAAATTTATTTTTAAATATATCGACTTTTCGTCCTTCGGCGGGCAGTGAAGTCGTCGTTTGCACTTCTAGCCCCCAAAAACCCGAAAATTAAAGTACCTACTTTATTTTATTTTAAGCAAAAATTTATGCTTTTATTTTAGTGGTTACAACTCTTGAGCCATTATGTAGAGTCATACTTTTAAATTATAGCTGTAACTTTATAATTACAAATTTCCAATAAAAAAATAATTTGAAAATTTTCATTTAAAAAAACAATATTTTTAATTTACTTTTTAAAATTCCCGCGAAAACGTTCTGGGTGAGATGATGACGTCACATTCGCGCAACCCAACAAAATGATGTCAAAGATTAGATAGAAGAAAAAAATTAGGCAATGACAGATTGACAGACAGTTAATAAGATAGTTAGTAGTCTGTGGTTCTTTATTAGTTTACATGAATGTGACGTCACTTCCCGTTTGGAGTCACGTGACGGGAAATATGAATTAAATATTAAAATTTGTCATTTAGATATTTAAAAAGATATATTTGTTAAACAAATAAATAAACATTATTTTCAGTGATTTTATTTCACTGTCAACACCCCATTGTTACAAATTATTATTTTATTTTTCGTTTGACAGTTACTATTGGAATTTTCAAGGAATTGAATGGTTTATAAAGAAGCAAAACTTTCTTGAAACCCTTGTTTATCTACTTTAAAATATAGTTTGGTCTAAGTAAAATCCTTTAAATCGTGATTTCGGTAAGTCAGTCGCATCTGGGGACTGACCGCGGGATGATAAATGTTAAGCCAGGACACTACGCGGTGGCTTTTGCTGTGCATTAATTAAACTTACTAGAAACTAAGTTCGCTCCGTGGTTTTCTTTGAGAAAGAATAATTAGAATGTGATGTTTATAACCAAAGTGAACCCTTATGGTGAGAGTTCGTCTGTCTGTATGTATGATTTTGCCCGTTTTTAGGGTTCCAAAGTCAAAATGGCAAACGTTCTTTAAATGCAATATTTATCCTTCTTTCGCGTCATAACGGAGCAACGGATCGAGTCTTTAATAGGTGAATATTTTGAGAGATCTAAAGTCATTAACAATATCTTTACTTACATTTTTACTAAATTAATTAACAAATATTAGACCAAAGTATAATATAATACTAAAAAACCGGCCAAGTGCGAGTCGGACTCGCGCACGTAGGGTTCCGTAGCGTTATCTATAATACGGCAAAAAAAAATCGTTTTGTTGTATGGGAGCCCCCCTTAAATATTAATTTTATTTTTATTTAATTATTCATTTTTAAAGTGAATAATATAACTCAATATTCTGTGAACATTTCAAGCGTCTATCTATTGCCGTTATCAATATCGACCAAAAACGAGCAAAAAAAGTCACGTTTATTGTAATATTTATTTTATTCTGTTTTTTAGTATTTGTTGTTATAGCGGCAACAGAAATTACGGTTCAAATGATACAGTCCTGTGACAGGCGGACGGACGGACATACAGCGGAGCGGAGTAATATGGTTTCCGTTCGCACCCTTTGCGTACGAAACCCTCAAATGAAAGGAAAACGTCTATAATGAATTAATACATACTCTGCTGGCAAGAACGCTAGCAGCGTACTAATATGTTAACTAACCAGGAGCGTAAACTAACTAAAGACCAAAGAGCCAGGGAAGCCTTGGTCGGTCAGGTCAGGGTGGTAGAAAAAAAAATCAAGTTACGAGCCGGCAAACAGAAATTAAAATTTTACCAGAAAAAACCTTGATACCTACACAATGTTTAAAATTTTCTTTTCGCCTTTTAGAAAAAGATTAGTTAGACTTATAAGTTTAACTAAAACAACAATCGAAACCTAGATATCGAAAAACAGTGACAGACGGACAGATAGTGATACTATAGTGGTTTCCGTTTTTTCATCAGATGTGTACGGAAACTTTAATTTCGCACCAGGTCCCTTGACCACATAGTTACGCGCCACTGCGTTGACCTACGAGTATTAAAAAAACCGACCAAGTGCGAGTCGGACCATAAAAACGGCAAAAAAAAATCACGTTGTTGTATGGGAGCCCCCTTAAATACTAATTTTATTTTAATTTAATTATTTATTTTTAAAATGAATATATAACTGCCTGTTGCCGTTATCAAAATCGAGCAAAAACGAGCAAAAAAATCACGTTTGCTGTATGGGAGCTCCCTTAAATTTTTATTTTATTATGTTTTTTAGTATTTGTTGTTATAGCGGCAACAGAAATACATCATCTGTGAAAATTTCAACTGTCTAACTATCACGGTTCATGAGATACAGCCTGGTGACAGACGGACAGACAGTGGAGCCTTAGTAATAGGGTTTCCGTTTTCACCCTTTGGGTACGGAACCCTAAAAACTAAATTAATAGTAACATTTTCAATTATATAATTTCAAATTGTTTAGAACGAGATATGTCAGCAACTGTAAAAGTGTGTTTAAATTTTTAATTACTTTTGTAATTTGTTTGAACTTAATTTTGCGAAATCGTGAAATTGAATTGGATATTTTTAATATCTACTTATCATTACTTAGAATTTTCCCATTTCAATCAAAGAAAGAATAATATTGTACCTAGCTACTTTCTCTTATTAGAAAGGCAACCATGTCATTGTAGTTCTCTTATTATTTTGTTGCTTTTCATCACTTGCTATCTAGATTTTTCTTCACAAATAAAGCCAGATAAAACCGGTTTTCCATTAAACCTTTTTTTCCTTTGAACTGGAATAAGGATGTAAGAAATAAAATAGAGGCCCCTAATTGTAAATAATGTCTCATATAATTATTAAAAAAAAAATTATAGCCTGTTCGTCAGTAGAGTAATAGTACATTATTATCAAATGGGTCTAAGATTTTTTCTTAATATCCTATTCATACATTTTTTAAATTATAAAGGAGTTTACATATTTTCCAACATAAGGCAAGCGACCTATTTACAGTACCCTATCTATCTATCATCACGCCTTTTATCCTAAGAGGGGTATGCAGAGACAATCGAATGCCATTTGCTACGATCCTGACATACCTCTTTCGTTTCTTTTATATTCATCACACCTTTCAGACATGCTCGGCGATTATATTATGTACTTTTAATATTGCCTTCAATCAATAATTTTTATGTTCGATAAAAGTTCACCCAGGTCGTTCTCTGCCAGAATTTCCTTTCGCTGCAGCCATATAAACCTTTTCAGTACATCTTTCATCCTTCATTCTTTCATCTAGTCTATATATATATATATATACCCCGTACCTCAGAATAAAGAAAAAAACCCGAATACTGAATAGTATAAAAGCGTCATACTCCTCGCCACGATTTACCAATTTTGGGACAATTTTTTTTTCTTATATTGTCTTTTTATCAATAATACAACAACCGGGTACACTATTTTAGTGTACCTACCTCTACTATTCTGAGCGCTGTACAATACTTGACGCTGGATAGAGCCAACAACCTTGAGAGATGGCACCGCCCCCACGCGGGTACACATACACACCTAACGACGTGGCTGCCACTAATAATATAGCATCAGGCTGCAGCCGGTACTATCGGTACACGAGCGCTTACGCACACACGCGTGCTGTGCATACATAAAATCTCGAAAATGAGAATAAAGGAACTTGCTGAAAATTTGATTAAAAAATAGAACAGTATTACGATAGTATATTGCTAGATAAAAAATCTGTCAAAAAATCAGAATCATTGCATGCATTTTAGTACTGTTTCTAGACAGTAAAATATTTTTTTAGAGGTACGTCACCTCCATAAGTAACTTACCACTTTTGACAGCGTTTGCTTTGACCTGACGTTTATATATAAAATCGAAATTATTTTATATAGATTTTAGTAATGAAAGAGATGCACAATAAGACATGTTATATCACTGACGTAAATTTCTTTACTTCAATTTCTTTGTAAATTTCACATGTCGAGGTAAGATACATCTAAATTTCATCTTTATGTGGTAAACGTAAAGACTAAAATCGATAAGTAAAGCAGTTATATAAAAACCTCTTTTCCAGTTTAAATATTAATCAATTTAATTTTAAAAGCTTATTGTCAATAGAAATCAATACTAAATTGACATTGTGAATTCTGTATTACTATAAAATCATATTTATATACAAAAACAAGCTTTTAAAATGCCTCCAGGATCGCCTATACAGCAAGACAACATATTACTGAAATTTCACGACAGTTAAATATATCAGTAAGTATCCATATCACTTTTTTTTCATAAGTAAATATAGTTATGTTTGTCGTCATGTGTTACCATATAATACAAGATATACCTACTATAATACAATAAAATTATATTGAAATTACTAATAATCGTCTAAACGAATATCTACTTTTTTATCAAACAACATACTACTTATTTAAAATTGATAATTTAATAATTGATTATTTTCAGCGAAACACCCGTCCCTTTATGGATTGTCCGTCAAGGTGAAGAAGGCATATCTCGAGGACCACAAACGTATTGGGCGACCTACCTGATGAAAAAACATTTAAGAGGATCGTGTAGCTCAGCGTACGCAGCGAAATAGGTATTTAGAAAATCATATTCTGTCTCAATCGCGCTCTTCCCCCGGGCATCAGTGCGACAGAGAGCACTGCAGCTCGTGAGTGTTTGTAGGTATGTTCTTCGTTGAAAATTGCGTTTTGGGCGAAAACGATTTACACCTGCTAAACTATAACGAAACCTTATAATTTTGGTGTCAAACGTTTTAGCAGATTATAATCTACGTACGTACGTTTTGCTTTTTTTGAAATTTTGCTTGGTTTTTCAAATACAGACGGTTTATTACCAGCAAGTTATGAACCAAAAAAACCGAGATTTGAGGGGCTTATAACTTTTGACCTATCACGAATTTTGATAAAAGGAAAAAATACGTACGTAGTTTTTCACTATGTCAGTAACATATTACAAAATCGTTAAAATTAAATAATATTTAGGGGTAGTAAAACGTTTTCTCCGTTTGTATGGACATGGACGCGGTACACTATACTCTTAAGACCAGTCAACACTGACGTTTACATCTCTGGCGTTATAATAACACACGTTATAATGAAAATCATATTGTACCGAATAGGGAGTCCGGACGAATCTCTGTAAATATTTGGAGTTGGATGTCTGCTGACGGCGTTGGTGAACTATGCTCTTTACCCCCACGGGCAAATGCTTTAAATTATGTCGAAATGTTCATTTTATGATATAAATATAATATTTTACAATAAAAATATTTTTTTTATTTATTAATTATAATTTTAAGTTTTCAAGATGTAAATATTTCTAATTATGATAGTAACAAAGGTTAAATGTGGAACTTTACCACCTACTGCCATGAGTCATACCACGTCTTACATTTAATACAATCCAATATAAAATTAATATTTAATATATCACTATGTTAACGGTTCCGTGAGACGAAAGGCAACCCCCGCTAAGATTAAAAAAAAAATTATGCTTAAGCTGAGATTTAAAAAAACTGTATTTTATTATGCTTAACAGAACCCTAAAATAGTAAATAAATACACATTTCATCAATTTCGTGTTCCGTCAATTCAAATTAGACACAAATAACAGATGATGCTGTCATTTAAAAATGATAAAGATAGCGAATCAAAGTGCCAAACGATAATCGACTCTATAATCTTGTCATTTCCAAACAATAGTCAACCTTCAGGTGGTAAGTTACTTATGGAGGTGACCGTACATTCGTAATTTTTTTCTATCGAATCAATATAGTTGTATTATGTTTTGAACACAGTATCTTAATAACGCATAACCTCAAGAATATCATATATATTTTTTTGATTATGGTCACTGCAGTGGATCATGTACTTTTACGCATCATAAAACTCGCATTTAGCTCTATACATCCTCTTAAAGAGGTAAAGTTTGTAAGTTTGAATGTAGGGGGTAATCTCTCAAACTACTGAACCGATTCTGAAATTTTTTTCACGAAAAGAAAGCTACGATATCCCTGAGTAATATATGCTATATTAATATTTTGTTCCAAAATTACCTCGGGCGAAGCCGGGGACGGAAGGCTAGTTAGCAATAATGAACATGTATCGTTTTATTTCGTTCCTAACATAACACTTGCCACTAGCCCTAGAAACAGACTATACACACCAGTACCCTGGAGCCAGCAACGGTTCCCGGAAGCTGTCAGGCAGCCCGTGAAGGTTTTTATGACAAGCAAATAGGTTATTCTATTGCGTGACTCTAGGTCTCCCTCTGTCATTCTCTATACATGTCTAAATTTCTTTCTTAATTTTACTTGCGATGAATTTATGTCAGTATCGTCAAAATGACATTTGGTTGTCTCTGTTTACCTTTCCTCTAATAATAGTGTGATGGTAAGTAGCAGGTCCCGGGTTCAATTATCACTTGTTCCAAAAAATGCTAATCACCAATTTTCTTTAAGAATCCTCGTTTTTCAGAGGGCACGTAAAGCGGTAAAGTAGGTAGAAGAAAACTGCCATATCCATTCATTATTTATTGCGTGACTACACATTCCGACATCATTGTAACAGTAAGCTGTAGGCAAAGACTAAAAACCTCGGATTTGGGAACATCGTCCCACAGAAAAGTCCCAAAGCCAACCGTCAACGGACGTAATCTGCTATTGAAGTACCCTTCACTTGACCGAATCTCGATACAAAATGGGAACAGCCACGAGATTTTGTCATGTATATTTTGGGTACCTAATACTTCTTTTTTTTTCTTCACGGTTGCCTTATTACCTTGCTCCCCGAAATCGTGTTACGGTTCCAGGGTACCTAGTGGAAGACCAAGTCTCCCTCGTTTAGCCGATGGTATTTGTGAGGCTATACCTAAAGAGTGTCTAGTTATCTAAAAAAACAATTGGTACATGGCCGGGATCCGGAATTGAACCCGTGGTCTGCCTAGTTAATATCAGACGTCTTAATTCTTATGTTGTTTGAAAAACTCTGACACTTTACGATCGGCCAGTTTTTAAATTAATCAATTAAAGCTATAACGAGTGGTCATTTCTGTTGAGGTATAGTATATCCCACGCCCCGTATTTTGACAGGTCAGGCCGCGCCTAGCCAATCCGACAGGCCGTGGGAACAATGAAGCCTTCGATGGCCTGTCGTCGCCCGTCGGGAGTCGGTAAGTTCAAAGGCCTGTTTGAAACCTTTAAATTTCAGCATGAAATTTAGTTAACTGGGACTCTCTCTAGCTTTAGATGAAAAAGCCTCTTTCTATGATTTGTCTTGTACGTAAGGTGAATCGAGTCAATCATAAAAAAGTAGGTAATTTAAAAAATTTTGTTCGCTGGGTGGAAACTTTACGCGTGGAATTTTTTGTCATCTCGCTATTATTTTGAGGTTAAAAAATAATTCAATTCTTTTAAATTTCAATAAAGTAGAAACACTTATAAACTCCTTAAATAGCTGAAAAATGAATAGAAATTGTAAACAGAAGGATTCTAAAAAAATATTGAATCTCCATTACAATAATAAGAAAAAGAGCTGAGATTGAATTTCTCATCGCAGCCATTCGTTCGTTGGAAATTATTATGTCCCCTGCAGTAGATGGCTATAGCGAGCCGTCTTCATCCGCAAGTCGATTGCTCAATTTATCAATACTGCGAAGATCAAAGATCATGAAAGTAGCTTGAGCCTATAACAGATGTGACAGTCTATTGATACAGTAATTGGACTCCCCATCAATGGGACTATGGGAAAATATCGCCATAGAATGCTGCTGTTATCTAAAAAATCTGGCCATCCATTAGATACAGCCTCACAAATTCCATAAGCTATTAGGAGGAAGATTTTGTCTTCCTCTGGGTAACCTGGTGTTGGTAACCGGTTTCATGAGCCGTAAGGCCGGTGAAGTTATAAAAAATCATAGATCTCATGTGCCACATGACCTTCGCGTAGATGTCATCGAGACCTTTCATTTTGGTACAGATATACCCAGTCTAGGGTCAGTGGTTATCGAGATACGCCCTTTTATATTTTGATCTTAAAATCGTCATAACTCCAATTTTTTTCCCGCAAATCATCCTGATATGTAACCTTTCTGAACACGTACATGTAGAATTAACAAAAATATTATAAATTAGACTAGGTATTGAGTACACAAGGTACCCAAAAAACACGACTAATTCAAATAGGTAATGTAGACCTCGTTTTGACATCTCAATCATTGACCTATAACTTCCGGTTTCGGCATATCGCACTTCACAGATTTCCAATGTTACAAAATCTTTAATTATTCTTGAAATTGATTTCATTATTTGGTATCTAGAAGGTCTATTGACTAAAAAGGTTAAATGGAAAAAGCGAAAAGAAATACTGGAAGAGGGCGACCTAGATATACTTTAAAAGTACACCCAATCCCCAAACATAATATGAAATGTATGATGAATATAAAAGAATAAAAGGCGTCATGATAGATAGATAGATAAACCAAGAGACTGTGTTAATACACTTCAATGCCTAACCGTCCCATTTATAATATTGCAAGTTTATAATCATTGATCAGTCCTCTTGGAGGTTAGAAAGAGCCAAGCGTGTCGATTTATTTCGAGCCCCGGCGGCGATCCAGCCTGTATCACTTACGTAAGATTTGCCCTCATTTCATTTCGCTCAATCCGTGAAGATATTGGTTTTGGAGCTGTTTGGTTTCGCGCCTCCTCTTTGCGCTTTTCAAGTGCTAAATGAAAATTTAAACGAACATCGCTTCGGGTTTTCGTAGCCAGTGTAAATTAGAAAGCGAGGTATTTGATTTTCATATATATAATCATTTCAATTTTAATATGGCGCTCATCCTCTCTGCCTACCCCTTTGGGAACGAGGCATGGAAATGTGTATGTCTGAAAATGTTCTAAGGGCTATTTAGATCTCAAAATAACTAAAAAGAATTGGTCAAAACAATCATCGACTATAAATAAGGCTTGCTGTGAAGATAGATCCCATCCAACTTCCCACTAATATTACAAACGCGAAAGTTTGTATGGATGTATGTATGTTTGTTACTCAATCACGCCAGAACGGCTGAACGGATCTGGATGAAATTTTGCACAGAGATATATTATAGTCTGGAATAGCACATAGGCTACTTTTTATCCCGGAAAATTAGGGGGAGGGGCAAATTAGAGCCACGGGATTATTTATTTTTGGATATATTTCCACGCGGGTGAAACCGCGGACAGAAGCTTGTATTATAGAAAATGGAACTGTTTGGTTGATGGATGCAGTTAATACATAAAACAATTTTAAATGGCCGAGTGGTTAAGGCATCTGGTAAGGCACTAGGCGGACTGTAGTTCGATCCCGGCGATGTACCAATGGGTTTTTATAATTAAGAACTCATACAATCTGACAAACTGGCTACTCGTTAGGACTAGGTGTTTCTCTGGGTACCCTAGGACCGGTAACAGTAACAATTTTATCCAATAAACTAGACGAATAATACAATATGTAAAACACTACACAAAATAAACCAATTTGCAATTTCCAAGCGGAAAAACTTCAAAGCAGTTATTTCGAAGTAAATAAAACATTATTTACCATGAACATAAAACATTAAATTTCTACTGTAATCCTTTGTCATACGCCATGTGCGTTAACGTACACTGAAATTCAGTAAATCCTGAAAATCCTACGTGGGATTTTTCCCGGTTTCGGACTCGCCGCTTCAATAAGAACGGATTATGGCCATATATGTATGTTCATTCGGTCTTTGGTTCCATGATATTGTTTGCCTAGAAATTCTGTACTGTGTAGCTATCCTTTAATACCCACAAATCTTTTTTGTTTATATTTATTTTGTAAGTTATATTTTTCTTCGGGGATTCTATGAGATGTGGATTACGCATTCGACACGTTCGCGAATTGAATAGACTTTTTCTCTGAGCCTTTAAGCCTTTTATAAAATTTGAGTTTCCAAGGCTCTAATCCATATATCCATATACTAATATTATAAATGCGAAAGTTACTCTGTTTGTCTGTCTGTTCCACTTTCATGGATAAACTACTGAACCGATTTTGATGAAATTTGATTGGCAGTAAGCTTGAATCCTAGGGAAGAACATAGGTTACTTTTTCTTTGGGGATGAAAGGTAGTATGGGCTCCACAGGCAAAGCCCAGGGCGGAAAGCTATGTCCTAAATATGTGCATTTTCCTTTATGTTATATATTAACTGCTACCGCGCCCCGGGTAAAATATGGGTTTAAAATTATAGGCTTTTAAAAAAAAGTGTACCAACTTCGAAAAATATGCACTGAAAAGTGTGCTTTCCTAAAGCAAATGCACAAGTCACTATAAAAAAAACCTTCAATTGTGCCTATAAAATTTGAAGAGTTCTCAATTTCTCCAGGTTCCCATCTTCAGATCCTGACCTGATGACCATGGTACCACCTGGGAAGTATACCCTTTCCAAGAAAAATCCAAATCGATCCAAGCGTCTTCAAGTAATCGGGGAACATACATAAAAAAATCCGACGAATTGAGAACCTCCTCCTTCTTTTGAAGTTCGGTTAATAATTTGAATACCTACAACTAATTACATATCTATTAAAGATATACTACCGCGGACTTTTTTGTAGATTATTTTATTGTACACAATTCTTTACTATATCATTTTGTTAATCTCTCTCTCTGGCGGATAAGACAGCACACGCCATGAAAACTCGCTGGGGCTAACTTTTGCCCAGACTTGATTCACTTACATTATTAATGCTCAGTTCCTAAATATAAAAGGTCCATGTAATACTTTTAAACCTTCCCTTCTTATAGTGAAAACCGCAACAAAATCGGTTCAGTAGTTTTTACATGAAAAGGTCACAGACAGACAGACAGGCGCGACGGGAGACATTCTTTTATATGTAGTGATGATATTATGTGATAGACAAAATTGTAATTAAATTTTGTACGTACCGAAATATATATAATAGCAAGTGTTCCATGCTAAATATTTCTGATGTGCAATATCTTTCCGTTCGCTTTCCTGCAATCTGTGGGAGTGATTTCCTGGAAAGGGACGGATGTGTGTAACAGGAAGCCGGGGAAACAGAAATTAAAATTTTACCAGAAAAAACCTTGATACCTACACAATGTTTAAAATTTTCTTTTCGCCTTTTAGAAAAAGATTAGTTAGACTTATAAGTTTAACTAAAACAACAATCGAAACCTAGATATCGAAAAACAGTGACAGACGGACAGATAGTGATACTATAGTGGTTTCCGTTTTTTCATCAGATGTGTACGGAAACTTTAATTTCGCACCAGGTCCCTTGACCACATAGTTACGCGCCACTGCGTTGACCTACGAGTATTAAAAAAACCGACCAAGTGCGAGTCGGACCATAAAAACGGCAAAAAAAAATCACGTTGTTGTATGGGAGCCCCCTTAAATACTAATTTTATTTTAATTTAATTATTTATTTTTAAAATGAATATATAACTGCCTGTTGCCGTTATCAAAATCGAGCAAAAACGAGCAAAAAAATCACGTTTGCTGTATGGGAGCTCCCTTAAATTTTTATTTTATTATGTTTTTTAGTATTTGTTGTTATAGCGGCAACAGAAATACATCATCTGTGAAAATTTCAACTGTCTAACTATCACGGTTCATGAGATACAGCCTGGTGACAGACGGACAGACAGTGGAGCCTTAGTAATAGGGTTTCCGTTTTCACCCTTTGGGTACGGAACCCTAAAAACTAAATTAATAGTAACATTTTCAATTATATAATTTCAAATTGTTTAGAACGAGATATGTCAGCAACTGTAAAAGTGTGTTTAAATTTTTAATTACTTTTGTAATTTGTTTGAACTTAATTTTGCGAAATCGTGAAATTGAATTGGATATTTTTAATATCTACTTATCATTACTTAGAATTTTCCCATTTCAATCAAAGAAAGAATAATATTGTACCTAGCTACTTTCTCTTATTAGAAAGGCAACCATGTCATTGTAGTTCTCTTATTATTTTGTTGCTTTTCATCACTTGCTATCTAGATTTTTCTTCACAAATAAAGCCAGATAAAACCGGTTTTCCATTAAACCTTTTTTTCCTTTGAACTGGAATAAGGATGTAAGAAATAAAATAGAGGCCCCTAATTGTAAATAATGTCTCATATAATTATTAAAAAAAAAATTATAGCCTGTTCGTCAGTAGAGTAATAGTACATTATTATCAAATGGGTCTAAGATTTTTTCTTAATATCCTATTCATACATTTTTTAAATTATAAAGGAGTTTACATATTTTCCAACATAAGGCAAGCGACCTATTTACAGTACCCTATCTATCTATCATCACGCCTTTTATCCTAAGAGGGGTATGCAGAGACAATCGAATGCCATTTGCTACGATCCTGACATACCTCTTTCGTTTCTTTTATATTCATCACACCTTTCAGACATGCTCGGCGATTATATTATGTACTTTTAATATTGCCTTCAATCAATAATTTTTATGTTCGATAAAAGTTCACCCAGGTCGTTCTCTGCCAGAATTTCCTTTCGCTGCAGCCATATAAACCTTTTCAGTACATCTTTCATCCTTCATTCTTTCATCTAGTCTATATATATATATATATACCCCGTACCTCAGAATAAAGAAAAAAACCCGAATACTGAATAGTATAAAAGCGTCATACTCCTCGCCACGATTTACCAATTTTGGGACAATTTTTTTTTCTTATATTGTCTTTTTATCAATAATACAACAACCGGGTACACTATTTTAGTGTACCTACCTCTACTATTCTGAGCGCTGTACAATACTTGACGCTGGATAGAGCCAACAACCTTGAGAGATGGCACCGCCCCCACGCGGGTACACATACACACCTAACGACGTGGCTGCCACTAATAATATAGCATCAGGCTGCAGCCGGTACTATCGGTACACGAGCGCTTACGCACACACGCGTGCTGTGCATACATAAAATCTCGAAAATGAGAATAAAGGAACTTGCTGAAAATTTGATTAAAAAATAGAACAGTATTACGATAGTATATTGCTAGATAAAAAATCTGTCAAAAAATCAGAATCATTGCATGCATTTTAGTACTGTTTCTAGACAGTAAAATATTTTTTTAGAGGTACGTCACCTCCATAAGTAACTTACCACTTTTGACAGCGTTTGCTTTGACCTGACGTTTATATATAAAATCGAAATTATTTTATATAGATTTTAGTAATGAAAGAGATGCACAATAAGACATGTTATATCACTGACGTAAATTTCTTTACTTCAATTTCTTTGTAAATTTCACATGTCGAGGTAAGATACATCTAAATTTCATCTTTATGTGGTAAACGTAAAGACTAAAATCGATAAGTAAAGCAGTTATATAAAAACCTCTTTTCCAGTTTAAATATTAATCAATTTAATTTTAAAAGCTTATTGTCAATAGAAATCAATACTAAATTGACATTGTGAATTCTGTATTACTATAAAATCATATTTATATACAAAAACAAGCTTTTAAAATGCCTCCAGGATCGCCTATACAGCAAGACAACATATTACTGAAATTTCACGACAGTTAAATATATCAGTAAGTATCCATATCACTTTTTTTTCATAAGTAAATATAGTTATGTTTGTCGTCATGTGTTACCATATAATACAAGATATACCTACTATAATACAATAAAATTATATTGAAATTACTAATAATCGTCTAAACGAATATCTACTTTTTTATCAAACAACATACTACTTATTTAAAATTGATAATTTAATAATTGATTATTTTCAGCGAAACACCCGTCCCTTTATGGATTGTCCGTCAAGGTGAAGAAGGCATATCTCGAGGACCACAAACGTATTGGGCGACCTACCTGATGAAAAAACATTTAAGAGGATCGTGTAGCTCAGCGTACGCAGCGAAATAGGTATTTAGAAAATCATATTCTGTCTCAATCGCGCTCTTCCCCCGGGCATCAGTGCGACAGAGAGCACTGCAGCTCGTGAGTGTTTGTAGGTATGTTCTTCGTTGAAAATTGCGTTTTGGGCGAAAACGATTTACACCTGCTAAACTATAACGAAACCTTATAATTTTGGTGTCAAACGTTTTAGCAGATTATAATCTACGTACGTACGTTTTGCTTTTTTTGAAATTTTGCTTGGTTTTTCAAATACAGACGGTTTATTACCAGCAAGTTATGAACCAAAAAAACCGAGATTTGAGGGGCTTATAACTTTTGACCTATCACGAATTTTGATAAAAGGAAAAAATACGTACGTAGTTTTTCACTATGTCAGTAACATATTACAAAATCGTTAAAATTAAATAATATTTAGGGGTAGTAAAACGTTTTCTCCGTTTGTATGGACATGGACGCGGTACACTATACTCTTAAGACCAGTCAACACTGACGTTTACATCTCTGGCGTTATAATAACACACGTTATAATGAAAATCATATTGTACCGAATAGGGAGTCCGGACGAATCTCTGTAAATATTTGGAGTTGGATGTCTGCTGACGGCGTTGGTGAACTATGCTCTTTACCCCCACGGGCAAATGCTTTAAATTATGTCGAAATGTTCATTTTATGATATAAATATAATATTTTACAATAAAAATATTTTTTTTATTTATTAATTATAATTTTAAGTTTTCAAGATGTAAATATTTCTAATTATGATAGTAACAAAGGTTAAATGTGGAACTTTACCACCTACTGCCATGAGTCATACCACGTCTTACATTTAATACAATCCAATATAAAATTAATATTTAATATATCACTATGTTAACGGTTCCGTGAGACGAAAGGCAACCCCCGCTAAGATTAAAAAAAAAATTATGCTTAAGCTGAGATTTAAAAAAACTGTATTTTATTATGCTTAACAGAACCCTAAAATAGTAAATAAATACACATTTCATCAATTTCGTGTTCCGTCAATTCAAATTAGACACAAATAACAGATGATGCTGTCATTTAAAAATGATAAAGATAGCGAATCAAAGTGCCAAACGATAATCGACTCTATAATCTTGTCATTTCCAAACAATAGTCAACCTTCAGGTGGTAAGTTACTTATGGAGGTGACCGTACATTCGTAATTTTTTTCTATCGAATCAATATAGTTGTATTATGTTTTGAACACAGTATCTTAATAACGCATAACCTCAAGAATATCATATATATTTTTTTGATTATGGTCACTGCAGTGGATCATGTACTTTTACGCATCATAAAACTCGCATTTAGCTCTATACATCCTCTTAAAGAGGTAAAGTTTGTAAGTTTGAATGTAGGGGGTAATCTCTCAAACTACTGAACCGATTCTGAAATTTTTTTCACGAAAAGAAAGCTACGATATCCCTGAGTAATATATGCTATATTAATATTTTGTTCCAAAATTACCTCGGGCGAAGCCGGGGACGGAAGGCTAGTTAGCAATAATGAACATGTATCGTTTTATTTCGTTCCTAACATAACACTTGCCACTAGCCCTAGAAACAGACTATACACACCAGTACCCTGGAGCCAGCAACGGTTCCCGGAAGCTGTCAGGCAGCCCGTGAAGGTTTTTATGACAAGCAAATAGGTTATTCTATTGCGTGACTCTAGGTCTCCCTCTGTCATTCTCTATACATGTCTAAATTTCTTTCTTAATTTTACTTGCGATGAATTTATGTCAGTATCGTCAAAATGACATTTGGTTGTCTCTGTTTACCTTTCCTCTAATAATAGTGTGATGGTAAGTAGCAGGTCCCGGGTTCAATTATCACTTGTTCCAAAAAATGCTAATCACCAATTTTCTTTAAGAATCCTCGTTTTTCAGAGGGCACGTAAAGCGGTAAAGTAGGTAGAAGAAAACTGCCATATCCATTCATTATTTATTGCGTGACTACACATTCCGACATCATTGTAACAGTAAGCTGTAGGCAAAGACTAAAAACCTCGGATTTGGGAACATCGTCCCACAGAAAAGTCCCAAAGCCAACCGTCAACGGACGTAATCTGCTATTGAAGTACCCTTCACTTGACCGAATCTCGATACAAAATGGGAACAGCCACGAGATTTTGTCATGTATATTTTGGGTACCTAATACTTCTTTTTTTTTCTTCACGGTTGCCTTATTACCTTGCTCCCCGAAATCGTGTTACGGTTCCAGGGTACCTAGTGGAAGACCAAGTCTCCCTCGTTTAGCCGATGGTATTTGTGAGGCTATACCTAAAGAGTGTCTAGTTATCTAAAAAAACAATTGGTACATGGCCGGGATCCGGAATTGAACCCGTGGTCTGCCTAGTTAATATCAGACGTCTTAATTCTTATGTTGTTTGAAAAACTCTGACACTTTACGATCGGCCAGTTTTTAAATTAATCAATTAAAGCTATAACGAGTGGTCATTTCTGTTGAGGTATAGTATATCCCACGCCCCGTATTTTGACAGGTCAGGCCGCGCCTAGCCAATCCGACAGGCCGTGGGAACAATGAAGCCTTCGATGGCCTGTCGTCGCCCGTCGGGAGTCGGTAAGTTCAAAGGCCTGTTTGAAACCTTTAAATTTCAGCATGAAATTTAGTTAACTGGGACTCTCTCTAGCTTTAGATGAAAAAGCCTCTTTCTATGATTTGTCTTGTACGTAAGGTGAATCGAGTCAATCATAAAAAAGTAGGTAATTTAAAAAATTTTGTTCGCTGGGTGGAAACTTTACGCGTGGAATTTTTTGTCATCTCGCTATTATTTTGAGGTTAAAAAATAATTCAATTCTTTTAAATTTCAATAAAGTAGAAACACTTATAAACTCCTTAAATAGCTGAAAAATGAATAGAAATTGTAAACAGAAGGATTCTAAAAAAATATTGAATCTCCATTACAATAATAAGAAAAAGAGCTGAGATTGAATTTCTCATCGCAGCCATTCGTTCGTTGGAAATTATTATGTCCCCTGCAGTAGATGGCTATAGCGAGCCGTCTTCATCCGCAAGTCGATTGCTCAATTTATCAATACTGCGAAGATCAAAGATCATGAAAGTAGCTTGAGCCTATAACAGATGTGACAGTCTATTGATACAGTAATTGGACTCCCCATCAATGGGACTATGGGAAAATATCGCCATAGAATGCTGCTGTTATCTAAAAAATCTGGCCATCCATTAGATACAGCCTCACAAATTCCATAAGCTATTAGGAGGAAGATTTTGTCTTCCTCTGGGTAACCTGGTGTTGGTAACCGGTTTCATGAGCCGTAAGGCCGGTGAAGTTATAAAAAATCATAGATCTCATGTGCCACATGACCTTCGCGTAGATGTCATCGAGACCTTTCATTTTGGTACAGATATACCCAGTCTAGGGTCAGTGGTTATCGAGATACGCCCTTTTATATTTTGATCTTAAAATCGTCATAACTCCAATTTTTTTCCCGCAAATCATCCTGATATGTAACCTTTCTGAACACGTACATGTAGAATTAACAAAAATATTATAAATTAGACTAGGTATTGAGTACACAAGGTACCCAAAAAACACGACTAATTCAAATAGGTAATGTAGACCTCGTTTTGACATCTCAATCATTGACCTATAACTTCCGGTTTCGGCATATCGCACTTCACAGATTTCCAATGTTACAAAATCTTTAATTATTCTTGAAATTGATTTCATTATTTGGTATCTAGAAGGTCTATTGACTAAAAAGGTTAAATGGAAAAAGCGAAAAGAAATACTGGAAGAGGGCGACCTAGATATACTTTAAAAGTACACCCAATCCCCAAACATAATATGAAATGTATGATGAATATAAAAGAATAAAAGGCGTCATGATAGATAGATAGATAAACCAAGAGACTGTGTTAATACACTTCAATGCCTAACCGTCCCATTTATAATATTGCAAGTTTATAATCATTGATCAGTCCTCTTGGAGGTTAGAAAGAGCCAAGCGTGTCGATTTATTTCGAGCCCCGGCGGCGATCCAGCCTGTATCACTTACGTAAGATTTGCCCTCATTTCATTTCGCTCAATCCGTGAAGATATTGGTTTTGGAGCTGTTTGGTTTCGCGCCTCCTCTTTGCGCTTTTCAAGTGCTAAATGAAAATTTAAACGAACATCGCTTCGGGTTTTCGTAGCCAGTGTAAATTAGAAAGCGAGGTATTTGATTTTCATATATATAATCATTTCAATTTTAATATGGCGCTCATCCTCTCTGCCTACCCCTTTGGGAACGAGGCATGGAAATGTGTATGTCTGAAAATGTTCTAAGGGCTATTTAGATCTCAAAATAACTAAAAAGAATTGGTCAAAACAATCATCGACTATAAATAAGGCTTGCTGTGAAGATAGATCCCATCCAACTTCCCACTAATATTACAAACGCGAAAGTTTGTATGGATGTATGTATGTTTGTTACTCAATCACGCCAGAACGGCTGAACGGATCTGGATGAAATTTTGCACAGAGATATATTATAGTCTGGAATAGCACATAGGCTACTTTTTATCCCGGAAAATTAGGGGGAGGGGCAAATTAGAGCCACGGGATTATTTATTTTTGGATATATTTCCACGCGGGTGAAACCGCGGACAGAAGCTTGTATTATAGAAAATGGAACTGTTTGGTTGATGGATGCAGTTAATACATAAAACAATTTTAAATGGCCGAGTGGTTAAGGCATCTGGTAAGGCACTAGGCGGACTGTAGTTCGATCCCGGCGATGTACCAATGGGTTTTTATAATTAAGAACTCATACAATCTGACAAACTGGCTACTCGTTAGGACTAGGTGTTTCTCTGGGTACCCTAGGACCGGTAACAGTAACAATTTTATCCAATAAACTAGACGAATAATACAATATGTAAAACACTACACAAAATAAACCAATTTGCAATTTCCAAGCGGAAAAACTTCAAAGCAGTTATTTCGAAGTAAATAAAACATTATTTACCATGAACATAAAACATTAAATTTCTACTGTAATCCTTTGTCATACGCCATGTGCGTTAACGTACACTGAAATTCAGTAAATCCTGAAAATCCTACGTGGGATTTTTCCCGGTTTCGGACTCGCCGCTTCAATAAGAACGGATTATGGCCATATATGTATGTTCATTCGGTCTTTGGTTCCATGATATTGTTTGCCTAGAAATTCTGTACTGTGTAGCTATCCTTTAATACCCACAAATCTTTTTTGTTTATATTTATTTTGTAAGTTATATTTTTCTTCGGGGATTCTATGAGATGTGGATTACGCATTCGACACGTTCGCGAATTGAATAGACTTTTTCTCTGAGCCTTTAAGCCTTTTATAAAATTTGAGTTTCCAAGGCTCTAATCCATATATCCATATACTAATATTATAAATGCGAAAGTTACTCTGTTTGTCTGTCTGTTCCACTTTCATGGATAAACTACTGAACCGATTTTGATGAAATTTGATTGGCAGTAAGCTTGAATCCTAGGGAAGAACATAGGTTACTTTTTCTTTGGGGATGAAAGGTAGTATGGGCTCCACAGGCAAAGCCCAGGGCGGAAAGCTATGTCCTAAATATGTGCATTTTCCTTTATGTTATATATTAACTGCTACCGCGCCCCGGGTAAAATATGGGTTTAAAATTATAGGCTTTTAAAAAAAAGTGTACCAACTTCGAAAAATATGCACTGAAAAGTGTGCTTTCCTAAAGCAAATGCACAAGTCACTATAAAAAAAACCTTCAATTGTGCCTATAAAATTTGAAGAGTTCTCAATTTCTCCAGGTTCCCATCTTCAGATCCTGACCTGATGACCATGGTACCACCTGGGAAGTATACCCTTTCCAAGAAAAATCCAAATCGATCCAAGCGTCTTCAAGTAATCGGGGAACATACATAAAAAAATCCGACGAATTGAGAACCTCCTCCTTCTTTTGAAGTTCGGTTAATAATTTGAATACCTACAACTAATTACATATCTATTAAAGATATACTACCGCGGACTTTTTTGTAGATTATTTTATTGTACACAATTCTTTACTATATCATTTTGTTAATCTCTCTCTCTG
The DNA here is from genome assembly GCA_963924495.1 of Nemapogon koenigi. Taxonomy (NCBI): domain Eukaryota; kingdom Metazoa; phylum Arthropoda; class Insecta; order Lepidoptera; family Tineidae; genus Nemapogon; species Nemapogon koenigi. The sequence goes on from OZ004643.1 coordinate 1,559,146, forward strand.
GCGGATAAGACAGCACACGCCATGAAAACTCGCTGGGGCTAACTTTTGCCCAGACTTGATTCACTTACATTATTAATGCTCAGTTCCTAAATATAAAAGGTCCATGTAATACTTTTAAACCTTCCCTTCTTATAGTGAAAACCGCAACAAAATCGGTTCAGTAGTTTTTACATGAAAAGGTCACAGACAGACAGACAGGCGCGACGGGAGACATTCTTTTATATGTAGTGATGATATTATGTGATAGACAAAATTGTAATTAAATTTTGTACGTACCGAAATATATATAATAGCAAGTGTTCCATGCTAAATATTTCTGATGTGCAATATCTTTCCGTTCGCTTTCCTGCAATCTGTGGGAGTGATTTCCTGGAAAGGGACGGATGTGTGTAACAGGAAGCCGGGGAAGCGCGCGCTATTTGATTTGAACAATGAGCACGCGCGGTGGTAGAGTTGGCCATCAGATGGTACCAACCTATTTTCCGAGAGGTTGGTACTGTCAGCCAACAGTGTGTGTGTGTGTGACGAGAAAGAAAAAGGAAAATAGAGAAGGAGAACTGTGCGTGCGCTTAAGAGGATGTATAGAGCTAAATGCGAGTTTTATGATGCGTAAAAGTGCATGATCCACTGCAGTGACCATAATAAAAAAAATATGATATTCTTGAGGTTATGCGTTATTAAGATACTGTGTTCAAAACATAATACAACTATATTGATTCGATAGAAAAAAATTACGAATGTACCTCTAAAAAAATATTTTACTGTCTAGAAACAGTACTAAAATGCATGCAATGATTCTGATTTTTTGACAGATTTTTATCTAGCAATATACTATCGTAATACTGTTCTATTTTTTAATCAAATTTTCAGCAAGTTCCTTTATTCTCATTTTCGAGATTTTATGTATGCACAGCACGCGTGTGTGCGTAAGCGCTCGTGTACCGATAGTACCGGCTGCAGCCTGATGCTATATTATTAGTGGCAGCCACGTCGTTTGGTGTCTATGTCTACCCGCGTGGGGGCGGTGCCATCTCTCAAGGTTGTTGGCTCCTGTATAAAGTGTTAATGTTTTCAGGATATATTAATGTTGCTTATTGCCAAGCTGAGATGTCAGTTGTTACACATCATATGGCTCTCTCGTTTTTTGGAGGATATGGAGACTTGGAAGACTTATTGATGAACTCTAAGGTTCTACCTGAATTATTTTAGATAGAGAAATGGGTAAACAGCTTGAAATCTTCAGCAAACAACTTTTGAATTTGTTCATAATAATATAATATGCTGTTCATGTCATCATGAGATGCACTATATGGATCCAAATTTCTTAAAAGTTAGAGGTATTTTATGTGTATTCCTTTTTAAAATCAATAGCTTCCAATTTACATCAAATAAATTATGCTTGCGATTCTCACATTTTCAATACAGTGTTAAATTAAAAGGAGCACAACAAAGCGAATTCCTTCACGATCGTGATTTACTGCACAAGAGGCCAATTCAGTAAATTAAGTTTGGTTTCAAATTTTTTCTTTTATTCAACCGATATTTGCATTGATTTACCATCTAACAAACGGCAAATAAGATTCTTATGTTTCAAGAAAAACGTGCTCAAAATACTCATATTTATATTGCGTTGCAATTTTGGATTTGCAACCGGTTATCCAGCAGTCTTATCACGGAACTACCAAATGCGACGAGTTGCATAATTATTCACAACCGTCGCTATAAGCGAACAACTGAAGTATTAAAAAACACACAACAAGGTTTAGATGATTTGATTTCAATTAAATTTGATTTGAATAGACTATATGATTCATACTAGAAATTGCATCTTGCGAGCAACTGGGTTACGTGATTGCAATTTGAACCGCACAATAAATATATACTTAATGCGACAAATAGTAAAGCCTAAATCACTGAAAGAGATTTAATGTTTATCTATCTATCATCACGCCTTTCATCCCAAGAGGGGTAGGCAGAGACAATCGAATGACATTTGTTACGATCCTGACACATCTCTTTCGCTTATTTTCTAGTTATTATACCTTTCATACATGGTGTGTACTTTTGTACATACAATACATTTTTTATATGTTCAATAAAGTACACCTAATTTAATGTTTATATCAATTGCGTGTAAACTAAACGTGTAGTTAAGGAATTGTTATTATACAGATTCTTGCTCGTCTCAACTAAGCTTAATTTTCTCTAAAGAATATTCGCGGAGCAACATTATAAACGCTGACGGTGCTGTTTTTACTACGACTAGCAGAAGAATTTCAATCGAAGCTAATAAAATGATTTTTTTACGGGTTGCCTTAGAGCTCCTGAAACCGTGTTATTGGTCCCAGGGTACCCAGCGGAAGACCAAATCTTCCACTTTTAGCCAATAGTATTTGTAAGGCTATATCTAACGAGTGGAGGAGAGTAAGGGCGAATAAACTATTCTCTAGAGTCTAGAGAAAATGTCATCCTCACCTGCAGGCTTGGTACCCTCTGCTAGACAACAAACGAAGCTCTGGCGACCGAGCAATGGCGGTATAACCATACACCTAGCTAGGCAACGGGCTGGAAGAAGCTACAGAGAGTCTGAAGACCTAAATAGTCTCAAAATATTTGGTGCAGAAGGCAAGGGGAAACCACTGCACTATTCTTCCCAAGAAAGTTAATCATGGCGAGCATAGAGTACTAAGCCTATGGAGGGGCCATAGACGGGCTCCCCCTTTCTATAAGTCAGGCAAGCTTTCCTTGGAAAAGTTAGACATATTTCAAAGTTTAACTTCTATCCTACAGGTGCATATACGTCTAACTTTACAACAACCCTGAAAATTAATTTTCTTCAAGATGTCACCTATCTATTAGCACGCCTTTTATCCCAATATGGGTAGGTAGAGGCAATCAAATGCCATTTGCTGCGATCCTGACATACACCTAAAGGACGCTGCCCTCGGCCTCCTTTTCTGCCACATACCTTTTTTAGTCAATCTTTCATCCTTCATTCTTTCAACGTGTCCAAACCAGCTTAGGCGAATAGAAATCAAATATGTTCCGAAATTTGTCGAAAGTTGAAAGCATAGAAACATTGTTGTCTAGCTCCAGGATCCTGATGATGGAGCCGGAAGGTGGCTACAGGAACTCTGTAACGAGACGACGTAACCCCATCGAGTTTGGGCTCGTTTGATTTGCCTTCACAAGTACTCTGGTCCTGCATGATGTCCAGGGTCCTGATGATGGAGCCGGAGAGGTGGCCACAGGAACTCTGTAACGAAACGTCGTAACCCCATCGAGTGTCGGCTCATTTGGTTTGCGCAAGTGTGCGTTACTGACAAAAGCGTGTTTTACATAAATCTGGAAAATATTATACGTAGAAAATTAACTTCACTAAAACGCAAAATCTAAAAGTTTTCCTCTCCATATCCTTATTAATGAATAAATGGATCAACTTTTGGTACAGAATCGTTATTATAAATAAAGACCGTAACTCGTACATTATGAGAAACTAAACAAAACAAAACTTTTTCCTCTTAGTTTGCTGAAATATTTTGGGAAACAATGGCAGCAGGTAGCTGTTACTAAAACTTCACTATATTAAAGTATAAATGCAAAATATCTCTGTCTGGGCAGGGTTCCGTACCCAATGGATGACAACGGAAACCCTATTACTAAGGCTCCGTTATCCGTCTGTCCGTCTCTCACAAAGCTATCTTTTGAACTGTAATGGGATAAGATATACTTGACATTTTCACAGAATGTCCTGTATAAGAACTAATAATAAAAATGAAATAAAGTAAAAAATTAAAGGGGATCCCCATACAAGAAAGTGTTTTATTCGACGTTTTTTGCACGATCTTAATACAAACGTCTAACTACACTGACGAGCAATATAAAAAGCCACTAACTTAAACCACGCCAGATAGCTTTTTGAAGTAAAAAGTAAAATTCAAGTGTATTTAATAACGGTTAAAAAAAACCAATGGAAACAAAACAAATTTAATTAAATGTGTTAAATAAACATTGTAAAAACAAAATAGCGCCATTTGGGCAAAAAAAATGTGGGCCATTTTATATTGCCCGTCAGTGTACTATTAACCATAATGCATACTCTAAGGGGAAGTGGTCGATGGGAAAATGAGTGATGAAAGAGCAGAACACATGGCACGCGAGCAGGATAGAAACAGTAAGCGATTCAACGTAAGCGATAACTTTTTTAACGCAATTAAAAAAAAAACTTATACGACATAGAAATAATTTTACAATGAAAGGATAGATAATTACCAAAAAAATATTCATGTTATTTTTGTAATGGTATCATCTATATTATAGCCATAAAATTTGATAAATAAAGTTTTCAGAGGTGTATTTAGGATTTTTTTCTATCGAGTAAAATGTTTCTAATTATATTTTCAAAACAATAACAATATTTGTCATATCCTTAAAATCAATATATATTTATTTCAGTTTCGTAAATAGATCAGGTTTTCTGAAAAATTTGATTCAAAATTGCATTTTGATGACTGACTTCCCCTTAAGAGGATGTATAGAGCTAAATGCGAGTTTTATGATGCGTAAAAGTACATGATCCACTGCAGTGACCATAATCAAAAAAATATATGATATTCTTGAGGTTATGCGTTATTAAGATACTGTGTTCAAAACATAATACAACTATATTGATTCGATAGAAAAAAATCACGAATGTACCTCTAAAAAAATATTTTACTGTCTAGAAACAGTACTAAAATGAATGCAATGATTCTGATCTTTTGACAGATTTATTATCTAGCAATATATGTACTATCGTAATACTGTTCTATTTTTTAATAAAATTTTCAGCAAGTTCCTTTATTCTCATTTTCGAGATTTTATGTACGCACTGCACGCGTGTGTGCGTAAGCGCTCGTGTACCGACAGTACCGGCTGCAGCCTGATGCTATATTATTAGTGGCAGCCACGTCGTTTGGTGTGTGTATGTGTACCCGCGTGGGGGCGGTGCCATCTCTCAAGGTCGTTGGCTCTATCCAGCGTCTTAAGTAAAACAAAATCGGACACGCGCTAATTTGTTTCTGCACTATAGGTACAGGATCGTCAAACTTGGTCTGACCTATTGAGTGGACGGAACCCTTCGTGCGTGAGTCAGATTCGCAAAGTTTAGATGTAGGGGGTAACATCTCAAACTACTGAACCGATTCTAAAAATACTTTTACATAATATAAAGCTACAATATCCCTGAGTAATATAGGCTATATTTTACTTCTTTCAATAATATCCACGGCCAAAGCCGGGGCGGAAACTTACGTAAACCAATGTGAAGCCACACCATTCCTCTGATAACATCATCAATTCCGTAGTATAAATAATTCACATTAGATTTGAATAACCTTAAAAGCTTTTTAAACTTGCCCAGTTTTGTTCATTAAATATTTAAAGATCGATTTAAATACGACATGGCTTAAATAAATAATTATATTTACTATTGTTGATAAAAAGGGCTATGGACTCTGTCCTCATGATTTTTGTCCCATACAAAACAGATTCGTTTTTCCAGTTTTACGCGATAACTGTATGTGCTAGGATCGAAATTAAAATTTATTTTCACAGATAAATATATTCTAAAGTTTCTCATGGAAAGAAAATAACAAAAATCAGTTACACCTAACTTTTATGAAGCCTTGAAAATCCTCAATTTCACGCGTATTTCAGCCAAGTTTGCGACTCGAGTGTTCTTAATATATTTACAATTTACTTAAGAATACACTAACTAGAATTTGATAATTCTAATAGTTTTTTGTGAAAACATAGAAAAGCCAAAGTTCTTTTCGTGTTTTTCGAAATACCGATTTTGTTGATAAATCGTACTTTCTCATGTTTATGGTACGTAAATAGTGGTCTATCTTATCTTATTCTTGGTTACCTTATCGATTTTAATAGTAATCCATCTCGCTCACATATTTCTAAAGAGATATGGACAAAATAAGCCGCGCGTAAAACTGAGTTCGTTTTGTCCCGGACAGATGGGAATAAAATAGGACATAATGCCACGCTATGTATATAAATAAAAAAAAATGCTGTTCGTTTGTAAGCACATCACTTGGGAACGGCTGGACCGATTTGGAAAAAAAAACATATTCGTAATAGTCTGAATCGGGGCTTTCTTTTATTCTTCACGGCGGGTTCCCTTACAGCTCCCGAAACTGTGTTATCGGTTCCAGGGTACGACGACCAAGTCTCCGTCTTTTAGCCGATGGTATTTGTGAGACTATACCTAACGAGTGGGCAGTTCTGTTAAGGTATATTTAGATGGAAAACGGATACATAAGTTTTTAATCATAAAAAAACCGCGCGTGTTAACCACTCGGCCTGCACCGCCGCCCATTCTGTCCATCCTAAAGCTCTAGCATCAATTTAGTGTTGTGCGTACATTAACATAGAGACATTAACACCTGCGCCTCCACTCTCTTGTTCAAGTGGCATTAAATATTAAATACAGTTAATGTGGTCGGCGGTAAGGAGGATCCTTAATATATAATGACACTCAATTCTAACATGCCTGGGTGCAAGCATATACTAACACATGCTCGTGACTTCGTCTATACTAATAGGTAAAATTAATAAAATTTTAAAATTAAGAGCAAGCTTGTTAGCGCAATCAACTCAGTAAATAACGCGGCTTATTTTGTAGATATCTCTTTTAAAAGTTGTTAGGAAGATACACTGTAAAAAAGAATCGAAAAAATTATCAAGGATACGATAGGCTAAGATTCACGCACCAGAAACACGAGAAAGAACGATTTCACAAAAAATCGGTCTTGCGAAAATACACAAAACGGACATATGCTCTTCCAGTATTATACAAAAACTATTAGAAATGTTTTCATAAAGTATGTGAAATTATATATAGGAAAAATACGAGAAAATGGTACATTAGTAAATATATTAAGAGAACTCGACTCGCAAAATCGGTTGAAAATTCGCTTGAAATTGATGACTTTCAGGGCTTCATAAAACTTAGGTGTACGCGTAACTGGTTGCAAATTTTCGCTGATGGGCTTGCCATATTAGACATTTTATTAACAAACTTATTTGTATAGATTTTCTAATTTTACAAGAATAAAATAAGAAATAGGTTTAATGTAACCATATAACTACAAAAGTTTTCTCACATAGGTACCTCTTAATACCTCTAAACACGTAAATTGTGAAACTTTAGCAATATTGCGTGGAAAAGGTTTTGTGTGGGCTTAAATGGCACATATTTTCTATTTATGGTCCTATGGGACCTTAAGTGCGGCTTAAAAAAATCAGATGCTATGAGAATGACTAAAAAGTTTTATATGGCTGAAGTGAAAGAAAACGTGTTACGCGTCATTGGTCGAGTGGGTAAAACGTCGGCTCACAACTGCGAAGTCGCGGGTTAGATCCCCACATCCGACCATGTACCAATGGGTTTTTTATAATAAAAAATCTATGTACATTATCCGACAAACCGTACAAAGAGGCTTTTCCATCTATATACCTCAACAGAGCTGGCCACTCGTTAGGTATAGCCTCAAAAAATCTTCGGCTAAATGAGGAAGACTTTGTCTTCAGCTGGGTACCCTGGGGCCGGCAACGGTTCCCGGGAGCTGTAAAGGCAACCAGTGTATACTTTTTTTTATAGTTCCATCATAAGACTGCGGGTCGTTTCAATTTCTACGGGTGAAGCCGGGGTGGAAAGCAAGTGATAAATATAATACATAATCATCGAGTAGGTAAAATTACCAGGTTGAAATTTTGAAATATCTTTTATCTGTTAGCCGGCGAATTGTGAAAATTTCCAAGCCATTGGTCTTGTGTAAACGAATTTGCCGGTAAATTCAGTCTCGATTTGGTTCATTGATTGATAAAACTTAAGAGGAAAATGTCAGTGTTATTATTTTTTGAGATTATAATTTGTGCCGTTTTTATTTAAAAATACAATACATAAAAGAATCGTGCTCGAGTCATTATTCTGAGAAGAATTCCTCCAATCCTATTAATTTTTGTTTTTAAGGTGTTTAGGGTTATAAACAGAAATAATATATTTTTTTTAGTTTTAAAATTCATAATTCAAAATAAAATATATGAAAATTAAGCGTTCCGTCTCCAAAACTACTGAATCTTAAAATTGTGAAAATATAAATATATAGCCTCGCTCATAATTTACAAGAAAACCTAAACTAAAATCCTGTCTTAAAGTTCTCACTAAAAAATGGCACGAAAACCTCCCTGCACGTGCTCTTGGTTAATTATTTAAATTTAATTTGTACTTTTGTATTTTTAATAAGAAATAAAGAAATTAAAATCAGAGAAGATACAATAAATTCTAGTTTCTTTCATATATGTGAATATCGAAGCATAATAGACACACAAATTCCATAATGAAATTAATTTTCAAACAAAAGGCACCTGTAATGGTTTTCACTTTTTACCATGGTGTCACTTCTCTGTTATTTATTGTACCGCCTATCGTATTCTCCCGGTATAGTTCCAGAGGCATGGAGGTTGGCTAATGTGCAACCGATCCCCAAAAACGGGGACCGATCGGACCCAATAAATTATCGTCCCATTGCTGTCACCTCAGTTCTGTGCAAAGTCATGGAGCAGATAACCAATGCTCGACTTATGACATATCTGGAAGATCACGCAATCATAAATGATCGCCAATATGGTTTTAGACCGAACCGATCCACTGGTGACCTTCTGGTCTATGTTTCCCACGTCTGGGGTGAAGCAATGGATAAATACGGAGAGTCTTTAGCTGTCAGCTTAGACATCTCCAAGGCATTTCACCGGGTCTGGCACAAGGCACTACTCTCCAAGCTGCCATCATACAGCCTACCTGACTGCCTATGCAACTGGATCGCCGGCTTCTTGCATGGGCGAGGCATCCGCGTACTTATTAATGGAAGCGTGTCTGCGCACATGTCGGTCAATGCTGGCGTCCCCCAGGGATCCGTGCCGTCGCCAACTTTGTTTCTTCTGCATATAAATGATATGCTCTCATTAGGTAACATTCATTGCTATGCTGACGACAGCACGGTTCATGCTGGGTTTGTCAGTCGACCTTCTACAGGCCCTCAGCAATTGGAATAACTGCGTAAGGGTGTTGTCCGTGAGCTGGACGGGACGTTGGATCGCATTGCGGTCTGGGGTTCCGAGAACCTCGTTCAGTTCAATGCCTCAAAAACCCAGGCGTGTGCATTCACAGCCAAAAAGACCCCCTTCATACCCGCCCCCACTCTTCAGAACACTCCCTTGATGTTGCGAAATAGTGTCTCATTACTAGGAGTGGCAATCCGCTCTGACCTCAATGACAGAGACTACTGAATTCTGAACAAGGTGAGGCAATATTTCGCGCCAAAGCTCAGACTACAGCTCTACAAAGCCCAAGTTCGTTCTTGCATTGGTTCCGCTCAGTATCTCCTCGATGCCCTCAACGGTTTGCAAACAAGAGCGATTCGTATCATCAATGACCCAAGGGCCACACGAAATCTCGAGCCTCTACAGTGGCGGACTGTATTACGATCTGCCAGTCGCGCGCATTCATGGACCAGCCACCTATGCTTAACAATCAGGCGGTGGCAAGGTCACATGTCGTCTTCTCTATAAAAAAAATTATAGAAGTGCAGAGAAAATTATTTTTGCATTTGATATCCCAATTTCTTGAGGAAGGTCATAGGATATTTATATTCACGCTTTCTACCCTAATGGGGTGAAATGAAGTGTAAACGTTGTATTCCTAATACAACGCGTACGAAGACGCAGGGAACTGCTAGTACTTAACTGATATTTACAATAACTTTAAAAAAAAGATTACCGACTTCAAAAATTTGCACTGAAAAGTAAGAAATAATAAATATTTCGTCGTAGAATTTAAAGACGGTTGGTGCCAAATTAGAAACAACTTAGTTTTCAAATTCACTAATCTAGACAATTCATTAGGAACCTACGATCATCAGTACAAACATAGATAATATTGAACAGATCTTTATCTTCTTAGATGTTTACTTAATTTTGTATCCTAATTTTGAACCAACCGTCTTCAAAATCTACGACGAAATATTTATTATTTCTTACTTTTCAGTGCAAATTTTTGAAGTCGGTACACTTTTTTTTAAAGTTAATTTATATTTTCCTTTTAAGTATTGTCGTATTTCCTTGTAGTATTATTACAAATATAAATAATCGATATCGGCTTGACATTTCATCGAGTTATGACAAAAATTGAATTAGAAATCAGTTTTTAATCAAAACTACTAAACTTTTAAATTTTCACTATACCACACGGGAAGCACCAGCTTTCAAATAAAAAAAGAATCATCAAAATCGGTTCACCTAGTCGAAAGTTCTGAGGTAACAAACATAAAAAAGAAATACCTACAGTCGAATTTAATACTTTCTCCTTTTTTTTGAAGTCGGTAAAAAATAACGATAAAGTTACTCTCTACCTACGCTGCAAGGTACATACATATGCCGTGATGATGTGCTCAGTATTTAGCTGTAAAGACAAGCTAATGCGACAATGAAGCACCAAAACAAATCGTTTCTGTTGACAGATATTAAATTTAGAAAGTTTGGAGACAACAGATGCGACCGGGGATGACGACCTATTCATCATTCAGGCGACGTAAACGTTGGAAAAAATACTTTATACTATGAAAAATTGTCTGTATGTTTTGTATTTATAGAATAGAATAATCGACTTCGTGCTTCGTAGGGAATGTTAAGCACTTCTAAAAAAGAAAATACCTTATTATTTTCTCTTTTTCTTTTCTTTCTTTCTTCACGGGTTGCCTTACAGCTCTCGAAACCGTGTTACGGTTCCAGGATACCCAGCGGAAGACCAAGGCTCCCTCGTTCAGCCTATGGTATTTGTGAGGCTATACCTAACGAGTGGCCATGTCTGTTGAGGTATATTTTAGAAGCCTCTAAGTGTGGTTTGTCGGATTATGTACATAAGTTTTTAATTAAAAAAAATATTGTTACATGGCCGGGGTCCGAAATCGAAACCGGGGTCTGCCTAGTTAATACCAGACGTCTTAACCACTCGGCCACCGACTTATTACTTATTTTTGTTAAATAAGTGACGCATGATTGGTAGAGCCGACTGGCTAAAACTAGACACTGTAACTGGTGTTTCTGGCCACCCCGCATATGTAAAGGCAGTGTAAAAAGATCTCTTCGAACAAAGCGATCACCCATCTTCATCTAACCTTGCCCACTAAATGTTGAAAGTCTACCAAAATAAATATTGTGTGAATAGAAAAACTCGCAATTTTCCCTTTGGGGCTTGTATTGCCGCTGTCCAAAGATGAATAAGTGAGTGATCCGTGATTGTGTATGAATTATTTAGATATATTCCACGCATTCAACGGTCGGAGGATGTTTAGGCAATTCTCTGACCCATTCATGGGAATATTATAAAAAGAGATATGTCAATTTGTTTGTAAAAGAAAAAAATCAAGAACTATGTTAGACCAAGTTTACAAATGATTCTTCTTCTATTATTTTGGCTCCATCAATGTTAATCGATGATTTGCCAATGTCAAGTATTATAGCCTTTATAGTATATATGCCGATTAATCGGTAACTAAGATGATCCCGCTGTCTGTGGTATGTCTTATTAATGACAGAATAATCACAACTATCACAGCGCGTTCGTCATGTAAATTATGACGTAGAAATCCGAAAAAAATTATTTAAATCTATACTAATATTATAAAAAGGTATTATTTTTATTTTTTTATTTTTATTTTGTTGGAAAATATAATATACAAAATTTAAATAGATTCTAAATGTTATTATATATTTGTCTAGATTAGTGAAATTTAGAGCTAGGTAGTTTCTAATTTGGCACCAACCGTCTTCAAATTCAACGGCGAAACGAAATGTTTGAAATCGGCATACATTTTCCAATTTTCACCAAAACAAAAATGGGACCGATCCGGAAATTGTATATGCTTTCAAAAAAAGGTTTCTGAGGTAACAAACATTAAGAAACAAAAAAAATTACAACCGAATTGAGAACTTTTTTGGTATTTCAGTAACGTTTTACAGCAATGTTTTCAGCAAGTCCTAAAACCGTATATCTAAATACCACATTTGTAAATCCGTACAAATCCTATGGGAATTAACACTTGGTGTTTCGTCAATAATTCACTGAAATTTAGGCCGTTCATATGTGTAAACGATACCCAGGCACATGCAAAATTACCTTGTACATTCATAGAGTCCCGCGTTTATAGTTGCTGCTCCGCTCCTTTGGCTCTTAGCGTGATGTTATATAGCCTTAACCTTTCTCAAGAATTGGGCTATCAAATTTAAAAAGATTTTTTCAAATCCGACTGGTAGTTCTAGAGATTAAGCACCAATGGCCATCCAAGAAATGCCAACCCTACAATGTCCGAATTTATCCGTGTACTGTCTTTGACCGACCCAGCAATTTGCTCTGAATTCTAGTGTTGGACATTCTCTGGCCGGGCTTTCCTTGGCTGGCCAATGATGCGGACCCGTCGTCCCGGCGTCGCACTGGTACAATATCGGTTTTCAACAAATTTAATATCTAGACAAAATAGGGATGTAGACAATTTTTTGTTGGAAATACTTGTAAGATTTATTATACAGACCTAATAAAATAATTAGAAAATTTTATATTTGAATTAAAATTTAAAAAATCATATTATTGGTTTTATTTTTCAAATCCCCGCGAAAACAATGATGACGTCACATCTTGCAAATCAACAAAATGTTGGTCACAGATTAGATAAAATAACAAGAAAATAACTCAGTCAGTGACTGATTGACAGACAGTTATAATATAGTCTGTGGTTATTTATTTGACATTTAGATGGAAGTGACGTATGAATTAAAGATTTTTCACTTTCATGATTCCACGTCACGCCTTGGTGACCATAGAGTAAGTAGCAATCACTATGTTCTATGATAAGAGTCGGGACTGCCATACATTAAAATTAAACCAAGTTAGGGCTGAAAGGTACTGCCAACCTAACAACATCGTACTGTGTTATGATGATAATATACAGATAAATAAATATTATTTTCACACCATACATAAGTAAAAATGAAAAAAAATTGGAGCAGAGAAGGAGCCATATATTAAATAGAGCCTATATCGCATCAACAATCGTATTAAAGATCAATCATTTTCCAGCCACTATCCACTCAATATTAAATGGCATGTAATGGATTAACGATGAACTTATAAAGGCTCTGATTAAACCTTTCATGTGTTGAATCTGATTTGAGATTTACTATTAAACACACGTTTCGCTCCATTATCCCCAACCCTTATTAAATTAGTTATAGAAGGGATCAGACTAATTGATCGTTAAAATTTAAATATGTGTCATATTCTCAGAATAAGGCGAGTATTACAGGCAAGCTATGATGCCGGCATCATATTAAGTCTAGGACATTGATTCGTAAAAGCATTTGGTACGCAAAGCACATAATATTCTTTTTATAATATTACTAACCTTTTTGGTTTTGGGTTATTTAATTAAAAACTTATGTACATAATCCGACAAAACCACACTTAGAGGCTTTTCCTCCTAAATATACCTCAACAGAACTGGCCGGCCACTCGTTAGGTATAGCCTCACAAATACCATCGGCTAAACGAGGGAGACTTGGTCTTCCGCTGGGTACCCTGGAACCGTAAGACGGTTTCGGGAGCTGTAAGGAAATCCTTGAAGAAAGAAATAAAAAATAAAATATATTACTAGCCTTTTATACACAAATTCAATACGCCTGTCTCACAGGGCAGGACAGGGCAGGAGACATGATTAATCCCAACGATTCATTATGGGGTAATAAATTATTTATAATTATTTTATTAAAATGAATTCAGTTATTTCGGAGCATATCATTGTGACAGACAGACCTACAGGCAAAATATCGTAGTTCGCAAATTCCACAGTTATTTATTTAGTATATTTAGTAGTAGTATATAGCATTAAGTAAATAAAAAGAAATAAAACAAGATTATAATTAAATAAAATTAAATAGGAACTAACATAAGTATCTATAAAACAAAATAAACCAAACAAAAAAAAAAGCATAGGCAGTCATGGGGACTATATCTATGTCATGGGAAATAACGCCATCTAGCACGCGCCTAAAGATGTTTTCAATTAAAAAAGACTCGGGTCGCCGAGAATTGCCGGCCAGATATCCACAGCCATAAATGCCCGACCCAGGCATACGTGGAAGCCAATACACGAATTCCTGCCCGGAGATTCTCAGATACTCCAAAAGTCACTTCAAAAATTCATCAGAAATCCTTTTTTTTTGTATTAATTTTGAAATCAACAGACACTTAGGTAAATTTTATTTATTTAGAAACATACCCATATCAATGGGCCTAGGGTTTTCATTATTTAAATAAAAGTATGTTTTGAAGCAGTACACCAGCTTTTAAAGCCCTCCAAAAAAGTCTACTAAGACGTAGCAAACGATACTCTATTGTCTTTACCTACACCATCACTCTAAACACCTTTAAATTTTCATCCAATTTCATACCAATTTTCATCCATAAATAAGCACAGCGGTTTTCTAAACATCCAACACTTTAGGGCAACATTGCGTGAATTGTAACGGGCGTGGATATTGCGTATTTGCAAGTAGTCTCGCAAGCACTCTGATTTACTGAGCTATAAACAACCGTCGAACAATACTGTGAATTATGGAGACTGCGTGTTACACAGCAATAGAGGGAAACACTTTACATTTTATACTTTTCACGGATTTTGTGACTTAGGGTAATTAATATAGGTAACTCGCTAAATGTGGAGACTGTTACTGGTGTATCTGCAAGTAGTCTCACAAGCACTCTGATGTACTGAGCTATAAATAACCGTCGAACAATACTGTGAATTATGGAGACTGCGTGTTACACAGCAATAGAGGGAAACACTTTACATTTTATACTTTTCACGGATTTTGTGACTTAGGGTAATTAATATAGGTAACTCGCTAAATGTGGAGACTGTTACTGGTGTATCTGCAAGTAGTCTCACAAGCACTCTGATGTACTGAGCTATAAATAACCGTCGAACAATACTGTGAATTATGGAGACTGCGTGTTACACAGCAATAGAGGGAAACACTTTACATTTTATACTTTTCACGGATTTTGTGACTTAGGGTAATTAATATAGGTAACTCGCTAAATGTGGAGACTGTTACTGGTGTATCTGCAAGTAGTCTCACAAGCACTCTCATTTACTGAGCTATAAACAACCGTCGAACAATACTGTGAATTATGGAGACTGCGTGTTACACAGCAATAGAGGGAAACACTTTACATTTTATACTTTACACGGGTTTTGTGACTTAGTGGTAATTAATATAGAAAACTCGCTAAATGTGGAGACTGTTACTGGTGTATCTGCAAGTAGTCTCACAAGCACTCTGATGTACTGAGCTATAAACAACCGTCGATCAATACTGTGAATTATGGAGACTGCGTGTTACACAGCAATAGAGGGAAACACTTTACATTTTATACTTTTCACGGGTTTTGTGACTTAGTGGTAATTAATATAGAAAACTCGCTTAATGTGGAGACTGTTACTGGTGTATCTGCAAGTAGTCTCACAAGCACTCTGATATACTGAGCTATAAACAACCGTCGAACAATACTGTGAATTATGGAGACTGCGTGTTACACAGCAATAGAGGGAAACACTTTACATTTTATACTTGTCACGGGTTTTGTGACTTGTGGTAATTAATATAGGTAACTCGCTAAATGTGGAGACTGTTACTGGTGTATCTGCAAGTAGTCTCACAAGCACTCTGATGTACTGAGCTATAAACAACCGTCGAACAATACTGTGAATTATGGAGACTGCGTGTTACACAGCAATAGAGGGAAATACTTTACATTTTATACTTTTCACGGGTTTTGTGACTTAGTGGTAATTAATATAGGAAACTGGCTAAATGTGGACACTATTACTGGTGTATGTGCAAGTACATTTTTGGAATCAGTACAGTAGCTAACCTAACCTTACCTCTTTATATTATTAACTAGTATGTTGTGTAGTGCGCGAGTTGCAAGCAACTCGCGTGTTTTCTGTGTGGGAGCATACTGCTGCCCACACCAAAGAAGACATGCTACAAGTCAGCGATAAGCCCGCCACCTATCAATAATTCCTTACTCCTACCACAACTACTCCCACTACCCGTACCCCTACCACTACCTCTACTCCAAACCCAACCACTACCCCTGCCCCTACTCCAACCCCTACCACTACCTCTACCCCTACTCCAACTCCTACCACTACCCCTACCACTACCACTATCCCTACTCCTACCACTACCCCCACTCCAACTCCTACCACTACCTCTACCCCTACTCCAACCCCTACCACTACATCTAACCCTGCCACTACCACTACCACTACCCCTACTCCAACCCCTACTACTACCTCTACCCCTACTCCAACCCCTAACACTACCACTACCGCTGCTCGATTGTAGTAAATAAAAAAATAAAAAATATAGATAAGCTTTTCGACTCGGTTTTTGTAAATTATTATATCACTGCTGAGCCGATTCCATTAACACTGAAAGTGTAAATACCCACTATATTCTCTGAAAGTTTCATGAAATTCCATTAAGTCGTTTCGGAGCCCATTCTGGACAAACATTAGGACAGATAGATTTATGCTCTTCCCGACTTCTTAAAACAATAGATTTCAAAGATAAATATTTTTGACATAGTATGATTTTTTTTTTGTATGAAAATCAATTACACCTAAGGCTTCACCCTGCATCTCATCAATTTCACGCGTATTTTCAACCGATTTTGCGACTCGAGTTCTCCCAATATATTATTTTCTAATGTACCCACTTTCTCGTATTTATACTATAGATAATTTCACATACTTAATGAAAATATTGACTACAACTTGCTGTTTCTAATAGTTTGTATATTTTGTGTATTTCGCAAAACCGATTTTTTGTCAAATCGTTCTTTCTCATGTTTCTGGTACATGAATCTTGGCCTTTTCTGTGGTTATTTTATCGATTTTTTTCAGTGTATCTCTCTAACACTTTTTAAAAATATATTGACAAAATAATCCGCGCGGTTTACTGAGTTCATTGCACTAACAAGCTTGCTTTTAAATTACTGCCTAAATGTGGATATTGTTGCGGATTAGCATGCTTAGGACCGCGACTTCTTTCATTTTGATTCACAGGGAAAAACGACGGTTTTGCACCATTAGCCAGCCAATAAATTACCGGCCTGAGAATGTCCAACACTAGAACGCCGAGCAAATTGCTGGGTCGGGCAGAGATAGTACACGCATTTGCCCGGACATTCTAGGCCTTGAGTCAAAACTAAGTGCCACAAAGTAAGTACAGTAGTTTATTTTTAAAACTGTTATTACAAACTCTAAAGTGATATTTCGAAACGTTATCATAACAGTCCCACGCTACGAAAGCTTTACTTAAATCCAATTTTATATTATAATTTTCATAGATTTCAAAACTTTCCGTAGAACTGTCATCGCGGATACAATTTTAACTGTTATCTACGAAGTTCAGGGAGTGTCTTGTGAAGTTTGTTCAATGTGGGTTGCTCTAAAATCTACAGTGTAAATTATATAGATAAGTTTTGTTATTATGAATGTAGGTTGGATATTAAATCCCATTTTTATATTTTTCATCTTTATTTTCCTTTCTTCACGGGTTACCTTATAGCTCCCGGGAACCGTTGTTGGCCCTAGGGTACTAAAGACAAAGTCTTCCTCATTTAGCCGATGATTTTTTGAGGCTATCTAACGAGTGGCCAGCTCTGTTGAGGTATGTTACGGTTTGGCAGATAATGTACAATGATTTTTTTATTATAAAAACTTAATGGTATTCATGCTACGACCCAAAGGAGCGGAGTATTTAAATTAATAAAAATCATCTATATAATGTACTCTTAAACTACTAAATTGATTCTAAAAATTTTTTCACGAATAGAATAGAATTTAAAAATATCTACGGGCCGTTCAATACATTTTTATAGAAATTATCATCAAAGGAGTTTAATTTCGATTCTTTCCTAGTAAACGCAGCTACCGAAATTATTTGCGGAAAACGAAATTTCACCCATTTTCATCCGTTGAAAAAACCCACTACTCTAATTTAAAGTTCGGAATACGTTTAGGACATTAAAATGAAGTTCCCCGAAAAAGCTTTTTGGTAATTTTCATGCATAATATTTCCTTTATTTTCGTGCTTTTTTTTGTCTAAACGTTTGTTTAAAATATGCTCCAAAACTGTTGAATTAGTTTTGTTAAAACATTCAGTGACCATAACTGTGTATTTAACATAGATAGTATGGTGGCGCTCTACTAGATGGGTAATGTCACGATTAGAACGAGACCAAAAAAATAATACAACAGTGTGCGTAACAAATATGTCATCTTAGATGACTTACATCCAGGCACTGCACTGCGTTAACCATAATTTTAATCTAAGGATGTATAGAATTAACAGATCTGATTTAATACCATTTAACATGGCAATCAGTACTCATATCATTACGGAAAAAAATGGTATTACAGTTGATCGTATTTCAGACACTTGGTCTGTTCTCAAAATTTATTTTCAGAAACTTTGCCCGATAGAAAAAAATTGCAAAGTGGCTTCTGAAAAAACGTAAAATCTCAAATATCTTAGCTATTCATGAAATAATGTTGATGATATTAAGTATGAATATCTGTTGTAAGCTAATAAAGAACTGGCCTGATTTAAATTTTCTTTCTTTCTTTCTTTCAAAATAATCAAAGACTTTGGCAGCATCTACAACATAGACTACGGGTGTTGTCCATAATGCAGTGATACAGTAAATCTTAAAGTCAAGCCACCGCACTATAAAACACGGAAGCTATAAGCTATATCTGTTGGTAAAACAAAGCAGTTATTTCCCTCGTCGTCCGCGATAAACAGCTGCAGCGAGCCGCTTTTAAATAACGTTGCATTCGCTGTCTGTAACGAGCACGTTCGGTTGTAAAATTTTGATCACACTTTAGTAACTCGATTTTTAGATAGTCGCAGTTACAAATTCTAAATATAGCCTCCGGCTTGATGAGTTATGTTGAAATTTGCAGCGATTATAGTTCTCGGAAATTGTGATGGAAGGAACCCACCTAGAAATAGTAGACTGACCCGAGCAGAAAGTGACTTCTTGAGTGTTAGTTTGGGAGCCCGAGCTCTAAAAACACAAGTGCAACAATAAGTCACTCTCAGCGAGGTTCGTAATCTGCTTTTCTTTCAACTACAACAAAATAAATATAATTTTAACTTTGTGTAAGTATATAATTTTCGCCAAAACGTCTTTCGCACCGAAAATATTTCATTGGTTTTTTTTACACTTCTCCATTTTGAAAGAAGGCAAAGGGGCTAGCCATACAGCTTGTGTTTTTTCCGAGTGTTAGGTTGCTAGGAGCGTGATGTTATGGATGTTACGGAAAGCAATTTGAAAATAATTGATATTTTAACTGCATAAACCCTTTTAGAATATTTATTTTTATATACATGCGTATCAACCCGCCTCGGCTATACACGGGTAGAAAAGTTTATTATGAAAAAATTATTTTTCCCGGGGGAATGAGATATTTTGCTGGACTAAAGTAGCCTAAAGAACTCTCTGCATCAAATCGTGTCAATTCCTTCGGACGTGAAAGAAGTAACACTTTAGCATTTATAATACTAGGATACATATTTTGCTAAATTTTTGGCCTATGGGGGTTAGCGAGTAAATTGCTGGGTCTGGCAATGATAGTACACGGATTTGCCCGGACATTGTAGGGTTGGACATGGGCCGTGCATTCCTTGGCTGGCCCTGTGCAGACCTGTCGTTTTTCTAAGTATGCTAACCCTCCAGTATACCTACATTCCCGTGATTTTTTCCTTTGTAAGTAGATAATTTAAAAATGACAACCAAGAGTGTACTCCTATATCTTCTTTATGCAGTAGCCGATGTTACCTAGAGAATGTGTATCATGTATTTACGAGTGATATCGAGTTTTGTGTTAGAGTAACTTGTATTTTATGTGAAAACTCTAAATAAAACTTTTATGTCGATTTAATATTTAATACTGCGTCGTTGGTCTAGTCCCACTAATATTATAAACGCGAAAGTATGTATTTATGTATATATGTTTGTTACTCAATCACGCCAGAACGGCTGAACGGATCTGGATGAAATTTGACACAGAGATAGATATAGTCTGGAATAGCACATAGGCTACTTTTTATCCCGGAAAAATGTATGGTTCCCGTTGGATAGATTTGTTTTTGTTTTTCACAGGATCGACATGATTTTATGCATAGTGGTAGTTTATGGGTCAGAGAATGACATATACTACTTTTTATACCGTGAAAGCGGGCGGGGGAGGGGCAAATTACAGCCACTGGATTATTTATTTTTGGATCTATTTCCACGCGGGTGAAACCTCGGACAGAAGCTTGTGGTATACAAAGCTACACGAGTTCGATTCCCGTATCGGTCCAATACATTAGGTTGTTCCGACTTGATTCACTTATACTGTTAATGCTCAGCTCCTTAACGTGGCTGCGCCATGGTTAATACTCGAAAACCTTCCTCGTGAATCAGTCTATCTATGGTGGAAACCACAACACAATCCGTTCAGTAGTTTCGGAATAAATCACACATAGACAGACGCGTCGAGGGACTTTGTTCTATATAATATGTCTAGTGATAGTAATGATGATGATTTGGTATTTTGGCACCACTACGACCTTTATAGCTTGTGGCATAGCCAGGGAGGGTTACTGGTAACTTGTCTATTGCGAGTAGCTTATACTATTAAACCAATTTTAATATCTCAACAGAAAGCAAATAAAAAATAATTGTAATCCTAATGGAAAAGCAGTTTAAATTTGCTTCACTCAAACAAATATAATAATCAATCATACTTTAAAAGAAACTTTATTGGAAAATATTGTTCATTCCACTCCAATGTATCAAAAGCGAAAAAAGCATCGGTTTTGTTACTGCTAATGAAACCAACGAATATTTTTGCATTAAACGTTAAAAGAAAATTTTATGCAAAATTTAGGGTCAGAATGGGGAACTCCGAAACTATAAAAGATACAAAAATGTGTTCTAAGGAACCATGTCATCAATTTTAGAGATAAGAGAAACTGCATACATAGATTGAAAAAAAACTCATACACTACTCGGGAATCGAACCCGGTCATTTTGAAAAAAAAACATTACACGATTGTTTTTATTACGATATTCATTGTGTAGGTTGTAAGGAGTTTGAAAATGAAATGGTAACTTCTTAGTTTCTCAGGCCGAACTGCAATTGTTTAAAAAAAATAAAAAGAAAAATAATGGCAAGTAATAAAACATTGCAATATTTGAAATTAAAACCGAAAAACAAAACGACTGAACGAGCTGAAATTGAGGCTGATTTCTCATTGCAACGACATAACACGGGCGAATCCGGGACGGAATTCTAGTATGTTGTAAAAGTTAACAATATACCTACTGACAGACAGACGGCCATCAAAATCCGATACTTTAATAAACCTCTGCTTTACATTTCAAAAACAGAAACACACAAAAACTTTTTCTATATTGGAAAATATTTTTCATTCGAGACTTCCTACTCCGTTTAAAAGGAAAAAACAAAGGATCCGTCCTCATGCCGTCCTCAGGAAAGTTGGATACCAATGAAAGCCGCAGCGAGGCTTTTTGCGAGAACATAATTTAAGCTTATTGCCGGACCCTGTAAGTGGTTTTCTACTCTTATTCATAAAACGAGAATGGATGGCTGATTGAAGGTATGAATGGGGGAAGTTTGGCGCAAAGAGTTTGGAGTTCCGCAGGTGTGGCTGTATATCTTAGGTTCTGTAGGCAATAGGCGCAGATCACGGTTCGAGCCCGACCATGTACTAATAGGTTTTTTTATCTTTTTCTTATTTTATAATGGCTCCATCAATATTAATCGATGATTTGCCAATGTCAAGTATTATAGATGTTACGGTAACAATAGCCGATTAATCGGTAGCTAAGATGTTCCCGCCGACTGTGATATGTCCTATTAATCACTGACTAATCACAACCATCACAGCGTGGACGGGATTAAACCGGATTCGCCATCATGTCACGAAAGGGCGCGTGCGTTGTCCGCAATGACATGACGTAGAATCATGGGTTTTTTTAATTAAAAATTTATGTACTTACATAATCCGACAAACCATGCTTAGAGACTTTTTCATCTAAATATAGATAAACAGAACTCGTTAGGTAGGCCACACAAATACCATCGGCTAAAAGAAGACTTGGTCCTCCGCTGGGTACCCTGGGACATTACTTATATGACCGAGATCGAACCGTGATTCGCCTAGTTATATACATCACAAAAAACAAAAAACACCTTTACGGTATTTTTACCATGCGGTGTGGCTAGAGACACTGGTAACGGTGTCCATACTGAACAGAACAGGTGGCAAGCCCATTGCTGCACTTAAGGGCCGTTGCTCTCAGTCATCTTGTATCTGTCAAAATATGGCAAATCTCAGTTAATCCTGGTTTATTTATACTTTTCCTTACCACACAGTGTATAGTTATTATTTTAAATTGGATTGAGCCAAATTTTTATTACCTATTTAGGGTTCTAAAGAGCCGTAGTTTCCAAAACGAAATCTTTCGCGTTTTAGTTTGTAGTTTAGTAGTAGTATATAAATAAACTCAACTTTCCAGGATTAACTGAGATTTGCCATATTTTTGACAATTATAAGATGACCTTGACCAACAGCCCTTAATGGACCTAGATGTGTCACTTCTTTAACAGACGTCGTACCCGTAGCACGTGGAGTCGATTAAAGCACATAATCTTAAAGAAAATTGGTGCTTAGCATTTTTGGCATATGTGGGCATTGAACCCGTGTCCTCCTGGTTTCAAGCGCTCTACCAATTAGGCTATTGATTCCTTATGCCAGACGTTAGTTAACCCACTGACGCAGAAAACATCAAAAAAGTCTTCATTATTTTTATACATGGTATATTTTTGAGTTATCTTGAGGTATTTTAAGACCTCTTAAGTACAGTTTGTAGGTCGCATTATGTACAAAATGTAACTTATGTTCTCACATCACAGCTCCGACGTCGCGTGTAATCCGTAAAAGTTTTCAAACTCAAGTTGTGAACTCCAAAACAACTCCTTTACTGTTTTAATTAGACCAACCCTTAATTGAAAATATGTTCGCCCCAAGTAGGCAAATAATGAACGCTGGTGAGATAGGGTTAGCAAAACGCATACAATTTGTTCTAATAGATAGAGACGTCATCATGCAAACCCCACTGTTTCTACTACTACTCGTTTGTGATTAAAGTAGTGCTACGCCTTTAATGTGCCCTGTGGCACTAGCAGTAAATTGTGAAACAAATTAGTTGAGAAATGGGGGAGAATGGCTATTTTACCATTATCGGCAAAATTTTGAAAATTTATTATAAAAAAATGAGTGCGTAGAAAGGAACAATATTAAAATTATTTTCTTAAAAATAAACTTACCTTAGTTTTCGCTTTACATACCAAATTCTTTTGAAATCGAAAAGCATGCATGAAAAGATGTATGAATTTGAATGACGTATGCCAATAAGATGAGTATGAATTTAAATTAAAAACAGGGCGGTTTCGTCCGTGAAAATTTGTGAAATTGAACATAATAATTTATTCTGAAGGATATTTCCGGGACAAAAAGTAGCCTATGTACTCTCCAATTATCTTTGAGCAAAACCACTCTTTGACCAATAAAACCTAATTGTGATGTTTTACATGGGAAAGATAATATTTGCGGGAACATAGTGTTTCCAATCATTATTAATAATTTTTATGATTGTATTTTAGCATAATCTTCATATAACTTAAAAGCCGTGGTACAGGGTTTAGTACCAGGCGTATACCTCCCCTAGCTAAAAGTGGCAGAAAAATTGATTGTGATTTACCGCTTCACACCTCCCGTCTTAATACTCAAAGGTTACACCCTATGATATTACTGACGGTACAATTTACATAGCACGTATTGTTCGGTAAAGTTCCACCAACTTATATTCTCCGTAAGCAATGCCAGAGTTTGGTTGTCAGCATTGTATTAATTATTGTTGAAAACAAACTCTGAACACACAAGAGTCTTATCAATGGTGTCTTGGGACAAGTCCTTTTCAGAACTGACAAAGTTAGAGATATTACGATGATTTTAAAGGTGCTGGATTGAAATTTGTGGAAATGTTACACCAATCTCTATATTATTTACATTTTACATATATACAACAATACACATTTTAAAAATTAATATATAAAATAAAGTAAACGTGTTAAAAAAATTAAAAATTACAGCAAAAGGGGGGCAATAAGTATCAACTATCAAATCTTTAACTTTTCCAGAATTTGATTTGGTCAAAAACGTTAAAAAAATATTGTATATAGTTATTTTTTCTTGATTTTTTTTTCAAAACCTGGCCAAATTTTTCCCCATAAATTCTGAAACCATATCAAAATTAATCAAATAGTTCATATTAACGGGCATGTGTAGTTGTATACAGACAGTCGTGATCCTACCTTCATGCAAGCACTCTAAATATCCCAAACGTTCATTAATGCTATTGTAATCGGATTTGAGTCGTACCTATATTTAATTGTTACTCCAAAATGTTCTGTTAAATGAAAATTCACTTGTAAGTAGGTTCGTACGTAGGTTGTGGGATTATAGCAGTACAATTTCTGTTTGGAAGTTTTAGCATTCAAAGTTTCGTAATAAAATACAGTAGGTGCAGGAATACAGAAATATACAGAAATGTTTATGTGATTTGGAGATGTTTGATAACTGCGCGATTTCTTTTTATCCTCCGTAGTTCTTTCTCTTTAAGATGTCGTCACTGCATCTCGCTTGTGGTCTGCAGAAACTTCTGTGGCTTATTCTCTCCACTCAGTTACTATTGATCTTCATCTCGCATCGTGTATTCGAGGTACATGTCCCCCATCTCCCACTGAAGTGTCGCAACTCTAGTGTTGTCTTCTAGCTTATCTGGGTATACGATCACCGAGGGAAACCCCGATCATCATATGCTCCATAGACCTTTGTGCCAACAATTTTCTTATCAGACATTGGGACACCTCTCTGGACTACAAGACGTCGCTGAGTTTTCCAGAAGCTGCCCAACCAACTCAACTCCTTTCAAAATTTGTCCAAGAATAACATACTCTGTCACTCTTTCAACTGTATGCCTTGAATCTAAGGTAGTCTATGTAGGGAAGTTTGCTATGAAATTTTTTTTCGACACATTCAGTCATTTATCCGACCATCCTACGCTCCAAGACCGTTGTGCCATCTTCATCATCCAAACATGGCCATGTTTCTAACGTGTATGTCTTTTTGCGAAACAATTCTGTCATCAGACATTGGGACACCTCTCTGGACTTCAAGACGTCCACTCAACTACTTTCAAAGTATGTCCAAGGTTAACATATTCTTTCACTCTTTCAACCGTATGCTTTGAATGTAAACAGTCTATGTAGGGAAGTTTGCCATGAATTTTCTTTCTGACACATTCAGTCATCCTCAGACTTGCTGAAGTTCGTTCATGACAAGATTTTCTTTTCTCGAAATAATGACGAAGAGATTCCAGTGGTTGATTTTAAAAATATCAAAAAAAAGTATCGTTTTTACATTAGTTTCAAATATCCCAATATAGCATAGGCCTCAAGATCCTTGAAGAGTTTTGTGTTTAGTATGTCGCGCTGTTATCATATCCGCGACTGTGTCTGTAGGAAGGGAAACGAAGGGTAGCCTTCCTTGTATTGAATTATTAGATGTACCAATCTATACCATTACCATATCTTCAGTGGTCTATTTATGGTTTATTAAATCAACTTCGAAGAACCGACACAAATTATATCGTCGTTGTAAATGACTCTTTCTTATAATCCTTTTCGGGAATATATTCTTTTTGAAATTTTGATTAAAAATTCGCTAGCTTTCACGTCTTAAGTAGTTGGTAGGTATACACTTTGAAAAGAATCAAAGAAAACAAACATAATTTTGTCAAACACGCAGGAAATGGTATCATTTCTCAGATTATTGTCATTGTTCAATACTTTTGTATACACAAAACATTAAAACAGAAAAACTTGGTATCGTTAAACATTTCATACTGAATATCTCTCAGTCTTGATACAAGATGGCTACAAAACTATTGTGTGCAATAATATTATGCATTTTCGTCTCAATATCGGTAATTTTAACATTTTTCTTATTTGTATTTTTTATGTTTTGATCACAAGCGATTAATGTTTTGATTGTTAAATTAATATTTCATAATTTTTGGATCAATGGTATTTTTTATTGTTGAAGTTATTTATTTTCATTAGTTTTATTTTTCTATAAAATAAATAACAATAGCAATGTTTGGACCAGCCACTGAAAATCTGTTGCACCCGCATTTATGGTTACTGCTCAACTCCTTTGGGTCGTAGCCTTCCTCAATAATTGGGCTATCAAATGCAAACAGATTTTTTGAAATCCGACTATTAGTTCAAGAGATTAGCGCGTTCAAATAAATAAACTCTTCAGCTTTATTATTATCATAGATAATATAGAATGTTTAGTGTATATAGATAAATAACAAGAACATTATCTTATCTATATTAATAATTTCGTTTAGGGGTACGGTAGACTTGATTCAAAAAATTTAATCAATTCTGGCTTAGGAACATTGTCCGCAAAATTCGTATAATCCCGTAATTTCAATAAATAAGTCCAAATTTATTAATTAATGCTGTCAGAAGCCATTTTCAATGTGCCAGTAACGTTTGTTTGAGTCAAAGAAAAGAGTGGGCATTGGGTAACGTTTGTTTGAGCCATGAACTTCAAAGACCGGTCGTTTTATATAATTTTCCAATTCATATAATTACCTAAATAATACAGTAAAATTATTTACAGTAAAGAACACCCCGAGCGAAGCCGGGTTTGTATCTAGTTAATATTATTTTCTTTTGTAATTTTATATTTTTATAATAATTATTTTCAGATTTTTATAATAAAGAAAGGGATAATAAAAAGCTTTGACTCGAAAAAAAAATCTACTGGCAAAAATATATAACTACACCGAATTTTTATAATAAGAAAATAAAAAATTGTTATTAACCTATAAATGTTATACTTATATTTATTACCAGAATGCCCGCCAACGAGATACCCGAATGGACACGGAAGATGATCGCAGAGATACATATCAGAAACACCACTCCAAACGTCACATGGTGTCTAGTGACCACAACATTCGCCGAAGAATTGCTTCAACTCCTCATCAACGAATGCCGTCTCGAAAAAAGGTATTTATTATTTAGTTTCGCCGAAATATTGGTATAATTTCTCATCCGATCCCGGTAAAGATGTCGCCGGCCGTTCTACGGAAATCGACCACAGACTCATCCAGTTTTTGTACGAACTATCCCCGTGTCGTGCGTAATAAAAAAATTGTCTTATTGTAAATATATATCAAAATTGTGCGCCGTAAAATAGAACCTTCTGTTAAGAAGTAAAAAAGAAATAATCAGATTTATTTTTAACTTTTGATAATAATTTCCAGCCATCAGGTCACTTAACACCTCTAGATGAAGATGATATTGACGATGATTTGATGTCAGTTGCAATTGGACCACCATCAATGCGACCTAAATACGCTTACGAAAAACCTATCAGAAAACAGTCGCCAACTGTAACAACTGCGGCAACTGTAAACCAAACTAAAACAAGTCCAGCAGTATCTTTAGTAAAAGACGTCCTATCAGAACTGAGTAAAGATTTTTTGATGAGACAAGTAAATGAAGATTTCGTTTTTGGACAATATGTAGGCAATGCTATGAGAAATCTTACAAGCGAATTACGAATTCATATGCAACATGAGATATTGGATTTAATAATGAAGTATCAAGCACTTAACAAGGGTGAGAAAATCGATTTAAAACTTGACAATATCGGTAAACTGGAGAAAAGAGGAAATGATACTGATGAAAATTGGCCTGATTTTACTCATTTAGCTAAAATTATAGGTTAATATAATAATAAGAACTGTAATTTAAGTTTCTCAATTATATCCTTCGTAGCATTTTCTTTACAAATTATATTTAGATTTGTTATATAGTGCCATCTTTTGTTTAAATTACTAGAATATATATATATAGAGTATAATTAAAGATTCCTTTCATCTTAACTACCCAAGGTTTATATAAGCATTAGTATAAAAATCATTAAATTGTGAGTAATTTTAAGATATTCGTGTATTTTTTTTACTATTTGAAATTCCATCCACTCATAGGGATCCGTTGCATACATCGTTGCATCCTTCTCATCATTGCGCCACTTCTCCCTATCCTCCGAAGTTCTCCTCCATGCTCTACCCTCTCTCGTCACGAGGTCGTCACTCCATCTCGGTGGTGGTCTGCCAACACGTTAGACGTGCACAACAGAAATACATTTGTAGATAATTATGCTTATACTTAAAATTATTAAAAATAGAGCTACAATATAAAATTCTAAGGAATATACGTAAATATAGCATGATCAAATTAACTTATTATACAAATAGAACACACTACGATAGAATAACAGCTCAAATATAGAAGAATCACAAAAATAGAAAACTGATATACAAGATAAAAAACTTACATTTAACACAGATAAAGTTAAACAATGTTCAATTCCTTTTTAAAAGAAGAGAACCTGCGGTCCTATTCTCTATCAATGGTTTTTAAAACCTATCGACACTAATGTCGGTGGCATGTCGTTCTACATCCTAAACTTTCGTGTCAAACAGAAACCCATAGTAAAAACGGCATAGACATTTTTACAGAGGCTTAGTGAATGCCAAAACAAGCAATTACCACAATAAAACCATAATATAAAGAATAAGGCCGCTGCTGTTGAAAATGTCGGGTTATAATAGGAAGTGTTGTTTTTACAGATTTGAAGGGCGAATATATTTTAATTGCGTGACCTATGTCTTGTATTGATTTGTAGAGAAGACAGGAGGCTCATACAAGTTCAAATAAAAATAACATAGTATAAACAACAAAGAATGAAGGATGATAGATTGACTAAAAAGGTTTATGTGAAAGGAAATGCTGGCAGAGGACGACCTATTTGTACTTTTATTAAACATTTAAAAAATGTATTGATCGAAGGCAATATTAAAAGTACACACAATCGCCGAGCATGTATGAAAGGTATGATGAATACAAAAGAAGCGAAAGTAACAAATGGCATTCGATTGTCTTTGCCTGCCCCTCTTGGGATAAAAGGCGTGTTGATAGATAGATAGATAGATAGATAACAACAAAATAATAAATCAAATAATCTTTAAATGTATCTATTACATCAAAAATAACAATAGAAATCCGTCATTGTCCTCTATCTATTCATTCATTGTTCAACAATAGAAACATATCTGTTTTCCTCTTCATTACACAATTGAGGTTTTACTCAGTTCGTCCCAAAATCAGATTATGGCTCGGTTTACTCACAAAAGCCGTAGTAACGAATTCTTATCATTATTCGCTATCTAATTGAACTGGATTAATTAAAATGGAAACTGGGTTTGTTTGTAGAAATTTAACTTTATGAGTTTTTGGAAGTAAAATATCCGGTCTTTCATTTCTCTATTCTCATTAATTTAACTATTTTTCCGTCTGTTGTTTCCTTGCCTGCTGGGTTGGTAGGCTTTGAGGATAATTAGAAGGCGACGAAATAAAAGAGAGAATCTGATATATTTGCAGATATATTTGCGTGTTACATTTTCTATTTTGAAGTCAGACTAAAGGGCAGCTACAAACTACAACTACTCGGGTTCGCAATGGGGTGATTTCGGACCTTTGAAATATGTACGTTTTCTGCAATTGTGCAACTGAGTGTAGAGGGACTGCGTGACTGATTTATATATTGTGTTTCGGTGGCCCAGTGGTTAAGACGTCTGGTATTTACTAGGCAGACCACTCGTAAGGTATAGTCTCACAAATACCATCGGCTAAACAAGGGAGACCTGGTCTTCCGCTAGGTACCCTTTACGGGTACACGGTTACGGGAGCTGTAAGGCTGCCCGTGAAGAAAGAAAACAGTGTGTAATACGTTTTTGCTGACAGGCACACTATATTCCTGATCTTTTTCCATTGGCTGTAGACTTCTTCCTGATGAACATCAATTGACATCAATTGGTTTTCAGTCTCCTAATCAGATCATTTCCTCAGGCTCTTTCCCTCCATCTTGCCCGTTTTCCAAATCATTGATCTCTTCATGAAGTGTGTTTGAAATATTACTGCATTGTCTGTACGCAAATAGATATGTGATTTAATGTTGATGTATAACTTAATAAGAATGGATTTTAGTTGCATAATTATTAGCGTCATTGACTAAAATCTTGCTTACACACTTCTTTCATTTGAACATAGTTGAACCGAACACGGAAGTAAAGGACTAATTTATTTTAAAATTAATTCTGCCCCAATTTGCCCCGTATTTAGTTTTCATAAAAAAAGTAATAACTGAGAAAGCAGTCGTGACAGACAGACATATATACACACATCGAAGAGGAAGGAAGTATCCTTAAAGAATTTGTAGGAAAAAATGTAAACTTATTCCTTCGCAAATTCAACAATAAAACACCAAAAGTATACAAGGTGTAGATAGTGTTTATTGTGGTTTATGTACTGTGAAATGTCCTGAGGCTCCAATAAAATGCGGCTGCAGCGCTGCCGATATCACCTCTATTTGAACAACGCCCGGGGCACTAGCTTTATTTCAGCGCTTTACTGATGTATTCTAGCTAAGACTAGTGAAAACCATAGAGAATTTCTTATTTTCTTAAAAGATAGACGAACAATCACCTACAGTGAAATATGGCCCTTGTTCTTATAGTGCCTCCTCAGTTTGCGTACTCGTTTTTGCGTATTTACGTATTTGCTATTTTTACAGATAACTTCCATAAAAAAATCATGTATTAAAATTGAAAAATAAACATTCGAACTAGAACATCAACACAGCAATCGTAAATTTTATTTATATTATGCATTTAAATTAGTTTAATTTAAAAAATATCTAGATTTTAAGATTATGTAGTTAATAGGGAAGATGACAGGGTAAACAAAATATTATTCTATTTAGTCCGACATTTAGATTATCAAAAAATATTGGACACGTATTTTTTATTTTGTCAATCAAACAAAAAATGACAGAGATAAAGCGCGTCAAAGTTTGGAAGTGGGGGCTGGTGATGTCACGCCTTGCTAGAAATTGTACTAAGGCGTCACGCGGAACTTTAGCGGGCTATATCTTCATCATTTTTGTTTAATTGACAAAAGAAAAAATACGTGTCCAATATTTTCTGATAATCTGACGGACTAATTAGATTTTTTTTGTCATCATGCCTATTGAAGTAAGCCACAACAACTAAACTAATTGACGTCTCGAGCCGGAAAAGGTAAGCACCAGATTTCTGAGGGCTCGTAAAGCTAATGTCCATACCTCTTTTCTATTTCAGCACTAGGCTATTCTACTAAATAAATATGAAGATTATTAATTTCTAATGTTATTAACCAACTTCAAAAAAATATATCTCGTCCAGTTTTGAACCGATTTTGATGATTTATTTTTTATTCGACAGATAATTCTGCCGGATTGGTCCTATCTTTTCATAATATTTGGTATGAACTTTCATTTTGCTGAATCACCTGAAACATCACGTCTCTGTGATGTTATTACTCTATATTAACACGTCATTCTGTTGTCACACACAATACAGCGAGTGCACTGAGTGTTCCGATTGTAGGGGGGCTGACGTCGATATTTTAGAATTCACGGAGGAAGGGTGGAAACCAAAGTTAACTACTCTGTAATATATTGGAGGTAAGTAGAGATGGCAGTTTTGATACGATTCTGCTAAATGGGAATATTTTTACTAGGCTGTGATGGAGTGTTTTCCTTTGTATAATATATGCGATTTCTGGTAGGGGAAAATCGCGACATGTTTTCGGAACAAGAACATGGAATGCCCGTCCCGAGAATGTCCGGGTAGGAATTCGTGTACTGGCTTCCACGTATGTCTGGGTGGGGCATTTCTGGCCGGCGGCTCTTCAGTCCGGAAATAGATACATTTATATGTGAAATTATTACTAGATGGCGTTATTATACGTTATCTATAGGTACTAATAATAAAGTTTGAACGCGCTAATATCTGGAAAACAATATATTTGCATTTGATAGCCCAAATACTATATAACATCACGCTACGACCCAAAGGAGCTGAGCAGTAACCATTAACGTGGATGCAACCGCAAGGCACAGTTAGTACCTACCTATACTTATAAATTAAAAACCACTGCGAGAGAATCGCGGCAACCGTCTCGCCGTGCCACCAAATTCGAAGACTTGCCGCGATTCTCTCGTCCGTGGAGATCGTGCTATTAATAGAAATATGGCTAAATTACTTAGTAGACAATTTTAAAAATAGCTACTATGGACATGAATTGTACCTAACTATGACAGAAGTTTTTTAATTTAATGTTCTTCGTTTTAAAAAAAATGTTCACTGAAATCCATAAAAAAAGTTGCAACCACCTGAATGTTTGTTTATATAACCACTTCTGATGAAGAAAAAAACCGCCTTCAAAACCAAAATGTGCTTTCCGAAAGCAAATGCACAAGTCACTATAAAAAAAATATTTTGTGCACATGAAATTTGAAGAATAGGGGCGTCGGTGGTCGAGTGGATAAGACGTCGGCTCGCAACTGAAAAGTCGCGGGTTCGATTCCTACATCCGACCATGTACCAATGGGTTTTTTATAATGAAAAATCTATGTACATTTTACGACAAACCGTACGGAGAGGCTTTTCCACCTATATATCTCAACAGAGCTGACCACTCGTTAGGTATAGCCTCAAAAAAATCATTGGCTAAATGAGGAAGACTTTGTCTTCCACTGGGTACCCTGGGGTCGGCAACGGTTTCGGGAGCCGTAAGGCAACCCGTGAAGAATAAAAAAAAATTATGAGTTCTTGATTTCTCCATGATCCCATCATCAGATCCTGACCTGATGACCATGGGACCACCTGGAAAGTTTACCCTTTAAAACAAAAAAAAAATCCAAATCGGTCCAGGCGTTGAAGTCGTAATAAGTAATCGGGGAACATACATAAAAAAACCATAAAAGATTCCGACGAATTGTAAACCTCCTCCTTTATTGAAGTTCGTTTGCTGGTGCCACCACTACTCTGTGGATCATGATATTGCCATCATCACCTGCCTCTCACACTAGAGAGCAATATTGATGTTGTGCCATTGCATTGTTCGGCTGCACTTTGTTTCCTTGGACGTGTAACATGTACATTTTGATCGTCCGCTCGTCTGCGAGCTTCAATGTGACTGATTGCAGTTTTTGCTGCGTCAATGGCTATTCGAGGATAGGCGTGTATAGCAGTGTTCATTTCTGTCGACACATGGTTTTAAGAGGTGTTATAACATTTTAATTGACAGATTTCCAGCGAAAAATTCATTATATATTACAAAACAAATTCGCCTGCCGCATCTGTCTGTATTTTTTTTTGCGGTTTTCACTATTAGATAGTTTGATTATTATTTATTAGTATTGTATTACAGAATGAAGTCGAGGAAATGCTGTCTAATTCGTCAGAAATATTAAAAAACTATTTAAGAAGGAATTGTGTAGAATATTATGATCTTCAAAAAGTCCGGGGCAACGTATATCTATCTCTAATAGTAATAAGCGTATTTATTTAAGTATTCTAATTGTTAGAAACCCATTGTAAGCTTCAGCTGTGCGAAGCCGGCGGCGAGTTAAAATTGTAGATTAGTTTAATCTAAAAACATGGATTAAAGTAATTCAATATGACACCACCTATATTTCTTCCGTTCTAGACCTCTCGACAGACTTTCCACCTGATCCGTTCAATACTTTGCTTATATACCAAAGGAGGTGTAAATAGAACATAAGCTGTAAATCACCAAACAATTTTTTTGCCACTTTTGGCGGGGAGGGAAGTACTAACCCACTACTAACCCCTGTTCCACTGTATTTTTCTGTCGTTTTATTGTCGCAACGGTTTTTACGTTATGTGAAGATTAATCTAGGTATACCTACTAATGTTATAAAGAGGAAATATTTGTATTTTTGTGTGTATGTTTGTAATGAATAAACTAAAAACTACTGTGCCGATTTCAAAAATTATTTGTGTGTGACATAGATTATATTCTATTTCAAAAAAATTAGGGATCCTTACTAAAACTCCAATAATGTAACCCAAGGTGTAAAAAAATGACCTAACCTTACATCGCATGAGGTAGTGGTAGTGGGTAGGGGGTAGGAATAGAAATAGGGGTAGGGGTACGGGTAGGGGTGGAGGTGGGGGTAGGGTAGGGGCAGTGGCGTGCACAGAGATTTCAGACAGGGTATGCATGGCTAAAAAAGACTTCAAACTAGTCTCTATTCTATCTTTACCAAAAATTTGGAGCTTCAAGCACGAATCCAGATGTTTTTCTGAAGAATCGTGCTTAGCAGCCGCTTTGTAATAATTATTTAAACCTGAATATCCATTATAAATCCAAACATTTTTTTTATCTTGATTTGAAAACAAAATGCAAGGAAAACAAAACAATTTGTATGTAAACATTCGCATAGCCATTTATAGTTATCGTAAAACTTTTTATTGAAAGTACGAGTAATATTACCTTTTTTGTGTTAAATCCACTAATTCAACTCGCGGCGCGCCCTTGGAAATCAATTTAATTTTATCGTCAAAATATATTTTAATTTATTTAAATAAACTTCACCCAAGCAAGTCTCACCGGTATATTTTTCCATTTTATAATGATTTTACACTTAATACAAAAACTTAAATTACTCAATAGCATAAAACAAAGTAATGAAATTGCACTCACAAAATAATAATTGTCTTTGTCAACCCGACTAAAATAAGTTTACCCTCGTCCCTCTGTAATTAAAGCATTTGCAAGGGCTTCTCAATTCAAACGGCTTACCTCGGAGGCAGTG
Organism: Nemapogon koenigi; assembly: GCA_963924495.1. NCBI lineage: Eukaryota > Metazoa > Arthropoda > Insecta > Lepidoptera > Tineidae > Nemapogon > Nemapogon koenigi. Next base: position 1,594,279 of record OZ004643.1, read on the forward strand.
CTTCTAAAACACCTACACATGCATGCATTTTTACGCACACTTTGATATTATAGTTGCGTACTTACACGAAACTGATGTAGGATTTTGTATGGAAAATAAGCAGTCGCTAGCACTGCATCTGCCACTAGAGGCGCTGATGTCGCGTCGCGTGGGTGAATGCATACGGACGGGTGACACTTCGACAGATTAGTAGTTAGTAAGAAAGAAGATAGATGGCGCGTCGAACATTTTTTAAAAAAAAATTCAGCAAATAACTGTTATTAAAAATAGGGCATCTATGTATGGCACTACAGGGTATGCAGTGCTTATTTGCATGTACGGTGTGCACGCCCCTGGGTAGGGGTAGGGATAAGAGTAGGGGTAGGGGTAGGTTATATTTTATTTTGTTCGTAAATATCCACGGGCAAAGCCGGGGGCGGAATGCTAGTGCTAAAATATAAACATAATAATTATAATGAATGATTTGGAAACACTATGTTCCCACAAGTTAGACGTTATAGATCGCCTTTCCTATTTAAAACATCACAAATAACTATTTTCCTAGAGCTCTGTCTCGTGACGCGTACCAACGAAACCTACGGTAACTTATTACTGTTCACCTGGTTAGTGTAAGTGGTCAAAGACCAGAAATTGGTGAAAGGGGGAACCCGTCGTCTATGGCCCCTCCTTAGGCTTAGTAGGTACTCTATGGTTCAATATTATTAACTAACTAAATGTGATCACTGTTACCAGAGGCTCTGGCTACGCCGCAAGGTAATAAAGGCGTGCGTTTAATATACTCTAATTAAGTGAGACACTTACTGTTTTCCAAACACACTTTCCTTTAATTCTACCCTTTTAAGTAAATAGCTGTTTTTCTCTCCTTTTAGTGTTATTTCCTTCTGCAATTCTTTTTTATTGACATTCGAGAGGATCATTGATGTCGTAATTATATTGAAATTGTTTTTGTTACATTTATTAAATTAAAAATAAAGTTAAGTTATTCATAGAGTAGGTACAATTTTCCCAATTTTAGGGCAACTTTCCCAATTTTTCTTTCCCAAAATCCTGATTCGTACTATTATGAATATTACAAAAAACAACCAAATCGATCCAGCCAACCATCAAGTGATGCGCTTACCAACGTAAGACTTGATTTTTTTGATCAGAAGTAAATTGGAAGACCGGAGAGTGTCAGCTAGTTTATATCCCGGACATATCCGGGATACATTCTTATGTCATATTTAAAAAAAACCAAGCCTCAGCTAGTAATATATATATCCAGGAATCAAACGTAAGACTCCCTTGTCTATCATCATCAGTCAAAGAAACACCAAATAAAATCTTAATTTATTTGTTTACCGTTCCAAATAATACATGTTTCTGACATTTCCAAAGAAGAATTACTATGAGTATGTGATTGACGTTTTTAGTAAACTCATCTCTTTTATATTAATTTTTTTTTCTTCCTTTTATCCTTGTTTTATATCAAACTAATAGTGTATAAACAATTTAATACGCTTAAGCTACCGCGGACTTTTTTTAGATCATTTTATTCTACACAATTTTTTCCTATATTTTGTTATATCTCTGACTAAAATGAAGAAAAATATTTTAAGGTTACGCTGGTTTAAACACGTTGAAAAAATTAAGGATTAAAGATTAACTAAAAAATGTTTATATGACTGAAGTGAAAGGAAATGCTGGCACAGGACGACCTAGGTGTACTTTTATTGAACATATAAAAAATGTATTGATCGATGGAAATATAAAAGTAGGTAGGACGCACAATCGCCGAGCATGTATGAAAGGTTTGATGAATATAAAAGAACCGAAAAAGGTACGTCAGGATCGTAACATATGGCATTCTATTGTCTGTACCTACCCCTCTTGGGATAACAGGCGTGATGATAGATAGGTAGATAGATAGATCTCTGACGGATTAGACAGCATACGCCATGAAAACTTACTGGGGATAAATTTTTTCCCGACTTCATTCACTTATACTATTATTGCTCAGCTCCTAATCATGATACATGTATGTTTAACACGCGTAAAACTTCCTGGTGAATCTACCTATCTAATGATGAAACCTGCATCAAAATCCGTTGAGTAGTTTTTGCGTCAAGGTCACAAACATACCTACCTTGTTCAATCACGACGTAAAAGCTAAATGGATTGATGAAGTGGTTTGGATGGAACAGTGGAAAGAGGTTGTTTGTGTCAAGTAGTTGTATATAGAGTACAGATACTGTATTCAAATAACCTGAAAGAGGCAATTTTCACCCAGTTTTACATATAGAGAGCTAACCTACACCTAAAAATATTTTCATAATATAACTACCTACAAAATTCTACACATGAACATCTGAGTTATCATCAGAATCGATGGAAAGATGTCAAGCTGCGATTTCGCCATTTGGCTGCGGAACCCTAAAAAATTAAAGTTACTTATCTGTTTAGGCGCTATATGCTCAGTGAAATCCGACAAACCACACTTAGAGACTTTTCCATCTAAATATTCCTCAACTGGCCACTCGTTAGGTATAGCCTCACAAATACTATCGGCTAAACGAGGGAGACTTGGTCTTCCGCTGGGTACCCTGGAACCGTAACACGGTTTCGGGAGCTGTAAAACAACCTGTGAAGAAAGAATGCATAGCGAAATAAATTCACTCAGCGCCAATTTTTGCAGATACAGTATTTACACAGGGTACCAGCGGAAGACTTTTTAGCAGATGGTATTTGTGATGTTATACCTAACGAGTGGCCAGTTCTGTTGAGGTACATTTAGATGGAAAAGCCTCTAAATGTATCTATCGAATTTAACTTTTAATATTGCCACTCAAGAACACCACACATTTTTTCGTGTACGTAATATTAATAAATCAAATAATTTAAAAATACTTTTTTCTTGAATTTTAGGTTGAAATCATTTCCACAACGAATTCGTTGCAAAAATGGTGACAGTACTTTAAGAATTGGCAAGTTAACGTTATTTCGAAACTACAAACTAAATTTCACAAATTTTTCTCCAACATATCGATAAATCATTTCTGCAGTGAGCAATGTCCAATACAAAAGTTGGATTAAATTTAATAAATCATGATTAACGAGAAAAAGTTTGAGAATTTGGAGAAAAACAGCGGCGAGCGAGCTACGGTACTTCAATTAAAAAAACTTTAGCCTCCACTCTAATACTCTAATTAGACGATCCACTAGGGTGTACTTAAATTTAACTATTTATGGACTATTTTCATAATTTTATTTTTTTAGTTTTTTAAACATATTTTATTTTTTTAATATAAAAACCTTAAATCAAATCTAAAGATTAAAAATAACTAAATAAACCAGGTCCGCGTGGAATAGTGGCAAGAATACTGGCTGCATTTCCCCGCTGAATCGCGATGCTGATTCGTTGAGCGAGGAAGGAGCCAGCCCTCTTGTCACCAGAAGAGATGATCAGTCGAGGGGATACAACTTTAATAACCCCACGGACCTAGAGTTTCTACACCAAACGGCACAAATTTGTAGTTTTCAATAATTGAACTATATTTGCGCCGTTTGTTAGACTCTGCGATTTCCGCCGCAGCTCCCGCTTTGATTGCTGTTTCCCTGAGATGAGACGGGGCTAATGTGTCCACGCACGTAGCATCCCATACAAGGGCCCGACCTCGCTCCCAGGGAATCAGAGTCATTCCATCGGGTCTCTTGCCGTCTTCCCGGATTATTCCCGTTGGCTCTAGGAGAGCAGGGACGTCTATTTTCATAATTAAGATATTGAGTTGAGATTTTTGTATATATACCTTACCACATCTACACCTAATATTTGGTAATATTTGACGCCAAAGATACACATAATACTCCTCTTGACACCAAAATGTTCTAAATATAAAATGTTACTTGTATTCCTGGTCAAGGATCCCGGCCATGTACCAATGGGTTTTGAGTCTATAGAATACAAACAAACAAAGAAACAATCAAATATTGATTTATAAATATTAGATTAATTATTTATTCTTCACGGGTTACAGCTCCCGGCAACCATTATCGGCCCCAGGGTACCCAGTGGAAGGCAAAGTCTTCCTCATTTAGCCAATGATTTTTGAGGCTATACCTAACGAGTGGCCAGCTCTGTTGAGGTAATATAGATGAATTTTGTACGGTTTGTCGGATAATGTACATAGTTTTTTTATTATAAAAAACCCATTGGTACATGGTCGGATGTAGAAATCGAAACCGCGACTTTTCAGTTGCGAGCCGACATCTTACCCACTTGACCACCGACGCCCCCTATAGATTAATTAAGGGAGATTATGGCGTACCGACAAAAAAAACCAGCCTTGAGAAATAATATATAGAGATTCTGAATGGGATAAATATATAAAAAACTTGAATGTTATATTTCAGTGATTATAGCGAAGCGTAGAAGATATAATACTAACTAATAAACGCGAAAGTGTGTTTGTTTGTTTGTTTATATTTGTTTGTCTTTCATGTCAGAACAAAGCAACGGATCGACATGATAATTTTATTACATAGCATAGACATAGTTGGTGGGCCTAAAATCTGGACAGAACAAATATGTAGCTTTATCAAAATATGTCAATGTCAAGTAATCAAGATACCTCCCCACGTTGGCCTAAGGACTATCGTCAAACCACCCAGTATGACGTGGTAGTTATCCATACAAATTATGTTAAGAAATGGCCAGCCTATTCTAGAGAATTATATGAAAAAAATCTAATTGCTTCTTAATTAGGGAAAATGAAAAATTGAATTTTGTTCACCGAAAGTGAGACGGGAGTGAATTTAAGTGATCCTTTTTATAATTTATAATTAATTTGAGTTTTAACATTGAAAAAAACTACTTGTACAAAATGGGCCTTAATACTTGTGGCCTGGTCAGATACACTTGTAACCACAATGTTCACTTTTTGCAAGTGTTTGTTAAGCCAGTCGCTGCACTTTTCATTTTCTGAGATATGCTTCGCACGGGTATAATATTTTATATATAAACTCTGTATAAATAAACTTTTTCGAGGATTAACTTAGATTTGCCATATTTTTGACAGATACAAGATGAGTGAGAGCCACCGGTATTATTTAAACCCATTGATGTACTCCAGCTATATTGGTTACGTCTATTATTACCTAGTTCTATATCATTTACTGGTACCTACATATTACGTTAACGATACCTAAATTAGTATGTCCATTGTCCATGTGAAAAAAAAAAAAAGCTATGTGGCATAAATGTGTAGGGAGTAATTTCGTGAGATGGAACGGAAACGCGTAATGTCAAATGTAAGTGGAAATAAAGAAATTAAATTCGAATCGTATTTTTTAAGTACAGCGACTACTTTGAAACTAGTGTTTCTTATTTAGCTAGTGACATTATTGAGGAAAAGACTTGGATTCAATCCTTACTGGTGAAAAAGACACCCAGGGCTTCTATAGAAAAGCAAATCAAAGACATTCAAATTCAAAAGGTCATTTATTTCTCAGGTACACAAGATACACTTGAAATCGTCAATTTTATACACTTCTTTCTACAAACTTTATTAAAGTTAATAACAGCAATTTAAAAATACAATGAATACAAATCAAATGAAAGGTCAAATAAAATTAATATTGCCATGTCAATTTACAATCTAAATACATTAGTAAATTAAAATCAATTCATATAATTGTTGTTATGCCCATATATGCTTATCATCCAAGTATTCTGATATACTGTCCGATATTATGAATACGATTCTGATATATGAACAGTGTCCACTTTTAGCCTGCCTATCGCAAATTTTAAAGTTAAAGAGGAAATAAAACTCTACATGCCCCCGAAGTAAAAAAAGTTACCTCTGAATTATTTAACAGTTCCTACATCTGTGAAATAAATTTTGTGATTTTAGGTCTTTTGGGATCAAAAAGTCATTCATAGACTCGTCATGTTTGCTTAATAAGAGAAACGTCTATTACTTTATTACGTACATAGAATGAAGCGATATCATTGGTTAAAAATCTGTTTATATCTTGTGGTCGGTAAGTTACCATGAGTCATTTACACACAACAAATGTCATACGTGTGCTCTGCGACCTAGAAAACGAGACTGTTTAATGTTTTGTGAATAAATTAAACTGATTTTTGCAATTTCTTCTCGTAAAATGTGTAAAATACTGTGTTTTTTATTAGTTTCGTTTGTGGTTAGTATTGATGGGTGGGGTAGGGGAGATTTGGAAAAGTATGGACCTTTCCAACTAGCTCTTAATTCAAAATTAATAAAATGTAAGTAGTATTTTAAATTATAACATTTTTTTTATCTGTGTAATATTCTATCTATCTATCATCACGCCTTTCATCCCAAGAGGGGTAGGCAGAGACAATCGAATGCCATTTGCTACGATCCTGACATATCTCTTTTGCTTCTTTTATATTCATCATACCTTTCATACATGCTCGGCGATTGTGTGTACTTTTAATATTTCCATCGATCAACATATTTTTTATATGTTCAATAAAAGTACATCTAGGTCGTCCTCTGCCAGCATTTCCTTTCACTTCAGCCATATAAACCTTTTTAGTCAATCTTTCATCCTTCATTCTTTCAACGTGTCCAAACCAGCGTAAACTACTTGTATGTGTGGAAATGTATGTATATGTAAATATATGTAAAAAAATATGTAAATGTATGGAAGAATAATAATTGAAAAGGTGCAAAAGGTGACAGAAAATAAGATGTGGGATGCTCAAGCGGGATTTATGAAAGGTAAGAGTTGTGTTGACCAAATTTTTACCTTAAGAAATATGAAAAACATTTGGCGAAAAATCAAAAAGTCTACAGCGTTTTCATTGACCTAGAAAATGTGTAATATTAATACACCTATACCTATTTTTTATATTAGGTACCAACTTAATCAAACTTCATTTAAGATTCACGGACGAGGGAATCGAGAGACTATAATAAGAGTCATTTACGAAATAAAAAGTAGGTACACGAATTTGATTCAAGGATTTAAGAGTTTAATTTGAGATGCAAACTGTATATGACTTAGGTACTTGCTTGTGTTACTTGGTAGCAAGTAGAAATCAGATAATTTTTAAAAAAGTAAATTTTCCGCCTCATAATTTAGAATACTTACACTAATTTTTGTATACCAATACCTCAACAATCTGATTAAGTAACAGAAACTAACACGTTAGTATATTTTTTGTTATATTTATTTAAAATTAACTTCCGCCCGGCTTCGCCTGTGGAGCTTATATTAACTTCCATAACCTTCCTTCATACAAAAATCAAATTTAAAAAAGCACTTTCAGTTTTTCCCGAATTTTCCAATTTTTCGGGCAATATTTCAAAGTTTTCTTTCCCTAAAAACTTACTCAGACTATTACGAACATTTTCCAAAAAAAAATGCCAAATCCTTTCAGCCGTTCTCAAGTGATGCGCTTACCAAAGAACAGTACTTATATATTTTTTATAAATATAGATAATTCGGTGTTTTTTTTAAATTATTTATTTATTCTCTTAAAAATAACCTAATGTACAATTTAAAAATTCCGCCAAACTGTTACACAGTTTGTTGGCGGATATGCTCTCTTATTACATTTTCAAATCTACTGTTTACACAAAAAATCTACATTTTAGACTTTTTTAAATATCCAGTACTATAACCATATTTCTATTTGTTAATTAACTCTATGACACATGTTTTTCAGGCCAACACGACCAAAGAATGGACTTAGATGTCAGCTTAATAAATGTTTACTTCTATGACTTCAAGAATCTCAATCACGAAATATTTCATATAAATGATGCAGCTCGCGGTATCCTATCAATACCGAAACTAGATAAGGAGAAAAAATTCATAGTTTTCGTTCCCGGATACAAATCAGCCATACACAAAAACACTGAAGAAAGAGTCAGGGACGCCTTTATGAATCTACCTGATAGTTATTTAATTATTTTAGATAATTCTCCATATACCAACGATAATGAAGGATATATTAAAAGTTACGAACGATCCGTCAAATATGTCTATTACATAGGCAGAGCAGTTGGTATTCTGTTAGGGGATTTAAAACTTGGTGGCATTTCTCCAAAACAAATCCATTGCATTGGGCACAGTTTAGGATCCCAAGTATTAAGTCACGCTGGAGAACATTTCTTCATGAGAACAGGAACGAAAATTTCAAGGATAACAGCTTTGGATCCTGCTGGACCTTGCTTTTCAAACAGCTTAATTAACGAACAAATAAGAGCCGGTGTAGCTGAATATGTAGAAGTATATCATTGCAACGCTGGAGGGTTAGGCACAACCAGTGTTCTGGGAGATGTAGATTTCTTCGCCAATAAAAAAGGTGCATCGCAACCGAATTGCAAAACACCTTTGATTCCTGGTGTGTTCGATTCATCTAAAGCAGCAAAATGTAACCATAAAGCATGTATTCAGATATACTTGGCTACGGTTAACCATCCTGATTGGTTCATGGCTTCTAAATGTGATAATTATAAATATTATAAAAACGGAATGTGTTCTAGAAATGATGTTACTGTAGCTGGTTTCTGGAATCCTGGTAAAGCAACTGGAATTTTCTATTTTTCTACTGATGGTTTTGATGTACAATAAAAAAAAATTGTGAAAGTTGTGTATTTTACAACAAAATATAATTGATAGAAACCTACACGTAACAATAAAAAAAGGTCTTCAAAGGTTACCTTACCTACAGCTTTCGGGAACCGTTGCCGGCCCCAGGGTACCTAGCGGAAGACAAAGTCTTCCTCATTTGGCCGAAGATTTTTAAGGCTATAACCTAACGAGTGGCCAGCTCTGTTGAGGTATGTAGGTGGAAAAGCCTCTTTGTACGGTTTGTCGGATTTGGTACATGGTCAGGTGTGGAATAGAACCCGCGACTTCTCAGTTGTGTGTGAGCCGACGTTTTACCCACTCGACCCTCGACGTAACGATCAAATGTGAATCAAATAACAATTTGTGGTTATTAATAAGTACTGGTGAAATATGATTGTTAATTTAATGCATTTAATGTTAAATTATAATTTAATTAAAAACTTTCCTGCTTCGTTATAAATATGTTATGTACAAATGACTCACTATAAAACAAACACTGAAAATATTCTTGTGAAAACATAACAAATTGTTGTTTTAGCTTATCATAATATTATCATTATAACTGAACAGTAAACAGCGAGGTAATGCCGCCAGCATCTTGGGCACCATGCCACAAGGGGAATATTTAGAAGGGATATTTTTCATGGCATTATTCTTTTGGTTTAGTTTTTAAGTATATATTTCAGGTTATATATCGATGTTAATAATAACACTAATTAGATAGTAAACAGTTAAAATAGGAGCAAATGGTTGAATGTAAACAACTGTTGTACTACCCCTCTGACCATACCACAAAACATAAAGGCCGTGACAATACGATTATACTACATGATGAGGTATCCAAAAAATAATTTCTTCATGCCCCAATTTTATCCATTCATGAATCTACTCGTGGGGGGGGTAAGGGGGAGAACGGAATAAGATCTATCCGATCCCAAATGTCATCCCACCTGCACGCTTGGTACCCTCTGCTAGACTACAAACGAGGCTCTGGCGACCGAGCAATGGCGGTATAACCATACACCTAGCTAGGTAACTGACTGTAAGAGGCTACAGCGAGCCTGAAGACCTAAATAGTCTCAAAATGTCTGGTGCAGAATTAAGGCAAGGGAAACCACTGCACTATTCTTCCCAAGAAAGTTAACGATGGCCAGTCTATACAAGGTGCGTCGCGCTGTGGACTGCCATGATTGACCACGACTGCTCTGTCAAGAGCACCACGACTAAGAAGAAGAATCTACTCTTGGAAATAACTAATATTATAAATACACGACGTATGTGTTTGTTTTGCCTAGAGATAGTTGGAGGGTCGGTGAGTGGCATGCTAATTTTATCCCCGGGTTGTCTACCCGTGAAGAAAAAAAATATCCCGAAAATTCTTTGGGGTAAATTCTTATGTCATATTTCAAATATTTCCACGGGCGAAGCCAGTATTTTCTGTGAATTTTCTCTTCCCTTCAATTTTTCTTTTATTAATGTTCTATATAAAATTGTCGAGACGTATCAGGTGTCCTAACATCGTTCCTCTCCTGTTTTTCATTGTAAACAGAAAGCATAACATATTTTTTTCTATTTGCCTACGAAACCTTAAAAAATAATTGGATAAATTGCGAGTAACTGGGGTTCCGCACTTTAAGACAGAATTTTCGTTTAGATTTTCCTGTAATCTATAAAAAAGACCTAATATTCCTTTTTTTTTTATTATAATCTCAATAGTTTTCGAGATAAAGGGAGGAAACGGTAACGGATAACATAAGCAGTGACAGACGAACAGACAGACAGGTTTCCGTTTTTTTAATCGGAGAACCCTAAAAACTAGTACAAAAGAACATTTTTATTTCAAAGAGAATGTGTCGCATTCCGCGAGTGCAGATGTCACGTTCAACAATTTAAATTGCTACGTGATCCAACGAGTCCCCTGGAAGCTACGGTCCTCTGTCGGCATGCTGTTGACATTATTCAGTCAGTGCTTGGTGCTTGCTCGTCAAGCCGTGCGGACGTGATTCCAAGTTTATACTTTCTTTTTCTTTACAGCAAACAATTGGATTAGCTCGTTTTATGGAACAAAGATTTCAGATTTTTGCTGTAAAATTAATGTAGGAGGCATCAATCCTTACTTAATGCCATTTATTTTTAGGTAGTATTTTAACTGCAAATCAAAAAATCTACTTTTTAAACGAACTTCAAAAGAAGGAGGTTCTCAATTCGTCGGAATCTTTTATGTTTTTTTATGTATGTTCCATGTTACTTGAAGACGCCTTTTTTTGTTTGAAATACTTTCCAGGTGGTCCCATGGTCATCTGGTCAAGATCTGATGATGGGATCCTGGAGAAATCGCGACCTCTTCAAATTGAAGCGATTTTGGTATTTTTTTATAGTGACTTGTGCATTTTACTTTCGAAAAGCACATTTTGGTTTTGTAGGCGGTTTTTTTTTTCTTAATCAGAAGTGATTATTGTATAACAAAAATACGATTGCACAACAAAATATTTCTCCCAAAATATTTATTATCGTATTGCACTACTCCTAGGTGAAAGGACGTACTGGCTCTGCCCAGGTGAGTTTATGGCTGTTAACGTGCCATGCCAACAGGATCGTACTTACAATAATTTATTTGATCTACAATATTAGTGTTTAATCATGGACGTAAAAAAGTAGAGGACGGATCGCCGCTAAGACAAAAGTGAAGCACCAAGCGTGCATGTGTGCTACCGATTTTATTTATCTCTAATACATCTTTAAATTGTAGAATAAGCGGTAAATTATTAACTTGAGATTTTTTATGAGTAATGAAGTTGTTTTTGCATAATTTTACTACACAAGACGGCATTGTTTGATATTTTCTTAATGGCGGCTGATCAGCATAACCGAATGAGAATGTGTGCGTAAGGCTCGTATTTACAATGAAACTGGCATAACTTGGTTGCTTCACTTTTGTCTTAGCGGCGATCCGTCCTCTCCTTTTTTACGTCCATTGCAATAAGTATTTTCTGGTGTGCAATTAACAATATTCCTTTATTTTTTCGAAATTATAAACGACTTCTCTCTGGCCACACCGCGACTGTCTTATTTCATTAATCTGTAATTAACATTTTACGTGATGTAAGTATAAACTATAAAGGCATAATTTAAAACAATTAACATAGGTAATTTTCACCAGACTTTTTTAAGCAATTCCTTAACAATCTCAAAGGTCGGTATCAAATATCTCCCTTAATACTGTATCAAAGTATGTTTGATACGCCATTTTGAAGATTATTTTTCCCTCTAATGATGAAAAATAAACAAACAAACCAAAGTTAAATGTTTATTACGCCATCTATTGGAGAACTGTTAAACTACCTATGACAACAATATTGACACCACTCACGGTGCGAAGTATTCGCACGAGTCATTTAGGAATTGCTTAACGTTAAGTATCAACTTAAAAGTTTGGTGAAAACGCCCAATGCTAATTTCCAACTATTTTTTTACACAAGGAATAAACTATATTTCAACTCTCCAATTTCATAAATCAGTACAAATAAGCAATGAAAAGTGTTTTTGTCACCGATAGAAAGGTACAATTCTAAAAACATTTTGTAGTGACATTTCTAATACAATCAACTTTAAATTTGGAGAGTACAACAGCAGCGTCAGCAGCCTGCTGGCATTCTGCAGCATTATCTGTCTGACAGACTTTTTTAAGATCATATTATTCTACACAATTATTTCTATCTACCTCATTTTATTACATCTCTGACGGATTTGACAGCATACGCCATAGAAGCCCGCTGGAGCTAACTTTTCCATACTTGATTCACTAATACTGTTAATGCTCAGCTCCTAAACATAATAGGTCTATGTTTAATACTCATAAACCTTCCTCATGAAGGCCGTAACAATGTAGCTTTTGCGTGAAAAGACCACAAACAGACAGACGCGGCGGGGGACTTTATTTTATAAGATACTAGCATTCCGCCCCCGGCTTCGCCCGTGGATATTTGCGAACAAAATAAAATATACCCTACAGCACTCATAGATAATGGCTTGCCTGCACTACCCCTACCCCTACCCCCTACCCCTACCCCTACCCCTACCCCTACCCCTACCCCTACCCCTACCCCTACCCCTACCCCTACCCCTACCCCTACCCCTACCCCTACCCCTACCCCTACCCCTACCCCTTCCCCCCCCCCCCCCCCCCGTGGGTGCCCGCCTTGTCGATGGCGGGGGGGCTTAGTAGCCGTTGTGGTGGTGGGTTTGTGTGCGCCCACTACCCACGGTGAAGCTAAGCGGCACCCTTCCTCCGAGTTGTCCATTACCTGCAAGTGTGGTTCTATATCGCAATTGCACTACGGATACTCGAACATTACCACCCTGACTAAGTACTCATGCCACAGTCCAGGGTAACAGCCCCCAACTCCAACCCAAAAACTTCCAGCCCCACATTCCTGCTGTCCCTTCGGGGGCTCCGAGCTGTCCAGATTGTCTGTATGGCAGCATGGAGCTGCAGCTCTGAGTTGTTGGGGTGGCCCGCAATACGGAGTAGCGGCTCCAACCTGTCAGGATCGTCTGTTGACGGCTCGGAGTTACTAGGAGCTGACGGCAGTAAAACATCACGGGCCACAAAGCGTATCCCGTTAGCGCCGCGTGGTCTGCAATCCCCTAACACCTAGAAAAAAGGAGGGGGTTTTAGTCGGTAGGTCTGCCGCTTTTAAGGCAGGAGTCCGACACTACCAGGGTCCACTTCCCTGGTGTGCATGAGCATTTCCCCCGCCTTTCTCCCAAAAAAAAAAAAAAACCCTACCCCTACCCCTACCCTGTTTCCCAGACTTCGTACGTGTCTATTTTAGAATGTTGGCAAACATACACTTCTTTTGTCATGTTCACCTCTGCCCACCCCGAGTAAAAGGAATACTCCCCAACGCACATCGCTGGAAAGTTGCATATATGCCAATCTATTAAATATTTTCAATGGCGCGATACAGGTTTCAATGAGTTAGTAACGATGCGACATCTATCGACGCGACGCGATCGCCGCCACATGACTCCCTTACCAGACCAGAGGTCGATACAGTATGAAAACCAACATCCATTTTAGCTTTGTCAGCAGTGATGGACTGTGTGGTGGACTGCATCGCGGCTGAATCACCTGTCGTGATGTATGACCTGTCGTCATGTCGGGCCGGCGGTCTGGTCAGTGGGAAGTGGAAGTAGGATGCGGGGCATTGCGGGGTCAGGAATACAGGCGTGTTCATACGGGGTCACCAATATAGAAATGGCTACATATAACAATCCAGCGATCATGAGTAAAAGGAATACTCCCCAACGTACATCGCTGGAAAGTTGCATATATGCCAATCTATTAAATATTTTGAATGGCGCGATACAGGTTTCAATGAGTTAGTAACGATGCGACATCTATCGACGCGACGCTAGTATAGAAGTGATGATTGCCTTTTAACAACACAAAGTGTACCGACTTCAAAAATTATGCACTGAAAAGTATGCTTTCCGAAAGCAAATGCACAAGTCACTATAAAAAAATACCCAAATCGCTTCATTTTATAAGATATAGTGATATCGTTTGCCTTTTAAAAACACAAAGTGTACCGACTTCAAAAATTATGCACTGAAAAGTATGATTTCCGAAAGCAAATGCACAAGTCACTATAAAAAAATACCCAAATCGCTTCATTTTATAAGATATAGTGATATCGTTTGCCTTTTAAAAACACAAAGTGTACCGACTTCAAAAATTATTCACTGAAAAGTATGCTTTCCGAAAGCAAATGCACAAGTCACTATAAAAAAATACCCAAATCGCTTCATTTTATAAGATATAGTGATATCGTTTGCCTTTTAAAAACACAAAGTGTACCGACTTCAAAAATTATGCACTGAAAAGTATGCTTTCCGAAAGCAAATGCACAAGTCACTATAAAAAAATACCCAAATCGCTTCATTTTATAAGATATAGTGATATCGTTTGCCTTTTAAAAACACAAAGTGTACCGACTTCAAAAATTATGCACTGAAAAGTATGCTTTCCGAAAGCAAATGCACAAGTCACTATAAAAAAATACCCAAATCGCTTCATTTTATAAGATATAGTGATATCGTTTGCCTTTTAACAACACAAAGTGTACCGACTTCAAAAATTATGCACTGAAAAGTATGCTTTCCGAAAGCAAATGCACAAGTCACTATAAAAAAATACCCAAATCGCTTCATTTTATAAGATATAGTGATATCGTTTGCCTTTTAAAAACACAAAGTGTACCGACTTCAAAAATTATGCACTGAAAAGTATGCTTTCCGAAAGCAAATGCACAAGTCACTATAAAAAATACCCAAATCGCTTCAAGTGTGCCTATAAAATTTTAAGAGTTCTCGATTTCACCAGGATTTCATTATCAGATCCTGACCTGATGACCATGGGACCACCTGGGACGTATACCCTTATAAACAAAAAAAAATCCAAATCGGTCCAGGCGTCTTCAAGTAATCGGGGAACATACATAAAAAACTTAATAGATTCCGACGAATTGAGAACCTCCTCCTTCTTTTGAAGTTCGGTTAAAAATATACTCCAACTCTCCAATTTCCACAAAATTAGATTTTTTCACACAATTTTAAAAATTTACATAAATCTGTAGCCGACATTTCAAATACAATTTGCCTCAGAACATTCCACTGTACATTTGGAGGGTACAGTCGCAGGCAAACTGCTAATCTGGAGCTAATCTCAAATACTTCTCTTGAAATTATTCGAGTAAAGAGATTATTAGGAGCGCCAAGAATGACAACGCTTACATCTGAATTGTTTTCTTAAATTTTATGGTAGACTCTCAAGTCGTGGAATGAGATGAAGGTAATAAAAGTTAATGTAAAGTTTTGTGGTTTCGTTGTCGTTCTCATATTTTTTTCTAAAATTGCTATTATTTTTTGTATATTTTAAATTAAAAATAAAGCAAACTGTTCAAGGCTGTGTGTTTCAAGTTTTTCAAAACTAAATTAGGTTGTTGTAATAAGTTATTTATTATTATTAATTAAGTATATAAAAAGTTATGTCAGAGATAGTTCTAACAAAAAAAAATCATACACCAAATTTTAATAATTTGGACCTTGCCAGCTGGTTGTTATAATTAAGCAAAAAATTGCCACAAATGCACTCAAGATATACAGAGTCTTTTTTTTAACTAGGGACTCTATGACAGCCTACTTTTCTAGAGGAAATTAAAATACTCTTTTTGTCTGAATTTAAAATTTTACGTAAGTACTTTGTTTTTGATCAAATTTCTAATTTACAATCGTTTCATCAAAATAATGCTCTACGTAATAAATTATTAAAATCTCCTAAAAGTATTTCTTTTAACTGGGGAGTACCTTTTTTAAATAGATAGGAACTTTACATACTTTCGTGTTGGACTTCAGCTCTTTTTGTATGAAACTAAATTAGCATACTTTGCTTTTGGTCAAATGAGTACTTTTCTTAAAAACATTTAAACTTTGAAAAAATTTTTTTTACTTAATCGATTAATTTTTCGTTCCATTCATCCACCAATTCAATCATTTAATTAGTTTGACCAACCTCTGCAGTCACGTTGATGAAACTGGATAATTTATTGAAAAAAAAATTGTCAAAATTTAGATTTTTTTTTTATTTATCCAGTTTCATTAAAGTTTTTTTTCTTTTCATAATTTAAAGTGTTTTTAATAGTAGACTTGAATAAAAAACAAAGTACTTATGCTCATTTTAATTTCATACCAAAAGAGCTAACAAGAACGTGAAAGAAAAGAAAGTATGTTCCCATCTTTTAAAGAAAAGGAGTCTGTCATAGAGTTCTCAGTTAAAAAAAAGATTGTAATTTAGTAGATTTTAATTAGCATTATTTTGATGAAACGATTGTAAATTAGAATAAACCTAAAATAATGGCAAGTAGGTATATTGAACTTTGCTTTTTTTGATACCGGCCATGTACCAATGGGCTTTTTAATTACAAACTTATTTGGAGGCTTTTCCATCTAAATATACCTCAACAGAACTGGCCACTCGTTAGGTAAGCCTTATATACAAATACCATAAGGAAATATTAAAAGTACACACAATCGCAGAGCATGTATGAAAGGTAAGATGAATATAAAAGAAGCAAAAGAGATATGTCAGGATCGTAACAAATGGCATTCGATTGTCTCTGCCTACCCCTCTTGGGATGAAAGGCGTGATGATAGATAGATAGATAAATAGATAGACCATAAACGAGGGAGACTTGGTCTTCCGCTGGGTACCCTGGAACCGTAACACGGTTCCGGGAGCTCTACAGCAACTCGTGAATAAAAAAAAAGAACTTTGCTATAAACTAGCTGCAATATATCATCCAGTAAAGAAATATACAATTTTCAAGTGTATATATTCCAAAATGAATTTTCCGTGAAGTCATCCTTTACGTCGCGCGCCTGTCATACTGTCTAGCTAGGTGTTCAGCTAAGTGCATTCACTTTAGCTCTAAAGTACCTTAAGTACTGGAAGATGCAAAAAGGAACTCATTTTTAAACTTCACTTATAGTGACTTATATTATTATTACTAAATTATATACCTAATCTTCTATACTAATATTATAAAGAGGAAAAATTTGTAAGTTTGTTTGTAATGAATAGGCTCAGAAACTACTGGGCCGATTTTAAAAATTCTTTCACCATTAGAAAGCTACTTTCTTCGTGAGTGACATAGGCTACATTGCATTTTCAAAAAGTTTAGGGTTCCGTACGAAATCTCGAATAATGTAATCAAAGGTGTAAAAAAATTACTTAAGAATTTTCTTACATCACGTGCGCTGCGAAAACTATTGATGATATAGATAGAGGTAGTGGTAGAGGGTAGGGGTAGGTATAGGGTATATTTTATTTTGTGCGTAAATATCCACGGGCGAAGCCGGGGGCGGAATGCTAGAAAATAATAAAGCTTAAGTGTTTGTTTATTTGAACGCGCTAATCTTTGGAACTAATTTGAAAAATTGTTTTTGCTTTTGATAGCTACGACCCAAAGGAGCTGAGCAGTAACTTATGTAAAAATGGATGTTGGTATATCTGTTTAAGATTAATAGACTCAAAAACTACAGGATTTTGATACTGTTTTTACTAATGAAAAGCTGGAAGTTTAGCTGTTTTTTGTTTTACTCAATAATTAACTACTAAATTATTTTCACTTAATTAGGCCACAGATTCGTTCAATTGTTTCTAAAATTTTCCATTCTTCAGAACAACTTTTCCAAATTTTCTTTGCCTAAAAATGTTATTTAAACGAACATTAAGCAAATCGGTCTAGCCGTTCTATTAACTACGGAACCCTAAGGTAAGAACCAACTAATCTACATAGTAAAAGATTAGAGCATAAATGAAAGGCTTAGCCCCGCAGATCTTGCCAAGCAAAACTTTGTAGAAAAATTTAATTTGGTCAAGTCAAGTACTTGAGATGAGATCTCTAGAAGTTCGCAGAGACTATTTCATTCAAACTTTGGCAATATCATTCAACGGAGAGCCATAGAGATGGTATCTTATTTCTAATGTTTTATAAAGCAAATATTATGGAAATTAATCTATCTTATATATAACGGCACCAACCGTCTTCAAATTCTACGACAATTTTTTTATTATTTCTTACTTTTCAGTGCAAATTTTTGAAGTCGGTACACTTTTTTAAAAGGTTTATTTCTCTCTTTTAAGTGATTTTGCTGCCCTGAGAAACAAATAATAACGCAACTAAAAAATATTGATGGAAAATAAAAAAAAAATACTGCGGTGGATGGGATTTGAACCATGTGCAATGTGCATACTGCGCTGCACCCCATATATACCTTTAGCCGCTAGACCACCGTCGATACGAAAATTGAGAACTTCGTGTCAATAGCAACCGTTGCTAAGGCTTTTCTCTGATATAATTTTCAGCAGTAAACAGAGACAAATTACTGAATTTCTGAAAAATTACTGAACCGATTTTCGTCATATGACTGTGAGATAATGTCGAGAAATTATTATATCCTTAAAAAATAAGTCGTCAAAATCGGTACATATTTCATCGAGATTTTACAAAAAATTGACTTATAAGGTCAGTTTTTTCAAAATTTCTGAAAAACTAATTAACCAATTTTTATGAGATAAAAATATCACAGGGAAAGCCAATGCGGCGAGTTTTTAATCTATTTGAATGCGCTAATACTCGAACTACCGTATTTGAAAACATTTGATAGCATAATTTTTGAGGAAGTTTCTAGGCTATATAACATCACGCTGCGACCCAAAGAAGGGGAGCAGCAAAAAATACTGGACTGATTTTGATACTATTTTCACTAACAGATAGACTGGAAGGTTTATAAAACATCACTCTACGTCTTTTGGGAGACGAGCAGTAACCAATAATGGAAACGGGTGAACACTGTTACTGGTCACACCGCAAGGCAAAAAGGCCGTAAAGATGTATTGTTGTTGTTGTTGTTGTAAAAGTTGTAATATTAATATACCATGGGCGAGTCGTTAGTTATATCTACAGATAAAAAGTTAGGTTTATACTTTTTGCAGTCTATTTTTTTCCGCCCCAGCTTTGCCAGTGATAATTTTCGAAATGTGAAAGAATTTATCCCTAAAGATATCAGGGATAAAAAGAAGTAAAAATGCCATTGCAAAAAATCAAGTGAGTAGTGAAAGAAGTGCAAACAACTAATCTCCAACAGATGGCGTCTTTTACAAAATACATTAACTAAGTCTAATTTTAAAATAAACATTTAATTTTGATTTGTTTGATTATTTTTCGTCATTACAGAGGTAAATAATCTTCAAAATGGCGTATCAAACATCAATTTTGATGAAATTTAAGGGAGATATTATGGCGTACAGACAACTAAAAACACCCTTGAGAAATAATAGGTATATAGAGTTAAATGTTAGGGAGTTAGGATTACGAATTTTATCTAAATCCGTTTAGTTAGACGATGAGACGTGGCATGATTCAATAACAAACTTTTTGCATTTATAAAATATGTATTAGCTATTCACCTTAGCTTCACCCCCATACCAATCAACTTAGGGGATGGATTTAACAAAAATCAGCCTATGTCCTTCCCTAGGGTTCAAGCTTTATCCGTATCTAGTTTCATCAAAATCGGTTTAGTCGTTTAGTCGTGAAAGAGTTACTTACCCATTTACAATATTAGTATGGATGGATACTATCTTTTTGACTAACTTTATGTTTTTTAAATAAGAAAGCAAGAAGTTTGCAAGAAGTAAACTCAAAAACTACTGCACAGATTTTTTCTCAAAAATTTCCCCGGGCGAAGCCTGGGCTAAAGACATTATTTTAATTAAATGTTTAGAGCAAATTACTTTAGTCTAGTGGATCTTCATAGTGTAAACATTAATTTGCTAATGTCTCGTATGAAGCAAGAAGCAAGATACAAATGTTATATTAATTTTGACACATGGTTTAGACACGTTGAAAGGATGAAAGATTGACTAAAGGATGCAGCATGGGAGAAATGACAGGATATTTTAAAAGAAGACGCCCTTGATACATCAACTAGGCGGGCACGGTTCGATCCCGGATCCCGGCAATGTGCCACATTTCGAGACTTTTCCATACCACAACAGAATTAATTAGCTTCATTTTAAAATGTAAGTAGGTAACTAATAAGTCATCACGCTTATTATCGCGAGAGTACTTATAGTCGTGTAATTCTTTTATTTTCTGTTCTCCTGCTACTATCTCATCACTCCATCCATCCTTAATACTCAATAAATATAAGAAATACCAAACTTCTGTAGGATTTTCTGTTGAAGTACCAGGAAAACATAAAATGTAAGTGGGTAACTAATAAGTCGTCACGCTTATTATCCCGAGAGTACTTATAGTCGTGTAATTCTTTTATTTTCTGTTCTCCTGCTACTATCTCATCACTCCATCCATCCTTAATACTCAATAAATATAAGAAATACCAAACTTCTGTAGGATTTTCTGTTGAAGTACCAGAAAAACATAAAATGTAAGTGGGTATATAATAAGTCATCACACGTATTATTATCGTGTAATTCTTTTATTTTCTGTTCTCCTGCTACTTTCTCATCACTCCATTCCTAATAAGAGCTCTATGACCAAACTTCTGTAGGATTTTCTGTTGAAGTACCAGGAAAACATAAAATGTAAGTGGGTAACTAATAAGTCGTCACGCTTATTATCCCGAGAGTACTTATAGTCGTGTAATTCTTTTATTTTCTGTTCTCCTGCTACTATCTCATCACTCCATCCATCCTTAATACTCAATAAATATAAGAAATACCAAACTTCTGTAGGATTTTCTGTTGAAGTACCAGAAAAACATAAAATGTAAGTGGGTATATAATAAGTCATCACACGTATTATTATCGTGTAATTCTTTTATTTTCTGTTCTCCTGCTACTTTCTCATCACTCCATTCCTAATAAGAGCTCTATGACCAAACTTCTGTAGGATTTTCTGTTGAAGTACCAGGAAAACATAAAATGTAAGTGGGTAACTAATAAGTCGTCACGCTTATTATCCCGAGAGTACTTATAGTCGTGTAATTCTTTTATTTTCTGTTCTCCTGCTACTATCTCATCACTCCATCCATCCTTAATACTCAATAAATATAAGAAATACCAAACTTCTGTAGGATTTTCTGTTGAAGTACCAGAAAAACATAAAATGTAAGTGGGTATATAATAAGTCATCACACGTATTATTATCGTGTAATTCTTTTATTTTCTGTTCTCCTGCTACTTTCTCATCACTCCATTCCTAATAAGAGCTCTATGACCAAACTTCTGCAGGATTTTCTGTTGAAGTACCAGGAAAACATAAAATGTAAGTGGGTAACTAATAAGTCGTCACGCTTATTATCCCGAGAGTACTTATAGTCGTGTAATTCTTTTATTTTCTGTTCTCCTGCTACTATCTCATCACTCCATCCATCCTTAATACTCAATAAATATAAGAAATACCAAACTTCTGTAGGATTTTCTGTTGAAGTACCAGAAAAACATAAAATGTAAGTGGGTATATAATAAGTCATCACACGTATTATTATCGTGTAATTCTTTTATTTTCTGTTCTCCTGCTACTTTCTCATCACTCCATTCCTAATAAGAGCTCTATGACCAAACTTCTGTAGGATTTTCTGTTGAAGTACCAGGATAACATAAAATGTAAGTGGGTAACTAATAAGTCATCACGCTTATTATCCCGAGAGTACTTATAGTCGTGTAATTCTTTTATTTTCTGTTCTTCTGCTACTTTCTCATAACTCCATTCCTAATAAGAGATAAGAAATACCGAACTTCTGTAGGATTTTCTGTTGAAACATAAAATGTAAGTGGGTATAATAGAGTGAGATACCAGTCACCCCACGTCATTTTAGGAAAGATGAAATTTTTAGAAATGGATACTCGCTAAGCTGAAAGCGGGGCCGTTTTACAGGTAGCAGGTATCAAATGGTATAATAAGTCATCACACCTATTATTATCGTGTTATTCTTTTATTTTCTGTTCTCCTGCTACTTTCTCATCACTCCATTCCTAATAAGAGCTCTATGACCAAACTTCTGTAGGATTTTCTGTTGAAGTACCAGGAAAACATAAAATGTAAGTGGGTATATAATAAGTCATCACACGTATTATTATCGTGTAATTCTTTTATTTTCTGTTCTCCTGCAACTTTCTCGACACTCCATTCCTAATAATTGAAGATTTTAATATATTTGGTTTGAATTTATAATACACAGACTAATAACACGGAGTCGTAGGCAAAAGCTAGTACACCAAAGGCAAAAGGAAAACATCAAATTGCAACCATTTAAGAGACAGTCTCGCTCGTAGACCTCGCGCTACTCGCTAGCGTGTGCTATGTAATTTTGTTTGTGTTGCATAATATCACAAGATACAATTCTGTAGATTGGATTTTATATGTACACGATGCAATTTCAGTGAGGATCTGTTAATTTACTTTAAAACGAGATTCATTTTAGTAAAAAACCCTGAAAAACATTAAAGCAATCTAGTAACGACAAATTTTTTATTTAGAGACTTATTTCTAGTACTAAATTAGTTTTGAAAAATATTACTCTGTATGTACCTCAGAATACAGAACAAATCGTCATTTGTCCAAAAACATACCCGATTTTCCGGACTCGTCATACTTTTCGCCAGGATTTACCAACTTTGGCATAATTTCTTTTTATCAAGAGATAGGATAATTTTAATAAAAAATAACACCTGAACATTTCATTCATTTTTGTTTTTTTTTTTTTCATTCATTTTTGTTTTTATTAAGAAATACCAGAACTTTAGTGTGCTATTTTTATCTTCAGTTCGAAGAATTTATATGGATTATTCTGTGTTCTGAGGGCTATACCATGGTCTAAAGTAGCCCACGCACTGGTCCGTTATCTCACAGAAAATTTTCGGTCCGGCCGCCGTATGATCGAGATAGATGACAGTCCACATATTAGCAATGTAAATCATACGATCTAGATCACAATGAACAACATTTCATTTTTTTAATCACCCATTTTTATTACTTTAATTAAAAATATATTAAAAAATAAGTTACACGTATTTTTATATTTTATTTTTGGTTGAGTTTTTATATTTTTAATTTAATTATGAATTTTTATAAATTCTGAGGACTTATAAACTAAAAACCTTAGCTAGGACTAAAATTAAGAAATATAAACTGTCACCCAAAGAAAGTGACTGATAGTGTCAGTCGAGATTCCACGACACGCCTTGGTGGATAGCACACGCGCCGCGGAGACGTGTTGGGGAATCCAGTTTAATCCCGCCCGCGCTGTAATAGTTGTGATTAGTCAGTGATTAATAGGACATATCGCGGCCGGCGGGAGCATTCTACCTACCGATTAATCGGCTTATTGTTACTGTGACGTCTATAATACTTGACATTGGCGGAATCATCAAAACCCTGATGGAGCCATTTTGAAAAAAAATAGAATAGAATAGATAGTGTCAGTCAAGCCACAGAGTATACGTCATAGAAATGCAAAGAGTATAATATACCGTGTTCCAAATAGGTGTTGCCGTAGCCGGAACTCAAATCGCCTACAACATTATTCATAATGTATATAATAATACTAGCTTTTGTCCGCGGTTTCACTCGTAAATATATTTCCTGTGATAGCCCATTCGAAACTAGCAAAACTTCCACAAAAATATTATATAAAAGAAGTATTTTTATAATTATATTTAAAGAATAATTATTAATTTAGCTTCAAATGGAATAAAAATGGGTAAAAGTAATAGAAGGCAACACTAACTAACAACTCTGACAACAGACATTAGTATTTTTAAATTAGAGGGTTAGCACAGATTAGGGCACCTATTAATCCTTATTTTTCAATATTTCAGTATTTTTAAAATAACTCGAAAATTAAAGGATATAAAAAATTTAAAAAATTAAAAATAAGCTTTCTAGCATGTAATCTCCAAACGGTTTTCGAATTTTGGTACCTTACGAAAAATGAAATGTTGTCCATTCACTCATCCACACAGACACACAAGATTCGATTAAACAAGGCGTGTGGAATGTGGATGTGTGTGACAGATCGTTCCAGTCATCGAAATTAACCACAAATACAACGATTTGAAAACGGATGGTGGGCAGCGTGATAAGAATTGGACGAATCTGTGGTCGATTTCGGTGAACCATATGGCGGCGCGCCGGCGATTGGACGAATGAGAAGCTAGAAGAAGCTAAACTGCCGCGCTTGTAATCGATTTCACAACCAAATAAAAATATTTTTTTTCAGGGGTTGTCTTACTGCTCCAGAAACCATGTTACGGTACCCAGCGGAAGACCAAGTCTCCCTCTTTTAGCCGATGGTATTTGTGAGGCTATACCTAACGAGTGGCCAGTTCTGTCGAGGTATACCTATTTAGATGGAAAAGCCTCTAAGTGTGGTATGTCGGATTATGTACCTACATAAGTTTTTAATTATAAAAAACCCATTTATACATGGCCGGTATCTGGGATCGACCCGTGGTCTGCCTAGTGAATACCAGACGTCTAAACCACTCGGCCACCGACGCACCTCTATAATATTATTAAGTTTTTAATTATAAAAAACCCATTGGTACATGGCCGGGATCCGGGATCGAACCTTATTGTTATTAAAATTAAAATTATGCGGCCACTGGGCCGCTGAAAGTTTTTCAGAATAAAAACGAGGTATACAAAAATCACGTCGCTCCATTGCTCCGTTGCCTGAAAAAAGCAAACAAAGAAACAAATACACTTTCGCATTTTCTAATATTAGTTCTAGGATTCGTTAGAATGGAATTACTTTACAGCCTAATAGGTAGGTCGGTGGACTTGAAACCGGAGGTCCCGGGTTCGAATCCTAATGCTAAGCACCAATTTTCTTTAAGAATATGTGCTTAAATCGACTCCTCGTGCTTCGGAGGGCACGTAAAGCCGGCGTCCGGTCACCAACCCTCCTGCCAAGCGTGGTGACTATGGCAATTCCTCTCAATGAGCACCACTAAAAATGGTGCACTAGAGGGAGACCATGATCCAGCAGTGGATCTTAAAAGATTGATGATGATGATGATATTTAATCTAAATATTCCATTTTTTCTGTTCTGACATTATACTGACTTGTTTTTTATTAGAAACTAAGCTTTTGCCCCGGCTTCGCCCGTGGAGTTCATAGTTGATCCCCATTGAGGTTTTGAGTGCATACAAAAATTCCGTGAAATAAATGCTGGGTACCCTGATAACCCGTGAAGAAAAAAAAAACAATAGGTACCATTGAAAAAAGTACCTTCAGTTTTTCCGAATTTTACAATTTTCCAATTTTTTTCTTTCCCTGAAATTCCAAACTAAAAGTTGTATTTAACACAGTGACAGGTAGAAAGGTAAAATTTTAGTTAGAAATATCAGTTGTCTAGTTAGCAACAAATATTCATGAAACCTTCAGGTCAGGTTATTTCTAGAACTAGGTTACTCGCTTACTGCAATAACGAAGAGCAACACACTATCACGGCATATATACCTTGCGTCGTGACTGAGTGGTTAAGAAGTCTGGTAACTAGGCGGACCGCGATCACTGCTGTACCAATGCGTTTTCATAATTAAAAACGTGTGTACTATCAAGAGCATTAATGGGCATACACTTGATAATTAGTTTCGCCCAACACTTTACTGCATTTCCTTATTCATTCAGATTGTATCAGAATAAAAAGAGATAAATATTGTTCTCATTTATTTATTTCCTTTCAATGCCGGCCACTCGTTAGGTATAGCCTCACAAATACCATCGGCTTTAAAGAGAGAGATTTGATCTTCCGCTGGGTACCCTGGGAACGACAAAACGGTTTCGGGAACCCGTGAAGAAAAAACATACCTTGCGTCGTGGCCAGAGACGGTGGTAACAATGTCTACATTTGTCCACTTATAACTACCTACTTTTTTTTTTAATTTTAATTCTTTACACAACAATATAAACCTAAAATAATATTAATAATCAAAAATATATGGTCCGCGTGGCATGGTGGCAAGAACGCTGGCTGCATTTCCTCGCTGTATAGATATGCTAATTCTCTGGGCGAAGAAAAAGCCAGCCCTCTTGTCACCCGTAGCGCCGACAATTTTTGGTGTTATATCTTTATAAAATTTTTTGGCACTCGGCCCCCATGAACCTAGAGTATCTACTGCAAACGGCACAAATATATTATCTTTTTCAATTTGTATATATTTGCGCCGTTTGCAAGTCTCTGCAGTTTCGGCAGCTGCCCCGGCTATTATCGCTGTACTCGAGAGATGTGAGGGCGCCAATGTATCAACACAAGTTGCGTCCTATACTTGGGCCCTCCCCCTCTCCCAAGGCACCAGCGTCATGCCATCCGGTCTCTTGCCATCATCACGTACAAGACCACAGGGTTCCAGCATAGCTGGTACATTGATGGTGGCAAGAGCCCGTTTAATAACTTCATTTAAAGAGCCGTGGCGCGAAAAACGACCTCCACTTTTTTTTTGCAGCAGAGTCCATGGAGGCCGAGAGCATTGACGTCGCTACCACACGGACATTTATGTGGCATGCATATCGATGCCCCGAGACGTATGCCAGTTGCGATTCTAAACGTATTATTGTCTAGTAAGGTCCCAAGGTTGGTTGCTGGTATTGTATGAAGCCTGTAGCCAGATTCCTTTTCAGAGACAGTTAATAGGCGAGCTTTATCAATATTATTTGTGAATTTTTGGGCCAACTCTTGATGGATTTTTTGCACTAACGGGGCATCCCAAAGTTTTTGTACATTTGATTCCTTTGGGATGTCTTCGTTAGGGCAAATTGATTTCCATGCTTCAACTGCCTCTGTTGCATAGGCCAATTTTATAGATGAAGATTTTAAAAATTTTACGGATGTAGAATAGGCACTATTTACAGAGGACAGGAAAGCAAGTAGAGCAACACTGGAAATTTTGCGAACTCCGATAATTATATATTATTATTATATTATATTTATATATTAGGTATATATTAGATTATAACTTGTGTTTTTCAGTACAACATTTTTTGTCTTTAATTATTCTTACCCAGGCAAAGCAGGGTCGCTATATATAAAATTACACCCACATCTTCACACCAGTAACAGTGTCCACTTTTTGCCAGTTCTCCATATTAAACCGAAGCTTATTGTTGCTTAATATCTAGATGTATCAGTTATCTAACAGACGTATTTGTTATTTAAAAAAAAAGTGCTGCTTTACGTGTTTTCCGAAGCACAAGGAATTGTGGCATTTTTGACACGGGTGGGAATTGAAAACCTGAAAGTATGACGAAAAATTGCAAATTTTGCCTGTAAACGTTAAAATTAATGTTAGGAGAGCATGAAACATTTGTGGGGACCAGTTTCATGAATAGCCCCCGGGGTTAATTACTTCGTGTAAATTTGAGTTATGCTTGTTAAATTCGTCGTCTTACGTTTTTGTCTCGTTTGTATTAACTCTGTTTTAGCGCTGTTTTTAACAAAAAAATATGAAAAAGATAATTTACATCTACCTACTTATGTCTCAATATTGAAACTTCTATCACGCATACAAAATATATTTAACTCATATGTAACTTTCCAGCGACGCGCGTTGGGAGACCGCTCATAACTTTTGTCCGGTTTTTGAACGGACTTCAGCAATTCAAATATTTTACAAAACTTATTAAAAATAGCAAGTTCTAGTTAATGGATCCTTAAAGTATATTAAATTATCAATATTCAATATGTAAAAAATATGTCAATATCAGCTACACCTAGGTTTCATGAAGCCCTGAAAGTCATCAATTTCACGCATATTTTCAATCGAAGTTCTCTTAATATATTTACTAATGTATTATTTTTTTACATATCGAGTAAAAATAATTTCACACTAATATTTTTTGTACAGTACATATATTGCTGAAGTCCGATTTGTGTATTTTATTGTACCGATTTTGATTCGAAATTTTCTTTCTCCATTTATTTGTTTCGCTCGGATGCAAGAGATGCAAAATTTTCGAACAGTTTTTTAGTTGGTTACGCGACCAAGAGAGCTCTTAAAGTCGTTGGATTGTTGTTTATGGCCATTTCTATATTGGTGACCCCGTATGAACACGGCCTTTGCCAGCCACATCTACATGACTCCTACTCCCACTTCCCACGTGACAATCAGTCTTGACCAGACCCCGGCACGACATGACGACAGGTCATCCCCACATCACCATACTTCATTCATCGAGCTCTGATCTGGGAAGGTAGCCATGTGACGGCGTGGCTAGGATATGTACCCACAGTAGTTTTATATAGATAGAATGCTTATTGTCGCATGTTTGTCACATCCATTATACCGACTTATTGATAGCACAGTGGTTATGTTCGAGATGGGTCCGAATGGGGACCTCCGAAACTATAAGAGATAGCAAAATGTGTTCTAAGGAACCATGTCGTCGATTTTAAAGATAAGAAATATTGTAATCATAGATTTTTTTAAACTCTTAAGTAGGCCAGACATTGGTCCGGCATCGCACGAAAATTTCCTATTCCGGCCGCCATAAGATCTAGGCGGGCCATTTGTTATAGGAATTGGACGAATCTGTGGTCAATTTCAGTGGACCGTACGGCGGCGCGCCGGTGTTTGGACGAATGCGTTGCCCACGCTTTACACTACTCGGGAATCGAACCCGGTCATTTTGAAAGTTGATTGTGTATGTTGAAAGGAGTTTAAAAAAAAAGAAAAATAATGGTGTGAAATTTAAAAACAATTTTGTTATTATTTTACAGAAGTATTTTCATTTTTGTATGTGATGTGTATATAGTTTCTAAAAATGACTTTTGAAAGTACAAAACGCAATAACCCGATCATTACCCAAACGAGTTAATTATTGCATTCAAGAGAATGGCTGTAATTTCGAACATTTACTAAAATAAATAAAATAATAGCATAAGTAATAAAAAGGGTTGAAAAATGGAGCAAATCTTTGAATATTTATTATAAAAAAATTACTTACAATATAGGGTAGATGACAGGGTAAACAAAATATTATTCTATTTAGTCCGTCATTTAGATTATCAAAAAATATAGGACACGTATTTTTTCAATGAAGAATGTTTACTGTGAACCATGCTTTCTTGTATATTAATCACAAATTTCGTTCATTATTGAAGAAAAACAAATTAATGAAATCATATCCTGAAAAAGTTTTATTGGCTCTATTTGGAGGTTGGAGTTCCTCTATATTGCTGGATCTGGTCATGCATGCCATGAAATATTATATTTTACTTTACATACCGAATTATAGGATAATGATTTCAGAAATGGAAACAATAACGTGGTCTTCAGAAGATAACTGAATCCGAGACTTCCAGGTAGCAAGTTTCAACTTCCTATTATTACCATAGTTAAAGTACTTGTTGAGATCCTTTAGTCTCAGATCTAGAGTTACTTCATTAAATAACTTTGTAAATAGTTAAGAGTTTGTATCGCTATCTCGTAGATTGATTGAAGAACTTCATAGTTGTTTGTTGGGTATGAAAGGATATTACAATTTAATTGACTCACTATTGTTTAAAGCAAGCATTCTTGTCGTGAACTTTGAAGTTTGTTCAATAATTTAATTTTAACATATTTAATTTCACGGCCTTTATAAAGGAAACTGAGTCCACATTAAATAGTAGCCTGTTAAAGCCAAGATGGTGCGTCGGTTGCCGAGTGGTGAATCCCGGCCATGTAAATGGGTTTTTTAATTAAAAACGTATGTACATAATCCGACCAACCACACTTAGGCTTTTCTATCTAAATATACCTCAACAGAACTGGCAACTCGTTAGGAATAGCCTCTCAAATACCATCGGCTAAAAGAGGGAGACTTGGTCTTCCGCTGTGTACCCTGGAACAATAACACGGTTTCGGGATCTGTAAGACAACCCGTGAAGAAAGAAAAAAAAGTGATTCAGTCAAATCCATCACAAAAATTAGATAGGTACCTAATCCTAATCCTTCCTAATCCTAACTATAAATACCATAAATCCGAAAATGTGTTTGTTTGTTTTTTAACTTTTGTTTGAAAGTTAGTTATTAGTTTTATTGTTGAAAAAAGTTAGCGCTAGCGAGTTTTCATGGCGTATGCTATCTAATCCGTCAATAGGATGTAGGAAATAATTGTGTAGAATAAAATGATCTACAAAAAAGTCCGCGGTAGCATATATCTATCTCTAATAGATAAGTAGTTTACGGGTCGCTAGTTGTTTAATATATTATCAACAATAAAAAGACACATACATGAAAACCGTCTTATCTTCGTATCTATGTACTATTTTCACAACCAAAGCAAAATTAATTTAAACTTGTGAAGCTCTACAAGGAAATAAAGTAATCTGGAAGAAATAAAACTAAAAACAACATAAACTTTTAAAAGAAATTATTTAATTTAAGTAATATTTTCTCAGAACTGTAAAAGCACGTCCGACTCCTATGACAGCTCAAGATTAAATGTCAGTAAATGCGACTGAAGCGCCACTAGTGGGAATGCACTGAAACGCAACTCGAATTCAGCTTCAAATGGAAAATACAATACTCTTTATTAATGGCGTATTGTATTTCTTTTCTTTGCAAAAGAAGCGATGGATAGTGAATTATATTATGTTCGTAGTGCTGCTAAAAGCATGACACGTTTCCAGTTAAGCTCAGTTACGTGTTCAAGCTGTGATGTCGTCTCAGAACTCAGAAGACATTATGTGTCGCATCTTGAAAGCGTGTGAATTGAAGAAGCGTTAAAATCTGGGATTTTGTTTTCAATTATACAGAATCAGCATCGCGATTCAGCGGGGAAATGCAGCCAGTATTCTTGCCACTATTCCACGCGGACCTGGTTTATTTAGTTATTTTTTATGTTTAGATTAGATTTAAGGTATTTTTATTGTTATGTGTACCCATTAATAAAAAAAACACAGATACCATGTACTTACTGTTTTTGCCCGACCAAGCAATTTGCTCGACATTTTAGTGTTGAACATTCGCGGACCGGCATCCCTTGGTTTGCCATTGGTGCGACCCGTCGTTTTAGGTCTGTCCAGTCTTCACTTAGCCTCTAAAAACGTCATCGGCTGTTTTATATATTTATTTTAAATTAAATTCAGCACTATTATTATTCTCTTTATTTAATTTAATTTCTTTCTATTATATTTTTACATATTAATATAAAAAAAACAAAAATATTATATAACAATATAAAAAAAGGAGTTATCTCCCCGAAAGCGGGGTAAATACCCAAACTAGTTAGAGCTGCAGAGAGAGGAACCGCCTAGAATACGTGCCGTGCTGAGGTGTACAGACTGCCTTCTGGATCAGGCCCTTGACCCAACCGCCAATCTCAAGGCTTCTAAAGTGACGGTCAAAACTCTTGGCAAAAAGACAATTGACCGTCACGACTATCGGTACAATGATCGCCGACTTCACATCCCACATGTCGACAATCTCGTGAGCCAAATCAACATATTTTGAATATTTATCTTTCTCAGCTTTCACAAGATTGTCGTCATGTGAGATAGTGAGATCGATTATCAATTCACTATCATTATTTAGAGATGCGCCGAATATTCGTTTGATATTCGGTATTCGGCGTATTCGGCATCTTTTCCACAATTTGTTTTGTTGCCGAATATATTCGGTTCGAGTATTTCTATTTTCTTGGCTACATGACATGGTATAGAACTAAAAGACAGCATTTCTTATGTAAGATTTATGTTATATTATAAGTCAAAGAAAACCTATGAAGAATGTGTTGAATAAAGCTAATAAAATAAAGCAATTAAACTTCGTTTATTTTGAATCCTTAAGGCAACATTTATTTTTAAAACTCAAAACAATATTTATTTTTAAACTTTAAATCAACATTTATTTATAAACTTAAAATAATCATTTTTTTAAACCTCAATCAAATCCACATGTCTTTTTAAAACTTATATCAACATTTATTTTGAAACAATGAAATGGTAAACCGAATAATTCGGCCGAATATCCGGTTCGGTAAAGGTTAAACCGAATAGTATTCGGTATTCGGTTATTCGGTGAAACCACTATTCGGCGCATCTCTAATTATTATAATCTCTCAAAATATATAGGTCCTTAAGATTTAGAACTAAATTCAGGATTTAGAATTTAGAAAATGGTGAGCCCGGGTAGCACGAAGCTATTATTACAATGCGGTTACATCAAGTTCTATCTCGTGCTCCAGTAATGAGATCTAGAATATATTACATTTGTTCCCGTTCACAAATTGAACTCTCCGTCGAGGTAACTATGCTATTTGTTGTTTCATGAAACTTAATATATCTTTATTTGTATGGAAGTTTCACTTTGAAAAGCATTGTTCAGATTGCGCTAAGTATGTAAGGAGAATAAAGCTTATACGACATGTCATGGCTACCAACGCACGTGTCGCCCCGTGACATGATGAGGAATCCAGTTTAATTCCGTCCGCGCTGTGATAGTTGCGATTCACTCCCTGTGAACCACTCTATCTAATAGTACCTACCAACAGTAACAAAATCGGTCCAGTAGTTTTTGAGCCTATAGAATACGAACAAACAAATATTGTATTTAATATAGGTATTAGATTAAACTTACCGCCCCCGGCTCCGCCCGTGAATAAATTCTAACAATATATCACTCAGGAATATCGTAGCTTTCTATTAGTGAAAGGTTTTTTAGAATCGGTTCAGTAGTTTTTGAGTATATTCATTACAAACAGTTACATTTCCATCAAACATGTCTCTACTAAGTAATTAGACATATTCTGGACAAGATCAGTCGTTACACAATTCTGTGTAACTACACGAACAGATAGCTCTTATCTTGGTGATGGATGTTTGTATTATTCCTAAATTACAGGTGGCTGGGTGCTTAATTTATTGTTTATGTAAATACATTCCTAAAGGTTAAAATAATTATTTGAGGCTAGTGAAATCTTTGAGTATTTAAGAAGTGAAATATAAAAAAATTGGTCAAGTTGCGAGTACAACTCACGCGCTGAGGGTTCCTTATTGTTTTCCGTCAGAACTTTGCGGCAGGACTTTCGTTTAGGTTTTTCCTGTAAATTATAAGAAAGGCCCTATTTTCTCTATTTTTTTCAAAATGGTTTAGTTTTGAAGATAAGGAGGGAAACGCTCAATTTTCATATATTTTTTTTTATAACTTAAACAATGCATTTTAAAATTATAAAAAATATAATTGTATTTCTTAAAATGAGCCCTTTCATTTGATATGTCAGTTGAAGCACTTCAAAAAAAATTCTTTAACTTTTTAAGTTTTGCCCCAAAATTAACCCCCAAAATGGAAATCCGATTATATTGGGTCACCAAACTCTACATGCCTATCTAATAAATTTCAACTGTTTTCGTCCAGTAGATTCATATAAAATAAGCTGTGACAGACGGACAGACAGACTCAAGAGTGATTCTATAAGGGTTCTATTTTTATCACATGTAGGAAAACCTAAAAACTATGAAGATTCTATTTTATTTTGATTATTTTATTAAATATGTTAAGTAATAGGTAGAGAGATGGCGACAGAAAGTGGTTGTAAGCACTTGCCGGCAGAATAACCCCTTTTTTGTGTAGTCTGAGCCCCCTCTACAAATTCTTGTAGGCGAGTTACAGTAGGGGTCCAGCGGTTGTCGGGTACGCAGCTGAGGCGCTTTAAAAAAAAAACCTCTCCTACCAATTTTCTGCCAATTTACACTTGCAAAATTCTTTAAAAAAAAACAAAAAAGAATTAAAAAAAACTGCAGGGAGTAATTTGGCTGAAAAAAATTCTCCTACAACCGAGAGGTACAATACAAATGCTGTTCACTCATTTTCTGCCAGCTAGTAGGAGAGGTTTTTTTTGTAGAGGGGGGCTCAGACTACACGAAAAATAGGTTTTCTGCCGGCAAGTGCTAACAACCACTTTCTGTCGCCATCTCTCTACCTATAAAAACTAAGATAATATGGTTTATTTAAGTTTTGCCAACAGATTACAAAGTTACGTCTACATTTTATCCCAGGAAAATATGTCACATACCTAAAGCCGCTAAGTACTTCCATTTAATTGTCCTGTTTAATAATCACCAAAATCGTTGCGTTTGCTTTAATATTTTGTTACCATTGCCCCTGCTCACGACACAAGGCATAAATGCCGTGACTAAAGTTAGAATTTACCACGAATTTGCATATCAAACGGTTAATGTATACTAATTAACATAACACTGGCTGAATGTAGTCTAGGAACAAATGACACCTCAACCTAGCGAAATTATTTCTGTACGAACAAACAAATGAGCCAATCTGAACATGTACCGTGGCACGGAATTGTGACAACTGGATTAGAATTAGTGACATTTTTCGTTTAGACATTATGACATTAATTTTGACATGTACCTAATAGTAAAAATAGTCTTGACATATATAGAATAAAACTAAAATAATGACATTGAAACTGAGACATAAAAAGGCATTGGGTGTCATGGGGACAGAAGTGAAAACTTAAAACTATAAAGCGAAAGCATTAAAGAAGTTTTCAAAAAAAAACTCGGACCGGATGCAGAAGCCATGCAGTACACGAATTCCTTCCCGGAGATTATCGGGTCGACCATACTCGGGCCTAGCAATCCATGGTCAACAGTTGTGCCTACAGCATGTCGCGAACACAGGTCGCGAATCCATAATATTTCCCCCTACCAAAAATCGCTACTACTTAAACACAAATATAGGAAAGACGGAAATAACAAATTTTCCAAAATGTACCAATATACATTTGCTCTCTATAAATTGGCAAAAATTACAAATCAGTCTGCTTTGAAAACTGCATGAAAATTGAAACATGAAATTGAATATTGGTTCTTACTATATTTCGATAAACGATTGATTTAATAATAATAATTTTAAACTCGGGTCCGACGGACCCTTTGAGTATATACCAAAGGAGACGTGAAGCGTGTAAATCACCGAACAATTTTTTCTGCCACTTTTGGCTGGGGGGGGGAGGTAAACGCCTAGTACTAGCCCCTGTACCACTGTATTTTTTTGTCGTTTTATTGTCGCAACGGATTTTACGTTATATGATGATTATGTTAAAATACAAACATAATAATTATAATTAATGATTGGAAACACTAAGTTTGACGCCCTAGATCGCCTTTCCCGTTTAAAACATCACAATTAACTATTTTCCTAGAGCTCTGTCTCGCGACACAAAACGATACCAACGAAATCTAAGGTAACTTATTACTGCGCACTTGGTCAGTATAACTGGTTAAAGGGGGGAAAATTGGCGAAAGGGGGAGCCCGTCTATGGCCCCTCCATAGGCTTCAGTACTCTATGAACGGACCCCACACGTGGACTTATGTTAGTTTTGTCGCACGATTTATTAAGATAGGTGTATCTCTAATATAATTTATATAGGAAATATGCCATGAGAAAAATAGTAATATACACACAATCTCGCATCTTTCTTAGTTCAATAGTGGTTAACTGAAAACTCAAATTTCTATTCCAGAAGCAACAAACTCCTAGATAAACAAAGTGCTTTAACCCTACTTATAACGCTGCGTGCTTTGATTTATATCTGGCGCATTATATACCAGACAATGCACTGCAAAATACCTCGAAGAAGATATTCGTACTTTCCTTGAAACATGTAGTTTCGCCCGTGTTGCCTATACTAACTTTCATCCCTTATTATACTGTCTTAAGTAGGGCACACATTGGTCCGGCATCGCACCGAAAATTTCCCATTCCGGCCGCCGTATGATCGGACGAATGAGTGGCCACTTTTAGGGCGGTGGATTAAAAAAAAGGTTGTGCCCTAGGGTTCTCTCTGTTACTTCTTTAATAGATGTATCTATTATAGTTAGAATAAGTGCGGTCGCCAGCTTTACGTGCATCTTCATACACGAGAATAGGTCGATTATTACTCTGAAACTTGCTCCTAGATATTTATGTAGCTCGTCTAACTAAGTGTCCGCCCGAGACACTACGTTTGTAACATTTACTAAAATGTACAGAGATACATGTTTCACTCTGAAGTATTTATGGACAAGTTTAAAATTTTCTTAAGTGCTTTTTAGACGCAGTGTTTTTCAAAATTATCTTTTCTAATTCAAAAATAATATTAAATTAAGTAAAG
This sequence comes from Nemapogon koenigi, assembly GCA_963924495.1. Classification (NCBI taxonomy): domain Eukaryota; kingdom Metazoa; phylum Arthropoda; class Insecta; order Lepidoptera; family Tineidae; genus Nemapogon; species Nemapogon koenigi. The sequence continues at coordinate 1,630,583 of OZ004643.1, forward strand.
ATATGTATATAATCCTACAAATCACACTTAGAGGCTTTTTTATCTAAATATACCTCAACAGAACTGGCCACTCGTTAGGTATAGCCTCACAAATACCATCGGCTAAACGAGGGAGATTTGGTCTTCCGCTGGGTACCCTGGGACCAATGACACGATTTCGGCGCCTATTCTGGACAAACAAACTGGATGTTGATATATCTGACTGTATGTCTGTTTGTGCCTTATAGACTCAAAAACTACTGAACCGATTTTGATACAGTGTGAATGAAGCCGAGCAGGAACCAATAATGTCAATGTTCCATGTGATATTAAAATTCCATGTCGCTAGTATATTATATGATTCCCAAAAACTACTCTATTTTTACTCTGTCACAGCTTATTTTTTTCCGAATCTACTGCACGAAAAATGTTGAAATTTATTATATAAATGGATTACAGATGAATCGCGCATGATAGCATAAATAATAATCGAATTTTGATTTTGGGGGAAAAGTTAAAGGGCTCGTTAAAAGAAATACTAAAATTGAGCGTTCCCCCATCCCCTATTCTGGGAAACTACTGTGTCTAAAATTTTGAAAAAAAATATGTAGGAAATTAAGTTTATAGGAAAACCTAAACAAAAATGCAGCTCATTATGATTCAAAATTGTAAAAACCAAGAAATCGATTCCTCTCCGCACCATTAAATACAACCGAAGGTACCTCCGTAGATTTATCTGTTGTGGTTTCGTTAAAGTATTACACAAAACGTTTTGAGCCCAGTTTGAGCCCATTTTTAGCTCCATAATCGCTGGCCATCGATTCAAATCCTTCACAAAGAGGGACTGACCACAACTCGTTTAGACCCTCCATACCGTGTTCTCATTAAGTTGGGAACGGTGAGTTACCAAGTATATTTATTTCAGAGTTTTGCCTTAAACAAAGGATATGTGAGAACAAAATTAAGCTCAATTTAAATGAAAAAGATTAGAACTTGCTACAAGAGATTATTGTAATATTTTAAACATAATAAGCCAAGAAAATGTTTTTATAATTAAAAACGTATATCCATGTAAATATACCACATCAGAACTGGCCACTCGTTAGGTATAGCCTCACAAATACCATCGGCCAAAAGAGGGAGACTTGGTCTTCCGCTGGGTACCCTAAGGCCGATAACACGGTTTCAACATGAAAAAAAACCGGCCAAGTGCGAGTCGGAGTCGCGCCATGGTGTTCCGTACCATTATCTATAAAAACGGCAAAAAAAAATAATAAAAAAACACGTTTGTTGTATGGGAGCCTTCTTAAATATTTATTTTATTCAGTTTTTTAATATTTGTTGTTATAACGGCAACAGAAATACATCATCTGTGAAAATTTCAACTGTCTAACTATCACGCAGACAGACAGAGTAGACAGACGGGCGGACAGAGGAGTCTTAGTAATATGGTTTCTGTTTTTACCCTTTGGGTACGGAACCCTAAAAACAACAAAAAAATTGTAAGGACAATGAAACACGCTGTCGTATTTATAATATTACAATGTTAGTTTAATATTATTTAATGTCAATTCTGTTTTTTTTACACAATTTCTTTTTTATCACGAAACTTTTCATAATGTGTCGAACCCATGAGACAATATGCAATTTGTTGCTTGGCTGACGATGTGTATATATTTTCTTAGTATATTCTAATTTATACACAATTTACGCCCTCTTATAGCCAATGGTATTTGTGAGGCTATTAGATACCAAACGAGTTACATTTAGATGTGTGGTTTGTTGGATTTTATCCTTACATTTTACATCTATTCATATAAATAAAAATTAAATGCTGTTCGTTGGTGCTTACTAACTTGAGAATGGCTAGACCGAATCATGTTTTTAGGGAAAGAAAAAAATAATAAAAGTGCTTTTTTATGGGATTTTTGAATGATTTCAAGACTATAATACTGCCGCCATAAGCATAAAGGGCGCTTTTAACAAAAACGTAAATTGCAGAAAATAATATTTTCGTTTTACAATCGTTAACTTTTAGCTGTATCTAAACTGAATGAGATAGACAACAATTGTGTATTTGTACAGTTAGTAGTTTCTGTGCTCTTTTAAAGTATGTAAGAATCATTTTTATTTCTTAATAAATTAATAAAATAAATTGCAATTTTCCTTTTCTTCTTAGGAAAAAAATTCAGAGTAAAATACTGTTGCTAAATTGAAAAGACGCAAATAAGTACTTGCGCCCATTCTATGTAGTCTTTTTCTATGTTGCTTTTTTACGTAGGGGTAATGTATGATTTTATGGATGTTTATAAGTTGAAAAGACGCAAGTGCCCATTTACTGCCATTATTTTTAGGGTTTACTATTTACTATTTATCATTGATTACTACATAGAAAAGTCGCAAATGAAACTTTACGTCTTATTTATTTATTTATTTATTTATTTATTTATATTAGGGAAACAAACAGTATATAAAATAACAAAATTTCAGACATAACATTAATAATACATATTTACCAACAAAGTTTCCACACATTAACTACACAAATAGGTACACAAACACATAACAAAATATATTATAAAAGACATTAGAATCAAACAATAAAAAACAAAACTTAATAATCAAAATAAAAACACCACTCAGCTATCATATGATACATTTAGGATACATTTATCTACTAAGTATCTCGTATAAATCATTTTAATGCCTTTGTAAGTTATGTCGTTTACGTTATGTTTTATGTAGAAACGTCTGTTCTACTAAGGAAGCTAGCGAATCATTGTTCGTTAGCCAAAACGACACAATGGTGTAAATACGACTTTACATCTTAGTGATTGTTAAAACCGCCTTTTCGTCTTAGGAAATCCAGAAAAATGTGTCAATTGCGCCCTTTTCAGTAGAGGTAATTCCGGTTTGAAAGCTCTTACGTAAAAACTAAAAATAGTGGCAGATGCGCCTTGTTTAGCTGATTTGATTGGGAATATAATATGCGAGCAAAATCTTGCGCCAGATTTCAAGTCGATAACAATAGTACGTTTAAACGGTCATGCCCGACCATGAATCTATGCAGTACAAAGATACTACAAGCACCAAAACCTTACTTTCGAATAGCGCCCTAAAAATGAATAGAAGATACAAATCTCATACAAAAACACTCACTATAATTTACTTTGACTTTTCCCTATATAAAAAAGAAAGATTTTCATATATATTCATAATTTATAGCCTCCTCCACAATAAATCTCTTCACGCCTTCAACGCAGTACGAGATGCGTAGTCACGCTGCTCCGAAATCAGTCAAAAAACACACACATAACTCTGAATAAGAAATAGGCATCGTGTGACATTTTTGATATCCTTTTTACATGGATCATCAAAACACTGGATAAGAACAGTGCTTTTATTTTATTTATCGTACTTTAGAGAAAAGGGCCAATCAAGTTCAATAGAAACGTACTAGCAATTAACAAATTGCCATAGTAATATCTAACTAATATTATAAAGAGTAAAGATCTCTCAAACCACTGAACCGATTCCAAAATATTATTTCACGAATTCACGAAAGCTACGATATTCTTGAGTAATACGGGCGAAGCCGGGGGGAAAGGCTAGTGATTGATAAAGTGGTGTGCAAAGAAATAAATTTTAGACATCGTGTTTCAATATTATAAAAGCGAAATGGATCATTTGCCATCCAACGAGGCAATGCAGCCAGTCTGTTGGGTACTCTCCCAGTAGATAGAGATAACTTTATTGTATTTTTGTAATTTAGTACCTATTTAAGATAATTTTAATACCTATGTAAAACGTATCAAAGCGAAATTGTATGAAAGTATGTTTGTTTGTTTCTTTGTTTGTTCTTCTTTCACAAAATAGAGCAACGGATGGACGTAAATTTTTTGTACAGATATAGTCGAAAAGTGTCTTGTGCTACATTTTTCTTCCGGGAAAATATTTATTTCCTCTCGGACAATAGATTTTTTCATATACAATTTTTCTATAAAATTCAAATCTGTAAAATATCGCAACAGTATTAACAGAACAAAAATCTAAGCATTATTGTTTTTAATACCTAAATGCCTAATCGATTTCTCGTGCTTCGGTCTTAGACCATTTAAAGCCGACACGACGTCCGCATTTGTTATTAAAAATAAAAGATATTTCTATTTTAGAAGTTTAGAAGGAACAATCGACAGGCTAAAATTTAATAAAGCTTAAAGAAAATAAAAGTTACCAACGAAGTAAATGAATATAATACCAAATCTAATCCAGAGTTGTATACAATCCACGGCTGCCCCAGCCTCTGGCCCGTAGCTATAACTCACTCTTGCACCATGAGGTTTGTCGTCTTGAGATATAGATGGCTATTTATCCTTCTTACTCCAAATATCTTCGTCTCTTGTCTTGTCATACGTTCTGGTTAATGTTGCCATATTTAAAGAGATTAAAAAAATCAAGGTACTTAAGCGTAAGCGTATTTAAGGATTAGTAGGTTCCTAGAGTTTACTTCCTTTTCTTTTTATTTATCTAACCGTCCCGGCTTCGTCCGTGGAAACTTTGGAAATGTGACATAAAAAATGTCATATTTTATTAATGCTTATATACCTATATTCTATATAATGTGGCACTAATATATTTAGACCTGGTGTGACCTGGTATAAATATGCTCGTATAAGTATTTCATATTAATAATATTATGTCTATGATACGATACCATAGAGTACTAAGCCTATGGAGGGGCCATAGACGGGCTCCCCCTTTCGCCAATTTTTTCCCCTTTGACCAGTTATACTGACCAAGTGCGCAGTAATAAGTTACCTTTACAATTTTACTTTTAGTTGTAAGTTGTGTATATACTTCTGCATACATTGTTTAATCCACCAAATACTTTGCTTCCCGCTTTCACTCTCCTTTCAACTTCTTTGTCTATTTTTCCACTTCTTGTAAATATATACTAGGTACCTAAATAAACAAATTCATTCACTTGCTCTAATTTACATTATTACACACAAATGTTACATTCTTTTTCAAATACTAGTACTTTTGATATCGAATTATTAATTTTCATAAATTTCTTCTCGCATTCCTCGTTCAAAATTGCAACCAGACTTTGTAGCTCTTGTTCTGAAGATGCACTTAATATATGTAGTGTATGTAGTTAAATTAAATAAACAAACATTGTGGCATTCATACTAATATCTGAAGGTTTAAGGTTATCATGTTTTATAAAACATTTGTATTGAATGTCGAAGATATCACATAGGGAACTTTAATGTTTACTTTCTGCTATAATAATTTTAACACAATAAAATTCACCTAAATTAAGATGTAATTTTTTTGTAAACTTATAGTAATTAGGTATTGACAGATAAACATCGAGATTTTCAAATTCATAAATGTATCACAGCGCAACGAACCTATTTTGTTCATATATCTTTAGAAAGATGTGAGCGAGATGGACTACTATTAAAATCGATAATGTAACCAAGGATAAGATAAGATAGACCAATATTCACGTACCATACACATGAGAAAGTACGATTTCTCAACAAAATCGGTATTTCTAAAAACAAGAAAAGGAATTCTATGTAGTGTATTCTCAAAGTAAGTATATGAAATTATCTATATTTTAATGTCGACAAAATTATGAGAACTTGATTCGCAAACTTGGGTGAAATACGGAGTAAATGATTAATGAGTAGGTACCTATTCAGTGCAACGTAAAAGGAGTAATTGACCTTCTCAGAAGTCAAGTTAGAGGCAATTAACATTGCATGACTTCTCTCGCGTACTATTCATATTTTGATATAAAGTATACTTATTGCAATGGATACCAAAGCAAAAATAATTTATTCTTAAATATATTAAACAGTACAATAATGTCAACTTATACAATAAAGCAAAGGTTTTTCGATTTATTAATTAGCTAATAGCTTTCCTGGAGAAATTGTCCTTTGGATCGTAGCGTGATGCTATGTAAGCTATTATAACTTGCTCAATAAAGAAGTTCAAACATACAAACTCTTCAGCAACAACCCAAAAACTAATTCTTACCTTATCATTTAAACTCCATAACCCTCAGTGGAAACATAAAAAGTACCAGTAGAATTACCAGGGTTACCGAAACCAGCTATCGTTACCTCGTTCCCAGCACATCTGCCTTTAGAAAAACTTTTATAAGATTCACATGCCCACGATAAATACCAGAGCGGATGCTTAACCGTTTCTGTCCAATATAACAAACAAGCTTTATGATTGCATTTGGCTGCATCTGATGATCCCAGAATTGGTAAAACGGGTGTTCCGCAATTTGGCTGAGTAGCTCCATCTTGGTTGAAAAAGAAATCGGTATCTCCTAAAACACTGGTCGTGCCTAATCCACCTGCATTACAATGGTACACTTCCACGTATTCCGCTACGCCAGATCTTAACTGCTTGTCGATTAAGGAGTTTGAAAAGCAAGGTCCAGCTGGATCCAAACCTGTTATTCTCCAGATTTTTTCGCCTGTCAAGTTGGTGTATATTTCTCCGGTGTTAGCTAGCATTTGAGCTCCTAAGCTGTGTCCTATGCAGTGCATTTTTTTAGATGGAAATTGAGTTTTTCTGATTTCTGCTAAGAATTGTGCCAGAACCTTTCCAATGTAATAGACATATTGAACTGAGCGTTCGTAGCTTTTTATTTTGCCGCCTCTAGCAGAAGTGTAGGCGGAGTGATCTATAATAATTAGGTAGCTGTCAGGAAAGTCTTGAAAAGTTTGCCTGACTTTTTCCTCGGTTTTCTTGCTGATATGGGATTTGTAACCGGGGACGAAGAGTATGAGGCGCTTGCTTATGTTCAAGTTAATAATTGACGTGATTTTCTCGGCTGCCTCGTGGACGGGGAATGTGAGGTTGACATTGTTACTAAAGTCGTAGAAGAAAACTTGTACTTCACTGACGTCTAGGTCCCAGGTTCTGTTGTGATCACCTGGAATTTTTAGGTACAAATTATTTTATTATAATGTTTATATAGTTAGTAATTAGATTGTTTTACTATTAATTGATTGAAGTTAATTTAAGTGTTAAATAAGTGGGATATAACTGTTTTAGAGGTTCGTACATCCGATGAAAAAACGGAACCCTTAAAGTAACACTCTTGTGTCTGTCTGTCTGTCCGTCTGTCACAGATTATTTCCTCTGAATATACTGGACGAAAAAGGTTGAAATTTAATACATTTTCACTCTTATTAATAAACTCGAAGCAGCGACGTAGTAACTAAACTGTGTTTCGTCTCCGTCTATCATAATGAATTGCAGATTTGTTAGACGGAGACGAAATACAGTTTCGTTACTACGTCGCTACTTCGAGTTTATTAATAAGAGTGATAGAGTTTGATGACCCAATCACGGACGTATAACGTAAATAATCGAATTTCGATTTTGGGGGAAAACTTTAAAAGATTTTTTTTTAAGTAGGTAGGTACATGTGACATATCAAATGAAAGGGCTTATTATAAGAAGTACAATTATATATTATTTATAATTTTAAACTACTGAAACTAAAATTTTAAAACTACGTTCTAAAAGAAATACAAATATATTGAGACCTTCAATTAAAATAAAACTATGAGTCATATTCACTGCCGCAGAAAATTTACATGTTTCTCTTGAATTATCAACAAGGTTTTTTTATTATAAAACAGTATTGAAAAAGTATCATTATTATATGTAGATTCCTATTTAGTGAAAGAATTTTCAGAATCGGATAGTTTCAGAGATTAGGTACCCCTACAACCAACAAAAAAAAATCTATAATATAAAAACAAGTATGTCTACATATAGAACAAGTGAGGTCAACAATATGAGTAGGTACTAAAGGTCAAACTTACAAGTGATCGCCTCCGAATATAAATACATTTGAAAAGGTCCAAACTTTTCAAAATCACCCGCTTTCCACGACGAAACCAACACACACGAAAACACTGTAAAAATATACACAATAACACATTTTCGTAAAGTCATTTTAATTTTTTTTTTCTGAATTTAACCTAGTAAATTAGCAAATTCTGTTAACAAGACGTCCAATTCATATCAGTGTCTTGTTATGAATGAATGATTATTTTAACAATCATAATGCAAAAAACAACGCGAATTTATCATTATAATTTGAACTTTATTTACAATTGTTTATGGTGTATTTTGAATTTAAATACTTAGTTTTATCAATAAATTTGTGACATGAGTCTTTGAATACAATGGCCGGATAAAAAAACCAATAAGGTTAAGAGGAATAAAGAGATAATAATTATGTATAACTAGCGACCTGTGTCGGTTTCGCCCGGGTACATTTTAGTTTTAATTTGTCAATCACCTTTATTGTATAGTAAATATTACTCAACAGAACTGGCCACTCGTTAGGTATAGCCTCACAAATACCATCGGCTAGACGAGGGAGACTTGGTCTTGCTGGGTACCCTGGAACTGTAACACGGTTTTGGGAGCTGTAAAGCAACCCGTGAAAAAAGAAAAAAATTGTTAAAGCTAATTAAGAATAGTACAGAAAACCATATGAATTAACCTATTGCATTGTTTTTTTTTTTAATTCATCCCTTTCTGGGATAGGCAAAAGAAAAATCCATGCAGCCTCGTCTTCAGTATTACCTATTGCATTGTTTAATTGAGAAGCAAATTTTTTTATTGCCTATATTAATTTCTAGCTAAGAACAGCATCGTAAATAAGGAAACATTCAACAAATATCGAATCCAGGTAGAGGAAAAATTGTATCAAAGAGTAAGAATCTACGACGATTTTAGAGTGTTGAGATTTGTTTAATTCGTTTTGTTTTAGGTCTTTTTTGTTGTGATCTTAATAAATTAACTGTAATAATAAATCGCAGTACTCTTGACAGAGCAGTCGTGGTCAATCATGGTGGTCCACAGCGTGACGCACAACCTTGCGCCATGTCTCTCTCGCAGAGGCCTTTCTTGCACACTGCACAGTCATTCAAGGAGTTGTTAGTTAATGACTTTATCTGGTCGGTCCAGCGCAAGGGAGAACGTCCTCGCGATCTGCCGCCATCGACTCTGCCCTACACAACCAGTTTCTCTATGGACTGCTTGTCTCGTCGCGTTATGTCCACAAAACCGAAGGATCATTCAACGACATCTGATGGTTAGGTTAGGTTAAAAAACGAGAATTTCTAAAGCTAACTTAAGGACCGTTGCTCTCAGTCATCTCAGTTAATCCTGGAAAGTTGTTATAAGATGACCTTGGCCAACGGTCCTTAACCTTCAGCGAAGGACCGTTGCTGTCAATCATCTTGTACCTATCTGTCAAAAATATGGCTAATCTCAGTTAAACAGCAAATTCTGTGTTATGGAGTCTTCTATCACTATCAAACAGTTCCCTCCTCAGTTTCAATAATATCAACTAGGTATATTAATAATCAGAATCCTCGACAGCGCAGTAAAGTAATTAACTCTTTTTAATTCATTCTACGACAGCTAAAGTTGCTAATTGACTCAGAACTTCCGTTTAATCGTAACGGGATAAATGTCACCCTTTTGTGGAAATGGCGGGGGGTGCCAATAATATCTTATTTCACAGGAACAACTTTTCAAAATACTACACATAAGCTACTAAATTACGAATTCTGTTAGGAATTAGAATTCTGCAAATTGTATTGTACCAATGGGTTTTTTATAAATAACTGGTGCATAGGTTCTCATAACACTTAGCGGCGTTTCCACACTTTGATGTTATGGACAAGCTGGCCTTAATTAATTATGACAGTGTCTTTAATATATTTAAGAAACCAACATTTTCACTTTTTCTACCTCAAGTAATTTTCTGTACCTTAAGTAAGCCGCAAGCAAGTGATATGTACCTACTTGCAAAACTGGACTTGTTGAAGTGTTTTACATAACGCAAGTTATTTTCGGGAAGCTAACGTCATGTGCAAGTTTTATTGCCAGCGGATTTGGATTGACAAATTAATGAGAGGATTTTTGTTAAATATATTTCACTATTCTACATTTAAAAAAACACTGTCCATTATTATGAAGAAAGCCTGGCAACCCTAATTGGGGTTTAAAAAGAGGGGGTTAACAAAGAAGGGTGTACGGAAGCGATTCGATTATGTTCCAATTATCAATTTATGTCTGTTTTAAATCCACTCGCGCCTACATAATTGAGCTAGACACTTTAATTTCAAGTTTGAAAAAGTTTTGAACTTTGACAAAGTTAACACAGGTCATACTCCCGATTTAATTAAAAAAGGGGTTATAGAAATAAAAATGTAGATGTAAAGAGAAAAATATATCTTTTGGGTTACGAGCTAAGAAGAAAATTTATTCTTTCGTAACTAATTACAAAACACAGTTACGTAAAAAACTCTCACGTGTGAACAGTGAAAAAGTTGTCGATTGCCAATTTGGTAGAGCGTTGACTTGAAACTGGGAGGTCCCGGGGTCTAGTCCTATACCTACTCGTGCAAAATTGCTAAGCACCAATTTTTCCTTAAGAATGTGTACTTTAATTGACTCCTGTTTTTGCTTCTGTTCTGTTCAATATGGAAAACTGACACTGTTACTGGTCACGCCGCAAGGTAAAAAGGCCGTGATGATTTGTTACTTTTGTTTTTGTAAATAGTGTTTTTAAAAAATGTTGCCATGGTTTATAATGAAACTCCTGAAAACTAGGTGCCTATGTCCAGGTCTACCTGGCACATGGTCATAGGCACCTATGGACCGTTTTACCTGCCCAAGTAAAATTTTCCACATTTAGTAGATAATATTTTTTGAGGCTACCATTATTGTTAAGGTATTTTGAGAGTACCTACCTACATTTTTTTTTATTTATAAGATAGGTAGATACGTCTGAAGTCAATCCTTTTAGAGAATTCAAAATATTAGGCATATGAATTTTCATTATTTTAAAACCCGCCACAGACGTAGCTGCCACACACGGAGAATATATCTATATATTATTTCTCAAAGGTGTTTTTTGTCGGTATCAAAGCCTTGCAGCTCCCGAAACCGTGTTACGGTTCCAGGGTACCCAGAGAAAGACCAAGTCTTCCTCATTTAGCCGATGATATTTGTGAGGCTATATAGGTACCTTACTAATATTTATATTAATAAATTATATCTACGTCTGTGACGGGCTTTACATAAAATGCAATATTAAAATATGTTAATAGTCCATCCTCTTGATATTTGATAAAATACTCCCGAGCGAATGTCAAGAATTTAATTATATCTAGGTGCAGAACGGCCGTAGCAGAGTCGGCACAATCACTCGACCAGGCATTTTGGAATATATTCTCTACAAATTATTTACCGACAGTGTTAAAAAAACAGTGAAAAATGTTCAAATAAGACAAGTATTTATCCTGAAGGGCATCCGGGATAAAAAAAGTTATCACTCTCACCCTCCAACGTTTAAAAAACTCACGTCAATCCGTTTTTACTTATGGAAGCGAGACTTGGGTATGGAATAAGAAGCATGAAAGTAATATAAATGCAGTGGAAATGCGGTCTATACGTGATGTGTGAATAAAGCCTATTGACCGCATCCAATCCGATGTCATTATAGAAGAATGCAGAGTGAAAGATAAAGTTGTGATTAAAATGAAGAAAAGTAGTTAAAGCTGGTTTGGACACGTTGAATGAATGAAGGATGAAAGATTGACTAAAAAGCTTTATATGGCTAAGGAAATGTTGGCAGTACTTTTATTGAACATATAAAAATGTATTAATCGATGGAAATAATAATAGTACACACAATCTCCGTGCATGTATGAAAGGTATGATGAATATAAAAGAAGCAAATGAGGTATGTCAGGATCGTAACAAATGGAATTCGATTGTCTCTGCCTACCACTCTTGGGATAAAAGGCGTGATGATAGATAGATAGATAGATGCATAATTAAAAAATAATCGGTATACCTGCGCTTATCCATTAGAGAATATGCTACTGCGGACTTTTTTTTAGATAATTTTATTGTACAGAATATTTTATTACCAGAAAAATACAATAACATACAATTAAATATATCAACTATGCTATAAATAAACAATTTCATCAAGATCGCTGCCTTCTGGAAGATTGCCCATAAGGCTGGCTGCGTTACCAACTTACCACGTTGGATGGCGATACTGATTCTTTGAGCTAAATATGAGCCAGCTATTTGGTCGTGGGACGTCTCTAGCAATCTATTGTTTTTTGTACATATTTCTTTTCTATATCATTTTTCTACTTATTAAAATAACATTGCGAGTCTTTAGATTCTACCGATGTCATGACAGAATAGAAGCTCGTCTCGACGTAGACATTTCCGCAGACATCCTAATGAGAAGTTCCCCTACATTCTGATGACTGCGCCTTTTAATGAAACTTTCAACTCTTTTATTGTCTCCAGATTTGTGTCTGTCTTTTACCATGTTGTTTACAAGGCGTTTGTTTCTGTTTTATTATAAGGTTAGGTTTGGGAAAAATTAACATAAGACGCCTACTAAAGTTTCGCGATTTTTAGCTTCATGAATGAGTCTATTTAAGATAGTGCTATAGCCACCAATTATTCATCTAGAATACATGAAGAAAGACTTATGTCAGGATCGTAGCAAATGGAAATCCGTGGTCTCTGTCTACCCCTCTGGGAATCAGGAGTGACTGTTATGTATAGTGTATGTTCTAGACTTCATCTGCATTATGAAAGTTAAAGTTTTATAAGTATACTTTTTTTTTTAAATGTGGTGTTTTATTTGTAACTACCCTACCACAGAAAACCAATTTCTGTGTACCTTACCTACTTGTTCATTTTACCTATTGTTTCACACACCTTCATGACTGTTTCCTAAAGGGATAGGCAGAGAGGATGGAGCACAACTTCTCCCAATCTTTGATACTTCTCTTGATTCATACCTACCATACATCGTTTCATACATGCACGTCCATTTTTCGCCTGAATTCTGTAGACATAAACGATGAGTGAGTAAGAAAATATTATACAAACTCATTCCATTTTAATATTTTTATTTCAAAAAGCAAACTCCAAAATACGTCCCTGCGACATAAATCCCGGGACGTGCTCCATGGCGGATTATTCACATTCTAGATTTATACTTGCATTGCACGAGAATAAAAGACTTAACAGGATAGGTTACATATTTCATGAAAATCCTGTAAAAAGTATTCACGGAACCTGGCGAATGTCTCGAACTGGCTTTGTGCTCAAAAGATTTTAGTATCTATCTATTTCTTTATCTTTAAACTAGCTGTTCGCTCCGGCTTCTCCCGTGGGGTCCATACTATCATCATCCCCTATTATCAAAATCGGTGCAGTGGTTTAGCCGTGAAAGCGTAACAAACAGACAGACAGAGTTACTCAACGAATCAGCATCGAGATTCAAGGGGAAATGCAGCTAATATTCTTGCTACTGTTCCACGCGGACATATCCTTATTACCTTCCAAAGGTGCCCACTCAGGTGCCCACTCGTCCAATTCTTGTAACGAACGGTCCGCCATCCGTTTTCAAATCGTTGTACCTATTTGTGGTTTATTTCGATGGCCGGAACGATCTGTCACACACACACACATCCACACGCCTTCGTTTAATCGAATCTTGTGTGTTTGTGTGTGAATTGCATGTAATCTAGATCGTATGATTTACATCGCTAATGTGTGGCCTGTGTTCATTCTCGATCATACGGCTGGCCGGACCGAAAATTTTCGGTGACTACTTATGACTATGACAGATACACAGTACTCCTGGTGGTATGGTGGATATTTTTTAGAACCACTATTACCCCTAGAGTAAGTACCTACAACGATGGAACTGGCGACCTTGAAAACTCGCTGGGGCTAACTTTTTCCTTGACTTAATTTACACTTATATTGTTAATGTTCAGCTCCTAAACATGATAGGTCCATGTTTAATACTCGTGAACCCTACCGGTGAATTAACCTATCTAATAGTGAAAACCGCATCAAAATCCGTTCAATAGTTTTTGCGTGACGTAGTGATAATGAACCTACCTATATCACAATTTTTTCCTGTTTTGCCCCTGACAGAAATCTTGAATAAGTATACGCCCCATATAAATATAATATCATTATTTGTGTTTTAAAATGTCCCACTCGAGTAACCTCGTGCCTACAATTTGACAAGTGAAATAAGTGTTTATTAAATGTCAGGATAACTTGGAAATGATTCCAAAAACAACAAGGTAATTATCATAATAATTTCCAAGTGATTCTGTCACATAAACAGTTTAGATTACTGTAAAGCCCAAGGTTACTCGAGTGGGATACCAAACTGATGAACCAATTTATTAACTAATAAGATTGTAGCTAAATAACAAATAGTTTTTTAACGCTAGTAACGCCCTCTATCGGCAAAAATAAGTATACAAATATTGTGCTTACATTTCGCGCCTACATTTATTTCATACTGCATTATTATGCAATCGGTGGCTGGTATATAAGACGGACCACATACATACATATCCGATAAACCACACAGTATAAGTAGGTATACCTCAACAGGTCACTCGAAATACCATGCGGTGATGCGCTAAACGATTGAGAATTGGTCTTCCGCTGGGTAACCTGAACCGTAACACGGTTTCGAAAACTCCAAGGCAACCCGTGAAAAAAAAAGAAAAAAAACTAGTATTGATCTTTAATCTAACTTTTACAGTGTAGAAATTACCAATTACGCAAAACTCGCTTAAACGTTATTATTTGCTCAATACTTTTAATATTGCATACCTACTTCTGTTGCTTCCTCCACATCCATGCACGACTATTTTTTATAATTAAAAACTTAGATCCATAATCTGACAAACCACACAAGCTTTTCCATCTAAAGATAACTCAACGAACTGGTCACTCATTACGTATAGCCTCACAACGATTGAGGTCAAAAAAAAAGCATTAATAGATCAGCTGGGAGGAGGCCGTTGAGTATTGTATTGAGCCAAACAATAGGTACTCACAAAAACGTATGCGATAATTATACCGACAGTGGTTTTGACCGCAACTCCAAAAAACAGGCTCAAAATTTTGCTCCATTTTCAGAAGAATTTTCAGTAATTTCTTGAGCACGTACAAAGAAGTCCCGTATCAAACGTGAAAGCTCATTCATCATGAAAAACCCAGCTAAGGTAATATTTCGTGGAGATAGGCACACTTAATTTCCTACGACATCGAGTGACATTGTTGAGTTGTGTTCTCGATCTAGAGATATTTCTACGGGGCCACTCTTTAAATATTTGTAAATCGGAGTTTACAGTTTTTATCCATCTATGCTGTTATCTAATTTACCTTTTAAAAAAATATGGCCATCACGAACGGCAGATGTGAAACATCGAAATTGACGCGTCAAGTATACCTACTGTGATCGAATAGACACTCACAGGGAGAAGCAACGAAGTATTAATTATACCAACGCGCCACGCACACACAAGGGAGTAGAGAGCGGCGGCAGAGAGGGGGCATGATGGCATAACACGGCATACGAGTCGGTCTTACCCCTCAGACGCGTCAATAGATGTTTTACATTAAAAAATGGATTGGGAAAGGGGAGTTTGGTGTTGGCTCAACTAAGGTATTTTAAACGGTATCGTTTCAATAAATAAAATAATAAATTTGTTTGCATAGTAACCATTACAATAGGCCGTCTCTCTCGGTCGTACAAAATTTTCCTTTCTTTTAAACATGGTTTTGTCTGCAACATTAATCACAGCTCTTGCGGCAAGACAAGCACAATAATACTGTAGCACTTAAAATTACAGAAATTAATTGCATAATTCCTCAAATAAACAGAAATTGTTTCTAAACTGATTTCATGACAGGTTTTATACTTCAGTCACATGAAAGTTGCAAGTAGGTACGACTCGCTAGCTATAGGTAGGTATATACCCTTAGGGAATACCTATATTATTTTTTCTTTCTACTCCTGAAACCGTGTACGGTCCATGGTATCCAGCTTTATAATATTAGTTTTTTTTAATTCTCCAGTTCTATGGAGAGTTAGCCATAAAACATGTATGTATTCTAATGATCGGCCTACAAAATTCTGTGAACATTCACACAAAACAATTTACAGTAAATTATTTTTAGAATCGAAGGAAGGGTGGTAGAGATATGAACCTGTGAAAGTGCGAAGTGTACCTACCTACCTCATTAAAACTCTTCATAGCTAAAATATTTTTTTAGATAATTTTAAATGTGAAACAATCGAAATATGTAGTTAATAATATCTCTCGAGGCTGGGCCTCCTCAGGCTGGAATATAGATGTCGCCGCCAAATGGTTAAAATAGCCACTCAATTGGGTGGCTAGGCATTTCATTAAATGGCGACATTCAATTGAATGGCTAGGCCGTTCGTTAAATGAATTATGATGTCTTAACGTTTAATTTGTTGGCTGGTTGAAAGCTAGCTTTTTAAAATTTAGTTCCTTATTTTGCCACTATGCGCTAGCAGTCTCTAACAAATATGGCGTCAACAGCTGATTTTATTTGTGTGTGTTGTTTTATATAAAATGAATTGTTTTGAATTAAAATAGACAGTATAATAAAAGAAAAACAAGGAACCATTAATAGATTTACCTACAAATAATGAGCCGGACACTAGTTTTAAACAAAATTTTGAGTTTAAACTTATTGAATACGACGAACAACCAAGAGGCTGTGACGTTCCGCCTAGCTAGATCATATGGCGGCCGGAATGGGAAATTATCGGTGCGATGCCGGACCAATGTGTGGCCTATTTTTGTTATGTCGTCCAGCTAGTTGTCTATCCCAATGTTTATTTAGCATGAGCTCCGGCTTAATGGATTTTGATTAAACTTTCAGGGATTGCTTATAGTGGGTATTTAGATTTGGAATCTGCTTATTCTAGTAGGTATAGCTCCGAAACGGCTGAACGAATTTGAATGAAACTTAAATAATTATGTAAAAAACTGTTTAGCTAAAATAAAGTGATCTTTCATTTCTTACACGTGTACCAACACGCAGTTTTTTTTTATATAACTGTCAGTATTGTAGAATTGTAAGTATATTCCAATTTCCTTTCTCGATTTTAACTACCTATAGATAGACTATCATTAGACTATAGATATTTACCTATCTACTGTGGGCTTAAACAATGTATAACTAAACGAATAGAATAGAATGTAGAATAGATAACTTTAAATGTATGGGACCGACTGAAATACAACCACGTGACCTAACTAAACTGTTCTTCACCAAGGAGTTTATATATACTTACCTATTGTATACAAACTCCTTGAAGTATAAACTCTTTTTAGAAAACGAAGCGTAATTATGTCATTTTGTCTACAATTACTATCATATGGCTGGTTTTACCTTTTTTCCTTTTCCTCGGAAAGAAGACTACCAAAAAAAATGGATAGCCATAAAAAAAAGACTTTCGTGAACGCAAAGTAAGCGTCTGCCCATATCCTGTAGATAACGCTGAAAAAATTTGTAATAATATATAATAATGCCTGGTTGTTGTTTTTCGGATCCTTTATTTAAATAGTCAAAATGCATAAATTGAGTTTCCAATGGGCTGCGCATACTTTCATATTATTATTATAAGTTTCTGCATATAATATTAGGATTTAGCGTTCCGAGAGAATAGAATACTAGCGTTCTAAGAAGGCAGATGGTGACTGTCAAGTAATAAAATTGTATTGTTATTTTTTTATATCAGCACTTCCCTGTCAAAGCAAATATGCAAAAAGGCATATAATTGAAGTATAGAAATAAAAAAAAACAAATTATCGTTTAATTTTTTATTAATTAAAATTCCATCCTATTAATGCAATATACTACAAAATCACTGCAAGATTATTATAATAATAATTATTTCAAAAAACCTAATAATTTAATTCATTTAAAAAGACAGAACATACTGACTAGTAACAGAGTTGACTTTAAACTAATATTAAGTCCTACTTAAGCAAAATTTAAACATCTATATAAATGTATAAGAAAATACTATGTTAAAGTATGTGCTGTGCTATCCACAACTAGAACCCTAGAAGATTACATAGACACGTTATTGTGTGACACGGATCTAAATGAACATGGATGATATCTTCTATAGAATTGCCTACATACAACAAACCAACGACTCAAGAGTAAAGTAGCCCACGCACTGGTCCGGTATCTCGCCGAAAATGTTCGGTCCGGCCAGCCGTATGATCGAGATTGAACACAGGCCACATATTAGCAATGTAAATCATACGATCTAGATCATATGCAATTCACTCACTCACAGACACACAAGATTCGATTAAACAAAAGCGTGTGGATGTGTGTGACAGATTGTCCCGGCCATCGAAATCAACCAAAAATACAACAATTTGAAAACGGATGGCGGACCGCGCGTACAAGAATTGGACGAGTCTGTGGTCGATTTCGGTTGACCGTATGGCGGCGCGCCGGCGATTGGAAGAATGAGTGGGCACCTTAAAAGGGAATATTCCCCAACGCGTATCGCTGGAAAGTTGTAGATATCTATTAAATAATTTCACTAGCGCGATACAGGTTTCAATATTGAAACAGTAACGCTATCTATCGATTATCTGCCACATGACTCCCTTCCCAGACCAGAGGTTGATGCATTATGGAACCAACATCCATGTGGGACTGTGATGTAGTCAGCTGGGTTGGACTGTGCCACTGGTTGACTGCGCGTGCAGGATGACCTGTCGTCGGTCTGGTCAAGTGGGGAGTGGGAGTAGCATGCGAGGTCATAGATGTGGCTGGACAGGATGTGTTCACACGGGGGTCACCAATATAGAAATGGCAATACACAACAAACCAACGACTCTGAGTAAATAAGTTCACTGGCGCGATACAGGTTTCAATATTGAGACAGTAGTAGCGCCACCTATCGATGAGCCGCCACACTACTACATACTAAAAGATAGTCAAACTATATTGCCCTTATTACGAATTTTATTTAATTTTGGGCTTTTCATAGCTAATTAATTAGAAAATTAGGAAACAATTTTGAGCTACTTTTTAAAAATTATAGTATACTATTCAAATAATGATTAACACTTACAAAACTAACATCCACCAGAGATCTAAAAAATTTGGGATTGAGATCTAACTCGCAATTAACTTTAGAAGAAGCAAACTTTAACAAAAATGTAAAAAACCTAATCAAGAGTATAAGTAACATTATAGCCTATTTATATGAAAACCGGTTGTTTCTACTGTGATGACAATATTATGAAAAACTAGTGTAGTTAAATATGGTATATTATGCTATCGTTAGATAAAATATTTGTGTGGTTATCATTTTTGCACTGAAATATAGCACAAAATCCGTTCTATTTTTTTCAGCTATAAATCAGGGGCAGTTATGAACATTGTGAAACAAAAAACTTTTGAGTTCCATATACAAAACGATTTACCAATCGTTGATATGTCACCTTGCATAATACTAAATAACAAACTAGCGCTTATTTAGTCCTGCTTTAACAGTTGATGGTAAGGCCCCTCTAAGGCATTTTCTTCATTTGTGTGGAAATAAACTGTATACAAACACTAAGTAAGAAGTAGGATCTCAAACTTGCAGATGGCTTCTAAAAATATGCGACACTACAGCAACTAAAAATAATGTTATACAAAACTGTTATCCAATTACCTAAGAGTTTTTCCAAATATGATTTTAATAATTCTACAATGCATAGATGGCGCCACAGTATTCGGCACTAGGTCAATAATTGCTGTTTAACAAGACTAGCAAATCTCATACATTTACATCTGCTATATAACATGTACCTACCAAATAAACTAGATAATTTTAAATTGCATTACAAATATTGCAATTAACATTCTCGACTTATATAAGTAAAAAGTTACAAGTAACAAGCCATTTTATTTAAAATCGATATTTTGAAAATGTTGAAAAAATTAAAGCGCCTCTAAATATAGCGATCCAACCTTTGCTCATTTTATTATCAGGCGTAATGATATATGTTTGCGCGTATAAA
Organism: Nemapogon koenigi; assembly: GCA_963924495.1. Taxonomy (NCBI): domain Eukaryota; kingdom Metazoa; phylum Arthropoda; class Insecta; order Lepidoptera; family Tineidae; genus Nemapogon; species Nemapogon koenigi. The sequence goes on from OZ004643.1 coordinate 1,650,565, forward strand.
ACCGCGAGCACGAACTACTAGAACTTTACTAGAACGTAGTTAAAGATGATTGTATACCGCGCAACTACCACACCCGGTTACATACAAATATTATGTATGTATGTATGTTTAACGAAATAAGGGCCGTTGGTTAAGGTCATCTTACAACTGTCAAAAATATGGCAAACCTCAGTTAATCCTGGAAAGTTGAGTGTATTTGGACATATTTTCATTATTAAGAGTTCTAAATAGCCACAGTTTTCAAAACGCCAAAGCATGCTCGTTTTAAAAACTATGGCTAATTGGAACCCTAAATAAAAAAAATAGTTTAATCCAACTTATTAAAATAATAACTATCAACATTTTAGGATGAAAATGTTATATATAAATAAACTCAACTTTCCAGGATTAACTGAGATTTGCCATATTTTTGACAGTTGTAAGATGACCTTAACCAACGGCCCTTATTTCGTTAAACATATTTTTGACAGATACAAGATGACTGAGAGCAACGGTCTTTAAACTAGGCCTGTACATTTTTCGTACATTCGTAACAACTGAAAAGTTAGACACGAATTCTGAAAAAAGGGTGCATTTTATAGAAACGCGGCACACAACCCCATCATCCATATTCCATCATCCACCATCCATATTCAGTCATCAGTCATATCATTCAGATCAATCGGGTGGACGCCAGACGGTGAATTAGCGCAGCGTATAGCCTCCTCCAGTACTCTACCTAGTTGCTCTAACACCGGCTGTACATTAGTACCGACCCACTCCTTCACCGACCTCGGCCCGAATATTACATCCAAGTTCATCAGCAATTCTTGCTCCGTGGAGATTAGTTCGGATAACAATCTGTTGACAAATATAATATTGTTATTTATAACTAAAAACTTATGTAGGTACATAATCCGACAAAGTTAAGTTAGTTAGGTTAGGTCTACTTCACAAATACCATCGGCTAAATGAGGGAGACTTGGTCTTCCGCTGGGTACCCTGGTACCGATAACGGTTTCGGGAGCTGTAATGTAGGACAGATGTTTTAAAAACAATATTCTTCCGTGGGAATGAGATAAAAAAGTAGCTTAATGTCATTGATCTAAAAAAAAAAGATGCGCGTGACCTTCCTACAAAACGAATTTGAGAAAGAAAGAAGCCAAGCTAAGAAAGAGACAGAAACACACGTGAGAGCGAGCACGGGCGACTACGGCTAACGGCTAGTGAGATCAGGTAGGGTATTATGACTCAGTTCGAGAGTCCCACTTGTAGTGCGTTAGTCACGTATCTTTTTTTTTATATCAATGCTTAATGTCATTCTATTCTAAAATCACATCGATCCTTTGATATTTGGGTAATTTTTTTTGGCACAGAGATAATTGGAGGACCGATGAAATTTTTATTCTGAAAAAATTAAACAGTACTAGCCACTCGTTAGGTATTGCCTCACAAATACCATCGGCTAAACGAGGGAGACTTGGTCCTTCCTTATTGGAATCTTTGATAGTAAAATTTATTTTTTCACACAAATTGCTATCAAAATTAAATACTGACTCACACTACTGGACCGATTTTGATAAGGTTTTCACTAATATATATTTAGAATCACGAGAAAGGTATGTGTATAAAACATCACGCTATGTCCTTTGGGAGCGGAATAGTAACCAATAATGTTAATGTTCCTTATTCGACGAGTTGTGTTAATGGAAACGTGTGAACAGTGATATTAAAATTCCGAAAAGTTAATATGTTTTAACCACTACTCAAGATTTGATCCAATATGTAAAGATTCATGTACCTCTCAGCTATTTTAGCGACCTCTTCAAGCTGCATAGCGTTGGTATAACAGTTCCTTAGCTGCCACGGGTTCATCCACGTAGTTACACTGTAACACAAATTGGAAAACTTCTTAACACCTTAAATAATAATAATAATAATATAAATAACATGTGGGATGTGAAGTCGGCGATCATTGTACCGATAGTCGTGACGGTCAATGGTCTTTTTGCTAAGAGTTTTGGCCGTCACCTTAGGAGCCTTGAGATTGGCAGTTGGGTCAAGGGTCAGATCCAGAAGGCAGTACTCCTCAGTACGGCCCGTATTGTGAGGAAGTTCCTCTCTCTGCAGCCCTAACTACCGGTAGTTTGGGTATTAACCTCGCTTCCGGGGGGATAAATCCTTTTTTTATATTTTTATATATTTTTGTTTATTTTTTATACCTAAATATGTAAAAATATAATTTAAAGAAATATGTGAAATAAAGAGAATAATAATAATAATATGTTGACAACTCCTGTAATCGTCACAACCCATGTTTTGAACAACTTGCATTAAAGTTTCTTTTAATTAAATTTAGTCGTATTATAAAGTTTTTTTATTGATACACGGAATTCGGTAACCAAGGAATGTTTTTTTAAGAAACTAATTTTAATATTTTTTATAGTAAATTGTAAGTTTTGTCGACAGACGACATAATGACGTCATCATTTAGGTAAAGTAGCCTTTCTGTCCTGTGGTAATACTCGTTTGTGATAAAAATTGTATCACGGCCCTTAATGTGCCCCGTAGCACTACCAGTTAGACAAATGAGAAAAAGAATGGCTATTTTACCTAAATGTTGACGTCACTTTGAAAATTTATTACAAAAACAATACTAATCTTTGACGAATTACTTTAAAAAGTTTCTTAGTAAGAGTTTAGTGGTTTTGAAATTATGGAGTCACTGATAAAATCCTAGGTACATGCACATTTCATACAGGTGAATAAAATCCATAGAATACAGTAAACTTAATTCACCCGACTAGGTGCAGCGATTGCCCGTGGCCCCACCCGCGACAATTCCAAAATATATTTTAATAATTGCGTCTTTTTCGAAAACTAGACACTCAAGGATCCCGGCTAAACATTACAGCTGACGAAGCCGCGGGCAAAAGCTAGTAGATTTATTGATCGTTGGTCAGAAATTTTTTGACTAAAAAAAGTTTAAATTTGTAAATTAAAAGTTTATACAGTACTAGCTGTGACCCGTGACTTCGCCCGTATCCGCTGCCTCACTTCCTGCCGTTAAAGCGTTATGATTCCACCTGCAATTAATAATATTCAATAATAGTAACTGTTAAGAGAAAATGAGTGCAGTTAGCCAAAATGGCGGAAAACGGTAACCTTATTATGAATCAATAAATCCGTTTGATGAATAAACAAATAACGCATAACATATTTCAAAATCTGTATACATGGGCCAATTGAAAATCAAAATCAAATATTTTTATTCAAAATTTGTAAGTAAATTTCACAGATATCATATTATCATGAATTGATAGCGTTAAATAGTCACGGATTTCATATTAAGTTGAGCTAAAAATGCTAGGAATTGGTGCTGCAGGTATTTAATTTATGGACAACTAGCTAAATGTAGCCCTTGTTCGGTTTTTGGCCACCCCAAAAGACAAAGGCCGTGACGATGCCCTTTAAATATGAGTGTTTTATAAAATAATACTCACAGGCCCCCATGTAGAAACAGCATGCACCTGTCCTTCAGCTCAGCAAACTTCTTTACACACATCGACAACTGGCATCCAGGCCACTCCTCGCGCGGAAATGACTCGTCGTCGGTTAACACTGAAATTTGAAAAAAAAATGTTCAGTCAGACGTCACGTTGCGGCGCCGGCGCTTGACGCACGCATACAAGGCAGCATGACGCGCAATCCAGTAAAAACTCGCGCTACGTTAGTTTTTATTTTGTAATTAAAATTGTAAACTTGCGTCGGTGGCCGAGTGGTTAAGGTTCCCATGGGCCATGTACCAATGGGTTTTTAATTAAAATCTTATGTACATAATCCGACAAACCACGCTTAGAGGCTCTTCCTTCTAAATATACCTCAACAGAACTGGCCAATCGTTAGGTATAGGTTAAATACCATCGGCTTTACGAGGGAGACTTGGTCTTCCGCTGGGTACCCTGGAACCGTCACACTGTTTCGGGAGCTGTAAGGGGACCCGTGAAGAAAGAAAAAAAATTTAAATTTTCTCACTATATTGAACAGCCCTCGAGCAAGCGCAGCCTCATCTCGACCAAGACCGGGTCATTCCAAGGTTTAATTACCTTCTTAATTACGGCTTCGTACTTACAAATGCGCAAATGACATAGGCTACATTTTATCCCGGACCCGGAAAAACTATCTCAATCCCCCGGGAAAATGGTAAAGAGGTAAAGTTTATAAGTTTGGATGTAGGGGTAATCCTCTCAAACTACTAAACCGATTCTAAAAATTATTTCACGAATAAAAAGCTATGATATCATTAATTTATTGTGTTCGAAAATAACCACAGACGACGCCGGGAGCGGAAAGGTTAAGTTATCTATAAAATAGACTTACAATTTTCAGTCTCATTATTAACTCTCTTCAAACACATTTTCAAGCTGGGTAAGGCGAGGGGCAGCAACTCGCACATTGTTGCAAAGTGGTCGAATCTGAAAAATTAGAAAAATACAAGATTTAGTAAAAACTATTTTAATTTACTTACTTTTATCTATTTGTAACTAGTTGTATTATTTTCGTATCACTGCGAGTAATACATTATACTAGAAGACCCGAGCGCAAACTTCGAACCGTTAGTTCAAGTGATCTCCAACAGATGGCGTCCTTTACAAAATACATTTAAAAAAAACATTTAATTTCGATTCGTTTGTTTATTTTTCGTCATTAGATGGAAAAATAATCTTCAAAATCGCGTATAATGCCGACAAAAAATCACCTTTGGGAAATAATATAAAGAGATTGTTGTAAAGTTACTAAGCCGATAGAGGGCGCCACTAGTTTTAAAAACTACCAAATTATTCCGTTAGCACCTGCATACTTAACAAATTAGTTCCATCACTTTTAGTAACCTGCTCAAGTGACCTCGGCGGATATAGTGTCCGGGACGTTAATATCACAGAACCTAATTTGACATTAGCATTAACTAACGTTGAAAGTATTCTGTGATATAAACAACCCTGACACCAATACTCTGTCGAGATTATTTGAGCAGGTCAACTAAATTTATAATTTGTATGGGGATAAACTATTCCCAATTTCTCTGTAAATAATCCACTTGTGTCACTGTAATTTAGCATATAGTTACTTATTCAATTTATCTAAGTGAAATAGCTATTATTTTTTCAATGGGTTTTATTGAATAGTAAATATGGGTAGGTAAACTTTGCTTTGTAAGGTTGTTAATTTGTTCGCATAATGCATGACAGGGCCAGCCAAAGAACGCACAGCCCGAGAATGTCTAACACTAGAATACATTGTAGGGTTACATTCCTTGGCTGGCCCTGTGCAGACCGGTCCTAAATATGCTAACCCCAAAGTTTTAGCAGTCTAATGCAGTAAAGTGTTGTTCGAAACATTTTTTTAATTGTATATCCACTGAAGTCGTAAGCCAAACCGTGAAGAAAAAATATTTTAGCTGAAAATTTGCGTAAAATTAAATTACCTGGACCATCCAGTCAATATGATGCCACTAAAGTTAATTTTAGACGAAAAGCGCGTCATCTCGCGCATCCACGCCTCCTGGTTGTTCACATAGCGCGCCATAGGTACCAGCATCTGTATAATTCAGACATCATTAACAATAAGTTCCTTTTGAATAGGGATGACGATGGCTAATTAACCTAAAAAGGAACCACTTGAGACCGATGACACAAGTAATTACAGGATATGGATCCATTAATAAACACCGTTTTAATATCTGTATTTAATATCAGACAGTCCATCATACGGAGCTCCATATCCTGGATACTGAAAAAAATGGTCATCCACGTCTTCCTGGAGTGTGCAGTGTGCATACTCTGGGGGTTCAAGTGGAATAACTAGTACCTGATATCCCATTAGTATTACCTGTTGACTGCAAGCAGCCCCCTTAAATGCAGAGCCAGTCCACACTTCAGGGAACACCTCATGGTACCGTTCCCACACCTCCGGCGGTATATAGAAGGAGCGCTCCTCGCTGTACGTCCATACAACAGGCACTATCAGATCGTCCAAGTTGTATTCTGGTAATTATAGAAAAGCATCTTTAGTCCTTTCGCAGACGGACAGTCCTCCGAGTACTTTTTGTGCGTGACAATATTGAGGAAATAATAAAAGTACCGCGTACAAAATTCGTACGTACTAAAATTGATGTCAAATTAAGACGGAGGAACGGAATACGCGGTAGTTCTTTAAAAAAATTGTAAGTACTGGCGTGTGTAAAGGCATAATATAAAGTGTATTTTTTTATATTTGGTCTTATTTAGTAAACAAACTTTGCATGTCTTTTTTAGGGTTCCGTACCCAAAGGGTAAACACAGAAACCCTATTACTAAGACTCCGCTGTCTGTCCGTCTGTCTGTCTGTCTCTGTCACCAGGCTGTATCTCATGAACCGTGATAGTTAGACAGTTGAAATTTTCACAGATGATGTATTTCTGTTGCCGCTATAACAACAAATACTAAAAAACAGAATAAAATAAATATTTAAGGGGGCTCCCATACAACAGACGTGATTTTTTTGCCGTTTTTATAGATAAAGGTCTGACTCGCACTTGCCCGGTTTTTTTAATAAAACTTCTATTAAGAATTTTATTGACTCCTTATTTAAAAACACAAAAGTTTGTTTACCATATAAGACAAGTAAAAAAAAATACACTTTAATTAAATTCATATATTTTGCCGAGATAAGTCTTGACTAGCTTTCAGCCCCGGCTTCCCCCATAAGTTTTGACACCTTCCTGGTGAAAATAGCATCTAATCCCGCGAACAGTAACAAAATCGGTCCAGTAGTTCTTGTTCCTATAAAGGACTAACAAAGAAACATGCATAGTTTTTTTTATTATTGTGAAGTGAGCCCTAAAACCACTTTAAATTACCTTTGAATACTCCGGACTGCGTCTTCCGAAGCATATCGTCCCATACCAGTATCTTAATGTCGGGTCTCTTCTCTCTCAAGTACATGGCCAACTTCTTGATGTGGCCGAAGTAAAGCGACAACAGACCGTCTCCGTGGAAGGTGGCACGTTTCTTGCACAACTTGCAGAAGCACAGGTGCCACACCTAGTATAGAAAATGTAAAAATACAATTTTTAATCACTTCGGAGTCGCCACTTTTGATGATATAGTCCAGTATCATTATTTTCGTGCTCCTGGATGTAACCCTTACATTCAAATTCATTCAGCCAGTTAAGACGAGGAACGACTCAAATTTTTTAATCGTAAGCCACGCCCTAAACTCGAGGTTCGGGCCCATGAGTGGATCGAGCGCAACGATCACGTCATGCAAGAAAACGACGGCGCTTTGTCCGTTCTTGCTGCAGAAGTGAGAAGGGATGTGTCGCTTCTCGGAATAAATGACGTAAGCGGCACATTACAAATTAATAATTTATTAAAAAACTATCACATGCAGGGAAAAATCTTCTTAATCAATACTAACTACTGAAATTACCTACAGATTCGTATAAAATTTAAACGTAAATCCCTTTAGAGTATGGTCGTATGACTAAAAAGGTGTTTTTGAAGAGGTGATTTCAAAAATTTAAGTTATCGAGAAAATTTTCACCAATCATGTTTTCATCCTACACTATACTAGATAAAATCCTCTAGTTTTCGATCCCCAAATTGTATGTTCATAGCATTCGTAAAATTCGGGAATTTCAGTTTAGCAATCAACCAAAATTATTCGTTCCTCCCCTTAAGAGCAAAATACTTTTTTATATAATTATACCTCATCAGCACCAATGTGGAAATACTTGGCATCAGGTTGTGCAGCCAAAGTTTGATCCAGCATGTCAAGTAAAAGCTGCCCAGACTCATTGTTAGATGGACAGAGGACAGCCGGTGAGTTCTGCAGCTCTCTCAGATGCTGGAACTTGGGATGCTTCAACACAAACTCCATGTGACCGATGGTTTGTACCAATTGGATCTGAAACCAAATGAGCCCAAACTCGATGGGGTTACGTCGTTTCGTTACAGCCACCTTCCGGCTCTATTATCAGGACCTTCGACAACATCGAGGACTACAAAACAAACGACCCGAAACTCGATGGGGTTACGTCGTTTCGTTACAAAGTTCCACTATCCACATCCTGGCTCCATCATCAGTTCAGATCAATGATACTAAGTTATTGTACTGTTATCCGAATTGCATACACTTGCAAAGTACCAAATCGATACGACAATTAGAAGTTGTTTAAATTCGACTTCCAAGGTTGTTTAAATTTCCTCAGGTGAAGCCAGGGCGGAAAACTAGTAACAAAATAATGTAATAAAAAGCTTATTTTAAATTTGAATAACAAAGAAAAGCGGGTACACACGGTTTTGGGAGCTGTAAGGCAACACGTAAAGAAAGTACAAAGTCTTATCGCAATTATTTATTAGTGTATTACTGTAATGTAAAGACTAAAATCTAGATGGGCAAAGTCGGACCAGGTTGTTAGTTATTTATTTTATTACAAAAATGATTGTGGCAGAATATCCACGGCACACGTCGCGCCCCAACAAAAAAAACATAAGTATAGTTTCCACTTTGCAACCAACAGATGGCGCTAATAACATACTCAGTTTGTAAAGAGACGATGATGGATTGAATAAAATTAACGTCTTTACTAATTACTGTCTTTAATTTCCACTTTGGACACAATTAAACAATTAAACAGAATTAAAATATTACACAGTTAAAACAAAGCGACCATTTCATTTGCTGGCCAACGCACCACTTTCCCTCCGCCACCTGGCGGGCAAAAGACGTAACTACTAATCAATTGACTGTCTTCTTACATACTCCCCCTTTTGACCAAATATAGGACCACCAGTTTGGTCAAACAAACACAAAAGTAACACAAAGAGAAAGTCAGTAAGAACAATTAACAATAACAAAAAACAATTAGAACAAGGAACTTAAACATAATCTAATAGTTTAAGAGGTCGACCGCGTTTCCGTTTTGGGTTGACGGGTCGTGGCTTGGACTGATCACCCTCACACTCACGTGCATGGTAGCGAGTAAGATCGGACACGTGATACTTACCGATCGATTCATCAGGAGCTTCACGATGCGAAATTAAGTAAGTGGTGGGACTCACCTTCATTTTTATACAGTAGGGCCCATCTCTTCTTGGGACGAGTTTCGAGGTTATACCCTTACCGGCATTACTCAAAACATGGCTACGTAGAAGGATTAGGTCACCAGGTGAATAGTCTTCCCCCACACGACGGGTCTCGTCTTTAGTAGTCTTAGGAAAATGGTTACCTGTATCGATGGTATGCTCGGCGAAAGGTGTCGCTCCTCCCCCTTCACCAAAGATGTCCTCGTACTCGTGAACTAAGGTTGACAATGCAGTTCGCTCCATTGACGACAGCATCGCCCCCTCATCAGGTCGAATCACGTCTGCAGCTGCACAACTCACCTTGACGCTTGACTTCTCGCCTTGCAAAGGATACACAGCCTGCGGGTGATCAGTCATAAACCATGAGTTCGCGTGTAAGTTAAGAACAATACGAGCACTACATAAAAAATCGATACCAAAAAGTGTTTCATTATTTACGGCGTTAGGTAAAACAATGAAGGTAGTTGGTACAACCTTACCCTCAAGTTTAACGTCGACGTCAACAAGTTTGACATTCATATCGCGCACAATCCCGTCTGCAAATTTTACACGAAAATTACTTTTACGAAACGGGTGACCTTGATCGCGTAGCAACGTATACAAACTATAACCAGCTATACATCGTTTGGCCGCTGTGTCCACTAAACCGGTACCACGAACCCCATTAATCTCGACATTGAGAATAGGTCGGTTACTGGTGCCGTTACTGTTGGAGTCAGACGCAAAGGCAACCTTCATTAATGGTAGCTTGTTACAATTTTGAATAGGCGTCTTGCCTCTGAGAGGCGAGCTCCCATTAGGTACAAAAGTGTTAGTACACAACTCGGTGATCTTTGACAGATGACCTTGCTTAATCTTTGACAAATTTGTATTAAACGAAAACGGACTCTTCTTTGGGCTACGATTGCTACGATTTACAGACATATTGTTACAACATGTACAACTACGATCGTTACTACGATTTATAAAATTAGGTTCATGACTAAGATCTGTAAATGGGTAGGTATCATCGCTCAAAGACTTGTCCAAAGAATGAAAATTACAAGAATAAAATGTATTACTAGTGTCTTTAGGTTTACTGTCCCCAGCATTACAATTAGCACACTTAGAACGAATGATGCCCTTAGCACCACAACCATAACACTTGATTTCACTATCACTTTTAATTTTAAGTCGCGGACACTCAGAGCGAGCGTGACCACTTTTACGACAATAAACACAATAACTTTTGTTACCTTGAAGAGGTTGAATTACTTGGTTACACTGTGTCGCCCGAGGAACTTCACACGTCGAAGACCGAAGCGGAGTCTCGACCGAGTTACGAGCAGTCGTTGACCCGTGAAACACAGGTGACCGGAGTGAGGTGCTCGGCGCAGGCGCCGCCGTAGAGCGCGGCTCATGCCGGCCGGCACGAAGCTCCCGTTGTCCCTGAACAGGCACCGACGCTGCTTCGTCGAACTCGTCCTCCACCTGTCTGGCGCGCTCGATGAGCTCGTCGACACTATTAACCAGGTCTCGAGGTATTCGCTTTCGAATATTGATGTTTAGCAAGCCGTAAAGAAGGTCTAATATAATTCGTTCATCAAGAACATACGGTAGACTCGCGAGTTCCGCGCGTTGACGGCTGATATAAATATCGGCACGCTCGTGTCCTTGATCTGCACTGAACACGCCACGAAATATTTTGTAGGGAGGTTTCGGCGCACCATACATGGATCGCAAACGTTGTATTGCCTCTGTCCACGAAGAAATGGAGCCCTTTACTCCCTTGTACCAAACAGCAGCATCTGCCTCTAGTAATATTGGCAGGCCGCGGAGCGCATGCTCGTCACTTATATTTGTACACTCTTTGTATACTATGATTGTATCAATAAAAGCATCCACGACACGTGGATCTTGATGAGCTCTCCCGCTGAAACGCGCTGTACAGTTAGCGAAGTTTCCCATAAGCGCGGAGGGCGGTGCGATGTGTGATGTCGGAGACAGGCTTGGAGCGCCGCTGTCACTGTTGGAATCCTTGGAAGCTAGGATAGCTGATATTAACTCTCTGTTAGACTCAGCTTGAGCCCTAGCAAAGGACGCGAACATCGCTGACATGCGCGACTCCACCTCGAAGTCCGCCTCGTGGCTACTTTGCGCACTTTTTCTTCTTGGCATTTTCACTTTCACTTAACACCTCGAAGATTGAGACAGTCACACATAAAACCAGCAAGATGCTTGTTGAAAACTGAATATATTTTAGAAACAAAATTTAAGAGTTCGTAAAAATTCGTTATTTTGGTTCGAAACTTTTATTGGCCACTAGTTGGGCTGCCACTTGTAAAGAGACGATGATGGATTGAATAAAATTAACGTCTTTACTAATTACTGTCTTTAATTTCCACTTTGGACACAATTAAACAATTAAACAGAATTAAAATATTACACAGTTAAAACAAAGCGACCATTTCATTTGCTGGCCAACGCACCACTTTCCCTCCGCCACCTGGCGGGCAAAAGACGTAACTACTAATCAATTGACTGTCTTCTTACAAGTTTAATTTATACAAGATACATTGATAAATTAGACAACAGTGACTGAGGAAAATTTCCAGTATAAAAATTATGGCTGGATTGTAATTATGTGAAACATTGTTTTTTGTTGCCAATTTGATTATCAAACAAAAACTCACAATATGCAAATAGAATCCGCGTCATAGTGCGTTTCTCGACACACATATCATATGTGCGGATACATTATTTGAATCTTCTTGGTCTACAGCGCGCTCGAATATTTATTCTATGGATCTACATCAAGAAACAAGACTTTAGCAGAGTCGTTGTAAATGAATGAATGAACTCTTTGGCAATGTTATGGACTCTTTGGTGTACAAATATTAGGAACTCCTTTGAAATCTATATTTTTAAAAGTAAAAAAAAATAGAGATTGTTATGTAAAATCTTATTGGTACCTAATTCTGATTGTCATTTCTGGTCAGTTCAATAGTAGTGATTATCCTTAGAATTAAATACAAAACAAACAAAATATACATACAGCCTCAAGTTTGAAGGTCTTGGCCATTTTGAATATAGCCTGTACATCTTCTGGTGTATACACTCCATCTCCTTGTGCCGGAGACAGACTCCCAACGTCAACAAGATCCGTGTGGTACGGAAATGTGTCCTCCCATTCCAGCAGTATGCCTGTTCCGCCCCACTTTTTGATTAAATATAGGAGCTAAAACAAAGAAATGTTTAATAAGTGCAAATTTCATTGTTAGCTGAATAGATTTGAAACAAACAGGAGAGAGAAGCCCACATTATCAAATTTAAATAGTACAAAATGTCCAAACCTTTTCCATGTACAAGAGCTTCGGAGGAGCCCCTTTCAAATCCAAATGAACTATTCTGGAAAATATAAATAGAAAATAATTTTAAAAAAAACACGCTTTTGTCAGTAACGCACACTAGCGCAAACCAAATGAGCCCAAACTCGATAGGGTTACATCGTTTCGTTACAGGGTTCCTGTGGTCACCTTCCGGCTCCATCATCAGGACCCTGGACATCATCCAGGACCAGAGAATTTATGAAGACAAATCAAACGAGCCCAAACTTGATGAGGTTACGTTGTATCATTACTGAGTTCCACTATCCATCTTGATCAGATCAGATTGATGGTACCAAATTATTGTATTGTTATTACAATTGTATTATTATTATTAATCGATACAACAATTAAAAGTTGTTAGTTACAGGTGAAACTAATATAAAGCATGTAATAAAAGAAGCGAAAGTATGTCAGGATCATAGCAAATGGCATTCAATAGTCTCTGCCTACCCCTCTTAGGATAAAAGGTGTGATGATAGATAGATAAAATAATATAAGAAAAAAGAATTTATATTTAGGAAAATAACTTGACAGTATAATTTATTCATATTAGTTTGAAAATATTTCACAAGTCTGCAGTCCTATATATAAATACTCAGTAAGTCTCTTTAAGAGACGTGTATTGTGTAAAATGGACTAATACTACTAAATCATTTCCTATGTGCCACACCCTGCCACACCCAATTCAATTAAAACGAACAATGAAAATAATAATAAAAAGTCTGCAGTTCTATATATAAATACTCAGTAAGTCTCTTTAAGACACATGTATTGTGTAAAATAGACTTATACTACAAAAGCATTTCCGTATGTGCCACACCCAATTCAATTAAAACAAACAAAGAAAATAATAATAAAAAGTCTGCAGTCCTATATATAAATACTCAGTAAGTCTCTTTAAGACATGTGTATTGTGTAAAATAGAGTAATACTACAAAAGCATTTCCGTATGTGCCACATCCAATTCAATTAAAACAAACAAAGAAAATAATAATAAAAAGTCTGCAGTCCTATATATAAATACTCAGTAAGTCTCTTTAAGAGACGTGTATTGTGTAAAATGGACTAATACTACTAAATCATTTCCTATGTGCCACACCCTGCCACACCCAATTCAATTAAAACGAACAAAGAAAATAATAATAAAAAGTCTGCAGTTCTATATATAAATACTCAGTAAGTCTCTTTAAGACATGTGTATTGTGTAAAATAGAGTAATACTACAAAAGCATTTCCGTATGTGCCACATCCAATTCAATTAAAACAAACAAAGAAAATAATAATAAAAAGTCTGCAGTCCTATATATAAATACTCAGTAAGTCTCTTTAAGACACATGTATTGTGTAAAATAGACTAATACTACAAAAGCATTTCTGTATGTGCCACACCCAATTCAATTAAAACGAACAAAGAAAATAATAATAAAAAGTCTGTAGTCCTATATATAAATACTCAGTAAGTCTCTTTAAGACACATGTATTGTGTACAATGGACTACTACTACAAAAGCATTTCCGTTTGTGCCACACCCAATTCAATTTCAACGAACAAAGAAAATAAGAATAAATTTAAATATTTTTTTTCAACTAACAAAAAAAATAAGAGTATAAAGTATACAGTCCTATATATAAATACTCAGTAGGTCTCTTTAAGTCTGGTGAGTTGTGTAAAATGGACTGCAATAATAGTTAAGACTGTAAACTCATTTTTCCATGTGCCCCACCCGATTCATTATTTTGATCAACTAACAAAGAAAAATATGCCTGTGGTCATGTATATATGATTTTAAGACTCCTAGGCATAATTCTGATGCTTAAAATGTTCTCAGATAGATGTAGAAGATGATAAAAAGAAAATTTTCCATGTGCCCCGCCCAACAATAATTTTCATATAACTGGAAAATTTCAAGACAAAAATGTCTGTAGACCTTTAATGAATTTTCTTATTGCACATATCATATTGTAACATTATTTGAACCACAGAAACGAATAATTTTCCCACTTTCCTAATAGAAAATTATTCCTTTTAATTCTAGCAAAGCAATTTATTGTTAAAGAACTTACTTGTTTTTTAGCTGGTGCTCAACCGGAGACGTCTCCATGATATTTTCAAGGCCTAGATTGAAATAATATTTTATACTTGTACAAAAAACTCAATACAAAAGTTAATTTATCTGATACTCCAATTGTAAATAAAACTTTGTAAGTTGTTATAATAATACTTTATGCACTATTAAAAGTTCAGTTACAATAAGAAAGCAATGTACAATTTTATTATGTAATTGTAGCTATCAATTAAATACAAAAGAGTTACTGGAAAGTTTCATAAAACTGCACTTTTTAATTTGTGCACTCAATAATAATGTTGGAAATTATAATTGTGACGTAAATGTACTTACAATTTAGGTCCGATTAACAAAATGCCCGTAAATATATATTTAGCACTTTATTTCTAATTAATTATTTTAACTGCGATTCAGATTTGGCAAAGTTTACCGGCCCCGCCTTTTCGCCGCAACGCCCAAACTTTTTTTTATAATGTTTGACATTTCATTTTGACAGATGTAGTGCATGGGCGTTGCCAAAGGCGTTGCCCCGTGTTGTGACAAAAGTCTATGAATTGAAAATATTTATGGTACTACTATAAAATAAATATTAAAATACTTTCGAAATAATAAAATTTTATTGTATTTGTAAAGTAAGAATCACGAACTCGTATAAACTTGGGTATGTTGTCAATGCATTAAAAATTTAATAAGTTTATAAATGTTACTAATAATAGAAATCGATCGAAAGTAGTCGTTAGCCTAATTGGTAGGACGGTGGACTTTGAAACCGGAGGTCCCGGGTTCGATTACTACTCGCTGCCAAAATGCTAAGCACCAATTTTCTTTAAGAATATGTGCTTAAATCGACTCCTCGTGCTTCGGAGGGCACGTAAAACCGGCGTCCGGTCACAAACCTGCCTGCCAAGAGCAGAAATATTTATGCATTGGAAAATAATTTGTCGTTTATTTTTATAGTATAATACTTATTTATAATAGGGTAGATAGCATTAAAAATTTGTACAGGCTATCGATTAAAAAGTGCCTACTATTTGTGCTTGTGTGCAATATTTTTATACTTACTCTTGATGACTTGATAATCATTTTGAATGAATAATAATAAAATATTAAATTTTAACTTCCTATCATTTATTATTATTATTCAGTCACTACCACGGCTCCTCGCGCTGTAGTAATACCTACTTTAGCCACTACGTCGACGGTAGTCAGTTTCAATGTGAAGCTACTTCTTCGAAAATAACATTTTAACCCGTATGTTTTAATTTGCTGAACCTTACAAAAAAACTGACACTAAATTGAGCATACCCAAACTAACCACAAAATATAAGTAGCTACTTCTTCGAAAATAACATTTTAACCCGTATGTTTTAATTTGCTGAACCTTACAAAAAAACTGACACTAAATTGAGCATACCCAAACTAACCACAAAATATAAGTAGGTACTTATGTAATTTTTTGGAAGGTTTTTGTGCTCATTCATGACAGATTGCAATTCTATTTGCGAGAAGTTCTGAGAACTCCTTTTCTTATATCCTAAACTAACAATCAGTGGCAAAATAGTTCTGCCCCCGTATTATGTATCTCAATTACTAACAAAAAGCGAAGGTTACCACAGATTAGAAAATAAAACAGGGCGAGAGTGAAGCCCATGGGGAGAAAAAAGTCCCCGTGGTACAACCAGTTGTACCAGGCGGTTGTACCACGGGGACCACATGGAGTGTACCGTGCAAACTAGCTCTTCTTTGTTTATCGTACATTACTACTCTGTGGATGGCAACCTTGGCTTTTTGTTAGTAATTGAGATACGTAATACAGGGGCAGTTATCCAGAAATGCTTCCAATAAGCTTTTTAATTTGTTCTTAATATTCAATATAATTATTTGGTTGGTAATTACAGACCGCTGCAATGACTCCCTAATTCGCTTAGATAATAATGTCCATTATTTTGTTTAGACATTTTAACACAAGAGTTTGTAAATAAATTAGTAAATGTAAATATTTTCAAGATAATTTATTTAAATACATAAATATTAGCTTTCCTTAATCTATTTAACTAAAATACTTTTGAACTTGGTTTACAAAACCAATAATTCTACTAGCTACATGTAGTAGGTATAATATAGTATGAATACTTATCAATTTTGATTTATCTACTAAACTAACTTAACCAATGGCAAGTAAGTAATTCTTTATTTCCACATTCCATCACATTCACTGTTTCTACCCTTAACGATTTATACGTTTATTTTAATTACGAAAATTATATAAGTACTATTATATTTAGGCACTTAAGTTGGTCGAGATTAACGGTAAAATTTTGAAGTATAATATATTCTAAAATGTATGTTTCAGATCTTAAACAAATTAATACAAAATGTTGACATCAAATTATAACTTATTCACTTAAGTAGGTAAATATTCGTCTTTTAAATGGATTCTTACACCTTAGGTACCTAGCTAATAATATAATAAACTTAATAGACAAAGCTTGATAAAGAAAACCATGCTAATTTATAGTGGACTGAACGACATAAATACGACATCAATAATAAATTTTATTACTCTTCACTACGTTTCAGCATTTCGTTATACTGATTTCTTATATTTTTTACTTTATTTCCTAACGTACCTAGTTATAAAGGTACTGTACAAGTCCTTAACAATAATGCACCTTTACACCACAATCTTTAAAACTTGAATTGTCGTTTCTTTCCAATATATAATTATAAAAATCACAACTCTATCTAAACTTATTTCCTCAATGAACCTAAATACTTTGTCAAATAACATAAAACATGATATATTTTCACACGCACTTCTAAGTACCTGTATAAGTACAATTAATAATGTTTAAATATTTCAATATTATCTTACAAACACGTATTACAAAATACTCTAAGCTATAGTCACAATCTTCTTAAAACTATTTGTTTTTATATTCTGTTTTTTTATTAAAGAAAAGTAGTTCAAGTCCAATATTTTGAAAGCAAATATACAATATTACTTAAAACGAAAACTTAGTGGGTTATAATTATTCTTGTACCAGGTTCAGGATCGACTGCAATATCTTTAGAAAGCGGTGCATTGCCACAAAATCTGAAGTTCTTGGTAAATGGTATTATTCCAACAAGTAAGCCAGAAATAATAACCCAAACACCAGCGACGTAAAAGGCTGCATCCCATTGACCAGTCAATTGTTTCAATCCACCTGAAATGTAATAAGTATATTATTTTCTTTTAAACAAGTGTAATATTTCATATTGTGAGTGAAACTGCTATTGGCGTATTCTAAATAGCAGTTAAAAGTAGCAGCTAAGTAATATTGTCTATGGTTGCGAATGATCTTCTCCCTAGTAAAGTGAAGTGCTGTTTATTTTCCGTAAATTTCCGTTTCCGTTTGTTTGCAATTTTCAAGAAATATACTGCAACAAACTTACTTTCTCTGATTCAATATCAATAAGTTGAACATTATAAATGAAATTGTAAATTCTTATACAACAGTTAACATTCTAATTCTATTCCACCTAAAGAACTAGCGGCAACATCTCATTTTAGATAAATACATGCTACCTACTTATAGTTTCATCAAAATTCATTTTGCCGTTTTGGAGCTTAGTATGAACAAACATTAAGTTGCCTTACAGCTCCCGTGAACCGTTGCCGGCCCCAGGGTACCCGCGGAAAACAAAGCTGTCTTCCTTACTTAGCCGAAGATTTTTGTACCTACCTGACGAGGACTGAGCTCTGTTGAGGTATGTAGTTGGAAAAGCCTTTGCACGGTTTGTCGGATAATGTAAAATAAACAACAACACACCTTCACGGCCTTTATACTTTGCAGTGTAGCCAGAGACACTTTTTTCATGTCCATCTTGAACGGAACAGGTGGCAAGCCCGTTGCTGCACTTAATAGATTATAGATATGTGACAGCTTATTAATCGTTTATAGTTTCCTAACGAA
The DNA here is from genome assembly GCA_963924495.1 of Nemapogon koenigi. Classification (NCBI taxonomy): domain Eukaryota; kingdom Metazoa; phylum Arthropoda; class Insecta; order Lepidoptera; family Tineidae; genus Nemapogon; species Nemapogon koenigi. Next base: position 1,669,064 of record OZ004643.1, read on the forward strand.
TATCTTACCTGCCATCGGAGGTCCTATCAGATGCCCAAGTCCTTGACACAAGAGCACCAATCCATAAGCCATTGTAAATCTCTCCAGGGCAATTAACTCCACTAAAATACTGGGCGTATATGAATAAGAGCTTGAAAACATTAGACCGAATATCACAGCATTTAGCGCCAAGAGATAAAAACTATATGGGGCCTTTGGATCTGACGATCTTACAATAATTGGGAATAGAAATATTGATATCCCACACACAATGAGGCAGGCTGCATACGTTTTCGTTACGTTCACCCAAGGTTGATCTCCAGCCCAACCTAATCCTACCTGTAACAAAAAATAATATAGTAAATAGGTTACCTACGATAAACGGAGCTGGTGTCAAAAGGTTTGGCGACTCCTTCATGAACTTCATTATGGCGTGCTATAGAGATGTGGAACGGTCTGCCTTCCTCAGTATTGCCAGCCATATAACCTAGAGGCCTTGAAGCGAAATTAGAAGGCAGTGAATGTGACGATTGCGATTCTCATTGCTAAATACCAGACGGTGGTAGAGTCAAACATCCGTTGACAGATCGTTCGGACCGTTCGTTACAAGACTTGGACGAGTCTGTGGTCGATTTCGGCGGACCGTATGGCGACGCGCCGGCGATTAGACGAATGAGTGGGCACCTTTAGTACATCATAGATCCCAAGCTTCACAGCGGCCATCCGCTAAACCATACCAACTTTCAAATACCTTCAACTAAATCGTGAAAATATTTAAAAAATGTTGTAAGATGTGTATCTAGATCTAATGTTATCATAAAATAAAAATACTTACAATACCAATGATAGTTGCAACACCAAATATACTAAGCATCAATGTGCCTTCAGTTTCAGTAAATCCACAATCTTCCATGAAAGTCGAGATGTAAAAGTAAGGTACGATGAACCAAACAAATAGGATCAGTGTAGAGAGATTCATCAGTAGAAAATGGAACTCTGTAAACATCTGTAAGTCGAACGTTCTGTTGATGACGCCTAGTATTCTGTCACGCCTTGACTGAAAATTAAAATACATAGATCAATATTTTGTGATTTGACCAGAGATTCAAATATATACCCCAAGATTTGACCCAAGTCATCTTCATCATTCAAATTCACCTTTTTTTCACGTGTTGTCTTACTACGGCTCCCGAAGTCGTTTTATTGGTTCCAGGGTACTCAACGGAAGACCAAGTTTCCTTCTTTTTAGCCTATGTTTTTGTGAGGATATACCTACCTAACAAGTGGATAGCCATTGCCGGGATCGAACCGTGGTCCGCCTAGTTGCTACCAGAGGTCTTAACCACTCGGCCACCGAGGCATTTTATTTTTATTTATAATTTATTTCTGTTTCGTTCTGATCTGTAAACATTGTTCTCTTTATTTATTCACATGACCTCCAAACCCAGTAACTATTTTTACAAGTATTTTCTGGATACCTAATCTTGCTAAGAATTATGCTGACTACACCTAAAACGCTGGTAATCAAAATAATAGTGATATGTTATAGTTACCTGTTCTTCTTCTTCAATAGACCACATTGAGTTCTTATAAATGTTAGGACAGGATGAGGTTCGCAGCTTATATTTAGCTATATTCAACATAGCTCCTCGATGCATGATAGAATGTCTATGCACCCTAATGTTTCTAAGATAATTGTGATCAGTACTAAATTGTCTGGCCAACCAATCTTGGCGTCCACTCTTTTGGGGTGGCACCATTGACGGCTTATGTTCCGGTATGGGATGCAATAGTTGTTCTCTGACCAGGTCCAGTTTCGCCTCAAAATCTTTCTTCTTTTTCTTATTGAGTTTCAATTTCATAGACATTGTTACTGGCTTACTTTTTGTCACTTCGGCTGCTGGTTCTGCTGCAATGTTTTGTTCGGAATTACTCCTCAGAGCTAACAAAGATGGATAATTTTCTAATACTATATTGTATAGATGTTTGTTTGCAGCTAGTTGATCCAAAACTTCAGCGGGAACCTAAAAGTGGAAATAAATTTTATTAGAAATATAGTTAGGGCTGAAAACAAAAAATATTGGATTGTTAAATGAATATGCAAGAAAGAGATCCTTTCCGTAATTCTGTAATTTCACATTTATAAATTATGGGGATTTATAAAGATAAGAATATTGTTTGCATTGTGATATTCATAACTTGTATCACTATTGCAATTTTAAAATGAAATAGAGTATTTACTTTGAAAAATGTGGGAAACAATTTACCTTTTCACTTTGTTTTAAGAATGTAGGTAAATTGATTACAGAGTTGACTTTGTGATGCGAATTATGCGATAGATCTGCATTCATTTTTGTTGTCGCGTCCAGGTTTTCAGCTTCAGCGATTGAAGTGACTAAAGTAGTCAGAATATATTCAGGTGTTTCACCACTCTTCATCAATGTTTTTAGTTCCTCAACTCCTGGAAAGTTAGATTCGCCTCCACCTGACTTAGCTGATATAGAAGCTGAACTAGAAGCTCTCTTTGACTTACTCATTTTTCTTTGCTGTTTATGTTCTAATATCAACCACTCTGGATCTCTCATGACTGCTCCACAAACGCAAACGTTAAGTACTGTACCAGCTAACAATAGCAATGTTCCTCTCCAATCGAATTCGTCCAATAAATAAGTTGTCAGTGGAGAATAAACGAATGTCCCAAAGCCCACTCCACATGACCCCAAACCTACTGCAAAATTGCGACGTTTTTCAAACCAATAAGCAATAGATACTACGCAAGTTACATACAACAGTCCCATTCCAAGTCCTGCAATTATTCCATATGTAAAACATAGTCCAGAAATTGAAGAACTATAAGAAGCTGCGACGAAGCCAATTGTGGAAGCTACACTTCCGACTATAGTCATTTTTCTGCAACCATACCGATCTACAAGAGCGCTCATCAACGGTCCAGCGATCAGAGGGACGGAGATAAATAAGCTACCAATAAGAGATGTCACAGCTTCTCCAGCCTCAAAGTATTTCACAAGTCGAGCATTAATTAGACCGTAAGAGAATGCAAGCCCATCAGCTACGGTGGCGATGAAGAATGAGGCTATAACCACCACCCAGCCCCAGCCACCGTCAGGAATCTGCGGCCCCTGTTCCATCGGTGGTTCGCTTGAACATATACTATCATCATCGTGTAAACCCAAGAACTTGACCCCTTCAGCCGTTGAGGTACAATCGTCATCACCTTGCGCTTTCCCATTTTTTGAATCCTCCCTGTGATATGCGACCGCTGTGAGATCATGAGGTTTGTCATCGTCGATATATGATATAGTACTTATATCTGGATTGGACGAGTTTAAGTCCGGAAAATTGTAATTTACACACTTTTTATTATCATCGCCTGCTTTGAGTAGCGGTGAAATGCTTTTCTCTCCTTCAGCGGAGTCAGACCAGGCATATTTTGGCTTTTCTTTCCCAGAAATACCATTGACCTGAGATCTTGGGGGGTCCATCAGGCTTGCACCGTGTGGATGTGAGCGTGCGTGGCACGTAGCAGAGTCGTCTGTTTATTTCGAATTAGTATTCTGTTCTTTGGAAGGTCTTAACCTGGGGTCTCTGGCAGAATACCTACACGGCGTCTTTGTACAGCTAGATTGATTGGCACAGACCTTGTTTCTTTTGGATGTCATCAAGGACGATAGAGTCCTCGATCCGAACGTTTTGAAATTTTCGTTAAGTTTTTTGATACCTCTCCTTTTAATAGATCCTCTCTGTCTTGACATGTAGAATTAAAGTTTTTCTTCAGCCAACATGACAAGGTAGGGGAAGATGATCTTATCTGTAACAAAATGAGACGACCATAAAAAACTGATAAGTATGAAAATATTAAGTAACCTTGTTGTATAATATTATGATGATTATCTAACTGTGTCAACTCATGCGCATTTCATTTTAGCGAATTCATTTATGGACTCGTCATATATCTCAATGTAGGCATGCAATAGCGCATGCACTTTTAAAAACCGTGCGTCATATCCGGTTTGCACTGACAATAACCAGTTGTCAAGCGTCCCCGTTTACTTTAATTAGTTATTCACACGCATTATATCGAATCATGTAATCTTTAACGTAATAAAGTCAATGCAAACATACCCTATGTGGTTGTTAGACGTTATCATTGACTTATAATTTTATCATTTTACATTGTGGCTAATTAACACTGATTTCTAATGTAAATAAAGATCATAAGTTGAGTCTCTATGCACTCACGCACGTCATTAAAGGCCTATATCCTTATAATATATAATACTTTCTCACAAAATCGAAGGACCAGAAAAAATATTTAGGACACATTCCCTTCTTGCAAATATAAACTTAAATACTAAATTATGGGTGGCCCAAGATGTAACTCAGACGTAGATACCTAACAATTACCTATTAATAACAAATCCCTATGTGCTTGGAAAGCCGTCAAAGTCAACGTTTTATTTTAATTAACTCGTTTATATGTTAATTATAATTGTCATTGTAAGAAAACTAGAGATTTTTGGTATTGCACAATAAGTTATTTATTCGGCTGCGTTTTATTTAACATCTTTTATTTCGCTTACCCATCAGTACCACATCATGTGCGATCGCTATCTTAATAGAAAGTAGAAACAATTTTAAACAAACTTATTGATTTTAAAAATAATGCTTCTGATCTACCTACTTATTTAAAGTAGAAAATGAGTTTTTCTTGATCTATCTATCTATCATCACGCCTTTTATCCCAAGAGGGGTAGGCAGAGACAATCGAATGCCACTTGCTACGGTTCTGACATTCCTCTTTCGCTTCTTTTATATTAATTATACCTGTCATACATGCTCGGCGATTGTGTGTACTTTTAATATTGCCATCGATCAATACATTTAGTATTTTTTTCATAATGTCCTCAAATATAGAGGAAAAATCCTCTTCTCTGCGTAAGTGCCTGCCTACCAATATTGTTAGACAGGCGTGAAGGTATATTAATGTATATGGATATGTTATTGAATTTATATAAGAAGTGGTTGTTGTAGACTCGTATGGAAAAGTTTCTATTACCGGTTTGCAAGTTATATTCACTTTCTCTTGAAATACTTTTATGAATAATGATCCTGGTCAAAACTACTTTAGTATTTTAAACTTCTTTTGTCATTCATAAGTAGGTTTGATGTAATTTTCAATCCTAATCCTAATCCGAGTTTAATTGCGACAGTAGACATTTATTGAAATTGAATTGTGTTTAAATATGCTACTCGATTTATTTTAAATTGTCACTGCCGTCGTCGTCGCGACGAAATTCAAATCAGGATTTATATTTCAAATCTAAGTCAAGTGTATGCTAGAAGTTCTGACTGTAAAGCCCCACCCATTCATCCAAGCACCGGTGCGCCGCCGTACGGTCCACCAAAACTGACCACAGACTCGTCCAATTCTTGTAACAAACGGTGCACGTAGGACCTAGATAATACGGCGGCCGTAATGGGAAATTTTCGATGCGATGCGATACCGGACCAATGTGTGGCCAACTTAAAGGAGTGATAAGAATTACTTTGAATGAAGGCTTTCAAGAAGCATAATTGTTTTTCAGGGCCGTACAGTAATCATAAACATGTATAAAATATTTCATAAATAACGACATACCTACAATCGCGTCCTTATTATATTATTGAAAAAGAAAATTTTAACCACAACATTGTCTTTTTTCACGGGTTCCCTTTGGCTCCCGAAACCGTGTTATCGGTTCCAGGGTACCTAGCGAAAGATAAAGTCTTCCTCTTTTAGCCGATGGTATTTATGAGGATATCTAACGAGTGGCCAGTTCTGTTGAGGTATATTTAGATGGAAAAGCCTCTAAGTGTGGTTTGACGGATTATGTAAGTTATAAAAAAATCCCATTGGTACATGGCATGGTTAATACCTACTCGTCAAAATAATTACAAGCATTTAATTTTATTTGAAAGTATTTTCTTTTGACTGCAAAAGAAACGCATACAAAGTTGTTAACAACATATACATATTACATAACGTTCTTACCTAGGTACTTAAGTATTTACTCGTAATTGGATTTCCTTAGACATAATGTAAATCAGAATTAAAACAAACCTTGCATATATGTATACTCGTAAAAGTAGAAATAAATCCATTTTGTAAAGTGCTGTGGATTTTTGTGGAAATATGAATAAAATAAATAAAATAACAAAACAAAACAAAAACAAACACACCTTCACTGCTTTTATACCTTACGTTGTGGCCAGAGACAGTGTCTGCTTTTTGCCAGTTGTCCATATTGAACATAAGAGACAAGACAAGTGAAGATGGACAGGACACGTAGCTTGAAGGCACGGTGGGTGATGGACATCAAGGGTTACTGAGTGGAGACTTATAATGGGCCACAGAAGTGTCAGCAGACCACCAGCGAGATGGAGTGATGACATCGTGAAGAGAGAGGATAGAGCGTGGAGGAGAACTGAGGATAGGGAGAAGTGGCCAGGGCAGGATTAACCCCGAGGCAACCTATTCAGCTGGGGACGATAGTAATTTTATAACAAAGCTTTTAATAGCATAGTATGTGATAGTATCTAGATCCTCTTTTTTTACTTTCTTCACAGGTTGTCTCTCAGCTCCCAAAACCGTGTTACCTATGGTCCCAGGGTACCCAGCGAAAGACCAGGTCTCCCTCGTTTAGCCGAGTATTTGTGAGACTATACCTAACGAGTGGCCAGCTCTGTTATGGTAATCGAAAAAGCCTCTAATTGAGGTTTGTCGGATTATGTACATAAGTTTCTAATTAAAAAACCCATTGGTACATGGCCGTGGTCTGCACACGTATTCTAATATTGCTTGTCCCCCACAGAATTTTTAACCACTCATGTCGGTTAAAAATAAGTACCTAACTCATCATCTGACAGTAATTTTCCACTCCCATGTCATTTGTAGAATAAAATTGACGTTGCCCTAAATAAACAACATTTGTATGGGATTTTATATCAACGGTTGTATAGTAGGTCAAGTGTTTTTCTGACGTGATCACGTGATCACAGACTGTCTGTCATTATGTGCGTGGCGGATTTAAATTAGTCTTTTTTAGGTAAACTGAGGGGTTTTGTAGCACATTTGTTTAAGGGGCGTCGGTGGTCGAGTGGGTAAAACGTCGGCTCACAACTGAGAAGTCGTGGGTTCGACCCCACATCCGACCATGTACCAATGGGTTTTTATAATAAAAAATCCATGTAGGTACATTATCCGACAAACCGTACAAAGAGGCTTTTCCATCACATACCTCAACAGATGCCACTCGTTTGAGGTATAGCCTCAAAAAATCTTCTGCTAAGTGAGGAAGACTTTGTCTTCCGCTGGGTACCCTGGGGCCGGCAACGATTCCCGGGAGCTGTAAGCAACCCGTGAAGATTTTTATAGCACATTTTTTTTTGTAAATGCTGACACGAATAAGTTCCTATACGCTTATAATTATTTCCCACTAGGTTTCCACCCCGTCTTCGTACGTGGAAATGTTTGATATAGTTAAGTGTAATTATGGTCATTGCTCCGCTCCTTTGGACCATAGCGTGATGTAGCATGATAATAACGCAAAATATTCTGAAACTACTGATCTGATTTTGAAAATTATTTTACTAATTAGGAAGCTACATTATCCCGGCTATATTTAATATTGTTCGAAAATATCCACGGGCGAAGCCGGGGGCGAAAACTTAGTGAACTATATTTCGCTTTCCTATCATATTATTGTTTACATTACAAACGGTCCGATTTCGTAATGATTCAGTTTGAAACTTAGATAAAATATTATCTAAATATTTTTTATCTCCGAGAACTTTAGATACCTAGATACCCTGGGTACCCTGGGAACAAAGAGAAGATTGTTTACAACTGATGAAAAATATTCGGGCAAACATTTATCTAACAAAAAATCTGAAATTATTTATGCAATGTCGTCTGAAAGCATACCATGTCTCACATATATATTGGTATTCTAAGTTGGTATTAAATTTGCAATCACAGACAGACAAGACTTTCCCTATATCCAAATATTGCCAGTATAGAGCTGGTTATTTGGGTCCATGGTAGAGACTTAGGTATTATTTTCCATAGACCATATTGAACAGAATTTGGTAGCAGTTCCAAACAAAAACTGGGAAAAAAACAATTATACAAGTCGGGCAATTATACAGAGTCTTCATACTTACAAAACAATATTATTTGACAATGAAATACATGCACTTTATAGTACGGTAGAAGGAGTATTCTTAAACTGTGAAGTATGTAGTACAAATCGTAAGGCCAATATGACCAAAGTTATGGTGGAAAACAGACTCTATGATCTCACTAGTTACAAAGATTGAATAAAGAAGTAAAGATGCAACGCCAATGAAAGAAGCCTTAGAAAACCTTGAGTTGACCATCGTAAAGATGAACATAAGGACAAACAGAAGGACAAAGCAGAAGCGCCAATAATGCATAGAGTTATCAAACTCGACACCCTCGCAAAGTGGCAGCACAGCTGGGAAAACAGGCAGACGGGAGAGTGGACGAGGACTTTAATACCCTACATCTAGAAGTGGATCACAAGGAAACACGGAACAAAGTCGCCCACCAGCACACGCTCCTTCTACCCTATTGCAATGTATTGAGATCTGCAATGAAAGAAGACAGTTCTTTGACAAGTTGGGATTGCATATTGGCAAGGATATATATGATGCACTATAGAAAACAGCAAGAGAAACTAGAAAATAATATTCCTGTTAAGTGTGCATAGAGGTGGCGTAGAATGAGGGATTTTAGCCGGTAGGAGTCCAGCACTACCCGCGTCATGACGTGGGTGTCCAACGCAGGATTTTCCCTCCTCAATAAAAAAAGCCTTAGATAACTCAGTTTTCCGACAAAGTTCTAGCTAAAAGTACCTAAAGACAGGATAAGGTATAAAAACAAAATAATCTATGAAGCAATTTAAAATTATTTTAATGTTATTGTTATTGATAAAACTATAATCTTAAAAACGTCAGACCAGACAAAGTTAATACTATTACTCATCGAAAAATAAGATCACAACATCACCAGATGTTGGTTATAAATATTTTGTATGAAAATAGATTGTGTGTGACACTTGCCAAAGATGTGGAAACTTGAGAAATATGAAGGATTCGTTTACGTACGAAGTTTACGTAAGATAACCGTCGTTTAGATCACTTTTGGCTGACATCCAAAGTAAAATATTTTTAAAAAAATTAAGAGGCTTTGTCTGCCTCAATGAAATCATGAATCATTGTCTACCTGGGTATATCTATGAGACTTGATAAAGAAAACGAATAAAAGGCCAATAATAAGGCTAAAGCTATTGTTGTCTCATCGCTTTTTTATGTTGTGTTAGTGGAGCCAGTGGTAGCATGATCGCGACATCTTTCATTTTGACCTATCACTAGAATTCCGAGGAAATTGCTGGGTTCGGCAAAGATAGTACACGGATTTGCCCGGACATTCTAGGGTAGGATATTCTCGGGGCAGGCATTCCTTATCTGGCGATTGGTGCGGATTCGTCGTTTTTGGCTTTCGAGTCTCCATACTAATATTGTAAATGCGAAAGTAATTCTGTCTGTCAGTTGGGATGAAAGTTAGTATTCAATAATCTCAAACCTTTTCGAGATCGTTCAGAACTACTGAATTGTGAAAATATGAGGTTTCCCCAGGTTCTTCCATACCTTAGCCTTTCCTTTCTTTCTTCGCGGGTTGCCTTACAGCTCCTAAATCCGAATTACGGTTCCAGGGTACCCAGCAGAAGACCTAGTCTCCCTCGTTTAGCCAATGGTATTTGTGAGGCTATATCTGAGAAACCCCTCTAAATGTGGTTTGTCTGATTATGTACATAAGTTTTTAATTAAAAAACCCATTGGGATTGAACCACTCGGCCACCGACGCACCTTGTACATTTATTTTTTATTCATACTTTCACGCCTTCGATCACTTCACTTTATATTCACACATTTTTACTTCATACATACCATAAGAGTTTCATATGCGTGTACATCTATTTTTAGATTTTACTGTGTACTTGACCTTTTTTATAGACATCATTGATTTAAAATTATAAGTCTTGGATTATTTTTCAACGTGTCGGGTATCGCGTTAATAAAATATGTTAAGTACTTATCTGATTTGTGTTGATGCCCTATAATCTGTCTATCTTATCTTATACTTTTTATTTTGGTGTTATGATATGGCTGTAACATGGTTATTTTAGTAAACCTACAGATAGATTGACAAGCTATCATATTATTTTTATGACCTTGCATTCCCACCTGTCATAATCACTACATATTGTAAAACACAGTCCTCGCCGCGTCAGTGAAATTTTCACGCAAAACTACTCATCGGATTTTGTTGTGGTTTTCTTTATTAGGTAGGTTGATTCACCGGGAAGGTTTACGAGTAAAAACATGGACCTGTAATCTATAGGAGCTCAGTATGAGTGATTCAAGTCAGGGGAAATGTTAGATCCAGCTAGTTTTCATGGCGTTTGTTGTCTAATCCGTCAGAAATATCCAAATGGAAATAATTGTGTAGAATAAAATAATCTAGAAAAAAGTTCGCGGTAGCATATATACCTATCTCTAATAGATAGCAAGTAGTTATAAACGTATGTATAAGTATAAAAATCTATGCACATTATTTGACAAACCGTGTACAAAGAGACTTTTCCATCTATGTACCATCATCGGCTAAATGAGGAAGATTTTATCTTCAGCTGGGTACTCTGGGGCCAGCAACGGTTCCCGGGAACTTTAAGGTAACCCGTGAAGAAAGAAAGACGCGTATTTAATCGCTAGTTTCAAATAATACTAAGATAAACTTCTGTACCTACTAATAATTTAGTACTATTATTGTTTGAGGTTATGTCCCTATAGTTCCAATTTCTTTCACACACACGGCACAGTACAAGAATGAAGCGAGCAACGCCATGAATAACGGTTAGTCTATCTATAAATAAACTTAGACAATGGAATACCAATTCCCCTGCTTACATTACTTCAGTCCGTGAACGTGATCTAATAAATAGCAGTAGGTACAATGATTTCTAAGAATTGCTTATAGGAATTTACCAGTATACTCACAAAACCATAATTGGCAACATTCGTCATATTGGGTTAATACCTATTGAATTACATTTGTACATAAAAGTTTTATTCTATTCTATTTTTTCGTGTTATGGCTCCATCAGGGTTTTGATGATTCCGCCAATGTCAAGTATTATAAACTTTTTTTTAATTTAGTTATTTTTAATTTTTAGATTTGATTTAAGATTCTAAATTAATTTAATAAATGTTAAAAAAGTAATAAATAAAAAAAAATTACGTTATAGTATCAATATGCCGATTAATCGGTAGCTAAGATGTTCCCGCCGAATAGGATATGTTCCAACTATCACAGCGCACGGAACGCGTGCGTCGGTCGCCATGACATGACGTAGTATCCTACACAGGGCCGCGCCGACCCCCCACAGCGCCTGTGTGCGAAACCTATGAAGCGCCTCTTTTTTCACATTTTTTTTATATTATGTTTTGTTGTTTACGAGGCATTTGTTGCGCCTATTATACTTACTTATCGATACTCCACTACAAATAAAAAATATGTTGTTGTGTAAGTGTAACAAAAATAATTTAGAGAGATAGAGAAAATATATCGGTCAAATAAAGTCCTAAAATTAGACAAAAAAAATTACAAAATGATAAATTAGATAAAATTAATCTTTTTATCTAATCTAATTTGTAGAATAAGTAGGTACATGTCTTCCGAGGCAAGAGGCGCACTATTTAAAAGAAATTCGTCACGAAGCTTTTTATGACTGTATGTATTTTATGGATATCCCTCTGGCTACCCCTGGGTCATAAGACAGTCGTGATTATGTAGTCAGTAGCTCCACACCCATAGCTGTTACCTGGCAGACCAAATCGTTTTATGTGTGTGCTACACGTTTTATAGCGTTCATTATTTTACGTTTCACGTAGTAAAATCAATAGTAGAACGTATTTTAGTCTCTGGGTCGACACGTGTCGATACTATACTTGCTAATGTCTGTATTTGTAAAGTCAGGATGTTTAAAAGTTTGTACGGGAGCTTGGCACCTACCGCGCCCGTTCTCATACAAACGGAGAAAGCGTTTTATATCAAAAAATCTAAATATTATTAAACATATTGAAAACTGTGTACGTAGTAAGGTGCGTTGGTGGCCGAGTGGTTAAGACGTCTGGTATTAACTAGGCAGACCACGGGTTCGATCCCGGATCCCGCCATGTACCAATGGGTTTTCTAATTAAAAACTTATTTACATAATCCGACAAACCACGCTTTTTCATCTAAATATACCTCAACAGAACTAGCAACTCGTTAAGGTATTACAGCCTCACAAATACCATCTGTTAAACCCCTACCTTCCCCAGAGAGTTCAGGACGTGATATTTATACCACCGGACGTAAATATTTAACTAAGAGACATGCCACACTCTCTTGCCAAAAATATATGCTCCCGTGACGTCAATAACCCAAGTGTGATATTTTTGACGCCATTTCAGACCAACCTTGAGACTGTAGCGCCGTCTGGCCACAGACGTAGTATGACGCCCGAATCATATTATTTCAGTATTAAGACCCTAATAATAGTTGGATAGCCCATCGCTGCTGGGGTGTAAGGGGGAGAACGGAATAAGATCGCACGCTGCAAGCTTGGTACCGTCTGCTAGACAACAAACGAGGTATAACCATACACCTAGCTAGGCAACTGGCTGGAAGAGGCTACAGCGAGCCTGAAGACCTAAATAGTCTCAAAATGTCTGGTGCAGAAGGCAAGGGGAAACCACTGCTAAGAAAGTTAACCATGGCGAGTCAATACAAGGTGCGTCGCGCTGTGGACCGCCATGATTGACCACGACTGCTCTGTCAAGAGCACTACGACTGAGAAGAAGCACATCGCTGCTATAAGTGATATGGCAATTTTTATACACTTAAACGTTCTTCTTAGTGAAAACCAGAATTAAATCCGTTCAGTTGAAATTGGTGATGTTATCTAAGACTTAAAAATAAAGTAACTGTAATAGAATAATAGCCTAGGGTACCCAGCGGAAAACCAAGTCACCCTCGTTTAGCCGATGGTATTTGTGACCTTTACCTAACGAGTGGCCAATTCTGTTGAGGTATATTTAGATGGAAAAGCCTCTAAGTGTGGTTTGTCGGATTAACATAAGCTTTTGATTAAAAGAACCATTGGTACATTGGCCTGGATCCGGGATAAACGAGGGAGACTTGGTCTTCCGCTGGGTACCCTGGAACCGTAACACGGTTTCGGGAGCTGTAAGGCAACCCGTGAAGAAAGAAAAAGAAAGAGTGGCCATTTCTGTTGAGGAACTATGAGATAAAAAATCCTCTAAGTGTGGTTTGTCGGATTATGTACATACCTTTTTATAAAAACCCGTACATGGCCGTGATCCGGGATCGAACCCGTGGTCTGCGTCGCGTCGGTAGCCAAATGGTTATTTAACGATATGATAGGTATATAAAAGTGCATGACTGAATTGTCAATAGCAATAAAACAATGGTGACACCACTGGTCTAATAATACCAAATTGTGAGAATGAAAACATGTGAGTTACATTTTCTGTCAATTGGTTCAATTAAGACAACTTGTGTACAATAGAGATATCAAAGAATACGAATTAAGTTTATTAACTCCGACGCACAAAAGGAGGGGTGTTATAAGTTTGAAGATTATATTCCAAGGTTTATAACACAGCGTACCTACATATTTCTAGTAACTAAAAAGAAATAGGGGGGTAAGGGGGAGAACGGAATAAGATCTATCCGACCCCAAATCTAGACAACAAACGAGGCTCTGGCGACCGACCAATGGCGGTATAACTATACACCTAGCTAGGCAACTGGCTGGAAGAGGCTACATCGAGCCTGAAGACCTAAATAGTCTCAAAATGTCTGGTGCAGAAGGCAAGGGTAACCACTGCACTATTCTTCCCAAGAAAGTTGCCCATGGCCAGTCTATACAAGGTGCGTCGCGCTGTGGACTGCCATTATTGACCACGACTGCTCTGTCAAGAGCACCACGACTATAAGAAGAAGAAGAAAAAGAAATAGAATATAATTGACAGATGTACCTTGCGGTTGCACCCGCGGTAATGGTTACTGCTCAGCTTCTTTGGGTCGTAGCGTGATGTTATTTAGCCTAGAACTTTGCGCAAGAATTGGGCTATCAAATACAAAAGTATTTTTTCAAATCCAACTGGTGGTTCTAGAGATGAGATCGTTTTAACAAAAAAATCTTTTCAGCTTTATTATTAGTATAAAATATAGATTTACAGAAGTCCTATAAAATTCCATGACGATTTTTACTTTAATTAAATAGACACGTTGAAAGAATGAAGGATGAAAGATTGACTAAAAAGGTTTGTATGGAAGAAACGTAACGAAATGCTAGCACAGAGGACAACCTAGGTGTATATATACTTTTAATGAATATAAAAGAAGCGAAAGAGGTATGTCAGGATCGTAACAAATGGCATGCGATTGTCTCTGCCTACCCCTCTTGGGATAAGAGGCATTATGGAAGATAGATTGATTGTAAAAACACAAACACACATATAACAAATATCACTGCGCTTCACTACATGCATGGCTGTAACGTTAGTGTCGTGACGGTCGAAGTCTTACACTTTTTTCGGCCTAGCTCTCATTCGCCAAGTAGGTGCGTAATCAAATATCGAACGTGATTTTTTGTCGTCTCTACCTACCTACATCACAGGAGTAAAGAAACGCCTACATGTTTCGCAACTTATTTATTTTTTAATTTATCGTGGAATGCACAACATTGTAGATTGTTGCGAAACGATTTCATCCGACTTTGCGAATATGAATCGATTACTTCTTTGGACGATAATGTAAAATCGAAATACAGGTTGAGCATAGATTATTAGCAAGATATTGGTTAGGCTCCGAAACGGCTAAATAGATTAGACTTTATAAGACTTAAATTAGACATAAATACGCTTATTACTACTTATCTATTAGAGATAGATATATGCTACCGCGGACTTTTTTGTAGATCATTTTAATGTACACATTTCATTCTTACATCATTTGTTATATCTCTAACGGATTAGACAACATACCCCATGAAAACGCGCTGGGGCTCACTTTTTCCCGACTTGATTCACTAATACTTTTCTCAGCTCCTAAACATGATAGGTCCATATCTAATAGTGAAAACTCCGTTCAGTAGTTTTTATGTGAAAAGGAAACAGACAGACAGACGCGGCGGACTGTGGCTGTAGGCTGTCAAGTCAAAAGACATTAAAATTAGTACATCTATACGCGCGTTAGACTAGGGTAAAACCAAGACGTCTCAAAATTCAGGAGACGCTTGGTCTTGCCTCATGCCAACGCATTATCCCCTCTACAGCCCTAGACGCAGACGGCGTAGGCCAAAACCAAGCGTCTCCGTAGTGTGAAATGCTTGGTATTGCCTCATGACAACGCGTTATCCCCTCACGTGCGCAAAGCGGTAGGCGCCAAAACCAAGCGTCTCCTGAAATTTGTGACGTCTTGGTTTTACCCTAGTCTAACGGATCTAAGAGCAACGGATCGACTAGATATTTTGCACAGAGATAGTTGGAGAGCAATGGGCAACTTTTTATTTAAGAAATACTTCGATATAAATTCATATTTCACATTTAAAAAATAAATATATACGAACAGACCCAGGTAAAGCTTGTATGTATATACTCCCAGCGCATATGCCATAGAGTGCAGAGACCTTTTGAGGTCATGGCGTCTGAGCTTGCAAGGTTGTCGGCAAGCAAAAAACTTGTATCAACACTGAACACAGTCTAAGAAACTTGTTATTTTTATAGTGAATGGGAAGTCTCTAGAACAAAACCGCTAATTAATCGGGTCAGTGATTTTTCCGTTATGGTATGCATTCTGTGTTTTTGGTAGTTTTACTGCTGTTTTAGTAGTTTTGGACCAATTTAGTTGATTTTGGTAAGTATATTTAATTACTAGCATTCCGCCCCCGGCTTCGCCCGTGGATATTTACGAACAAAATAAAATATACCCTATACCTACCCCTACCCCTACTTCTACCCCCTACCCCTACTCTCTACCTCTATATCATCAATAGTTTTCGGAGCGCACATCGTAAGGAATTTCTTAGGTAATTTTTTTACACCTTGGGTTACATTATTGGAGTTTTAGTAAGCATCCCTAATTTTTTTGAAAATAGAATATAGCTTATGTCACTCAGGGTGAATGTAGCTTTCCAATGGTGAAAGAATTTTTGAAATCGGCACAGTAGTTTTTGAGTTTATTCATTACAAACATACACACACACAAAAATAAAAATATTTCCTCTTTATAATATTAGTAGGTATCCGATTAGTATAGATAGATAATTCTAGATTTAAAATATATTTTAAATTTATTTTTCATGAAAGTATATTTTTCAGTATATTTTTTAAGTAAGTACATTTTTCTTCTGAATAGTAAGTACCTATATTTAAAATTTTATTTTTCTTTTTTCACGGTTTGCCTTACAGTTCCTCAGGTTCGATCCCCGGATCTAGGCCATGTACCAATGGGATTTTTAATTATAAACGTATGTACACATTTAAAGGCTTTTCCATCTAAATATACCTCAACAGAACTAGCCACTCGTTAGGTACCTGTATAGCCTCACAAATACCATAGGCTAAGCGAGGGAGACTTGGTTTGAAATATAACATAGATTTATTTATTATTTACATCGAGATTGTGATTTAAAATGATTGTCACGTTTTGTATGCAGTTACCTATAACAATGTTGCCATTGATGAAACAATGCATAAACCACTTCCACTGAATTTACAGAGCAGTTGTAACTGGTTATAACTGGATTTACAAACTAACTGGCTGGTTGTGCTTGCGCTATACCTATAACTACTTGGTTAAAAATAGCGTTGAAATGGCTGCCTCAAAATCATCATCACTATATATATTAACGACTGAACGGATTTTGTTGTGGTTTTCGCTATCAGATAGGTTGATTGACCGGAAAGGTATACGAGCATTAATTTAAAACTCTTTAAAATATCGATACAAAAATTAACAGAGAACATAAATGTCGTTGAAAAATTCATTCAAAAAAATGGAATGGAATTTTACACAAAAACCGCTGACATAAACAGTAATATTCTAAGAGATTGGTATATTCATTTAAAAATCATAGACAGACTTTTTACTCCCTTTTAATATGTGTATAAAGCGGCTGAACGGATTTGGGTGAAACTTGAAGGATAAGTGTGTAAATATAATTCGATTTTAAATACTAATATACAATAATAACGACGGATGAAAGATGGTACGGCCCCAGGGTACCCAGCGGAAGACCAAGTCTTCCTCACTTAGCTGAAGATTTTTTTAAGGCTATACCTAACGAGTGGCCAGCTTTGTTGAGGTATGTAGATGGAAAAACCTCTTTGTACGGTTTGTCGGATAATGTCATAGATTTTTTATTATAAAAAACCCATTGGTACATGGTCGGATTTGAGAATCAAACCCGCGACTTCTCAATTGTGAGCCGACGTTTTACCCTCGATCTAGGTGTATCTACTTTTATTGAACATATAAAAAAAATCGAAGGCAATGTTAAAAGTACACACAATTTGACACAATCACCGACCATGTATAAAAGGTACGATGAATATAAAAGAAGTGAAAGAGGTAGATATGCCAGGATCGTAGAAAATGGCATTCGATTCTCTCTGCCTACTCGTCTTGGGATAAAAGGCGTGATGATACACAAAGTATGATATAGTACGCGTAGCACGCACGGGATTTTTTATTACAACAAGTTGATTGTCTGATAAAAAAATTAAATTAACAAAGTGTGTAAAATATTAGCTGCATCATAAAGATACGTTGAGAAGCTAAAATTGGAAAATTATTCGTGTAAATTAAAAAAATAACTATTCAAAAACCTTGGTACCTATAAGGAAAGTACCAACTTTTAAAAGCGAAGGGGGCTTAGACAATGTACAACAAAACAAATAGAATAGAATGTAGAATAGATAACTTTAAATGTATGGGATCGACTGAAATACAACCACGTGACCTAACTAAACTGTCCTTCACTCTGACGAGACCAAGGAGTTCATATACTTATTGTATATACAAACTCCTTGAAGTATAAACTCCTTGTAAAAAACTAAGTGTAATTATGACATTTTTTTTCAATTAGCGTCTTTCGTGAACGCAAAGTTAGCGTCTGCCCATACCCTGTGGATAACGCTGAAAAAAATGGCGAAAGTTTTGGTCGATCAGCTGTTTTTTTGAGGTTATGCCCGGTTGTTGTGCATTTAAATTGTTCTTCTTATGGGCTCGCATACTTTTCATATTATAAGTTTTTGATATTATAATTATGTTTTAGCGTGCGAGAGAATAGAATAAGTACTAGCATTAGTAGGTACATTGTCTAAGGGGGCTGATGAGCGATAGGCTTTCCGTTTATCATGATTACACGTCTGTACAAGTTTAGTAGGTATAATTAAATACTGGAAACTTCTTAACGTTTATTTGTATACACAACAAATATTGTATTAAAATCCATATCAATAAATTTGTGGTGATATCTGTCTCAACACCGCCATGACAACTCAACTGTAAAGCAAGTTTATTTTTTAACTATTAATTAGTTATTAGCAAGGAATATTCACCACAGGTCATTCAAAGATTCAAAAATACAATAAATACCTAGTTATTAATCTCGGTTTAACTTCCGATGGATGTAAAATTGTAAACCAACTATATCATGTCAAAAGCTATAAAATTAAATTATAAGTACACCTACATACATAATCCGATAAAAATATATGTTCACGGTGATAAGCATTTATCGAACTGATTTTATAATACTAGAAAAAAATCTTAATTGGCTGATGGTTATGCATGGTCATCTCTTTAAGACCATAGCGTGATGTTTATAGCCTTATTTTTTAATGTTTATAGATTATAGCCTATTATAACCTTCCTTAATAAACGGAAACCAGAATTTTTAAAATATTGTATGGATAAGTACCTACCTACCTAAGTACCCTGTTATTTTTTTTTTAAACTTTTCTTCAGAGAGCACCAAAGCTTTGCTCCGAAATGTGTACTTCTGAAAATAATAGATTTCTATTCAAGTGACAGCTAAAAGGACAATTCGTAAGCATGTCAAACTGCAAGATTTTATAGCTGCGTTAATATCAACATTCATCAAAATCTTTAATTTTTAATTAGGTACATTGTTTTTGCATTTTGGAATGACTAAAATAAGGTAAAGTTAAGCGTTAATGCTAACGCAGGCATGTACTAAAAATCTAAAAATAAAGAACATTTTTATAAATATCTCAATGTGGGGAAGGATCGTCTACCTACTTTGAGTTGGGAAAAAATTACATTATCGTTCTAAATTACTAATAAGGACAAAGTAGAAATGATAATAAAATATCCTGCGAACTCTCATACCAATTAATCTAGTCGCCTCTATAGAAATAATAACATAACCCATTATACATTTTGCAATCGGTTAAATTATCAGTAGGTATATCAACCGTAAATAAATAAAACGAATTGTATGACAGACAACAATGGAACATTGCAAACGTACTTATGATTTCATTCATTAGTCCAAAGTAAGTTTACACTGCGGTTTGCTTAACCTAATATACTAAAAACGAATTAAATTTAAATACCAACTCACCAATCAAAGTTTTCGAAACACGGCTTTATTTAGAACAACACTGGAATGTAAACGGACACTGGGCACAGCCACAAGCACTGGACTATATTTTTAAAAGTATTTTACGATTTCGTAACTGAGAACGGAATACACGTTTGAACGCTTTGGAGTCCTGAAGTCGAGTGCAAACCAAAGAGTAAAGAACTATTCAGATCAGTCACAAGAGGCTAAGCGGCGCGACATTTTGCCACGGCTGCCTCTTTCCACAACGCCGCATTTTTGTTTAATTTTTTACCCCACTTTTAGCCATAAAATAAATCTAAAGACCCGTCCCTTACCCAGGAAACAGCAGAACTAAATGAAAACTTATCACAAACTAGATAATAATGTTTACTATAGAAACTGATAACAGCACAGAGCTGTATAACTTTATTACATTTTAAACAGTGACGGAGATGAGATAATTGGCAAGTGGAATTTTTAAATTGCATTCGACAGATTTAGCCTTGTACTTAGCCAGGCAAAGCAATCATTCATTGGCTTTTGGATTCCACATCACGTTGCAGTGCACGAAAGTCGTCTTCAGGGCAGCGTGATATAGGTGAAACCGCAGGCAATAAGCTAGTATAATTATAGTATAGAGAGTGCTTGCACATTGACGCATCCCGAACTGTAGTGGCAGTGTAATAGAAATTTTTCATAAATTTTTCGGATGATGAAATATAGTAGGTATATTATATATATATATATATATATATATATGAAATTGTATCGACTTGGAAGACCTGACTCTATGGTTCTACCTGCCGTGCGAGCATGACCGCGTTTATCTACAGGGGCAGTGGCGGTCCTGAGGTAGAGCGACAGGAAAAGTCGCTTTAAGTAGTCCCCGGATTATAACATGACCTAAAACGGCAGTTTTACCCTTGTGATATTTACACTTACAAATGTGTTAAAAAACAAAAAAATAATTATGTTGTTAGGTATCCAATTCCAGAATATAAAGGTAAAGTAGAAATTAATAGCAGCTGGAAAAAAAATGGTGTTCTGCGCATAGGTCAAGAAGTTTTAATCCGCTACCTATACCCATGCGGGAAGGGGCGCTAAAATCCGATTATCAACTCTGAGAGCGAAAAATAAATTTATTTTTGCTCTCTTTTTGGTGACCCTCACGGAGATGCGCAACGGGGGACCAGCATGTTTGCATTTTATTACCAGAAACTGAATTATAATTGATTCGAACATCGACCAAAGGGCGCTGAAAGACAATCTCGCTCTTCCTCAGGGGTTAGACAAATTCTACACGCGATGTCAGTTTGTCTATTTATGATATTTATCACGTGATGCCTATATAATTTGTATTCTAACTAATTTAAGAGATCACGTGACAAACGTCATACATAGACAAACTGAGGACGTCATGCTGATAAAGGGCTAGGGCCGCCGCTGTACATGGGTTAGAGACAATAATCTACAGGGGGTCTAGAATATCAATCACTTTGTCTTTTTATGACATTTTTCACGTGATCTCTTAGAAGACAAATTCTATATGGATCACGTGACAAATGTCATTAATAGACAAGCTGACACCGCTTGTAGATTTTGTCTAACCCCCGTGTAGATTTTCTCTACGCGATCACGCTCGCACAGCTGATCTACTACACAAACAGCGCGAAATCTGCAGCGTTCATGCCAACAACTTTGGTTCATACAGGTGCTTACAGTTCATACTTACATAGCATCGCTCCATGTTCCTAATCATACTTTAAACACCTCAATATAATTGGCTACTATAGTTAGGCCTCACAGATGCAAATACCATCAGCTAATAGAGGAAGACTTCGTGAAGAAAATAATAATTAATAATTAATGATTACCCACTTCTGGCGTTCAGATTTTTTTCCTTCAATACCTACAATAAATTTCTTTTTTAAAAGTAGTACGCACCTGACCAAACAGTATGCCAATTTTAGTTTCAGATAAAAAGAACTGAAGTCCACAAAGAAAGTATATCCCTATCTATTCTAGAAAATTAGGCTGCCATAGAGTCCCCATTAGGAATAAACGCCGTACCGTATTACTATATACAAAATAGCTGTTTCCCTGAGATGAGATGGGGCTAATGTGTCCACTGTCCACGCACGTATAGCATCCCATACAAGGGCCCGACCTCGCTCCCAGGGAATCAAAGTCATTCCATTTATTATTTAATTATGTTAAATAGATAATGTAGTATTATTTAATTATTAATTATAATAAGCCAAAAAAGTTTCACTTCTTGTGTACACTATTCTTTTTTTCAATTAAGCTAAGCTTATTATATCCACATTTAGCCACAAAGGCCTGTCACTGCTAGACTTGTATCATAACATTTTGAAAAATAACATTGTATTTATTCAAATACTGACATGGCAAGCTAACAATGACACCATTGTTAAATATGGAGAATTCCTAATAGGAAAACCGTGTCGAATATCTCAGGAGACATATGCCTCTGTCTGACTGGCCGCATATTATTATAGGTACTCTACCAACTGAGTTTTGAAAGCGATCTCAAATTTAAGGGTTGTCTGTCAGTGTTGTCACAATGCACTCATGTTTAATTATATTTTTCGTATCATGATTTCATTGTATGAAACGATGTATGTATGTGAATGAAACCTCTTGAAACCTACCTCTTTGGGTAACAGGCGTGAAGGTTTGTATGTCTTCTTCTTAAGGCGCCCACTGATTGGATCAATCCCCGGCCGGTCCACCGAATTCGACCACAGACTCATCCAATTCTTGTACGGGCGGCCCACCATCAGTTTCAAATCGTTGAATCTGTGGTTGATTTCGATGGCCGGAACGATCTGTCACACACATTTGTATGTGACTGACAATTGTATGCGATCTAGATCGTATGATTTTCATCGCCAATGTGTGGCCTTTGTTCAATCTCGATCATAAGGCGCGATACCGGACCAGTGTGTGGGCTACTTTAGTCGTGGTGCACTTGACAGAGCAGTCGTGGTCAATCACGCGCGACGCACCTTGTATTGACTCGCCATGGTTAACTTTCTTGGGAAGAATAGTGCAGTGGTTTCCCCTTGCCTTCTGCACCAGACATTTTGAGACTATTTAGGTCTTCAAGCTCCCTGTAGCCTCTTCCAGCCAGTTGCCTAGCTAGGTGTATGGTTATACCGCCATTGCTCGGTCGGAAATTCACAATATAAATTACTAATAAATATTTGCCCTTTCATTTGATATGTCACATGATGCACTTGAAAAAAATATTTATTTAAGTTTTAATTATCCCCCAAAATCGAAATTCGTTGATATACGTCCGTGATTGGGTCATATTTTCGTGGCTTTTACTAGTTTGATTTCTATAGGAGTTCAAACCACTTTATCTACTCCAGCTTCGGTCGAGGAACTTAATCAAACATTTGTCTATCTGGAAAATTTAGAATATCATTTAAATACTTTTTCAAATCGGTCCAGTAGTTTTAGAGTTCACTTCATCTAACTAAACAAACACAATCTCTTTTTTTACTTATCGACGATTAAATATATTAGGATATTACTTATTTTATACATGTTGCTTTCATAGATCTGTGGTTTAAATTGGATAATTAAAAATACAACGATAACATTTGAACAATATTTATTTATCGATTATATTGAATATAATATTTATATATGCTTAAGATACATTATTTTAATTAGTATAGGTATTTACTAATTATTTTTAAATAGGGTAGAAGTAAGCTCAAAAAATCTTGGTCAAAAAGAAAATTTGGACCAAAATTTAGGTAAAAAGAATTGTCCGACGAATGAAAAATAAATCATAAAAATCGGTTCACAATTTGCGGAGATATCGGTGTATAAAGTAGGTACATACCTACAGAGAATCGAATCTCCTCCATGATAATCAATATCGATTCTAAAAACTTTTATTTGTAAAATTCAGTTAGGTAAGAAATCGTTTATAATTTTATAAACGGCATATAAAAATACAATTACATCAAAGTGGCTAGGTACAATTTTATTTAAGTATTTTTGTGAAACAAGAAATTCTAGATAAGAGTATATTTATAGAAAATAAACATGTATAGGTATACTACACAGGTCACAGTCACTTCAAGTACTGCCAAATTATGGTTGTGGAATACTATTTGGCAAGAGCGTAGCCAGGTACGCCCCCGCCCCCCCTCCAACCCCCTAGCAGGGTGTAGTATTTTATTACTAATTAAAATTAATTTGAATGTCTATTGCCGTATCTTCAGTAGTTAATACGATATAAATCACGAAAAATCGAAACATATCTACAGAAAAAAACATAAATTACAATTATTAATGCTCCTGAAGAAAATCCTGGCTACGCCCTTGCTATTTGGTACTGCCGAGTTAGCATACATTTTGACAGCGACACTTTCGTTTCGGTCGAATGGCCTTGAACAGGCCAAAACGTTCATGTCCAACAAGGACCGGCCAGAGATAGCCCGGACCGGGCATGCCCTGCACAAGAATGCCGAGCAATTTGCTTGGCCGGACACAGAATTTTCCCGCACATTGTTGGGCCGGACCTCTCGGCCCCGGGCTATCTCTGGCCGGTCCTTGTTGGACATGAACGTTTTGGCCTGTTCAAGGCCACTCGACCGAAACGAAAGTGTCGCTGTCAAAATGTATGCTAACCCCACTGTGTGGTGCCTAAACGTATTTTTTTTTAATTCTTTAAAACTCTACAAAAAATCCCTATATCCAATTTAGATTTTATTTATAAAAGAGTTCAAAGAGTTGGAAAGAAACATTAAAATTTAATGATTCATAAATGTCCAAGATCTTTTAAACAATATAAACTAAACCTCACAACTAACAAAATAAAATGTCTACTAGGTACACACTGTTCATTATATGATAGCAATTGCCTGCGACTTCGTACGCGTTATATTTGGAATACGTACCTTCTAATGCTTCTTCAAGAATTGGGCTATAGACTGGTAGTTTCAAACAAACAAAATCTTTAGTTTTATTATTATATGATTAACCACAAATAAAGAAACGTCATATTACTACAAAACCAATCTAAGTAATTAGATAAAGTTGTGATCCGAATTTCTACATCAATATTTAAATAAAAACTTTTCAATTTTTGCTGTTAAAATATCTCGAAAGTTAACAATTCTGTTATAAATATATACTAAATAAATTGCGCTTGAATCTTGTCAAATTGATTCTGAAAGACGCAAAGAAAAGCTATTTTAAACTAAAACATAATATTGAGTAAGAATAACAACAATCGAACCTATAGAAACAAACCAATTAAGTAACAATAATTATTACAAACTAAACAATAATTCGCAAACTCGATGATGTCTTGCCAAGCGCATTAGCAATTTGCGGAAGTTATATACCTGTCAGTTTAGACCGTATTATTTTGAACAGAGTATAATATTAATTAATTTAATTAACAAGAGCAAGTCTAACAATTCAGCGAGGTATCTTAGAGAGGGTATTCTTTCTATAAATTTTTATTATAGCGTTTTAAATTTAGATATATATATATATATATATATATATAGTTTTAATATTAAGTTTTTATGTGAAATAAATGTATTTAAATTTTTTATTTAATTATGTCATTCGAAAAAAATAATTTAATATAATTTATTATATTAATAAAAAAAATATAATTAATATAATAAAAATAAATAATATTATAAATGCAAAAGTACATATGGATGTTTGGATGTTTATTGTTCAATCACCCCTTGACGGCTGAACGAATTTTGATAAAGATTTTAGGATAAATAAACGGAGTTAGATTGCCAAGATATTTTGTTCTCAATGAATGACTCAGTTTTAAACAGTACAATGTAAAAATATGCATTTTTTGTATACGGAGCTACAATGATTGTGAAATGGTGACAATGCTATGATGAAAAAAATATGATTCTGAGAATATTGCGAAACAGCATTGTATTGTGACTCGGTTATTATGTATTTTTGCATATTTTATTTTGTTGAATCAATATTTTACTATATTATGTAAACTCACAGGCTGCAGTTATTTCTAATAACAAAAAAACGTACTTATTTCTTATTCCGATATTTTAGAGCTAACTTTTAATAAAAATAATTTAATTTTTTTTTAATAAGTTTTCTTAAAACTAGATTAATATTGTATATTTTAAGCTTACACGTTTCCTTTACAATATTTAAATTCAGGAACCTGCGTGAAGTTACATCAGTAAATTATAATATTTATCTAAAATAATTTTATTAGTTTAATAAATTATTATTAAACCGCTACTAGAAAATTGGTGTCATAAATATTTAGATTACTCAGTACATTCAAGGATTATTTATTTTATTATTATCTATTAGAAGACATAATAATTTAAGTATATAATAATAGGTAATATAATATAATTATAACATAAGTAAATACCTACATAAAGTAGGGCAACATATTATTTTTTCTAAATTTTTATTTTAAGCCAAGGAGTTTGTGCAAGTTTGTGCTAAACTCCTCGTATTCTATCTCTGTTGCGTACGCAATAATACTAAGTGCGAAAAGGAGAGATATATTATTATATGCACCTACTTTAAATATGTGACTATTTTTTATTTTAACACCAAGGAGATCGTATACCTACATACCTCCTTACTAATAAACGTTGTATAAAGATATACAATGTTTATCTGTCCTTTAATATGATAGAGGGAGAAAAAAGGAGTCGATAGCCTATTTGGTAGAGTGTTGACTTGAAACCGGGAGACCTGGGGTTCAATTCCTACTCGTGCAAAAAATGCTAAGCACCTTTTTTGGACTTTATTGGTTTCCTCGAGCTTTTACGTCTTTTAAAGAAGTGCAGCAACAGGCTTGCCACCTGTTCTGTTCAATATGAACAACTGGCTGCAAGTGGACATTGTTACGACCCTGGCCACACCGCAAGGTATAAATGGCGTGTTTGTTTAGTTTCAGAAAAGACATTGTATAACTTTGTTTATTAGTAAAGACGTTGACTACAATCCTTGACGTCAATACTACTTTTTTTATAAAAATAATGACAAGCCTCTATAAATAGTAAATTAGGCATAACTCCCTATATCACTATTTCGTCTTGTAGGTTTCCCACACATGTTAAAGTTGTTTGTGAACGGTATAAATAAAACTAAGAGTCCAGCCACAGAAATCCATCCACCAGCCAAGTAGAAAGAAAGTTCCCATGATTTTGTCAAATCAAATATTAAACCTGAAACGAAAATAATTGCCTTTTAAAAAAAAGTGTACTACCGACTTCAAAAATTATGCACTGAAAAGTGTGCTTTCCAAAAAAAAGCAAATGCACAAAAAAAAATACCCAAATCGCTTCAAGTGTGCCTATAAAATTTGAAGAGTTCTCGATTTCTCCAGGATCCCATCATCAGCTCCTTGATGACCATTTGATTTGACCACCCTTTCAAAATCGGTCCAGGCGTCTTCAAGTAATCGGGGAACATACATAAAAAAATCCGACGAATTGAGAACCTCCTCCTTCTTTTGAAGTTCGATTAATAATATTTAATCAAATATTGGTCAGTACTAACTAATTGATATCGTATTATATATTTAAGGGGAGGAACGAAGAATTTTGGTTGATTGCTGAACTGAAATTCCCGAATTTTACGAATGCTATGAACATACAATTTGGGCATTGAAAACTAGAGGATTTTATCTAGTATTGTGTGGGATGAAAACATGATTGGTGAAAATTTTCTCGATAACTTAAATTTTTGAAATCATTTTTTGGATTTACGTTTAAATTTTATACGAATCTGTAAGTAATTTCAGTACCTAGTATTGATTAAGAAGATGTTTCCCTGCATGTGATCGTTTTTTATTAAATTATTTATTTGTAATGTGCCGCTTACGTCATTTATTCCGAGAAGCGACACATTATGCCCTTCTCATTATGCCTTTCTTGCATGACGTGATCGTTGCGCTCGAACCACTCATGCGCCCGAACCACGAGTTTAGGGCGTGGCTTACGATTAAAAATTTCTGAGAAAGTCAACTTGTAACGGTCATTCCTCCTATATAGAAAATAAATTCGGGGGCAACTCAGCCCACAGCCCATTTAGCCCGCGGGCTCAATTGACCCTTTTATTATTTTTTTTGTGGTCAACTCGGCCCATATTATCCAGTCAGACAGATCTTCACGTGTTGCCTTACAGCTCCCGAAACCGTGTTACGGTCCCAGGGTATCCAGTTGAAGACCAAGGCTTCCCTCTTTTATTTTAGCCGATGGTATTTGTAAGGCTATACTTAACAAGTGGCCACTTCTGTTGAGATATTAAGTTGGAAAAGCCACTAAGTGTGATTTGTCGGAATATGTACCTACCTACATAAGTTTTTAGTTATAAAAAACCCATTGGTCTCTATATACATACTATCAGCAATGTTAACACCTAGAGATCACCCCTGCATCCAAACTTACAAAATATTAATATAGATCATAGACCTTTTTAATATGAGTAGAATAGAGTGAACCAAGATTATGCGACGACCAGCCAATACCTATACATCCTTTTTGCATAAAACTTTTTTCTCACCTGACAAAGGAGGTCCGATTAAATGACCAATGCCTTGAGCCAACAACACAAGTCCATAAGCCGACGTAAACTTCTCCAAAGGTACTAATTCAACTAAAAGACTTGGAATAAAAGTAAATGCCCCAGCAAATAATAAACCAAATGTTGCCGAAACTGATGCTAAGGCTATATAGTTGAAAGCTGCTGGAGGCATAGCAGCAACGCAACCTCCACAGAGCACCAAGCAAGCTGAGTATAAGGACCCAATGTTGACCCAAGGTCTGTCTCCAATCCAACCCAAACCAACCTGAAAATAATATTCATTTTATTATGAAATCTCACTTGTATAGCATCCGTACTCCCATACTTTTTTTATCGTTCACCTTTACACCTTACAACTCCCGAAACCGTGTTGTGGGTCCCAGGGTATCCAGCGGGAGACTTGGTCTTGGTCTTTTTAGTCGATGGTATTTGTGAGGCTATACCTAACGAGTATATTTGAGGTATATTTAAATGGAATACTATGGATGGAATCATGGAATAATACTTAGAGGAAGTGTGGTTTATGTAGATCTTCAATACTATTCATATTAGTATGAATGCGAAAGTATATCTGTCTGTCTGTCTGTTATGATTTCACGGCTAATATAGAGTAGGTACCTTGTACATATAATGGAAGGACTTAGGCCACAAGCCTTGACAAAAGCAACTCCTTTCATTTTAGGAGATCTATCTAAAGACACCCTTCTAACGGACTAGTCTTATTAACCTTATTAACTTTCATCCCCTAATATGGTTTTGAGTTCATACAAAATTCTTTTCCTAAAAATCTTATTCAGACTATTAAGAAAATTTTTTTTAAATACGCTTTTTTTACGCTGGCTTGGACACGTTGGAAGAATGAAGGATGAAAGATTGACTAAAAAGGTTTATATGGCTGAAGTTAAAGGAAATGCTGGCAGAGGACGATCTAGGTGTACTTTTATTGAACATATAAAAAATTATAATTACACACAATCGCCGAGCATTATGAAAGGTATGATGAATATAAACAAAACCGAAAGAAGTATGTCAGGATCGTAGCAAAACTCTGCCTTCTGGGATAAAACGCGTGATGATAGATAGATAGATTTGAAAAATAGCCAAATCAATCAAGCTGTTTGCAAGAAAAGCGCTTAATACCAACGAACAGCATTTCGATAATAGATACATTGCGGAAATATCTACCTAGCTACGGAACCGTAAAAAGGAAGTGGTTACAAAATATAATTTTAACATAAATCTTGATTTATTTAATAACGAAAACCCACAGGTGTCACATCAGTGAAAACTTGAAACGTCCGTGTCTAATAACCAAGGATTTCCACAATTTATGTTTGGGCGATAGCAGGTATTTGGCAACTAAACGTTTTTCTAAATTTAGTCCAAAGATGTAGGTCAGACAGCCTAAGTTTTACTAACTATGTATTTAGTTACGTAATGGTGTTAAAAAAAGATGATTTATTCAAAGAAGTTAGACACTGTATTTCTGCTAACGAACGCTATAACATTAAAAACAGGTTAGGTAATACACCCAGATCCCAGCCATGTACCAATGGGCTTTTTATCCAACAAACCACATCCTTTTTCCATCTAAATATACCTCAACAGAACTGGCCACTCGTTAGGTATAGCCTCACTAATACCATCGGCTAAAAGAGGGAGACTTGATCTTCCGCTGGGTACCCTGGGACCGTAACACGGTTTCGGGAGCTGTAAGGCAAACCGTGAAATAAGAAGAAAAGAAAAAGGTAATAAAAAATATTGGGTAGAATGCTGTGAGTAAGAACAGGAACTTTTTTCTTCTAATAATATCTTTCAACTCTATTTTTTTATCTTTGGCCGTACAGTTTATTATAAACTTGATGTACAACTCGTCTTATGACCTATATACTTTTTGTATTTGAGTTTTTTCAAGCTGTAAAGTTTTTTTTAATCAACGTGATATCCTGTGATGCTAGTTAATCTCAAGTTTGTCATCTAATACTTTGGACTATAATGTCAAAGGATCTTAAAGATTAGAGAGGTACTGGGAACTCATAAGGCAAGCAAGCACATTTATATCTTATGTTGTGGTGTGACCAGAGATACCAGTGACAATGTCCACTTTTTGCCAGTTGTCCATATTAAACAAAGCAGTTGGCAAGGACCTAAATTCCGTATTGCTGTACTTGTCTTATTTGGTAAACAAACTTAACCGTTTAAAAATATCTTTGTTAGTTCTGCAAATGTAAAATAGGTTAAAAATAGATAATTAAAATGATAAGTTATAAAAAAGCATGAAAAAATTGATTAAAAAAAACAAGTCTAGAAAGACGAACCTGATGTCGTGTCACTTCTTTAACAGACGTAATTATCTGTTATTTTTAAAAGAAGTGCAGACGCACCCTCCAAAACCCGAGAGGGTGTTTAGGCATTTTTGTCACGAATGAGATTTGAACCCGGGTCCCAGTTTGACTTGAGGTTTCAAGTCAACTCAAGTCTTATCACTCATATAAAGCACTTGTATCTACCGGTATTATTGTAGTAGGAATACAAATACGTACCATGCCAATAGTATTAGTAATACCCACAAGACTGAGTATTGTAGCTCCATCGTCTTCGCTGTATCCTTCATGGGTCATATGTTCAACCAAGTAAAAATATGGTACAATAAACCATACGAACAGAAGTATAGTACTTAAACATAGCAGTAAGAAATGCCATTCCATGAACAGAGATACATCGAACATTGCAGCCATGCATCCGAGACAGCCTTCGTACCATTTCTGAAATTAAAAATTGATCACAAGTTATTTTTAGACAGAAGTCTTATAATTCTCTAGATGGAGACGACAGGGCCGTATTAACCCCAAGGCAATGACGCATTGCCTCGGGGCCCCCACCAAAATGAGGCCCCACCACATCGTCTTGATAATTATCAGTCAAGAATTATGACTCAAGTCAGAGACTAAATTCCGAATGAAATAATCTTTCCAAATTTCGAATTGCAAATCAAATTCCCGGGCCTCAGCCAAACACCCGATCTCTACTGTATCGACCATGCATAATATGTTAACATTAAAATATCAATATCACTATTGATAAATATAAAATGTGTTTCGATATATTAAAAGATTTTGATTATTTGCTCCCCAGATTTAAAAAAAGTATAAAAGGTTGAACATCGATTTTTCGAAAATCATCGGCCATGAGCACCACCACAATTAGGCCTACAGGCCGTTATTCATTTTTATCCGGCCCTGGGAGAGGATCTGATGCATGTCAATGTCAACTGCGCCTGTTGCACTATTTTTTTTAAATCGTGATGCGATATAATCCTGCTGCAGTAGACGCAACTGGCACAATGTGTCCAAGTTGGTTTACTACATCAAACAAAGAAAGGCAGAAGGGAACGCGGAATTGATAAAGAAGATAAATTCGACAAAGTGCCAATCTGAGTTGTTTAGTAGAGTAGCTGGTAATTATTCGGTGCTACCTATATCCTGATGTGGTTGTCTTATGCAACTTTTAAATAAATTAAATAAGTAATTCTACTGACCTCTTCCTTATCATTGATAGTAATCATAGAATTTTTATAAATATTTGGACACGATGATGCTCTCAGACGATACTTGGATATATTTAACATAGCATTTCTGTGCATTATTGAAGTCTTGGTCAAACGAAGATCTTTAAAATAATGATAATTTACTGATAGCTGCTTCTTCAACCATTCACGTCTCTCACATTTGCTATCTTGCTTCTTTATTTGTAAATCTCTTGCTTCATGGTCTACTGATAAAAGGGCTTCAGTGTGTTCGTCTTCTTTTATTACATCTTTGTCTACGCTCTTTTCTCTAGCCATTGCTTTTAGTGTAACGGAAACCACTGGTTGTTTGTGAGGTCCCTCAACGAAATCGGTTGGTAATTTTTGTTCGGAACTACTTCTGAAGTTGTTAAGAAGAGATGGGTAGTTCACAAGGATTATGTTGTAAAGTTTTTTGTTCGACACAAGGCCTTCCAATACTTCAATAGGAACCTGAAAAATACAGTAATTATATCTCTGGTCCTCTAAGAGTTTGAGAAGTAATATTTGAGTCAGACTTGGTATTAAAATTAACTGCGGTAGGTACCTGAAATTTTAGTTGTAAAGAAATTATTTCTTATATGAAACTCTGCAGATGACTAATCTGGGCTGAAACGTTGTCGTTGTAGTAGATAATAATATTTACCTTTTCACTTTGCTTCAAAAATGTCGGCAGTTGAACTAAAGAATTTACTTTACTTTTCATATTAGCATTCATATTAGTAGTAGTTTGTAAATTTTCAGCGTTCTGAATGGATGCTGCTAGTTGTGTTAATATATAATCGGGTGGATGACCACTTTTCATGAGTTGTTGTAATTCTTCAATCCCAGGATATATCGATTCGCCACCACCTGACCTTCCTGATATAGAAACAGAGCTAGAATTCCTTGATCTATTATTTTGTGATTGTTTCTTTTGTTCCATTATCCACCACTCTGGGTCTCTCATGATAGTTCCACAAACACATAGATTCAATAATGTACCAGACAGTAGCAATATTGTTCCTCGCCAGCCGTATTCTTCGATAAAATATTGAGTTAAAGGCGCGTAGACGAATGTTCCAACACCAGTTCCGCACGCTCCCAAACCGACAGCTAAACTCCGCTTCTTATCAAACCAATAAGCAATGGACACGACTGCTGTTACATAAACAAGACCTAATCCTAACCCAGCTATGACTCCAAAAGTAACCATCATCATTTCCAATGAAGTAGAGATAGATGCAAGAACAAAACCAATCGTTGATATAATGCCTCCAAGAATCGTCATACTTCTGCAACCATAACGGTCTACCAAAGCGCTCATTACTGGTCCTGATAGCAAAGGAACAGCAATAAAAAGGCTGCCAATCCAAGCAGTTGTAGATTTACTTGCTTGGAATTCATCTAAAAACTCCATGTAAAGGAGGCCAAATGAGAAACTTATACCGTCTGCTATCATTGATATAATGAAAGATGATAATACAACCATCCAACCCCAACCACCGTCTGGAATATTCGGTTTGTCTTCATCTTCATCATCAGTGCTTGAACAAATACTATCAACATCTGCTAAATCAGCAAATTTAACTCCTTCAGTGGCTGGATTTTCAGTTATACCCGTGGTATTCATTTGAGTTATAGTTGACAAACTCTTTTCATCTTTGTATTCCTCTTTCTCATCTACATTATTTGAATCAGAATCAGGACTGTAAGAGGATGTATTAATATAACTTGTAACATCTTCGTCTTCGTCGGGAGTGTCTCTTTCAATCCCAGAACTTGATTCAGATATTAGCGAATCTCTGATAGCTGATTCTCTTTTCAGCAAACCTCTTTTTGATAGTGTTCGTGCAGTTTTAATCACAACACCGTTTATTTCTTCATCCATTTTGGTTTTTAACTATAAAGGATTGTTAATAGCACCGTATTAAATACTGAGGGGATTGTAAAGGTTAATTTCTTTATTCTTAGAATCTTAATCTGGGGTCGCGCGCGGAATATCTGGTTGTTTGTCGAGCCACGCTGTTTAGTTTTAATGTGTTGGGTTTGTTCTCCCTGGCGACCATTAAGACCCGGCTACTAACCGCAATATGATCATGGGACACCATACAAAAATGGTGAAGGGTAACGGCTGGAATGCCGCCCCGCAGCTTCTTCTTCAAATTATAGTTTGTGAGGTCTCCTTTGGTGGAAACACCAGAATTTAATCCAGACTTTTCAAAGATCTGTTCTGAAATATAGAAAATAATATAAAATTACAACCTAGGCACGCATTATCATTATCGTCACGTGACAAATGTCATAAATCGATACAGAAGATTATATATTGAGGTTGATTTCACGTCATGTCATGACGACGTCATGTCATGACATGGCACAGTTTAATCCCGTCCGCTCTGTGATAGTTGTGAATAGTCAGTGATTAATAGGACATAAATCACGGTCGGCGGGAGTATCTTACCTACAGATTAATCGGCATATTGTTACTGGGACGTCTATAATAGATACTTGATATTGGTGGAATCATTAAAAACCCTGATGGAAGTGCTGGAGCCATTTTGAAAAAAAATAGAATAGAATATATTGAGATTATATCGTGTGGTCATGCTAGTATTGCTGATACATATCTACATATATGTATGTAAGTGTAGAATTACGCAAAACAGCCTATCCTGGTAAATCTCTAAATTATAAATACTTATTTAAATTTTACCGAAAGGCCTAAACTACTCTTCAAAGGAAATAAAAATAAAACATAATTTTATAGGTAGATACGTAGGTACTTACCTACTTAGTACAACATGGTACACTACATATTGTGATATAAAACCGAGAAAGCTAATATGTGTTAGTCTATAGATAGGGACTTAAATGAGTAGGCACTTATTACATTCTTCTTTGTGTAAAAGAAATTACTGTAAAACAAATTAGATTACATTACATTACAAACCTACATTACATTGGTA
Organism: Nemapogon koenigi; assembly: GCA_963924495.1. Lineage (NCBI taxonomy): Eukaryota > Metazoa > Arthropoda > Insecta > Lepidoptera > Tineidae > Nemapogon > Nemapogon koenigi. The sequence goes on from OZ004643.1 coordinate 1,703,944, forward strand.
TCTAAAACAAAACCCATAAATGAACCACAGTCACTGCCTACACTGATTTTAGTAGATAGGTTAGTAACTGTGTCTAAATTGATTAAATAAATTTGTACCTACCTTCGCATTTAAATCAAAACTTACTTAATCTAAAATACTTACAGAAAATACAGTCATGAAAAGCTGAAGGCAAAGGTGCGAGACTGCGTATAATCGATAAGGCGTTTCTATGGGGAGAAGTTAGGGGGTGGGATATGACGTCATCTCATATCAACAAGAGATAATAATATCAAATATAATAACGGATTTACAGGTAATAAAAACACATAATTTATCAGTAATAAATAATTTATAGTAATAAAACGATATACCTAGGTTACAAATAAATTATTTCACCGATAAAATAATAATTTCAATGTACGGTAGCGACATCTGTAAGTATTACTCACTAACATTAGTTTAGAATTCCATCAATAGATGGCGCAGTGTACAAAGACGCGTTACATTTTGAAAATTAAGATCTATTTTTTTTTAAGAATAGTATTGAGAGCTAGATTGAGAGTTATCCTTGAAAATTTATTATAATAGTGGTTGATGCTATATGATCTAATATCATGTACCCAGGGTCACAGGAATTCATATTAATAGACAATAGCAATAAAAGTTGCCATATGAAAAATAAGGTATTTTGTTGTTCAACAACTCGATACTTAAACAATTTATATTTCATGATTGCTGTTGTCGGTGTCGGTATTTGCAGATTGATTTTCCTACTTTGATTTGTTAAATAATTATCAATATTCTAAATATATTTTTTAATAAACATATTTTTACTTATATTTTTTTCAACTGGCAACACATATAATTTCCTTTTTGCTCCGCATGTCGTTGCAGACACGTTTGTTGCGCTTATTTTTAATCTAGAATATCTAGAAATACATTAAAAATGACTGAAGGGACGGCGACTGTACGCACGCGGAAGTTTATGACGAACAGGTAAAGTTGTAGTGTTATAAAAGTGTTGTGAAACATGTTACTGCAGCGACGCGGTCTTCAGAGGTTAGGACTGATAGGCACTTTGTTGCAGGTTGCTTGCGAGGAAGCAGATGGTCTGCGATGTCCTCCATCCCGGAAAACCTACCGTCAGCAAAACAGAAATCCGGGAAAAACTCGCCAAGATGTACAAAGTGACGCCGGACGTCGTCTTTGTATTCGGTTTCAAAACTAACTTCGGTGGTGGCAAGTCCACAGGCTTCGCGCTAATCTACGACACACTTGACTTCGCTAAGAAATTCGAGCCTAAACATCGCTTGGCACGCCACGGTCTGTATGAAAAGAAGAGGCCCACACGCAAACAGCGTAAGGAAAGGAAGAACAGAATGAAGAAGGTTAGAGGCACCAAAAAATCTAAAGCAGGTGCAGCGGCCAAGAAGTAATGTGCTAGGATTGTAAGTAAATAAACCACAAAAAATGTAATTGGTTTTTTATTTACATTCTGTAATATTAATTCCTTGTTATGAATTTGATTTCTAAGATATAAAGCTAGGCTATTTGATAAACAAATTTATTTGAAATTGTAGAATCCTCAGATCATTAATTCTTGGAAAAAATTGCATTTGCTACCCTTTTATTATTACTCAATATTACGGTCTCTGTATTCTATGTCTTATTTATTATTTAACTAGCTAACTACTGATATTGATTGTTTGGGCATTTGTATACCAAATGAACCATGTATTCCCAGGGTCCACTACTGCTATGGGAAGATGGATGATTATTTGATCCTAACTAGTATGTACTTAAAAGCTAAAAGTTTGTATTTTTGAACGCACTACTCTTGGATAGGAACCACCAGTCTGATTGAAAAAAATTTTTTTCTTTAAATAGCATACATATGACTATATAATTTCACACTATGACCCAAAGGAGCGGAGCAGTATCCATAAAAGTCGACAGATGAAACAATTTCACAGGCAAAGCAGGGTTGGATCCTAAATCTACTAAAAAGGTGATATAGTATCTACAAGAGAAACATTGGTGTTGTTGATCACATTTTAATTGTATGGATTCTTTTTATATTATATGCAGAACAGAATTATGGTCAACATATGGAGATATGGAGTTAATAAAAAACTCATAGGGGCAGTACAATCATTATAATGATGGCTGTACTGCCGTTGTTAGAGTGGGTTGAGGTGCTAAACAGGGCTGTGTAATGTCACCTTGGCTGTCAGGCATGTATTGTATGTCAGGATTGTAACAAAAGACCTTTGATTGTCTCTGCTCCCTCTTGGGATAAAAAATGTGATGATAGATAGACAGATTGTATGGATTCTTGAGAGCTCAAAGGTTCATCTGTATTATTTTAATATCACTAACATCTTGTGTTGCAGTGTGGCCAGAGACACCAGTAAGGCTCGGCGCAAACGGGCCACTGGTGGCCAGCGACGAGCAGCTCACGCTTATTGTTTCGGTACCTATACACTAGCGCAGTGGGAAAGTCCAGTGGGTGGACGGGTAAGGATCGGCTTTTTCATACATTGTTGTGTGCTGCGAGTCTATACAAAATGTATGAAAAATCATGTGAGCTGCTTGTCACTGGCCACCGGTGGCTGTGGTCGGTGGCCCGTTTGTGCCGAGCCTAACAGTGGCCACTATCTATAGCACTTAATAGTTCTTTAACAAACCTGTTACTTTTTGTTACCTCTTCTAACAAAATTCCACTGTATCTTTCTAACAAATTTAACACTTTTATAAGATGCGTACACCAGCTTAGCAACACGGAACGCGTGCGTTGATCGCCATGACATGACATAAAATCTTCGAGTTAGTTCTATATTAATTTCTAGACTTTCCGCCGTGGATATAGGTATTCGAACAATATAAAATATAGCCTTTGGGAAGCATGTGGCAACACTAAGCGGCTGCAGTCCCCATGCAAGCCTTACAAAGGACTGGGTATTATGCCCGTGAATTTAGAGTTACATAATAGCCTTTTATTCAGATATACATTAAAAAATCACTTAAATCTAAACATTTTTTCACACATCAGTAACTCTGTCTGTTTGCCTAATGGCAAAGGCCTCCTCCATCTTTTTCCATTTCATTCTATCTCCTGCCAGTCTGGTCCAAGTTTTTCCTGCTTTATCTTTTATCTCTATCATCCCATCTCCGAAATTGTCTCCCCCGCTTCCTCTTTCTATTTCTAGAATACCAATATATAATCTTTTTACTCCATTTTTCTTTTCCTCTTATTGTGTGACCTGTCCACCTCCATTTTAAAGTTCGTATTTTTACTGTTACATCTTCTATTTTTGTGGTCTTTCTAAGAGTTTGGTTTTTTATTCTATCTGATATTCTTATGCCGAGCATACTCCTTTCCATGGCACTTTGGCAGACTTCTAGTGTGGGCCTTGGTGAGACTACAACTACTACCTTCCTTGCTCAATGAATCAGCAGGGAAATGCAGCCAGTATTCTTGCCACTATTCCACACGGACCTTAGATTTATTTCAAGGTGTTTTATATAGTTCTGTTATTCAAATATTATCCAATAAAAAGTTACCATCGGCTAAAAGAGGCGGACTTGGTGTTCTGCTGGGTACCCTGGGAATTGTTATAAAACAAGGCAACCCCTGAAAAATGAAATTGAATGATTGAAATTTCTAATTCTGTCAATTGGAATTATGTAGCTTACAACAAAGAAACATATATGGATGGACAAAATAATCAAATGAATCCCCCCAAGGGATTTGAGTGGATGAGGGAAAATAATACAAAATTATTTCAGTATGTAATAGTTATCTTATTTATTTTATTTTATATAAAAAGCTACAGTAATAAGCCTGGTGCAATACATTTAATATTTTGCTATAATATAAAAGGCACCAAGTCAGTCAATCACTTTTGTCTGTAAAATATGTTCTTGTATCTACCAAATCGCACTAAGTCATATCTCTTTTCTAGTTCATTTTATAAGGCTCCTATATCCATAATTTTTCTGGGATAAACTATTCCCAATTTCTCTGCTGTTATTTTTTCAATAAGTTTTATTGAATAGGAAATATGGGTAAAGTAATTAAGTACTTTTGGAATTCAATTTCTGATGTATTTCAATTTAAAAAAGAACTGAGTCGACATACTTTGTTTTGTCTCTTCTGGATGTTGATGGGAAGAAAGGAATCTTTGAAATTTCCATCTGTCTTTATAGGTATTTTACCAGATTTCCTCATCAGTAACAACATTAACATTATTTTCTGATGCTTCTGGTGGTCAGAAGGATGCCATGATGCTGCCAATATGTCGTATAGACCTCAGAAGACAACCCGCATTCAAACTATAAAACAGAGTAAATTGGCAGAAAATATTTTTCTTACAACCGAGAATGCTGTTCATAATTTTTTTTTTTCTAAATCGGCTCAGCGGCGTACCGACAAGCGCTGGACCCCTACTCCCCTACAATAATTTGTAGAGGGGGGCTCAGACTACACGAAAAAGAGGTTTTCTGCCGGCAAGTGCTTACAACCATTTTCTGTCTCCATGTCTCTAACTATTACTGCTTAATGCCTTTTGGAAGTTTAATATGCCTTACTCTGATTTATAACAACTAGTGATGTGCCGGATCGTCAAAAATATATATCCGCGGATACGGATCTGAATACGGATATTTGGTCTCAAGATCCGCGAATACGGATACGGATCTTACTTTCTTAGAGTACGCGGCGGTAAATATTGCACATCGACCTTTGGAAAGAGACAATCTGTTATGGATGGAGTTAACTCTCATAACAGATTGTCTCTTTCCAAAGATCGATGTACAATATTTACCGACGCGTACAGTTCCCGGATTTTAAGTTGACCCAAAATGGCGACAGTCTGCGCAGGTACAGTTGTTCACAGAAGTGTTGAAATGACAAAATGATTTATTGACTATGTATGTAATTTCCGATATTAAATAAAACTATAAGTAGGTACTTATTTAAATTATAAAAAATGAAAATTTTTGCCTTCACAAAATAATAAATCAAACTATTTTCGTTATAACTATCGCTTACACAAATAAGTAAAAATAAAAGTTATAAAATTAAAAAAAACATAATAACAAAATATCTATGTTTAATCACTGTCTTCTACAGTCATGATGCCTTCAATATAACTATTGTTTTGCATGGGACCGGAAGATGGACCGGGAGCTGCAGCTTGATCCTCTATATCAGTTGACGACGCATCAGACGAAATACTGCTGTCGTCGTCCGAATCTCCCAGTCGAATAATAAATTCCTCCGTCATTTCGTCGACGACATGGTCACTTTTACAATAAGCCTCTTCGATTGTTTTCACTTTGTCGACAAGTTTATTCCAATCATTTGAACCTATTGCATTTACTTTTTCCCTCACTAATTCCATGACCAGACCTATATTCCACTTTACATTTTTGCTGCCTACATACCCTTTTATTGCAGCCCATGCCATTTCAATGGGATTCAAATCTGGGTGATAAGGTGGAAGACGAAGTACGTCATGGCCATGTTCAGACAATATTTTGTCGATGCTAAATGTTTTAAAGCGTTCTTTGTTACGTTTAATTAGGTCGTATAACTAAGGTTTAAGCATGTCAGTTGTAAATGTTATTTCTTTGTCTCTTAGCCAGGCCTGCATATCAGATTTCTTTGTGTTCGAATTTGGAGCTAAATCATTTTCCTTGTTGTGGTAAGGCGTTGTCTACTACCAGAACTGATTTTGGGGGAAGGTTTGGTAACAATTGAGTTCGGAGCAACTTGCTATAATTATCGAAGTTCATGTCGTCATGATAGTCGCCTGATTTGGTACCCGACTTGAACATTAACAAGGAGTTAGGTACAAAGCCGGCTTCTGAACCGGCATGAACAATGACGACACGCTGCCCTCTAGATATAGGCTTTTTTAAACCACCGGTGGATCCATCACTCCACCCTTTCGAACATGCGTGGGAGGCATGAACATATGTTTCGTCTGTAAATATTATTGGACGGTTTTGTTGTCGGTATTGTTTTAATTTTTGTAAATAATTTATTCTTAACAATCTAATTGTGGATGATTCTATTAAAATCTTTCTATTGTTTTCGATGGCTTTCCATTTAAATCCCAGTTGTTTAATTATGTTACGGAGACTTTTTTCACAACCTTGGAAATTAATATCCGAACGTAATTTTGCTTGTAGTTTACCAATCGTTGGCAATTCTTTTTCAACAATATGGAAATTATGAATGCATCTTTTAATGACCCCTTTATCGAAGTCGTCAATGCCAGACACTGGTTGTTTTCGCACTCTCTTTTTTCCTGGTGTTCTAAACATTATCAAAAATTCTGATGTCTTGCTTTCTCGTAAAATTCTTTTTACAGTGGACACCGATGTGTTGGTAGCTTCTGCTGTTTTTATTTGAGATTCCGTTATATTACAACTTTTTAAAAAGTAATTATATACATCAAACACCATCCTTCTCGCTTGTCTTCTTAAAGTCGGCTGTCGTCGAGGCATATTTATTTATAACTAACGAAACTTTAACTATGAATTAATAAAAACAAAAAACCATAAAATGAAATAATTTACACTTAAATATCTATTAATATTAAATTAAATTTACACTAAAAAAAATACAACGTGACTGTACGCACAGGGCCGCGGGGAACGTGCGCGGGTTACGCGGGGGGAGAGCGACTGCGCGGGAGATACTGTTCTCGCTCTGTCGCCTCACCTCTTACGTCGCGACTCATACCGCGTTCCCCTGAGACCCGAATTTTGTGCTCTGCGCATAGGTCAACTTATAATCCGGGAACTGTACCTACTGTACTCAATCGTTGTCGGTGCGCGAGACCTTGAAACGATAATCATATATATATAACATTGCATCTATGAATTAAAAATTAATAAGGTAAAAGATCCGCCAAAAACTAACGGATACGGATATCCGGCACATCACTAAACAACCAACAAACTTTTTTTTAATACCTACCAAAATGGGTAAAATAGTTAAAAATAGATGTAACGGATTACCTTAATTATCTATAGAACAAAAATATACAGAGGTTCCAATCCTAACGAAATGTATGTGTTTCTTGCAAATATCTCATATAGGAAATTTAGCTCATCTAATAAGCCCTAACTCCGCCCCAAAAATTTCCCGAGCCGAATCTAAATCAGTTTGCTCTCCTTCTCGCAACATTATATAAGTAGGTATGGTGCCACCGCGACGTTTTGCTGCTTTATGGATTTTCAGCTCATGGTTTCTCAGCAAGCGTCTGAAAAGAACATTGATATTTTTGAGTATTTTCACGAGTGCCTTAAGTAGCCCACGCACTGGTCCGGTATCTCATCGCCGTATGATCGAGATTGAACACAGGCAGCAATAGAAATCATACGATCTAGATCACATGCAATTCACTCACCCACACAGACACACAAGGTTCAATTAAACAAAGGCATGTGGATGTGTGTGTGTGTGTGACAGATCGTTCCGGCCATAGAAATCAACCACAAATACAACGATTTGAAAACGGATGGTGGGCCGCGCGTACATGAACTGGACGAGTCTGTGGTCGACTTCGGTGGACTGTATGGCGGCGCATGTAGTGATACAAAGTAAAGTCCAAAGTAGGAGTCCCCTACCAGACGGACTGAAGTGCTCCATCAATAAATGTTCCTGTGAGGCCGCCAATCAAAGCCGATGGAGAGAAATCGCAAGACCCCGTAATCGAGTACACTCTGAGAAGAAAAATGAGTGGCCAGTTTTATTGAGGTATTTTATGTATTAGCGCGTCTTGAGGGTAAGACCGCCGTGACGGAAAACTGCGCCATGCCCCCTCTCCCCCGCAGCTCCACTACGTTGTGTGTGCGTGGCGCGTATACTATATATTTAGTTGATTTTTCCGTGTGAGTGTGCGTAATGCGTGCTACGTTGTGTGTGCGTGGCGCGTATACTATATATTTAGTTGATTTTTCCCTGTGAGTGTGCGTAATGCGTGTGCCTCTATTCGACTACAGTATACTTGACGCGTCAATTTGTATGTTTCACATCCGCCACTTTTTTAAATTTGGTTAAATTCAATACATACCTAGTAGAAAACGCCATTTCACACGTAGGGCAAGCATGTGGCTTTAGATTTGTATGAATACATATTATGTGCCGCTCAAGAGACTGAAAATGAGAAAAACATTTGACTATTATCTGAATAACAAGAAGTCCTCCTGTCAATCATACAGCCAAATCTGATCAGCCGTGACTAAATCTAATGATGATAAATATAAGTTCTAAGGACCGTGGCTCTCAGTCATCTTGTATCTGTCAAATCTAAGTTAATCCTGGAAACGTGAGTTTATTTATACAACATTTCCTGACCCCAAAAGGATTGTTATTATTTGAAATTGGATTGAGCCATATTTTTATTATTCAGGGTTCTAAAGAGCCATAGTTTTCGATAGATACGCTTTCCTCTTTCTCGTATTGAAAACTATGGCTCTTTGGAAATGTTGTTTAAACAAACTCACGTTTTCAGGATTAACTTAGATTGCCATTTTTGACAGATACAAGATGACCTTGACCACCGCCCCTTAATATAATTAAGTCTTCCTCTTTTAGCCGATGCTATTTGTAAGGCTATTACTATCAAGTGGCCACTTGTGTCGGCAGTCCCCATGACAGCCTATGACTTTTTTCTTCACAGGTTGCTTTGCAGCTCCCGAAACCGTGTTATGGATCCCAGGGTACCCAGCGGAAGATCAAGTCTCCTTTTATGGTATTTGTAAGGGTCTCTCGTTTCAATAACGAGTAGGTTAGGTTCTAATTATCTTGGGGGGCATCCTATAATGGGGGGGGGGGAGGGGTCCAGGAAATCTCACTTAAATTTATAAGTTTAAGTGAGATTTCAAAATATCACGTCAACTTTAAAGGAATAATACATTGCTGTACAGATATAAAAAAAAAAATTCTTCTCTTGAAATATCCCATTTTGCCCGCTCAAACATCTCATGGTTAAAAACATTTATTTTAAGGCGCTTAGTGTTGCCAATAACCTTGACCATACAAACGGTCACCGAGCGCTGTCCCCGAAACACCTTCGAAATTGATATATTTCGATATTATTTAAAGGAAAATATTAATTGATTTAAATATACTTTGTTGTGTTTAAAGCACAACGTGTTATTTATTTTTAGGCATGTAAATATTTCCAAACGTCATAGCCGTTTAAGAGCAGTAGATAATTAAAGCCAAAATACACCATTTTGCTCTTACAAAAATATATTTTTTAGGATAATATGTTGTACGAGAATTGATAATTACTCCATAATATTTTCAAACATTTTAGTCCATCAGTAAACGAGCAGTAGTCTGTCGAAAATGCCCATTCCAGCTGATTTGAGGACACTAATCACCTTAAGAGTAAGAAAAAAGTAAAAAAGAAACAGTTTTTAAAATAAAAAAAATATGTAGCGGAAATCTCACATCAAGATAGTCGAATTATATAAAAACCAACTTACATCTTTATTATTAAACGACTTGCCACAATCGCAGTGGTGTTTCGGCGGCAAGTGCACTCGCCTGTGTCGCACCAGGTTCGACGGCCGCGAAAACTTCATTGGGCAGTGCGGACATTGAACTGGCTTCTCGCCGGTGTGAATACGCATGTGGAACCGTAGAAACGCGGCCCGTCTCGCGCGATACGGACACTCTGGGCATACAAACTTCAGGACTTCTGTGTGGAGTACGCTATTAGGGAAAAGTAAGGTATAATAAATAGCGCCACATCATAACAGATACGTCTATTAAAGAAGTGACACATCTAAGTCCATTAAATGCAGCAACAGGCTTGCCACCTGTTTTGTTTAATATGGACAACTAGCAAAAAGTGGACACTGTTAATTTTGTCTCTGGCCACAAAGCTCACGTTGGGCGCCATTGTCACGCTAAATTTTTTATGGAAACTATGTTCCCTCAAATTAGACGTCCTAGATCGCCTTTCCCATTTAACACATCACAATTAACAATTTTTCTAGAGCTCTTTCTCGCGAAAAAACGATACCAACGAAACCTAATGTAACTTATTACTGCTGAAATGGTCAGTTTTATAGGTTAAAGAGCGGAAAATTTGGCGAAAGGGGGAGCTCGTCTATGGCCCCTCCTTAGGCTTACCTTAGTTTTCACTTTACATACCAAATTTACGGTATATTTTCTTTAGTTTTTACTACAACTGTGTCATCCACCTTATAAAGACAAAATATAACTTACCGATGCCCGTTATAATTGTTTCTGTTTTTAAATTGTTTCCCACAAACTTCACACACAAACTCTTGGTACTTCTCAGAATATTTCATTGGACGGCAGTTATTACTTTCAACATGAGATTTATAGTCATCCTGAAAATATAAACCAACAAATTAGATAGAAGCACAGTGAATAGGTCATTTTATTCTACAATTCTTTCCTATATCATTGTGTTATTCTCCGACGGATTAGACAGCTTATGCCAACTTGATTCATTGTTAATGCTCAGCTCCTAAATGTGATAGGTCCATAGTCTGCACAGACAGACAAACGCCGCTGGGGGCAGTTTTATAATAATTATGTAGTGATGATTATAAAAGATGTCATTAGAGAAGAATGCAGAGTGAAAGATGATGTTGTGACTAAAATGAAGAAAAGTAGTTTATGCTAGTTTGGATACGTTGAAAGAATTAAGGATGAAAGATTGACTAACAATGTTTAGATGGCTGAAGTGAAAGGAAATGCTAACAGAGGACGACCTAGATGTACTTTTATTGAAGATATAAAAAATATTAAAAATTCACACAATCGCTGAGCATGACATGTATGAAAGGTATGATAAATATTTTTATAAAAGAAGTGAAAGAGGTATGTCAGGATCGTATCAAATGGCATTTGATGTCTCTGCCTACCCCTCTTGGGATAAAAGGCGTAATGATAGATAGATGATTAGGTAAGTAAACTGTTTTTGTCACATGATCTATACGATACGATTCAAGCTCCAAAATTCAAAATGAGCAAGCAAAATACAGGTTGTAAATAAATTGTCACACAGAGTAGAAAAAAATTAAGAGATTTACAGACTATGGATTTAGTCGACTAACGATTAACCGTAATATTGTAAACGACTATTTGCCGACAAGTCGCCGATTATAAAAGTGGCCGAATAGGCTTTACCGGTTTTGCCGTCGATCCCTTTAACAACTGAGAATTTGAGATTGTTTACGACTGCTTGATTTGCTACTTTAATAAAAAGTAGAACTTACAGTAAGAATCTATCTATCATCACGCCTTTTATCACAAGAGGGGTAGGCAGAGACAATCGAATGCCATCGGTTACCACATGACATACCTCTTTCGCATCTTTTATATTCATCATACCTTTCCATACATTCTCGGCGATTGTGTGTACTTTTAATATGTACTTACATCGATCAATACATTTTTTTTTATATGTTCCATAAAAGTACACCTAGGTCGTCCTCAGGTAGCATTTCGTTTCATTTCAGCCATATTAACCTTTTTTTTGTCAATACAATATCAAACAATAAAAATAAACAAATACTTTGGCGTTTAGTAGGTACCATTTAATAATACCATCAAAAGTACCGGCACTTTTACAGACTATGAAAGTGGTAGATTCCTAAAAAAACCTAATAAAACAAACATTACCATTTTACTGAATCTCAGACGGCATTTAGAACATTTCCACTCCCTAACTATTCCTTCTTTTGTTGCTTTAAAGTATCCTGTATGGCCTGTACCTTTGGCCACTGGCGCCACCACAGTCTCCTCTACATCTTCATTTAAATCTGCCACTGAAAAATATATAAGACCGTTAAATACACTTATTTTTATTTTTCTACTAGCTTTTCCTTAGAAAACAAAAATATTCAAATAAGCTTAAAATAACACAAAATAAAAATATGGATTCTACTTCATGTCATGGAACAACAATTAATCCCCATATTATTACTGTGACGCTGTGAGGTCTATAAAATATGCATTGGGGGACATCCATTAATTATGTGAGCTCAAAATAGGGGGGGAGGGGGTCCCTATTTATTTTCTTCAAGCATTTATAAGAGTAAGAAAAAAAGTAAAAAAAAGAAACAGAGTTTTTAAAAGAAAAAAAAGGTAGGTAGGTATAGACAATACCGATTTTATAAAAATAAATGTATATTTTGATTCCACGTGACGCCTTTGTGGTATACGCACGCGTCCACCAGGACGTCATGGGGAATCCAGTTTAATCCCGCCCGCGCTGTAATAGTTGTGATTAGTCAGTGATTAATAGGACATATTACGGCCGGCGGGAGCATTCTACCTACCGATCAATCGGCTTATTGTTACTGTGACGTCTATATTACTTGACATTGGCGGAATCATCAAAACCCTGATGGAGCCATTTTGAAAAAAATAGAATAGAATAGAATGTATATTTTTAACAACTGTAGCAGAATGCTCACATATGGGGGAGGGGGGGTCCCACTAAATCTCACTCAATCTCACCAAGGGGGAGGGGGGAGTTTAAATTAGAAGAAAAATAGCTTACGTAATTAATGGATGCCCCCTTGGCTGAATCATCAAAATCATAAAAAAAATAGAATAGAATAGAAATATAAAAACATACCTACCTTAGTTTTCAATTTACACCTATTACAGATTTTGGCCTTTATTCATAAACGTAGCAACGTTTTTGTTAAAATATGTTTTGTCACTCTCTAACAAACCTGTCTTTACTAATAAGAGAAAGAAACAAAACACATTTTAACAAAAACGTTGCTAATAAACGTTTATGAATAAGGCCGTATATCTGTAACTAATTTTATAAATCCCAAAGTATGGCTACTATAAAGAGGGGAACAGGAAGACCCCAGACAACCTGGCTGACGAATGTCCAGAGGGGCATGAAGGAACTGGGTCTGAGGGAGGAGGACGCACAGCGACGAACCACATGGTGTCACATGATTGGGAAAACTGACCCCGTGTAGCGGGAGAAGGCGAGGCCAAAGAAGAAGAAGAAAGTATGTTTTTTGTCCTCCTTTCACCTTAATACAGAGCAACAGATCCTGGTAGTTCTTCAGGACAGATTCTTATGTAACATTTAAAAATATTCCATAGCCGAAGCCGGCGCGAGAAGTTAGTATTGTAATAAAAAGTCTCACCCAATTCCATTTCTTGTTGTAGTCTCCATTGCGTGGTGTCAGCAGTATGTTTCAACTTGGTGGCAGTCTTGAGGTCTTGTAAACATGATGCACATATATGTTTTGGATTATCATCATTTTCTGTAACCTGAACATATAGAGTGATTTAAAGGAGTGACATGTCCAGGTCAGCAACAGGCTTGCTATCTGTTATATTTATTATGGACAACTGACAAAAAGTAGACACTGTTACTGCAGGTGTTTCTGGCTATACCATAAGGTATAAATGCCGTGACTATGTGTGTGTGGGGGTATGTGGACATGTTATTTTATCCCCATCATGTCACGACCAAACGCGTGTGTCGGTCTCCATGACATGACGTAAAATCAAAATACCTATCTGTTTGAAGTAAGTTGTGATTGACAAGAGAATCTATATATCATGGATATTTTCCAAAGGACTTCGGACATGATTCTTCACTATTGCACCATTTCATCTAGCAACTTCTGTCTAGTCCTTACAGTCATATGAATAAAAACTTAGAACTGATTCAATAATTTGGAAAATTTGAACATTTAAAAAGCATAAAATAATTTATATTCATTGGCATGAAAATCAATCATAATAATAATAAAGTGCATATGGGGTTTGATCTCATAAATATTTGAGAAATTTGAGAACAAACTTGAACTTGTTAGCTTTATATGCTCCAAAGAAACCTGAAAATCATGGAAATTGCTTGCCCGATTTTTATCAAACATACCTATCTAAGATCCTGCTCTGAAGTGACATTTGTGTAATGCAAAGAACACACATCAAAATTGGTCCAGCTGTTTTTGAGGAAACAGCAGACACACAAAGACCCAAGTCTTGTTCATTGTGGGTAAAAAATTCAATTAGAAGTTTAATTACCTTTATTCCTAAAACAAATTGTATGTTACTTGCAATATTGAAATCATTTTCTTCAAATATCCAATGGCTACCTGATTGAAAGCAAATGCAACACCTTTTAGTGTTATTTCTATTTTCTAAAACATATTTTAATTTTCTGAAAAAAGTAATTTGTAATTTAGGTAGGTGCTTTTTACACTGTCTCGATCTACTTCAAGATAATCTATACTAATATTATAAAAAGTGTGAATTTGTTTACAAACTCGTTTGAAAAATTATTTGTGAAACTGTTGTGAAGCTAAATTATTACAGACAGACATGAAAATGCCAGGCTATAAAATTTTCTAAATTTTTAGTTATTAATTGTGTTCAAACTCAGAATACAGTGTGACATACTTTGCAGCTTCGTTTCGTCTCACTGTAGCTTTTTTAATATCTCTCCTAACTCGTGTAATGCTTGCTTCATCTAACGAAGTGTTTGCTATCTTCTTTAACAATATATACGAAGTCATTTTAATATGTATTTAATTAAATTAGATTTTAATTTAGAAATTTTCTGTGAAAAACGAAAATAAATAAACACTAACACAACACAAGAACAATTGACATTTGTATTTTAAAAAACTCTTAAGTTGCTGAGGCAGAGAAGTTAGATTTGATACAGCCAAAAATTTTTTTTTATTCTTCACGGGTTGCCTTACAGCTCCCGAAACCGTTGCCGACCCCAGGGTACCCAGTGGAAGACAAAGCCAAATTATATTTAGGAAATTAATAATTTTATTGAGATTATGAGGCAAAATTAGATTTTTTTATATTTTTGTTTGTAATGAATAAACTCAAAAACTACTGAACCGATTCTTTCTAAACATAATTTCACTAATAGAAAGTTACGATATTCCTGAGTGACCTATTAATATGAAATCACTATTCGATTGAAATATCCAGTTCACGTAATTTGTTATATTGAGAAGTCTAAGAAAAGTAAGCGAAAACTTCTTGGTTTACCTCTTTCCCATCGTATAAAAACCGGTAAGTATTGCAACGACGAACAAAGAGGAAAACAAAGGAAACCATCTTCTTCTTCTTTTTTTATTATGCCTCCACCAATGTTTATAGATGATTTGCCAATGTCAAGTATTTATAGCCTTTATAGCCGATAAATCGGTATTTAGGATAATCGCGCCGACCGTGATATGTCTTATTAATCACAACCATCACAGCACGAACAGGATTCCACATCACGCCACGACGAAAACGCGTTCGTTCGTCGCTATGACCAGATGTGGAATCTCAAAAGAAATTATGGGAATCTTAGCGCCGTTTCCCCGCCAAGTGACATTTATTGTGTCTTGGATTTTTTCTTGCACGGGCTGCATTACTGCTTCCGAAACTGTGATATCCGATCCCAAGACACTCAGCGGAACACATCGCTCTTTTAGCCGATGGTATTTGTGAGGCTAACGTAATACCTAAGCGTCGCATTATTTTAAATTAATCTAATATGGACAGGACACATAGATGTAGCACTATGAGACCGGTAATACAGAAATGATCGAAAGTATGCAAATGTTTTAAGCCGTCATCGGCGATGGGTAAGAGCTTGGAATAAAGCGCGGTGTCTTTGGCCTCTTTGGTCTTTCGTCAGTACATTTTGTGACAAACCTCTACTCTAGAGCCTGGTAACTAGAGGAAGCAAAGTGACGAGAAACCACCGACGTCATTGATGGCGGATAACAATGTAACTAGTGTGATAAAGAAAACAAAATTTAACATTCGTTATAGTTTTATTTCATATTCATTCAATAACTTAGGTCAATTTTAAAATTATTAATCCTACAACTAAGTCAAGTGCACTTCCATTAAAATAAAATACTGCTCTATAATGTAATATTCAAATATGGTAAATGTACCTACCTATATAAATAAAAAAATAAACATTATTTTTTCGATGACTGAAATAGGTATAATAAATCAGTGAAATAGGTACATTTTGATTTGTAGGCACAAAATAATATAAATTAAACATTGGTAGGTACATAATAGTTCTCTCCTGTCTTTTTTGTAATAAATAATCTCAGTTGCCTCAAATTGAAATGAATCACATAAATAAAATAAATGCTTGGATATTCAATAATCATTTACAGAACTTCTTTTAATATAATTCGAATTTTCATATTATTTCAAAGTTTAATTACGTATTTGGCTGAATGCTATGCAGAGTCCGATTCTTAAGGGACTAAAAAAATTGCGTGCTTAGCATTATTTAAACTTGTATGAATTTCCGAGCATTGTTTGCGAAAAATACTAACAAGCCTTGGCGGCAATTGGGTATTGTTTGCCGGCCGCTACAGTAATAATGTACTATTGTACAAGCAGGTATCTTAGTCTATTGAAATATAATTCATAATGGTTATTATTCACATAACATAAATATTGAAGGAAATGTCTAGAAGTGACTTAAATAAATATGTTGGTATTTTTATGTATACTGGTAAAATGAATAAGTATTATACCTACTATTTTTTTCTAAATGCGGAAAATCACACAAAATGGCACATGTAAATATTAATAATTTAACAAATCTAATATTTTAAAGAATGGTACTATTTTGATGTGCAATAGTATGCATGTGATGTGAAGTTAAAAAGTAAGGAAGTTAAGGTTATCTTCATAGAATAGTGGGTAAAATAATAAGTTAAATAAAATTAACACTAAATATTATACACATTTTGCTAATTAAGTATACACATAAATTTGGTAACAATTTTATAAAAAACAACACAGTACATTTATAATAAATTGAAACCTCTTCGTCTCTTTATTACAACCGCCTAAGGATGTCGACAATTTGGCAGCACAATTGCTAATTTCACATTATACCTACATAAAAAGTAGTTTTATTCTTTACAGGAAAATATCTAAAGACAGCTGTATAACTCGCGTCAAATAAGTTGAGACCAAAAGTATCACGTATTTAGAGCGCGCTTTAAGCAGCTCTACTTATATGGCGCGGATTATACCATCGCCTGGTATTGAGCAAATATGGCAAGTCCATGAATGAAGGCGAACCTACGCTGTCATTTCATTTTCACATTCAAAATTATGGTTTCTAACAAATATGTCTGTCCCTTTATTTTGTTTAACTACTTAACTTTACTATAAAGGTCCTTAGAAATAAAAATAATAGAGAACATACATTAAGGATAATACTTTTCTTCACAAGTAGAACAATCCGCTATACATTTGTACCAAAAATATAAATATATAAATATTAAGATCGAAATAATATATCTATATTCTATATATTATTAACCTATAACAATATAATTGGCCAAACATCTTACTTCATACTTATTTTTTGGTAATGTAAGAAATTATTTTATTTATTAGCTAAATATATATGTAATATAGTATATAAATAATTAAACTATTCGTAAAATCAATAACATTTTCCAAATTGTGACAAAATATTTCAAAGGATATGCTACCATTCCCCAAAAAGCAAGGAGCACAAAAAAGCAGTTTTCGTTGTTAGGAACAAAAAGGTTATTGCTGTTTTACTTCACATACAAGTAATTATAGCTTTGTATAGGAAAATATTAGTAATACGTTTAAACAAGGAAGCAATTTGTTTGCTTTATAAGACGCCAAATTAAAAACAAGTCATTGCTATATTATATCAAAAAAGGCGATTACTGACGGTTCAATTATCATAGTCGGGTTATACTTTATCATGGTGATATCTATTACGATAGTTCAGAATGAGTTCCCTTTTATGGTAGCACTGAAATTAGTGAAAATTTTATGGATAAAATTCAATTGACCGTAAACAAACAATTTTTATATGTAACTTTTCGGAAACGAAATATTGGTGTTCCGGGGAATGCGCAGTGTGTAAATGTACTGTTTAACTCTTTATTGCTAAATGTTTTTTTTTCGTGAAACGCATTATATTTATTGCATAATATACTTCAGCAATATTAATTAAACTACCTAAATATGCATACCTCAGACTAAATTATAATAATTAACAATCTCATTTTAAGGGACATTGACGTGTAGCGTACAAACTGCAATTTTTACCAAAAAAG
The DNA here is from genome assembly GCA_963924495.1 of Nemapogon koenigi. Classification (NCBI taxonomy): domain Eukaryota; kingdom Metazoa; phylum Arthropoda; class Insecta; order Lepidoptera; family Tineidae; genus Nemapogon; species Nemapogon koenigi. The sequence goes on from OZ004643.1 coordinate 1,722,073, forward strand.
TTTTTATATTGGTGATTTGCAACAGCAACGACACAAGGAAGTTTTTAGGCTGGCTGTCCACTAAAAAAAGTCTCTAGATACTTCATTTGTGAGGATTAAAAAAGTAATGGTAATGGCTCAGCTGCCTACATGTTAGTACATGTCAAGATTTGTCTAGTCTATAATAGACAAAAGCGTAGAGAATTTTCTCTAGCCCGTCATGGTAGCCATGCCGGTGGGCAGCCAGCCTTAAAACAAAATAAAACGCATTGTCCAAGAGTCTATAGAAATTATTTTCCACTCTAGTGTTAAGTTAACTAAAGTTTTATACCACCAATGCCATAGTTCTGTAACATCTCGTCCTATATTGAATATTTCGATGCGTTCACGAAATCAATAGTACTCATGGTAAACTGGTAAAATGGCTTAATTAAAATAATGCTTATGAATCGTTCGACTTTAGAGAAAAAAAAAATTAATGATAATGTGTTAAGTACACTGACGACGAACAAGGAACGTAAAAAATAGTCATTTATGCAACTGTTACATAATGTGAAGGCATTATAATTATCACTATAGGTATTATAGGATCATATAGATATTCTATGTCACGAAGTCTGTTTGGCTATGAATGCGTGCAACCTAATGCGTGTATAAATGTTCACAAAAACTGGTGGCCTATTTCGGCCACACGGTGCGAACAGTTTTTGGGTTTGAGGTCTACGTACGCTTTCCCTTCTCATCTGAATCGTTTTCTATATGAATTTCTGTTATACATGCCCAAATATATAAATAATCCACAAGGACGGCTACTTAGGGACATACTGCATTTTAAATAGCACAAAACACAAAGGTGAATCAATAAACAAATAAAACATTAGGCTGTATGGAAGACGCGAATTATTATTATGTGTTACTGAGGCGGCCTCGCGGGAGAGTGCGCCCGCGCTGGCTCTGTGTCTTCCTCTTTCTTTAGAACACTTCTGAAATTAAAAAAAAACATTATTTTACCGCGGTCTTTTTTGGAAATCATTTTATTTACACTATTTTTTCCTACCTGATTATGTAAATGCATACGCCATGAAAACGTGAAGGCGCTATATTTTCCCCCCGACTTGATTCACTAACATTGCTCGTATACCTAACTAGCTGTCCGCCCCCGGCTTCGCCCGTGGATATTTTCGAACAAAATAAAATATACCCTACAGCACTCATAGATAATGGCTTGCCTGCACTACACCTACCCCTGCCCTGTTTCCCACGACTTCGTACGTGCCTATTTCAGAATGTTGGCAAACATACACTTCATACATAGCTTTTGTCATGTTCACCTCTGCCCACCCCGTTCCCGTCGTCATGCCGTGATGGTATATAGCCTATGTTACTCAGGGATAATGTAGCATTCTAATGGTGAAAGAATGATCAAAATCCGTCCAGTAGTTTTTCAGTTTATTCGTAACAAACATACAAAAATACAAATCTTTCCTCTTTATAATATTAGTATAGATTAATATTCGTAAACCTTTTCCCTAGTTTAGGAGATTAGGCACAGAAAGACGCTACTTATCTTCCCAGCCTCGGTTTCCGCTGTACCTGCCACAGTCGCTCTCGTCCCTTCAGTGTTACTTCTGCATTATATAATCTGTGACTGTACCTGTACATATCGTCAGTAGGCTGCAGCGTCCCGTTGTGCAGGTGCAGTCTCCGTCCGGGAGGCGCGGGGGGCGGGGGCGCCCACCACTCCACCACCCTCCCCACGACGGGCACCCGTCTCAATAACCCCTCTTGCCACAGTCTCTCGGCGTTTTCTCGCTCAAGGTCCGCGGTCGCCTCTTCTATGCCTGAAAGTAGTAAGAAATATTTTGGCATAAAACCGGGCCGCCATTTTTCTTTAAATCGCGTCCTAAAATAGTGCGTATGTGGCCGAGTGGTTAAGACGTCTGGTATTAACTAGGCAGACCCCGGGTTCGATCCCGGATCCCGGCCATGTACCAATGGATTATTAATTAAAAACTTATGTACATAATCCGACAAACCACAATTAAGAGGCTTTTCCATCTAAATATGTCTCAACAGAACTAGCCACTCGTTAGGTATAGCCTCGCAAATACCATCGGCTAAACGAGGGAGACTTGGTCTTCCGCTGGGTACCCTGGAACCGTAACACGGTTTCGGGAGCTGTAAAGGCATAATTAAATATTAAATATGAAGTAATAGTTCACCTTTCTTGAGAACTTCCGACATAGTTGTGAGCACTCTAGAACTCTCTTCTACTTCCTTCCCGGCCGACGTAACTAAATCTAATAGTTCTTCTACGTCCGTGTCTTCCGTGACCATGCCGAATCTGAAATAGTAAACTTTAAAAGTAAATAACGTCACATCATCACGTTTTCCTCTACGATCAGAATGCCATATGAGTTTGGTGAATTGAGACAAGGTAGTGTTTAGAATAGCTCGAGCATTGTTTCTCAATATTTTAAGTAGCCAAAAAATATTGAAAATACCTTGAACCTTGTAATAATTTTAATAGTTATCAAAGCATCATATTACTTTTTTTGGACAGATTGCGACGAAACGATGGACTTGGATAGTGGAAGCTTGGTTGGTACTAAACTGTCAAATAAATGGTGAATTTGACTTTTGTCTCGTGCTATTCGGGCTGGTCCTCCATTGTCATTAAACGCCTAAATCAGACCCCAAGGAGTAACATCCCCTCCTCACACCGGAAATCTCTAAATCCTTTGTTCCAAATATAAATCAACCAATATCATACACATCCAAACTATTTATCGGGTAGATTATAAATATTTTAATACCATACTAACCTAACGCAAGCCAGTCCCTCTTCGTTCTCGCCACAAGAGAAAGCGCAATCTGTCGCCCGGAGTGTGTCAACTAATTGTCTATTTAGGGAGTTTAGTTGTTCCTCCGAGGCGCCTTCCCAACCAGGCGGAACGTATCTCACACCGCCCAGACCTTAAAATTAAATGACTTCTTTAGCTACTTCCTATGCGTTGTATTAGAAATACAATAAGGTAGGTAGTATACGTGATGTTAAAATAGCCTATAAACTTCCTCAAGAATTGGGCTATCAAATGCAACAAAATCTTTTAAATCGGTCCAGTAGTTTTTGAGTCTAACAAATATTAATTTTTATATATTAGAGATAGGTACAGATAATAAGTGAAAGTCGCATTCAAATTTGTTTATGCCCACACCAATTCTACACATTTTTTAGGGTTCCGTACCCAAAGGGGAAAAACGGAAACCCTTATACTAAGTCTCCGCTGTCCGTCCGTCCGTCTGTCTGTCTGTCCGTCTGTCACCAGGCTGTATCTCATTAACCGTGATAGTAATTTTCACAGATGATGTATTTCTGTTGCCGCGATAACAACAAATACTAAAAAAACAGAATTAAATAAATATTTAAAGGGGCACTCATACAACAAGCCGTTTTTATAGATAATGGTACGGAACCCTTCGTGCGCAATTCCGACTCGCACTTGGCCGGTTTTCTTTTTATATTTCAGACGTTTTTTACTGTAATAATACAAAAAACCTCACCAGCCCACCCAGGCACATGAATAAGTTTTAGAGACTGGTGCTCATTGACTTTGTTTTGGAACGGTTCCCTCAGCGCCACCGTCGCGTGTAAAACTTGCAACTGTGAATCCAAGATGGCGGCGAACTCTTGAATGCGATTCTCGTTTAATATGGCGCCCTCTAGCGGGCAGTAGCGCAAAACCACGCCGTGGGCTTCAGTTTCGCATACTTCGATGTTGATCTGAAAATATGTAATCATTAATTTAAATATAATTCACTAGCGACCCGTCCCCGGCTTCGCACGTGTACATTACAACAATTTGAATTCTGGTCTACACAATACGTAATTTATATTATAAATAAGCTTATTACCCCGTTTCTTCCGTAGTCACATTGGTTGTTATCTCTGACAGATTAGACAGCATACCCAATGAAAGAGTGCTGGCGCTAACTTTACTCCGGCTTGATTCACTAATACTGTTATTGTTCAGCTCCTAAACATGATAGGTCCATGTTTACTACTAGTAAAGCTTCCTTGTGAATCAATCTATCTATTTTTTTTTACAAAAGTTAAAACCACAACAAAATCAGAGAGACAGACGCGGCGCCATAATATGTAGTGATAGTTTAATAAGTAAGTACTTGATAAGCGTATTTACAGATTTTAATATTAAATTCAAATTATTGTAAACCGATAATACAGCTAACTAATAGTTCCTGGTATTTTTATTTAGTTTTAACCGAATAACTAAGGTTTCGTATTACTTTAAAAAAAAACGAGCGAGCCTTACACTGTTGGCTGACAGTACCAACCTCTCGGAAAATGGCAACCCATTTTTTATCTGACGGCCAACTTCACCGCGCGCGCTTATTGGTCAAATCGAAAAGCGCGCGATTCCCCGACTTCCTGTTACACACTTCCGTCCCTTTTCACGAAATCACTCCCACAGATTGCATGAAAGCTAGAGGAATAAAAAAAATCTAACATACCATGTCAGCTTCCCTTTGCAGTACTTGACCAAGCCAGGAGTTTAGTTTGTCATAGTACGGAGGTGGCCGCTCGAACTCTTCTGGGGCGTAATGCCATGCCACACAACACGACGCGTTGCTCATTGCTACCTGTTAAATAAAATGGCTGTTACGTAATTTAATTAATGGGATTCTATTGCATCTCACTCATATCTATCATCATCATCATCAACCTTTTAAGTTTTTGTCATGGTCTCCCTCTAGTGCACCATTTTAAGTGGTGCTCATTGAGAGGAATTGCCATAGTCACCACGCTTGGCAGGCGGGTTGGTGACCGGACGGCTTTACGTGCCCTCCGGAGCACGAGGAGTCGATTTAAGCACATATTATTAAAGAAAATTGGTGCTTAGCATTTTGGCAGGGGGTAGGATTCGAACCCGGGACCCGGGGTTTTAAGTCCACCGTCCTACCAATTAGGCCAGTGTTTTTCAACCTTTTTGAATACGCGACTCCTTTGTAAGTTGAAAATTTCTGACGACCCCCTAAGGCCCTAGGCTAAAACTACGACCTATGTCAGTGATTTTAAAGACGTATCATAGTCCTACAATACTAAATCCATTCTTGGATATGTCTGTAGGTACAATTGGCTGATCTAACCACGAGCATGAAACAAAAGATTTAGCAGCTGACGGCATGCTTAAAATGAAATTTCACTAGCAAGAAAAAACAAGAATATTCAGACCTGGCAATTATTTGTGCCAATTGCCACTTCCTACCTATGCGATCTAACGTTCTTTTCATTGGTGGACATAAAAACTAAAAAGAGAAATAGGCTCCAAATAGAAAATGATTTGATTATTTGCCTCTCATAAATAGAACCATGTTTCGAAAAATTATTAAAAACAGATTTTTTTTTATTATAATAAACAGTCACAGCTTTCTAGGACCAACAAACAATTGTCTTTTTAGTTTACCCGCGACCCCCCGAGAAAGGCTTTGCGACCCCCCTGGGGGTCGCGACCCACAGGTTGAAAAACACTGAATTAGGCTATCGACTACCTTCTACTATACTATATACTTCTACTCATATCTATACTAATAATAAACCTGCGGGGTGAGCACAAATTTTGACAGCGATACTTTCGTTTTCGGTCGAACGAAAGTGGTAAAAAATGGTAAAACGAAAGGAAACAAAAAATTGTCTATGAATTTGATGTCACATAAAAAAATCTTCGTTATTTTGACTTCCATTTTATTAATTTAATTTTTATTGATTTATGAATTAATTAATTAAAATAGAAGTCAAAATAAACAAAATGTTACATTAAATTTAAAAATTAATTTGCAATGAAACTAAAGAGTTGGATACAAGGTCTACCATTAATATAATATTTGCATTTGACGGTGCCATCGATGGTACCATGATATCATCAATTTGTCCCCAACGAAACATTTATATCCATACAATGACCGGGCAGAGAAAGCCCGGGCCGAGAGGTCGAGCCCAACAATGTGCAGGAAAATTCTGTGTACTTGTCTTTGTCCGGCCAAGCAAATTGCTCGGCATTCTTGTGCAGGACATGCCCGGTCCGAGAATGTCCGGCCCAACAATGTGCGGGCAAATTATGTGTACTTGTCTTTGCCCGGCCTAGCAAATTTGCACGCACATTGTTGGGCCGGGCTTTCTCTAGCCGATCCTTGTTGGACATAAACGTTTTGGCCTTTTCAAGGCCATTCGGCCGAAACGAAAGAAGTCACGTCAAAAATATGCTATCCTCTCAGTTTTTGATAGCCAAGACATGACGTCGTGACATGATGGGGAATTTTGATCCCCCCCGAGCTGTGATAGTTGTGATTAATAGAACATATCACAGTATCAATAATCGGCACATTGATACTATAACGTCTATAATACTTGACATTGGCAAATCATCCATTAACATTGGTGGAGCCATCATAAAATAGGTGATTTATTGCATGAATACTATTATTTTGTGTTGTACCTTAATAGTCGGCTTTTTTGACAAACTTATAGATACTCGGCAAAAATTGAAACTAAATTGGTGTGCCGTATTAACTTAAATATATTGTCACTCTCTAACAAATCTGTGAATAACAATGGTAGAGGGAGATAATGATAATGTCTATGAAAAGCATCTCTACAGAACCGAACAAATTAAATGATAGATTGTTCATATAGGTATTTACGTAGAATGTGTGATATAAAGCGTATTGACCGCATCCGGAACGATGTCGTTAGAGAAGAATGCGGTGTGAAAGATGATGTTGTGACTAAAATGAAGAAAAGTAGTTTACGCTGGTTTGGACACGTTGGAAGAATGAAGGATGAAAGATTGACTAAAAAGGTTTATATGGCTGAAGTGATAGGAAATGCTGGCAGAGGACGACCTAGATGTACTTTTATTGAACATATAAAAAATATGTTGATTGATGAAAATATTAAAAGTACACACAATCGCCGAGCATGTATGAAAGGTATGATGAATATAAAAGAAGCAAAAGAGATATGTCAGGATCGTAACAAATGGCATTCGATAGTCTCTGCCTACCCCTCTTGGGATGAAAGGCGTGATAATAGATAGATTCATATAGGTAGATAGATGGAGCCACTGTTGAAAAACTGAAACCTGTATCGCGCTATTGAAAATATTTAATATATTGGCATATAAACAACTTTCCAGCGACATTGCCATCTCTACAGTGTGTTTCGGTTAGCAAAGTTAGTTGAAAATAAACTTACAAGTAAATCTACAGTCGGTGGTTCATCACCTCCCGGTCGACGACTCTGAAATAAAACATTAGTACAAATTAAACAATAGAGAGAGGCTAATTAGTATATTGCATATAGCATGTGAGTCGCAGAACCGATGGCAGATAGAGCCGAAAGATTGTGGACTGAAGACCGAGACAGAGCTGAAAGTACGTAGGATATTAAGGATCAGTAGGATTAAAGGGAAGGAGAAAAGAATCTTGTGGTTTTAGAATGTCGGTCGGCGACCGCTGGTCAGTCGAAATTTACTGTATTTATTGGTAGCTCCTATAGTATTTAACAAACTAGCTTTTTATTTCATAAGGTTTAATACTAAAAAGGCATTCGTAAGTAAAAACGAAAAAATAATAGCTTAATTACCTTCAACTTAATACCCTCAGTGGTACTCAATAGCCTATAGACCGCCCTAGCCGACGTGAAGGCAGCCACTAGTCTGGCAACCAGGTTCTTACTGCCGGCCGCCTGGATTGCGCACCACAGCGGTAACGCTGGGACCCGGGCACCGCCGCCTGACAAACCGGCCAGCGCTGCCAGTGTGCCCTCTCGACTGCTGGCCTGGAAAAATATGTCCGTCCTTATTCCACATGTAACTCGAATCGGTTCTGATAATAATTCACAGATAGATGTAGTCAATTTATTTGAGAAGTTTTGAAAACGACCGAATTAAAATAATTCTGAAAATAGTATCTTTTTATCGAAATTTCATATTAAATAAATTAAATGAATTTAAGTAAATAGGATATGATAGATTACACAAGTAAATTAAACAGAGTATTACACAAATTTACTTACATTAGTGTTGACTGATTTAGAATTTTCGTTCACCGTGATTGCTTCAGGAATTCTGTATAATGTCTGTTTTTTGCAAATTAAGGATTATATTTTGAACAGCTAAAAAATGTTAATATTATATTTTTGTGTTATTGGCATATTATTTAAACATTTCCAAAGAGAAAAAAGGTCCTGATACAAAAAGTGTTAAGAGCCGATTAGTTGTCAGCAAACGCGCGCAAACGAGTTTAATCTTAGTTGTTAAAGACATAAAGGTAATGTTAAATAGTGAGCGGATTATTTTAAAATCGTAAAAAGTAGGTCCTATATTTATTTTATTAAAAATCCAAATTATATCTACCCTTACGGTTTATTTGAAATAAATTTTAGAGGCAACTTTAAATTTTTGTTTTTACTATCGAAAAACATTTAAAGGAATCGCATCCGTATGATGCTTAATATATATATATCCTCTATTTTATTGTGTATTAAGTACAAAAAGAATTGTAAAGTATTGTAGATACACCAAACGTTTATGCGAAACAATGTGAGGTAGAATTTACCATTAATATGTTAAAAAGGATACAACATTAGGCAGACCTGCTGCACCAAACCACTGTCCAGGCGTTATTGTAAACGAATTTGCTACTGTGAAAGGCTGAAACATTGTTATATTAGTGGATATATTTGAACAATATAAAGAGACAAACAAAAATACAACTAATCAAATTTTACCTCTTTGTAATATTAGTATAGACATAGATTGGTTAACAGGACAGGATTGCCACTTTTATAGAAATAAATATACATAACTACTACAAGACGACATGTAACCTTGGTCCTTGCCACTGCCTGATCTTAAGAAAAGGTGGTTGCTCCATAAAGTCCACTATGTTATGCCAGGCCCATAGAGATATATGTTCACGCTTTGCTTGAAGGACCCCAGATTGTATGAATCCAATATTCCGTACCAGACGTCTTAACCACTCGGCCATCGTCGCACTGGTTCAATCCAGGTACCCGACCATATACCAATGGGGGTTTTAATTAAAAACTTATGTACATTATCCGACAAACCACACTTAAGAGGCTTTTCCATATATAAATGTATCTAAACAGAACTGACTACTCGTTAGGTATAGCCTTACAAATACCATCGGTTAAACAAGGGAGACTTTTGACTTCCGCTGGGCATGGGAGCTGTAAGGCGCCTCGTGCAGAAAAAAAATGTATCAGAGCTGGCCACAGGTAGCCTCAAAAACATCTTCAGCTAAACAAGGAAGACTTATCTTCAGCTGGGTATAGTGTGCACGAAAGAAGTTGAGGCAGATTGAGGTGGAGAGGACGTTCATACAAAATCAAAGTATTTGGCGAGGGTATGACCCTGGTTACAAACAATAAACAAAAAATCCACATACCGTCGTACTTTTCGGAAGCACTGCCGGCAATGCTAAAACATGCCCTCTAAGATGCATGTGTATTTTCCTATGGGCGCACACTTGGGAGAGCGCGCTTAAAGACTCTCCAGCCCCAGTGGGTGGGGCTCCAGCCTCGACTAACAGCAACAACGGAGGCCTACCGGACTCCAAGTCTTCTTCGCACATCCTATCTAGGGCTTCCCAGTCGATTATTTTACCTTAAAATAAAAAAGGAAAATCTTATAACGGATGGCATCTTTTTTGGCCCATGAACCTCAACTTACAAGTTATAATGGAATGGAAAATTTATATGCAATGTCATTTCCATACTTATTCGTGGCGTACACAAACCTCCAAGCATATTATTATAATAGGCAGAGTACTGTAATTATAACATCATGTTTTATCTTCCTCTGTCATATTGTACAACTAAACAGTTGTTCAACTACCTTTATTAGTAAACTGAATAAAATAGAGCCAATATTATTGAATGGTGGAAGAAAAATAAACTGTGTGAGTGAGTAATGCGACACTTGCGCCGCTATATATTTACAAAAACACAAAAAATGCGGTGTGGCCAGAGCTACCAGGTAAGGGTGTCCACTTTTCGCATATTGTCCATATTAAGCAGGACAGCAGCCTAATTGCGTAACTTGAAAGCGATCCAATCACTGTGCACAGTACGGCACAAACGCAGCTCAATGCAGCACAATTAACGAAAATACACATTTAGAAAAGTAACTTCGACCTTTATCTGTAAAAAAATGATAGTGATTGGATCTTTCAAGTTACGCAATTAGGCTGCAGGTGTCAATCTTGTTGCTGCACCTACCGTGCGAGCATGACGCGTGTAGAAAGACAAAATCTCAGTAAAAAATAAGTTATATAATATACTTTTTTTAAGTAGCGCCGCGGAACACGCTCCGATTTGCTTTGGCTTAAGTATCTATATGGGACATTCTATTTTTCTCTTTCTAACTGAGATTTTGTCTACGGCTAATGGACATAGACGTAACACTTCACTCCGGCTTTGGCTTTCGAAGCACGAAAAATCGATTAAAGCACATATTCTTAAAGAAAGTTGGTGCTTAGTCCCATCGGTTTTAAGTCCAATTACACCATCTCCTTTTGTCATCTATAACAAGTGCCATAAATTGATCACATCCAAGCTTCCTTACCTGTAGAATGAACCGACACAGGCCGAACACAGGCGAGTGGCAGGCCGAGTTGACGACACAAATGTTGAACTACACCCAGCGGACTGGCCATAGAGCTGTAGATACACGGCAGGCGGTTACTGAAGGCCAGTGCTGGAACAAACATTGAATTTAATAAATAAAAGTTAATGCTGTGCTAAAAGCAACCATCTACTATGGGAGGACGAATCCCACACTGAACTTAAGGCAGGGATCAAACTCGATAAAAAATAGGTACTATTGGCACTCTGGTGGGCGGATGCTTATGTAGGACGATATAAGGTTGAATATTGCTTGGCATATTTTACGTGGTCATGCAGCTAAAATCACTTATTTTGTAGCTTTCTCTTAAAATTTGTTAAAGAAAAACAATTAAACAGTGAAAGTAATTGGTTAAAGTTTCAATAGATTATTCAAGATATTTGATTCTTAAAAAAGTATATAGTTGTCGCGCAAAATATTGTGAATTTACGCACAAAAGTTTTTTTATAGAGGTATTTTGCATATTTTTTTTTCAATAGACCAAAACACTTGTGAAAAATCTATGTGGTTAAAGTTTTATGTAGTAATATTTGCTATCACTATATTTTTTTGAGATTGAGATTGTTTTCTGACACTTCAAAATTTGAAGTTCAAAGTAAGCGTTCAAAAATGCCACTTTTAGTAGATATCGTGTTTGCACCCTGCCTTAAGAGACATTTAGTCAAACATATAATAATAAAATTTAATATTAGTATTTTCATTTAAAATTTTCAGATTCCCACGGAAACGTTCTGGGCAGATGATGACGTCACATTTTGCAAACCAACAAAATGATGGCCACAGGGTCCCTAGTAAAACTATAAGATAAACCCATCAAACATAAAGAAATTTTTTAGATGCAAAAAAAACCCATATATTTCAATTTTTTTTATAATAACATATCTCATCTAGTCATCGAACCTAATACCAGTAAAAATAAATTGTAATAATTTAGAATAATATATTACAGGAAAAAAATGTTCCATTGAATAAACACTATTGATAACATGAGTTAACAAGTGTTTTCTACCCAGTCTTGATAACTGCTAATCTGCAGTGATAAAAATGGTTTTAATTAAATTACTATATGTGTGGCATACTAGTGTATACACACATATCTGTCTGGTAGGAGCTGGCAGACTACATTCGGTCCTATATTCAGGATTCCACGTCATGTCATGGGGACCGACGCACGCATACCGCCTTGATACGATAGGGAATCTGGTTTAATTCCTAAGTCCTTTACTCAAATACCATTGACCCACACCCTGTAAATTAAATCACAGTAATCTATACTAATATTATAAAGAGGAAAGATTTGTATTTTTGTGTGTATGTTTGTAATGAATAAAATCAAAAACTACTGTGCCAATTTCAAAAATTCTTTCACCAATGGAAAGCTACATTCACCCTGAGTGACATAGGCTATATTCAATTTTCAAAAAAATTAGGGATCCTTACTAAAACTCCAATAATGTAACCCAAGGTGTAAAAAAATTACCTAAGCAATTCCTTACATCGTGTGCGCTGCGAAAACTATTGATGATATAGAGGTAGTGGTGGTAGTGGGTAGGAGTAGAAGTAGGGGTAGGGGTGGGGGGTAGGTATAGGGGGGGGGATGCTAGTTTAAATTATAATTAAAGATTGGTGTATTTTAAGTTGGTAATTTTTGCCCCATTTCTCAACCTATTTGTTCTACAAGTGGTAACACAGGGCACATTATGGCCCCACACAGGAAAGAAACTACTTGACTTAAATGATGACATGCACTAAATAATAAGTCCTGTTTAATAGTTTATAGTACTAAATCATCTATCTCTATCTATCATCATGCCTTTCATCCCAAGAGGGGTAGGCAAAGACAATCAAATGCCATTTGTTACGATCCTAACATACCTCTTTCGCATCTTTTATATTCATCACACCTTTCATACATGCTTGGCAATTGTGTGTACTGTTAATATTACCATTGATCAATACATGTTTAATAAAAGTACACCTAGGTTGTTCTCTGCCATCACTTCAGTGTAGTATACCATCCTTAATCCCTAATAGTGAAAAACGCAACAACATTTGTTCAGTAGCTTAGGTGGGACTGAAGTGACTTTTGTCCTATATTAAAATATTGGTACATTTCATACAGTTTTCATTATTTTTTTTTAATTATTTATTTATTATCTTGCAATCAGTCAAGTGGACTATAAGCAGATGAGATGCAGTCAGAGTGGTTTGTAGGGAGCCACTCCCAACAGAGTCCGCCCTTTCTTTTGTGTTGTCAGCCTTTATGTCAAAGATGTCTCACCTCTTCCTTAGTCGACGAGTGCTTTCAGGAATGGTAAGCTGTTCACACACTTTTCAATAATTTTTTTATCTTTCCTTAAGTAGATTAAAGCAGGAGTGGTACTGGACCAGCCTGGCTTCAGCATATGGGTGGTATACAACAATTTGAATACCTACATTAATATGCTTATAACTACTTACCTATTAGAGATAGATATATGCCCACGGACTATTTTGAAGATCATTTTATTCTACACAATTGTTTCCTATATCATTTTGTTATATCTTTGAGGGATTAGACAGCATACGGCATGAAAACTCGCTGGGCTAAATTTTTCCCAACTTGATTCACTTATACTAGTAATGCTTAGAACCTAAACATATATAGGTCCATGAATAATACACGTAATAAATGAGGAAGACTTTGTCTTCCACTGGGTACTGGGTTAGCGGAAGCTGTAAGGCAACCCGTAAAAAAAAAATATACTCCATCCCAGTGAATTAACCTATCTAATAATGAAAAACCGCAACAAAATGAAAAGACCACAGACAGACAGACAGATGTGGTGTGGGACTTTGTTTTATAATATGTAGGTTATGATAAGTAATTGGTTAAACAAACCTCCATCTTCTAAATAGCGAGGGTAGCGATGATGGAGCAACATCCTGACCACCTTCACAAGACCCTCCAGTTGGTCTTGATGATAGTATGCATGGTAATCTTTAAATCTGAAAAAAAAACAGAAAAAATGTAGTGAGTTTTTATTTTATATCTATATAGATGTTTTTCTAGAAGTGGTAGGCAGAGACTATTGAATGCCATTTGCTTCAAATATCTCTTTACACTTCTTCTTAATATCTAACATACATGGTTTAAATATATTCATACAATTACTAATAAACAGTAAACACTGTACAAAGGTATTCAATGATTTGAATATTTCTTAGAGGGAGACAAAACATTGCATGACTTTGTACAACAATTTATTTTTAATTTTGGAGTTTGGCTGAAAAATATAAATAGCCCTCAAGAGATATGATACAAATAATATCTAACACTCCATTAGCATGTTTGTTTAGATTTTATTTTACTAAAAATGGATTGTTTTGACTAACTAGTACAATATAATTTTAATTATTATATGATCTGTTTAATCACAAACTTTAGTTTGGATATTACTATATTAGTGCAATGATTAATGTAAACCAGTGGTTCCCAATTACATTTTCCTTTCGAGGAAGAGCCCAAACTCACGTACCCCTTTTTAGCCAAAGTGATAATAAATAAATTAAATTAGTTTTTTGTCATTTAATAAATTATTGTGTTATATGTTTCTTACTGACAGTAAATTACCTGAGATTGCCGCACGTACACCTTCAAGCAAGCTCGTGTACCCCTGGGGGTATGTGTACCTCTAATTGGGAGACACTGATGTAAACAAACAAACCATTACCAAATATCTACTATTTTAACAATGTTCCTGGTCTACCAAGAGGTATTTTAGTTAAAATACACTTAATTGAAGACATACCTGATAATATGAGAGAGCCACAGTGTAGTTTCAGAAGCTATATGGGCACCAACTCTTGCAGCATGGGCTCTTTCCAATCTACTTAATAATGCAGCTAAACTATGCGACAGAATCGTTGCACGACCTACAATATCCAGAGGCAATATAGGAGGTTCACAACTATCACCATTTGAATCATTTGTAACGACCAGATCCGCCAAATGGTTTAGTATATCGGTCATAGGCATGGCTTCATGGAAAACATGGCTGCTTTTGGGTGGTTCCGGTTTACGTATTTCATTGTTACGTTCCTGGGAGTTGATGCCAGCCTCCAGCCGCTCAACTACAGCGGAAACTTGGAATTCTAGCTCTCCGAAAGGACGCCGGTCCTGTTTAAACAAAATGTTTGTTAGCTGTGGCGATTTCAACAAATAACTTGAAATAACAGTGGATATATCAAACGAAACGTACCGAATCTTCCTGTACATCTTTGAGGGGACTATCCTCGGCATTTTCTGTACTCGAATTTGCCGTGTCTCCCATTTTGCGTGGATATTTCTTTTTCTCACAATTTTGCCGATATAAAAATTTGCAAACGTCACAAATGTCATCGATGTTTTGGACAATTAATAAGTTACTCTATGGTTTTGGACGTGTTTTTTGTAGTGTCGACCCACTGTGTGGCCATTTGATTAAAAATAAACGGTATACATTAAAATAATAATGAAAGATAATTATAAATATAATGAATTTAATAACACATTAAAGAAAGTAGGTAGGTACCAAGATATAATGTGAAAATAAAAACAAGAAAGGTGCTAGAAACCTAATATGAGGCGGCAAAAATATTTTAATAGCACGCCAAAGGTAATAAAAAAATTACAAGTCGATGCTGTCAAGTTGACAGTAGAACGCATTGATTGATTGATAATCTCCTTCCATTTACTTTGGTTGATTGACTGACAGCTGTTGGTTGTTTTTCATAATTTTCATGGAATTATCCATTTTTAATTAATTTTCTAGATTTTTCCTACATAATTATGGCGCTTGTGAAGATATTTTCTGTTTCCTCCAGAGGCAAGTACCTACTACTAACTGTTTGTCAGCGTATGTTCTTAATAACAGTATTTAATTCGTTACGTAAATATTTATAACCTATACCTTTTTGTTATTTTTGCGAATTTAACTGTAATTATTGCGAATAGTTATCTTTTTATCAAATGTACATATTTTTCTTGATAGTTCGCACTGTACTTAGTATGTAATAAAGTATTTCGAATCTCTTCTCATAAAATATTAATTATTGATTTTTAGTGAGGATAGCTGGAGGTTTAGTAAATCACACAGCATCATACTGTTCATATCCTCCAAAGACCCCAGGATACATGTATGTGAATGCAGAAGAACCAGATACAAGTTTTAAAGGCATGACGGACAGAGCGGCTCAAACATTGTTTTGGACAGAATTAGCCCGTGGTTTTGCTGTGACATTGGCACATATTTTCAAAGTAAGTATTTTAATCACATCTTTTTTTATATAACTGTGATATAGTCCTGTAGTAAGTTAATATAATTATTTGCCTAGTGTTATTGTAAAAAATGGTAGTCATATCAAACATACTGCCCTTGGAACATTGATTTTTAACAAGCACTCTCTTCATTATCACAATTGCAGTGACTAATTTACCACATAATGGCCCTTTAGAAAATCAAGTTTGACAACTCTGCTCTATGGGACATTATCTCTTTCTAACAACTCTACACCAAGTAGACTAAACTCTCATGACGCGATATGCCAGGCTGGAATTCCATATAGTAGACTTATAGGCTACTTTGGGAAACAATGGTCTAATATCTCTGTTTTATGATTTCAGGAACCAGCAACCATAAATTATCCATTTGAGAAAGGGCCTCTATCTCCCAGGTTCCGCGGGGAGCACGCCCTGAGGCGGTACCCATCTGGAGAGGAGCGCTGCATTGCTTGCAAACTATGTGAAGCTATCTGTCCTGCTCAGGTACTGATTTTCTTTAATAATATGTAACCTTTTTATTTATCCTAATTTTATAAATAGTGTAGTTATGCAGAAAGGAAAATAACCACAAAATGTCCAAAAAATTGTAAGTGACAGAATCCTACATAACTTATGAAGAATTAATAATTTATAAAGACCTACGTCATGTCATGGCGACCGACATACGAATCCCGCCCGCGCTGTGATCAATAAGATATATAACTAGCGATTTTTAGAAGCTGGATCCATGATTTAGTCGCTTTTCATATAAAATAAGTTTTAAAACGCGATGCAGGGTCGACATCACTAATCGCCAGTCTGCTGGAGCCCTAATTTATTTTACCTTGTTTTTCTAAAATTGCACAAATAATATTATTATTTTATAGTAATATTGATTTTCTTATAAAATATATCTGCAGGCTATCACCATTGAAGCTGAGGAGAGACTTGACGGCTCCAGACGAACAACCAGATACGATATTGACATGACAAAGTGTATTTATTGTGGATTCTGTCAGGTTTGTATTCATTGGAATATAGAAATCAGTGTAGGGATTCCATATCACGTTTTGGTGAATAACGCACGCGCCCATCGAGATGTGATGGGGAATCCAGTTTAATCCTGTCCATGCTGTGATGGTTGTGATTAGTCGACGACTAATAAGACATATCACGGTCAGCGGGATTATCTTAAATACCGATTAATAAGGCTATATTGACATTAAAATTCTTTTGGCAAATCAAGAAGTAGTCAGTGTCAAAATATATTTATAAATCCACTTACTAAATTACTTCAGTCACAAGACACTTGAAGTGATGAGTCCATGAATATATGCAACTGACAATAAATAAGAATAAAAAAGAAGTCCTAGAAGAATCTAAAGAACTTCAAAAATTCATTCACACATTCCCGGACTCATATCATTTGATATTCCACATTTCATTTCATTTCACGAAATTAGCTCCTACATGCCACAATGCGGGATTATTACACATTCATACTAATATTATAAATGTGAAAGTAAGTCTGTTACGTTTTCACAGCTAAACCACTGAAATTTCAAGTGGACAAAGTTTGAATCCTAGGAAAGGATATAAGCTACTTTTTCCTAATCAAGGCCGTGGTCTCCTATAAAAGTAGGCCACCTACAGCTCACGTCATACGCTGCGTCTGAATGCTTGCTATATAATATGTATTGGAGCGGTCTCTATCACAGGCTAATCACAGCGTCCAAACGTCGTACGCGACCTTCACATGCTGTGCGCCGCGTCTTTAGTTATTTCGAAGCATTGCCGCGTAAACGTCGTGTACAACTTCTAAAAAATTAATACGGTCAAGAAAGCGCAAAGCTAATGCAGATGGCGCTGCATTCGATCTACATATAACAAATAGTCTGCGGTTTTGACGCTGTCGATTATTTTGCGATAATTCAGAGAAAAGTATAATATTATAGTGTTTTTTGTCAGTAATAATTAAAATGTACGCGAAATGTATTTCTTTTTCTTCTATTAGTCAGCCATTTTTTATAAACTCAACAAGCCTACTTTCTGTGGCCGACTCTGCAGACTGAATCACAGACTATTTGACTGAATCAATAGTGATCATTGACGTTGCGCGACTGTGACATTGATGTTGATCGCGACCGACGGCGTATATAAGGAGACCACGGCCGAGGGTATAGTAGGGGATGAAATTTAATATGGGCCGAAGGGAGGAAAGCTAGTCAATAATATTCTTATTAATGTTTACAGGAAGCATGCCCAGTCGACGCCATTGTGGAGGGACCCAATTTCGAATTCTCGACGGAAACTCACGAGGAATTATTGTACAATAAGGAAAAACTGTTATCCAATGGTGATAAATGGGAACCAGAGATCGCTAGCAATATTAAAGTAGACCATTTGTATCGTTAAATTAATTTGTACTCTGTTCATTATTTGAGGGTATGGGTATGATCAAACTATAAATGAAGAAAATTTATAGTAAAATATTATTCCTATGATTACAAATAAAGGAATAATAATAGTTGTTTTAAATAAATAATGAAATAAAAAGCTGTTAATTATTTCAAAAGTTAACATTTGTTAGCTGTCATCCATACCTTCTTATGTTGAACAGAGTATAATAATAATAGCTTGGTATTTAAGACTATTAAAATCAGTTTAATCTAACTTTATACTGTTTTTGATGGACCTTGCAATTAGATTTTTGCCATACAAACTAATAGCATAAGATATAAGAACTGGCATGTTTCATAGTTGATTTATTGACACATTGAATGTATTCCATGCCAGCATATTGGAGATCCCAAAATCTTTTAAAATGGATTTTAGAAGCTATTGCTAGCAAGAAGCTAATACTTTGTCATAGTCTTGAATGTAGTGAATTTAAATTATTGTTTTATTAAATGTGTAGATATTAAATTTGTTTATTTGGTGCCTACAGTTAGTCAAACCTTAAATTGGCAAATGATGATCAAGCAACTGATACTTGATTTGACTGAATGACTGAAACAGCTATGCCTGCATGGTGATCATGCCATTCATATGAAGGCCCATTGTGAAGTTATTATAGCTAGCTTAGCTAAGCTTTCGTCCATAGCGTGATGTTATAATGAGCTAGGATTTTTCAAATCAGTGGTAGTTTGGGAAATTAGCGCGTTCAAACTTAAGATCAGGATTGTAGCAAATGGCATACGATTGTTTCTGCCTACCCCACTTGGAATAAAAGGCATGTTGATAGATAGATAGACAAACATACAATATACATAGGGTTGCCATCCAAACCGATATATCGGACTGTCACCGTTATGGACCTTCGTGTCCTGACGAGACCCAATTTTGTCCCGATTTCGCAAGACGCCGCCGTCGCCATCAACCGTTGCTATCAAAATACACAAAAAATACAATAAAAAATGCAGCCTGAGTTAGTTACAGTTAGCAACGCCATCTCTGAGGCGACGCTGGTCGTATACGGTACCTATACGTATTTATAAATACGTCAAAGGGAAAAAAGACATGCTAAATATTAAAAAAAAAACATCTGCCCCCCCCTCGTTTCCCTTTTTCCAGCTAGATATGGCAACCCTAAATATACAGCTTTATTATATTAGTATGTATAGAATAGGTAGATAAATAAAAACCTAATAGGGTTTATAATTTATTAAATAAAAATAAAATACATTGATTGATACATTTGGCTTAACTTAAATTAAATAAATTAAAATAATAATTAAATCTTAATTAGTATGATTACCACCTAGTATTTTGTATGAATATCTTTGTAAGTCTTCCTTCACATCATCTAAAGAGCGATCAGCGTCTATAGTCAACACTTCACAACCTAAATTAGGACGACATAACCAATTATCATAAGAGTCATGTACCTGAAAAAAAAAATATAGAGAAGACGCTGTAAGGAAATCTGTTTTTTGTTTTTATATTACAGCTCATAAAACTGTGTTACTCTCCTAGGGTATCCACTGTTTTATTTGTTTTCGTTTTTATAAACTAACATAGTAACAAGTGATCCGTGACAATATTGAGAATATAAAGAAACAAGAGATTCTGAAATATGGTGTACATGAATCACTACCATACATGGTACATGTTAGCAATTTTATTATGTTAATTTGTATTTCATTACAATGGCGCCCCATGCACACGTCATGAATGTTGGGCGCCAAATTGTAATGCAAGAAAACCGCATGAAAATCGGTCCAGCCGTTTTGGAGAAAAATAGTAACAGACATACAAACACATTTACTCTTCTGCGTTCCGTCGTGGATCATAGGAAAGGAAAGCAAATGCCATATTATTATGCCTCTTGTTCTTTGACAGAATAACTGGCACGGATCACTCTTGTTACAAGACAAAATATACAGGTTGGTTCAGACTCAGATTACAGATAAATTATTCATCCCAATATTTGTTCTTAGTTTGTTTCCTAAAGAAAAAGACTTCTATTAAAGGGAAATTATATATAAGTACCTGTTTTAAATAATCTAAGGGTATCTCAGCTTCCTCGGCGCGACCTCTCTTCATAGTACGATCAAACACTACTTCTGGGGATGTTCTCAGGTACACTGAAAAGAAAACAAAATGGATTGACAACAAATAATTATTTTTTGAATATCTGATACTAAGGGTGGGTTTGGTTAATTTTTTTAAATGTTTGTAATAGTCCAAATCAGGTTTTAGGAAAAGAAAATTTGAAAAGTTGTTCGAAGAATTGGAAAATTTTGGAAAAACTGAAAGTGCTTTTTCCTATGGGAATTTTGTATAAACTAAAGACCATAATGGGGGATGAAAGTTAATAGGGGCTGTACGGCAAAGCTAGTTACCAATAAGATCCAAGTCAATATCCAGATTCTTCTCAGTATATTCAAACCACTTTGACAGAACTTCATATTCAGAGTCATGTAGGAAACCCTGTCTCTTAGCATTTTCAACAAAGCAATATCTACTGTTCTGTACTGATCTGAAATAAATCATATAAAAAATACTTGTAGAAAGTTCAAATTAAAATTCAAACTAAATGTCTAAAGCCCAGTTATTTGGCAGGAATTATATCACACCATTTTTGATTCTATCTGTCTATTATACTATCAAACAGTAGGTTTAGTCGATTGAGAGAAAAAATCCCCATGGGGAACACTGAGTTAAAACACCTAAATAGAAACATTTTAGCAAAAAGAAACGCCCAAAAGTTTTAAAATTATACCCTGGCAATAAAGAGAGGAGGGTTTGTTTATGGACTTTTTTTACATTATTTATGGTATTAAAAATAAAATGACAAACAAATACACTTTCACATTTTACACTATCAGTTTTCTTTTCTTTTTACTTCCTGGAAGTAAATTGGTCTCAGGGTAACCAGTGGAAGACTAAGTCTTCCTCTTTTAGCTGATGGTAATTGCAAGGCTACACCTCACGAGTGGCCAGTTCTGTTGAGGCATATTTTGATGGCAAACCCTCATCATCAGTTATTGTTAGGATATCTCTCCTCCATCTCCTTCTCTGCATGTGTTTGTCGGCGAAATTGCAAAGTGTACTCATAATAAATGTGGATATTACTTTAAGCATCAAAATAATCAAGGACATACCTCTCAAACATTTTTACTGTAATCTTTGAGTTAACAGGAGGGCTTGTCTGAATCTTTAGTCTACTAAGATGAACATAATGTTGAAATGTGAAACTCCATTTATTTATGTCACTGTACATGAGACCAAGCAAATTGTGGCCACTTACATTGCGCCATTCATTCAATGGTTCCTGAAAATGTATGTAATACTTGCTTTCCGCCACATTAAATTTTCTAGTATCACCACATATGGATAATACTTACATGTTTTTAATTTTTCTATGTAGCCCTTAAAGTTATCGAAATGATACAAACAGATTCTAAGTCTAAGTTTTATTAAAATCCATTGACCAGTTTTAGACCATATTCTAGACAAACTTTGGGTAAGAAATTTATGCTTCAGTATGCAGCAGTAAATGGCATATCCCATTTAGATATTTGCATTATTTTTGAAATCACAGACTGAAAAACACTAAAATTTTGTTTATTTGTATAGATTTCATATCTATTTCACCGTAGTACTAACCTAACCAAAGAGTTTACCAAGAGGTTTTGAAATTGACTTTGAGTTAAGAAAATAACAAACAACATATAGGTACTCACTGCATGGGTTTCCACGTTACCGAATTGTTCAAAGAATTTGATGCATGTAGACTTTCCTGATCCAATATTACCTTCTATGGAAACTCTAAAAGGGCGGTTGCCTCGCAAAGCTTTTGTTGCAACAGGTAGCATGTTTCGTATATTAGACATACCGACTTTCAATTTACACTTAATAATTACATGAAATATATATTATTTACTCCCTGGTTTTTAAAATCATATAAATAAAATATTACAAAAAATACAAAAACCAAACAACGCGGGAAATTGCGCCAAATTTTGACATTGACATTTAAGAACGTGATTTTTTTCGTTTCTCTTTAATGGAAGGCAAAGGGGTTTACCTATACAGCCGAGTCTTGTTATTTTATTTGTAATTTCATCTATTTAATATTACACGCTTCACGGTAGAGGTTAGTGCTATATTATCGGTTTGTCAAAAATTATTGTTAAGAATCATCAGATTCATCCTTCACATTAGATTAGTTATAAAATTAAAATTGATTATGTTTGTTAATTTTAATAAAAGATACATTTAAAATTTTTGCGTAAAAAAAGTCTCGTTTAAACTCCAAACTAATATAGCACACTATAATTAATTAAAGTAATGAATGTCATTGTGATTTTTAAGATGTGGATAAGTAAAAAAAAATTGGGGGCGCTGAAAAATAATTGATTTTCAAAGTGGGCGGTAAGCAAAATAAGTTTGAGAACCTCTGTTTTAAGGCATAGCCTAGTCATTGGTTAATAATTTGGTCTTCTTTACGAGTATGAAAGGCGTAGCCAAGTCTTTTATGTGAATCCGGGTTTTTTTTGTTTCTCATTCTCTTGTTATTTTTTTTATGTAGTCATTGGAAAATGCATAGGTCTATGTAAAACCATACGGCCAATTGAGAACGTCTAATCAATAGATCGGACGAAAGAAATATTAATTAGGTATCTACTACTGGCGAAGAAATACGCCATTTTCAATGCAATAAGGTATGGTCGATGACGTGATTACTTTCAAAATAAGAATTCGCTACCCTTTTATTATCGCGTTATAACTTGCATTTAAGTATTTTTATGTGGAGTATTTATAATAGTATATACAATAAATTGGTAAAGCTTGGACTTAAAATCGGGGGTGCCGGCTTCCAATTCACTTGTGCTAAAAATGTCGTTTTCCACGATGGTGTTTTGTAGATTAGACTTAGTAGATAGCAAGGAAATCGCATGCAGGACCATGGTCTCCATACAAATTGACCTGCCTATATCTCAGAACAAAGACGAGATAATCTGTGATCTACATTATTTTCTCTACTAGCGATAAAAAAATCCCTGGATAAAAAGTAGCCTATGTCACCGGCTGTGCAAAAAATCATGTCGATCCATTTGCTCTGTTTTGACGTGAAGGAAGGACAAACAAACAAACAAACAAACACATTTTCACATTTATTTTTGGTTAGGACTAGGAGATAGGATTGATAGGATAGGTGCCCGTATTTGATTTAATGTCACGCATGATTACACATTTTGTTACGCTCACTGATAAATTAATTTTTTGGTCTTGTTCTAATCATAGAGTAAGTAGCAATCACTATGTATTTAATAAGAGTCGAGACTGCCATGTATTGTATAGGTATACTAAAATGAAACAAAGTTGGGGCTGAAAGGTATATAGAGTAGTAGTATATATATAAATGTACATAGTACTGTTGTTTGGTATAGAAATATTTGCTATCTCTGTCATCTGTACATGGCGTGAAAGAGATGGCGATACGACGCCATTTATTGGCTCATTTTTCCTAGCTCAAATTTTTTGTTCTAAGTTGCGCCAGCCTGGTTCTAATCGCGACATTACTAATCTATTATATAATTATAGTATTAGCAGTGTCAACTTATTGCCAGTTGTCCACTTACTAAACTTATTAACCTATATGTGTCACGTCACCTGTCTATATCAGATCCTATTTTTTAAATAAGTACGGTCGCCGGCTTTACTTACCCTCCGAATCTCCGAAGCATGAGAAGGCGATTTTTGGCACAAGTGAGATTCAAGTCCAACGCTCTACCAGGCTAAATTTTGACACTGAATCTATCTAATACTCGTACGTAGGTAAATTAAATTAATTAATTAATTAAATTAATATAGCCAACAAACTGTTTAATTTTAGTTTCGTAACTGATAGAGTAACGAGTTCCTTTATTGACAGGCAGACAGTTCTGTTTAAAATTGAAATGCGTAAATTGTATGCTGGCTTTTATGATCACGCTTCTATACTTAGGTGTATTTAATTTTGACAAGGATTCCGCTAGGTAACTATCTTTCTCTATTTGATAAAGATTAATAAATATGTAGGTACTTACTGAGTATTTCTTTAACTATGGAAGCCTATATTTCTTGAGAAGATATGAAAGAACATAAATACCTAAGTAGGTAGGTACTTACTTTTGGTCTTTTGATCATTTAGCTCCTTTTGTCTGAATCTATTTTTTTTTTAAGAAACGCATTTAGTATGTACCCATGAAAGATTCATACAAATCCATTTAGCCCTGAAAATATGAACACAGATGCCTTGGTCTTCGAAGCTTGTTACTGGAAAGTAGTAAAGCCAGTCTATCATGTCGCCATCGACATCAATATATTCTATTCATAGATTCGTCTCTCTGGAACACTGCCGCCGCTCTGCGATTTCCCTCCACCGGTTCCGGTTGGCAGCCTCAAGGGAACATTCATTGATGGAATAATTCATCATAGATCTAATCAGGTCAGTCCATCTGGTAGGGAATCGACCTTGTTAATTGAGTCTTCATTACCGAAGACTTTAGTATTCGCGTCGGTACCACAGATGAGAGTCTCTGCTTTATATGGTGCTCTTTCAATATGGAAACGTTGTTACGATGTTCGGTACAGCTTATTATTGGAAGACGCCGTCAACACCACATTTCTAAGGCATCTATCTTCTTTCGGTCCTGCATTCGAAACCTCCATAGAGACATGTGACATACAGACTACAGGAAAATTTAAAACATTTCTAATCATAAAGTAATACATAAAGCTGAAGAGTTTGTATGTTTGTGTTTTTAATTAATTAATTAATTTCTTTATTGACAGGCATTAGACATTTATTTAATTACTTAATAAATATATTTGAACGCGCTGATTTCAGGTACCACTACCCATAGATGTAATATGCTGGCGCTCTCGTCCGAGCGACTAATACTAAATCTATGCTACTAATATTTCATACACATTAAATTTTAACTGAGTTAATGAAACAGTACATAATTATACCTACAAGTAGTATTTTTCATTTTATTAAGAGGGAAAACGCTTATGTAGATATTTAAATCTGTTTAATTTTGCCTGTTCGACCGGTTGGCCACCCCTGCTATATATAACATCACGCTAAGACCCAAAGGAGCGGACCAGTAACCATAAAACGTCAACAAATAAAAAAAAAATCAAGAACGAAGCCGGGGCGAAATGAAAATTTAAAAAAAAATAAGAAAAATATCTCCTGAAATAAATAGGTACGAATTTTACTTTTCTTCTTAATAATCAAATTTTTTAGCGGATTAAAATTTCATCTCGATTTGGAAAAAGTATTTTCCATGGAAACGTAGAATGTTCGTAGCTCGTTAATTGGTGGCAACTTTTAATTGGTTCAAAAGTTTTTGGTGTCGACATGGCGCTTGTTAGAATTCAGAGTAGCTGCATAGTTTTAAACTTCATAACCTTTTTGTTTTTAATATTAGGTAAGTATATCATTTTAATAATATTAATATCATAATTTTGCTTTATTGCAATATTAAACAAGTAGCTTTCCGCCCCCGGCTTTGCCCGTGGATATTTTCTAACAAAAAAATACATAGGGATAATGTAGCTTCTTATTAGTGAAATAATTTTCAGAGTTTGGATCAGAAGTTTCAGAGAACATCCAAACTTACAAACAAACTTTCTCTCCTTTCATCCCTTGTATGGGATGCTACGTGCGTGGACACATTAGCGCCGTCTCATCTCAGGGAAACAGCAATCAAAGTGGGAGCTGCGGCGGAAATCGCAGAGTCTAACAATCTAGGTCCGTGGGGTTCAAATGCACAAAAATGTATTAAAGATGTATCCCCTCGACTGATCATCTCTTCTGGTGACAAGAGGGCTGGCTCCTTCCTCGCTCAACGAATCAGCATCGCGATTCAGCGGGGAAATGCAGCCAGTATTCTTGCCACTATTCCACTGGTTTATTTAGTTATTTTTAATCTTTAGAGTTGATTTAAGGTTTTTATATTAATAAACTCAATTTAAAGAAAAAAAACAATTTCAAGAAGTGACAACTCTAGGTCCATTTAGTACTGCGATAGGCTTGCCACCTGTGCTGTTTAATACGGACAACTGTCAAAAGGTTAACAATCTAATGCGCACGGTTTCACACGCGTCGAAATAGAATAATATACTAGTGGAAGACCAAGTCTCCCTTTTTTAGCCGATGGCTTTGTGAGGCTTTACCTAACGAGTGGTCAGTTCTGTTGAGGTATCATTTGGGCAAAATATCCAACTCTATGCAAAAATGACTTCGATCCGTTATTTCATATGACACACATTTTCGTATTGATAAACACTATTAGTCGTTAGGGTGGTAATTGGACACTCTGCATTTTTCTATCTATCTATTATAACGCCTTTTATCCCGGGTAGGCAGAGACAATCAAATGGCATTTGCTACGATTCTGACATACCTCTTTCGCTTCTTATATATCCTTCATACCTTTCATACATGCTCGGCGATTGTTTGTACATTTAATATTGCCTTCGATCAATAAAAGCTTTATATGTTCAATAAAAGTATACCTAGGTCGTCCTCTGCCAGCATTTCCTTTCAATTCAGCCATATAAACCTTTTTAGTCAATCTTTCATCCTTCATTTCTTTCAACGGGTCCAAACCAGCGTAAACTACTTTTCTTCGTTTTAGTCACAACATCATTTTTCACTTTGGATTCTTCTCTAATGACATCGTTCCGGATGCGGTCAATATACGTTTTATATCACATATCACACATTCTACGTAAAGACCGCTGCATTTATCTTACTTTTATGCTTCTTATTCCATACCCAAGTCTCGCTTCCATAAGTAATTAAGTGATGGAACTAAAACAGCATTTTGTATTTTTAGTTTTAAGTTGTGTATTTCTGCTTACATTGTTTAGTCCACCTTATACCTTGCTTCCCGCTTTCACTTTCCTTTCAATCATCCTGGCTACTTTTCCACTTGTAATTATTACTATTATTATTTATTTTATAACATATTTCATGACTGAAAAACAAGTACCTAACTGCAAGCAAGTTATTTTAAACAGTGAGATATAAATTGTGATCGATATAGTAAAATCCGTGAAATATCGGGGCGTTGACTAGTGGTTTATAAAAGGGTATAAACTAAAAAACTCTAGACACGTTTTCTGACGAAGGTCTCGAAAATTTTCTTCAATTCAAATTCAGAGCGGTACCCGCGATATGGTAGAGGATTACTCTTAATCCAGCGATGTCATCGTACTGTGGCTTACAAAGAAGGGATAGTTTATTTAAGTAAAAAAATCATAGGTACTTAAATATTTTATTTTACATTTTATATAGGAGTTGACAGTCGTTCCACTGGATTTGTCTTAAATATAGGGATATTTTCGTTAGACATAGGGGGTATTTTGAAGAGAATCTTTTTTGAAAATAATAATCCTTAGTGAGATACTTTTTGAAGATAAATGCCTTGACGAAAAACTCTTTGAAGAGAGACTCCTTGGTGAAAAACTCATTGACAAGAAACTTCTTTGAGAAAAAGTCTTTGATGATAATCTCCTTAGTGAAAAACTCTTTTAAGAGAAACTCTTTGGTGAAAAACTCTTTGACAAGAAACTCCTTTATCAAAAACTCTTTGATGATAAACTCCTTGGTGAAAAACTTTTTGACGAGAAAGTTCTTGTAAAAACCTTTTTTAAGAGAAACTCCTTGGGGGAAAAAGTCTTTAAAGAGAAACTCCTTTGTGAAAAACTCTATGAAGATAAACTCTTTGCTGAAAAACTCTTTGAAGAGAGACTCCTTGGTGAAAAACTCATTGACAAGAAACTTCTTTGAGAAAAAGTCTTTGATGATAATCTCCTTAGTGAAAAACTCTTTTAAGAGAAACTCTTTGGTGAAAAACTCTTTGACAAGAAACTCCTTTATCAAAAACTCTTTGATGATAAACTCCTTGGTGAAAAACTTTTTGACGAGAAAGTTCTTGTAAAAACCTTTTTTAAGAGAAACTCCTTGGGGGAAAAAGTCTTTAAAGAGAAACTGCTTTGTGAAAAACTCTATGAAGATAAACTCTTTGCTGAAAAACTCTTTTACGAGAAACTTCTTAGTGAAAAACTCGCAAACATCTCAAACAAATAATGTTCTTCAAAATTTGTGTCCTATGGATCACTGGACATATGGATCCTGTAATTTTCTTCTATTTTTTTGGAGCACAAAAGCTTGCAATGTCATTTCCATATTACTTACTCCATAGGTCCCAACCTTTTATGGACTACCGCCCCCTTTACAAGAAAAAAAAATCCTTTTACATAATAGTTAATTATACCAATTTTATAATAAAAATATGTTTCTCTCTCTCTCTCTAATCATGCTCCTCGTGGTCGTGGCAGCGGGTCGTGATTATTAATTAATTAAAAATACAAATACATGTTACAATAAAAATATTTGCCCCCATTTACCTTTGCACCCCCCACGAAAAGCTTAAATAATAATTACTACGTATCTCCAGCGCCCACTAGGGGCGGTACCGCCCCCGTTGGGAACCAATTTTTTTTTCGCAGGCATGCTCTTTCGGAGATTTTTTGTAGAAATTAACTTTTTTGTATTTATTAACTATTATTACAAAATATTTTTAGCAAAATTATTATTTAAGGCATCTTTATTTAAGGGTATAATTTACGCGGACACCAAAAATATTTTTAAGACTCTAAGCTTAGGCACCAAATAAAATAAACAACTCCAAATAAAATAATTGACACTATTAAAAGTGTCCTAAAGTATATCATATTATGATCCAAAATAATAGAAAAAACATCAGAAAAATCGCACGCCTTGTACTAATATTTTATTTGGTTTCTAAAATGGATAAATGGTCACCAAGTAATGGATAAATGGTCACCAAGTAAGGTAGGTAGGTTAGGTTAGTATAAAATTTATTAAGTATAAAGTGTATTTTAAAGACGTCTATATATTTTTATGGCAGTCAATAATACCAAAAATTGATCTATTTCATAATATTTTAGGAAACGTAATTTGGTGACCATTCATCCATTTTGGTAACCGTTTAGTTTTTTTGGTACTAAAATAGATACATTTTTGGGGGGGTCTCCTACATTATCTCTAAAATGTTTTGATATAATTTTAGAATATATAGGTACATAAGATATAAAATTACATTCTATAATTATTCATTTGCTATAATTTTTTTTAAACCTAAAATCGATTTCTGTAAATTTCAAAATCACTATTATCAAAATATATAAAATTAAATTCTATAATTATTCATTTGCTATAATTTTTTTTTACCCTAAAATCGATTTCTGTAATTTTCAAAATCACTATTATCAAAATATATAAAATTACATTCAATAATTATTTATTTGCTATAATTTTTCTTTTGTCTAAAATCGATATCTGTAATTTTCAAAATCACTATTATCAAAATATATAACATTAAATGATCTAATTTATAATTTGCTATAATTTTCGTTTTATCTAAAATTGTTTTCCATAATTTTCAAGATGTCTAAATTATTAAAAAGTACAACATTTAATAATCTAATGATTAATTTGCTATATTTTTTCCAGTTTATTTGCAAAATATTTATTAATATATAAAAATCTTCCTTTCTTATTATATATAATATATATATATAGGTATCATATCCGTTATCAACAAGTGATGGTAGTTTAGGTATTTATGAGTTTCTGGCGCTTCGCCGTCCGCTGCCGCGGAACGCTCGCTTCGCTCGCTCGTCTCGCGATCTGTTTTAGCACTATTCGAACCACGCTCGTCGCTTCGCTCCTCGCTAACCTATTTTTATTTACAAATTAGGGGAATAGGAATCAAAAATTACTGCAACAGACATTAACAAAATCTACTGTAAATTTTAATAATAGTACTTATTTAAGTCGATTACATTATAGAAAATTATTTTTTATGATTATATATTTGTAAATGTAAATAGAATGAAGTTATTCGTTTAAAAATATAGTGAGTACCCTTATTTTAACAATCCATTAGAGCAAATGATATTATAGATTAATAAATTTATAGAAAATGAATTTATATATTTAGAAAATTATAATAACTGCAATTATAGAAAAGTAACCATTAGTGCAACTGAAATTAGAGATTATAAAAATTATAAACTTGAGATTATATATTTTCAAAATTATAGTAACAGCAATTATAGAAAAGTAGCCAATAGTGCAATTGAAAATAGACATTATAAAAATTATAGGACTTGAAATTATAGATTTTGAAAATTATGGCAACTGCAATTATAGAAAACAATACGTTATATGAATTAATATTATAGATTTAAAAAAATATATCAAACAAATTTATAGATTTTGAAAATTACAGGATCTAAATTTATAGAAAATGAATATTTATAGCAACTAAAATTATAGCTTCTGAAATTATATATTTTATTTTAGAGCATTTGAGAGGATACCATTTTTGGGCGCCGCTTAAACGGTATCCTCTCAAATGCTCTAAAAAAATATATATAATTTCAGAAGCTATAATTTTAGTTGCTATAAATATTCATTTTCTATAAATTTAGATCCTGTAATTTTAAAAATCTATAAATGTGTTTGATATAATTTTTTAAATCTATAATATTAATTCCTATAACGTATTGTTTTCTATAATTGCAGTTGCCATAATTTTCAAAATCTATAATTTCAAGTCCTGTAATTTTTATAATCTCTATTTTCAATTGCACTAATGGCTACTTTTCTATAATTTCTGTTACTATAATTTTGAAAATATATAATCTCAAGTCTTATAATTTTTATAATCTCTAATTTAAATTGCACTAATGGCTACTTTTTTATAATTGCAGCTATTATAATTTTCTAAATATATAAATTCATTTTCTATAAATTTATTAATCTATAATATCAGTTGCTCTAATGGATTATTAAAATAATTGTACTCACTATATTTTTAAAAGTTACATTTACAAATATTAAAATTTACAGTAGTTTTTGTTAATCTTAACCTGTTGCAGTAATTTACGATTCCTATTTCCCTAATTTGTAAATAAAAATAGGTTAGCGAGGAGCGAAGCGACGAGCGTGGTTCGAATAGTGCTAAAACAGAGCGCGAGCCGAGCGAGCGAAGCGAGCGTTCCGCGGCAGCGGACGGCGAAGCGCCAGAAACTCAAAAACAATCATCCCTTGTTGATAACGGATATGATACCTCTTTGGAAAAAGCTTATATTAACACTCGGACTATATCCGTGCAAAAAAAACATCTATCAGTTGCTCTGTTTTGACTTGAAAGAAGGACATACAGACACACTTTCGCATTTATAATAAAGAAGGAAGATTTTATATAAGTAATAATATTTCGCAAATAAATTGGAAAAAAATTAAAGCAAATTAATCAAAAGATAATATTAAATGTTGTACCTTTTGAAATATTAGATATCTTCAAAATTATAAAAAACAATTTTAGATAAAACGAAAATTATAGCAAATTAATTATTAGATCATTTAATGTTATATATTTTGATAATAGTGATTTTGAAAATTACGGATATCGATTTTAGACAAAAGAAAAATTATAGCAAATAAATAATTAAAGAATGTAATTTTATATATTTTGATAATAGTGATTTTGAAAATTACAGAAATCGATTTTAGGGTAAAAAAAATTTATAGCAAATGAATAATTATAGAATTTAATTTTATATATTTTGATAATAGTGATTTTGAAAATAACAGAAATCGATTTTAGGTTTAAAAAAAATTATAGCAAATGAATAATTATAGAACGTAATTTTATATCTTATATACCTATATATTCTAAAATTATATCAAAACATTTTAGAGATAATGTAGGAGACCCCGCTTAAACACAAGCCTTTATTTAATTACTTAGCTTGTCATTACATCGGGAACTCTTTTGCCAATAAAAAGAATATAACTACCAAACCCATTCCCTATTTCCGATCACTTTATACTAATATTCGTTATCTCTCAGTTTTATTGTTGAAAACTGTTCTTTAGAGCGTCGCCCGACATTCCCGTTCATACTTATCTGACTTTGGACTGCAATAAAGTTTCCTTTGAACGTCGAGGCGACGGCCAGCTGATATCGACGCCACCATTCCGTCGGAACCTCTGTGAAAATAGCTCTACCCTTATTTAGTGGCAGCCAATTGAGAAATGGAATGAACGTACTTAATTTGAAGTGAATCCTTTGTCTTATTTAAACTAAGTTGCTGTATAAACTAGCTTTAGCTTTTAGCTTAACTCTTCTAGTGCACATCATTATCTAGGTTCATTAAGTGCAGCTGTCAAAAATATGGACAATAAAATAATATAGTTCAGTTTTGTTATTTAGCTGTGGAATCCTAAAAATTATATAGCCTATAGAAATGGCAATACATACAACAATCCAACGGCTGTGACTATAAAGAGGGAATACTCCCCAACGCGTGTCGCTGGAAAGTTGTATACTTATATGCCAATCTATTAAATATTTTCACTGGCGCGATACAGGTTTCAGTATTGAGACAGTAGCGCCATCTATCGATGAATAGCCACATTACTCCCTTCCCAGACCAGAGACTTGTGTTCTAGTTGTAGCTAGGATGGACTGCACCACTGGTTGACTGCACGTTCGGCGGAATCATCTGTCGTGATGTAAGGATGACCTGTCGTCATGTCATACCTGGGGGTCTGGTCAAGACTGATTGTCAATAGTGGGAAGTGGGAATAGATGCGGGGTCATGTAGATGTGGCTGGACAGGTTGTGTTTGTAACACTCGCGTGTCGTGGCAGGTCATTATTTGGGTCACTCTCCAATAAAAGATAACACTGTTCACTCTACTATATTGACATAGACCTGCTGACGTCGTTGGGTCACCAATGTAACACTGAAGGATGCGTGCTGTACGCGGAACCATTCCTAATCCTCAGTGTATCGTGGCAGGTCTCTAATTGGGTCACTCTCCAATAAAAGATAATACTGTTCACTCTCCAATATTTTGATATAGACCTGCTTGCTAGGCAGTATTATAGAAATGACCTAGTGAATTACGTTACGACGCTATGCATGCGACTTACTGTCGGAAGCGTTTACATGTAACTAACGTGCGCCGGAGCTTCATACCTGTACTTTCAAGCCGCTACATGTTCATACGGGGTCACCAATATAGAAATGGCAATACACAACAATCTAACGACTGATAGAGGCCACACATTGGTCCGGCATCGCACCGAAAATTTCTCATTCCGGCCGCCATACGATCTAAGGGGACCATTTGATATAAGAATTGGACGAATCTGTGGTCAGTTTCGGTGGACGCCGGTGATTGGATGAGTGGGTGGGCACCTTAAAAGGGAATACTTCCCAACACGTGTTGTTGGAAAGTTGTTTATTTTAATGTCAATCTATTAAATATTTTCAATTTCAGATACATACATAGATACATATACACCCGAAAAACACTACCTTCCTTCTGCTTATGCGACAGTCGGGTAATTATATTATGTGGTGGTCCGTGGTGCCTAAACTTTATAACCAGATCCAAAGCACAACACAATATTTATATGATTATGCGTAGACCTTCCTTCCATTCTGACGTTAAATTTATGCCACCATTAACTTTAATCTAAAGGCACCGTATCCTTCTAAAGAACACATTTGTTGCGGCAACATTCAAGAGACGTCCCGAGAGAAAAGACGAAACATACAAACGAAAAAACTGGGCCACACTGATTCATCAAAAAGCGGTCGCATCGCTCATAATCAGCGTTGTGAAAGAGCGCGAATGTGTACGGAAAATTTAGCCCAGAAAAAATAGTTCCAATTCACGTGGGGATTCTTACACGTTACGGACGGTATAGTAAGAGACAGCTAAAAGGTTACGAGCTGAACTTTGCCGAACTCATAAACGGATCTGATTTAAAAGATTGAAAAAGGCTAGATACAATTATTTTTTTAATTTTAATATTTGACTTCTGTATATGGAGTTTTAATCAAGTGTCCGAAAACTTGGACACCTCTATTCAGGCAGAGGAGGAAGGATGGGGGAAGATAATTGAGGAGAAGCTGATGATTCGGGGTCACGATCCTCAGTAATCAGGGACCGACTGTTGAGAAGAATGGAGTTTTAAAAGTTTAATCAGTTTTACTTTGTTAGTAGCTTGCCGACCGCTGTTATTAATTATTTTATTTTATTTTAATATAATAATCATTTATGTTAATTATGCTTTAAAAAAAAATCGGTTTTATTTATTTATTACACAGCACATTACATTCTGAGCACCTACGTTTCACAAAAAAAGTTTTGCATTGGCCATTTACGATATACCTTATACTCTTTAACCCTAAAATAATTCTAAATTAGTACAGATGTTTGAGACGAGAAATAGCTTTTGTTAATTACTTGAAACTGTGTTCAAAATATTATTATAATATTTCTTATGGTACTTACATGAAAATGTAGTCTACTTTTGTACTAAGTTTCTTCAAAGTTGTTTTTCATTGATTTGTATGGCCTTAGTATGTTTACTGATTTCTTCTAAGAAGCCGCTTTCCTTATCTATCTCGTACTATATAACACGTACTAACATCGTGTCGTTTGTACTGATTACAGGGGCGGCGCACCTTTTTACCACATTATTGTTCTCTCACATCCCCCTATCTCGTTTTTAAATTTCCTCGTCTGATGTTACTTACAATGGCTATTTCTCTTTGTTACATGAGATACGTTTGTTAAGATGGTTTTTGGGATACTGTTATTTTTTTTTGCTTTCAACGTATGGGCGGTCGCTGATATCGTTATGAGTGTTTTTAAGGAATGTGTATTTATGTACTTAATAATAATAATATTGCACCCTGGCTATTACCTCCTCCATATTCGCCCAGCTTCCTCTGCAATGGGCCAGCCTGGTTCATGTTTTACCCGCCACTGCCATGATGTCGTCTTGCCATCTTCTAAGTTGAAACTGACAACGAGGCCGTACGACGTAATCGGACATCCGCGGCTGCGCGTACGCTAGCCGAAAGTAAATTCTCTCTTTCTCTTATTATACTTGGGGTGCCAAAAAGTTATACTTTTTCTCTACTTTTCCTTTCCTCTCATTAGGCTTTGACTGCTTTTGAATATTATTTGTTAAGTATTTATTTTATGCACAATATTTTACATTTTTTTTTTGCAAAATAAAGCATTCATGCAAATTTTAAACTTTGTCGCTACTAATCCGACAAACCTTACTTTGAGGCTTTTCCATCTAAATATACCACACGTTTAGGTATAGTCTTGGTCTTCCGCTGTGTACCCTGTGACCGATAACACGATTTCGGGAGCCGTAGTTGAAAACAGATCAACTACATTATTAATTTCTTTGATTCCTACAGTAATGAACTTTGCTGCAGCGATTTAATGACACACGCACGAATTCGCAACCGAGGAGTGCGAAATAAAAATGTGTAAATCCCCAAAATATAAATAAATAGGTATCCATTTGTCAGGGTAATTTGTTTTTCTCTCTACTCTACTAGCAACACACGTGTTGCACGCCATTCTTTCTGATTACAGTCCGTGCCCACCTTTATGTGCCATTATCGCTGTCCTTGCGAACATCTACCGCTCTTTCATACACATTTACCTTTTTATTTTTTTGATATTATATACTTAGACCCTGGAAGCTTTAGGTTTAGCACCAAAAATAAAGCTCACCATAGTCTTTATGTTGTTCTAACTTTCCACCCCCGGCTTCGCCCGTGGATATTTTCGAACAAAATAAAATATAGCATATATTACTCAGGGATATCGTCGCTTTCTATTCGTGAAATAATTTTTAGATTACCCCCTTCATCAAAACTTACCAACTTTACCTCTTTATAATTTTGGGGCGTCAGTAGATGAGTGGGTAAAACTTCGGCTCACAATTGAGAAGTCGCGGGTTCGATCCCCACATCCGACCATGTGCCAATGGGGTTTTATAATAAACAATCTATGTACGATGTATGATTTTCCATCTACATACCTTAACAGAGCTGGCCACTCGTTAGGTATAGCCTTAAAAATCTTCGGCTAAATGAGGAAGACTATGTCTTCAGCTGGGTACCCTGGGGCCGACAACGGTCTCTTTATAATATTAGTATAGATTTGTGAAACAGTGTCTACATTTACAGACTTGCTCATATTAAAACTCTTGAAAATAGTGTAACGAATAGGTACTTAAATCGCACAAATAAATACCTAAACACATCAAGGTCGATAGACGTCTCTAGAAACATCCAGAGAGAATCAAGTACAAACGAAAATGGACCGTATGTGCCTAGCCATAGGTACCAAAATCGGGCGCGGTC
This sequence comes from Nemapogon koenigi, assembly GCA_963924495.1. Classification (NCBI taxonomy): domain Eukaryota; kingdom Metazoa; phylum Arthropoda; class Insecta; order Lepidoptera; family Tineidae; genus Nemapogon; species Nemapogon koenigi. Next base: position 1,758,864 of record OZ004643.1, read on the forward strand.
TGTGTGTAGGTATTTGGCGCCGAGTCGCATCGAGCCGCGTCTACAACTTTGTACAACAATCTCGGCGTTTCTCGAATGTTCGGTGGGCAATATAAACAGAGGATCGTCGCCGGGAGAACACAGTGCGAATCAGAGCGATCAAAGCGAAACAGTGAAGTGGAATTTAGTGCGACTAAGTGTTATTTTAGTGTTTTCATTTATTTAACTGTGTTTTTGTGGTGTTAAAGTAAAGTTTGTCTATTTAATCGGTATTTTAAATCTCTTTGAACCCTAGCTCGTAACAAATTGGTGTCAGGAGTGTGGGATTCAAAAATGCCGATTACACCACGTGACTCGTCGTCATCACGGCGACCCAAAACACGACAAACTACTGCTGGACATCACGAAGAGGAGGTGGACGAGACGGCTGCTGGTGCTGCTGGGACTGCTGGGACAGCTGCTAGTGGTGCCGGAGCTGCTGCTGGAGCCGCTGCTGGTGCTGCTGGGACTGCTGCTGGTGGTGCTGGAGCTGCTGCTGGAGTCGATTCGGGTGCTGCGGGTTCTGCGGGTGCTCCCCAGGCAACCGACATGGGAATGCTGATTTGGCTGATGGAGGAGCAGACCCGACGTCAGGAGGAGCAGGCCCGACGTCAGGAGCAGCAGGCCCGACGACAGGAGGAGGAGGTCAGGCGTCAGGAGGAGCAGACTCGGCAGCTATTGGAGGAGCAGGCCAGGCGTCAGGAGGAGCAGACTCGGCACCTATTGGAGGAGCAGGCAAGGCGTCAGGAGGAGCAGGCAAGGCGTCAGGAGGAGCAGGCAAGGCGTCAGGAGGAGCAGGCCAGGCGTCAGGAGGAGCAGACTCGGCAGCTATTGGAGGAGCAGGCCCGACGTCAAGAGGAGCAGTCTGCTAGCCTAAAGGAGCTGCTTTCAGAATCACTGGGAAAGGTGACTATGGAGGTGAAGCAGCTACAGAGGGTTACAGACATGCACGAGGAGAGAATCGAAGACCTTCAACAGCACTATAAGGATCTCCATAAGGAAATACAGGCAAGGATGAGCGGAGAACAGGATGCAAGACTTAACGACCGCTACGGAGAGTTGGAGGCACGACTTGACAGCCGATGCGATAGGCTCCAGAATGAAGTGAGGAAACTGAAGCTGACCGCTCCTGTTTCTGGAGGCGCCGTCGTCTCTGGCCCCCGAGTCAAGGTGCCGCCGTACGACGGGACTACGTCCTGGACAGCGTACAAATTGCAGTTCCAAACGGTCGCCTCTGCCAACGGCTGGACAGACGAGCAATCTCTGACCGCCTTGACAGTGGCCTTAAGGGGCCGTGCACTGTCGGTTCTGGAGGCCTCTCCAGACAGCTGCACCACGTACGGGAACCTGATCGAGGCAATGGACTCCAGGTACGGCGACAAACACCTGGAGCACGTCTACCGAGCGCAGCTGAGGGACAGGACGCAACATGCTGGTGAGAATCTGCAACAATGGGCTCTGGAGATCGAGAAGATCGTGAGGAAGGCGTACCCATCTGCCGGACAAGAGTTCATTGCTGCGAACCTCGTTCAAGCATTCATCGACGGCATCCGCAGCATGGAGGTCAGAGCTGCAGTTCGACTGGGCCACCACAGCGCCCTGAAAGATGCACTGGCCCATGCTCTAGAGGTGGAAGCCGTGAGACAGGAGCCTCGATCTCAGCGATTGCGACAAGTGGCGGAGGAGGCTACTCCAACAACGACACCTGTAGCAGAGAGGCGTAGCTACTTACCCCGCTGCTTCTACTGCCACAAGCTGGGGCACCTTAAAGCAAGCTGCCCGGCGCTTAAACGACAAGGCACGGATCAACGAGTGCCGAAACGGGACGTCGAAGCTGATGTCCGTGCCGTAACTACGGAGCTTCCGGGAAACGAGTAACAGCCAGAGCCGCGGGGCGGGTACTGGCTGATCGTGACACAGCCCCAAAAGTTACCATCCGACAAGTTTTCGACGGGAACAGTCTGGTGATCGCCGGCAAGGTCAACGGGACGCCATGTGAGATGACGAACGAACATCGACGAGGACGGACGCATGGCAACGCTGACGCACTGTCACGCAGGCCGTGCCCTGAAGGTTGTAAACACTGCTGGAGGCGTGAAATCAGTGATTCTGTCATCAAAGTGATTACGACTAACAACCTTAATGACGAATGGGCGAACGAGACGACGAGAGACGAGCAACTCAAGGATAACAACTTGGCGCCGATAATGGAATGGAAGACGCAGAATGTTCCAAGGCCCGGCTGGAATGTTGTATCCGCCATGAGTTCCACCACGAAAAGCTACTGGGCTCAGTGGGAAAGTCTAGTGCTGCACAACGGGTTGCTGTACCGCAAGTGGGAGTCGCCAAGTGGACAGGAGACACTGATGCAGCTGGTCGTGCCTAGGTCAAAGGTGCGCGCAGTGCTTGAGTCCGTGCACGATGGATCCTCGGGAGGACATCTGGGCATGAATCGAACCCTGGCGAAAATCAGGAAACGATTTTATTGGGTTCATTGCCGGCAAGATGTCGAGGATTGGTGTCGTAAGTGCACAGTATGTGCGGCCGTGAAAGGACCTACGACACGTACGAGGGGACGTATGCAGCTGTACAATGTTGGCGCTCCATGGGAACGAATTGCGGTGGACGTTGCTGGACCGTTCCCGGCCACTGAAGACGGGAACAAGTACTTCATGGTCGTGATGGACTACTTCACGAAGTGGCCGGAGGTCTTCGCAATTCCCAACCAGGAAGCGACAACAGTGGCGACTAAGTTGGTCAACGAAGTATTCTGCAGGTTCGGGCTACCATTGGAGATACATTCTGATCAAGGGCGTAACTTTGAGTCGCAGTTGTTCCAGGAAGTATGCCGTCTCCTGGGAATAAATAAAACGAGGACTACGGCGTATCACCCACAGTCCGACGGAATGGTTGAAAGGTTCAACCGCACTTTGGAGACTCATTTAGCGAAACTGGTTGAGGATCACCAGAGGGACTGGGACCGATATATTCCCTTGTTCTTGCTCTCATATCGATCCGCAGAGCATGAAAGCATAAAGGTGACTCCTGCTTATGCCAACTTTGGGAGAGAACTCCGACTACCAGTTGATCTCCTGACCGGCGGACCTCCGGATGCGCCGCAACCTGTAAGTGACTACGTATCGAACCTGAAAAACAAGATGTGCGACATACATGACCAGATTCGTCAGAGCAGTCTTGTGGCCAGTACAAAGATGAAGACCAGGTACGATAGAAACTTCAATAGTAACGGTTTTGACGAGGGATCGTTGGTGTGGCTGCACAACCCGAAACGCCGAAAAGGCAAATCTCCCAAGCTGCAGAACCGCTGGGAAGGCCCGTATAAGGTCATCACGAGGATCAATGACGTGACCTATCGGATCCAACGATGCCCGCGTGGACAGTTAAAGGTTGTCCATATTGATCGACTGGCTCCTTACAAAGGCTCGAATATTGCTCGGGACGAGCAAGTCTAAGCGGGGGGCAGTGTAACGAATAGGTACTTAAATCGCACAAATAAATACCTAAACACATCAAGGTCGATAGACGTCTCTAGAAACATCCAGAGAGAATCAAGTACAAACGAAAATGGACCGTATGTGCCTAGCCATAGGTACCAAAATCGGGCGCGGTCTGTGTGTAGGTATTTGGCGCCGAGTCGCATCGAGCCGCGTCTACAACTTTGTACAACAATCTCGGCGTTTCTCGAATGTTCGGTGGGCAATATAAACAGAGGATCGTCGCCGGGAGAACACAGTGCGAATCAGAGCGATCAAAGCGAAACAGTGAAGTGGAATTTAGTGCGACTAAGTGTTATTTTAGTGTTTTCATTTATTTAACTGTGTTTTTGTGGTGTTAAAGTAAAGTTTGTCTATTTAATCGGTATTTTAAATCTCTTTGAACCCTAGCTCGTAACAATAGATAATAATAGTAGTTTATGAAACGGTTTCATAATAGGAGTAATTAAAATACAAGTGGAATTTTATATCATCCACAAGTGTTTTAATTATGTTAAGTTAAGTTATGTACCCATTCATACACAACTTTATCTATTCCCATGCAATAGTACAAAACAAATTGAACCAAGATATTTTTCTTAATCGACGAATTGGCGGCAAACCGCGGTTACCTACATACTGCGCATGCGCGTTAACTGTCAAGTGACTCGCAAATGCGCGTGTCGATATTTTCATAGAGTTTAATGTGGCTGTATAAGACAAATCCTGTACCCTGTCTGCATTTAAAAAAAAAACAAAACATTACGATATCGTTTTTGTATGAAAACTTCGGTACTATAATACATTATGGTATCGAAGTTTGACATATTACAGACGCGTGTATATAAAACATATCATTATGAAGTAAATTCGATTTTGTAAATAGCGACTTTGCGATATAAGAGTACATAAATATTATTACAAAACAGGCGTAGGTAATTTTTGTAACTATCGCCAGAAAGGCTGATACAATATTTGTTAGGTGTAGCCGATGTAGGGCCCTCTTTTGTTGAGAATGGTGTCGTTTGGTTCAATGGAAGTAGAGAATAGGAATTAGAACAAGTGCGGACACCGGCTTTACTTGTTCTGCGAAGCACGAGAGTTTCATCCACAACAAAAGATATCTTGACTTATAAATACAATCCATACCAGATAATAATAGATTCGTATTATTGACGAAATGAAATGCAAAAAATGTATGTATATTTAAATTTAAAGTAAAAGCAACTTTGCACTAAAACCATTATATTATCAGTCTCTTTAATTAATGCATTTTTGAAAACCTAAAAATGTCCTATGAAAGAAAAATTCATAAGGATAGTCGAGGGGACGCCATGTTGACAAGTGTCTCTTTCAACAGTTTCAACACTGTAACGTAGGCATAAAGCCGTCTACCAGACCATCTGTGTCCCTAGTTAAAGCACTTCACGTTTTCCTGCATCTACCCCCAAATTAGGGTTCCTTTGGCTTTCTAGTGGAAATCTATCTTTATCTATATTATAATAAAATAGTCTTTACATTAATTTAAGTTCTATATTTTCGAATTTTGATACTCTACAATTTTTAAATTTCGAATCGATTAAAATAATAGATTTCGCATTATTCCAATGGTCAGTCGCTACTTTCGAGGAGTTTCTTATTGTTTGTGTACTTCGGGAAATACCCTACTTTTATATATAGACTAGTAATGTTGTGTAGTGCACGAGTTGCAAGCAACTCGCGTGGTTTCAGTGTGGGAACATACTGCCCACACCAAAGAAGACACGCTACAATTAGTCAGCGATAACCTATCACGTCAAATAATTACTACCACAACTACTCCCACTACCCCTACACCTACTCCAACCCCTACCACTACCTCTACTCCAAACCCTACCACTACCCCTACCCCTACTCCAACCTCTATTCCTACTCCAACCCCTACTACTACCTCTACCCCTACCACTACCACTACTCCTACCCCTATTCCAACCCCTACCACTACCACTACTAGGGTTGCCACCTTTTTTTCCAGCAATTAAAGTACATTGGTTATTAAAGGTAAGAAAAAAAAGTACATAGTGTCAAAATAAAGTATCATTTATTTTTCTTTATCATTATATTTATAAACATATTTTTTATTGCTTTTCGCAAGTTTTATTAAATTATTTTTATACTTCTGCAATCGTTTATTTTTCTTTTACATCGTATCATTTTTTTCACACTTTTTTTGGTGTGTTTCATTTCGTTTTTTAGGTGTACGTGGAGTACTTTGCTCACTGAAGTTGTCCTTATCCATGATTTACTATAAAATAAATCTATAAAACCGATAATATTCCACTCAAACCGCTTTACACAAAACAAACAAACAAGAAGTTTTGATTATGACAATGTTTACATTTGAGTTTAGGTGCGTTCAAAAACAGGCCTTTAAGTTGCGCTGGCGACCTATCGATTTGCCACCAATCAATTATGTTCCGTTTTACGCAAAAATGCTTACAATCAAACTTTTTTGAATCCCAGATAATAATATATCAAATCATGCGAAATAAAGTATTTTCGCGTACTTTATTTTTCTCGTAAAGTATAAAGTACAATTACCCGAAATAACGTACAATACTTTATTATAAAGTACGGGTGGCAACCCTAACCACTACCCATACCGCTGCTCGATTGAAATCAATTGGAGAAAAGAAAAAAAAAATGTATGGGAGACTAATTCGGTTGCAGGTACAGGCACCGACCCCCTCTGATTTGTAGTCTGATTGTTTTTTTTTTGTAAGGGAGATTTTTTTTTTAACGGATTCGCTAATAGGAACAGATCCTGGACATTATTAGTTTTGGCACCTACCCCCTCTGATTTGTAGTTTCCGAGATAAAAAACAAAAAAAAATAAGGGGGCGAAAAAGGGGGGTTTCGGATTTTTCTGGTACTCACTGGGACCCCTTCTATATGATCCCACCAAAAGTTTCCCCTCATCACAACTCTTTCTGGAAGAACAATTATGTCAGTGAGTAAGTCAGTCAGTCAGTGAGTGGCAATCGAGCTTTATATAGTACTAGCTGTTTCCCACGACTTCGCACGTGACTATTTCAGAATGTTGGCAAACATACACTTCATACATAGCTTTTGTCATGTTCACCACTGCCCACCCCGTTCCCGTCGTCATGCCGTGATGGTATATAGCCTATGTCACTCAGGGTGAATGTAGCTTTCCAATGGTGAAAGAATTTTTGAAATCGGCACAGTAGTTTTTGAGTTTATTCATTACAAACATACACACACACAAAAATACAAATCTTTCCTCTTTATAATATTTAACCATATCTTTTTAAAGGGTCCGTGGCTCTCAGTCATCTTGTATCTGTCAAAAATATGGCAAATCTAAGTTAATCCTGGAAACGTGAGTTTATTTATACAACATTTCCTCACCACATAGGCTATATTCTATTAAACATATAAATAAACATTGTTTTCAGTAATTATTCGTCATAGACTGTCAAATAATATTAACTGCGGAACCATTTAAACATAAACAAAATGTTGCTCTAAGTATTTTAACATTTTCCTCCTATATTTTACGCCTATGTACCATCCTGTCCCACTTTCCACGTCAGTTTCTTTTTGTAGTGGCTTGTTTTGTCGTTTGTTTAAATAAGTAAGATACGTACCCTTACCTGTCTTACATATATCATATATGTATGTATGTATGTATATGTTTATGCACAAAAAGTACTTGAGGTACTATTTACGAGTGAATATTACAATGCATCTTTACACCTACGGCGTACCTATACTGTAACAATGTCCACGATTAGTAAAAAAAGAATCTTATCGTACCACGAACCTGAGTTCAAAACTCATTCCTTCAGTTCTACAGTTCTTCAGTACATAATACGATTTGGAATTTCTTGATGTCACCTTGCACATGACATACGAACTCAGTTGTATGCGCGACTTATTTTGGCCATATCTCTTTAGAAACTTTTTGCCATGAGTGAGACTTAAACCCGGGTCCCCACGGTTCTACCTGAGTCCAATGCTCTATTGACTCCTTTGATTTTTAGCTTTACATAGAAACTTGTCCAATTCCAAATAGCACATAGATTAAACAACCCGAGCTCAGAGACAAATGTAAGTTAGAAATTAAAACAAAAGATCCAACATTTTCAACAAATAAGTATCAAGAAACTGTGATGTAAAGTAATTTTGCCTCCACAGAGAGCAAAGTTGGGTTGCTAATTAAAGTTTCAAACACAAATGAATTAACATTTTCTTAATGAAAATGTAAACTAGACATTAGTTCTCTGGTTATTAAAATCACTCATGCTAAATCACTATATAGTGTAAAGAAAATACGTCTGTCTGTCTGCATGTCCGCGATAAACTCGAGAACTACTGGACGGATTTGAATGCAGGCTCTGATTTAGTGAAAGTTAATAATTGACGGCAATGTTCGAAGCATACATATTTACACAATAGGTGTTTTGACTTGACAGTGAAAGAAAGTTATACTACACAATAATATATTTATTAATTTGTTTAAATATAATATCTAATATCTAAATGAAAAATATTTAATTCATACCTCCGGTCATGTGATCGTAAACGGGAAGTGACAAATAAATATCCACAGAGTACTAACTATATTATACGGTCTGTCAATCTGTCAATTACTAAGTTACTTTCTTGTTATTTCAATATAATCTGTGACCATCGTGTTGTTGGTTTACGTGAATGTGACGTCATCATCGCGCCTAGGACTATAATTAAAAAAAAAAAAAAAATTTAAAAGTATTTTCAAAAAATGTCAACGTCTTTATAAAAGATTGATTGAGTGAAACCAAAACGCCATGTTAACAGCATAGGATGATCAGTGAGTAAGTAAACAACTCAGACGAAGCCATCGGATAAAGTTAGTAATAAAAGGAACTTAAGAGTACTTCATACATTACCGATATCTAGTCAACTTTTCTTTCATTTATTGTCAACTCATATTTTTCCTAACCACCGACTCGAAAGACTGAGCTGGCATTTTATGTAGAAAAAAATGGACAAGTGCGTTTTGGGTTCACTTGATAAGGGTTCCGTAGGTATTTATATAACAGTGACAATTTTAGCGTCAGTGGCTACTTGGTTTCAGTTCCTACATCGGCCATGAATCAATGGGTTTTTAAAAACATATAAGAAGTAATTTGATCTCAAAGTAAACCTCAAAAATATTATGAGCTAAATGCTTTGATTCAATCAAATATTAAAGATGACCATCTATATATACATATACATACTTAAATAAATGCTGTGAACGGCTGGACTAATTGGTATTCTTTTAAAATGTTCGTAATAGTCTGAATAAGGTAAAGAAAATTAAAAAAAAATCTCCGGAAAATTCGGGAAAAACTGAAAGTGCTTTTCCCCATGGGATTTTCATATGAACTCAAGACCATAATTAACTAATTGAATTAATTTTAATTATGGTGGGATGAAAATTAGAAAGATGGAAAGCAAGTCCCTACATACAATTTAGATCGTTGAATTTGAAATTTGTCTTACTATGCGATTAGAATAAGAATAGGACGAGCTGTTGACTAACTTCACTCGAATCAGTACAGTCGGCAAAAAAAAAAGAAATATATTTTCGCAAAGATAAACACTAAGTAATTTTTTCATGTATATATTTCTTTCCATTTCCATACACTTCTTTATCGCATTTCATAGCACGAAACACGGTATAATAGGTGCCATATAAGTTTGGACTTTGGATTATACTTGCGCAGTAGACGATTTATGGGTCCTTTTGGTGGTAGGAGCGGTTGTTCCAAAGTACAGTCGATTATAATATTTTTATTGTTTTTAGTACATAAGTAGGTATTTATTTAGATCTATCTAAAGAAGACATTTTAGTAGAGACATAAAATTTTAGTTTTATTTTCCTAAATTTATTTTTTGCACACCATACTGAAGTGAAGTTGGTTGGACAGCCTGACGTCACAAAATGGCGCTGGTCTTCTTATTTTAATCGCATCATATCATAAAGGTCTAATATCATATTATTATCGTAACATGAAACTGGGGATTTGTTAGAGTCTATCTCACACCCATATTATTACAGCTCCCGAAACGTGCGTGTTATGGTTCCAGGGTACCCAGCGGAAGACCAAGTCTCTCTCGTTTAGCCGATGGTATTTGTAAGGCTATACCTAACGAGACGTCTTATGTACCTCATGATAAAATCAGGGCTACAAAAAAATAAGGCTCTATTAAATGTTTTGCCTTCGGAACCCTAAATCGTGTTTCTTGTGTCGCAATATCATTCTAGCGGAAGTTTCTCGCAGATTTAATTCAAATAACTGTAGGTAAAGAGTATGAACGAATGGTATGTTTTTATGAAAAAAAAAGATTTGTTCGTTGAAGGGTTGGAAATTGAGTGTAGAAAACATAATTAAGTTCTGTTGGTTTTTAGTTAGAAGAAGTTTTCACCGGGCCTTTATACATTGTGGCGTGATGTGACATTGAACGTAACAATGCCTACATTTAGCGTGTTGTTCATAATATCCAAGAGGTGCTCGTGACTATTTTTAGATGAACTTAAGATCATAATAGAGGATAAAATTTAATGTGGTCTCCATGGGCGAAGCCACCGAATTATAATATGACAAGTCTGTCGTTACCGTTGTATTTTTATATGTAACATCACTAACATCTTAGCTTCATGTATGATTAGATTAGATTAGAATCATATTTAAGATTAATCGTCTCTATCATTAGCCACTACCTGTAAAACTAGCACTTTTTTAAATGTCTTTTTTCATGTGTTACTTTACAGCTCCCGCGGGAATTGTTGCCGGCCCCAGTGTACCCAGCGGAAAACAAAGTGTTTCTCATTTAGCCGATGATTTTTTGAGGCTATACATGACGAGTGGCCAGCTCTGTTGACATAAGATGGAAAATCCGCTTTGTACGGTTTGTCGGATAATGTACATATAATTTTTATTATAAAAACTCATTGGTACATGGTCGGATGTATAGGGATAGAACCTGCGACTTCTCAGTAAAACAACGTGATGTTACAAGAGTCGTGACTATTCATAAAATTAAAATTTAATGTCTAACAACAATAGAGTTGCGCCTCTACAAGTATATCTCATAATGATGTCAAGTGGAGAAACGTGTTAGTTAACTGCATAACCGCTGCAGGCTTATTAAAAGTGGGAATTAAGATGTATCGTGAACTAGATTTTACCAAGGGCTTTGTCTGCAAAATGTTTCTTAAGTAGCCCACGCACCTGGTCCGGTATCTCACAGAAAATTTTCGGTCCTGCCGCTTTATGATCGAGATTGACACAGGCCACACATTAGGAATGTAAATCATACGATCTAGATCACATGCAATTCACTCACCCACACAGACACATATGATTCGATTAAACAGAGGCATAATTTGTGTGTGTGTGTGACAGTTCGTTCCGGCCATCGAAATCAACCACAAATACAACGATTTGAAAACGAATGGTGGGCCACGCGTACAATAATTGGACGAGTCTGTGGTCGATTTCGGTGGACTATACGGCTTATAATTTTTTTCCCAAACAAATTAATTGCTTCTCGACTTCTTAAATTGCGTGATAAATATATGTCTTAGTTTCGAAATTTAAATAGCTTTTGATTTGACACAGTATGAATTTAAAAATATATTATGATACAGTTACACCTAAGTTTTATGAATCTCTGAAAGTCATCAATGTCACGCGTATTTTCAACCGACTTTGCGACTCGAATTCTTTTAATATATTTACTAATGTACCTTTGTCTAGTATTTATCCTATAAATAATTTCACATACCTACTTTATGAAAACATTAACTACAACTTGCTATTTTTAATAATTTTATGTTATATAATAATAATATGTCCGTTTTGTGTATTTTCGCAAGTCCGTTTTTTTTTTGTAATTGATTCACCAGAAAGGTTTACGACCATAAAACATGGACTTATCATGTTTAGGAGCTGAGCGTTAACAGTATAAGTCAATCAAGTCGGGGAAAAAGTTAGCTCTAGCGAGTTTCCATGGCATATGCTGTCTAATCCGTCAGAGATATAACGAAATGATGTAGGAAAGAATTGTGTAGAATAAAATGATTTACAAAAAAGTCCGCGGTAGCATATCTATCTTTAATCGATAAGTAGTAATGATCTTCTTGGCTTTCGAATTATTTATCCAAATTAGAGGAACGGTATAATTTCAAGACGGAGAGAGTCAAAGGCTAGCGTTGTACAGATAATCATCCAAGTGGGTATAGGAGTGCAGTTGTTAGTTAAGTTTAGTTGTTAAATGCAGTAGAAACTTGCATCTTCAACTAAGTTTGTAGTCAAGTTATGAGCCGGATTTAACTTCCAAGATAATTCGATATACTTATAAAGTAAAAACTAAAATACGTTTTTAAATTTTAATTTCAAAGACACAGAGTGCGTCGGTGGCCGAGTGGTTAAAACGTCTGGTATTAACTAGGCAGACCCCGGGTTCGATTCCGGTTCCCGGCCATGTACTAATGGGTTTTTTAATTAAAAACTCATGTACATAATCCGACAGATTTGGATTTTTTTTGTTTGAAAGGGTATACTTCCCAGGTGGTCATCAGGTCTGGAGCTCATGATGGGATCGTGGAGAAATCGAGAACTCTTCAAATTTTATAGGTACCTACACTTGAAGCGATTTAGGTATTTTTTTATAGTGACTTGTGCATTTGCTTTTGTAAAGCACATTTTGGTTTTGAAGGCGGTTTTTTCTTCATCAGATGTGGTTATATAATATGTAGTGACGATTTACACTATATAATAGGATTCAGAAGCTTAATGTTGGAGCGTTGTCTTGAAACCGGGAGGTCCCGGGTCCTATTTCAAAAATGCTAAGCACTAATTTTCTTTAAGAGTATGTGCTTCGGTCTTTAATCTTTAATCGACCCCTCGTGCTTCGGAGGGCAAGTAAAGCCAGCGTCCGCACTTCTTCTAAAAATAACAGATATTTTACGTCTATTAAAGAAGTGTTACATTTTAGGTCCATTAAGTGCAGCAGCAACAGGCTTGCCACCTGTTCTGTTCAATATGGACAAGTGGCAAAAAGTGGACACTGTTCAGTAAAGTCTCTGGCCACACCGAGAGGTACAAGGGCCGTGAAGGTACTTATGTGTGTGTGTATCATTTACACGATGCTATAGACGGTATTAAATTTAAACATTGTCTGACACAACGTTTGTCCAGAACAATTTCCAAAACAGCTGAATGATTTTTGATGTCTATCTGTTTGTTTGTGCCTTATAGACTCAAAAACTATTGGACCGATTTTGATACGGTTTTCAATAATATATAGACTAACTCACGAGGAAGGTTTTTGTGTTTAAAACATCACGCTATGTCTTTTGGGAGCGGAACAGTAACCAATAATGTCAATGGGCATAATTGATTAACATGACGGACGACTTTCGTAATATAATTTGATTTGTACCACTTTTACTGAAACAATCGGCCAAAACATCAGACGGACTATTAAATCTTAGTTCATTTACAGAAGAGAGTTCATAAAAACCTATTTCCCATGTATCATAGTCGTAAATAACAAAGATAAATTGTGTTGGCATACTTTCTGGGCAGCTTCACTGTCATTAAATAGGTTTTATGACTTCCGAGCTGGAACAAAGACAAAAATAATAATAATATAAAGATTAATTCCATAGATAGGGGATGCTTTAAAATAAATTATATAGAAATATCCTATAGTAGCTTTTGACTGAGTGGAGCTAAAACAAATATTATTTAAATCCTATACGTTTAAAGGATTGCTGAAGTGAAAGGAAATGCTGGCAAAGGACGACCTAGGAGTACTTTTATTAAACATTAAAAAAATGTATTGATCGATGGCAATATTAAAAGTACACACAATCGTCGAGCATGTATGAAAGGTACGATGAATATAAAAGAAGCGAAAGAGGTATGTTAGGATCGTAGCTCCTGGGACAAAAGGCGTGACGATAGATATGTAGATACCTATGTTTATCCTTCTTCCACATCAAAACAGACTTTTTATCCCGGAAATCTTCCGGTATATATTCTTGTCACAATTAAAAAAATCTCTTAGCTCCTCCTCCGTCAAGCCGTATTTGGGTGTCAAAATTTGAAGAGCTAAACCTTGCTGTTGATCCTGCGTTAATAATTACTGCTTTGCCCCTTTAGGTCGCAGCGCGATGTTATTATAGCCTAGCATTCCTCAAGAATTAGGCTATCAAATGCAAAAATAATTCTTGAGATGCGACTGTTAGTTCCAGAGATTATTATTAGTATAGATAGATGTGAGTTTCATTGTTTGTAATAGTAAACTTAAAAAGTACTGTACCAATTTGAAAAAAAAACACTGAAGTTTCATTATTTCAACTAACTTAAAGTTTAATTTTCCAAAAACCTTAAAACTAATATAAACATTAAAATATAAATATAATTTAAACATTTTTCCATACTGCTGCCGTACGGAAGCGTGCCCAGAACGCTGGCTGCATTTCCTCGCTGTATTGCCATACTGATCCTTTGTGCGAGGAACGCTCCTGCCCTCTGGTCACCATCGGCCGCGACGATAAGGCGTGTTGACAGTTCCTTAAAAAAATCCATCGCACTTGAGCTCCACGGCCCTAATGTCTCCACTGCAAACGGCACAAATATATATTTATAATTAATTAAATAATTACTTCAATGGACAACATTTCATTTTTTTAATCACCCATTTTTATTACTTTAATTAAAAATATATTAAAAAATAAGTTACACGTATTTTTGTATTTTATTTTTGGTTGAGTTTTTATATTTTTAATTTAATTATGAATTTTTATAAATTCTGAGGACTTATAAACTAAAAACCTTAGCTAGGACTAAAATTAAGAAATATAAACTGTCACCCAAAGAAAGTGACTGATAGTGTCAGTCAAGCCACAGAGTAAACGTTATAGAAATGCAAAGAGTATAATATACCGTGTTCCAAATAGGTGTTGCCGTAGCCGGAACTCAAATCGCCCACAACATTATTCATAATGTATATAATAATACTAGCTTTTGTCCGCGGTTTCACTCGTAAATATATTTCCTGTGATAGCCCATTCGAAACTAGCAAAACTTCCAAAAAATATTATATAAAAGAAGTAATTTAATAATATTATTTAAAGAATAATTATTAATTTAGCTTCAAATGGAATAAAAATGGGTAAAATTAATAGAAGGCAACACCTGAGTTCAATAACTAACAACTCTGCCAACAGACATTAGTATTTTTAAATTAGAGGGTTAGCACAGATTAGGGCACCTATTAATCCTTATTTTTCAATATTTCAGTATTTTTAAAATAACTCGAAAATTAAAGGATATAAAAATAAAAAAAAAATGAAAAATAAGCTTTCTAGCATGTAATCTCCAAACGGTTTTCGAATTTTGGTACCTTACGAAAAATGAAATGTTGTCCATTGATTTAAAAAATAACGAGTGAAGGCGAATTGCTTAGGAAGCTTGTTACGGCCAAAACCGTGCTGTGTGGACTGTATTTAGCTGACTGCTTAGATATACGCCGTAGGAATGTGATTAAGCGATGATTAACCTAACACCAGCTCCTGACTCGCAACTATCAAGCAAATAGGACTCACCTGAAATCTTTCCCGTCGATTATCAGTAATTCCCCTTGTAGGCGCGAAGTGTATGATGATGCGTGAATGATAGCGGCTAAACGGCTACGGTTGCGGGTAGGTGATATGCGCGGCTGACGCTGGGGTCAGAACGAGGTGCGTAGCGAGCTCGACTCGACACTCCACGTAAATGATAACACTATCAAATCATGCGGAGCTCCGCCCACCAAATAGCGAGCCTACCCACAAGACAATCGCGACAACAGAAGCTTGGCGCGACCAAAGCTACAAGCTTGTCCTTTTCTGCTGAAGCCAGTTAAGGACGTAAGTCTTCCCCTTTTATCGCATGATTGATCTACCTAACTAACCTCTGAATTCTACTCTGTAGCCATTATTTCGATGCGGGCGAAGCAGGCTACAGCTACTAATTTATAAAAAGTAAAAAAAAAGTAACTGCATTAGAGAGGACGCGGTCTGTGGACATTGTGATTTATTCCCGCGCTTGCAACCTGCCTCTCTTTGCTCCATTATCTAAGCTTTTTCACAATTTAACACCTGTTTCTACGTGTTTTTAAAAGTAGAGGGACTTATTTAGAAATGCTTCTAATGAATATCACCCGCGTTTATGAAATGACGCTCTTTATACTAAATATTGAGGCAAGTACTAAACAGACACAACTGATAATATTATTAATCATATACATTAAGCGTTACGTAAATTAGGGAAAATTAGGAAAATGGTTTGTACATTATTGAAAAAGATTCCGAGACTTTTTTTTACGGTTCCAGGGTACCCAACGCTTCACCAAGCCTCCCTCGTTTAGCCGATGGTATTTCTGAGGCTATACCTAACGAGTGGGCAGTTCTGTTGGGGTATATTTAGATGAAAAAAAGACTGGTTTGTCGTATTATGTAAGTACATAAGTTTTTAATTAAAAAACCCATTGGTACATAAATTATTGAATATAGGTATTTGTTATTTTTATCATTGATGAAAGTTGTGTATCAGTTTATTGCATGCCAATTATATATAAAAAAAAGTTTAATACTTTCTATAGATAAAGATGTGTATTATTAAAAGTTCTACAGAATTATCTTAAAATGTACTTAAAAACTCAACATTTTACCAGTTTCGACATTTTGGCCTAGCTCCCAATAGATGGTATGCAAAAAATTGTAAATGAAATCAAACGAAGTAGTACAAAGATCAGGCGATTTATAATGTTAATAATATTATTGTTTTATTCGTAAATTATTTATTAATTATTAATAAAAAAGTTGATAACATAATTATCTTGTATGTTAAAAAAATTGCACTCGCTTTAATGGTTACTGCTCAGCTCCTTTGGGTCGTAGGGTGATGTTATATGCCTGTAACCTTCTTCAAAAATTGGACTATTAAATGCAAAAATAATTTTTCAAATCCAACATAAACTTACAGAGATTAGCGCGTTCAAACAAATTAATATTACAAACAAAGTTTATCTATATAGATAATATAAAATTCTCGTGTCACGGTGTTTGTAACCAAACTCCTCCGAAACGATTTTTTTGTGTATATTTGGTAGGTCTGAGAATAGCTCGTAAACTATTTTTCACCCTCCTACCCCACCCCCCATTTTTTAATCGCGGTTTTAGTATTTTTGTATGAACAATATCCAAAGTTAGTGGTAGTGATAGTGGTAGTGGTTGGGGTAGAGGTAGGGGTAAGGGTAGTGCAGGCAAGTCAACGTTTGGGCAGGACAATGTCTGCCGGGTCCGCTAGATATTAGTATATAAATTCAACATTCATTTTCATGTTTATTTTCATTGCTTTGCGAAATGTTATAGCTCAACAAAAACTAAAAATAATATCATCCAACACACTCCTTTAGAAAATCCATTAAAAAGTGCTAGAACCGACTACGCTATCAAAAAGGAGCACTACGAAGTTATTAAAATGTATTTCCGCAGGTGAGAAAGGCTTAACGCTAAGTGCGCATCGGTTACCGGCGAAACACTAAGCAGCAACCCAGAAAACCTTCTTTAAAAGGTGGCTTTATACGCTTTACCGTAAATTTTCAAAGAGTTTTTCATGAAAAAGTTGGAAGGAAACGTTTCTTAGAAAATACATGCATACTCAGGATTTTTAAAGTTCTAGGAATATGACAGAATATTATTTATACATTTATTCTGATGAAGAAAAAAAACCGCCTTCAAAACCAAAATGTGCTTTCCGAAAGAAAATGCACAAGTTACTATAAAAAAAAATCCAAATCGCTTCAAGTATGTCTATAAAATTTGAAGAGTTCTTGATTGCTCCAGGATCCCATCATCAGATCCTGACCTGGTGACCATGGGACCACCTGGAAAGTATACCCTTTCAAACAAAAAAACCTGGGTACCCTGGAACCGTGACACGGTTTCGGGAGCTGTAAGGCAACCCGTGTAGAAAAAAAAGGTTTGTTTGATGAATCAGAATGTGGTCTTTGGTTTTTAGTTTAGTATCAAAGTTTCAGATTATAAAATAGAAAGTTTATGTTATCTTCTGAGACAAACAATAAAATATAGACAGATCACGACGGTTTCTGATAACATTGACAATTTGATTCATACTAGAAATGTCATTTACTTGCGAACAACTAGAATGCAACTGCGTTAAGTGTTTGCAATTTGCGACCGGTTGCTGAAACTGCCATGAAACGTCACGTTATTGGTTGTTACGCAGGGTTGAAAGTAATTTTTAACTAATAGACTTGCGGGGCTATTTGAATGTGAGCGTGCACCTGTATTTACTTGTAGAGACATGTTTTTTGGTGGTTTCACGCCTATCGACCGTCGTCTATTCATTTTAGTCAGAAATAAGTAGAAGTACATTTTATTTGCTTCAATATTTGCTGTTCTGACTATAATCATCTCCTCCTCCACGGTCCCTCATTACTGAGGATCATAACTGCGATTCCTCAGCTTCTTAGTTATCTTCCTCCATCGGCTGCGGTCATCTGCCTCATGAAGGGCTGTGGTAATAGAGGACCATAGTTTGATGCTTCGTCCTAGAGGTCTCCTTCCTTCCACCCTGCCCATCACCACAAGCTTTTACAGGTTGTTGCCCTACGTGCATCTCAAGATACCGTCAAAAGAGCCAGGTCATTCACAAAATTGATGAGATGGATAAAAGTTTTATACACAGCGATTCTAAAAGTGTATTTCTAAAAGACCCCACTGAGTAATAGGACATATCACGCAATGCACTCTAAGTTGTGAGGGTATACGTGCAAATGGGCGATACATCAACTGTCCTCTACGCTTTTACGTTGCGCTGTATTTTGTAGAACAAACACTGTGCACAGAAGTATTTGACAATTCTTATTTCAAAGATTAACTTATGATAAGAAACTAATTTGAATATTTTTTATTTCTATGCTGTAGCTTTTTAACCGAATTTCAAAAAAAGGAGGAGGTTCTCAATTCGTCGGATTTTATGTATGTTCCCCGATTACTTGAAGACGCATGGACCGATATGGATTTTTTTTTGTTTGAAAGGGTATTATACTTCCCAGGTGGTCCCATGGTCATCAGGTCAGGATCTGATGATGGGATCCTGGAGAAATTGAGAACTCTTCAAATTTTATAAGCACAATTAAAGCGATTTGGGTATTTTTTTATAGTGACTTGTGAATTTGCTTTCGGAAAGCATACTTTTCAGTGCATAATATTAAATTTATTAAAGGCAATAATTGTAATAAATATTCATAATATTCCGACAGACTACAAAATGACGTCATCATTTAGGTAAAGTACCGTTTCTGTCCCGTGGTACTACTCGTATGGGATAAAAGTAGTACCACGGCCGTTAACGTGCCCCGTGGAACTACCAGTAATGGTGAAAGAGACTTAATTAAAAAGGTGGATATAAGGGCTACCGCGGCCCAAAGACTGAGAAATAAACAAATACATACAAATGGGGATCAAATTTTTTCAACACATATTTCTAAAACATGAAAATACTTTCAGTACGACATTACTGAAATAATGAAGACACTAAAACGGCTACTTATTCCGCACACATACTTAATCCCTTCCAAAGGTGAAAGAGAGTTAATTAAAAAGGTGGATTTTAAAGCCAACATAGATGGTATGGGCAGTCTGCCAATAAGACCGCGGCGTAATCCCGTGGATATAACAGCTGGACGTGACAGGGAGCCAACACTAAGTTATTAATGTTGCCGATTTATTACACGTTTAATATCGTATTAACTAGTAAGCGGGGGATAAAATACCGCCGTGTGTCTGAGACTAAAATACAGGCAATGTTTAGTTTTGTTGAGTGCTGTCTCTGTCATTCGTAGGCGAAAATTATATTGTACTCGATTCTACGTCATGTAATGGCGACATGATGAGGAATCCAGTTTGTGATAGATGTGATTAGTTTGTGATTAATAAGACATATCACAGCCGTCGGGATCATCTTAGATATCGATTAATCGGCATATCTCACTAATATTATAAACGCAAAAGTTTGTATGGATGGCTGGACGGATCTGAATGAAATTTGGTACAGTGATAGATTATAGTCTGGAATAGCATAGGCTACTTTTTATCCCAGAAAAATGTATGGTTCCCGTGGGATAGATTTGTTTTTGTTTTTCACGGAATCGACATGATTTTTTGCTTAGTGGTAGTTTAGGGGTCAGAGAATGACATTGGCAAATCATCGATTAACATTGATGGAGCTACAATTAAAGAATAAAAAGATATTCTACTCTAAACGCGTTTTCTTCATATTTTATCGATAGAAAAAATTACAATAACAATTTTTACAATTTTTTTTATTTTACGTTTATTTACAATTTTAGTTATTATACGGTTTAAATTATATTAATACAATAAAAATAAGATCTAGTTTTTACGATTTTAAGACAATGAGAAGGAACTTAAATGAACTTTAGGCTTTTAACAACTAAGATTAAGGTCATCTCGTATCTGTCAAAAATATGGCAAATCTCAGTTAATCCTGAAAAAGTGAGTTTATTTATACAACATTTCCTTACCACACAGTTGATAGTTATTATTTTAAACTGGATTGAGCCATATTTTTATTATTATTAGTTCTAAATAGCCACTGTTTTCAAAACGCAAAAGCAATGCTCGTTTTGAAAACTAGGTACTGCTATTGATACAAGATAACCTTGACCAACGGTCCTTAAACTCGTTTGCGCTCGCGTTTGCTATCGACTCTTAAGGCTTATTTTACAATGGGAAAAAATAAGTTTACTACATATTTTATACTTACATTGGTAACTTTAAAAATGTAGCTTCATGACGGTAAAATATTTTTTCAAATCCTTCCAGTAAATGAAACTAAACAACTCTATAATGAACAGCGATTCTAAAATAACGATGATGGGAACATTTAGAACAACAATTTTATTAAACCAGCCCGTCCGGTCAGATTTTCCCCTCAGTAAAGAATAAGTGGTTTCTCAGTTTTCATTAAGAGCTCCCGTAAGAGCCTCTTCGGAGTCATTTCCGGCTACATAAAAGAGTGGCTTCGGATATCTGCTGTGAATTAACTTTAAATTCTGATAATCGAGAGGTAATGAATACTTCCTTTTTTCCTCATGTGTCTATCTGTCCGTCTGTTACAGCTTATTTGACGAAAAATGTTGAAACTTGGTACATATATAGAGTTTCACGCCCCAATCACGGACGTAAATAATCGAATTTCGATTTTAGGGCTTAATTTTTTTATAATTTTAAAATGCATAGGTCAAATTTTATATTAAAGAAAATATATGAAAATTGACTGACCCCCCCTTATCTCCGAAACTACTGAGTCTAAAATTTTGAAAAAATAGGGCATTTCTATTATTTTACAGAAAAACCTAAACGAAAATCCTGTCCTTAAGTTCAGACCGAAAATAATGTCTAAAATAATGTGATAGTGGAACTCTCATTTGATTGTCTTCACAAGCACTCTTGTCCAGGGTCCTGAAGATGGAGCCGGAAGGGAACTCTGTAACAAAACGACGTAACCGCGTAAAGCGTGTCTTTTGTTTTTTTTGGAAGCTATACGGATTATTATTGGAGGCCAAATCTGTTGAGGTATTTTGAAATGAAAAAGCCTCGTATTGTCGGATTAAAACCTATTGGGCATGACCTCTGTGGAATTGGAACCAAGTGTGCTCTACGACCCACCAGGACGCTTGATCACTACGCCACACACTAACGCTGACTGACAGCTACTATTTGTATTTTTGTTTTTATTTTAATTTTAATTTTTATTTATAATTATTAGTTTAGTTTAGTTTGGTTTGACAATTTTAGAATTATAGTTTTTGATTGTAATTTGGTTTAATAATTGGTTTTTTATTTATTTTGACATTTTTAGAGTTGTATTTTTTGACTTTTAATTATAATTATTATTTTGTAGTTTTTTTGACATTATTGCTATTGTTATTTTATTTTTTATTTTTGGTTGCTTGATCTAACTTATAATGTCTCCATACTGTAACCAAAATATGTTTTGATTGTTTTTCAAAATGATTGTATTGTGGAGTGCTGTGGATTTTTGTGAAGGTATAAATAAATAAATAATAAAATAAATAAATTATAAATCCACAATGAATCTCCGTCTCAACACAGTAACAATCTAAAGCCACTATTCCTTGCAGCGTTTCGTCTTCTTATTGAAATTTCACTCCGTTTAGAACAAAGACTGGTCCTTCGAGAATAAATACGAGTCTCCTATTCAGTAAAGATTCCCTTCAAATCAGTAGAAGGTTACTTGGCATAAATCATTCAAGAGCCTTTGACAGTTTCAAAAGTCTTCTATATACAGGGTGACTCGTTGAGTTTCTGAGAAAACTTTTGTTATCGCATCGAGATTAATATTGTAAATTTGTAAATTATAAATGCTGCTCATACAACACTATTGATTATGAAAATTTAAATATTAAATTAATACAGATTTAATAAAATTATTATATAGCGAAAGATTCGGAAGCTTATCAGCTATCCTTTAGACAATGTACGAATGCTAGTATTCTCGGAACGATAAATCCTAATATTAGGTAGGTATATCCAGAAACTTATAACCGAGTTATAATAATTATATGAAAAGAAGCCCATAAGAAGTTAAATTTAGGCATTTTAACTACTTAAATAATAAAAAATCCGAAAAACAACAACCGGGCGTATCCTCAAAAAATTTGCTGATCGACCAAAACCTTCACCATTTTTTCTACAGGGCCGACGCTAACTTTACGTTCACGAAAGACGCTAATTGAAGACAAAATGATATAATTACGCATCGTTTTCTACAAGGAGTTTATATACTTTAAGGAGTTTGTATACAATAAGTATATGAACTCCTTGGTTTCGTCAGAGTGAAGGACAGTTTAGTTAGGTCACGTGGTTGTATTTCAGTCGATCCCATACTATCTATTCTACATTCTATTCTATTCTAAAATTCTACAAAAACTATTTTATTTTTATGCAAATATATTTGACACCAATAAGGCGAAAATATTACTTAATTAATTAAAATGTAATGTAATGTTATAAGTTTAATTTATACAATTACAATTTAAGGTGCAAACAATATTTTTTAAAAAGCAGCTCCTTTTGTTGTTATGTTTTACATGGACCTTATTTTCTAAATTCTGTTCGATACAACGTTTAATTAATTAAATACTGACTCTTTCTTTGTTCATATTTTTTTACAAGTTACAAACAGAGAAAATGGAGAAAACGTTTTAGTACACCTAAATATGATCTAATCTCAACGATTTTTAGTACTACTCATGTTATTGACATAATAAGAAACGATTTTTCCTTATTTCAATATTCATAATCCTCAAAAGTTAAGCATCTCAAATAACGAATAACATACTAAAAAATCGTTGTCATCTAATAATATTTAGGGGCAGTAAAACATTTCCTCCATATTATATAACACATATTTCTTATAGGTGTTTTTTGTCGGTATCAAAATCAAAGATAATGTTTGATACGTCATTTTGAAGATTATTGTTCCCTCTAATGACGAAAAATAAACAAAAAAAAAATGAAAAAGTTAGACTAATTTATTTATTTTATAAAAGACGCCATCTGTTGAAGATCAGTTGAACTAACGGTGCGAAGTATTAATTAGAGATACAAAGACAAATGCATATAGCCTTAACTAAACAACAAGCGGTCTTAAGTAGTGTGCAAAGTTTTTTATTATTTTTTACCTACAAATATCAGCCTGTATCTCAGACAATTTTCGGTTAATGCATTTCGATTGCTTTAGAAATTCATGACGAGGACTCTCCAGAGCTGAAGAGGCCATCTCAGATGCATCTTAATACGGCACCTTGGAGAAATGGGTGGCCTTTTTCAAATTTACCATATTGCACTCGATTATTCAAAGTAGATTTAAGAAGGATATCATACACTTTTATTCCATTTTTTAATACTGTAAGATTTTTTTATTAACTTCCATGTTAGTTTTGACTTTCCATTATGATCGTTATGTCATAAAAAAACCATTCAGCCGTTTCGGAAACTATTCTCGTCCAAAATAATGAAAGATCTATGTACATTATCCGACAACCGTACAAAGAGGCTTTTCCATCTATAATACCTCAACAGAGCTGGCCACTCGTTAGGTATAGCCTCAAATATCATTGACTGAATGAGGAAGACTTTGTCTTCCACTGGGTACCCTGGGGCCGGCACCGGTTCCGGGAGCAGTAAGGCAACCCGTGATGAAAAAAAATAATTAAATGTAATTATTTAGAGTCCATATACCTACTATTTAACACTATAAAATCATTTGCTCATCAACATGTATAAAGCTCCTTGCAAAATGCATTGTAATCCAAACATTGTAAATAAGGACAAACAAACGTACTTTCGCATTTATTATATTAGTTAGGATTCCCTGTTATCGTTACGGAATTATTCGGGAAGAGTGAAGACGGCAAGAGACCCGATAGAATGACTTTGATTCCCTGGGAGCGAGTTTGGGCCCTTGTATGGGATGCCACGTGTGTGGACACATTAGCCCCGTCTCATCTCAGGGAAACCGTAATCAAAGCGGGAGCTGCGGCGGAAATCGCAGTCTTTCAAACGGTTTGAAAGAGTTCAATTATAGAAAACCGTTACTTTGTGCCGTTTGAAACTCTAGATCCGTGGGGTTCAAATGCCAAAAACTTTATAAGAAAAATATCCCTACGACTGATTTGGTTTAATCACTCTGAATCAATTCCACACCCATCAGGATTACTTAGATATATTGTAAATATTGTAATGTTTTGTATTTTTTTTTTTTTCATAGTTTTCTAAGGATATACCTATGTTGCTGTATCAAAGATTACGGCAGAATTTCAGAATAGAAAATATAACTTTAGACCGTATACAACAATATTAAGTTCAAACATTTCTATTATACCCAAGAAAAGCTGCTAAACTCTATATTAAACCTTAAAGTTATATTTAAGTGCCCGCTCGGTCACGTACAAACGTCGTATCCTCCCGGATTATTACAGGATATCTCTGTAACACTTCTTTAGAAGAAATCCGTTGTTTCAGATGTAATTTATTGCTTGGAGGTTGCGGGCAAAAAATAGACAATAGAAAAGCGTTGGGTATTTAGGAAAAAAATATTTCTCAATATATAAAAAGTGCTTTAGTTTGTGAAAATTACTGAAATGTGATTTTCGGATTTAGAAGAAAAAAAAACGAAGTCTTCACAGCTCCCGGGAACCGTTACCGGCCGCAGGGTACCCAGCAGAAGACAAAGTCTTCCTCACTTAGCAGAAGATTTTTTGAGGCTATACCGAGTGGTCAGCTCTGTGGAGATATGTAGATGGAAAAGCCTCTTTGTACGGTTTGTCGGATAATTTACATAGACTTTTTAATTTTAAAAACTCATTGGTCGGATGTGGGGGATCGAACCCGCGACTTCTCAGTTGTGAGCCGACGTTTTACCCACTCGACCACCGACGGTTTAATTGCTCTTTTTTTTCTTCACAGGTTGTTTTACGGTTCCAGGGTACCCAGAGGAAGACCAAGTCTCCCAAGTTTCAGGAATACTTACCTAAATAAAATATATCCTTTTGTGGCCAAATTTAATTATATTATATTGTATCAGGTTATGTAATTTGTTGTGCTGTGGATTTTTTAATAAATAAATAAATAAATAATTTTCGTCAAACTATAGGTACATTATCATTTTATTAGGGACTTCTTCTAATAGTATTGCAAGAGAGATCTATTCGACATGATTTTTTTTATTCTCCAGTTCTATGTAAGTATTTCTTTTACAATTTGGCACCAAAATTCTATGGCAGCTTACATAACACATATCTCTGTAAAGTATCGATTGAAAGATGATAAATGCCTGTAACATGCGGACGGATGGACTTATAAGAGCTTGGCTACGGAATCCTAAAAATAGAAGCTTCTAAAATAATGTAGATTTGTTTTGTCTGTCTGTCTATAATAATGTTTATTTGAAAATATTTGAAATATTCTCACTATCCAGACGAGTCAAATTTGTCCTTTTACCTACCACAAATTAAATATACTTAAGTAGATGACTCGTGCGAAAACACCGTTAGTTAAATTATTATTGTTAAATTATATTTTTTGAATAATTTTTATTGAAATATTTTGAAATAAAATTGCTCATGTTCAACTGATCTTAACAGATGGCGTCTATACAAAATAAATAAATCGGTCTAACAATATTAATATTTCGTTCATTTTCAGGTTCGGCCCACAGTCTGAGCTGGTGAATAGTTCTTGGTTTTTCTTATAGCCTAAATAAGGAAAAATAAGTAGTTAAAAGAAGAAATAAGAGATACGTCAAATTTAATGTACCTTTAAATTTTATAGCTACGATATCAGGGACTCAAGTGACATAGGCTATATTTTATTTTGTTCAAAAATTTAATATCCACGGGCAAAGCCGAGGTCAAATATACATTCTTATATTCTGTGATGACACGAAAAAGTGACAATCACTTCCTCATTCATTCATATCTCATATAGGGAAGTGCAAGTAATATATATATTTTACAAAGAGATGGGACGAGTAGACACGGCCCGCATGTTCTCTTTGATATGATATTTGAACTCCTCTACCCTTGTTTCTTATCGCGACATCATAAACTACATTGTATTCTGTTTGTTGGAAAATCAAAATTCGTGCAGAAAGAATTTTATTAAAATTTTGTTAAAGTTGCCATGGTATTCAAGTAATAAAAACCGGCCAAGTGCGAGTCGGACTCGCGCACGAATGGTTCCGTACCATTATCTATAAAAACGGCAAAAAAAACACGTTTGTTTTTATGGGAGCCCCTTAAATATTTATTTTATTCTGTTTTTTAGTATTTCTTGTTATAGCGGCAACAGAAATACATCATCTGTGAAAATTTCAACTGTCTAACTATCACGGTTCATGAGATACAGCCTGGTGACAGATGGACAGACAGACAGACCGACAGACAGACGGGCAGACAGCTGAGTCTTAATAATAGTGTTTCCGTTTTTACCCTTTGGGTACGGAACCCTAAAAACCGTTGACAAAAACGTAATAGGGGTGTTGACAATTAAACAAAATAAATACACAATTATATTTTTTTATAACATTTAATCACTGCAAATAATGTTTATTTATTTTTTTAATAAATAATTTTTTTTTAATATCTAAATGAAAAAGCTTTCCGGTCATGTTTCAAATAAATAACCACAGACTATAATATAATAACTGTCTGTCAATCTGTCACTTACTAACGCTTACTAAGTTATTTTCTTGTTATTTTATCTAATCTGTGACCATCATTTAGTTGGTTTGCAAGATATGACGTCATCATCGCGCCTATAAATTTTCGTGGGGATTTTTTTCTTTTTTTTTTCTACATTTTATTTGGATTTTGGCACTTTAAAGGCCATGCCAGTCCCGTTGAAAATAACAATTAATTTACAATAAATATTTACAATGGTCACAAATAAAAATAACTTCATTTTGCCAACTAAAATTACTAACTGACTACCTATAATTATCAAACAACTTGCAACTGCCAGGATACTCTGCACAATCCCAACTTGCAAAAAATCTATTTTACACTTCTCAACTACACTATCTCATTCAGAGTGAAAAATAAAATTAAAACATGTCGATTTTAAAATATAAAATTTTCTAATTATTTTATTAAATATAATAAATCTTACAGCTATAAATAAAAAGTATGTATTTCCAAAAAAATGTCAACACCCATTTTGTAAAAAATCATCAGTTACTAATAACTTCTGAAAAAAATTATCATGAAAATTGTTATGTATAACGTCTTCACTAAAATATTCCCTAAAATAGATTAATATTTAATCATAATAATCAAAATTCCTGAAAAACTACTTTAACACTGTGAACCATGAAAAAAAAAAAAAAAAATCCTTTTCTTTTTTTTCTTTCTCCACGGGTTGTTACGGTTCCAGCGTACCCAGCGGAAGACCAAGCCTCCCTCGTTTAGGCGATGGTATTTGTGAGGCTATACCTAACGAGTGGCTAGTTGTTCTGTTGATATATATTTAGATTGAAAAGCCTGTAAGTGTGGTTTGTCGAATTATGTACATAAGTTTTTAATTAAAAAACCTATTGGTACATGGCCGGGATCCGGGCTCGAACCCGGAGTCTACCTGGTTAACCAGACGTGTTAACCACTTGGCCACCGACGCACGCAAAGTATTCCTTGTTGGTATTAAATAGACGGACCACGCCATGTATGTACCAATGGGTTATTTTATAATTAAGAATTTACGTACATACATAATCCGACAACCCATCTCTTACTTGACAACTGTGGGTCCTTGGCCACGTGCGCTCGCTAAGTGTTGTTCTTTGAAATAAAAATATAAAAACATATGTACCTTAGTTTCTACTTTACTTACCGAATGATTCTACGTCATGACATGATGGGGAATCCGGTTTAATCCCGTCGCGCTGTGATATTGTGATTAATAAGACATATCCTAGTCGGCGATAACATCTACCGATTAATTGGCATATTTATACTATAACGTCTATAATACTTGACATTGGCGTAATCATCAAAACCATGATGGAGCCATAACACGAAAAAATATATACCGAATTGCACTCAGAACCTTGTACCACCCAGCTCAACACTTGCATATTCATTTTAAATCGATGTTTGACTAGAGCCAGTTTCACGTAACCCCTTGTTCCCAATTTGCATTCTACACTGTACACCAACGTAGAGTGTTTGTTTGTGCTACACACAGCACACCTGTCCTTAACTAAATTAGCCCGTTTAGAACTTTACCTATTTTCATACATCATCATCAAGCTACATATTATAGAACTAAGTACCTCGCCGCGTCTGTCTGTCTGTTTGTCTGTGCCCGTTTCACGCAAAAGTTATTCAACGGCTGCTGGCAGAGAACGACCTAGGTGTGATTTTATTGAACATATAAAAACCGACCAAGAGCGCGTCAGACTCGTGCACGTATGGGAGCCCCCTTAAATATTTATTTTATTATGTTTTTTAGTATTTGTTGTTATAGCGGCAACAGAAATACATCATCTGTGAAAATTTTAACTGTCTAACTATCACGGTTCATGAGATACAGCCTGGTGAGAGACGAACAGACAGACGGACGGACAGCGGAGTCTTAGTAATAGGGTTTCCGTTTTTACTCTTTGGGTACGGAATCCTAAAAATGTGTTGATAAATATTAAAAGTACACAAGTTCGTCCAAACAACGGCGCGCCGCCTTACGGTCCACCGAAACTGACCATAGATTCGTCCAATTCTTTTACCAAATGGTCCGCCTAGATCTTATGCCGGCCGGAATGGGAAATTTTTGGTGCGATGCCGAACCAATGTGTGGCCTACTTAAAACCTAATTTTATACGTATTTATTTGTTTTATGTTTTTGTATATATTTTGAAATAATACTGAAGACCAAGACCGGCTTTCATGAAAATTAGGAATGGAACTTTATATCAAAATTTTAGTAGTATATAATAATTATAATCTATCTATCATCACGCCTTTTATCCCAAGAGGGGTAGGCAGAGACAATCGAATGTAATTTGCTACCATACTGACATACTTCTTTCGCTTCTTTTATATTCATCATACCTACTTTTAATATTGCCTTCGATCAATAATTTTTTTATTTGTTCAATAAAAAGTACACCTAGGTCGTCCTCTGCCAGCATTTCCTTTCACTTCAGCCATATAAACCTTTTTAGTAAATCTTTCATCCTTCATTCTTTCAACGTGTCCAAACCAGCGTAAACTATTTTTCTTCATTTATTCACAACGTCATCTTTCACTCCGCATTCTTATCTAATGACATCGTTTCGGATGTAGTCAATACGTTTTATAAAATTATAATGTTACTTTATTTAAGCATTTTATTTAGGTACCACGATCTCTTATAAATCCAGTCAGTTTAATAGCAGGCCTGCTAAATATCGTGAAGTTTATTTGAGTGTTTATGAGTTGAATTCAGATGCATGTCGACAACTGTGTTCAAAGCCTTTATAGGGCCTCTTTGTTGTTCATTGTCAGGCTGACATATTCTATAGCCTAGGGGCGCCCCTTTGGACTGGCTTTTTGAGATTAGCGCGATTAAATACCAAACATATATATATCGCTAAATAAATAATAAATAAATAAAATATTTATTGAAAAACTTAAGTGATAAAATAACATAGACCATAATACAAGATAATACGGATCCGGACCACCGACCTAAGGTCCAGAACAATATTTTTTTTAAAGTAGTAGTTTAGTTTGTGTACATGTCATCCTCATACCAAACTCATCAAAATCGGTTCAACCGTTTAGCCGTAAAAACCAAGAAGAGATAGATATATCACATTTAAAAAAATTGAAATTCAAAAGACATTTTATTCCATAGCTACACGTATAATAGTCAATTATAAATTCAATTAATTAATACATTTTTATACACTTTGAATAGCCAATAATAAAACAATTATTTTATTTAGTAAAATAAAATACAATTAATGAATACATTTTTATACACTTTGAATAGCCAATAATAAAACAATTATTTTATTTAGTAAAATAAAATACAATTAATTAATACATTTTTATACACTTTGAATAGCCAATAATAAAACAATTATTTTATTTAGTAAAATAAAATACAATTAATTAATACATTTTTATACACTTTGAATAGCCAATAATAAAACAATTATTTTATTTAGTAAAATAAAATACAATTAATGAATACATTTTTATACACTTTGAATAGCCAATAATAAAACAATTATTTTATTTAGTAAAATAAAATACAATTCATGTCCGAAATAATAAAAAAAATACAATTAATTAATACATTTTTATACACTTTTGAATAGTCAATAATAAAATAATTATTTTATTTAGTAAAATAAAATACAATTCATGTCTGAAATAATAAAAAAAATACAATTAATTAATACATTTTTATACACTTTTGAATAGTCAATAATAAAACAATTATTTAATTTAGTAAAATAAAATAAGTAAACGCCTAGTACTAGCCCCTGTACCACTGTATTTTTCTGTCGTTTTATTGTCGCAACGGATTTTACGTTATATGATGATTATGTTAAAATACAAACATAATAATTATAATTAATGATTGGAAACACTAAGTTTGACGCCCTAGATCGCCTTTCTCGTTTAAAACATCACAATTAACTATTTTCCTAGAGCTCTGTCTCGCGACACAAAACGATACCAACGAAATCTAAGGTAACTTATTACTGGTCAGTTTAACTGGTCAAAGGGGAAAAAATAGGCGAAAGGGGGAGCCCGTCTATGGCCCCTCCATAGGCTTAGTACTCTATGCGTCCAACCGGACCACGACAGTTTTTTTATATTTTTTAAACTAAATTTCAGTAAAACTAATTGGTGATTTCTGGAATCTTCAGCTTTATAAAATTAGCATGTATATAGGAACTAATGTTATTTTCTTTGTCTATACTAATATTATAAAGAAATAAAGTTTGTAACTACTGAACCGATTCCAAAAATAATTTCACGAATAGGAAGATACATTATCCCTATAAGCTATCTACCTATCATCACGCCTTTTATCCCAAGAGGAGTAGGCAGAGACAATCGAATGCCATTTGTTACGATCCTGACATATCTACCTCTTTCGCTTCTATTATATTCATCATACCTTTCATACATGCTCGGCGATTGTGTGTACTTTTAATATTTCCATCTATCAATACATTTTTTATATGTTCAATAAAAGTACACCTAGGTCGTCTTCTGCCATCATTTCCTTTTACTTAAGCCATATAAACCATTTTTACTCAATCTTTCATCCTTCATTCTTCCAAACCAGCGTAAACTACTTTTCTTCATTTAGTCACAACAACATTTTTCACTCCGCATTCTTTATTTATTTATAACATCGTTCCGGATGCGGTCAATACGTAAATACCGCATTTCCACTGCATTTATCTTACTTTTATGCTTCTTTTTCCATACACAAGTCTCGCTTCCATAAGTAAGTGATGGAACTAAAACAGCGTTATGTTTTAGCTTTAAGCTAATAAGTAAATAACAATGGTAATTCTCTTCACGGAATAGGCATGATGACTAAAAAATTCTAATTAGTCCGTCAGTTAGATTATCAGAAAATATTGGACACGTATTTTTTCTTTTGTCAATTAAACAAAGAATGATGAAGATATAGCCCGCTAAAGTTCCGCGTGACGTCACATTTGAGTACCTACACTTTTGACCTAGAAGTGACGTCACCGGCCCCCACTCCCAAACTTTGACGGGCTTTATCTCTGTAATTTTTTTGTTTGATTGACAAAAGAAAAAATACGTGTCCAATATTTTCTGATAATCTAACTGACGGATTAATTAGAATTTTTTAGTCATCATGACTAAATAGAATAATATTTTGTTTACCCTGTCATCTTCCCTATTCCCAATGACTTGATCGCTTGTTGAATATACTCCTTTCTCTCAAGTCTCAAGGCTGACTTTTCATACAAAATAGCACAGAAACCTATTTTCCACCGACTCACAAAGTAATCTAAGCTATATGTACAGTGTATGCGTAACTAACACGCTGCGGGTACAGTTTTGTTTGCAGACACGAGAACGCGACAGCTGTTGTGTTCATTTGCTTAACAGTCTAAACTATATCTAGGAGTGTGTAGGGAATTTAAACCTCGTGGAGTGGAGTCTAATTGAAGTCCAATTTGGAGCGAAATCTTCGTGCTTCGGAGGGCACGTAATAAATATCTTCTAAAAATAACCTATTCTGACACATTTAGTGCAGCAACAGGCTTGCCACCTGTTCTGTTCAATATGGACAACTGTTACCGGTGTCTCTAGTTACACCACAAGGTGTTTGTGTGTGTGTGTGAAATCCTATAAGAGCAAGCTTGTTAGTGCAATAAACTTAGTAAACCGCGCGGCTTATTTTGTCGATATCTCTTTAAAAAGTTTATAGAGAGATACACTGCAAAAAGAATCGAAAGAATAACCAAAGATAAAATAAGATAAGCCACGATTCACGTACCAGAAACCTGAGAAAGAACGATTTTACAAAAAATCGGTCTTGCGAAAATACACAAAACTGACATAGGTATGCTCCTTCAGTATTATACAAAAACTACTATAAATAGCAAGTTGTAGTTAATGTTTTATTAAAGTATGTGAAATTATCTATAGGATAAATACGAGAAAATTATACATTAGTCGGTTGAAAATCGGTTGACAATACGCGTGAAATTGATGACTTTCAGGGATTGATAAAACTTAGGTGTAACTGATTTTCATATTCAAAATCAAATTATTAAAAAAAAATCATACTGTGTCAAATATACCTATTTAACTTTCGATATCTATTTAAATTTCGAAACTAAAACATTTTAGTTCTCGCGTATTTTTAACCGACTTCCAAAAAAAGAAGGAGAAGGTTCTCAATTCGGACCGTATTTTTTTTTTTTTTTTTTTTTAATGTATGTATGTACATCGATAACTCCGCCAATTGTAAACCGATTTTGATGGTTTATTTTTAATCGACAGATAATTCTTCTGGATTGGTCCCATTTTTATCTCATAAAAATTGGTTCATTAGGTTTTCAGAAATTTTGAAAAAACTGACTTTATAAGTACATTTTTCTTGATATCTCGATAAAATATGTACCGTTTTTGACAACTTATTTTTTTCAAGACATAATAATTTCTCGACATTATCTCACAGACATATGACGAAAATCGGTTCAGTAGTTTTTCAGAAATTCAGTAATTAATTTCTGTTTACGGCTGAAATTATGTATCAGAAAAAGCCTTAGCAACGGTTGCTATTGACACGAAGTTGTCAATTTCCGTGACGATGGTCTAGCGGTTAAATGTAATGGGATGCATAGGATGCACAAGCACATTACATGGTTCAAATCACATCCTGAGGGGTATTTTTTTTTAATTTTCCATCAATATTTTTTTAGTTGCGTTATTATTTGTCTCTCAAGGCAGCAAAATCACTTAAAAGGGTAAAATAAACCTTTTAAAAAAAAGTGCACCGACTTCAAAAATTTGCACTGAAAAGTAAGAAATAATAAATATTTCGTCGTAGAATTTGAAGACGGTTGGTGCCAAATTAGAAACAACTTAGTTCCCAAATTCACTAATATAGACAATTCATTAGGAACCTACGATCATCAGTAGGTACATACAAACATAGATAATATTGAACAGATCTTTATCTTCTTAGATATTTACTTAGTTTTGTATCCTAATTTGGGACCAACCGTCTTCAAATTCTACGACGAAATATTTATTATTTCTTACTTTTCAGTGCAAATTTTTAAAGTCGGTGCACTTTTTTTTAAAAGGTTTATAAGAAATCGTGATGTATGTAATTTGTATGGGACAAAAGTTAAAAAGTAAAAACCTTGTCCTGGAAATTACGAAGACAACAAAAAAAAACAGCCAAATCGGTCGAGCCGTTCTCAAGCGATACTTCGTCATACACGTGGCAATTTATTTTTATTTATATAAATGCTAACAGAAGAAAACAGAGCTCAACGGATCGTCGTCTTTTTTGCACAAATATTGTAGTAGGAAGGTCATAAGATAGTTTTAATCCCGAATAAAAATCCCAACTCAACTCAATATATTTAAAAGCAAAACTTTCACGATAGAAGCATATATTTTGACGAAAAGTAAAACATCTTGCACCAAAGGGAGAAGATGTCGCGAACAATTTCCTTCAAGATACAACGCACCCTAGATAGCAAGATGAGTTGAGATCTACGTAAATCACATTGCCAAATATCCCAACCTTACTATATGTAGGTACTAAAATTTATATGGCAAACTAGTATGTGTATACTGACTCCGCTTGTCTTGCGACGTGGCTATGGAGTCTAAAGTAGCCCACAGACTGGTCCGGCATCGCACCGAAAATTTTCGTTCCGGCCGCCTTATGATCGAGATTGAATAAGGCCCCACATTGGCGATGAAAATCATACGATCTAGAGCGCATACAATTCACACACTCACACAGACACATATCATTCCATTAAACAAAGTGTCAAACTATCAGGTATATGTGTAATGGGTATGGATGTGTGTGTGTGACAGATCGCTCCGGTCATCGAAATCAACCACAGATTTAAACGATTTGAAACTGATGGTGGGCCGCGCGTACAAGAATTGGATGAGTCTGTGGTGGATTTCGGTGGACCGGCTGGCGACCGCACGGGGATTGATCCAATCAGTGGGCGCCTTTAGGGACACAATGTTCATAGTTAGCAAGTCTTTAGCGAGAATTAAAAGCTTTATTAAAAAAACAGACGAAGGGTTCCGTACCATTATCTATAAAAACACCTGTTTTTTAGTATTTGTTGTTATAGCGGCAACAGAAATACATCATTTGTGAAAATTTCAACTGTCTAACTATCACGGTTCGTGAGGTACAGCCTGGTGACAGACGGACAGACAGTGGAACCTTAGTAATAGGGTTTTCGTTTTTACCCTTTTGTACGGAACCCTAAAAACACGTTGAAAGAATGAAGAATGAAAGATTGACTAAAAAGGTTTATATGGCTGAAGTGAAAGGTAATGCTGGCAGAGGACGACCTAGATGTACTTTGGACATATAAAAAATATGTTGATCGATGGAAATATTAAAAGTACACACAATCGCCGAGCATGTATGCAGGTATGATGAATATAAAAGAAGCAAAAGAGATATGTCAGGATCGTAACAAATGGCATTCGATTGTCTCTGCCTACCTCTCTTGGGATGAAAGGCGTGATGATAGATAGATAGATATAGTTAGTAATGCTGACGGCTCGAAGAACGTTTATTTTGTGAAATTACCCGCTCATTTTTGTATCAAACCGTATCGGAGTTTTATTAAGGCGTCCGCAGACACTCGGTTATAAATAGCTGGGTTGGAGAAGGTTGGGGTGAGGGAATTTATGACAAACAACATTCCTGGATTTGCTTTCCCGCTTTTATGATTTGGCTGGAAAATAAAATGTATAATATTCAAGTTAAATAAAAATGTATTTATTATATGCTGCGGTTATGCTTGTTTTATTTTGATGTTCGTATTATAAAACAAAACCAGTATTAAAGTACATATTTATTTTAAAGATTACACACAACCTCCCTCCAGTCAAGAATATCCATCGATGCCTGAATGAATGAATGAATCGACATCTAGCTGGCTGCATGTGTCGTTCATTCAATCATTCAAATAGGCAAACGCTAGAAACCTTATATTTTATTTTAAAACACGAAAATTTCAATTTCAGATTTTGAGGTTAAGTTTTTCAATATCAATTTTCTTGTAAACTAGTGAACACCGGCGAAAAGTGGTACCTTACCGAGACTTCAAAATGGGTAAGGTATGTAATAAAACAGTGCAGCAATTTAATAAAGTCGTCAAAACACGAAAAGCTCAGGATTAGATAATCTGGACCTTTACCCTCGCGTGAACTACCGCGACGTTCTCTGGCGCCATCTGATTCATCGGTGTGTTAGCGACGCCGAACGTTCTGGAGGCGGTGTCTGCAGTCTACGTCGCTCGCTGCACTCGGTGGACGTTGTCACATCACACTTCTGAACAATAAAACAAAACCAGTATTAAAGTACATATTTATTTTAAAGATTACACACAACCTCCCTCCAGTCAAGAATATCCATCGATGCCTGAATGAATGAATGAATCGACATCTAGCTGGCTGCCTGTGTCGTTCATTCAGTCATTCAAATAGGCTTACAGTATGTGTAATATATCACTCAGAATGATGATATACATAGGTGAAAAATGTGGAGTGACTAATAGTGTTGTATATACAACTGAAAGGGGAATGCTGAGATGGTTTGGACATGTTGAACGAATGATGAAAGAATGAGGAATGAAATATATAAAGCTATAGTACCGAAAGGATCAACAAGGAAAATACGACCAAGACGAACTTTCATTTATTAAATATCTGATGTTCTTAAAACAGGTCAAATACGTTGTAGGTACTAAAAATAGACTGCATGTACTCGTATGTATCGATGTGTGGATGTGGATGAAGCAAGGCGTTGTCCAACCAAGGACGATTGAACGGCATATCAATTTGGTTGCCCAACACGTTGCTCAACGGCGTTGTCCATCCATGAAGAAAGGCTTTGAGCCTGTGACATATGGACGGACGGACGGACATAACAAACTTATAAGGACTATAATGGCGAAAATTTGACAACGGGACCCTAAAAAGGGTTACCACAATTTCGCAATTTACAATCCGATTAAAAAATTTAAAAGTCAAAGGATTCCAAATTTAAATCCACGAACAAGGGAATGCGGTTGCACGTTGAAAACAACGATACGTAACAAATAGAACATGACATTTGAAAATAGAAAGCGGGAAAGAATGTGGCGCAAAATTACACCGTACACAGTTCGTGTGAACTGGGACACTATTTCTTTTTTAATAATTATTAGCATAGCTTTTCATTTAGGTTTTATTTTTGAAGAGCTCGATTTGAATCACATTCAATTATTCAATCTTTGAGTCAAGCAAGAAATAATGCAGCAAATATAAAATTTTTGTTTGTGTGTGCCTGTTGGCTCCATATTATTATGGACATATGACGGACATTGACATTGTATGGTGGGTAGAGCAATAAATATATTTTTTATCTGTATTTTTTGACGTCGTCGGTGGTTGAGTGGGTAAAACGTCGGCTCACAACTGAGAAGTCGCGGGTTCAATCCACATATCCGACCATGTACCAATGGGTTTTTATAATAAAAAATCTATGTACATAATTCCGACAAAGAGGCTTTTCCATCTACATACCTCAAAATCTTCGGCTAAGTGAGGAAGACTTCGTCTTCCGCTGGATACCCTGGCAACGGTTTACGGGAGCTGTAAGGCAACCAGTAAAGATTTATTTATTATTTTTAAGTTTGTGAAGAGGTCGCTATAATAATCAAATCATCGAATCTTCGAATTATAAAAATTCAAATAATACAACTAATAATGTCGGTTAAACTTCGCGTATCGGTGCACGTCGGACAAATTCCGTTAAATTCCGCAAGCTTATCAGACTTTGAAACTGCTTTTTGTTTCTTTTAGATATCTTGAAGGGTTCCGTAGAAAAATAAAAAATCAACTGTCTATATACGGGATCGGGTAAGTAGTGATATTAAAACTCAACGGGCGGAGCCAGGGCAGAATGCTAATATAAAATAAAATTTGAAAACCCCTTCACAATATTTACGCAAGTCTGTTTCGTGAAAAGAGAAATCGGCGCGGCGTATTGTTGAATCTCAGAACACAAATCAGATTACGCTCGTAAACAAATTCCTAACTTAGCCCTCGGCGGGCGGGGTATCTACAAAGAACAAACTTGCAAAGAGTAACTAGTACAAAGAATGTCAAACTGTCGCGCATCGCCTTACGATATGAACGACAGTATCTTCTATCTTAGCAGATTGCTAGATTTATTACTAGGTAACGAAAAGTGGAAGGAAATATGGTTTTATTGAGTCAATTCTATATTTTATGTAATAAAGAGTTTTCATACGAACAAGTTTGTCTACGAAGGAGGTTAGCTACGAAAAAGTTTGTCTACGAAAGAGGTTGCTACGAAAGAGTTTGGTCTACGAAGGAGGTTAGCTACGAAAGAGTTTGTCTACGAAAGAGATTGGCTATGAAAGAGTTTGTCTACGAAGGAGGTTGGCTACGAAAGAAGTTGTCTATCAAAGAGTTTGTCTACGAAAGAGCTTGTCTACGAAAGAGGTTGTCTACGAAAGAGGTTGGCTACGAAAGAGTTTGTCTACGAAGGAGGTTGGCTACAGAAGATTTAGGCTACGAAAGTGTTTGTCTATGAAGGAGGTTGGCTACGCAACAGTTTGTCTACAAAATAATTTGGTCTACGAAGGAGGTTGGCTACGAAAGGGTTTGTCTACGAAAGAGTTTGTTTACGAAGAAGGTTAGCTACGAAAGAGTTTGGGCTACGAAAGAGGTTTGCTACGAAAGTGTTTGTCTACGAAGGAGGTTGGCTTCAAAAGAGTTTGTCTACAAAGGAGGTTAGCTACGAAAGATGTTGGCTACGAAAGATGTTGGCTACGAAAGTGTTTGTCTACGAAGGAAATTGGCTACCAAAGAGTTTGTCTACAAAGGAGGTTGGCTACGAAAGGGTTTGTCTACAAAGGAGATTGTCTACGAAAGAGTTTGTATACGAAGGAGTTTGATCTACCAAAAGGAGGTTGGCTACGAAAGAGTTTGTCTACAAAGGAGGTTAGCTACGAAAGAGTTTGGTCTACGAAAGAGTTTGTCTACGAAGGAGGTTAGCTACGAAAAGGTTCGTCTACAAAGGAGATTGTCTACGAAAGAGTTTGTCTACGAAAAATTTTGTCTACGAAAAAGTTAGTCTACGATTAATTTTGTCTACGAAAAAGATTGCCTACGAAAATTTTTGTGTTTGTTTATAATTTCAGAAACTGGTTCTATTAGTAACTGCTTGTGCACAGAACAATTTTTGAAAATGGTAAATGGCTTGTTTTTGTTATTGCGCAAAGACAATTGACAACATTTAATGTTTTACCCACCCGTTCTTACTTCTTTACAGATAAAGTATGTTATTAAAATACATATAATAAATATATTATTTATTTAATACTATACATTTAAGTTATGATGTAAATATTTAAATAAAAAAAAAAACAACTTTAAACAATTCAAAATACTTACCTAGTCTTGGTCAACTCTGATCACTATATTAAAACCTAAAACATACAATTTGAAATTATACATTTGAAGTTTTTATTCACACTACAAACAAAAATCTAAAATATACATTAAAAATCTTAAAAACCTTAAATACCTTAAAACAAAAACCTTAAATACCTTAAAACTAAAAATAAAAAGAAAAAGGATGGAGGAATCAAAGATAGAATACCTCCTCCAGCTCTGAAGACAATCCAATCGTGCTAAGAACACTCGCTGCGTTACCCCTTTGAATCTCCAAGCTTATGCGGCGAATGAAAAAACTCTTAGCTCGGTGATCACCAGACTTTTCGATGAGAAGTTTACCAATTTTATCAGCAAATTTCTTGGAGTCTGATGACCACGGACCAAGAGTCTCAACCGCAAAAGCAAGAAATTCAAAGTGATCTAGCAGCGAGGAATATTTTTGAATTTTTAAATGTGCCGCCTCAGAAACTGCGGCACCTGCAGAGCTGGAGGAGGCGGCGACATGACTTGGAGCCAGCGTGTCCACGCAAGTGGCGTCCCACACCAGAGCGCGGCCTCGAGACCATGGCACCAGGGTCATGCCGTCCGGTCTTTTGCCGTCCGACCGGCTAAGGCCGGGGGGTTCTAGTAGACATGGAGTGTCAGCCGAACTCAAAGAACGTTTTATTATATTACATACAATTGGCTGTATGGGCTAGCTTATTTGCCTTTCATACAAATTCGCTCCCCGCTATCTCATAACTTCATTGGAAAATTAATAATAATAATTAAAAATTAATAATTAAATTTTCTAATAATACACTGACAAGCAATATAAAAAGCCACTAACTTATCATGGAATATTTCCGAAACCACGCATAGCTTTTTGAAGTAAAAAGCAACATTAAAGTGTATTTAATAACGGTTAAACACCCAATGAAAACAAAACAAATTTAATTCGGTATGTAAAGTAAAAGCTAAGGTAAGATTTTTATATTTTTATTTTAAAGATTAAGCTATTTTAAGAAACTAATTTGAATAGTTTTGATTTCTATATAGTAGTTTTTTTATAATAAATTATCAAAGTTTTGGCACTGATGACGTCATTTTGTCGGCTGAATACTTTAATACCTTTGATATGTTGTTACAGAAAAAAGAAAATATGTGTTCTTTGACTTTGACATTTAACAAACAATAGTGTTGCCGTCTCTAAATCCTACAAAATCTACCAAAACCTACCACTTCTACATAAAACATATTAAAACAACAACAAAGAAACACATCTTTACGGCTTTTATACCGTAGTCTGCATAGTTGTTGTAATACAAAATATATACAAAGGTCAAAGAATATCCTACCATAAAAAATGCTTAAACATTCTTCCTAAATAATGAACTGGATTAGTTATAAAAACTACTGAAATTGTAGTATATCTAGTAACAGGGTAACATTGGTTGACAAGTTGACAAGTAAATATTTTGCTTTTATTTAGCCGATATAATGACGTCATTCATAGGTGAAATGTAGGTTAAGTAAATTATTTGTTTTTTTCAAAAATAAAGACAATCTCACGATTTTAAGAGTTATAAATAAAAAAATACGGATTATTAAACCAATATCTCGAAACGGTTTTGGATTCAGCATACCTTAACTTTTACTTTACCTACCGAATTAAATGTGTTAAACAATGTAAAAATAATTTTATATTACTTTTTTAGGCACTTTGCAAGTGCCTTTTTTATATTGCTCGTCAGTGTATATAAAAGTTTTTATCTTTTTTGAATAATAACGTATTTGTATAAAACTATAAGTATATTAAAGAATAATACTTACTTTTCATCGTGATTTTCTTTACATTTACATTTCTTTATATTACGCACCATAGCTTACATCTTTTAATATAATAACAATTGGTTTTTATGTAAGAACATACACGAGTTTACTTTAAATCTATTTAGAAAACAAGAACTAAAAATGCTAACGTAAACTTAAATACGAACAAAGAGATGTTGTCGTCACATAAGAGGTTAATATCAATAGCAGGTACTTTTTAGTTTGATATCATCAAAACGTGTTTTGACAAGTAATTGTGTAGGTACGCTCAGATTATATCCATGAAGCTAGCATACAAGATTATAATATCTATCTTTTTAATCAGATATTAAACACTTACACTAATAATAATAATAAAGACGAAATGTCAAGAAATTTAAGAACTTCGCTTGGATGTATGGTTTTTATATACCTTTGCCTTTTTCTGATTAGAAACAAGATGACCAAAAATAATATCGCACGTATTGCACTTTTTCAGTTGGTAAACAAACTTTGCATGTCTTTTTTAATTAAGTTGTCATTTAAAATTCTTAAAAGACGTTATAATAACAATTTTATATGATAATTATAATTTTTAACCTATTTTACATTTGGAGAATTAAATAATATTTTTTAAACTCTTATTTAAAAATTTTATCTAAAAAGACAAGCGAAGACAAGTAAATAAAATTAAAGATGGCGCGCGACGTACAGCCGAAGACGTTAGTTTTAAAATCGTTCTTTATAAGGTAAACGAAGGACACGGTACCGTGCGCGGCCGACTTCGTAAGTGTTTGTGAACTTTGTGAAGTGTTGTGATAGTGCTAAGGCGTGGTGTGCAGGTTCGAGCGTTAAGGTAAATGCACATCTTTTTTAAATTACCTACTAATTATACCGTGTAAAAACCGGCCCCAGGGTACCTATGATAACCTAACCAATGTATTTTTTTTGAGGGTACTTGTAAATTCACATCCAAGGCATTCAGCCACTGACGCTACTTCTATTCTATCTACTCTTCATAGGATAACATGCGTGATGATAAACATATAAAATTGACCTTCATGCTGATAATACTGTTCATATCATATCTTATCATATTTTTTTTTTCTTTACGAGTAGCCTTACAGCTCTTGAAACCGTGTTACGGTTCCAGGGTACCCAGCTGATGACCAAGTCTCCCTCGTTTAGCCGATGGTATTTGTGAGGCTCTAACAAGTGGCCAGTTCCGTTGAGGTATACTTAGATGGAAGAGCCTCTAAGTCCGGCCGCACACCGAAGACACACGCCACATTTATAGCCCATTACCATATTACTGGCGCAACATTTGTTTAAGTAGCATTCAATTTGTTATAGGCAATTTGAGTCGTGCATGTCGCGTGTGTCTTCGGTGTGCGGCCGAACTAAGTGTGGTTTGTCGGATTATGTTCATAAGTTTTTAATTAAAAACACATTGGTACATGTCCGGCACCCGGGAACGAACCCATCGAATACCAGACGTCTTAACCACTCGGCCACCGACGCACCATTTTGGCCTTATCTTATCCTACATCTACAGTACATCTAAGTCTATTAAGTGCAGAAACAGGCTTGCCACCTGCTCTGTTTAATCAAGTA
The DNA here is from genome assembly GCA_963924495.1 of Nemapogon koenigi. Lineage (NCBI taxonomy): Eukaryota > Metazoa > Arthropoda > Insecta > Lepidoptera > Tineidae > Nemapogon > Nemapogon koenigi. Next base: position 1,801,682 of record OZ004643.1, read on the forward strand.
GACACTATTAATGGTGACTCTGTCTACACTGCAAGTTATAAATGCCATGAAGATGTGGATAGAACAGTTACAAAAAATTTAAGTGAAATGAAACGATAGGGTGCAATGTTATGTTGTTTACATTTCTGTCTTCAAATAGCACACACGACCGCGTGCACAAATAAGACCGACCAATGTTTTCACAATTCTGTTTCATTTTGCTCGCAATACGCTCTGAAAAAGTTTTCCCGGGAATATTTTATAAATAAAGTTTGCTTTTGTTTCATTTTCAACGAGGAAGGTTGTTATCTACTTATGGTAAAAAATGTTTTGTAGTTATTTTATTTACACCTTATAAATTTATCTATAGGTACTAATATTATAAAGAGGTTTTGTAAGTTGTACCTATCTCTCAAATTACTGAACCGATTCTAAAAATTATTTCACGAATAGAAAGCTACGATATGCTATAGGCTATATTTAATTTTGTTCTATAATATCCACGGGCGAAGTTGTAATTTTCGATATGAGAAAGTGTGTCGGATTAACGAATCGATGTGGTTTTTTGCACAGAGCTAGGAAAGCCCCGAATTTTGTTATTCGAGAAAATTATTATTGGAATCTTTGATGAAAAACATTCTACCAAAGTGTGTATGTTTGTTTGTTTGTTTGTCTTTGTGTCACGTCAAAACATAGCAACGAATCGATCTGAATTTTTGAACAGATATAGTTATAGTGAATTGTACACCAACACATATTAAAAGTAATCAAGGCATCGCGCCAAGTTCCCGCATGTGTACACCATAAATAACAGAACTAACTACTTCTAACAGGCAAAACACTTCGCTGGTCGAAATGCAGTAAATTTTCATACAAGTCTCTGTATTAGAGAGCTAACAAGTTAAACCGCCTGGGGCTACGCTACGTTTCATATTCGACTGCATGATGCTAGAAAGGGTAGTTCTAATTCTTAGTAATCTATATGTCGTTTACCGATCGTATAATTGGCCATTTCTTGATACGGCCAACTAAGATCCGCCATATTGTTGAATAAAACGAATCAGTTGCTAATTGATTTTACATTAAAAAATCCTTTACATTATGATATGTCCAAGCGTGGTCTGATATATTATCAATTTTATTTAACGAATAGAATTTGCCCGCGACGAATACGCGATTTTTTGGGAATACAACGTTTACACCACATTTCACTCTTAGGACTTGATTTAAAAAAAAATCCTATCCTACACCCCCTAAGGAATATATCTTCCAATTTTTCAGTCAGTTAGCGACACGACAGCTTTTAGTTGGCCATAACATGTAATGCCGAATTCTACGATCGGCCTACGACATATTATACAAATGTATCAAATGGAAGTGATTTCAAAATTAATACAATCTTATCTCTTAGGATATTTACACGATACTAACGAATAAAAGTACCAATGGCTTTTTTATAATTAAAAACATAGGTAGGTAAACATAATCTGACAAACCTTTTCCATCTAAATATACCTCAACAGAACAGGCCACTCGTTAGGTATATCCTCACAATTACCATCCGCTAAAAGAGGGAGACTTGGTCTTCCACTGCGTATCATGGGTCCGATTACACTGTTTCGGGAGCTGTAAGGCAACCCGAGAACAAAAAAAAAAAGAGATGGTTTTTAGAAATTTGGTCTATCAATCCCTTTGTTTGTTCAGGGATCCGACGCAGCTCAATGGATTATGATGAAAGATTCAGGATACTAAGACTTAGAATCTGCTTTTTTTTCATTATTATGTTAAAAGGGTTCGAAAAAAAATCCTATTTATTACTGGCATTGCCAAATTGTGATACATAGCTCATACCAAGTTTGATGTCCCTTCATTAGCGCATGAATAAATTAGCGCGAATCCGACTTACACTTGGCCCGTTTTTATTATTTGTTGTTTTCCATTATAGTTATACTACTTAGACATTTGTATGTATTGCCATTATTATGATCGAGCAAAAAACGCCGAATAAAACACGTTTCTTGTATGGGGACCACCTTTAATTTTCAAGTGTCTACCTATTACTGTTCAAAAGATACAGCCCTGTGACAGACGCACGGACGGACGGACGGACAACGGAGCCTTAGTAATAAGGTTTCCGTTTGCACCCTTTGGGTACGGAAGCGTAGAAACTATAGACAGGTTGCACTATCTATACTAAACTTGTGCTTGGAGTATTTAATCAATTAATCTTCTTAACTTAACTAAAATGTTTAGCGACAACGCCAAGGTTTGTTCTCTGGCTTTAGGTGTGGCAGTGTGCTAGTGTTTATTTTGGAGAAGGAAGTTAGCTTAATTCGTGAACAACTCGCCTGTTTCACAAACATTGGGAATCCGTGACGGGGTTCCGTGATTTTGTTTAAAGATCGTGGGAAAATTACTATGGATTCTGTCGTGTGAGGTCTTGCTGGTCTGATGATGGAAACCAGGGACCGATTTTAACATCACTTTTTGTTATTTTTTTTTGTTTAAAAGGGTATACTTCCCAGGTGGTCCCATGGTCATCAGGTCAGCATCCGATGATGGGATCCTGAAGAAATCGAGAACACTTCAAATTTTATAGGCACACTTGAAGCGATTTGGGTTTTTTATAGTGACTTGTTCATTTGCTTTCGGAAAGCACACTTTTCAGTGCATAATTTTTAAAGTCGGTACAACTTTTTTAAAAGGCAACTCTCTATTTATGTTTTTTTACACTTACACTCCTCTGTATCGCGTGAGGCATGTATATAGCGAGGAAACGCTGCTAGCCTTCTTGGCACTTTACCGCAGGACAGTGATTTCGAGAAGGTTTTCTACTTATGAGTATGTATCACTACATATTCATGATTAGAGAGCTACTCATGGGGTTCCCTGTGTTTAATTTTTAATTTTTATTATATTTAAACTTTGTTTGTAGATATATTATATAATATTTAGTTTGTAAATCCTAACAGCTGGTCCTAACTACTTAATATTATAAATACAATAGTGTGTTTTTTTGTTTGTTTTTGTTCTTTCACTTAAAAACAGATCAAGGGGTCGACTTTATTTTTGGATATTTGGAGGGCCTAAGAAGTGACATAGGCTACTTTTTATCCCGAAATTCTTATATCACAATATCACAAAATCATGGGCGGAAAGTTAGTTTCACATACATACTTGACGCGGCTGGAAATCGAACCCGGGTCCCCGAGCATAGTAGACAGTGTCCTACCAATTAGGCTGCAACGAGATCAAATAAATAGGCCGTCGGATTAAAGTTTATCGATGTGGAGATGGATTCCGTATGATCTGCAGTGCGGTTACAAATCCACACGCGTCAACCACTCGGCTATCGACGCACTTTTTATAGTAGATTACTGACCCGATAAGAAAGTGACTTATTGTTGCACCGAGGGTTATTCTAAAAACACAAGTGCAACAATAAGTCATTCTCAGCGAGGTTCGTAATCTGCTTTTCTTTCAACTACAACAAAAAAATTTACTAATCTAATTATTTTAAAAATATTTTTTCCGGACAAACAAAGCCCGCCAAAACGTCATTCGCGTCGAAAATATCAAACGCAAAGACAGCCAAAACAGTCTATGTTTTTTTGAGTGTTAAATTCGCTCTGAAAATAATAGTGAAATAAAAAGTCACACTTTTAGCGAGGTTAGCAACCTGCTTTTCCAAATTTACATCGCCAACGTAATCAAAAATTAATAAATAAGAAATTATCCAATAAAGCAACATGCCCCCCACATAAATCTTATAATCACGTTTACCTTAAAAAGTACCTTTATAATAAGTTCCTCAGAAAAAGAACCTAGTTTAAAAACAAAACCCAGAGCGGGATTTTATGGATTTTCATACAACATTACTGCATTATGTGCAGTAAAGTAGCACCTACTGATCGCTATATTTTCAAGTAATGAGGAAAATACTGCGTAGTTGAATGAAAAATCTTTTACAAAACAAATATTGGTGTCAATAATACCTCTGTTCTGTATAAGTAGAGATGCGTCGGTCACCGAAAGGTTAAGATTAGGTAAACGGAACACGGTTCGATCCCGGCCAATGGATTTTTATAATTTAAAACTTATGTACCTACATAAGAAGACGTCTTCAGCTGGGAACCAGGAAAGAAAATAAAAGTTGTAGATACAGTTTCATTTGATGTAGTTTCGGTCTTTCTACTGGCTAAATGCAGACATTGTTACCAGTATCTCTGGCCACATCGGAAATCATGTAGGCCATGGCCATATTAGTATCGGCCATAATCATGAAAGTACATTTCCATACAAAATATATGTAAATATGTTTTATTATTTAGTGACATTGATCTATGCTTCCTTTGGGAATACGTTCATTGTTTCTTCATAGGTATAAAAATAAGGATGTAATGTATGCGTTTTTTTGGAACATTTTGGGGGGGGGGGGGATCCAACCACCAACCAAGCCATTATTTTGAAAAATAATACACAAAGTATACGACTTTACCTTTTATTACATCTTTTCTGCAATAGGTCAATATCCTAGCTCGCTTGACTCGACCTCATCAACTCAGCTGAACTAATAGTAATTACCTACTTTTTAAAATTCTCAATTTCAAAAACTGTCGGTGACGGATTTCGGGGGGGGGGGGGGGGGTGGGTCCGGACCCACTTGACCCTCCCCCTGCCTACGTGCTTGATACAAACCTAAATAACATGCAAGTTTGTTTACCAAATAAGACAAGTAAAAAAAACACTTTACAAGATGCTGAAGGATAAATTATGGGTTTTAGGGTTCCATAGCCAAATGGCGAAAACGGAGCCATTATATATTCTGTTCTTCAGTCTATCCGTCCGTCCGTATGTCACAGGCTTTTTTTTATCTCAGCCGTCTATCGATGGATTCTTATAATTTACAGAAAGTTCTCTCATGTTAACCGCCATAGAATGTTGGTGTCAAATTACAAAAAAAGGATTTCCATACAGGAAATCTACTAGTTTTAGACTATAGAATATTTTTATACATTTACAAAAGAATAGAGTTCGCAAATTAGAGCATTGAAAGAATTTGTTTATTTAGGTAGTAACGCAAATGGCATTCCATTGTCGCTGCTTACCCCTCTTGGGATGAAAGGCGTGATGATAGATAGATAGATAGAGGTTGAACTACTAACATCAGGTAGGCAGAGACAATCGAATGCAATTTGCTACTATCCTGACATACCTCTTTCGCTCCTTTTATATTCATCACACCTTTCTTACACGCTAGGCGATTGTGAGTACTTTTAATATTGCCTTCGATCAATATTTTTTTTAAAACTACACCTAGGTACAATTACCAATCTGTACTAATATTAAAAAGAGGTAAAGTTTTGTTGTAAGTTATCTCTGAAACCACACATCCGATTCTGAAAAATCTTTCACTAATAGGAAACTACAATATCCCTGATTGATTGTTTTGTCGTTCGAAAATATCCACAGGCGAAGCCGGGGGCGGAAAGCTAGTTCTGTTATATAACACAGAATCCTGAATACCAAACGATAACCAACCGATTAACTAATAATTAATTGAAACCGATGTCCTGCTAGTTATTGGTGCGGTAATACAAATGTTTTCCCAAATTGCGCGCCATTTTCCTTGTTCATGTGGCCTGGTTGTTTTAATTAACCGATACTCGGTTTTTGTTACCTGTTATATTAATATTTGGTTTACCCTAAATTAATTTGGTGAAATTTAATAGTTGATATGATAATTATGTCCATGTTGGGTAGCGGGTGAGTTAATCTGAATATATAAAATTGTCGCGTCGCTGACTGACTGACAAATGAAAATTTGAAGGTGTGTATAGGTGCACTTAGAAAGGATTAGTCAAAAATCAACCCCTGAAGGGGTGAAATGGGGTGTAAAGGTTTGTATGGTTCCATTTGAAATATCAACATAGAAATTTGTTAAAATTTTCTTAAAAATAAGGATTTTTCAACGGACTCACAAATTTAATTTAGGGAACACACTTTGAGTATTATACGTATAGTATTATACATAAGCTATAGTGACCCACTTGACAATAATTCATTAAAAAAAATAGTATTAGTAAGTAATTTTTTTTTTGTCACCAGGAAGTGTAAACGTGCCCATCCCATTCATCCAATCACCGGCGCGCCGCCTATGGTCCACCGAAACTGACCACAGATTCGTCCAATTCTTATAATAAACGGTCCGCCTAGATCTTATGGCGGCCGGAATGGGAAATTTTCGGCGCGATGCGGGACCAATGTGTGGCCTACTTTAGAATCAAGAAAGAAAAACCGCAAAAAGGGCATACAGACAGACAGATGGACCATTATTTTGGAAAAAAAATCGTGGAAATTTTTGATTTATGCCACATGGAATAAGAATTTATTCCGAAAGATTTCCGGGCTAAAGTAGCCTATGTTACTCTCAGGCGTCTCAGGCCTTCAAACTTCAAACTATATCTGTGCAATCACTTTGATCCGTTGCTCTCATAGAGTAAGTACTAAGCCTAAGGAGGGGCCATAGACGGGCTCCCTCTTTCGCCAATTTTTTGCTCTTTGACCAATTAAACTGACAATTTAGAATAGTAATAAGTTAGGTCGCGTTTTAAATGGGAAAGGCGATCTAGGACGTCTAACTTGCGGGAACATAGTGTATCCAATCATTAATTATAATTATTATGTTTGTATTTTAGCATAATCATCATATAACGCAAAAGCCGTTGCGACAATAAAACGACAGAAAAATACAGTGGTACAGGGGCTAGTACTAGTCGTCTACCCCCGCTAAAAGTGGCAGAAAAAATTGTTCGGTGATTTTTCGCTTCACGCCTCCTTTGGTACTCAAACAAACAAACAAACTGACTTTCGCATTTATAATACTAGTTTGGATACAAACGCTTTTACGGCGTATGAAGCAAATGCAAAACTACGGGGTACGTATTTGTCAAGTCGATTTATTTCCACTCTGTGATGTGCATTGTTCATTGTACAAAAACGTTAGACTACGGTCGGTACGAATTTAATTACGAATGAGATTAAAGCGTGGCGATGCAGACGTACTGAAATTAGTACTGAATATGTATGGAGAATGTATATGACTTAACTTGTTTATGGTAGAGCTATGAGAGGATTATTAAAATTGGTTTTACGACTGTTTTTAGACAATATAAAAATATTAAATAAAACAAAATAATTAAAATGTGAAGAACAAGATATAAAATCCAGAAGAATAGAGAAAAATGCAAAGTGAAAGATAATGTTGTGACTAAAAAGAAGAAAAGTCGTTTACGCTGGTTTGGACACGTTAAAATAATGAAGGATGAAAAATTTTCTTTTTTAGTAGAAACGAAAGTAAACTCTGGCACATAAAAAAAATTGATAGAAGGCAACGTTAAAATTACACACAATAGCCGGGCATGTTTGAAAGGTATGATGAATATAAAAGAAGCGAAAGAGGTATGTCAGGATCGTTAGCAAATGGCATTCGATTGTCTCTGCCTACCCCTCTTTGGGTAAAGGCGTGACGATAGAGAGATGATGTTAATAATAGAAATAAAAATAATATCAATATCAAGTTACCACATATTTGGTTTGGTTTATTACGTCCTGCACGATACCTTTTAATTTTAACATTCTAGATCGCTTTTTTTATACTATATAGTTATTTATGCATATTTTCGGAATCCTCACGAAGAACCCTTTCATATTGTGGTGACCAAAAAATGTTTTTTCTTTAAAATGAAAAAATAGTGTCCTACGGCCGCCATTTTGGTTTTAAAAAGAAAACCTAGCCTATAACCATTGCACGGTTTAGACGAGACACCTCATTAATTAAAATCCATCCAGCCATTGAGATGCTTCCAAGGCATAAAGCATCCCAGATACGCGTGAAAAACATAACCATGTCAAGAAAATAGTCAGATTTATCGTAATCGCAGTTGGTAATCGAAGGACCATATAATTATCAAACCTTACAGCTCCCGAAACCGTATTACGGTCCTTGGGTACCCAGTAGAAGCCCAAGTCTTCTTCGTTTATCCGATGGTATTTGTTAGGCTATACTTATAACGAGTGACCAGTTCGGTTGAGGTATATTTAGAAGTGTTGTTTATCGGATTATGTAATTTTTTTTAATTACTTACAAAAAACCCTTTGGTACATGGCCGGGATCCGGGATCGAACCCGGTCTGCCTAGTTAATTATGCCACCAACGCACCCTTATTCTTTGGTATGGCGGGATATTCCAGTCATGCGCACGTACGACTATATCAATGCATTCAAAATACACTTATTGTGATCTTTCCTTACAAGGGACTGCAGATGTTTATTCCCTATAGATATTGTAGCAGACGTTTTGCAGTGAGTGCTTGTACTGTAGCTGTTTTCTGTGTTTGACTATATGACAGAATCTACAAAGGAACAATAATTTATTTATTATTTATTTATTTATTAAAAATCCACAGCACAATAAATTACATAAATTTAATAATATAATATGATAACATTTTGCCACAAAAGTATCTATTATATTTAGGTAAGTATTCTAATCCAATTAAATCAATTTAAAATTCTCTTTTCTTGTTACTTACATTAAAAAATATATTAATAGGATAAAAATATCAACAAAATAAATTATAAAGATTAAAAAACTTCATATCTAGAAGTATGGTTCATCAAAAAGTCAAAGATTTAGATCTGGGTGTATTCGTACATACCATACATAAATATAACAATATAAAATATATATCTACAGAACATATACCTAATAAAATATAATAGATAAGAAAAAAAAATTACTAACGTAGTATTAAATAAATAGACGAAATTAATGTCAAATACAAAATTCAAAATTCAAATCTCACACAGATACCCATTATACCTATACATTTCTGGCAAACATTAGTTACAATTTTTTTTAACCTTGATTTTGACATTAATAATAAAGATTATAAAGAAACCTGTAAATTAACGCTAGTTAGGAAAAACTCTTGTATAATAATAATTAATATGCACCCTCGATCTGATACGAGAATAACCAAAGACTATTGCTCCAATCAACTTGACATCGATTCGATCACATCGACAAATTCAGACGTATTCACCTCACGTTTTGTTTACCCTAGATTAGTCAAGGACAGTGGATGGTTTGAGCCCAATTCATTGATATCACGTTTAATTGATGCACTAATTCTATAGTAAGGCCAATAAGGCCCGCCGCACACGTCAGGTACCTGATACGGTTTTCCAATTAGGTTTATCGAATCAGGGCCCCGGAAGGCGTCAATTCCATACAAAACCACAGTTCGCCGCACACGCACGATTCTACCCGTTAGGTTTTAAAACCTAACGTCCGGTCAGAGAGGACGGGCGGTGCGTCGGGTCGACCGGATTGGTTATAAAACCGAATCAGGTACCTGAAGGCGCACTTTCTATACATTTTGTATGGAGTGCCGCACACGTCCGGTCCGGTCGTCGGGTTTTGACTCATATCGCCGTGTTCTTCCTACGTTCCAGACGTGCGTTTATACGGTGGTATAATTTCGGTGTAAAGTATGTGCGACATAGACTTTTGCCCGCGACTTCGTTCGCGTAGAATTAGGAATAATGACGTAATTTATGTAAAGACGCAGAGATTTCCCTTAATTTTATCTTTTACCCGCGTAAATTGCCCGTCAGTCAGAAGTTCAAAAAAGTATAAATTCGGTACCTATAAATTAATATCTTCCCAGTCCCAGAAAAATAGGTATTTGTACCAATTTTCAAGTCGATAAACGCAGCTAATAGATTTCCCTATACAAACTTCTACACCCCGTTGCGTCCCTACGTAAGAGCCGTTTTTAAAAATCCAAAAATACTTGTTTTATTATTTGTTTTGAAGAATATTTGTACCAAGTTTCAAGTTGATACACGTAGGTAGTACGATTTTCCTATACAAACTTCTATACCGCGTTGCACCTCTCCTTAAGGATTGTTTTAAAAATCCAAAAATACGTATTTTATCATTTGTTTTGAAGAATATTTGAACCAAGTTTCAAGTTGATTCACGCAGGAAATATGATTTTCCATACAAACCTATTTACCCCATTTGACCCCCTTAGGGGTTGAATATCGAAATGTTCTTCCTTATTTTTGTCTACATAATAAAGTGAACCTCTGTGCAAAATTTCAGCTTCCTAGGTCCAAGGGTTTGGGCTGGGCGTTGGTGAGTCAGTGAATGAATCGGAACTTCTCTTTTTATATATATGACAAATGACTATTATCGCAATCGTGATCTGAAAGATAATGCTTGCAGCGAAATATTTACGATCGATCGACAATAGAAATTCGTCATCGTCCATCTTTTTGTTAAATTTCTCTTCGACACGATCGTAACAACGTCCAGCGCACTACTGGGGAGCGTAAAAACCGAATACAAAAAACCGTCTGTGTGCGGAGCTCATCCGATCGGGTAACCTAATTGGAAAACCGTATCGGGTACCTGACGTGTGCGGCGGGCCTAAGTCAAGATAAAGAATGTAAACAAACTTTTAAGGGTTCATAACATTTTAATTTGAACATTTTCTTTAATATTAATCAAATTGTATAAAATATAAAAAATACATTATTAGCAGTACCTGACGTTACTTCGTGAGAGAGAAAAGGACAGAAATACTATTTGGTCATAGTCAGAAGGCACCTGAGCGTGTATACAATCTTTATCTCGTCTCGTCTCGGTTCACTTTTAGCCATATCTATATCGCTAAAGATTTTCGGGATAAAAAGCTAAAACTATCTCTGTGCAAAAAAATTACATCTGTCCGCTGCTCCGCTTTGGCGTAAAGAAAGACATAAATAAAATTAGAATGATTTCGTTATAAGATTTCAAAAATCACATAAACAAAATTTCAGTCAATCTAACCTACAAATTTAATCCTTAATCGAGCGATTCCGCTTGCTCGTTTTCGTTAGCACTCATTCACTTGGTGTATTTCCACACAGCTTAACGTGATATCGCCAGTACAAAAAAAAATTGCCAATATAATTATGTAGCGATTATTTTAATTTTGTCGTAAAGTCGCCCGTCCTGTCCTACTGTATCTATTCTCCAAGCCTTTTCTGTAAACCTTCTTAGTTCTTGAAGCGAAATAAAACTTTTGCCTGATCTAGGACTTAAATCTGCGTGATTCTCGATGGCACTCATTTATTAGGAGAACTTAACTTCAAAAAAGGAGAAGGTTCTCAATTCGGCCATTTTTTGTGCTTATTTCAAACATATAGTTAAAGAATTGAGGTCCCAACAATTGGCATTCTGATCCTTTGCGGTGTCGTATGTGATTTGATACTGGAATTGGTTTGCTGATTAATTTTTTGGTTGATCCGTTAATATATTACGCTATGGGGTTGTGAATACAGGGTCTTGGAACTTCATATTGAAAAAAAAAATCAAGTGAGTAGGTACCTAATTCTCATTCCATAAATACAAGGAAAACCGTTTGACTTCTTGTGATGAAAATTTATTTTTGTTTCGTGTTAATTATAACATTTGCACGTTATAAATTATTGTAAGGTGCAACGAAACTCACCAGTCAAATTAAATTCTAGATTTTACATTCTACATTAAATTACAGTGGAAGGAGGTTCTAGGTTCTCTCAATAGGAGATGACAGGGTTAACAAAATATTATTCTATTTAGTCCGTCATTTAGATTATCAAAAATTAACTTTAAAAAAAAGTGTACCGACTTCAAATATTTGCACTGAAAAGTAAGAAATAATAAATATTTCGTCGTAGAATTTGAAGACGGTTGGTGCCAAATTAGGATACAAAATTAGGTAAACATCTAAGAAGATAAATATCTATTCAATATTATATTTATGTTTGTACTGATGATCGTAGGTTCCTAATTAGTGAATTTTGGAAGAACCTAAGTTGTTTTTAATTTGGCACCAACCGTCTTCAAATTCTACGACGAAATATTTATTATTTCTTACTTTTCAGTGCAAATGTTTAAAGTCGGTACACTTTCTTTTAAAGTTAATTTATTTTTCCCTTTTAAGTGATTTTGCTGCCCTGAGATACAAATAATAACGCAAATAAAAAAAAAATATGGAAATATAAAAAAAAAAACTGCTGTGGATGGGATTTGAACCATTTGCATCCTGAACTGCACCATACCATACCATACCTTTAGCCGTTAGACCACCGTCGATACAAAAATTGACAACTTCGTGTCAATAGCAACCGTTGCTAAGGCTCTGATACATAATTTTCAGCCGTAAACAGAGACAAATTACTGAATTTCTGAAAAACTACTGAACCGATTTTCGTATATGTCTGTGAGATAAAGTCGAGAAATTATTATATCCTTAAAAAAATAAGTCGTCAAAATCGGTACATATTTCATCGAGATACTGATAATTGACTATAAAAAGTCGGTTTTTTCAAAATTACTGAAAAACGAATGAACCAATTTTTATGACATAAAAATGGGACCAATCCGGAAGAATCATCTGTCGATTAAAAAAGAAATCATCAAAATCGGTTCATAAACGACGAAGTTATCCGCGAACACACATAAAAAAAAAATATATACGGTCGAATTGAGTAACGTCTTTTTTTTGAAGTCGTTAAAAAATATTGGACACGTATATTTTCTTTTGTCAATCAAACAAAAAATGACAGAGATAAACCGCGTTAAAGTTTGGGAGTGGGAGCTGGTGACGTCACGCCTTGCTAAAAAATGTTCTAAGGCGTGACGTCACACGGAACTTTAGCGGGCTATATCTTCATCATTTTTTGTTTAATTGACAAAATAAAAAATACGTGTCCAATATTTTCTGATAATCTAACCGACGGACTAATTAGATTTTTTTAGTCATCGCATCTTAGCATCAACTCGAGCCAATAAAGCTAAGCACCAATTTTGTTCAGGAATAAGTTCCTATGCTTTCGAAACTTATTAGCTCCAGTTTCATTTAGTGCAACGACAAATTTGCCATCTATCCTGAAGTATCATGTGTATCTGGACACACTCCAATGATCATATAAGTGATTTTAACTTACTATATTTGAAGAACCCCACGGGAATCTTGATCATGTATTTGGGAGTCTAATGGTCTACATAAGACCTCGGAAGGTGTCCTAAGGGATGAAAAAGAACCTTTTAATTTTAGGGGTCATTTTCCCCTAAATATAAGGTATTAAGGTAACTTTATTAATATAAATGTCGGTCATGAGAAAGGGTGCAGATTTTATGAATACTAAATATGCTGTTATTATTTTATTTGGGAATTATATGGACGGAATATTCTCCGTTTACAGTGTATTATGGCGGAGTCTGTAATTAATTTTGGTTGTGGGTATTTTCGTGGATGTGGTACTTTGAAAATGTACACTGTTTACAACAATTTAATATCTACATAAATAACTACTTATCTATTAGAGATAGATATTATGCTATCCAGGACTTTTTTGTGGGTAATTTTTTTATACGCCATGAAAACTCGCTGGGGCTTCCCCGACTTGATTCACTTATACTGTTCAGCTCCTAAACATGATAGATCCATGTTTAATACTCGTAAACCTTCCCGGTGAATCAACCTATCTAATAGTGAAAATCAGTTTAGTAGTTTTTGCGTGAAAATATCACAGGCAGTTGCGGCTGGGGACTTTGTTTTATTAAATAGTAATAGGATAGTGATGATAAGTGGCCTCTGCTTTCGAGACTCTGGACCCACGGGCTAATATCTGGGGACCCACTAGCAGGAATATATCTTGGCTAAATAATTAGCATAGCCAGCCATTCAGCACGGCAATGCAGCAATTGTGCTTGGAACATCACAAGCATACATGAGGCCCACAATTAAATTCGTTGTTTTATATAATATATAAATTTATATATAGGTACAGTTTTAATTGTAAGTTTTTTTTAAAATATTTTTTAGGGTTCCGTACATCTTTGATGAAAAAACGGAAACCCATCTGTCACAGCTTATTTTCTCCGAATCTACTAGTTGAAAAAAGTTGAAATTTGGTACATAAATAGAGTTTTATGATCCAATCGCGGACGTATAGCGTAAATAATTGATTTAGAATTTGGTGGTTAATTTTGAAGAAAAAATTAATACGTAAAAAAAAATTAAAGGGCTCGTTATAGTACTAGTATAACTATAAAACATACTCATAAGTAAAACAACAAGTAATAAAAATCAGCCAAGTGTGAGTCGGACTTGCGCTTGGCCTGAGTTTTCTGTATTATTAAGCACGGGCGAGGCCCTGAACTTTGTATGTATATTATTAAATGTACAGTATATTTAAACCCAGGATAATGAACCGCAAAGTTGTAATATGAATAGCATACTGATTATGGCGTCATCAAAAATGTGTAAACTAAAGTACAATACATCTCTAGCGGGTCGTAAATTGCTTCACAACTTTGTTGCTAAATTTAACGTTGCAACGTTTTCAGATTTCTGAAAGTTCGATTGTTCGCTTTTAAACAGATGTTAAATTTTCTTTACTTTTATTTTTCTATTATTTAGGATAACTTTCCTACTCAACTCAATGTTTATATGGCAGAAGAAGACGACCTAGGTGTGTTTAATTGAAAATAATAAAAAAATATTATTTACACACAATCGCCGAGCATGTATGAAAGGTATGATTAATATAAAAGAAGCGAAAGAGGTATGTCAGGATCGTAGCAAATAGCCTTCGATAGTCTCTGCCTACCCCTCTTGGGATAAAAGGCGTTATGATAGATAATAATTATTTACTTTTTGTTCATATTTTTTTGCAAATATGTACTTTTACTTTTATTTCCGTATTATTTTGATATAATATAATATACTAACTGTTTGCCCCAGCTTGGCCCTTGAAGCTTATACTAATTTTCATCCCCAAGTATACCACCTTAGGTGGTGGATTTAAAAATAGCCATGAGAGTATGATTCTACTCTACATATGTACCAAATTTCAACTTTTTTCGTCCAGTATATCACAGACAGACACAATAAGGGTTCCGTTTTTCCATGGGATGTACGGATCCCTAAAAAATAGAATTTACTGCTTCCCAAGGTCTATCCGTTTGACCTTTAAAATGTAGTCTTGCCTTATAAAATATTATCAGAAGGTATCCTTTGTAAGCCTGAATACGGTAAAGCCTATTTGGTCTGGAGCCGGTCACTTCCGTATCGGCGGCTTCCGGGTGGTTTATATTTTATTTTTAGATATATTTTTCGTAGTAGGGAGTAAAAAAATATTGGTGATAAATATTATTTGTAAGAGCGTAGTGAGCAGGATGTAGGTTCGATTTCCAAGCTTATAATTTTTAACATTGGCAATGTTTTTTCATCGCTTCTGTAGGTGCCCCACCTACAAAAAAGCTACAAAAGCAAAAGTGTGACATGCCGGTAGCTACCGAAGTTGTAGGTCACTATAGATGATTGAGGTGTCAAAATCTTTGGATTGACGAGGTTTACAATTTAAAAAAAAATGTGTACCTACCCTACATTTAGTATTATTTATGATTTTTTTAAATTCTATATGCATGTGTTCAGTAAGGTCTCGGGATGCTTTTCGAAATTTGTAAATCAAAACAATTTTATTCTTTTTTTATTGTGGCTGCACCAATGTTAATCGATGATTTGCCAATGTCAAGTATTATAGACGTTATAGTATTAATCGACTGTGATATGTGATATATCACTGACTAATCACAACTATCACAGCGCGGACGAGATTAAACTGGATTCCCCTACATGTCACGGCAAGACGAGTGTCTTGGTCCCCATGAAATGACGTAGAATCTATGATAATTTTTAGATCAAAATTTAAAAGAGCCATAAATCTCGAAATCCCTAGACTGGTCGTGTCTCTACCATAATGAAAAGTCTCGATGAGTTCTTCATTTCGGATAAAATGTATAAATATACAATAAGAAAAATACTCTTAACTAATTTGGAGCTATTATTTTGAGTCATTTGTCATATCTAACTTACGTATTGGCTCATGCATAGAGTCACTTATATGATATTCCTTAGGATTTCATTATATAGAACATAATATTTGTAGTAGTTATTTGTATCAATTTTATTTTTATTAGTATAGTTATTAAAGGGGTAAGGGGGAGAACGGAATAAGATCTATCCGACCCCAAATGTCATCCTCACCTGCACGCTTGATACCCTCTGCTAGACAACAAACGAGGCTCTGTTAACCGAGCAATGGCGGTATAACCATACACCTAGCTAGGCAACTGACTGGAAGAGTCTACAGCGAGCCTGAATACCTAAATAGTCTCAAAATGTCTGGTGCAGAAGGCAAGAGGAAGCCACTTCACTATTCTTTCTAAGAAAATTAACCATGGCGAGTCAATACAAGGTGTGTCGCGCTGTGGACCGCCAAGATTTGTATGGACATAGCTTTTGGTACTTACCCCCTGAAGATGTAGCGATCTGGCGCGTAGCTGCTACGCCGTAGCAATTATAAGTACAATAATGATTATGTGACGGTTGAGCAATCAATAATACGTTTTGTTTGTTGTGCCACTATTGAACGCTGAACGGATTCTTGTAGAATCGAATTTGGACCATGTGAGCCGAAAACAATGCGCAATAATCTCAGAACTGAAATAATTTTTTTTTTGAAATTTGTAAATTTTTTCGTTAATATGATATGTCGTCTTTGACTACATTTTTAATTAAATCGCTTCATTTTCGGCAAATAAATAAATAAAAAATCTTTAACAATTTATTTGCCCACCAAAATGGCGTCCGGGAGTTATTTTTTATACCCACAAATCTCAATTTAACCACATAATCTACGGAACCCTAAAAGCTACCGACGGGCCCCCACAGATCACGCCACGCAATTTCATATTCATGATACGTAATACACGCGTGCGAGAATTATTACCATCAAGGGAGACGAGGATAATGCGTGCTATTAACAGAGTAGTATATACACCCGGAGAAGGTAATAGCCAACATGGGTGCAGTTCAGGCCTGAGAGTGCCTTAATTATAACAATTTTTGAAACATTATTATGATAATATAATATCTCTCCGTTTTCTGGAAGACTTAAATATATTTTCTTGTAGCGTAAAGGTGGCCACACATTCGTCCAATCCCCGGCCGGTCGCCGTATGGTCCACCGAAATCAACCACAGACTCGTCCAATTCTTATCTCGAGGCCCACCATCCGTTTTCAAATCGTTGTATTTGTGGTTGATTTCGGTGACCGGAACGATCTGTCACACACACACACACACACACACACACACACACACACATCCACACGCCTTTGTTTAATCGAACCTTGTGTGTCTGTGTGGGTGAGTGAATTGCATGTGATCTAGATAGTATGATTTACATTGCTAATGTGTGGCCTGTCTTCAATCTCGATCAAACGGCGGCCGGATCGAAAATTTTCTGTGAGATAACGGACCAGTGCGTGGGCTAATTAAGTTGGAACTAATAGTCTATTCATTATATAAAGGGGTTTGTGACACATCCGTTACGTTTCGTTAAATTACCATTATGAAAGAAACATAAATTATGAGCATTAAATATCATTTAAATACTATAAAATTGTGAAATTCATCTCCACAAGAAAATCTTGGCATAAAGTGCGTCTGTGGCCGAGTGGTTAAAACGGATTCGATCCCGGATCTCGGTCATGTACTAACTTTTTAATTAAAAACTTATGTACATAATCCGACAAACCACATTTAGAGGTTTTCCATTTTAATATACCTCAACAGAACTGGCCACTCGTTAATTATAGTCTCACAAATACCATCGCCTAAACAATGGAGACTTGGTCTTCCGCTGGGTAGCCTGGAACTGTAACACGATTTCGAAAGCTGTAAGACAACCCGTGAATAAAAAAAAAGATAAAAGAATAAGGTTTCTTCGCAGCCATAATTACTGAATAATAAATATAGTCAGTTAAAAATCGAATAGATAAAATACGTAACTTGCAAGGTTGTTAGTACTTTTTAACCGAACTTCAAAACAGAAGGAGAAGGTTTATAATTAGTCGGAATCTTTATTTTTTTTATGTATGTTCCCCGATTACTTGAAGACGCCTGGACCGATGGTCCCATTTTTTTTAGTGAAAATTGGTTAGGTAGTATTTTAGAAATTTTGAAAAAACAGACTTTATAAGTACATTTTTCTTAATATCTCGATGAAATATGTACCCATTTTGACGACTTATTTTTTTAAGGATATAATAATTTTTCGACATTCTCTTACAGACATAATGACGAAAATCGGTTTAGTAGTTTTTCAGAAATTCAGTAATTTGTCTCTGTTTTCGGCTGAAAATTATGTATCAGAGAAAAGCCTTAGCAACGGTTGCTATTGATCAATTTTTGTATCGACGGTGGTCTAACGGCTAAAGGTATGGTATGGTATGGTGCAGCTCAGTATGCAAATGGTTCAAATCCTATCCACAGTAGTTTTTTTTTTATTTTTCCATAAATTTTTTTTATTTGCGTTATTATTTGTCTCTCAGGGCAGCAAAATCACTAAAAAGGGAAAAATAAATTTACTTTTTAAAAAAAAGTGTACCGATTTCAAAAATTTGCACTGAAAAGTAAGAAATTCGTCGTAGAATTTGAAGACGGAATTTTAGTTCTCAAAGTTGAAAAAATGGTATATTAAAAAACAATTTGCTGCCCTTTTGTTTCTAGAGTCTATCGGTCGGGTTCAGATGAAAATGTAAAAATAAAAACAAAACAAATATTTTAAACATATAATATACA
Source organism: Nemapogon koenigi (assembly GCA_963924495.1). NCBI lineage: Eukaryota > Metazoa > Arthropoda > Insecta > Lepidoptera > Tineidae > Nemapogon > Nemapogon koenigi. The sequence continues at coordinate 1,820,415 of OZ004643.1, forward strand.
TAATCCCGTAATTAAATTCTCATTCCGAAAATATCAAATTTATAAATTAAAAAAAAATTAAATTATTATTCCAATCCCTTATAATTTGTTCTAAGAAATAATCTATTATGAAATAAAGGACTTTCGATTCATATTGTGCACATAAATAGCATTTTAGGGTTCCGTACCCAAAGAGTAAAAACGGAAAACCTATTACTAAGACTCCGCTGTCGGTCTGTCACCAGGCTGTATCTCATGAACCGTGATAGTTAGACAGTTAAAATTTTCACAGATGATGTATTTCTGTTGCCGCTATATAACAACAAATACTAAAAACAGAATAAAATAAATATTTAACGGGGCTCCCATACAACAAACGTGATTTTTTTCGTGCGCGAGTCCGACTCGCACTTGGCCGGTTTTTTTCTTTACATACCGAATTGTGTTTTCTTCCACCATAATGTGTTTTCTTCCACAATATTGAACGTGTTTATTAGAAAATCAACAAAAGAAAGTAAAATGTAAGTAAATGAAACTAAATTAGTTTACAAATAAACATTAAAACATTTGAAGCGTACAACGGTACCTACTACTGCAAGATTTCTCATTAAATACTACAATAAACTCTACAAGGAAATGAAAAGCAAAGACTTTAGGAATGCTCTAATGAGGCACTCGGGACGGCTTCTTAGCCTTTTATCAGATTATTTTGTTGAAAAAAATGTATTAAAATGTACTCCATTGACGTAATTAAATTTTATTATGTACTACTGATCCACCCCGGTTTCGCCAGCAACATTTTGAAATCACTTGTTAAGGGTCCTTGGCAGTCGGCCATCTTACTTCTGTCAAAAATATGGCAAATCTCAATGAATCCTAGAAAAATGAGTATATTTATACAACATTTTTAACTCAAATTGCTGATAGTTATTATTTTAAATGGGATTAAGCTATGTTTTTTAATATTAAGACGATACATTCAAATAAAAATCATAGTTTGAGGGGCGTGGCCTAGCTGCATACGATACTCTAGCGCTACGTGATCGATTGGTCTCTTCGTTGAATCTCTCTCTGTCGCATTGAATAGAAACAAAAGAGAAGAGGCACACGGAAGGTGCTTGGAACAAACGTCCTAAGTGACAAATCAAATATAATTTATTTAAATTAAAGGAGTAGCTTTATTAAAAATCTAAATTAACATCTTACTTAAGAAATAGATGATACAAATTTGTACTTAATTTAATAAACAATACTTCATGTACTACTGAGAAATTTGGAAAGGAGACTATTTTCAGAGGCTACTTTGCAATTTTTTTCTATCGAGCAAAGTTTTTTAAAACATGTTATATGATTAGCAGATTAATACGAAATATGATTAGTTATAACATGTAATTTTTTCTGTATTTGTAAGAGCTTTAGCTATTTTTCTAGGATTAATTGAAATTTGTCATATTTTTGACAGATATAAGATGGCGGACAGCCACGGATCCTTAACCCATTAAATGAAATGTGCTAAGGTAAGTCGTAATTGGGGCGGAGTATGCGGGGCGAACGATGGAATTAATTTAGAACAAAGTGTATTTCTTGGTCAACTACCCAACATTCAATTACAAAACATTGTTTTCATTAAATAACAAATAAATAATTAAAAAACTTCAACCAGTTCAAACAGTTTTTTTCATGGCCCCTACCAATGCCTCCTATGTCCGTCAATTCAGTAATAGACAGAATGATAATACTTGTTGTTCTTGAATACGAGCTTTAAAATCTATTGAGCCGAGGGCAAAGGCACCATAGTTACATTTATCATGTTCAGGAATTGAACCGACGTCTTTCAAGAGTTTCAGTCAGTCAATGCTGACCTATTTTAGTTTAGCCCATAAAACTTGTTTGCCGAGTCAGTAAAATAAATGTTGACAGAACACCTTCCTAAATTCCTTAGGGAACCCTTTTATTGAAACCAACTTTATAATGTATGAATAGGACTGTCTTAAGTGAAAACTATATTGCTTCGTCCAAATTCATACATATTTTCATTCAAAATTTTGATCAGAAAACATTTCAGTCCCAGGGTACCCAGCGGAAGACCAAGTCTCCCTATTTTAGCAGATGATATTTGTAAGGCTATACCTAACGAGTGACCAGTTCTGTTGAGGTAAATTTAGATGAAAAAGCTAAGTTTTTCATTATAATTTTTATTTAATTCTTTTAGCATTTTAATATTAGGTTTCAAGATTTTCCCATATAAGGAGTCGATTGCCTAATTGTTAGAGAGTTAAACTGGAAACCGGGAGGTCCTGGGTTCAATTGCTACAGCTTGTGTCAAAAATGCTAAGCAACAATTTTCTTTAAGAATAATATGTGCTTTAATCGACTTCTCGTGCTTCGAAGGTCACTTCTAAAAATAACAGATATTTCCGTCTGTTAAAGAAGTGACACATATAACAAAATAAAGTACCAAACTTAATATAGGCCTGAAGTTCATCATAGGTTATTGAAAGTACTCCTAACAGGTTTTCCAGCGAACTTAATAAGAAATTCAGCTGATAAAGCACATACATATTACGAGAAATTAAAAAAATCGAGAACTTCAAAGGCAAACTTTTCTTTAGCCGATTTTTTTTTTTTTTAATTCTGTTCTATAAAGTGTATAAAAAATTGTACCTAAAATACATACATAACGTAAAAAAATCGACAAACCACACTGAGGCTCTTTCATCTAAATATACCTCAACAGAACTGGCCACTCGTTAGGTATAGCCTCACTAATATCATCTGCTAAAAGAGGGAGACTTGTTCTTCTGCTGGGTAGTCTGGGACCGTAACACGGTTTCGGGAGCCTTAGGCAACCCGTGAAGAAAGAAATCAAATCAAATAATCGTTATTGATGTAGAATCCATGGATTGCTTATCAACGTCAAACCAAAATAAATAAAATAAAGTAACATTTAGGTATAACAATTTAGTCCCAAGCTTTACCATCCTTCAAAGTTTACTTTTAATAAATAATTTAAATTTCTTAATAGATAAAAATCTTGTACATGGGTTGGAAAGTTATAAAATTTCACATAACAACATTTAAATGAACCTCCAACCTTATGGAGCCTAGCAGAGAGCGGTGCAAGCTTATGTTTACTTCTTGTATTTACATTATGCCTATCATTATTTCTTTTAAATGTAAAAATATTTTTTTACGGACATACATTAAAATTTCAAATATATACTGACCATACACAGTCATTATATTAATACTTTTAAATTTTCCCTAAGTGAGTCTCATGGACCCATTTTTTATATTGCACGAATAGCCCTTTTTTGTAAAATAAAAATACTATTTACCTCCGCGGCATTACCCCACACAAGAATTCCATTTGACATAACGCTGTGGAACTACCTAAAATAAACCAATCTAGCCGTGTCCATATCAGTCAGTTGTCGAATCTTTTTTAATGCAAAAGCAGCAGAGCTAAGTTTATTTGAAAGATTGTTGATATGAGGACTCCCTTGCAGTTTGGCGTCCAATCTCAGACCTAAAAATAATAATTTGATTAGAAGTGTTGTTGTTTTTATTCAACTCCTGTAATATTGTTTAAGCTAAACGGCTGACCTACTAACCATAAAATGTATTGCCAGAGAGAATTTTCTAGATAGAACTTTTTGTACCACTTTGTGTTGCCTTCATTCGTGATAAATTGTTGAAACAAAACGAAACAACAGCTCGAAATGTAAAAATGGTGTTCGGATTTATTTTAAATACTGGCTTATTGAATACAAGCTTTTGCATTCGGGAACGCCCATTTATTTTTTTTATTTTAGGTTTGGAAAAAATCAGCATCCTACTTCACTTTGTTATGTCTCTGTCGGATTAGACAGCATACTAGTGCCGCCTTCTTGCATTCGACCCATCATCTAATTGTTCAGCGATAGACTCTTCTCTTAAGATGTTAATCGAGACTCTTGGCTATCAAACCATTAACGCTGATGACTATCGGAACAATCATTGTAGAATCCACATCCCACATGGTAATAATCTTGTACCTATACCAAGTCTAAATATTAAAAAAACTAGAAGAATATTTTGTTTGTTGATACAATTTTTCGTATCAATAAACCATATCCAGATCACGTCGAGGTCACCAATATACAAATGGCAATACATACAACAATCCAACGACTATCGATTGTGTGTACTTTTAATATTTCCATTGATCAATATATTTTTTTTATGTTCAATAAAAGTACACCTAAGTCGTCCTCTGCCAACATTTTCTTTCACTTCAGCCATATAAACCTTTTTAGTCAATCTTTCATCTTTTATTCTTTCAACGTTTTTTTATTTTTTATTATTTCTAATTACCTACTACAATTTTTTTCTATATATGCAAATGGCGCGATACAGGTTTCAATGAGATAGTAACGGTGCGACATCTATCGACGCGATGTGCCGCCACAAATACACTCCCGGACATCTGAATCGAGCCACCTTGCATTTTAAAGTTTGGAGTACTGAAGTTTAAAAAAAATGTATGATGAAGGAAACACTTTTGAAGTAATTTTGAAGCTAATATACTAACCATCATTTTAGTATGTCGTTGTTCTAAGTTTGAACTAAATTTGTACTAAAGAAATCGAGTTAAGATTGATCAAGACAATATCTGCTTTTTTCAAATCACATTTTTTAAAGAAATAATATGGTTTACTTTTAAAAAAACGTTTATTTAGTAACTTGAATTACCTCCGAGTGAATTTATCACGACCGTCATACGGTTTGGCATTGAATTAACCAACGTCATTATGACGTGTTGAGGAATGTTCTCCCATTCTTCCAAGATCACGGTTTCAGCTCCTATATGGTTTGCGGGCAGGGTAGTGAGCTCGAACACGACTCTTCAGCTCATCCCATAAATGCTCTACAGGGTACATATCAGGGCTTCGTGCTGGACATCTCATGACAGTGATACCAACGTCATTTAGGTACTCCCCGATGATTCCCGCAGTGTGGACCCTTGCATTATCGAGCATAAAAATGAAACCCTGGCCAATAAATCCAGCATATGGCATCACATGGTTCTCCAAGCATTGAAGAATGTTACGGTTGCCATTTAAGCGCGGCAGCCGTGGTCCCGTTACAACCTCAAGCTCAGTTTTGCCTTCCATATAAATTCCTCCCCAGACTGTCTATGATCCTCCACTATAACTCACTTTCCCATCAATACAACATTGCGCGATATACTCGCCCTCCCTTCGGTACACCTTACTCCTTCCATTATTACGGTACAGCATTATCTTGGATTCATCAGTGAAGAGTATCAGGCTCCATTGTTGTTGAGTCCTATTGAAATGTTCGCGCGCAAACTGTAGGCGGGCCATTCGGTGAGCTCGTGTCAATTTGGGTTCATTGGCTGGCTTATTTGGTTTTAGACAACGTTTATTGAGTCACCTTCTAATGGTCCGAGAGCTTACAGCCACTCCATTGAAGTCTCGGAGGTTTCTTTATATCTGAACAGACGTCAGGTGTCGATTTCGTAAGATGGTAGTTAAAATAAACCGATCTTGTCTTTCCGTTGTCACTCGGAAACGACGTCCTCCTGCTCAGTGAACGAAGCTGACAGTCTCTAGATACCGATGGCACACTATTTTAAAGGCAGAACTACTTATGTGAAGTTGTGCACTCACGTATGGTTGACTTAGCCCAGATTGAAGAAGCGCTACAGCTTGCGCGGCTACTTCAGGTGTAGTATCCATAATTTTAAACCGGAAATCAGTTAAAATTATGGGAACATAAAAACTGTACATACTAAACTTTTTTTTAAAACGGTTGTTACTAAATAAAAAAATTACAAACTTAAAGTGTTTCAACTTTCTGCAGTCGTATTTTTCAAATCAGTGACCTAGCTCGGCTTTTGTTCTTTAATTTAAATTCTTAAATTTAAATTTGGAATAATACTCAGTAGAAAGACAATTAAATGTGTCTGCACTAAAACTGCATCAAAAATTTTTCCTTCATCATACATTTTTTTTAAGCTTCAGTATTCCAAACCTTAAAATGCAAGGTGGCTCGATTCAGATGTCCGGGAGTGTATTATAAACTAGAAGAATATTTTGTTTGTTGATACAATTTTTCGTATCAATAAAACATATCCTACTAATAGTATAAATGTGAAAGTTTGTATGTTAGATGTTTGGATGTTTGACTGATCACGCCCCAACGAGCAACGGGCCAACGTAGTTTTGCACAGGGATAGGGCTTGGTTAACTTTTTATCCCCGAATTCCTTCGGGATAATCAAAATTTTCGATGGGCGAAAAGCTAGTTGCTTTATAAAAAGTCGACAAAAATAAATATTCTGTACAATATGAAATTCTCCTTCACAAATATTTTAATTAAAAACACCAAAGCTTCGTTCATATTCATAATGGATACAAAATCAGTAAGTAATTCCAATATTTTTTCAGTGATGTGGGGAAATATTTCCTGTAAATATGATTTTTTTCATGTCATTGGCATGCCGACTTCAAAAATATTTCAATATCTTTTATAATGCAATGTGATTGATTGACAGCAAATTAATTTAAAAATTCACACATAACATTATTGATCAAAGAAAAAGATAATAACAATATAATATCCAAATAAAACATAGAGTTAGATTGTACCCATATGACAATTCATTCAGTCGTTTTCAATTTTGAAATTGTGGACTCAATGATAGAATGAATGATGAAAGATTAACAAAAAAGGTTTATATGGCAGAAGTGAAATGAAATGCTGGCAGAGGACGACCTAGGTGTACTTTTATTGAATATATAAAAAAATATTGATTGAGAGCATTTATGAAAGGTATGATGAATATAAAAGAAGCGAAAGAGGTATGTCAGGATCGTAGCAAATGACATTCGATTGTCTCTGCCTACCCCTATTGAGATAAAAGGCGTGATGATAGATAGATAATAGATATTATATGGGATACCTAAATGAGAAAACATTCATAACATTATTTTGTAACAATAACCGCGGATTTTTTACATCTAAATAAAAATTATGACAGAAAAATTGACAGAAAGTGTTTGTTTGTCTTTTTTACGTCATAACAGAGCAACAGATCGACGTGATTTTTTCCGAATTAGTCCATTTTTTCTTTCTTCATGGGTTGCTTTACATCTCCCGAAACCGTGTTACAGTTAAAGGGTACCCAGCGAAAGACCAAGTCTCCCAGGTTTAGGCGATGGTATTTGTGAGGCTTTATCTAACAAGTGGCCATTTCTGTTGAGGTATATTTAGATATAAAAGCTTCTAAGTATAGTTTGTCGGATATAATTAGTTTTTAATTTAAAAAACCTATTGGTACATGACCGGAATCCGGGATCAAACCCGTGGTCTGTCTAGTTAATACCAGACGTTAAGTTATATTTAAAAAATATACAGTTGCAAAGCCGGGCAGAAAGCAAGTATCAAAATAATTTCGTTAAGCAATGAGTATTAATGCTAGTAATTTTGTAAGAAAAACACAAGCCGGCTTTATGCGGCCCTGTCGTTTTCCGTCCCTTCAGAGAAGTTTAGAGTAAAAGCTTTGTTGTTGTTTTTACTAAAATGTCTCCCCACTGTCATATAGACACGGTCCTATGTGGTACAGCCTTCCTTACTTATGAGTGCTTGGATATTAATATATTTTAGAAAAGTTTCTTGCACACAAATGGTTTTAGTTTGACGCGTATGTGAAAATGGAGTGGAGGAAAATAGAAAGACACTGTGCGCTACCTTGACCTCAAAAGCCTATTTTGGCTGAAGTGACAGCTTTGTATAAGGCTGAAATAGCCCTAATCCCAAATAATGATAATAATAACTAGATATGGAATAAGAAGCATGAAAGTAAGATAAATGCAGGGGAAATTCAGTCTTTACATGTGTGATATAGAACGTATTGACCGCATCCGGAATGATGTCATTAGAGAAGAATGCGGAGTAAAAGATGATGTTGTGACTAAAACGAAGAAAAGTTAGTTTAAGATGGTTTGGATACATTGGAAGAATGGAGGATGAACTATTGATTAAAAAGGTTTATATGCTAGAAGTAAAAGGATATCCTGGCAGAGGATGACCTAGGTGTAGGTACTTTAATTGAACATATAAAAAATGTATTGATCGAAAAATATTAAAAGTACACACAATCGCCGGGTATGTATAAAAGGCATGATGAATTTCTTTTCAATTCAGCCATATAAACCTTTTTAGTCAATTTTTCATCCTTTATTCTTTCATCAAAAATTGCATATTTTAAGTTTTGAATTGGTGTTTAAATATTATATAAAATATCATCACCCTCCATAATTATCAACTTGTTAATCAAAGCCGTTTCTAAAGAAACATGGTTAATGGCAAAACTTCAATATCAACACTATATTCTCAAAGGACACATTTAAAATAATGGTTAGTATTCCCAAAAGACAACAGTCACGTTGTACTCGAATAATTTACAATCAGTAACAATGTTAGTGCAATCACAAGCAAAACTCTTCACGCAAAATTTAATTATGGTAACACAAGGGACGGCGGGCGTAAAGTAAACGCAGTATTTGCAGAAATTACGCCGGCGGGCGTGTCTGTACTGTCTATGTTAGACTAGCATTCCATCCCAGCTTTACCTGTGGAAATTTCTGAAATGTGACATATTAATGATTATGAAGATGTGATTTCTGGGATAAATATGAAGCCTATGTCACTTTCCATTATTCTGTTGTGGCGTTAACAAATTACACACTACAACAAACAACTTCGCATTTTTAATGTTAGTTAGAATTTTGAATACCAAACGAGGCGTCAAGCGGAAAATCACCGAATTGTCGCAACGGATTTTACGTTATATGATGATTATGCTAAAATATAAACATAATATTTATAAATAATTATTTGAAACACTATGTTCCCGCAAATTAGACGTCCTAGATCGCCTTTTCTATTTAAAATATGACACAAAACGATACCAACGAAACCTAAGGTAACTTATTACTGTTCACCTGGTCAGCTTAATTGGTCAAAGAGCAAAAAATTGGCGAAAGGGGGAGCCCGTCTATGGCCCCTCCTTAGGCTTAGTACTCTATGGATTTACCAGCTTTCCACCCCAGCTTTGCTTGTGTAAAATCATATTTTAATTGGACAAACATACCTACTGACAAAATTCTAAAAACTTATCATGAGTTGAATTAATATATTTGTTTTTCTTCACGGGTTGTCTTTTACAGCTCCTGAAACCGTGTTATCGGTCTCAGAGTACCCAGCGGAAGACCAAGTTTTCCTCTTTTAGCTGATTATAGTAATTTTGATGCTATACCTCGTTAGGTTAGTGGCCAGTTCTGATGAGGTATATTTACATGGAAAAGCCTCTAAAGTAGGCCACTTTTTCTCATTCCGGCCGCCGGATGATCTAGGCGGACCGTTCGTTACAAGAATTGGAGGAGTCTGTGGTCGCTTTTGGTAGACCTTAAGTGTGGTTTGTCGGATAATGTACCTACATGGTCCATGGACCATGAACCGTGGTCCGCCAATTGAACGTTAAAACGATTAGAGCTTGTGTGTGGTACAAAATAAAAGTTATATGTCGCAGGGAAATAAGGATACCAGAGATTTCGTGAATTTCCCATTATTTACTACCATATATTCAGTTAGGGTTGCCAGGCGTCCGGATAAAGCCGGTCATAGTTAGGCTTTTTACATTTGACCAGTCATTTCATTAAAATTTAAAAAGATTTATGGTATATGATCAAAAAAGCCTGGTTTTACGTACAACATTTTTGTCGTATTAATACTAAGACTAGGATGTCCGGCCTTTTTACCCAAATGTCCGGCCAAACTAGCTGGTCTGTCCGGCTATTAGGTTTGACGACCTGGCAACCCTATTTTCAGTAATATGTCGTTTGACTAGACTAAACCTAGTAAGATTCCTAGCGAAATCTCTAACATTCACACTTCCCTGCGACATATACATATATATAGATATACCTAATTATAAATATTGTACCCGGAATTTCTTCTTGCAATCTAATAATTTAACCACTGTGCTACCGACGCAAAATATGTTTAAAAGTGTACCTACGCAAATAATTTAAAATATGAATAAAGGAAACAACCAACTGTCTCTCTTATGTCGAATTAAGTACTCGTCATATTCTCGTCATGTCATGTCAGAAAATTTTTGTAACTTTTCGTACTAATTAACCTTAGCTTCTAATTTTACAATTATATTTAAATTCAATTAAGATAGGCTGTAACCACAGAATATTATAAAGAACAATAGAAGTAGCAAATGGCCGTTCCCGCGTAACCACACATTATGCGCTGCAGTATAATATATTAGTTCCACACATCTATAGAATTTCCCATGAAATTATATTTTTTTATTTTTTTCTTTCTTTCACGGGTTGCCTTACAGCTCCCGAAACCTGTTACGGTTCCAGGGTACCCAGCGGAAGACCAAGTCTCTCTCGTCTAGTCGATGGTATTTGTGAGGCTATATCTAACGAATGGCCGGGATCCAAGATCGAACCCGTGGTTTGCCTAGTTAATACCAGACGTCTTAACCACTCGGCAACCGACGCATGCTATATTTCAGTGCAAAAATAATAAGTCTAAAGATATCTAGTTTTTCACAAGATTGTCATGACAGTACAAACATTTGGTTACACCGGTTTTCATATAAATATGCTAACAGGCTACTTCTACTTTATTTATAATGTTCTGTGGTTCCAAGTATACAATGACCATTAACCATTTGCCGACATACTTTCAGCTCCATACGAAAATAACTTTTATAATCCAGATTGTGGACAACTACACGATATATCTCATTGACCGATCAGCAAAATATCTTATCTGGAATTGTGAGGTCGTTATGAGACCCTTTTGTTCCCAGAATTGCCCCCTCAGTGGCCTTATGGGCTCAATAAAAACTCCTTTAGGCAATTCACGCCCGGAGCAAATTAGCCCCTTTTCTGATCATCCCAAATAGAAGATTTTTCGTGTTTACCGTTATTTAGTATTTAACGGGAAAAGAAAAGAAATCTTAGTTATAAAAGGAAAAGTTTGGAAGTTTATTGTCGAATATTAACGGATTTGAAGCTATAGATGTTTTATTTAGAATATTTTTAATGGTCGCGTTTTTTTTTCTATAATTATAAATTTAACATTTAAATTTTTTAACCTATTTTAGATTACATTTGCAGAACTTATAATAATATTTATAAAACTCTTATTTATAAAATTTACAATAAGAATGCAAAGTTCGAATCGTTTACCAAATAAGACAAGTCAAAAAAACTACTGCTTCTTCTTCTTCCTTGTCGGTTCACTCTTGACAGAGCTGTCGTGGTCTTCATGATGCATATATGCAATATGGTGTTCCTCAGAGCAGCATACTGGGGCCTCTGCTGTTTTTAAATGTACTGTTCTAATAAGAGTCACAACTGACACTGCTCAACTTGAAGCTAAGTTAAACACAGCTTTAAATAATATAGTGCAGTGGTTGAATGACAATGGACTGAGTATAAAAACCTGGAAAAAACTAAATACTTACAATTCCACTTTTCACAGTCAACTCCCAAAAGTATTGATGTAAAGTATAAGAATCATGAAATAGAAATGGTAAGTGAAACAAAGTTTCTGGGTGTATTTATAGACTGTCATTGTAAATGGAAAGTCCATATTGACTACATAAATAAAAAACTTTTGTATATTTATTGAGAAGGCTTCGTCATGTGTCCTCTGTGAAAACTTGTCTTACCACGTATCATGCACAAGTGGGATCTGCCTTGCGATATGGACTCCTACTATGGGGTAACTCGAGCTATGCTGTGAAAGTATTTAAAACACAAAAGAAATGCATGAGGGCAATAACTGGAGCGAAACAACAACAAACGTGTAAGCATACTTTTAAAGATTTTAATATAATGACATTGCCATCATTCTACATCTATGAGGCATGCCTGTTTGCTAAAGATAAGTTGGAAGACCTATTGATGCAGAAATCTAGAATACCGCGAACCAAAAAGAAGTTATTCAATGTATATCCGCACCATAAATCTCAGACAGCCTTCTATGATAGCACCATTTATGTAATGTGTACCAGGCTGTATAACCACCTGCCCGATGACTTAAAAACACTTCCTAGAGGCTTATTTAAAGCCAAACTTAGGAAAATATTGGTCAACATGGTAAATTATAGTGTTAATGACTTTCTAAATGAAAGCGCAGGGGAATGTTGTTGACATATTTATTGTATTTCATTTTGATTCATTATATGGATGGATTGTGTATTGTTTGTGTGCCCTATGCTATATCTATTATTATATTGTATTATAAGATTGCAATATTTGTATGCCCTACTAGGGTAACCATAATGGTGTGCAAATAAATTAATTTGATTTGATTTGATGATGACTTTTTTGGGAAATAAAGTGTGCAGTGGTTTCCCCTTGCCTTCTGCATTAGTCTTTTTTGGAGTTATTTAGACCCCAAGGCTGCTGGTGCCTCGTCCAGCCGGTTGCCCGGCCAGGGGTATGGATATACCGCCATTGCTCGGTCGCCAGAGCCTCGTTCGTTATCCAGCAGGGAGCATCAGTTGTTGTTTCCGTTCTACCCATATTCCCCTAATAAATAGGTACTACCCGAGCATAATTTATTTTTTTCAATCTATACATAACTAGATTCGAACTAAAATATTTACATGTGCATTAGGAACAGCGATATGCTTGTCACCGATCATGTTAAAATTTAATATAGGCAAATTATTACATCTGAACAAAAGAATTAAAGCTATTGGAATATCTCGATTCATAAAGGAAGTTCACGAATCTGGTTCAATAACGCAAAGATCACAGACAAGCTTCACTCGATGGTAATAAATTTTATGAGCAAACGGCGAATACGGCGGGAGTCTTATGAATTACTGTTAGATCGATTTTGGCTCCAAAATTTATTCTACCGTAAAGACAAAAAGATAAGGGTGAAAATTTAAATTCGGTTTTGGGTTTATTGAATAAGGCCTCGTCTAAGTTTTGTCTTGGACGTAGGTAATCTATATTGTATTACTTATATAGAATAATGGATATAGCTAGGTCGGTGAAGTATTTTTACAATAAATGCATACTTAGAATATCTTGAACCTAGGTGGCCAGAATATCATTGAGATTTTTAAATAAAAAGCCTCAAAAAATCCCATCGGCTAACTAAATGAAAGATACCTGCTATGATACTATATTTTTTAAAAAGATATAAAGAACATTAATAAAACGTATTGAACGCATCCGGAACGATGTCATTAGAGAAGAATGCGGTGTAAAAGATGATGTTGTGACTAAAATGAAGAAAAGTAGTTTACGCTGGTTTGGACACGTTGAAAGAATGAAGGATGAAAGATTGACTAAAAAGGTTTATATGGCTGAAGTGAAAGTAAATGCTGGCAGAGGACGACCTAGATGTACTTTTATTGAACATATAAAAAAATTGTTGATCGATGGAAATATTAAAAGTACACACAATCGCCGAGCATGTATGAAAGGTATGATGAATATAAAAGAAGCAAAAGAGATATGTCAGGATCGTAACAAATGGCATTCGATTGTCTCTGCCTACCTCTTGGGATGAAAGGCGTGATGATAGATAGATAGATATAAAGAAAATTGTTGAAGGAAAATTTGAAGTGATGATAGATAGACAGATAAAACAAGTGGAGAATAGAGAAGAGCTTAAAAAGAAATGCGAGAATTAACTTAAAAAAAAGTATACCTATACCAACTTCTAACATTGTTCACGGAAAAGCAAGAAATAATTAAATATTTCGTTTCGCCGTTGAATCTGAAGTCGGTTGGTGCCAAATTAGGCTACAAAATAAAAATACATTCTAAAGAAGATTTGTTCAATGTAATCTATGTTTGTAATGAATTGTCTAGATTAGTGAAATTTAGAACTAGGTGTTTCTAATTTGGCACCAACCGTCTTCAAATTCAACGGCGGTTTTTTTTATATTTTTTGAAATCAATGAACAATGTTTGAAGTCGGTGTGGTGTACCTACCTACTTTTTAAAGGGTTAATTTATTTTTTCACTTTTAAGTGATTTTGTTAATAACATCATAATAAAAATCATTACAAAAATAAATCATCGAAATCGGTATATATTATTTCATCGAGTTATGACAAAAAGTTTATTTAAAATCTCTGAAAAACTACTGGGCCAATTTTGAAAGTACATTCTTTCAAATAAAAAATATTTTTCCAAATCGGTTTATAAATGACGGAGTTCTGAGGTTAAATTGAGAACCTCCTCTTTTTTTTGAAGTCGCTTTAAAAATAAATAAACTTGTCATCCGATGGATACTATGGGGCTGGCATTCATAGCGTAACCTATAAAAAATGGAGAAGATAACTCACAAGTCAATAGTAATTTATGAACGAATTATGAAGTCGGCAATTTTCCGGAAAATAAAGCACGTTTTGAAGCGACTATGGCTTTATTTTCATAAACAAGAAAATTGCGTCTCATCCAGCAAGGCGGGGACTGTTAGTTCTATGGACGTGGCTCGCTTATTAAATAGGTTTTTACATATATAATCACGCCTGTATCCCAGAGGGGTAAGCATAGACGACCTTCACAATGCGAAAAGAGAGTCAGTAAACTTGTCTTTGATTTGCCAATTTGTAGAATTTTTATGTTTACCCCAGCAAGGATGTACTTATTAAATTAATGAAAAAGGTATTTCAGCATTTATGAAAATTCATGGATTAACCTATGGAGTAACGAAGCATGTATTATTTAATAGTTCTCTCCTTTTCCGTTTGACTTCTTTTTCTTTATCTATCTATCATCGCGCCTTTTATCACAAGAGGGGTAGGCAGAGACAATGTTAATGTTAGTTGCTACGATCCTGGCATACCTCTTTTGATTCTTTTATATTCAACATACTTCTATGTAAAAATATACAAATCAAAACACTTATTAGGTATTTTGCCTGCGACTTCGCTTGAATTCTGATTAAAGAAAATCCAGCGTGACACCTTGTTATTAAATAGCACGCACGTTCCAAGAAACATTTTTTCCTTTTCGATATGAAATTATAATTTGAGGCAATCAAATTACTTTTCCGTTCCACCGCCCAATCTTTCCGTCGAGTACACGATGTTCGCGGTTTGTTAGAAATGTTATTTAAATTGGTGTATTCCACATCGCAAGGTACGGGATAGGATGCATATAAACAAAATCTACTAACTAAGTTTTAAAAACAAACACTGACAAAAATGTGAGATGGAGTCGTGGGACACCCGGTTGGAAGAAGTTCCTTTCTCTATAAACTATGTATTAAATAACATGCAGGCACAATGAAATAAATTACCAACATTTGAGAGTCCAGAAAAAAAAACTTATCTGTGGTTAGAGAAGAATTCGGATTGAATGAAGGCAACAGCTGAATGTTGTGAACACTGAAGGATGAAAGATTGACTAACTAAAAGGATTTAGGTGGCAGAAGAATCAACCTTAGAAGATTTTCCATCTAAATGTACCTCAACAGAACTGGCCACTCGTTAGCGTTACAAATACCATAGGCTAAAAGAGGGAGACTGGTTTCCGCTATGTACTTTGGGACCGATAACACGGTTTCGGGAGCTGTAAGGCAACTCGCCAAGAAAGAAGAAAAAAATTAAGAGGAAGAAGACTTTCATGATTGGGCGATAGTTATCAAAATTTTTTTTTAAACAAATCACAGCTCGCTTTTAAAATTTAGTTGGTAGATTTTGTCTATATGCGTATGCGATTGGCGTTAGATGGTTGATGGAAATATATGGATTAGGTATTTATTGGAAATATCTTCTTGTTAACGTGCGAACATGTGTTATAAAAAGGATATAAATTAATTGACACCGGATACAAAGTGTTAAAATAGACTGTTTATTTTTGTCGTACTACCTATCAGAAAATATTCAATTATTAAAAAAAACTCACGGCCTCGCAAAGGTAGATTTTTTTTCTGAAATTCAATTTTACTAAACCTTAGCGAAGATGCTCGTCGATACTACAGGTAACCCAGGAGCTGCAACGTATGAGCATAGTGATCCAACGAGGGAACGCAGCTATGTCTTGTTTACTATTCCGCAGAACTCTCTGGAGGAATTTGATAATATGGCTTTTTAGATTTAATTTTTTTTCCTACACGGGTTGCGTTGCGGCTCCCGGTGGTGTTATCGATCCCAGGGTACCCAGCGGAAGACCTGTAATTATTCCCTCCCCCGCCCGCTTTCGCGGTATAAAAAGTAGTATATGTCATTCTCTGACCCCTAAACTACCACTATGCAAAAAATCATGTCGATCCCGGAAAAAACAAAAACAAATCTATCCCACAGGAACCATACTTTTTTCAGAGATAAAAAGTAGCCTATGTGCTATTCCAGACTATAATCTATCTCTGTGCCAAATTTCATCTAGATCCGTTTAGAAGTTCTTGCATGAAAGAGTAATAAACATCCCCACATACATCCATACATCTAATTAATATAAATTTTGTTCATTATGAATAAAAATTGTAATGATATAAAATTTTCCTGGGGGAATGAGATATTTTTCAGAGTTAAAAAGTAAGCCTCTCTCTGGACCTCCAGCTATCTCTGTGCAAAATATCACTCAGATCCGTTTTTCTGTTTTGAAGGAAAGAGAGTCCAAACCAATACACTTTTATATATTCGCATTTATAAGAACACTAGCAGTTAATTGTGACTTCGTACGCGTTGTATTAGGAATACAACCCCATTTCACACCCTTTGGGGGTTGATTTTCAAAAATTCCTTTTTTAGTCATCTCTACACCCCCTATATATTTATTTCATATTTATATCTTCAGTGGTTTAGGCTGTGCGTTGATTGTCAATCAGTCAACGATACGACGGTTTTCTATATTTAGATTTTGCGTTAAGGAGACGCCTCATAACTTTCGTCCCATTCAAAAACGGACTTCAGCGATTCAAGTAGCAAACTTATTAAAAATAGCAAGTTCTAGTTAATGAATACTTAATAATGAATATACCCAATCACTCTTATTAATAAACTCGAATTAGCGACATATTAACTTAGGTAAATGTTTTTCATCACCCTCTTACAAATCTACAATTCATTATGATAGACGGAGACGAAATACAGTTTAGTTAACACGTCGCTAATTCGAGTTTATTAATAAGAGTGAATATGTCATGTATAAAATATGTCAATATCAGCTACACCTAGGTTTCATGAAGTTCTCTCAAGACATTTGCTAATGTATTTTTTTTACATATCGAGTAAAAATAATTTCACATACTTTATGGATCCATTAACTAGAATTTGCTATTTCTAATATTTTTTGTAGGATACTTGAAGTACGTTTTTTGTATTATCGCAAGACAGGTTTCGTTGGGAAATCATACTTTCCCATGTTTCTGGTACTTGAATCTTGGTCTATCTTATTATCCTTGATTATCTTATCGATTTTAATGGTAGTCCATCTTGCTCACATATTTCTAAAGACATATGGACAAAATAAGTCGCGAGTAAAACTGAGTTCGTTGCGCTGTGATGCCTTAAGTACACCGTTTCGTAGATGTTAGTTTTGGTAAGGGGATTTCAGTGTTTATAAAAATTTCAAACCAAATGGAAACATAATACAACATAATGAATTATGTATGCAAAATCGTTGCATTTACTTTTAACCAAAGTTAAAGTTAGGAGTTAAATTTGAGCAGTTTGTTAGCGCTTCCTAGCTGTGCAGTTGGACAACTTTGATGTTATTTCATTAACACTAAATTTGAATTTTCATCGCACAACTTATGAATTTCCCTTTGTTTTATTAGTTAGCTGTTTTGACTAGCAACATTGTAATTTGTAACTTATACAGAACTTATACTTTAGATAATACAAAACACCTGTTGCTTACGGTTTTGTAGAACTAAACCTCTAGTTTTAAATATTATAAAACAAAGTCCACCGCTACGTCTGTCTGTCTGTGCCATGTTCACGCAAGACTATAAGGTTGACAGGTATTTAACATGGACCTATCAAGTTTAGGAGTTGATCATTAACAGTTTAAGTGAATCAAGTCGGGGAAAAGTACTTGCCACCTGTTCTGTTCAATATGGACAACTGGCAAAAAGTGGACACTGTAACTGGCCACACCCCAAGGTATTAATATTTGTGGTATACATTATTATTAAAACCTTAAATCTAATCTAAACATTAAAAATAACTAAATAAACCAGGTCCGCGTGGAATAGTGGCGATGCTGATTCGTTGAGCGAGGAAGGAGCCAGCCCTCTTGTCACCAGAAGAGATGATCAGACGAGGGGATATAATTATCTTTAATAAACGTTTTGGCATTTAAACCCCACTAGAGTTTCTACACCAAACGGCACAAATTTGTAGTTTTCAATAATTGAACTATATTTGCGGCGTTTGTTAGATAGACTCTGCGATTTCCGCCGCAGCTCCCGCTTTGATTGCTGTTTCCCTGAGATGAGACGGGGCTAATGTGTACACGCACGTAGCATCCCATGCTTGTTCTACCCTCACAAGAAATTAAACGAGCTTTGAATCGAATGTTAGTTCATACGGTTTGACTGATTAATTTTCAACCAGCATCAGGTATCTTGTTGTTTAGTAGGTTGTTGTGGACATTAGGGGTCCCCCTCGACTAAACAAGTCCCTTTAACTAAATAAAGAAACATTACTGTAAAGTAAAATAAAAGTTAACTTCAACATTTGTAGGCGCGAACATGAGTTATGTCTGCACTGCTTACTGTGTGAAATATTTTTAAAGTTTACCATCCGGTGACTTTATAAAATATGGCGTTTTACACTCTCGTAAATGGTGGAATAATGGTTGCATTTAGTTGTACGTTCTTCGGAGGGCAAGTATAGCCGGCGTCCGCACTTCTTCTAAAAATAATAGATATTTTACGTCTATTATAAGTCCATATGGTCTACCAAAATCAACCACAGACTCGTCCAATTCTTGTAACGTACGGTCCGCTATCCGTTTTCAAATTGTTGTATTTGTGGTTGATTTCGATGGCTGGAACGATCTGTCACACACACACGGATGTTTGACACTTTGTTTAATCGAATCTTGTGTGTCTGTGTGAGTGAGTGCATGTAATCTAAATCGTATGATTTACATCGCTAATGTGTGGCCTATGGGTTTAATCTCGATCATACGGCGGCCAGACCGAAAATTTTCGGTGACATACCGGACCAGTGCGTGGGCTATTTAAGTGTGGTTTGTACATATTATGTGCTATGTTGGTCATTATGTACGAGGCGGTATTATCAGCGCGAGCCAGCAGGCGAGCGCAATAAGAAAGCTGAGTATGTAATGACAAAAATAATCGTCATGGAGTCTTTACGTATTCTTCGCCACTTGATGTCGACATTTTTGATTATTAACCACAACACGGCGAAAATGTCAACAAATATTTATGGAAATGTTTTGTTTTTCCCGCGTGACAGATAAAGCACGGGTAACTTCGCCAAACAGCCAACAAGTCGTGGTTAAAAAATAAAAACTGTATTATGCGATTAAATTAAGAATGCTTTGTGGACACACATACAATTTGCAATCTTGTACGAATTTAACTTCATTGGGTTATATTATAACTCTTGTGCTGTGATGTGGTTCTAAAAGTGAGGTAATAAGACTCACGTTACAAGCAAGTGTGTTAAAAAAATATAAATGAATAGGAATAGAGCTAAATTAAGTATAACATAAAATTCGCAAATTAATACTTGACAACACTATGTATCGGTGGTAGGGTTTAAAAAAATAATAAAAAATATTATATGAATATAATTACATACGATTATCATTGCTACCCATATAATGCATTCATAACCTCGCCACATTAACTTAATATAAAACCACTAAAAGCAATGTTTACAAGTCAGTATATCAAAAACTTTGACTAACGCTCTATACAAAGAAAATAAATTTGAAACGTCACCGGTGGTGGGTTTCACGAAATTTCCAGTTCATTCTACAAATAAAGTTCGGAATGTGATAACAAAGTTGGACCGTGGAGTAATATTGCTTACGTCGATGTTAGAAATTATATTGATTACATGGAGAAGATATTGCATGGAACTAATTCACCCTAAACTCCTTCGAAAATCTTCGAAAAAATTTTATTCTGGATTCGCCATTGCATCCTATTTTCTATTTATTTATTTATTATTATTTCATACAAATTAATAAACAAAAACAACAATACACTGTCACGGCCTTTATACCTTGTGGTGTGGCCAGAGGCACCAGTAACAGTGTCCACTTTTTGCTAGTTGTCCTATAGAAATGGCTACATACAACAATCCAACGACCATGAGTAAAAGGAATACTCCCCAACGCACATCGTTGTAAAGTTGTATATATGCCAATCTATTAAATATTTTCAATGGCGCGATACAGGTTTCAATGATTTAGTAACGGTGCGACATCTATCGACGCGATGTGCCGCCACAGTCCATATTGAACAGAACAGGTGGCAAGCCTGTTGCTGCATTTAATGGAAAATATCTGTTATTTTTATTTTTACAGTTTGACTGTAGGATGCTGTACGATCACTTAATTTTTAATTACATAATATTGTTTGCGCCAGTTTATTTCGACTGGCTGTATGAACTTGACTTTTTATTAAAATTTTGAATAAAACATTAGATTTTGAATGTGTGTTATAAAACGTATTGACAGCATCCGGAATGATGTTATTAGAGAAGAATGCGGAGTGAAAGATGATGTTGTGACTAAAATGAAGAAAAGTTTGGACACGTAAAAATGTTTATATGGCTGAAGTGAAAGGAAATGCTGGCAGAGGACGACCTAGGTTTACTTTTATTGAACATATAAAAAATGTATTGATTGAAGGCAATATTAAAAGTTCACATAATCGCCGAGTGCATGTATGAAAGGTATAATGAATGTAAAAGAAGCGAAAGAGGTATATCAGGATCGTAACAAATGGCATTCGATTGTCTTTGCCTACACCTATTGGAATAAAAGGCGTGATGATAGATAGATAAATGATTTTGATTTAATAAAATGCCAGATCCAATGCGTCTACAGTTTTCTTCCTCCAATTTTCGATAGGGTGATACAAGTTACAGGCACGTTTCGCCACAATTTGCAAATTTTATGCTCGTTTTTGGGATTCGAGAATAAAATTGGAATATATGGGAAACTTCGTACACATTTATTATGTCGAATAAAAAAACCTTTACCTACCGGCCCAAAAGTAGTAAGAAAAACTCGTCCTTAATTATTGATGTTAAGCTTCTTTGAGGCGTTTTGGGATCGAAATATTTCATAGTGGAAGTAAAAACAAGAAAATTACAATAAAAAGTAATTATGATATTTATGTTAAAGCTTAAATACTGGTTTTAGAATTTGTCCAGAATTAAATAGGGTCAGAATTTTATAATTAACACTGCTTAGTGCTCAGTGCTCATGTGGGCATAACTTTTTTATTCATGGATCCCTCCCACTATAATTCGATAATGTAAAGTAAAAACTAAGGTATATTTTTTTTATTTCAAATATTAAGCTATTTTAAGAAACTGATTTCAATATATTTGTTTCCTATGCAGTAGTTTTTTTTTAATAAATTGTCTTTGGCACTGACGATGTCGGCTGAATAGTTCAATACCTTTGAGATGTTGGTACAGAAAAAAGAACATCTGTGTTTCTTGAATTTATTTATATAATATATTATAATATTAATAATATTATATTATTTTTAACAAGGCAGACCACAGGTTCGATCCCGGATTTCGGCCATGTACCAATGGGGTTTCTAATTAAAAACTTATGTACATAATCCGACAAACCACACTTTAGATACTTTTTCATCTAAATATATCTCAACAGAACTGGCCACTCGTTAGGTATAGCCTCACTAATACCATCGGCTAAACGAGGGAGAATTGGTCTTTCACTGGGTAACCTAGAACCATACACCGTTTTTATTTATTTGCAATACATTCTTACATGATATAAAGCAGTAGGTCAAAGCTATACAAGTTCCAACTACTTGTTCGGGTGAGTTAAAATTTCATCAGTTCGTGCACTTGGTACCGCACGTGCGACGTAAAACTGCAACATGTCTCGCTACCTACTGAATATTTCCTTTTCAATCTTATCTGAAGGAGACTCGTCTGGATCCTGGATTTTATTAAATTTCCTAGGACTTTGTGGGCCATTTTATAGAATTACCTTTGGTTGGTTTCATGGTTTATTGGGTTTCAGTGAGGTTTGTGATAATTTCATAACTTTGAATTGGATTTGTAAAATCAACTAGGCTTTTGGGCGTTATAAAATCATGGCATAACGCCTGAATGGATTTGTATTGATTTTAATTTAGTAAGCCGATCAGGGGAGGTATATAATGGGTACCTATCTGGTAACAATGCCGACAATTAGCCAGCATTGTAAGCGAGTTCCATACAACACACACAAAAACTACTGAACGAATTTTGTTACGGTTTTCACTATAGGTTGATTCACCGGGAAGGTTTACGAGTATTAAACATGGACCTATCATGTTTAGGAGCGGAGCATTAACAGTATAAGTGAATCAAGTCGGGAAAAAGTTAGCGTCAGCAAGTTTTAATGGCGTGTGCTGTCTAATCCGTCAGAGATATAACAAAATGATGTAGGAAAGATCAGATAGGATCTGCGGTAGCATATCTCTATTTCCTTTTTTGTATAGAATTTTATTCTATACAATTCTTTCCTACATGATTTTGTTATGTTATGCTACGAAAACGCGATGGAGCACTAATTTATTCCCCTACTTGATCACTAATACTGTCAATGTTCAGCTCCTAAACATGATAGGTCCATATTTAATACACGTAAATCTAATCTAAATCTAATACACGTACAACGTTTCATTTTGGCTTGTTTTTCATTCACAGAATTCAAATAACTAGAAATGACATGATGAAGACACATGACAAGAACCTATAAAGGTTCGTATAAAAACATCATAAACCTCTCACATATTGATTGTAAAACTTATATTATGATGTTCATACAAATTGGGAGAAACTTCCGATGGCAGTGTGAAAAGCATGCCCGTGTAAAAATAATGTCTCTACGTAGACAAAATCTCGGTTAGAAAGAGAGAGATATAATTTCCCGTAATGACAAAGCAACACAAAAAGTACTGATACTGGTCATTTTTGTCTTGATTTATCTCTATGAGACGTTATATCTTAAAAGTGTAAAGAGATTCTCTTTACACTGTCATGCTATTGACCGGTCTACATTTTAATTTTAATTTTAATATAAACCCGGTCAAGTGCGAGCTAGACTTAAGCAAGGAAAGGTTCTGTTCAATTAACACATTTATTTGTTATTTGGCATTTATTTGGCAAGATATAAATGGGAAAGTGTATTCACGTCAGTACAGAACAAATGTCACATTTATAAATGTACACGGGGCGGAATGTATTAGAACTGTTCTTATGCTGGCTTCCCACAGTGCGTGATAGCACGCACCAAGCCGCACGACAGACCAAGAGTATAGTAATATCAGACGACCGCGGACGGCCACGCACGAGTACGCACGAGCGCGCACCAGCACGCACCGCACCTTTGAAGTTACCGACTCGCCGCGGATCGGGCGCACCGCGACGCACAAGCACGCACGAGCACGGACGAACACCCTTCCCACGGTGCGTGTCGGTGCGGGCTGGTGCGCGTCCGTCCGCAATATCACGCACCGTGGGAAGCGAGCTTTAGATTAAAACTGGCCGTTAAAAGCCATAAGCTGCCATCAGGTTGCTAAGTGTCATGTTTGTCAGAGAAAAAGAAAACGTGACTTTAGATAGAGATTATTTCGTGTGTATATAAATATACTTATTCGTATTTACAGTTTACAAGTGTTTATTTCCTAGTTTCCATCCATTCAGATTAACTTCCAAACTCTGCATAATATCAACATTCATCTACATCAACTAGTAGATAAATAACAATCATAACAAAAAAAAATAATTAAAGCATACCATTTCAGACGGCACTTGTAGTAATAAATAATTCAGAGTAAATAATATATAAACACATTTTTAAAATTATTTCTTAATATTAGTAGCAACTACTACATACATACAGCTAACTCTAACTAGGTAGAAGAGTTCGTTTTGCACGGATTTCTAAATTATTTTTCCATTAAGGCTCTTAGAAACTACATTTTTTAACAAAAATAAAAACACGGAACCTTTATAAGATCGCTCAGTCCGTCCTTGTCATTTTTCATCTGAGAGTGAAGCTAGTATTAAATTAATAATTCTCATGATATTTTAATTTAAAAAAAAATTAAGAAATGACATTATCTGTTGTCCTAGTATACACGGGGATCCGTCATAAAGGTGGCGGTCGCAGCCTAGGGTTGTAAAATATTTTATATCTTTTTATATCCAAACAGGTATTCGATGACCGTATGGTAAAAATATTATGACACATACTAGAAGTACGTTTCTATATTCGCTCATTTTTACGTGTTTCTGAAAGTGGATTTTGTAATTTACTTTTTATATTTAAAATTGTTTCTTCAAAGATTTTTTTAAATAACCTCATGTGACATGTTACTATTCCTAGAGTACCTAGAAAACAAGTTTTCCTTATTTAGCCGATGTAATTTTTGAATTATTTTCAGAACGAAAATACGCCATAGTAGGTGGTGCAGTTTGCGGATTTTGTATATTATAATAGGTAGGTACCTGTATAATTTTCTACTAGTGGTATGTTGTGGAAGACGTCTGGTATATAACTAATGGTTTTTCTATACTTTAAATCAAACCACAGAGGCTTTTCCATCTATTTACTTCAACAGAACTATAGCCTCACAAAAAACAATCGGCTAAAAGAGGGAGACTTGGGAAGACGACCAATACACGGTTTCGGGAGCTGTAAATAGGTACCTACTTACGTTTTTATCATTCCGAAAAAACTACGTGTGTGACTTTTTCAACTGTGCCAATTTCTCTAATAAATATCTGTTTACTCGGCTTCAACAATAGCAGACAAGTCTTGTAATGAACGATAATGAATTTATCGCAAGCAAAAACTAATGTTAGAGCAAAGTAGATTAAATAAACTTAGAATAGCTACGTCTAGCGCGACATTTTATTTGTGGTTAGCGTTACTTTCAGGCAGAGTTACCTATGTAAATCATCCTTTTGTCGTAATATACGTAATTTTTATATGGCAGAAACAAAAGGAGAGGCTGGCAGAGGGCATCCTGCATGTACTTTTATTCAAAGAAAGCAAAAAAGCGAAGGGTAGGTATGGGTTTAGAAAAAACGTGTACACTTTGAATTTAGAACAAAGTACCATCAAAAGGGCTCTTGCGTTAATAGACGTTCCTGCTCTCCTAGAGCCAACGGGAATAATCCGGGAAGACTGCAAGACAATCGATGGAATGACTCTGATTCTCTGGGAGCGAGGCCCGAGCCCTTGTATGGGATGCTACGTGCGTGGATACATTAGCCCCGTCTCATCTCAGGGAAACAGCAATCAAAGCGGGAGCTGCGGCGGAAATCGCAGAGTCTAACAAACGGTGCAAATTTGTGCCGTTTGGTGTAAAAACTCTAGGTCCGTGGGGTTAAATGCTAAAAGTTTATTAAAGATGTATCCCCTCGACTGATCATTTCTTCTGGTGACAAGAGGGCTGGTTCCTTCCTCGCTCAACGAATCAGCATCGCGATTCAGCAGGGAAATGCAGCTAGTATTCTTGCTACTATTCCACGTGGACCTGGTTTATTTATTTATTTTTAATGTTTAGATATTAATTAATAAAATTACACTATTTACTCTATTCTTTTGTATAAAAAAAAATCGGATCTATATTTCATGAAGGGATAAATATATGTGTTTATTTGCAAGCGTATCTTTGGCTCATACACATTCTTAAGTACCGTAAAGCTGTCTCTTATCAGAAATCTCATAGTTCTGAGACAAAAAGCTGATATTCTCTGTGACACGAATGGACGCTATAAAGAAAAATAATGAGAGACCTAAACTGCCTTGTCCACGATAAACTAGCGTAGTGCTGCGATTAATATGTCACATGCCTAGAGTAGGGCGAAACAGAGGCAGCTTTATTTTTTCTTCTGTTATAACCTCATAGGTAGAGATGGACACAGAAAGTGGTTGTAAGCACTTGCCGGCAGAAAACCTCTTTTTCGTGTAGTCTGAGCCCCCCTCTACAAATTATAGTAGGCGAGTAGGGGTCCAGCGCTTGTCGGTACGCCGCTGAGCCGATTTAGAAGAAAAAAAAAATAAAAAAAACCTCTCCTACCAGCTGGCAGAAAATTTGAACAGTGAACAGCATTTGTGGGGACCTCCCGGTTGTAAGAAACATATTTTCTGCCAATTTACAAATATTAAGAGTCGCTTAGTTGTCAGTATATGACCGCGCAAACAAGTTTGATCTTAGCTGTTAAATACATACACTCTTCTTAATAAACTTGAAGTAGCGACGTAGTAACTAAACTGTGTTTCGTCTCCGTCTATCATAATGAATTGCAGATTTGTTAGACGGAGACGAAATACAGTTTAGTTACTACGTCGCTACTTCGAGTTTATTAATAAGAGTGATAAAGTTTATTTCAGTTCCTTCGCCTCAGCCGGTCGGTGCAAGTCAAAGAGTGCGCGGATTGTCTTAAAATCGTAAAAATTAGGTCCTATTTTTATTGTAATTAAAATCCAAATCTATACATATCTATGCTAATAATACCTAAGGCTGATGAGGTTTGTTTGTAATTGTTTGTTTGTTTGAACACGCTAATCTCTGGAACTACCTGTCGGATTTGAAAAAATATTTTTGCATTTGATAGCTCTTCATGAGGAAGAAGGTTATGCTATATAACATCACGCTACCATCCAAAAAAGCAGAGCATAGTTATTAACGCTGTTGCAACCGCAAGGCGCAGCTAGTCATAATTTAACTAAGTAAACGTACGTTTAGATATTATCCAAAAATGTTGATGTTGTGTACACTCCTTACGTAATGGCAGCGATTTATTTATAATTTTAGAGGTAATTTTGTAGAATATCAAGGAATCTTGTTTTGATTCATATGACGGATTTTCCGTCCGGGGGGGGGGGGGGGTGTCCAACCACCATAAAACACAAAGTACCTACTACTTTACCTTTTATTACATCTTTTCTGCAATAGGTCAAAATCCTAGCTTGCTTGACTCCACCTCTCGACCTCATCAGCTCTGCTGAACTGATAGTAATTACCAACTGGACCCTCCCCCTGCCTACGTGCTTGCGTATATATATATATATATATATATATATCCTGTATTATATTGTGTGTTAATAACCGACATTAACATACCTTGAGTCAAACATCTGTACTCACCAAACACTGTTCACTTGGCTTGAAATGTCTTGGCTCGTGCATAATCACTGTGTTATCAATATAGGTGACAAAGTGACTAACATAGGTTTATCTATGTGTATTCCTGTTCATCACCTCCATTTATGGACTCCCATAGCCACTTTCCACCAAGTTGATACCGAGGCACATATTAAAAACAAAATAAAATATATGATTATGCTTCCTATAATTCATTACTCTGTGTAAGTATATTATGTTGTATTATTGTTGCAGATTGCTCTGAGAGGGTCTCTGCTAGAATCAGTACAGAGTAATGGGATTTTTGTTTGTTTAATTATAAATGTTTAATGATATATTTGGGGGAGGAAAATTATTTGTAAATATCCAAACAAATTTTCGATCCCTTTGACCGTCCGGAAATTGGTTCTATTTATATTTTGTTATTTAACTTATTGATTGTTTTAACATTTCGTTTGAGGTCAGTTGTTGTATTAATATTTTGTAATTAGTTATTTGTTTTTTTGTTGTTCATTACAAGTTAACAAACCATTCGGTATGTAAATTAAAAACTGAAGTATGTTGCTTATATTTTTATCTAATCATGTCAAATAAAAGTTATATAAAAAAACTAAATTATATTGATACGTTTCTAATATTAAAAAAGGTGTTCTTTAATAGTAGTTTATGAAACTGGTGCATAACTAGATAATAAAACACTAGTTCGATACTATTTTTTAACTCAAACTTGTGTATTATTACCCCCTATTATGCACCAGTTTCATAAACTACAGTAATTTTAAGCAACTTGAATAGTTTTGTTTTCTATGAAGTAGTATATTTATAAATTTTCAAAGTATTGCCCACAGACGACAAAGTGACGTCATCATTTAGGTAAAGTAAAAGTTTTTGTCCATATTGTCCAAATAAATAAATAAATAAATCTATTAAAGATACATATACTGCACAAATATGCTAACACGGACTTTTTTGTAGATCATACAATTCATTTCTACATTATTTTGTTAGATATATCTCTACAGCATACGCCATGAAAGCGCCCTGGGCTGGGACTAGCTTTTCCCCCAACTTGATTCACAAATTCTGTTAATATTCATCTTTTAAACATGATAAGTCCATGATTCATACTCGTAACCCTTCCTCGTGAATCAATCATCCTATCTATTCTTGAAAACTGCAACAAATCCGTTCAGTTAGTTAATGCATGAACTGGGCGCAGACAGACAGGCGCGGGTCTTTGTTTTCAGAATTTTTTAAAGTAGATACCCTCATTTTTGCCCGGAATTAATATTGACTTCTGGTGGATTCTAGTCCAGCGCTTTATATAATCTCCATTTTAAGTTTGTAAATACAAAACAAGTTTCAAAATGTTTTCAGAAATCTCAACAAGCAATGTAACCGCACATTTTCTGTTTGTTTGCCATCAAAGTATATTCGATTAACATACAAATTGGACCGGAGCAGCGAAGCAATTGAAGATCTGTCTAGAATTATTTGTATATTTACATTTTATTATTTGTTCTACAGACATCTTATTTGGAGTCAATTTTAAATTTGTAATTTTCTCGAGACAGTATATTTGTGGACCTCTACTTGTTGTATTTTAAAGTCGATGAGGTCATGACATGAGAATTTTGCACTTCTTCTTTGTCTTACATATTATAAAACAAAGCCTTTTCACGCAAAAACTACTAAACGAATTTTGTTGTGGTTTCCACAATTAGATAGGTTCATTCACCGGGAAGGTTTATGAGTATTAACCCTTAATTTGGCGCATGGGGTCAATACAATTTCATATTGAAAAAAAAATGTGTTGGAGTGCTTGGAGCGAGCCAGCGCTTTTTCTAGCTTCCTAACTCCTCGCGAGGTACGCAAATTAGTCGCGTCCAAAACATAAACGCATACGCATAAGTGCCTGCCTGGTGCCCGACCCCAGCGACCACTTACATGTCCTAGAAAGAACAACAAAAAGTGCCAACCAAATGCAATAAATGTTGTAAATTTAATTGTCAACAACACTTTAGGGTTGTGATGATACGACCTTATTTTCCTGGCCGCTTACAAGCTGGCCATCATAAATAGCATTTATTTTGATTTTAGAACACGATATTGTTCATTTTAATTCAATAGAACATTGTATGGAACCTAAATTAAAATTTTACTCATTCCTTCACAAACTGTTGACTTAGGCAGTACTCTGCCAATTGTAAAATTTATTATATTTCTATTTTATCAACTAAGTAAATAACTATATAAAATGTATTGAATCAATATTCAAGAACTAATATCTATGTTAATATAAAAGGAGCGCAAATAAGTATTGTAAGTATTTTTATCATACTTTGTATTGTGTTACTTCAATAGCTTAACGCCCTGTAGTAATGTGTAGTTCATTTTTATTACAGTGCGCTCCTTGCTCCTTGCTCCTTCTCCTTGCTCCTTTCTCCTTGCTCCTTTCTCCTCGCTCCTTTCTCCTTGCTCCTTGCTCCTTCTCCTTGGCTCCTTACGGATGCTTTTACTGGTTGTTCTTTTGCTGCTTGTTCTTCCTTGTTAATTCGACCAATAAACGAATGGTGAAAGTTTACTACGAGTTTTCCTGCTATACCTACCCGGCCTGGCTACCCCACAACCCGACAATGGCGCCCAAACGTGATTAAAATGCTGCAGGAAGAAGGAATAAAGAAGAAAGAATAACGAAGTAAGAGAACATAATATTTATTTTAATACAAACTTTTATTTCAGGATATGTAATGTCTATATAATCTTAATATATAACGTAATTCTATTTAAATTCAGTAGAATATTTCTTGGAGATTATGGTTCTGAATCAAGGTTATGTCGGCAAACCTTCGAGGTTGACAAGTCTGATGATCTTGGTCAGATTCCATTATTGAAGAGGATATTTTTTTTTTTCAAAGGCAGTATTCTTGAATAATTTTACACTAAATTCACTTATTAATTTCGTAAATTCAGATTATATAGTCACATTGAATGTATGGTTGTAGGTATGTGAGATTTTCATTATATATATCTGAAATCTATAGATTACTTTCCATAACTTAAACTTATACCGTAAATGATATTAATTTAATTTCCATTATCATATCCCGTCAATTCAATATCTCTTAATAGAAAAAGGTTATTTTTATAGTCGTAACTTTTTCAAGAAAAATAATATATATTAATTTTTCTTATAATTGCTATAATATTTATTTTTAACCTAAAAGTCTATCGTGATTCCATAAAATAATACATAAATAAATATTATTTAATTCCAAAATTTCATTAATTGCGATTTTTTTAATACATTTTTAAAATATCCAAAACAATTTGTCCATTCTTATTTTAATGATTTCTAATATGACACTACAGTTTACATAAGTAAGGCAATTAAAATATTAAAATATTTCCGAGAATAAATTTAATATATAATAATAAATTTCAAATAAATTATGATACATATAAAAGCACCTCGATATCAGAATTTGAACTCACTTGATTTTTCTTTGTTTTACACAATTTGTTTTGCTCGGCAATATTGCATTGGAATATTCGATTTTCAAATGTATCGTATATAATTTCTTTGTCATTGACAAGTTTTTAAATTTTGAATCGACGACGTTCGATTTTCTTTTAATTTTCAATTGTTATTTACTATGAAGTCTATTTCATAGACATATGATTACGCTCTTATTACAACTAGGGGTAGTCATGTTGATTAAATTTAAATATTATTTTATTTCATGTACTTATATTATTAGCTTTTCACTGGCTTTACTCGTGGATAGTTTTGGTTAGCGCATACCTTAACGCATGCGTTGATTTTATTTCATAATTTTTTTTTCTCTTTCAATATGGAGGAGTTACACTTACTTAAACCGAGGAATTTTTTTATATCTATATTATTTTACATTTTTCTTTATTTTATTTACAATTTATTAAATTGTATTTATAACCTTATGGTTACAAGTGAGGTTAAATTTATTTCAATTTCACCATTTGGTTGTAAACATCTAAGTAACTAAAACTTTTACATATTTACAAATTACAGGTTAGATATATAACCATGATTAATAATTACTATTTTCCTTATTTCATTCTCATCATTTCATTTATTGTAAATACTTGTAATTATTTAGAGCGGATTGCGACTCTTTAAAAAAGCCTTCGTCTATTATAAATATTATACCTAATATCTGTGGATGTATTTCCATGGGTGTTTATTAGAGCAAATTACGGCTCTTTAAATAAACATTGGTTTATTATTATTATATCTATGAATATCAGGGTATTCATGGGAGTCTTTTAGAGCGGATTGCGACTCGTTAAAAAAGCCTTCGTCTATTATTACTACTTATTATATCTGTGGATGTATTTCCCATGGGTGTTCGTATGAGCGGATTGCGACTCTTTAAACAAGCCTTCGTCTATTGTATTATATATAAATAAACTTAAAACAGCGGATGGTAACTGTATAACTAAGCCCTTACTAAATTCGAGAACGTTTTTGAGTCATTCCTTATTAAATGGGAATTACTCTATATTATAAATGAGTTTACTGTACTTACTAATAACAGATTAAACAGATTAAATGAAGATGAATGTTTGTGATTTGTGTGATTGTGGAAATCGTTTCTCTTGTAAAATAATTAGTTTTATTTATAATAAAACTTGTAAATTTATCTTTTCATTTCATTCATTAGTATTTTTATATAAGTCTCATCATCAAACTTTATTTTATTAATTCTTTGAATAAAATCCTTCATTAAGGTCAGGATTTTTTCGGGGGAACCCCGGTATTGTGATGATACGACCTTATTTTCCTGGCCGCTTACAAGCTGGCCATCATAAATAGCATTTATTTTGATTTTAGAACACGATATTGTTCATTTTAATTCAATAGAACATTGTATGGAACCTAAATTAAAATTTTACTCATTCCTTCACAAACTGTTGACTTAGGCAGTACTCTGCCAATTGTAAAATTTATTATATTTCTATTTTATCAACTAAGTAAATAACTATATAAAATGTATTGAATCAATATTCAAGAACTAATATCTATGTTAATATAAAAGGAGCGCAAATAAGTATTGTAAGTATTTTTATCATACTTTGTATTGTGTTACTTCAATAGCTTAACGCCCTGTAGTAATGTGTAGTTCATTTTTATTACAGTGCGCTCCTTGCTCCTTGCTCCTTCTCCTTGCTCCTTTCTCCTTGCTCCTTTCTCCTCGCTCCTTTCTCCTTGCTCCTTGCTCCTTCTCCTTGGCTCCTTACGGATGCTTTTACTGGTTGTTCTTTTGCTGCTTGTTCTTCCTTGTTAATTCGACCAATAAACGAATGGTGAAAGTTTACTACGAGTTTTCCTGCAATACCCATCTACCCGGCCTGGCTACCCCACAACCCGACAGGGTATACTGCAAATATTTTTTAATTTTGATCTCGACTAAGCCAAAATTTTGTAGATTTAAGACAGATTAAAAGTTTATAATTTTTTAAACTATTTTAAGTAATATAATAAAGAATTTTAATAATTTTGATAATAAATAGTTTTATTAATTATCTTTATTTATTTTTAAGACAAAATTTATTTTGGGATCACTATTAGACCCCATGCGACTAGTTGTGTGATTTTCTTGATGCGCCTAATTAAGGGTTAAATATGGACCCTATCATGTTTAGAAGCTAAGCATTAACATTTTAAGTGAATCAAGTCGGGGAAAAAGTTAGCCCCAGCGAGTTTTCATGGCGTATGCTGTCTAATCCGTCAGAGATATAACAAAATTATGTTAGGAAGGAATTGTGTACCTACAATAAATTTACTTTTAAAAAAAAGTGTACCGACTTCAAAAATTTGCACTGAAAAGTAAGAAATAATAAATATTTCGTCGTAGAATTTGAAGACGGTTGGTGCCAAATTAAGATACAAAGTAATAAACATCTAAGAAGATGTTCAATATTATCTATGTTTGTACTGATGATCGTAGGTTCCTAATGAATTGTCTAGATTTGTGAATTTGGGAACTAAGTTATTTCTAATTTGGCACCAACCGTCTTCAAATTCTACGACGAAATATTTATTATTTCTTACTTTTCAGTGCAAATTTTTGAAGTAAACCTTCTCCTTCTGTTTTGAAGTTCGGTTAATAAAATGATCTACAAAAAAACTCGATCGTTTGACTCGCGCAAGAACCGACAAAACTGGGAGCAGTGGGCATGACGAGGAGCATGACGTGCGGCATGACTAGTAACGTGGCCACACTACGTCTCTTCCTCCTTCCTCGCTACTTCCCATGCCACTCGACGAGTGTGTGGCAGGGGCATTATAGTGAAAACCGCAACAAAATCCGTTCAGTAGTTTATTTATTTATTTATAATAGGGAAACAAACAGTATACAAAATAACACAATTTCAGACACAACATTAATAATCCATATTTACCAACAAGGTTTCCACACATTAACTACCCAAATAGGTAAACAAACACATAACAAAATATATAATAAAAAACATTAGAATTAAACAATAAAAACAACACACAGCTATCATATGATACATTCATGGCTTTCACTGCTACCGAATATATCTGTGTAATGTGTTACTATATATCTATAGTTGTTGCGTGAAAAGAGCACAGACAGACAGACAGCGGCGGGGGACTTTCTTTTATAACAAATTACAGCATTCGTAGAATTAAGTTTTTAGTTTAAGAACTCATGGCTGTCTATTACTAGTTTAGCTAGAGTCTAGAGAGGTAGTGACTCACACCAAAGCTGTCTCCCGTTTATTTGCAAAGGGCGCCACTTCAATTTTCCGCAAGATAAACTCTTCCGATGTTTCGGTTAAACGCTTAAGCATTTGATGGTTTCTAGTTAATATAAGTCTTGCTTCGTCATGGTTTCCTTTTCATATGGTTGCTTGTAGTTTCCATATACCTACTTGGTAAATTAAGGTTTATCCTATATACTAATATTATAGATAAAGAAAGTATCAATTTAATTAAAAATGGATCCATAAAGTATTTCAAATTATCGTTACTGTCAATGTACAAAAAATATACATAGTCGCAAAGTCGGTTAAAAATTAAATTGATGAGTTACATTGATTGTAAAGATAATTTCACATACTTTATGGATCCGTTAACTATAACTTGCAATTTTTAATAGGTTTTGTACAATAATTAAGTTGCTGAAGTACGTTTTTGTATGGGAAAAAAATTATGAGGCGACTCCTTAATAGAGTATAATAAAGAATATACCATCATACGTAAAATACAGTTTCTTGTGTTATGACAACATAATATTCACATAACAAATATATCGAACCAACAACTAAACTAAACGCTAATACTTCAAAATAGAAATAAAACGGTAACCAACGTCTTCAAGCGACACTTCCGATCGGAAATCGAACTACCGCTCTTTCAAGTTTGCCAGAACTTTTAGATTTTTTTTTGCTATACCTGTAGATAAACTTATCTGTACGATTTTCTTTTACAGTAGGTAATTGGGAATTTGAACCTTACAGTTCCTGAAAACCATGCTAATAGCCCCAGGGTACTCAGAGAAAACGACATCCATTAAATAGCTAGCCTGACTTTTGGTTTATATACCTTGCGGTGTGGCTAGAGACACCGGTAACAGTGTCCACTTTTTGCCAGTTGTCCATAATAAACAGAACAGATGGCAAGCCCGTTGCTGCACTTAATGGACCTAGATGTGTCACTTCTTTAAAGTAGGCCACACATTGGTCCGGCATCGCACCTAAAATTTTCCATTCCGGCCGCCGATGTAGGCGGACCGTTAGATACAAAAATTGGACGAGTCTGTGGTCAGTTTCCCACTGAACAAAGTGCGTCGGTGGTCGAGTGGTTAAGATTTCTGGTATTAACTAGGCAGACCCTGGGTTCGATCCCGGATCCCGGCCATGTACCATTATGTTTTTTAATTAAAACTTATGTACATAATCTGACAAACCACACAATATATCTCAACAGAACTAGCCACTCGTTAGATATAGCCTCACAAATAACATCGGCTAAACGAGGGAGACTTGGTCTTCCGCTGGGTACCTACCCTGGAACCGTAACACGGTTTTCGGGAGCTGTAAGGCAACCCGTGTAGAAAAAAAACTCTGCTACTCTGCAAAGTAATAAAAGCACGCAAAAGCTTTCATGGCGTATTCTGTCTAATCCATCAGAGATATCACAAAATGATGTAGGAAAGAATTGTGTGTAATAAAATTATCTACAAAAAAGTCCTCGGTAGCATATATCTATCTAATAGATAAGTGTATTTATGTAGGTATTCAAGTTGTTGTAGGTAAACCCATATTGTGTGTCGAGGTCGCTTGTAGTATATATAAAGTTAATGTTTCAATTATAAACACGAACCTAACGAATCTGCGGACAAAAGATAGTATATGTTTGCTAAATATATCAGTTTATTCACATAAATAAAGGGGAACCCTCATCAATAAAGTTTTAATGGATCACGATGCTGGAAGGTACCTACCTAATTTGTTCTTGTTATGTTAGTAATATACTTCGATGGACTCGCTTGTAGGTAATGTGGCGATAATTAAAGTGTTGTTTTGATTTTGGGGAAAGTATGGTAATAATAGGAATTTGTTTTTTTTTTGTTTTATATGTAGTCGTTTTTTTACAATATTTTTTTAAAGTTTTGCATTCTGACGACATAGGTAGTTACGTAAAGTAACGTTTCAGTTCAGTGGTACGTAGAACCAAGGCTCATAACGTGCCCCGTGGCACTACCAGTGATACATATGAGTTGAGAAATGGGGTAGAATGGCTACTTTATCTAAATAATGACGTCATTTTGTCGTCTATCGGCAAAATTTTGAAAATTTATTGTAACAAAAGTACTGCATAGAAAACAAAAATATTCAAATTAGTCGTACCTACTCTTTGAAATAAAATTATTTATTTATTTATATAAGGGAAACAAACAGTATACAAAATAACAAAATTTAAGACACAACATTAATAATCCATATTTACCACCAAGGTTTCCACACATTAACTACACAAATAGGTACACAAACACATAACAAAATATATAATAAAAGACATTAGAAACAAACAATAAAAAACAAAACTTAAAATAAAAACACCACTCAGCTATCATATGATACATTCAGGGCTTTGATATGATACATCTCTCATTGAATATATTGCATGTACGGTTGATAAATATATTGCCATGTAATTTGGTTTTACATATAAAAAGAATACCGAATTAGCGAGATGACTTTGGGTCAAAATAAAATGGTTCAACGCTCTATCAAGTAATTTTTTGCGTCATTGATTTACACTGGTAATAATGTTAATATTTAGTGACTTGCCTAAAATTAATTCAGCCACTTTGGTCACGCGAAAATAAATAGTCTAAATTGGTCACATCAAAAAATTAGAATAAAATTTCTTTTTCGTCACGCGACAGAAGTTCATTTTGGTCACGCCTATTGATACTAAAATCCGAATTCTGATCCAAATCAAAGCTTCTATGAGAAGGATACTTTATATAAAAATAACGAAAAATACACAATTTAGTCACTGCGTGTACGAAATCAAATTGTGTCCCTTCCACAAATTGCATTCCAGAAAAATATGGGGGTCTTTATTAATATTTCAATATACATATGAAATCCTTCTTATAGTATTGTTTGTCCTTCAGAATTATGTAGAACTGAAATATAACTAAGTACACATAAAATAACTGAACTCAAGAACTCCTGATCGCATTTGGACACATACATCTTCATGATATTTAAAGGTGTAGCCAGAGACACGAGTAACAGTGTCCACTTGTTGCCAAATGTCCATTATAAACGGAACAGGTGTCAAACCTGTTGCTGCACTCGAAGGAGCTAGATGAGACACTTCTCTAACAGACGTAGGTATCTGTTATTTTTTAGCAGGCTTTACATAGTAAATCGATAGGAAGAAAATAAGTCTGCCATCAATTTGCACAGAATAAGCAGCATAATCCATGGAGATAACCCAGAACCAATGGTTTTTTTAATTAAAAACGTATGTACGTACTTACACACTTAGAGGCTTTTCCATCTAAATATATCGTTATGGTATAGCCTCATATGTACCATCGGCTCAAATAGCAAGACCTTGTCTTCTGCTGGGTATTCTTTGGCAAAAATGGGTCTGTGCGAGTGCTGTTTGATTAAATTCTAGCTGCGATAGCTATACTAGGAACCGCGCCATCGCAACAATCATCAGCTAAGGTCAAATCCGTGTATTGCTTTTGACCGACCCAGCAAATTTCCTGGCCATTTCAGGGTTGGGCTATTTGTTGGCTGGCCATTGTGCGGACTCGTTGTTTTGACCTTCGAGTCGAACGAACGGTGATCGTGAGTTTTTCATATAAGTTGACACGAACCCCAAGGAACATTTCTTAGCTAAATATGGCATAGATATTTACTATAGTAAACAATCAAGAAATCCCAGAAAATATCGGGTCCAGTTTAATGGTTCCTACATTATTAGTATTCGGCACGCCAAGAGCAATATATCGTGTGCCATCCTATACACGAAGTTATCCAATATCGCCCCTCATATTCGGGACACGTACCTTTCTCGATACAAAACGGATGAAGTCGTCTTTATTAATAACGTAAATGTTAAAACTAGCAAATGCTGAGGTTTCGTGTGTCAAGTTTAATCTTCCTCTTATTTTATAATGCCTCCATCAATGTTAATCGATGATTTGCCAATGTCAACAATATAACCGGTAAATCGGTAGGTAGGATGTCCGACTGTGATATGTCTTATTAATCAACGACTCATCACAACTATCACAGCGCGGACGGGATTAAACTGGATTCCCCATCACGTTTCGGAGGGCGCGTGCGTTGATCACCAAGGCGTGACATGGAATCGTCAAGTTTAATGGCTCGTTAGGTATAGCTTCACAAATATCATCGGCTAAAAGACACGGTTTCAGGAGCTGTAAGGCGACCCGTGAAAGAAAAAAATGAATACGCTAAAGGGTCATGAATGACATGATGGTACGCGTAAAAGGAAGAGGGAGGGATTCGATGAGATATTGCACCTATTAATTTTTTGTAGCAATATCACGGAAACTTTCTTAAATGGAAAATATAAATTACAGCCACGGGATTATTTCTTTCCTTTATTATATTTCCATGCAGGTGAAACGAACGAGTAAAAGCTAGTCATAATTAATTTATAATTATAATTTGTTTGTTTTTTTCATCAAAACAGAGCATATGAGCATCAAAACGTGTACAGAAATAGCTGCTGTGTCAGACAGTGACATGTAGCCTCTTTTAATCCTGGAAATCCTTCAGGATACAGTCTTATGTGACATTACAAAACCACGGGTGAAGCCGGGGCGGAAACAAAAGAAGGGAGGCCTCATTCTTAATTTGACAATGTTATAATTAATCATATATCATCTCTAATTACATACCATGAGCCATACAAAGTACTACCTATTTGTCTATAGAGATAAATATTGTGATGATACGACCTTATTTTCCTGGCCGCTTACAAGCTGGCCATCATTAATAGCATTTATTTTGATTTTAGAACACGATATTGTTAATTTTAATTCAATAGAACATTGTATGTTATTTTCAAATATTCGATGTGTGGAACCTAAATTAAAATGTTACTCATTCCTTCACAAACTGTTGACTTAGGCAGTCACTCTGCCAATTGTAAAATTTATTATATTTCTATTTTATCAACTAAGTAAAAATAAAATGTATTGAATCAATATTCAAGAACTAATATCTATGTTAATATAAAAGGAGCGCAAATAAGTATTGTAAGTATTTTTATCATACTTTGTATTGTGTTACTTCAATAGCTTAACGCCCTGTAGTAATGTGTAGTTCATTTTTATTACAGTGCGCTCCTTGGCTCCTTACGGATCCTTTTACTGGTTGTTCCTTCCTGCTCCTTCTCCTTGGTACTTCAGTTTCTTCAGCTTCCTTATTACTGCCATGCTAATTCGACCAATAAACGAATGGTGAAAGTTTACTACGAGTTTTCCTGATATACCTACCTAGATATCTAGATCATTATACTACTAGTATATAAAGCTTGATTACCACTTACTCACTGACTGACTCACTGACTGACATCATTGTTCTCCCAGAAAGAGTTGTGATGGGGGGAAACTTTTGGTGGGATCGTATAGAGGGGGTCCCAGTGAGTACCAAAAAACCATCCTTTTTCGCCTCCCTTATTTTTTTTTCTTTTTTATCTCGGAAACTACAAATCAGAGGGGGAAACTGCCTGTTCTGCTCTAAGATAATATACAACAAACTAATAATGTTTAGGATATGTTCCTATTAGCGAATCTATTAAAAAAAAATACTCCCATACAACAAAAAAAACTCCCATATATTTTTTTTTGTTTTTTATCTCGGAAACTACAAATCGGAGGGGGTAGATGCCGGAACTAATAATAATAAATCTAAATAAAATAATCTGTTAAAAAAAAATCTTCCATACAAAAAAAAACTTTCATACAAATGTTTATACATTTTTTCTTTTTTTTTCCTGTGGACTGGGATTTTAATTCTACCCCTTTCTACTTTCCCGTACCCCCCGTATCCCAGACCATTAATTTTTCAAACTCGCGAGCGAAGCGAGCTATGCCGCGGTAGCGGCCGGAGAAGCGTCAGTTATCAAAAAACCGAAACCCCCCTTTTTCGCCTCCCTTATTATTTTTGTTTTTTTATCTCGGAAACTACAAATCGGAGGGGGTACGTGCCGAAACTAATAATGTTCAGGATCTGTAGCGAATTTGTTAAAAAAATATTCTCCCATACTTTTTTTTTGTTTTTAATTTACTACAATCGAGCAGCGGTAGTGGTAGGGGTAGAGGTAGTGGTAGGGGTTGGAGTAGGGGTAGAGGTAGTGGTAGGGGTTGGAGTAGGGGTAGGGGTAGTGGTAGGGGTTGGAGTAGGTGTAGTGGTAGGGGTAGTGGTAAGGGTGGGAGTAGGGGTAGAGGTAGTGGTAAGGGGTTGGAGTAGGGGTAGTGATAGTGGTAGGAGTAGGGATAGTGGTAGCGGTAGGGGTAGGTAGTGGTAGGGGTTGGAGTAGGGGTAGAGGTAGTGGTAGGGGTTGGAGTAGGGGTAGGGTTAGTGGGAGTAGTTGTGGTACGAGTAGGAATAGTTGATAGGTGGCGGGCTTATCGCTGACTTGTAGCATGTCTTCTTTGGTGTGGGCATCAGTATGTTCCCACACTGAAACCTCGAGAGTTGCTTGCAACTCGCGCACTACACAACATACTAGTTTTATTCTATACAATAATTCATTCCTACATATTTTATTATAAATATCTCTGACGGATTAGACAGCATACCCCATGAAAACTCGCTGGGGCTAACTTTTTTCCGACTTGATTTACTTCTACTGCTATTGCTCAGCTTCTAAATATGATAGGTACATGTTTAATACTCGTAAACTTTCCCGGTGAATTAACCTGTCTAATATTGAAAACCGCAATAAAATCCGATTAGTAATTTTTGTGGACTTTGTCTTCTAATATGTAGTGATGGTGATGATTACGAGTTTACGACGCATTATTGAGTGCTAAACTAAATACTAATGTTTATTTATAACCGTCTTCAAAAAAGGAGTAGGTTCTCAATTCGGGTCGTGTTAATTAGGCAGGAAAAGTTATAATTTATAAAAATCTCAGGCCTCTTTGGTGGCTGCCCCTAACTGCCCCCCCCCCCTTGATAGTTTGAGGGTCGGAAAGTGACGTATACTTTTAATCCGGGGCGGAAAGTTAGTTGTCATATATTTTACCTGTCATATTATATTACAGACGGTATATAAATAGACAGAAATATGAGTGTAATATTATTTTATCGTCTGTACCTAGGTAACTATAAAAAAGTTAATTGCGTTATGAGTATGTGGTAATAAAATACGAGCCAACATTAGGTCCTTGATGTCACACTTGGGAGATATTACGGAAAGGTTTTGTTTGTATAAGTAAGAGCGACGATAGCACAATGTATAGGTTGTTGGATTTGAAACCGGTGGGCCCGAGTTTAATCCTCGCCCGAGCAAAAATTTACTAATTTTCTTTAAGAAGAGCTTTAACAAAATAAAATATAGCCTTTAGCACTCAGGGATGGGTAATATTGTGATCGCCTATCGGCTCGGGATGAAAGATCAACTCGTTTGTAATAACCTTAACACCCGACGTTTTTCAATACATTTGTGAGAAAAATAGGTAAATAGAACAAGGAAATAAGAGAAGAAAATAAAAGTGTAATTAATAGGTAATGTTTTTGTAGCTTGGTTGGTACGCAATACGCATGCGTAAAATTTGTTTTGATTGTTAGAAAATTAAGGGGCAAAGAAAGTGAACGTTCAGCTTTTAAGTTTTTTTTGATAAATAAACGATTTAGCATTTGCAATCTGCGGTATTTAATATACAATTTACAATAATTACAATAATGTTTATAAATTATTGCTTAGTTATTAAATTTATTATTTTTTCTATATATATATATAAGTCGACAAAACATTCAACCTTTATGTTAAAAACTTCTTGCTAGCAAACATTTACATTGGACTTGTAGAAATTAAAAAAAATGTAAAGAAATAGCCCTAGGGCGTAATAATCAACTTACGAGCCATGTTTACTGACATTGAAAGTTCACTTTTCGAGCAAGTGTATTGAAAAATATTTTTTAGAATCGGATCAGTAGTTTCAGAGATGACCCAAACTTACAAACTTACAGATTGCATTTCTTTATAATATTAGTATAGATATAATTTCTCGTCTTCAAAGCACAACGATGTTTATCAAAATAATGAAGTCACAGTTATCATTTAAGGGTAGCATCAGGCTTGCCACCTGTGTTTAATTATTACGACCAATTTGAAAAAAAATACGCGTAAGAAACTATACTTCACTTTATATTAACACTCTTTTATGAAAATTTTAGTGACCTAACCTAACGAGTGGCCAGTTCTGTTGAGGTATATATACAGGCTGGCGCAATTTAGATCAAAAAATTAGGGCTAGGAAAAATGAGCCAATACTAATGGCGTCGTATCGCCATCTCTTACACGCCATATACAGATGACAGAGATAGCAAATATTTCTATACCAATGTACGATGTTGTTAGGTTGGCAGTACCTTTCAGCCTTAACTTTGTTTTATTTTAATGTATGGCAGTCCCGACTCTTATTAAAGAACATAGTGATTGCTACTTACTCTATGGTATCTTTAGATGGAAAAGCCTATAAGTGGCCGTCTCCACGAGCGAGAGAATCGCGGCGATAATCTCGTCCGTGCCACCAAATTCGATACAAACTCTATGGGCCAATCTCCACGGGCGATACTATCGCTTAAAAGTTTCTATGGGACAGCGAGACTATCGCCGCGATTTTCACGCTCGTGGAGACGGCCCCTAAGTGTGGTTTGTCGGATTATGTACATCAATTTTTAATATTTTTTTTCACGGGTTACCTTACAGCTTCCGAAACAGTGTTAGGGTTCCAGGGTACCCAAGGAAGACCAAGTCTCCCTCGTTTAGCCGATGATATTTGTGAGGCTATACCTAACGAGTGGCCAGTTCTGTTGAGGTATATTTAGATGGAAAAGCTTCTAAGTGTGGTTTTTCGGATTATTGGTACATGGCCGAGATCCGGAATCGAACTTGGGCTCTGCCTATTTAATACCAGACGTCTTAACCACTCGGCCACCGACGCACAAGTTTTAAATTATGTACCTCTAAAAACCACCTCCGATACACACCACAGCACCAATGCAAAACAGCAATGCAATGTGACAATACCTTTCTTATTCTTGAAATTAGAACATTAAAAATCAATTTTTATTGTCTTTCTGGACAATGAACTATAATTTATATGCAAGAGTTATTAATTCCTTGATTCCCTGTTAAACTCTATATAATCGTGGATTACCAAACAAAATTAACTGAATCAATATAATGCTCAGTTCCCTCGACTATTATTTAACCGGGATTTTAGCTGTCAGTTCCCACTTTATCCGTTAAAGTTTTTTCGGATAGGGATTTAGTTAAAATTATGTTTCTACCGGCCACAGGTTTTGGTAAAATGTTACTTGTGAGTCATAAATAACGTGTGTAAAATAACTGTATGAAGCTAAGATTTATAGAGAAAACTCTTTCGGCCCCGGCTTCGTTACTGGATTTTTTTAAATGTGATATAAAATTTGTTCCTAAAAATTTACGGGATATCACTCACCGGCCGTCCAATTATATATGTACAAAAAAATCGCATCAAACAGTTCCTCCGATATGCAATGAAATGGGCAAACAAATTTTCTCGTATTTATCCCGTAGATAATTTCACATACTGTATGAAAACATTATGGAAGAGCATGTGTTCATGTTGTGTATTTTCGCAAGACTGATTTTTATATGAAATCGTTCTTTCTCATGTTTCTGGTACGTGAATCTTGACCTATCTTATCTTATCCTTGGTTATTTTATCGATTATTTTTGCAGGCTTACTGAGTTCATTTCGCTAACAAGCTTGCTCTTAAATAGACTTAATTAATCTATGTCATTACTGCCGATCCGATCCCGTTTTCACGTCCATATCATCAGGAGGACCCTTTAAGATATCTTGTTGTATCTAATACAAGCTTCTGTCCGCGGTTTCACCCGCGTGGAAATAGATCCAAAAAGAAAATAATCCCCTAATTTGTCCCTACCCTACTTTGGTGGTATAAAAAGTAGTTTATTATGTCATTCTCTGACCTCTAAATTACCACTATCATGTCGATCACGTGAAAAACAAAACAAATCTATTCCACGTGAACCATACATTTTTCCGGGATAAAAAGTAGCCTATGTTCTATTCCAGACTATAATCTCTGTGCCAAATTTCATCCAGATCCGTTCAGCTTTTCTGGCGTGATTGAATAACAAACATACATACACTCATACAAACTTTCGCGTTTATAATATTAGTGGGAAGTGGGATTAGTGTTCGCTCACACGCTGCAGCACAAGTGCCAACTGTAGCCCGCACCGAAGAATCATTTGAATAACGCGCGCTTCTCCCTACTGTTACCTATTATATTATATTATACCTTATTAATTGACAAAAGCAGAATAAAATCCGTTCAGTAATTACGGAGGAATACAGACAGTGTAGTATAGTGATTATGGCCCAGGGTACCCAGTGGAAGACTAATTCTTCCTCATTTAGCCAATTATTTTTTGAGTGGCCTACTCTGTTGAGGTATGTAGATGGAAAAGCCTCTTTGTACGGTTTGTCGGATAATGTACATTTCATTATAAAAAACCCATTGGTACATGTAGAAAGTGGATGTAGAAATCGAACCCGCGACTTTTCAGTTGCGAGCCGACGTCTTACCCACTCGACCACCGACTCCCCATAGTCATTATAAGTTTGATAAATTAATTTAGTGTCCAATCTAAAATCGTTTAGG
The DNA here is from genome assembly GCA_963924495.1 of Nemapogon koenigi. NCBI lineage: Eukaryota > Metazoa > Arthropoda > Insecta > Lepidoptera > Tineidae > Nemapogon > Nemapogon koenigi. The sequence goes on from OZ004643.1 coordinate 1,865,300, forward strand.
TTTGTTGTTTAGTAGAGGGCTGATTACCTTCTTGACAAATGTAACGGAAATTGAAATGAAATTACTTTTGTACTTTGCTTAATTACTGTAGATTTGGATTTTCAGCTAAGTGTAATAATTTGAAAGTGTATGGGTGATACTTGTAAGGAAGAAAGGTAAAATGTATATTGTATATTTTTATGGTCTGGAACTGGGGGTTACTTTGAAGAGCATTTTAAAGCTTAATATCTCGTAAACAAAATATCAAAAAATGATTCATTCATATAATTTCAAAATCCCTTTTCATTAACACCCAACCCAATGGGGTGATTAAATAAATCATCTCAACTTTACATAAAGGAGAGGTAAGTATAAGAAAAAAAAAATTAATTGCGTTTGTTTTTCCTTCTCTCGAGACAATTTGCCAAAACAGAGCAACGGATGTACATGATTTTGTACAGATGTAGTGGTTTCGGGAATGACATAGGCTACATTTTGTTTCTAATATCTATATTTTCTTAACAAAATAACATTATAACAACAAATGATTATCCCGCAAGCACAACCGTGTAAAGTAGATATAAAAGTGAGTAAGGCGGTCCGCGTAACGAAGCGGAAACTAGGAGAGCGGCACGTCTTCAACCACTACACGATTGTTGGTGCTGTAACCACAGACACACAAAAAACTATAGACAGAACACGACGGTCGGTAGAAGCCCACACACATTCAAACCATGCAAAATCTACTAACTGAGCTTTAAAAGCAATCTCTGATTTGTTTAAAAAAAATTGAAAGTCCAGTCAAAGTTAATCAGAGATTAGTTAAAAAGCAGCTGTCAAAGCCATACATGAACAAAAGTTAGGCTACGATTAGTAAACATAACTGTAGATTACTTGATAATGGGTAGAGTGAGGAGCATTTGGAAATATTGAATACGGTACGCCTGGTACTAGCCCCTGTACCAATGTATTTTTCTGTCGTTTTATTGTCGCAACTTATTTTACGTTATATGATGATTATGTTAAAATACAAACATAATAATTATAATTAATGATTGGAAACACTAAGTTTGACGCCCTAGATCGCCTTTCCCATTTAAAACATCACAATTAACTATTTTCCTAGACCTCTGTCTCGCGACACAAAACGATACCAACGAAATCTACGTTCGTATCCGATCGCCCATTACTATAGCAGATGTCAAATACGCAAAACTGAGCGTTTTATCAAAAGTTTTTAGACAAATCAGGCATCGCTTTCAAGATTCAGTTGGTAGATTTTGCTTATATGTGTACATACCGTGGTTTAGGTGTAAGGGCAGCTTTTGCTGGCTTCATTTCTATCGACCGTCGTGTTCTGTCTACCTTATTATGTTCGTCTGCGGTGCAGTAACATTGTTGTAACGGTACAGTAGGTAAGGAAAATGGAGAGAGGTTTTCTTAGGGAAGATGATATGTATTGTGTGATTGTTTGGTACTATATCAATAACTTTGACAACTTTTAGGATTCCGTACGAGCCTTTCGCTACTTATTTGATAGCGTAAATTAAGAACTACAAATTGAGATAGCATTAGACATAATATGAAGTACGGCAACGATGCAGCTCGTATGAATAGAAAATTTTGGAGTGAAAAAAACTTAACGATGGCAACGGATAAGCAAGGTATAATCACTACATATTATAAAACAAAATCCCATCATGTTTAAGAGCTGAGCAATAACAGTAACAGTTAATGAAGTCGGAGAAAAAGCTTAGCTTCTGCGCGACTTCATGTCCGAGATATTACAAAATTATGTAGAAATAAGACATACTACGAGATTATTATTTAATCTATGCTACGGGTTCCATCCTGGACCCCGGCCATGTACCAATGGGTTTTTAGAGGTAATTATAAACTTATTACATAATCCGATAAACCACACTTAGCGGCTTTTACATCTAAATATACCTCAACAGCAATATAGCAATACCAATATCATCGGGTAAAAGAGGTCTTCACGAGTTTCCTTACAGCTCCCGAAACCGTTCCAGGGTATCCAGCGGAAGACCAAGCCTCTCTCGTTTAGCGTCTTGGTTATTTGTGAGGCTATATGTAACGAGTGACCAGTTCTGTTGAGTTTAGATTATACATAAGTTTTTCATAAAACCCATCGGTTCATGGCCGGGATCTGGGATCGAACCCATGGTCTGCCTAGTTAATACCAGACGTCGTAGCCACTCGGCCACCGACGCACCATTGTTTTAAACCCATAACGTCAGACCTATTATGTCGGGTAAAGTCGGGGGAGGTTAATAAATAAGCAATAACATTTTCTAGCCACCGTAATCCGGGAATCGATTAACAAAATCCAAAAACCAATAAACAACTAATATAGATACCTTCCTGTTTATAGGATGCCTCAGATAATTTGCTTTCAACACAAAATATCTTAGATTAATTACTTCTCAGATGATCCTTTTAATGAAAAAGATTCCGCTGGGGCATTAAAAGATTAATTTGTGAGTAGAATTCCCTCTTGCCTCTCAATAGAAGTAAATCTTATTTACTGAAGCGAAACTTGCAAGCGGCGATCGTATATAGCGTCGGGAGCAACGATTGAAAAATATTACTAAGAAACACATTCATTGAGCTTGCCTTGGTTTTTTTGGAAGAGCAAATGTTTATCCAATACCGTAATAGGAAATGGATTTAAAATGCATACCTATAAGTCGTTTATTAAGAGCTGGCGTAATTTAATTTAATCATTATCCTATTTAAGAGCTTTTGCCGCTTTTGCAACTTTTCCTGCATTTCACACCCTAATACGACACCAAGTACCATCTAACCCCTAAAACCGCTTCTATCTATATGTTGTCATTTTGTCATGATTTTTTGAGCATTTAAAAAAAGGATATTTTTAGTTGAATATTATGTGTCTTGAGACGCCCCAAATGAAATTGAAATCTTGGATCTGCCCTTTAGTGCAATATCTCTTTTATTTGCTGCATATAGGCCTAGGTCTTTCTCGTTTTCTTCTTTACTCTATTATGATTTGAAGAAATTTAATGTATACTTACTTATATCGAGCTGATCTTAAATGTTCAAATATCAAATGTCTCAAAATTCAAATATAGAACGTGCCAGCTCTTGAAAATTGAAATTTAGAATGTGCCAGCATTTGTATATTAAACTATCGCTATTTTCGTCGAGAACGACAAGAGACATCAGTAACGATGTCCACTTTTTGTCAGTTGTCCACATTTAACAGAACAGATGACAAGCCTTTTGCTGCACTTAATGGACCTAGATGTGTCACTTCTTTAACAGAAGTATGTATCTACCTGTTATTTTTATCGCAGACGTCCTATGGGAAATCTAGAATATCTGAGTTTATTTAACACACTAAGATACTGTCGATGTAACAAGCTGACAAATCATTGTCATTTTAATTTAGTACAAATTTATGCGTTGTTCCCCTGTGTTTTGTTGGACTTTACGATCCAGGGAAGTCTTAAAATTCTGTAAATACATAATTTATGTAAAAAAATATTTACGGCTTCCAATCCCCAAAGTATGGTATCTTTGTCATTTGGCCGATGATGGTGTTTTTAGGCTTTCGAGCCCAAAGGGTGCCAACGGAAATCCTATTACTAAGGCTCCGCTGTCTGTCTGTCCGTCCGTCTGTCACAGGGCTTTATCTTTTGAACTGTAATAGTTAGGTACTATAACAATAATAAAAATTAAGTTTAAAAATAAAGGGGTCCCCATACAAGATACGTGTTTTTTCGGCGTTTTATGCTCGAAATAGTATAAACAATAAGTATTAAAAACCGGCCAAGCGTCTACCTGTTGCCGTTATCAATATCGAGTAAAAACTAGTAAAAAATCACGTTTGTTGTATGGGAGCCCCCTTAAATATTTTTTTTATTCTGTTTTTTAGTTTTTGTTGTTATAGCGGCAACAGAAATCATCTGTGAAAATTTCAACTGTCTAACTATCACGGTTCATGAGATACAGCCTGGTGACAGACGGACGGACAGCGGAGCTTTAGTAATAGGGTTTCTGTTTTTACCCTTTGGGTACGGAACCCTAAAAACCGGTCGTTTATTTCTAAACTATTTTTATTGTACGGCTCGTTTGAGGATACTTAACGAGTGGCAAGTTTTTTAGAGGTATTTTGCTACAGAAATGTCTCTTGGTCAGTCACTTTAGATGTCATTAAACAATGTAATACATAACTTACAAGCTTCTGTCCGCGCCGCGTGGAAATAGATCCAAAAAGAAATAATCCCGTGGTTGTAATTTGCCCCTCCCCCGCCCGCTTTCGAGGTATAAAAAGTAGTATATCTATTATATTATATATTCTCTGACTCCTACTACCACTATGCAAAAAATCATATCGATCCCGTGAAAAACAAAAACAAATCTATCCCACGGTAACCATACACTTTTCCGGGATAAAATCTGCCAAATTTCATCCTGATCCGTTCAGCCGTTCTGGCGTGATTGACAAACATCCATACAAACTTTCGCGTAAATATTAGTGGGACCGAATGAAATTCGAACTATCGTTCGTTTGACGAAATCAAGGAGTTTATCCAAGTTTATCCTTGTAATTGTGTCATGTTGTCTAAAGTTAGCATATTTCGTGAACGCAAAGTTAGCGTCCGCCCATACCCTGTAGATAACGCTGAAAAAAATGGCAAAGGCTTTGGTCGATCTGCTGATGTTTTGAAGTTTGCCTATAGTTGTTGTTTTACGGATTTTTGATTATTCACATTTTATAATTAGGTTATAAGTTTCTGCATAAAATATAATGTTTGAGCTCTCTGCAAGACTATCGGGAGGAATTTTATGATATAGTTTTTTAGTTTATTTGATGTTTATATTTAATTATAAAGTCTTTCATATTGTTACTTAGCGATGTTCACTAGCGTTTGCATTTTTTTTATATTATATAAAAATTCTAGGTATCTATCTCTAATCACGCCTTTTATCCCAAGAGGGGTAGGTAGAGACAATCGAATGCTTATCAATCAATATATTTTTATATAATCAATAAAATCCTCTGTCAGCATTTCCTTTCACGTCTGCCATATAAACCTTATAGAGAAATTCATTTAAAATATCCCATTATACCGATCAAAAATCCCAGCAACTCTGAACTCAGCTGAAACGCTATGAGTTATATCTGTATAACAAATTTCCTTGAAACCTAACTTTACCGTAACTGATTAGTGAGTCGACTGTCGTAGTTTATTCAATTACATACAATCAAAACTTTATAACAAATATTCTAGGAAATCTGAATAACATTACATTTAAAGTAGTTTATGGCATCACTACATGTTATAAAACAACACAAGAACTACTGAACTGATTTTGACGCAGTTTTCACCATTAGCTAGGTTAATTCATAAGGAAAGTTTACGAGTATTAAACATTGACCTATCATGTTTAGGAGCTGAGTAATAAAAGTATTTGTGAATCAAGTTAGTAAAAAAGTTAGCTCCAATATTTTGTTCGGGAAAATGGTTGTTTTTGTAAATAACTTTTCAACCCGTGAAAAACCGGGCCGGGTCACTAGTACCTATTCCATATTATTTATCACTAGGTTTTCGCCCCGGCTTCGTCCGTGGAGCCCATATTAACTTTCATCATCTATTATGGCCTTGATTCGAGTTCATACAAAAATCCCATAGAAAAAGCACTTGGCCGGTGATTAGACGTTTGTATGTATTGCCATTATTAAGATTACACGTCCCCCTTTAATTTTTTACTTTATTTCATTTTTTTATGTTATCCATTAGTTATACACACACACTCTGTGTAAATTTCATGTATCTACCTATTACGGTTCAAAACGTGACAGATGGACAGACAGACAGCGGAGCCTTAGTAATAGGGTTTCCGTTGTCACCCACAATTAACCAAATCGGTCCAGCCGTTCTCAAGTGATGCGTTTTCCAACGAACAGCATTTTTTTTATAAGATATCTTCCCTTGACAGTTATTTCTACAGATGTGGGACCCTTAAAAGTTCATCGCGGAATCCATAAGCTACAAGTAGTAGAATATAATATAAATAGTTCCACGAGTTGGTTTATTAATGAAGTCTTAAATTAAACCCATAATTACATACAAGCCTTAGGGGGTTGATCATATCTTATTATGAAAACCATACATCTTAGTCAGGTTTCTATATTAGGTTAATTAAATAACTAAGTCGTGTACCTTGTTATTGCTAATTTGAAATTCTAACTAATCTAATCTAAAATAATATTTAGTTCAATATTTTAATCTATCTATCTACTACATGATTTGTATGTTCAAATATTAAATTTTGTTAGGAGAGAACGTAGACGGTTGAACGGATTTGTATAAGACAATCTATATTTTGATCTCGGAGGGTTGAAAGGGGCGAGTGAGATCGGGGGCAAAAGTCAGTCCTCAAATTAATAGTCTGTTTGAGTTATCTGAGAGCATTTTAAAACAGGTTTTAGCTTCTAAATCTCAAGATACTTAGACTAAATTGGAAGTAAAGTACAAAATTAAAATTTACTTCCGTACCTATCTCAAAAGAAGTCCCCTATGTTGTGGAAGTTCACGGTTAGTTATGTTTGAGTTCATTGCGGTAAGCTTCTCAGCTAATTTGCAACTAGCAACCAGTTGCTCGACGACAATTCGTTCGCTATATCAAGCGATTGCAAATGTAACGTAGGAATTTGATATTTGTAATAACGGTAGGTCTTGTCGCGCACGTAAGTAATCGCCAGTCAATGATAAAAAGAAAATTAGGATTGAAATGGGGGGCAGTTTGGTTCAATTAAAAAAAGTTCTAATTAATATATAGTGTTATAATTAATATAATTTTAGATCCATCCCCAAGTTCTCCTAGGTTTCTAAAGTCTAAATTTTGATTAAGTCTTTTTTGAAAAGTGACCTAGTTGCTGAAAAAAGGTGTTCAGGGGAGATGTGTGTCAATAGTAACAAATAATAATAATAAAAACTAAATGTAACGAAAATAAAATAAAATAGTAAAACGTTAGTAAAATAAGAAACATTACATTTATTCCATTAGAAACAACTAAAACTTACAAAAATATTAATATTTTCTTTGGCAAAGCTTGAGTGTGTGCCCATTTAAAAGGTAGCCATAATCTTCTCTGCAAACAATTCAACATAATATATCTTCTTCTACATAATCCAAATCAATATCTATCTCATTCCTGTAAATAAATGCTATTTATTTTTATGTACCACAAATTATGTATGTTACAATTGACAATACTAAGTTTATGACTTTTGCACCACCATTGCTTTTCGGCAATAAAAGCGTAACGAAAACATAGATTAGACGTTACTTCTTCGGAAAATATCACACAATTATTATTGTCGTTAAGTTTATAAATTCAACAAAAAAGCAATAAAAAGAGCCAGAAACCAAAAATTTACTTTTTTCAGTAAAAACCAGATTAACACGTATGGGCTTACTGACTTGCTTGTAAATTCGGTCTGTAAAGCATATTCAGATACAGCTTCGATTACCACTAACAGCTATAATTGGACAATAATAAAATGTTGCAAAATAACTCAAGTTAAAATTTACCCCCTGTTACTACTGACACACCTCTCCCCTACTTACGAAGGTCTTTCACCTATATAATATGTATTAATCCATATCAAATCGTGCGTCGGTGGCCGAGTGGTTAAGACGTCTGGTATTAACTAGGCAGACCACGGTTTCGATCCCGGATCCCGGCCATGTACCAATGGGTTTTTAATTAAAAACTTATGTACATAATCCGAGAAAACCACACTTAGAGGCTTTTCCATCTAAATAATACCTCAACAGAACTAGCCACTCGTTAGGTATAGCCTCACAAATACCATCGGCTAAACGAGGGAGACTTGGTCTTCCGCTAGGTACCCTGGAACCGTAACAAAAAAAGTTATGTAGCTGAATAGAGGCTCTAGCGTCGGGTCTAAGTTTAGTTGCGTTTTGACATAATTTATTTAACAATCAGTTGCTGATCCCGTGACCAGACTGCGCGTTTTGCTATCTCTTACATTTCAATAAAAATTTCAAATAAAATCGAAATCTGCTAGTATGTTAGAATCGGAAGCAAATACCTGCAAGATTTGCTCAAAAATTGCGCAGTCACATTCAAAATAATCCTTCAATGGTTTTCCATATTAAACAGAACAGGTGGCAAGCTTGTCGTTTTACTTAATAGGACTGAAATCACAGATTACTTAATACTTTTTATTATTAATTTACACATAACGATATAAAAACCTTAAATCTAATATAAACATTAAAAATAACTAAATAAACCAGGTCGGCGTGGAATAGTAGCAAGAATACTGGCTGCATTTCCCCGCTGAATCGCGATGCTGATTCGTTGAGCGAGGAAGGAGCCAGCCCTCTTGTCACCAGAAGAGATGATCAGTCGAGGGAGTACATCTTTAATAAACTTTTTGGCATTTGAACCCCATGGACCTAGATATCTACACCAAATGGCACAATAAAACTTACTCTATAGTTATCTATATTTTTCAAAAAAAATATGGGAGCCTGCTTTACGTACCTTGCGAAGCACGAGATCATAATGCTGTTTTACATCTATCACTTACTTATGGAAGCGAGACTTGGGTATGGAATAAGAAGCATGCTGGAAGTAAAATAAATGCAGTGGATGTGTGATATAAAGCGTATTAACCGCATCCGGAACGATGTCATTAAAGAAGAATTAAAGAATAAAGATTGACTAAAAAGATTTATATGGCAGAGGACGACCTAGACGTACTTTTATATTACATATAAAAAAAATATTGATCGATGGAAATATTAAAAGTACACACAATCGTAACAAATAGCATTCGATTGTCTCTGCCTTCCCCTCTTGGGATAAAAGTCGTGATGATGGATAGATATAGAGATAATTACAAAAAAAACTTACCTCTCGGTTTAATAAATTAATTAACGTAATAGAAGGCAAGCAAACCCGGTAGATATTCCAAGTAGACAGTAAACAGCAAACACCCATGTCAATAAATAAGTAAATTAATTTCCCCTCTGAGGTGGTGTACCGCCATATTTAGCTTCCCAGAGATTAATTAATGTACGTTGCCCAAATTGTGGTAAAATTCATGTTCACTGTTATTTTATTATTATGTTGTGAAAATACTGTGTCATGAAATACGGGATATATTCCCATGTAGCGTACCAAAAAGTCATTTCATCTCAAAATACCTCAAAGAACTTACCAATGGTTAGGTAGCCTCATATCATTAGGGTACAGTAGGGTAGGTAACATTGGTGCGAAAAAAAAACAAGAAAAAAAAACAAGAAAAAAACCAAAGCAATAATAATTAATTGGATAAAATTGTGCTCTGTCCAAGATGATGTTGTGACTAAAATGAAGAAAAGTAGTTTTTTTTTTTTTTTTTTTTTTTTTTTTTTTTTTTTTTTCTTCTTCACGGGTTGCCTTACACATCCCGAAACCGTGTTACGGTTCCAGGGTACCCAGCGGAAGACCTAGTCTCCCTCGATTAGCCGATGGTATTTGTGAGGCTATATCTAACGAGTGGCTAGTTCTGTTGAGATATATTTAGATGGAAAAGCCTCTAAGTGTCGTTTGTCGGATTATGTACATAAGTAGTTTACGCTGGTTTGGAGACGTTGAAAGAATGAAGGATAAAAGATTGACTAAAAAGGTTTGTGCTAGAACTAAAAGGAAATGCTAGCAGACAACGACCTAGGTGTACTTATATTGAATAATAAAAAAAATGTTTTGTCAATATTAAAAGTATCGTATATACACAATCGCCGAGCATGTATGAAAATTATGATGAATATAAAAGAAGCGAAAGAGATATGTCAGGATTGTAGCAAATTACATTCGATTGTCTCTGCCTACCCCTCTTTTGGGTAAAAAGCGTGATGATAGATAGATTGATATTTCTTGTGTTTTTTTTTGGAAAACAATTTATGTAATATTTAAAGATTAATTCCGGCAATCTCAAATAAGTAACCGTCGTATCGACCACTGACTGACAATCAACGCACAGTCTAAATCACTGAAGTTATATGAAAATTATGATACAATGCGTACGAAGTCGCCGGCAACTGAAATATAGAGAACGTATAAAACTATTTTGATAATTGTATCGCACCGTTAGTTCAATTAATGTACAACAGATGGCGTCTTTTACAAAATACATAAATAAGTTTAATTAAAAATTTTTTTTTATTAGTTCATATATTAAACCAACTTTGAGGCTTTTCCATCTAAATACGAGTATACCTCAACAGATCTGGCCACTCGTTAGGTATAGTCTCACAAATACCATCGGCTAAACAAAGGAGACTTGGTCTTCCACTGGGTCCCCTGGAACCGTAACACGGTTTGGGGAGTTGTAAGGCAACCCGTAAAGATTTTTTTTAATGCCGTTATCAACATTAATGTTGATGATAAAAACACCCTTAAGAAATTAAGAAATGTGTCACATCGCTGCCATTGTGGAGAGGAGGTGGATGAGCTGGGCCACCACGGTCTTTCGTGTATCCATAGTTCAGGACGCATTGCAAGACACGCCAGCCTTAATGACATCATTCGTCGGGCCCTCGTCAGCATTAATGCGCCAGCAATTTTGGAACCTAAAGGGCTGGCACGAGATGATGGCAAAAGGCCCGATGGAATGACTCTTGCACCTTGGAAGAGGGGGCGACCATTGGTATGGGACGCAACATGTGTGGACACCCTCGCTCCGTCTCACCTTCCATGCACATCAATTGAGGCTGGGGCTGCCGCTTGCAAAGCCGAAGCTGCCAAACGTCGCAAATACGCATCTCTTCCTGAAGAATACATATTTGGGGCGTTTGGGGTGGAAACACTGGGCCCGTGGGGACCTAGCGCACGACACCTCTATAAAGAAATCGCCAAAAGATTGGTAGAGGTGTCCCACGACCAAAGAGCTGGCTCATATTTGGCACAAAGGATCAGCATCGCCATTCAACGTGGCAATGCAGCCAGCCTTATGGGCACTCTCCCAGAAGGCAGCGATCTTGATGAAATTTTTTATTTATAGGTTTATTTGTATATATATGGTTTAGCATTGTAGATATATTTTATTGTAATGACTTAAGAAATAATATATTAGATATTGTTATTATATTCTTTTATGGCCTCCATATTCGCCATTTGTCTTCGAAACCCTAATAAAGTTCACCAAATATCAAAATACATCATTAAACAATCAATTAAGTTCCACTTAACAACAAAATGAATTGTTTTGCAAGACAAAAGATTTAACGACAGAGATCGCTCCCGATTGTCGGCAGTCTATCAAATTGTAATTTTGAGATATCGCTAACAGAAACTTATGTTGCCTTCACGAAATTGGCAGGAGTTCAAGACACCTAATTCGTTTTCGACACAGTTTATTACAAACAAGCTTTCTGCTCGTGGATTTTTTGGATGTGATATTGATTTCCGGGATAAAAAGTGGACTATGTCACTATCCAACTGCAAACTACACTGACGAGCAATATTGCAAAGTGCCTAAAAGTGGTATGCTACTTTGTTTTTAAATTGTTTGACACATTTAATTAAATTTGTTTGTTTTTTAACCGTTATTAAATACACTTGAATGTTGCTTTTTACTTCAAAAGCTATCTGGCGTAGTTTCGGAAATATTTCATGATAAGTTAGTAGCTTTTTTATATTGCTCGTCATAAAAAATATAATGTATAATGTTCCGAATTTTAAAAATAAAAAACAAACACGTTCAATCTCATAAATGATTATTTTTGGGCTCGTTGAAAGAATGAACAATGAAAGATTGACTAAAAAGTTTTTTATGGCAGAAGTGAAAAGAAAAGCTGGCAGTGGACAACCTAGGTGTATTTTTATTAAACATATAAAAATATATTTACCGAAGTACACTTAATTGCCGAGCATGTATGAAAGGTATGATGAATATAAAAGAAGCGAAAGAGGTATGTCAGGATCGTGACAAATGGCATTATTGTCTCTGCCTATCCTTCTTGTGATACATATGAGATAGGTTAAATTAATAAAGCCTAAATGTCAAAAATAATTTAAATATTATGATCCCCTAAAATGGGAAGGGGAATAATTTATTTATTTATTGAATTATTTCTTTGTTTCAATTCTAAGCAGGAAAGCTAATAATCCTAACTATTAATAAAGCTGAAAAGTTTGTTTGTTTGAACGCGCTTATCTCTGAAACTACCAATCGGATTTGAATTCCCAATCTCCCAATGCCCAATTCTCAAGGAAGGTTATAGATTATATATAACATCACGCTACGACCCAAAGAAGCTGACCAGTAACCATTAACACAGGTGGAAACTGCACATGCAAGGCACAGATAGTCATAGAGTACTAAGCCTAAGGAGGGGCTATAGACGGGCTCCCCCTTTCGCCAATTTTTGCACAGAGATAAGCTTTTTACTATAAGGTTTAAATATGAAAAATTTTACTTTCCCGGGATAAATTATAATAATAACCCTATATATATAATAAAATTTTTTATATTTAAACCGACATGAAGACGGGGCGAGTCGCTAGTAGATTTATAGGTTTCTTTGCATTATTTAGTCAACGTCCACCTATGAAAGGGAGTTCTTTGGAAAGTGATCAAAGACTTGTCAAAGTGGTTGTCAGAATCTGTTATGTCAAAATGGGATTATTTTATGAAGAAACGAAAGTAAAAAAAAGGTAACAGGATTCCCAGCGTGATATTTTATTTACAGAAATTGTATAGGAAAAAACAAGTAACGGAAATATAACGCAAGTTCTGTTTTTATTGTAAAGAAACTTTGTAGTTTTTTTTAAGTATAAAGTTGTGATTTTTTTTATCTTTATCTTTATATCTTTACATTATATTATAATCATATTTATCTACTCTTACATCGTAACGTCTCTATTACAAAATCGAATTATACTTCATAATATGTTTTATTTACACGCGTCTCTAATATGTCTTCTTCTTCTTCTTTTTTATTATGGCTCCACCAATGTTCATCGGTGATTTGCCAATGTCAAGTATTATAGCCTTTATAGTGTTTATAGCCGATAAATCGGTATTTAAGATAATCCCGCCGACCGTGATATGTCTTATTAATCACTGATTAATCACAACCATCACAGCGCGAACAGGATTAAACTGGATTCCACATCACGCCACGACGAAAACGCGTGCGTATGTCGCCATGACCGGATGTGGAATCCTCTAATATGTCATTCATACAAAAACGATATCGTAATGTTTTTTTTTAAATGCAGAAAGGGCAGAGGATTTTTTTATACAGCCACATTAAACTCTATGAAAATATCGACACACGCATATGGCCGAGTTACTTGACAGTTAATGCGCAGTGAGTAGGTAACCGCGGATTGCGGGTTTGCCGCCAATTTGTCGATTAAAAAAATATCTTGGTTCAAATGGGATTAGATAAAGTAGTGTATGAACGGGCACATAACTTGGAAGTAAAACACTCGTAGATGCTATTAAAAAACTTGTGTTTTAATTACCCCTATTATGATCCCGTATCATAAACTACTATTTTTAAACTGTTATTTCAAAATTGTACAATAAATAATAATTTGCCTTTTAAAAAAGTGTACCAACTTCAAAAATTATGCACTCCAATTATGTTCAAGAAATAATTTCATATTTAAAGTAAAAAGGACAAATAGTTTGAGATTAATAGACTCAAAAACTACTAGACCAATTTTGATACGGTTTTCACCAATACATGCATTGATTCAGGAGGAAGGTTTAAGTGTATGAAACATCACGCTGCGTCTTTTGGTAGCCGAGCAGTAACCAAGAGTTGGTGCCATTAAAATTTCACAGGCGGTCGTTATAGTACTAACAATGAGTTTGGTTACATTCATCAACAGATAGGGTCCTAGAAATGTATTCACACATATCTTATCGCCATAGACGTAAATCAAGTTTAGACTCCCTATCTAAATTAACTCCGTTAAGTGTAGAGACGTTTATTAATAATTTACGTTGAATATGTAAACACTTTGATGGCGGTATATTGAGGTAATTACTGTCTGAAAACTGAAAACTTACATTTTGATATCCTTTTTAATACCCTTTTATTAGCTTCATCTTTATTTATTCCTATGTAATAAGTAATAACTAATACAAAAAAAGAAATACCAAAAAAATATATTTTAACAAAAATATAAAATAAAAAGAACGATTAAAAGTTATATGGACCCCATTTTGGGTAACACATTGGTTCGGCATCGCACCGAAAATTTCCCATTCCGGCCGCCATTTGTTATAAGAATTGGACGAATCTGTGGTCAGTTTCTGTGGACCGTACGGCGGCGCGCCGGTGATTGGACCAATGGCACCTTAAAAGCCTCATCCTTATTTTGCCATTCAACACGGTCTTTCGCCTCTACCATCCATTTATGTCCAGCACAGCGAAAAACTTCGTCAGCCCATCTTTCTTTGGGTCGGCCTCTTCCTCGACTTGCGCTTGGACCTGGCCATACAGTTGTTGCTTTTTTTTGTATTAGTTAGGTTATATATAGGAATAAAAATAAAGCTTAAATCTAAACAAACCTAAATATAATTGGCCAGTGTATGTAATTCGGATGACAATACAATAATTTGGTACCATCGATCTGATCTGATGATAAGCCAGGAGTTGGTTAGTGGAACCCCATGGTATTTGGGCTCGTTTGATTTGTCTTCACAAGTACACTGGTCCTAGATGATTTCCAGGGTTCTGATAATGGAAGGTGGCTACAGAAACTCTGTAACGAAACGACGCAACCCCATTGAGTTTGGGCTCATTTGGTTTGCGCAAGTGTGCGTTACTGACAAAAGCATGTTTTTTTTGTTTTTTTATAAACTATTAATTATTAAAAATTATTATACTCCGTTCAACATAAGATGGTATGCGTGACAGGTAACAAAAATTAACTTTTGAGGTACCTATTTAACAGTACAAATTGAAAGCTTTTTATTTAAATATTGATTTATCACACCTACCTATATCTAATTAGTTAAATTGGTTTTGTAATATTATAAATAATATTTTTATATAAATTTTCTTCATTTATACTGTCTATCTATCATCACGCCTTTTATCCCAAGATATTGAGAGTCCGACCGCACTTGGCCGGTTTCTTTATAATAGGTAGTGACAATATAAATTGTGCATTTTTTTTAAATATTTAAATAGGTTTTTAGGGTTCCGTAATCAAATACCGAAAACAGATTATTAATTTGTCATATCACATTGACACGTGACCCGCCATAGAGTCGTTCTAAGCAAACTTGGTTTTTTATGTACATAAAATAGATATACAGGTAAACATATTAAAATTTATGTACTTACATAATCCGACAAACCACACTTAGAGACTTTTCCATCTAAATATAACTCAATAGAACTGGCCACTCGTTAGGTATAGCTTCACAAATACAATCGGCTAGAAGAGGTTGACTTGATCTTCCACTGGGTACCCTGGGACCGAGAACATAGTTTCGGGAGCTGTAATGCAGGATGTTACCTGTGAAAGTCAAAAAAAATACATTCC
This sequence comes from Nemapogon koenigi, assembly GCA_963924495.1. NCBI lineage: Eukaryota > Metazoa > Arthropoda > Insecta > Lepidoptera > Tineidae > Nemapogon > Nemapogon koenigi. The sequence goes on from OZ004643.1 coordinate 1,880,865, forward strand.
CTACAAAATGTATACAAAACAATGTTCACCCTACATTTAACTAGAAGCCTACCTTCTTATTCAATTACCAACGAGGTAATGAGAACGGCTCTCAGAAACACATCTACCCTACAAGTGATGAAGACAAAATAAAGTTATGCAAATTTTTGGGTTTCCGGCCAATTTACTATAGCACTATGCTCCCTTGAGGTACAAAGTAGAGGAAGGGACACAAGGCTTCTTTTAAATCTGTCACTTCAATTTCTACTAAATGTTGTTTTGTTTTTAGAGTATTATTATACAGTAGTAGTAGTTTTTCATTACGTCAGTAACATATTACAAAATCGTTAAAATTAAATGATATTTAGGGGTAGTAAAACGTTTTCTCCGTTTGCATGGGCATGGACGCGGTACACTACACTCTTAGAAGTCCTATATCCATAATTTGTATGGGATAAGCTATTCCCAATTTCTCTGTAAATAATCCACCTGTGTCACTGTAATTTAGCCTTTATATTACCACCCATATTTCCTATATTCAACAAAACCAATTGAAATATAACGACTATTTAACTTAGATATATTGAATAAGTAACTATATGCTAAATTACAGTGACACAGGTGGAGTATTTACAGAGAAATTGGGAATAGTTTATCGCAGAAAAAATATGGATAAATAATAATAATAGCTTTTATGAACGTATTACTTGTTTGAGATACTCCATGTGGCGCAATTTTTGATTTGATTGTAATTATTACATTGTGCATAAGGCAAGACTGGAAAGTGTACAAAAAATGTTCGTCAAAAGCTTAAATTACAAATGCCGCAACTCCATGACAACTTATGCAGATAGTTGCAGAAAGTACCAGCTACTGACCTTGGAGGAGAGACGTTTGGTGACAGATATGGGTCTGCTCTGTGATATTGCCAATGGTCATCTGAGTTGTCCATCGCTTGTTGCAGCATTGGGATTCAGAATACCTACACGCCGTCCCCAACGAGTGAAGCCCTCACTGTTTTATGAACAGATCCACGGTACTAATTATATTAATAACTCCGTTCTTTTTAGGCTCCCGAAGATATATAATAAAATGTTTGATGACATCGATCTCTTCTGCTGCTCTAAGCAGGCATTTAAAAATAAAATTATTCGATCAATAAATGATAAATAAAAAATTGAAATAAAATAGTATTAAACAAAATGATAAGTGTAATACACAACCCCCACTTCTCCACACACACACACACACACACACACACACACACACACACACATGCATTGAGATATAGTAATTATATTATTCAATTAACTTGGGAAACTTTTAATTGGCTTTATTTACGGATTACACCTACATATTTAATGCCAATTTCTTGTATAGCTGTAAGTTTCTTTTTATAAATAAATAAATAAATAAATAAATAACCTAGGTCCAAAGAGATATATCTATATCTATAACAAAATAAAATATACCCTATACCTACCCCTACCCCTATAAGGATGAATAACAAGGTACAAATAAAGAGCCTTTTCTAGCGGTGGCTTTTTAATTAATTTTTTAAAATAAAAGAACACTTATAGTGACTTAACTATAATAGTTAGACATATGCTATCGCGACACTTTTTTTTGTGGATCATGATGTGTTCTGCAAAGTCGTAGTACATTATTTTGTTCTATCATCAATAGTTTTCGCAGCGCACGCGATGTAAGGAATTTCTTAGGTAATTTTTTTTACAGCTTGGGTTACATTATTGGAGTTTTAATAAGGATCCCTAATTTTTTTGAAAATAGAATATAGCCTATGTCACTCAGTGTGAATGTAGCTTTCCAATGGTGAAGAATTTTTGAAATCGGTACAGTAGGTTTTGAGTTTATTCATTACAAACATACAAAAATACAAATCTTTCCTCTTTATTATATTAGTATAGATTTACTTATCATGAAATTGTATCCATGCAAAATTCAGGGCGGATAGCTAGTACATGATCTTGTTAGTATTTAGGTACATGTATAATAGGTACTATTACAGCCCCTAGACTATCTCTGTACAGTATAATGGCTGGTTGAGAATCGCAATCAGCTATGCACAGATGATCACAGCAACTCTCTCGAGTAAACGACAATATCCTACATATAATGCCTACCAACCGTATCTCACTTCATTGTCGTATGATAAGTGAGATGAATTTAAATTTAGGAAAATCTAGGTCCAATTTTCTTTAAAAAAATGTGTACCGACTCAAAAATTATGCACTGAAACGAGTGCTTTCCGAAAGCAAATGCACAAGTCACTATAAAAATAAATACCCAAATCGCTTGAAAAGTTCTCGATTTCTCCATTATCCATGAGACCACCTGAAAAGTATACCCTTTCAAACAAAAGAAAATTTCCAAATCAGTCCAGGCGTCTTCAAGTAATCTGGGAACATACATAAAAAAAAGATTCCGACGAATTAAGAACCTCCTCCTTTTTTGAAGTCGGTTAATAAGAACAAACCAGAATACGCTTGCACACTGAATAGTATAAAAGCGTCATTTGTCAAAAAAATACGCAAAAAAGCACTGGTCATACTTCTCGCCACGATTTACCAATTTTGGGATAATTTCTTATTATTGAGAGATATAATAATATTTAATAAAAAATAACACCTATTCTATGTTGTTTCTTATAAGTATTTTTTTTATATATTATTTTTGTTAAGAAATACTACAACCGGATACACATCCGGAACGAAGTCATTAGAGAAGAATGCGGAGTGAAAGATGATGTTGTGACTAAAATGAAGAAAGGTAGTTAGAATAAAAGATAAAAGATTGACTAAAATGGTTTATATGGCTGAAGTAAAAGGAAATGCTGGCAGAGGACGACCTAGGTGTACTTTTATTGAACATATAAGTATTCATAATCGCCGAGCATGTATGAAAGGTATGATGAATATAAAAGAAGCAAAAGCGGTACTTATGTCAGGATCGTATCAAACGGCATTCGATTGTCTCTGCCTACCCCTCTTGAGATAAAAGGCTAGCCTCACTTCGAACAATTTATGCGGATTCTGATTAATTCTGTACTCAAGGCATTAACATAAATTTTCTGAAAAAGCTAAGGAACTGAAATTAACTTTATGTCTTTAACAACTAAGATTAAACTCGTTTGCGGACTTTATTGCTGACAACTAATCGTCTCTAAAGACGAGTGGCAAATTGCGTGCCATATAACGTGTCACGTCATATAGGTGGTCAACTGGGCACTGGGCATGCTTACTTAGGTTTCGAGTGCAGGAAAAACATGAGAACTTCTTCCTTGGTATGCACATCGTGTCCATTTTATTGCACGCCAAAAGTTCAAAGTCCGTTATTGAATTTTCCTGAACTTTTATATAACTAGGACTCGGGCTCCGTATGATGCATATAATCTATACATTTATGTTTCTGTCTATGGGATATGCATTGAATTTTTTTTTTTTTTTTGTCTGATCGTCTGCAGGTTGTTTTTTTCAGAATTGGCTCAGAAACATGGCAAATTAGGTATATGTGCAATATGTTTGACATTTTTATTGGCATTATATTTAATGTTTACATTGTATTTAAAAAAGCTGGCCAAAAAAAAAAACACGTTTGTTGTATGGGAGCCCTTCCTTAAATATTAATTTTATTTTAATTTAATTATTTATTTTTAAAGTAGTGAATATATAACGTAATATTCTGTGAATATTTCAAGCGTCTACCTGTTGCCGTTATCAATATCGAGCAAAAACGAGCAAAAAATCACGTTTGTTGTATGGGAGCCCCCTTAAATATTTATTTTATTCTATTTTTTAGTATTTGTTGTTATAGCGGCAACAGAAATACATCATCTGTGAAAATTTCAACTGTCTAACTATCACGGTTTTTTTTTATAGAGAATACGACATGTGACCTTGCCACCGCCTGATTATTAAGCATATGTGGCTGGTCCATGAATGCGCGCGACTGGCAGATCGTAATACAGTCCTCCAGTCGCGCCCACTATGCCGGCCCGAGAGATGCTTTTTCACGCTTCGCTTAAAGGACCCAAGGTTGTAGAAAGGAGGAAAGACCGACGCCGGAAGTTTATTCCACTTTTTAGCAGTACGACACATGAACGAGTCACTGAATTTTTTCGTTCGTATGCAGAACGTGTCGACGGTGTGAGGATGACAACTGTATCCTGTGCGAGCAGTGCGGGTGCGAAAAGGGGATGTAGGGACGAGGCCATGGAGTTCTTCTGAACACTCCCCATAATACAGTCGATAGAAGACGCTAAGAGAGGCTATGTCTCTGCGTAACTATAGAGGCTCAAGATTTCGTGTGGCCTTTGGGTCATTGATGATGCGAATCGCTCTTTTTTGCAATACAATGAGATACAGCTTGGTGACAGACGGACGGACAGCGGAGCCTTAGTAATAGGGTTTCCGTTTTTACCCTTTGGTAACGGAACCCTAAAAACCAACAAATATATACATTTCATTTCATTTCCGGCCTGCCATAAAAATCATCAATTTAATGCGATTTTGGACTATTGAATTAATAAAGTAGAATATTAACACTATACCTTACCAGTCGGTCACCAGACAACCACCGTACTAACTACAGTAAATTGCAGTGAGGTTCTCTGTTATTGCTATGCAAATGTTACGAGGCGCATCCGGTCGCAGCTGTGTAGCCTCTGTGATACACTTTCAGAATATTCTACCTGAAATTGTTGTACTTAACGAAGGTTTCTGTCATATATCATTATAATGGTGACAGTGTTCTAAGATCTAGTACTTACTGTTATTATTTATTTATTTATTAATGGAATAGAAAAATAAAAAGAAATAAAACAGGACTCTAATATATTAAAGTTTAAAAACATTAAATAGATAATAACATAAGAATAAATAATCTAATATTATAAAACAAAATAAACCAAACCAACAATAATCATTTTTTTTGTTAAATATTTTAATAAGTTAATCAATTCCGATGAGGCAGTCCAAACCGTCTTTAAAATTTTTATTGATTCTCGCTCCCACAATTTATTCAGCAAAGGAATCCCTATGATTTTTTTTCGAAAAAAAAACGTTTTTTCTAAAAATGAAACATAGCTAGATCGATTAATCGCCCCCGAAACCCCTGAATACTAAATTTCATGAAAATTGTTGAAGCCGTTTCCGAGATTCAGATTATATATATACAAGAATTGCTCATTTAAAGGTATTAGATATAATTTCATATTTTCGTTTTATTTTTTATTTTTTTTATTCTTCACGGGTTGCCTTACAGCTCCCGGGAACTGTTGCCAGCCCCAAGGTACCCAGTGGAAGACAAAGTCTTCCTCATTTAGCCAATGATTTTTTGAGGCTATAACGTAACGAGTGGCCAGCTGTATGTAGATGGAAAAGCCTCTTTGTACGGTTTGTCGGATAATCTACTTAGATATTTTATTATAAAAAACCCATTGGTACATGGTCGGATGTAGGAATCGAACCCGCGACTTTTCAGTTGCGAGCCGACGTCTTACCCCCTCGACCACCGACGCCCTCATATTATTTTTCCATATTAAACGCCAATTACATATAAGGACCCTAATATTTGGAATAATTGTTCTACCGATCTGTTGAACAATTATTTCTTTTTTTATTCTTTATTTAATTTCTATGCGAGTTCAACTGCAATCAAAAGCTAGGTATGAGACTCTACCGCTTAATTATAATGATTCTAAAAATTCATAAAACTACAAAAATAATTGCCTTTTAAAAAAAAGTGTAGGTAACCTACCGACTTCAAAAATGATGCACTGAAATGCTTTCCGAAAGCAAATGCACAAGTCACAATGAAAAAATCCCCAAATCGCTTCCAGTGTGCCTATATAATTTGAAGATTTCTTCAGGATCCCATCATCAGATCCTGACCTGATGACCATGGGACCATCTGGGAAGTATACCCTTTCAAACAAAAACAATATTCAAAATCGGTCCAAGGCGTCTTCAAGTAAACTGGGAACATACATAAAAGATTCCGCCGAATTGAGAACCTCCTCCATCTTTTGAAGTTCGTTTAAAAATTGAAAATTTGTACCTAAAATCATGCTAAAACTGTATTGGGGAACGCGTAAAACTATAAAATGGCCATCCTATTACTTAATGTGTCAGCCGTGCGTACCTTTAAACGCTTTGCGTATGTAAATATAATCAATGTATCCTTTGTAGCTTTCACAAACATGAACGGTTGCACTTTAGCCTTTGATCGACAGGCACTAAATTAATTCCTATATTTTAAGGTCCTACCTAGTATCTAGTAAAATAACATTAATTTAACCGGAAATATGTAAAGATTTTTTTTCTTTACGGTTTGCCTTACAGCTCTCCGAAACCGTGTTACGATCCCAGGGTACCCAGCTGAAGACTAAGTCTCCCTCTTTTAGCCGATGGTATTTGTGAGGCTATACACAACGAGTGGCAAGTTCTGTTGTCTATGCCGTTTTGACTATGGTTTTCTGTTTCGAGGTGGTTTCAATGTAGAAAGACATGTCATTGACATTAGTGTCCATAGGTTGTACTTAGTGGACCTATGCTACTTTTACTATATCTTATTTATAGTACGTCGGCTATTCGAGCCTCCCTAGAACTCCCGTTTTCGTGTCGCTTAAGACGATACATTCAAATAAAATCATAGTTTGAGGGCCTTGCCTAGCTGCATACGATACTCTAGCGCTACGTGATCGATTGGTCTCTCCGCTGAATCTCTCTCTTTCGCATTGAATAGAAACGAAAGAGAAGAGGCACACGGAAGGTGCATGGAACAAACGTCCTAAGTGACAAATCAAAAATAATTTATTTAAATTAAAGGAGTAGCTTTATTGAAAATCTAAATTAACATCTTACTTACTGAATAGATAATACACATTTGAACTTAATTTAATAAACAATACTTCATGTACTACTGAGAAATTTGGAAAGGAGACTATTTTCAGAGGCTACTTTGCAATTTTTTTCTATCGAGCAAAGTTTCTTAAAACATGTTATATGATTAACAGATTAATATGAAATATGATCAATTATAACATGTAATTTTTTCTGTATTTGTAAGAGCTTTAGGTTTTACTCAAAACGATTTGAAAAATATGATTTAATATGAAGGTAGCCTCTTAATACGCGATCAAAATCTTAAGATCGTTCAGAGATTTAGACGTTATTGGCTATTTTACAAATATGTCTGTCTGGATGGTTGTCCAGAATTTATGGCCTAAACTACTGATTAATTTTTTTTAAACTTTTAGAGATCACAATTATTATAATTGTGATATTTTAGAACGTATTAAGATATAAATAAATTTAAAAAATAAAAACTAGTTTATATTATCTAAATATATAAAAAATATATGAAAATTGGAAGGTATATTCATTAGGGGATGTAGAAGTGCACTAAGAAGGATATTTAGAAAATTTACCCCATTAAAAGGGTTAAATGGGATGTGAACGTTGTATTCCTAATACTACCTATTAGTTTATCTATATTTGAATGAAATCGTGCGAAATCTGAACCCATAACAATTAATAATTCTAGCAGCGAGTTCCAATTAACAATTATTACTAAGATTGTCTAGTATAATTTCAGTTTGAATACATTGAGGGAACAATAGCAATCCATCACTCACTGCAGGAAATGTATGAGATAGCGGTTTCAGAGATTAGTTAAATGCCAACGTCTTACGGAGTGACTTAATACACCTACATATTGCTGCTTCTAAAGTAAGCAAGTTTAATAATTGGTTTCGATGTAAATTTGAAACTAGAAATCTCATCAAATATAAACAACATTGAAGCCAAATATTGCAACTGTAGGTCATAAACGTTTCTAAATAGCTTTCAGCTTCCGGCTTTGCCAGTAGATATTTTCAAATAAAATAAAGGGATATAGTAGATTTCTATTCGCGAAAAAAAAATTTTGAATCGCTTCAGTTAGTTTGTGACATTACTTTCTAAATACAAACTATAACTAGCAGAATATTCTATGACTTTCTGCCCCGGCTTCGCCCGTGTTAATTATGAAGTTAGGATCTATAAGTTCAGTTATTCAGGATTATAAAAAAAATCTAAAAATCACGGCTTTTATAAATTGCAGTATGGCCAGAGACACTGGTGATACATTCACATACGCGAATCCGTAATATATGATTTTATTAATATTTTTTTATGCAAATATTACTTTTATTTGAATTCAAAACGCAGATAATTTTATGTATACGAGCCGTTTAGTCATAATAAAAATTATTAAATAATTTATTTTCAAATCATGTAATTTATCATGGTTACAGATTAGTCTACATTTTAATAGCTAATTATAATGAAAAAACTTAAAATTTTGTAATATATAAATTCGTGTTGAGGAAAAATTATATAAAAAAAAACTCACAAAACAAAAATCACCACAATTAGTTTAGTGTGGTACTTAATTAATGTTAGTTCCGGAAATTGTCCGCGTGTCGGAGTCACGCTTAATACACGTTCACTTTTTGATTACTTTGCACTTTTTTATTAATTATGGGTGCCACAGCTTCCTATATTTTTTTTACTGGCCTCAGGCTATCCAGCAGAAAACAAGTCTTTCTCATTTATCATATTTTTACTAGTGACAATATCTTTACAAGATTACACTCAACTCACGACAGAACCCATTAAGTTGGGGCAGTTAAACTAATAACTATTAGCACTGTCCGGCGGTATCGTCTTCTAGTGGAGAATCAGCAGCATCTTTAACGATTTTGCGACCAGACGGTTCCATGCTGAGTATAGAGCGATGAAGTAATGCAGCTAATACGCCACCTAGCAAAGGTCCAACCCAGTAAACCCATTGTTTCTCCCAAGATCCATGCCACGCAGCTGACGCCAGGGCACGTGCAGGATTCATCGCCGCTCCTGACAAAGGTCCGCCGCATAGTATGAGTCCAGATATCAGCAATGCGAATTTTAAAGGCGCTGATGTGTCGATTTGTCCAGTTGCCGCTTGTTCCCACACCGAACAGCATAGGAGCGTTAGTAAACTGGTCATGATCACTTCCAGTAGTACAGCCGTTCCACTTGCTACCGTCGGTCGAAGCACTGATGCCTCTGCTCCATCTACAAGTGCCCAAATTGGAGCGTATCCAAGCAATGCCCCGATCAATTGTGCCGCTGCATATCCCAATCCAGTCAAAGGTCTCAACCGTCCAGAAAGCACGCCGCATAAAGACACAGCCGGATTCAAATGAGCACCAGATGTTTCACTTGCTACACTCACAATCGCGCCCGACACGCACCCAAATGCTAACGCGGCTTCAATCAGACCGCCACCAACCATAGAACAGCATCCAAGAAACACTAGAAACGCCGTGCCTATTGCTTCTGCAGCTAGGGCACGCCACAACGCACAGCAAGATGCATGCTTCATGGTGCGGGATTGTGCGCGTGCACCGCCATTCGTCGTCCTCCCAAAACTGTGGTGGCAGAGCGCGCCCCCGGACAGAAGAGGCATGACCTTCTGTCAGTATGGTCGCCCCGCTCTGTGGCGTGACCTATCGATGCTAAGCTAATATCCTTGAACTATGACTGACACCCACTAAGCATCAAGTGATAAACAAGATTTCGTCTCTCGTTATTATTTTTATGTTCCTTTATTTCTTATGATCTGAAAAATTATTATTAAATAATAAATGTTTTTAAACTAATTACAAAAATATACAATTGATATCTTATAATAGCCCGCATTCAATATTACAAAAAACTTGAGATTTGATGGGAATGGAGTGCCAGTGTCAAGCATAGCAAACAATTATGTAAAGTACAAACAAAGTATGTACCTATTGAGATGAGATCATATATTTAAAGAACAAATATTGTATTTATATACACGTACAGTCAAGGTTCTTAGTTTTGAAACCCAAGAAAGTTTTTGAAAATGTCAGATTAATATAGGCAAATGAGGAGGCAAGTATTTCCTAAATAATATTTTTTTCCATGTATCTAATTTTATTCAGGTTAAAAATAACACCTTAAGTTAAAACACCTTAAAATTAAATCTAAAAATTAAATTAAACTAAGTTTACCTGCTCCGCGTGGAATTGTGTCAAGAATACTAGCTGCATTTCCTCGCTGGAAAGAGCCAGCTCCACTGTCACCAGAGAAGATGATCAGTCGTGGGGACATTTCTTTTATAATTTTTTTGGCATTTGAACCCCACGGACATTGAGTTTCTACACCAAACGGTACAAATTTGTTGTTTCCTATTATTGAACTATATTTGCGCCGTTTATTAGACTCTGCGATTTCTACCACAACAATAATAATTGTTTTTATTTGTATGATTTTATGTTTTATAACTTCACGGGTTCCCAGAACCATGTTACCGTGGTACACAGCAATATGCAATGGAATTTGTGAGGATATCTAATGAGTGGCCAGCTCTGTTAAGGTATTATGAGATGAAGGATGTGAGGTTTGTCAGATTATAACCCATTAGTATAATATATGGCCGTTGTGGTATTAGAATCTGGTACATTCAGCGATTCGCCCCATACACTTTACCACTCTGCCAACGATGCATCTTAAAATCTCTAACGATACCTAATGCTGAATGAGGAACGAGCCAGTTCGCTTGTTATAAACAATAAAGTAGTATATGTCATTCTCTGACCCCTAAACTAGCACTATGCAAAAAATCATGTCGATCCCGTGAAAAACAAAAACAAATCTATCCCACGGGAACCATACATTGTTCCGGGACAAAAAGTAGCCCATATATCCATACAAACTTTCGCATTTATAATATTAGTGGGATTCAAATTGTTGTGAATCCATATGTAATTGAATCCGGGGGCGGAGATGTAGAAAAAAGCAGAGCCAAAAACAAAGCAAACCTTAAAATCACAGAGCTTAAAATAGTCACGACACCTTGTCATAACTATTATTGAAACTACTCTGCGATCCGATGCTACTTTGACCTCCAATACCTGTTCTCGATTTAGAAATACTAAATATTATGCAAAACGTAATTAATTCGGACAACGCGGCAACGTACGTAGAATAGTCAGTCTCTCACACGACAGAATCGGTACAAGGCCAGTGTCGAAAGTACCTTTCAATAGTATTAATGCTCGACAGAGGAGACATGTTCATTGTGCATTTTGGGGATCCGTAATCAACAGCGGAAATATTCTGACAAAAATTAATTAATTTGATAACGGTTTTGTAAAATATTTTGAAAGTTTTCTGGGATAAACTATTCCCAATTTATCTGTAAATAATCTACCTGTGTCACTGTAATTTGTCATATAGTTACTTATTCAATATATCTAAGTGAAGGAGCTGATATTTTTTTCAATGGGTTTTATTGAATAGGAAATACTTAGGGGGAAACTTTGCCCCGTTTTCTCTTTCATAATCTATCAAGTGCTGTTATACCATTACCATTTAATTATATCTATATTTCGCGTATTTTTGTAACTTATTGAAATTCAAAATAATAATAATTTTATTATTTTTGACCAATTAGATTATGAAAGACAAAACAGAAGCAAAATAATCCTTTATTCTACCACCCATATTTCTTATTCAATAAAACCAATATGTTTTCCTGTTAGTGCCAGAAATTGAAACTGCAGTGAATCACGAAAGTTGCTCTAGTAATATTTAAAAAATATTAGTACTTATTTAATTTTACAATAAATAAATTTTACAAAGTATGAATAAACTTTCAAAAATCAGTACACCGCAATTTACAGTACAACAACACACCAAAAATACAAATTTACAAACAATAGCAGTTCTGCTCCCTCCACGCATCGCCAAGTATTTCGAGACAAGACACCGAGTGTTGCATGCAAATTATTCATTCTGAACATTTCTCGCTACGTATATTTGCTGGGGAGTTCTGATTAGCTAGTAGGATAATTGGGTAACGAACTCTCCTCGACTTGCTAATCATTTTCACAGAGTTACAGCCAAACTTGTCTGTCGTCATTAGCTGCAGCATAGAGTTCTGAATAGATATCTTGCAGCTAACTGACCGTGTAAATTGTAATCAATCTGCTCTGAAATGTTTAGTTCTAGTTGTAATTTTAGTTATCTAGGCTTATCTATTAGAGATAGATATTATTCTACACAATTCTTGCCAACATCATTTTGTTATATCTCTGACGGATTAGACGGCATTTGACATGAATACTCACTAGGGCCAACTTTTCGCCGTGTTTTGATTCGCTTCTGTTAATGCTCAGCTCCTAAACATGATAGGTCCATGTTTAATACTAGTAAACCTTTACGGTGAATCAACCTAACTAATAGTGAAGCCCTGAATCCGTCCAGTAGGTTTTGCGTGAACAAGACACAGACAGACAGATAGACAGCTTTTTTTTAAAAAGTTCAAAGTTTGACTAAGTCCTATTCGAGAAACAGACAACTACCTGTTCGTTAGGTATAACCTCGAAAAAAATATTGGCTAAATGAGGAAGACTTTGTCTTCTGCTGGGTAACCTGTAAGGCAACCCGTGAAGGATAATAAAAAAAAGAATACCTACCTGGGTCCATTAAGTGCCAAATTCAAATCAAATTCACTACCAATGACACTCAACTTACCGACCACTGCGACACAGGATCGCATAGTGCAGGGTCGAGGTATCATACAAAATATTAAATTACGCCAATCACTGTTGGATTAACTTAACTATGTTTTGTCAATGTTTTATAATGTCCAATAAACTTTCATTTTTTCTTTCAATGTCTGCATTGAATAAATTAGATAGAATCATTAAAATATCCGTAAGGCTTGTATTGGGAATATAGGTCCAACACGTAGAGGCCCTTTAGAGTGTTTAATCTAAAGTGTTGTGACTAGCACCCATCGGGACCTATACATCAGAGACAATGCGCTCACAGACACCTGACGGCCTGGACTATTGCTGAGATAAAATTTAATTAAAATAGGATTTTGGGGTGTTAATTGGCGGTTTATCAAGTCTATTGGTTGAGACTACTGCCGGTATCATTCATCTCATGAAATGTAAATTGGCAGGTGGTCACTTGCCGTTTACGAAATGGGCCTCCTAAAACAACCACCGTTTTTAAGTATTTCTGCCGGTAGTAAGACAGGCAACAATGGTGCAAGCGGCTAGGGGTGTCGATAGGTGTGGCACCGGTTTTACATATTATAGCTTCCCCATTATTACGCCTTTAGACACTTCCACCCCCGCGCATAATACATACTATTATACTCTATCTACTTCACCCTGGACAGCCAACTAAGGCAAGCCAGGGGCGAGAATCCTAGGTCTAGCAGTGGGGACGCCTGCCTCGACTAACTCCCTGGAGCACTTGGGTTCGGTGGTGTCGTTACTTAACCAAGGCTCGCCACATGCCGCCCTGCGCCTATATTATTATTCTCTTTATGTAATTTATTATCTTTAATTTATATTTTTACATATTTATAATAAATATATATAAAAAAACATAAAAAAATAATAAAAGCAGTTATCCCCCTAATTACTCAAACTACACAATACGTGCCGTGCTGAGGAGTACTGCCTTCTGGATCTGGCCCTTGAACCAACCACGAATCTCTAGGCTCCTAAGGTGACGGTCAAAACTCTTAGCAAACAAACCATTGACCGTCACGACTTTCGGTACAATGATCGCTGATTTCACATCCCACATCACAATCACGATTCAAGCATTTCAGATTCCGATTATTACGAAGTTTGTATATCATGCTAATTAGACTGCAAGACTTGCAAGCACCGAATAACGAATATGGAAATATTCAGCTAGTGTTAAATTATGCATTTAATTTAAATATTTGGATTCATATCGTATTCATTTAGTACTATTTCGTTTGATTAACTGAGATAAATACCTCTTGATACAGCCAGAGCAACAATATCTCGTAATAATGCCCACATTTAGCAAGTTGATATGTGGAAATCGTTTCGCTGCTTTCTTATTCAAAATCAAGAAGTGGAAAGATTGACAAGGAAATTGAAAGGAAAGTGAAAGCGGGAAGCAAGGTATTTGGTGGACTAAACAATGTATGCAGAAATACACAACTTACAACTAAAAGTAAAATTAATATACATAATGCTGTTTTAGTTCCATCATCTTACTTATGGAAGCGAGACTTGGGTATGGAATAAGAAGAATGAAAGTAAGATAAACGTAGAATGTGTGATATAAAGCGTATTGACCGCTTCAGGAACGAAGACATTAGAGAAGAATTCAGAGTGAAAGATGATGTTGTGACTAAAATGATGAAAAAGTTTATATGGCATAAGACGACCTATGTGTACTTTTATTGAACATAAAAAAATTACTGAAGGCAATGTTAAAAGTAGATACATATACAATCGCCGAGTGAAGCGAAAGAGGTATGTCAAGATAGTAGCAAATTACATTCAATTGCCGCTGCCTACCCCTCTTGGGATAAAAGGCGTGACGATAGATTATTTTTGTATTGAAATGTTCATAAATATGATTACCTACTTTTTATGAAAATAAGACGTGGGAGGATGCTTTTAACGCTAGAGCAATAAGCAAATACAGTTACTAAAATGTCAATTTAAATATTATTATGTAATAAATAACTTTCCGCCCCGGCTCTGCTCGTGCAAAAGTATTGATTGGTTGACGTTAATGGTTACTGCTCCGCTCCTTTGGGTCGAAGCGTGTTATATAGCCTATAACCTTCCCTTAGATTTGTAAATCGGACTGATGTGCCTGTTATAAGCGCATTCAAACAAAAAAATTCTTCAGCTTTACGCCCCTAGCGACGCCCGTGGTATTTTATAATAGCCTATAGTACTCAGGAATAATGTAGCTGATTGTAGCTTCCTAGTAGTGAAAGAATTTTCAGAATAGGATCAGTAGTTTTTAGTCACTACCCCCTACATCCACATTTACAAACTTTACCTCCTTATAATATTAGTGTACTTATAGATGATGCTAGATGAAACCGGGAGCTCCCGGGTTCAATTGCCACTCATAACAAAAAGCTATGCTTTAAGAATATTTGCTTTAATCGACTCCTCGTGCTTCGGAGGGCAGGACAAGCGTCCGATCTTCTAAAAACAACAGATATTAACGTCTGTTAAACAAGTGATACATCTAGGTCCATTAAGTGCATCAACAGGCTTGCTACCTGTTTTGTTCAATATGAACAACTGGCAGAAAGTGGACACTGTTACCCGTGAAGGAGTGTTTTTGTCTACATTTAACTCACCCGTAGATTGTTGATCTTCATTTCAGACGGAATGTTGGACTGGACGGATTTGGTTGGTTTAATAAGTGGCGTAGAGCTTTCAACGCTAGAGCATGAGCAAATATAGTAGGTAATGAAATGTCAATGTAAATATTCTATTTCATGTAACTAACAGACGTAGCGTAAAGCGGTTTGGTGTACGCAATCAGCAATATAGACGCATGGGAAAACAGTATGTATTTTGAAAAACTAAAATCTTTTTTCTACACCCTATTCGCATAACTCTATTGTTCCGAATACGTTTGGCGTGTAAAATCACTAGATAGGAACTTTTTTTCTAAATAGTGGAACTGCAGGTAAAAAAAAATACTAGATTTCCGCCCCGGTTTCGCCCATGGAAAATTATGAAAGATGAATTTAGAATGTATCCCGAAGGATTTTCAGTCTTCAAACTAGTTCAGTGCAAAAAAAAAATTTTGACCTAAAATAATGACAAACAAAGGAACAAATACACTGTTGCATTTAGCGCCGGCTTAGCTTGTCAAATTTTGATATTATTTTCTTATCTCTTCTTCTTTTAAGATTTTTTGAATTCTTTAGGCGCGTTGAGCGATTTTTGGTAGGGGGAAATCTTATGGAAAAACAAAAAAAAAATGGGTTTTCGCAAAAGGCCATAAATTGTCCGGTCCGAGTATCCTCGACCCGAGAATATCAGGTCAGGAATTTGTGTTATGGGTTCCACGTATGTCTGGGTCGGGCATTTTTGGCTGCGCATCTCAGGCCGGCAATTCTCGGTCAGGACCGAAATTTTATTTAAGTTTAAAACTTCTTTAGATGCGCGCTAGATTATATTATTATTTATTATACGTTATATACTTATAAATTAAAAACCATTGTTATTCTTAGTTTTAAGTTATCACTTCTGTCGGCATTCCCTACGACTGCCTATGCCTTTTTATATTTTCCTTTAAAGTCTTCCTCTTTTAGTTGATGGTATTTTACGTAACGAGTGGCCAGTTCTGTTGAGGTATATTTAGATGGAAGAGCCTCTAAGTGTAGTTTGTCGGATTATGTACATAAGTTTTTTAATTAAAAAAACCCATTGGTACATGGTTTGGATTTGAAAATTACATAAAATGACAGTTTAGCTCGTGTACCAGTCTTCTAAATCATTTTCTTTAATATTACATAATAGTATCGCTACCAGTGGGGTTAGCATACATTTTGACAGCGACACTTTCGTTTCGTTTCGTAGACAAAGGTATCCCAATGTATACATACATAGTTACAAAAGAGTCTATTTTTGACATCCGAATTCTTACACTACCAGCTGGGTTAGCATATATTTTGACAGCGACACTTTCGTTTCGGTCGAATGGCCTTGAACAGGCCAAAACGTTCATGTCCAACAAGGACCGGCCAGAGATAGCCCGGGGCCGAGAGGTCCGGCCCAACAATGTGCGGGCAAATTCTGTGTAATTGTCTTTGCCCGGCATAGCAAATTTGCACGCACATTGTTGGGCCGGACATTCTCGGACCGGGCATGCCCTGCACAAGAATGCCGAGCAATTTGCTTGGCCGGACAAAGACAAGTACACAGAATTTTCCCGCACATTGTTGGGCCGGACCTCTCGGCCCCGGGCTATCTCTGGCCGGTCCTTGTTGGACATGAACGTTTTGGCCTGTTCAAGGCCATTCGACCGAAACGAAAGTGTCGCTGTCAAAATATATGCTAACCCAGCTGGTAGTGTAAGAATTCGGATGTCAAAAATAGACTCTTTTGTAACTATGTATGTATACATTGGGATACCTTTGTCTACGAATTGGAACCAAAGACCTAGTAGGTATAGTAAATTTAAAAAGAAAGGAAAAAATAAAAAAAACAAGTGCGTGAAATGTAACTTACCGCACGATATACTGTATTGAAAACATTCTTCTACTCGACCAAGTATAGCATGTTTGAACGCGCTGATCTCTGGAACTTCCAGTCGAATTAAAATACATATTTATCCATTTGATAGCCCAACTCTTAGGTTAGAAGCTAACATCATGCTACGACCCAAAGGAGCGAAACAATAACCATTAACGCAAGTGCAACCGTAAGGCACACTAGTATATAATATAGCTAGTACTTAATTAATATAATAAATTAAAGGAATACACGTGTCCTGTGATGTTTATGAAGAGATAACTAACAGTGAACAGAGAGAGTGGAGTGGAGTCCGCTGGGAAATCAGCTATTTCAACAAATTTGGCTTCGTTCTGTGCTTTATTAGCACTATTTCATGAGAGTTTTGTATGAAGAGCGTTTATTATAACTTTATTTTCATCAAAGTTTGGAACTTTCTAACTGTCATGTAGGAAATATTTCTATAGTGAAGTCAGCGTCTGCCTACCCTTCTTTGGATAAAAGGAGAATGATAGATACATATATATGAAATGTTTGCAAATATTAGCTATAAAGTTTGTCTATATTTGTGTATGTTTGGATATCTCTGAAATTACAAATCCGATTCTAAAAATTATTTCACTAATAGGAAGCTACATTATCCCTCAAAGATACAGGCTATAATTAATTGTTCTATAATAGGAAATATAGTAGGAAATATTTGAAGAATGTAATGGATGCTTTCAGCGTTTCAATTGATTTGAAAAAATCTTTATGCATTTGATAGTCCAATTCCTGAGCTATTTAACACAACGCTACCTACCTAAGGGGGTATGCTTGCTTGTTTGTTCTTATTTTACGTCAAAACTGAGCAACGGATCGACGTGATTTTTTGCACTAAAATAACTGAAAAGGACATAGGCATACTTTGTATCCCGAGCATGTATGAAAGGTATGATGAATATAAAAGAAGCGGGTACCTAAGTCAGGATCGTAGCAAAAGGCATTCGATTGTCTTTGCCTACCCCTCTTGTATAAAAGGCGTGATGATAGATAGATAGATTTTATCCCGGTAATCCTTAAAAAGTCCACGGGCAAGGCGGATTGCTAGTAATTATAAATTTTGGACAGCAGGTAGTTATATACCTAGAGATTATAAAAAAAATGCTTCAATCCACAATCAAATGAAAAAAGCTTTGAAGGGCATTCTTTTCTGAAAATAATAAATTGACAGTAGCTAGAGACAACTCGCTATACCAGTGAGTCTGGTCACGCCATAGGAATAAACATCGTTATTGTGCGTTTTATATTATCCTTATAAGAATTGTAATTATTTCAATAAAAAAACTTACATATACCTAACATAATCTTCTAACTAAATGTTAAATTATTGAAAACTACAAATTTGTGCCGTTTGGTATAAAAACTCTAGGTCCGTGGGGTTCAAATGCCAAAAAGTTTGTTAAAGATATATCCCCTCGACTGATCATCTCTACTGGTGACAAGAGTCCTCGCTCAACAATATCAGCATCGCGATTCAGCGGGGAAATGCAGCCAGCATAGTTTAGTTAGTTATTTTTAATGTTTAGATTAGATTTAAGGTTTTTATATTGTTATGTGTATATTTGATAAATTACTAAATGAAGTCTTAGTTACCACAATCTAAGGTCGTTAACACGTAAAGGAACCTTATTACCAGATAATAAAAAGTTCAACATGTAATTTAATAATGAAAGCATAAAAATTGGGAACGTACCTACTTTACCCGCATTTTGGGGATTTTCATAATAAGTTCATATTAACTTGGCCCAACTTTGTTAGTCTTTGTTCGCTTACCAAAATGTATTTCGCTCAAACCATCGAAAATGTTTTCTTAATTTTATAAAAGTCCATAATCCTATCGCGGCTGTTGTTTGATTTTTCTACCATTTGATGTTACAGTTTACAATTAAGAATATTATTCTTGTTAAACAATGTTTTACCAGCGGTTTGGTCCGTTATTTAGCATATTATAACATTTTGTCTTTCAAGCTATCATCATGACTTTTATCCCAAGAGGGGTAGATAGAGACAATCGAATGTCATTTTCTACGATCCTGACATACCTCTTTCGCTTCTTTTATATTAATCATACCTTTCATACATGCTCAGCGATTGTGTGTACTTCTAATATTTCCATCGATCAATACATTCTTAATATGCGTTTTGTTATTTTTTGTTTGTTAAAATACCAAAGATTGCATGTGGCTGGGAACGTGGGAATGCCCTTCACCATATTCTTAAAATAAAAAAAACTACACGTTCCACATATCTGGAGATAAACGTTGTAAGTTTGAGGTAATGTGTGGAACCGATTTCAAAATTTCCTTCGCTATTATTACCAGCGGACTTATACAATGTACCTACAACTTAGCGAATAATAATATAATAGAATGTGGAATAGATAACTTTAAACTGAAATAAAACCACGTGACCTAACGAAATTGTCGTTTATTCTGCTATTTCTGCTGTTCATTCTACCCTCACTTCCTACTGTCAACACACATTATTTGTTGCTCTGTATATTTATTGTAAAAAATTACATAAGAACTGATAAATAAAGATACTGGTGAATAATGTCTGATCAAAATACAGTGAAGTGCCCAGCGTGCAATAGCGGAGTGGGTGCCAAGGACTGTGGACTGCGATGTACTACATGTAGTGAATTATACCACCTCATGTGTCTCAATATAGGTATGTCGAGATACATGTCTCATAAAGACGAGTACATGAATTCATGGTGCTGTCCGCACTGTGTTAGTAACATAAATACAGCTGCGCGTGGTGCTAGGACTAATGATACACCTGTCCGCCGGACCCTCGGTGCTGACGACACTGATATGTCGTGCGACAATATAACACTTGACGATACCGACATACATGCGGCCTCCGATACTACTATCTCAACCTCAGTCTGTCCACTTACTCTGGAGCAGGTCAGTGCACTGCTGGACTCTAAACTGGACAAATTGATGAATTATATGAAAACTGAGATGCACACTGTTGTGTCGCAATTTAGAGCTGAAATAACACAATCAATTGTCAAGGTTACAGAAGAACAGCAGATCATTAAGGACGGCCTCTCATCTGTGAATCTAAAGATCTCGACTATAGAAAGTCAGTGTGCGGAAACATCCCTAGTTTCAAAACAATTATGTGAGTCAGTTGATTTTATTAGTAACAGCCAAAATGAGTTTCAAAAAACTTACAAGAATATACCGGATGAGGTCATTGACCTAAAAAAACAAGTTACAACATTGGTAAACAAAATAGAAACAATGGAGCAACAGGCGAGGATGTGTAACCTGGAAATTTCTAACCTTCCTGAAAAAAAATCTGAGAACTTGATCGGGGTTGTCAAACAACTGGGAGCATTCATTAAAGTACAAATCGCGGCGACTGACATAGTGTCGGTACACCGTGTTCCGCATCCCCAGTCTGAGTACTCACGTCCGAAGAACGTAGTGGTCAGGCTCACATCACGCACACTGCGTGACAACATAGTATCAGCGTGTCGTATGGCAAAAGGTCTCATGTCGGACTTGTTATCGGTGGCGGGCCCTCCTGTTCCGGTCTACGTGAACGAGCATCTGACTCTTTATAATAAGAAGTTGTTTCGTCTATGTCGCGATGCAGCTAAGCAGCATAACTATAAATATGTATGGATCAAGCACGGCAGTGTTCTGGTTCGCGAGTCCGACGCCTCCCCAGCTATTGTCATCCGCACTCCGGACGACGTGCAGCGTAGGATTCGCAGGGGACAGCCGTAATAATAACACAATTTCATATATTACTTTTTTTTACATACTTTTTGAACATTTGTTGTTGGTGTTCTGTTGTAGTAGTTTTGTTGTTGTTCATTGTTACTTTTGTTTTGTTTTGTATAATAATATTTTTTTAGTAATAGGTAGGGTGGTACATGGGTGGCTGACGTTGTATGTACTTTTATTTACTAAAATTAGATACGCATGTATATACTACATTAAAATTTCAATTATTAAAAGACTTATGTTTATAGGTGGGGGTCCTGAACAATTATTGCTGCATTGTTTCGGGGTGTATATTCAATATCACATAATAACTCTCAATCCATTGTATGTGATAGTAAGACTTAATCAGAAAATACCTATAGAAAATGGATAGTTTGTCAATATATTATCAAAACTGTCAGGGGATCCGTACCAAGTTGCACACATTGTATATGAACATACTGTCCTGCTCCTATGATATTATCGTCCTGACTGAGACATGGCTCACTCCGGAGGTACATGATGGTGAGTTTATGGACTCCCGCTACGAGGTGTTCCGCCGGGACAGGGACCGCGAGGCGAGCGGGAGGGCGGACGGGGGGGGAGTGCTGGTCGCCGTGCGGCGCGAGCTGTCTGCTGTGTGTCTTGCCCATCCCGCACTCCTCGCCGTGGAGCTCTGTCCGCTGGTAGACTTTCTCGTGGTGGAGGTAGCACCTGTCACTTCTAGGTCGTTGCGTTATGTTCTCTGCGCTGCCTATATTCCTCCCTCACTACCGCAACAAACATACACTACCTTCTGTGACAGCGTACAAAACCTTCTTTTAATGGAAAATATTACCAACTACATGGTGGTCGGTGATTTTAACTTACCTAAAATAGATTGGCTATACAACGAATCATTCTGTGAGACTGACACAAGTAAACTTCTTGACGGATGCTCTAGTGAGCTGGTGAATTTCATTGCTAGTGTACAGGGATTTCAGATTAACAGTCTAAAAAATAATTCTAATAGGACTTTGGATTTATGCATTACAAGTGACCCATCAGGTTCTCTCACTACACTATCTAGTCCTCTGGTGCCAGAAAATAAAATACATCCTTCCTTCTCTGTTTTGATTCCAGTCACATTTAAATTTCAAGTAATAAACAAAAAGGCAGTAGCTAAGCCATGTTTTCATCTTGCGGATTATGTTGCAGTAAATAAGGCAATAGAATCTATAGACTGGGCCAACACTTTAGATAAATTACAGGCGAACGATGCAGTCTGTGCTTTCTATCAAAAAATTAATAATATTATTAAAGAACACATACCCATGAAAGTACCTCGTTCCTCGCATTACCCAGCTTGGTTTTCCTCTGCCTTAATACATATATTTAAAAACAAAAAGAAAGCCTGGAGTAAATGGAAAAAATACAAAAACATATCAGACTACGAAATCTTTTCTCTATATAGAAAGAGATTCAAAGTTGAATGTAATAAATGTTATGCCGACTATATGAATTCTATAGAAAGTTCTATTAGAAAAAATGTTAAGCATTTCTGGTCTTACATCTCAAATAGAAAAACCAAAGATGGAATTCCTCCCAATGTTCATTACCAACAGGAACGAACACAGTCGCCTGAAGGAATCTGTGATCTGTTTGCGGCCTTCTTTGGTTCAGTTTATGAGCCGTCCACGAGTAGCTATTACAAACACGACCAGTTGGCACCTGACTCGTTGTCCACAGTACATATCAATAACTTGTATTTTTCTATAGACTGTATCCGGAGAGAGCTTGAGGAGCTGGACGCGTCTAAGGGTGCAGGGCCAGACGGCATACCTCCTTTCTTTTTAAAACTGACATCTAATACTATTTCCAGGCCACTGTGTGTGATATATAATGTGTGCATTAGGTCCGGTATTTTCCCCGACATTTGGAAAAACGCAAATATAGTACCTGTGTTTAAGGGCGGATCCAAACATAATGTAGAAGACTATCGACCGATTTCCATACTGTCTGCCATGTCGAAGCTCTTCGAGAGATTGGTACACACACAGATTTACCCCTCCTTACATAACATTATTATACAACAACAGCACGGGTTTGTCAGGAGAAGGTCGATACTTACAAATCTCCTATCGTATACATCGCATTTGTTTGAATGTATGGATAGCAACATACAGGTTGATGTTGTGTACACGGATTTTCGGAAGGCTTTTGACAAGGTTGATCATGAACTACTTCTCAAAAAAATATCCTTCAACGGTATTCAAGGGAGTCTGTTGCGTTGGTTTCAATCTTACATATCTAATAGAACTCAGAGGGTTGTAATCAAGGGACACAGATCTAAACTAATTTATGCTACTTCTGGTGTTCCTCAAGGCTCCATTCTCGGCCCTCTACTATTTATTATGTATATTAATGACATTAGTGATTGTTTTGTTAACTGTAGATTCCAACTTTACGCTGATGATCTTAAAATGTACTTCCCGGTTTGCTCTGTGGATGATTGTGGACTCTTCCAGGATGATTTGAATAGACTCACTAAATATTGTACAGATAACAAACTTTATCTTAGCTTGTCAAAATGTAAGGTAATTACTATAACAAAAAAATATAATGTATTTAATAATAACTATACACTGTGCAACACTATTCTGGATAGAGTGACATCCATAAGAGATCTCGGACTAATGATTGACAGTAGGTTGCATTTTGACACTCACATTGAGTTTGTAGTTGGCAAGGCATTTAAAATGTTTGGATTTGTGTTGAGAGCATGTAAAGAATTTAAATGTCCTAAGACCTACATATACTTGTATTGTGCGCTTATACGTCCCCACCTAGAATATGCTTCTTCAGTATGGAATCCTCATTATACTAAGTATAGTAATTTGCTTGAAAATGTACAGCGAAAGTTTCTCCGATGCGTTAATTTTAGACTTTATCGTCAATACCTGTCTTATTCAAAATTATTGGAAAAGTTTTCAATGATGATGCTCGTTTCCAGAAGGAAACTCCTAGATTCGATGATCTTGCATGGTATCTGCCACAATAAATACGATTGTATAGAACTTCATAACAAATTATGTTACGTAGTGCCACGCAACTCGTCGCATCGTAGTGCTAATCCGCGTTGCTTGTTTGCTACTGGTCGGTGTCGAACCCTGGCTGGCGAGCGCGTGCCTCTGCGCCGATTGGTACACTGTTATAATGAACAGTTTCTTAATGTCGATATTGTGAACATGTCTGCGCGAGCGTACAGGGGTTCCCTTCTGGAAATCCTAAATTCAAATTCATAATCTCATCGATAGATATAGATATTATTAAGTAAGTTTAGGTTTTGTAATTGGTCACTATTTAAGTTTGATTTGTTTTATATATAAACTTGTATTTGTATGTCTCCATTTTATAATATAGTGTGTGTTATTAGTAAGCAGTAAACAACATTATATAGGTTTCATTTATATAGTATTTTATTATTATATACTTATTTAATTTAGCTTCTAAGAATGTAACTGTTGTTGTTTTTAATAAAATAAAATAAAATAAAATAAAATAAAACCAAGGAGGAAACTCCTTGAAGTATATAGATTCCTTGTAGAAAACGAAGCGTAATTATGTCATGTGGTCTACAGTTGGCGTCTTTTGTGAACGCAAAGTTAGCGGTATGCGCTACTACTGTGCGTGACAAATGTGTAATTCTGTGGATTGTTCATCTTAGATGACTTACATCCAAACACTGCACTATGCACTGCATTAATCATATATAATCTCGTCTACTAAACACCGAATTATACTTTAAAACAGTATATTTTACAAAAATAAGCAAAATTACTACTGACGCTAAGCTGTTACAGTATTCGAAAAATGGTCCCGTCTATCTATCTCGCTTTAACATACGCATATCTATGCGCTTTCTCTTTTGCATTGCCGATCTAGTATAGCACCCCCGTGACTATACTAAATCTATGGTCTACCATGTAGATAACGCTAAAAGAATGGCAGATTTTTTGAGGTTATGTCCGGTTGTTGCTTTTCGGATTTAAGTAGTTAAAATGCATAAATAAAATTGAGCTCATAAATATGATATTCTCAGTGTAAACGAATACTTTTCCCAAATGTTATCAAGCAAAGCCGGAAGCAGAAAGCTAGTGAATAATTAAAATTGGTTCAGTATTTTAGAAAGGGAAAACAGACATACATAACTACTTTCAGATCTATGGAGTAGCAATTCCATAAACAATCGTCACATGGGAAATCATATTGCTCAATTTATATTGTAGGTACAGGATGTATTTTATTGCACTGCGATAACCACAACTCTGCTGGATTAGGGGATTTTACGTTCTGCGGTTCATTTGGACGAATTTGTATGGGATAATTTAACTGATGTTTATTTGTTTAGTTAGAATAGCATGTAAGTTCATTTTCATTTTTAACAAGGTACCCTAAATCTAAAACCGTTTCAAGGTTTTCGTATATCTAAAATCGTACATATTTTTTCGGATTTTTTTTATTACATATTTATCGAAATATTTGAAGAAAACCTCGGCTGTGGTAAATTAGGAAACATGTAAAAAATAAGTGTCCACACCAAGTGTTGCCAATATTAAAGAAGTGACATAATATCTAGGTTCATTAAGGACCGTTGCTCTCAGTCATATTGTATCTGTCAAAATATGGTAAATCTCAGTTAATCCTGAAAAGGTGAGTTTATTTATACAATAGCCATAGTTTCCAAAATGCAATAGAAAGGCTCGTTTTGGAAACTACGGCTCTTTAGAACCCTAAATAATAAAAATATGGCTCAATCCAATTTAAAATAATAACTATCATCTGTGTGGTTTATATATTATTATATATATTGTATAAATTAACTCACCTTTCCAGGATTTGCCATATTTTTGACAGGTGTAAGATGACTTTGACCACCGCCCCCCTTAAGGGCAACAATGGGCTTGCCACCTGTTCTGTTCCATATGGACAACTGGCATCAAGTGGAACCTGTTACCGGTGTCTCTAGCCACACCTGTTTTATCTGTTTTGTATCAATGACGTAAATAGGCTGCCATGTAGCCCTTGAGATGTGTGAGTGGTTTTTTTTATTTGACTGAATTTAATAAAGTTAGGTACTTTATATACCTTTTCCAACTGAATTAACGGAATAAACGGTTAGTGAACAAACCAAGATAACTTACAAGGAACATGATGAAATACACCATGTGTTTTAAAATAGGATAGCAATGTTCAATATTTGATTTCCCTCGCGACGTATATAGACGAATGTTTGTTTCCTTGCGCTCTTCATTCATGTCAACACGAATATTCGATTATAATTAAAATGGCAAACATTCACGACTGATTTTCTATGGGGTGGACAGAGATAGGCCCATAAATTACGGCACACAAATTTCATGTTTTTTGACCAAGTGTTAGTTTGGGAGCCCGAGCTCTAAAAACACAAGTGCAACAAGAAGTCACTCTCAGCGAGGTTCGTAATCTGCTTTTCTTTCAACTACAACAACCTAAAAATAAATTAATCAAAATTTTCTTTATTTAGATATATTTCATTGTTACATTTCGAACAATTGTTGAATATAAGGTTTGTGTTACTTCCAGGAACATTAATGTTTGTTAGTATTTTGCGAAATAAAGGGGTGTAGATGGTAACAAGAAGTAAGCCATTCTCACTATTCTCAGCGAGGTTCTCAATCTGCTTTTCTTTCAGCGTGAAAGTTGATAACAAGAAACCAGTATGAGTACGGCGCCATATAGAAAAAGTACTTTTGTTGATAATTATTTTTACATTAAAAGTACCTACCTACATTCTACAGAAAAAGAAACTGATTTAAAAAAAAAGCAAGAGCGGGATGTTATGTAATTTTTTTCATAGTAATTTACTCTAGAGCAAAACTTGGCAAATCTGGCTTATTGGCTAAATATGAAGCTCACGGCCTAAGTATGCCTATATCAACTGTTAGGTAGTGTCACCTGAAATGCAATATTATCCATCTTAAAAGTAATGCCACAAATTGCATGTTCATTCATGAATCGAAACAGTGGATCACAAGCTTTTCTAACCGATTTTCCTATCTTGCAAACACTATCTTTTTCGCAGGAAATACTTAAAACAGGCCCGAAAGGTACCCTTGAAACCATAAAAATACCTAATTAAATCCAGAGTCACCAAACCTAAGACTTAAAGATCTCAATCTAGAAGTCAATTGATGTTTTCATATTTAATTCCATTAGCCATTTTCCCTTGTCACTTGCTGTGTTTGGAATCTATTAAATTAATTATAGCAAGCAGCGACGAGCGACTCGAAATCAATGGCCGATTGAATTCAATGAATAGATTCAATTTCAAAGGTTCATCAATTCGAATTGCAACTACCTATATCAGTGGTCTATTTGTTCTAGTTGATTGTTTAACAAAAATCAATTAATATTAGTACTCGACCGTAGAATTGAGCAATGGCTTCTGGAAATCTGTTACTTGCGCTTTATACGCTTATTTCGGTGTGATTATGTTTTAAAAATCTATCTATCTATCATCACGTCCTTTATCCCAAGAGGGATAGGCAGCGACAATCGAATGCAATTTGCAACGATCCTGACATACCTCTTTCGATTCTTTTATATTCATCATTATATTTCATACATGCTCGGTGATTGTGTGTACTTTTAATATTGTTTTCGATCTTTCCTTTCACTTCTGCCATATAAACCTTGTTAGTCTATCTATCATCCTTGATTCTTTCAACGTAATGTAAGTAAGAAGTAAATAAAAAGGCATAGGCAGTCACTGGGACTACCGACAGAAGTGAAAACAAAACTAAGACTAACAATAGTTTTTAAATTATATGTAATAATGTAATAAATGTGTCTATGTCCAGACCGAAGAACTGCCAGCAAAAAATGCCCGACCAAGTAATACGCGGAAGCCAGTACACGAATTTCTGCCCTGACATTCTCGAGTCGAGTATACTCGGGCCAGGCAATACTATGCCGAAAACATGTCGCGAACCCATAAGATTTCCGCATATCAAAAATCGTTCAACACGCCTAAAGAAGTTGAAAATGCATCTATATAAAAAAATGTGGCAGTCACGGGACGCTCGGCAGATGTGAAACATCGAAATTAACGCGTCAAGTATACCTACTACAATCGAATAGAGAGAAACTCGCAGTAAACACACTCAAGTAATATATATAGTATACGCGCCACGTACACGACACGTCAATAGATGTTATCACATCAAAAACCCAGAGAAACCAACACTGTTTTTCGAATATTCCACATTTGAAGCCGTGTGGGAAAGGTAGTATTTTATATCCAAGTTACCTCACTTAACAAATTGTTGAACCCATAACTTGATCCCATAATGAAAGTCGAATATCAAGTGTTCAAATACCGATAAATAAAAGGGCAACCAACCCCTTATATTATGCACATATTTCTTACAAAAATTGGTTGATCCATTCGGAATCGATGAAGCGGATCGTCAAATTCTTGGAATATTACTGATATTGCTTCCCCCGATGTCTAGATATTATGAAATCTTACCCCTGACATATCAATATCAAGTTATGATTTTCTTAGCACCCTTCTCTAGAGCGCCGGGCGCTTGGAAAATTGGTATGTGTAAATTGTTCTAACACGGAAATACTTTTACCAAACTGGACTACAATTTCCTCTCGTTTTCGCTCGCATGGCTGGTATATATAGCCTTTCGTCTCTGCTTCGTCCGTGGAAAATATCAATGATATTAAATTCATGGTTGCTGAAAGATTCATCAAAATCCATTCAGCCGTCTCGGAGACTGTTCTGAACTTATATTGGGCAAGCCAACATTTGGGCAGGACAACGTCTGCCGGGTCCCAGTGTCACAACATAAGAGTCGTATTCGGTTACAGAATAGAAGCAATTGTCAATGAGTCATAGCATCAGCTTCAGTATGATCAAGTTCTATGGAATATCCGTCAATACTTTTGGTTACCTATTGTATATTTTAATGCTATGCTATCGTTAGACAAATTATTTGTGCGGTAATTATTGTTGTACTAAAATTTAGTACAAAACGTACCTATTTGTTGTATTTTTTTTGGGCTACATTTCAAGGGAAATTCTAAAGATATGCGGAAATCATATATAAGTATGCTGCAGAGCATATTTGGTTACGCGTTAACTCCCACTTGCTACTTCTAGTCCTTTATAATGTTCCGTGGGTGTACCCTACTATATTGAATCAGCCTTGATAATCCGAACGAAGCTAGGTTCTCAGCTAGTAAATCTTTAAAAAAATATAAATGCGAAAGTGTGTTCGTTTGTTTGTTTGTTTGTTTGGGATAAATTATTATGTGACATTTGAAAAAAAAATCACGGGCGAAGCTGTAGCGGAATACTATTATATCATCACGTAAACACTAAGGTACTTTATATAAAACAAGTCCCCACCGCGTCTGTCTGTCTGTAACCTTTCACGCAAAAACTACTGAACGGATTTTGTTGCAGTTTTCAATATTAGATAGGTTGATTCACCGGGAAGGTTTACAAGTATTAAACATGGACCCATCATGTTTAGGAGCCGAGCATTGACAGTATAAGTGAACCAACTCGAAGAAAAAGTTAGCTCCAGTGAGTTTTCAAGGCGTATGCTGTTTAATCCGTCAGAGATATAACAAAGTGACGTAGTAAAGATTTGTGTAAAATAAAATTGTCTACAAATAATTCCAAAGTAGCATAATATCTATCTCTAATATATAAGATGTTACAAGCGTTTTATAATTTTTGGCGAGGTTGCTAGTAATAGATATTTATTACTAGATGAACTTAATATTTACTACGAATAATTGACTAGGTAACACAATTAAGTACCATATTTATATATTCCATTAATTGGTTACTAACATACATCAAGCTCATAAATTATTCCACTAAGTGTGCCATTGAACATCTAATTTCTATCTTGTCGGATTATTGATTGTTCTATCAACATAATTAGTAGCGTTAACAATTATATTAGTAGATCATATCTTTACGACTTTTATACCGGTGTGGCCAGAGTAACAGTGTCCACTTTTGTCATTTATTCATATATAAACAGAACAGGTGGCAAGCTTGATGTAAGATGTGCCACTTCTTGAACAAACTTAAGTATCGGTTCGTACGCGTTGTTTTATGAATTAGGGGTGGATTTTCGAAAAATCCAATCTAAAAAATATATCTTCAGTGGTTTAGGCTGTGTGTTGATTGTCAGTCAGTCAGCGACACGACAGTTTTAAATATTTAGATTAAAGAAAATTGTTGCTTAGCATTTTTTGGCACGTGCAATATTGGAACCCGGTCCCCCTGATTCTTC
The DNA here is from genome assembly GCA_963924495.1 of Nemapogon koenigi. NCBI lineage: Eukaryota > Metazoa > Arthropoda > Insecta > Lepidoptera > Tineidae > Nemapogon > Nemapogon koenigi. Next base: position 1,911,089 of record OZ004643.1, read on the forward strand.
GGATAAATTCTCATGTCACTTTTTTTCTTTTTCATGGGTTGCCTTTCAGCTCCCGAAACCGTGTTACGGTTCCAGGGTAGCGGAAGACCAAGTCTCTTTTAGCCGATGGTATTTGTGAAGCTATACTTAACGAGTGGCCAGTTCTGTTGAGGTATATTTGGATGGAAAAGCATCTAATTGTGGTTTGTCGGATTATGTATATAAGTTTTTAATTAAAGTGGGAAGGAAGTAGCGAAGTAGGGGCTGAAAGGTTGTTTATATATTTTCTACGATGCTATCGTTCATCATTCAGGATAATTTTCAGCGCTTGAATTTTCATAGGTAATTATTACACTGTTAGCTTTGAGCTATTTTTTGCCTAAATCCCATGTGAAGGATACACGTGTAAACACTCATGCATATCTCCAAAGGTTATTATAACATCTGTTATGCCACAACGCTATAATCTAACTTTTGTTAAGGGCAAACGTCTCGGTCCTATCTCCATATAGAAGGCGCTAGTGTTATATTAATTGTTTTTTTCTTATCTATTTTATTTTCTAATCTAATCTATACTAATAATAAAGCTGAAGAGTTTGTTTGTTTGAACGCGTTAATCTCTGAAACTACCAGTCGTATTTGAAAAAATATTGCATATTGCAAAACATTGCATTCATGAGAAAGGTTATAGGCTATAGGTTAACATCACGCTATCTACCCAAAGGGGGTGAAATGGATGTAAACGTTGTATTCCTAATACAAAGCGTACGAAGTTGCAGGCAGGTGCTACTGTACAATATTGTTTTATTCGGAAATTAGATAATAACATTAAAAGTATGTAAAGTAATAAATATTTACTAAATATCTATGTTACTAAATAATCCTAATCCCTAGTAATATTATAAATGTGTTTGTTTGTTTGTGTATCCTTCTTACGTTACATTTTGGACAGAGATAATTTAAGGACCGGAGATTGACATAGTCTACTTTATATCCCGGAAATCTTTGGGGATAAATTCTTATGTCACATTTCAAAAATTGCCACGACACCGGGGCGGAAAGTTAGTTTATGAATAAAACAATAATGTATATTCTACTAGCCATCCACCCCCGACTTCGCCCGTGGATATTTTCGAACAGACTAAAATATACCGTATATCACTCTATTCGTGAAAGAAATTTTAGAATCGGTTCAGTAGCTTGAGAGATTACCCCCTGTGGTGTTCTGTATATTTACACTCTGTGACTATTGCTAGACTGTGGCGAGTGGCGCCCTCTGTGGTGTGCCTCTGTCACTTGATATTCCGCTATGATGGCTGCCGTCATGCTGTGCGAAGCTTGTGTATCTAATTAGTGTGTGTACTTATAATTTAACATTTCTGCTCACACACCCCACGGCCCACATCCAAACTTACGTAGGCAATAAATACGACACTGAGCGCCGTCTATTGGAAGCTAGGTGCGAGACGATCCTCCTTAATAGATACTCTGATCTCTAGGTATTAAACGGGCTTTAAACCCACAATGCCGCATTCGGTAATATTAGGTTGACGATCTACCTCTATGATTGTTATTGAAATTGAATAGAATTTGGACGTAGAAGGGTCGGTCTTCGTTTGGGGCAGAATACATTGTTTAACGAATTAATAATGAATATTAACCTACACACATGGTCACATGTTTCAAAGTACCCAGAAAATTCTTAAACAGGGGCAAAATAATCCTTTATCTAATCTTATAACGTAAAATCTCTATTTCAAAATCGAATTAATACTTCATAATGATATGTTTTACATACACACGTCTCTAATATGTCAAACTTCGATACTGTAATGTATTATAGTACCGAAGTTTTCATACAAAAACGATATCGTAATGTTTTTTTTTAATGCAGAAAGGGCAAAGGATATGTGTTATGCAGCCCCATAAAACTTCGATAATTCGACAATCCCATGTGGGAGTCACTTGACAGAAAGTTGGTAACCGCGATTTGCCGCCAATTTGTCGATTAAGAAAAATATCTCGGTTCAATTTGTTTTGTTCTATTGCATGGGATTAGATAAAGTAGTGTATGAACGGGCACATAACTTGGAATTAAAACACTCGTGGATGCTATTAAAAAATTCCACTTGTGTTTTAATTACCCTTATTATGATCCCGTATCATAAACTACAATTTTTTTACCACCCATATTTCCTATTCAATAAAACCAATTTAAAAAGTAACGGCTATTTCACTTAGATATATTGAATAAGTAACTATATGCTAAATTACAGTGACAAAGGTGTATTATTAACAGAAAAATTGGGAATAGTTTATCCCCATACAAATTATAAGGATATAAAACTCTTAACTGGAGAAGAGTCGTAATTTTTTTACATGGGCGAGATTGAACCGTGTTCCTATTCTCGTTTAGTTCCAAAATTAGCGATCGTTTATTATGTCACTTTGCATAAATAATAATTTAGCGCTAATTTAGTCCTCTTTTAACAGTTTGTGGTATGTTATATACCCTCAAAATGTAATCAGCAATGAATTGAAGTTTTATTCTGGCTTCATTAAACCTCACATAGTCCCTCAAACCGCAACTAAATTTGTTCAGTAGTTTTTACGTGACAGATAGACGCGGCGAGAGACTTTGTTTTATAATATTATAGTGATAATTTTAAGCAATTGCCGCAGCGAACTAATGTATCCATTTGTTGACACAGTTTTAGTTTTAATATCAGCACTGAGCAATCACTAATCCTTGTATATCCGATACAAACACGTGTGTCCCATTAGTTCATTAGGTTGACCCCAATCTACTTAACTTATGAGATCATCAATCTTCCTGTGGGATTCTTCATTTAAGGCTACATTCCATTGGCAGTCGGCCAAGCTGTTTGTTTTGTAGCGTTATTTACGACCTATAAGTTTTTTAACCTAATTATCCGAGATTTTGTATCAAAATTTAACAAAAATGTTAATTATTTTAATATTTTGTGTTTGTGGGTATGACTTAAATGTATGAATTAAAAAAGTCATCAGCCTTAACACCATTTAAAGGCGATGACACATTTTTTTCACGGTTTGCCTTATAAGCCTTCCGGAACCGTATCCGGCCCCGGGTTGCTCCGCGGAATACAGGCCATACATTAATTAGCAATGTAAATCATACGATCTAGATCACATGCAATTCACTCACCCACACAGACACACAAGTTTCGATTAAACAAAGGCGTGTGGATGTGTTTGTGTGACAGATCGTTCCGGCCATCGAAATCAACCACCAAATACAACGATTTGAAAACGGATGGTGGACCGCGCGTACAACTATTGGACGAATGGGTATGCTCCTTAAATGTGGTTTGTACATAATAAGTTTATAATTAAAGAATTAAAAAGACCCATTGCTACATGGGCGGTGCTGAACCGTGGTCTGCGTTTATATACCAGATAGTTTAAAACAAGTTCTTCTAAAACACAGGAACGTCTTTTAAAAGAAGTGACACATCTAGGTCCATTAAAGACCTCCTCACTTCTGTCCCATACAAATTACATGCTTCTCGTATCCTATAGATAATTTCACATACTTTATGAAAACATTAACTACAACTTGCTATTTCCAATAGTATTTGTATAATACTGGATGAGCATAAATGTCCGTTTTATGTTTTTTCGCAAGACCGATTTTTTGTGAAATCGTTCTATCTCATGTTTCTGGTACGTGAATCTTAGCCTATCTTATCTTATCCTTGGCTATTTTATCGATTATTTTTGCAGTGCATCTTTCTAATAACTTTTAAACGAGATATCGACAAAATTAGCCGCGCGTTTTACTGAGTTCATTGCGCTAACATACTTGTGACCTGTCCTGTTTAATATGGACATCTGGCTAAAAGTAACCACTGTTACTGGAGGTTCTGGTTATGCCGCAAGGTATGAAGACCGTCAAGATATCATACTACCAAAACCACTCAGCCGCCGACACACCTAATTTATGCCACACAATTGCCTAGTGTGTTTGCTATTTGTAATAATTGAAAGATTGCTCTCCCAAGTTACCTTCACTCAACCTTGGTAAATATGTGCGCTTGGTTTGGCGACAGATTTGTTTGTAAACGAACGGCTCCATCTTCGAAACTTGGATTTTTGATAAGGAACCGCCGCGTCTGTCTGTCTGTCTATGCCCTTTTCACGCAAAAACTACTAAACAAATTTTGTTGCAGTTTTCAATATTAGATAGGTTCATTCACCGGGAAGGTTTACGAGTATTAAACATGGACCTATCATGTTTTGGGGCTGAGCAATAACAGTATAAGTAAATCAAGTTGGAAAAGAAGTTGGCCCCAGCGATATTTCATGACGTTTGCTGTATAATCCGTCAGAGATATAACAATATAATGCATGAAGGAATTGTGTAAAATAATCTGTGCGAAGTCGGGAGCGGGGTCGCTAGTCAAAAGGCCTTTCTGCAGCAATTACTTAACTCAGTGTCAAAAAAAAACCTGCAGTTTTTCGATAATCGTGGTCAACTGGGGGTTGGACATCTGACGGAAAATCATTGGCTACGTGCTTGGCTACATACAAAATAATATATGAGAAAATATGAATAGTTTTGATCAGCTATCTGTCTTCGTCTCTCCATCAAAGGCTACACTGGCAGTCAGCCAAGCACAATAAACAGCGACGGTTGACAGTGGAATTCCGATACCCAAAGATTTGTGGAAGTTGCAAACTTAACGACCGCATCGTTTCATTTTGACAAATTGTTTAAAGGCACCAACATTCTGTATATAATGGCTGATGGACGAGTCTTTTAGATAATGTTACTTCTAACTTGTTCTAAATTAACTTTGGACTTAATCATTTGTCAGGTTTTGACACAGATTCGATGTATATTTACGAAATTACCACAGGAAAAATTTTTGTAATTTAATTTTGACAACAACAGATAAACAAAGTAATGCCGAAAATTTTTCTCTTTAAATAATTTGGCTTTTAAAAAAAAGTGTACCGATTTCAAAAATTATGCAGTGAAAAGTGTGCTTTCCGAAAGTAAGTAAATGTGTGCCTATAAAATTTGAAAAGTTCTCGATTTCTTCAGGATCCCATCATCAGATCCTGACCTGATGACCATGGGACCACCTGGACCCTTTCAAACAAAATAAAAAAATACCCAAATCGCTTTAAGTGTGCCTATAAAATTTGAAGAGTTCTCGATTTGTCCAGGATCCCATCATTAGATCCTGGCCTAATGACCAAGGGACTACCTGTGAAGTATACCCTTTCAAACAAAAAATATTTCCAAATCGGTCCAGGCGCCTTTCTTTAAGTAATCGGGGAACATACCTCCTTCTTTTTTTAATTTCGGTGAATAATCAGCATAACCTTGATTAATCTGTTGTTATCAAATCAAATGAGTAGATATAAAAAGTTCTCAAAATTACCAAGCCGCACTTTTTTTTTCATTTACAAATCGAGGCAATCTACTGCCCATCGAGTTTTGCATATTTCTTGTTCATTTAATAGATTACTCTGAAACTTTTAAAATAAATAACCAAAAATTTTTTTTAATCTCGTATCATTTACGGAAAATTAGTAGAAAAATATAGCATATAAATAATCATTAATATATTTGAAAAGTTGTTTTTTTTTGAAATTTTATATGAAGTTAGCGAAACACCTTGTGACTTCTGAAATAAATGAGCGGCAAATTTTATTTTTTCATGAAAATTTACGGATAATTAGCAGCAAATTATAAAACAATCTTGGGCAGCATTCGCTAGAAGTGTTTCGCTAACTTTATGTACACATAATCTGTCTATATGTCTCCTAGAAATCTAGGAATTACCCTCCAAGTAAAGAGAAAAATAAAAAATGTAAATTTATCCTTCCAATCTCTGCAGTCATATTGATACTCTCTCATTTTGATTTTTTTATAAACAAACAAACTGATCTTCACGACCTTTACACCAGTAACAGTGTCCACTTTTTGCCAGTTGTCCATATTGCACAGAACAAGCCTGTTGCTGAACTTAGTTGACCTAGATGTGTCACTTTTCAAGTAAAATCCGATCAAAGTCAAGCACGTAGTTGAAATCGATAGACAGATATAATATTTAAAAATAGTTATGATGATGCCATGCTACTTTGAGTTTTCATTTTAGTCCTTTTATGCCATCTATATATCTACCTATCATCACGCCTTTATCCCAAGAGGGGTAGGCAGAAACAATCGAATGGCATTTGCTACGGTCCTGACATTTCATACAAAAATTTTTAATAAATTTATTGTACCCAGACGAAGCCAACTCAAGTCGCAGGAAATAACATAGACATAATAATAGTAAGCTATCTGCAATAAATATTATAATATAGGTCTTAGAGGGTATAAATAAATAAAACATATTGAACAAGAGACATTACATGCAACATCCAGCTTTCCCTTTTATTGTGGTAATTACTTTGTTACTCCGACGTAAGAAACTTTATGTGAACGCTCGTTTTCTTTTTATGTCGAATATAAAATATAGTGGATATAACATAAGTATACTTATATGTCATAAAGTTATTATGAGAAACGATTATGCTAAGTAGAATCAATAATAATATTTGTATGATGATTTAGGTTAAATGTGTCACTTAATATGAAATGGAGATCACGCCATTTATCTCAGAAGGGATGGATGGAAAGAATTTATACCAGAATTTATATAAATAATACCAGTATTAAAGTCCTCTATTTGACAGTTGTCCATATTGAACACAACAGATGACACAAACCAGTAGAACAAATGAGTCGTGAAAGGTTATTTGAGGAGAAAAAAATATTTTGATCATCGGGAACTTCGAAGGAAAACTTTTTTATATCATACACATACACAGCTGAGGTCCCGTTTTTTGACAGGCCAGGCCGTGACTGTCCAGGCCGACAGGCCGTGGAAACCGTCGCATCCGATGAGACCTGAGTCAGTATAAACAAACAGCGCGGTCCAGTACGAAATCGCTTAGCATATGGGCGCAAAGATGGACCGAATGTGGCAACGTCTTTTCAACCCAGCTTAATAGCTCTAAATTATTTTTATATACAAAAATTAATTAGAGCTATTTATTATATAAAATCAAAATTCAAATCCTACTAGTGCCAAAAATGCTTAGATTTAGCGACTTCTCGTGCTTCAGTCCTAAAAATAAAAGTACAGCAACAGGTTTGCGTTCTGTTCAATATGGACAACTGGCAAACGGTGGACACTGTTACTGTCTCTGGTCATGGCCATACTGCGACCGCAAGGCATAAATGATGTGAAGATGTATTTGCGCAAAAAAAATCATACACATACTGAAATGAAGAAAAGTACTTTACGGTGGTTTGGACATGTTGAAAGAATGAAAGATAAAAGATTGACTAAAACGGTTTATATTGCTGAATTGAAAGGGAATGCTGACAGAGGACGACCTAGGCGTACTTTTATTGAACATACAAAAAAAAATTAATTGAACGCAATGTTAAAAGTACACACAATCGCCGAGCATGTATGAAAAGTATGATGAATATAAAAGAAACGAAAGAGATATGTCAGGATCGTAGCAAATGGCATTCGATTGTCTATGCATACCCTTCTTGGGATTAAAGGCATGATGATAGATAGATATTACCGACTAGATACATTGGCCACATTACAAACCGTCCAGCAATATTTTTATCACAGTTTGTAACATTTTGTTTCAAAATTTAAACTTTTCTGAAACAATTTCTTTAAAAACATTTCAATTTACTTTTATAGTACACGCTCGTACTTCGTCTCCAGTTTTACTGTAAAGAGTAAATAAGCCCGGAGTTGATTGAATAGCTGTTTGTTTAGACCTCATCTCATAGAAACAGATGTCATTCATCTTAAAGTACTCGATTATTTAAGACTCCGAAATATTACTAAATATTTAGCAGCTTTACCAGAAAAAGTGTGGTTATAAAAAATCCATTGGTACATGACCGGGATCGAACCGTGTTCCGCCTAGTTAAAACCAGACGTCTTAAGGGCCGTTGGTCAAGGTCATCTTGTATCTGTAAAAAATATGGCAAATTTTAATACTGGAAAGTTGAGTTTATTTATACAACATTTCCTTACCACACTAATTTGATCACAGATATCACAGATATGTGATCAAATTAGTGACATTTAAAAAAAGGAAATAAAAAACACCCGAAATCTAAGAGCATGCATGATGTAGATGTGTGCCGCGATAGTGACGAGTGGATATCTTTGGTGTCTGCCTACCCTAAGGGAAATAAGGCGTTAGCATATGTATGTATGTACTTTCATGTAGCACATCATGAAAGATTCAGGTATAAGGTAAGCGAGCGCCATATACTCCAATATTCATGCAGAGCATTATCTATGCTGGCAACTTTTACTCTCTTTACGTGGGTGAAATGTTTAAAAGACATCGCTTCACTAAGTAACATGCCAGAGGCATTGTAAAATACTTGTTCACTTACGGAATTATTATTAAATAACTCAATTTTGTGACAAAAAAGTAGAAATAAGAGACATACCTACTTGAAGGGAAATACAGCCCCGACTTTGCACATTGATATTTTTTAAATTTAGGGTGTCTTTAAACTTTTCTCCGAGTTTAGTTACAACATTTTTTTTTCTTCGCGGGTTGCCTTACAGCTTCCGAAACCGTATTACGGTTCCAGGGTACCCAGCGGAAGACCTAGTATCCCTCGTTTATCGATGGTATTTGTGAGGCTATACCTAACGAGTGGCCAGTTCTTTTTGGACATATATTAAGATGGAAAAGCCTCTAAATGTGGTTTGTCGGATTATGTAGGTACATAAGTTTTTAATTTAAAAACCCATTGGTACATGGCCTGGATCCGGGATCGAATCCGTGCTCTGTTTATATTTATGTTTGCAATAAATATCTCATGATATCTCATTTGTCCATCTATATAGAATAACGTAACGTATTATATAGTTTTAAATTTTTTTAAATTTATAAGAATCAAATTAGTTAAGCTAAATTCAGGCCTAATGAAAATTAACCAATGACATCCGATTGAAAAGCCACGAAACCCATAATTATTCTTCAGTTAAATTCAGCAAGAACGCATAAATATTTCACAGCCATGTCTCAACGGCATTCAGTTCGATTGAAGCCTATAGCACGCACGATAAGACGACTTGGCACGTTTTCGATTCTATTTAAGACCCTTGAATTATTAATGAATGATCTCGGAGTAATATTGGATGTACTCGGGCATGTACAACGTAAAATTCGGGGAAACTTTCTTGAATATTTTAAAATATGTATCGAGGAAAACTCACCTATGACCCGGAAGTTCGTGCGAGGGTGTAAATAGGTAATGGACGGGTATTAGAGTTGGCTTTTGTACAAAATTGCTTTATTCTCCTAATATTATTATGATTACCTTTGTAAAAATTTAAATCATTTTTAACCGAACTTCAAAAAAGAAGGAGGAGGTTCTCAATTCGTCGGAATCTTTATTTTTTTATGTATGTTCCCCTATTACTTGAAGATGCTTGGACAGATTTGGAAAAAAAATTATTGTTTAACAGGTGGTCCCATTTTTTTTAGTCCCAATTGGCTTACTAGTTTTTTAGAAATTTAAAAAAAACTGACTTTATAAGTACATTTTTCTTAATATCTCGATAAAATTTGTACCAATTTTGACGACTTATTTTTTAAGGATATAATAATTACTCGACATTTTCTCACAGACATATGACGAAAATCGGTTCAGTAGTCTGTCTACTAGTAGTAATTTGTCTCTGTTTACGGCTGAAAACTATGTATCAGAGAAAAGCCTTAGCAACGGTTGCTATTGACAGGAATTTGTCAATTCTTGTATCGACGGTGGTCTAATGGCTAAAGGTATGGGGTGCAGCGCAGGATGCACATGGTTGAAATCCCATCCACAGCAGTATTTTTTTACTTATTTTTCCATCCATTTTTTTTATTGCGTTATTATTTGTCTCTCAGGGCAGCAAAACCGACTTCAAACATTTTCACTGAAAAGTAAGAAATAATAAATATTTCGTCGTAGAATTTGAAGACGGTTGGTGCCAAATTAGAAACAACTTAGCTCCCAAATTCACTAATCTAAACAATTCATTTTTTTTCTTTTAGTTTTCTTTTTTTAATAAAACCTTCTTCGCTATTTTGCCTTTCAAATGAAACTGGTTTGGGGCTTATCGGTTGGATGGTTTCAAAGTCTATAACGGACATAGGTAGAACATTTTTTTGTGTATAGATTTCAAAGATTAGCTATTTTAGGAAACTTATTTGATTTTTTTAACCGACTTCCAAAAAAAGAAGGAGAAGGTTCTCAATTCGGACCGTATTTTTATGTATGTATGTACGTCGATAACTCCGCGAATTGTGAACCGATTTTGATGGTTTCTTTTTTAATCGACAGATAACTCTCCCGGATTGGTCCCATTTTTATCTCATAAAAATTGGTTCATTAGTTTTTCAGAAATTTTGAAAAAACTGACTTTATAAGTACATTTTTCTTGATATTTCGATAAAATATGTACCGATTTTGACGACTTATTTTTTTTAAGACATCATAATTTCTCGACATTATCTCACAGACATATGACGACAAACGGTTCAGTAGTTTTTCAGAAATTCAGTAATTAATTTCTGTTTACGGCTGAAAATTATGTATCAGAAAAAGCCTTAGCAACGGTTGCTATTGACACGAAGTTGTCAATTTTCGTGACGATGGTGTAGCGGTTAAATATAATGGGGTGCATAGGATGCACAATCACATGGTTCAAATCACATCCACAGCGGTATTTTTTTAAAATTTTCCATCAATATTTTTTTAGTTGCGTTATTATTTGTCTCTCAAGGCAGCAAAACCACTTAAAAGGGTAAAATAAACCTTTTAAAAAAAAGTGCACCGACTTCAAAAATTTGCACTGAAAAGTAAGAAATAATAAATATTTCGTCGTAGAATTTGAAGACGGTTGGTGCCAAATTAGAAACAACTTAGTTCCCAAATTCACTAATCTAGACAATTCATTAGGAACCTACGATCATCAGTAGGTACATACAAACATAGATAATATTGAACAGATCTTCTTAGATATTTACTTAGTTTTGTATCCTAATTTGGCACCAACCGTCTTCAAATTCTACGACGAAATATTTATTATTTCTTACTTTTCAGTGCAAATTTTTGAAGTCGGTGCACTTTTTTTTAAAAGGTTTTTAATAATATTTTCAAACTTTTGCCGGCCGACAGTTTTGATAAAATAGCGTTTGTGATAAATAGTACCATGGCCATCGTCGTGCCCCGTGGCACTACAAGTAATTTGAGTTGATAAATGAGGTATAATTGCTACTATACTGAAATGGTGACGTATTTTTGTCGTCTGTCGGCAAAATTTTGAAAATTTGTTATACTACTTACTACTCCACAGAAATCTTTGAAATAAAAATATGAAAACATACTTTCTTTTTTAATTTCTATTCTATTTTTTTTTTCAAAATGGCTCCATCAGGGTTTTGATGATTCCGCCAATGTCAAGTAATATAGACGTCACAGTAACAATAAGCCGATTGATCGGTAGGTAGAATGCTCCCGCCGGCCGTTATATGTCCTATTAATACTAATCACAACTATTACAGCGCGGGCGGGATTAAACTGGATTCCCCATGACGTCCTGGTGGACGCGTTCGTATATCACAAAGGCGTCACGTGGAATCTTTTTTAATTTATATACCGAATTCTTCTTAACCCACTTATGGATAAAAAAATGCGGACATCGATTTTTGAAACGCTATAAATCGACTAAATTATTATATCTTTAAAAAATTAACCCACCGAAACTTTAAAAAAGTTTACAAAAATCATTTAAAAAAGTGTGCCAGGATCATGGCGAGTACCGAGCAGATATATTTATTCTCTGTCTACCTCTGGTTACACAAAAAGCAACAAAGTCATCACAAAGTGGGTATATTATACCTTTTAAAGAGATAAAGTATACCCTTTTGTGTGCGACGACATATTTTTCCTTTTACTCAAACATATTTATTATATTGGTATTTTCATTTAGAAAATATGAATTTCTCCTTACATTTGGTTATGTGAGGAATCTTTTGTAGGGAATTTGTCTAGTAATTATTTATGCACTAGCTATTTCATCGAGGCGTTGACTACTTTTTACTACATTGACTACATTACGCCTTTTATTCCAAGAGGGGTAGACAGAGACGATCGAATGGCATTTGCTACGATCCTGACATGTCTCTTTCGCTTCTTTTATATTCATCATACCTTTCTAATTACCTTTCATACATGCTCGGCGATTGTGTGTACTTTTAATATTTCCATCGATCAATACATTTTTTATATGTTCAATAAAAGTATGTATCTTATCTTTCATCCTTCATTATTTCAACGTGTTCAAACCAGCGTAAACTACTTTTCTTCATTTTAGTCACACCATCATCTTTCACTCCGCATGACTAATGACATCATTCCGGATGCGGTCAATACGCTTTATATCACATATATTTTCAATGCATTTATTTTAATTTCCTGCTTCTTATTCCATACCCAAGTCTCGCTTCTATAAGTAATATGATGGAACTAAAACAGCATTATGTATATTAATTTAACTTTAAGTTGTGTATTTCTGCATACATTATTATTATATGTCCAAAATAGATTACTATGTCTAAGCACCTAGCTAAGAGGGAATTACTGGGCATCAGTATATTGCACGTAGGCCGCCTTGGGCTATTCTGTATACATTCTACTAGAGAAGGTTTGTATTAAATCGATCGATATATTCCTTTAAAGAGCTTAATAAAGTACTTTCCGAGGTATCGGGTTCAATCCCCACTCAAGCCAGAAAAGGTAAGCGCTAATTTTCTTTAAGAATAAGTATTCGGAGGGTACTGAGCTGGCTTTGCATTTTTTCAACAAAGCCATATACACCGTTGACTACAACTTGGCTAGCACCTACAAAAAATATTGGAAGTTTTGCATATAATGTTGCTATTCCTGCCCTGCTTTTGTATGCTTTTTATATTTTTATTTCAAAGATTAAGTTATTTGAAGAAACTAATTTGAATATTTTGGTTTTCTAGCTAATACTTTTTTATAATAAATTTGTCACAAATGACGTCAACATTTTGGCAATGTAGCATTTCTATTCCTCCCGTCGTACTACTCGTTTGTGATAAAAGTAGTACTACGGCCCTTAAATCATGCCCCGTGGCACTACCAGTAATGTAGTTGAGAAATGGCTACTTTACCTAAATGATGACGTCTTTTTGTCGTCCGTTGGCAAAACTTTGATAATCTATACTAATATTATAAAGAGGAAAAATTTGTATTTTTGTGTGTATGTTTGTAATGAATAAACTCAAAAACTACTGTGCCGATTTCAAAAATTCTTTTACCATTGGAAAGCTACATTCAGTGACATAGGCTATATTCTATTTTCAAATAAATTATGGATCCTTACTAAAACTTCAATAATGTAACCCAAGGTGTAAAAAAATTACCTAAGAAATTCCTTACATCGCGTGCGCTGCGAAAACTAATGATGATAGAACAAAATAATGTACTACGACTTTGCAGAACACATCATTATCTACAAAAAGTCTCGCGATAGCATATGCCTAACTATTATAGTTAAGTCACAATAAGTGTTCTTTTATTTTAAAAACTTAATTAAAAAGCCGCCGCTAGAAAAGGCTCTTTATTTATACCTTGCTATTCATCCTTATCAAAATAAATGACTGTATATGCATGACTGCTTCAATACCTTTACATAACTTTTTGAAATATTTAATTCGGACATTCCATTCGAAAGATATCACGAGTTTAAAAATGTAAGTATTTTTTTATCGCGATTTTAGTATTTTTGTATGAACAATATCCAAAGTAAGTGGTAGTGGTAGGGGGTAGGGGTAGGTATTATATTATAGGGTATATTTTATTTTGTTCGTAAATATCCACGGGCGAAGCCGGGGGCGGAATGCTAGTGTATTATAAAAAAGTCGGAGTTGCGCACGAAGGGTTATGTACCATTATCTATAAAATCGGCAAAAAAAATCACGCCTGTTGTATGGGAGCCCCCCTTAAATATTTGTTTTATTCAGTTTTTTAGTATTTGTTGTTATAGCGGTATTAGAAATACATCATCTGTGAAAATTTCAACTGTCTGGTTCATGAGATACAGCCTGGTGACAGACAGACGGACAAACAGACAGACGGACGGACAGCGGAGTTTTAGTAATAGGGGTTTCGTTTTTACCCTTTGGGTACGGAACCCTAAAAACTACTCTATAGAAAACAAAAATATTCAAATTCGTTGCATTTTGCTGCTAATAACCGTCCTTATATTTAATAACTCGCACACATTTTCACTTCCTTTATTATCTTGCGGTGTGGTCAGAGAGAGACAACAATAACAGTGTCCAATGTTTACCAGTTGTCCTACTAAACAAAACAGGTGGCAAGCCTGTTGCTGCACTTAACGATGTGTATCTGTTATTTTGGAAGAAGTGTCCTCCGAAGAACGAGAGGTCGATTAATCCAACATTCTTCTTATCTATCATCACGTCTTCTATCCCAAGAGTGGTAGGCAGACAATAGAATACACAAATAAAAGTCAACCTGATATTTATAATATATTTATTTATCGCCATTAAGAACAAGTACATCAATGACATATAATATACAAACTTATAAACACAATGTATCACAGAATATTCTGATAGTGCTCGAAATTGACTTTTAATTTTTAAAGTGGACGATTAAACAAAAAATATATACAGTATAATAGATATATAAATGTACCCTACAAACCGACTGACTTTACAAAACAATATTTTTTTTGGGCACAGTATAAAATAATACAATGTGAAGACGTCTTTGGAAATGAATGTCAAAAAAAAAATTCTTTACGGATGGCCTTACAGCTCCTGAAACCGTGTTATCGGTCCCAGCGTACCCAGCGGAAGACCAAGGCTCCCTCTTTTAGCCGCTCGTATTTGTGAGGCTATACCTAATATTTGTCATTAAGAGCCTCGAGATTACAGACGTTTTGTAAACATGTCAAGACATAAGTACATATCTTCACGCCTGTTTCCCAAAGGGGTAAGCAGAGAGTATGGAAGGATCTTTAAATACTTCTTTCTATTGCTTCATTTTATCTTTATAAGATGTCAACGCGTTTCAATTACAGTTTATATATGTTACGAACAATAGAAATACGGCTAACTAACTTAGTACACAATTGTGAGGCTATACCTAACGAGTGGCCAGTTCTGTTGAGGTATATTTAGATGGAAAAGCCTCTAAGTGTGGTTTGTAGGATTATGTACATAAGTTTTTAATTGGTAGTTCACATCCAATGTATGTATGTTACCCTAATATTTCATTAAATATTCAAATTTATATTAGCCGCCGTTTTGTTATATTAATTTGAGCTTTATGTTCAGATGAATAAAGTTAACTTTTAAGTATCAAAAAATTTTGCTTTGCTCTTAGTCTGCGCTGACATTTATAAAATATGCTATCCTGGTTAAATAATTTGTCAATTAAAAAAAAATCACTTCTGATCGATTCCTATTACTAATTATACTGTAGTTAATAATGACTAGAGTAGTAACTATGTCCACATTTAGTCAATTTGAAATCATAAAGAGAAATTTTGTTAAATAATTTTAGTGATTAGGAAATATTTATATCCATATGGTTAATTTAGTTTTAAGTTTATACTCTTTTTAACTTATTTAATATATCAAAATAAATATTTGTCTCACATTAATTTAATTTTACTCGATTATACAACACTTATAAAGTAAAATAGAACCAAACATTATTTTTTCTAAACTTTAAAATGAAGATATTTACAAAATAATTAACATTTCATAACAAATTTAACAATTTGGCACATATCAGATATACATGTAGATTTAAATTTATACACACATTTTTATATCGAAAAATTAACTAGCTTCGTAAATAATTACAAATGTGATCTAAAACATCAAATTCAGTGCGTTCTAAATATATTTTAATTATAATCTGTTTATAATACTTACATTAAAATTATTCCCTCTATTTACGTCAAAATTAACATATAAAAAAGGTAATTACATCAGAAATGTTATTTAATCAGTCACTTTTCTAAATATTTTATCGAGATTAGATATCAAATTAAATGTCACTTTCACGATTTGAGTTAATGCACTCTCAGTAACATCATATTCTAACTGACTGAGTAAGACAATAATGCTGCAATAAACTTTTTATGTATGGTAGACAGAGAAATTAATAGACAAAACAACCTATACACCGTTGACTACAAAATACAAAATAATATTGAAAGTCCTGATTCCTGACTTGCCCTTCGGACAAAATCCGGTAGGTAGGTAAAAACTAAGGTATGCTTTTTATATATTTCTTCAAAGATTGAGTTATTTTGTTTTCTATCCAATACTTTTTTTATAATAATTTTTTTCCGACAGACGACAAACGTGAACATTTTAGTAAAATAGCATTTCTGTCCCTCCCGTGGCACTACTAGTTTGTGATAAAAATAGTACTACGGCCCTTAAAACGTGCCCTATGGCACTAACAGTAATGCAAATTAGTTGAGAAATGGCTACTTTACCTAAATGATGACGTCATGTTGTTGTTTGTTGGCAAAAGTTTGGAAATGTATTATTAAAAAAAACTATGCATGGAAAACAAAAATATTCAAATTAGTTTCTTAAAATAGCTTTATCTTTAAAATAACATGCCAGGAGCCAAATGTTAGTAAACGGTCTGTATTCACGCGATTTTTTGACACCAAATCTGTCAATTTTGCCTTGAAATTTTGGTGTCAATATTGAGCCAACTACTTTCAGCGCGTGGATCAAAATATCTATGCTTCTCTTTCACACTTTGCATCTCTTCATATCATTGTCTCGCTCTGGAGTGAAAGAGATACATTATAGTCTATAAGTTTCTCTGTTTATAACTACATAGATAATTATATTGTCTAGCTGTTTTTTAGATTAAAAAACATAAATAGAGGGACATAAGAGTAAATTTTATTTTATTTTATTTATCTAAAGTATTTTTCTACAAACCCGACTATGTCGTTTTCATATTACTGAAGGCACTGCTTTTAATAAAATTTTGAATGAGCCAAGACAGCATAATTAGTGTGGCACTACCAACGTTCATTGATGTGTTTGATCCTGTGAAGAAATAAATATATTTTTTGTATAAAATAAAATATAACCGATTTTAATGATTTGTTTAAGATCGACAGATATTCTTCCGGATTGGTCTCATTTTTAATTTGTGGAAAACTGGTTCAGTAGTTTGCAGATTCTTGAGGAATGTTATATACAGGGCTTTTAGCAGAGTCGCCCTTACAAAAAAGAGAAAAGGGAGCAAAACGAATTGTTTTTATTTAATAAAATCACCTCCACCATACATTTGTTGCCAGATAAGAACATATCAGAAAATCGGGAGATTGATGCCGCACCTTCCAATTAATTTGTAACAAAAGTAATAATTACATGTTATTTTATGGCAATATTTAAGTAGAGCAAAGCAAAGGGAAAAAAGCTTACAGTCTTCAAAAATTGTTCCCTGAAAGAAAAGCAAGAAATAGTTGATATGTTTTGTCGTGGAATTTGAAAACGGTTGGTGCCAAATTAGGATACAAAATTAAATAAATTCAAAAGAAGATCTGTTCAATATTGTTTGTACTGAAATGTATAGCTAGAGTTTCTAATTTGGCACCAACCACCTTCAAATTAAACGAAGAAATATTTGAAGTACTTCTTGCTTTTCAGGGAAAAAAATTTGAAAGCGGTAGGTATATCTTTTTAAAATTTATTAGTATTTTCTCTTTTATTTTTAATAGACTTTAAAAAAGGAGGATTTTTTTGTGTAATTTACGTGGTAACTTCGCTGATTGTAAAAATTCGTTTATAAAAATATCCTACGTTAAATTACATGAAATTAAATTACATTGTTCTTACCATAAGCAGTAAACATTGACAGATGAGGTGATCTGGCTATAATTATCGTAGCATTACGGCGTCTTATATAAGGTGGTAATGTAGGTTGGGTAGCCACACAACTCACACCTAGTTGACCCCGTGCGCTCGCTACGTGTAATCGTAAAAGTCGCCAACTTGCCCGTAGACCATTTTCATCTGCTGTAGTTACGTTTGTTTTGTCCTCTGGCCATGGATGGTTCTGCTAAAAATAAGTCTATTATAGATAGACATATACTGTCGCGGACATAATTTTGTTATATCTTTGACGCATTAGACAGCATATGCCATGAAAAACCTCAGGAGGTAATTTTTTTTCCCGACTAGATTTACTATACTGTTAATAAATGCTCAGCTCCTAAACATGATAAGTTCATGTATAATACCCGAAAACCTTCCTCGTGAATCAACCTATCTAATAGTGAAAACCGCAACAAAATCAGTTCAGTAGTTTTTGCGTGAAAAGGTCACAGACAGACAGACAGTGGCGGGAGCTTATTTTATAATCCCACTAATATTTTGACATTATTTGCTAAGAAAGTATTTTTTCTAAATTAAAAACAATTTAAT
The DNA here is from genome assembly GCA_963924495.1 of Nemapogon koenigi. Taxonomy (NCBI): domain Eukaryota; kingdom Metazoa; phylum Arthropoda; class Insecta; order Lepidoptera; family Tineidae; genus Nemapogon; species Nemapogon koenigi. Next base: position 1,929,686 of record OZ004643.1, read on the forward strand.
TGGATAAACATATTGTTTTGGTCGGACTTAGTTCGTCAAAAAAAATAAATAATTAAACACGTCTTTAAAATAATAAAATAATAATAAAAGTTGACATAATATTATGTTTTCAAAAATCCAATCCCTATGCTGCATAAATAAACATACCTGTAGCATATGCCCTAATCGCTAAATGAAAACAATGTTACCAGTGCCTGGATCATTGAAAAAGATGACAATAGTGAAAGGCTAGAAAAAAGAGATTAAGTATAAGCATTTTTTTCTCACCGTTTCTGGGTGCCCATCAATATACCATAGTATGCTGGCAGGTGGCATTGCATACTGAGTAGAACAATTCAATATTAGATCTTCCCCTTGCTGGACGCTGCCTGGTATTCCAGCTACTATGGGGTCTTCTGTCATTGTAACTAGAAAAAAACACTCATTTACTAAAATAGTACTTACTGAAAAAATTTAGCCGAGTATACCCGATTCAGCGTCACCGACCCGAGCGTTACGGTTCAGTTTCGTTTACTATTTAGAAAGAGCGCAAGGTGCGTAAAGAAGTTTTACTTCAAAATTTCTATGCAATTATTTAAATTAATAAAAATATTTTTAGACTCTTGTGGATTGATTGTTCCAACTTTTACTTACAAGGCTTGTAAAGAAAGATACATAATTTTATAATTCGCAACCAATGAATTTCCCCAATCTGTATCTTAATAAAAAAACCTACAATATGCTATACTCTGAATCTATTTATTCTGTTATATTTCGGTTTCATTTATCATATTCAGTCCAATCTAAATTTACATATTACCACGGGCTCGATAATCCGACAAACCACTCTTAGAGGCTTTTCCATCTAAATATCTCAACAGAACTGGCCACTCGTTAGGTATAGCCTCACAAATACCATCGGCTAAAAGAGGGAGACTTGGTCTTCCGCTGGGTACCCTGGGACCGTAACACGGTTTCGGGAGCTGTAATGCAACCCGTGAAGAAAAAAAACCATAATATTTACCTGCAACGGTTAAGCTCTGTGTTTGCTTCACAACCTCAAACCTGGGTCCTTCAGTTGACACTTCACATGTGTACGAGATTTTTTGATTAAATTTCATTGGCAGTTTTATACTGATTCTGCACTTGTTTTGGTTACACGATCCTGTGTCAACACTGCCTTGAGTTGCATTAAATGTTCTTGTGGATGGCTGTAATGGAAAATATTTTTTTTATTCATAATTCATTTGATTATAGTTAGAGAGATGGAGACAGAAAGTGGTTGTAAGCACTTGCCGGCAGAAAACCTCTTTTTCGTGTAGTCTTAATTAATTCTTAAATTATTGTAGAGTCGTAGGGGTCCAGCGCTTGCCGGTACGCCGCTGAGCCGATTTAGAAGAAAAAAAATTAAAAAATTAAAAAAAAACCTCTCTTACCAGCTGACAGAAAATAAGTAAACAGCATTTGTGGGGACCTCTCGGTTGTAAGAAAAATACTTTCTGCTAATATACTCCCTGCAGCTACTTGCAAAATTCTTTCAAAAAAACCAAAAATAAACTGCAGGGAGTAAATTGGCAGAAAATATTTTTCCTACAACCGAAAGATCGCCCAAACAAATGCTGTTCACTCATTTTTTGCCAACTGGTAGGAGAGGTTCTTTTTAAAAATTTTTTTCTTCTAAATCAACAAGCGCTGGACCTCTACTCCCCTACAATAATTTGTAGAGGGGAGCTCAGACTACACGAAAAAGAGGTTTTCTGCCGGCAAGTGCTTACAACCACTTTCTGTCTCCATCTCTCTAACCATTAATCCTACCTATGAAACCGACTGTTAAGTCATCTATACCAATATTATAAAGAAGTAAAGATTATAGGTTTGTAAGTTGGTAATCTCTGAAACTGTTGATCCGATTCTGAAAATTCTTTCACTAATAGGAAACTACATTATCACATGAGTGCTAATAGGCTACACTTGATTTTTGTTCGAAAATATTCACAGGCGAAGCCGGGGGCGGAAAACTAGTGCAAAATATATCTTAATAATAAAAGGCAATGTCCCGAAAAGGATCTGTGGTCACGACTGACTGACTTTATCATCGTACAGCGCAAACCGCGAAGCGAACTTTGACAGAGGGTCAAAAAGGAAAGGGGTGGCAAAGTTTATATGGGCAAAATATTAAAGTTGCCCACTCATTCGTCCAATCCCCGGCGCGCCGCCATACGGTCCACCAAAATCGACCACAGACTCGTCCAATTCTTGTACGCGCGGCCGACCATCCGTTTTCCAATCGTTGTATTGAAAATGTGTACCTATGAGCAATAATATTGTAACGAATAGGTACTTAAATCGCACAAATAAATACCTAAACACATCAAGGTCGATAGACGTCTCTAGAAACATCCAGAGAGAATCGAAACGAAAATGGACCGTATGTGCCTAGCCATAGGTACCAAAATCGGGCGCGGTCTGTGTGTAGGTATTTGGCGCCGAGTCGCATCGAGCCGCGTCTACAACTTTGTACAACAATCTCGGCGTTTCTCGAATGTTCGGTGGGCAATATAAACAGAGGATCGTCGCCGAGAGAACACAGTGCGAATCAGAGCGATCAAAGCGAAACAGTGAAGTGGAATTTAGTGCGAATAAGTGTTATTCTATAGTGTTCATTTATTTAACTCTATTTTTGTGGTGTTAAAGTAAAGTTTGTTTATTTAATCGGTATTTTAAATCTCTTCGAACCCTAGCTCGTAACAAATTGGTGTCAGGAGTGTGGGATTAAAAAAAATGCCGATTACACCACGTGACTCGTCGTCATCACGGCGACCCAAAACACGACAAACTACTGCTGGACATCACGAGGAGGTTGACGAGACTGCTGCTGTAGCCGCTGCTGGTGCTGCTGGGAATGCTGCTGGTGGTGCCGGAGCTACTGCTGGAGCCGCTGCTGGTGCTGCTGGGACTGCTGCTGTTGGTGCTGGAGCTTCTGCTGGAGTTGATACGGGTGCTGCGGGTTCTGCGGGTGCTCCCCAGGCAACCGACATGGGAATGCTGATTTGGCTGATGGAGGAGCAGACCCGACGTCAGGAGGAGCAGGCCCGACGTCAGGAGCAGCAGGCCCGACGACAGGAGGAGCAGACTCGGCACCTATTGGAGGAGCAGGCAAGGCGTCAGGAGGAGCAGGCAAGGTGTCAGGAGGAGCAGGCCAGGCGTCAGGAGGAGCAGACTCGGCAGCTATTGGAGGAGCAGGCCCGACGTCAAGAGGAGCAGTCTGCTAGCCTCAAGGAGCTGCTTTTAGAATCACTGGGAAAGGTGACTATGGAGGTGAAGCAGCTACAGAGGGTTACAGACATGCACGAGGAGAGAATCGAAGACCTCGACATCCGGTACGAAGACCTCAAACAGCACTATAAGGATCTCCATAAGGAAATACAGACAAGGATGAGCGGAGAACAGGATACAAGACTTAACGACCGCTACGGAGAGTTGGAGGCACGACTTGACAGCCAATGCGAGAGGCTTCAGAATGAAGTGAGAAAACTGAAGCTGTCCGCTCCTGTTTCTGGAGGCGTCGTCGTCTCCGGCCCCCGAGTCAAGGTGCCGCCGTACGACGGGACTACGTCCTGGACAGCGTACAAATTGCAGTTCCAAACGGTCGCCTCTGCCAACGGCTGGACAGACGAGCAATCTCTGACCGCCTTGACAGTGGCTTTAAGGGGCCGTGCACTATCGGTTCTGGAGGCCTCTCCAGACAGCTGCACCACGTACGGGAACCTGATCGAGGCAATGGACTCCAGGTACGGCGACAAACACCTGGAGCACGTGTACCGAGCGCAGCTGAGGGACAGGACGCAACATGCTGGTGAGAATCTGCAACAATGGGCTCTGGAGATTGAGAAGATCGTGAGGAAGGCGTACCCATCTGCCGGACAAGAGTTCATTGCTGCGAACCTCGTTCAAGCATTCATCGACGGCATCCGCAGCATGGAGGTCAGAGCTGCAGTTCGACTGGGCCACCACAGCGCCCTGAAAGATGCACTGGCCCATGCTCTAGAGGTGGAAGCCGTGAGACAGGAGCCTCGTTCTCAGCGATTGCGACAAGTGGCGGAGGAGGCTACTCCAACAACGACACCTGTAGCAGAGAGGCGTAGCTACTTACCCCGCTGCTTCTACTGCCACAAGCTGGGGCACCTTAAAGCAAGCTGCCCGGCGCTTAAACGACAAGGCACGGATCAACGAGTGCCGAAACGGGACGTCGGAGCTGATGTCCGTGCAGTAACTACGGAGCTTCCGGGAAACGAGTAACAGCCAGAGCCGCGGGGCAGGTACTGGCTGCTCGTGACACAGCCCCCAAAGTTACCATCCGACAAGTTTTCGACGGGAACAGTCTGGTGATCGCCGGCGAGGTCAACGGGACGCCATGTGAGATGACGATCGACACAGGAGCAACGCGTACGGTTGTGCGACCTCAGTTGTTGAGACGATCTACGAGCAGAACCAGACGTCCATCTTCCTGTCTGAAACTCTTCACGGCAACCGGTCAGCCTATACCCGCATACGACGAGCTGCCGGTGAAACTCAAGGTGGGTGACGGGGAGTACCCACACACCGTCATCGTGGCCGACATTATAGACGACTGCATTCTCGGACTCGACTTTATGAAGCGGTTCCAGTTTGGCATCGACTTGCGCAACGGTGTACTGCAGTGCGGCCAGGAACAGGTATTTTTGAAAGGTGGTTATGCTGGCTATGTGCGCTGTGCCAAGGACGTCAAACTGAACCCATATTCGGAGACGCTTGTCGATGTGGAGTTACCAACTAATGGGGACCCCTCCAATACGAGGTGCTCTATCATCGACCACCTGGAACGTTCTAAACATAAAGGCTGGTTACTCACTCCAACTTTAGTAAACAGCCAGAGTGGACAAGCTGTAGTAAGGGTGACCAACTTCAATGGCGCTCCTGTCACTCTCAATAAGGATCAAGTCGTGGCGAAGTGCGACGAGGCGAATTGGATGCGGAGCTGCACCCAGGGGAAGCTGTCGGCGATGAAAAATAACAGTGCAAACCCCTTGGAACTCGTCGACATTTCGAAGAAGGACTTGTCAATCTCCGAGTACAAACAAGCGAAGGAGATGCTCACTCGTTACATTGACATCTTTAGTGACAGAGATGGGCATCTCGGCAGGACGTCATTGGTGAAACACACCATCAACACAGGAAACGAGTTACCTATACGTCAACGTGCTCGACGAATCCCAGTTGGAAGAGAAGCCGAAGTACAGTGCATGCTGGAAGACATGAAGAAGGCTAATGTCATCGAACCTTCTTTGAGCCCATGGTGTTCTCCGGTTGTGCTAGTTAAGAAGAAGGATGGCAGCACTCGCTTCTGTGTGGATTATCGTCGACTGAACGACGTAACAAGAAAGGACAGCTACCCTCTATCCCGGATTGACGACACCTTGGACAAGTTGAGTGGAAACCAGTGGTTCTCAACACTGGATTTGAAGAGTGGATACTGGCAAGTAGAGATCGATCCCAAGGACAAGGAAAAGACTGCTTTCTCGACCGGAAATGGACTGTGGCAGTTCAACGTCATGCCTTTCGGGTTATGCAATGCTCCCGCAACGTTCGAAAGGCTGATGGAAGTTGTGCTTGCGGATCTCGTTGGAAAAGCTTGCCTAGTCTACCTGGATGACGTCATCATCATGGGACGCGACTTCAACGAGCACCTGGGGAATTTAGAAAGAGTGTTTGCCAAGTTGAAGCTCGCGAACCTGAAATTGCATGCCAAGAAGTGTAGCTTCTTCAAGAAACGTGTGAATTACCTCGGGCATGTAATTACAAAGGATGGCGTAGAAACCGACCCTGTCAAGACAGTAGCTGTACGAGAATGGCCCACCCCGCGGAACAAAACAGATGTTCGGGCGTTTCTTGGTCTGTGCTCATACTACCGCCGCTTCGTATACGACTTCGCGGGAGTAGCCAAGCCCCTACATCGGCTGACGGAGGACAAGCGTTCGTTTCAATGGACTGAGGACTGTGAGAAGTCGTTCCAGGAACTGAAACAACGGCTGTGTGAAACACCTGTATTGGGCTACCCGGACCAAGTCGGCGAGTTTGTGGTGGACACAGACGCAAGCAACATCGCCATTGGAGGTGTGCTGTCACAACGGAAGGGGGACAAGGAAGTTGTGATAGCGTATTTCAGCAAGGCTCTGTCAAAACCAGAAAGGAACTACTGTGTAACCAGACGCGAACTTCTGGCCGTAGTGAAGACAGTACGACACTTCAACAAGTATCTCATCGGAAGGAAGTTCAAGCTACGGACAGACCATGCGGCGTTGAAATGGTTACTTCAATTCAAGGATCCTGAAGGACAAGTCGCTCGGTGGATCGAGCAGTTACAAGAATTCGATTTCACGATCGAACATCGACGAGGACGGATGCATGGCAACGCTGACGCACTGTCACGCAGGCCGTGCCCTGAAGACTGTAAACACTGCTCGAGGCGTGAAATCGGTGATTCTGTCATCAAAGTGATTACGACTAACAACCTTAGTGACGAATGGGCGAATGAGAGAACGAGAGACGAGCAACTCAAGGATAACAACTTGGCGCCGATAATGGAATGGAAGACGCAGAATGTTCCAAGGCCCGGCTGGAATGTTGTATCCGCCATGAGTTCCACCACGAAAAGCTACTGGGCTCAGTGGGAAAGTCTAGTGCTGCACAACGGGTTGCTGTACCGCAAGTGGGAGTCGCCAAGTGGACAGGAGACATTGATGCAGCTGGTCGTGCCTAGGTCAAAGGTGCGCGCAGTGCTTGAGTCCGTGCACGATGGATCCTCGGGAGGACATCTGGGCATGAATCGAACCCTGGCGAAAATCAGGAAACGATTTTATTGGGTTCATTGCCGGCAAGATGTCGAGGATTGGTGTCGCAAGTGCACAGTATGTGCGGCCGTGAAGGGACCTACGACACGTACGAGGGGACGTATGCAGCTGTACAATGTTGGCGCTCCATGGGAACGAATTGCGGTGGACGTTGCTGGACCGTTCCCGGTCACTGAAGATGGGAACAAGTACTTTATGGTCGTGATGGACTACTTCACGAAGTGGCCGGAGGTCTTCGCAATTCCCAACCAGGAAGCGACAACAGTGGCGACTAAGTTGGTCAACGAAGTATTCTGCAGGTTCGGGCTACCATTGGAGATACATTCTGATCAAGGGCGTAACTTTGAGTCGCAGTTGTTCCAGGAAGTATGCCGTCTCCTGGGAATAAATAAAACGAGGACTACGGCGTATCACCCACAGTCCGACGGAATGGTTGAAAGGTTCAACCGCACTTTGGAGACTCATTTAGCGAAACTGGTTGAGGATCACCAGAGGGACTGGGACCGATATATTCCCTTGTTCTTGCTCTCATATCGATCCGCAGAGCATGAAAGCATAAAGGTGACTCCTGCTTATGCCAACTTTGGGAGAGAACTCCGACTACCAGTTGATCTCCTGACCGGCGGACCTCCGGATGCGCCGCAACCTGTAAGTGACTACGTATCGAACCTGAAAAACAAGATGTGCGACATACATGACCGGATTCGTCAGAGCAGTCTTGTGGCCAGTACAAAGATGAAGACCAGGTACGATAGAAACTTCAATAGTAACGGTTTTGACGAGGGATCGTTGGTGTGGCTGCACAACCCGAAACGCCGAAAAGGCAAATCTCCCAAGCTGCAGAACCGCTGGGAAGGCCCGTATAAGGTCATCACGAGGATCAATGACGTGACCTATCGGATCCAACGATGCCCGCGTGGACAGTTAAAGGTTGTCCATATTGATCGACTGGCTCCTTACAAAGGCTCGAATATTGCTCGGGACGAGCAAGTCTAAGCGGGGGGCAGTGTAACGAATAGGTACTTAAATCGCACAAATAAATACCTAAACACATCAAGGTCGATAGACGTCTCTAGAAACATCCAGAGAGAATCAAAGTACAAACGAAAATGGACCGTATGTGCCTAGCCATAGGTACCAAAATCGGGCGCGGTCTGTGTGTAGGTATTTGGCGCCGAGTCGCATCGAGCCGCGTCTACAACTTTGTACAACAATCTCGGCGTTTCTCGAATGTTCGGTGGGCAATATAAACAGAGGATCGTCGCCGAGAGAACACAGTGCGAATCAGAGCGATCAAAGCGAAACAGTGAAGTGGAATTTAGTGCGAATAAGTGTTATTCTATAGTGTTCATTTATTTAACTCTATTTTTGTGGTGTTAAAGTAAAGTTTGTTTATTTAATCGGTATTTTAAATCTCTTCGAACCCTAGCTCGTAACAATATTGTGTGGTACTTGAAACTAGGTAAATAAATAAAACACTTGTTTCAACATTCAAAATTTAACCCACAAGGGGCGAACGGGGGTGGAAAAATATCGAACATTTCCACGGACAAAGTCGGGGCGGAAAGCTAATATTTAAATAAATACTTGCGCATTTTATGTTTCATATCAAACCATCTAATGTACGAATTATTTCAAATCTTTTGGTTTTAGCTATATCCCATATTTCAAACGCGAAAGTTTACTCAATCACGCCAGAACGGCTGAACGGATCTGGATGAAATTTGGCACAGGGATAGATTATTGTCTGGAATAGCACATAGGCTACTTTCTATTCCGAAAAAATGTATGGTTCCCGTGATATGATTTTTTGCATAGTTTAGGGGACAGAGTTTTAGATGACATATACTACTTTTTATACCGCGAAAGCGGGCGGGGGAGGGGCAAATTACAACCACGGGATTATTTCTTTTTGGATCTATTACCACGCGGGTGAAACTGCGGACAGAAGCTTGTTTAAAATAAAGCTAGATGTTTGATGCAGCTGCGAATACAACTTGTAAGAACATTAAAGACTTCCACTTCGTAAGTAATTCAAAGAGATCTCGAATCAGGAATCTACAAAGTTTCTTGTGAAATACAACTTGTCTTGAAACCTTCGCTAACAAATTAATAACTAATAATATTATGAACATTGTATAATAATAGATAATTTAAAAATAACTATGGTATTCAAGTTTTTTATCAAGTTATTTCGTCACCCTTTAAAAAAAACTTGCCAAGTGAGAGTCGGACTCGCGCACGAAGGGTTCTGTACCATTATCTATAAAAATGGCAAAAATATGTACGTTTGTTGTATGGAAGCCCCCCTTAAATATTAATTTTATTTTAATTTAATTATTTATTTTTAAAGTGAATGATACAACACCATATTCTGTGAATATTTCAAGCGTCTTCCTGTTGCCGTTATAAATATCGAGCAAAAACAAGCAAAAAAATCACGTTTGTTGTATGGGAACCCCCTTAAATATTTATTTTATTCTGTTTTTTAGTATTCGTTGTTATAGCGGCAACAGAAATACATCATCTGTGAAAATTTCACGGTTCATGAGATACAGCCTGGTGACAGACAGACAGACGGACGGACAGCGGAGCCCCTAAAAAGTAGCCACTTTCCTAAGGTTCAAGTATTCTCCGTATCAACTTTCATTAAAATTGGTTCAGTGGTTCAGTCATTAAAGCATAACAGGCAGACAAAGTTACTTTCGCATTTTTTATATTAGCGAGGTAACCCGTGAAGAGAGAAAAAAAAACTATTATATGATCAATGATTATAATGTTTTTTTAGATCAATGATTATATATGGACTTCTACGCTAATGTCAGGAACTACCAGACAGATTTAAAAAAAAATTGCATTGAATAGGTCCGCGTCTGTCTCTATCATGTTTAGGAACTGAGCTTTAAGAGGATGTATAGAGCTAAATGCGAGTTTTAGGATGCGTAATAGTACATAATCCACTGCAGTGACCATAATCAAAAAAATATATGAAATTCTTGAGGTTATGCGTTATTAAGATACTGTGTTCAAAACATAATACAACTATATTGATTCGATAGAAAAAAATCACGAATGTACCTCTAAAAAAAATTTTACTGTCTAGAAACAGTACTAAAATGCATGCAATGATTCTGATTTTTTGACAGATTTTTTATCTAGCAATATACTATCGTAATACTGTTCTACTTTTTAATAAAATTTTCGGAAAGTTCCTTTATTCTCATTTTCGAGATTTTATGTACAGTACCGGCTGCAGCCTGATGCTATATTATTAGTGGCAGCCACGTCGTTTGGTGTGTATGTGTACCCGCGTGGGGGCGGTGCCATCTCTCAAGGTCATTGGCTCTATTCAGCGTCTTAATAGTATAAGTTAATCAAGTCTGGGAAAAAGTTAGCCCCACCCAGCTAGTTTTCATGGCTTATGCTGTCTAATCCGTCAGAGATATAAGAAAATGATGTAGTGACGAATTGTGTACAATAAAATTATCTACAAAAAAGTTCATAGTAATATATATATTTATCTCTAATAGATAAGTAGTTATAAGTGTATTTACGTAGGTATTCAAGTTGTTGTAAACGCATATTTACAAGAATTGGACGAGTCTGTGGTCGGTTTCGGTGGACCATACGGCGACGTGCCGGGAATTGGCGAATGTGTGGCCACCTTAAAAAATTCAATTCTCTTATACAGCTTACTTTATTTTATTGGTTATACATACAATTCTAAAAATAGGTGGAAAGCTTTTATTTACACGAAGCCATCGAGAAAATCGCTCTATAGGGAATTTTTGATATTGGCTTAAAGGTCAAGTGTGGGGGACATGAAAAACTGAAAGTTACGAAAAACGAAAATATTTAATGTATACCTACCGAGCTTTGATGGAACGTGGGAAATATATTAAAAGCTTTGTACCCTTAATACAAGGTGAAATTAATACCAGAGTTCAGATAGATCTTGCTTCTTAGTAGTGGAAGGTTGCGAATTCAAAGAAAGGTTGTCGTCTTTCGGTGATCCAGTGCCTGTCTGTGAATTAATCTATCTATCATCACGCCTTTCATCCCAAGAGGGGTAGGCAGAGACAATAGAATGCCACTTGTTACGATTCTGACATACCTCTTTCGCTTCTTTTATATTCATCATACCTTTCATACATGCTCGGCGATCGTGTGTACTTTTAATATTTCCATCGATCAATTCATTTTTCAGCATTTCCTTTCACTTCAGCCATATAAACTTTTTTAGTCAATCTTTCATCCGTCATTCTTTCAACGTATCCAAACCAGCGTAAACTACTTTTCTTTATTTTAGTCACATCATCATCTTTCACTTGGCATTCTTCTCTAATGACCGCATTTCCACTGCATTTAATTTACTTTCATGCTTCTTATTCCATACCCAAGTCTCGCTTCCATAAGTAAGTGATGGAACTAAAACATACATTAATTTTACTTTTAGTTGTAAGTTGTGTATTTCTGCATGTATTTGCATATTGCATATAATATTGTACTGTATTTGCGGGAATTTGCTATCTTCACCTGCTTTCTTTGAGTTTGCAGCAGAAGGGTGGTAACAATTTTTGGAATAGCCTTTGAAAGGGAAACTTTCAACTGATATTCAGACTTAAAATCGATCTTAACTCTGATGTAAATTTCGAAGTGTATTGTTAGACATAATTGAAAAGGTTCCGCTATTCAGAACTAATTATAAAGAAATCGGTTTCCAATAGAAGACTCAAACTTATATAGCCAATTTGCGCAAATTAGAAATATATGTATCTTTGACGTACCTCACCCCCTTATATCTTTGAAAAAACTGAGTGTATTTTTGTAAATAATAGAACGACCTCGATTATAAGAAACCTGGAAAGATTGTACTATGCTCGTGACCGGTTAAAATTAATTTCAAAATAAATATACAAATAATACTGACCAATTGTCCAGGAGTATATCTGAATATTTCATCGTTGTCTCGATACCATTTAACAGAATGTAATGGTGGGTCACCCAAGCCCCGAGTGTATCTACATACTAGATCAACAGTAGACCTTGGGTCACCATACTTGGGCACCTCCAGAAGTGTTATATTGTGGGCTGTTGCGATTACTGAAACAATACACAAATATATTATAAAATTTTTACTAACTAAACAGTTTTTAGTATATTTATTTTAAAAACACATCGGTATATGACCGCTTGCTTCTCTTTAGGTATAGAACAACTGTATTTTTTATTTTATTTTTATTAATCAATTATTTTTAACAAAGAAAACATAATAAGATAACGTCAATAGTTATTTTCACCTTTCCAGCACGAAAAGGGCGCTTTTGGTGCGTAAAAACTCGCAGCAAAATCGGTTTTTATTTAATAATAATATTCTTTCTATTTAATAAAGTCAATTAAAAAAAATAACGGCTTTTCACTTACATATATTGAATAAATAAATATATGCTTAATTACAGTGACACAGGTGGATTATTTACAGAGAAATTGGGAATAGTTTATTCCAATACAAATTATGGATATATATGCTGAACATATCAGCTGAGCAGTGAATCAAGTCAAGGAAAAGTTAGCCTCAGCGAGTTTTCATGGCATATGCTGTCTAATCCTTTAGAGATATAACAAATAGATGTAGAATAAAATAGTTATAAGTGTATTTATTTAGAGATTCATGTACCTAAGTTAAATTTTACCTAAAACAGAAAACGTTATAGCTTGTTAATCACACAAAGAGCATCCGTAGAGGTTAAGTAAACATGGTTTAAAGTTAAATAAATACCAACTTAACTAATTACAACTTTCAGTTGCATTCCTGTATTCGTGTGGGAATTAGTTCGTTAGTGCAGTCAATGCGGATCTTCTTTTGTATCCAGGATACTCTGAATATAATTATTTAATTCCGTAAGACATTGCAATTTCATGAAATAGAGTAGGTTAAATAAAACTGAAGAGTTTGGAATTACTAATTTGAAAATTTTTTTTTGCATTTTATAGCCCAATTATTGAGTAAGGTTATAGGTTATATAACATCACGCTATGACCCAAAGGACCTGAGTAGTAACCATAAACGCAAGTGCAACCGCAAGGCACACAGTTAGTACTTTTTTTTTTGAAGCAGTTGCAGTTTTTTAATTTATCAAATATACACATAACAATATAAAATCCTTAAAACTAATCTAAACGTTAAAAATAACTATATAAACCAGGTCCGCGTGGAATAGTGGCAACTATACTGGCTGCATTTCCCCGCTGAATCGCAATGCTGATTCGTTGAGCGAGGAAGGAGTCAGTACTTAACGATATTGTTTCGTGTTGATTCGATCGATCGAAGAGCTGTCAAACAAAGTGAAAAGAAATTGGTTTGATGTCTTCAAATCGAACGAATCGATGAATTCTACATCATGTCATAGCAACCAACGCACGCGTCTCGTCGTGACATGATAGGGAATCCAGTTAAATCCCGTCCGCGCTGTGATAGCTGTGATTAGTCAGTGATTAATAGGACATATCACGGTCGGCGGGAACGTCTTAGCTACCGCATATTGTTACTGTGACGTCTATTATACTTGACATTGGCGGACTCATCAAAACCCCGCTAAACACGATTCTGCCCGGTGCCAGCCCCTCCCTCGCTCCGTTCTCCTTTTACCTCCTTAAAACAGCGGGTTCGAATTAGTCTAAAAAGACCCAGTGCCAAAAAGTTTCAGAAAATGCCGTTCGATCTTGAAAGCAGATTCAATTTGAGTTTTTCCCGCCAGGTAACAAATATAACTTAATAAATTGGTGCCAAATTAGAAACTTCAGTAATCAATACTAACATAGAATTTATTAATATTGAACAGATTTAACCGAATTTGGCACCAACCGTCATCAAATTCTACGACGAAATATTTAATGATTTATGACACATGTTTTTAAGGTTTATTATTGAAGAGTTTATTTTGTTGTAATACGTTTCTTTTTCGTAACCAACACATCTTAATTTTACTATATATTGATCTCAAAATATCTACCTCGACAGAAACGAACCTGATTACCCTGGGGCCGGTAATACTGTTCCAAGAAATCGTAATAAAAATGTACCTACAGAACCCTTTGACAAGATTAAAAAAAAAACATTTCGCCCCGGCTTCGCCCATGGAGTCCATATTAATTTACATTCTCTATTATGGTCTTGAGTTCATACAAAAATCCCATAGAAAAAAACACTTCTTTCTAGAACTTTCCAATTTTCCGGACAACTTTAAAAATTTTTCTTTCCCTAAAAACCTTAATCAGACTATTACGAATATTAAAAAATATAGCCAAATCGGTTCAGCCGTTCTAAAGTGATGCGCTTACCAAGGAACAGCATTTAATTTTTATTTCTATAGATAATCGATTTTGTACTAATTATAATAATAGAGCTACTGACAATAAACCAAATTTAGAAAGCGTTACGCCGAAAAAAGAAAACACCGTCTCATCCGGGAAAAATATTTAATACGCCAAAGAGAAGTTATTAACTTTCGAGCCAACCTTTTAGTACAGGTCGCCTGAAGCACAATTCAGTAACTCAAAATGCTATTTACGCACGAATAATAGCACTGTTATTATTTTTATTCAGCGATTAAATTTAAATTTTATATCAGTTAAATAACGAGATTAAATTAGTTCCGTAAGATGGACCACATAACACATATAACATATAACGTAAATACGACACGCAGGGAATACAATTTTCCAATCATAAGTTTACACACCATTTCATGATTTTCGAAAAATCCTTTTCTTATTCTATTATTCCATTTTTTTTTCATACGACGGTTTTTTTATTTTTCTGAATCCTATCAGAGTAGAAAAACATAAAATCTCCACAGCTTGACATCACAACCTTCATACCTTACGAAGCGAGACCAGACATGCTGGTAGCAATGTTGAGCTAGTTGCCTATAGCTTTAAGGCATGTCGAACATTACAAACAATTAAAAACAGAACTGGCCACGCGTCACAAATACCATCGGCTAAAATAGGAAGACTTGGCCTTCTGCTGGGTATTCTGAGACTGATAACACGGTTTCGAGAGCCGTAATGCAACCCGTGAAGACAAAAATGGCAAATTTACGGTTTAGAAGAACTTTGAGTTGCTTAAGATTTTTTTTATGATTTAAATTATTTTGTTGATATTGCACACTATTATGTATAGAATACGCAACTTTTGAGTATTGCGTGAAAATTAACCAGAGAGCAGAGAATTAGGTCCGGCTCCTTGTCATAAAATATTCATGCCCCAAGAGTGACTTGGTAAATTATGTGAAATACTCCTCCTTGTTTCTTTACAATTTTGGGCAAACTTTTCTTAGTGGGAGGGTCAAATTGTTCTTAACTATATTCAGGTGTTTTGGTTTGTGCACATTCTATAAATTCTTCATCTGCTTTGTGTTTACATTTACAGTGTAAATACAATCACGCCTGTTTAAATATTTAAAGTAAGTTAAATATTTTAAGTTGCAAGCTTTAGGGCATTTTATATCTTTCTACCATGACTGAATTCACATAATATTTTTCTTTTATTGCTCACAATTTTTTAAACTCGTTTTATTATTATTAACCAAAGTTTTCAAATCAGTAGGATTTTTTTTATTTCTTTCTGATTTTCGCTATTACTTCCAAAATTATTTTCCCTGTACTTGTGTAATAATACATTGTGTAACACTTGCGAAGTCGAGGCAATGTATAAGGCGAGGATTTTCAGAGCTGATACTGTAATTACCACCGCTTACGTGTTTCGTACAGCGTTTTAAAATACATTTATAAAAAAAATTAACATACATTCTCCCTGAATTTTCCAATAACAGATTATATAGCGGTCTGGCCGTCTATGTATTTTTTAATTTAGGTAAAATAAATAGGGGGTAAGGGGGGGAACGGAATAAGATATTCCCAGCTATGCAGCACAAGAAATCGTAGCACAATAATAGATCCCAAATGTTATCCTCACCTGCACGCTTGGTACCCTCTGCTAGAAAACAAACGAGGCTCTGGCGACCGATCAATGGCGGTATAACCCATACACCTAGCTAGAAAACTGGCTGGAAGAGGCTACAGTGAGCCTGAAAACCTAAATAGTCTCAAAATGTCTGGTGCAGAAAACAAGGGGAAACCACTGTACTATTCTTCCAAGAAAGTTAACCATGGCGAGTCAATACAAGGTGCGTTGCGCTGTGGACTGCCATGATTAACCACGACAGCTCTGTCAAGAGCACCACGACTAAGAAGAAATAATTATTGACATAATTTGATGAAATAAAATGTTTGTTTATTATATTTTAATAATCTGGTAATTATTATGCGTAAAGAAATATTTTTTTATTAATTCATTCAAAACTATTTGTAACTTACTAACTATGTATGTAAACAAATCTTGGAAGTCGAATTTCACCAACTTTTAATTGTCGTATCAATTTGAAACTTTGCAAGGTCATTTATCATACATTTAACGGTTGCTACTAAAAATCTCGAGTTTGGGCTTTGGTTTTTTAAATGTACTATGTAACATAATAAAACTAAACTGTAATTTAAAAAGCACAAGGACAGGAATGTGCTAGTTTGTTAGTGAGGAGACCATGACATAAGAGCCACTTTACGAGCAAGTGTATTTAAAAATAAATTGACCTAACTTTTTAAAGAACTTCGGAAATAAAACTGTGTCACTTCTATAAACGGTTAAAGCAGACATCTAATAATAAATTTCAGTGGTTTAGACTGTGTGTTGTCAGTCAGCCTGTGTAGAGATCTCGACTTTTATTAAAGCTAGTTTGTGCTGACCAAGCATATCCGACGGACACCTTTAACCCCTCTTCCTAAAATAATATCCCAATATAATATAAAAAGTAATTAAACAAATTAAAAAAACCAGCGTCACAAAATATAAATATTTAAAAGCATCAAATAATATTGTAATTCAAACAGAAACATAAACAAACACTTGCGGTGTGGCCAGAGACACTAGTAACAATGTCCACTTTTTGCCAGTTGTCCATATTGAACAGAACAGGTGGCAAGCTTGTTGCTGCACGTAATGGATCTAGATGTGTCACTTCTTTCAACAGACGTAAATATCTGTTATTTTTAGAAGAAGTGCGGTAGCCTCGGAGCCATACATATTCTTTAAAAAATGGTGATGTGCATTTTATGGAAAGAGTTTGAATTGAACCCGGGACTTCCGGTTTCAAGTCAACCAATCGACTCCCTGTAATGTAATTCACTGGCTCGTAAAGCAATCATAAACAATAATATAAATTTAATTATTTATTTTCGGATGATGATGAAAATTATGGAAATGAGAAGACCTGGAACACCTGATGATAGACTCCAAGGTTCTAATAAATGGGTTAAGAACGCGAAATCTGCAGCGAAACTAATCAACTGATAAGTTTGCTCTATGGTAAATACTTGTTTAGTTCTAGTACTGGACATTCTCGGACCGGACATTGTGGCTTATTATTACTGGGGACCCGCCGTTTTTGGCCTTCGTTTGTGCCAAAACGAAAACGAAAAATGTCGCTGTTAGGTCCGTGTTGATAGACTCTATAAATTATTAGGATGTATTTATGGTAAAGAAAAAAAATAAAAGCCCTAAGAGAAATCAAAGCAAATAAAAATCCCATTTTTGGCATCAACTAACACTTTTTCCTTCGCATCAATCCGCAAACTGCACTGCAGGTCTTTGTGTTAAATAAACTTTTGGATGTTTAGTTTAAAATAGCAGAACTTGGCAAGGACTCGGTGGAGAAATTTTATACTGCGAATTAATTATTTGTGAATGTGGATTCTATTTGTATTTAAATCTATGTACTTTAAACAAAATAAATTCAAGCGTATAAGTTTATAGGGGAAATCTTATGGACGACATGAATGGATTTTCGAGAATGTCCGGGCAGGATTTCGTGTACTTAACTGGCCACGAATGCCTGGGTCGGGCATTTCTGGCCGGCAATTCTTCGGTTCGGACACAGATACATAATGAAATGATTGCTAGATGCCGTTATTATACGTGTATATACTGCCTTTTTTGATTGGTTGACGTTTGTGGCTGCTACGCTTCTTTAGGTCATAACGTGATGTTATTATAATAGCTAGATAGGTAGCTTACAGTGATTATGCTATATTTTTCAAATCGGTCAATGATATTATAGCTTCCTATTTGTGAAAGAATTTTTAAAATCGGATCGGTATTTTTAGAGACTACACCAAACTTACAAATTTATATAAACTGTTATGTTTTCACAGCTAATCCACTGAACCGATTTTGATGGATACGCAGACAGCTTGTAGCCTAGTAAAGGGCATACAATTACGAAGTTGCTGGCAACAGTTAGTCTGTACTAATATTACAAAGAGGTAAAGTTTGTAAGTTTGAATGAAGGGGGTAATATCTCAAACTACTGAACCGAATATAAAAATTATGGGTCTTCTACATTATCTCTAAAATGTTTTGATATAATTTTAGAATATATAAGTACATAAGTGACATAAGCTTCAAATTTTATTACATTTATTTCACATAAAAACTTAATATTAAAACTATATAATAAAATATACCCGTATATCTAAATGTAAACCGTTATAAAAAGAATATCTATATATATAAAAAGAGAAGTTCCGATTCACTGATCATCAACGCCCAGCCCAAACCCTTGGACCTAGGAAGCTGACATTTTGCACAGAGGTTTCCTTTATTATGTAGCCAAGGAATAAGGAAGGAAATTTCGATATTCAACCCCTAAGGGGGTCAAATGGGGTAAATACGTTTGTATGTAAAATCTTATTTCCTGCGTGAATCAACTTGAAACTTGGTACAAATATTTTTCAATACAAATAATAAATACATATTTCTGGATTTTAAAAACAACCCTTAAGTAGAGGTGCAACGGGGTGTATAAGTTTGTATAGGGAAATCGTATTACCTGCGTGTATGAACTTGAAACTTGGTACAAATATTCTTCAAATCAAATAATAAAACATGTATTTTTGTATTTTTAAAAACTACCCTTAAGGAGGGGTGCAACGGGATGTACAAGTTTGTATAGGGAAAACCTATGTGTATCAACTTGAAACTTGGTACAAATATTCTACAAAACAAATAATAAAACACGTATTTTTGGATTTTTAAAAACGACCCTTACGGAGGGGTGCAACGGGGAGTAGAAGTTTGTATAGGGAAATCGTATTACCTGCGTGTATCAACTTGAAACTTGGTATAAATATTCTTCAAAACAAATAATAAAACACGTATTTTTGGATTTTTAAAAACGACCCTTAAGGAGGGGTGCAACGGGGTGTATAAGTTTGTATAGGGAAAGCCTACGTGTATCAACTTGAAACTTGGTACAAATATTCTACAAAACAAATAATAAAACACGTATTTTTAAACACGACCCTTACGGAGGGGTGAAACTGGGTGTAGAAGTTTGTATAGGGAAATCGTGTAGGTATCAACTTGAAACTTAGTATCAATATTCTACAAAACAAATAATAAAACACGTATTTTTGAATTTTTAAACACGTCCCTTACGGAGGGGTGAAACGGGGTGTAGAAGTTTGTATAGGGAAATCGTATAGCCTGCGTGTATCAACTTGAAACTTGGTACAAATATTCTTAAAAACAAATAATTAAACACGTATTTTTGGATTTTTAAACACGACCCTTAAGGAGGGGTGCAACGGGGTGTAAAAGTTTATATAGGGAAATCGTGTAGGTAACAAATTGAAACTTGGTACAAATATTATTAAAAACAAATAAAGAAACACGTATTTTTGGATCTATAAAAACGACCCTTAAGGAGGGGGGTGCAACGGGGTGTAGAAGTTTGTATAGGGAAATCGTGTAGGTATCACCTTGAAACTTGGTAAAAATATTATTCAAAACAAATAAAAAAACACGTATTTTTGGAATTTTAAAAACGACCCTTACGGAGGGGTGCAATGGGGTGTAGAAGTTTGTATAGGGAAATCGTATCACCTGCGTGTATCAACTTGAAACTAGCTACAAATGTTCTTCAAAACAAATAATAAAACACGTATTTTTGGATCTTTAAAAACGACCCTTAAGGAGGGGTGCCACAGGATGTAGAAGTTTGTATAGGGAAATCGTGTAGGTATCAACTTGAAACTTGGTATAAATATTCTTCAAAACAAATAATAAAACACGTATTTTTGGATTTTTAAAAACGACCCTTAAGGAGGGGTGCAACGGGGTGTAGAATTTTGTATAGGGGAATCGTGTAGGTATCAATTTGAAACTTGGTACAAATATTCTTCAAAACAAATAGTAAAACACGTATTTTTGTATTTTTAAAAACTACCCTTAAGGAGGGGTGCAACGGGATGTAGAAGTTTGTATAGGGAAAACCTACGTGTATCAACTTGAAACTTGGTAAAAATATTATTAAAAACAAATAAAGAAACACGTATTTTTGGATCTATAAAAACGACCCTTACGGAGGGGTGCAACGGGGTGTAGAAGTTTGTATAGGGAAATCGTATTACATGCGTGTATCAACTTGAAACTTGGTACAAATTATAAAACACGTATTTTTGGATTTTAGAAAACGACCGTTAAGGAGGGCTGGAACGGGGTGTAGAAGTTTGTATAGGGAAATTGTATTACCTACGTGTAGGTATCAACTTGAAACTTGGTACAAATATTCTTCAAAACATAATAATAAAACACGTATTTTTGGATTTTTAAAAACGACCCTTAAGTAGGGGTGCTACGGTGTGTAGAAGTTTGTATAGGGAAATCGTATTATCTGCGTGTATTAACTTGAAACTTGGTACAAATATTTTTCAAAACATAAAACAACCCTTAAGAAATTGTTAAATTGGGCATGGGGAAATAATTTTACGTGACTGGGAAGATATTAATTTATAGGTACCGAATTTATACTTTTTGAACTTCTGACTGACGGGGAATTTACGGGGGTAAAAGATAAATTAAGGGAAATCTCTGCGTATTTACATAAATTACGTTATTATTCCAATTCTACGCGAACGAAGTCGCGGGCAAAAGCTAGTCATACATAAGATTTAAAATTACATTCTATAATTATTCATTTGCTATAATTTTTTTTAAACATAAAATCGATGTCTGTAATTTTCAAAATCACTATTATTAAAATATATAAAATTAAATTCTATAATTATTAATTTGCTATAATTTTTTTTTACCCTAAAATCGATTTCTGTAATTTTCAAAATCACTATTATCAAAATATATAAAATTACATTCAATAATTATTTATTTGCTATAATTTTTCTTTTGTCTAAAAGAGATATCCGTGATTTTCAAAATCACTATTATCAAAATATATATTGTAACGAATAGGTACTTAAATCGCACAAATAAATACCTAAACACATCAAGGTCGATAGACGTATCTAGAAACATCCAGAGAGAATCAAGTACAAACGAAAATGGACCGTATGTGCCTAGCCATAGGTACCAAAATCGGGCGCGGTCTGTGTGTAGGTATTTGGCGCCGAGTCGCATCGAGCCGCGTCTACAACTTTGTACAACAATCTCGGCGTTTCTCGAATGTTCGGTGGGCAATATAAACAGAGGATCATTGCCGCAAGGAACACAGTGCGAATCAGAGCGACAAAAGCGAAACAGTGAAGTGGAATTTAGTGCGACTAAGTGATATTCAAGTGTTTTCATTTATTTAACTGTGTTTTTGTGGTGTTAAAGTAAAGTTTGTTTATTTAATCGGTATTTTAAATCTCTTCGAACCCCAGCTCGTAACAATATCATTAAATGATCTAATTTATAATTTGCTATAATTTTCGTTTTATCTAAAATGGTTTTCCATAATTTTCAAGATATCTAAATTATCGAAAGGTGTTGTTTAATTATCTAATG
Source organism: Nemapogon koenigi (assembly GCA_963924495.1). Lineage (NCBI taxonomy): Eukaryota > Metazoa > Arthropoda > Insecta > Lepidoptera > Tineidae > Nemapogon > Nemapogon koenigi. The sequence continues at coordinate 1,951,457 of OZ004643.1, forward strand.
ATTAATTTTCTATATTTTTTTCCAGTTTATTTGCGAAATATTTATTAATACATAAAATCTTCCTTTCTTATTATGAATAATATATCTATAGGTATCATATCCGTTATCAACAAGTGATGGTTGTTTAGGTAGTTATGAGTTTCCGGCGCTTCGTCGTCCGCTGTCACGGAACGCTCGCTTCGCTCGCTCGGCTCACACTCTGTTTTAGAACTATTCGAACCACGCTCGTCGCTTTGCTCCTCGCTAACCTATTTTTATTTACAAATAAGGGGAATAGGAATCGAAAATTACTGCAACAGGTTATGATTAACAAAATCTACTGTAAATTTTAATAATAGTACTTATTTAAATTGATTTCATTATAGAAAATTATTAATTACGATTATATATTTGTAAATGTAAATAGAATGAAGTTATACCTACGTTTACAAATATAGTGAGTTTCACTTATTTTAACAGTCCATTAGAGCAAATGATATTATAGATTAATAAATTTATAGAAAATGAATTTATATATTTTTAAAATTATAGTAACAGCAATTATAGAAAAGTAGCTATTAGTGCAATTGAAAATATACATTATAAAAATGATAGGACTTGAAATTATAGATTTTGAAAATTATGGGAAATGCAATTATAGAAAACAATACGTTATAGGAATTAATATTATAGATTTAAAAAACTTTTTATCAAACACATTTATAGATTTTTAAAATTACAGGATCTAAATTTATAGAAAATGAATATTTATAGCAACTAAAATTATAGCTTCTGAATTTATATATTTTTTAGAGCATTTGAGAGGATACCAAAAATTATTTCACGAATAGAAAGCTACGATATCCTTGATATATGCTGGCTATATTTTATTTTATTCGAAAATATCCACGGTTGAAGCCGGGGACGGAAAGCAGTCCAGTATTTGAAATGTATGGATTAGTGATGATTTATGAAAATATCAACCTGATAAAAAAATCTAAACACAATGTTATGGGGAACTCCCAAAATGTGGACAGTGTCTCTTAGTATAAAGGCTATATGGTACGTTAGGAGACAATTGTTAAATAATTAGCCAAGTTGTGAGTCAGGGTTCCGTATCAGAACGGTCAGAACTATCGAAGAAGGATTTTCGTTTAGGTTTTCCTGTAAACTACATTCCCTATTTATTTTCAAAATTACGGTAAATTTTCGTATATTTTCTTTAATATAATTAAAACTATGTATTTTTAAATGTATAACGAGCCCTTTCGATTGATATATTCCATGATGCACTTAAAAAAAATTTTTACGTTTAAATTTTTCCCCCAAAATCAAAATTACATTATTTACGTGATTGGGTAATTTTTTTTTTTTTAATTTTTTTTAATAATATAAAACCTTAAATCAAATCTAAAGATTAAAAATAACTAAATAAACCAGGTCCGCGTGGAATAGTGGCAAGAATACTGGTTGCATTTCGCGATGCTGATTCGTTGAGCGAGGATGGAGCCAGCCCTCTTGTCACCAGAAGAGATGATCAGTCGAGGGGATACATCTTTAATAAAATTTTTGGCATTTGAACCCCACGGACCTAGAGTTTCTACACCAAACGGCACAAATTTGTAGTTTACAATAATATCAAATTGGGTCATTAAACTCTATATATATGAACCAACTTTCAACTTCTTTTGTTCAGTAGAAAATAAGCTGTGATAGACAGACAGACTTAAGAGTGATACTTATAAGAGTTTCCGTTTTTTCATCAGAGATATACGGAACCTAAAAATAACAGACTTAAATAAATACCAACTTGATATTTATTAACGTAACTAAAACAAATATTTTGATTGCCATAATAGCGAGAGCGTATGAAAAAGGCAGACGGTCACTGTGAAAACATGAATTAATTTTATAATAAAATTGTGAAAATTTACGAAAAATATGTATTTACTATTTAATACCATGACTTTATTTCAGTGTTTTATTGCCTTACATTTTGCATGTTTTTCAAAAATTTCAGTGACCCATATTATAAAACCGTCGTGTTGTTGACTGACTGACAATCAAAGTACAGCCTAAAGTAGTCCACGCACTGGTCCGATATCTCACAGAAAATTTTGGTCCGGCCGCCGTATGATCGATATTGAACACAGGCCACACATTAGCAATGTAAATCATACGATCTAGATCACATGCAATTCACTCACCCACACAGACACACAAGATTCGATTAAACAAAGGCGTGTGTATGTGTGTGTATGACAGATCGTTCCGGTCATCGAAATCAACCACAAATACAACGAATTGAAAACGGATGGTAGGCCGCGCGATAAGTATTGGACGAGTCTGTGGTCGATTTCGGTGGACCGTATGGCGGCGCGCCGGCGATTGGACGAATGATAGTAGATTTAGGGGGTGTAGTTTTGCAGTAAGAAAGTATTTTTTTTAAATCAACCCCTAAGGGGGTGAAATACAAGGAGTATGAAGTCGCGGGCAACCGCTAGTGGACTAATAACATCACGTCAACCCATAAAAATTTCCAAGGGCGAAACTAGGGCGGAAAGCTTGTATTTAATATTTTAAAATCACAGTCGAGATGTGGGATAAATACTTCACAGCATAGAGTACTAAGCCTATGGAGGGGCCATAGACGGGCTCCCCCTTTCGCCTATTTTTTTTCCCTTTGACCAGTTAAACTGACCAGATCGTTTTGTGTCGCGAGACATGTTTTAAATGGGAAAGGCTATCTAGGACGTCAAACTTGCGGGAACATAGTGTTTCCAATCATTAATTATTATGTAACTCTAAATTCACGGGCATAATACCCGGTCCTTTGTAAGGCTTGCATGGGGACATAGGTCCAACACGTAGAGGCCCTTTAGAGTGTTTAATCTAAAGTGTTGTGACTAGCACCCGTCGGGACCTATCTCTGAATGCATCAAATACAATGCGCTCACAGACAGGCCCCGTCAGGTGCCTGGACTATGACTAAGATAAAATTAAATTAAATTCGGGCTATTGTTTTGAGATGTTAAATGGATTGGTTTATCAAGTTTATTGGTTGAGACTACGGTCACCTGCAGATCATATATATCATTCATCTCATGAAACGTAAAATTGGCAGGTGGTGACTCGCCGTTTACTAAATGGGCCTCCTAAAACAACCACCATTTTTAAGCATTTCTGCCGGCAGTAAGACAGGCAACATTGGTGTAAGCGGCTGGGGGTGTCGAGAGGTGTGACACCGGTTTCACATATAGCTTCCCCGTTATTACGCCTTTAGACACTTCCACCCCCGAGTATAATACATAATATTATACTCTAACGACTCCACCCTGGACAACCAATTAAGGCAAGCCAGGGTCGAGAGTCTCAGGTCTGGCAGTGGGGACGCCTGCCTTAACCTACTCTCTGGAGCACTCGGGTTCGGCGGTGTCGTTACTCACCCACGGCTCGCCACAAGCCGCCCTGCGCCCTTTATATCATCATCATATAACGTAAAATCCGTTGCGACAATAAAACGACAGAAAAATACAGTGGTACAGTGGCTAGTACTAGACGTTTACCTCCCCCCCGCCAAAAGTGGCAGAAAAAATTGATCGGTGATTTACACGCTTCACGTCTCCTTTGGTATATACTCAAATCTTCACGGCCTTTATACTTTGCGGTGTAGCTAGAGACACCAGTAACAGTGTCCACTTTTTGCCAGTTGTCCACATTGAATATTTCTATGCATTTTACCTATTGAACTGGACGTGAAGAAATGAAATGTTTTATGAATTTTCAACTTCCAAAATGAGTGCTATGTACTCTGTTTAAATGTATTTAATTTTCTATCTATCTATCATCACGTCTTTCATTCCAAGAGGGGTAGGTAGAGACAATCGAATGCCATTTGTTACGATCCTGACATACCTCTTTCGCTTCTTTTATATTCATCATACCTTTCATATATGCTCGGCGATTGTGTGTACTTTTAATATTTCCATTCCATCGATCAATATTTTTATTTCCTTAGACATATAAACCTTTTTAGTCAATATTTCATCCTTCATTCTTTCAACGTATCCAAAGCAAAGATGTTCGCTAATTTTAAACGTTTTGGCAAGAACTAGAAGATCTTGAAGAAAGAACTGTTAAAGCCATAAAGTTAAGAAGTATGTATGTATATAAGGTATGATGAATATAAAAGAAGCGAAAGAGGTATGTCAGGATCGTAGCAAATGGTATTCTATTATCTCTGTCTACCCCTCTTGCGATAAAAGGCGTGATGATAGATATATAGATAGATAGATTAAAAACCACAAATAAATATGTCGCGCTCGCTAGACATAATATGAAGTATGAAAATTCAGGAGGAGTGATGGGTCTGAGTTTAGAACACAGTGTATTTTTTGTATATAAACGGAGTCGATAGCATAGTTGGTTGATTATTAACTTGAAACCTGGAGTCCCGGGTACAATTCCCATTTGTACCAAAAATGCTAAGCATCAATTTCCTTTGCTTTAATCGTGTTTCGGAGGGCACTTATGTTACATTAATAAAAGATATTTAAATTATAATAAATTTTAATTGACCTGTAATCTCCACAAATTCTTATTTGACCGTTGGATTTAAGTACGTTCACTGTTGGCGTTGCCCACTCAACAGCAGTTTCATTAGGATCTACTGGAGTTATTATACCTTCTTTCTCCAATCGTTTAAGTTCAGCTTCAACGTTTTTCTGGATTCCAAATTTGATATGACGTGCTGGTATATGTACAGGCTTAGTTCCATGCTTAACGTGAATATTTACCTTGAAGTTCTTGACTTTGCCTAATTCATTATTGAATAATGACTTATGCTGCTCAAGAACAGAGGTTAGTGTTAGTATTGCTGGTTTTATTGAATAGACGTAATTTGGGAATCCCATGTTGAAAGCTTCACTCCACTCTAAACCGAAAAGCATAGGCTTAGCATCGTTTATAACAACGACTGGCAAAACTTTGTAAATACCATTTAAATCGACTGTGACATTAGCCAACCCTTTAGGTTTTAGTTTATGATCACCGTAGGCTCTCAATTTTGGGCCTTTATGTAAAAGTGGAGATCCAATGCTCTTCCAAAACTTAGTACTGATTATGGAATACATGGAACCTGTATCCCAATCCATTGTACACTTAAGTCCTTCGATTTGAACATCGATACGTTTTGTTTTGTGTGTAATAGCATTTATATTATTTACACAATCATGCTCGCTTTCGCTTCCATCTATATCGCTGTCAGAAGTGTTTGTGGAAACATCATCTTTTGATGAAATTCTATTTAATTTATTGCTTCGATTTTTAGTAGAATATTTATTTTTAAATTTTGGTATTAATGCTCTACCGCTTTTAATACAGCAAAATCCAAAATGTCCTATTATACCACACTCTTCACAAATGTGATTGCGTGCTTTGCATTTATTAATCTTATGCCTTTCATTCTTACCACAACGTAGGCACTTATTGACTTGTCCACCATTTACTTTGTTAGTAATTCGTTTAATATCCGTTTCTTGTGGTTTGGTGGATAAATAATCGTTTTCAGCTATTTCACGAGACTGTGCTACTCTGAAAATTTGTGCAAAAGTAACTTCAGAAGTCGTTCCATCACTGTTGTACTCCAGTAAGTCAGGCCACTTTTGTTTGAGCTCAATTTCTAAACTTTTATGTGCTAATCCCGTTACAAAGCGGTCTCGTAATTGTCTATCCATGCAGGTACCGTCATAACCACAGTCTCGGCAAATTTCTTTTAATGTATTGGCATAATTATCCATGGACTGATTTTCCTTTCTGACGCATTCCCAAAAATCTGTGAGGGCTTTAAACCGGGTGCGTTTTATGCGGAATAAATCTAAATGTTTCTTTTTTATATTGTTATAAGTTTGAAGTTCAAATGTTGGTGTCTCGTTTTGTAATGAAATTTTCAAATCTCTGTACGTTTCCGGGTTTAGACAAGATATAAGTAAATCCTTTTGTACACGTGTGGCTTCTTCACCCCACAACTTACATTTAGCTTCGAAGTAATCAATGTATGTTTCCGGATTTGTTGTAGATGGATCATACTTTTCACATTTGAAATGTTTTATAATATTAAAATTGTTGTTACCAGATGTATCTGGAGCTGGAACTGTAGAAGTATTTGTTGTCGAAAAACTCTGCACCAATAACTGTAGAAATTGTGTCATTTGTTGTTGTTGTTCTTGTTGAACAATCAGAAATTGGGCGAATTGTTCAGAATTCATTTTCTTTAATCCTCGTCGCCAATATGTTACATTAATAAAAGATATTTAATGGAAAACACATTATGCTTTTTATTTAGAAACATCTATTCACAGAACAAGAAGATAATAAACATCAGTTGCTATAGCAATAGCACTGAGGCAAAGAATATGTAATATACAGCACTTAAGGATACAACAACTTATAACAGTTATTTACATCTACTAAAAAGTGACATATCTAGGTCCATTAAGTGCAGCAATCAATATAGACAACTGGCAAACAGTGGACAATGTTACTGGTGTCTCTAGCCACACACACCGCAAGGAATAAAGACCGAGTTGTGTTTGTTTGTTTTTGAATCAATGATTTACAGCTAACATGGACGATTTGCTACGAACTGGCTACGCCGTAGCTCGTAGCACTAATCTAATGTAGAAACTTCATATTTAATTTTAAAGTAGATTTTACTTTTTTAGTCTCGTAAAGCCTTTTTTAAGTAAATAGCTTTAAACCGTTACTATACGTGGCAAGCCTATCGCTGACTTTCAAGTTTTGATTTAAAAAGTTAATCTAAATAAAACTGTCGTTACTGAAGATATACATATATGAATTGAAAGGTATATTCCTTAGTGTACTAAGAAATGATTTTTCGAAAAACAACCCCTAAGGGGGTGAAATGAAGAAATTCCTAAAAAAATGGGCCTCACGGGAGAAGCCGGGGCGAACAGCTAGTAATGTATGTAGATATTTTACTTTTTTTCTACATCTTTATTAATTGTCTTTTTATAACAGACTGGATTTCGTTCTGACTTCGCCCGTGAAAATGTTTGAAATTACAAACAATTTTAATTACAAATATTGCTGTATCTTACGGAATTGCAAAAAAAAACACACTATTTCTTTATGAAATTTGTATATCCTTAATTTTAAATAATCCTTCTTTTTTCCATAGGTATCCTTTCTGCATACACTTAACATCAGGCGGTGATAGAGTCACATGTCAGCTAAGCATTCTACCCATCGATCGAGAGCCAGGTCAGGAAACTTAATTAAAATTTTAACTAGCTAGCTAGGCTATATGCCAGATGAAGTTTAAGTCCCTAGCTTAGAAATCTGCAGTCAGTCTATGTAATTAATAGTCTAATGCCAATTAAGTGCCATATTATAATATAAATAGATTTCCGTCACGGATTTGCCCGTTAAAAAAATATCCCGAATTCGTTCATTGAGCCATTGTAAAAAAGTAGAAACAAACAAACAAACACATTTGTAATATTAATTAGAATAATATTAATATAAATTAAACAATAACTTACCAACGAAAAATCCCAACACCAGCAACACGGTCATATTGAAAAAAATAACTAAAAAATAATCATTTCACTACTAAAATTCCAACGTCACTAAATATCACTTGTCACTATAAATTTACTTAATATTACACCACCACTTAATCTAAAGTTTAAAAAAGTTTTTACAAATAAATTGATAAAAATCTTTAATCATTTCACAGCACACGAATAGTTGAGTCGAATTTTCCGCGTAACGAAAGTAGCTTTTGAAGTAAAATGGAGAGATGTGCTCTCGTCCGCAGCTTCCATTCGACTGCGGCGCTCCGCATCTCTAGACCCTATTTCCCCCCACCACCGCACCCCTTATCGCGATCTCGTAATTAGATAAATGTCATTGGTGTTGTCTGCGAGTTTTCCTTTTTTTTTCCTTCGGCCTCCTTTCGCCAGTTCGTCGAGAAACTGTAATATACTCTTCCGTTTTGAGCGCCTCATTTACCTAAATAAGTATTTTGAGTTTGTTATTCTGATTTTTGGTATATGCCTCCTTGTAGCTTCAAGTTTTGGCTGGCGGCTTCATGTTTTATTGCTTTTTTCTATTGAAGCAAGATTGTTTATTTGGGAATGGTTTTGTAAATATTGTTTGACATTGTCTTGTTGCTTAAATGAAATTATTATTTGGTTGGATTATTATTTTTACCTTCATTAGAGCTTAATTTTAGGAAAATATGTAGGGGCAGATATTAAGTATATTATTATGCAAGTATATATTTTTTATAACAGAACATTTCAAGAAAAAGACACAGTGAAAAAAGAAAAAAAAAGAAATATCTTTATATTATAAATTAATTAAAACTATGGTATACGGTTCCTTACGAAGTTGCCCTAATAAACCGACTTTGAAAAAAATAAGAATTGTTTTTATAATGTACTAGCGGCCCGCTCCGGCTTCGCACGGGTATAAAATATATAGCCTATGTCACTCACATTAGCCATTATTTGTCGTAAAAAGTAAATGACAAAAAAATGTTATTGTGGGATATCCATAAGAGATACATATACCATCGCGGAGTTTTCTGTAGACCTTTTCAATGTGTACAATACTTAGTACATTATTTTGATAAATCTCGTAGGGTTCAGCCTGCGTTTGCAATGTAAGCGGAAAAAATGTAATTATTTACGACATCACATTAGAAACCTCAAAAATAACATTATTTGTCCACTATTTAATGGATGTTATCATACATATAAACCTTCCTCTTCAATCACTCTATCTATTAAAAAAATCCGCATCAAAATCTGTTGCGTAGTTTTAAAGATTTAAGCATACATAGGGATATAGGGACAGAGAAAGCGACTTTGTTTTATACTATTTACGCCCAGTTTCTGAAAGGCTTGTCAAAGTTAATCAACAGCTGTCAAAATCCATACATTTTCACGTATTTGACAACTGTTATGTTTACTAATCGTAGATTAACTTTTGATCGACCTTTCAGAAACTGGGGGGTAGTGATTTGCACCGATTACTCCACCAGTTGTGAACCGATTTTGATGATTTCTTTTTTATTTGTTAGTCAAGAGTATTTTTCACATATAAGTTGGTTCACTGGTTTTTCAGAAATTTTGAAAAACTGACTTTATGAGTAATTTTTTCTTAATATCTCAATGAAATATTTACCGATTTTGAAGACTTATTTTTTTTAGGGATATAAGGAATAGTTTCATACGTATATAAGGTTTTTAGCGGGACTTGAGACTTTCTACGATGAAACTACCTAGTTTCTACCTGTTTGCTCCCATACAGTTTTCGTTTTCAGGGTTCCGAACATCTCCGATGTCTGTCTGTCTGTCCGTCTGTAACAGCGTTTTTTCTCCGAAACTACTGGATGAAAAATATTGAAACTTGGTACATACTTGGTTCATGTTCCAATTACGGACGTATTGCGTAAATAATCGAATTTCGATTTTGAGGGGGAAATTCGAGCTCGTTATATGGAATACCATTTTTTTTAAGTAATTTTAAAGTGCATAGCTTAAATTATAATAAAAAAAATATACTAAAAAATCCCCCCTTATCCCCAAAACTACTGAGTCTTAAAAATTGAAAGAATAGGAAATATAGGGCTTTCCTTATAGTTGACCGAAAAAATCACAACACATGAAAAGACAAGTCTTCGTCATTTAGCCGACGATATACTACTAATAGTACTTTTGATTTCTTTACATGGACTATTTATATGAAGTAAATATTTGGTATAATTTCACTAAAAATACTTGAATCACATATGACTCATGTGACAAGGAATTAAATTATGTACCACTGGGACATATCAATGTACTCGTGTTATCCAAAAGCAATTAATAGGGTAGTGGACATTCACCACAAGTCTACTCGATAAGCTATGTCACTCGATCACTGAATAATGTAGATGCGAATTCAATTCTAGCCAACTAAATTGGGCTCCATTGGCATTAAAATTTAGTTAGTGGTAATTAAATCCTAAATGATTGTATAAGCATTTATTATTACTTATAGGTAAAACTAGCGGGCCCGGCAGACGTTGTCCTGCCCAAACGTTGGCTTGCCTGCTATTTACTTTCCTTCGTCCGTGGAAAACAACTACCACTACCACTACCACTGCCACTGCCACTGCCACTGCCACTGCCACTGCCACTGCCACTGCCACTGCCACTGCCACTGCCACTGCCACTGCCACTGCCACTGCCACTGCCACTGCCACTGCCACTGCCACTGCCACTGCCACTGCCACTGCCACTGCCACTTCCACTGCCACTGCCACTGCCACTGCCACTGCCACTGCCACTGCCACTTCCACTGCCACTGCCACTGCCACTGCCACTGCCACTGCCACTGCCACTGCCACTGCCACTGCCACTGCCACTGCCACTGCCACTGCCACTGCCACTGCCACTGCCACTGCCACTGCCACTGCCACTCCCACTACCACTACCACTACCACTACCACTACCACTACCACTACCACTACTACTACTACTACTACTACCACTACCACTATCCCTACCCCTACTCCAACCCCTACCACTACCGCTACCCTACCACTATCACTACCACTACCCCTAGTCCTACCACTACCATTACACCTATCTCTACTCCTACCACTACCACTACTTTTAGCGAGTAGCTGTCATTTTCGTTTTGTTATTCCCATTCAGATGCGTTTTTGTTATACCACGTTTTATAGTGACTGACGTTTTATGTCAAGACACACGGGAACGCTGTCGAACAGGATAAACAGTATCCTATGTCCGTCTCCTGGCTCTAAGCTACCTCTTTACCAATTTTCAGCCGTCGGTACAGCCGTTCTTGAGTTATAAATAGTGTAACTAACACGACTTTCTTTTATATATATAGATGGCAAAAAGTGGACACGGTTACTGGTGTCTAGGTGGAAAAACCGCTATGTGTAAAAGCTTTGAAAATGTGTTTTTGTGTGCGTTTATTTTTTTAACAAACACTTTACGCTACAAAATAAAAATAGATTCTAAAGATGATGTTTTTTTTTCTTTCTTCACCGGTTGCTTTACATCTTTCGAAACCGTGTTACGGTCCCAGGGTACCCAGCGGAAGACCAAGTCTGTTCAATGTTATCTATGTTTGTAATTAATTGTCTAGATTAGTGAAATTTAGACCTAGGTAGTTTCTAACTTGGCACCAACCGACTTCAAATTCAACGGCGAAACGAAATATTTAACGGCATATATTTCATCGAGCTATGACAAAAAATTCCTTAAAAATCAGTTTTCAAAATTGCTGAAAAACTACTGAACCAAAAAAAAATAAAGATAGAATATCCTTTCAAATAAAAAAAATTCCAAATCGGTTTTTAAATAACAGTTCTGAGGTAACAAACATTAAAATAAAGTACAACCGAATTATTAAGAGCCTCCTTTTTTTAAGTCGGTTAGATAGTAGTTTCTATCATGTTATATAATATGTATATGTCGTAGGCCGATCGTAGAATTCGGCCATTTCATGATATGGCCAACTAATATCTGCCATATCGTTAAATAGCTAACGTTTGTCGATTTAAATTACATAATACTACAAATATAAACATAATGAAAAATGACATAGATTCAAATTAGTATATGACTATTAGATATTTCTCGAGCTTAGATTCAAAGCCAAAAATAATAAGCTCCAATTTTTTTTCACGAATCGATTTCTCATGCTTCGAAGGGCAAATAAAGCCGACGTTCTTATTTCTTCCCAAAATAAATGACAACAATAGGTTTATTAAGGCTTTAACATCTGTAAATAACTTTGACGATTTGACCTCTATATTTTGTATAGAAAACGCTCGCGCGGATAATCTTCATTTTAGATGAATTTTAGATGAAAAAATAAAATGCGGACTAAAAACAAAACTCTCAATTAAGAATATTAAAATTTTTAAGACCTTTTTTTGTGTGTAAAAACTAACTAAAGAGCTTGTGCCGTTTTGGAGTAATTTTGCAAATCATGACGACAATATGTAGACATTAGGATTTTTTTGTCTAAAAGGGGTATATCAAAAATTCATTTATTTTCAATTTAAATAATATAAAAAATAATTTAGGGATTTTACCGCTGTTAAAGCCTTAATATAGACAACTGTCTAAAAGTGGACACTATTACTGGTAATATACCTTTATACGTAGCATGCATATCACATTTCATAGTCCAGTGAACACATCGTAAAATTCAGAAACACGTCTAATTGCCAAGCATGTCCCTATAGATGCATTCACCGGGGTAATTGCAGAATATTGAGTGGCCCGAGTGAACGTCATACGAAAATTAATAGTCCCTCGATAGCCGGAGCAGAAACTATGAAATACTGGGGGAACGGACAAAGTTCAACCTTTAATAATATGACAGCAACGAAACTTTATGTTGGAAACCCTGCTGGTTTCTCTCGTATCTTATAACACTGTCTATACTAATATTATAAAGTTTGTAAGTTTGGATGTAGAAGGTAATCTCTGAAACTACTCATACTATTTCAAAAAATCTTCTATATTTAAAATAGAAAATAAAGAAAAGTAGTTTGTATATCTTATTGTCAATAGGTTTAATTTAAATATTTACCAATCTATCTATATATATAAAAATGAATTGCTGTTCGTTAGTCTCGCTAAAACTCGAGAACGGCTGAACCGATTTGGCTAATTCTATTTTTTGTTTTGTTCGTTACAACACAGGGGTGGTTTAGAAGAAAAAAAAAGTTGGAAAATGTTAGTGGTAGTGGTAGGGGTAGGAGTAGGAGTAGAGGTAGGAGTAGGGTAGGAGTAGTGGTAGGGGTAGTGGTAGGAGTAGTGGTAGGGGTAGGAGTAGAGATAGAGGTAGGTGTAGGGGTATGTGTAGGTGTAGGGGTAGGGGTAGGAGTAGGAGTAGGAGTAGGGGTAGGAGTAGGGGTATGTGTAGGGGTAGGGTAGGGTAGGGGTAGGCGCAGAGACAATCGAATGCCATTTGCTACGATACCTCTTTCGCTTCTTTTATATTCATCTAACCTTTCATACATGCTCGGCGATTGTGTGTACTTTTAATATTACCATCGATCAATTAATTTTTTATATGTTCAATAAAAGTACACCTAGGTCATCCTCTGCCAGCATTTCCTTTCACTTGAGCCATATAAACCTTTTTAGTCAATCTTTCATCCTTCATTCATTAATGTCCAAACCAGCGTAAACTACTTTTCTTCATTTTAGTCACAACATCTTACACTCCGCATTCTTCTCTGATGACATCGTATATAGCAGATATACAATAAACATCATTTGCTGTATTATCCCTTGTCTCTTCTATAATCATCATATCTATCTATATAATAATCTATATTTCCATACTATTATAAATGTGAAAGTAAATCTGTCTGTCTGTTATGTTTTCACTGTTTAACCCTAGGTACCAGCTATAAAATTATACTCGATTTCCTTACGCTACTATACGCTTTTCTTAATTTTACTCCCAACATCATATTTCAATCCATATTCCTTTAAGCACTACCGCTTGGGGTAGAAACTCTAGGTCCGTGGGGTTCAAATGCCAAAAGGTTTATTAAAGATATAACCCCTCGACTGATCATCTCTTCTGGTGACAAGAGGGGTGGCTCCTTCCTCGCGATTCAGCCACTATTCCATGCGGACCAGTTTATTCAGTTATTTTTATTGTTTTGATTAGTTTTAAGGTTTTATATTGTATTATTGTATATATTTATATAAAAATAATAAAAGTAATGTAAAAAAAACTTGAAAAAAACACTACATATAGGTACCACTAACAGCTTTAATTTTAATAATGAGAAGTCTGTATATGTGGACGCTGTTACTAGATAGAATCTTCTGGCCAGTGTGTTATGAATGAAAATTGCCTATGAGAGCGTATATCTTGATGTCTGATCAATGTTTTCCTACAATGGTAGACCAAACGTACAGTGCATGCACCGTGTCACATCTCGGGAAGGACTCATTGATTGCTCCTTTACTTTGACAAATGCGTATCTAGGCTGTTTCTATTTTGACCTCCTGATTCATTCTGGAAGGTGAAACAGAGGAAGACCAAAAGAGTGATGGAACGACGAGATAAGCAATAGTGCAGGCAAAGACTGGATGACCATAGCGAGGGATAGGTATGGTGGAAAATGGAGGAGGACTGCACACGTTGAGAGGTCCTCAATAACAAACAAAATCTTTTTTTCTTATTTTTATATACCTACTAATTTAAGTTAAATAATAAAGGCTATAGAAATTGGGCGTCTGTGTTCACTTTCAAAATTATAAGGCTCCTTTTTTTTTTCCTTTTTTTTTCTTTTTTTTTTCTTTCTTCACAGGTTGCCTTACAGCTCCCGAAACTGTGTTACGGTTCCAGGGTACCCAGCGGAAGACCTAGTCTCCCTCGTTTAGCCGATGGTATTTGTGAGGCTATATCTAACGAGTGGCTAGTTCTGTTGAGATATATTTATTATAATATATCGGCCATATTATAGTTATACACACTCTGTGAACATTTCAAGTGTCTACCTATTACGGTTCAAAAGATACAGCCCTGTGACAGACGGACGGACGGACAGCGGAGCCTCAGTAATAAGGTTTCCATTTGCACACTTCCATTTACCTATAACATTCTCAAATGATACATAATGATACAAAAACCTGTTAGAATCGGTCCAAATCGGTACTAACCCTACTATGCCGGGTGCCGTTGTTATAAATCGTTGCGATTGGTTTATGGTTTCTGGGCCTTTGTATCGTGTACCGATCATTCTGTGAGCTGACAGCCAGAAATGGTCATTGATGAGAAAATTCTGTTTGTGTAATTAATATGTAGGCTTGGCTTAGGTTTGTTGTGGGGAATTTGAGAAATTATTTGATACCATTTCAAAATGTCCGTCTGTCAGTCTGGACCTTATATATCGTGTACCAATCATTCTGTGAGCTGAACTATACTACGAAAATATATTCAGTTCGCATAGAGCTGCCTACCTCCAAAACTACTGGACCTATTTTGATACGGTTTTCACTACTAGATAGACTGATTCACAAGAAAGGTTTGTGTGTATAAAACATCACGGTACGTCTTTTGGGTGCGGAGCAGTAACCAATAATGTCAATGTTCCTTATTGTATCAACGGGATCGGATGAGATTTTTTTTTTAATTTATAATTTAAAACGTATGTACATAATGCGCTAAACCAAAAGAGGGTTTTCCCAACTAAATATACCTCAACAGAACTGGCCACTCGTTAGGTATAGCCTCACAAATACCATCGGCTAAAAGAGGGAGACTTGGTATTCCACTGGGTACCCTGGGACCGTACACAGTACACCCTAAAAACAGGTTTCTACATGAGATCGACACAATTTTCAAGTCAAAGAAGTGAGTTAAATAAAAGTCAGTAAGAAAAAGAAAATAACACTCTCCAATCAAGAGGAATCCAATTTTGGAGTGTGATATGTTGAAGTTTACAATCGTATCGATTTCAGATAACAGTGATTGCAGATACCTACAATATCAGCCAAGATACAAAACAAATTAATGCTCAAATAACTGAAAATGCTTTAAGAAATATGCGCAATTAAATACTTTTCAAACACTTGCTCGTAACGTGAGTCTTATTACCTCAATTTTAGACTCACAATCCCATATAAAATTACAACGGGCGAAGCCGGTTTGGAAAGCTAGTCTACCATATAAGCTCTATTAAAGCAAAAAAAATCGGATACAACATTATTTATCTATTATTTAATAACTTACTGACTATACGTGAGAAGTGAGAACGGGGTTGCCGTCGCGCTTCGGCATTTAAATACATATAGCTCCTAAACGGCTGCGCCGCCCATTATGCAACTTGGCACAAAGTATAAACACAATATAAGCTTTATTTTAAATGAACTTAAAAAAATAAAAAAATGCGAACTTTGTAAAAAACGATAAAAAAAAAATTCAATTTTTTTCCGTGATTTTTTTATATTTTTAAAATTCAAATATCAGGTTAAAAAAGGTCATTAAATAAAGTATAAAATCCAGTAGTTAATTTATTTAACTATACCTTTTTTAAACTGAATAATGGCATTCGAAGTAGTACATACCTCACGATTTCTCAAATTTTCAAAGACCGATATTTTTTTAACCAGGCTTGCCACTGCAAAAATATTTTGTGTCTGTGTCGAGATCATGTATAGGTATAACATACTAAAATAAAACTGAAATCGGAAACTTGAACTTTTTTCCCTGTCCGCTTCACGTGAAATGCCCCATATTAAACACGCGTGCTTTTTCTTTATATTACAGCACAAGAGTTATAATATAACCCAATGAAGTTAAATTCGTACAAGATTGCAAATTATATGTGTGTCCACAAAGCATTCTTAATTTAACCGCATAATACAGTTTTTATTTTTTAATCACGACTTTGTTGGCTGTTTGGGGAAGTTATCCGTGCCTTATCTGTCATGCGGGAAAAAACAAAACATTTCCATAAATATTTGTTAACATTTTCGCCGTGTTGTGGTTAGTTATTAAAAATGTCGACTTCAAGTGGCGAAGAATACGTAAATTTGACTCCATTGCATGAAGTTTATTTTTTTCCTCGCAAGTGTGTTGAAAAACGTCGTATGAAATACGTGTGCATTGGTCATTACATACTCAGCTTTGTTATAGCGCTCGCCTAGTGGCTCGTGCTGAAAATACCGCCTCGTCCGTAATGACCAACATAGCACCCTTGTATCACAATGTACTATTATCGAACACTTATACAAACAATGCTTTGGCTCCCTCTAATAAATATAATTATGTGTGAGAGAAGAAAGGACAAAACATTGTATTACTTTAAATCTCTAGATATAATTTCTCAAGTGTGTTTTTTTTTGTCGCTACGCCATATCTTCCTTAATACTTCATCAAAATTAATGTTTCATACTCCATTTTGAAGATTATTTTCCTCTCTAATGACTAAAAGTAATCAATGAAATCAAAATTTAATGTTTATTTTTAAGTTAGACTAATTATTGTATTTTGTAAAAGACCCCATCTATTGGAGATGACTTGAAACAGTGCGAAGTTATTCACACGGGTCATCTTGAAATGGATTCTGAAATAAATTTTGGTTTTGAAGTTCTCGATTTTTTGAGTGACCAAAATGGACAATGGAGATTTGTCTCTTCCTGTGCTACTATTGAGCTACGCAAATGTGGAATCTGTTACCAGTCTCTCATAAAATTATTTACAGCAAAAACATTACCATAGAATCCATCCAGAATTGAACTGAAGACCTCCGATGAAATCAATTAAGGTTACAGACAAGTCTAAAAGCATTTGAATAATATTTAAATTAAAATTAAAGGAATTTATACGTTTCAGTTTCGAATTAAATTATAAAACATCTTTGAAGATTTCACTAGAAGTCCCTTTCATAAATAAACTTAATAAAAAACTTGCTTAATCAATTTTAAGGAATTACGAATCTAAAATTGTGTTGTAAGCATATTTTGAAAATGGGATTTGATTTTTTTTGATGTATTTTATTATAACCAAAAAACTAAGTACTAAGAGGTATTTTAGGAACTTAGCAAATGGTATTTGACTATCTAGATTCTAGATGAAGAAACAAAAACTTGCTGTATTTGAACTTTGTTGTATACTAGTGTTAAAATTATAAAGTTGTTTCAAAAAACAGAGAAAATGTCTTAGGTATTATTTTGTCTGTGAGCTTTTCACACAATAATTACTGAACGGATGTTGTTGCAGTTTTCGGGAGTATTAAACATGGACCTATATGAGCTGAGCATTAGCATTTTTAAACCAATTCGGGGAAATGTTAGCGTTAGTTAGTTAGATTTCTGGGCATATACTGTCTAATTCGTCCAAAATATAACAGAATCATATAGAAAATAAGGGTGTAGAATAAAATGACATCTCTCTATAGCATCTATCTATATTTAATTTATTTATTTAATTTAAATAAGGTTCACAAGTACAGAATAACTGCAAATATCACAATATACACTTGTTATACAGATATTCCAATTAGTAGTGAAAACAACATGGCTATACGTTAACACGTTATTGACTACAAGTTAACATACATCTTTCATTACAGAAAAGTAGGTACACAATATTAAAATAAAAAAGGAATTATGATAAATTAAAATTAAAGTCAAAATTAAAATCAAAATTTAAATAAAAAATCAAAACTAAACACTCCTAACAATAAACTATTCTGAATTCACATACATGATACAATTGAACTATAGATATCCAATAGATAAATAGTTATAAACGTATTTACGTAGCCGCTAGTATTTAATTAAAGCAGACAAAGTCGTTAGTCGTACAGTAGTTACAAATCTACTTGCTCCACAAACGTCAGCATCGACAGTGTTCCTGACGTACGGAAATGAAAATGGCCAACGTATCTTATAGAATGTTCTAGGTAAATGTTATTGTCATATTGGAATATTGCGTTTGTGAAAAGTGTTGCGTAGTGGTCCTAGTATAGTCCTGGATTCTTGAATTCCAGGTTCCAGACAACTCCCGGGAACCGTGTTAACCCAGGGTACTCAGTGTCAATTTTTAGCCATTATTCAGGTGGCAAAACTGTGGCTGCACTGAATGGACACTACGGGGTAATTTTTTTTACAGCGTGTTACGGTTCCAGGATACCCAGCGGAAGACCAAGTCTCCCTCGTTTAACCGCTGTGAGACTATACCTAACGAGTGGCCAGTTCTGTTGAGGTATATTTATATTGAAAAGCCTCTAAGTGTGGTTTGTCGGATTATGTACATAAGTTTTTAATTATAAAAACCCATTATGGCCGCGAAGATTTTCTGTAAATAATTAGAAACCTTTCAAAAATAACGGTTTATTCGTCCATCGTTTATGCACCTGGGAGTTTTTGCCTATACAAAACTCAACATTTCTTCCATAACAGGTGAAATTGTTTATAAATATTGACTTGAAACTGAGCGGTACCGAGTTCAACTCCCACTCGTGCCAAAAATGCTAAGCAATTTTTATTTTAAATGTGTGCTTTAATCGACTCAACAAAGGTGGCACATCTAAGTGCAGCAACGGTCTTGCTACCTGTTCTGTTCAATATGGACAGCTGGCGTCAAGTGGATACTGCTACAAGGCATAAAGGCCATGAATAATACATCCAGCCATTCCACCATTAATCTACCAGGTCCACTTTATAAGCATTTAATTTCCGGTTTGTCAAGAAGTTGCCACAAACTAACTCAGTAGTGTCTGCTGTTATTTAATCGTTCAGTATATAATACGTACAGGTTGATTCAGTCATTTTGTGTTTAAACTGAAAATATTTTTTTTTACTTTTAAAGCAGCAGAAACGACTGTACGGATTTTGTTACGGTTGTCAATATTACATAGGTTTATTTACTGAAAAGATTTTTGCGCTTCTGCCATTATCGAAAGTGACGCGACAGTTTTCGAATGTCATGTATTCTACTTTTTTACAAAATGGCTCCATCAGGGTTTTGATGATTCCACCAATGGCAAGTATTACAGACGTCACAGTAACAATAAGTCGATAATAGTCGATGACCTATTGATCACTGACTAATCATAACTATCACAGCGCGGACGGGATTCACCATGTGACGTTGTTTGGCTTTAGCATTTAGGACTTGCATTGGAAACAATTGTATTATTTAATTTTATATATTTCAGTAAGTACAACAATAAGGGCCGTTGGTCAAGGTCATCTTGTATCTGTCAAAAATATGGCAAGTTTCTTTGAACAACATTTCCTTACTACACAGTTGATAGTTATTAGTTTAAATTGGATTGTGCCATATTTTCATTAGTAAGAGTTCTAAATAATTCTTCCAAAACTATCAACTGTATGGTAAGGAAATGTTGTATAAATAAACTCAACTTTCCAGGATTAACTGAGATTTGACATATTTTTGACAGATCAAGATGACTGAGAGCAACGGTTCCTCAACTAGAGATGATGACGAAGACAAAACGGAAACGAGCGACATAGAAAATATAAGACCATAGACTATTCATGACCTTGACACAACCAAGGTCGATTGAACGGCAAATCAATTTGTTTGCCCAACGGCGTTGTCCAATCATGTAACATCCATGATATGAAACGTATAGGAATTGCCCCCAAAAATTTACGACAACTCAAACGTTATTAAGTTATGGTGTGATAGTAAAGTTTAAATTTTATATCTTTAAACATTATGTGCAGACGTCTGGAAAGATTTTGGTAATGCGAAAATTGTGGACAAAATTATTTTACTAAGTTACAAACATTAGTAACCGGCGTGAAACCCTGTAACTATGTCCCCATTTAATAATACCACTATTGCCAACACTTCCACAAATGGTTAGAAAAGCGGGGAGGTACCGCGTAAAATTTTCATTCAAGACATCAAAAACCTAAGCAAAAATAATGATACCATCAAAAGAGCTCTTGCGTCAATAGAAGTCCCTGCTCTCCTAGAGAATGACTCTGATTCCCTGGAAGCTAGGTCTGGCCCTTGTATGGGATGCTACGTGCCTGGACACATTAGTCCCGTGATCCCGTCTATCAGGGAAACAGCAATCACAACGGGAGCTGCGGCGGAAATCGCAGAGTCTAACAAACGGCGCAAATATAGTTAAATTATTGAAAATTACAATTTTGTGCCGTTTGGTGTAGTAACTCTAGGTCCGTGGGGTTCAAATGCCAAAAAGTTTATTAAAGATATATCCCCTCGACTGATCATCTCTTCTGGTGACAAGACTTAGAGAGCTGGCTCCTTCCTCGCTCAACGAATCAACATCGCGATTCAGCGGGGAAATGCAACCAGTATTCTTGCCACTATTCTACGCGGACCTGGTTTATTTAGTTACTTTTAATGTTTAGATTAGATTTATAGTTTTTATATTGTTCGAAAATATTCAAGCTAAGTGTTGTATTAAATTGTCTCACGAACTTGTTCTGTTTTATAGTCACTAAATGTGATTGTACCTTGTGTTTTTTTTGGAAAATTTAATCATTTTAACAAAATTTTAACCTAACCTTTTCCCAAATTAAGTTAATATAGCGAGTTTAAAATAGCAGTTAAGTTTTATTAGTCGTAAAACCGTGTATTAAGCCTACATTTTACATGGTATTATTAAATAAACATATTATTTCTACTCATCAAAGTTTCACGGTGTGATAGGTTTATTGTTTTCAAAATTAGTTTTTACATTTCACCGCATGCTGAATTCGTTTTACGATGCGCGCCATTTATGGTCTATAAAATTTTCGCTGCTGCACATAAATTTTGCGGTAATTGTAATTTAAAACTAAATAATATATAATTACTAGCTTTATGCCCCGGCTTCGCCTGTGAATTTTTTTGTAATGTGGCATTATATTTTATCCTGAAGGATTTTATAGACAAAACGTATCCTATGACACTCTCCAGCCCTAGCCTGCATCCATCTCAATGCAAAGATTTTTTTTTATTTATCCATATCTTTAGAAAGATGTGAGCTAGATGCACTGCGAAAATTATCGATAAGATAAGATAGGCCAAGATTCACGCACCAGAAACATGAGAATGAACGATTTTCTAACAAAATTTGTTTTGCAAAAATTCATGAAACTGTGTGAAATTATTGAAAAACTAAGTAAGTATATTTCCGTAATAATAATAAAATATAGCATAATTGCTCAGAGATAATGTAGCTTCCTACATTAGTGAAATAATTTTCAGAATCGGTTCAGTAGTTTGAGAGATTACCCCTACATACAACTTACAAATACAATTTTTGCTTAGCGGGCGAAGCCGGGAGCGAAAAGCTAGAATAAATGTATGATAGATTAATAGCTAAATGTCCCCGATTCGTTTATGATTGCTTATGATTGATTTACAAGCAAGTGAGTATAAATTATTTTTAGGATTCCGTACCCTATTACTAAGGCTCCGCTGTCCGTCCGTCTTTCCTTCTGCCACAAGCTGTATCTTTTGAACCGTAATAGGTAAACACTTGAAATTTTACAGAGTGTGTATTACTATGGCCGCTATAACAAACAAATAAATAAAATAAAATTAGGTTTACAAGAGACGTTTTATTCGGCGTTTTTTGCTCGAATCTAATAATGGCAACACATACAAACGTCTAACTAGTATATAATAATTAACTATAAGTAAAACAACAAACAATAAAAACCCGGTTTTTATAAATGTTCATATTTTGCGTCAGGGGAGTCTAAGGTAAAAATAGACGAAATGAGAGTTTTCATATAAAATTTTCTCTAACATTTCTTTGAACAATACAAACTTGTACGGAAGTGCGGCATACTACATTGCGGAGTCGAGTTACGTTCGGGAACTCTCAGCTTTGTAGGAAACACGAGTCTACAAGTGGTGCCGCTTCGCAGCCTCCGTTGGAACAAATGTGGAACATGGAACAAACTGTAAGTAGATGGAACAATATTTGGTTAATATAGACTAAAATAAAACCTTAGAATGTCTGGGCAAACCGTGTACTGACTTTTGCCTTTCTTAAGAAGCCCACGCACTGGTCCGGTATCTCACTGAAATTTTTCGGTCCGGCCGCCGTATGATCGAGATTGAACACAGGCCACACATTAGCAATGTAAATCATACGATGTAGATCACATCATGCAATTCACTCACCCACACAGACACACAAGATTCGATAAACAAACAAGATAAACAAAGGCATATGTGTGCGTGTGTGACAGATCGTTCCGGCCATCGAAATCAACCACAAATACAACGATTTGAAAACGGATAGGACGAGTCTGTGCTCGATTTCGGTGGACCGTACGGCGGCGCGCCGGCGATTGGACATTGATGAGTGGGCACCTTTAAAGTTTAGACCGTAAAAATGAACCCTTAGCCAATTTTTTTTAATATATGTAATGTAATATATATAAATAATAAATGAGTATTGAACCCAGGACTCTTGTTTTAAGTCCAACGTAACAACAGAGTCAAAATATAATCAGAGCAAGTCAGCAAGTAGGTACACAGTGAATTGCATCGGACAGTTTCATTTCCTCAACATGGCAACGTGATACCCCAGTTGGTTTTGTTTCCTCGTTTTATATTTTACTGTTATCGAGGGTTTAAGCTCGGTTGGCGCGATGTTCTTGGTAGACTTATTCTAGTCTACACTAGCATTTGGACATGGTTTCGCATGCTATTGTAATAATTATTTCATATATATTTATTTTAATACAGCTAGTATTAACTTTCATCCAAAATTATATGGTCTTGAGCTTTCTTTCCCTAAAAATCTTATTCAAATTATTATGAACATTTAAAGAAATAGTCAAATTAGTCCAGCCAACAGTATTTTATTTTTAGAGATCCGTATCCAAAGGGTGCTCCAAACTGCTAAGACACTGCTGTCCGTCTGTCTGTCACAGAGCTGTATCTTTTGAACAGTAATAGGTAGATACTTGAAATTTTCACAGAGCGTGTATTACTATGGCCGCTACCTATAACAACAAATAACAAAAATAAAATTAAGTTAAAAATTAAAGGGGGTTCCCATACAAGAAACGTGTTTTATTCGGCGTTTTTTGATCTTACTTAATAATGGCAATACATACAAACATCTAACTAATAACTATAATGTATACTCTTAAGGAAAATAACAAACAATAAAAACGGCCAAGTGTGAATCGGACTAGCGGTAATTTTTAAGATGCTGCGAAATATTACAACAAAATATAAAACAAACTTCCCCGCCACTTCGTCTGTCTAGCCTCCACTCAGACGAGCCTATTTCACGCAAAAACTACTGTACGGATTTTGTTATACTTTTCACGATTAGATAGGTTGATTTAGTAGGAAGGTTTTCTAATATTAAATATCATATTCATGTAAATCAAATCAGAGACAAAGTTAGCGCGTTTTCGTGGCGTACGCTGTCTAATCCGATAATAAAATCATGTAGAAAATCAGTAGTAAAATGATCTATAAAAAAGTCCATGGTATAGCATATGTCTATTACTAATAGATAGGGACCCAGTTATAAGCGTATTCAAATAGTTTTATAAAGTGTATTGATCGAAGGCAATATTAAAAGTACACACAATCGCCGAGCATGTATAAAAGGTTAGATGAATATAAAAGAAGGGAAAGAGGTATGTCAGGATCGTAGCAAATATCATTCGATTGTCTCTACCTACCCCTCTATATATAGATAGATATTGTAGCCATGCGTGTCGCTAGTCTAAATTATAAAACGGGTTGAAATTTTCCTGCACAATACCTTCTCAGTACACCAACGTAATATTTAAGAATAAATTTCATATTTTTATTCGCGTGCACAGCGGGTGTCAGAAGCAAGGGATATCTTGTCTCCGGTTTGCTGGTGTAGAAAATAGAGTGAACATAATAATAAAGAATCTAATATAATGGTAATGCATGAATAAACTTTAAATATTTTTATTTTAAACTCGGTTTCCATCCAGGATTCGCTCCTGAAAATTTTGGTTTCAGACGGTTTTCTCTGGTTATAAATATTGCCCTATTCTATATATGACCACTTGGAGTTTAGGGACGAGGATCAACATAGAAAAACTGACCGTCACGAGACGAAAGTGATGCCATACCAGACAGTTATCGGCGTAAAATCTTTAAAGTCATTCGTCCAATCGCCGGCGTGCCGCCATACGCGGTCCGCCATCCGTTTTCAACTCGTTGTATTTGTGGTTGATTTCGATGGTCGGAACGATCTGTCAAACACACACGGATGTTTGACACTTTGTTTAATCGAATCTTGTGTGTCTGTGTGTGTGAGTGAATTACATGTGATCTAAATCGTATGATTTTCATCGCTAATGTGCGTGTGTACCAAGTTGAGATGTCAGATGTAACACATCATATGCGACTAATGTAATGTTCGCTCGTTTTTTTTTAATGGATATCAACCAAGTAAATAAAAAAAAATGAAATTGCATTGAATTTTTGTCTGTCTGTCCAATGTCACAATAATAACCTTTTTATTTCATCTTATTTTCTTCCAAAAACTCATAAATAAATAATTTATTTATTTATTTATTCAAATATAACATCTTGCACTAACATTTCAATACACACATGCAAGATTTAGTCAAGACAAACTATACCTAGCACATTTTCCATCGAACACAACTATTAAAAAGAAAAAAAAAAAAATTAAACCATCAGCGCACTACATCGTACCAGAATATAAACAAATTACTTAACAAGGCACTATCAAACAGGTAATATACATGTAGAATAGAAACATATTATTGACACATTCCAGATACAATTAAATTTGGCATAAGTTACCAGCCTCCAATATGCATCCTGCTGTTGCCAAGAGTCTCGGCTCGGGGTCAAAAAATATATCTGCATGATGAACTACCCACATTTTGAGTTGGGATCAAATACAGGCGCAACCGTGGGCGACATTTTGTATTACATAAACATAAATAAAATGTTGTATTAAAACGTGAAACACGGAGTTAAGGTAATAAAATATTATATTAACATAATGACACGCAATCCTACACAGATATGAATTATTTATTCCTTTTGATGGAAGCAAATGTTTCGAGTAATGAATTTAAGAAAATGCTACCTTACGATTTGAATATTTTTGGTTTGCATTTTAAGTCTACTTCCTTAATAAACGTTGTATAAAATTGTTATACTTATATGAATGTACTAGCATTCCGCCCCCGGCTTCGCCCGTGGATATTTGCGAACAAAATAAAATATACCCTACAGCACTCATAGATAATGGCTTGCCTGCACTACCCCTACCACAACCCCGATCCCTAACCCTACCCCCTACTCCTACCCCTACCCCTACCCCTAGCCCTGTCCCTGCCCCTACCCCTACCCCTACCCCTACCCCTACCCCTACCCCTACCCCTACCCCTACCCCTACCCCTACCCCTACCCCTACCCTGTTTCCCACGACTTCGTACGTGTCTATTTCAGAATGTTGGCAAACATACACTTCGCACATAGCTTTTTGTCATGTTCACCTCTGCCCACCCCGTTTCCGTCGTCATGCCGTGATGGTATATAGCCTATGTCACTCACGAAGAATGTAGCTTTCTAATGGTGAAAGAATTTTTAAAATCGGCCCAGTAGTTTCTGAGCCTATTCATTACAAACAAACTTACAAACCTCTCATTTACTTAGAGAGAGACAAAACATTATATAGCGTCTAAAATATATCGATCCAAAAAAGTACAAACAAGTATTTAGCTAACAAGATGCATAAGCGACACGACTTAGATGTGTTTGGTTCTCGGGCCACTTTCCAAACCACGATTGGAAAAATTGATTTTTTTGAGTGTTCTTAGTTATTAGTTTAGAAATTGTTTTCGTGTAAATTATTATTATTGTATTTTTTGTGTTGTTATTATTATTATTCAATTACTTTTTTTTTTCTTATCAATGTTGTGTTGTTGTTATAAAAATGTTAATAGCCCTATAATTGACACTGCGTCTACTAAGTTACAAAAATGTACAATGCATATGTGTAGACGTAGGTGTTGTTGGGCTATTTATAATAAATAAATAAATAAATAAAATAAATAAACTATGTTTTATCTTCTTCTTCTCAGTCATAGTGCTCTTGACGGAGCAATCGTGGTCAATCATGGCGGTCCACAGCGCGACGCACCTTGTATTGACTCGCCATGGTTAACTTTTTGGGAAGAATAGTGCAGTGGTTTTCCTTTGCCTTCAGGCTCGCTGTAGCCTCTTCCAGCCAGTTGCCTAGCTAGATGTATGGTTATACCGCCATTGCGCTCGTTTGTTGTCTAGCAGAGGGTACCAACCCCAAGCGTGCAGGTGAGGATGACATTTGGGGTCGGATAGATCTTATTCCGTTCTTCCCCTTACCCCTGTTTTATCACTCTCTTATAAATCTATCATTCAATATAAAAGAGTAAGACAGAACTATGTTTAAAATAAACACTTTACTCAACACAATTACTTTCCAGAATAGAATCTGTAACGTCTAAACGGATTTTGATGAAACTCTATGTTTCATTTCTATATAAAAATAATTGACAAAGTAGTTTAATTAATACGACATTTCCATTGCATTCATTAAACATTTAAATTGACCAAGTGGTTAAAATGGCTGGTATTTACTAGGGTGACCACGATTCGACTCGGCCATGTACCAATAATAACTTATGTCGGTACATAAGCCGACAAACCACACTTGTAGACTTTTCCATCTAAATATACATCAACAGAACTAGTTAGGTAGGTATTGCCTCACAAACCAGCTTAAAGAGGGTGACATGGTCTTCCGCTGGGTACCGTAAGACAACTCTTGAAGAAATAAAAACACCGGTCAAGTACGTATTATCTATAAAAACGGCAAAAAAATCACGTTTGTTGTATGGGAGCCTCCTTAAATATTTATTTTATTTTAATTTAATTACCTACCTATTTATTTTTAAAGTGAATATATAACTAATTATTATGTGAATATTTCAAGCGTCTATTGTTGCCGTTATCAATATCGAGCAAAAACGAGCAAAAAAAAAACGTTTGTTGTATGGGAATACAACTTAAATATTTATTTTATTCTGTTTTTTTAGTATTTGTTGTTTTAGCGACAACAGAAATACATCATCTGTGAAAATTTCAACAGTCTAACTGTCACGGTTCATGAGATACAGCCTGGTGACAGACAGACGGACGGACTGACAGCGGAGCCTTAGTTTTCGTTTTTACCCTTTGGTTACGGAAATCTAAAAACTAGGGCAGAATTTAGCATTTCAGTAAATTCAGGCCAATAAAATAAGCCCAACAAACAAACTTTTAACATATTTATTACATGAGAAGCAAACTAGTAATAAATACAAAACGCAGTCGGCGTGCAATAGGAAATGTTCACTCGTTCATGCCAGACGCAGCGAGTGGCGGAAGTGTTAGAGCTTTGTAGGTAATTCATTCTTAAATATAGCATTCAGCATTTAGAAATTTAATTAATACTCGCTTTTCGTGCGTAGAAAATCAAGTTTTATAAAAATCCGTTTAGCCGTTTCGGATTCTATTCTGGACTAATATTGGGACATAATTTGAGTGGTTAAGACGTCAGGTAATTTGAATTTTTGATAATGTAACTTTGAAGTATTTGAAAACGGTTAATGTGGGGTATTGTTGAATAGCTCTACATATGACTAGATATCTACTAGATGACCCGGTGAATACTTCGCACCGTCTCGTTTGTCAATATTATTGTCATAGTTCAAATGATCTCCATCAGACGGCGTTTTTTACAAAATAAATAAATTAGTCTAATTTTTAAAAGAAACATATTTTTTTATTTGTTTGCTTATTTTTCGTCATTAGAGGGAAAAATAATCTTCAAAATAGCGTAATGCCGACAAAAATACATCTTTACTGTACAAAAGTACAGTATTACAAGTCATACAAAGTCATAAAATCCTTTATTACTGCTAGCTTTTCTCCCCGGCTTCGCCAGTGTATTTCTTTTAACTGTGACATAATAATATATCCCGAAACAAACATACCTTCACATTTATAATATTAGTTAGAATCCGACTCAACCTTGACCAGTTTTATTCCTCACAGATGCTCAGTATCATAAAATTTAATCTTGTTATATTACAATTGATGTTTACAGTTCATAACGATAAAGGATGCTAGCACTATTTGCTAAGTGCTTCTTGAAAAATGGAAGTGCAAGCTATGCACCTTGAAAGCGTTCTGTGGTTGCATTTTGTCTTTTACTGGAGATATTTCTACGAAATAAGTGGTCCTAGGTTTGAACCCCAAGTAGATCAATATTTCTATGAAAATTTGCTAAATCTCGTACTCTGTCTAACAAAAAAAGATAGACAAATCACCTCTATAAAAGGGAAGCCAACAAAAATCATGAACTGTGGAGTTAGCATGAAGGCAAGAAACGACGGGTTGGCACTAGGCCCGAGAATATCCCACCCTACAATGTACAAGTCATTAGGCAGTCAAAGCGAAAGCAAGTTATCCTAAATATGCTAACACCACTGTTTAATATGGATAATGGGTTAAATGTGGACACTGTTACAAAGCCAGGTAAAAGGCCATGAAGATGTGTTTTAGGTACACTGGGCCAGGTACAAGTGTCCCGGAAACCGTAAGGCGAAAAAAACCGGCTAAGTGCAAGACAACGTATAATACGAGTATATGTAACACTACATTTTTTTAATAGTTTAGTAAAAAAAAATTACTCGAGTCCGACTCATACACCGGTTTGTTTTACTTATTATAGATTTCCCAATAAAACACGTTTCTTGTAGGTATGGGTATACTCCCTTTAATTTTAAACTTTATTATTTGTTGTTATAGCAGCCATAGTAATACACACTTTGTGAAAATTTTAAGTGTATACCTATTACGGTTCAAAAGATACAGATAATAGGTTTTTTATAATAAAAAAACTATGTATATTATCCGACAAACCGTACAAAGAGGCTTTTACATCTCAACCTCATACATTACCTCAACAGAGCTGGCCACTCGTTAGGTAGAGCCTCAAAAAAAATCTTCGACTAAGTGAGGAAGACTTTGTCTTTAGCTGGGTACACTGGGGCCGGCAACGGTTCCCGGGAGCTGCTAAGGCAACCCGGAAAGAAAAGAAAGAAAGAAGATACAGCTCTGTGACAGACGGTTTCCGTACGGTTAGGTACGAAACCCTAAAAACAGGGTCATTAAAACCAACTCTAAAACTAAAATTTTGTCTAATTTAGAAGCAATCTATATGCAAAACTGCACTTTATAATAAATAACTTGTTTTCTACAGAGAGGCGCAAACAGGCGATTATGAATGTGGATTGTAGTAATTTGTTACCATAGCAACACAAAGGAAATCATTATAGCTGTAATTGGGAGGAAAATAGGCGTGAAATATGAGTTGGAAATTAAGTATTAGCCAAAATTAATTACGCTACGTAGTTAGACGAAATCGATTCGTTGATAGTTCTGTCGCATTACGCCTTTGTTTTATTAGGATGGCTAGAAATGTGCGTCTGATACTAACTAGGCAGACCACGGTTTCGATATCAGTGGGTTTTTTAATTAAAAGCTTATGTACCTACATAATCCGACAAACCACACTTAGAGCTCTTCCATCTAAATATACCTCAGCAGAACTGGCCACTCGTTAGGTACAGCCTCACAAATACCATCGGCTAAACGAGAGAGACTTGGTCTTCCGCTGGGTACCCTGGAACTGTAACACGGTTCCGGAGCTGTATGGCAACCCGTAAAAAAATCATCATCACTACGTAATACGTATTATAAAACAAAGTCCTGGAATTACTGGACTGGACTAAAGTAAGTACACAATTTTGAATAATAACTAAATTTATGTGTTATTATTAAGTAGTTATTATATGATTTGGATATTTAATTTAATTAAAATAGGACCTATACTTTTTATCATTTTAATGTCTTAAAAGTCCGCGCACTATTTGGCCTACATGGACCGGCTTAAGGTGACCACACATTCATCCAATCCCCGGCCGGTCGCCGTACGGTCCACCGAAATCGACCAGAGACTCCAATTCTTATCGCGCGGCCCACCATCCGTTTTCAAATCGTTGTACAGGTACCGGGACGGTTCTTGAGCGCTCGACGAAAAAGTGGGGGAATGTTTGCGCATATGTAATTCGAGTTCAATATAACTTGTATATTTAATATAATTGATTTGTTGGTGTTTGTTTTTACGATTGCTTTTTACTGCTGGTAAAATTAAAATTAATACCTCATACCGTCAAGCAGACCCAAAAATTGTGTTCTGCGCATCTAACGACCACCGCTCAAGAACCGTCCCGGTACCTATATTTGTGGTTGATTTCGATGACCGGAACGATCTGTCACACACACACACACGCCTTTGTTTAATCGAATCTTGTGTGTCTGTGTGGGTGAGTGAATTGCATGTGATCTAGATCGTATGATTAAAATGTACATTGCTAATGTGTGGCCTGTCTTCAACTCGATCATAGGGCGGGCGGACCGAAAATTTTCTGTGAGATAACGGACCAGTGCGTGGGCTACTTTAGGCGAAGGAACTAAATTATTTTTTTGTCTTTATCAACTAAGATCCGCACCAAGAGCTTAGCAGACGATCGATATTTTTACATTTTTTACACATACAATTTTACTACAATATTTCAAGTGCAGTGACATAGGCTTGCCACTTGTTCAAAATGTGCAGCTCGCTAAATATTGTTACTAGTCTTTCTAGATACTACGACAGTCATGGAAACCGTGTTCGTTTTGTTCCAACCGGGTATTGAACCCAGAAGCCCTATTTTGACCAAAAGCAATTCGAGTAAGTCCCGTGAACCAAATTTTCTATACAGTGGACAGTGACCGATAGTACGGCCATGGGTTGGCCTTGCAAGTCATTAGTTAACGTCAACCAAGGTACTGCTTGTAACCAAGCTACATTCAATTAAGAGGTTTAACATTTCCATTCATTTTAACAATTTTGGATAATGCCGGAAGTTAAAAACAGGCTGGCGCAACTTAGAACAAACATGAGCCAATATTGATGGCGTCGTATCGCCATCTCTTTCACGTCACATACAGATGACAGAGATAGCAAATATTTCTATACCAATCCACAGTACGATGTTGTTAGGTTGGCAGTACCTTTCAGCCCTATAATTGATTTCATTTTAATGTAAAGCAGTCCCGACTCTTATTAAAAAACATAATGATTGCTACTTACTCTATGGTTAAAAACAGCTCTGAAGGGCTAGCACGATTATACTAGCGGACCCGGCAGACGTTGTCCTGCCCAAACGTTGGCTTGCCTGCACTACTTCTACCCCTACCCTCCCTACCCCTACCCTACCTACCCCTACTCCTACTCCTACCCCTACCATTACACCTACCCCTATCTCTACTCCTACCCCTACCACTACTCCTACCACTACCCCTACCACTACTCCTACCCCTACCCCTATCTCTACTCCTACCCCTACCACTACTCCTACCCCTACTCCTACTCCTACCCCTACCACTACCACTACCACTAACATTTTCCAACTTTTTTTTTCTTCTAAACCACCCCTGTGTTGTAACGAACAAAACAAAAACGTTGACTTGCCTGCACTACTCCTACCCCTACCCCTACCCCTACCCTCCCTACCCCTACCTTACCCTACCCCTACTCCTACCCCTACCCCTACACCTACCCTTATCTCTACTCCTACCCCTACCACTACTCCTACCACTACCCCTACCAGTACTCCTACCCCTACCCCTATCTCTACTCCTACCTCTACCACTACTCCTACTCCTACTCCTACCCCTACCACTACCACTAACATTTTCCAACTTTTTTTCTTCTAAACCACCCCTGTGTTGTAACGAACAAAACAAAAAAAGAATTAGCCAAATCGGTTCAGCCGTTCTTGAGTTATACAATTATAACGAAAAGTGGCATTGATTTTTATATATATAGATTACATTTATAATTCGTTTAATTAAGTACGAGTAAAAAAAATTTAAAAAAACGAGCGACCCTTACAGTAACATATGATGTCATCTCACCTTGGTTTTATACACAACATTGTAGGTTAAGACGCTGGATAGAGCCAACGACCTTGAGAGATGGCACCGCCCCCACGCGGGTACACATACACACCAAACGACGTGGCTGCCACTAATAATATAGCATCAGGCTGCAGCCGGTACTGTCGGTACACGAGCGCTTACGCACACACGCGTGCAGTGCGTACATAAAATCTTGAAAATGAGAATAAAGGAACTTGCTGAAAATTTGATTAAAAAATAGAACAGTATTACGATAGTATATTGCTAGATAAAAAATCTGTCAAAAAATCAGAATCATTTCTAGACAGTAAAATATTTTTTTAGAGGTACATTCGTGATTTTTTTTATCGAATCAATATAGTTGTATTATGTTTTGAACATAGTATCTTAATAACGCATAACCTCAAGAATATCATATATTTTTTTGATTATGGTCACTGCAGTGGATCATGTACTTTTACGCATCATAAAACTCGCATTTAGCTCTATACATGCACAGCTAATGCGTTCTCCTTATCTATTTTCCTTTCTCTTTCTCGTCACACAAATGCACACACTGTTGGCTGACACATACCAACCTCTCGGAAAATGGATTGGTACCATCTGACGGTCAAATCAAATAGCACACTTCCTTCCCTTTTCACGAAATCACTCCCACAGATTGCAGGAAAGCGAGAGAAAAGATATTACACATTAAAAAAACAAATATACGACACTGGTGCCATCTATTGGAAGCTAAGTGTGAGGCGCTCCCCATTAGCAAAGCTCAAAATATTTCAACGCAAAAACTACTAATCGGATTTTGTTGCGGTCTTAACTATTAGATAGGTTGATTCAACGGGAAGGTTTACGTGTAATAAACATGGACCTATCATGGTTAGGAGTTGAGCATTACAAGTGAAATAAGTCGGGGAAAAAGTTATCCCCAGGGAGTTTTCATGGTGTATGCTGTCTAATCCGATAGAGATATAAGAAAATGATGTAGGAAAGGTATGGGTAGAATTAAAAAATCTACAAAATAATCCGTAGTAGAATATATCTATCTCTAATAAACAAGTAGTTATGTATACCTACATATAATTTCATCAAGAAGCGCAAGTTAATTAACCTTTTAATAGACAAAGTTAACAAATATAATAACAGCATATCCACTGCAAATGAACTTTTAGGAATGTAGATGGGACTGCATTGAAGTCACTGCTGCGCATTGGTGCACTTAAACTTTAAGCCAAAAGCTAGGTACTAAAACTTAAGAGCTGCCATCTCAAATAGCTCTGAAGGGAATGTAAGAGGGGGAATAAACTGGCATTGTGAGATTCTCAGGGCTTTAAAGTAAGAACTACGCTTACCAGATTTTGTCGCTATGATGATGTTTGTATTGTTAAAGATTGTTTAAACTTTTCATACCTTCACCGATAGGGTAGTGGACATCAAACCGAGAAGCTACAGGTTCAAATCGCACTGGAACCAATACTAGACAACGCAAAGAGAACTACAAAAGAAAGTTAGTTTACGGGTTGCCTAAAGTAGCCCGGAATCTCACAGAAAATGTTCGGTCCGGCCGCCATATGATCGAGATTAAACACAGGCCACTCATTAGCAATGTGGCTATAAAGTATGGCAACCAGGTTGACATATTCAACGGCAGGTTCTTCTCTTTTAAAAAAGAATTGAACATTGTTTTCGGTTCCTCAGAAAGGCAAAGGAAACAAATTTAATTGTAGCTGTAATTTTTTGATTTTTTATTTTATTCTTTGATGTGTATTATTTCTTTTTTCGTGTTTAATATTGTGTCCTATTTGTAGGTATAATAAGTGCATCCCGTAGGAAGTACATTACAGTTTTATTTTTATTATTTTTTTCTTAAATTTAAGCTTAATATAAATGTATTTCTGTTGTGCACGTCCTTAACAATAAATAAATAAATAAATGTAAATAATACGATCTAGATCACTTGCAATTCACTCACCCACACAGACACACAAGATTCGATTAAACAAAGGTGTGTGGATGTGTGTGTGTGTGACAGACCGTTCCGGCCATCGAAATCAACCACAAATACAACGATTTGAAAACGGATGGCCCACCGCGCGTACAAGAATTGAACGAGTCTGTGGTCGATTTTGGTGGACTGTAAGGCGGCGCGCCGGCGATTGGACGAATGAGTGGGCACCTTTACAGCTCCCGGAACCGTGCTATCGATCCCAGGGTACCCAGTGGAAGACCAAGTCACCCTATTTTAACCGATGGTATCTGTGAGGCTATATCTAACGAGTGGCCATTGCAGTTCTGTTGTGGTATATTTATTAGGAATACCATAAGTTTTTAATTATAAAAACCCATTAGTCCAATCAGGAGCAGAATTGGTAAGGCCCCTTAAGGCTTTATTCGCTTGCACATTGAAGTTTTCATATTGTTACATTTCTAATGCCAACCTTTCACATTAAAGAATGCATTCAAATAGATATGAACCAATCAGATCAAATCACAACTGATATGACATAGTATTACTTTTTTTTTCTAATGGTACTTACAATTCTGCTCCTGATATTACATGACCGGAGATCGAAACGTGGTCCACCTATTTAATACCAGAAGTCTTAACCACTCTTTTATTATTTAATTACTCTGTACTTTAATATTATAATAATTTATTCGTTCATCATAGACGATTCTGCTAGTCTTAATAATTAGTGATTTAATACACTTCTCGTGCTTTAAAGGGTTTCATATAGGCAACTCTCTAAATGTAGACAATGTTACTAACAGAGTTATATTTCAATTTGTGAACTAAACTTTGTTGAGCCACAAGTTGTCTCCTTTGGAGATTTCAAAAAGCTTTGCAAGTAGGTAAATGATATCTGCCATTTTCTTTTTTCTCTATAATACTGGATTCTGTTAGCTCTAAGTTGTGAACCGATTTTGATGATTTCTTTTTTATTCGACAGATAATTCTTCCAGATTAGCCCTTTCTCTCATGTAAATTGGTTTACTAGCTTTCAGGAAATTAAAAAAACTGACATTATTAGTAAATTTTTCTTAATATCTCAATGAATCGATTAGACATAATGGAACTACCAGTCGTATTTGAAAAAATATGTTTGCATTTGATAGCCAAATTCTTGAGGAAAGTTATAGGTTATATAACATTACGCTACGACCCATAGAAGCGAAGCAGTAAACATTGCATGGTATCATTAAAAAGACCTCCAGGATAGGCAGAGACCAAAGATACTCGCCACGATCCTGGCACACCTCTTTCTCATTCATAATTATTTAAACCCCATTTATTTATTAGTAAGTTTATTCGGACAAATATTTAGACAGACAGACATAAGTTCTAACGGGCCGACTAATAATTAATCGGCCCTAAAATGCCGATAGATTCCCTTGTACTCGATTAATTAAGAATTTATATATTTTTTAAACTTATTGATTTGCTACTTTAATAAAAAAAGTAGAACATAAAAGTACTGGCATTTAGTACCATTTATGTTTCCTGTATAATTATTAAGAGCCGATTAAAAAAGAGGCCGAATGGCTTTACCGACTAGTCGATAGATACCTACTAAATATTATTGCCATTAATTATATTTCTTTGAAATGTTATGTTTTATTATGTAGATGTAGAATTATGTACCATGTGTAATCTGTGGTGCCTAATGAGTTTCCTTTGATCTAATTTTGTACATTTTTATTTCAATGAACGCAAAACAACCTGATTTAATGATATTGCTGTATGGTTTGATCTGTATTTATTATAAAACTGGCGACTCGCCCCGGCTTTGCCCGTTAATACTTCATGGACGCTATTTTTTCTTTACAATAGTGAATCGATGTGCTCTTAGCTCAGGTTGGTCAGGTCAATTTTGTATTACACAATACATACACAACGCTCCATACATTTTTTACACATTTACCTACCTACCCTCCGCTTTCCTTATAACGGCCCGCCAGTGTGTGTCGAGTGTCGGGAAGATCGAGACGTTAACGCACCGCAATCGAGTTGCGCTATACGCATCTGTCGAGCCGCCGTGCCGTCCACTCAAATTAACGCTAACGCAAGGACGATATAATTATTTATACACGCAAACCCGCTATTTAGTTAGTAAGCTAGGTTTAAGAAAAGTGTGGTGAAGAAAGAAGCAGCCAACCAGCGAACCAAAATACAGCGACCTATGGACATCTTCAAGGTAAGGGTTGTTAATTTTCTTACCACCGATATTTATCGATATCGATATTTATTGAGCCCATGGATTGTCTATGACCTGCCTGTTGATGTTGCTCAATAATAAATACATTTACAGTAGTGCTATACACCTAGGACTCTCGCCCCTGGCTTGCCTTAGTGGGATGTCCAGGGTGGAGTCGTTAGAGTATAATATTATGTATTGTGTTTAGCAGTAGAAGTGCGTGGAAGCTAGGTATATGTGAAACAGCCGCTTACACCAATGGTGCCTGTCTTACTGCCGCATGCCGGCAGAAATGCTTAAAAACGGTGGTTGTTTTAGGAGGCCCATTTAGTAAACGACGAGTCACCACCTGTTCCCATGTTACCTTCGTGTATCAAGTTGAAACTTGGTTCAAATATTCTTCAAAACAAATAATAAAACACTTATTTTTGTTTTTTTTTTAAACTACCCTTACGGAGGGGTGCAACGGGGTGTAGAAGTTTGTATAGGAAAACCGTATTACCTTCGTGTATCAACTTGAAACTTGGTTCAAAAACAAATAAAGTAGGTACCTATATAAAGAGGTAGGTACTTTAAATATAATACTATTAAAGTATAAGTAGTATTAACCATTAGGTACTTTAGATACCTAGATTTCCGAATTTATACTTTTTGAACTTCTGATTGACGGGGAATTTACGGAGGTAAAAGATAAAACTAATTGAAATCTCTGCGTATTTACATAAATTACGTCATTATTCCTAATTCTACGCAAACGAAGTCGCGGGCAAAAGCTAGTATAATATAAAATTTATTAATATACCTACAAAGAGAGATATCAAGTTTTAAAATGCAATAAAAATCATTTGAGTTAAAACGGAAAATCACAAACTGCCATTTACGTTTGCCGCAGTAAAAAGAAATGAACCAAAGAGATAGAAATGATCACATTTCCCAGACAAAATTGGATATCAACTATTAATTGGATTTCTGAACACTGTGATACCAAAGGATTTTGCCACTTTTTTCAATACTTCACCTCGTCAATTCAATTTTAGTGTTAAAAACTGGTCAAGTGCATATCGAATGCATCAAGGTAGGGCTCCGTCACTTGCTAAAAGAGCAAAAGTGTTTTTGTTTCATTAAATTTAACGGAAATGTAACGAAATTCATGTTTAGAATCGAATTTTTGAGGTTATCTAGATCCATTAAGTGCAGCAACAGGCTTGCCACCTGTTCTGGTCAACTGGCTAAAAATGTACACTGTTACTATAAGATATAAGGGCCGTGAGGGCTGACGGATTTCAAAATTAATTTTATCTGTTACATATTTTCATATTTTTCACATGGTTGGAATTTGATAACGATTTTAGGAAGAATATGTTGGCAATCATTGCATTTTTTGACGGCCTTTCCCAGTTGTATTATTGATTCGATTCAGATGAGTCTGAGATAGAACCCCAACAAAATAATTGTATTAAAAATTTTGACAAAATGTGTCTTGGGTACACAGCACATAGCACATGACCAAAGCAATATGTGTTTGTTTATTGTAAAAGAAACCTATAAAATACTATGTCGGCTCACAACAGTCACAACTGAGAAGTCACGGGTTCGATCCCCACATCCGACCATGTACCAATGGGTTTTTATAAAAAAAAACTATGTACACTATCCTACAAAAGAGAATTTTCCATCTACATACCTCAATAGAGCTGGCCACTCGTTAGGTATGAAAAAATCATCGGCTAAATGAGGAAGACTTTGTCTTCCGCTGAGTACACTGGGGCCGACAGCGGTTCCCGGGAGCTGTAAGGTAACCTGTGAAGTTTGTTTGATTATTTTTCGTCATTAGAGGGGAAAATAATCTTCAAAATGTCGTATCAAACATTAACTTTGATACAGTAAACACCTTTGAGAAATAATATGATATGAGTAAATCATTATAGTAATCATACAACGAAAATCTTCTGTAATAGACAGGCAGACAGGCAGACAACTTTTCGTTGTTGACGAAACCCCACGTTTCCCAATCTGTCTACATGTAAACCAACAAAATATAATTGAAACGAAAATTTTCTCCACGCAAAACAAATATTTGGCAATTATTTAAAAGGCTAAAAAAATACAGCGAACGGAATATTTTTTATGATTTATTTTCTTAGCGAAACGACCCGACGATGTTGCGAAATAAATGAAACATTCTACCACGGGCAAACGAGCTTGTCAACTAAGCCGACACTTATAAATTGGTTTGAGGCCTCAAAACGCACCTACTGCTTCCTCTTGATTTACTCTAATGAACTTAATCTAAGTCCGTATACAAAACGTAACACAAACACAAATCTTCACGCCCTTTTTGCCTTGCAGTGTGGCCAGAGACTCCAGTGTAACAGTGTCTACTTGATGCCAGTTCTCCATATTGAACATAACAGGTAGCAAGATGTGTCACTTCTTTAACAGACGTACATGTCTGTTATTTTTAGAAGTGCGGACGCCTGCTTTACGGGCTCTTCGAAGCACATATATATTATTTCAAGTCAACGCTCTACTAATTTAATAGGTCAACGATCTATACTAATAATAAAGTTGAAAAGTTTGTTTGAACGCGCTAATCGGAAATTATTTTTGTATTTGATAGGGTAGATGACAGGGTAAACAAAATATTATTCTATTTAGTCCGTCATTTAGATTATCAAAAAATATTGGACACGTATTTTTTCTTTTGTCAATCAAACAAAAAATGACAGAGATAAAACGCGTCAAAGTTTGGGAGTGGGGGCTGGTGACGTCACGCCTTGCTAAAAATTGTACTAAGGCGTGACGTCACGCGGAACTTTAGCGGACTATATCTTCATCATTTTTTGTTTAATTGACAAAAGAAAAAAATATGTGTCCAATATTTTCTGATAATCTAACTGACGGAGTATGTAGAATTTTTTAGTCATCATGCCTATTCTTGAGGTAAGTTATGTGCTATATAACATAACGCTACGACCTAAAGGGGTGGAGCGGCAACTATTAAAACGGGTATTTAAATGTAGGTATAGGACCGAATGAAATACAACCACGTGACCTAACTAAACTGTCCTTCACTCTGAGGAAACCAAGGAGTTTATATACTTATTATATACAAACTCCTTGAAGTATAAACTCATTTCAGGCGTCTTTCATGAACGTAAAGTTAGCGTCTGCCCATACCCTGTAGATAACGCTGAAAAAATGGCGAAGATTTTGGTCGATCAGCTAATTTGAGTTTATGCCCGGTTGTTGTTATTCGGATTTATTATTATTTAAGTAGTTAAAATGCATAATGAGTTTCTTGTAGGTTGCGCATATACTTTTTATATAATTATTATAATTCAGTTAAATAAAATTTGTCAAAACAGATTAATTACAATGTGTTTAGAAAATAATAGAAAAATAAGTAGTTATACACAAAAATATAGTATATTAGTAAAATCCTATACATTACCAAAATAACTCGGCTTTGTCCTTCTCTGTAGACGTTAACAAATGAGATTTCGGATTGAACTGAGAGACTATCGGTCATTCTGACTTAGGTATGTCGCACCTACACTGCAGGCCTCGCTATTTTGTTCCCAGAGAATTATACTTGGGTGAAAACTGCGGGGAAAACAATTAAAAGAAACGCCGGGTGAATCATTACAAACATGCCTTTTGTCTCTTTCGGTTTTCCAAGGCACAAAATTATAATAACAACACACCTTCACGGCTTTTATTCCTTGCGGTGTGGCCAGAGACACTAGTAACAGTGTCCACTTATTGCCAGTTGTCCATATTGAACAGAACAGGTGGCAAGCCTGTTGCTGCATTTAATGGACCAAATTGTGTCTTTAATATCAATACAATACAAATTTTTGTCGGTCCTTTGTAAGGCTTGCATGGCGACATAGGTCCAACACGTAGAGGCCCTTTAGAGTGTTTAATCTAAAGTGTTGTAACTAGCACCCGTCGGGACCTATCTCTGAATGCATGCAATACAATGTGTTGACAGACAGGCCCTGTCAGGTGCCTGGACTATTGTTGAGATAAAATTAAATTAAAATCGGGCTATTGTTTTGAGGTGTTAAATGGATTGGTTTATCAAGTTTATTGGTTGAGACTACGGTCACCTGCCGGTATCATTCATCTCAAGAAACATAAAATTAAAACAATCACCATTTTTAAGCAGTAAGACAGGCAACATTGGTGTAAGCGGCTGGGGGTGTCGAGAGGTGTGACACCGGTTTCACATATAGCTTCCCCGTTATTACGCCTTTCGAAATTCCACCCCCGAGCATAATACATAATATTATACTCTAACGACTCCACCCTAGACAACCAATTAAGGCAAGCCAGGGGCGAGAGTCTCAGGTCTAGCAGTAGGGACGCCTGTCTCAACCTACAAGCCACAAGCCGCCCTGCGCCCATATTATTATTATTATTACAAACTAGCTCTCCGCCCCTGCTTCGTCCGTAGAGCCTATCATGATCCCCTGTCATGGTCTTAAGTTCCCATAGAAAAAGGCACTTTTAGTTTTTCCCGAATTTTCCAATTTTTCTTTCCCTAAAAACCATATTCAGACTATTACGAACATTAAAAAAATACCAAATCGGTCCAGCAACACTGACAAACAGCATTTCATTTTTATTTATATATACCAAGATGGTATGGGAAATAATCATGAAATTTGACCAACTTCTGCAGCTCAGATTTTTTCCCTTCAATACAATAAATTGATCCTTACATGAAATCAATAATAAAAATACGACAAAATTAACGTATTAGATAATTCAAATTCAATTATTCAGAACTTATGAACTATTAAAATTGGCTGTCTTATACGTTTCGGTGACAGAGGTTGTAAACATTTATATGAATTTCATGTTGTTTGCTATGTTATATATGCTTCTCCCGAGTACTACTTTAGATTAGAGAACCTCGTCTACCCATTCAGTTGCAGAAGTCATTTGCCCGCATCTTCTTCCGAACTGCGAACACAAATGAGTGAGAAATTATTTGCACTTGACTGATTGAAGAGTGCGGAGAAAGTTCGCTAAAGGATTTTGAATGAAGCAAACATTTGGAAAATATATAAGTGCCGCAGACTGCTTTTTTGCTCAAGTGAACCCGAGACCTCCAATTGATAGCAACTCTCCGCTACGCTATCACCCTCTTATTTTACGAAATTAAAGGCAAACCACCATATTTCCATTACCTATACCTTTTTACCAAATCAGATTTAACACTAAATTGGTTTAAATTAAAACTATCGACATTGCTTAGTACTAAATAGATGTCGTGAAGGACAGTGCAAGCAGTACAATTATAGAAATACGGCTAAATTACTTAGTAGAGAAATAAAAGCAAGTTATCCAGAACTTGCTAACTATTCAATTTGGCCGGTTTATACATATAGGTAATTATGGGCATAATTGTAACTACAACAGAAGTTGTCAACATTTTAATTTCATGTCCTTTGTTACTTTATATATAGAAAAAAAATGAATGTTTGCCTTTGTCCACTGAAATCCATTAAAAATATTGCAACCACCTGAATGTTAATATTACAAGCCCCCCTAAGTTACAGCTATATTTTAAATTCCAATTTAATACAACATACAAACTTAATAACTTGTGCAATAAATATTTTGCACAATGCACACCTTTTGCACAGAACACCCCTACATCAACTAAAGTAATATGGAACGCCAGACTTATTTCCATATAAAACTCAACAGCGAGCCCGCAATCTATTTGCATCGCGAACTGTCTACCTAGACGTCACGTGCACGGGAAATAAACATAGTTCGTGTAAGGGGGCCAATTCTCTGTACACGCTTTGATTAGATGATTAGGCTTCATATTAGAAATTAAATTCTCGTGCTTCTGAATGCACATAAAGCAGATGTCGGAATTTCTTCTAGACTTATTGTTAGAGATACTAACATTTGTAAAAGAAATAACACATCTGGGTATATTAAATGCAGCAACAGGCTTGCAATCTATTCTGTTTAATTTGGACAACTGACAAAAATTTGACACTGATACTGGTGTCTCTGGTCACACCGCAACGTATAAAAGCAGTAAAGATGTGTTTCTGTATACGTCGCACACAGCGAACAGAAAGGTTGGCGCATACTCTTCGCCTCGGCAATGTAATTAGCAATGCCTTTAACTAGAGTTATTGTGATATATTTATTTTTCGCTTTCCGCGCTCCCGTTATACCCTGTTATATATATATTATACCCTGATTTCTCCGTGTCAAATGATTTTGTGGTTTAGTCATTAGTAGTTTAGCAGTAATAATATTAGTATAGATTATGTAAATCTACGCAGTCTCGCCTTGCAACTAGATAGCTAGGTTTATGAAGAAATCCAATGCATGAAGAGGAAGCATTGAGTTCTTGTAACAGGTCGAGGCCAACTTGAATCCAAGCGACTCTGAACCTTTGAATTTTGTATGGCAAACAATCGAGTAATCCATACTATTTTCTTATTGAAGATTCTTTTATATAAGTATATATTTCTATATAAGCTTTTGTAAAATTTCCAATCTTAAAGTAAAGAATTAGCTCCCTGCTTTTTACAACCTGCAGGAAGAAGTCTTACCCAAGATTGTATCATGGATACATCTGGAGCGTAATTTTAAAACTAGAAGGGTAACTTTATACGTTCTTTAAAAAAATTATGAAATTCAAATGTAAACCAAAATTGGCCACAAGGTATCTATTTACCTATTTTTTTTTTGTGAAAAAACAGTAGATCTTTAAACATTTGGTTTTTTTTATAGAAAAGACGACATTACCTTGCCACCGCCTATGGTTGAAGGACCGCAGGTTGTAGGAAGCAGGAAAGACCGACGCCGGAAGTTCGTTCTACTTTTTGGTAAAGCGACACATGAACGAGTTAGTTGTCTTGGTTGTCCAGACCCACTTCTATTAAGTACTTGGTGAATATTGGTTATCCCAGAATCTGTTCTAAACATAGAAAAAGACAGACAACTGTACTAAAAGGCTTTTGACATCAAAATACCTTATAGAAATGGCAATACACACAACAATCCAACGACTGTGAGTAAAAGGAATACTCCCCAACGCGTGTCGCTGGAAAGTTGTATATTATGCCAATCTATTCATCATCATCATCATCATCAACCTTTTAAGATCTAATGCTGGATCATTGGTCTCCCTCTAGCGCACCATTTTAGTGGTGCTCATTGAGAGGAATTGCCATAGTCACCACGCTTGGCAGGCGGGTTGGTGACCGGCCCTTCGAAGCACGATAAGAAAATTGCTGCGTAGTATTTTAGCAGCGAGTAGGATTTGAACCCGGGACCTCCGGTTTCAAGTCCACCGTCCTACCAATTAGGCTACCGACTACTCTTAAATATTTTCAATAGCGCGATACAGGTTTCAGTTTCAATATTGTGAGACAGTAGCAATGCGATATCTATAGACGCGATGTGCCGCCACAACCTAAAAAATCTTCAATATCCTTAAAAATATTCCGCTGGATACCCTGGAGCCGTAAGATACGCGTGAATTTATGAAAGAAAAACTATCCTTTCACGTCGTTTTCACTAAAAATAATAAAGTCTTCATTGTTCTTTCATAGTTTTTTTTATTATGATATTGCAGAATGAATTTTCCTTTTTACGGCTCTTTTCCCCCATCCATCCGACCTACGTCCTGTCACAGCCGCTACGTTTTGCCACTTAACGCGATGAGATTTCATAAGCGGAGAAATCATGAAAATTGCTTCTTGATTTCTAAGGGGTTACAATGTAAT
The DNA here is from genome assembly GCA_963924495.1 of Nemapogon koenigi. NCBI lineage: Eukaryota > Metazoa > Arthropoda > Insecta > Lepidoptera > Tineidae > Nemapogon > Nemapogon koenigi. Next base: position 1,996,035 of record OZ004643.1, read on the forward strand.
ATAACTTATAGTTAAGTTTATTGAAATATTTTGCTCTAAATCAGCAATTATTTTGGAAATAAATATCAAATTTTATTGTATTTTCGATTCACTATTGTAGCAATAATGGCTTACACATAAAATTTTAACATAGATATATGCCGTCGCGGACTTTATTCTAGAACTGTTTAAGAGTTACATTTCCACCATACATTATATTCTTGTAACTCTTACGGTTTTTGCAGCGCACGCCAGAATGGCTTGCAGAAGGGAGATTTCTTTCCGACTTACGTTATATTTATTGTAATATTTTGGCCGATTTACTCAATAGCTTTATAAATTATAGCATGTATGTTATTATATTATTATTACTATATTATTGTAAAGTTTCATTAAAATCCATTTAGTAGTTTTTGCGTGAAAGAGTAACAAACATCCACACATACAAACTTTCACGTTTATAATATTAGTAGGATAGTAGGACTAGTAGGACTAGTAGGATATATGTAAAGGAAGGAGGTTTTCTATTAGGTTTAGCAGAGAGGATGAAGTCTTTTATAATATTAGTTTGGTCAGCGGTTCAAATCTCAACATTATAATTTACGCCACATAATTCCTCACTAGTTTTCTCAGGTTTTTCAATGGAATTTAGTATCTGGCGTGATCATTTTAGAGATGGCTATTCATTGGGTAGCCACATAAAACACCATAAATGAGTAACTCTTTGTCTTCCGCTGGATACCCTGGCACTGATGACTGGGAGTTCGATGTCATACAAACTCTAGGCAATAGTATCGCCGCGATTCTCTTGCTCGTGGGCCGTCCCTTAGACAAATTATTAAAATACCAACATACATAAAAAAACATATATTTTTTGCATATTCAAACCAATGAAATATTTATCTGGGCAAGAATCAAATCCCAACCTCTGTTAAATCGTCTATACTAAAATTATCTTTCGCCATAAAATTGATTCGTTCGCTAACTCCCGTTCAAGTGAACTTTATACCTACGGAACTAAAGTCATAAAACCGCAAAGTATCAATTGCCAAAGGCACAATGGATTTAACGTACCCTGAACCATGTATTATTTAAGTTACGACCTTTCATCACTAATTATGTTACCGTATCGTAGAGTTTGCTCTTCTGTTAATTCTCCAAAACTTAGAACTAAAAGGGCTTAACTACAATTAATTCAAAATAAATCCTATTTTTAAAGGATTAAGGGTCATATTTGATTTTAGGTGGCTATGTCCGAAGGGTCTCAGAAGTCGGAAACATTTAATGAGCATGTCTAACGGTAAAGGTAAAGGGTCGATAATATAAATTTTAATTCAGATTCAATCGTTTCGTGTAATTTGTTTTATAATTTGCGAATCCATTAGAGGTATCTTGTGGGAATTACCTTGTTAGTAATAGGAAGTTGTGATTTTCATATAAATGAGAAAATTGTTTAAAAACCATTTATTTTAGGTAACTATGTTATTTGCTAAGACCCTGACATACTTAGCTTTTTTTAACCGCCGACGCAAAAAGAGAGGTGTTATAAGTTTAACGTGTGTATCTGTGTGTCTGTCTGTGGCATCGTAGCTCCTAAACGGATAAACGCATTTTGATTTAGTTTATTTTTTTTTTAAAGTTACTTTGAAGATCATCAGCTGTTTTCTAGTCGTTAAAAGGATGTGAGCAACTTCTACTGGTCTGATCGATTCGAAATTTCGTATACTGTGACTTCAATTATATTACAATAACATAGTAACCTTGACCTGATGCTGCTAAATCATCTGGAAGTAGTCAGATACCCCTTTCTTCCTCATTTTGGTAGGTTCCTATCGATTTGTTCTGTTGAAGTATTTTCAAACCAAACCTTTACTTTTTACTTTTTAATTTTGATAAGTTGCTAATAATATAGTTTTCTAAGAGCACCTCTAATACTATTTTTACTTTAGACATTTAAAAGTTCTATCTAATAGTACCTCATCTTTAATCCTTAAAATCATAAAACTGCCACGAATTGCGGTAATAAGAAAATTTTAGAGAAAATATTGTCGGAAAGTGTAGCGACTAGGTATTATTATCGTTCGATTTACAGTAGATTTTAGTTTAAAAACACGCACAACTTACAGAATTATTGCTGTGACGGGAATTTTAACTGCTTTCCTAGACACTTTTCCAGCGAAATGGTTATTTTATTCTTGCAATATACAACGTTGTCATATGATATTTGATTCTGAATTTAATGGGAAATTGTAGAGACAAAATGTATGCTGAAAATTCTCAATTCAAAGACAGGCTAGTCTTTAGAGATATAATGGATAAAGAAATACCGCTACGGAATAAGAATTTACATATATGGTAGTATCACAAAAATAACTACTTATCTATTAGAGATAGATATATATGCTACCGCGGACTTTTTTATAGATAATTTTATTCAACACAATTCTTTCCTCCATCATTTTGTTATATCTCTGATGGATTTGACAGCATATGCCATGAAAACTTGCTGGAGCTAACTTTTTTCCAGACTTGATTCACTTATACCGTTAATGCTCAGCTCCAAAACATGATAGATCCATGTTCAATACTCGTAAACCTTTCCGGTGAATCAACCTATCTAATACTTAAAACCGCAATGAAATCTGTTTAGTAGTTTTTGCATAAAAAGGACGTTCTGCTTAGTCGTGGTGTTTCTTGGGAAGAATAGTGCAGTGGTTTCCCCTTGCCTTCTGCTGACTGAGACTACTTAGGTCTTCAGGCTCGCTGTAGCCTCTTTCAGCCAGTTGCCTAGCTAGGTGTATGGTTATACCGCCATATTGCTCGGTCGCCAGAGTCTCGTTTGTTGTCTACCAAGCGTGCAGGTGAGGATGACATTTGGGGTTGGATAGATCTTATTCCGTTGTCCTTAAAAAAAGGTCATAGACAGACAGAATTCTTTCAAATATTGGCCTTCCAGTCGATACTGACTGAAGTTAATAATAGGCGTAGCGTACTTATAATTAATTACAAAAGATTACAAATGAGAAATCTTAAAAGTTTGAGATATTGTTAAAGGACTATATTTTTGAATTCAAATCGTATTGCGTAACAAATCCAATTTCTGTAACTATATTTTTCAAAAAACTTTTATAATTCCACAATCTAAAGTCCCTCTTAATCCTTTGTAACTGGGAGCGCTGTTCGTTCCGCCAGAAGACTTCTTGAGAGCAAACTTTGTTAAGCGATTGTGAGCATGTCACATAGATTCTCGTTTGTAAACAACTTTTAAACGATTTAGCCTTTTTACACTTGATCTGAGAATACCTTGACAAAGCTTTGTATTTAATGCTGCAAAAATTTTATCGCATTTTTCTAGATATACAAGATTTTTGTATGGAATTGTTTCAATATTATTATTTTAATATTATGAAGCAGAAGAATAATTATGAAAGTGACAATGAAAAGCTAAAAATAGAGCATTTCCCCGACTTGATTCACTTATGCTGTTAATATATAAACTCATAACTATGATAGGTCCTTTAATACTCGGAGACCTTCCCGGTGGACTAACCTATCCAATAGTGAAAACCGCAAGAAAATTCGTTTAGTAGTTTTTGCATTAAAAGGGCACAGACAGACAGACGCGGCATGGGACCTTAATATGTAATGATAGTGAAGTGAAGTGAGAAGTGAAGTGATAGTGATGAAGAGGTTTTTCAGGTCAGCTAAATGTGGAAGACTTTATTTCCTCTGAGTACCTTGGGACCGGTAACACGTACTAACACTACAATCCGGACAACTCAGAGAAAAAGGAGAGATTTCCCAGTAGATCTGTCTATTTGAAATTAAAAATAATAAGTTAACTAATAGGTATATTTTAACAAATAGACAGATACATATCGCTTTCTGAACATTCAGCGCTCTTTTTACGTGGATCAACCTATCTTCTTTAAACTTATTGCCGCGCGCAAAAACTCGAATATGACTCTACCGATTTTGATTAAATTTGTGTGTGTTTGAGTGGGTCCCTGGATTAGGTAGGTGACGCTGCAATCGGGTTCTAGGATGTTTTTTTCATACCGGCGAAGCCGAGGCATAAATCTAGTTATCCCTATTAATATTAATGCGAATGTAAGTTTGTTTGTTACGCTTTCACGCAAAAACTACTTAACCGATCATCATGAAACTTTGCACATATGTTCTTGGAGGTATTAGAAGTAACATAGGATACTTTCTATTATCACGGCATGACGACGGGAACGGGGTGGGTAGAGGTGAACATGACAAAAGCTATGTATGAAGTGTATATGTTTGCCAACATTTTGAAATTAGAAGTCGTGGGAAACAGCTATTTCTAATATGTTTATACTAGCTATCCACCCCGGCTTCGCGTGTGGACAATATTAAAATCTTATATATAAAATTCTCGTGTCACGGTGTACGTAATTGAACTCCTCTGAAACGGCTCGACCGATTTTCGTGAATTTTAGTGTGCATATCCGTTAGGGTTGAGAATCGGACAACATGTATTTTTCATCCCCCTAAATGTTAAGGGTGGTCCACCCCTATTTTTTTTTATAGGTAGGGTAGGGGTAGGGGTAGGGGTAGGGGTAGGGGTAGGAGTAGGGGTAGCGGTAGGGGTAGGGGTAGGGGTAGGGGTAGGAGTAGGGGTAGGGGTAGGGGTAGGGGTAGGAGTAGGGGTAGGGGTAGGGGTAGGGGTAGGGGTAGGGGTAGGGGTAGTGCGGGCAAGTCAACGTTTGGGCAGGATAACGTCTGCCGGGTCCGCTAGTATATAATATAATTCTTCATGTGTGTATGTCACTGAACTCCTCGTTAACCGTTGGACCGATTTTCATGATTTTTTTGTGAGTGTATGAGTGGTTCGCTAGATGGTTTAGATTCACAATTGGACCCGGTAGGTGGCGCTGCAATTAGGTTCTAGAAATTTTTTTTCATACTAGCGAAGCCGGGGGTGGTATTCTATAAATTCATTATACAAGAGCGTCGAATTGAAAAGTGACAGATGTAGTCTTTTTATGGTTTTTTTTTCTTCATGGGTTGCCATACTGCTTTTGAAACCGTGTTATCAGTCCCAGGGTATACCTAGCGGAAGACCAAGTAGCCGATGGTATTTGTAAAGCTATATCTAACGAGTGGGCAGTTCTGTTTTTATCGGATTATGTAGGTAGGTACATAAGTTTTTAATTAAAAAAATAGACATATTGGCACATTAAATAGGTAGCCTTTTTATACGAGCAACTCATTAAATATGGACATTGTTCCCAATGTTTCTGGCCACCCCGCAAAGTATAACTTACATATAAAAGTAAACAATTTATATCGGATCCGAGATTCGCATCCAATTCACCACAATTGTTCTAAATACATCGAAACCGACAATTGTCAAAAAACACAATGCTCAATTCTATGCCAGCATTTTCCTCACTGTCTCATTTCTGTGAGATAGCGTAGAAAGGACAAATAGCCATCCCGGGAAAACCCTTATCGAGTTACGCCATTTTCCCGGGATCCCGTGGAGATTTCACGCGGTTTTCAAAAATAAGTTTCGTCCTCCGTAATGGAAGGGACGTTTAGCGCTCTTCCCCTTTTTAGGCCGTGTGTGTATAAAATAAATGTTAATTAATTACTTCGCATTAGGGTTTGCGTGTACTATTTTGCTCGTTTCTTATGGTTGAGCCACTTGTGATAGATGGCAAATCTATAGGACACAATTCAGAATCTATTCAAATAAAATCCATCATCAATATCATTGTATATGCCCTTTTTTTTCATGCAAAAACTAGTGAACGGATTTTCTTGAGGTTTTCATTAGAATACTCTACAACCTATTTAATGTTGATTCACCGGGATTCAAATACCCCTCTTGGGATGAAAGGCGTGATGATAGATAAAGTTACATGAAGTCGTGAATGTAGAATGATTTGTTAAAGAAACGCTAGACTTGGGGCTACATGAAATCGACTTGGCTCTAATTTATTACATTTATGTTTGTGTGTGACCTGTAAAATATTAACGGCTAAATCAATGCTTTCGCTAGGCCTGAAAAGGAACAAAAACATATGAATATGAAATGTTTTAATGTGTTCTAGCCTTTACGATGACCTCTGTAATAAACTAAAATGTTAGATTACACCGGTATTGAAGATTCTGTCGTGTTTTCCTCATTTTGAAGAATGAAGAGCTTTCGCTTTTTGAATTAGAGTAATTGGTTTAGGTATTCATTTAGTATTTATAATGTTGGGTTCCACACTCAGGTCTATAACTATACACTTTTAAAGTACTTTCAATAGAAATGTCCGGTCATTTTGTCTATGAATTTGGGTTGTTAAGGTCAAACAAAGTTTGGCAGAAAAATCTAGAGAATCTAGCGACACGCCCCCTGGCTTCGCACGGGTATAGCCTCAGAAATGCCATCGGCTAAGCGAGAGAAACTTGATCTTCTTCGTGGGTACCCTGGGACCGTAACGCGGTTTCTGCTGTAAGGCAACCCGTGAAGAAAGAAAAAAACAACCAGAATCCATATGAATTAATCAAACGGAGACTGAAAATATAGTACATATATATATTGTATGTCTTGATAAAAAGACAATATACTTATGAAAAATGAACATAGAATAGTTGTTATTTTTTAATATCTTAATAAGAAATTATCCCAAAATTGGTAAATTGTGGCGAGAAGACACATAATATGTCATGACGCTTTTTATCCGAACTTCAAAACAGAAGGAGGAGGTTCTCAATTCGTCGGAATCTTTTTTTTTAATGTATGTTCCCCAATTTTATGAAGACGCCTGGACCGATTAAGAATTTATAAAGCCTAAATGTCAAAAAGAATTAATATATTATGATCCCCTAAAATGGGAAGGGGAATAATTTATTTATTTATTGAATTATTTCTTTGTTTCAATTCTAAGCAGGAAAGCTAATAATCCTAACTATTAATAAAGCTGAAAAGTTTGTTTGTTTGAACGCGCTTATCTCTGAAACTACCAATCGGATTTGAATTCCCAATCTCCCAATGCCCAATTCTCAAGGAAGGTTATAGATTATATATAACATCACGCTACGACCCAAAGAAGCTGACCAGTAACCATTAACGCAGGTGGAAACTGCACATGCAAGGCACAGATAGTCATAGAGTACTAAGCCTAAGGAGGGGCTATAGACGGGCTCCCCCTTTCGCTTTTGTTTGAAAGGGTGGTCCCATTTTTTTTGTGAAAATTGGTTCAGTAGTTTTTTAGAAATTTTGAAAAAACTTACTTTATAAGTACATTTTTCTTAATATCTCGATGAAATATGTACCCATTTTGTATACTATTCAGTGTGTATTCTGTATTCTGAGAATAAACATTTACAAATAACTTCATTCCTACAGTAATTCAAAGCAGTATTTGATATGGAATCCGATATCAAGGTAGAAAACAAGGTGTAAAATTTAGAATTCACAAGATATTTTCAGCGATGAATATTTTCGCTGCAGCTCGCGTATCGCTGTAAATATTTCTACGAGTTTATGTTAATGATATTACAACACCGTTGCATTCCATTTTATTTTTGAAGGAATACTTCTGTTTCTTGGGAATATCTGTGTGCTGTTGTATTTTCGAATCAACATTTCTTACACCGGACGAAAAACTCGGTCCTAACTCCCAATAGATGGACCTGGTTTATTGTTATTTTTTACATGAAATCTAATGAATCAAGGCGTCGGTGGTCGAGTGATCCCCACATTATCCGACAAACCGTAAAAAGAGGCTTTTACATCTACATACCTCAACAGAGGTGGCCTCAAAAAAATCGTCAGCTAAGTGAGCAAGATTTTGTTATCCTATCTCTTGATAATAAGAATTATCCCAAAAATAAATCGTGGCGAGAAGAATTTTTGGTATTTTATACTATGCGTATTTTGGTTTGTTCTGTATTCTGAATAATCATGTAAGACTTCTTCCATACAACTCAATTTCAGAAACTCAAGAAATTTCCTGTCATATATTTTGTTATATGCAATTTATTATCATATTCGCTCTGTTACAATAATGGATGGAAGTCGACAAGATATCGTGAACGTGACTCGACCAATTTTGATCGATGAGTCGAGAGAAAAACACCGAAGGAAACACTTATTTGGAGCAAAGAACAATGTTTTTTTAATAAACCCATTCAATTATGGACAAAATTGGGTGTAATTTGATGACTGTCATCTTAATCTAACCAAAGATTTAAAAAATGTTGATTGTTTAATTTTTAAGGTTTTGTACATCCGATGTAATAAGGGAACTCAGGATCACTCTAGTGTCTCTGTCCGTCTGTCACAGCTTATTTTCTCCGAATCTACTGGATGAAAAAGGTTGAAATTTGGTACATATGTACAGTTTGATGACTGAATCACAAATGTATAGCTTTTTTTCAAGTGCTTCATGTTACATACAAATATAGTCGTTATAAGAAAAACAATATTTTTTTAATAATTTATAAGAAATTATACGAAAATTGAGCGTTTCGTCCCCCCCCCCCCCCAATACTATCTCCAAAATGACTGAAATTAATATAAATAATAAAAAAAAATTAACGCCTGCCAAGCGTGGTGACTATGGCAATTCCTCTCAATATTGCGCTAGAGGGAGACCATGATCCAGTAGTGGATCTTAAACGGTTGATGATGATGATGATGAAGATGAATAAAAAAATAAATTTTCTTATAAAAATATGGCAAAACTTTGGAAGTTTATTATAAAAAAACTACTGCATAGAAAACAAAAATAAACTAATTTTAATCTGTGAAGTAAAAATATAAAAACTTGCTTTACTTTAACAGTTATAGGGTTGTCTACCCTTCTACATACATATAATAAGGTATTAATATGAGAGAAACGCCTCGAAAAACCACCCTCCCAGCAAGATTAAGTTATTATAGTCTAGTCACGCGACATACTGTCATTGCTTGACTTTGATATATGTGCCTCTGAGATACAGGCTTCGCGTTTGGTGTCGTGTACTATGGTGATCGAATTATTACTAGACTCTGCTGACTTTGCGCATCTTCACGGCTTTAATATCTTGTGGTGTGACCAGAGACACCGGGTCCAGGAACATCCACTTTTTGCCTGAAGCAATTTGTGGTCAGCATTTTGGAACGAGTGGGAATTGGACCTAGGACCTCTCGGTTTCAAGTCCATCGATACCTTCCATAAAGATTTTTTGTAAACATCACTAGATTTTGCACGCGGTTTTACCCCCGTGGAAATAGGACAACTAAAACAACTTGTTGACAATGAAAGATTGACTTTTACTTAACTTCTGCCCATATACCATAACCTTCTTAAGGTTGCTGACAGAGAGAATGCTGGCAGAGGACGACCTAGGTGAACTTTTATTGAACATAAAAGAATTATTAATTGAAGGCAATATTAAAAGCACACACAATCTTTGCCTATATACACCTCATGGGATAAATGATAGATTATATAAATAAACAATAATCAAGTTTAACAGTACTATTTAAATATATTCTGTGGATTTTCCTAAAGTAAAATGTAATTATTTCATCTGTCTATTTACTTGTTGTGATTTTTTTAAATATTATTTAAATTTTTTTTTATATATTATTTAAATTTTTTTTTTAAATCCGTCTCGTGATGGAAACACAAATTGATGTTTGGAATTAACTTGCACACATCAATTCCCCGGCCTCAAAACATTTGTCAAGCGAGCCGTGACATTTGGAAAAATTTCATCCAGCCAATGGTAGTACGGTCAGATACAATTTACAACAAATACAAAGTCAGCCAAAATAGCAAAAAAGATTATAATTTTATCATGTCCGTCCGTACCATAGATGTAGTATGCTGACGCTCTAATAGATTGGTAGTGTCACGATTAGAACGAGACCAAAAAATTAATACATCAGTGTGCGTGACAAATGTGCAATTCTGTGGATTGTTCATCTTCATCATCATCAACCTTTAAAGATCCACTGCTGGATCATGGTCTCCCTCTGGTCTAAAAATTGTGTTTTAGTGGTGCTCATTGAGAGGAATTGCCATAGTCACCACGCTTGGGAGACGGGTTGGTGACCGGACGCCGGCTTTACGTGCCCTCTGGAGCACGAGGAGTCGATTTAAGCACATATTCTTAAAGAAAATTGGTGCTTAGCATTTTGGCAGGGGGTAGGATTCGAACCCGGGACCTCCGATTTCAAGTCCACCAATTAGGCTACATCTTAGATGACTTCAATCCAGACACTGCACCATGCACTGCATTTAACATAATTAATCACTTCTATTAAACACTAAATTATACTTTGAAACAGGATATTTTACAAAATTAAGCGAAATTACTACTGACGCTAGGCTGTTACCGTATTCAAAAAACAGCCTCGTCTATCTGTCTCGCTCTAACATACGTGTATCTATGCGCTTTCTCCTTTGTATTGCCAATCTATTTTTGTCGACGCGACACGATAATCGGTAGTACAGGAGAGAGTACCATACAATAACGAATAGAGAGCCCAGGCTACCCAAGATTTTTGTAATATTAAAAAAATATCTCACTGACTGTACGCCGGATATTGTGTACACAGAATGAAAGATTAAATGGTTGGCTCACAAATCCCTGTGGAGCGATCGTTTTATCATTTTAATCGGGATTCACAGGTGCTCAGGTGCAAAATAGTCGCTGCTACCACTTGTTATTTTATTGTAAATTAAGATCTAGAGTGCTTGGCATTTTCAATCCTAATCCTAAAATCCTGAGTTTATTTTCCTTGCGATTGCGACATTAGCGACAATTTTATTGAAATTGATTTGTGTATATGCTACGATTTAAATAAAATTAACATTGTTTGTCATCATGGTTCTCAGGCCACTTTCAAAACTACGATTGGAAAAAATTACTTTTTTTATTGTTCTTAGTAGCTAATTAGTTTAGTAATTGGTTTTTGTATAAATTATTATTATTGTTTTTTTATTGTTATTATTTTTTACTCTTATTTTTATTGATGTTGTGTTATAGTTTTAAGAATGTAATAGTCCTATAATTGACACTGCGTCTACTAAGTTACAAACATGTACCTAAATGTGTGGACGTAGGTGTTGTTGGGCTATATAATAAATAAAAAAATCATCATCGCAAATAAATTAAATTCAGGATTTTAGGATTTGAAACCTGTTACCGAAATCAAGACAAATCGCTTCATCATATTTTTGTCATTAATTTTATTGAAACATCCAACGGTTTGTCAACAACTAAACGGCGCTAATAATTGCAAACTATTTGCTTTATTTATTGTATTCATAATTAAGTACAGTAGCTTTTCACCCCGGCTTCGCTCGTGGAATTTTGATATAACTGCGAATCCGTTAAGATATCTAGATGAAACAAAAATCAGATTCTGAGTCTAATTACTAACTTTGTTCCCAGGAAGTCTCATCTAAATATGTTGAGCCGTTGTTTTTTCACGGGGTACCCACCGGATGACAAAGTTTTCTTCATTTAGCCGATGATTTTTTGAGGCTATACCTAACGAGTGGCTAGCTCTGTTGAGGTATGGAGATGGAAAGGCCTCTTTGTACGGTTTGTCATTATTTTATTATAAAAACCCATTGTTTTGGATGTGGGGATCGAACTGGCGACTTCTCAGTTGCGAGTTGTGAGCCGACGTTTTTCCTACTCGACCACAGAAAACAAAAATTCTGATAAGCATAAATTATTGCTTCAGTATCACAAAAATATTATATACCTACTAGATTTTAGGCCGCCGGCTCCACCCGTGGATATGCTCGAATAATATAAAATATAGCCTATGTCACTCAAGAATATCGTAACTTTCTTAGTGAAAGAATTTATAGAATCGGTTTAGTAGTATTTGAGCTTATTCATTGTAAACAAAAATACAAAAAATCAAGCTTATTACTACTTATTTATTAGAGATAGATATATGCTATAGACTTTTTTGTAGATAATTTTATTCTACACAATTCATTCCTACATAATTTTCTTATATCTCTGACGGATTAGACAGCATACAGCAAGAAAACGCGCAGGAGCTCCCTTTTTTCCCGCCTTCTCTTATACTGTTAATACTCAGCTCCTAAACATGTTTAATATTCGCAAACCTTTCTGGTGAATCGACCTATCCAAGTGGAAACCGCAACAAAATGCGTTATGTAGTTTTTGCGCAAAAAGGGTAACAGACAGACTTGGTGGGGAACTATCACTAATCTATAGTGATGAATTAATAATTTTGCTGTCTGTTTCAATTTATTATTGTTGAATATTTCATAGGTTGTTGACTTTTATCAACCCCTATTTATAGATGAAAAGTTAAAACTGTATGTAATGAACTGAAAAAGTATTTGAATATATAATTAACTCAATTTGAAAGCTGTTGGCTTTAGAAATGCTTCTTTAGAATTTTAATATTTTCTCCTTTTTATATACCTACTTAAAGTAGAAATTGCCTTCAGTGAGCTGTACTTTCAAATACTAATAAATAGGAATCTATCTGAATGTTTGTACAGAAAAGTAAGCGTTAGGAGGTAAAAAAAAATCCGGTCGATGCAACTTTTTTTATGAACTTTACTTGATGAAGGCTCATTTTAATGTTTTTATATATTGAAAAAAAAAAGACAATAACATGAAATTCTTCGTCTTCTTTAATTGTGGCTCCACCAGTGTTAATCGATAGTATATATGCCGATTAATCAGTAGCCTAAGATGGTCCCGGTGACTGTGATATTACAGACTAATCACAACTATCACAGCGCGGGCGGGATTAAACCGGATTCCCCATCATGTCACGATGTAAAGCGTGCGTCGATCGCAATGACATTGGTATCCTCTCAAATGCTCTAAAAAAATATATATAATTTCAGAAGCTATAATTTTATTTGCTATAAATATTAATTTTCTATAAATTTAGATCCTGTAATTTTAAAAATCTATAAATGTGTTTGATATAATTTTTTAAATCTATAATATTAATTCCTATAACGTATTGTTTTCTATAATTGCAGTTCCCATAATTTTCAAAATCTATAATTTCAAGTCCTATAATTATTATAATGTCTATTTTCAATTGCACTAATGGCTACTTTTCTATAATTGCAGTTACTATAATTTTGAAAATATATAATCTCAAGTCTTATAATTTTTATAATCTCTAATTTCAATTGAACTAATGGCTACTTTTCTCTAATTGCAGTTATTATAATTTTCTAAATATATAAATTCATTTTCTATAAATTTATTAATCTATAATATCAGTTGCTCTAATGGATTGATAAAATAATTGTACTCACTATATTTTTTAAAGTATAACTTCATTCTATATACATTTACAAATATATAAGCATAAAAAATAATTTTCTATATTGAAATCAGTTTAAATAAGTACTATTACATATTAAAATTTACAGTAGTTTTTGTTAATCTTAACCTGTTGCAGTAATTTTCGATTCCTATTCCCCTAATTTGCAAATAAAAATAGGTTAGCGAGGAGCGAAGCGACGAGCGTGGTTCGAACAGTGCTAAAATAGAGCGCAAGCCGAGCGAGCGAAGCGAGCGTTCCGCGGCAGCGGACGGCGAAGCGCCAGAAGCTCAAAACTAGCTAAACAACCTTGCGTTGTACCTTTTGATTATTTAGATATCTTCAAAATTATAGAAAACAATTTTAGATAAAACGAAAATTATAGCAAATTATATATTAGATCATTTAATGTTATATATTTTGATAAGAGTGATTTTAAAAATTTCAGAAATCGATTTTAGGGTAAAAAAAATTATAGCAAATGAATAATTATATAATTTAATTTTATATATTTTGATAATAGTGATTTTGAAAATTACAGAAATCGATTTTAGGTTTAAAAAAAATTATAGCAAATGAATAATTATATAATTTAATTTTATATATTTTGATAATAGTGATTTTGAAAATTACAGAAATCGATTTTAGGTTTAAAAAAAATTATAGCAAATGAATAATTATAGAACGTAATTTTATATCTTATGTACATATATATTCTAAAATTATATCGAAACATTTTAGAGATTATGTAGGAGACCCAATGACATTACGTAGAATGAACATGAAATTCAAATGTTTACACCTTCAATTATAAGCCAAATTGAATAGTTCGCGACTTCTGAATAACTAGCTTTTTACATTAGCTCAGCTTACAAAAAGTCTAAATTAATTTTGAGTAACATTATCATTCACGCTACACTCATTTCTGAAGTGATCTAAAATTATAGTCTAAATACACTAGAGATTTAGTGTATATCAATAAGTTTAGGTAAATTGTATGAAGTTTCCAACTATATTCCGTTGGCCACAGGCGATTCAAGCGCTTTGAATATTCGATAACTTTTCTTTACTCAGTCGGTTAGAGTTGGTCTTCGGAGATTGGCGAGATTTTAGCACCACATGCACTTCCATTAATAACTAGTTTTATACCACGGCTTCGCCCGTAAAATTTTGATATTATAGGTCATCAGGTCCCATTGACATAGTCATATAATTACATAAAAAATAAATGCTATTCATTGGAAAGCGCATCACTTGAGAACTGATTGAGCAATTTTTGTAATGTTAGTAATTAAATAGTCTGAATAAGGTTTTAGGGAAAGAAAAATTGCAAAAGTTGGCCGGAAAATTGAAAAATTCGGGAAAAACTGAAAGATTTTTTTTCTATAGGACTTTTGTATGAACTCAAGACCATAGGGGATGAAAGTTAATATAGGCAACACGGGCGAAGCCGGGGCGGAAAGCTAGCCGATCGATGTCGATAAAAGTTTGAACTAAAATTTTGCTACAATCTATATTATTTCTTAAGTTTTTTTTGTCGGTACGCCATACTCCCTTACTTCGTAAAATTAAAGTTTGATACGCCATTTTGAAGATTATTTTTCACTCTTATGACGATAATAATCAAATAAATCAATATTAAATGTTGGAGATTACTTGAACTAATGGATAACTGGGTCATCTAGTAGATATTGATTTTATACATTTTTATTGATAAAATAAAATTTCAAAGAAGTATAAAATTATGTGTCTTTCTATATCAAAACAGCTTGCATTACCGAGCTTACAAAAAGGCTGTTTCTAAAAGAATTCGTTTTTTTTTATTCTAAGGATTCCAATTTCAGGAACCCTAAAAGTCGTTTGCACGAAGTTATATCTTCAAGTTGTACAGTTTGCCTACAAAATAAATTCGCAAAGCAATCAAAGACAACATCAACAAGTGCCTTACCAATACTTTAAATTTCGAAACGTATGAAAATTTTCAAATCCACGAATGCTGCTAGAAAAAAAAATTAAGTAAATAAAATAGATACGTCTGTCTGTTATCCTATCCTAATCTTAACTAATATTTTAAATGAGACAGTTTGTTTGTAGTTCAACACGCCAAAACGGAGCAATGAATTACGTGATTCTTTGCACATAGAGTGACTTTGTATCCCGGGAAAATATCTCATTGCTTCGGTAATTAAATTTTTTTATGCAAAATGGGTTTTTATAATTAAAAACTTATGTAAGTAGGTACATAATTCGACAAACCACGCTTAGAGGCTTTTCCATCTAAATGTCCCTCAACAGGTCACTCGTTAGCCTCACAACGTGAGGCCATTCCGTGCCATTATCTATAAAAACGACAAAAAAAAAAAAAAAAACAGGTTTGTTGTATGGGAGCCCCCTTAAATATTTATTATATTCTGTTTTTTAGTATTTGTTGTTATAGCGGTAACAGAAATGCATCATCTCTGAAAATTTCAACTGTCTAACTATCACGGTTCATGAGATACAGCCTGGTGACAGACGCACAGACAGACAGACAGACGGACAGCGGAGTCTTAGTAATAGGATAATAGGGTTTCCGTTTTTACCCTTTGGGAACGGAACCCTTAAAACGGTCCAAGTCATGTGCTTCATCTAGTAAAGAATACGATTTTTAAATTTGTCTCAAACAGAGGGGTGTAGAAGTTTATAGCCAAAGGTTTCTTATAAATTCCCAAGATGACGATGGTACGTCAATTCAGCTTTATATCGTAAAAAGGGATTTTTGGATCTCGACTTCACTCAGAGCATTAACTCCGAGGCATTTCTTAAAGGCATTTGACTGTTGAATTGTTTAAAACGATCTGGTGGAAGTTTGTTTTGGAATATAAAGGAGAAAGAGACAAAGGATATTTTGTAACAACGGAATAGGTATACTTATTGAGAAAAAAAATTACATGGATTCAATCGAGTGATTTTGGAAAAAACTGCAAAATTTATCTATAGAATAAAAAAGCATGAATGTAAGATAATTGCAGTGTACATGCTATCTTTACGTAGAATGTGTGATGTGATGTAAAGCGTACTGACCGCATCCGGAACGATGTCATTAGAGAGGAATGCGGAGTGAAAGATGATATTGTGATTAAAATAAAGAAAGGTAGTTTACGCTGGTTTGGACACGTTGAAAGTATGAAGAAGAAGATTGAATAAAAAGGTCTATATGGCTGAAGTGAAAAGAAATGCTGGCAGAGGACGACCTAAGTGTTTTATTGAACATATAAAAAATGTATTGATCGATGGAAATATTAAAAGAATACACAATCGCCGAGCATGTATGAAAGGTATGATGAATATAAAAGAAGCGAAAGAGATATGTCAGGATCGTAACAAATGGCGTGATGATAGATGGATAGATAGATAAATAAGAATTAAATGCTGTTAGTTGGTAAGCGCATCACTTACTCGTAATAATCTGAAAAAGAAAACTTGGAAAATTTGAAAATGCGGGAAAAACTGAAAAAAAGGATTGTTATATGAACTCAATAACTTCTTCTCAGTCGTAGTGTTCTTGACAGAGCAGTCGTGGTCAATCATGGCGGTCCACAGCGCTACGCAGCTTGTAATAGTGCAGTGGTTTCCCCTTACCTTCTGCACCAGAGATTTTGAGACTTTTTAGGTCTTCAGGCTCGCTGTAGCCTCCATCCAGCTAGTTGCCTAGCTAGGTGTATGATTTGTTGTCTAGTATAGAGAGTACCAAGCGTGCAGGTGAGGATGACATTTGGGGTCGGATAGATCTTATTCCGTTCTACCCCTTACCCCCCATGGTTTATTGTTCAATATTTATAATTGTTTGATTTATTTTTCGTCATAAGTATTAATTTTATTGCTGTAGCGAAAATAACATCCAAAAAAAATATATTAAGTTTAGAGATTATGTAAAAACGCAATCGTTAATTTAGAACCTTGTAACTGAATAAAATGTATTTTCACAAATAATATTTCTACTTGTTCACAAAAAGGCAATTTATTTAGTAGATTAAACATTAAATTGAAGATTACGTTTTTGTCATAATCGTTTGTCATTTTAATCGTTCTATCCAACAGGCAGATTCAGGTTGCAGCTGTTAACGGATTCGTTGTTGAAAAATAAAGATAAATTTGTGACAGATTTTTTGATGAAATATGAAGGGGTAATGAGTAATAAAACGGGAAAACTTGTAGAACACAGTTCGTTTGAAATTTTGGAATTTCTAACAAAGCTGTCAAAGGGTTACATGATAAACCTTTTAAAAAAAAGTGCACCGACTTCAAAAATTTGCAATAAAAATTTCGTCGTAGAATTTGAAGACGGTTGGTGCCAAATTAGGATACAAAACTAAGTAAATATCTAAGAAGATAAAGATCTGTTCAATATTATCTATGTTTGTATGTACTGATGATCGTAGGTTCCTAATGAATTGTCTAGATTAGTGAATTTGGGAACTAAGTTGTTTCTAATATGGCACCAACCGTCTTCAAATTCTACGACGAAATTTTTATTATTTCTTACTTTTCAGTGCAAATTTTTGAAGTCGGTGCACTTTTTTTTAAAAGGTTTATTTTACCCTTTTAAGTGATTTTGCTGCCTTGAGAGACAAATAATAACGCAACTAAAAAAATATTGATGAAAAATAAAAAAAAAAACGCTGTGGATGTGATTTGAACCATGTGCTTGTGCATCCTATGACTCCCC
This sequence comes from Nemapogon koenigi, assembly GCA_963924495.1. Classification (NCBI taxonomy): domain Eukaryota; kingdom Metazoa; phylum Arthropoda; class Insecta; order Lepidoptera; family Tineidae; genus Nemapogon; species Nemapogon koenigi. The sequence goes on from OZ004643.1 coordinate 2,014,028, forward strand.
ATTACATTTAACCGCTAGACCATCGTCACGAAAATTGACAACTTCGTGTCAATAGCAACCGTTGCTAAGGCTTTTTCTGATACATAATTTTCAGCCGTAAACAGAAATTAATTACTGAATTTCTGAAAAACTACTGAACCGATTTTCGTCATATGTCTGTGAGATAATGTCGAGAAATTATAATGTCTTAAAAAAAATAAGTTGTCAAAATCGGTACTTATTTTATCGAGATATCAAGAAAAATGTACTTTTAAAGTCAGTTTTTTCAAAATTTCTGAAAAATTAATGAACCAATTTTTATGAGAGAAAAATGGGACCAATCCGGAAGAATTATCTGTCGATTAAAAAAGAAACCATGAAAATCGGTTCACAATTGGCGGAGTTATCGATGTACATACATACATTAAAAAAAAAAAAAAAAAAAAAAATACGGTCCGAATTGAGAACCTTCTCCTTCTTTTTTTGGAAGTCGGTTAAAAATTGATATATTATTAATATATAATTGATTGACGTGGGGTTTGATTGTTCCATGTCGCTTGTCGGGTTCGTGCGAAAAACTGTTCTTAAAATTCGGGATTTCGGGAATCCACGATAATAGTATGTCGAAAGTTCAAAATATTGTAAGTTTTCGTACATCCGATGACAAAACGGAACCCTTATAGAATCACTCTTGTATCTTTAAAGTTTGCTCTTTTGCGCGTGAAAAGCTTTATTCGATTTCTTGAGGTGTTGTTTTTGTTTTTCTTTTTCTGACTACATCACAAGACATAAGTCGTTGTGGTTATTTACGTCAAATATTCAGAAATAATTTGACAAATATTTTCTTCTTTGAAAACAAATTGAGGAAAAGTATTTTATATTTAAAACGCAGACAATATGACATAAACAAACGATTCTTTTGTGGCCGAAGCTCTCTCATGGGTCAAAGAGGGTCGTACTTTGTAATCAGTGGGCCTCCTACAGCTTTGATGTTGCCAAAACAAAGCTTTAAATACATATACTCGTATCAGGAAACATTAAACAGGAAAGTCGGACACAAAGAGATAATGTACACGGATCTTATTGAGGAGATATTAATGTATGGAGAAAAACTCCGGCGCGCTGTTTTGGTGAACGAATTAATCGTTATCGTATAGTTATCGCTGAAAAAATTGAGAGGTAATAAAAGAGGGAAGCTTTATGCATAATATCTTTTTCAAGTGTCATATTTAAGAAATTCCCCATTACGCTATACGTCCGTGATTGCGTCATCAAACTCTGCATAAAGTACCAAATTTCAACCTTTTTCGTCTAGTACAGGTACCGGGACGGTTCTTGAGCGCTCGACGAAAAAGTGGGGGAATGTTTGCGCATATGTAATTCGAGTGCAACATAACTTGTATATTTATTATAATTGATTTATTGGTGTTTGTTTTTACGATTGCTTTTTACTGCTGGTAAAATAAAAATTAATACCTCATACCGTCAAGCAGACCCAAAAATTGTGTTCTGCGCATCTAACGACCACCGCTCAAGAACCGTCCTGGTACCTATACATTCGGAGAAAATAAGCTGTGACAGGCGGACAGACGCAAGAGTTATCCTATAATGGTTCCGTTTTTTCATAGGATGTACGAAACCCTAAAAATCACACAATATTTTTCTGTGCTTATCAAAACACTGTGTAGGCTCCAATCCTTTATTATACCCACTTCGGGGGGTGGATTAAAAAAGTACCTTATATCCTTCCCTAGGGTTCAAGCTATTTCCATATAAATTTTCATCAAAATAGGTTCAGTGATTTAGCCGTGAAATAGTGACAGACAGACAGAGTTACTTTCAGATTTATAATAATTACTAAGCGGACCCGGCAGACGTTGTTCTGCCCAAACGTTGGCTTGCCTGCACTACTCCTACCCCTACCCCTACCCCTACCCCTACCCCTACCCCTACCCCTACCCCTACCCCTACCCCTACCCCTACCCCTACCCTTACCCGTACCCCTACCCTTATCACTTAAAGGTATAAAAAATAGATTACGACCAATCGTGAGCCCTACAATATACACAAAAAATTCATAAAAATCGATCAAGCCGTTTCGGAGGAGTATGGCAACTAACTTGTGACACGGGAATTTTATATATTAGATTAGTATGTAAAACAAAACACACAATCCAGACAATAAATTGGCCTTTTATTAGAATTTATGTCTGTTTGTCGATCTTTAAAAAATAATTTTGATTCTACTTAAAATCTACTCTTGTTTCATATACATGCGAACCCATAGGCAGCATCCTAACTTTTATTTGTTTGTTCTTCTCCAGGAAGCCGATCAGCCCCGTTGCCGCATGCTTCCCCGAGACGCCAAGGTAAGTACTTAAGACCTACACCCTTCAGAAGGATGTGGGTAACCGTTTCTTCAATCTACATATTAAAGGGCCCCATGGCAAGTAGTATACCTGATTAGCCTAGCTGAATTAATTAGCCTTCGAGTCTGTAGAGCAGTGCTAGTTTTGCTAGCAGTCTGACCCATTCGGTTTCGTGTTTATGGGCGGACTAAGCTTTTAATCCCGGGAAAATATCTCGTTCTCCCGGGAAAATTCTATACTTATGTTATAAAGCTGAAGAGTTGTGTATTGAGGACGGTGATATGCCATATAGCATCAACGAAGCCGGGGTGAAAGGTACTAAAGGTGGTTTTCCCAGGAAATTAATTACTACCGTATTATAATCTCTTCCATTTATAAACATTTCAATTCCAATATTGTACCATTTCCAAGAAATATGATGAAAGAAGAAATATCTCCAAATTACCTGCGTAGTATTCATTTTAAGGGTTCCGTATCTCTGATGAAAAACGGAAACCCTTATATGGATCTGTCACTGTAAATAATCTTGTGTCTTTAAAGCTTAAAAAAAATTTTTACGTGCATCATGTGACATGTGACATAATTATCAAACGATAAGAGATACAAATATATTTTTTTATAATTTTAAAATGCGTAGTTTAAATTATATCTATCTATCATCACGCCTTTCAACCTAAGAGGGGTAGGCAGAGACAATAATATGCCATTTGTAACAATCCTGATATACCTCTTCCGCTTCTTTTATATTCATCATACCTTTAATACATGCTGGGAGATTGTGTGAACTTTTAATATTTAATATTTATTATTTATGTAGTTTAAATTATAAGAAAATATACGAAAATTTCCACTGCATTTCATGTTTCATATTCCATCCATCACTCTAATAGATAATAGGTATTCAAACGATTGTAGACCCATATTATACCCGAGCGAAGCCGGGGGCGAGTTCCTAGTATATTATTATTTAATGGTCCTAAACTGGGAATTTGTATGGAGATATTACTATTCCCAATTTCTCTGTAAATACGTGGAGTGTCACTGTAATTTAGCATATAGTTACTTATTCAATATATCTAAGTGAAATAGTCGTTATTTTTTCAATTGGTTTTATTTAATAGGAAATATGGGTGGTAGAATAAAGGATTATTCTGCCCCTTCTGTCTCTTTCATAATCTATCACAAAACTTTAAAATTTTTAAAGCGCTCTTATACCATTATTCTTCAATTATATATATCGCTTTTTTTTGTAGCTTATTGAAAATTAAAAAAAAAAAATTTATGATTTTTTAATTTTGCAAAAATAATAAAATTATTATTATTTTAAATTTTCAATAAGCTATCAAAAAAATCGACATATATAATTAAAGGGAAATGGTATAACAGCGCTTTTAAAAAAAATTAAAGTTTTGTGATAGATTATGAAAGAGACAGCAGGGGCAAAGTTAAACTACCCATATTTCCTATTCAATAAAACCCATTGAAAAAATAAGAGCTATTTCACTTAGATATATCATCAATAAGTAACTATATGCTAAATTACAGTGACACAGGTGGATTATTTACAGAGAAATTGGGAATAGTGTATCCCAGAAAAATTCCCAATATAGGACCCTGTGAAAATTTGATGAAAAAAAATTTCGAATCCACAACATTCCAAGTTTCAAATATTCGTTATAGTATTTTTTGCAAATAATACAGAACCCTAACAAACATACTCAAATCTCACTTTACCACGTTTTCCAAAAGTTAGTATACGCTCGGAAAAAATAGCGTTCCGGATGGATATACGTAAAATAAACTTTGTATTCATTTCGTCATATGAGGTCGTTACCCAGGATCACGTCAGCGAAGCCATAAATTCAGATTATGTGATACAGGCGTACTAACTTTGCGCAGTGCTGTGAGATGAATAAAAAACTTCTATTTTGCCTACGGTTTCGGCTGCATATTTATTTTAGAGTCGTGAATACGATTTTATCTTCTTAAGATGACCACACACGTACGGTCCACCGAAACCGATCACAGATTCGTCCAATTCTTGTAATAAATTGCCTAGATCATCCGTCGGCCGGAATGGCAAATTTTCGGTGCGATGCCGGACCAATGTGATTGATGCCTACTTAAACAACTGCGATGGATTGCATAATACTTTCATGACAAAACGCAACTAAACTCTCTAGCTCCTCCACCTACAACTAAGAAATTAAAAAAATTACATAAATAAAAAAACCAGCTGACAACTCAAAGTAAAATTAATATAATATACATAATGCTGTTTTAATTTCATCACTTACTTATGGAAGCGAGACTTGGGTATGGAATAAGAAGCATGAAAGTAAGATAAATGCAGTGGAAATGCGGTCTTTGTGTAGAATGTGTGATATAAAGCGTATTGACAACATCCGGAACGATGTCATTTGATAAGAATGCGGAGTGAAAGATGATGTTGTGACTAAAATGAATAAAAGTAGTTTATGCTGGTTTGGACAAGTTGAAAGAATGAAGGATGTAAAATTGACTAAAAAGGTTTATATGGCTGAAGTGAAAGGAAATGCTGGCAGAGGACAACCTAGGTGTACTTTTATTGAACATATAAAAATGTATTGATCGATGGAAATATTAAAAGTACACACAATCGCCGAGCATGTATGAAAGGTATGATGAATATAAAAGAAGCGAAAGAGGTATGTCAGGATCGTAACAAATTGCATTCGATTGTTTCTGCCTACCCCTCTTGGGATAAAAGGCGTGATGATAGATAGAAATGTCATACCGACTATAATATAGCTACCATACAAGATCGTCTTTTCGAATACGTAATTAAAATTTATAATTTTCTTATAGTACTAAGCTCCTAGGATGGTTTCCAAAGTATCCCATTAAAATCTATCTATACATCAAACGTTGGGTATTTAGTAAATCTATATAAACGTGCCCCTGCAAAACTGACAGCAATTATTCAAGAAAGCTTAGGGAAAGGAATTTTAAGGGGAATTGCTGCAAGAAATCCTTAGATCTTATTTACGATGTAGAAGTAATGGATAGGATTTGGGAAGGCAGCCTTTTGCGTCGCTACGTCCAACACTGAAAATCAAGTTGAATTGATCTAGGAACATGTTGATGCAGAAACGATTTCGCTCGTTTTATTTCTGATGCAGTAAAGGATGCAGTCAATGTCAGCGATCAGAACTGAGAACTTTATTGAATTTTTTTTATTGCCCAATACATTATCAATATTTTCATACAAAATTGTATGGCGGTTCACATAAAACATTTTTCTATTCGGAATGTAAAGTAATAAATAACACTGGTCAACAAAATTCAAACTTTTTTTGTCACACGAAAACTTATATCAAATTTTGTATGTACTATGGCCTGAAAAAAAATTGACACGTATATATATTTTTTCTATGAATGGTGTAAATTTTCGACGTTGAGATGCAAAAGTTAATTCTCCACACACATAACATCGAAGCATATTTACAGCTTAACAAACGTCGTCAAAAAATTTAAGTTAGTCAAATACGGTATTTATTTAGTCACCGAAGTTAAGCTAAACAAACTAAGGAGGTTAGAATTAGGGGAGGGGCGGGAAGGTTGAGTTGAAGCCTTGGGGGTCAAAGAGAAAGATAGGATATCTTCATGCTTAGCGGGTAGCCTAACTTGCGAAATATTGCCTGGCGTCACCTGGCTGTAAACCTCCTTGAATCAAAGAAAATCACGTAAATGAGGTAAAAATCAATACAAAGCCGTCAGAAAAAAACTGGACGTGACAGAAACAAAATAATATTTTTTTTTGTAATGAGGGTACACCAATACATACAAAAATCATCCCAAAGTTCGTGTGACAAAATCAGTGTTGATCAGTGTAATTAACTAAAAAGTAAAAAAATAATTAAATATTGGAAACAAGTCATTTTTCTACATTTTAACCTTTACAGTGTCAAGATTTCAAATACGTAATTATTTCCTAGCCCGTGTACACACTCTGTGTCTGTACTATATTGGTCCACTGTATACAAGAGGCTTTAGATATATAATGTATAGCTCTCTTTCTCCTTCTCCCTACGTTGTATCTTTCTTCACTCTCATGTAACGAAATGTGCCTAAACGTGATGCATCCTTGAAATTTCACACTCGATTCTCGTCCAAATTATCGAATCACCGCCTAAAATGTTTCACTTAAAAAAATATATTATTACTACAAACCGTCCCCTCATTTTTTTCCGAGATAACAAGTGGCGTCACTCTCCGACAGGAAACACAATCGCCGAGCATGTATAAAAGGTATGATAAATATAAAAGAAGCGAAAGAGGTATGGCAGGATCGTAACAAATGGAATTCGATTGTCTCTGCCTACCCCTCTTGGGATAAGATAGATAGATAGCAAACAAACAAACACCTACTCTATATGCCTTATACTATACCTTCTCCATATGGATTTTTCGCTCAATTTTAGATCTCATGCAAAAGATGGATTTGTTGAATAGGATCTGGAGCGCCGCCAAATGAATACAATGATAAATCAGTCCACTGAATGGAATATTACCAAAAAGTGTTCACGATTGCCACGGAAAGCTGCAAACTCCATAAATCATGCAAGAAATTCACTCTAAAGTTAACTTAATTAAATTTCTATGAACAAATATTTTCTTCATTCATATTCATATAATGTAATTACGGGCGAGTGCGGGGTTTAATATCCGATTATTGGTAGGATAGAAAAGTTTTTTTTCTTCACATGTTGCCTTACAGCTCCCGAAACCGTGTTATCGGTCCCAGGGTACCCAGCGCAAAACCTCTCCCTCTTTTCATCATCATCATCATCATCATCAACCTTTTTAAGATCCACTGCTGGATCATTGGTTTCCCTCTAGCGCAACATATTAGTGGTGCTCATTGAGAGGAATTGCCATAGTCACCACGCTTGGCAGGCGGGTTGGTGACCGGACGTCGGCTTTACGTGCCCTCCGAAGCACGAGGAGTCGATTGTTTTACTTAAGAGGCCTTACCGATACGCCGCACTCGAAATTTAGTTAAGTAACGCGCGTGTGTGCGTTATTGAAAATTAGTTGTGCCTTCAAATTTTGATCATATTCTTAAAGAAAATTGGTGCTTAGCATTTTGGCAGCGAGTAGGAATCGAACCCGGGACCTCCGTTTCAATTCCACAGTCCTACCAATTAGGCTATCGACTCCCTCTTAGCAGATGGTAATTATGAGGACATACCTAATGATTTACCGTCAATGAAGGGCAAAAAAGGCACTTTCACACTTTATAACGGAGTGGTTTTTCTAGACTTTTTTTGCATTTCTATAATTTTCACCGTAGCACCGCCGCACGTGCCAAAACCGACGTTCTCTCAACCACCGCTAAAGTCAAAATTCAGAAAAATCGCTTGTAACAATATTTTAAAATATTAATTGGATACTAACTACACAGTTTAGCAAGCAAGGTATTTGGTGGACTAAACAATGTATGCAGAAATACACAACTTACAACTAAAAGGCTGTTTTAGTTCCATCACTTATGTGCTTATGGCAGCGAGACTTGAGTTTGGAATAAGAAGATATATGCAGTGGAAATGCGGTTTTTACGTAGAATGTAAATAAAGCCTATTGACTGCATCCGGAACGATGTCATTAATAAGAATGCGTAGTGAAAGATCATGTTGTGATTAAAATGAAGAAAAGATAATTTACGCTGGTTTGGACACGTTGAAAGAATGAACGATGGAAGTTTGACTAAAAAGGTTTATATGGCTGAACTTATCGCTGAACATGTATGAAAGGTATGATGAATATAAAAGAAGCGAAAGAGGTATGTCAGGATCGTAACAAATGGCATTCGATTGTCTCTGCCAACCCCTCAAGGGATAAAAGGCGTGATGATAGATAGATAGATAATTATAATGACACCTACCTACCCACGAAGGAGTATATATGCCTAATCGAGGCGAAAAACTAGAATAGTTATGTTATACCTCAGTATTTTTTTATTTTTGTGATAACTTACTACTTTTAAAGTTATACCTATTAAAACAGAACAATAATACTTCTAATTTTTACTTTTTTTTCAAAAAAAAAATTTTTTTGTATGACAAGGTATGAATTCCTCATCTTTAATTTATACGAAAATGATACCAAGTACGCCCTTGTGTGAAATCAAGACGCATTAGATTTTTTAATTACGGAGCGGCGAAAGCGCTCTTCGACACCGCCCCCTCCCCACCCCTGCGGGCGAAACTGGTGGGGCCAGGGCTTAATCTGCTCATTTTGACCTCGGCTACACCTGTACCAAGTTTCATGCTTTGGTCACAATCTGGAGGGTTCATGTCAAGAGAAACTCTACTATAGGTAAATATGTCAAGATCATAGCAAAAGTTGTCTCTACCTAGTCCTAGGAGGCAAGGCTTGATTATACTTATAGGTAGGTAGATTTGACGTTTTACTACTCACACTTAGTCGTTTTTTATTATTTGTTGTTTTACTTAAGATCTTGCATTATAGTTATACTAGTTAAACGCTACTGATTCAATACGATCAATTATGTATATACCATATATGTATGCATTAAAAATTAATTCGACATGACATTAATTAATTAATGTCATGTCGTATACTGTCTAATCCGTCAGAGATATAACAAAATGATGTAGGAAAGAATTGTGTAGAATAAAATAGTCTATTTTAGCATATATCTATCTCTAATACATAAGGAGTTATAAGGTATTCAAAATGTTGTACAAAAATCAAAACTCGGAATATAAATAACTAGGCTAGGACATTACCAACTTTAAATCTCCCAAATGGATCAAAGTTCATAAAACAAACGTGAAGATTTAATGTTCAAATGTTCGTCTGAGTTATGTGTCCTATATAAAACTGGCAAGTGTTATTTGACCTACAAACATTTTTCTTGTTCCTAACTAATATTCTGTTTGTTTGTTTGTTTGTTTGTTTTGCTTAACGTGTTTTTTGCACAGGGATAGCTGAAGTACTTGAGAATGACATAGGCTATACCTTCTATCCCGAAAGTATTTTGACATAAACTGTGATTACACATTTAAAAAACAAGTACGAGTCGGACTCGCGCACGAAGGGTTCCGTACCATTATCTATAAAAACGGCAAAAAAAAATCACGTTTGTTGTATGGAGCCCCTTAAATATTTATTTTATTTTAATGTAACTCAATATTCTGTGAATATTTCAAGCGTCTACCTGTTGCCGTTATCAATATCGAGCAATAAACGAGCAAAAAATTCACGTTTGTTGTATGGGAGCCCCCTTAAATATTTATTTTATTCTGTTTTTTAGTATTTGTTGTTATAGCGGCAACAGAAATACATCATCAGCTGTGAAAATTTCAACTGTCTAACTATCACGGTTCATGAGATACAGCCTGGTGACAGACGGACGGACAGCGGAGTCTTAGTAATAGGGTTTCCGTTTTTACCCTTTGGGTGCGGAACCCTAAAAATTGGCCAAATTGACTAAGACTGAGGATTTCGTACCATTTTTTTGGTCAGAACTTTAAAACAGGATTTTCGTTTAGGTTTTTCTGTAAGAAAAGCCCTATATTTTCAATTTTTTCAAAATTTTAGACGTAGTAGGTACCTAGTTTCAGAGATAAGAGGGTAAAGGTCAATATATTTTCTTTAATATAATTGAAACTATGCATTTTAAAATTATACAAAATATATATTTGTATTTCTTATAACGACCTCTTTCATTTGATATGTCACATTATGCAAGTGAAAAAATTTTTTACTTTTTAATTTATCCCCCAAAATGAAGCCGTAAAATCCACCATATACCAAGTTTTTCATCCAGTAGATTCGGAGAAAAATAGCTGTGACCGACAGACAGGCAGACACAAGAGTGATCCTATGTTTCCATTTTTTCATCTGAGATGTACGGAATCCTAATTACGGGCAAAGCCGGTGGAAAGCTAATTAACTAAAATATACTATTTTTGGGCTATATAATTTCTAGATACATATATGTTAAGTTAATGCGGTTACACATATTTTTTTCAGCAGAATTCCCATAATATAATCAAAGAACATAAAGATCCATATGAAAAGAAATGTTACAGTACAATAAATTTTCACCGATTAGACATCGCTCGGTTAAACATTCAACAGGGCCTTTTTCGTGGAAATATAAAAATACTCACATGTTTAACATAAATGCTTGTGTACGGCTTGTCGGACTCTCTTTCGGTTTAAGCTTTACTTGGTTTATAATATACTAGCATTCCGCCCCCGGCTTCGCCCGTGGATATTTTCGAACAAAATAAAATATACCCTATGGCACAGCTTCCTATTACTGAAAGAATTTTCAGAATCGGATCATTAGTTTCAGATATTATTACCCTACACATACACACAGACTCACAAAATTCGCACTCTCTTTGCCTTGCCTGCACTACCCCTACCCCTACCCCTACCCCTACCCCCTACCACTACCACTAACTTTGGTTATTGTTCATACAAAAATACTAAAATCGCGATTAAAAAATACTTACATTTTAAACTTGTGATATCTTTCGAATGGAATATCTGAATTGAATAATTCAAAAAGTTATATAAAGGTATTGAAGCAGTCGTGCATATAAAGTAATTTATTTTGATAAGGATTATTAATACCAAGGTATAAAATATTCAATTCAAGTAAACAAAAAACTTATAAACTTTGTCTATTTGTGTCTCTTTTTTGGTTTCCATAGTACCTTTGAAGGACCAGTGCATCATCATCAACATTTTATAGTCCAAATTACATGGCTATTCTACAAAACTCGTAATTTTACGTGTCTAACTTTTTGAAAAAAGCAAAAAAAATAATTCGTTGAAACTATATAGTTTATGTAAAAATTTTTTCTCCTTCTTAATCGGCATCTTCATTGCTGAAGGTCGTCTCTATCATGAAGAGGTGGAGTTCATCACTTTCTGGACGACACGCCTTCATGTGTCCCGGTCCTAGGCAGTCCTCATTTGGTCTCATCTAGTATGCGTTTTAACCGTGACTTTTCCTAGCATGATTAGCTATCAAGATTCTCAAGAGTTGCTGCGAGCAACACGGCCGAAGTAGTTGAGGATGCGTTGGAAGCAGAGAGATGTATATTATGTAAATTAAATGACAACAAAGACAAATTTCAAACAAAGTTATAGTGTTCATATGTAAGTACTTGTAGGCTAAGAGCGTTTGTGTGCGATGTAATAGTTTTAACATGCCAAATCGTCACAAATTTACATATGTTTCACAAATTTACATATGTATCGATGTCGCAATGGTAGAGCTTGAATGCCTAGTTTCCTCCACCAATTTCTTCGGAGGACTCGTAAAGCTGGAGTCCGCACTTATTTTTAGGGTTCCGTACCGTAAGGGTAAAAACGGAAACCCTATTACTAAGACTCCACTGTCCGTCCGTATGTATGTCTGTCTGTCCGTCTGTCACCAGGCTGTATCTCATGAACCGTGATAGTTAGACAGTTGAAATTTTCACAGATGATGTATTTCTGTTGCCGCTATAACAACAAATACTAAAAAACAGAATAAAATAAATATGTAAGGGGGCTCCCATACAACAAACGTGATTTATTTTTTTGCCGTTTTTATAGATAATGGAATGGAACCCTTCATGCGCCAGTCCAACTCGCACTTGGCCGGTTTTTTAAATAATCAACATTTCTCCTCATACAAACTTCAACACTTCGTTGCACCCCTCCATAAGATTTGTTTTGAAAAATTCTAATTGATTTTCACAATCCTTTATTAGTGCAACTCTACACCCACAAGGAATATACCAATTTGGAATATACCATCCAATTTTCATATTTATATCTTCGTGATTTAGGCTGTGCGTTGATTTTCAGTCAGTTAGGGATACAACGGTTTTATTTTATTTATATTTCGGATCTAAATAAATAGAGTAAAAAACAAGTTATTTATTGTTTAAACATAATTTTAATAAACATAATAATATATTGTCAAAACACTTTTACTTATCAATAATAAGATAATAAAAGTAACATTTAATTTATAGCATATACTATAGGTAACTTAGATAGTAAAATTAAATGCATTTGGTTTTGTTTGCTTTTTAGTTAGGTGTTTTCAATAATAATGTTTAAAAATAATTTTAAGTAAGTTAAATTCGATTATTATTATTATTCTTTTTTCAATAAAATATACTTACATCTTATTTTTGTCTCTTTTTTGAATTTGTGCAAATTAAAAACGAAAACCACTGTACCGATTTGAAATATTCTTTCCTGTCATAAAGATAAATTATTCCAGACATAATTTGGCAATGTATTTTTTTTACTATGAAATCCGTAACATAATTAATTATAGCAATATTTATAACTAAATCGTTATTTTTAAACATTTCAAAATTTCCACGTCCGAAGCCAAGGTACAATCTTCTTATTGTCTTGCCTTCAATTTGACCCATGAGTCCCCAACAAGTTTGATGTTGAAATCCAAAGGTTGCAGTTCAATGCGTTCAACAGTTTTACTGCATTTGACAATTTCAAAATTCAAAATAAGATTGTACATCAAAATCTTGAGTTCCAATAAAGCAAATCGCGATCCTGTAAAAAATGAAATTAAGGTTCCACAAACGCTACACCTGGCGAAATAATAGGAAGCCCTTATAATTTTCATAATTTTCGTCCGTCCATCCGTATGTCACAGCCTTATATCTCGGCCATCCTTTCATCTATCTATGCATAAATCCTAATTCTAATATTATAAATACGAAAGTGGCTTTTTTATTAATTTATTCGATTGTTTCTTCGTTATTATTTCACGTCAAGACAGAGCAACAGATCACACTTTTTATCCTGGAAATCTTCAATTCAAAGCATGATATTGCCATAACTCATTGTGAAAAATACGAAGAAGAAGAATGCTGTAATATCATTCAAATTCGTTTAGCTTTTACGGCGTAAACATCTCTATCTCCAAGTACTTACCGATACAATTTCTGGGACCAACACCAAATGGCATGAACGTAAAAGGTTTGATGTTTTTCTTATTTTCGTCGGAAAATCTTTCTGGATCGAATTTCTGTGGCTCAGGGAAATGTTTCTCGTCCATATGTACGGAGTTCACTGTGTTATATACCACGTAACCTTTCTCTACCTAAAATGAAAATAAACATGATAATTAATATTATTTTGCTTATTTATACTAATTTATTTGTATTTTTGTAAACTCAAAAACTACTGGACGGATTATGATCATTCTTTCACCTTTAGAATGCTACATTATCTCTGAGTAACATAGGCTATATACCATCACGGCATGACGACGGGAACGGGGTGGGCAGAGGTGAACATGACAAAAGTTATGTATGAAGTGTATGTTTGACAACATACACGTACGAAGTCGTGGGAAACAGGGTAGGGGTAGGGGTAGGAGTAGGGGTCGGAGTAGGGGTAGGGAAGGGGTAGGGGTAGGGGTAGAGGTAGGGGTAGGGGTAGGGGTAAGGGTAAGGGTAGGGGTAGTGCAGGCAAGCCATTATCTATGAGTGCTGTAGGGTATATATCCACGGGCGAAGCCGGGGGGGACAGCTAGTGATTTCATAAAAAGAACCCCACAGGTTTTCCCGTATAAGTATACCTCAACAGGACTGGCCACTCGTCAGGTATAGCCTCACAAATACCATCGGCTATGAGGGAGACTTGGTCTTCCGCTGGGTACCTGGGACCGATAACGCGGGAACTGTAAGGCAACCAGTGAAGAAGTGGAAGTTCTAGGACATGCATTTGGACACGTTGAAAGAATGAAGGATGATAGATTGACTAAAAACATTTATATGGCTGAAGTTAAAGGAAATGCTGGCAGAGGACGACCTAGGTGTACTTTTATTGAACATATAAAAAAATTTTTGATCGATGGAAATATTAAAAGTACACACAATCGCCGAGTATGTATGAAAGGTATGATGAATATTAAAGAAGCGAAAGAGGTATGTCAGGATCGTAACAAATTACATTCGATTGTCTCTGCCTATCCCTCGAGAAATAAAAGGCGTGATGATAGATAGACATACTTGTACTTTGTGGTACCTATATAAACGTAATTATTATACATATTTTCTAAGATCTGCCTACCCCAAAAAGATACAGTCATGAATATAAGTATATGAAAAATATCACAATATTTTGCCAAAAATAAATAAGTTGTCATAAGATAGAAACACTAATGATATTTAGCACCTTTTTCTGCGCGTTAATTAGTGAACGACCGATTTACTCTAAGTATATGAGATTACATCATTTTCCTTGTAAATTAAGATTCCGCTTGACATAATTGCAGAGGGTACCCAGGACAAGACAAATGTTCCTCAATTAGGCCAACACTCTTAACTTCGGTATGAAAAGTAAAAACCAAAGTATGATTTTTATTACAAAGATTTTGAGTTATTTTAAAAACTAATTTGTAAATTTTTGTTTTCTATGCAGTAGTTTTTTATAATAAATTTTCAAAGTTTTGATATGAGTTGAGAAATGGGGCAGAATCTTTGATAAGATAGATAGATATGTCCGTCGCATTCATAAACGCTGCCGTTGTACACGTACGTCATTGGGTGAAATCATAAATTTATAGACGTTTAATATAATTAAAATGCCATCTTATGTGTTTCGCGGGTGCACAAAACACTCAAGAACAAATCTAAATTAGTGTGGTCTAGCTGCGACAAACCGGATTTTCAGAATGGTTCTTTTACCTAAATTAAGACATCACTTTACCGGCAAAACTTTAAAAATCTATATATATAAAAGAAAGTCGTGTTAGTTACACTATTTATAACTCAAGAACGGCTGTATTTGGCTGAAAATTGGTGGGGAGGTAGCTTAGAGCCAGGAGACGGACATAGGATACTGTTTATCCCGTTCGACAGCGTTCCCGTGTGTCTTGACATAAACGTCAGTCACTATAAAACGTGGTATAACAAAAACGCATCTGAATGGGAATAACAAAACGCAAATGACAGCTTCTCGCTAAAAGTATTGGTAGTGGTAGGAGTAGAGATAGGTGTAATGGTAGTGGTAGGAGTAGTGGTAGTGTTGTAGTGTTAGTGGTAGTGGTAGTGGTAGTGGTAGTGGTAGTGGTAGTGGTAGTGGTAGTGGTAGTGGTAGTGGTAGTGGTAGTGGTAGTTGTTTTCCACGGACGAAGGAAAGTAAATAGCAGGCAAACCAACGTTTGAGCAGGACAACGTCTGCCGGGCCCGCTAGTTTATTATAAAAAAAACTATCTACATATTGCATAGAAAACAAATCAGTTTCAAACAAATAGTGTGGCAGTCGGCCATTTTCCTTCTGTCAAAGTAATGGCAAATCTCAATTAATCCTAGAAAAAATATTATATTTATACGACATTTTCAACTTAAATTGTTGATAGTTATTATTTTAAATGGGATTAAGCCATTTTTTTATTGTTTAGGGTTTTAAATAGGTGTAACTTTTAAAACAAACATTGCTAATTTTTTTTATTCAATAAGTAAACTAACTATTACAAAACTAAATATAAATATTACCTCAAGAAATTAAATAAATCCTCAAATCCATCCTGCAGCATGGATCCCAAGATGCTGGCGGCATTGCACTGTTGTATCGCAATGCTGATGCGTTGTCGGAAAAATGAACCAGCTCTTTTGTCACCCGTGGCGTTGATTAGGAGGGGGGCAAGATATTTATAAAAATCCCTGCTCCGTGGTCCGAGGGTTTTTAAGATTTTTATATTTTCGGTGTTTAATTGCCTCCGCCGCAGAAGCAGTGCGTTTTTTTTACTTAAAAAAACCATTGCTATTGCGTTTTAAAAACTATGGCTGTATAAATAAACTAATTTTTCTAAAATTAATTGAGATTTTCCATATTTTTGACAGATGGCCGACAGCCACGGACTCATACCTTAGTGTTTAGGTACTTTAAATACCGAATTGAACAAATCCGCTTAGCTGTTACAAGTTTTCTAAATAGGTGAAGAATGTCCAGTAAAAGTAAGATTTATCTCCCAAGTTACCTTGTAAGGTTTTCCTCCGGGATGGGCGGGAGGTAATACATAAGGTTTAATGCACTCTCTGTCCATTATTAAAGCTGGCGACCATTTTCTAAAGGTTTCTGTAACGGAAAAATACTTTTTAATATATTTTTAAAACTTCTAGCTTATTTTACATAATACCTACCTGTTATAAATGCGAAATTCACGACTGGTTGAAAGGATGAAAGATTAAATATATAGGTTTATATAGCTGCAGTGAAAGGAAATTCTGGTAGAGTACAACCTAGGTGTACTTTTATTGAACATATAAAAAATGTATTGATCGATGGAAATATTATAAACCTTTTAAAAAAAAGTGTACAGACTTCAAAAATTTGCACTGAAAAGTAAGAAATAACAAATATTTCGTCGTAGAATTTAAAGACGGTTAGTGCCAAATTAGGATACAAAATTAAGTAAACATCTAAAAAGATAAAGATCTGTTCAATATTATCTATGTTTGTACTGATGATCGTAGGTTCCTAATGAATTGTCTAGATTAGTGAATTTGGGAACTAAGTTGTTTCTAATTTGGCACCAACCGTCTTCAAATTCTACGACGAAATATTTATTATTTCTTACTTTTCAGTGCTTTTTGATATCGGTACACTTTTCTTTTAAAGTTAATTTATTTTTCCCTTTTGAGTGAATACAAGTATCATTATAAATATAAATAATCAAAATCGGCTATCGAGTTATGACAAAAATTGACTTAGAAATCAGTTTTTATTCAAAACTACTGAACCAATTTTCACTAAAAAAAATGGGACCAAATGATTCAAATAAAGAAAGAATCATCAAAATCGGTTCACCCAGTCGAAAGTTCTGAGGTAACAAACATAAAAAAAAATAAAAATACAGAACCTCCTCCTTTTTTTTAAGTCGGTTAAAAAAAAGCGAAAGAGTTATGTCAGAATCGTAACAAATGGCATTAGATTGTCTCTGGGGGATACCCCTCTTGGGATAAAAGGCGTGATGATATATAGATAGATACTTTCACGCCAAAAAGAAGCAATGGATTGACGTAATTTTTTGCTAAGTTGAGAGCCGAATAGTGACATTTCTTTTTCAACAGGTGGCAATTCCGTTGCTGCATTTAATGGACCTCGATTTGTAACTTCTTTCACAGATCTTACTTTTATAAGCAGTGCGGCTTTAGGTGCCCTTCGAAGAATGAGAAGTCAATTAAAGCATATTATTCTTAAAGAAAATTCGTCCTCAACAATTTTGGCACGAGTGAGATGTCCGAAAGGAAAATTGATAGTTTGGTATGTAGATTAGTTTTTAGAAACGGCACGGGGAAGGGGCGCCCCATACAAACTTACCATTAATGACCATATCCAAGTACTTCAATTCCTGTATCAATTCGTATGACACAGTTTTATGTTTATCCTGTACTTCTTTAGCCTCGGCGTACAGTTTTTCCTGAATTTTCGGCTGTAAAACCAGCTCGTGTATTGTGAATACTAAGACTGACGCTGAAGACTCGTAACCGGCGAAGTAGAATACGAAGCCTTGACCGGCCAACTCGTTAAGGGACCAATCTGTGGAGATATATTTATCTTATACTAGCTTCCCGCACCGGCTTCGTCCGTGGATCCCATATGAACATTGATCCCTTAATAACTTTTTTCCCGAATTTTCCAATTTTCCTTTTCTTTACCTAAAAACCTTATTCACACTATTAGAAACATTTTTTTAAATATCAAAATCGGTCCAGCTTTTCTCAAGTGATGCGCTTACCTATGAACAGCATTTCATTTTTATTTATATAAATTAATATTTTCGAACTAATGCAATTTAGCAGCTTGTTTAATAAAGAAAAAAAACTAAATTTTGTTAAAAATTTAAAAATGAACACTAAATAAATTTGAAAAACAATTATCAAATAGATTAAGTCCGCGTGGCATAGTAGCAAGAATTCTAAATTCCATGCCAAAGAGTAAATTATAATTAATGACAAACAATGACATATTTTAAAATTTACAATAAATAAATCTATTTACATAGGTATTAAAATTATCTTAAATAGGTACTAAATTACAAAAATAAAATAAAATTAGAAATAATTTTTTTTATGTAAATCACTTCACAGAGGGCTGGCTCGTTCCTCGCTCAACGAATCAGCATCGCGATTCAGCGGGGATATGCAGCCAGTATTCTTGCCACTATTCCACGTGGACCTGGTTTATTTAGTTTTTTTTAAATGTTTAGATTTGATTTAAGGTTCTTATATTAATAAAAAAAAACCGGAAAAAAATGTAAATCACTATCTACTGGAAGAGTACCCAACAGACTGGCTGCATTGCCTCGTTTGATGGCAATGCTTATTCTTTGATCGAAATAACAGTCATCACGTTGGTCATGTGAACGTTCTATTAGTCGCTTACTAATGTTTTGGAACAGACTGTGTGCGCTAGGTAAATTAAGATGAAAAGGTAGATATACAGTATACTCACGCCTAATCTTTGTTTCATCTCTGACTAACATTTCTTGTGTTGTAGCAAATCCAACATCATCTTTTTCTTCATCGCGATCACGGTTTAATTTGAGGGTGCCTAAATTTACAATTAATATTACAATTTTGCTTTGGTAGATAAGAACGTAGAAAATAAAGAAAGAAGAAATGCTCTTCTAAACCAAAAATAAAGCCAGTTTGACATCAAATTGGTAAAATACTACATACGTATTGTAGTAGGTATTAATATTTAATAATTTATCATTGCATATATTTCAATAAAACTAATAGTGATCACGGAGTAATATTGAAGATGCGATTTCTTTTCTGTTTTCCAATTTACTCGGTGATCACTAACAACTTCCTTGAAATAAATATAAACAAATACTACAATATGCAGGTAGTATTTTAGCAATGATATCTTGGAGGTAGTATTTTGGATCTTATTCCACGCAGCTTGACCGATTTGTATGATTTTTTTGTGTATATTCGGTAGGCCTGAGAATAGGTCGAAAACTATTTTTCACCCTCCTAGGGTAGGAGTAGGGGTAGGGGTAGTGCAGACAAGCCAACGTTTAGGCAGGACAACATCTGCCGTGTCTGCTAGTATATTAAAATATTTATCCTTAGTTTTTAACAGTGTCTGGTCTTGTCAGCCAAATGTCCGGTCAAACTCATTTACAGGTAGACCCGGCAATCCCAGTTACAATGGTATTTGCTTTTTTCCTTTTTGATACTACTTTTGGAACTACTGGACTAACCTTTAGAAGCCTCCATAAGTAGTTGTATCATATCAGGTCTATCGATGTTGTTCTTCTCTCTATACGCCATAGTCTCTGTCACTACATTCGCAAATAAAGCCGTTACTTTCTTCGGGAAAATGTTCATGCCGAACATCTGAAATTTTATAAATTATTAATACAATGTGCTGAGCAGAGTTGATGGCGGTAGATCGCGAGGACGTTCCCCTTTGCGCTAGGCCGACCAAATAAAGTCATTGACAACACCTCCTTGAATGACTATGCAGGAAAAGCCTCGATGAGAGAGAAATGCAGCAAGGTTGTTCGTCACGCTGTGGATCATGATTAACCACGACTAATCTGTCAAGAGCACTACGACTAGGAACGACACACATTTTCATGGCCTTTATAACTCACGATGTGGGCAAAGACACCAGTAACTTGCCTACTTCAAATATATCAGAACAGAACGTGGCAAGTAGCTCGTGTAACTTCATCAACAGACTCATCCTATCCTAATGCTAACTAATATTATAAATATAATTGCTTGTCCTTCTTTCATACTAAAACAGGCATCAGATACAAATATAGTGATAGGCTACCTTTTTATCCCGGAAATTTTTCGGGATAAATTCTTATGTAACTTTCCACTGGCTAGGAGATTATTTTTAAATTTTGGCAGCTGTTGTTTTTTATCTAATCACGACAATCTTTTCAATAACTCAAGTTTAGTAAAACAAACTGAGTTTTAGCTCAGTTCAGCTCAGCTTTAGCCTCCAATTAATTCGTTAAATAATTACGAATGTACCTACCTTAGCGATAAAAGGGAAGCTAATGACGAAAAACATATGAATTCTTTGCCAGGTAGAAAAATTCGTCAATGCTTGACCAGCCAGATAAAATTCATTGTCTTTATCCTTTAGAGAATTTACTTGTAACCCAAACGCAGATGAAAGGATCACATCGTTTGTGTATCTTCTGATAAGATCATCTACATGGATGTCATCACTTACTTTACCTGAAACAAAAATGTCGGCATCATCTTTTAGTCCTTCATTTAGATTGGCATGATCACACTCTTCTGTACGTTTAGGAACTGAGCATTCTACAGTAGTAGTGAATCAACTAGGGGCAAAATAAAAAAAAAAAAAACAAAAAAAACTGAAACTAAATTATTTACTAATGTATACCATTTTCTCGTATTTACCCTATAGATAATTTCACATACCTACTTTATGAAAACATTAACTACATTATTTTTTTTGGTATAATACTGGAAGAGCATATGTCCGTTTTGTGTTATGTTATCGATTATTTTTGCAGTGTATCTCTCTAACAACTTTAAAAAGAGATATCGACAAAATAAGCCGCGCGGTTTACTGAGTTCATTGCGCTAACAAGCTTGCTCTTAAATGACGTATTCAAATTCTTACACCCATCATCAGTCTAATTTATATATATTTATTTACTTATGACAAAACAAGATTAGATATAAAAAGATTCGTTGTTTTTCAGCCTTCAATTTATTGATAACTATTTTTAGGGTTCCGTACCCAAAGGGTAAAAACTGAAACCCTATTACTAAGACTCCGGTGTCCGTCCGTCCGTCTGTCTGTCCGTCCGTCTGTCACCAGGCTGTATCTCATGAACCGTGATAGTTAGATAGTTGAAATTTTCACAGATGATGTATTTCTGTTGCCGCTATAAGAAAAAATACTAAAAAACAGAATAAAATAAATATTTAAAGGGGCTCCCATACAACAAACGTGTTTATTTTTGCCGTTTTTATAGATAATGGTACGGAAGCCTTCGTGCGCGAGTCCGACTCGCACTTGGCCGGTTTTTTATTATTATATATCTTCATGAGTATACATCCCGGAACCGTGTTATCGGTAACAGGCGACCCAGCAGTTCCTCTTTTAGCCGATGGTATTTGTGAGGCTATACCTAACGAATGGCCAGTTCTATTGAGGTATAATAACTTACCGTTACCACGCTTAATAGATTCAGTCACATAATTAATCACATTTTTACTTATATCGTCAATGAATGGTACCATCTGTCGCATCTTAGAGCTCGTAAAGGCGGGGCTGAGTGTTGCTCTCATATCCTTCCATTTGTCACCTGAAAATAAGCTTGTGTATCATGGAAATTTAACCTGAGATGTTGTTAAAAAATCAATGGAACAAAAAATCTAAAGGCGTCTAAACGAATTGTTTTAAAAGAAAGGTAGGCGATTCTTATAAATTACATATAAAAGTTTATTAAAGCTTTTACAGGCCATGGTTCATGATAAATGGTCAACTAATATCTGCCATATCCATGATTATTTATCAAAAATTAACATAAATAATTGCCTTTTTTAAAAAGTTTACCGACTTTGAAATTATGCACTGAAAAGTGTGCTTTCCGAAAGCAAATGCACAAATCACTATAAAAAAATACCCAAATCGCTTCAATTGTGCCTTTAAAATTTGAAGAGTTCTCAATTTCTCTAGGATCCCATCGTCAGATCCTAACCTGATGACCATGGGACCACATGGGAACCCTTTCGAGCAAAAAAAAAATTTTCAACCAAATCATAACATGGCCATCAAAAATAACAAGAAAACACTAGTATTTCGAAATAGGCAAGTATTAAAGCATCAATTCCTTCCCTATTTATCTATCTATCATCACTCCGTTTATCCCAAGAGGAGTAGGCAGAGACAAACGAATGCCATTTGTTACGGTCCTGACATGCCTATTTCGCTTCTTTTATATTCATCATACCTTTCATACATGCTCGGTGATTGTATGTAGGTACTTTTAATATTGCCATCGATCAATACATTGTTTATGTTCAATAAAAGTACACCTAGGTCGTTTTCTGCCAGCATTTCCTTTTACTTCAACCAAACCTTTTTAGTCAATCTTTCATCCTTCCTTTAATTCTTTCAACGTGTCCAAACTAGCGTATACTACTTTTTCTCATTTTAGTCACAACATCATCTTTCACTCCTTTTCTTATTTACCTTTAAGCATAAGTAAACTGCCACCGAATAGTGGATCTTGATCTTCCGTGAAAAATTGTCTGTGGTCTGTGAAATGGTCAAAATCCTTCACAGTGATCTGCTTTATTAATTCTGGGTCTCTTATGAGAACGATGGGCGTAGTAGCTTCCACCAGGCCGACATATCTAAAACAAGTGTAAATTAATATGCATACGGTTTGTATGGGACGGATATCGGTATCTCACCGAAAATTTTCGTTCCGGCCGCCGTATGATCGAAATTAAACACAGGCCACACATCAGCAATGTAAATTATACCATCTAGATCACATTCACTCACTCACACAGACACACAAAATTCGATTAAACAAAGGCGTGTGGATGTGTGTGTGTGACAGATTGTTCCGTTGAAAACGGATGGCGGACCGTTCGTTACAATAAATGGACTAGTCTGTGGTCGATTTCGGTGGACCGTATGCTTTAGATTTATATGACTTCTAAGTTTGCGAATATAGTTCAGTTGCTTTCCGCCCCCGGCTTCTCCCGTGTATATTTTCGAACAAAATAAAATATAGCCTATAGGGATATTGTACTCAGGGATATTGTACCTTTCTATTCGTGAAAAGTGAAAGAATTTAGAATAGGTTCAGTAGTTTGATATATCCAAACTTTACGTCTTTAATATTGCGTCAATAGAAGTCCCTGCTCTCCTAGAGCCAATGGGAATAATCACTAATCAGAGAAGACTGCAGGAGAATCTATGGAATGATTCTGATTCCCTGGAAGCAAGGTCGGGTCCTTGTATGGGATGCTACGTGCGTGGACACATTAGCCCCGTCTCATCACAGGGAAACGGTTAACAAAGCGGGAGCGGCGGCGGAAATCGCAGAGTTTGACGCGCAAATATAGTTCAATTATAGAATCTCTAGTGTCGTTTAAATGCCAAAACGTTTATTAAAGATGTATCCACAGTTCCACACGAATAATCATCTCATCTGGTGACAAGTAAATACGTATCTATATACAGAAGGTAGAAATACGAGTATTAACATGTAGGTCAAAGTTGACGTCAAACTAGGATTCTCTGGAAATTCTACTAATTGAAAGGAGCACTTGACATAACTCCCAAAATAACTTGTTGTTCATAATAATCAATCGGGATTCAGATAATTGTCAATTAGCAACAACCAAATGCTTATCACCATAACAACATACTTAGTATAAAACAAAGTTTTCTGCCGCGTCCGTCTGTCTGTCTGTCTGACACTGTGATCTACTTTTAATTTTGTTGCGGTTTTCAAAATTAAATAGGTTGATACCTGGAAAAAATTTAGCCCCAGCGAGTTTTCATGGCGTTTGCTGTTTGTTCCGTCAGAGATATAACAAAATGATGTAGATAAGAATTATGTTTAGTAAAATGATCTACAAAAAATTCCGCACTATCTCTAATTCTAGATACGTAGTAAGCGCTCGTGTGGGTATTAAATTGTTTATAAGGGCCGTCGGTGGTCGAGTGGTTAAAACGTCGGCTCACAACTGAGAAGTGGTACGATCCCCACATCCGACCATGTACCAATGGGTTTTTATAATAAAAAATCTATGTACATTATCCGACAAACCACTCGTTAGGTATAGCCTGAGGAAGACTTTGTTCCTTGAAGATTTTTAGTCCTAATATTTAAATTTTTGGGATCATCTTAACTTTCGGCTAACATTACAAATGCGAAAGTTTATTTATTTAACCTTCTTTCACGTTACAATAGAGCAACGTGATTTTTTGCACAGAGGTAGTTTGAGGCCCGAAGAGTGATATACTGTTTTATAATTTTTTGTTAACGTATTATTCAGTACTAATTTGTTTGTTTTTAAAAATATTCGATTGCAATAATAAAAACTTAATCGAGTCTAATATTTAAGAGACCATATTATTAAGTGCCTTATTTTTAATTATGTGTATAGCGTAATTATAAACTGAATTTTGAAGTAGTTTTAATCAAAGAAATTGGAATCGAGCGCGAGCTCTTTCTAAAGTGTTTGTTATAAACAAAATCCTAGGCCAAACTTTGCAATACGACATCAGTTGAACTTCTTTATCGTATACAAAAAAATGCTGTTGTTGGTTGGCTACATCAATGTTGGCGCCAGATACAAAGAAATATTTACACTTCAGCAAGCTGTCGGAAAGAGAACACCTGGAAATGGATTTCTCTACCTAATAGCGCGGCGCTAGTTTCGTCTGACGAAATGTTGTTTTCATTCATTGTTTTGGACTCTTCAAACCTAAAATGCAATGGACAACATTAAATTTTTCGTAAGGTACCAAAATTCGAAAACCGTTTGGAGAATACTTGCTAGAAAGCGTATATATAATTTTTTAGATTTTTTCTATCCATTAGTTTTAGAGTTATTTTAAAAATACAGAAATATTGAAAATAAAGGATTGATAGGGGCTCAAATCTTTGCTAACCCTCTAATTTAAAAGTACTAATGTCTATCTGTCTAATTTTAGTCTACGGAAAGCGGGTGTTACCATTTATTAATTTTACCCATTTTTATTCAATTTGAAGCCAAGCACGTACTTTAAATATAATTATAAAAATACTTCTTTTATAATTTTTTTGAGGTTTTGCAAGTTTCGAATGGGCTATCACAGGAAATATATTTACGAGTGAAACCGCGGATGAAAGCAGTATTGTTATACATTATGAATAATGTTGTAGGCGATTTGAGTTCCGGCTACGGCAACACCTATTTGGAAACATGGGACATTTCTACAGTATATTATATTCTTTGCATTTCCATAATGTATACTCTGTGGCTTGACTAACACTATCTGTCACTTTCTTTGGGTGGCAGTTTATTATATTTTTTAATTTTAGTCCTAGCTAAGGAAAAGAGTACTCTTTTATGAGCTAAGGTTTTTAGTTTATAAGTCCTCAGGATTTATAGAAATTCAAATTTAAATTGAAAATATAAAAACTCAACCAAAAGTAAAATAAAAAATATATTTAATTAACTTGGCTAATGGGCGCGGGACTTCTGTCATGAAAAGGACTACCTACTAATAGTGTGATGAAAGCTACTTTTTAACCGACTTCCAAAAAAAGAAGGAGAAGGTTCTCAATTCGGACCGTATTTTTATTCTGGAAATCCTTTGGGATGCGAAGTCGTGACGAATATCTAGTACAGAACAAATATAGAACTCAAAGGCTAAATCAAATTGGTCCTCGACCTTAGCCAAATAATAAAAACGATGTCATCTATTTTGTCGGTCTCGTAATTTATTTAACCTTGACCACCGCCCCCTACTAAAAGTTATCGTAGTACCTACCTATGATCAAAATGTGTTTATTGGTGATAATATTATCTGTTAGGTACAATTATAAATGTGAAAGTGCCTTTGTTTGTTTGTTTTTCCTGCTCTAAAGTCAAAACAGATTTGTTTTTTTTTGCACAGATATCCTTGGAGAGTGACATAGGCTATTTACTTTGTGTCTAGTATAACCTTTGGGGTTTCAAAAATTTCCACGAGCGAAGCCAGGGATCAAAGTTAGTATTTGAATAAAAGGAACACGTTTGTCGTTGGGACGTCGGTGGTCGAGTGGGTAAGACGTCGGCACGCAACTGAAAAGTCGCGGGTTTGATTCCTACATGTTCCCGGAAGCTGTAAGGGAACCCGTGAAGAATAATAAGAATTCCGAAGGGACGAGAGATTTTTCCCGGTATAAAAAATAGCAGACATCAGTCTCCAGCGCTCCAACTATCCGCGAAAGAAATCAGGTCAATCCGTTGTTTCGTTTTGACGACAAAGAACGAACAAACACTCTTTTGGATTTATAAAATTAGTTTTTACACACAGTAAATAAAAAAACCTCGTGGAATATGGGAAAAACAACTGGCTGCATTTCCATGCTGATTTGTTGAGCGAGGAAGGAGCCAGCCTTCTTGTCACCAGAGGAGATGATCAATATCTTAAATAAACTTTTTGGCATTAAGACCCAAAGTTTCTACACCAAATGGCACAAATTTGTAGATGTTTGTGATGAATCCACTTTAATATATCGAAGTGTAGAAAAAAACTAGCTCACCTTTCTTCCGGAAACGCTTTATAAACCTCATCGACATCATCTAAAAAGTGTCGTTTCCTGAACGTGCTCTTGAAAAAATTGCCAAACATGGGCACTCCCTTAACCATTTTCACATCCCGACCTTTAAAATGTTGCTCCAACCTATATTGAGAATAAACCAAGTAAGCCCCCACCACTGTCACTAAAAATATTAATATTTCCAAAATCATTTTTTATTTATTATTTAACATTTAAAAAAAATTTCAAAAACACTTGCTATATCTACTACAGTTGAAGAGATACTGGTTTATTGCGCGTGTGAATTGTCAGTATATTTAGAGACTGATATGAGCTCAAACGTAATTTTTATACGATTAATGCAATCCGGATTTGCTTTTCTGTAATATTGTGTAATATTGAAAATAAATGTATAATATTTTACTTTACGAAAATCGTTTAATTAATTAATATAAGTATAATTATTAATAACACAACTATATAAAAAATATATATATTTGGTCGCGATGCTGATTCGTTGAGCGAGGAAAGAGCCAGCCCTCCTGGCACCAGAGGAAATGATCAGTAGTGGGGGATATTAAAATTTCTTTTATACAATTTTTGACATTTGAACCCCACGGACCTATAGTTTCTACGCCAAACGGCACACATTTATCATCTATAATTGACTCATTCGTCCAATCGCTGGCGCGCCGCCATACGATCCATCGAAATCGACCACAGACTCGTCCAATGCTTGTACGCGCGGCCCACCATCCGTTTTCAAATCGTTGTATTTGTGGTTGATTTCGATGGCCTGTCTGTCACACACACACACATTCGAATCTTGTGTGTCTGTGTGGGTGAGTGAATTGCATGTGATCTAGATCGTATGATTTACATTGCTAATGTTTTATTTATTAATTAATAATTGCCTGTCTTCCATCTCGATCATACGGCGGCCGGACCGAAAATTTTCTGTGAGGTACCGGACCAGTGCGTGGGCTGCTTTAGGCGCGCTCTGTGGTGCGTCAAAATGACCTCTGTCAATGATGTCAACTTTACTTTGCCTATATTGCCAATTTTACGAATGCTACCGCCAGCAGAGCCAGTAATCGCAGTGTTGTAATTTTCTCTTCTGGCCGCTTTACATTCAGAAGAAAGATGGCCAAACTCATTCGGTACAATTAAAGCACTTGCGACCTTCCATTTTATGAGGACATTCGGCAGACATATGATTCCTTTTCACACAACTATAACACCTAACTCTTCCTGTGAATTTCTGTCCTCTATTAAATATTTGGCCAAGTTGCGAGAACGACTAGCGCGCTGCGGGTTACGGTTTCCATTCGGAATCCTAAAAAAAGAAGTCGTTCAAAAAATAACAAAAATATCAAATAAGCTGAAAGGCTAGCCTCGAATGCGTCGGCCTTCATTCACTTAAAAACGGAGCAAATAGATCGACATATTTTGCTCAGAGATAGTTGGAAGGACGGAGATGCTAATTTCACCCGGAAAAACATCTTATTCCTACGGGAAAAATTGTTATTGGAATTACTACGGAACCATCAAAATAGAACTAATAATCTGCAGATAAGTTATAAATAACCGCCCAATTTTAGATAACAATTCATAATATTACCCACAAAGCATAAGTATTAGATTATCTGTTAAAATTATAATATATCTCTATACTCATATAATATGGTAGGTATAAGGAAAATATTTTCATTAAGGGTCCATTATCCATAATTTGTCTGGGATAAACTTTTCCCAATTTCTCTGTAAATAATCCACCTGTATCACTGTAATTTAGCATTGAATATATCTAAGTGAAGTAGCTGTAAATTTTTCAATGGGTTTTATTGAATAGGAAATACGGGTGGTTAAACTTTGCCCCCGTTTTCTCTTTCATAATCTATCACAAAGCTCTTAATTTTTTTTAAAGCGCTGTTATACCATTACCCTTCAATTGAACGTCTTGCGTTTTTTGGTAGCTTATTGAAAATTTAAAATAAAATTATTTTATAATTTTTTAATTGGTAAAAAATAATATAATAATTTTTAATCTGAATTTTCAATAAGCTATGAAAAAACGGAAGACGTTTAATTGAAGGGTTATTTGGTACTGGTACTACCAGTAATACAAATGAGTTGAGAAATGAGACAGAATGCCTATTTTACCTAAAGGATTACGTCATTTAGTCGTCTGTCGGCAAAACTTTGAATATCTATAATAAAATACTACTAAATAGACAACAAAAATATATATAAATTATTTTCTTAAAATTTTGAAATGAAAATATAAAAGCATACGTATAAGTAAGCATTAGTTTTTACTTTCCATACCGAACTCGGTACTAAATAATCTGCCACGATGGCTATAATAAAATGCCATATTTTTAAAGCCATGTGTGATTATATTTGTAAATGATTATGTTAGTCTAGTCTAAACAAAACAAATTGTTAGAGAATTATTTAACAAAATTAAAGTACAGTCAACGACATAATATTTCAAGAACGGTTTAAAAATATTCTCTTACACTGTATTCATGGATATATGATGGATACATAAATAATGAATACAGTATAAGAGAATATTTTTAAACCATTATTGAGAGATTAAACGTGTTTTGTTAAGGTTATTATTATTATATTATAATTTAATTTCAACTAAAAAGATAGCAATTTATTTATTTATAGATGTTAACATTAAATATATATACATATTTTTTTTAAACAATAAAGATAAAATTAAGTCGCCTATGTGACACTTCGGCCTACTATCTGTGTGAAAAAAAAATACAATTGATTACAATTGCTCTGTTTTGACCTGAAAAGGTGCCCACCCATTCGTCCAATCCCCGGCGCGCCGCCGTACGGTCCACCGAAATCGAGCATAGACTCGTCTAATTCTTGTAATGAATGGTCCGCCTAGATTGGCTAACTATCTGTGTGAAAAAATAATTACAATTGATTACAATTGCTCTGTTTTGACCTGAAAAGGTGCCCACCCATTCGTCCAATCCCCGGCGCGCCGCCGCCCGTTCGGTCCACCGAAATCGAGCACAGACTCGTCCAATTCTTGTAATGAATGGTCCGCCTAGATTGGATGGCGGCCGGAATGGGAAATTTTCGGTGCGATGCCGAACCAATGTGTGGCCTACTTAAGAAGGACAAACAATTAGCTAGGTTTTTTTTGTGCGTCGGTGACCAAGTGGTTAACGTCCGGTATTAACTAGGCAGACCACGGGTTCAATCCCGGATGTCGACCATGTATCAATGGGTTTTTTTATAATTAAAACTGTACATAATCCGACAAACCACACTTAGAGGCGTTTCCACTCAAATATACCTCAACAGAGCTGGATACTCGTTAGGTATAGCCTAACAAATACCATCGCCTAAAAGAGGGAGACTTGGCCTTCCGCTGGGCACCCTGAGACCGTAACACGGTTTCGGGAGCTGTAAGACAAGCCGTGAAGAAAAATAAGTTTTTTTTTTTAATTTTAGCAAATTAATTTATACTTGAAGTAGAAAATCTATTTAGGTGATAAAATAAATTTACGCCTGATTCCCCCAGGTGTAGGCAGAGATAGTGATTATTTTAAACAAGTGTAATTGACTGTACCGAATCGGGTTGTTTATGTTGCAAGTCACGGTGACTTGTATGAAGATAATGATAGTGTTATCAATATGATTTATTGACCAAACATTGTTATTACGACATAAAGAAAACTAAGATTATTTAGGTAATATGTTTACAAGAAGTGGAAAGATAGAGAAGGAAATTGAAAGGAGACTGAAAGCGGGAAGCAAGGTATTTGGTGGAATAAACAATGTATGCATAAATACACAACTTAAAAAGAAAAATTAATGTACATATTCTGTTTGTTCCATCTCTTACTTATGAAAGCGAGACTTGGGTATGGAATAAGAAGCATGAAACTAAGATGAATGTGTGATATAAAGCGTAGCCGGGACGATGTCATTAGAGAAGGAGTGAAAGAGGATGTTGTGACTAAATTGAAGAAAAGTAGTTGACGCAGTGTTGTACACATTGAAAGAATGAAGGATGAAAGATTGACGAAAAAGGTTTATTTGGCTGAAGCGAAAGGAAATTCCGGCAGAGGACGACCTTGGTGTAAGTACAATAAAAGTTTATTGTACATTTAAAAAAAATCTTGATTGAAGGCAATATTAAAAGTACACACAATCGCCGAGCATGTAAGAAAGGTATGATGAACATAAAAGAAGCGAAAGAAGTACGTCAGGATCGTAGCAAATGACATTCGATAGTCTCTGCCTACCCCTCTTGGGATAAAAGGCGTGATGATATATAGATAGATAGATAGATAGATAGGATAAGGATTATAAAGAGTGTGTAATTTTGTTTGTTTGTTTGTAAGAAATACCTAAACAAAAACTACTCGACCGATATGAAAAAATTAACTATTATGATGCTACATTTATTGTAAGATAGTGGGTTACAAAAATTGCGTTGATTATTAAATACGTAAATAGAATTAGTTTTTGTATGTATAATCAGACAAACCATACTTAGAGGCTTTTCCATCTAAATATATCTTAACAGAACTAGCCACTCGTTAGATATAGCCTCACAAATACCATCGGCTAAACGAGCGAAACTTTGTCTTCCGCTGGGTACCCTGGAACCGTAACACGGTATCGGGAGCTATAAGGCAATAGTGAAGAAAGAAAAAAAAGTAAGTACAGTGCTAATTCCGAGGTTTTGATTTTATATCTATTTTGCTTTTAAAATAGCAGTTTTACTAGGAAATGGTGTTTATTTTAACAAAAACCTAAAAATATATGACATCATTTAGTAGACCGACTGAAGAGGGACTAAACGTCAAAATATGGCAAAGTACTTAGAGCGCGCGCGACCCCTTCTCAGCCTGCACAAGCTCAGCCTTTTCTTCTCAAGTAGTCGATAGCCTAAGAGGTCCCGGTTTCGATTCCTACTCGCTGCCAAAATACTATGCACCAATTTTCTTTAAGAATATGTGCTTAAATCGACTCCTTGTGCTTCGGAGGGCACGTAAAGCCGGTCACCAACCCGCCTGCCAAGCGTGGTGACTATGGCAATGAGCACTACTAGTAGTAATGGTGCGCTAGAGGGAGACCAATGATCCAGGAGTGGATCTTAAAAAGGTTGATGATGATGATGATGATATTTAGGATAAGGAATTATGCCACATTTTACTTTATTAAGTTTTTTTATAAATTCAAATGGATTGAATTTCAACCTTTTCGTAAATTAAGAAAAACAATCTAAATGGTTTTAAATTAACATTGTAAGTAACCAAATTATTTGTGCCTCATTAATTTTACAAAAACATCATTTAACATTTAACACCGACATCACCAAAATTAAATTATATATATAGGTATACAGAATTAGCTTTATTTCTGTTTCCTTTCCTAATTTCTAAATATTTACGGTTTTATGGCAATTTATTTTTGTAAGAGACGACAGGAGTTAAGTGGTATTTGGCAGTAATATGCCACATAATACACACCACCAAACACAGCCTTTATCTATACTAATAATAAGTTGAAAAGTTTGTTTGTTTGTTTGTTTGAACGCGCTAATCTCTGGAACTACAACATTCTTGTTGCATTTCATAGCCCAATTCTTGAGCAAGGTTATAGGCTATATAACATCACGCTTCGACCTAAAGGAGCGGAGCAGTAACTATTAACGCGGGTGCAATCGCAAGGCATAGCTAATAGTACCATATAATCCTACGTACATTTAACCATTAAAAAAAATGAAAAATAAAAGGAATTGCTGGCAGAGGACGACGTAGGTGTACTTTCATTGATCATATAAAAAATGTATTGATCGATGGCAATATTAAAAGTACACACAATTGCCAAGCATGTATGAAAGGTATGATGAATATAAAAGACGCGAAAGAGGTATGTTAGGACCGTAGCAAATGGCATTCGATTGTCTCTGCCTACCCCTCTTGGGATAAAAGGCGTGATGATAGATAGATAAAAATAACCAAATAAACCAGCAGCCTAATTGCGTAACTTTGATAGTGATCCAATCACTATCATTTTTTTTACAGATAAAGGTCGAATTTAGCCCCGCACTTTTTTAACCGTTTTTGAGAAAAAAAATAAAAACGAAAATTTCACGTTTTTAATTGTTTTTATTTTTTTTCTCAATAACTGTTTGAGATGTTGAGCTAATTTTTGCGGCACTGTACGGCACAAACGCAGCACAATGTAGCACAATTAACGAAAATACACATTCCGAAAAGTGCGGGGCTAAATTCGACCTTTATCTGTAAAAAAATGATAGTGATTGGATCGCTTTCGAGTTACGCAATTAGGCTGCAGGTCCGCAAGAATAATAGCTGCAATTCCACGCTGAATCGCTATGCAGATTTGTGCATTACTTTTTTGTAAAGATTTTATTTCTTAGGTATATTTGCAATAATAGGTACCAAATATCCCTGAGTGACATAGGCTATATTTTATATTGTTCGAATATATCCACGGGCGGAGCCGGGGGCGAAAAGTGTAGTGTACCCCGGGTTCGATCCCGGATCCCCGCAATGTACCAATGAGTTTTTTATAATGAAAAACTTACGTACATAATCCGACAAACCACAATTAGAGGCTTTTCCATATATATATACCTCAACAGAACTGGCCACTCGTTATGTATAGCTTCAGAAATACCATCGGCTGAAAGAGGGAGACGTTGGGTACCCAGGGACCGTAGACGGTTTCGGGAGCTGTAAAGCAACCCATGAAGAAAGAAAAAAATATCTTTTTTCTCCGGGAAAATTCCAATGAATTTTTGATAAAAAATATTATCTGGTTGCTATGTAGAAAATATTAAAAAGTCAATAAAAACATTAAAATGTTCTACGAAATCCCTTACAATTTTATTGTCATCAACAACAACATACTCGCCAGGAATAAACAAATATTCAGGTGGTTGCAGTATTTTTCATGAATTTTAGTGGACAAAGGCCATTTTTCAATTTTTTTTTCAATATAGAATGTAACAGAACATGAAATTCAAATGTTGACAACTTCTGTCACAGTTACAATTCACCCATAAGTACAAGGCAGCCAAATAGAATAGTTTACAAGTTCTTAATAATTTGCTATAAATTGTCTGCTAAGTGCCATATTTCTATTATAAGTAACATAATACACTTGTCTTGGTCAACCGCTGGGTACCCTGGAACCGTAACATGGTTTCGATACCTGTAAGGCGCAACCCACGAAGCAAAAAAAAAACTGCAATATAACTAATTTGCATGTCAACTTACTACAGAACCATCATTACAGTATATCTAAATTATCGAAATTCGGTTCACAAAGACTATAACAGCTAATTACATCAACATTTTCTCTGATAACGGTTTAAAATAATAAGGGCTCCGATCTCGTAACAGCACTGAGCTCATTAGTAGGAAGGCTTTACGGGTTATTGGAAATTTTCCACATTTCTGACTCCTCAATTCCCCATCGTGATTCTGGTAGGGGTATAGTAAGGACAACTGCTGATGTTCAAATTATTTTACACATGAACAAGGGGCATTACAAGAACGTGCTATGTTCAATGTAGGTACATATTTTTATAATAAACTATCTTTCAGCGTCGGCTTCGCCCGTGAAAAGTTTTGGAATGTGATATAAAAATCCCGAAGGATTTCCGGTGTAAAAAGTTAGCCTCATTATCCGGTCCTCCAATTATCTCTGCGAAATAAAAATCGCACCGGTTTCGTCCGTGGATTAAAGAAAAATATTATAAGAATTTATCCCGTAGCCTATGTTACTCTCAAGCTGTCCAGCTATCCCTGTGAAATCAATAAAGCAAATCACGTCAGTCTGTTGCTTTGTTTTGACGTGAAAGAAGGTCAAACAAACAAACACATTTTCACATTTATAATATTAATTAAGATACCCAACTTTACAGCTCCGGGAACCGCATTACTAGCTTTAAATTAAAGTACCCACCGAAAGACAAGTATTCTTCATTTAGGTGATGACATTTTTGAAGCTACCTAATGAGTGGCCAGATAGGACCTACCTGACATTTTGTTTAAGTTGCCCATTGGTATACATACAACACATACAGGGCGAAGGGTTTTTTAGGCCACATTGTATTCCTTAAATAGTATATTTTTTATTTAGAACATTTTGACGTCAAAATTATTGGTATCTATAATAATCCTAACCCAGTGTCGTATATGTGAGAATTCAACTGTTGTGTCCTGCGCTACGCAATTTACTACGATGTTGTAATATCTTAAAAAGATAATTGTCATATGATACCGACAACGGTGGGATCTAAGTATATCACTGTAACTTACATTATTTAAAAGTCAATTAATATTGTACAATGTTTCAAGTATTTACGAAACGATAAATGAAAAACTGCCATTATAAGTTGCCGTAACAGTACTAAACTCTCAGTATAGACTTTCAAAGAACATGAAAACATGTTCTATTTTATTAATCCCAGATTTCCAACTATAATATCACCATAGATATCTAGGGCATTTGATTATCTCTGCTTACCCCTCTTGGGATAAAAGACGTGATCATAGAAATATAGACAGAGAGATGAGTTATTTATCATTAGATTAGTCAGTAAATATATCGTTTTAAATGGATCACCAGGTAATTCATTAATCCCAATAATATTATAAACGCAAACGGCTGAACGGATCTGGATGAAATTTGGCACAGAGATAGATTATAGTCTGGAATAGCACATAGGCTACTACTTATCCCGGAAAAATGTATGGATCCCGTGGGATAGATTTCTTTTTGTTCTTTACGAGATCGACATGATATTTTGCATAGTGGTAGTTTAGGGGTCAGAGAATGACATATACTACTTTTTATACTGCAAATAGCAGGGGATTATTTGTTTTTTGGATCTATTTCCACGCGGATGACACCGCGGACAGAAGCTTGTTATCCATGATTATGCTATATGAGATTTTTTCCTATAAGTTCAAAATTTTTCTCTTCTCATTTGACAGGTTGCATAAATAGGATTATCTAATAAAGCCAGAAATTAAAATCGCCTCATTTGTCTGTCGTCCTATATTTATATACACTCTTATTAATAAACTCGAAGTAGCGACGTAGTAACTAAACTGTATTTCGTCTCCGTCTAACAAATCTGCAATTCATTATGACAGACGGAGACGAAACACAGTTTAGTTACTACGTCGCTACTTCGAGTTTATTAATAAGAGTGTATATAAATATCATAGATATGTCATTCTAATAGATAAGTAAGTAATAAGTGTATTCGTGCAAGTATTCAAATAGTTGGTATTACCCATATTATACCGCTTAACAGTATAAATTAATCAAGTCGGGAAAAAAGTTAGCCGCAGCGAGTTTTCATGGCGTATGCTGTCTATTCCGTCAGAGATATAACAAAATTATGTAGGAAAGAATTGTGTAGAATAAAATTATCTATAAAAAAGTCTTCGGTAGCATATATCTATCTCTAATGGATAAGTAGTTATAAGCGTATTTATGTAGATATTCAAATTGTTGGTTAACATATAGTAAATAAAATTAATAAATAGGCTATTATTTTCATTCAGGGTCTTTTTTCCAAGATCTTGTTATAAAGGCTGTATATACTTTATGAACTCGTGACACGGCATACTAATTGTATAAGAAGTAAGCTTCCGATACCTTTTAAAAGCATTTCTTAAACGATTCTGTATTAAAATACAATTTATATTGGTTTTATTTTACGTTAAGTGAAGGCTTAAGCACTATTTAGTTTAGAATTATTGTTTTCGAAACAATATAAGTATTTTTAAGGGCCTCACCCAAGCACGTAGGTCAGGACCCTAGTAACCGCGCAGTTTATTTTGTCGATATCTCTTTAAAAAGTTGTTAGAGAGATACTATATAACTCTAATAACTCTATACACTATAACCATGGATAAGATAAGATAGGCCAATACCTATTCACGTACCAGAAACAAAATCGGTCTTGCGAAAACACCCAAACGGACATTATGCCCTTCTAGTATTATACAAAAACTATTAAAAACAGCAAGTTGTAGTTAATGTTTACGTAAAGTATGTGAAATTATCTATAGGATAAATACGAGAAAATGGTACATGTAACATCGGTTAAAAATATGCGTGAAATTAATGACTTTCAGGGCTTCACAAAACTTAAGTGTAACTGATTTTCATATTTTTTTTTACATACTCTGTCATGTAATTTATCTTTCGAATGCTATTTAAATTTCGAAACTAATAAATATAGCTATCGTGTAATTTAAGGTGTCGTGTAGCATGTAATTTGTATGGGACAAAAGTTATAAGGAGACTTAAGAAACTAATTTAATTTTTTTTTTCTATTATTTATTATATATTTTTTTTAATTCCGAGGGACAACCAAATTACGTATCATATAGGTAAAAGAGACATTCTGCTCCATTACTCAACTCATAGGACCAATCACCGGCGCGCCGCCGTACGGTCCACCGAATTTGACCACAGATTCGTCCAATTCCCGTAACAAATGGCCCGCCTAGATCTTATGGCAGCCGGAATGTGCCGTGGTACTACTTTTATCACAAACGAGTGTCCGTCGACGCTCAAGTAGCTTTTGGAAACGAAATTTTGACCACTGTGGGTTTGACTGTGCGGCCACCACATTATTTGTGGCAAGTTTTAATGCCCTGTGAAGCACAAAAAACCATGGCTCGAGTACAAGGTACTACGGGTTTTAAATCCAACGCTGAAACCATTAGTTTGATGAAGTTGACACCCAAAAAAATGCGAATTTTCAGAAAATATTTATTTACTTAGTTCGTTTGTTCAAAGTAAGTTTTGTTCGTTCATTTTTCTATCAAAAATGTTTTTGGCCACTCATCAAAAAAGGGTGTCAATTTTTTAACATCCTGAAAAAAAATCATATTCAAATATATGACTATTTCTAATGTTTTGAGATCGAAATGGTATTCGTCAGTTTTAATAATAATACTTATTTTTTGAAGTCGGTTTACTGAGATTTACTGAGATAAATACCAAGGTACCCTATTAATATGTATTTTCTAAAAAATATCGAAATCTGACATGCATTTTCATCAAGATATTATGACAAAAACAGATTTTTCAAAATTTCTGAAAAACTACTTTACCAAGAAAAATTCTCTGCCGCAAAAGAAACCATCAAAATCGGTCGAATATAGAACCTCCTTTTTTCGAATGAGGATCGAACTACCATGCAGGTGGCAGGTGTTACCACTGGGCCACCGCACTCATCCATTCAAAATGTCCAAATCATCTCAGCACACCCCTATCAACATTAAGGGGTAAATTCCCCTGGCAAGTTAAACAAAAGGGTTATAATGTAAATCTAAGGGGTATGTTCACACGCGCACGATAAGATAGTCAACCTCCGATGACATTGTACATTTTTGTGGCAACAGATTTTCTCCGTTCATACCGTCTTACCGCTGACTCACCTGATTAAGTTGGTTAATGGTCTGGAATCTGATTGATGGAACGCCTCCTCTATCCAATATCGAGCTGATGTCTGGGAGCGAGCTCTGTGCTTCTTTAACCTAACCTATAACCTATCCCAAGAGAGGTGAGCAGAGAGAATATAATGTCATTTATTACGATTCTAACTTGCGAGGTTGTTCACGCAAAAATTACTGAACTGATTTTGTTGCGTGTTTCACTTTTAGACAGGTTGATTCACCGGGAAGGTTTACGAGTATTAAACATGGACCTATCATGTTCAGGAGCTGAGCATTAACAGTATCAATGAATCAAGTCGGGGAAAATTTAGCCCTAGGGAGTTTTCATGGCGTATGCTGTCTAATCCGTCAGAGATATAACAAATTAATGTAGAAATGATGAGATCTAATGCGTATTTATGAAGGTATTCAAATTGTTGTAGACACATATTGTACCCGTGTGAAGCCAGGGCAGGGTCGCTAGTATTTTTATAAAATAAACTTTTACTTATAAGGTTGTGAAAGACACGCCAACTCCAGTTACGGTGTAAATCGTCTTACAAAGTGACAGATATTTTATTTTCCTCTTTGTAAGATGGAAATAAAAAATAAGTAAATATATTCTCTTTTTTTTTCACGTCAATGTTTTGGTTATTTAATGTGACAATGACTTTTTTGTAAAACAGAAATTATGAAAATTTGTGTCACCATTTATTATTACACTGTAAAATACAATTGTAAGTTTTTAATGTAGCATAAAGTAGGAAGTACATACATCTTGACGATCTTTAACAGTAACAGTGTCCACTTTTGCCAGTTGTCCATATTGAACAGAACCAATGGCAAGCCTGTTGCTGCAATTAACGAACCTGGATATCTCACAAATGTCTGTTATTTTTAGAACCAATGCGGACGTCGGCTTTTTGATACTAGGAGTTGATTAAAACATATATATTCTTAAAGAAAATTGGTTTCAAGTCCAAGTTCTACCAATTAGGCTACCAAGGAGACTAAGTAGGGAGTAATTTCGTGAAATGGGACGATAATGTGTAATGTCAAATGTTTCGACATTGTTTTGGATGAAGTAATAGGTACTTTCTTACCAGATATAGTATTTTTTTTTAATATCTATACCGCGTCATATGGGGTATTATTGAATGAAGCTCTTAAAATGTAATAAAGATTTCCATATTTTTTTACTATTGAGATAACAATTATTTTACAGTTTTTTAATTAATATAATCCACAACATTTTCAAAATGTTAACCCAACATTAAAAGCCTATATAAAAGTAGATACAAATTAAATTATTATTTAATAATTATTTTTTTAAATTTTAACTTCATGAATTTAATGAATTTTTAAATATTGGATATTTAGTTAAAGTTCGTTCGTTCCTTTCATTCGTTCAATCGTTCGTTCATGGTTCATTTGTTTCATTAATCATTGTTTATTTTTGAGTTTATTGATTATAAATTACGTTTTTATTAAAGTAGAGAAACACGTAAGTTAGATCCCCTCGTATCCTGTTTTGTTCCTACATCTACAATTATTACTTTTTATTGCTTAGTTTTTGAGGCAGAGAGAACAGTAGCTTTGAGCCATACATTTTCAAAATATCTCTAAAACTACTGAATAGGGGTGTGTGAATAATTCGAACTTACGAATTATTCGTTCCGAATCGAATACTAATATTAGATTCGAAACTTGAATCGAATAATTCGAATGTTTTTCGAATATATCGATTTTTTTTCGGATATATCGAATTTCTTTCTAAATTATTCGCGAATTGTTATATTATTCGCGAATTTTTGAGTATTTTAAATTTAGGGTTTGTTATGTTCGATATTCAAATTTGAAATTAACAATTAATATACATTTTATTTAAACGATGAAATATGATTACAAAAATAGAACAATTAGTATAGTTTTTTTGAAAGAGAATAAAATGACTAAGATAATTATTTTTTTTTCTAGAACAAAAAAATTAAGAATATGAATAAAAAACTTGGAGAAATTTATTTCGATAATTTTGAAACATTGCATGTGTAACCTTTTTCTAATAGATTTTTTTCAAACAGAAGTTAATAATTATAAAAACCAAAACGAATTGAAAAGATCTCTTGCCAATATTATATTATCTAGATTTTTTATGTTACTGACAGAAAAGAACATAATATATATTAAAATTGAGCAATTGTTTTCTCCGTGTAATTAATTTTAAATCAAAAAGTATATTATTCGTAAGTAAAATATTTTGATACATGTTGTGATGGAATTTAAATTGAAAACAATAGAAAATCCAGTGATATTTCGATACTTCGCGAATTATTCGAATTACTCGCGAATGGACAACATTTCATTTTTTTAATCACCGATTTATTACTTTAATTAAAAATATATTAAAAAATAAGTTACACGTATTTTTATATTTTATTTTTGGTTGAGTTTTTATATTTTTAATTTAATTATGATTTTTTATAAATTCTGAGGACTTATAAACTAAAAACCTTAGCTAGGACTAAAATTAAGAAATATAAACTGTCACCCAAAGAAAGTGACTGATAGTGTCAGTCAAGCCACAGAGTATACGTTATAGGAATGCAAAGATATAAGAAAGATATAAGAAAATATACCGTGTTCCAAATAGGTGTTGCCGTAGCCGGAACTCAAATCGCCTACAACATTATTCATAATGTATATAATAATACTAGTTTTTGTTCGCGGTTTCACTCGTAAATATATTTCCTGTGATAGCCCATTCGAAACTAGCAAAACTTCAAAAAAAAAATTATATAAAAGAAGTATTTTTATAATTATATTTAAAGAATAATTTTTAATTTAGCTTCAAATGGAATAAAAATGGGTAAAATTAATAGAAGGCAACACCTGAGTTCAATAACTAACAACTCTGCCAACAGACATTAATATTTTTAAATTAGAGGGTTAGCACAGATTAGGGCACCTATTAATCCTTATTTTTCAATATTTCAGTATTTTTAAAATAACTCGAAAATTAAAGGATATAAAAAATAAAAAAAATGAAAAATAAGCTTTCTAGCATGTAATCTCCAAACGGTTTTCGAATTTTGGTACCTTACGAAAAATGAAATGTTGTCCATTATTCGAAATTTTTCGAATTATTCGTTTTTTTTCGAATTATTCGTCGAATTTCGAACGCTATTCGCACACCCCTACTACTGAATTAAAATGAGTACTGGCCAATAGTGGGTGACGTTTGTTAGTAAACACTTTAGAAGAATTTAAAAATATTACTAAAATGGTTTCATTTCAAAACTTTCTGTTCCCGCCACCTCAGCCTTTTTTCAGAGGCTTTCTGCAATTAATGCAAAGTGGCGGGACGACAGAAATAGAACTTTAATAAATTTAATAAAAAATAAGCCGGTCCTATAATTTATTTTTAATTTTTAATTGTGGTGAGGCTTTTAAAAATGTCAGTTTTTTTTTGTAAGACAAGTATTATATTTTATTAATTTAATTATTTACACTACCATATAAAACCTTAAATCTAATCTAAACATTAAAATAACTAAATAAACCAGGTCCGCTTGGAATGGTGGCAAGAATACTGGTTGCATTTCCCCGCTGAATCGCAAAGCTGATTCGATGAGCGAGGAAGGAGCCAGCCCTCTTGTCACCAGAAGAGATGATCAGTCGAGGGGTTATATCTTTAATAAACCTTTTGGGATTTGAACCCCACGGATCTAGAGTTTCTACACCAAACGGCACAAATATGTAGTTTTCTATAATAATTGAACTATATTTGCGCCGTTTGTTAGACTCTGCGATTTCCGCCGCAGCTCCCGCTTTGATTTTTTGATAAGTTGTGCGAGAAGCACTAAGAAATATGTATTCAAAACATAAAAAAAACTGTTCACTTTTCTAAAATACTGTTGAAGAGTATTTTTTGTTCTATATCGTGAACGGAACCCTGCTTCGTGGCATATTTTTTTTATTTATATTTTATGACACAGTGTGCTTATCCAAATATAACATCACATATCCCATCCCACTAATATTATAAACGCGAATGTTTGTATGGATGTATGTATGTTACTCAATAACGTCAGAACGGCTAAACGGATCTGTATTAAATGTGGCACAGAGATAGATTATAGTCTGGAATAGCACATATGCTACTTTTTATACCGGAAAAATGTATGGTTCCCATGGGATAGATTTATTTTTGTTTTTCACGGGATCGACATGATTTTTTGCATAGTGGTAGTTTAGGGGTCAGAGAATGACATATACTACTTTTTATACCGCGAAAGCTGGCGGGGGAGGGGCAAATTACAGCCACGGGATTATTTCTTTTTAGGTCTATTTCCACGCGGATGAAACCGCGGACAGAAGCTTGTATAAATATATTTTAGAAAAGTTTCACCCATGCGGTATTTCGAGTGAATAAAACATTATTTTGTTCGTCCCTGTACTGCCATCTCTCC
The DNA here is from genome assembly GCA_963924495.1 of Nemapogon koenigi. Classification (NCBI taxonomy): domain Eukaryota; kingdom Metazoa; phylum Arthropoda; class Insecta; order Lepidoptera; family Tineidae; genus Nemapogon; species Nemapogon koenigi. The sequence goes on from OZ004643.1 coordinate 2,056,671, forward strand.
ACTCGGCACGCACATAAATCCTAATGTTTGTCGAGAAATAACTTTTACCAAAAGTACTATAACGTACGTACCATCACAGCCTTTATGCTTTATAGTGTGGCCAGATACTCAAGAATTAACCATTAAAAAAGTAGATATATCCTAACCAATATTGTGAATGCGAAAGTGTGTTGGTTCTTTCACGCAACAACAGAGCAACGAATCGTCGTGATTTTTTGCACATAGGAGGGCCGGAGAACGACATACTAAGCTACTTTTTACCCCGGACATTTTTCGGGATAAATTACTATGCTGAAGCCATATAACATCATGCTATAACCCAAAGGAGCGCAGCCACAATCTGTATAGAAATCAATAATTGTTTGTTTATTTCTTCGTATTCTATAGACTCAAAAACTACTGGACCGATTTTAAAAATCTCTCGGGATGCTACCTACCCAAGGGGGTGAATAGTGTTCCTAATACAACGCGTACGAAGTAGCGGGCAATCAGCTAGTTTTATATAAAATTACGAAAATTTCCACGGGCAAAGCCGGGAGCATTAAGCTAGTTAAATTATAAAACGACGCGCGACGGCTAAATATGGACCAGTGTTTCTTGGTGGCAAAAGTTTGTTCGTTTGTCCTTCTTTTACTCCAAAACGGAGGAACGGATCAACGTCACATTTTGCACAGAGACTGCAGCTAGAGGGCAAGTCTACTTTTTATCCCGGTTTTATTTTTACTTAATTCCTGTGGTTTAGAACCATTGTTAGGGACCCTATGAAGTGAACAAAACAATAGCTTAGATAATTTAAAGGTCTTTACGTAGAATGTGTGATATAAAACGTTTTGACCTCATCCGGAACGATGTCATTAGAGAATAATGCGGAGTGAAAGATGATGTTGTGACTAAAATGAAGAAAACTAGTTTACGCTGTTTGGACACATTGAAAGAATGAAGGATGTAAGATTGACAAAAAGGTTTATATGGCTGAAGTGAAAGAAAATATAAGGAACATACATAGTTGTTTATATCTATGGGAACATATAAAAAAATTATTGATCGATGGAAATATTAAAAGTGTGTAGGTGACACACAATCACCGAGCATTTATGAAAGGTATGATGAATATAAAAGAAGCGAAAGAGGTATGTCAGGATCGTAACAATACCTCTCTTGGGATAAAAGGCGTGATGATAGATAGATATAACATGTCGATGAAGCGGTAATTCATATATCTCAGTCCAAACGTGGTTCACTCCAAACATGGTAAAACGGATTTTTTGATAAAAAAAACAACTTTTTTATTCATGCGAAGTAATTTACCTGATCTAGGATTCAAACCCAGGATCGTCTGTTTCAAGACTAGATAGATAAACATTTAGAAAAATAGAGTTTATAGTTATTTTATAAAATAGCTCGACCGTCCAGCGTGGTATAACATTACTCGAACGGCAAGACTTGTCCAAACTTATCTAAAGTTATCTCAACTTATCTTAACTTATCTAAGCGTTGAGTTTTAAACTTTTTCGATGTAATTTACACTTTTGCTGTTGGGAGTTAGTGCAATGTCTTGTTGGCACTAATTGTTTTAATTGCATTTAACGTGAATTTACTATCCATTTTATTCGTAAAAGAAAAACTATATTCACAAAGGAAGAGAGATAGAGTGTGTGCAAAAAGTACCGTCGTTGCGTTTTGGGGGATCATATTTTTTGTTTCTATCAGAATCCGTGCAGCCGTTTAACTGCGGTTTATAAGTGAACGTCTATTAATTACTCGTAAATGTAAATATCTACATTATCAGTCGACTTCTGCCGAGTTAGCATACATGTTGACAGCGACACTTTCGTTTCGGTCGAATGGCCTTGAACAGGCCAAAACGTTCATGTCCAACAAGGACCGGCCAGAGATAGCCCGGACCGGGCATGCCCTGCACAAGAATGCCGAGCAATTCGCTTGGCCGGACAAAGACAAGTACACGGAATTTTCCCGCACATTGTTGGGCCGGACCTCTCGGCCCCGGGCTATCTCTGGCCGGTCCTTGTTGGACATGAACGTTTTGGCCTGTTCAAGGCCATTCGACCGAAACGAAAGTGTCGCTGTCAAAATGTATGCTAACTCGGCTTGTCCTTCGAAAGGCACATAAAACCTCTTCTACATGGTTGGGCAACCAAATAGGGGCGGGGCGTAGACAATTTTTTTTAAATAATTTTAAATTATAGCTGTAAGCTATATCAATTTTTTTTTAAATTGAATTATTTAATTTTATTTTTCAAATTCCCGCGAAAACGTTGATGACGTCACGTTCTAGTAAACCAACAAAATATAGGTCACAGATTAGATAAAATAACAAGGAAATAACTTAGTCACTGACAGATTGACAGACAGTTATTATAATATAGTTACTAGTCTGTGGTTATTTATTTAACATTCTCACTCTTATTTATAAACTCGAAGTAGCGACGTAGTAACTAAACTGTATTTCGTCTCTGACTAACAAATCTGCAATGCATTATGATAGACGGAGACGAAACACAGTTTAGTTACTACGTCGCTACTTCGAGTTGAGTGTTAGGGTATAGTGACGTCATTCCCCTTTGCGGTCACGTGACTGAAAGTATGAATTTATGATATTTATTTTTGATATAAATAAGTACATAATTAAACAAATAAATAAACATTATTTTCAGTAATTATACATTATAGACTATACAAAATATATTAATTCTGTACTTATTTATTTTCGTTTACTGTCTACACCCCTAGTCACTATGCCATTCAATGGACCTTCGTTAACCAACGGCTTTGCCCAACCATGTAGAAGGGGATTAAATCCAGCGTCCGCACTTCTTCTAAAAATAAGTGATAATTTCGTCTCTTATGACACATCTAAATCCACGGGTTCGATCCCGGATCCCTGCCATGTACCAATGGGTTTTTTAATTAAAAATTAGGCTTTTCCATCTAAATATACCTCAACATAACTGGCCACTCGTAAGGTATAGCCTCACAAATACCATCGGCTAAAAGAGGGAGACTTGGTCTTCCGCTGTGTAACGGATCGTACAGGGTTTCGCGAGCTGTAAGGCAACCAGCTTGTCACCTGGCTGTTTAATATGGACAACTAAGTTGATATTGGTAGGGGCCGTCCATAAATTATGTCACACGAATTTCATTATTTTTGGAGCCCCATATGTCATTTTTGTGTGACTAACTGGTGTGACGTGACATATTTTGCTATTTATTATTCGTTAGAGTTGAAGCAAATTATTATTTAATCTATGATTAATGTTTAGAATGTTAATACTTTAGATTTATACCTACATGTGATGTCTCTGGCAGTGAAGATTGTGTCGGGGTGTATGGGTGGGTGTGTGTGTGTGTTTGTGTGAGTTCGTAAAATAATGTGTCATGATATTATAATTTTCATCAAAATCTGTTAAGATTGAGTACCAAGCATTAATAATATTAATAAGATTGTTTTAATTCGCCTGACGACAAGCACCATGTAGTCACATTAAACAAAATTTATCATTCTTACAGGCAGGCCTATCAGCTATAATTTGCAACTGACAACTTGAGAAATACAGCAATCGGTTGCAAATTGCTAACAATTAAGTCAGTTGTATTCTAGTTGCTCGCAAATATGACTTTTATAGGACCTATCAAAGTGTCGATGTCACCTTTTTGTTAAGGGTCCTATATTGGGAATTTTTCTGGGATAAACTATTCCCAATTTCTCTGTAAATAATCCACCTGTGTCACTGTAATTTACCATATAGTTACTTATTGAATATATCTAAGTGAAATAGCTCTTATTTTCTTATCTATATTCTATATTCACTTAGATATATTGAATAAGTAACTATATGCTAAATTACATTGACACAGGTGGAGTATTTACAGAGAAATTGGGAATAGTAATATCTCCATACAAATTCCCAGTATAGGACCCTTAATTCCGACGAAACAAGATCACCCCGGATTCTACGTCTTGTCATGGCGACCAACGCACGCATACCGCCGTGACATGATGGGGAATCCAGTTTAAGGTGAAGTGGTCGATGGGAAATGCACGAGATTCTACCTCGTCCCCCGCGCGGAGGCGTGGTTAGACCCGCACCACGCGCTATATGTGAATAGGGTACATTATCCAGTATTAGACACATTTAGGTATACATTTTGGTTTTTTATTAATTTTTTAATTCGTTAATCGTAAAAACGATGATGAGGTGATCTTGGCACGCGCACCCGTTCTTTTTACTATAATTACGAATAAAAACGATTTATTCGACCTGGCACAAAGTGGTACACGTCCGGTTAGCACTGAGTTCTCCCCCGGACTAAGCAAGCAGAACGCATTTATCTAGAAGCGAGCAGGTACTTACTTGGTACTTGGTGATCGGCTCGTTTTCCGCAACTCGACGTCCAAAGGCGCCTATTTTGCGTGTGGTGGGAACTACATCACTCTTCCCATCCCAGCTCCTCCAAAAAGCCCAGCAGACCTCCGATGTTGTTGCAGGCCTCCAGTAGCGTTCCAAAGGAACCGAGGTGTTTCATTCTATATACGGCCACTCCCTCGCACTCTAGGAGTATGTGAGCAGCCGTTTCTTCAGTCAACATGCAAGCCCTGCATAACGGACTATCTGTAATGCCAATGTTATATAAGTGTTTGTTAAAAGGACCATGACCAGTGATGGCTTGAGTCACCGATCTTAGTTGGGTTCTTTTTAGTTTCAAGATCTTTTTTGAGAGTCTTGTGTTTATGGTTGGTAGAGCTGCCCTGGTTTGCCTACATTCCATAAGATTATGCCATTCGAGATTGTGCATGCATTTTGTTCTCTGTTTGAGTTGTGATGCAAACCAGCCGCTAGGCAGGGGCACTAGGGGCTCGGGGCCAATTACAGACATGCTTGCACCGGCTCTCGCTAGCTCATCCGCCGCGTCATTACCGCGGGAGTTGCTATGACCTTTGATCCATTGTATGGTTAAGGTGTTATTATGGTTACATACCTTGTTTAGTGCTGTATGACACTCAAGTATGAGACCTGATTTAAATTTATTACTTACCAGGGCTTGTAGGACAGATTTACTGTCCGACAGTATGCGAATATAAAAGGATAGAACGAACGAAAGGATAGAAATTAACGAGCAGGATAGAAATAGTACGTGAGTCATATTGAATTTAACGTAAGTGAAAATCTGCTTAAAAAGCAATTTAAAAAAATCTTATACAATATAGACAAAATTTTACAATGAAAAGATAGAAATTTTACAATAAAATATTCGTGTACATTTTTGTAATGATACCATCTATATTATAGCCATAAAATTTGATTAAAAAAGTTTTCAGAAGTGTATTTAGGATTTTTTTCTATCGAGTAAAATGTTTCTTATCATATTTTCAATACAATTACAGGATTTGTCATATCCTTAAAATAAATTATTATTTTTTTCAGTTCCTTTAAGCGAAGCGTGAAAACTGTATTACGATCTGCCAGTCGTGCGCATTCATGGACCAGCCACCTATGCTTAACAATCAGGCGGTGGCAAGGTCACATGTCGTCTTCTCTATAAAAAAAAAAGATCAGGCTTTCTGAAAAATTTGATTAAAAATTGGATTTTGATCGCTGACTTCCAGATTTTATCCTCTTTTTTCACAATTTTCGTTTTGACAGCAATTATTGTGCAATTAGTCGCCAGTTGCTGGTTGCGTAATAAGACGCTGCTCCTGGCGCACCGCACATTTAGAATATTAATAGCAGCATAACAAGTGACTAGGCGTCTTAAGTCAGAGATTTTCATTTAACTAAGGCAATTCAATTTCACACGGGGCTGAGTATAAATGGAGGTAATTTGAAACCCACGGTATGTTCAACTTAAATTAAATTAATGTTTTGTTAGTTTCTCGGGACAGATTTACGCTGGGTCAGTCTTGAAGAAAGGTCTATCAGAGGAAAAACTGTGTTTTGTATTGATTTAGATGTGAAATATAGAAATACTAACGACCCCGCCTCTGGCTTCGCAAGGCTACAATATGGATTTAAAACAATTTGAATGCCTTTCATCCCATGAGGGGTAGGCAGAGACAATCGAATGCCATTTGTTACGATCCTGACGCCTAGTACTAGCCCCTGTACCACTGTATTTTTCTGTTGTTTTATTGTCGCAACGGATATTATGTTATATGATGATTATGTTAAAATACAAACATAATAATTATAATTAATGATTATAAACACTATTTGACGTCCTGATCTTTCCCATTTAAAACATCACAATTAACTATTTTCCTAGAGCTCCATCTCGCGACACAAAACGATACCAACGAAATCTAAGGTAACTTATTACTGCGCACCTGGTCTGGTCAAAGGGGAAAAAATTGGCGAAAGGGGGAGCCCGTCTATGGCCCTCCATAGGCTTGTACTCTATGCTTCAGCCATATAAACCTTTTTAGTCAATCGTTCATCCTTCATTCTTTCAACGTGTCCAAACCAGCGTAAACCTACTTTTCTTCATTTTAGTGAAAAAAATCCGGAAAATTGTATGAACTAAGTTAATAAGGGCTTCATGGGCGATTTTGATGAAGTGTTTTGGTGGTGTTTGGGTGGGTCCCTGAATGGTTTAGATTTACAATTGGACCCGGTAGGCGCTGCAATCGGGTTCTAGGATTTTTTTTAATTTCATTTTATATCCATGGGCGAAGCCGGGGGCGGAATAAAAGTATACCTAAGTCGTCCTCTGCCAATATTTCTTCTGCCGTATTCATTTTCAACTTTATTTATAATTAGTTATTATCCACACTCTGTGAAGTTAATTATGGTTCAAAAGAAAGAGCCCTGTGACAGACAGACAGCGGATCCTTAGTAATAGGGTTTCCTTTGGCATCCTTTGGGTACGGACCCTAAAAAAGGGAAAAACGCCCAAAATTAAAGAGCATAGCGAGTGGGTATCTTTGGTCTCTGTCTACCCGAAGGGAAGTAAGGCGTGAGCATATGTATGAAATATTGTCAACTAAACAAATTACGCTTAACGTAAAGGTTCGTCATCATCATCATCATCAACCTTTTAAGATCCACTGCTGGATCATGGTCTCCCTCTAGCGCACCATTTTAGTGGTGCTCATTGAGAGGAATTGCCTTAGTCACCACGCTTGGCAGGCGGGTTGGTGACCGGACGCCGGCTTTACGTGCCCTCCGAAGCACGAGGAGTCGATTAAGCCCATATTCTTAAAGAAAATTGGTGCTTAGCATTTTGGCAGCGACTACGAATCGAACCCGTCCGTTTTCAAGTCCACCGTCCTACCAATTAGGCTATCGACTACCGTAACGTAAAGGTTAACGCGCACTATTTGGGGTGGTTCGTCCTTTTGCCCTTTTAGGGGTAGAATTTCGGAAAATTATTTTTAGCGAACGCCTACGCCATAGAAGTCTGGAAAGATCCAAATTACATGTTTCTGGGAAACGGGTCATTATTTATTATTTATCTTCGATATAGGTTAGGTACCCTTTAAGATATAAGGAGACGAAAAAGAACTTGAAGGCCAAAAACGCCGGGTCCACACCAAGCCAAGTAATGTCACGGTCCTAATCTAACCTTATCCCAAAGATTTAAAATTAAAAATTATAAAGAGGAAAGATTTGTATTTTTGTGTGTGTATGTTTGTAATGAATAAACTCAAAAACTACTGTCCCGATTTCAAAAATTCTTTCACCATTGGAAAGCTACATTCACCCTGAGTGACATAGGCTATATTTAATTTTCAAAAAAATAGGGATCCTTACTAAAACTCCAATAATGAAACCCAAGGTGTAAAAAAATTACCTAAGAAATTCCTTACATCGCGTGCGCTCCGAAAACTATTGATGATAGAGTGGTAGTGGTAGAGGGTAGGGGTAGGAGTAGAAGTAGGGGTAGAGGTAGGGATAAGGGTAGGGGTAGGTATAGGGTATATTTTATTTTGTTCGTAAATATCCACGGGCGAAGCCGGGGGCGGAATGTTAGTAATATTATAAAGAGGTAAAGTTTGTGAGGTTTTAGGTGGTAATATCTCTGGATCTACTGAACCGATTTTGAAAATTATTTTACCAATAGAAAGCTACGATATCCTTGAGTTACATAGGCTATATTTTATTTTGTTCGAAAATATTCACGGGCGAAGCCGGGGGCGGAAGGCTAGTGTAAATATAACAGTAAGATTTCTGAGAGTTTAATGAAAATTCATGGACTACAGACCGCCTAAAATTCTAAAATTGTTTAATTATTTTTTTTTTTTTTTACACAGCTTGCCTTACAGCTCCCGAAACCGTGTTACGATCTCAGGGTACCCAGCGGAAGACCAAGTCTCCCTATTTTAGCCGATGGTATTTGCGAGACTATACTTAAGGAGTGGCCAGTTCTGTTCAGGTATATTATTTAGATGGAAAAGTTTCAGGGGTGAAACCGGGGCCAAAAGATAATTTTAGATACATATTTCAATGGCGTTAAAAATATGTTTTAATCTTGTTTAAGTCACAAAAAACGAAAACGAATCACAAACACAAAACACAGCGATCAAACAGTTCTTGTTAACAACGATTTTTCAAACTGACATCCGAGAAAATTGTGCCAACGTGACCGGAATCGTATCTGGCTTGTCTGAATTGCTTATAGTTTTCATATTCGGCGAAAAAATTGTCCATTGAATTTATTTTACCATTTTTCGTGTCCCCTATGACATGGGTTAATTATATGAAACAATTATTTCGCATCGGAAAATATGAAAAGGGAAATGTGCTTTTGTAAATTTAAAAGGTAGAAACAATTTAATTTTTTTTACATTTTGCAAGACGATTTAAGTACTCTTGTAGCAAAACTATTATAAAACCAAACGCACTTAAAACTGTATAAAGCCTATATTAGTTTACTCGATTGGTAGAGCGTTGTCTTGAAATCGGGAGGTCCAAGTGTTCAATACCCACTCGTTCCAAAATAAATACTAAGCACCAATTTTCCACACTTCTTCTAACAACAACAGATATTAATGCCTGTTAAAGAAGTGACACATCTAGGTCCATTAAATGCAGCAACGGGCTTGCCACCTGTTCTGTTCAATATGGAGAACTGGCGTCAAGTGGACACTGTTACTCATATCTCTGGCAACAACACAAGGTATAAAGTAGCCCACTCACTGGTCCGTTACCTCAAAGAAAATTTTCGGTCCGGCCGCCGTATGAAATTTATTAGCAATGTAAATCATACGATCTAGATCACATGCAATTCACTCACCCACACAGACACACAAGATTCGACTAAACATAAGCGTGTGAATGTGTGTGTGTGTGACAGATCGTTCCGGTCATCGAAATCAGCCACAATTTGAAAACGGATGGTGGGTCGCGCGTACAAGAATTGGACGAGTCTGTGGTCGATTTCGGTGGACCGTATGGCGGCGCGCCGGCGATTGGACGAATGAGTGGGCACCTTAAAGGCCGTGAAGGTGTGTGTGTGTGTGTGTGTACTAGCTCTCCGCCCGGACTTTACCCGTGAAAAATTTTGATATTGACATTAAAATTTGTCTCTGGACACACCATAAGACATATAGGCCGTTATAGTACGTTTTAATATTACTAAGATTACTAGGATTTCGTACAATGTCGTTTTATAGCTGAGCACTTGTTCGGCACCGTTTCGCAATCGACATAACGGATTTTAAAGTTATAAAATATATGGCAAGTTTAAAGTTTATTGTCGGACCAATAAAGTGGATGCTGGCGATATATTAGAGGAATTGTATGAACACAAAGTTGACCAAATTTTTTTTTCTTTCTTCACGGGTTACATTACAGCTCCCGGGAACCGTTGCCTGCCCCAGGGTATCCAGCGGAAGACAAAATCTTCTCCGTTTAGCCAATGATTGTTGAGGCTATACCTGACGAATGGCCAGCTCTGTTGAGGTATGTAGATGGAAAAGCCTCTTTGTACAGTTTGTCGGATATATTACACAGATTTTTTATTACAAAAACTCATTGGTACATGGTCGGATGTGGGGGATCGAGCCCGCGACTTTTCAGTTGTGACCCGACGTCACTCCCACTCGACCACCGACGAACAAATTAATATCGGCTTGTGTTTAAGCGGCGCCCAAAAATGTATCTATTTTGTACCAAAAAAAAATCTAAACGGTTACCAAAATGGATGAATGGTCACCAAATTACGTTTCCTAAAATATTATGAAATAGATCCATTTTTGGTATTATTGACTGCCATAAAAATATATAGACTCCTTTAAAATACACTTTATACTTAATAAATTTTATACTAACCTAACCTAACCTACCTACCTTACTTGGTGACCATTTATCCATTTTAGAAACCAAATAAAATATTAGTACAAGGCGTGCGATTTTTCTGATGTTTTTTCTATTATTTTGGATCATAATATGATATACTTTAGGACACTTTTAATAGTGTCAATTATTTTATTTGGAGTTGTTTATTTTATTTGGTGCCTAAGCTTAGAGTCTTAAAAATATTTTTGGTGTCCGCGTAAATTATACCCATTAATATCACTAGTATATGTACCATATTAGGATTTCCAGTATGTAACCAATGGAAGACATGATCATCTTTATTTAAACACGACTGGCCATTTACATTATGGTTTTTAGAGTTCCGTAGGTACATCTTTGATTTTTACCGCATCCGGAACGATGTCATTAGAGAAGAATGCGGAGTAAAAGATGATGTTGTGACAAAAATTAAGAAAAGTAGTTTACGCTGGTTTGGACACGTTGAAAGAATGAAGGATGAAAGGTTGACTAAAACGGTTTATATGGCTGAAGTGAAAGGAAATGCTAGCAGAGGACGACCTAGATGTACTTTTATTGAACATATAAAAAATATGTTGATCGATGGAAATATTAAAAGTACACACAATCGCCGAGCATGTATCAAAGGTATGATGAATATAAAAGAAGCAAAAGAGATATGTCAGGATCGTAACAATTGGCATTCGATTGTCTCCCCCTCTTGGGATGAAAGGCGTGATGATAGATAGATAGATAGATCTTCGATGAAAAAACTGAAACCATTATAGGGTCACTCTTGTGTCTCTCCGTCTGTCACAGGTTATTTTCTCCGTATCTACTTTAAAGAGTTTGATGACCCAATCACGGACGTATAGCGTAAAATCGAATTTCGATTTTGGGGGGAAAATTAAAACGTAAAAAAATATTTTCAAGTTAATCATGTGACATATCAAATGATTTGTTATAAGGAATTTAATAATTTTAAAAAGCATAGTTTAATTTAAATTATATTAAAATTGACCCCCCCTCCACTATCTCCGAAACTACTACTTGACTTAAAGTTCTAACCGAAAAAATGGTACGGAATGGATTCGCAACTTGGTAATTTTTTTGAATTATACGACAATTACGATTATTTCTTGCTTTTCAGTCAGTGCAAAGTTTTTAAGTCGCAATTGAACTTCTTTAGTCAGGGAATATAAAATTTTCGTTAGGCGTAATTTTCATTCTAGGAAATACAGTTGGCGCTTGCGACATTTTCCAGGGTCATATAGAGTATTAGATAAGCCAAAGGTGTTTCAATTCTTACGCGTGTATACACTCATACATGAACCAATTTTTTTAACGTCTTCCTATTCTAGATATGAATCGATTAAAAAAATCGTTGTCAGCTTAATATATCTTAGGTGGCAACTGGCAAGCTATGGAGCTCCAAAGTTGTCTTTTGGAAGATTAATTATCTATCTCATATTTTCACAAAAAAGTGTTAGGGATTCTACGTCATGGCGTGGCGACCGACGCACGAGTTCCGTCGTGACATGATGACTGTGATAGTTGTGATTAGTCTGTGATTATTAAAACATAAACTCGGCATATTGTTACGATAAAGGCTATATAATACTTGACATTGTCAAATCATCGATTAACATTGATGGAACCTCAATAAAAGAAGAATAAGAAGAAATGTTAGTACAAGGCGCCGCATTTACATGCCCTCTGACTTCCGAACTCATTCTTAAAGAAAATTGGTGATTAGCCTTTTTGGCTTCTTGAAAGCAGAAGTCCGGTTATCAAAAAAGAAGCTAAAAAAAGCTAAACAATTTATTTTATTCAGCAACTGATCTGACAAAACGAAACATAATAAATGTTAGATAAATAAAATATTAATACGAATAGCCTCAGACTATTACCCTAAATCCGACACAAATAACGGAAAAAATATTTATTGAACAAAAAAACATAATTGGAGACATATTGTTACATTTTCCTTCTATATATAGATACACAAATGTCAAGTTGATAAAAGTACAGTCAATACATATATATATATATTCATAAAGATCTAGTAACAAAGTCCACAATCAATAAATAGGACAGGACAGACCTATCGCTCGATAAATCTAAAAGATAACTTGTTTACCTATATATACATTCTCTTAACATCTTTCCTCTTGCTTTCCTGCAATCTGTGGGAGTGATTTCGTGAAATAAAAAGGAACGGAAGTGTGTAACAGGAAGCCGAGGAAGCGCGCGCTATTTGATTTGACCATAGAGCGCGCGCGGATTTTCCGAGAGGTTGGTACTGTCAGCCAACAGTGCGTGTGTGACTAGAAAGAGAAAGGGAAATAGAGAACAGAACGCATCAGCTGTGCGCTTAACCTACAGTGTTGTGTATAAAGTGTTATTGTTTTCAGGGTATAATGTTAATGTTGCATAACCAAGGTGAGATGTCAGATGTTACACATCATATGCGACTAATGCAAGGTTCGATATTTTTTAAATGTGCTATAAAAAATTATCTCATAGGATTTCACTCTCCAACCTTTGAATTTTATCTGTGGAAAAAAATCACGAACGCACCCAGTTTTGACGTGAAAGGAGTAGTTAGGAAACCAAGTCTCCCTCTTTTAGCCGATGGTATTTGTGAGGCCATACATAACGAGTGGCCAGTTCTGATGATGTATATTTATACCATATAAACTGGGTACCCAGGCAAGAAGAAAAAAACAAACAAAAAAACACTCCTTCACCTTGCGGTGTGTCCATGTCCATTGCACTTTTATCCAATTGTCCATATTAAAGAGAGTCTGTTGCTGCACTGTCGACTTTACCTGCCCTCCAGCATCCGAATATATTCTTTAAGAAAATTGGTGCTTGTAATTTTTGACACCAGTGAGGTTTGAAGTCTAAAACTCTAAAATGCCCTACCGAAATTGTAATTAAACCGGAACGATATAATTAGAGAAGAAAAGAATGCGGAGTGAAAGACGATGGTGTGACTAAAATTAAGAAAAGTAGTTTATACGTTGGTTTGGATACGTTGGAAGAATGAAGAATGAAAGATTGACTAAAAAGGTTTATATGGCTGAAGTGAAAGAAAATGCTGGCAGAGGACGACCTAGGTTTACCTACTGTCGCCGAGCAATCATGAAAGGTATGATGAATATAAAAGAAACGAAAGAGGTATGTCAGGATCGTAGCAAATGGCATTCCATTGTCTCAGCCTACCCCACTTGGGATAAAAGGCGTGATGATAAATAGATATATAGATTTTCAGTTTTGACTAGAGAAACCTAAAATATGTCACTTTAGTCGCTGACTGTACAATGACATAATATCCTTGTTCAGGTAGTCTCGGTATCTTTTATTGACTTTTCTAATATCCCCTTTTCCTTTTCTCGATGTGACATGGGATTTGTTGGCAGCAAACTTGTCCACAACCCGCCAAACGATTAGCCATGTCAGCCGCAGAACATGTTAAGGCGGTGTTTCGCGTCGACAATTTAATAATTGATATCCTCAAATGCGTTGGAATGAGCATTTTCGACAGACTACTCCTCGTTTACTGAGGGACTAAAAAGCTTGAAAAAATTATGTAGTAATTATCAATTCTTGTACAACAATTTGTAAAATTTTTTTTTTGTAAGAGCAAAACTTCAATATTTAAAATTATTATTATTATGGAATGGTGTTTTTTGGTTTTAATTGTCTACTGCTCTTAAATGGCTATGATGTTTGGAAATATTTATATGCCTAAAAATAAATAACACGTTGTACTTTAAACACAACAAAGTATATCTAAATCAATTAACATTTTCCTTTATATAATATAGAAAAATATCAATTTCGAAGGTGTTTCGGGGACAGCGCTCGGTGACCTTTCGTATGGTCAAGGTCATTGACGACACTATAGAGGTAGACAGAATTATTATTATTATAAAGATTTATTATTAACTACTTAGGTATAAGTAGGTACCTCTTTTGCATAATCCATCCAATTGTAATAAATACAATTTAAAAGTTTATACTTTATGCTAAGGCAGATCAAATATTATTGTACTACAAAAAGATTAAAAAAAAAATTTAATATATGAAAAATTTTAACTAGAGAAAAAATATGATGAAAAATATGATGAAAGATTGACTGAAAGGATATAATGGTAGAATTGGTAGAAAATTTCGGCCTAGTGACACCCTCGATGTGCTTTCCTTGAAAATATAACATGTATAAGATGAATATAAAGCAGGCGAAAGAAATATATTGTCAGGATCGTAGCAAATGGACTTCGATTGTGGCTGACTACCATTCTTGCGATAAAAGGCGTGATGATAGATACATAAAGAACACGAAATTTTATAATCGTAAGCGAAACACCGCCTTAATAATAGCAGGCTTTTGATTGGCTGATAACTGTCGACGCGGAGGTTCTTATCGATAAAACTTTGAACATGGTCGGCAATCACAAACTTATCTTTTCTTGCGTCCCCTTCAAACCAATTACATGTTAACTGAACTGTTCAGGTAGTATACTACTGGTAACAGTTTCCTAATATGGCCAGTTGTCCTACATTAAACAGGACAGGTGTCAAACCTGGCGCTGCTCTTAATGGAACTATAGATAGACTCTGATAGAGTATCGTCTATATAATTAGCTTTCCGCCCCCGGCTTCGCCTGTGGATATTATCGAACAAAATAAAATATCCTAATCACTCAGGGATAATGTAGCTTCCTATGAGTGAAAGAAATTTCAGAATCGGAGTAGTAGTTTCAGATATTACCCCCTACATCCAAACATACAAAGTTACCTTCTTTTTATTATTTTTTAAAAGTTCAATTAGTGCCGTTTGGTGTAGAAACTCTAGGTCCGTGGGGTTCAAATGCCAAAAAACTTATTAAAGATGTATCCCCTCGACTGATCATCTCTTCTGGTGACAAGAGGGCTGGCTCCTTCCTCGCTTAACGAATCAGCATCGCGATTCAGCGGGGAAATTCAGCCAGTATTCTTGCAACTATTCCACGCGGACCTGGTTTATTTAGTTATTTTTAATCTTTAAATTTGATTTAAGGTTCTTATATAAAAAAAACTTCTTTATGTATTGAAAATGGATGTTGAAAATTAACCCATCAATTTGCTCGGCATTCTAGTGTTATACATTCTCAAACATACACATACATTCCTTGGCTGGCCATTGATGCGAACCCGTCGTTTTTGGCGAAGCTAGCAGAAAGCTAGTTTTTAATATTAGTATAGAAGATTCTAAGGTATACAAAAGTGGAATTCAAAAATTTTACGCGAAAATGAAAAGCTTCGTGAATTTTATAAAACGGGTTTTAAGCTCCCGCTACGATTCTTTGGAGAGCATTGTGTTGTCCTTTGTATAGAAATGAAGTCAGAAAGGTAGAAGAGATACTGGGACGGTTGGGAGGACACGTAGGTATGAGAAACGTGGTGAAATAAAACTTGATTTTGGAGTACTCATAGATTTACTATAGTAGGGTATTTATATCATTAAATAATTATGAATAAAAATGCGTGGACCGATTTGGTTATTTTTTTAAATGTTCGTAATAGTGGGACTATTCAGTCCTTCAGGTTTTTAGAGAAGGAAAAATTGAAAAAGTTGCCCAGAAAAATAGAAAAATCGGGTAAAATCTATGGGATTTTTGTATTAAAGTTAATATTGCCTCCATGGGCGAATCCGGGACGGACAGTTAGTCTATACAAATTAATAAGAGTATTGCAGTTGGATTCAATGATGTGTAACACCTTAAGAACTTTGAAAATTAGAATATTCTAATGAGACATCTAAAAAACCTTTTTTATTTCCCACTTTCACGGTTTACAGCTCCTTATC
The DNA here is from genome assembly GCA_963924495.1 of Nemapogon koenigi. Taxonomy (NCBI): domain Eukaryota; kingdom Metazoa; phylum Arthropoda; class Insecta; order Lepidoptera; family Tineidae; genus Nemapogon; species Nemapogon koenigi. The sequence continues at coordinate 2,072,802 of OZ004643.1, forward strand.
TAATCATTACAATATTGGAATTTCAATTTATTATCTTCCTGTTTCTAATTTCAAAATAAGTACTTTATCTATTAGAGATTGATTTATGCTACCGCTGACTTTTTTGTAGATCATTTTATTTTACACAATTTTTACCTACGTAATTTTGTTATATCTCTGACGGATTAGACAGCATACGCCATGAAAACTCGCTGGGGCTAATTTTTTCCCCGACGTGGTTGGTAAGCGCATCGCTTGAGAACAACTGTACCGATTTGGTACATTTGTTCTCAAGCGATGTAATAGTCTGAATAATAAAGTTGCCAGGAAAATATTACCTTTTTAACCGAACTTCAAAAAAAGGAGGAGAGGTTCTAAATTCGTTGGAATCTTTTTTTTATGTATGTTCCCCGATTATTTGAAGACGCCTGCACCGATTTGGATTTTTTTTTGTTTGAAAGGTATCTTTCCAGGTGGTCCCATGGCCATCATCAGATCATGGGATCTGATGATGGGATCCTGGAGTAATCGAGAACTCTCCAAATTTTATAGGCACACTTGAAGCGATTTGGGTATTTGTTTTATAGTGACTTGTGCATTCGCTTTCGGAGAGCACATTTTTGAACATTTTTTTTTATTTGTTTGATTATTTTTCGTCATTAGAGGGAAACATTACCTTTGGTACAGTATCCATCTATCATCACGCCTTTCATCCCTAGAGGGGCATGCAGAGACAATCGAAAGTCATTTGTTACGATCCTGACATACCTCTTTCGCTTCTTTTATATTCATCATACCTTTCATACATGGTGTGTATACTTTTAATATTTCCATCGATTAATACATTTTTTATATATTTAATAAAAGTACACCTAGGTCGTCCTCTGCCAGCATTTCCTTTCACTACAGCCATATATAAACCTTTTTAGTCAATCTTTCATCCTTCATTCTTTCAACGTGTCCTAACCAGCGTAAACTAATTTTCACTCCGCATTCTTCTCTAATGACATCGTTCCGGATGCAGTCAATTATACCGACAAAAAAACACCTTTGAGAAACAGTAATAGAGATACTCACTTGACGGCATTTTCAACGATGAGCATGAGAATGGAATTTTATATAGGTAAGCTCTACCAGCCCCAGATTCATATTTTGCCGTTATATTATTTGGAGTTGAGACAATGAGCCCATGGGGTCCCGAAGCACGTAAGGTGTCGGATTATGTACATAAGTGTTTAATTTAAAAAAAAACCCATTGGTAGATACTGGCCGGGATCCGGGATCGAACCTGTGATCTGCCTAGTTTAACCACACTTGAGGCTTTTTCATCTAAATTTACCTCAACACAACTGGCCATTTGTTAGGTATAGCCTCACAAATACCATCCGTAATACATAAGTAATATTTAATATAAAAAGTACAATTAATTTATTGAAGTCAATATCATGTTTCCAAGAAAAATAATGAAGTCTTGCCAGATGTTTACAATAAAGAAATGTGATTAAGTCCCAACAGAAATTAAAAGTAAAGTCACTTAAATACAGGTAGCTGTAATTTTCCCCGTTTTAGAAAATTCATTAATTTTTGTCGGCCCCTCTTAAATTAATCTTCCAGTCCTTTTATCTTTTTGAGAGACGTGACACAACAATATATTATAATGTTAGAGGCTTTCTACTAACAAGGAAAGTTACAATTTGATTGGATTTTAAACAAAAACAGGGGAAAATCAGTTTCTTTTTTAAAATCGAACACAATAATTAACCAATTTTCATTAAAAAATTTGGTATAAAATGATAGATTATGTATTTCGAATGAAAAATAAATCATCAAATTCCGTAAAGCGACTGGCTGTATGAACCAGGATACATTGACCTTCCCATTTTGTTGTTTTTCCTGCAATGAACTGAACAAATCTCGCAAACTCACACGTATAAGAATATTTTCTACATTTCGCAACACGCATATAATTCGTCCGTTCCTTTTAAGGGCCCTATATCCATAATTTTTCTGGGATAAACTATTCCCAATTTCTCTGTAAATAATCCACCTGTGTCACTGTAATTTAGCATATAATTACTTAATTCTCTTCTAAATTCTTAATAATTTAAATAAAACTCTTAATTTTATTTAAAGCGCTGTTTAACCATTAGGTACTGTAACGAATTTATCTCTGGTGTGGACACGCAAACGAATCGGGATCGGTGTCTTGGGCTGGAAGTGACCACACGATGAAGAAATTCGTTATATTTTTGGTTGATATTTGAAATGTGTAAAAGAATAGGCTGTATGATGGAAGTTTCCCTTTGCTTGCACTCGAGGTTGAAAAATAAGTAGGAAACGTCAAAAGACAGAACCATAACCTCGAGTGCAAGGAAAGGCGACAAAAACTAATCGCTCTTGAGAAGTTATAGATAAACTGGGTCTGGTATTGGACACGGTGACGAGAAGGGTCTAGATTGGAAGACTGAGGCGGACACGTCGGGCTGCGGGGCTGCGCGATGCTGGCCGCCGACAGCCCGGAGAGATGCAAGCGGGGCAGCGGGCTGCACGAGGACTATTTCCTCGGGCAGCGAGAGTGGCAGACCACGACGGCATCAGGGGGTGCCATGCAGGCTGCCAGCAGCTTCGGAGGTGCCCAGGAGGATTGCTTCCTGGGCCATCAAGGGTGATACGCCTGCAATGACATGGGTGCGCCAGGACGGCCGCACTCCGCTTCAGAAGAAGCAAAGATGGGAGCAACAGTTCTTAGTCCGTAACAGAAGTCGCGCCACAGACGTGTGGCTCGACCGTCAATAAATAAGAAAGAAGAAAGAAGACGGTAGGGTTAATCAGCTTATCAAATACAGTCAAAGCCGCATCAGCGCAGCACCCCCCCCCCCCTCCCCCCAACAATGTAAAAAACCCCGAATTCGGAACCAAACAAAATGGATATGCGCATTTGCACATGGTAATACACATGCACTAACAATACACATAATACTAAAACATTTAAGTTAATTTCAAATTACTGTGGAATAGTGCAAAATGCAATTATAGTTATATTTTGTTCAACTCATTTACTCTACCAAAATGGTTTTAATAGTTCCCCTGCCTTGTTTTGTATTAAAATCGTACCCATATCTCTCTAATACTGTATCAAGATAAATTTTCCCTCTAATGATGAACAATAATCAAACAAATCAAAACTAAATGTTTCTTTTAAAACTCGAATATTTTGTAAAATACGGCATCAGATGGAGATTAATTGAAGTAACGGTGCGAATTATTCGCACGGGTCATCTAGTCACTACATATTATTATTATAAAACAAAATACGAGTTTTACGAGTATTAAATATGGACCAATTATGTTTAGGAGTGAATAAAGGCGGTGAAAAAGTTAGCCTCAGCGAGTTTTCATGGCGTATGCTGTCTAATCCGTCAGAGATATAACAAAATGATGTAGGAAATAATTTCTTAGAATTAAATTATCCACAAAAATGTCTGCCGTAACCTTTATCTATATCTAATAGATAAGTAGTTATAAGCGTATTTATAGGTATTCATATTGTTGTAAACCCATATTGCAAAGCTGGGGATGGGATCGCTAGTTTTAGGAATAAATAGTAACTTACATGTTTTATTTTTGGGATAATATAATTTATTATCACGACTGTTTGTATTTTTAAGGACTTAGCCTGGCCATTCTACATTAAAATATTTTAGTATTAGCGATTTTGAGACATACCTATCCTTAATTATTAAATTTGAAATTTTAGAGTGTTTCTAAAAAAATACAGATGGTGCTCCCATTAACAATAAATTCATACTTAGTTATTATTTAATTATGTAAAATTGATAATCTAATATACTTAATTCTTAATAATAATAATGTTTCATGAGATGAGTGATACCGGCCGTGACCGTAGTCTCAACCAATAAACTTGATAAACCAATTCCATTTAACACCCCGAAACAATAATATCCCAATTTTAATTTATTTTTATCTCAGCAATCTCTGATGCATTCAGAGATAGGTCCCGACGGGTGCTAGTCATAACACTTTAGATTAAACACTCTTAAGAGGATGTATAGAGCTAAATGCGAGTTTTAGGATGCGTAAAAGTACATGATCCACTGCAGTGACCATAATCAAAAAAATATATGATATTCTTGAGGTTATGCGTTATTAAGATACTGTTTTCAAAACATAATACAACTATATTGATTCGATAGAAAAAAATCACGAATGTACCTCTAAAAAAATATTTTACTGTCTAGAAACAGTACTAAAATGCATGCAATGATTCTGAATTTTTGACAGATTTTTTATCTAGCAATATAGGTACTATCGTAATACTGTTCTATTTTTTTATCAAACTTTCAGCAAATTCTTTTATTTTCATTTTCGAGATTTTATGTACGCACTGCACGCGTGTGTGCGTAAGCGCTCGTGTACCGACAGTACCGGCTGCAGCCTGATGCTATATTATTAGTGGCAGTCGTTTGGTGTGTGTATGTGTACCCGCGTGGGGGCGGTGCCATCTCTCAAGGTTATTGGCTCTATTCAGCGTCTTAAGGGCCTCTACGTGTTGGACCTATGTCGCCATGCAAGCCTTACAAAGGACCGGGCTGTGCCCGAGAATTTAGAGTTACATAATAATATTTTTTTTTAAAAGTTTCCCGAATACACGTTTTATTTTATTATAGTGATAGAAATAGACATATGCAGTATGAAAAAGTTGTAAGCCACCGTCGGGGCGGAGTATGCTGAGTGGATGGATTTAGAACAGATTGCATGTTTCTACAGGTGTTTTCTAGGGCAAACTCTATACTATTGTATCCAAAAATCCTAACTCAATAGAACAGACAAAACTGCGAGCTTATATATAAATTTTCATAATGTAAGCTACATTCTTCAGCACAATAAACCAAGTGTTTACCACAACAGGAAACTTCACGCTCAGCTATGTCACAGCTAGTCAAAAGATCAAATGATTTATACACATTTAACAAAACATCTAGCAAACAATTCAACACACTCGTTGCATGGCATACCAAGCGTGTTTCAAAAATATCCCCATCCTAGTCTAGCTTTTAATCGACTGCAGTGGTTAGAAAGAGACGGGTGATTAACGTTTTGGTTGGATTGGACAGCGTTAATTTTGTCCTGGTTTCAGGGTTGCCAGACAAACTGTTTAAATTCAATTATTCAGTCAATCAATATTTGAAAAAGTTACAGTTTATACAAGCCTAATTCAATCATGAATGAACAAATTATTCAGGACTAAAAAAAGTGTACCGATGTAGTCAATGAATTGGCTAGATTTGTTAATTTGGGTTTGGGGACTAAGTTGTTTCTAATTTTTTGTCTTCAAATTCTACGACGAAATATTTATTATTTCTTACTTTTCAGTGCAAATTTTTGAAGTCGGTAGGTACACTGTTTTTAAAACCTTTACGTTTTCCTACTTTGCTGCCATGAGAGACAAATAAAAAAATATTGATGGAAAAAAAAAGTGCTCTGGATGGGATTTGAACCATGTGCATCAGGATGCACCCCATACCTTTAACCGCTAGACCACCGTTGATACGAAACTTGACAACTTCGTGTTAATAGCAACTACAGAACCGATTATCGGTCATATGTCTGTTAGATAAAGTCTAGAAATTATTATATCCTTAAAGAAATAAGTCATCAAAATCTGTATATATATCATCGCTTAAAAAGTCATATTATTTAAAATTTCTGAAGAACTAATTTCTATGAGATAAAAATGGGACTAATCCGGAAGAATTATTTGTCGATTAAAAAAGAAATGATCAACATCGGTTCACAACTGTAAAGTATGTTATTGGCCAGTTTTTAAGTGCCTGGCAACCTTAATTTCAGTGGCAAAACGAAAAGCATCCTGTCTCCTACAGACTGAAACTTCACCTCGAATTATTAATGAGATGTGAAACAAAAGACCGTTATTTTGCGCTACGTCGGTTCATATTATGACTAAAAAGCCAATAAACTATTTTTTCCATTGAATGAATAAAGTATTAAAATCATATAGCTGAAGTTTAATTAATTTAGTTTTCGTAATATTTACACAAACAAACATTCACGGCCTTTATACCTTTTGGTGTGAACAGAGACGCTAGTAACAGTGTCCATTGTTAGGGTTCCGTACCCAAAGGGTAAAAACGGAAAAATTACTAAGACTCCGCTGAATGCTCCGCTGTCCGTCCGTCTATCTATCTCATGAATCGTAATTTCACAGATGATGTATTTCTGTTGCCGCTATAACAACAAATACTAAAAAACAGAATAAAAAAAATATTTAAGGGGGCTTCCATACAACAAACGTGATTTTTTTGCTCGTTTTTGCTCGAAGCTTGAAATATTCATTGAGTTAGGTATATTATTCACTTTAAAAATAAATAATTAAATTAAAATAAAATCAATATTTAAGGGGGCTCCCATACAACAAACGTGATTTTTTTGCTCGTTTTTGCTCGATATTGATAACGGCAAGCTTGAAATATTCATTGAGTTAGGTATATTATTCACTTTAAAAATAAATAATTAAATTAAAATAAAATCAATATTTAAAGGGGGCTCCCATACAACAAACGTGATTTTTTTGCCGTTTTTATAGGTACCTACGGAATCCTTCGTCCGACTCGCACTTGGCCTGTTTTTTTCCATTGCAGTTGTCCATGTTAAATTAAAGCACATATCAACATAATATAAAACAAAGTCCCCCCGCGCAGCATCTGTCTGTCTGTGCCCTTTCCATGCACTACTGAACCAATTTTATTGCTGTTTTCACGGTTTCACCGGGAAGGTTTTACAAGTATTAAATATCAACCTATCATGTTAACAGTATAAGTGAATCAAGTCTGGGAAAAAGTTAGTCCCAGCGAGAGATATAACAAAATAATGTAGGAAAGAAATGTGTAGAATAAAAGTATCTACAAAAAAGTCCGCGGTAGCATATATTTATCTCTAATAAATAAGTAGTAATAATTTCTATAAACCAATATTGTACCAATTTAAAGCCGGAGACGGAGTAGCTTTTTCTTAAAATTGGTGCATAGCATTTTCAGCATGAGTCAGTTTTGATCCTAGCTATCGAATCCTCGTAGCAAATTTTAAACGAAAATACTCCCATTCAGGGGCGCCGACTCCGTGGGTGCTCGGGGGCTCCAGCACCCACGAGAAATAGTCAGTACAGAGCACCCATGATAATTGACATCAAAATTAGTCAAGAATCTTCTTTATGAGGTTTTTAAAACCCGACGCGCATGCTCCCATTTAAATATTTAGTTCTGTAGGGCACGTAAAGCTAGCGTCTGAAAAATAATAGATGTGTTTTATAATCGTAGATACACTTGCAAGGACATATGTGGACATTGTCACCAGTCCTTCGCCTTCCACTTCTTCCGGAGGTTCATAAAAGAAATTGCGGAAATTAGGTAACTATTCTTACAACGAGTCACGTGGGAAAACGTGGCGAGCTGTGGCCCATTGTGTCAGAAAACTCTATTATGCGATTGACGTAACATTAAGTACCTACCTGTTCTGAAATCTGACATGTTTTTCAGGAGGGACATAAACTTGAACAGGGCGAGCGAAATGTAAATAACTCAGAATACGTATGCACACTGAATAGTATAAAAAAATAAATTTCAAAGTTGTTGAGGGGTTAAGTATCTGGCTGCTTCCAGATGATAAAGCAGCATCAGGTCAATGTTGCCATGTTATTGTAATATCATTGAAGTAACAGGATATTAAATTTCAAATCGATCAGACCCGTAAGTTGCTCACACTTCAACGACTAGACAAGAGCTGATTATCTTCAAACGGCTTAACATATTTTCTTGTATCTTGAAACAAGAGTATACTTTCCAGGTGGTCCCATGGTCATGAGGTCAGGATCTGATGATGGGATCCTGGAGAAATCCAGAACTCTTCTTTATAGGCACACTTGAAGCGATTTGGGTATTATTTATAGTGACATGTGCATTTGGTTATGAAGGTGGTTTTTTTTTCATCTTCAGAAATGGTTATAATCTGAATAAGGTTTTTAGAGAAAGAAAAATTTTAATTGGAAAAGATGCCCGGAAAATTGATAAATTATAAAATCTAGTCTATAATCCCACTAATATTATAAACGCGAAAGTTTGTATGGATGTGTGTTTGTTACTCAATCACGCCAGAACGTCTGGATCTGGATGAAATTTGACACAGAGATAGATTATAGTCTGAAAATCTGTGCGGCTACTTTTTATCCCGGAAAATTTATGGTTCCCGTGGGATATATTTGTTTTCGTTTTTCACGGGATCGACATGATTTTTTGCATAGTGGTAGTTTAGGGGTCAGAGAATGACATAGGCTATTTTTATACCGCGAAAGCGGGCGGGGTGGGCCAAATTACAGCCACGGGATTATTTCTTTTTGGATCTATTTCTTATGTGGGGGATAATCTCTGAAACCACTGATCCGATTCTGAAATATATTTCACTAATAGGAAGCTACATTATCCCTGAGTGCTATAGGCTATATTTTATTTTGATCTAAAGTATCCACGGGCGAAGCCGGTAACGGAAAGCTAGTTAAAAATGGGTATAATTTACGCGGACACCAAAAATATTTTTAAGACTAAGCTTAGGCACCAAATAAAATAAACAACTCCAAATAAAATAATTGACACTATTAAGTGTCCTAAAGTATATCATATTATGATCCAAAATAATAGAAAAAACATCAGAAAAATCGCACGCCTTGTTTTATTTTTATTTGGTTTCTAAAATGGATAAACGGTCACTAAGTAATGGATAAATGGTCACCAAGTAAGGTAGGTAGGTTAGGTTAGGTTAGTATAAAATTTATTAAGTATAAAGTGTATTTTAAAGGCGTCTATATATTTTTATGGCAGTCAATAATACCAAAAATGGATCTATTTCATAATATTTTAGGAAACGTAATTTGGTGACCATTCATCCATTTTGGTAACCGTTTAGAATTTTTTTGGTACAAAATAGATACATTTTTGGGCGCCGCTTAAACACAAGCCGTTAAAAATAATATTATAAATAGTATCTTAGTTGAAAATTCTGTCAAGTTATAGAGGTAAAAGTTGTTAAAACCTTTTTTTAGCCAATAGGGGTCTAAATGACTACATTTAAATTAATTGCTCCCTCTGTCGTCGGGACGAAATGTACTTGTTAATTAAGCTCTCTTACCGGTGACTGCTAATTTTCTTTTAATTCTCCATTATACTTTTACTTTTGGAAGGGCTGACTTTGGGATGGTAAGTTAAGGTTTCGAGGTGGGAAAAATCTAACGTCACGAGACGGAATTTATCATCTAATCTATCTATCATTACGCCTATTATTTCAAGATGGGTAGGCACACACAATGGATTGCTATTGCCACTTCGCACATAATATAGGTAGTGGATTTAATGTTTTGTTGTAGATACCTACTAAGATTAATTTGAAGAAACTTTTTGTAGTTTTTTTTTTAGTTTTTAGTTTTAGTTACATATAACTTTATTTTTATTATATATCTATCTATTTATCTCACGCCTTATATCCTTGCCTACCCCGGCAGAGACAATCGAATGCCATTTGCTATAACGATCCTGACATATTTAGCTTTTTTTATATTCATTATAGTACCTTTCATACACTTCAGCCATATAAACCTTTTTAGTAAATTTTTCATCCATGATGAAGTGAAAGGAAATGCTGGCAGACGACGATCTAGTACCTAGTTTTTATTGAACATATAAAAAATGTATTGATCGATTGAAATATTAAAATTACACACAATCGCCGAGCACGTATGAAACGTATGATGAATATAAAAGAAGCGAAAGAAGTATATAACGATCGTAATAGCATTCGATTGTCTCTGCCTACCCCTCTTGGGATAAAAGGCGTGATGATAAATAGACATTTCATACATGCTCGGCGATTGTGTGTACTTTAATATAGCTTTCAATTTTTTTTTTATATGATCAATAAAATGATTTCCTTTCGCTTCTGCAATATAAATTACTAGCATATCGCCCCCGGCTTCGCCCGTGGATATTTACGAACAAAATAAAATATACCCTTAAAGTAGCTAGATTTCGAGATTTTTTGACAAACAATTTTTTTAACTTTAGTAAAAAATAATATTTTTTTTAATAAAAAGTATCCTATGTTACTTCTAATACCTCCAAGAATATATGTGCAAAATTTCATGATGATCGGTTAAGTAGTTTTTGCGTGAAAGCGTAACAAACAAACTTACATTCGCATTTATATTAATAGGGATAGCATATCGCCCCCGGCTTCGCCCGTGGATATTTACGAACAAAATAAAATATACCCTTAAAGTAGCTAGATTTCGAGATTTTTTGACAAACAATTTTTTTAACTTTCGTAAAAAAATTTTTTTTTTAATAAAAGTATCCTATGTTACTTCTAATACCTCCAAGAATATATGTGCAAAATTTCATGATGATCGGTTAAGTAGTTTTTGCGTGAAAGCGTAACAAACAAACTTACATTCGCATTTATATTAATAGGGATCATTATTATTAGTCAATCTTTTGTGGTCACAACATCATCTTTCCTTTCGTATTATTCTCTAACCAGTATTTAAAGCATTTTATTAAGTACTAACTTTCCGCCCCGGCTTCGCCTGTGTTATCGTAGTTTTCATTCCCTATAAAGGTCTTGAGACTAATAAGATAATTTTAAAAAATAGCCAATTCGTTCAATTTTTTTTTATATAGATAGACAAAAGGAAAACCCGTTACCCACAAAGTTTAACAGATAATTACCAAGGAATCAATAACAGAGAGACCACTTCTAAGACTCGTTAACGTACTCCATAACTAGATTTCAACTTTGCCGGGTCTTCTTTTGTGCCAATGATAAGCTGTAATTTGTTCTATTAGAGAACTTCAGCTGGAAACTGCTCACTTCGCAACGAGTTAGATGTTTAACTTCACAGAATGTTATTTAAAAGGTAGTTTCGTAGCTTTGTGTTTGTGTAAAATATAATGTTTTTTTTTTCTTCAGGGGTTGCCGTCGTTATCGGTCCAAAAGTAATACGGTCCGCCGAAATCGACCACAGACTCGTCCAATTCTTGTAACTAACAGTCCGCCATCCGTTTTAAAATCGTTGTATTTGTGGATGATTTCAATGGCCGGAACGATTTGTCACACACACACGGATGTTTGACACTTTGTTTAATCGAATCTTGTGTGTAAGTAAGTGAATTTCATGTGATCTAAATCGTATGATTTACATCGCTAATTTGTGGCCTGTGTAAGTCTCCCTCGTTTAGCCGATGGTATTTGTGAGGCTATACCTAACGAGTAGCCAGTTCTGTTGAGGTATATTTAGATGGAAAAATATTAAAATCAAAGAGATTTTAGAGGCCCAATTTGACAATTCTCAAAAGGGATGTTCATCTTCCAATACTACTTCGACTTGAAAAATATAAGGACTTATTTTTATGTAATTAATAACAAATTGTAATATAATGTTATGACTAAAATGAAAAAAGTATAGTTTACACTGTTTTGAACCCGTTGAAAGAATTAAGTATGAAATATTGACTAAAAAGTTTATATGGCTGAAGTGAAAGGAAATGCGGGCAGAGGACGACCTAGGTGTATTTTTATTGATCATATAAAAAATGTATTAATCGATGGCAATATTAAAAGTACACACAATCGCCGAGCATGTATTAAAGGTATGATGAATATATTGAATATAAAAGAAGCGAAAGAGGTATGTCAGGATCGTAACAAATGGCATTCGATTATCTCTGCCTACCCCTCTTGGGATAAAAAGCGTGATGATAGATAGATAGATAGATAAATGTATCTTTATCATTACTGTCGCCACAATATATTATAAAGCAAATTCTCTGGTCTGTCTGTCTGTCTGTGAACAATTCACGCAAAAACTACTTAACGGATTTTGTTCCGGTTTTCACTATTAAATAGGTTGATTCACTGGGAAGGTTTACGTGTATTATACATGGACCTATCATGTTTAGGAGCTGAACATTAACAGTATAAGTGAATCAAGTCAGGGAAAAAGTTAGCATCAGCGAGTTTTAATGGCGTAGGCTGTTTAAGAGATATAACAAAATGATGAAGAAAATAATTGTGTAGAATAAAATGTCACACACACACAGACACATCTTCACGGCCTTTATACCCTGCGGTGTGGAAGCCACCTGTAACAGTATCCACTTATTGCCAGTTGTCCATATTGAACAGAACAGGTGGCAAGCTCCTTGCTGCACTTAAGGGTCCTATACTGGGAATTTGTATGGAGATATTACTATTCCCAATTTCTCTGTAAATAACCCACCTGTGACACTGTAATTTGGCATATAGATGCTTATTCAATATATCTAAGTGAAATAGTCGTTATTTTTTCAATTGGTTTTATTTAATAGGAAATATGGGTGGTAGAATAAAGGATTATTCTGCCCCTTCTGTCTCTTTCATAATCTATCACAAAACTCTAAATTTTTTTTTAAGCGCTCTTATACCATTAGTCTTCAATTATATATATCGCTTTTTTTGTAGCTTATTGAAAATTCAAAAAAAAAATATTTTATGATTTTTTTAATTTGCCAAAAATAATAAAATAATTATTATTTTAAATTTTCAATAAGCTACCAAAAAAAATCGACATATATAATTGAAGGGTAATGGTATAACAGCGCTTTTAAAAAAATTTAGACTTTTGTGATAAATTATGAAAGAGACAGCAGGGGCAAAGTTAAACTACCCATATTTCCTATTCAATAAAACCCATTGAAAAAATAAGAGCTATTTCACTTAGATATATTCAATAAGTAACTATATGCTAAATTACAGTGACACAGGTGGATTATTTACAGAGAAATTGGGAATAGTTTCTCCCAGAAAAATTCCCAATATAGGACCCTTAATGGATCTAGACTTCGATAGCCTAATTGGTAGTCAACACTTGAAACCGGGAGGTCCCGGGTTCAATTCCCACTAGTGTCAAAAATGCTAAGCACCAATTTTCTTTAAGAATATGTGTTTTAATCGACTCCTCGTGCTTCAGAGGGCGCAATGATCTACAAGAAGTCCGCGGTAACATATATCTCTTATAAGCGTATTTATGGATGTATATATCTATCATCACGCCTTTTATGCCAAGAGGGATAGACAGAGACAATCGAATGCCATTTGTTACGATCCTGACATATCTCTTTCGCTTCTTTTATATTCATCATACCTTTCATACATGATTATCCGAAACAATTCCGAGACTAGTTCGGATAATCGAAACGTGGGCTTTTTAGGGACGAGATCATAAACAACACCTTTTTACATACATATATTTTAAAATTTTACATACCTACATATTAACGTTGAAAAAGACATATATGTTGTATTTTAAACACCTGAAAAAAGTCGAATGTTTTTTTTAAATCGCCTCCGTGGTAGCGAGCAACAATGTATCTTTCACGCCAAGTCATCGTTAGGATAATTGAGGGTTCGAATAATCGAGGTTCTACTGTATACTTAATTCGGCGGGCAACATTCCATCTAGCGCATCTATCCCACTTTTACTCTAGTAAATTATTTTAGCAATGTATCAAGTTAATATGAATATTAACACCTCTTTTCACCTTCTTGGGAGTAAAATTTCAAAGATTATTCTTAAGGCTCCTATATCCATATTTTTTCTAGGATAAACTATTCCCAATTTCTCTGTAAATAACCCACCTGTGACACTGTAATTTGGCATATAGATGCTTATTGAATATATCTAAGTGAAATAACTGTTATTTTTTCAATGGGTTTTTTGGTGGTTAAACTTTTGCGTTTTTGGTAGCTTATTGAAAATTCAAAATAAAAAATATTTTATGACTTTTTAATTGGCCAAAAATAATAAAATAATTATTATTTTGAATTTTCAATAAGCTACAAAAACCCCAAGACGTTTAATTAAAAAAATGTAGATATATTGAATAAGTAACTATATATGCTAAATTACAGTGACACAGGTGGATTATTTACAGAGAAATTGGGAATAGTAATATCCCCATACAAATTATGGATATAGGGTCCTTAACAGACGCCTACATCTTCAAGTTACACGTTTCTATGAGATGGATTTAACATGATTTACAGTTGAGTCTGGGTGTTGGTGTTTAGATTTTTATATATTTAGATAGGTATATTCGAACCTACACTTTTTTTCAATTCTAGTCTATAAATACAAATAAATAAAATTTAAATATCTGTCTGTGATTGCAAAATTTTTTTTTATGTAGGTATGTTCCGCGATTACTTGAAGACGCCTGGACCGATTTGGATTTATTTTTTTTGTTTGAAAGGGTATATTCACAGGTGGTTCTATTGTCATCAGGTCAGGATCTGATGATGGGATCCTGGAGAAATCGAGAACTCTTCAAATTTTATAGGCACACTTGAAGCGATTTGGGTATTTTTTTATAGTGCATAAGTAAAAGCCAAATTATATTATTTTAAGAATGTTAATAGCCCTATAATTGACACTGCGTCTACTAAGTTATAAACATGTAAATGTGTGGACGTAAGTGTTGTTGGGCTATATATAATAAATATATGTCTGTATATTTAAAATATAGGTTCTGAAACTCAATGGATTTGATATGAAAGTTGGGATCATTGTGGCCATGGATCATCACAATTGGCGGAGAAATCGGTGTACGTACATAAATAAAAAATACGCCACGAGCTTGCCTTTTTTTATAAATCGGTTAAAAAATAAAAAATACCAAGTTTTGAATGTAAATGTGTCTCCTATATCCACAAAGATGTTGTAGTATTCTAGTTTAAGATATTTCATATCTAAAGAAAGGAAAACCATTTAATATGAAAAATGTTCGCGTGGCTCCTCGAAGAACTTAGCACGTGAGAAAATGTTGCGAGAGATTTACGACCGTAAAATTTTAAACAATCTTCTAGCCAGTAGGTACTTTGTTTAAGGTTCTATGTTAAACGGCAAAAATAAACATTAACAGGGTTCCGTATATTGAAATTACAGACAAAAACCGACCAAGTGACAACAACAGGTTTTATTTTTTGGAGTTAGGGAACCCTAAAAAAAATACCAAAATAATTATATACCAAGATTCAAGTTTATACACGGATACGATTTTCCATACAAACTTTTACACCCCACTTCATCCCCTTATGAAAAAAATTTTCAAAAATAATGAATCAAGTGTTTTTTTTTCTTTCGAAGAGTATATTTCCATCATCGTAACTTAAAAAAATCTCCATACAAACTTTACCAACCATTTCACCCCTTTAAGGGATGCAATTTGGAAAATTTGGAAAATATCTCTCCTTAGCCCTAGGGTACTCAGGTTTATTTCCTCCAAATTCCAAATCTCTAGGTCCACCGGTTTAAGATATGCACTTAGTGCAGGACCTTGGAATTTTCGTCTGTCTGTCTGTCTTTCGGTCCTTGCAGCTGCCCCTCCCCTGCCCCTTGCATACGTATTTATTTTGTCACTTTGTTCAAATACTAAGCGTGTATACCTACTGCATCCGCAGATAATGAAATATTAAGTTAGTTAGATATTAAAAAGCTATATATTTTTCTTAGAACAATAATAAAGTAAAACTCCTCAGCTCGCTCAACAGACTGAGCTGAGTGCTTTGTTAAATTAAATTATGTTCCTCTGCTGTTTTCTTTATTTGTGGCCAAGTCTTCAATGTAAAAAATAATTATATTTTTGTTTGTAATATTTAGTTGAAATACAAAACTAACAAATATGCTGCAGGAATATCTATATTACTGGTATTTTAATTCCATAAACAACGAAGTATATTATTCTTCTAAATTATTTTACTAAACTTTTTTTTTCTTCACGGGTTACCTTACGGTTCCAGGGTACCCAGCGAAAGACCAAGTCTCCCTCGTATAGCCGATGGTATTTGTGAGACCATACCAATTTTAAAAATTCTTTCACCTATAGAACTACATTATCAGCAAGTAAAATTAGGCTGCATTTTATTTTCAAAAAATAGCGAGATGGATTACAATTAAAATCGATTAGATAACCAAAGATAAGATATGATAGACCAAGATTTACGTACCAGTAACATGAGACGGTACGATTTCTCAACAAAATCGGTATTTCGAAAAACACGAATAGGACTTCGGCTTTTCAATCTTTTTACAAAAACTATTAAAATTATGAAATTCTAGTTAGTGTATTCTTAAAGTATGTGAAATTATCTATCTTTAATGTCGAGAAAATTGTAAATTAGTAAATATATTAAGAGAACTCGAGTCGCAAACTTGGCTGAAATACGCGTGAATTTGAGGATTTTCAAGGCTATTGCCTTAGTTATTGCGTAAAACTGGAAAAACGAATTGATTGAATGATTTTTTTTTAGTAGGTATATTTTGTATATAATTGTTACCCCGGGCGAAGTCGGGGCAAGCCCCTAGTTGCTTAATAAAATTAAAAATCCAAATCTAAAATTAATATTTCTTTATTAATATGAAAAAAACAATATGATAAAATTCCTCCTCAAAAGTTAAGAAAATTTAATTTATTTAGAATTTAGTCACAAAAGCCTTCTCCATTTTGTAGTCGGAAATTATTTCGTAGCCTCGGTGTCCCATGTCTTCTCAAGAGATAAATTCAAACAAATATTTTTGAACACTCAGTTTCGTCCCTGAACCGTCCATTTCACTATTACTTACTTCAAGGGACACAAATTGAGAAAACATTGGACTTATTTCTGTGTATTTTTCTGTCATCATAATATATAAGTCATGGTTTGAATTGAATGAATGGTTGTCTGTCTGTCTGTGCCCATTTTATGCAAAACTACTAAACGTCTTTGTTATGGTTTTCTAACTTATTTACTTGCGATCGGCTCCGTTTTTGCATGGGTTCTGTTTCCTTTAGATATCATAGGTAACATGATTCATCAATAGTCATTTCGCCGTTTCAGAGTTAATTCTGCACAAACGTTGAATTTTCCTTTTATGTCCTTGCTATTGCGAAGCATTAGCACTTGTATTTGATTTATATAGTCAATAATATTCATTTTTTCCTAATCATTTTAACTATAACTTTAACTTTTAACGGCTTAACTTTTCCCCCGACTTTATTCGCTAAATACTGTTACTGCTCAGCTCCTAAATATGATATGTCCATGCTTGATACTCGTAAACTTTCTCAGTGAATCAACCGATGACATTGTTTTATAATATATGTAGGTATGATGTGTAAGAGAAAATGTACTGTAATTTCTGACATTTATAGTACCTTCTCTAAACTGACTTGGTTCTTTAGACACTTTTAATCCTTGGTATGCAAACATTTTTGTCAAAATTGACATTATTTTCTGACATTATTAAAAAATTTATCAATGCTTTTGAAATATTAAAAGAAAACTCGTGCAGTCTTCTGTGAATGCTTTCCTGTAGCTAATGCACGTTCTTTCCAACATATCTTTCCGCCCCGGCTTTGCTCGTTGAAATTTTTGATTGGTTGACATCTATGGTTACTGCTCCACTCCTTTCTGTCGTAGCATAATGTTATATAGCCTATAGCCTTCCTAAATAAACGGGCTATGTAACACAAACAAACTCTTAAGCTTTTAATAGTATAGATATATAATCCCGTGTGAAGGTCAAGACGGATAGATAGTATTTAGATAATATATTAAATTGATCCTTTCAAGTAACATCGAAAAAAGTTTTCCTTAGTGTTTATACCAAAGAAATACTATCAGCACTATGTACTTCTGACACCTTCAATACACGAGGCTACTCGAGTGGCTGACAAACATTGACAAAACATTCTGAGTAAACAAGAGAAAAATTCCTACTGCTAGTGGCGCCATCTATCGACGAAACTAAATATAATAACATTGATATTTTTCTATTTATAAACAAATGATTAATTGTGATCTATACTAATATATAAAGAGGAAAGATTTTATTGTTTGGCATTTGATCTGGCGCCATCGTGGAACCCAGACGCGCGAAATGTAAGAAGACAATTATAGTGGCCGCGCTGGCCTACCGTCAATGTCCACCCTCTGGACTTGACCATCATATACGAAGATTATCATGGAGCTTGGTGCAGCTACGGGACCTGAATGGCAGAACTGTGCGTCGCTATCGGCACGGCCCCAGAACGCCGGCAGCCCGGAGGTCATGGATCCCCAGGAACCACCTGGAACCCTACGAGTACCACCCGAGATGTCACGGTATCGTTCTATCCTTATTCACCGTCCCTGACTGCAACTGAAGAAAGCCACTCATTATCCAGCCACACTCCTAGACTCACCAGTACAGAACTTCGCCGACACGTAATCTGCATTACATTGATATGCCCACACATCTTCGCCGCCATCATTACTGAGTAGAAGTTAGGTAGTGTTCGTCTTAGGTAGGTTGAATGTCTTAGGTATTAAGTTAGTTAGGCAAACTCATGAATACAATGTTTATGTGACCCGTACAACCTTAGTTTAATTGCACCTTCTCTCAGTACATATGTGTAGAACCCCAGGGCCTTCAGCCCACGGGTCTCATGCCAAACACCCGACAGAGCAGCTAAGGGCAACTACTACGAACAAAAACTACTGAACCGAACTTTCTTTGTCACCTTGGGACACCTCACACTCCCAATCCGTGACAAGGTCAAGGCGAATAGATAGTATTTAGATAATATATTAAATTGATCCACTCAAGTAACATCGAAAAAAGTTTTCCCCAGTGTTTATACCAAAGAAATACTATCAGCACGAAGGCGCTAGACAGTCCTGAAGTACGTCTGTAATATGAACATTAGGGACACCTTCAATACACGAGGCTACTCGAGTGGGTGACAAACATTGACAAAACAATTTATTAATGTTCATATTCTGAGTACACAAGAGAAAGTTTCCTAATACTAGTGGCGTCATCTATCGACGAGACTAAATATAATAACTTTGTATACTTTTCTATTTATAAACAAATTAATTTTCTTAATATATAAATTAATCGTGATCTATACTAATATATAAAAAGGAAAGATTTTATTGTTTGTTTGTTTGTTTACATTGAATAGGCTCCGAAACCACTGGACCGATTTGAAAAATTCTTTCACCATTGGAAAGCTAACACTATCCCCAGGTGACATAAGCTATTTTACATTTTCGAAATAATTAGGGATTCTTACTAAAACTCCAATAATGTAACCCAAGGTGTAAAAACATTACCTAAAAAATGGGTGGGGGTAGGGGTAGGGATAGGGGTAGGACAACGTCTGCCAGGTCCGCTAGTAATTATTATAAATGAGAAAATAACTCTGTCCGTCTGACTGCTGACATTGGCAAATCACCGATGAACATTGGTGGAGCCATAATAAAAAAGAAGAAGAAGAAGAATCAAAATTTTAGGGATAATAGTTAATGGAAAATAGTTAGGGATTCCACATCCGGTCATGGCGACGAACGCACGCGTTTTCGTCGTGGCGTGATGTGGAATCCAGTATAATCCTGTATAATGGTTGTGATTAATCAGTGATTAATAAGACATATCACGGTCGGCGGGATTATCTTAAATACCGATTTATCGGCTAGAAACACTATAAAGGCTATAATACTTGACATTTCACCGATAAACATTGGTGGAGCCATAATAAAAAAGAAGAAGAAGATATTGTTACTGACTACAGTATTACTGTTTAATTAATAACAGGTTATTATAACAAAATATTAATATATATTATAGCAAAAGCTAGTAATAGTATAGATATAGAATCCCGTTTGAAGTCAGGGCGTTTAGTATTATTTTAAATAGACCCACTCGAGTAACCACAATTCACTCATCGGCTCTGGATGTTTATAGCATAGAAATATTACTTGATATACCTACTCCATTAACATCCTGGGTACCTTGAATGTACGTGGCTACTCGAGTGGGTAACAAAAATTGACATACCAATTTATTAAGTATTTAGATTCTGAGTAAACAAGATAAAGTTTCCTCAGACTAGTGGCGCCGTCTATCGGCGAAACTAAGAATAATAACTTCTCTATGTGTAGGTATGCAATGTAGATTTTTCTCTAAAGATATTAATCCAAACCATTTCTTTATATCTGTCTGTGACGCTTTTGCGAGCTTGCTCTTGATTTTGTTCTATAAATATGTAGGGATGATGATGTATATGGAAAAAAAATTGTAATTTCTGACATTTCTAACATCTATTCTAAACTGACTTGGTTCTATAGATTTTTGTCAAAAATGCTTTATTTTTGATGACAATGCTTATAAATTTGTGAATACTTTTAAAATATTTAAAAAAACATGTACGATCTATGAACATTTTCCTGTACCTACGACGGTCAAGGTGCAGTTGCCCCTGGTTGTCAGGTTTTTTCTACACTGTACATAAAGTATTTACATATCTATTATTTTTCAAACTTCGTGGATGATGGCGTAATTTTGTCATCTGTCGACAAAACTTTGAAAATTTTTAATAAAACAAAACTACTCATAGTAGTTTCAAAAAACAGCTTAATCTTTGAAATAAAAATATAAAAATCATCTCATACCTCAATTTTTACTGCTCTTCGTTTCGGTTGTAGCGTGATATTCTTTAATAAACGGGCTATATAACGCAAATACATTTTCAAAACGGACTGGTAGTTCTTGAAATTAACGATTTCAAAAATACAAACAAACAAATTCATAAGCTTTATATATTAGAATAGATATAGAATCCCGTGTGAAGTCAGGGCGAATAGATAGTATTTAGATAATATATTAAAATTGTCCACTCAAGTAAGCCCAAAGAAAATGTCCTCGGTGTTTATACCAAAGAAATACTATCAGCACGAAGGCGCTAGGTAGTACCTACTGAGGTACTTCTGTAATATTAACATCGTGGACACCATAATTATACGAACTACTCAACTGGGTGACAAACATTGAAAAAACAATTTATTAAGTATTCATATTCTGAGTAAACAGTAGAAAGTGTCCTAACACTAGTGGCGCCATCTATTGACGAAATTAAGAATAATAACATTGTATTTTCTATTTATATACAAAGTAGTATACGACTGAAAGTTTTGGGAAATAGATTTGTTTGAATTTTGAATAAAATACAGAGTAAAGATTTCAGAATCTGTTTTTCGTTCTGGCAAGAAAGCGTTTCTTTGTTATATGGCAAAAACTCTTATTGGATAAGAATCTTTATTTTTTTCTGGTCCTTCTTTTAATGCTTTCTGACCTGAAATAAAAATAGAATCTATATCTTTAACGACACCGCGCGGCATTTCAAAATGTAGGTACTAAAGATAAAAACTTTATTCAAACTCTGTAAATATTCCATAAAAAATGGGTCGACAGAAGTTATATTTTATACTTTACTGTATTAAATTATCCAGTGATATCTACCAGTAGGTACCATAATAATTATGCCTATAAGATGTCAATTTTGTGACGGTCGGTTTTTCCATATTGACTCCCCCTAATTCCTAAATATTTTCCTAGCGTGTTTAAATGTACCACAAGTTTGGTTAAGTGGGGCAGATCAATACTTTTTTTACACACTCGAGTAACGGCAGTGTTTGAGTCTCCTGGATGTTTATACCATAGAAATAGTATCTACTACCTACTACAGCATTAACATCCTGGACATTCTAACACACGAGGCCACTCGAGTGGGCGACAGAAATTGACAAAATAATATTTATATATGCAGATTCTTACTTAACGAGAAAACGTCTCTTAACAATAGTCGCGCCCTCTATCGGCGAAACTAACTAAAATATGCTTGTGTTTATAAATGACAAAGTTTAGGATAAGATGTTTGTTGCTCAATCTTAATGACTAAATGGATTTGAATGAAAATGATTTAGGCTAGTTTAGGCTACTTTTACTTTTTAGACTTAACATAATCTATTAGAGATTCAAATAAAAACTATTAATTATGATTGGTAATTACGGTAGCGGGAGATCCTCTGCTGGCCTGACATACACAGGCGCAGGTGCTCGAGCCGAAGCACGAACTCCTCCACGCTGGACATCAAAATAAAATCTTCATAACCTCTTTGCGCCGGCTGTGTCTCGAGGGGCAACGACCCCTCGGTGTCTTCTTTAGGCGTTCAAGGTGCGTCAAGGCACCGGTTTTATCCGGGCACTTGGGATCCAGTCGGTTCCCCTACTAGGGACTCGACCTAGAGAAAGTTACCAACACTAGTGGCGCCATCTATCTGCGAAACTAAGTATGTATAATAACGTTGTACTTTCTATTTATATACAATACCTACGACTAAGTTTCAAAGAAGTCTGAAAGAAATAGATTTGTTTGAATTTTGTACTTATTGTTAAAGACATAGAGTAAAGATTTCAGAATATGTTTTAGTTCTAACCGTTTCTTTCTTATATGGCAAAATACATGTATTAGACAAGAATCGTTCTTTTATGCTGATTTTTTTTTACTTGGCCGACAATTGCTTTCTGCCCCGAAAAAAGACGTCAATAGAATCTATATTTTATAAACACCTGGTGCGGCATTTCAAAAGGTATGTATTAAAGATAAAACTTAAGTCAAACAATCTATAAAAAATGGACCGACAGAAACGAAGTTACTTTTTATAATTCTTAACTATATTAAATTTTCCAGTCACATCTACTAGTAACTGCTAAACTGTAAAATTTAAAAAAGTTAGTAAAGTGCATAATTATGCCGATAAGATGTCACTTAAATTTTGGTACGGTCGGTTTTACCATATTGATTCGCCATAATTCTACATTATTTTACTAACATGTTTAAATGTACCAACCCATTGGGTTGGGTGGGACAGATCAATGCTTGTTTTACACACTCGAGTAACTATGGTGTTTAATTGCCCCGGTTGTTTATACCATAGAAATACTATCGGCATGAAGATGTTACTTATTGCTTGAGTACAGCTGTGGCAGTAACACCCTGGACATTTAAACACGCGAGGCCACTCGAAATAATATTTTAAATATGCAGATTCTTAGTAAACAAGAAAACGTCTCTTAACAATAGTCGCGCCCTCTATCGGCGAAACTAATCATAATAGGCTTGTGTTTAAAAATGCCAAAGTTTGTTGCTCAATCTTTATCACTAAATGGATTTGAATGAATCTTGGATGACAAATAGTTTAGGCTACTTTGTATTCTAAAAAATTTGGAGATTTGGAATAACTATTATAAATTATTATATAATTAATTATTTACATTACGTAAGTGCTCGTCTCGGCTGTTGTCAGAGCAGTCGTACATGCGACGCGCGAGCCGAACCACGAACTACTCAATGATTTCATATTAATCCAAGATAATAATCACAACTATCACAGCGCGGACGGGATTAAACTGTATTCCCATGACATAACGTAGAATGCAAAAATAGCCTAATAATAATAACCTTTCTAAAAACTCTTAAACAATATTTTATGGTAAGTCATAAACGAAGTCACCCTTCAACCGAAACAACTTCGAATAAACATCTCAATAAGACGTTTAAATTCCCAACAAACTCGTTTACATTGAGAGCGAAAACCATAATAACTTTTTTTGAGAGATGGACAAAAAAAAATTTTTGGTGGACAAACGTGGACTAACGCTGGACAAATGAACCTGATGAAAAAAAACTCGAAAATCGCATTTGGGGGTGCCAACTTCACACAAGCTTAAGATAAGATGTTTGTTGCTCAATCTTTTGACTAAATGGATTTTAATGAAACTTGGACGCTAAAATAGTTCAGGCTACCTTTTATTCTAATATATTTGGAGATTTGGAAGACCTAACTATTATAAATTACACTAGTTTACATATAGCTTTTGTCCTTGAAATTAAAAGTGTTTTTCTTAACAATTGAGATGCACTACGTTTAAAAAAATACGAAAAAAATCCAACATGTCACGTTTCTAAAATGTTTATTGTTTTTGTTTATAAAAAGGTGGATTTTCTCAATTGATATTAATATTAATCTGTACGTGCTGACTGTCCTTAATTTTTTTTATTAGAATGCATTTGAAATATTAAAATAAATACAGTATTCTTTCTGCGAAAGTTATAATGTAGCTACGACGATCAATGTGCAACGTTCAACTGTCCTTGCTGTCACGTTTGTTTCACACTAATCCACACTGTACATATTGTACTAGAGTTTGCCCCGGCTTGGCCCGTTAAATTTTTTTATTGGTTCATTGGTATATGGTTGCTGCTCCACTCCTTTCAGTGGTAGTGTGATGCCTTTAACCATCTTCAATAAACGGGCTATTTAACGCAAATATATCTTTTCAAATCGAACTGGTAATTCCTGAGATTAACGCGTTCAAAGATACATACACACTCTTAAGCTTTATATAATAACATAGACATAGAATACCGTTTGTAGTCAGGGCGGATGATAGCATTATTTTAAAGTTACCCACCCGAGTAACTAACGGTTGTGTCTGACCTGGGTGTTTACACCATAGAAATACTATCAGTACGAAAATATTAGGTAGTACTGAAGTACTTCTGTGCCATTAACATCCGGGACATCTCAAATACACTGGCTACTAGAGTGGGTGACAAGAATTTATAAACCAAATTATTAATATTCAGATTCTAAGTAAACAAGAGAAAGCTTCCTAATGCTGGTGGCGCCATCTATCGGCGAAACTAAGTATGTATAATAACATTGTACTTTCTATTTATATACAAAGTAGTATATCTACGATTGAAAGTTTTGGAAAATGGATTTGTTTGAATTTTGAACTTATTGTTAAAAACATAAAGTAAATATTTCAGAAACTGTTTTTCGTTCGTCTTTTTTACTTGGCCGAAAATTGCTTTCTGCCCTGAAAAAAGAAAAAAATAGAATCTATCTTTTATCGACACCTAGCGCGGCATTTCAAAATGTAGGTACTAAAGATAAAAACTTTATTCAAACTCTGTAAACAATCTATAAAAAATGTATACTTTACTTTACTTCATTAAATTATCCAGTGATATCTACCAGTAGGTACCATAATTATGCCTATAAGATTACAATTTTGTGACGGTCGGTTTTTCCATATTGACTCCCCATAATTCTACATATTTTCCTAGCGTGATTAAATGTACCACAAGTTTGGATAAGTGGGGCAGATCAATACTTTTTTTTACACACTCGAGTAACTGCAGTGTTTGAGTCTCCTGGATGTTTATACCATAGAAAAAATATCTACTACCTACTACAGTATTAACATCCTGGACATTCTAACACACGAGGCCACTCGAGTGGGCGACAGAAATTGACAAAATGAAATTTTAAATATGCAGATTCTTACTAAATGTGAAAATCAACAACAAGGCGCCGAGAAAAACCTCTTTGCGCCGGCTGTGTCTCGAGGGGCGACGACCCCATGGTGTCTTCTTTAGGCGCACATGGTGCGCCAATGTGGCCTGTGGCTACCTTTTATCCGGGCATTTGAGACCCAGTCGGTCCCCCTACTAGGGACTCGACCATCTGCTGGCCTGTCATACTCAGGGGCTATGTCGCGCAGGTGCTCGTGTCGGCTGTTGTCAGCGCGGTCGAACATGCGATGCGCGAGCCGAACCACGAACTCCTCCAAACTGGACATATCCCTGCGTATTGTTGAGTTGCGGACGAACCACGGCGCGTGCGTTATCGCGCGCAGTGCCTTATTCTGCTGGACCTCCAACTGGTGTTTTCTGGTGTTGGACAGGAGACCATACCACGCCGGCGAGGCGTAAGTCAGGCGGGAGCGGACATATAACTTATATATCTTAAGTTTTACACGGAGTGGCAGACTTGAGCTTAGGACCGGCCGCAGCATGCCACTGTGGCCGACCTCGCATTACGAATTACGTAGGTCGCCATGTGAGTCATGCAGAGCTGCCGGTCTATCTGGCACCCCAGGTACTTGGCGGTACTGGTCCACTCCAGCGCCAGTCCTCGCAGGCTGAGTGGCGGCGGTAGGCGTCTTCGGGAGGTCATCAAGGCGGCAGTCTTGCCGACGTTGACGGACAACCTCCACTTGTCGAACCAGTCAGGCAATAGATCCAGCAGGTGTTGCATCTTCCGTGCCGCGTCTTCCGCGAACCAGGAAGAGGCAAAAAAGGCACTGTCGTCCGCAAATAGGGCCAACAGAGTTCCCTCTTCGCCCAAGGGCGAGGATTCCAAGTTCGGGATATCGTCGGTGTATATAGCATAGAGTGCGGGAGATAAGCAGCTACCCTGGGGTACTCCGGCTGAGATTGTCCTAACAGTAGTCGCGCCCTCTATCGGCGAAACTTACGATAATATGCTTGTGTTTATAAATGCTAAAGTTTAGATGTCTGTTGCTTAATCTTTATGACTAAATGAATTTGAATGAAACTTGGACGATAAATAGTTTATTCTACTTTTTATCTAAAAAAAATTAGAGATTTGGAAGACCTAACTATCATAAATTATTATAATAAATAATTTGTTAATTAACGTAATCTATTAGAGATACTGAAATTATTATATTCAAATAAAAACTATTCACTATGATTGGCAATTACGGTAGCGGGAGATCCTTTGCTGGCCTGTCATAGGCAGGTGCTCGTGTCGGCTGTTGTTAGCGCGGTCGTACATGTGACGCGCGAGCCGAACCACGAACTCCTTCCTCCACGCTGGACATCAAAATAAGATCAGCATCATCAGGGGTCTTCTTTAGGCATTCAAGGTGCGTAAAAAGACGCCATACGTTTGTTAAATGGGAGCCCCCCTTAAATATTAATTTTATTTTAATTTTATTATTTATTTTTAAAGTGAATATATAACTGAATATTCTGTAAACATTTCAAGCGTCTACCTGTTGCCGTATTAATATCGAGCTAAAACGAGCAAAAATATCACGTTTGTTGTATGGGAGCCCCATTAAATATTTATTTTATTCTGTTTTTTAGTATTTGTTGTTATAGCGGCAACAGAAATACATCATCTGTGAAAAATTCAACTGTCTAACTATCAAGGTTCATGAGTAACAGCCTGGTGACTGACGGACAGATAGACAGACAGCGGAGCCTTAGTAATTGGGTTTCCGTTTTTACTCTTTGGGTACGGAACCCTAAAAATGGACCGACAGAAACGAAGTTACTTTTTATAATTCTTAACTATATTAAATTTTCCAGTGACATCTACCAGTAACTGCTAAACTGTAAAATTTAAAAAAGTTAGTTATAGTGCATAATTATGCCGATAAGATGTCACTTAAATTTTGTTACGGTCGGTTTTTCTATATTGACTCGCCATAATTCTACATTATTTTACTAAAGTGTTTAAATGTACCAACCCATTGGGTTGGGTGGGGCAGATCAATACTTATTTTACACACTCGAGTAACTATGGTGTTAAATTGTCAAGGTTGTTTATACCATAGAAATACTATCGGCATGAAGATGTTACTTATTGCTTGAGTACAACTGTGGCAGTAACACCCTGGACATTTTAACACACGAGGCCACTCGAAATAATATTTTAAATATGCAGATTCTTAGTAAACAAGAAAACGTCTCTTAACAATAGTCGCGCCCTCTATCGGCGAAACTAATCATAATATGCTTGTGTTTAAAAATGCCAAAGTTTGTTGCTCAATCTTTATGACTAAATTGATTTGAATGAAACTTGGACGACAAATAGTTTAGGCTACTTTGTAATCTAAAAAATTTGGAGATTTGGAATAATTATTATAAATTATTATATAATCAATTATTTACATCGCGCAAGTGCTCGTCTCGGCTGTTGTCAGAGCAGTCGTACATGCGACGCGCGAGCCGAACCACGAACGACTCAATCAAATTATTAAATCACAACTATCACAGCGCGGACGGGATTAAACTATATTCCCATGACATAACGTAGAATGCAAAAATTGCTTCAAATTGTCGTAAAAATCTTAGACCTTTCTAAAAATTCTTAAACAATATTTTATGGTAAGTCATAGACGAAGTCACCCTTCAACCGAAACAACTTCGAATAAACATCTCATTAAGACGTTTAAATTCCCAACAAACTCGTTTACATTGAGAGCGAAAACTCTTTATGGAGCTGCGGTTAGCACGCCCCTAGTCTTAATTTACTGCTTTTATTAACAAAGCAATATATTTATTTATTATTTTGAGGAATTAATGGCTTTTAGCTTGTGATATTTGAAGTGGAAATGTGGTGTTTAAGTGTTTTCTATTAATTTAAGTAATCTGTCGGTAAAGGGTATCACTTAAAAGGGAAAATAAATTAACTTTTTTTAAGTTAGGTATTTCTTTCTTCACGGATTTCTTTACAGCTCCCGAAACAGTTTTACAATCCCATTGTACCCACAGGAAGAACAAGTCTCCCTCTTTTAGCTAATGGTAATTTTAAGGCCTAACCTAACGAGTGGCCAACTGGCCAATTCTGTTGAAGTATATTTAGATGGAAAAGCCTCTAAGTGTGGTTAGGATATATTTCGTCGTTGAATTTGAAGACGGTTGGTGCCAAATTAGGCTACAAAATTAAATATATTCTAAAGAATGTTCAAATGTTATCTATGTTTGTAATTTAGCACCAACCGTCCTCAAATAAAATTTGTGATGTTTAAAAAGTTAATTTATTGAATGAGCTGTAAATATGTCCTAACCAAAAAAAATCGCTCATTTTATTTTATTTTAAATATATCTCCGTCAATTATGAACCGATTTTATGAGTATTCTTCTGAATTGGATTTATGTATAAAAAATATAGAAAATGTATTTAAATAATTTAGTTTAGCTAAACTGAATTTCAATAACATACAAGTGAATATAAGTATTATAGGTAATGGATCTTTCAGAAATAATTCTATGGAGACTTTAATTTGCATTACTTAACTGTTGCAATGAATAAAACACAATAAAACATTTAAATCAAGTCGACGACTAACTTTACAGAAAAGCACCCGCTACTGCCTAGATCTGCCATATTTTAAATTACCCCAAGTGAATTAAACAGTGAATCCTCATAAAAACCGCATTCGAAGCCAAATGATATAACTACTTCAGACTTAAAAAACAATGTAGGCAAATTTATGCTTGTATCGTTGGCAAGCCAGTCCACCAGAGACACTGCGGTCTTAGTTCTGGGTTTCAGCCAAAAACTAGAAATTGCTTCCTTTAACTAAAAACCGCTGAAAATCATTTTGTATCTTGATTCACCGTTGTATCATCAGATAAACGGAATTTATACACTTGTAATAAGTAACGAATCTGTCGACATATTCTCCAGTCTATTGTCGACTTCCATATTAAGATCATATAAGCCGAAATAGGTTCGTATTTTAGTTAGGTTACATGATTGGAATGTATCCTGGATCAAAATATATTAAACTAGACTTTTCGCCCCCGGCTCCTCCCGTGGATATATTCGAACAATATAAAATATAGCCTATGTCACTCAGGGATATCGTAGCTTTCTAGTAGTGAAAGAATTTTTATAATAGGTTCAGCAGTTTTTGAGTTAATTAATTACAAACAAAAAAACAAATTTTACCTCTTTATACTATTAGAATAGATAACTAGCAAATTTTTGCTCGATCTTAATAATGGCAATATCTGTGATGGCAATACTTACATAAAAACGTCTAACTAGGATAACTACAATACATATTCCTATGTAAAACAACAAATAATAAAAAAACCGGTCAAGTGTGAGTCGGACTAGCGCTAAATTGCATCCTGCGCCATATAGGGGTGTCAAACTTGATCTAAACTTAGCGCATATTGAGTGTACGGAATCCTTCATGTGAGATAACTCGCACTTGACCTGTTTTTTATACCTTGGTACTTTGAAGTTCAAATAAAGACACAAGACAAGAACTTATAATTTACGAACACTTATATTTAGTTTAATTAATAAAATTCGAAAAAGAATAAAGTTGTCATTTGAAATTCTTGATTTTTTTAAACGGTGACCATAAAATAATTTATTCGTAAATATGAATTGTCGACTACATCACACTATTGACATTTAGAAATATTTTTACATTAATATTATGAAGAGGTAAAATTTGTGAGTCTCTGAAACTACGGATCCGATTCTGAAAATTCTTTCACGAATAGAAAGCTACGATATCCCAGAGTGACATAGGCTATATTTTATATTGTTCGAAAATATCTACAGGCAAATATTCTTTTTTTACTTAGATTTGCATAAAATTGTTGTGATAATAATTTTCTTTCCATAGCTGTGGGTTTTCTTGGATTTTCAGTTGAAGTTTACTTAAGGCCCCTTTATGTACTCACCATACATAATGTATGTCACGTTCGGACTGTTTATTTAACTTTCAACTAATTTCACAGCCTGAATTTACATTATTAGATTCATTGTAGCAAATAAAGGGATAATTTAGTTAATTTTATAAATACAGAGTTTTGTGGGCTGTACCTATTCATATCGTAGTAGAATTTTAAAAATCATATGTTGTCTGAGTTTGACAATATAAGTAAGAAAAGAAGTGATACTGTTGATTTCTTTTTTATTCGACAGATAAATTCATCCGGATTTGTCCCATTATTTTCTTATAAAAATTGGTTCATAGGTTTTCAGGAATTTTGAAAAAACTGGCTTTATAAGTAAGCTAAATATCTCGATGAAATATCATTCATCATCAGTTCAGTAGTTTTTCAGGAATTCAGTAATATGTCTTTAAATTAAGCACAATTGGCCATGCTACATATTTATAATATACTTTTTTTATAATTTGTTTTGAAAATATAGCCCATTTTAAGAAACTAATTTCGATATTTTTGTTTTTTATCCATTGCGTCTATTTTTAATATATTTTACAAATTTTACCCGCGAAAAGTAAACGTGACGTCACAAGAATTTAGAACAGGATTATAATCTTGGCCACTACACATAAAAAGTGACAGTCAATCAAATTAACGTCAAGCAAACGTCAGTCAAGGTCGACTAACCTAAAAATTACTCTTGTTTATATACTCGTGTTTATATTTATTTAAATTGAATAGTTTTTTACAATGGCAAGTAAATAGTGTTTCATCCCGTCATGTCCTAATAACAAAGAAAATAATTACACGTAAAATATAATTTATAAAGATGTCATTCAAAGATTGACGATTGCCCTTTTTTGTAGGCAAAGGTATCATTTTTTCATACTGCTTAAGATGACGTCATACATCGGTCAAATTAAGGTTATTGTTTGTTATTGAATATCTTAAAAAGTATAGACTTAATTTAAAATCTGATAAATAGAAATTGTACTGAAAGCTTATATCTCGAAACGGTTTCGAGATCTTCGTTTCTGTTCAAAAAGTTAGCATGGCCAATTGTTGAAGTCGGTATATATACTTACTTGTTTAAAAGATTTTTAAGTGAGTATTTAGACTTAAGTATACTACACATTGGTCCGACATCGCACCGAAAGTTTCCCATTCCGGCCGCCGGATGATCTAGGCGGACCGTTCGTTACAAGAATTGGACGAGTCTGTGGTCGGTTTCGGTGGACCGTACGGCGGCGATGCGCCGGGGATTGGACGCATTTGTGGCCTTTAGAATCTGTTTTTTGTTATATTCATTTTTTGTCATCACAATGACAGCAAAAAAGTTAAATATATGTATATACTTATAGAAATAAAAATATGTAAATATATAAATAAATGTTACTTGAGCAAATTCAAGAACGTACTTTACTAAGTATTTATTCAAAACAAACAATAAAAAATTCATAAAAGTTTTAGAAACAAATTAAGTTGAATTAAATGAAAGCATCCCTGTTTGTACTGCCGTCCCTGCGTTGTAATGGGAAAATGGCCACTTTAAGAAAATTTTGCATTTTCAAAGGGAATTTTTCAAAGTCATTACTTACGTTTTTTTCTATAAAATTGTTTCTTGTTTCTCCACGGATTTGACGTAATCCCTTGATGTTGTCAACTTTTGTACATTTCTTCCATTTTTTTTTATTGAATGGATTGTAATTTAGTAATTAACTAAAAAGGTTTAATATAGCTGAAGTGAAAGTAAATGCTAGCAGATGATGACCTAGGTGTACCTTTATTGAACATATAAAAAAATTATTGATCGAAGGTAATATCAAAAGTACACACAATCGCCGAGCATGTATGAAAGGTGGATGATGGATATACAAGGAGCGAAAGAAGTATGTCAGGATCGTAGCAAATGGCATTCGAATGTCTCTGCCTACCCCTTTTGGGATAAAAGGCGTGCTGATAGATAGTAATTTAGTACAGGATTGGAATGTATCCTGGTTAAAAATGTATTAACTTGATTTCCGCCCCGGCTTCGTCCGTAGAGCCCATATTTTTCATCACCTATCATGGTTTTGTGTTCATACAAAAATCCTATAGAAAAAAGCACTTTCAGTTTTTCAGATTTTTCAGAATCGTGTTAGGTCATTTTTAGGGTTCCGTACCCAAAGGGTAAAAACGGAAACCCTATTATAAGGCTCCGCTGTCCGTCCGTCTGTCTGTCACCAGGCTGTATCTCATGAACCGTGATAGTTAGACAGTTGAAATTTCCACAGATGATGTATTTCTGTTGCCGCTATAACAACAAATACGTTAACAGAATAAAATAAATATTTAAGGGGGCTCCCATACAACAAACGTGATTTTTTTTGTTCGTTTTTGCTCGATATTGATAACGGCAACAGGTAGAATATATTCACAGAATATTTAGTTATATATTCACTTTCAAAATAAATAATTGAATTAAAATAAAATCAATATTTAAGGGGGGCACCCATACAACAAACGTGTTTTTTTTTTGCCAATTTTATAGATTATGGTACAGAACCCTTCGTGCGCGAGTCCGACTCGCACTTGGCCGGTTTTTATTCATGTTATATTACTAATGAAACCTGGCAACCCTTGCCAAATCGAATTTACCGTAAAGTGGGATTTAACGGCCAAGTGGATTTATTGTCAATTATATTATGACCGATATCTCTGATTCATTTATATTATATACTTGTTTGGAAACGATACAACTTTTATTTTATATTTGATTATTTTTCTCAACTTTCTTGTTTTAGTGACGCTAACTTTTAAAGCAATTAGAGAGAAAAATATACAGGTAGGTACTTACACAAAATACAATGAAAAAATATACGTATATTTGACTACGTGGGGTTAGCATACAAGCAACGACGGGTCCGCACCAATAGCCAGCTCAGGAATACCCGGCCCGAGAATGTACAACCCTAGAATGATAGGTTGATTCACCGGGAAGGTTTACGGGTATTTAACATGGACCTGTCATGGTTAGGTCGGTCCAGGTGCTCTCAAGTGATGCGCTTACAAACGAACAGTATTAAATTTTTATTTATATACATTTTTCTACGACAAGTGACAACCCTATGTATTAATATGTTTAGTGGTTGGGTCACTTCCAATTTATATCATGTAATGTTTATAGAATTAATTAATTAATGCCATTATCATGTGCCATCATGGATTTTATCTTGGGCACTGTGGTGGAAAACTTTTACCCCGATTTGATTCGAAACTGTTAATAATAATTTTTATATACATTTTTCAGGCGTCGGTGGTTGAGTGGGTAAGACGTCGGCTCGCAACTGAAAAGTCGCGGGTTGGATTCCAACATCCAACCAATGGGTTTTAATAATAAAAAATCTGTGTACATTATCCGACAAACCGTATAACAGAACTGGCCATTCGTTAGGTATAGCCTCCAAAACTCATTGGCTAAATGAGGAAGACTTTTTCTTCCACTGGGTACCCTGGGCCCGGCAACGATTCCCGGAAGCGGTTAGGTAACCCGTGAAGAATAAAAAAAATGAAGAATATAAAAATCAATATTAGTTTGTTTCTTTGTTTGTTCGTATTCGACTCAAAAACTACGTACGAAGTAGCGGGCAATCAGCTAGTAATAAATAAAAATTTGCATTTTCAGACAACAATGATCCCTACAGGTTACAAATATGTTATACCAAAAAGTTAAGGATCCGTAAGATATTTGTATCTATTGTTTTTTTTTTAAGGACGAAGTCGTGACGTTAATCTTTATATAGATAATATAAAGAGGTAAAAATTGATTTTTGTATGTTTGTTTGTAATGAATAAACTAAAAAAACTACTGAACCGATTCTAAAAATTATTTCACCAATACAAAGCTACGATATCCCTGAGTGACATAGGCTATATTTTATATTGTTCTAATATATCCACGGGCGGAGCCGGGGGCGGAAAGTCTAGTTAGGTATATACTAAAAAAAGTTAGATGATTTTAAGCTGTACCTCTTAATGAAAATAAAAATTAAGGACATTTTTTTCGAGACTGGTATCTTCAAGTTGCGATCCAAAATTAAATCAGATTTCCACTTTTTCATAGCTTTCAATTTATCTTTCTTTTCATCAACTCGGCAAGCTGTAGGCGACGCTTGTTTAATTTGGTTGTTTGACTTTATTTTATTACATTTTGCGGTGGCATGTCAATTTTCCGTTTTGACCGGATGATTACCGCTTGGGAAGGTCTTAGTGTCGCGGGAAGTAAAAATCCGTCAGAATTTCTCATTTCATATATTTTTAGAGAAATGTTGAAGATATTTTTAGGGGAAGATATGTTTATTTTATTTTTATTATTTGTTTTTATAGCGGCCATAGTAATACATACTCTGTGAAAATTTCAAGTGTCTACCTATTACGGTTCAAAAGATACAGCCTGTGACAGACGGACGGACGGACGGACAGTTGAGCCTTAGTAATAGGGTTTCCGTTGTCACCCTTTATCTTAAAAACTAAGGTACTATTTATATTTTTAGGTTTTTATATTAAAATTTAAATTTTTTGTTATGTATCCAATACTTTGTTTATAATAACTTTTCACAGTTTAGCCTATAGACGACAAAGTGACGTCATAATTTAGGTAGGTAGTAGCGTTTTTATTTCATGGTACTACTCGTTTATGATAAAAGTGGTATAGAGTTTATACAGGCCCGCCGCGTACGGGCGTGCAGGGCGTGCACCGCACAAGGGCGGCATTTTCAAGGGGGCGGCAAAAACAGATCGAAACGAAAAATTCTCATAATTTAATGTCTTAAAATTTTTATCATGTCATAATAACGACATCTATTGGTCAGTTTATTGATGTGAATCAATAACTAGAGTAAAACCAAGACGTCTCAAAATTCAGAAGACGCTTGGTTTTGACCTACACCGTCTGCGCCTACCGCTGTAGAGGTAGAGAGGATAACGCGTTGTCATGAGGCAAAACAAAGCGTCTCACACTTCAAACCAAGCGTTTTGGCATACGCGCTGGAATAACGCCTTGGCATGAGGCAAGACCGAGCGTCTCACACTTTGGAGACGCTTGGTTTTAGCATACGCGCTGGAATAACGCCTTGGCATGAGGCAAGACCGAGCGTCTCACACTTCGGAGACGCTTGGTTTTGGCCTACGCGTCTGGTCGTGTATTTCTTTAATTATAATAATATTGTTGTATACTAATTTGACATCTACATTCAAATATTTTGCCTGACACCGCTGGGGAGGGGGGGTGTAATCGGGTATTTGCACGCGGTCGCTGAAACAGTTAGCGGTGGGCCTGAGTTTATTCCAGAAAAAATATGGATATAGGAGCCTTAATTCTGAATGACACACAGAAAAGCTATTTTAAACTCAAATAAAATATTGAAAACGTAAGTAAGAATAATAACAATCAAACTAGAAACCCTATAGAAACAAACCAATTAACAATAATAACTAGAAACTAACAATAACAATAATTCGGAAATTCGATGATGTCTCGCCAAACGCATTAGCAATTTGCGCACACGATACCACGGCTCTGCCCCGGGGCACTACCAGTAATACAAATAAGATGGGAAATCGGGCAGAATAGGTGCTTTACCTAATTGATGACGTCATTTTGTCATCCGTCGGCAAAACTTTGAAAATGTATTATCAATCAGGCGGTGGCAATGTCGTCTACTCTATAAAAAAATACAAAGAATACATAGAAAACAAAATTATAAAACACATACTGTATGGTATTTATTGGTGAATATACCTTTCGGTCCGTTTTCCGTCTACCCACTCCAGTACTACCGATTTCGTGTCGCGTCGAGAGGTTGTCCGCGACGTTAAAAAAAAAATAAGTGGCAAAAAATTTTATAAAGATATAACACCAAAAATTGTCGTCGCTACGGGTGACAAGAGGGCTGGCTGTTTCTTCGCCCAGAGAATTAGCATAGCTATACAGCGAGGAAATGCAGCCAGCGTTCTTGCCACCATGCCACGCGGACCAAATATTTTTGATTATTAATATTATTTTAGGTTTATATTGTTATGTGTAAAAAATTTTAATCTAATAAAAAAAAAAAAAAATTTTACTAAATATATAATTGTTCAAAAAGTGTGTGATCTAGCGTGCAAAAAGGCTCCACGGCAGATACTATACACAGGTTGATAGCCAGCTGGCTGAAGCGAGAAGAGCAGGCTTAATTGGTACGTACTCCTTCCATTTCTATATTCCATCAATAATTATAGATGAGGTCATTTATATAATAAGGATTATCTATTGTATGTTTCCAATTAACTCGCCCATGGATTAGTACGTCCCGAATTCATAATTCGGACGGAACCCTAACACATACCTTAGTTTTTACTTTACATAAATCATATCGATCATTAGGATTCCGTACCCAAAGGGTAAAAAAACGGAAACCCTTATTACTATAAGGCTCCGCTGTCCGTCTGTCCGTCTGTCTGTCACCAGGCTGTATCTCATGAACCGTGATAGTTAGACAGTTGAAATTTTCACAGATGATGTATTTCTGTTGCCGCTATAACAACAAATAATAAAAAACAGAATAAAATAATTATTTAAGGGGGCTCCCATACAACAAACGTGATTTTTTGCACGTTTTTGCTCGATATTGATAACGGCTACAGGTAGATGCTTGAAATATTCACAGAATATTTAGCATTGACTTTAAAATTAAATAATTAAATAAAAATAAAATTAATATTTAAGGGGGGCTCCCATACAACAAACGTGATTTTTTTTGCCGTTTTTATAGATATGGTACAGAACCCTTCGTGCGCGAGTCCGACTCGCACTTGGCCGGTGAGGCAAACATAGAATTTTAATTTTATATTATTTTATTTTATTAAATTGAAAATTGAACATATAAAAAATGTATTGTGTGTACTTTTAAAGTAAAGTAAAAGTACGCACAATCGCCGAGTGTATGAAAGGTATGACGAATATAAAAGAAGCGAAAGAGGTAGGTATGTCAGGATCGTAACAAATGGCATTTAATTGTCTCTGCCGACCCCTCTTGGGATGAAAGGCGTGATGGTAGATATAATTTTTATACTTTATCCTTCCGACTTGAGTTGCTTTTCTTTTAGTACCCACTCATATTCTTCTAGAATTTTGTGTTCTGCTTCTACAAAGTTGTGATTCTTGTCAACCATATATTGCATTTAGGATTTTCATAAATTTTTCATTATTTTACAAGAAATTTACAGAATGTTGATGATTTATTAGTAACATACGCATACGCCTGTGGCCGTATGACCTCTGGTATTAACTAGGCAGACCCCGGGTTCGTTCCCGCCCGGCCATGTACCAATGGGTTTTTTTAATAAAAACTTATGTACATAATCAGACAAACCACACTTAGAGGCTTTTCCATCATCAACAGAACTAGCCACTCGTTAGGTATATCCTCATAAATAATCGGCTAAATGAGGGAGACTTGGTCTTCCGCTGGGTACCCTGGAACCGTAACACGGTTTCGGGAGCTGTAAGTCAACCCGTGAAGAAAGAAAAGAAAAACGCATACGCCGCTCTTCGTCCCGCTCTTTTGTTCCTTTTTCCGCGCCTTTGTCCCTTTCGCACGGTGTTACGTTTGTATGGGAAAGCTCTGAGATGATCCATTTATTTATTCTATAGTGATCGAAACTAATAACCGCCCAAGTCCAAATGACTTAAGTATTAATATGCTCAAATTATGTTTCATAGGATACTCCGGTCAAACTATGAAGATAACCTATCTAGGTTATGCTAATGTATACTGAATTAATTTAAATTAATATTCTGAGCGCAATATCTAGTAACAAACCTATGAAGTATTTACCTACCTGCTATGTATCAAATCACACCTTTTATCCCATGAGAGGTAGGCAGAGATTAATTACGATTGGCTACGATCCTGGCATACCTCTATCACCTTCTTCAATTACCTAATCATGTCCTAATTACTATAAAAGTCGAATATTCCCTTCTTCTCCTTTTACTATGGTTCCACCAATGTTAATCGGTGAACTGGCAATGTCAAGTATTATAATATAGTGTAGGTACTAGCATTTCGCCCCTGGCTTCGCCCGTGGATATTTACGAACAAAATAAAATACACCCTATACCTACCCCTACCCCTACTTCTACTCCTACCCTCTACCACTACCACTACCTCTATATCATCAATAGTTTTCACAGCGCACGCAGCGCAATTTCTTAGGTCATTTTTTTACACCTTGGGTTACATTATTGGAGTTTTAGTAAGGATCCCTAATTTTTTTGAAAATAGAATATAGCCTATGTCACTCAGGGTGAATGTAGCTTTCCAATGGTGAAAGAATTTTTGAAGTCGGCACAGTAGTTTTTTAGTTTATTCATTACAAACATACACACAAATCTTTCCTCTTTATAATATTAGTATAGATTAGTATAGATATAGATAGATAAAGCGGATTAATCGGTATTTAAGATGTTCCCGCCGACCGTGATATGTCCTATTAATCACTGACTAATCACAACTATCACAGCGCGAACGCGTGCGTTGGTGGCCATGACATGACGTAGAATCGTCGAATATTCTCAAAAAATAGGTGTATTCATTACAAACATAAATGTCAATTAGTCTAGACGGGTCAGATTTCACAAACAAAAACATTGATCAATTAAAAAGGAAAGAAAATTAGAGGCTTTTCCATCTAAATATTAGTCTGGTCACTCATTAGGTATAGCCTCACAAATACCATCGGCTAAACGAGGGAGATTTGGCCTTCTGCTGGGTACCCTGGGACCGTTTCGGGAGCTGTAAAGTAACCCGTGAAGAAAGAAAAAAAGTATGAAAAGATTTTTGATTTGATTAATGCGAAAGAGTTGTGCTAGGATGGTTGCAAGGGATATCTTTGGTCTCTGCCTATGCCCACCCTAAGGCGTGAACATGTATGTATGTAGGATTCAAAAACATGCTTCCTGCTTATATGCAGCGACAGGCTTGCCACTTTTCTTGTTTAATATCACCAACTGAGAAAATAACAAAAAAGCTATTTTCCTTTGAGAATATCGTACAATAACAACAATAAACGTGATACATGCCGCTTTTGATTGTTCTATTCATTATCTCTCAGCGAAAAAATAAAATAAAGCAATTTTACGGTTGAATGCGGCGTAATTTACGCGAGACGAAGCAACATTTTCAAGATTCTTTTCAGCAAAAAATAAATAAACAATATCTAAAGGAACATATATCAATGAAAGGGGGACGATTTCCATACAAATGACTGTGCGTGATAGGGCGCTCTAAGGTTACAGTGAAAAGTGTTGTAAATCTAATTGGTTCCGGTGGGGTGAGCATATATTTGACGTGACATCGTTCGTGTCGACTGAAAGGCCAAAAACGTTTATGTCCATACAAGAGCCAACCACGGAATGCACGGTCCGAGATTGTCCAACACTAGAATGCCGAGCAAATTTGCTGGGTCGGGCAAAGATGAGTACACAGAATTTGCCCGCACTTTATAGAGTTGGAACGTCTCGGCCCGTGCATTCCGTGGCTGGCTCTTGTACGGACATAAACGTTTTTGGCCTTTCGTTCGACACGAAAGATGTCACGTCAAATATATGCTTACACACGGGCCCGGTTTCAACATACTTTGGAAGGCACGTAAAAACTACAGACAGACTTGTCACCTGTTATGTTTCTTGTGCCTTATGATCTTGATGTAGAGATACAATATTTGAAGGTTGCGTGTGGGTATTTTATTAAAATACGTTTTCAGACTTAATGATGAATATTTATTTACAATTAGAACTACTTAAATAACTAGAAATTTCCTAGACCTAGAAACATGTACAAACAATGAAGCCGTCCAATGAGAATAATTATTCGCGACCCGCTCGAGTCGCGGTTGTGTACGTGGAGGGGATGCCTGGTATAAAACCACATCTCGGCGCGCGCTCGCCTCAGTATAGTTCGGCGTCGTCGCATGCGTCTGATGAATGTTGCAGGTCACAACAGCACTCCCCCTCAAGCGAAGCGTACGCACTTCTTCACGACCCTGCCGGAACGGGTGATGTAGGGATCAGTGGTACTGACAGGCTTCGGCGCTGGAACGACGTCGTGG
This sequence comes from Nemapogon koenigi, assembly GCA_963924495.1. Lineage (NCBI taxonomy): Eukaryota > Metazoa > Arthropoda > Insecta > Lepidoptera > Tineidae > Nemapogon > Nemapogon koenigi. Next base: position 2,113,193 of record OZ004643.1, read on the forward strand.
GTGAATCTTCTTCATGGTACAGGAATGCAGGCTTCAGGCGGTCAATCGACACCACGGCTGTTCTTCTCGGTAGCTGCAACTTGTAGTACTTGCCGAGTCGCTCAAGTACTTTGTACGGTCCGTCGTACGGCGGTGTGAGCGGCCTCCGAACTGTGTCGTTGCGCACGAACACGTGACTGCATTCCTGTAGCTCTTTATGCACGAATATGCTGCGTTGTGTTGTTCTTGTCTTCGGTACCGGTGCGAACGACGTCATCCTCTCAGTCAAGCGGCGTGCGAAGGCGGTGTCAGAAATCTTCGACTTCGTAGGTACGAAGAGATCAGACGGGAGGCGAATGGTAGTTCCGTACGTCATTATGGCCGGACTGACTTCACTTTCTTCCTTGATGGCGCTTCGGAGTCCGAGAAGTACTGTCGTCAAGTCGTTGACCCAGTCTGTAGCACCTCTCGCCATCAATGCTGCCTTCAGTGTACGGTGCCATCGCTCGACCTGGCCGTTAGCTTGCGGATGGAATGCAGTGGTTCGTATTCTTGTCACTCCTAGGTTCTTGAGCAGCTCGTTGAAGAGTTCTGACTCGAACTGACGTCCCTGGTCGGTGGTGATACGAAGCGGACAACCGAATCGTGTTATCCATCCGTCGTACAGCGCCCGCGCGACGGTCTCGGCTGTTATGTCGTGAATCGGGATTGCTTCGGGCCATTTCGTGTACCGGTCGATCATTGTCACAATGTACCGGTATTCTCTACACTGCGGCAGTGGTCCAACGATGTCGATATGTATATGTTCGAAGCGCTGTGCCTCTGGGAACTCTCCGATCGGTGATACAGTATGGCGATGTACCTTTGCTCGCTGGCAGCCGATACATGCTCGTGTCCAGTCACCGACATCTTTGTTCATGGACGGCCAAAAATACTTCGTCTGCATCATCTTCCTTGTTGTTCTGATCCCCGGGTGGCTTATTTCGTGCTGCGCCTTGAAGGCAGCTTGACGAAATTTTTCAGGTAAGTAGGGCCTCAGGTTCGATGTGGATGCTTCACACACGATAGGCATAGATTGTCCCGGCAGGGTGACGGTGGTGAACTTCAAGTTGGGTTGTATTTTTCTCTTCTGGAGTTCTTCGTCCTTTATTTGTTCATGGGCCAGCTGGTGATAGTCGAGCATGTTCGGATAAAAAATTTCTTCTATGCGTGACAATGTATCGGCCACAACGTTATCCTTACCGTGAATGTACAGAATGTCGGAACAAAATTGGCTAATGAAATTTAGTTGGCGTTCCCGCCGACAGGTGTCGCTAGCTGTAGGTTTCTTCGTTAGCGCGTATGTCAGTGGCTTGTGGTCGGTATATACTGTTACTTGGTAGCCTTCTATGTATCTTCTGAAATGTTTCACAGCCATGTATATTGCTAGAAGTTCGCGATCATACACGCTGTATCTCTTCTGTGTGTCATTGAGCGCCTTGGAGAAGAATGCGAGCGGCTTCAACCGGTTGTTGACTCGTTGGTGTAGTACGGCGCCATAGAAATGGCTACATACAACAATCCAACGATCATGAGTAAAAGGAATACTCCCCAACGCACATCGTTGGAAAGTTGCATATATGCCAATCTATTAAATATTTTCAATGGCGCGATACAGGTTTCAATGAGTTAGTAACGGTGCGACATCTATCGACGCGACGCGATGTGCCGCCACATGACTCCCTTCCCAGACCAGAGGTCGATACAGTATGAAAACCAACATCCATTTTAGCTTTGTAAGCAGTGATGGACTCTGTGGTGGACTGCATCGCGGCTGAATCACCTGTCGTGATGTATGACCTGTCGTCATGTCGGGCCGGCGGTCTGGTCAGTGGGAAGTGGGAAGTAGGATGCGGGGCATTGCGGGGTCAGGAATACAGGCGTGTTCATACGGGGTCACCAATATAGAAATGGCTACATACAACAATCCAACGATCATGAGTAAAAGGAATACTCCCCAACGCACATCGTTGGAAAGTTGCATATATGCCAATCTATTAAATATTTTCAATGGCGCGATACAGGTTTCAATGAGTTAGTAACGGTGCGACATCTATCGACGCGACGCGATGTGCCGCCACAAATACAATCAGGAGTGCCCTACGGCTCCCCAGAAACATCTTACTTACCAACAGGATAACTAATCAATCATCATTCTTATTAAGGGGCTTCCTGTACCAAACGGCCTTCAGCATATGAATAGCATGGGGCTTCAGCCGCTTATGTCGAATACACTAAGTGTGAGTAGAGTAGCGATAGTGTAGGTACCGCTCCTCTTTCTGGAATTTCTATGTGATTTAGTATTTTCTTTATTTCATTTCTTTCTTTCTATTATATTTTTACATATTTAGGGGTATATAAAAAAAAACGAAAATATATAAAAATATAAAAAAAGGATTATCCCCCCGGAAGCGAGGTAAATACCCAAACTACCGGTGGTTAGGGCTGCAGAGAGAGGAACTTCCTCACAATACGGGCCGTGCTGAGGAGTACTGCCTTCTGGATCTGGCCCTTGACCCAACCGCCAATTTCAAGGTTCCTAAGGTGACGGTCAAAACTCTTAGCAAAAAGACCATTGACCGTCACTACTATCGGTACAATGATCGCCGACTTCACATCCCACATGTCGACAATCTCGTGGGCCAAGTCAAGATATTTTGATTGTTTATCTTTCTCGGCTTTCACAAGATTGTCGTCATGTGGAATAGTGACATCGATTATCATTGCAAGGCGTGCTGATCGATCTACCAACACAATATCAGGCTTATTGGCAACAATAGTTCTGTCTGTGATGATAGATCGATCCCAGTAGAGCGTGGCATGACCATTTTCAAGAACTGGTTCAGGCACATACATGTAATACGGTACTTCCGTGACTACAAGGTTGTATCGCAAAGCAAGTTGTTGGTGTATAATCCTGGCTACTTGGTTGTGCCTGTGCAAGTACTCGCCGTTGGCAAGACTAGAACAACCGGAAATAACATGTCTGATTGACTCTCCAGGACGGTGGCATGCTCGACAGATGTCAGCCGTGCCGTCCTTAATTATGTATTTCCGGTAGTTATTCGTCTTGACAACTTCGTCCATAATTGCACAGGTAAAACCTTCGGTTTCTCCAAAGAGATCACCGAAGCGTAGCCAGGACACGGAAGTCAAAAGGTCTACATCAGAACCATGAAGAGCCTTGTAGGTCTTTTATTTTTTACTTAGTATTTTTCTCTTTATTTTACATATTTCTTTAAATTATATTTTTACATATTTAGGTATAAAAAAAAAAAAAAAACAAAAATATATAAAAATATAAAAAAAGGATTTATCCCCCCGGAAGCGAGGTTAATACCCAAACTACCGGTGGTTAGGGCTGCAGAGAGAGGAACCTCCTCACAATACGGGCCGTACTGAGGAGTACTGCCTTCTGGATCTGACCCTTGACCCAACTGCCAATCTCAAGTCTCCTAAGGTGACGGTCAAAACTCTTAGCAAAAAGACCATTGACCGTCACAACTATCGGTACAATGATCGCCGATTTCACATTCCACATGTCGACAATCTCGTGAGCCAAGTCAAGATATTTTGATTGTTTATCTTTCTCAGCTTTCACAAGATTGTCGTCATGTGGGATAGTGACATCGATTATCATTGCAAGGCGCGCTAATCGATCTACCAACACAATATCAGGTTTATTGGCAACAATAGTTCTGTCTGTGATGATAGATCGATCCCAGTAGAGCGTGGCATGACCATTTTCAAGAACTGGTTCAGGCACATACATGTAGTACGGTACTTCCGTGACTACAAGGTTGTATCGTAAAGCAAGTTGTTGGTGTATAATCCTGGCTACTTGGTTGTGCCTGTGCAAGTACTCGCCGTTGGCAAGACTAGAACAACCGGAAATAACATGTCTGATTGATTCTCCGGGACGATGGCATGCTCGACAGATGTCAGCCGTGCCGTCCTTAATGATGTATTTCCGGTAGTTATTCGTCTTGACAACTTCGTCCATAATTGCACAGGTAAAACCTTCGGTTTCTCCAAAGAGATCACCGAAGCGTAGCCAGGACACGGAAGTCAAAAGGTCTACATCAGAACCATGAAGAGCCTTGTAGAACCTTCCGTGTAACTCCTTGCTCTGCCATACCTCCTTGCGGTCATTGGTACTCAGTATTACAGGTTTGTGCCAGTTCTCTTTAGCCAAGGATAACGGGGTAAAGCCCTTGTCTACCTTGACCACATCTCCATGCATCACTCCCTCATTGTTGAGAAAATATTCTCTGAGACTGTATACCTCACGATTGTGGAGAGTCTTAGCGTTAAGAAAGCCACGACCTCCACATTTCCGTGGGATGTACAGTCTCATTACAGATGAGCGTGGGTGATGCATACGATATGCGGTCAATAGTGTCCGAACTCGTCTGTCCAGGGCGTCCAGTTCAGTTTGAGTCCACTTTTTTTTTAGTATTTTTATTATTAAATTATGTAATAATAGGTTGTATAAAAAAATTAAAAGTGTAATGTTTAGAGCATAAAATTGTCCGATCATTGGTGTAAACCGCAAATAAAAAGGACTTCAAATTATGAAGTAGATGCACGTTACTATAAATATTGACCCTGTATACAAGTTTTATACAAGTTTTATAATTATTTAAAATATAAATAAAATAAAATAAAAAGTGGAAAGACAAGTTGAGATATTAAAGAATTTTTTTGTACACTTATTTATTTTTTAGTCCTTATAATTAACGAGAAGAGATCTCATGAAAAGTACCTTTCTTACGGTTTTGCTACGGGAACTGCATTATTGAGTTGACGTGATATTTGAATTATTATAGCAGTCGCAGTCTAATTTGTGATGTAAGATAAATATTAACATCGGTTAAGCAGCGCATCAGTTTATCGCGTTGTCTCTTAGTCTTTCAATATTAAAATAGAACCCTCCTTCATTTGCTAATTTTAATGTGCAATTTTTGATACATATATTTTTCACGTCGTAATATATTATTTAAAAACTTGTAGCCCTTTTCGTGGCAAGCCGATATATTGATTGAGTATGGGAGAGTCAATGTGGCGTAAAACGACAGACAAGAGTGAAACATCTGATCTCCGAACTTTACTTATGAACGGGAACGACTAGTCAATTTTACGAACCATTTATTTTGAGTGAACTTATTTTGTGTTAACCAATGGATAATGTTGAGTTTAGAGGGTTCTAGGGGCTTTCATACAACAATCTAGATATTTTAGTACGGATTCAGGGCGAATGGTGGGGGGTTAGGGGGCGGAATAAGGATGACATTTGTGGTCATCCTCACCTGCACGCTTGGTACCCTCTGCTAGACAACAAACGAGGCTCTGGCGACCGAGCAATGGCGGTATAACCATACATCTAGCTAGGCAACTGGCTGGAAGAGGCTACTTAACCATGGCGAGTCAATACAAGTTGCGTCGCGCTGTGGACCGCCATGATTGACCATGACTGATCTGTCAAGAGCACTACGACTGAGAACAAGATATTACTTGCTCAGTATATTTTGAATTTAGAACATGTCAATAGTAGTAATATCTACTAGCGACCCTGCCCCCGGCTTAGTACATGGGTAGAATAGACATATGCTACTAAGGACTTTTGTGTAGATAATTTTATTCTACACAATCTTTCCTACGTCACTTTGTTATACGCCTAACGGATTAGACAGCATACGCCATAAAACTTGCTGGGGCTAACTTTTTTTTGACTAGATTCACTTATACTGCTAATGCTCAGCTCCTAAACACGCGGCGGAAGACTTGACTAACTGCGACCTCTATTCCAACTCAATGGCGTATTGTTTTGTAGAAAGTGTCAAATAATAAATACCTATAACAGAGTGGTCACAGATCATAACAGGTGGCAAGCCTATAGCTGCACCCAATGGGACGTACAAGTACTGGCTTTCCTTGCCATCCGAAGCACGAGAAGTTATAGGAATGAACCTATTCGTCGTCCGGTTTAAACTCTATAGCTACTCCGAATTAAACATCATATATTTAAATTCATACTATAGTCAACCAGTGTCCACCCAAGTCCAATTAGGTGTACTTTTATTGTTGAACATATAAAAATGTATTGATCGATGGAAATATTAAAAGTACACTCAATCGCCGAGCATGTGTGAAAGGTATGATGAATATAAATAATTGGCTTTTAAAAAAAAGTGTAAGTACCGACGTCAAAAATTATGCACCGAAGCACTTGTGCTTTCCGAAAGCAAATGCACAAGTCACTAAAATAAAAATACCCAAATCGCTTCAAGTGTGCCTATAAAATTTGATGAGTTCTCGATTTCTCCAGGATCCCATCATCAGATCCTGACCACCTGGAAAGTATACCTTTTCAAAAAAAAAAAATTTCCAAATCGGTCAAGGTGTCTTCAAGTAATCAGGGAACATACATAAAAAAATCCGACGAATTGATAACCTCCTCCTTCTTTTTTTAAAGTCGGTTAAATAAGCGAAAGAGGTATCAGTATCGAAGTATATCAGGATCGTAATAAATGGCATTCGATTGTCTCTGCCTACCCATCCCTCTTGGGATAAAAGTCGTGATGATAGGATAGATATACCGAATAATGGTTTTCCATTAGTTTGGCCTTTAATCTCTCTCTACCCTGTATGAGATATATTTTTATATTTTCTATTTTATCTTATATGAAAATCCCCTGAAAGCCACTTTCAAGACGGATACATATTTTATCAGTATTTTATTCGCTCCTTTGAAATTCGATATGAAACAAATCGGACCCGTTTGCCTCCATCGTGCAGCTAGAAATGTAAAATTGTGCAACACTTTTCTTTCCAGACACGTCTGTAAACAGCATGTTTTATCACACGATGTTAGAATATTGTGTCGCAACTACAAACAAGGGAAAATGGAGGAAACGTTTATAAAATGTCTCTGGATTTATACAAGGAGATGACCAAGAGAATATAAAGTTTTTAAAACTAAACATACATTTATTTATATGGCTATCTAGATATCTATCATCACGCCTTTTATACCAAGAGTGATAGACAGAGACAATCGAATGCCATTTGTTACGATCCTGACATACATCTTTCGCTTCTTTTATATTCATCAAACCTTTCATACATGCTCGGCGATTGTGTGTACCTACTTTTAATATTTTCATCGATTAATACATTTTTATATGTTCAATAAAAGTACACCTAGGTCGTCCTCTGCCAGCATTAACATTCAAATATTCTCTTCGTTGGAACACTGCTAGTTTAATTACCTACATAAATACGATAATAACTACTTTTTTAAGTATATAATTTTGTTATATCTCTGACGGATTAGACAGCAAACGCCATAAAAACTCGCTGGGGCTAACTTTTTCCCCGAATTGATTCACTTATACTGTTAATGTTCAGCTCCTAAACATGATAGGTCCATGTTTAATACTCGTAAACCTTCCTGGTGAATCAATCTATCTCATGGTGAAAACCGTCACAAAACCGGTTCAGTAGTTTTTGCGTGAAAAATATTTGAAATATCAACTTTTCTTTTTGCCTAGCACTAACGATTGCTTGTATTTCTATCAAAATGTACTACTTGCTTTGACTTAGAAATTGTAATAACAATTTTCCCTCCAAATTTTCGCCTAAATTCATTTTAAAGTTAAATATTAACAAAGAAAACCTTCCAGAACAAGTGTAAACAAGTAACAATAAAATGTTAGACCAACTTCGATTACAATGTATTTGAGACAAATTAATTGTTAAATTGATTAAAATCTATTGTAGGTATATACAAATTGAAATAATTACTTTGAAATTTGTTGTCTCGTTTGTAAATTTTAATGACCTTTGTTGAGTTCAGAGATTACTGCGGGGAAATGTTTTGTTTTAGGGGGGAAAATAATTATTTCTAAATAATTACTAATAAATTAAAATCTATTCATAATGCAGAAACGAACATAAACGGGTATACCTAATAAAAATTAAATGCGTCAGTCAGAACGGCTGGACCAATTTGGCTATTTTTAAATGTTATTGTATATTATGTAATAGTCTGAATAAGTTTTTAGGGAAAGGCAAATTGGAAAGTTGCCCGGAAAATTGGAAAATTCGGGATGAGTTTTTGTTTAATTCAAGATAATGATTAGGGATGAAAGTTAAAATGGGCTCCACGGGCGATGCCGGGGCGGAAAGATATAAAGAAGCGAAAGAGGTATGTCAGGATCGTAACATATGTCATTCGATTGTCTCTGCCTACCCCTCTTAGTATAAAATGAGTGATGATGTGTATAAATACTATCAATAATACAGAAACTAACAAACTAGGATATACCTATAAACAAATAAGATCCCGGATCCCGCGGTCACATTGATTTTGTTCGCGGATAACTTCGTCGTTTATGAACCGATTTTGATGATTTCTTTTTTAATCGACAGATAATTCTTCCGGATTGGTCCCATTTTTATCTTATAAAAATTGGTTCATTAGTTTTTTTTTAAAAACTGACTTTATAAGTCAATCATCAGTATCTCGATGAAATAGGTATGTACCGATTTTGACGACTTATTTTTTAAGGATATAATAATTTCTAGACATTATCTCACAGACATCCGACGAAAATCGGTTCAATAGTTTTTCAGAAATTCAGTAATTTGCCTCTGTTTACGACTGAAAATTATATCTGAGAAAAGCCTTAGCAACGGTTGCTATTGACACGAAGTTGTCAATTTTCGTATCGAAGATGGTCTAGCGGTTAAAGGTATGGAGTGCAGGGCAGGATGTACATGGTTCAAATCCCATCCACAGCAGTATTTTTTTTTATTTTTCCATTTTTTTTTTAAATTTGCGTTATTATTTGTCTTCCAGGGCAGCAAAATCACAAAGGGAAACATTAATTAACTTTAAAAAAAAAGTGTACCGACTTCAAAAATTTGCACTGAAAAGTAAGAAATAATAATATTTACTTAATATTTTAGCCTAAAATATAGAACCCTGTGGTCTGAAAGTTACAATTTAGGGAATCGGGCTAGCGGGAATCGGGCTAGTGGGAATCGGGCTAGCGGCAATCGGGCTAGTGGGAATCGGGCTAGTGGGAATTGGGCTAGCGGCAATCGGGCTAGTGGGAATCGGGCTAGCGGCAATCGGGCTAGTGGGAATCGGGCTAGTGGGAATCGGGATAGTGGGATACAAGGGTACAAACATATATAACATTGAACAGATATTTATCTTCTTAGATGTTTACTTAATTTTGTATCCTAATTTTGCACCAACCGTTTTCAAATTCTACAACGAAATATTTATTATTTCTTACTTTTCAGTGCAAATTTTAGAAGTCGGTACACTTTTTTTTAAGTTAATTTATTAATTAAAAACTTATGTACATAATTCGACAAACCTCATTAGAGGCTTTTCTATCTAAATATACCTCAACATAACTAGCCACTCGTTAGGTATAGCCTCACAAATACCATCGGCTAAACGAGGAAGACTTCGTCTTCCGCTGGGTACTCTGGAACCGTAACACGGTTTCGGGAGCTATAAGGCAACCCGTGGAGAGGAAAAAATAAAAAGTGTTTTGAAGTTAAAAAATATTTTATTTATAATTAATACTCGTGATATACTAAGTACCTACCTCATCATTATGAACCTTTTTAAGATCCACCGCTGGATCATGGTCTTCCTCTAGTGCACCATATTTAGTGGTGATCATTGAGAGGAATTGCCATAGTCACCACGCTTGGCAGGCGGGTTGGTGACCGGAGCACGAGAAAATTGGTGCTTAGACTTTTGGCAAGGGGTAGGAATCGAACCCGGGACCTCCGGTTTCAAGTCCACCGTCCTACCAATTAGGCTATTGACTACCTTCTAAGTCAGTTATTTGAGGTTATAATTCAAATAACTTTGAAACTTGTGCCTGAACTTTCAAAAATTGATATCTAAATCAGTTAAATTTAACTTTAAAATCAGAAATTACATAGGTGGTTCTAAAATTACTTCAGGAAATACTTCAAATTGGAAACTTTGTTAATAAAACCTTGCGGAACCCTATTCAAGCAACTTTCAATGGGTTTGCACACCGTACCCAAATCAAGATCATGTTTTTGCAACCATTTTACAGATTGTCGGAACCGAGTTGTCGTGATATAATACAATCGCAAGGGAAATACCAACAAAGGCTTCAGGAAAAGTTGGTAAACATAATTTAAAATTTTCACCAAATTAATGAAATTTCCCAAATTCAAGTTCACGGTTGCTCAGAGTACTTGATTCGAGGGATTTAAAAACAAAGATAGGAAGTAAAAAATATGTCACAACAAAATTGATATTTTCATTTATATTAATTTCTGTGAGTTTCTTTGTAATGCAACTGTTAACGATTAGATGAGCTTAAATTAAACTCCGTTATTCTATATCAACTTTTATTAAATTTTATTAGGATGTGATTAGCATCCCCCCATCTATTACCCTTTCTTAAAAACAAAGGACCTGACCTTGGAGCCATCACTACATTTTGCAATTGAGCGCTATACATTTGGTACCTCTAATAATAGTACAAATTACAGTATTTTAATATCATAAACGTGCAGTGTAATGCTGTTTGCCACGGACGGCCAGCGCGTCATAAGCGCACACTATCCAGTCCGCGCGCATAAATGAAGAATACTATTTTTTATTTAATTACTTTTCGTTCACTTGATGCAGTATCTTGTTTGTAATAAACTAAAAAAACATTTTTTCAACGTGCCAGCGATTATACTAGTCTATTTTTAACCGACTTCCAAAAAAAGAAGGAGAAGGTTCTCAATTCGGACCGTATTTTTTTATGTATGTATGGACATCGATTACTCCGCCAGTTGTGAACCGATTTTGATGATTTCTTTTTTAATCGACAGATATTTTTTCCGGATTGGTCCCATTTTTATCTCATAAAAATTGGTTTATTAGTTTTTTAGAAATTTTGAAAAAACTGACCTTATAAGTCAATTTTTCTTAATATTTCGATGAAATATGTACCGATTTTGACAACTTATTGCTAATATTAAGACGCTGAATAGAGCCAAAGACCTTGAGGATGACACCGCCCCCACGCGGGGTACACATACACACCAAACGACGTGGCTGCCACTAATAATACAGCATCAGCTGCAGCCGGTACTGTCGGTACACGAGCGCTTACGCACACACGCGTGCAGTGCGTACATAAAATCTCGAAAATGAGAATAAAGGAACTTGCTGAAAATTTGATTAAAAAATAGAACAGTATTACGATAGTATATTACTAGTTAAAAAATCTGTCAAAAAATCAGAATCATTGCATGCATTTTAGTACTACTGTTTCTAGACAGTAAAATATTTTTTAGAGATTCGTGATTTTTTTCTATCTATTTGCATATTATGTTGTACTTAAACTATAACCGATTTCATTGCTTTAAAGTTACTATTCCAGATAAATATAGGCTAAGTAGGCATGTTTCTACATTTCAAAAATTTCCGCATGCGATTGGTAGTTTATGGCAATACGAAAAATAGAAGCTAATCTACCAATTAAATAGGATTAGTAATTTTTTTGCAAGAAAACGGATCAAACAAAAAACAGAATATTCCTTTTTATCATCATCATTATCATCATCATCATCAACCTTTTAAGATCCACTGCTGGATCATGGTCTCCCTCTAGCGCACCATTTTTAGTGGTGCTCATTGAGAGGAATTGCCACAGTGACCACGCTTGGCAGGCGGGTTGATGACCGGACAAAATATTAGCTTTACGTGCCCTCCGAAGCACGAGGAGACGAAGTGCTTAGCATTTTGGCAGCGAATAGGATTTGAACCCGAGACCTCCGGTTTCAAGTCCACCGTTACCAAGTTACCAATTAGGTTATTCTACTATTCTTCTACTACCTTCCTTTTTATAATGTTAGTTTAAAAACGGCAGCTTCTCCAAAAAATATGTAAAAACAAAAACAGTATCTTTTCAATAAAATTACGGTAGAATTATGGAGAGGGCTTCATGAGATCCATTACACGGTTGCTTACCCATACCGAAATGTTTCACCCGCTTAAAAAACTCTAGAAAAATAACTTGGCTGTCGTGAACTTAGCGTTATTTAGATGCGGCATTCTTAAGTACCTACTTCTTTTTCTAAAAGGAGGTCCCGGGTTCAATTCACAATCGTGCCAAAAATGCTAAGCACCAATTTTCTTTAAGAATATGTGCTTTAATCGACTTCTCTTGATTCGGAGGCCACGTAAGGCGGAGACCGCACTTCTACTAAAAATATCATTAAGTGCAGCAACGGGCTTGCCATCTGTTCTGTTCAATATGGACAATTGGCGAAAAGTGGACACTGTTACCGGTCTCTAGCGTGTGGTAAGCGAGCGGCGAGCGTAAGGTGCCGTAGTTTTTTTACAATAAGTTTTGTCAACAGACAACAAAGTGATGTCATCATTTAGCTAAAAGAGCCATTCTGCCTCATTCCTCAACTCATTTGACTAAAGAATAGTGCCACGGGGCACGTTAAGGGTCATGGTACCACTTTTATCACAAAACTTATGTCAGCAAAACTTTGACAATTTATTATTTAAAAAAGTACTGTATAGAAAACATAAACGTTAAAAATATTGAATAAAAATATTAAAAAATACCTTAGTTTTTACTTTACATAGGTACTGAATAAAATATGCCGCATCCATTTATGTACAAAGTAACATGTGTTCGTACATCAATGTACAAAGTAAAGCGTCACAGTATCGGCTCGTTAGCCACAAGACCGCCATTACTGAGATCATCAAATTTCCACTTTATTTCCATTTCTTAATGCACCTAGAAGAACTTGATATCCAAGCTATACTAAAACATCCTCTTACCAAGTCAAAATTACATTCTATGACTTCCTAGATAGCTTTCATTTGATTGTCAAATATTATAACTTAGCAAAAGATTCTACATCATATCATGGCGACCAACGCACGCGTCCCGTCGCGACGTGATGGGGAATCAATTTAATCCCGTCCGCGCTGTGAGAGTTGTGATTAGTCAGTGATTAATAGGGCATATCACAGTCGGCGGGATTATCTTAAATACCGATTAATCAGCTTTATACACTATAAAGTATAATACTTGACATTGGCAAATCACCGATTAACATTGGTGAAGCCATAATAAAAGAAGAACTTAGCAAAACTTATCTTTAAAGAAGTGACACTAAGTGCAGCAACAGGTTTTCCACGGAGGTCTTGGCCACACTGCAAGGTATAAATACCGTGGATATATGTAAATAACTTTTTGTAAGCCTCAACGGAAAAAGGGGGTGTTATAAGTTAGATTTGAAAGGGATGTTCAAATTCAAATTCAAAACACATTTTATTTCGTAGGTACAATATTAGTACACATGAAATAGTCAATAAAAAAATAATTAATATATTTCCTACATTTCATTTTATAATAAAACATCAAAATTTCCGAAATAATATAAAATAAAATATGCAATTTATGTCTGAATACAAAAAATACAATGAGGGAGTTTGCCGACCGATTTGCCAACGAGCAGAAACTAATATTTCAATAGATCACTACGGCCCCAAAAATGACAATATTATATAATTATATAATCTCTGTCTGAAAAAATAAAAAAGCAAACCTACATGTAAATTTAAAAAAAAACAAATAAAATTCTATGAAATTAATTAAATTAAATAATATAAAAAATATAAAATTAATTAAAAAGTAGAATTAGAAGTACAATTACAAATGAGGAACCAATTTCAACGCGGTATTTTTTTTTCTTTACGGGTAGCCGTGCTACGGTTCCAGAGTACCAAGCGGAAGACCAAGTCTCCCTCGCGTAGCCGATGGTATTTGTGATGCTATACCTAACTTGTAGCCAGTTCTGTTGAGGTATATTTAGATGGAAAATCCTCTAAAATGTGGTACATAAGTTTTTAATTAAAACACCCATTGGTACTTGGCCGGGATCTGATATTGAACCCGTGGTCTGCCTAGTTAAAACCAGACGTCTTTACCACTCGGCTAGAGATACCAGTAACAGTGGTACCGATATCTGTGTGTTAGTATTGACACTTCTATTTAAATTTATATTAGTGTTTCTCCATACATTGATACGTACTTGAAACAATGAATATACTTGAATACGTATTTGCTAATTTCAAAATGTCCTGTATTGTTTGCTGCAAATTATTGCCTCGAAATTTGGAGCACGAATTAAGGACAGCTATAATGCTTAGTCGACTATTTTCAATTAATGCCTGTTAAAGTTAAATTACTGAATTATTCAAAGTATTATTTTTATAAAAAGTATTGAGTAGGTATATAGTTTATGGCCGAAGTAAATGGAAACGCTGACAGAGGACAGCCTAGGTGTACTTTATTGATCGATGAAAATATTAAAAGTGCACACAATCGCCGAGCATGTATGAAAGGTATGATGAATATAAAAGAAGCGAAAGAGACATGTCAGGATCGTAACAAATGGCATTCGGTTGTCTCTGCCTACCCCTCTTGGGATAAAAGGCGTGATGATAGATAGATGCCCATGTACCAACATGTTTTTTATACATAACACACACCTTCTCGGTCTTTATAGCTTGCGGTGTGGAGACATCGGTAACAGTTTCCACTTTTTGCCAGTTGTCCATATTGAACAGAACAGGTGGCAAGCCTGTGGACCTAGATGTTGTTATTATTAGAACAAGTGCGGATGCTTAAAGAATATTGAAATGAAATGATTTTTATTTGCCAGTGATTTTTCAGACCTACACATGTGCGTGCATAGTACCTACATATACATATATATAGTCCAATAACCCTACCGTGACTTACAGTTTGCAAAAATTTCCAAGTACCTATTTCAAACAATCAAAATCAAAACATTGATTATGTGACAATCTTATATACAATCCGACACAGAGGCTTTGCCATCTAATTATACCTCAACAGAACTGGCCATTCGTTAGGTATAGCCTCACAAATACCGTCGGCTAAAAGACGGAGACTTGGTCTTCTGGGTACCCTGGGACTGATAACACGGTTTCAAGAGTCTTAAACCAACCCGTCTCAAAGTATGCAACAAAGAGCTAGGAACCCTAAAAAGATTTACTTACAAAGTCTAAAATGAAAAGGTGAGCGATAAAATTTAAAATTTAATAATTTCCCCTTTGTGTCACTGAAACCGAGAGGAAATTTTTGACAGAAAAGGGAAGAGTCGGGACAGTTATTACTTTCTTTTTAAAAGTGAATATTTTATTAGCGGCTCTTTCATGCCACCTATTATTACAACAATTTTAATTAAAAATTTTTACTCCAAACTTTTCATATGACTTTTTTTGAGAGCTAAACAGGGTAGATGACAGTTTAAACAAAATATGATTCTATTTAGTCCGTCATTTAGATTATCAAAAAATATTGGACACGTATTTTTTCTTTTGTCAATCAAACAAAAAATGACAGAGATAAAGCGCGTCAAAGGGGGCGTGGGGGCTGTTGACATCACGACTTGCTAAAAATTGTACTAAGGCGTGACGTCACGCGGAACTTTAACAGGCTATATCTTCATAATTTTTTGTTTAATTGACAAAAGAAAAAATACGTGTCTAATATTTTCTGATAATGTAACTGACGGACTAATTAGATGTTTTTAGTCATCATTGATCATGCCTATTGAAGATGACAAGCTAAAAATTATAAATTTACAAGCTTTGTCCGCGGTTTCACCCGCTTGGAAATAGATCCAAAAAAGTAGTATATCGCGGTATAAAAAGTAGTATATGTCATTAAACTAACACTATGCAAAAAATCATGTCGATCCCGTAAAAAACAAAACAAATTTATCCCACGGGAACCATAGATTTTTCCGGGATAAAAAATAGCCTCTGTCCTATTCCAGACTACAATATATCTCTATGCCAAATTTCATCCAGATCCATTCAGCCGTTCGTAACAAACATAAATCCATCAAACTTTCGCGTTTATAATATTAGTGGGAAAAGATGCTCATGTAAAACCATGTATGGAAAATGTATGAATAAGAATATTGTAAGGATTGAGAGAAGGAATGGGAAGGATTGAGAGTGTCTACCACTATATGACATAGTCGTGAACATAGAGTTAGCAGGAGCAGATAGCGTATTGGTATAGCTTCGGACTTGAATTCGGCAAAATTTAAAAACCTACGACCCATTCTCTTTGTTTACGGATTGTTGATATTTTTAAATAATTGAAAAGTCGTTACTTTATAATAAATATACTAATACGAATTCAAATAAATATATTCATGAATTGTACCTCTTATATATATTCTCGGCCGCAAAATTATTTTTTCCTCGGGCGGTGTACTTTGAATTCCTCGCTATGTTTAGGATTCTACTCTAGAATCCTTCGCTCCGGTCTGAATTCAAAATAGCGACCTCGCCGTAAAAATATTATTTTGCTCCCTTGTGATACAATCTACTATTGTGCCATGTTTCAGTGCAAAAATGATAACCACACAAATAAATTGTCTAAAGATAGTATAACATACCATATATTTAATTTGACTTGTTTTTCATAATATTGTCATTACAGTAGATACATTTAGGTACACCGGTTTTCTTCTACTTTTCTTTATAATTTTCTGTGCATAGATTCGACTATACTCGCGCGGGCGCTCTACTAATGCACAAGAGAAAGCTAGACCGTTTTCTGAATACTGTAACAGCCTGTAACAGCCTAGCGTCAGTAGTAATTTAATTTTGTAAAATGTCCTGTTTTAAAGTATAATTCAGTGTTTAGTATACGTGACTAATTATGGTTACGTGAGCAGTTGGATGTAAGTTATCTAAGATAAAAAATTTACAGAATTACACATTTACACATATTTACACGTACACTGATGTATTCATTTTTTGGTCTCGTTCTAATCGCAACATTACCAATCTAGTAATACTACATCTATGGTTGTGTACGGAATCTTAAAACTTTAAAAAAAGCGTTGAATTTAAATATCACTTTAAGAAACACATCCTTCTGTAGAAAAGACATTTGTTGGTCGTGTTGTAAGTTCTCAATGTACATTAAATAAGATATATGGTTTAACGGGAACATTAACCTAATCAGCATTGTACTAAATCCCAACATACTGTGTCTATTATCTTGAAAGGAACATATATTTTCTTAGTCTTCGTCTCTTAGTGGTAACGATTCGATTCCCGGCTGAGAAATTTTTCATAGATTTTATGTCGTCTACCCATCGTCGTCCCACGTTTCTTTTTCCAATGCCCTTTTAAGTGCATGAGATCTGTGAATTTTTAATTATTTTTTTACAATTATACTTTTTGATAATTATCTCAGCAGTTTCTAAGAAAAAGAATCTAACGAACAAACGGGTAGAGGCACATATTTTTAACAAAAAAATGGCGGCAACGGTTATTTTGAGGCCTTTTGATGTTCTTGATTGTCGCTTGCGCCGGAAGTCTGAATAACGAGGTTGTCTTAGTAGGCTCGAGTAATCGTGATTGTAATTGTCTCCATAGCGTAGCGGCACTTGTTAGGTATAAAGAACTGTCGGATTCGATAGTTGCCGATCAATTAGATTTTATTATTTTCGACAGCTCCGTCCGTACATTTTTGTATCTTTAGGGTTTCGTAAAAAAGTATAGAAATGGCTACATACAATAATCCAACGACTATGTGTAAAAGGAATACTCCCCAACGCATGTCGTTGGAAAGTTGCATATATGCCAATCTATTAAATATTTTCAATGGCGCGATACAGGTTTCAATGAGATAGTAACGGTGCGACATCTATCGACGCGACGCGATGTGCCGCCACAAAAGGAACCCCTACAACGATGTCTGTCTGTCACGGGCCTCTAGCTTCTACACTCATAATAATATGTAGGTATATCGCGGTCTAAAGACAGAAAAAGTAAGTAGTAATTGAAAAAGTTTATTTGCTCTCATACATGCAAAATTAAATTAAATTTGGAAAATTAAATGTGGGGAAACAAGTTCTCTTTGAGATAAAATATTTATTAAAATTCAAAATAAGAGAGGTTAAATTTTGGGCCGCCCATAGTAGATAATCACAAATACCATAGGCTAAAAGAGAAATATTTCATCTTCCGCTGGGTACCCTAGAACCGATGAAGATATAATAAGATATAATTAGCAATAAACCAGAAAATTATTGAAATAATTAAGGCAAATCCTAGATTTTTTGAAAAAATATTATTCTGTGCCTATTATCTATTTATTTTAATCGATTTCGACTATGATATTAATACGCTCTCATTCAAAATGATTTGTTGATTTCTTTATGAAAAATTTGATACCAAAGTAATGTTTCACCTGATAACTAGCTTAAAGTTATGATAAATTATAAGAACATTTAAAACTTTTCAGATTGGTATAATACTGGAAGAGCATATGTCCGTTTTGTGTATTTTAGCACGACCAAGATTTTGTGAAATCTTTCTTTCTCGTGTTTTTGGTACGTGAGTCTTGGCCTATCTTATCATATCCTTAGCTATTTTATCGATTATATTTGCAGTGTATCTCTCTAGTAACTTTTTAAAGAGATATCGACAAAATAAGTTAACGTTGACAATCGACTTAAAATTGTGGTGAAGACGACCTTTTAAATTGGTTTGACCCAAGTTGTTAGCAGGTACCTACTATAATAGTATGATATAATATCTTTAAAGTAATCTACCGCACGGACGTTTCTATAACAAAATGAACAGCAAAACTTTTCCACTTTCTCATTTCTACGTTGGAAGTAGTGGCAAGGGAATTGTTTAATCGAGAGTGTCTATTACACTGTGTCATAGGGGGACCGACATTTTTATTACTTCGGACCAACTTCAAGAGACTTCTTTAACTACAACACTACAAGTACAGTCAGGGACATTGTTTGCGGACCAACAATCAAACATTTAATAAATACACTAGAAAAATCAAGAGAAAATATAATAATTCTACCCCTAAAGTAGCCCACGCACTAGTCCGGTATCTAACTTAACTAAATTTTCGGTACGGCCAGCCGTATGATCGAGATTGAACACAGGCCACACATTAACGATGTAAATCATACGATCTAGATTACATGCAATTCACTCACACACAAGATTCGATTAAACAAAGTGTCAAACTATGAGTGGTAGATGTGTGTGTGTGACAGATCGTTCCGGCCATCTAAATCAACCACAAATACAACTATTTGAAAACGGATGGCGGACCGTTCGTTACAAGAATTGTACGAGTCTGTGGTCGATTTCGGCGGACCGTATGGCGTAGCGCCGGCCGGCGATTGAATGAGTAGGCACCTCTATAGTTAAAAAAGGGGTCGTAACATTTTGTATGCAAAAAATCTAATTAAGGTACTGAAACTTAGTGGAAATATTCTAAGAAAAAAATTAATAATAAAACGTTAACCTTATTAAAAAATCAACCCTTAAGGGGTTTAAAAAGGATATTTAGATACTTGAAACTTAGCATAATGTAAATACAGTGTTTCAGCATTTTCCAAAATTTAACCCCTAAATGGGTAGGTATACTATAGATAGATCGTTCAGTCCTTCCATCCGTCTCAGCCTTTCATAAAATTCTACAGTTTTAAACCGAATTAAAAAAAATAGAGTGGTGTATCATGAAAAAGGGCTTACAAAATTATTGAGGTTTAATTAAGCAAAATCAATTGAAAAGAATAATAAATTATTCTCAATTTCTCTGTAAATAATCCACCTGTGTCACTGTAATTTAGCATATAGTTACATTCAATATATCTAAGTGAAATAAGTCGTTATTTTTTCAATTGGTTTTGTTAATAGGAAATATGGGTGGTATAATAAAGGATTATTTTGCCCCTGTTTTCTCTTTCATAATCTATCACAAAGTTCTTAAATTTTTTTAAAGCGTTGTTTAACCATTCCCCTTCAATTAAATAATTATTTTATTATTTTTGACCAATAAAAAAATAAAAAAATAGATTATGAAAGAGAAAACGGGGGCAAAGTTGGACCTCCCATATTTCCTATTCAATGAAACCCAATGAAAAAATAACAGCTATTTCACTTAGATATAATCAATAAGTGCCTAACTATATGCTATATTACAGTGACACATGTGGATTTTTTACAGAGAAATTGGGAATAGTTATTTATCCCAGAAAAATATTTATTTATAATATTTTAATTTTGTACCCTAATTTGGCATTAACCGATCAAATTCAACGAAAAATTTAATTATTTCTTGCTTTACAGTGAACAATGTTTGAAGTCGGTATACTTTTTTTTATAAATCGCTTAAAACTGCAACCCAAAATGAGTTTTTCGATACAGATTTCGTTAATAAATGAAGCTCTACACTTCGATTGACTGATGTATCATTTGCAACACGAATTAATTAATCCCAATCTACATGAAAAGTGCATTAAGTAGGCACACTTAATTATTATTGTTATTTTATTTTTACTACTTCGTTACTGTGATCTACGGTGTCATCACTTAAATAGCCCACGCACTGGTCCGGTATATAACAGAAAATTTTCGGTCCGGCCGTCGTATGATCGAGATTGAACACAGGCCACACATTAGCAATATAAATCATACGATCTAGATCACATGCAATTCACTCACCCACACAGACACACAAGATTCGATTAAACAAAGGCGTGTGGATGTGTATGTGTGTGACAGATCGTTCCGGCCATCGAAATCAACCACAAATACAATGATTTGACAATGGATGGTGAGCCGCGCGTACAAGAATTTGGACGAGTCTGCGGTCGATTTCGGTGGACTTAAGTGTGATTTTTTGTCTTTGTTTCACGTCAAAACGGGGCAAGTGACTTTTCATGCAAAAACTACTGAACATATTTTGTTGCGTTTTCACTTTTTAAGGTTGATTCAGGAGTAAGGTTTACGAGTATTGAACATGGTTACAGTTCCAGGGTACGCAGCGGTAGACCAAGTCTACCTTGTTTAGCCGATAGCTTTTTATGAAGCAAATTAAAACTAAACTGGAATAAAAAAAAGCACAAGCAAATGTGCTACTTTGTATGTCAGGTAACGGTTATATAACAGCAACTTTACGAGCAAGTGTATTGAAAAATCTGTAAATCGAGTCAGATATTGTTCAGTTTTAACAACAACAACCTTGTAGGATGTAATTTACGCTATTTTATTTAGCAACGTCGGAAATAGGCTTTCAATTTAACTAGAGCAGCGCTGAGTGATAGTTGTAATTCAAAATTGGCTCCCGCCAGTCGTGTTACTGACAGGCCATCACTATCCTAGAAAATTGCCCTGTCTGTAAACCGCAGTTAGGTTTTAAGTGAAAAACTGGCAGAGCTATAGTTGAATACGCACTTTATAGCGTGGTCCAACGACACCTCGCTCGATGGGATACGAGAAATTAAACTAAACTTACCTAAATCCAAAAGCAAACCAATGTTCTGTAAGAATAAACGCTTTAATCAATTTTTAGTGCTTCGGAGGGCACAAAAAATAATAACTGGAGCATAAATGCGCAGCCAAAAATTCCCGAATTCCTGCCCGGAGATTCTCGGGTCGAGCATACTCGGGCCGAGCAATCCATGGTCGGCATATGTCTCTGCCTACTCGAACGGAAATAAGGCGTGAGGATATTGTCATATTGCAGTTTGCTGCGATATTTTGATCGTTAAAATGTATATTAATTGAGAAACATTTGGATGTATGGTTGTTGTTTCGTTGCCTTATTTTCTTTGATTCGAAGGTTAGAAATAATCTACATAGAATCCTAACACATTTTATTTAATTTGGCAACACTGATGTATAAATTAACTTAATTCCAAGCCACTAATAATATCTATCTACAATCTCAAGAGGGGTAGGCAGAGACAATCAAATGCCATTTGTTACGATCCTAACCACAGATCCTAACATATCTCTTTCGCTTATTTCATATTCATCATACCTTTCATACATGCTCGGCGATTGTGTGACTTTTAATATTGCCATCGATCAATTTAGGTTTTTACATTTAGGTCGTCTTCTGCTAGTATTTTTTACTTCACTAATATGATTTTATATCACAATTTTTAAAATGATTTCATTGCACCCCAAACTAATAAACCGACTTCGTATAGTGTAAAAACAAGTAAAACCGTATTAAACGAGAACCAACTAGCTTCCTGCCTCGTCGACCGTAAAATGACCGTCAGCTTGTTCTACCCTGATCAATATGCATGTACTGGGGGATGAGTTAACATGTGCATTCAGGAACAAAAACTCTCTATACTTCGTAATTATTTATCACTAGATTTCCGTCCCTGACCTCGCCCGTGTATATTTCGGAACAAAATAAAATATAACCTTACGAAGGAATATCTTAGCTTTCTATTCGTGAAAGAATTTTTAGAATCGGTTCAGAAATTTGAGAGATTACCCCATACATACAAACATACAAACTTTACCTCTTTTTAATATTAGTATTTCGGTTCGATGTATAATTAAAAACGTATGTATAATCCGACAAACCACAAGAGGCTTTCTAAATATACTTCAACAGAACTGGCCACTGGTTAGGTATAGCCTCACAAATACCATCGGCTAAAAGAGGGAGACTTGGTCTTGCGCCGGGTACCCTGGGACCAATAAAATAGGTTTCGGAAGCCTTAAAAGGTGACCCGTCAAGAAAAAAATAAAGAAAATTAAATTAAATTCATTTCTTAGTCATTCCAAAAATACGAAGCCCCAATTTTCTTTAATAAAAATCGTGCTTCGTAGGTCATATAAAGCATGCAGATATTTTATGTCTGTTATAGAAGTGACACATCTAGGTCCATTAAGTGCAGCGACAGGCTTGCCACCTGTTCTGTTCAATATGGACAACTGGCAAAAAGTGGACCTCTCCTAAAGTCATATGATGTTTTTGTATCAAAGTTAATATTTGATACGCCATTTTAAAGATTTTTTCCCTCTAATGACGAAAAATTAAAAAAAAATTTAAACTAAACTTATTTATTTATTTTGTAAAAGACGCCATCTATTGGAGAACAGTTAAACTATGACAACAATATTGACACCACTAACG
Source organism: Nemapogon koenigi (assembly GCA_963924495.1). NCBI lineage: Eukaryota > Metazoa > Arthropoda > Insecta > Lepidoptera > Tineidae > Nemapogon > Nemapogon koenigi. The sequence continues at coordinate 2,136,280 of OZ004643.1, forward strand.
ATGCGAAGTGTTCGCACGGGTCATCCAATTTTATTTATTTTTGCAGATTCCTTCCTTGCTCGTAATACAAAAAACGTCCAATCGTATGAATTTAACGGGCAATATGTCGCTTACTGAACTGCCTCAATCAGCGGAGTGGCCCTTAGGCAATTGATTGGAAAATTATCGCCACATCGAATGGCCAATGTATTTTTTGATCACGAGGTTGTATTAATGGAGGTGACATGAAATGTACAAATTTTGGTTGTGAATTGGACAAAATATAACACTCGGCTTTTTTTAGGCATTTTAAGCCAATACGAGTATACACTGAGTTGAGATATACCGAGATTTAATATTATGCTAAAACGAAAAAATGTACGGCTCAGAAATAGTTTCGATTTGCAGTTTAATATTAAATTTTCCAAAAACCTTAAATCTAATCTAAACATTAAAATGTTAAATATAATTTAAACATTTTTCCATACTGCTGCCGTACGGAAGCGTGCCCAGAACGCTGGCTGCATTTCCTCGCTGTATTTCCATACTGATCCTTTGTGCGAGGAACGCTCCTGCCCTCTGATCACCATCGTCCGCGACAATAAGGCGCGTTGACAATTGAAAATTGAATAATGATGGATTAATCACTACATAATATATTATAAAACAAAGTCCCGTCGCGTCATATTTTCTTGTGGTTTTAACTATTAGATCGATTGATTCGGGAAGAAGGAGGCCTGTCATGTTTAGAAGCTGAGCATTAACAGTATTTGTTCAATCAAGTCGGGGAAAAGTTAGTTCAAGCGCGCTTTCGTTGTGTATGCTGTCTATCCCGTAAGAGATATAACATAAGAAAACAAAATAATCTATAAATAAGTCTGCTGTAGCATATAACTATTTCTAATAGATATGTAGTTTTAAGCGTATTTGTGAAATCAAATTGTTATAAACCCATATATTGTACCTGTGCGAAACCGAGGGCGGGGTCGCTATTTATGTACATTATTGGCCATATTCATAAACACATTTTAGAAGCGTTTTAGTTAAAATATGTTTTGTCACTTTCTAACAAACCTGTCTTTACTAATAATAGAAAGAAACAAAACACATTTTAACAAAAACGTTGCTAAAATACGTTTATGAATAATCGCCTATGTTTATTAATTAATAGTAATAGAAACTATAGAAATAACAAACTATTTCCCCGATGCTGATTCGTTGAGCGAGGAAAGAGCCAGTCAGATGTCAGTCGTGGAGATATTTCTTCAATAAAAAATTTGTCATTTGAAACCCACGGATCTAGAGTTTCTACACCAAACGGCACAAATATGTAGTTTTCTATAATAATTGAACTATATTTGCGCCGTTTGTTAGACTCTGCGATTTCCGCCGCAGCTCCCGCTTTGACATTACAAAACAATAGGTACCCCGCTGCATCTGACCGTCTGTCTGTGCATCTTTAATAAAACCAAATACAAATTATTATTAAACAAATCCGGGGTGGATCGCTATTATATATTATGAACAAAAGACCCGAAAGAATAACTACCTATGTCCTATACCTATTGTTTTCATAATAAATATTTTACTAGACTTACTCTGGTATAATAATGTCATCTCCATGAAACTGACTTCGTGGTCCGATCCCATATTTTTTCGCTCGTACCGATTTATATTGGCGAATCGGATCGTTTATTTGTCGGCGTGCCCTGAGGTGATTAAGTTGTAAAACTCGTAGATGTCTTCCGATAAAATTTCGTTTAAAATACAAATTGAAAAGTTTTACGCTGCTGATCTTTTTCGTTACATTTTTTCCCAGTAGAGTTAACACGCGACCATGGATTTTATGCAAACATTTTCTGAAAAAGTCATCTGTTCTGTTTTAAATTGGCAACATGCTAAATGTGGACATTATGGTGTGTTTTGGTGCTAGAACTTTAACCCATTCAGTAATTCACAATATATGACGCTAAAGTTTTTATTAAAAATAAGCAGCAGGAGGCTTAGACAATGTACAACTAAACAAATAACTAAATGTATGGGATCGACTGAAATACAACCACGTGACCTAACTAAACTGTCCTTTACTGACGAAACCAAGGAGTTTATATATTTATTGTATACACACTCCTTGATGTATAACCTCCTTGTAGTAAACGAAGCTTAATTTTGTCTTCAGTTAGCGTCTCTCGTGAACGCAAACTTAGCGTCTGCCCATACTCTGTAGATAACGCTGAAAAAAATGGCGAGGGTTTTAGTCGATCAGCAAATGTTTTGAGGTTATGCCCGGTTGTTGTTTTTCAGGTGTTTTATAAATTGAGCTTCTTATCAGTTGCGCATACTTTTCATATAATTAGTCTAATTCGGTTATAAGTTTCTGCATATAATATTATGATTTAGCGTTCCGAGAGAATAGAATACTAGCGTTCGTACATTGTCTAAGGAGACAGGTGACGCAAGTTACCTTCTATTAGCAAGAGAGCCTAGGGATGTGGTCTTAAATCCTCTCTGCCTACCTTTACAAGGTAAGTCTTTAGGTTTTCTGCTGCAACTGAGTATTCAGTTTACATACCCTGAGTCTCTGCACTCATCTGCATTCACCAAACACAGCCTTGGCTCGTACATAACCGCACTATGTTATCGATAATTATAATCTATACCAGCCATACTCAAACTGTGCTCCGCGGAGCCCTAGGGTTCCATAAAGCCTCTGTGGGGGCTCCGCGAAAATATTGGTTATAATGAAAAATACTATAAGGTTGCAAAGGAAAATAAAATCTATCTAAATATTCAACATAAACTTAAGGCTTTAACATCTGTCATTATTGACGCTTTGGCCTCTATATTTTGTATAGAAAACGCTCGGGATTATAGGGCGACGATGCGGCACGCTCGCGCGGTTAATCTTCAATTTAGGTGAAAATATTTAATTCTCGAAATTTATTTGATAATTATATAATAAAAAAACAATACAAATTGTTAAAGAGGATATAACATTTAATTTAATGTAGGATTCAAGTGTATCTCATGAGCCTTTATAGAGAGAATTTACTATTTAGATTAAATAGCCTGTTTTTTCTTTTTTTTCTTTTTTATTTGGAGACTTTTATAGAAATTTTAAACAATACAAGTTATTTATGACGAACTTAACTTTAATATGTGTATTTTTATATTAAAAATCACAAAGGGATGAGTCTAAAAACGGGTGTAAGCCAACGTATTTTTGGTCATTTTACCTATATTATCCCCTTAAAGAATGCCTAATAAATTAGACATTAGATATTTGATAATTAATAAATTTATTTATTTATTTATTACATAAACCACAGCAACTAATTAAACTTGATTTTAAAGCCAAAAAGGTTAACAATTTTTATGTCTAACTTAATAGAAAACAAAAAAAAACAACAAAAGCAATCACAGCACCTTTAGATACATCTTATGTGTGTGTATGTGTGTGTATATATATTATATATACCTATAATAAATTTAAAATAAAGTAAAAAACTTTTTTTTATTATTTTAGGGCTCCGTCAAATATTTTGCTTTCCAAAAGGGTTCCGTCGCCAAAAAAGTTTGAGAACCGCTGATCTATACTAATAATAAAGCTGATTGTTTAAACGCGCTAATCTCAGGAACTACCTGTCGGATTTCAAAAAATATTTTTTTACATTTGACAGCCCAATTCTTGAGGCAGGTCATCTAAATATATAAAACTGTCTTGTTGCTTACTGACTGACATACACAGCACAGCCTAAACCACTGAAGATATAAATATGAAAATTACTTGCAATTCAAATTCTACAGAAAAACCTTTGCTTGCTATTTTGAATGTCGAACGTCAAGAACAGGTGTAACGAACCGCAAAACTGAATACAATAAGTATTACCAAAAATCAACAAAATAAACCAAACATGGAAACAGAAAACATTTCATGCAAAGTAGAAATCTAATCATTTTTGTAAATAAAAATAATTTCAAATTCTAAGAATGTATTACAGTGTTTTAGGGTTCCGTGTCTGAATATGACCTTTGTAACTTTTTGGTTTCTATCTATCTATCTATCTATCTATCATCACGCCTTTTATCCCAAGAGGTGTAGGCAGAGACAATCGAATGCCATTTGCTACACTTTTAATATTGCCTTCGATCAATATTTTTTTATATAATGTTCAATAAAAGTACACGTAGGTCGTCCTCTGCCAGCATTTCCTTTCACTTCAGCCATATATACCTTTTTAGTCAAACTTTCATTCTTTCAACATGTCCAAACCAGCGTAAATTACTTTTCTTCATTTTAGTCACAACATCATATTTCACTCCGCATTCTTCTCTAATAACATCGTTCCGGATGCCGTAGTTATTATTCGTTAAGCGTAATAATATTTGTGGAGTATCGTATGCTTTTTTCTATGACAAAAATTGTATGCAAACAGGCGTTATGAAAAAAGCCGAACTGCAAATTGCGAACAACCGGCACAGCTGTTAACGAGTTTTCACGGTGAGCTTAACGACTTTTTCATACTCTTGATAATGGGAATAAAAAACGGGAAATGTTAAAGTTTTTTGAAATTCTAATTTTTTCCCCTTGGCCGCCTAATTTAAAAGTCTATAGTGCATATTTAAATTAGTACTTTCTGATATACGAAAAATGACGGCCTATATTTTTTGTGGTGTGGCCAGAAAATTAATTAACAAAGTCATATAATCACGCCTTTTATCCCATTAGGGGTAGACAGGATAATCGAATGTAATTTGCTATGTATTTCATATGTTTTAGGATACAGTAATTCCACAAAAATTTTGCTAAGATTTTAATTGACGAGACCTTAATTTTATTTTAATAAAGCATAGCCTTATTTTTGATTTGAAACTGATGGCTGACCGTTTGATACAAGAATTGGATGAGTCTGTGGTCTGGGTACCTTGGGGCCGTTATTGGTACCCGGACACTGTAAGGCAACCCGTCAAGGTTTTTTTTGCGCCGTGTGTTAGACTAGGCTCTGTTTCCCTGAGATGAGAAAGAGCTAATGTGTCCAGACTGCTTCGTCCAATTACTTTGACACACGTGAATTGATCTACACCAAACTTAAAAATATTACGTAAACAATGGCTGAAAAAACTGAAACATTCAATAAACTGAATAGAGGGTCATGTTGCTTTTCATATTTATTCGTAGACTTTATTCGATAGGTCTTTAACATATTTTATTTTCTCAGTAACCGTATTTCGTACCCAAATCGCCGCAAAATAGATTTCTTACAAAGTCACCCGTCTTATATTAGCATATCGTGGGGCAACAGGGGTGATCACTGTCTGTTCTAGTTTGTATCAAAACACTTTGATTGTTTATCTCCAACCATTTATTTTATTTTTGACAGCTCGAGTAGTGATGTCTTAAGAGGATGTATAGAGCTAAATGCGAGTTTTATGATGCGTAAAAGTACATGATCCACTGCAGTGACCATAATCAAAAAAAATAATTATATTCTTGAGGTTATGCGTTATTAAGATACTGTGTTCAAAACATAATACAACTATATTGATTCGAAAGAAAAAAAATCACGAATGTACCTCTAAAAAAATATTTTACTGTCTAGAAATAGTACTAAAATGCATGCAATGATTCTGATTTTTTGACAGAATTACTAGCAATTTACTATCGTAATACTGTTTTATTTTTTAATCAAATTTTCAGCAAGTATCTTTTATTCTCATTTTCAAGAGTGTACCGACAGTACCGGCTGCAGCCTGATGCTATATTATTAGTGGCAGCCACGTCGTTTGGTGTGTATGTGTACCCGCGTAGGGGCGGTGCCATCTCTCAAGGTCTTTGGCTCTATCCAGCGTTTTAAGGTGCCCACCCATTGGTCCAATCAACGGCGCGCGCTCCGTACGGTCGACCGAACGAAATTGACCACAGATTCGTCCAATTCCTATAACAAATGGCCCGCCTAGATCTTATGGCGGCCGGAATGGGAAATTTTCGTTGTGATGCCGGACCAATGTGTGGCCTACTTTAATGCATTACATTTTATTTTAAACTGACTTCCAAAAACAGAAGGAGAAGGTTCTCAATTCAGACCGTATTTTTTATGTATGTATAGACATCGATTACTTCGTCAGTTGTGAACCGAATTGGATGATTTATTTTTTATTCGACAGATAATTCTTGCGGATTGGTCCCATTTTTTTCTCATAAAAATTGTTACTCAACATTTTGTATTGTTTTATAAATGGCGTATAGGCGTATGACTATATTTTATGTATTAAAATAAACCATTTATGTAAAGCACTCATAGACAAGATCATAGTCAATAAATATCGGAGCTAATGAGCACATCGCTTCACTATTGTAAAGAAAAAACAGTTATGTCTTCTCGTGAGAATCCGTATACCTACTCTGTTTGCCCGACATAGCAGTTTGCTCGGATATTCTGGGGTCGGGCATTCCTTGGCTGTCCTTTGTGCGGACTCGTCGTTTTTCACAAATTTCAATAAACAAAATATGTCAATTTAAGAGCCCTATATCCATAATTTGTTTGGGGATAATCTATTCTCAATTTCTCTGTAAATATCCACATGTGTCACTGTAATTTAGCATATAGTTTCTTATTCAATATATCTATAGCCGTTATTTTTTCAATTGATTTTATTGAATAGGAAATATGGATGGTAATTATTTTTCCCGTTTTCTTTTTCATAATAAATCTATCACAAAGCTCTTAAATTTTTTTGAAGCGCTGTAAGACTATTACCCTGATTGGCTGTACACCATAGAGTACTAAGCCTATGGAGGGGCCATAGACGGGCTCCCCCTTTCGCCAATTTTCCCCCCTTTAACCAGTTATACTGACCAAGTGCGCAGTAATAAGTTACCTTAGATTTCGTTGGTATCGTTTTGTGTCGCGAGACAGAGCTCTAGGAAAATAGTTAATTGTGATGTTTTAAACGGGAAAGGCGATCTAGGGCGTCAAACTTAGTGTTTCCAATCATTAATTATAATTATTATGTTTGTATTTTAACATAATCATCATATAACGTAAAATCCGTTGCGACAATAAAACGACAAATTTTTGAGGATCGATTCAGGTGTCCGGGAGTGTATAGAAAAACTAAAGTAAAAAAAAATTATAATTATTAACAGCAAAATCAGCAAAAAAACAGCAATTTTAATTTTTTTTTAATAATTAAATATTTCTTCGTTGAATTTGAAAACAGTTGCTGCCAAAAACTACATACCTCTAAATTGAACAGATCTTCTATTTAATTATTATTTAATTATTTATTGCTAGTGAACAATTTTTCAAGTCGGTAGGTATACTTTTTTTTAAGTTTTTAATTTTAAATAGGTTAGATAATATGTAAATGAATTTTATTCATATAAATATAACATCAATGCATACTTCTCCTTAAATTGTCGACTAGATAGTGACTTCAGAGAATTGTCCCCCAGGTCACGGAAACTAAGTTAACGTTCTCAACGTTCCACGATACAAACACTTTGAGAATTACTAAACAACTTTCTAGATACTCCTTAGATACAAGTTTACTTAAAAAAGGAAATATTTAAATCGGATCATTAGCTTTTAACCTCGGCAAAAATTTTTTAAAATTACATAAATAATATTAATAATGTAAAATTATTTTTCGAATGTGTGATGTAAGAATGACTAAACAAATATATTGTTACGAGCTGGGGTTCGAAGAGATTTAAAATACCGATTAAATAGACAAACTTTACTTTAACACCACAAGAATACAGTTAAATAAATGAAAACACTAAAATAACACTTAGTCGCACTAAATTCCACTTCACTGTTTCGCTTTGATCGCTCTGATTCGCACTGTGTTTCTTGCGGCAATGATCCTCTGTTTATATTGCCCACCGAACATTCGAGAAACGCCGAGATTGTTGTACAAAGTTGTAGACGCGGCTCGATGCGACTCGGCGCCAAATACCTACACACAGACCGCGCCCGATTTTGATACCTATGGCTAGGCACATACGGTCCATTTTCGTTTGTACTTGATTCTCTCTGGATGTTTCTAGAGACGTCTATCGACCTTGATGTGTTTAGGTATTTATTTGTGCGATTTAAGTACCTATTCGTTACACTGCCCCCCGCTTAGACTTGCTCGTCCCGAGCAATATTCGAGCCTTTGTAAGGAGCCAGTCGATCAATATGGACAACCTTTAACTGTCCACGCGGGCATCGTTGGATCCGATAGGTCACGTCATTGATCCTCGTGATGACCTTATACGGGCCTTCCCAGCGGTTCTGCAGCTTGGGAGATTTGCCTTTTCGGCGTTTCGGGTTGTGCAGCCACACCAACGATCCCTCGTCAAAACCGTTACTATTGAAGTTTCTATCGTACCTGGTCTTCATCTTTGTACTGGCCACAAGACTGCTCTGACGAATCTGGTCATGTATGTCGCACATCTTGTTTTTCAGGTTCGATACGTAGTCACTTACAGGTTGCGGCGCATCCGGAGGTCCGCCGGTCAGGAGATCAACTGGTAGTCGGAGCTCTCTCCCAAAGTTGGCATAAGCAGGAGTCACTTTTATGCTTTCATGCTCTGCGGATCGATATGAGAGCAAGAACAAGGGAATATATCGGTCCCAGTCCCTCTGGTGATCCTCAACCAGTTTCGCTAAATGAGTCTCCAAAGTGCGGTTGAACCTTTCAACCATTCCGTCGGACTGTGGGTGATACGCCGTAGTCCTTGTTTTATTTATTCCCAGGAGACGGCATACTTCCTGGAACAACTGCGACTCAAAGTTACGCCCTTGATCAGAATGTATCTCCATTGGTAGCCCGAACCTGCAGAATACTTAGTTGACCAACTTAGCCGCCACTGTTATCGCTTCCTGGTTGGGAATTGCGAAGACCTCCGGCTACTTCGTGAAGTAGTCCATCACGACCATGAAGTACTTGTTCCCGTCTTCAGTGGCCGGGAACGGTCCAGCAACGTCCACCGCAATTCGTTCCCATGGAGCGCCAACATTGTACAGCTGCATACGTCCTCTCGTACGTGTCGTAGGTCCCTTCACGGCCGCACATACTGTGCACTTGCGACACCAATCCTCGACATCTTGCCGGCAATGAATCCAATAAAATCGTTTCCTGATTTTCGCCAGAGTTCGATTCATGCCCAGATGTCCTCCCGAGGATCCATCGTGCACGGACTCAAGCACTGCGCGCACCTTTGACCTAGGCACGACCAGCTGCATCAATGTCTCCTGTCCACTTGGCGACTCCCACTTGCGGTACAGCAACCCGTTGTGCAGCACTAGACTTTCCCACTGAGCCCAGTAGCTTTTCGTGGTGGAACTCATGGCTGATAAAACATTCCAGCCGGGCCTTGGAACATTCTGCGTCTTCCATTCCATTATCGGCGCCAAGTTGTTATCCTTGAGTTGCTCGTCTCTCGTCCTCTCGTTCGCCCATTCGTCACTAAGGTTGTTAGTCGTAATCACTTTGATGACAGAATCACTGATTTCACGCCTCGAGCAGTGTTTACAACCTTCAGGGCACGGCCTGCGTGACAGTGCGTCAGCGTTGCCATGCGTCCGTCCTTGTCGATGTTCGATCGCCATCTCACATGGCGTCCCGTTGACCTCGCCGGCGATCACCAGACTGTTCCCGTCAAAAACTTGTCGGATGGTAACTTTTGGGGCTGTGTCACGATCAGCCAGTACCCGCCCCGCGGCTCTGGCTGTTACTCGTTTCCCGGAAGCTCCGTAGTTACGGCACGGACATCAGCTTCGACGTCCCGTTTCGGCACTCGTTGATCCGTGCCTTGTCGTTTAAGCGCCGGGCAGCTTGCTTTAAGGTGCCCCAGCTTGTGGCAGTAGAAGCAGCGGGGTAAGTAGCTACGCCTCTCTGCTACAGGTGTCGTTGTTGGAGTAGCCTCCTCCGCCACTTGTCTCAATCGCTGAGAACGAGGCTCTTGTCTCACGGCTTCTACCTCTAGAGCATGGGCCAGTGCATCCTTCAGGGCGCTGTGGTGGCCCAGTCGAACTGCAGCTCTTACCTCCATGCTGCGGATGCCGTCGATGAATGCTTGCACGAGGTTCGCAGCAATGAACTCTTGTCCGGCAGATGGGTACGCCTTCCTCACGATCTTCTCGATCTCCAGAGCCCATTGTTGCAGATTCTCACCAGCATGTTGCGTCCTGTCCCTCATCTGCGCTCGGTAGACGTGCTCCAGGTGTTTGTCGCCGTACCTGGAGTCCATTGCCTCGATCAGGTTCCCGTACGTGGTGCAGCTGTCTGGAGAGGCCTCCAGAACCGACAGTGCACGGCCCCTTAAGGCCACTGTCAAGGCGGTCAGAGATTGCTCGTCTGTCCAGCCGTTGGCAGAGGCGACCGTTTGGAACTGCAATTTGTACGCTGTCCAGGACGTAGTCCCGTCGTACGGCGGCACCTTGACTCGGGGGCCAGAGACGACGGCGCCTCCAGAAACAGGAGCGGTCAGCTTCAGTTTCCTCACTTCATTCTGGAGCCTCTCGCATCGGCTGTCAAGTCGTGCCTCCAACTCTCCGTAGCGGTCGTTAAGTCTTGCATCCTGTTCTCCGCTCATCCTTGCCTGTATTTCCTTATGGAGATCCTTATAGTGCTGTTGGAGGTCTTCGATTCTCTCCTCGTGCATGTCTGTAACCCTCTGTAGCTGCTTCACCTCCATAGTCACCTTTCCCAGTGATTCTGAAAGCAGCTCCTTTAGGCTAGCAGACTGCTCCTCTTGACGTCGGGCCTGCTCCTCCAATAGCTGCCGAGTCTGCTCCTCCTGATGCCTGGCCTGCTCCTCCTGACGCCTTGCCTGCTCCTCCTGACGCCTTGCCTGCTCCTCCAATAGGTGCCGAGTCTGCTCCTCCTGACGCCTGGCCTGCTCCTCCAATAGCTGCCGAGTCTGCTCCTCCTGACGCCTGACCTCCTCCTCCTGTCGTCGGGCCTGCTGCTCCTGACGTCGGGCCTGCTCCTCCTGACGTCGGGTCTGCTCCTCCATCAGCCAAATCAGCATTCCCATGTCGGTTGCCTGGGGAGCACCCGCAGAACCCGCAGCACCCGAATCGACTCCAGCAGCAGCTCCAGCACCACCAGCAGCAGTCCCAGCAGCACCAGCAGCGGCTCCAGCAGCAGCTCCGGCACCACCAGCAGCAGTCCCAACAGCACCAGCGGCGGCTCCAGCAGCAGCCTCGTCGACCTCCTCGCCGTGATGTCCAGCAGTAGTTTGTCGTGTTTTGGGTCGCCGTGATGACGACGAGTCACGTGGTGTAATCGGCATTTTTGAATCCCACACTCCTGACACCAATTTGTTACGAGCTGGGGTTCGAAGAGATTTAAAATACCGATTAAATAGACAAACTTTACTTTAACACCATAAGAATACAGTTAAATAAATGAAAACACTAAAATAACACTTAGTCGCACTAAATTCCACTTCACTGTTTCGCTTTGATCGCTCTGATTCGCACTGTGTTTCTTGCGGCAATGATCCTCTGTTTATATTGCCCACCGAACATTCGAGAAACGCCGAGATTGTTGTACAAAGTTGTAGACGCGGCTCGATGCGACTCGGCGCCAAATACCTACACACAGACCGCGCCCGATTTTGATACCTATGGCTAGGCGCATACGGTCCATTTTCGTTTGTACTTGATTCTCTCTGGATGTTTCTAGAGACGTCTATCGACCTTGATGTGTTTAGGTATTTATTTGTGCGATTTAAGTACCTATTCGTTACAATATAAAGCTATAGTACCGAAAGGAACAAAACGAAAAGGACGACCAAGACGATCTTTTCATTGTCCTTAAAAAAGGTCAAATACGTAGTACTAAAAATACGATGTATGGATGTGGATGAAGCAAGAGAAGTATGCGAAGATCGAAAGAAGTGGCGTTCTATAGTATCTGCCTACCCCTTTGGGAAACAGACTTGAAATGATATTTATGTATGTAATATTATGTCTATAAGAAATAAACTCAATAGCTACTGAACCGATTTTAAAAATTGTTACACTGTAATAAAGATAATTATGCTTTTTATATTTTTTCAACACACTTTCTCGTAACGTGAGTCTTATTACCTCAATTTTAGACTCACAATACCATATATTAAACACGCGTGCTTTTTCATTATATTATATTATATTACAAGAGTTATAATATAACCCAATGAAGTTAAATTCGTACAAGATTGCAAATTGTATGTGTGTCCACAAAGCTTTCTTAATTTAACCGCATAATACAGTTTTTATTTTTTAATAACGACTCTTTGGCTGTTTGGCGAAGTTATCCGTGCCTTATCTCTCACGCGGGAAAAACAAAACATTTTTATAAATATTTGTTAACATTTTTGCCGTGTTGTGGTTGATTATTAAAAATGTCGACTTCAAGTGGCGAAGAATACGTAAATTTGACTCCATGAAGTTTATTTTTTCCTCGCAAGTGTGTTTTAAAACGTCGTATGAAATGCGTGTGCATTGGTCATTACATACTCAGCTTTCTTATAGCGCTCGCCTAACGGCTCGTACGTAATGACCAAAATAGCACCATTGTATTACAATGTACTATTATTTCAAAGATATTTTAAGTAACTTTTTTTGAATATTTTTGTTTTCATTCTATCTAGTAGTTTTTTTATAAGATTTTCCCACAGGCGACAAAGAGATGTCGCCATTAAACTATTCCTTCACGAGTTGCCTTACATCTTCCGAAACCGTGTTACGGTCCCAGGATACCCAGCGGAAGACCAAGTCTTCCTCTTTTAGCCGATAGTATTTGTGAGGATATACATGCAGCAGGTATGTACCAGAATGTCAAAAATAAAAATCAAATCTAGGTTCAATAAAACCACTGGTCACACCGCAAGATATAAACGCCGCGAAGGAGTGGTTTTTTTTGAAAAACAGATCGACATACGTAGAGAAATTTCTTATTAGTATAGATTATGTAAGAAAACGTAAAGACCGCTTCCAAACTTTCTCCTCTCTTTTGTAGGTCGCACTGAGTCAGTTCGTTATAAAATATATACCATAACACACGCACCTCACAAATATGAATTAAAAAGAAATTGTAGATATTTACCAAAATGTTGTTTCTTATATTAATTGTTTTGTTGTGTTTTTTGTGGTCTTGGCATAAGTTGAGATACTTTTCGTCGCAAGGTATCAGAACTTTGAGGCCGATTCCATTTTTTGGTAACTTGACAAAAGTAACAATAGGCAAGGAAAATTTTGTTGATGCTGTCGCGGCGGGTTACGAAGCTTTTAGTGATCAGAGGTTTGTATATTTTGATATTTTAGTAAACACATTAGATATACTTTAATAGATAGATAGGAGTGGAAGATGATGTTGTGACTAAAATAAAGAAAAGTTAGTTAACGCTAATAAAGAATGAAAGATTGACATAGCAAGGTTTATATGGCTGAAGTGAAAGGTAATCCTGGCAAAGGACGACCTAGGTGTACTTTTAGTGAACATATAAAAATGTATTGATCGATGGAAATATGAAATGTACACACATTCACCGAGCATGAATATAAAAGAAGCTAAAGAGGTGTGTCAGGATCGTAACTAAGGCATTCGATTGTCCCGCACCCCTCTTGGGATGAAAGGCGTGATTTGGCGGAATTTTGAAATTGTTCATTAGGTTGTTTTTAAGAGAATAAATAAATAAATTTAAAAAAAAATGATAGATAGATTTTGATAATTTTTTTATCTTATTATTTTAGTCGATTAATTGTGAACAAGTGGGCACAAACGAGTTTGATCTTAGTTCTTAAACGCATAAAGTTAATTTTAGCTCCTTCGTCTCAGCTAGTCGTGGTTAAATACTAAATAGTGCGCGGTAATAAGTAGAAATAATAATATAATAATAATACAATAAAATTGTCTTCCGCTGGGGTACCTTGGGGCTGGCAACGGTTCCCGGGAGAATGGGGAGCTAGAAGCAAAAGAAATACTAAGCTACTATGTAAAAAATCTAAATATATTAATTATTCAAACTTAAGTATAGTTATTATTCATAATGGTATCGGTTGTGTATGCCCGGTTTATTGGTAATTTTAAAATATCAAGTAAATTTGTGAAATTTAAACAACCCACAATCCCAGACAATTTTGAATTATTGGTTAATAAGTAAAGTAATGGTAAAACACCCTTATTTAGGAGTCCTTTTCCAAAAACTGTTCAAAAGACGTTTGACGATAATTTGAAAAACCCACTGGACCTTTAATATAGTCGATTTGGGTGCTATTTTGAACATAGAATACTTTTGTATATCAAATAATAATTATACTGGATTATTTACATACTTTGCTCTATTTCCACGGAGGTAAAACCGCGGGCAAAAGCCAGTATGTAAATATTTCGTTATACAACATGTTTTCTGATTCTTACAGGAAATCCTAGATAACCCGATCAAGTTATACGAGATAAAATTATTATGTCACGTAACATAGTTATACCAAGTTCTCCCGCTCAGATATTTTTAACGTAACATATTTATAAACAAAAAAATTATTGCCTTTTAAAAAAAAGTGTACCGACTTCAATAATGTTGCACTGAAAAGTGTGCTTTCCGAAAGCAAATGCACAAATCAATATAAAAAATACACAAAAAAAAGAGTTCCAGGATCAGGATCCGATCCTGACCTGATGACCAGAGACTACCTGGAAACCTTGGACCCTTTCAAACAAAAATTCCAAATCGGTCCAGGCGTCTTCAAGTAATCGGGGAACATTCATAAAAAAATAAAAGATTCCGACGATTTGAGAAACTCCTCCTTTTTTTGAAGTCGATTAAAAAAACAGTCGAATTGAGAACCTCCTCCTTTTTAGGGTTCCGTACCCAAAGGATAAAAACGGAACCCTATTACTAAGACTCCGCTGTCCGTCCGTCCGTCCGTCTGTCTGTCACCAGGCTGTATTTCATGAACCGTGATAGTTAAAGACACATGGACGTAAAAGAGTAGAGGACGGATCGCCGCTAAGACAAAAGTGAAGCAACCAAGTTGTGCCATTGTCATTGTAAATACGAGCCTCACGCACACATTCTCATTCGGTTATGCTGATCAGCCGCCATTAAGAAAATAAAAAACAATGCCGTCTTGTGTAGTAAAATTATGCAAAAACAACTCCATTACTGATAAAAAATCTCAAGGAATCACATTTCATACACTTATTCTACAATTTAAAGATATATTAGAGATAAATAAAATCGGTAGCACACATGCACTTTTCTTAGCGGCGATCCGTCCTCTCCTTTTTTACGTCCATGGTTAGACAGTTGAAATTTTCACAGATGATGTATTTCTGTTGCCGCTATAACAACAAATACTAAAAAATAGAAGAAAATAAATATTTAAGGGGGCTCCTATACAACAATCTTGATTTTTTTTTGCCGTTTTTATAGATAATGGTACTTCGTGCGAGAGTCCGACTCGCACTTGGCCGGTTTTTTTTTAAGTCGGTTATTAATATAAAACTACCAAGCCCGATTTGGAAGTTCTCACTAGGGTTGCGATCACCTTCCAATAAATGAATCGATTTAAAATCCTTTGAGATTATAATCGAATAAAAATCAAACATAAAAAATTGAGAAGTTTAATTTGATAAGAAAATCTATCTTCACTAATATAAAACATCAAAAGTCCCCCACCGTGTCTTGGCTGTGTGTCTGTCTGTGACCTATCCACGCAAAAACTACTAAACCGATTTTGTCACAATAATTACCATTAGATAGGTTGATTCACCGGGAAGGTTAACGAGTATTAAACATAGACCTATCATGTTTAGGAGCTGAGCATTAACAGTATATGTGAATCAAGTCAAGGGATAGTTAGCCCCAGCGAGTTTTTATGGCGTATGCTGTCTAATCCGTTATAGATATAACAAAATGATGTAGGAAAGAATTGTGTAGAATAAAATTATCTACAAAAAAGTCCGCGGCAGCATATATCTATCTCTATAAATAAGTAGTAAGCGTATTTATTATTCAAATTATTGCCTTATTTTAGGTACTTCGGATTATACCAGTATCACATGCCTACAGTAGTGCCTCGCGATCCTGAACTAATAAGAGAGATCATGGTACGAGACTTCAAGATATTTCACGACCGCGGAATACATATTGGTCCAGAAAATGACTCTATATTTGGTAGATGTCTTCTTATATTAAAAGGTAACTAAAAAGTAATTATCGACTAACATGGCCGCATTTCTAGCCATAACAACCCTAAATACCCAAATTTTACCCCTATTTTTTTAATATTTCGATAACATGTCATATTTTTGTCAGATCAGCGGCCTTATTCTCTATCTATGGTTTTATTGTGGTTATCGACTCGATGCGGTTAAAATATCGAGTCGACAATTGTTTGTTTTGGCATTCACTTAAGGTGCCCATTCGTCCAATCACCGGCGCGCCGCCGTACGGTCCACCGAAACTAACCACAGAACTAACAGACAGTTTTAAAACTAGCTTCGCCCGTAGATATTTTCCGACAAAATTAAATATTGCCTATGGCTATAGCACTCAGGGATAATGTAGCTTCCTATTAGTGAAATAAATTTCAGGATCGGATGAGTAGTTTCAGAGATTACCGCCTACATCCAAACTTGCACACTTCTACCCTTTATTCTACCATTATGCGATTAGGGATAGGAAATGCGATATTGGTGATATGCGATACTGATAGGGGTGGGGGATATCGTTTATAAAGTTCAAAATTTGTATTTTACAGGTTCAAAATGGAGAGAAACCCGTGTATCATTAACTCCAGCATTCTCTGCTGCCCGCTCACGGTGTATGGCTCCCTTGATGGATGAGTGTGCAGACAATGTCGCTAACTACCTGCGCCAGCGCATCGGGACTAGCACGGAGATAGATACGAATATTGTAATATCTATATATTTTTATATATAACTTTACGAGTTGCCTTACGGTTATCCTGCTATAGGGTACCCAGCTGAAGAAAAAGTCTCCCTCTTGTAGCCGATGGTATTTGCGAGACTATACCTAACGAGTTCTGTTGAGGTTTATTTAGATGGAATAGCCTCTAAGTGTGGTTTGTCGGATTATATACCTACATGGACCTTATTACAAAAAAACTTAAAGTTCTGCAGCTCGAATGCAATTTCTTGGAGTCCTATAGTTATTTGCCGGCCAATAGGAGGGGATTGCGCTAATAATTACTCGGATCGTCATTGGCCGGCGATTATATCTCTCTATTTTTACTCGATATGTAAAAAATATTAGTAAATATATTAAGAGAACTCGATTGTGTCAAAGTCGATTGAGTAGCTGATATTGACATATTTTTTAAATATTGAGTATAGATAAATTCATATACTTTAAGGATCCATTAACTAGAACTTGCTATTTTTAATAAGTTTTATACAACACTAGAATTGCTGAAGTCCATTTTTGTATGGGACAAAAGTTATGAGGCGTCTCCTTAAGGGGAGGAACGAATAATTTCGGTTGATTTCTGAACTGATATTCCCGAATTTTACGAATGCTATGAACATACAATTTGGGCATCGAAAACTAGAGGATTTTATCTAGTATTGTGTAGGATGAAAACATAATTGGTGAAAATTTTCTCGATAACTTAATTTTTTGAAATCACCTCTTCAAAAACACCTTTTTAGTCATACGACCATACTCTGAAGCGATTTACATTTAAATTTTATACGAATCTGTAGGTAATTTCAGTACCTAGTATTGATTAAGAAGATGTTTCCCTGCATGTGATCATTTTTTAATAAATTATTTACTTGTAATGTGCCGCTTACGTCATTTATTCCGAGAGGCGATACATTACGCCCTTCTCACTTCTGCAGCAAGAACGGACAAAGCGCCGTCGTTGTCTTGCATGACGTGATCGTTGCGCCCGAACCACGAGTTTAGGGCGTGGCTTACGATTATAAATTTCTTAGTCTTAGTAAATAGTATTCTATGTAACCGTTGAAAATCCGTTACTTTTTACAGCCAATGTCAGCGTATGTGAACGATGTAATAGCATCATGTGCATTTGGCTTCAGTGTCAATACGATGAAGGACCCTGACAACTGTATCTACCGACTGGGACAAAAAGCTATAATTCAACATACCACCCAAGTTATGAAACTTTTTGGTTATGCCAACTTTCCTTCTTTCATGAAAGTAAGTCAAAAAAAATGTTTTTAGTTTTAAATAAATATCTATCCATCTTGCATTACGTCTTTTATCCCAAGAGGGGTAGGCAGAGACAATCGAATGCCATTTGCTACGATTCTAACATACCTCTTTCGCTTCTTTTATATTCATCATACCTGTCATGCTCGGCGATTGTGATATCCATAATTTGTATGGGGATAAACTATTCCCAATTTCTCTGTATCCCATATATTTCCTATTCAATAAAACCCATTGAAAAAATAACAGCTATTTCACTTAGATATATTGAATAAGTAATGTACTATGTACTATATGTTTTTTCGGTTTTTTTCGTTATGTTTTTACCTTGTTACCTCGTCAGTTCCGGGTTCAGCCGCTTGCATGGCAGACAGAGTCACGTAAGCGGACGAAATACCGGGACTTGACCCAAAATTATGAATTTGTGCCATTTGGCGTTAAACCTTCGGGAGTACTCGGATCTGAAGCTCAAATTTTTTTTTCTGAAATTTCCTTTTAGTTTCTCGGTGTAAGGATGATATCAAAATCAGCCACTGAACAATTTTCCAAGTTATTCAAGGCAGCTATGAAAAATAGAAGAGAGAGCTCAGAAGTCAGACCTGATTTCATACAAACCTTAGTTGATGCTGTTGATGGTAAATTATAATTTCATACTGAATACTCTCAAACCTGGGGCCGTAAGACAACAGATTTTAAAAGATCACAGTGCAATGAACTTTTTGTCCATATCTCTTTAGAAAGATGTGAGCAAGATGCACTGCGAGAAAAATCGATAAGATACAGATAAGTCAAGATTCACGCACCAGAAACATGAGAAAGAACAATTTCACAACAAAATCTGTCTTGCGTAAATAGATTGATAGATTGGGGGATTTTTTTTTTAAAGTAGCCTATGTCCTTCCCTAGTCTTTAAGCTTTCTCCGCATCAAACATCAAAATCAGTTCAGTGGTTTAGCCGTATAAACGTAACAGACAGACAGAGTTACTTTCGCATTTTTAATATTAGTATTACCTATAGTAGAAAAAAAATGCTAAGCGCCAATTTTCTTTAAGAATATGTGCTATACTCGCTTCGAAGGGCACAAAAAGCCGGCGTCCGCACTTCTTCGAAAATAACAAATATTGATATTGTGATAAGTAACACATCTAGGACCAGTATCTAGGACCATTAAGTGCAGTAACAGGCTTGCCACCTGTTCTGTTCAATATGGACAACTGGCAAAAAGTGGAAATTGTTACTGGTATATCTGGCCACATCGGAAGCTATAAAGGCCGTGAAGGTGTGTTTGTGTGTGTAGACATGTTAGTATAGATTATGTCTTTTCGAAAAAACACAACATGCATTTTTTTTTTGTTTCAGGGAAAGTTAAGCAAGATATTCAGGACGACAATAATAACAACGAATCTACCAACTGGGCAAAAAGTAATTTTATTTTATTTTATTTTAATACATAATTATATTATATGAAAATATAATTTAAAATAATTATGTACAATTTTATTTTAATTGCTTGGGATTTTTGCTTTCAAAGTTCTTGAATATTGAGAATTTGTTTGTTTGTTTGTTTGAATGCGCTTATCTCTTTATAATTTATATTAGCTATATAACATAACGCTACGAACCAATGGAGCGGAGCAGCGCAAGACAGCTAGTCCAGTTCCCCTTTTTAGTTTTTGCAGCATTTTAATCGTCCCTGTGACTGTGGCGCCCATCCCCAAACCGTTTCTCTACCTTACCATCAAATCCGTTCATCCGTTCAAATAAACAAAGTGTTACATTATTCGATTCAAAATTCCTCGATGGGTTTTTTAATTAAAAACTTATGTACATAATCCGACAATACTTATAGAGGCTTTTCCATCTAAATATACCTCAACAGAACTGGCCGCTCGTTAGGTATAGTCTCACAAATACCATCGGCTAAACGAGGGAGACTTGGTCTTCCGCTGTCTACCCGAACCGTAACACGATTTCGGGAGCTGTAAGGCAACCCGTAAAGAAAGAAAAAAATCCTCAATTATATCTGACCGACTCCAAAAAATTGACTAAATAGGAACTATTTATTTTGTCTTTGATGTGGGCACTCTAAGACATTAGTTTATTTATTTTTCAGAATTTTCCGACGAAGACCTTATAGCTCAAGCAGTTCTGTTCTACATAGCTGGTTTTGATACAACTTCAAATCTTATTAGTTTTTTCTTGTATGAAATTGCGATGAACCCAGATGTCCAGGAGAAATTGTATGAAGAAATTGACGAAGCTAGCAGTGAAAATATTAGAGATATTTATGAAAAAGTTCACAGCTTGGAATATTTAGAAATGGTACTTTCAGGTAATTTCATAATATATATCTTTACAAATACTACGGCTTCGTTTGTGTAATTTTGATATCGCATACTATTAAATGGATTTATTTTTCTACACGACCCGACCCGGCTTAGTAGGTATACTTAAAACTTAGGAAAAGCGATATCTTCTTCTTTCATTGTAGCTCTACCAATGTTAATCGATGATTTGCCAATGTCAAGTATTATAGCCGTTATAGTATATTAATCGGTATCTAAGATGTTCCCGCTGACTGTGATATGTTCTATTAATCACAGACTAATCACAACTATCACAGCGCGTGCGGGATTAAACCGGATTCCCCGTTATGTCACGACGGAACGCGTGCGTCGGTCGCCATGATATGTCGTAGAATGATCTAATCAAGACAAAACGATATCGTTGAACGATAATAATCGTTCCCACCGACTGATCCCGTTATTAATTTTTATTAAAAAAAAAAGGCATATGCCGACAGAAGCGAAAGCTTAAAATGAGAATTGCCGGCCAGAAATGCGTAGCCAAAAATGCCCGTCCCAGACATATATGGAAGCCAGTACATGAATTCCTGTCAGGACATTTTCAGACCGGGCAATCCATGGTCGGCATTTGTGTCGAGAGCATGTCGTGGCGCGAACCCATACGATTTTCCCCTACTAAAAATCGCTTAACGCGCCTAAAGAAACACTTCAAAAATGTATTCTCTCTTTTGATCTCACATATTATATTGTTACATTTACAATTTAGCAATTTTTATATATATTTAGAACTGTTGGTGTTTCTTAATTATAAATAAATAAAAAAAGTCGCAAATATGCATCTCTTTCGCAAGAAAACATATTTGAGGCATTTGGTGTGGAAACGATGGGACCGTGGGGACCTGGAGCACACAACGACTATTATAATAGAAAGCTCACACTGGCTCTTACTTCGGTCAAAGAATAAGCATTGCCAACCAACGAGGCAATGCAGCCAGTCTGTTGGGTACTCTCCCAGTAGTAGAATATTTTTATTATATTTGTAATTAGATTGTATTGAGTATGAAATAATGTAATTATCGTTAATTTCAGAGGTACTTAGGCTGTGGCCATTGGTGGGTGCTATAGACAGATGTACAGTGGTTCCGCATGACTTCGGACCTACGTACGAGGGCAGCAAACATCACCTAGTCGTAAGTTACCAGGAGGATCAATCCTTACTTTTACTTAGGGCTGTGGGCGCTCTCTGTGCAACAATCCTAACTAATATCACAGAATACTTAGGTAAAGGTGCCCACCCATTCGTCCAATCAACGGCGCGCCTTGCTCTGTGCGGCGCGCCGCCGTACGGTCCACCGAAACTGACCACAGATTCGTCCAATTCTTATAATAAATGGTCCGCCTAGATCGTATGGGAAATTGGGAAATTTTCGGTTCGAAGCCGGACCAATTTTGTATACGGTCTGTAATTTGTATAGAATAAACTATTCCCAATTTGTCTGTAAATAATCCACATTGACAAATGATCCCATATTTCCTATTCAATAATACCAATTGAAAAAATAACGGCGATTTCACTTAGATATATTGAATTACATTACAATTAAATTACAGTGACACAGGTGGATTATTTATAGAGAAATTTTAAATAGTTTATCCCATACAAATTACAGACATATTATAGGGTCCACAGGGGTAGGTCCTTCAATAATTTCAAAACAGTATTAATTTTATCATTATCCCGCTCCGTCTATACCGACTGCCTATGTTGTGTCTCGCTCTGGCTTAATTACGTTAATAATAAAAAAAATATTGCATCATTAATTAATAAACAAAAACACTTTAAACACTTGAGATATCGTTGTATATTACTTCGTCGATTTATCTATAGAAACTTTTAATTGGCTGTAGGTATTTTAGAATAGTATTTTTTTGTAAAGCTGAAAGTATTTTATTATAAATTTTGCTAGAATTGCAATTGACATGTAAAAAATCATGACAACGGCGTCATTTCTTGTCATACTTCATAATAAAAATAAAATTTATTCGTCTCGCAATACAAAAAATATTAGATGGATCGTTATGGTGTGAAACTTTCTTTCTATACTTCTGGCAATTATTAATTATAATTGAATGTATTTTTCCTTCCCCAGGCTGATGCAGGAATCCACATATGGCTCCCCCTTTTCTCCATACATCGGGACCCTAAATATTGGGACAACCCCAACAAGTTTGACCCTGAGAGATTCGCACCAGGCAATCGTGCAAATATCAAACCTTACACCTATTTACCTTTCGGTTCTGGGCCGAGACATTGTATTGGTAAGTCAAAGTAAATTGCGCGCTTCGGTGGCCCAGTGGTTAAAGCGTCTGTTATATACCTACCAACGCGGAACACGATTCGATCCCAGCCAGTACCAATTAGTTTTTTTTGCAAGCAAGTTTGTTAGCAATGAACTCAGTAAAATTATTTTGTCGATATCTCTTTTAAAAGTTGTAAAAAGATACACTACAAAAATAGTCGATAAAATAACCAAGGATAAGATAAGATAAGTCAAGATTCACGTAACAGAAACATGAGAAAGAACGATTTCACAAAAAATCGGTCTTGCGAGAATACACAAAACGGACATAATGCTCTTCCAGTATTATACAAAAACTATAAAAGTATGTGAAATTATCTATATTTCCTATTCAAAAAAAAAACCATTTCACTTAGATATATTGAATAAGTAACTATATGCTAAATTACAGAGACACGGTGTTTTATTTATAGAGAAATTGGGAATAGTTTATCCTATACAAATTACAGACATAGCGTCCTTAAATATTACCATCACTTAGGAGCACATTGTGTTATTTGTTTGTCCTTTATTTACATCAAAACATAGCAAAGGTCTGACCAAAGATAGTTAGAGGCTACTTTTTATCCCTGAAATCTCAAGTCACATTTCATGAATTTTAATGATTTCAGGATCCCGTTTCGCCACGTTAACTGCAAAAGTGTTGTTATATAGACTATTGAGAGAATTCAAGTTTAGTCCTAGTCGTAATACAGCGTTCCCACAGAAAGTAGCTCCAAGAGCATTCATCATGAGGCCAGAAAATGGATTCTACTTAATGATTGAACCTAGAAATTGAATTTAACAACGTCTACATTTAGACAGTTGCCTATATTGAACAGGACAAGTGGCAATCCTGTCGCTAACTTGTAATTTTAATTAATCTTTAAATTCTTTCCGCCTGTAGCCATTTCTCCTATATTACCTATGTTTCTTATAGTTTCATACCAAAATTTATCCAAATCCGTTTTGAAATTATGAAAATTGGAATAGCTATAAGATTAATAAAATTTTAAACGATAACTTGTTTTATTATTTTATAAAATAAACCCTTTTAACCGACTTCAACATAAGGAGGAGGTTCTCAATTCGACTGTGTTTTTTTGTCAAAAATGTTCCCTAAAAAGCAAGAAATAATTAAAATATTTTGTCGTTGAATTTGAAGACGGTTGAACGGTGCCAAATTAGAAACTACCTAGCTTCATTTCATTAATCTGTTTAGATTATTTATTTTGTGTCCTAATTTGGCATTGTCTTCAAATTCAACGACGAAATATTTTAATTATTTCTTGCTTTCCAGGGAACAATTTTCGAGGGCGGTATACATTTTTTTAAATTTTTTCCTATTTAAAATTCGTTTTCGACTCAAAATTAAACGCAATAAATTAACTACTACTTAGTCTTACTTATCACTATTTATACTTAAAATTGGAACTTCTACAGATGAAGAAAAATGCGGGTAGTGGAGAGAAAGTCAGCACAAAATCAGCTTCTCCTCAATTATGTTTTTCCATCGGCTGCGGTCCTCTGTTAAATGAAGGACTGTGGTAATAGAGGTGTCCAGGTGATCGGACCATCGTTTGGATCTATCTCCTCGAGGTCTCTTTCCCTCCACGCTGCCCATCACCACAAGCTTGTTCAGGTTGTTGCTTACTGCAGAACTCGTCTAATGCGCACAGTGGGGAGCGTGGCTTAGACCTGATGTTCAGCTCTGACAGTATGTATACAGTAAAATGTCTCTAATTAATATTCTTTTTCTTCTTTTATTATGGCTCCACCAATGTTAATCGGTGATTTGCCAATGTCCTGGTCGCCATAACATGACGTAGAATCCTAAGTAATATTATTTTTTAAAGTATATGTACTTTTCCTCCACTACCCGCCTTTTTCACACCACATGTACAGTCAGAATACGTCATTACCTCCTTAAACTACAATAAAAAACATCCTATTGTATTCTTAATCCATTCATTCCTCCATAATTAAAACAAAGATTTCAACAGAATTTTTATGCAATTATCTCTCCATACAAATTAGAAGATTCGGTGTCATAAAACTTGCGGAAGCTTTTTGTTCGACGTAGCATCTTTAAAACAATGAATCTATTATGGTTTTATTTAATGAGGATGACAATACGGTCTACTTGCAAATGAACATTTTTATTTTTGGGGTTTCGTAGCCAAATAGCTCTGTCTAAATAGTCCATCTGTCACAGGCTTATATCATCGGCCATCTTTGGATAGATCCTTATGCCTATGGCAATTTACAGTCTTATATGAACCACCATAGAATTTTGGTGACAAATCAATCGGCGTTTTTTATATTTTATATTTCAAATTTGCTAAGAAGTTTTATCATAATTAGCCCAGTATATATGAAATATAGAAATTTCATCCTAGTACCAAAAAAGGTTTGCAAAAAAGAGCGATTCGCATCATCAATGACCCAAAAGCCACACGATATCTCGAGCCTCTACAATTACACAGAGACATAGCCTCTCTTAGCGTCTTCTATCGACTGTATTATGGGGAATGTTCAGACGAACTCCATGACCTCGTCCCTCTATCCCCTTTTCGCACCCGCCCTGCTCGCACAGTTTCATCCTCACACGGTGGACACGTTCTGCTAACGAAAAATTTAAGGGACACGTGTCGCACTGTCAAAAAGTGGAACGAACTTCCGGCGTCGGTCTTTCCTGCTTCCTACAACCTGGGGTCCTTCAAGCAACTGGCGGACTGTATTATGTTCTGCCAGTCGCGCGCATTTATGGAAAAAAACATATTCGCTTAATAAACAGGCGGTGGCTAGGTCACATGTCGTCTTCTCTATAAAAAAAAAGTTCCTAATACTTTTATAATCTAGAAAAATTCAGATCCGCCTTGTTTAAATATTACAGGCGTGAGACAGTTTGAATAATTTTATAGACCAATTTTAAGCAAGAGGAAAATAGAGATAACTTCGAATAGCAATAGTCAAGATTATAGAGATTCATTAGAGATACAGGCTTAAAAACATCGCGTGCCGTTACAATATTAATAAAATTTATTTAAAATTTAGCTTGATGCCTGTGACAGCTGTCAACAAATACAATGATATGACTTTATACGGCGTCATGTCATGGCGACCAACGCACGCCTAACCCATACCTGATCATAATATATACATCCACTAAACCATCCCCCTCTTAATTAAGGCTTAATTGATGAAACCTTCACGGATCATAGATGAGTCATACTGAGTATTTAAGTTATAGTCAATATCTTAAGGACTGCATAGACATAATGGGATTGGATGTCGATTTATCGAGTTTAATTTTTGTACAATATTTGCGATAACAGAAAAACGGAGGCGCATGTATCTTATCGTGTATGTGGACGATTAGTATATCAATAACTATCATAAACCACACATTGCTACTATTATTGGAACATAATATCAAGTTATTAAATTTATAATTTGAATCATTTCAAAATGTGCGAGTTATTTGAGAATTTAAGGGCTCTTTCGAGTTATTTGAAATAATTTAGATATAGTGACGCAAGTAAGTATCTACTTAGTTTCAAACGTTTTTTCTTACCCCATTATTTTTTTAAATTAAAATTTTAAGCAAAAGAAGTTGATCAAAATTTTGCTATGGTGCTTCCAAATATTCTTTCTCAGTTGATCAACTTTATTTTTTGTTTAAACAATTAGATATATTTTGTTATAATACAGTACACTTATTTGTTATAGGTCCTGTAAATTTGATTAGATTTATTACGATTGAAATAATTATGGAGTTAGATGAAGATCGTGTAGATTATATAAAAGTTAATGTTCCAGCAGATGGCAGTTGCTTGTTTTGGTCAGTTGTACTAGCCTACCTGCTTCCTGTTAAAGATAACAAGGATGATTTTGAAAAGAGATATACAACTCTCTTTGGAAATACTCAGCATACTAAAGTTATGTATGTACACAATTTATTTTCTAATAACGATATAGAATACACTCTATTTAATGATGTTAAAATACAAAATCTTGTATTTATATTCAGAAATCGTGTTGTAGATCATATATCAAATTATAAAGAAAAATATGAAGAATTTATTGATGGTGCACTAGATGAATATTTGATGGAAATGAAACTACCTAACACATGGGGAGGAGAAGTCGAAATAAGAGCAATGAGTGATATGCTCATCTCTTGTATTGAGGTTTCAGGAATATTATCAACAATCTATGGTTCAAACTTTAATTTGAAGATGCAACTAATACATGTTAATGCTGGGGGCTCAAATCATGATCGAAATCATTATAACTTTTACTTGAAAGAAAAAAATAGTAGAGACCAACAAAAACAAAATGATTATCTGACTTTACCAAATACAATAGTAGATAAACAAGTTCAGAATAATTATTCATTTGTCGGAATACCAAAATTTGGCACAACACACCAGAAACAACCAATACCTACACCCACAGCAAGAGTAGTCATGTGGAGTGGTTGGTACACAGAAGAACAAATAAAACTGAACACCAATCTTATATTTGTTTTTGGAGACAATGATAAAGCAAAATATAGACTGAGCAATGATAATCCCGGGGGTCATGGACAAGCTTTAGCAACGAGACCAACAGGAGCTGGTAAACTTCCATTTGACAGATTATCACAACACGGTGGGTCAAATGGTAATGCAGTAGGTATTACAACAACTTTTTATGGTGGTTATATCCCCGATTTGGAAGAATTCAAACGTTTAATGGTTAATGAATTTGGCCCTCTTGAAATTTGGGTCAAAGGTGGAGGATGTGTAATAGTACCGTGCAATTCTCAAGGCAAAGCAAACTTAGGTACTGGGATAGCTGGTTTAGAAAGGATTATTCCTGGAGCAATAGAGTACATAAATATCAAAGTAAATGATCTTATAGTATTAGGACAACAAATTTTACAACAAAATATTAATATAGAAGAACTTAAAACAAAAGTACATTTAATACTATTGAACCAAAGGTACCATATTCAAAATCAAAGTGACTTAAAAACATATTTAAAGTCCAATAACACAGGTTTTGAACCCCGGTTGAAAAAATTGAAACTGGACTACCAGAACGATGATATATCAGATAACATTCCCAGTCAAGACACTTTGAATAATCCTTCAAAATTTAGCAAAAGACCCATAATTACAGACAATGACAGAGAGATTGATGAATTGAAAAAATTAAAAACTGTAGACGGATATATAGCCTCTGGTGTAAAATCATCTCTACATGGAACAATATATCAACTGAAATTATTAATGTTGTTTCTTAAGCGTGGCATAGACTTAAAATATTCTTTTTGTTTGGCAACAGAAATGGATAGGGCTGAGAAATTCGACGATGTCGTTTTTCAATATATTGAAAACGGTAAAAAATGTTGTAGATTTTTACAAGCAAAACATAAGCAAGATGAAAAGAAGAAAATCACAATGAAAGATTTGTTGACAGAAAACGATGACGAATTTAGTCTTCAAAAATACTTTATTTCATGCAATAAAAT
Organism: Nemapogon koenigi; assembly: GCA_963924495.1. Classification (NCBI taxonomy): domain Eukaryota; kingdom Metazoa; phylum Arthropoda; class Insecta; order Lepidoptera; family Tineidae; genus Nemapogon; species Nemapogon koenigi. Next base: position 2,164,613 of record OZ004643.1, read on the forward strand.
AAAGAGTCACAGTGAATTCTTTGAATTAGATTTTATAGACTTTGTAATTTGTACTAATATTGACTTCGAAGAAGATTTGAAAAAATATTTTCAACTACTACAGAACGATGATAAGATTTTAGGAGATATAAAATTAGATAACAAAGATACTTTTCGTTACAAACTTAAAACGAATAACTGTGAATTAAAAGACAAACTTTCTTTAATTCTACAAAATACTTCGGATCTTAGGAGATTGGTAAAAAGACTTGCAGAGTATTTAGCATCTGGAGACATTCTAAGTTTGAGGGATGACTTAATAAAATCATACCACGGAGTTCTGGCAAAAACTGTCATTGACGTTATAAATATAGACATAAGAGAATTTGCGAATACGAAAAAGATTTATGCTAAATTTCACGCTGAATTTTTAAGCACAAAATTACAAGACCAAAAATCTTTAATTTTTAGAGAAGCACTTATGGAATCTTATTGGAACATAAGTAAGACACCTTCTTAAAAGATATGGCAAATATACATTTTTACTTGTCAAGTAGTTTCGGAAAAGTCTTCCGACCAGAAAGTAATGTAGATTTTAATGATTCCGATTTGGAAAAGTTTGTACAAGCAATTGTAAGTGCAATCGATAAGGCAGCTGATAATATTGTGATAATATCAAGAAGAAATAAAATTATTAAAGATAACATAGAAAAACTGGCTGGTTACATTTTAATAAAAAAGGAAGAAGAAAAAGATAAAGATATATACTATTTCAGTTCGAAATTTTTAAATGAACTGATCAAATTACCAGGAGATTTAGAAATGTTTCGTAGAAGTCTGATGGCTAAAATGAAGACTAAACATATCGACATTGACAAAACATGTTACAAGTTTCGTATATCAAACTATTTAACTTGCGTGGAGGAGGAACTATTTGACAACACTCTCCAAGATTTACCAACAGATCAAATAAGCGATAGCGACATCAATGACTTTTTGCATAAATTGGTATTTGCGGTCAATCAACCCGATGAAATGACTCTTGGTGAAATTATTAAAAAGGAACTTGGTAAAGACTTCAATAATATTGATAGCAAAAACGTCTATGCAAGATTTTTTGAAGAAGTTTTAAACTGGATGAAAGAAAAAGAAGGTAGATTTTTCACTTATGCTGATGGAATAGATTTTTTTAATAAACTTTACAAAGATATATTGGGCCCTGTTTGGTTCAATGTCAAAGAACCGGTTAAATTCTATACAGGACGTAAAGAGTCATTAAATGATGTACATACTATGATACACAAGAACAAAAACAATATGACAGTTATATCACAAATGGCAACGGTCAGTGGACTTGGCGGTGTAGGAAAAACGGAATTAGCCAAACGATATATTCAGGAATATGGAAAAACATTTTATGATAACAATGTTATATGGATTGATGCAGAGAACGAGTCTACCTTGGAAGAATCATTTTATAGATTAGCTAAAGACAATAGATTGGGAATCCCGACTAAAGACAAAGATAATGCAGACAAACCTGCAAGTGTATTAGTTCAAGAAATATATAGATTCTTTGCAAAAAGGAAATGTTTATTTATTTTTGATAATGCTGAAATAGGAGAATATCTCAGTAAATTTCTCCCACTTCGAACTTTGGCAAATGATTCCTTAAAGCCATTTATTTTAATAACATCACGTTTAATACGTGACGACTGGGAACAGTTAGGAATTCATGAAGGTATTACTTTAGATGTTTTCACGGACGAGGAATCACTAAAGTTTATTAAAACATCCTTAAGCATAAATGAAGATGTACATGATGACGTTATAAAATACTTGGCGAGAACCATTCTGTATAACTTTCCATTAGCACTACAGCAAATGGTCGCTTACGTACGAGAACAGAACAAAAAAACTAAACGAAGGCGAAAGGCAAAATACTCCTTTGAGGATTATGTTGAAGAATATGAGGCAGAAACAAGAAAAATACTGGACAATAGTACGTTCAGGAATCTTGATAATGACTATGCTAAGACAACGTACACAACATGGACAATGACTGTTAACAAAATACAGAAAATTAATAATGATGGATTTGCAATAGAAATTTTAGAATTGATAGCTTATTTCGCTCCTAATAAAATTCCAGTTGAATGCTTCTGCAAGTTTATGTTAAATGAAGAAGATGTTTGGAATAGCGTGGAAATTCTCAATAGATACTCAATGATTAAACTGGAAGAAGGATTTATAGATGTACATAGATTAGTACAAGAAGTAACCAGAATAAAACTACATGACAAAGGTCAAGAAGCAGATGTGGCAGGAATTGCTTTTGATGTAATGCAACATAATTTCCCATACGATATAATTACATCAACCGAAGATTGTTCATCAATAAAAGAATTGTTACCACATTTGGAGCACTTGTTACTACAACTTAAAAATCTGCTATCAAAAGACGCTAAGTATAAAGAAGAGATTGAAAAAGACTATCTTGAGTACTTATTGGAATATTTAATTGAGGCTTATTATATTTTAGGCCATCCTAAGAAACAAGTTGAACTGCTTGAGTGGGCCATAAAAATTGAAACTAAACGATATGGCGATGAGGACGTAGAAGTCGCTAGACTGCTATCAAATCTTGCAAAGTGCCAAGAAGAATTAGGTAATTATTCAGAACAAAGGAAGTTACTAGAAAGAGCTTTGTACATAGAGGAAAAGACACTTGGTGACGATCATGAGATAGTTGCTTCAACACTTGTTAATCTGAGCACAGTCTATGAACATACAGGACAAGATCAGAAAAGAAAGATAATGTTGGAAAAAGCACTAAATATTCAAAGTAAACATTACGGAGATGATCATGTTAAAGTAGCAGTCACGTTATGTAATTTAGGCATCGTTTATGGACATTTGGGAGATAGAGTCCAACAAAAGCATTATTTAGAACAGGCACTGGCAATAAACCAGAAGTATTACGGAGAAAATCATTATAAATACGCTGACACTTTTATAACTCTTGGTAACGCTTATGGTGATTGCGGTGATTACGCTACTCAGTTGAAGATGATTGAAAAAGCATTAGCTATTCAAGAAAATCATTATGGAGATGATCATCATTTAGTAGCTGAAACATTAATAAATCTCAGTGAAGCTTTTCGAGATTCGGGTAATCTATTGAAACAAAAGGAATTACTAGAAAAAGCTTTAGAAATTCAACAGTCTCACTACGGACCCGAACATATTACCATTATTGACACCCTGGTTGAAATAAGTAAAGCACACTATGATTTAGGTGAAACAAAAGAACAAAAGGAATGTCTACTAAAAGCTTTACTTATTTTTGAAGCACATGAAGATGATGAAAATTTTGAAAATGCCAACACGATAGCACTTTTAGGTAATGCTTTCGGAAATATAGGTAATCACGAATTACAGAAAAAAATTCTTAACAAATCTTTACAAGTTCAAACAAAGCATTGTGGAAATGAGTATTTTGGAATTGCTACCACGATTGCAGACTTAGCTACAGCATATGGTGATTTAGAAGAATATGATAAACAACAAGAACTTCTAAAAGAAGCATTAGCTATACAAATTAAGCACTTTGGGGAAGAACATATCCAACTAGTACCTACTTTGGTAGCTTTAAGCTTAACGGAAGGACATTTGGGTAACAATAATCAACAAAAAATATTATTAGATAAAGTATCTGTGATTATAGAAGAACATTCGAACATTGAACATTTGGATGTTTCAAATGCTTTAGTTCTTCTTAGCAATGCCTATGGTGAACTTAAAAAGTACAGTCAACAAATTATAAACCTTAATAAGGCTTTAGAAATCGAAATTAAATATTATGGTGAACGTCATATTAAAATTGTAGATATATTAATAGATCTTAGTTTTGCTAATAAAAACATAGGTAATTACCAAGAACAAAAATCTTATTTGGAAAAAGTATTACAAATTCAACGAGACATTTATGGAGACAGTCACGTAAAGGTTGCTTCAACTTTAATAGACCTTAGTAAAGTTTATGGGTATTTGGCTGATTACGAAAAACAAAATTATTATTTACAGCAAGCTTACAGAATTCAAAGAAGTAACAACGTCATACAAACTGAAGATGGAACTTCAATTGAAGAAGATTTAAAAATGTAATCTTGTGAAATTATGACTTCAAATAACATTTGTAAAAGAATTGGGCATCAAATGTTAAGAGATTTTCAAATCCGACTGGTAGTTCCAGAGATTAGCGCGTTCAAACAAATAAACAAACTCTTTAGTTATTAGTATAGATAATATTACTATCATTACATTCAGCAGTCTTTAAAAAAAACTATACGTTTTTCCACCGAGAACATAGGTTCTCTATCCGCCATCTGTCGCACGGAAAAATCTTATAAAACTTGCAGCAATACATCCGGATTCAGAAGGTTTTGTTTGAAATATGAAATTATTATTAGATGTCCACGGCCGCTTTCAGACCTTGGAAAATAGTTAGTTACCTTCCAAAAGTGTTCCTCGATAAATAATGTATCTACATAATATACAATATATAATGATGAATATATACGTAGTATTTCCCTGTCAAAATGCTATTTTAACTTACGTTCGCCGATTTTAACAAATACTTTCAGACAGACGGGCAATCACAAAATGTATCAAATAGAGCTAACCATTACGAATAGAAAAGGCAATAAAATAAATATTTCTAACATAGGTTATTTTGCCTTTGTTTCAAGTTATTTGTACAAACAATTGTAACTGTTAAAAAGGAGAACTCGAGATTAAATTATTATACAATTATGCAAGTAGGTGCAACATATTTGTAATTATTATATTTTAATGCCAAGAAGTTTATAAAATAAATGTCCCCACGACTGATCATCTCCTCTGGTAACAGGAGGGCTGTCTCTTTCCTCGCTCAATGAATCAGCATCGCGATCCAGCGAGGAAATGCAGCCAGTATACTTGCCACAATTCCACGCGGACCAGGTTTACTTACTTTTATTTCATTTTTAATTTTACATAGTTGTGTTATTTTTAAAAAGGAACGAAATAACTATTAATTATTAGTAAAAAAAAATTGTTAAAAAGGTCTGAATAAATCTTGGTGGCCGGAGTAGTTAAGACGTCTTGTATTAACTTAGGCGTACCATAGGCCAGTCTAGCTATTTTGAGCTGTATGGAAATTTTTCGTAACCGTTATACAGCAAACGAAGATATGTAAAAAATCGGAAATATTCCGTAGAATTCAATGCACTATTTTTAAAACAACTGACATTAGGGGAACTTATAGAAAATGGCGGCCAAAGTTGGTAAAAAACACTTTATTTCGTTTTAAAAAAAAAATAGGCTTTATTTAAAAAAAGTTTAATACACAAGTTGTGGAACTATTTATTTCGGATCGGTCTAGTCCGGTCCGATGTCAATAAATTGTAAAATATATTATTTATTTAAAAAAACCGTAAAAAATCGCATTATTTTAAAACGCCCGTATCTCTTTGAAAAAAAAAATTTGAAACCGAAAAATAGTGAAAATGTAGCTCTTGATAAGCCAAAAAAGAGCGTATTTTCAAATTTTAAAAATATTAAAAAGATCTTGCAGAAATTTGATTTTTCGAAAAAAAAGTGTTTTTTTTAAATTCCTATAACTCATAAACCCGTGACTTTTTATAATCGTGTCTATGCTTAAAATTTTCTTTAATAGTTGCCGTAACATGTGCGAGTATTGCGCGCTTCATTAACTGATCGGTAATATGCGAAATATCGGTCGAAAAATGGGTATTTTTCGGAAAAATGCAGGAACCGCGTCGCGACAGTCGCTCATATGCATGCGACCTCGGTCGGCTCTCCCCCCGTACTCCACCGCTAGAGCTGAAGTATGGTACCTCGGCGCTAAGCTCCGTGTGTGATTAATTTTGCAGTGCTCAGCGACGGCCGATGGAGTTCTCGTATTTTTTTATTTCAACTATAAATAATGAACTTTAACTCATATAAATTTTAGCTGATAATATTAAAAAACGGCGCCACAGGATTTTTTTCAAGCAAAAAAAAACATCTTAGCTCCAGAAGGTCGGTGAGAAAAAAAATTGTTTTTAAAATTTGCAGAAAAATACCAGCTATAACATCGCGTAAACGTCAATTTTATACAATTTTAACTATTAAAGATAAATTACGTTTTTGGAACAAAAAAAAGAAACCGATTTTTTGACCGATATTTCGCATATAACCGATCAATTAATGAAGCGCGCAATACTCGCACATATAACGGCAACTATTAAAGAAAATTTTAAGCATAGACACGATTATAAAAAGTCACGGGTTTATGAGTTATAGGAATTTTAAAAAAAACACTTTTTTTTCGAAAAATCAAATTTCTGCAAGATCTTTTTAATATTTTTAAAATTTGAAAATATGCTCTTTTTTGGCATGTCAAGAGCTACATTTTCACTATTTATCGGTTTTAAAATTTTTTTTTCAAAGAGATACGGGCGTTTTAAAATAATGCTATTTTTTACGGTTTTTTTTAAATAAATAATATATTTTAAAATTTATTGACATCGGACCGGACTAGACCGATCCGAAATAAATAGTTCCACAACTTGTGTATTTTTTAAAACAAAGCCTATTTTTTTTTTAAACGAAATAAAGTGTTTTTTACCAACTTTGGCCGCCATTTTCTATAAGTTCCCCTAATGTCAGTTGTTTTAAAAATAGTGCATTGAATTCTACGGAATATTTCCGATTTTTTACATATCTTCGTTTGCTGTATCGTGATTTTGGTCCAAAAAATTTACACAGACTGGCCTACCACGGTTCCATCCCGGATCCCGACCATATAATATCAAGTGACAAACCACACTTAGAGACTTTTCCATCTAAATATACTGGCCACTCGTTAGGTATAGCCTCACAAATACAATCTGCTAAAAGAGGCAGACTTGGTCTTCTGCTGGGTACCCTGTGACCGTAATACGGGTTTTGTGAGCTGTAAGGCAACCCGTAAAAAAAAATATTTAAGTATTATTTTTGTGGAAATAATTTCAAAATTGCAAGATATATCCAGAACACAAAAATGCATCTAATGCGAGGACGGGCTCTAAAATAAAAAGCAGAAATGCATATCTTAAATTATCTTTATATTTTCATAAAACATAACAAACAAATATTTAATTATAAACTTAGGCCTTTATTCATAAACGTTTATTAGCAACGTTTTTGTTAAAATATGTTTTGTCACTCTCTAACAAACCTGTCTTTACTAATAATAGAAAGAAACAAAACACATTTTAACAAAAACGTTGCTAATAAACGTTTATGAATAAAGGCATTAATATATTATTATTAAATATTTCCAATTGAATGTTTTTCATCAGTCTTACATAAAATAACTTTCTTAAATATAAAGTAATACAGGTCTAGATCACTCTGTTTATTAAAACAATAAAATAAATCATCACAATTTTAAAACTTTTGTTAATCTTATTCTAATATCAAGTGTTGTTTGTTAATTTTCATGAAGTAATGATATCTGAAACAAGTAATATTTATAATAAGTTTAACAATATAATATCTGACTTTGACCCCTGCGAATAACTCGCCTGGTTGTGAATAGATGGCGCTTATCACAATAGATATGGTTTTTATAAGTCGAATTTTCAAATAAAACATTATTTTTTAATGTCGGCATTAGCAGTGATGGTACATAATATTCAAAATGATGGATCAATGATTTGATTTTGATTAAGTGACATGCCGTAGCGACAAAAACCACCCTCAAAAAATAATCGCTTCGGGCTCGTGGTCCGGGGTACAGTATCCCCTTGGTACTAATATGTAGTGAAAATTACAAAATATTTTTATAAAACACATAATCACGGCATTTATACCTTACAGCGTAGCCAGAGGTATTGGTAAGATGGTCCACATTTAGCTAGTTGTCCTGGTGACCGGTAACCGACGATAAAAAGACGGGTAAAAAGTGTTTGACAAATAAAATATTTTACTGTATGTGCCACATAATAATTTAGCTTTTAACTATATAATCATAATTCATTTAAAAAAATAGTATCAGTCAGTAATAAAATTGGCAACATTTCAAAATTCTTTGTGGTTATATTCTCTTTGTAATTTGGCGACAGTCTTTACGCTATGCGAGCCACCATGTTTGACATTGACATATGAATGTAAACAATGAAAATGATTTTTTATTTAATTTAATTAATTTCCAACACATTATATAAAAAATATTTATTTTCTGCACACCTTCTCCATATAAACTTTAACTATGCCAAATCTCATACTCTTCGGTGACGTGCAACATGGTTAAAAAGGGGTTCAAAAGTTTGTCTTCACGTTTTAATATATACAGATAATATGAAATAATATTTATGTATATGTCGCCGCCAAATGGTTAAAATAGAAGCATTTCATTAAATGGCGACATTCAATTGAATGGCTAGGCCGTTCGTTAAATGAATTATGATGTCTGACGTTTAATGTGTTGGCTGGTTGAAAGCTAGCTTTTTAGAAACGGCTGAACCAAAAGCCGCCAGGTCATTAAAAAATTAGTTCCTTATTTTGCCACTATAGCGCTAGCAGTCTCTAACAAATATATTACAAACAGCTGATTTTATTTGTGTTGTTTTATATAAAATTATTTGTTTTGAATTAAAATAGACAGTATAATAAAAGAAAAACAAGGAACCATTAATAGATTTACCTACAAATAATGAGCCGGACACTAGTTTTAAACAAAATTTTGAGTTTAAACTTATTGAATACGATGAACAACCAAGAGGCTGTGACGTTCAGCCCTTATGTTAAACGTTTCTTTCAACAATTTGGCTAAGCATCCTTTAGCTGATTTAACCATTTGGCGGCGACATATATATGAGTAAAGGGGTTCTGTCTCTCTTTAGATAAATATTTTTGGACAGGATTAAAAAAATATTTATTTATATTATTACTAGCTTTCCGCCTCCGGCTTCACCCGGGGATAATTTCGAAAAAATAAAATATAGCCTATAGCACTGAGGGATAATGTAGCTTCCTATTAGTGAAAGGATTTTCAGAATCGGATCAGTCCAAACTTACAAAACCTCTTTATAATATTAGTATATACATATTGTAGAGAATACGAGTTTGTTCGTTGTAAAAGGTGATATTGATACTGTATCGATTTGATAAATTGTTTTATTGTTATGAAGTCATATTATTCCATATATTATTGCTTTATTATGTAAATATTTGCAACAAAAATATCGTCGTTGCAACTGCAATACCGCGAGATTAACACGTGACTAACTTTACAGGGGATAAATATCTCGCGGTATTTCTACTCATCATAATGCACGAAAAGCTTCTAGCGGTATTCGAATCACTCTGATTGGATAGAAGCAATATTTTGTCGTTAGAAATGCGACCATCAGTCGTCGCGCGCAAATTTAAGAAAAATTTGATATTAAAATGTCATTTTCATAGAATTTGTCGATCTCGCGGTATTGCAGTTGCAACGACGATATGTTGGTATTTTTTTTATTTCAAAAATTTCCAAAACTCACCCAATAAATGATCGTCCATATTAGAAGCGCTGGTAAAGTGTCCCACAAAACTCGGATGTATATCTTCAAGCAGTGTCTGCAAGTCTGGTGCAAAGTGCCACAACAATATTTTGTGCTCCTTCTTCTCCATGTCAAGAACAACACTTATGAGATTCTGTAAATTAATATTAATGTTAACTTTCACCTCTATTATGGTCTTTATTAGTTCATACAAAAATCCCATATAAAAAATTCTTTTTTTTTTCAATTTTCAACTTTTACAATTAAAAAACCTGATTACGAATATTTAAAAAAAAGTTAAGCCAAATCGGTCCAGTCGTTCTCAAGTGATGCGCTTACCAATGTATAGTATCTAATTTTTATTTATATATATAGATATATGACATTTAAGAACGCTTAAAATGCAACCTCGACAACGGTATTCAATGCTGGCTTCTCACGGCGCGCTATCCGTTCTCGCGGACGCAGGGCGGCGCGTGTTTGAGATATATATCACCATGATAACTCAGGCATCGTGCTCGTCGTTTCTAAAGATTCCCTTTCATATATAATTAAACATTCGTAACTGCAACTGTTGTCAAAATGACATAATAACGCTTCCATTACTACAAAGAGTTTATATACAATATAAATTGCCTTTTAAAAAACGTGTACCGACTTCAAAAATTATGCACTGAAAAGTGTGCTTTCCGAAAGTCACTATAAAAAAAACACCCAAATCGCTTCAAGTGTGCCTATAAAATTTGAACAGTTCTCGATGGTTCCAGGAAAAAATTCCCAATTGCTCCAGGCGTCTTCAAGTAATCAGGGAACATAAATAAAAATAAAAATAAAGATTCCGACGAATTGAGACCCTCCTCCTTTTTTTGAAGTCGGTTAAAAAGTATTTCTTCTTCTTGACTTCTGATTGGCTAATTAATAACTAATTAAGGGTGCGTCAATTTGCAAAAGGCCAAAGCACTTTTCGTCTCAGAATTTCTTCCCGTATCCACCCCGTTTTCAACTGTCCTCGACTTTTGAGACACCTGTATGTTAAATTCTATTTTCTTAACGGCGGTTTCAATGTAACAAAGTAAAGAAGCCCCTCCCCTAACCCGTTTCCGGGATAAAAAGTAGCCTAATGAGCTAATCTAGGACTTAATACCGCTAAAATGGTATTTGTGAAGAATGGCCAGTTCTGTTGAGGTATATTTAGATGACAAATGTAGTTTGTCGGATTATGTACATAAGTATTTAAATCCCATTGGAACATGGCCGGGATGGAACCGTGATCCGCTTAAGTTAATCTTAACCGGTGTGTCGGTGGCCAATTAAGGTAGAGAACACGTAAAAACATAAAATTAATGTATTTTTATTTACCTCGGCAACACCAATGTCAATAGAGTGAAGATGCCTTCCGTCCAGTATAAGAAAATCGTTTTGTTCAGTCATGTGATTCCGTATTTTATCGTTAAAGTACTCAGCACAACAGTACGATAGGTTCCCCTGTAGTAGCATTAGTATGCAATGTTGATTACGCACCTGTAAAATATGAAGAAAAAAAAGGCTTGTGTTTAAGCGGCGCCCAAAAATGTATCTATTTTGTACCAAAAAAATTCTAAACAGTTACCAAAATGGATGAATGGTCACCAAATTACGTTTCCTAAAATATTATGAAATAGATCCATTTTTGCTATTATTGACTGCCATAAAAATATATAGACACCTTTAAAATACACTTTATACTTAATAAATGTTATACTAACCTAACCTAACCTACCTACCTTACTTGGTGACCATTTATCCATTTTAGAAACCAAATAAAATATTAGTACAAGGCGTGCGATTTTTCTGATGTTTTTTCTATTATTTTGGATCATAATATGATATACTTTAGGACACTTTTAATAGTGTCAATTATTTTATTTGGAGTTGTTTATTTTATTTGGTGCTTAGAGTCTTAAAAATATTTTTGGTGTCCGCGTAAATTATACCCGAAAAAAAAGATGGTAAGTAAAAAAAATGCAGTTATATTGACTGACAACGGTATTTATTGTAACAAATTAATTGATTTCGCCCAACGTTACGCTGCCCTGATACAGCCGTTAAGCACCGTAACGTGACTGAAAATCCACACTAGTTAGACAATAAATACCTACTTCTGAAGGATAATTTTTGATAGACTGGGAGATAAAACAGGTCTTTACGTACAGTATGAATAGAGTATAGTATTTTGTTTGTTGATAACACGACGCAGTGGCGGCGCTAGGCGTCAGCGTCGTCGGCGACCGCCGACGGCCTCGCGCCTGTGGGGGCCTCTCAAAAAAGTAAAAAAAAATACAAAATTCGCACTCTCACGCTTTCTTTCACAGACAACAACGTAATAATTATCTTACCGTAAAAGAAGACTCCTTAGTGGTAAAATAGTCATTGACGATTTTGACTTGGGAGTCATAAGAAAAAAAGTTCAGGAATTTTCTACTATAAAAAAGGACGATTCGCAAACTTTTGCCTATTTTAAGAAATGAAATAGATCTATTTATCGTTTTTGTTCTGACTGGGAAATGAAAGAGGCCTCGCAAAGCTGATGTCGCCGACGCCTACATTTGGGCTAGCGCCGCCACTGACACGACGTGTCACTCGCGCCTTCAATTTGTGATGACTATAGAAGTGATCACATCCACTACGTCACTATTGATAACATAGTGGTTATTAAAACTAGCATTGCTATTGCGTTTTGAAAACTCAACTTTCTAGGATTAGCTGAGATTTGCGATATTTTTTGACATTTAACTGTTGAAGATGTTATTGTAAATAAAAATTTAAAACTTAACAGAACAGGTACCTAGATGAATCGTTCTGAAATTTTCAGAATTAAAAAACGTAATTCACCTTAAAGGTATCAACAAGTATTTTCGGCCTGGCCGCTATATAGAGCAATCTGAGCAGGTCGGTGAGCGCGCCGCACAGTATCCCGTACTCTAACCCTGAGCCCGCGCCCGTCACCACTGTAGCGCAGAACACTAACAACTCTAGCTCTGTAAAATAAATCATAATTATTTTCTTATCTCTTACACACACACACACACACACACATCTTCACGGTCTTTATAGCTTGTGGTGTGGCCAGAGATAAATCTTTTCGTAACAGTAAATCGTAACAGTGTCCACTTTTTGCCAGTTGTCCATACTAAACAGAATATGTGACAAACCTTTTGCTGCATTTACTAGACCTAGATGTGTCACTTCATGACACATGATTATTATACACATATCGCCTTTATAAACGACTAGCTGTGCCTTGCGGTTGCACCCGCGTATAGGTTACTGCTCCGCTCCTTTAGGTCGAAGCGTGATGTTATATAGCCTATAACCTTGCTCAAGAATTGGGCTATCAAATGCAAAAAGGTTTTTTCTAATGTGCCTGAGATGAGCGCGTTCAAACAAACAAACTCTTCAGTTTTATTATTACTATAAATGTACACTTGTACAGTACGACCAAATAAATAATGCGCATAGAAGTCTTCGCCACACTTCGTATTTCCGACAAAAACCGAATAACAAAACGTAAGGGCCCTAAATATTGCACTTGCACTTTAAAGCTTAAATGAAAAAATTAGAGTTCAAGGTCATTTTAAAAACACGTGGAGAGTCCTACAGTTGACAAGATTATACACTGTATGAGTCTTTCACGGTTCAGGAATGCCATACTTAAGTTTTCACGTGTTTAGTGCTATAATTGACTTGTTTTGTTTTTTTTTTTTTGTTTTTTTTAGAATTTGTTAGAACATAAAATCTGTATAAGTTCTGTATTCATCTATAATGGTTGTACTTTTAGTTTAATTAAGAACTTATGTAATTATATAAGTGTATTACTGTAACAACTGGTGATGAGTCTAAATAAATAAATAAATAAAAGACTCAATGGCATCTGGCCATCACTCTTAAATACTTAATTGCCCTCTTATTGCTCTCGCGTGTTTTAAATGAACTTAAAGGCGCCTTGTGTTTTGTGATTCGGTTTTTGTCGGAAATACGAAGTATGGCGAAGATTTCTATGCGTATTATTTGGTCGTACTGTACAAAGTTATGCAAGAAGAAGTGCCCTCTGAAGCACAAAATTGTCAATCATATCATATTATGTTTGTTTCATACTTGTACTTAGTTTCATATCAAACGGAGCAACAGCGGCAAAGTAATAAACAAATAAGTGACTTACTAGAATGCTTCCACAGTAACGGAATGATCTTGAGGGTCAGTATAGAGAACATCGCCATGATGATGACAGCAGCCAGAGTGGTGCGCGGTATCCACGAGAACGCCGGCGCTAGGAAACTTACTGACAGAAGCACCAGTAGACCTGGAAACAACCATAGGTAATAACCATTAAGGCCGGGGTCTCCCTCTTTGCGCCAACATTGTCTCCGGGAGCAACTACCCCCCGGTGTCTTCTTTAGGCCAGACCTGGGACCTTAACTCTACTTGGTAACGAACTCCTGCGATCTGCTGCAGGCCTGTTGTACATAGGTGCCATACCGGCAGGATATTCATAAGTTCCTGCGTATAGTAGAATTGCGTAGGTGTTAGTGTCAAGCGAGAGCGGACTTATATAGCATGCCACTGGCGGCCCTCGCATGACTCTAGAACTACCTTTAAACACTCCACCAGCAGGTGTCACCACTCCGCTGTCATGGTTGATGGCAGTACGTGTGAAGGAGCCCGTCACCGGCATACTCGGCCAGAACGACGTAACAACATTACACATCCCGACCGCTATCATCTCCTGCGACGCGTCCACGGATGCACTGCCGGCTGAAAGAAGGAAATAAATAAGTATCTTTATATATTACAAGCTTCTGTCCGCGGTTTCACCCGGGTGGAAATAGATCCAAAAAGAAATAATCTCGTCGCTGTAATTTGCCCCTCCCCCGTCCGCTTTCGCGGTATAAAAAGTAGTATCTGTCATTCTCTGACCCCTAAACTACCACTGTGCAAAAAATCATGTCGATCCCGTGAAAAACAAAAACAAATCTATCCCACGGGAACCATACATAAAAAGTATCCTATGTGCTATTCCAGACTAGAATCTATCTCTGTGTCAAATTTCATCCAGATTCGTTAAGCCGTTCTTGCGTGATTGAGTAACAAACACACATACATCCATACAAACTTTCGCGTTTATAATATTAGTGGGATTTCTCAAAGATTTTTTGTCGGTAATAAATGTCTCCTTTAATACTTACTGTATCAAAGGTAATGTTTGATTTTGAAGATTATTTTTCTCTGATAAAAAAATAAACAAACATTGAAAATTAAAAATGTTTCTTTTAAAATTCCACTTATAAAAACCGTAGGTCTGTAAAAATCTATTGACAATCATGCGAATTATATTCACTGCATATTATAAAACACAGTCTCCCGCCGCGTTCCTCTGTCTGTGACCTTTTAACGCAAAAACTACTGAACATATTTTGCTGCGGTTTTCACTATTAGATAGGTTGATTCACCGGCAAGGTTTACGAGTATTAAACATGGACCAACCATGTTTAGGAGCTGAGCATTAACAGTATACGTGAATCAAGTCGGGGAAAAAGTTAGCCCCAGCGAGTTTTCATGGCGTATGCTGTCTAATCCATCAGAGATATAACAAACTGTTGTAGGAAAGAATTATGTAGAATAAAACGATCTACAAAAAATCCGTGGCCATCACTAATAGAGAAGTAGTTATAAGCGTTATATGTAGGTATTCAAATTTGTCTAAGCATAGTGGGAGCATAGTGGGTATTTAGACTTAGGGGTTCTGGAGAAAAATAAAAACATGTATTGCCAATATACGGTACGGCTGTTTTAACGGAATCGGGTGAAAAATTATATGTACGTAAAGTAATGAACTCTACCTCTAGACACGACCTTCAGCAATGAAGAAGCCGACTAAGAAGAAGATACCTAGACATAGTTACTTACCAAAAGCATTAGCTATAGCAATACTCTCCAAGATAGCTACCAACGGCATGACAAGCCCCTCAGCGTTGAAAACTTCCATCATGTCCTCGAAGTTGTACGTGTGATTGTTGACCACGGTACTGAATGGGGGCAATGAGAACGGAGGTAAACCACCTTCGATTTTACCTGACAAAATAAATAATAAGCACAATTTTAATTTGTAGCATAATCAAAACTGCTAATATCTAATGCTGGCTTCCCACGGTGCGTGATAGCACGCACGGTCCCCACGACCCACGATAGACGACCGCGGACGCACGAGCACGCACCGCACCTTTGAAGTTACCGACTCGCCGCGGATCGGGCGCACCACAACGCACATGGCCGCACTAGCACGGACGATACCCTTCCCACGGTGCGGCGGTGCGGGCTGGTGCGCGTCCGTCCGCAATATCACGCACCGTGGGAAGCCAGCTTACGTGTCAGCTTTTTTAAATTCAAATATACCAAACGTGCTAGCTGTTATAAACTCAAATATCAAACGTGCTAGCTGTTATAATTTCAAATATCAAACGTGTCAGCTGTTAGAAATTCAAATATCATTGAACGTATTAGCGCTTATAAGTTAAAATATCGAACGTCAATATCCGTTTCTGACACTATTCAGTGTCAAATAACAACCGTTTCACGTCAATCTTACCAGTCAAAGCAAACGGCTGCAAGCTAGCGTACCGGTTCAAGCAGAAAGCCAGCGTCGCACCAAACGCCACAACTAGAGCATTGCGCGCGCGACCGACCAATTGTAGCGTGTATAGGACGTACGGACGACATGACATTGTAGCTAGCAAAGCTGACAATTTCTGTAAATAAAAAGAAACTATTATTTAGTAATATTATCTACTAGTTTTCAGCTCCGGCTTCGCCCGTGGAATTATGATATCACGTCTCACTCGATCCCGTCAACACAGCCATATATAGGCAAAAGATATTTTTTTCCAGGTTAAAAAAATACTTTACGCTAAGGTGTTCTTTTTAAAAAATAGGTACCGATGCCGCCCTCACTAACAACAAATAATTATGTTAAATAGATAGTTTAGTATATTTAATTCTTAATTATAATAAGCCAAAGAAGTTTCACTTTACTGTAGTTACAAGTGGGAGCGAGGGGTAACTCAGAAATTTTAAATAACAACTCCGATATTTTTTATTTGGTCAAATTCTTCGGACATTCATTCATCTTTTGTTCCAAACTTTTTTTTTAGCTCTACACAATTCAAATCTAAAAGGGGCCATCCATTTGTGGACCCTCCCCCCCTCCATGACATTTTGCAATTTTTAATTTAGAGTTTGAATACTTTAGATTTATACATGTGACGTCACGAAGCTTAATTATGAGTCCTCTCCGCCCTTGTCACACTATGTCACAATTTGTTGACCCCCTAAAGCTGTAACGTAACTTATGGATGGTCCCACATTAGGGGTTGCAAGTTACTCTCAGCCCATCCAGAATTTCAGGGTGCAATGAATGAATTGAGCAACTTTGATTGAGAATATTTTTCATGGAAACTTAATATCTCTGAAATATTTAGGCGTTTCCTGACTTTTTGGACACTTTGTATACAACTCTTAAGCGACATGCGTTGGGGAGTAGGTATTCTATGAAATTTTCTATACCTTAATAAATATGAGGAGAACAATTGTAGCAAAACCAAGGAGAGTGTCGGCAAGTTTCACAGTTTTGATGTTCTTGAAGAAATGAATTAAGGCCATAACAAAAGTCCCACCACCAGATGAGCCTGGAAGTTACACAATTTATTAGAATCCTTATCCGTAATTCACTTCATAATATATCGATAATTCAATTGTCGAACTTAAGGCTCCTATCTATATCCATAATTTTTCTGGGATAAACTATTCCCAATTTTTTTGTAAATAATCCATCTGTGTCACTGTAATTTAGCATATAGTTACTTATTCAATATATCTAAGTGAAATAAACAGCTGTCTTAATGTTGACCAATAAAAAAATCATAAAATTATGAAAGAGAAAACGGGGGCAAAGTTTAACCACCCATATTTCCTATTCAATAAAACCGATTTTAAAAATAAAGACTATTTCACTTAGATATATTGAATAAGTAACTATATGCTATATTACAGTGACACAGGTGGATTATTTGCAGAGAAATTGGGAATATTTTATCCCCATACAAATTATGAATATATAACTTTTTAATTTAAAACTTCTAGCACTACGCCAATACGGATTTCAAAAATTCGTGCCATGTATGTCCTCCACGAGTAATTATGTGAAGAGCGAGGCACTAAGGGCAGGACGTAGACCGGCCGCCGAGCCCTCAGAGACCTTGGGTTAAACCAAACATATTTATGACGGTGACCCAAGCAACCGCAAAAACGACGAGCTATTCGCACCCGCGCTACCGCGGTTTGACGGGCACTGACAACGCGTGGTATGCCCTATGTTTTGATATCGAAAAGCTTCAAAAAATAGTACTTACTACGTAGAACCGAACATATAGGAAACTTTATTAATAATGTAAGTACCTACCTGTTATTCTGAAGAGCGATTTCAGTTGCGAAGCGGCTATCTGCAGTGCAGCGGCCGTCGTGAAACCGCTTATAACCGGTTTAGAAATGAAGTCTAGAAGAAATCCTGAAATTTGTAAAGTTTCCAGTAAATACCATTACCATAAAGATAGCGTTAGACATAGGAAGTATAAAAATTCCGTAATGGATAAATGTATAAAAATTTAGACCAAACTTGTGCCAGTACTCAGCAGTGGCGGTCCTTTCATAGAAGCCTCCGAGCCAAACCCTCGAGCAAACGATAAAATCAATATGAATTTATGTAATTGTTAATAAATATAAATAAAAACCGGCCAAGTGCGAGTCAGACTCGCGCACGAAGAGTTCCGTACCATTATCTATAAAAATCACGTTTGTTGTATGGGAGCCCCCTTAAATATTTATTTTATTCTGTTTTTTAGTATTTGTTGTTATAGCGGCAACAGAAATACATCATCTGTGAAAATTTCAACTGCCTAACTATCACGGTTCATGAGATACAGCCTGGTGAAAGACGGACAGACAGACGGACGGACAGCAGAGTCTTAGTAATAGGGTTTCCGTTTTTACCCTTTGGGTACGGAACCCTAAAAAAGAAGTCGATAGTCTAAATTGGTAGACCGTTGTCTTGAAACCGGGAGGTCTCGGGTTCAATTCCTAGTTGTTCAAAAAAATAATTCAAAGCACCAATTTGTGCTTTAATCGACTCCACGTCGCACCGTCCGCACTCCTAAAAATAACAGACTTTAACCTTTTAAGACAGAATTTACCTTTAAATATGGAACATAGGGCCTCTCTTATAGTTTAAACTCGTAAAACCTAAAGTTAGTCGGACCAACCAAGTCGGACTCATAACTAGGCCAATTTTTTTAAATTGGGTTGAGCATGCTTGCCTTCGTGTTAGACCTTAGGCACGCCACTGATACTCAGTATGCTTTATATTTAGAACATTATGGTGTAGTCCATGACATGTATGGTGGTTAGGGAATCCAATCCCGCATATGCACCATTTTTGCGGGACCAGTAATGCGAGATTGCACATGCGGGATTATTCTTCACTCAGTGCAGTACTCAGCTAGTCGTTTCACATTAAAAGACTGATCAATCGATTTATTATTATTATCAGCCATGTTATCAGCTTAAAAATAAATTATTTTGATATTGTTACTGACTACTGTCTTTATTTTTAATTACTATGGTACTTAATTAATAATAATTATAACAAAATATCAATACATTAAATACAAAAACAAAATATTAATTAACGACTGGACCGATTTTTAACCGACTTCCAAAAAAAGAAGGAGAAGGTTCTCAATTCGGACCGTATTTTTTTTTTATGTATGTATGTACATCGATAACTCCGCCAATTGTGAACCGATTTCGATGGTTTCTTTTTTAATCGACAGATAATTCTTCCGGATTGGTCCCATTTTTATCTCATAAAAATTGGTTCATTAGTTTTTCAGAAATTCAGTAATTAATTTCTGTTTACGGCTGAAATTATGTATCAGAAAAAGCCTTAGCAACGGTTGCTATTGACACGAAGTTGTCAATTTTCGTGACGATAGTCTAGCGGTTAAATGTAATGGGGTGCATAGGATGCACAAGCACATTAGGTACATGGTTTAAATCACATCCACAGGGGTTTTTTTTTTTATTTTCCATCAATATTTTTTTAGTTGCGTTATTATTTGTCTCTCAAGGCAGCAAAATCACTTAAAAGGGTAAAATAAACCTTTTAAAAAAAAGTGCACCGACTTCAAAAAGTTTCACTGAAAAGTAAGAAATAATAAATATTTCGTCGTAGAATTTGAAGACGGTTGGTGCCAAATTAGGATACAAAACTAAGTAAATATCTAAGAAGATAAAGATCTGTTCAATATTATCTATGTTTGTACTGATGATCGTAGGTTCCTAATGAATTGTCTAGATTAGTGAATTTGGGAAGTAAGTTGTTTCTAATTTGACACCAACCGTCTTCAAATTCTACGACGAAATATTTATTATTTCTTCAGTGCAACTTTTTGAAGTCGGTGCACTTTTTTTAAAAAGGTTTATTATAACCTTTGATTTGTTGGATTTGTCTCCGCCCCGAATAGCAGAATAACTATTAAAACATCGGAAAAAAGCACAAAAAAAAAATTATAAAGAAAATTCATTTTCTCATGCAATTTGTATGGAACGACTTTTTTGATGATATCTCGAGAACGGATTCTCAGACGGTACGAAGTTCGCCGAGTTAGCTAGTTATGAATAAAAATGTATAATTTTAAAGTCTAATTGTCTTTTATTTTATATAAAACTTCATAAATTCATGAACGTAACAAAAAGTATGATTTTTTTGCAGTCCCGCAAATCCCGCGGAGATTTTGATGCGGGATTGGATTCCCTAATGGTGGTGTACTCAATGACCAGTACAATTCAATACCAATTTGTGGCCCTTTGAGTAAAGTATGCTTTATTTACATTGCATACCCGGCATAACACAATACCCATCGAGCTTTAGAAGACTCGGTGGGGTTGGCCAGCCAAGGAATGCCCGACTCAAGAATGTCCAACCCTATAATGTCCGGGCGAATCCGTGTACTGTCTTTACCTTGATATAAACTTTATTACTGCAAATACAGTACATGTTGTATGCTATGTGATACAAATAAAAGATTTGTTAAAAGATAAATTACTTTATAATCTATGTAAATATTGTATTGTCTCTCTTTATCTCTTATCTAAGCCTGAGTGCTGTGGCTTAGTGGAAGGTCTGGTGAATTTTTATACTAGGGGTCTTGGATTGTTATCTATACTAATATTATAAATGTGAAATGCGTTTTCACGGAGGAAGCTTGAACGTGAACCCTACGAAATGACATTTTTTCAACTCCAATTTAATGTATAATAGAAGATGAAAGCTGTATGAATCCCACGGGCGAAGAAAAGGGTGAAAAGCTAGATTAAATATTTTAAAAAAATTACTAACTTATTTAAAAAATGTGGATACCACAATACATATTCAAATCAATTTTAAGAAAAGCTCGTCTAATCTAATCTTTTAATACATTTTTATATACATACTGCTGTGGATGTTGTAGTTTAACAAAAGACAAATTTAAAGAATGAGTGACAGCTTCATATTTTATAATAGCAATAAAAAGTTATTTCCAAATACAAAAATTACGTTGAAAGCAGGTTGAAAGGCGAATATTTAAATCTAAGTATGTATATTATTTCTCAAAGGTATTTTTTGTCGGTACCTATCCAATATCTCCCTTAATACTGTATCAAAGTTAATGTTTGATATGCTATTTTGAAGATTATTTTTCCCTCTAATGACGAAAAACGAATAAACAAATCAAAATTAAATGTTTCTTTTAAAATTAGACTGATTTATTTATTTTGTAAAAGACGCCATCTGTTGGAAATCAGTTAAACTAACAGTGCGAAGATTCGCACAGGTCATAGTTTTATGTAAGTATTTTCAGAAAAAGATGAACCTAATAAAAAAATTGGCCAAGAGCGAGTAGGACTCGTTTCGTAGCTATCATTTCTTTCCGTGAGAGCTTTTTTTCGTCCAGTAGATTAGGAGAAAATAAGCTGCGACAAGACAGACAAGACACAAGATGTGATCTTATAATGATTACATTTTTTATGTATGGAAGTCTAGTTACCCAAATGCAAAACTCCCAGCAACAAAATAAGGCAGCCAGACAGGAACCCAGCCAACACAGCAAAGTCCACACTATACGCCACATATTTGGAGACCAAAATTGCTAAAATGGCTGTCGGTCCTACAGTCACATCTTTACAACTCCCAAACACCATGTATATGAAGCCTGGGAACATGCTCGAGTAGAGACCCCACTGAAAAAAAATTAAGGAATATCCTTTCTATACTGAATCCAACTATTTATTTTACTTTTGACATTCCACCATGAATTTACCTATGAAGTTCCAAAATTATTGACAGGCAACCAAAGACAAAAATATGCAATAGGCATGATGATTAAAAAATTCTAATTAGTCCGTCATTTAGATTATCAGAAAATATTGGAACACGTATTTTTTCTTTTGTCAATTAAACAAAAAATTATGAAGATATAGCCCGCTAAAGTTCCGCGTAACGTCATGCCTTAGTACAATTTTTAGCAAGGCGTGACGTCATCAGCCCCCACTCCCAAACTTTGACGCGCTTTATCTCTGTCATTTTTCGTTTGATTGACAAAAGAAAAAATACGTGTCCAATATTTTTTGATAATCTAAATGACGGACTAAATAGAATAATATTTTGTTTACCCTGTCATCTACCCTATTTTTCATAGACGCTGTTTTTCTTTACAATAGTGAAGCGACTTGCTTTTTAGCTCCGATTTTTATCGATATCGATATTTATTGAGATGGACGTTGTCTATGACCTGCCTGATTGATGTTGCCAATAATAAACACATTTACAGTAGTGCTTTACATTTAAACGCCTGGGGGTGTGTTTATAAAACAATACAAAATGTTGTGCAAAAATAAAATGTAACGGATTAGGGGAATCCAGTTTCCGTGCACGCTGTGATAGTATAGTTGTGATTAGTCAGTGACATGGCATATCACAGTCGGCGGGACCATCTTAGATACCGATTAATCGGCATATACACTGCAAATCATCGATTAACATTGGTGGAGCCGCAAAAAAAGAAGAAGAGATATAGCAATATTGAAAAAAATAAAAATAATATATTACCTGAGGTGGTAACCCTGCTATAATCGCATAAGCAATACCTTGTGGTATGGAGGTCAAACCAACAGTCAGCCCTGCAATATTGAAACAAACAAATAACTTAACTGCTCAACAAAGAAAAAGGTATTTAAACGATGCGGCGTTAGTTAAAGCAAAGTATTTAACAGAATAGATGAAAAATGAAAAAATATTTATTATTGTACAATAAATGCAGCCAGTATATTAACAATGTTTTGAATTGAGATGTAGGTATTTATGAATAACAGGCTGAGCACGGTGAC
Organism: Nemapogon koenigi; assembly: GCA_963924495.1. Lineage (NCBI taxonomy): Eukaryota > Metazoa > Arthropoda > Insecta > Lepidoptera > Tineidae > Nemapogon > Nemapogon koenigi. The sequence continues at coordinate 2,187,679 of OZ004643.1, forward strand.
GCCCTGGACACTGCACTAGGCTAAGTGCCTGTGTCGCAATGACCGGTGAGTTGCGTGACAATAATTTGGTTTATATTTTTGAAGTATTGTCGTGTTGTCCCATTTAAAATATTGTACATAATAATAACACACATATTTTAATACACCATAATTACACTCAATAAACATACATACCTACATATAGCAGCAATATGGATTTACTTATACATAAACATAAATAAATATAATAGTCACTTACTTATTAAACAATGTTAAACAAATAAAATGTGTACCCAAACGAAATCAGTTTCAGCAGTATCAATGTGAAAAATGTGTACTAGAGATTGATGCCAGTGAGCAAGGATTCGCATTCATCAATGGACAAAGAAATCAACCAAGCATGACGATATGCAAGAAATATATTGTATGCCAAAGGCCAATTGATAAAGAACAGCTCATCATTATTATATATAATATATAAGATATACAATACAATGGCATAACTAAAAAGGTTTATATGGCAGAAGTTAAAGGAAATGCTGACAGAGTGTACTTTTATTGAACATATAAAAAAATTATTACTCAAAGGCAATAAAGTAACAATCGTCGAGCATGTATGAAAAGTATGATGAATATAAAAGAAGCTAAAGAGGTAGGCCAAGATCATAGCGTAATCTTGGGACAAAAGGTTAGTTTTTTTTCATTATTTCATCATCACTGTAAGCCCATATAAAAATCCATAATGTGTATGAGTATATTACTATTCTCAATTTCTCTGTAAATAATCCACCTGTGTCACTGTAATTTAGCATATACTTGCTTATTCAATATATCTAAGTGAAATAATCATTATATTTTAAATTGGTTTTATTGAAAAGGAACTATGGGTGGTAAAATATAGGATTATTTTTGCCCCTGTTTTCTCTTTCATATGCTATCTTAATTGAAGGGTAATGGATAACAGCACTTAAAAAAAATTAAGAGCTTTGTGATAGATTATGAAAGAGAAAACGGGGCAAAGTTTAACCACCCATATTTCCTATTAAATAAAACCCATTGAAAAAAATAACAGCTATTTCACTTAGATATATTGAATAAGTAACTATATGCTAAATTACAGTGACACAGGTGGATTATTTACAGAGAAATTGGGAATAGTTTATCCCAGAAAAATTATGGATATAGGATATAATCCTTAACTGTTTTTAAATCTTTACTATGCCTGTAACCAAGTATAAAAGATGTAGTATGTGTCAATATGCTTAATTTATAACAATAGAAGTTTGTGGTATCAACTCATTGTTCTTGCTGCACTATAAATATAAATAAACCAACCCGCTATAGCATCTTGCAGTAAGAAATTCAGACTATAATTGGGCAGCCATTTCAGGAGTGGCAACCGTCTCTTCCATGATCTGACGCTGCAGAGACTATGGAAACCTTTGTGTATACAATCGCTGTAACTCCACTGGGGTCTCGCATGGTGTGTGTGGCCTGGAAATAAATTTGAGGATTATTAGACTATCTTCTATTTCTTTGATTAGGGAGCGTTCAAGTATTACGTAACGCAATTTTTGAAGATTTTTGACCCCCCTCCCCCCCTTGTAACGCACAGTAACGTTTTTCTGTACCCCCCTCCCCCTCTCTAAACGTTACATAACACTCAAGTGATAATTTTTATTACGCTCGCGCTTAAGGCATGCAAAACATGACGACCAGACTAACAATCGAGGGATTCCCCGTAACGTAAATGAAAAGGGTTGCCAGTTTGGGAGTTTTAATTCCCAAATTTTTTAGAAACAATGTTACGTAACGTGTTGTAAGAAAGACCCCCTCCCGCCCCTGTAACGCATCGTAACGTTTTACGGGACCAACCCAAATTGCGTTACATAATACTTGAACGCTCCCTTACGCATAGTTTAACTAGTGAGTTTACAACAATTTGAATATCTACATAAATACGCTTATAACTACTTATCTATTAAAGATAGATATATGCTACCGCTGCCTTTTTGTAGTTCATTTTATTCTACCCAATTGTTTCCTACATTATTTTGTTATATCTCTGACCGATTAGACAGCATGAAAACTCACAAACTTTTCCCCCAACTTGATTCACTTATACTGTTAATGCTCAGCTCTGATATTTTACATTTATTAAAGAAGTAACACATTTAGTTCCATGCTGCACTAGCAACAGGCTTGCCACTTGTTCTGTTCAATATGGACAACTGGCAAAAAGTGGACTATGTTACACGTCAAAAACCTATGTCTGCAACCAAAAACCTAAATCAATACAAACCATGGGTAATCAGATTGTGATCGAGATCTCTTCCCTGTTCTTTGTTAGTTCCTCTAAAATGCTCTAAACCTTTATACACAGTTGTTATTTTTTTGTAATTTACAAGTAAACACAATGAACAATTCATCTAATATTGTGACAATCCTTTAGATTTTACAATTAAATGTCCATCAAAAATTTTATTAGAAATCATATCTACTCACCATTAGAAATATTCATTTTAATATAGTACCTTACAAGAACACAATGACATTAATATGATAAGAGATTGTTGAACACAATAGCTAAATTAACTATATTTTAAGAATCACAGAACAAACAGACATGTATATATAACTTACTATATTATATCTTTATATCTATTGCTTAATCCTTAAGTAGTACCACAAATAAAATGAAATGATTTAGTAAATGTACATACCTGTAATGTGTATGTAATGTGGATAAATAAAATTACAATAAGTTATAAGAAGTGTGTAGGTATTTAATGGGCTTCTTAAATTGATAGTGTAGTCAGATTTGTTTATAAATCTCTTTGAGTTTAATAACACCTTTTATTGTGTCTGCCACATTTTGTCAGATAAAGAATTATCTCTTTCTTATACATACTGATATAAAATTTGGCTTTCATTATTTCTAAGGACTGGAAAAAAATTAAAATAAATCTTGAATTCTCTGAAATACCTACTAATAAAATACTAAAAAAAGGCCTTCTTAAAGCCTAAACTTAAACATTAGGCAAAACTATCATGATCAAAGTGTACTTTATTAAATGAAAATTAAATATTTCTTTAATTCTAGGTAACTGTAATGGTTTAAGGAGGCGTACCTATCTAGATAGACATACTTGTAAATTAAAATAGCATCAAGTATCACTAAGAGAAAGATCTGATTAATAAATAGCATATAAATAATTATTTTATTAAAATTAAATAGTTACTTACCTAATAATGGAATACTTGGATCGTCAATATCGGTGCCCACAATATGTTCTTCCATTACGATGTTATTCGTACTACATTCTTGTACTAAAACTAATTTGATAACAAAATATCTATTTCAAAATTTTATCAACAAAGTTTTGTTTTTGTTCTGCATGACATTTATGTCATCATTCAACACAAAACGAAGGAGGCAATGGTTCATGGCATACAGTCCTGACAAGGGTATTTAATTTAAACAGCCAAGAAGTAAGAATATAATCTTTAGGGAATAAATGGAAGAATAGAACTTATTATATTTCTTATTTCTTAACGACTAAAGCTTTGATAAAAGATACAACATTGCTGTCTGTACATTGTTTTATTATTTAAATATTAAATTATGAGTATATTGAGTTTTGCTCTAACGTCAACGTCTTCTGTAAATTGACTTTTCCGCGGCTAACATATATTATAGTAGGCTCAAACTATCCCGAAATGCGTTAAATTTGACCATAAACATACTATTGCCCGTACAAATTTTGTCACCTCATGTCTCCCTTAAAAGGGTTGAATTTTGAAATATTTTTTTATATCGTTGGGTACCTACCTGTGGCTGAGTGAGTAGGCTGGCTGGATGACCAAATGTGACATTTTAAATGTCCTCTATTTTATAGTTGTCCCGTAAGTCCCGTTTTCCATCTATCATTTTCTATGATACAGGACCATAACTTTTAATTACAATAACTATGTAATAATACCATTTTTAAGGGTTTAGTACATTCGATAAAAAAACGTAGGTAACCCTTATAGGATGCAATGTGCCTTTTCTTGTGTCATTGCTATTGGAGGATGGTGCCGTTCCATTTTTGCCCTTAGTTTATAGTTTATGTTGCGGTCTGTACATGAATCTGTCATAAAGCGAATCAAGAAAACCTAAACGAAAATCCTGTCATAAACTTCTCACGGAAAAAATTGGCCAATTATTTTATTATTTGTATGAATACAAAGGGTTGATCATTCTCTGGGGCTGGTCCCACGAAATTCTTGAAAGTAAGTATAAAAAATTTAGGTAAGTATAGGTACTACTACTGTAATTATTTAAATATCAAATAAGTACAATTATTTATTTAAGTATCAACAAATCTGGAGGTCCGTAAGTAGGTCGTCATAGTATCAACTCGCTTCGTCCAGTTTAGAAAGGATTCACGATAACCTCAAGTACAATGTCAGATCTGACCAGTTACAACCGGGTACCAAAATGGCCGTACCCTTTGACTGCAGCGTTAGATAATGAAGAAGTACCTCGTGTGAACGTATGCACAACATAGTAATCATTCCGATTCCGATTGTCCTTATGTTTTGCATGTAGGATATAACGAAAATGTCATATAATTTTTCTGGGATAAACTATTCCCAGTTTCTCTGTAAATAATCCACCTCTGCCACTGTAATTTAGCATATAGTTACTTATTTAATATATATAAGCTGTTATTTTTTCAATCGGTTTTATTAAATAGGAATAATTATTAAACTTTCCCTCCGAGTGATTTTTTAATTGGTCAAAGGTACATAAGGTACATATTTATAATTAAAATAAATTTCATTTAAAAAAAAGTGTACCGACTTCAAAAATTTGCACTGAAAAGTAAGAAATAATAAATATTTCGTCGTAGAATTTGAAGACGGTTGGTGACAATATTCTTTTCTCTTTATACCTAATATTAGTGTAGATAACACATTACACAAACAATAATATCTGCGTAGAAAATATATTGTATTATTTTCAGCTATATACGGGAACGTCAACCAATTCTACCTATTTTCACTTCTGAATGTTTTTAGTCTAAGTCGAATGACACAACATGCGTCTGATAAATTTTATGTTCGTATTTAATTTTAAAATGATTATACCTAGTTACTTAACGGTGGAAAGTTATTCCTTTATACTTCGCCGTATTCCTTGAATTATTAGTGCAATATTTCAACACACACCACGGCCGGCATATTGTATGACTTTCAAATTTTTTCGATTAAAAACAATCACTAGCGTATAACTGCTCAACAGCTAGCAAGCGACTGTGTGAAGTGCGGCGCGATCGCCGCAATTGAATGGAACATAGGAGTGATGGGTAGCGTCTGCTCTAGTACTATAACTCACTATTCTGCCGTCATAAGAAAAAAAGGCGCATCTGACACTTTTTTCAAAATTGAGTTTCATACATATTCGGAATCAGTGAAAAAAGACGCATCTACCAGTATTTTTATATTTTGGCTAAACCTAACACAACTGGATAAATCGTGCTTTAAAAAAGGACGCATCTGCATTGTGACCTAACTGTTGCTAAACAGGAAAGGCGTTTCAAAGTTGTACTAAATTGAAAAGACGCATTGAAGTAGAAGCGTCTTATTAATTAACAAATTATGTTATTAGTCATAAGATGAAAAGACATTTTTACATTTCGACAACAAAAACAGACGCAATTGCAAGGTCAGAAATACTTTTAATAAGAAAAAAGGCGCTTCTGCTTATATGTGCCTTTTCATCGTAGCATTTCGAAAAATTACCAGACGCATGTGGCACTAGCGTCTTTTCTACTTAGTATTCCTAGTTTTACGGGGGGAAGTGGGATACGCGGCTCGGGTGCTGCTTTGGCAGTTGCGCCCACGCAATCTGAGCGAGCGTCAGCACGTGCGCGTGATTTTCTACGCTTTACCTGTCTAAAGGCCGATTTAGACGTTACGAGTGTTTAGTAGAGTGCGTAGGTGGCACTCGCATGCCAGTGCATTAGTAGGTTTCCAGTGACGTTTATACTTCTTCCAGTAGATTGCCATTTTGTAGGCCAAAACACACATAACTCTCATTGTCAACTTGTGCAAGTTACTAAAACTGACCGTTTAGACTACAGCGAGTAGCGAGTCAGGAACGCGCGGGGGGTTGAGCGGGCGCGGGAGGGTGTCACTTGAAACAAAAATAAAAAGCGATTCTATTTGATTCTAGTTGAAAGGCGAGTGGAGCGTACTAGTACGAGTACTGGAAACTACCGTTTACATGTTTCAACTAATGTACTATCCTAACGCACTCTACTAACCACTAGAACCGTCTAAATCGGCCTTAAGATTGGTAAGTGTTTGTTGATTATTTAATTTCCGTGGGTTAGCATAAGATTGAGTCTTAATTTATTCGCGAATCTATCCTATTTACTACATGATGTTAAAAAAAGTAATGTGTGTGGTCACTCATTAATCACTTTTGTTAAATACTAGCTTTCCGGCAACGGCTTTACCCGTGGAAACTTTCGAAATAGTATTAAAGTACAAAGTTTTACGGAACCCCAATTTTTAATAATAAAACATAACGTATAAAAATAATCACTCGTATCTTTTGTCCCGTAAAAAAAATAACTTTCAGATTTAACAGAAATTTGCAATTCCCCGTAAAATTTCCAATTTTATTTCTTATAGCTTCTCGTCCCCGGCTTCTCCCGTGGAAATTTTCGAAATATGAAAGTACTAACTATTTATCATGGAAGGTCTCAAAAGGGACATTTTATTTCCCCGTTTTTGTAACATTATTCAATATTGCTCCGCCCCTTTGGATCGCAGCATGATATTACATAGCCTATGTCCTTGAAATTCCATTCTAACTATTGGTGAAAGAATTTTTCAAATCGATCCAGTAGTTTCGGAACCTGTTCAATATAAACAAACAAACAATCAAATATTTCCTCTTTATAATACCTATTAGTATAGAATTAAAGTACTTATCTACCTATTTATTTAGAAAGTTAAGTGATTGTTTCGTTTCAGTGTGACAGGATGAGATCTAATAGAAGTTTGCGGATCCTTGCGTTGGTGCCATCAACGAGTTCTTCTCAGGCGTCAACGTCAAACAATAATGCGGTGGTTGTGGATGTGCTCAAAGTACACGAAACACATGAAAAAGTACACGATGGTGCCACAAATGAAAAGATATGGCATGAAGCGATAGCAGGCCGAGAAATGGGTGACATAACAAGCTGTTTCAGATCTTTTTTGGTGGAAAGTAGAGACCTAAAAAGTATAGTCATCTGCCTAGATAACTGTGCAGCCCAAAACAAGAACTGGACATTGTACTCCTATTTGCTTCATCTTGTGAATTCAGTTGAATTGAGTTTTATAACAATAACGTTAAAATATTTAGAGGTAGGCCACACGTACATGGCTGCATTCGAATTCCATCATCAAATAGAGCTTGCCATGAAGAGGAAAAAACACATATGATTTCCAAGACTTTCATCAAGCAGTATTGAGCACCAGAACAAATATCACAGCCAAACTAATGAACGTTGATGATTTTTGTCAGTTTGAAGATTGTTCTTCATCTTACAAACTACAAAATTCATCTCCTCGCGCATATCTAGGTGATATGTGTGAAGTGATATTTGACAGAGGCACCCACGTAATTCGTTATATGACTGATTTCCATAGTAACGAAGAATACACAATTGACTTTCTGAGATTAAAAAATATTAAATCTGGAATACCGCCTCCAAAACCAAAGAAAGAATACAGAGGAATTACTCACGAGCGAAAGTCAGCAATCTTACAAAAACTGACGCCAGAAAATAGAAGATCATTTTGGTATAATCTTCCGACTGATAAAAATAGTGCTGATCTTACTCAAATTTATGAAGACTGATCTATTTTATTATTTATGATAACAGTAAGATAACTTTTTCCAGGATTAACAACTTAAAATAAGTGTAGTCTAATTTGATTACTAAAGTTAAGATATTTTTATTTTTTTTAAACATTTCCACAGATCTTGTATACCAGTCTGCAAAAATTTATAGTTTTAATTGTTCGTGGCTGTCTGAGTACCTATAATTTGATTAATGGTACAAAATGAAGGATCTCATATGATAGAAGACTAGTTAAGTGTTTACTTAATGCGTACATAGTTTATAGGAAAGAGAGATCTCTTTTTTGTTTCTGAAAGAATTATTTTGTTTTGTTGTAAGAGGTTGTTTTTATTTTTTTAAATACATATTGTCCCATTTTGATAATTTGGTTTTATTTTTAAACTAGTTAAAAGAAGATTAGATCTTTATTATCTTCATCATAATTAGCCCACTATTGCCCACTAACGCGTCTAGGCTTTCTCTGCCCCTGTAAATATAAGGATTTCAGTCATGTAAAATAGTTATTCTGCTGAAATAGAATTTGTTTAGGTTAAGATAAAAAAAACACCATGGTCATATCTGCAGATTTGGCAATAGGTAGGTATAAATTACTAAATAAGAAAGCAGCAACTGGTTAGAAACGACTTTACTATTTAGATAAATGAAGCCTATTGAAACAATATTACTAAGTTAAAAAGACGTTTCATAAATTACTAAGTTGAAAGGTCATATCTAGCCAGAAACGGCCTTTCATTGCAGTATTTCGTATTTTATCGATATTTTTTTACTAAGAAGAAGAATAAAATTTAAATTATTTAATATAAAACATCAATTTTATTGAAATTTGCATGCACATTCCGATAAAGCAAACTGAAACACATATTTGCGCAAAAAAAAAACAATGATGTAGTTATTTTCTTTCGCACATCTAACTATTTAATCTTAGAAACACAAAATAATTTTTTTCTCCATTTTAATCTTTTGGTAGAAACGTCTTTTTTAATTATGACGGCAGTATTATAAAGTCAGTTTTTTCAAAATTTCTAAAAAACTACTGAACCAATTTTCACAAAAAAAATGGGACCACCTGTGAAGTATACCCTTTCAAACAAAAAAAAATTCCAAATCGGTCCAGGCGTCTTCAAGTAATCGGGGAACATACATAAAAAAAATAAAGATTCCGACGAATTGTAAACCTCCTCCTTCTGTTTTGAAGTTCGGTTAAAAACGTGATGTTTATACCTAATTGAAGGGTAATGGTAGATATAACAGCGCTTTAAAAAAACAGGGGCAAAATAATCCTTACCACCTATATTTCCTATTCAATAAACAAATTGAAAAAATAACGGCTATTTCACTTAGATATTGAATAAGTAACTAGGTAGGTATATATGCTAAATTACATTGACACAGGTGGTTTATTTACAGAGAAATTATGAATAGTTTATCCGCATACCTACAAATATAGGTGGTTTTAAAAAATCCTAAAACACGTGTTTTATTATTTGTCTTGAAGAGTATTTGTACCAAGCTTCAAGTTGCTACACACAGGGAATACGATTTTCCATACAAACGTTTCCCACTTCACCCATTTCACCCCCTTAGCGTGATGTTAAATATAGCCTATAATCTTCCTCAAGAATTGGGCTATCAAATGCAAAAATATTTTTTTAAATCCGACTGGTACCTAGTTCTAGAGATTAGCGCGTTCAAACCTACAAGTAAGGTTCAAACAAACAAACAATAACTTTCAGATAAAGGTATGTATGTTCCTATACCTAGGTACCTAATTGTGGAACATTTCAATCTAGTCTATCATACTCCTCGATGAAATTAAATAGGTAGATACCTAACAGAACCTATGAACCGCTGGATATTCTGAGGCCAGTAACTCGGACCCGTATAAGAAAATATTTAAATAGAGGAGTTGTTTACGATCACATAAACTGGTAAAAACAGCAATATGTACCTATCGGAAAAATCCTTAATAAAACTCTCTACTGGAATCATCTGGAACGTAACAAACAATAAACAAAACAAAGATAGATTCTATAAAATTCCAAGATAAACAACAAAATATTTATTCTCTGTTTGTTTAAATTCAAGATATCACACACTCCGTCATTCTGGATATTTAGGTCACAATTTGCGTACTATAAAGGAGACGATACGATCGTTACATTGTTTTGAAGACGTCATTCATAATTTATTGAAAATTAGGATATTATAGCGTACCTAACTTTACGTCAATATTATTGTGAGATATATTTTCGGGTCAGAAAGTGATTGACCGGCAACTCTAGGCGTGTCATTCCATATATATATAGTTTTGGCAACGGTTACCACAAGACATTGACCCAAACTAATATTTTAAATTGGATAAAACAGAGAGTACCTAGGTACCTGATAAATTCTTGTCTCATTTCAAACATTTCCACGGGTAAATCCGGAGCGGAGAGCTAGTCTTAATAAAAAATTAAGTTTCTGAGGCCGGCGGTGTCCTTTGACAGCAGCAGCAAGCAGCTCAGCTCATACACCGCGGCGGTAAACAAAGCTAGAAACAAAGGACATTAGGTACTCTAATAAGCCATCATTTGTAAAAAAAAATAACAAAACAAATAGTCTTTTAAATAAATAAATAAATAATATTAAAAAAACGAGCAAGCCTTACAGTAGTCGAATTTGATGTGTAACATCTCTGAAAACATTAACATCTTTATACACAACACTGTAGGTTAAGCGCACAGCTGATTCGTTCTCCTTCTTTATTTTTCTTTCTCGTCATCCACACGCACACACTGTTGGCTGACAGTACCAACCTCTCGGAAAATGGGTTGGTTTACATCTGAGGGCAAACTCTACCACCGACCAATGAGGTCAAATCAAATAGCGCCCGCTTCCACAGCTTCCAACTTCAGTCCCATTTCACGAAATCACTCCCACAGATTGCTGGAAACTGGAAAGCGAGAGGAAAGATGTTATACATCAAAAGTGTAGATCTTTCGAGACCTAAAATTTTTCCAATGTAGTTTATCAGCGTTCATCATAACATAAATATTTATTAAATATTATATTTTATAAAACATACGACATCTAAGTAAATAAACAATTTCATATAACAATAACATAATAATCCAATCGAATCAGTATTTTTCCCTGAACCCCTAAAAAAAACAAAAAAAAAACAATTAATTAAACTGTGTCCATTATAGAACAGCCACTGCATTCCACAGACGAAAAAAATGCATATCGTCTTCTCTTTCTCACACGTAGTACGCAAACGTAAAATAGTATTACATCATCATAGAACGTGTAGAAATTAGTTTGTGTTTGATTAATATTATAATGAGATTGCAATATCTATACTATGTGGGCTGGTACAGCTGCCTTCGTAGCGGAAGCGAACAAAATTAGGAAATATAGCAACATCTTACAAAATTACGAATTCGTCGCTTTCGCTACTGGAAACGATGGGACAAAAAGGTACTCTTTGGATGGGACCGTGGAGCTTAGGGCCAAAACATTTTACAAAACTTTAGCGAAAATGCTCGTCGATACTACAGGAGCTGCAACGTATAAGCATAGCGATCCAACGGGGAACGAGTGCGTCTTGGACACAATGCCGTCAAATTGTTTTGATACTAATAGATTACAAAAAGAAAGATAGGTTCAGATGGTCGCGCGTAATACGATAAGGGCATAAAAAGATTCCTTATACACATATACTTTTAATTATTATATCACGCAAACATTACTGAATGGATTTGTATAGAATTCTTTACACAGATAGACCAATGTAAATCCACGGTTCCTGTGGGATAGATTATTGGTTATGATGGATGGTTTAAATTGTGTATTGTAAAGAGACGATGATGGATTGAATAAAATTATCGTCTTTACTAATTACTGTCTTTAATTTCCACTTTGGACACAATTAAACAATTAAACAGAATTAAAATATTTGCTGGCCAACGCGCCACTCTTTTTGCCACCTGGCGGGCAAAAGACGTAACTACTAATCAATTGACTGTCTTCTTACATACTCCCCCTTTTGACCAAATATAGGACCACCAGTTTGGTCAAACAAACACAAAAGTTACACAAAGAGAAAGTGAGTAAGAACAATTAACAATAACAAAAAACAATTAGAACAAGGAACTTAAGGGGCGGTGGTCAAGGTCATCTTGTATCTGTCAAAAATATGGTAAACCTAAGTTAATCCTGGAAACGTGAGTTTATTTATACAAAATCTCCTCACCCCAAAAGGATTGTTATTATTTGAAATTGGATTCAGCCATATTTTTATTATTCATGGGTTCTAAAGAGCCGTTGTTTTCGATACGCGAAGGCACTGCTCGTATCGAAAACAACGGCTCTTTAGAACCCATGAATAATAAAAATATGACTGAATCCAATTTCAAATAATAACAATCCTTTTGGGGTGAGGAGATTTTGTATAAATAAACTCACGTTTCCAGGATTAACTTAGATTTACCATATTTTTGACAGATACAAGATGACTGAGAGCCAAGGGTCCTTAAACATAATCTAATAGTTTAAGAGGTCGACCGCGTTTCCGTTTTGGGTTGACGGGTCGTGGCTTGGACTGATCACCCTCACACTCACGTGCATGGTAGCGAGTAAGATCGGACACGTGATACTTACCGATCGATTCATCAGGAGCTTCACGATGCGAAATTAAGTAAGTGGTGGGACTCACCTTCATTTTGATGCAGTAGGGCCCATCTCTTCTTGGGACGAATTTCGAGGTTATACCCTTACCGGCATTACTCAAAACATGGCTACGTAGAAGGATTAGGTCACCAGGTGAATAGTCTTCCCCCACACGACGGGTCTCGTCTTTAGTAGTCTTAGGAAAATGGTTACCTGTATCGATGGTATGCTCGGCGAAAGGTGTCGCTCCTCCCCCTTCACCAAAGATGTCCTCGTACTCGTGAACTAAGATTGACAATGCAGTTCGCTCCATTGACGACAGCATCGCCCCCTCATCAGGTCGAATCACGTCTGCAGCTGCACAACTCACCTTGACGCTTGAATTCTCGCCTTGCAAAGGATACACAGCCTGCGGGTGATCAGTCATAAACCATGAGTTCGCGTGTAAGTTAAGAACAATACGAGCACTACATAAAAAATCGATACCAAAAAGTGTTTCATTATTTACGGCGTTAGGTAAAACAATGAAGGTAGTTGGTACAACCTTACCCTCAAGTTTAACGTCGACGTCAACAAGTTTGACATTCATATCGCGCACAATCCCGTCTGCAAATTTTACACGAAAATTACTTTTACGAAACGGGTGACCTTGATCGCGTAGCAACGTATACAAACTATAACCAGCTATACATCGTTTGGCCGCTGTGTCCACTAAACCGGTACCACGAACCCCATTAATCTCGACATTGAGAATAGGTCGGTTACTGGTGCCGTTACTGTTGGAGTCAGACGCAAAGGCAACCTTCATTAATGGTAGCTTGTTACAATTTTGAATAAGCGACTTGCCTCTGAGAGGCAAACTCCCATTAGGTACAAAAGTGTTAGTACACAACTCGGTGATCTTTGACAGATGACCTTGCTTAATCTTTGACAAATTTGTATTAAATGAAAACGGACTCTTCTTTGGGCTACGATTGCTACGATTTACAGACATATTGTTACAAAATGTACAACTACGATCGTTACTACGATTTATAAAATTTGGTTCATGACTAAGATCTGTACATGGGTAGGTATCATCGCTCAAAGACTTGTCCAAAGAATGAAAATTACAAGAATAAAATGTATGACTAGTGCCTTTAGGTTTACTGTCCCCAGCATTACAATTAGCACACTTAGAACGATGATGCCCTTAGCACCACAACCATAACACTTGATTTCACTATCCCTTTTAATTTTAAGTCGCGGACACTCAGAGCGAGCGTGACCACTTTTACGACAATAAACACAATAACTTTTGTTACCTTGAAGAGGTTGAATTACTTGGTTACACTGTGTCGCCCGAGGAACTTCGCACGTCGAAGACCGAAGCGGAGTCTCGACCGAGTTACGAGCAGTCGTTGACCCGTGAAACACAGGTGACCGGAGTGAGGTGCTCGGCGCAGGCGCCGCCGTAGAGCGCGGCTCATGCCGGCCGGCACGAAGCTCCCGTTGTCCCTGAACAGGCACCGACGCTGCTTCGTCGAACTCGTCCTCCACCTGTCTGGCGCGCTCGATGAGCTCGTCGACACTATTAACCAGCAGCCTAATTGCGTAACTTTGATAGTGATCCAATCACTATCATTTTTTTACAGATAAAGGTCGAATTTAGCCCCGCACTTTTCGAAATGTGTATTTTCGTTAATTGTGATACATTGTGCTGCGTTTGTGCCGTACTGTGCCGCAAAAATTAGCTCAATATCTCAAACAGTTTTTGAGAAAAAAAATAAAAACAATTAAAAACGTGAAATTTTCGTTTTTATTTTTTTTTCTCAAAAACGGTTTGAGATATTAAGCTATTTTTTGCGGCACAGTACGGCACAAACGCAGCACAATGTAGCACAATTAACGAAAATACACATTTCGAAAAGTGCGGGGCTAAATTCGACCTTTATCTGTAAAAAAATGATAGTGATTGGATCGCTTTCAAGTTACGCAATTAGGCTGCAGGTCTCGAGGTATTCGCTTTCGAATATTGATGTTTAGCAAGCCGTAAAGAAGGTCTAATATAATTCGTTCATCAAGAACATACGGTAGACTCGCGAGTTCCGCGCGTTGACGGTTGATATAAATATCGGCGCGCTCGTGTCCTTGATCTGCACTGAACACGCCACGAAATATTTTGTAGGGAGGTTTCGGCGCACCATACATGGGTCGCAAACATTGTATTGCCTCTGTCCACGAAGAAATGGAGCCCTTTACTCCCTTGTACCAAACAGCAGCATCTGCCTCTAGTAATATTGGCAGGCCGCGGAGCGCATGCTCGTCACTTATATTTGTACACTCTTTGTATACTATGATTGTATCAATAAAAGCATCCACGACACGTGGATCTTGATGAGCTCTCCCGCTGAAACGCGCTGTACAGTTAGCGAAGTTTCCCATAAGCGCGGAGGGCGGTGCGATGTGTGATGTCGGAGACAGGCTTGGAGCGCCGCTGTCACTGTTGGAATCCTTGGAAGCTAGGATAGCTGATATTAACTCTCTGGACTCAGCTTGAGCCCTAGCAAAGGACGCGAACATCGCTGACATGCGCGACTCCACCTCGAAGTCCGCCTCGTGGCTACTTTGCGCACTTTTTCTTCTTGGCATTTTCACTTTCACTTAACACCTCGAAGATTGAGACAGTCACACATAAAACCAGCAAGATGCTTGTTGAAAACTGAATATATTTTAGAAACAAAATTTAAGAGTTCGTAAAAATTCGTTATTTTGGTTCGAAACTTTTATTGGCCACTAGTTGGGCTGCCACTTGTAAAGAGACGATGATGGATTGAATAAAATTATCGTCTTTACTAATTACTGTCTTTAATTTCCACTTTGGACACAATTAAACAATTAAACAGAATTAAAATATTACACAGTTAAAACAAAGCGACCATTTCATTTGCTGGCCAACGCACCACTCTTTTTGCCACCTGGCGGGCAAAAGACGTAACTACTAATCAATTGACTGTCTTCTTACAGTATTGCACCGACCTATATTGTATATTAACTAGGCAGACCACTGGTGCTATCCTGGATCCCGGCCACTTAGAGGCTATTCCATCTAAATATACCTCAACAGAGTTGGCCACCCGTTAGGTATAGCCTCACAATAAAATTACCATCGGCTAAAAGAGGAAGACTTTTGTCTTCCGCTGGGGGGTACCCTGGGACCGATAACACGTAAAGAAGAAAAAAAATTATAGTAGGTAATTTTCAGTTTGATTTATTCATATAACCAAGCTTCCTGCAGTTTCCTCCTTGGAAATTATCCCTGAGAATTTCCGGGATAAAATATCCTATGTTACTCTTGGGCCCTCCTGCTAACTCTTCTTATCTTTGGATTTAATAGTTTGATTAAGGTTTTTAGCTAAAGAAAAATTGGAAAAGTTGCCCGAATAATTGTAAAATTCTGGAAAAACAGAAAGTGCTTTGGAATTTTTGTATGAAGTCAAGACCCATAATAGGGTATACAAATTTAATATGGGCTCCATGGGCGAAACCGGTGCGGAAAGCTAGTCTAAAAATATAAATACGGAATTTAATTGTTTTGCTTCGAATTTGACATTTTACGGACGGGGTGTGTCGAATAATGCAAGCATATAGTAAGTTACATCAGATTATTTGGAATTCAGACTGCCATAAAATAACTGCGCAGCCAATATTTTATTTTTGTTTGTTGATATCGCATTGAGGGTTCCGTATTTTGTATTTGTATAAATAAATATTAGGTAGGTATTAAAAATGTCTAATTATTTTATTATTATTATTAATTTAGTTTCAGTATTGTACGCTACAATGTACGCTCTCTACATCATTGTTTATAGTTTTGGCTAATTTGAATTAAAAATTTAAACCCATACGTTTTGCTCACTATATCGTACGGGCACTCCTCCTTGTAACAAAAAAAAATGTTAAAAACCTTAGGTAGGTTTATAGAAGGTTCGACATTTCTTTGTGAACGAAATAAATTGCTCATACCTAGAGAATGAAATGATTAGAGAGCGTACACTGTATCTACTAGTCTGGGTAGGAGCGTGATGTTAAATGGCCTATTATAAGGTAGCTTATTTTAAAAAGGAGTATCCAGTCCTGAAACTATCTGTGTGCAAAAAATCACTTCGATCCTTTTTTCTGTTTTGACGTGAGAGAACAAACAAATAAAGACACTTTCGCATTTATAATATTAGTTAGGATTAGGATTGCGTCTATTATAGAACAAACTAGATTTTTTTAATCTAGTGAATGAAATACATTTATTTATGTTCTTTCTCATTCTCGCACGTCAAAACAAAAGGCAAAAGGAGTGCTCCAACTATTAACTATGATAATGTAAACTTAGTTATTTATTGAACCCATTTCATCATACACTCTATCTAGGACGAAAATTTATTTTGTATGAATGTTGACGTTTACGGTTCGTAGTTTATGCAAAAAGCATTTTTCAAGTCGATCTTTAGCTTTATTGATAGATTAAATTTTGGATCTATTATAATAGATATCTATTATAATAGAACAAACCAGACTTCAGTGAGGGAAGGAGACATTGATTTGTTTATTTATGTTCCGTCTCATTTTCGCGCGACTAAACGAACGGCACGTGTCGCCTACTATATGATAATGTAAACTTGTGAACCTATTTCATCATGCACTAGCTCTGTCTAGGCCCAAAACTATTTTTGGATTTTATTATTAAATTATGCTATCTACTAGGTATTTGATTGTAAATTAATATTAATTTCATGTGCAAATAATTAAAATTCTTTCGAATTGACTAAATATCTACTTATTTTAAACTTGGTTGAGATAATTTAAGGTGCAGTAATAGGCACTCAAGAGCAAAATCACCATTTCCAAATGAGTAAATAAGCTTTACGCTAATATATATATTAACCAGAAAAAATATATTTTGGTATCTAGGGACCAATATCTAATAAAATGACAAAAAAAAAATTGCAAAATTCACTGAAAAAATAATTATAAAAGAGGTCTATTTTTTATTATTTTTGAGCAAATCTCTTAAAGTATGAATTCTATTATGATCAAATAAACTGGTATGTATAGTAAAATAATAAATCTAGTAAATTGACACAAAACATAATATAATTATTTATTTTTTATTAAACAATAACTATAAAACAATCGTCGCGCACTACAATTACTCAGTATTACCGGACTATCAGACGTGTTATCTATATAATATTATAAAGAGGAAAGATTTGTATTTTTGTGTGTGTATGTTTGTAATGAATAAACTCAAAAACTACTGTGCCGATTTCAAAAATTATTTCACCATTGGAAAGCTACATTCACCCTGAGTGACATAGGCTATATTCTATTTTCAAAAAAAATTAGGGATCCTTACTAAAACTCCAATAATGTAACCCAAGGTGTAAAAAAATTACCTAAGAAATTCCTTACATCGCGTGCGCTGCGAAAACTATTGATGATATAGAGGTAGTGGTAGTGATAGAGGGTAGGGGTAGTGGTTAGGGTATATTTTATTTTGTTCGTAAATATCCACGGGCGAAGCCGGGGGCGGAATGCTAGTCCGTAGTACTTTGGGCGCTCCTAATATTGACCTTGAAATGTGTACGTATCCTCTTTGTGCAAGGCATAATAAAATCTCTAATTGATACAAACTTCATAATCATTATCATCATCACTACATATTACGTACCTATATAAAACAAAGTTCACTGCCGCGTTTGTCTGTCTGTGACATATTCACGCAAGAACTACTGAACATATTTTGATACGGTTTCACTATTACATAGGTTGATTGACGGGGAAGATTATATGGACCTATCATGTTTAGGTGCTAGTTTTCATGACGTATGCTGTCTAATCCGTCAGAGATGTAACAAAATTATGTAGGAAAGAATTGTGAAGAAAAAAAACTGCAGTAGCATATCTCTTATAGATAAGTACTTAGTAAGTAAAATTGTTGTAAACACACACATGCGATTCCGGGACGCATAGCTATCGTGTATTCAAAACAAAAATAAAAAAAACACGTTAATGAATGATTCGTAACAAGAAATGTCCAGTTACTAAGTTAACTCAAATATTACAATCAGTTAATTAAGCTAACATTGTTGTTGTTTAACTTCGCCTCGTGATATAATAAGTGATGCCGCTTGTGCTGCATATATAAAGTATTCTTTAATAATTCGCCTGCATTTTGGTATTTGTTTGGCCTTTTTTGGTCCCAGGGTACCCGGCGGAAGACATTTTTTTTGTTAGTCTATACGACGAGTTCTATTGAGGTATATTTAAATGTGTTTCGTAATATTAATATAAATAATATTATTATAAAAAATATGTTGATCGATGAAAATATTAAAAGTACACACAATCGCCGAGCATGTATGAAAGCTATGATGAATATAAAAGGATCAAAAGAGATATGTCAGGATCGTAACAAATGCCTACCTACCCCTCTTGGGATGAAAGGCGTGATGATAGATAGATAGATGTTTCGTCGGATTATGTAGTTCCTTCTTTCATGCCAAGACGTGTTTGTAGTGATGTTTTGCTGGAAGGTCAAAAAAGTGACATAGGCTACTTTTTATCCCGGAAATCATGTTTAAAAAATTTCCACAGACGAATCCGGATCAGGAAGCTAGTAGTAAATAAATTGCAGATGATACCAATTTCAGTTTTCTTTTCAATACATTTGTTCTGTAATCGCAACCAAACTTAGGTGTTATCAAATAGCAAGCGGGCCCACGGGAAAACGATAGTTATTTTATGTCAATATAAAGTTATCCGATTAAAATAAAATAAGTGAAAGATGATAAGACAAGTAGTTTACGCTGGTTTGGACACGTTGAAAGAATGAAGGATGAAAGCGTTAAACTATCTACTAGTGAAAACCGTGCCAAAATCTGTCAAGTGGTTTTTGAGTGGGTCAGAAGAAAATATTTTTTCAGATTTAGACCGACTACAGACATCTACCAAAGTTATAATACATTGATTTCTGGTACAAGACGTACCTACCAATTTTTCATAATTCCATATTAGAAGAAATTCCATAAAAGAAAAGAAAACTAGATAATCAAAGGAAAACTGAGCATATTTTAGAGGATAACAATTTTTTTTTTTCTAAATTTCAAAATTCTAATTTCCGAATGCCTTCGAGGTTGTTTTGGCTTACTTAATATCGTAGACACATTACATATAGTTATAAATAAACAAATTCAGAAAACATCCATCAAGTTGCACTAGTGGCTTATGCAATATAATAGCACTCCTATACAGTCGGCGTCCATTCGTTACCCGATCGTCGCACAGTTAAAACGCGTTCAAATTTAAAGGTTAAAACTGTTAAATCGTGAAGTGAAGAGTGAACTTTAACTATTAATTATTCGGGATTAAACTACTCATTTGGTAAGTGACGTTAAAATATTTATACTTAGGTTAAATATCTGAAATTTATGAGTATGAAAAAATTGAAAGGGGTGTGTGATAGGGTAGCATTTTTTAAAATTTTTCAACGAGTTATAATTAAGGGATACTTACCAGTATTCTTGCCATTATTATACAGAAATCAAGATTATTTAGTTAATTTTATTTAACTAAAAAAAATAACAAACCAAGAATACATACTTACTAGTTAGGTACCTAATTATTTTTTTTGTGATTTTTCTAATAATTAAAAAAATAATAAGATTTATTTTTTTATGTAAATCATTGAACAGTACCTACCTACAAAACGTACAGTTAAATTAACTACCCTACCAGAATTTTTAAATTAATTTTAACACAATCGAGCAAAATGGTATTGTTGTTTTGGATATTAAAATGTATCTATAGTTTAGACTTATATTGAAACGATTTTTTTCTTATTATGAAAATGGTACAAAATTTCTCTAATTCCTAGACTAGAACATGAATTATATTAGTCAATCACGTGTATCAATCATGATGTCGTATCTGATTAACGGTTTTTCTAACGAGACTGTATCACGGCTGGTTAAGATACTAAAATACTAATCGATTGAGCATTTCTTCGTGAGTGGATTAAAGCGAAAAAATAACGAACCTGCCTTTATAATTACAAAATATATTGCGGAACATGTTTTTCAAATCGGTTTAGTAGTTTTAGTTTACTTTTCACAATAAAACTCACACTCGAGTCTCAAAAAAATACCCGATTTTCTGCACCCTTCTCGCCACGATTTACCCACAAGATAGATGCACTAATTGTATAGCCTTTATTATGTATTCTGAAATATTAGTAGGTAGATAATAGATTTAGCCACTGAAATTTCGTGCTGATATAATCAGAGAAGATCCTGTACTGGGTTAGTCGAGACCGCCCCATATTTTTTTTACAAATTAGTGACTTGAGATTACCAATCTTCGCCTATCCAATTGGGATACAGGCGTGTTTATATCATTTTTTAATGGATGTCGTAGCTTTTTTTCAAATCGGTTCAGTAGTTTGAGAGATTCAAACTTACAAAGTGTACCTCTTTATAATATTAGTATAGAAAAGGTATTTTTTATTGGCCATACTAGGAGAAACAGTGCGGCCACTGCGACCAGTGTCCAACTATGGTCAATAAAATTGCAAATACACTTCCTTATAGCCTAGTTCACAAGAATGAAAACCTTTGGAGATAGTAGCGATCAAGGATAACTACACAATCACAATGTCAACGGCATTTTTATATTAGCTTGTAAGACTAGGTATTCGAATTATTTTTATTGAATTCTAAAATTATGAAGTTAATATCGGAGAAAAAAGTTTTCAAACTATCGATCCATATAATATTCTCAGCAAAATTTTATTTATTTTACTCAAAATAGTTTTTAATAACTTTCTCAAAAAGGCATTAGAAAAAGTAAAAAGGAAACTATAAAATTCTGGCCATTTTCGTACAATTAAACTTAAGGAGACGCCTCATAACTTTTGTCCCATACAAAAACGGACTTCAGCAATTCAAGTATTGTACAAAACTTATTAAAAATAGCAAGTTCTAGTTAATGGATCCTTAAAGTATATGAAATATTTAAAACTCCAGTTCTTTTAAGATATTTACTAATGTATATTTTTTTACATATCGAGTAACCGTACATACATAAAATTTCACATACATACTTTATGGATCCATTAACTAGAACTTGCTATTTCTAATATTTTTTGTACAATACTTGAATTGCTGAAGTCCGTTTTGTGTATTTTATTGTACCTATTTTGTTTGGAAATTTTCTTTCTCTATTTATTTCTTTCGCTCGGATATTGAGTAAAAGAGATGCAAAATTTTCGAAGACGTTGGTTACGCGAGAAATAAAATATTTCACCAAATGCAAAATTTAGATAAATAGATATAATTTTATATACTTAGCAACAAAAAAAAAATAAGTAGGTAAGTAACATCCGTTTACGTCATTCTTTCCTATCTATAAATAGGAAATTAATTCACCATTTTTTTTATTTACGTTTAAATTAATAACAAATTGTCCGATATCTGTTGCTACAAACAGTCTTGTATAAATTTATCGTTTTGTTTTGATTTAATGTACGATTTATCAAATAATATAAGTATTCCTGATTTGTTGAAAAAACGTCTGAGGGATCGTCTGGAATGTATTTTAGCGCTGTAGCTGTGGAGAAAGTAATCTAGCTAACTGTTACATGTTTTTTTAATTCATCTAATATTTTAGAATTCAGTTTTGTCTATTCATTGTTTGTTCGTTGTAGTTGGCTTTCCCTGAAAATTATAAATGTGAAAAATTTGAGGATAAATTGAAATACCCTACCTACTTGTTTATTTTTTGTATTATATAAAATCATAAAAAAATATTTTCCCAATTCATATCCTACTTAGGTATGTAATTTAATAACCTTTAGGGATTAATTTTTGGAAAATGCTGAGTGTTTTATATTTGTATTTCTGCTAAGTTTCAAGTAATTTTTTTATATATCCTTAAGGGTTGAATTTCGACAATTCCTTTCTTTCTTGATACCTACATACTTGAATTTACCATTTTTTTCTCTATTCCAGGCTAAAGATGTCAGGCTACCGTATGTGCGTTATAGGCGCAGGCGCAGCTGGAGTGTGTGCTGCGCGCCATCTGTTGGTAGAGGATTGTGTGTCAGAAGTTGACGTATTAGAACAGGCCCAACAACTTGGCGGCACTTGGGTGTACACAGAAAATGTCGGATATGACTCCTTTGGCCTCCCCATACATACTAGCATGTATAAAAGTCTTAGGTAAGTTTTGTAATTGATGAAACATACACACAATTTTATTACGCCCTTATCCGAACAGGTTGCCAGCCTGTCGCTGCTAGCCAAGTCCTAGCTGTTTGGGCTCTCCTCTCTAATGACTCTGATAATGATTCTCTTAACACCTCATGACGAATGGAAATCCTATCGCTGATATGTGATCACATATCCACTAAGATTGAAACAAACTTGGATAGTTTAGCAGCAGTAAGTGCATAATCCGATTAGAGCCACTTTACGCTTTATATCACACATTCTACGTAAAGACCGCATTTATTTTACGTACATGCTTCTTATTCCATACCCAAGTCTCGATTACTTATTTGTTGTAGTCCCATAAATAATAGTATATACAGATGTGTATGACAAAGCAATCGTCACAAAATCATTATACTGATCTGATACTGCTGACGTATTATTAAAATTTATTATAATTGTATGCATAAATGGTTAAAAATAAATTAATGTAACTGAATCGTTAGTTCTAAAAATATTACGTAGAAAAAAATTAAACGCATAAAGAGTGCTCTGGACTTACCTTGAATAAAATTTCCATATTTTAGTTTATTTTGTCACAATATTGCGTAAAATTAATGATACGATAGTAATAACAAATTTATTTTAACATACACTCGTAGGTACACTCACTGCACTGAAATATTACCCTTTCTTATTCGTAATTTATTAAAAGTACACACAATCGGCGAGCATGTATGAAAGATATGATGAATATAAAAGAAGCGAAAGCGGATCGTAGCAAATGGCATTCGATTGTCTCTGTCTACCCTAACTAAGGCGTGATGAATGATGATAGATAAGTAGATCATATTCGTAAAGGATCATTCAGATTATGTCCATGGTAGCACTTTCTTCGCCCGTAGATATTTTACAATCTAAATATTATAAAACTGTCAACGCACAGCATAAACCACTGAAGATATAAATATGAAAATTGAAAGGTGTATTCTTTGGGGGTGAAGAGAAGCACTAAGAAAGGATTTTTCGAAAATCAACCCCTTAAGGATACAATCGGTTCCTGGACATCTATAGGAAAAGAGAAAAAGTTAGTAGAGGACTTGCAAGATTATTTGCCAGGTTGGGTGCCCATATCAGCCATTAAAATGGGTTGCGATTTTCCGAAGATAACAAGTACCTAATTATTATTATTAATCTCTTAATACCACCTACCTACACACTTTAGCATTAGAGTCGTAATGATCGGTATCGCTGCGCTATATTTTTCCGAACAAATAAAAAACAAAATGTCAACAATTCCACCAGACCTTGAATTCCGTGATAAAGTTCATCTCTTGAATACAAAACAACAATTCTTCCTGGATTTTCGATCTGCCTTGACACTTTTTACTGGATGATAACTGATAAATAACTAGATTATCCTTAATTTTTCAAATATCCTACCTACATCGTTTCAAAAAAAATAAACTCTAAGTTTTTTTTTCATAAACTTACATGCAACAATATAAAAATCCCCTAAAATTAAATCTAAATATTAAAAATAACTAAATAAACCAGGTCCACGTGGAATAGTGGCAAGAATACTTGCTGCATTTCCCCGCTGAATCGTGATGCTGATTCGTTAGCGAGGAAGGAGCCAGACTTCTTATCACCAGAAGAGATGATCAGTAGTTGAGACTACTAAACAACCACTGTTTGTTAACGCAATGAACTTAGTAAACCACGCGGCTTATTTTATCGATATCTTTTTAAAAAAAGCACAAAATCGGTTGAAAATACGCGTGAAATTGATTACTTTCAGGGCTTCATAAAACTTAGGCGTAACTAATTTTCATTTTTTTTATTATTTATACTGTGTCAAATATAAATATCTTTCGAATGCTATTTACAATAAAATTCTAAACTTAGAAATATAGTTATCGCGTAATTTTTCTGCCAGCAGGAAGACAGTCAACATGTTATTATTGTTATAGTTCCCAAACTGGGTAATTTCTTATCTAAAGGGCTAGTTCAAAAGAAATCACACATGCATACACGCACACAGATTTAATGTTGACAAAAAAACCTAATCTTAAGTTATTTATAGTGCAGACTTTAACAATGTCATACGCATTCAAAGTCCATGCATGTTATTGACAAATTTGGAAAATAGATAGTTCTTTAATAACAACCAACCCAGAAGTCACTGATATAGGCTTAGCTAGGTAGTAGGTGGGTACCTATATTACGTTGTTTTCATATCTGTGCTTACACATCCATAAGTACCTATAATATGGGCAATATAAGCAGGTTGAAAATACATACCCAGTAAGATCCAGAAATCCACAGAACGCTACGAACGCTAGTATTCTATTCTCTTGGAACGCTAAATCATAATATTATATGCAGAAACTTATATATATAATAATTGTATGCATTTAATAAAAAATCCAAAAATCACAACCGGGCATAACCTCAAAAAATTAGCTGATCGACCAAAACCTTCGCCATTTTTTTTTCAGCGTTATCTACAGGGTATGGGCCACAGTATAGAAGTTCTGTGGTATGGGCAGACGCTAACTTTGCGTTAATGTATACTTCAAGGAGTTTGTATACAACTTGGTTTCGTCAGAATGAAGGACAGTTTAGTTAGGTCACGTGGTTGTATTTCAGTCGATCCTATACATTTAGTTATCTATTCTATTCGTTTAGTTGTACATTGTCTAAGCCTATTCTAAATTCATATGCTTTAATTTGAATTATTTGCTATCTGCATTTTCATGCAAATATTATGCTAGACGGGTTTGAAACCCGAAAACTTAATCCAATTCTTGATAGAATTAGGCTATGTTTAAGAATTACGTAAAAAATATACAAATATTTCTGTCGTTTTCTATCAAAAAATAGGAATTTATTGTGAAAGAATATAATTATTACGAGTATATTACGTTTTATTCAAAGTATTGTACATCACTAACTTTTCCCATCTTTCTGACAGCATTCGGATACCACGTCGTAAGAACTCTTCATCTTTTGAGGCTATACACGAATCAACCTAATTTTTGGTATCTTCAAATGTTTCAAAGCGCTGCTCAGACAGATCATGTGCCTTCGACCGGAACAAGTAATATTTGGAAGTCTGGTGAATACGGCGGGTTGGGTAGGATTTCCCAATGAAGTGTTTCCAAATAGGTTTTGCTACATCGCATAGGAGAATAATTTTGTCGTGTCTGGAGTAGTAATAGGTGCGTTTTTCCTTGAGTGCTCGGCTAAATTTCAATTTATTGTGTTAGGTTTCAGTAATGGTTTCGCTCGGTTTGAGCAACTCATAAGTCATAATACACGACACCAAGTTGATCCCACTAAATAATGAGTTTTTTTTCCATGAATATTCGGTTTGGCTGTCGAGCATGGCCAGGTGGTCCCCATGATTTTCTCTTTTTTTTGGGTTATCGTAGTGGATCCGTTTTTCATTGCAATCCAAAACACCTTTTTTTACGTCTGGCAAGCAGCATTTCACTCATGCAAAATCGGCATTCAACGTTTTTATGGTACCTACCCAATTTCCTTGTTTTTTAATCATTTCCAACGATTTTAAACACAAACACACCTTTTATACCTTGCGGTGTGGCCAGAGACACCGGTAACAGTGTCCACTTTTTGCCAGTTGTCCATATTGAACAGAACATGTGCCAAGCTTGTTGCTGCACTTAATGGACCTAGATGTGTCACTTCTTTAACAGACGTAAATATCTGTGCCCTGCACGAGGAGTCGATTAAAGCATTAAAGAATTTTGAACGAGTGGGGATTGAACCCGGTTTCAAGACAACCTTTTATCAAAATTGCTTGTTGAGTAACTTGTAATGTAAGTGCAAGTTCTTTTTGCGTTTGTGACGAATGTTCCTCCAATAATACTTCCAATTCCGTGTCTTCGTACACTATCGGCCTTCCACTGCGTTCTTTGTCTCCCATGTCATCGTTTTTAAACTTTTGAAACCACTCACGACAACTTCTCTTACTTGAGGTGGCGCCTCACAGCACAACGACCTTAGTTTTACGCGCGACTCATTTTGTCCATGATAGGACTTTAGAAAGATGTAAGCGAGATGGAATGCTATTAAAATCGATAAGATAAGATAGAAACATGAGAAAGTACGATTTCTTAACAAAACCCGTCTTGCGATAATACACGAAAAGGAATTCGGCTGTATGAGTATCATACAAAAACTATTAAAAATAGCAAGTTGTAATTAATGTTTTCTTAAAATATATAAAATTATCTATGAAATAAACGAAATAAAATTGTACATTAATACATATATTAAAAGAATTCGGTTAAGAAAGTCTGTTAAAAATACGCGAATAATTGAGGACTTTCAGGGCTTCATAAAACTTATTTGCAACTGAAGTTTATTTCGTTTATATCATGTGTAATATATCAGTCTTTAGAAAACAATTTCAATTTCAACTCCAAGACATATAGTTATTGTGTAATCTACATATAACTGCAGTATGTAATTAGTATGGGACAAACGTTATGAGAGGAGTTCATTAAATGCTCTACAAGCAATCGATGCACCTCAGCTACAGATTTCTACGCAAATGACGCTTATTCGGTACAAAGCTAATAAAGTGTAAACAATATTTTAATTTGTATTTAACCATTATCATTTTGTGATAAGTAGGTATCAGTTTTCCATCCAAAAATGAAATTGTGGAAATATAAAGACACGAGTCAAAGGTTATCTTGTGTGCGTGGTATCTAATTACCGTCTATTAAACATTAACACAGAAAACATGTTTGTTATTTGCTTTGCGTAAGGTACAGAGATAATGACTGTTTCCAATTGACTATACATACTATAGGCGCCTAGTCCGGTCAATGAAGTGTGAGTTACGTATATATTTTTATTTCAATAGGGTAGATGACAGGGTAAACAAAATATTATTCTATTTAGTCCGTCATTTAGAATATGAAAAAATATTGGACACGTATTTTTTCTTTTGTCAATCAAACAAAAAATGACAGAGATAAAGCGCGTCAAAGTTTGGGAGTGGGGGCTGGTGACGTCACGCCTTGCTAAAAATTGTACTAAGGCGTGACGTCACGCGGAACTTTAGCGGGCTATATCTTCATAATTTTTTGTTTAATTGACAAAAGAAAAAATACGTGTCCAATATTTTCTGATTATCTAACTGATGGACTAATTAGAATGTTTTAGTCATCATGCAGTAGATTTTTTTAAGGAGACGCCTCAGAAGTTTTATCCCATACAAATTACATGCTTCACAGTCGTGTCTCAGAACTCACTCAGTAGTCACTTAAATTACGCAATAACTATATGTCTTGGTGTCGAAATTTAAATAGCTGTCGAAAGATAAATATATTTGACACAGTGTGAATGTAAAAAAAATATGGAAAATCAGTTACACCTAAGTTTTATGAAGCTCTGAAAGTCATCAATGTCACGCGTATTTTTAACCAATTTAGCGACTCGAGATCTTGCTATTTCTAAAAGTTTTTGTATAATACTGGAAGAGCATTGTTTTTTTAAGCATTACTATAATTCAAAGGACACGTAAAGCTTTATTTTTTATTTATTTTTTAATATATAATTATTATGAACAACGTTTCAACTTGAGTCATTTAAATTTTTCCTTGAGCGTCAAAAATCATATTTTTAAGAAAATAAGCTTTGATATTTCAGTAATTTTATTTTCCACAATATTTTCTTCCTTTGCGAATAAAGAATTTTGAGAACAATTTAATTTATCGTCATTTTTTGCTTTTTTTCAGGACCAACCTACCCAAAGAGATAATGGGTTTCCCTGACTTCCCGGTGCCACCAAGTGAAAAATCCTATCTACCTGCTAAAGACATGTTGTCATTCCTGCAGATGTACTCTGATAAACACGATGTTACACGTCACATTAAAGTAAGTTTTATATCATCATTACATATTATAAAACAGTCCCGTAGCGTCTGTCGGTCTGTCTGTTGTTGCGGTTTTCAAAATCATGTTCATTCACAAGGAAGGTTTACGACTATCATGTTTAGGAGCTGAGCATTAGCAGTATTAGTGAATCAAGTCGTGGAAAGTTTTTTTTAATCTGTAGGAATTAAGTAGGTATTTAAATTGTTGTAAACCGATAAATTACCCACAAAGCCAGGGGCAGTTCGCTAGTTAATAAAAAATAGAGCCTTTATAGAGGAGATGATCAGTCGTGGGCAATATATCTACAATAAACTTTTGGCAATTGAATCCCACGGACCTAGAGTTTCACACTCAAAACTTGTAAAATATTAGAATTAGCAAAGTATGTGAAATTACCTTTACTCTAAATGTTAAAAAATATACATTAGTAAATATATTAAGAGAACTGGAGTCACAAAGTCGGTTGAAAATTTTCGTGAAATTGATGACTTTCAGGGCTTCATGAAACCCTGGTGTAGTTGATATTGACATATTTTTTACATTTAGAGTGCTATTTTTGCTATTTTAAATAAGTTTTGTACAATACTTCATTTGCTGAAGTCCGTTTTTGTATGGGACATAGTTATGACCATCTCAACTCAACATGTACTGCAGACCACTCGTTAGGGTTAGCGCAGACCAGCGCACAGCTAAATTGACACCAAACAATTTATTTTAAAACTTTTTTAATAAAATTAGCATAATCGATAAAATTTCAATATTCAATCCAGGAGTTAATATTTAACAAAATTTAGCGATTTAAGAGTTAAAAACATAATAATTAATTTCCATTTATCCCCAGTTCCGTCACCACGTGAAACTAATCAAACCAAAGGTTGGTGAATTATGGGACGTGACCTACCAGAACTTGGAGAATGGAGAAGTGGCTACTAAGGAGTATGATTATGTGATGGTGTGTAACGGACATTATAATACGCCATTTATACCTGACATTAAAGGGATGAAGGAGTATCAAGGTAATGTTTGCCACGCTATTTTGAAGATTATTTTTCCCTCTAATGACAAATCAAAATTAAATGTTTCTTTTAAAATTAGACTAACTTACTTATTTTGTAAAAGACGCCATCTATTGGAGATCAGTTGAACTATGACAACAATATTGATAAACGGGTAAAAAGCGCCAACTAACATCAAAACTAATGAACCAAATTAATAAACTAAACTAATACATTACGTAACTGTCCACTATCAGTGCGAAGTATTCGCACAGGTCATCTAGTTTTTATATATTCGTGCATATAACATAGTGTAAACTCTGATTATTCATTAGATGGACTAAAATGACAGCTGCAATCGACCTTTTTTTTTAATGTTGCCTCTGTGGAGCATAGTGTTGTTATGACTCATTCATAAGATTAATGAATGAGTCACTTAGTGATTGATTAAACCGTTCGCGTTGTGATATGAATTCTCGATAGTATAATTTTTATTATTACAAGCTTTTATTTAACTTGCAATGTAAGCATGTAATATGTAAGTATGTATTTTGTAACTATGTACCTATGTATGTTCCCGATGTTCAATTGAACTGAAATGTTAAATACGTATGTAAGTCGGATGACAATGCAATATTATGCTGTCACTGAGCTGATATGATGATAGAGCTGGAAGGTGGCCACAGGAACTCTGTAATAAAACAATGCAATCCCATCGAGTTTGGGCTTATTTAATATGTCTTGACGAGTACTCTGATCGTAGATGGTATTCAGGGTCTGACGATGGAGCCGGAAAATGGCCACAGAAATTTCAGTTCAATTGAATGTCGGGAAGTGGGTCAAAATTCACTTGCAAGATTTGACCCAAACATACATACATACGTTGCAAGTTAAATAAAAGCTTGTAAAAACAATTAAATGTACAACGCAAATTCACAGTTATATTATAAGAATTTGTTATAAAAAAGTTTGACTCACTCGATTATTTGTCGTTCACTTAGGAACAACACTATTTTTACATTACGATAAAGTGGCAACCCACCAAATGTCATTTTAGTCCATCTAATTAAAAATCAGACTATAGTTAACTGTAACCTGGCCTGAAAATCTACCAAAATAAATGTTTTTCGAACCGTTGCGAAAGTCTGTGGTCACTTCGAAAAAGTGAAATATTTTTTGGAACAACCAGGTTTTGATAAAACAATTTTTAGGATTGCAATATAATTTGGAAAGTCACGACGAAAGAAAATAACAGTAATTTTTTTGGTGCATACTAATTTTAAAATGAATATAGCCCATTGTCTGTCAAAAAACCCTCCTAGGTGTGATATACATTTTAGATTTTTTCTCTGAATTCCTACACGGGTTGCCTTACAGCTCCTTGCCGGCCCCAGGGTACCCAATTCTCTGTATTTATTTATAATTAAGGAACACCAACAGTATGGTATATACAATAAAATTATATATTATAGTTAACATAGTAGTAAAATAAAATTAACTTGAACTTGATTTCAGGTGATATAATGCACAGCCACGACTACAGAGTCCCAGATATATTCAAAAACCAGCGCGTGGCTGTCATTGGTGCCGGTCCATCTGGTATGGACATCGCCTTGGAGATCACAAGTGTGACAGAGAAAGTTATATTGAGTCACCATTTGAAAGAGAAGCCGCGCACTATATTCCCAGATAACTTGATACAAAAACCTGATATCATTGAGCTGAAAGGAAAGACTGCCTACTTCCAAGATGGGACTGAAGAAGAGGTTGATGTCATCTTCCTATGTACTGGTAAGTAAATTTGTGCCTAAGAGCATTACTAGGCTAAATCTTTAAAGAATGAGCAAGACTAACATCAAAATTTGAATTTCTTTACTTCATGTTACACATTTCCGTCCCATTTGACATTTCACTACTGTCCCACTTCATTACTACGATGTACACACTTGCTTTTGAATAAAAATAAACACCTAAAAATTCCTCAATGGAATAGTTAGAAGGTAGGTTCTAAAAATTACCCTAACGTCGGAACCATTGCAGAATTATGGCAAAGATAAAAAGTTTAGGCAAAAACTTAACTGATTTTCTAGTTTAATTTTAGGCTATATGTACAATTTCCCGTTCCTGGATCCAAGTTGCGGTATCGTGGTCGAGGAGAACTGTGTGGAGCCTCTATACAAGCACCTGGTAAACATACAGCGTCCTTCTATGTGCTTCATTGGCGTTCCATACTATGTGTGCGCTTTCTCGATGTTCGATTTACAGGTGAGAATTATTTATTTATTTATTAAGGAGAATCTACAAAAGGTGTTGTAGGTATAATCATGTAAGATAACTTAGACAAGCATGAAAGTGAGGAATCGCCCTACCCTCACCAATAGTTTGACTAGACATTTGACTTGTAATAATCAAACTGCTATGACTTTTATACCTTGCGGCATTTGTACAGTTGCACTTGCATGATAGTCCAACCGGACGCCGCCTTTATGTACTCTCCAAAGTCTATTAAAGATTTAAAGCACTTAGGGTATTCTTTGAAATATGGGTAGGTTAGGTACTTAGCTCTTTTTGACTCAAGTGAGCATTGAACTTCAGAGTATGCATGCGTGTGCCGCCAGCCTTATTTTGAAACAAGTTCATGAACATGACCCTCACCAAAACCGACAAATAGTCCACTGCGTGACTGACTGCCAGCGTTTTACGTGACACGAAAGTCACGTTCTCCAGCTATTACAAATTGTAGTCATAAAATTTTTATTATAAATAAAAGTGCAGCTTCAGTACAGTACTGCAACTTCACGAAAAGTTTATATATCAGTAGACAGTAATATATAAATAATTTCTCCAAAGGTACGCTACTACGTAAGATCCATTAACGGTTCATTCAAGTTACCAACTCAACAAGAGATGCGCGCTCATTGGGAGGAAGAGAAAAGGGAACGAGCGGAAAGAGGGTACACACGGCGACAGGCACATATGATGGGCCCTGATCAGGTAATGTTCAAAGAGTTATTCTGTCACTCGATGAGGAATGAGATATTTTCCCGGGATAAAAATACTCTCGGGCCCTCTAACTATCTCCATGCAAATAGTTTGTTACTCAGTTTTCACAAGTTCAACTTGTGTGACTTGGATGTCGGATATTTAGGGTCAGTGAAAATCGCCATCGGAGTGGCGACGAAGAGCAGTTGATCCATCTTGCCGGTATTTGAGCTTTATGTCAAGGGAAATAAAGTTGAGATACAATTGTTATGAAATTAAGTCGCTTCGCCGTCACCGCGACAGTCTGCACGGCTATCGCCCTCTCCACATTAATTTCCTCAGTATATGACTTTCTTAGTATCATCAAGGAGTTAAGTCATCTTAATTTTCAGTGATAATACTATATTTTAGTCGGAGATGTAATTCAATACCACGCTGAAAATTATTTTTTCATATTGTCAAACAGGCTAATTTCTAAAATAATGATAGAAATTAACTTCATTCCTTAGGAATTTTTGTTCCAACTTACAATTTTTGACCATCAAAATATCATATCAGAATCTACTTCTAAAATATTTTTGTTAATTATTTTAATACGGTTTCATTAATTCTTAAGATTAATCGAATGTAGGTCGTTAAGGAAAATTTGAAAAGGATCGTTTACAAAATAGTTTAAAGAATAAATGACACGTCACAGATCCATACGGTAAGTATCTTTATTATTACTAAAAAAGAAGTTAAAATTAAACTGTTTGATTGTTTGTGTGTCTCACTCACAGATAGCTAAAATATATTTAATTTTAATTACATTCTATGTATGTAGGTATGTATATCCACGGCATAGCCCGAATTATTTATTAATATTCTTAAAATTTTACCTCATCCAATTAAAGGGCCCTATGTCTGTAATTTGTATGAGATAAACTATTCCCAATTTCTCTGTAAATATTACAGCTGTGTCATTGTAATTTAGCATATAATTACTTATTCAATATATCTGAATGAAATCGCTGTAATTTTTTCAATGGGTTTTATTGCATATGAAATATGGGTGGCAAAATAAAATATTATTTTGCCCCTGAATTCTCTTTCATAATCTATCACGAAACTATTAAAAATTTTATAAGTGCTGTTATACCACTATCCTTCAATTATATGCCTCGCGTTTTTGGTAGCTTATTGAAAATTCTAAATAATAATAATTTTATTATTTTTAACCAATTATAACGCCTGAATTACTGACCAATAGTCAATAATGATAAAATTATTATTATTTTACCATCCTTGCAATAAAACCCATTGAAAAAATAACGACGATTTCACTTATATATGTACAGGTGGATTATTTACAGAGAAATTGGGAATAGTTTATCCCATATAAATTTAATACATCATTTAATTTTTAACTTTCAAACCCCTTTCGTTTCGCCAGCCCTTTCAAAGCTATGACAAATGACCAGATAGACATACAAGGATACAAAAACCAGTTCTCAGATATTGGTATTTTGAAATCATAGGAAGACACATTATTTGGCTATTTATTACTTCTAAAAGTTAGAGACACATGGTTGAAATATCTATTTAAAGGACAGAAGTTCTTTAAAATAATTTTTTTAACAAATACTAACATATAGGCAGAATATTACGTATCGCTATCAAAGGAATCTGGCGCTCATCCTCTACCAGCCGTGTTTACGAAGATACACAATGACAGCAGCGACCGGTTTCTACACGACTTGGTGAACTATCGTCAAGATATCTACGTTGTATTGGACGATGAGAGATATTTTTGTAAAAGTTGCTCTTAGATGGGTACATTGTTAGGCTTGGCGTCCACTTGATACTATACTCTGCTTTAAATTCACCTGCATTTCATCAACTAGAGAACTAAATCGATATTTGACTAAAATTAAAATAATTATAATTACAACTACGTGCATAAACTACAACACTTAGGTATCATTTCAACTATGTATTAATAATAATAATAAGTATCACCTATCATTTAATCACCTGTTTGTTCATTACAAACATCGGGACAGACAGACAGACAAGAATTTTAAAATTTCAAACTTAGATCTGAATTTATTCTTAAATAAAGACAAAACACATCACTTTTAATATTATAATCTCATCACTTTATGACAATCAATGTAATTATTTTCCCTTTGGTAGACGCCGGTTTAATAATTTTATAGTAAAATGTCATTTGATACTAACTAGAAACTAGAGTCCGTGTTATCTAGGTCTTTATCTAGCACAAACTGTTAATTTATTTAAATATAATATTTCATTAGATAAATTATGGGGATTATATTTTATGTTTAACCAACTAATGTTACTAAGTTAAGGAGGAAAATATTAAATTTAGGTTTTATAGCGAAAAATAATCAAAATTACAGAATAAGTATTGATATTAGGTAAATATAATTTATTAAAATTATTTTATAGTAAATCACTATATCCTATTTTAGATCTATAATTGGTAGTCTTTTCCAATATTATTATTTGTGATACAGTACCTGTTGGTAAATACTATGGTATACCTACACCATTTTAATACTAATTATATTAATGATAGGTATTTATAATCATTTTGGGTGTTAAAATTGTTATTTTCATTGTAGGCTAGTAGGTAAATTTTCTGTAATTTAATTTAATATACATAATAAAACATTTTGTAACATCAATTTGTTTATTTACACCAAGATATAAGTTCTATAAATACTCCTTTGCTCAGTGTACCTACAGTAGGTACGAGTACACATAATATATCTAAGGGCATGTTATGTTTCACAATGTGTAGATAAAGGGTTTAAATTGTTATCCAATACATAAGATAACACTGTAAAGTTAAATAAGTTAACCATTTTACAAATTGATTTATACTTACGTAAAATAATGTTTTATAGTCTGAAAAAAAATTTTATTTTAATTTATGGGTTGCCTTACGATTACGACTTACCAAGGGTTCAAGATGTATTTGTAAACCCACAAAAAACATATCTCTGACCCACCGCGCCGCTTAATTGTAGCGAGCAGCGCGGAGGATTTTACCCTGGTAGTAAAACAATGGACTAGTCTTTGTAGTTCACTCAATTGAACTTTATTTGTGGAGTGTCTTAAGTTTCAAATTGTCCAGACAGGCGGGAGCGCGAAAATAAGCAAATAAAACTCGTTCGTGTAATTTTTAACTTTGTTGTCATGTGACAAATCCGCCGCGCTGTTCCCAAGGTCTGCGCTGACCCTAATTGTCAAAAATATATAGAGCGTTCCAAACATTTGAACAGAGTTTACTGTCGAATAATTCATTCATTCATAACATTAATTCCTAGATTTATCTAAGATTTTGTTATTTATGTAGGTATGTTTGTCACTTTCACTCGTATATAGTGAAACTAGCGTAACCTGAATAGGTATGTTTTTTTTATGAAATTATAACATTTCCAGAGATTCTATCTCTATATTTTTTTAAATTATTTCCATTTCTAATGTGATATAAGAAGCTTGTAGCTTAATTCAATATGTACTGAAGTCTATCTATCTATCACCAAGCCTGAGACAAATCGAATGCCATTTGCTACGATCCTGACATACCTCTTTCGATTCTTTTATATTCATCATTTGTGTGTACTTTTAATATGTTCAATAAAACTACAGGTGTCGTCCTCTGCCAGCATTTCCTTTCACTTCAGCCATATAAACCTTTTTAGTCAATCTTTCATCCTTCATTTTTTCAACGTGTCCAAACCACTACTTTTACTTCATTTTAGTCACAAGATCTTTCACTCCGCATTCTTCTCTAA
The DNA here is from genome assembly GCA_963924495.1 of Nemapogon koenigi. NCBI lineage: Eukaryota > Metazoa > Arthropoda > Insecta > Lepidoptera > Tineidae > Nemapogon > Nemapogon koenigi. The sequence goes on from OZ004643.1 coordinate 2,224,158, forward strand.
GTCTATACATACATTTACTTTTTTTTTTCAATATAAGTACAATTTAATTAGTGCGTACATATAAAAATATAAAAATTACGTAATTTTCCTCCTCTATAATGGCTCTTGTTTGAGTTCATACAAAAATCCCATAAATAGAAGCACGTTCAGTTTTTACCGAATTTTCCAATTTTCCTAGTGATGCGCTTACCAAAGAACAGCATTTAATTTTTATTTATAAGATACATAATCAATCTATCTATCTATTCTATCTATCATCACGCCTTTCATCCCAAGAGGGGTAGGCAGAGACAATCGAATGCCATTTGTTACGATCCTGACATATCTCTTTTGCTTCTTTTATATTCATCATACCTTTCATACATACTCGGCGATTGTGTGTTTTAATATTTCCATCGATCAACATATTTTTTATATGTTCAATAAAAATACATCTAGGTCGTCCTCTGCCAGCATTTCCTTTCACTTCAGCCATATACCTTTTTAGTCAATCTTTCATCCTTCATTCTTTCAACGTGTCCAAACCAGCGTAAACTACTTTTCTTCATTTTAGTCACAACATCATCTTTTACTCCGCATTCTTCTCTAATGACATCGTTCCGGATGCGGTCAATACGTTTTATATCACACATTCTACGTAAAGACCGCATTTCCACTGCATTTATCTTACTTTCATGCTTCTTATTCCATACCCAAGTCTCGCTTCCATAAGTAAGTGATGGAACTAAAACAGAATTATGTATGTTCATTTTACTTTTATAATAAAGCTTCTCCTTTTAAATTGTTATGAAATAAATAAAATAACTGTAAATTTACCATTTTCATTCGGCACTTTATTTGAATGAATGCAATGAATCTACCTGAGGTGAGAAAGTCCTATTAGAAGACTAGAATAATAAAAAGGAATATTATTTTCTAATAAAACACAAAACAAAATAACATTTTATTAAAACAAAACAAACAAATTACATACATATCTACAGAAGACACACGTATTGATCCCTTTGAGTTTTTCTTTGAACTGAAAGTTAGCAACTGGCAAGTAGGACCTTTAAAGTACTTGACAACACTATTAATGATACAAATAAATATACAAATACTAACTTTATGCACTGGTATTAAAGTTAAAATTTAAAGTGTTTAATTAAACCTGTGTGTAGGAAGCCAGTGGGTCGCCTTATCGGGACTTTTGCCTTGTAAATATATGAGCTTGTTTTTCAATCATTTCCTATCTCTATATAAATGTTTATACTTATTGTCAGTATGTTTGCTATACACAATCGGTGGTCTTAATGTCAATAAGACAATAATGTAATTAGATAGGTAATTAATTTTGATTAATGTTTTTCTGAATCAGCGATTGGATTGCGAGGTTGGCACTTACTTAAAGGCAAGGCAATCTACTTATAGATATAAATAAAAATTTAATGCTATTCGTTAGTAAGCGCATCACTTTAGAAAAGCTGGACCGATTTGGCTAATTGTTTTTTTAATGTTCGTAACAGACTGTATACCTAAGGTTTTACAGAAAAAAAAATCTTGTATGACCTCGAGACTATAATAGGGGTGAAAGTTAAGCATAACTATATGTCTTAGTTTCGAAATTTAAATAGATTTCAAAAAATTAATATATTTGACATACATAAATTAAAAAAATTAAAATCAGATTTATGAAGCCCTGAAAGTCATCAATTTCACGCGTATTTTCAAGCGATTTTGAGACTCAAGTTCTCTTAATATATTTACTAATGTAGGTACCATTTTCTCGTATTTATCCTATAGATATTTTCACATACTTCTTGCTATTTCTAGAATTTTTTGTATAATTCTGGAAGAGCATATCTTTTTTATAATTTATTTAATTATAATTTTAATACCGTATCGTGTATTTTCGGCGTTTTTTTTGTGAAATCGTTCTTTCTCATGTTTCTTGTACGTGAATCTTAACCTATCTTCTTATCCTTGGTTATTTTATCGATTCATTTTACAGTGTATCTCTCTAACAACTTTTAAAAGAGATATGCATATCCAATGTAAAATAAATTATGAAGTAGATTCCACGTTACGCCTTGGTGTATAGCGCACGCGCCCGCGGAGACGTGATGGGGAATCCAGTTTTATCCCGTCAGCGCTTGTGATCACCGTCGGATTATTGTAACGTCTATAAAACTTGACATTGGCGGAATCATCGAAACCCTGATGGAGCCATTTTGAAAAAAAAAGAATAGAAATCTAATAGATTATTAAGTAATAGTTACCTGTTACTGAAAACATTAAATCAAAATTAATTTCTCCTTTTATTTTTCATTGAATAATCATTATTACTATTTACCCCGCTTTCGCCCGTGGAACCTATAGGTATTACCTATCATCTCCTAAATTATGATCTTAAAAATCTCATAGAAAAAAACACTTTTAGTTCATGTTTAGTTCTTTCCGAAATTTTCCGGGCAACTTTACCAATTTTTCTTTCCTTATGATTTCCTTTCCTTAAATCCGCTGGAATGAGCATTTTCGACAGACTACTTCTCGTTTACTGATAGACTAAAAAAATAGTATTAATAGACATGATGACTAAAAAAATCGAATTAGTCCGTCAGTTAGATTATCAGAAAATATTGGACACATATTATGAAGATATAGCCCGCTAAAGTTCCGCGTGACGTCACGCCTTAGTACAATTTTTAGTAAGGCGTGACGTCACCAGCCCCCACTCCCAAACTTTGACGCGCTTTATATCTGTCATTATTTGTTTGATTGACAAAAGTAAAAATACGAGTCCAATATTTTTTGTTAATCTAAATGACGGACTAAATTGAATAATATTTTGTTTACCCTGTCATCTACTATTAATTCTAATAATACAACAATTCGTAAAAAATATTTTTTGGTAAGACCAAAACTTCAATATTCAAAATAATAATAATGGAATGGTGTTTTTTGGCTTTAATTGTCTCTTTAAACGGCTGTGACGTTTCGAAATATTTACATGCCTAAAAATAAATAACACGTTGTGCTTTAACACAACAAAGTATAAGTATCTAAATCAATTAACATTTTTCTTTACATAATATCGAAATAATGTCAATTTCGAAGGTGTTTCGGGGACAGCGCTCGTTGACCGTTTGTATGGCCAAGGTCATTGGCGACACTAAGCACCTTAAAACCCTTATTCAGAAACGATTAGCCAAATCGGTCCAGCCGTTCTCAAGTGATGCGCTTACCAACCGGTAGACGTAACTAACGTCATGTAATACTTACATTTCCTCAATTTCACCCTCTTATAAATAGGTATAATCCGCTAAATGAGGAATACTAGTAGAACTTGTTTTTGTGATCGCAGCCCGACAAAAAATATTTGAATTATTTTTGTTTGTTACAGGAAAGATATTATGCATCATTATCGGCTGAGGCCAACACCAAGAACTTGCCTCCAGTCATCACTAAGATCAGAGAAGAGAGTTCGATACGGTTTCTTCACAACCTCAAAAACTACAGGCAAGACATTTACAAAATAATCGATGACAACACTTATGAGATTATAAGTAATGGGAAAAGTGAAATTCTTTGTTGACCCTACAAGGGAAATATTTGACTTTAGGATTAAGTTTAGTATAAGTTAGGGCATGGACACAAAGGCAACTGGTTGTCTGCATTCGGCGAGTCAGCGCGAAATGTCAATAAATTTTAATACCCACACAAATACATTTACAACTACTTATCTATTATAGATAGATATATGTTACCGCTGACTATTTTTAGATCATTTTATTCTACACATTTATTTCCTACATCATTTTGTTATATCTCTAACGGATTAGACAGCATACGCCATGAAAACTCGTTGGAGCTAACTTTTTCCCCGACTTCATTCACTAATACTCTAAATGCTAAGCTCCTAAACATGATAGGTCCATGTTTAATACTCTTAAACCTTCCTCGTGAATGAACCTATCTAATGGTGTTAGTAGTTTTTGCGTGAAATAGGTACAGACAGACAGACGCGGCGGGGGACTTCGTTTTATAATATTTAGTAATACTGAGAAGTCGCGGGTTCGATCCCCACATCCGACCATGTACCAATGGGTTTTATAATAAAAAATCTATGTACACTATCCGACAAACCGTACAAAGAGACTTTTCCATCTACATACCTACCTACCTCAACAAAGCTGGCCATTCGTTAGGTAGAGCCTCAAAAAAAATCGGCTCAAAGAGGAAGACAAAGTAAGTAAAGACTGGGTACTCTGGGGCCGGCAACGGTTCCCGGGAGCTTTAAGGTAACCCGTAAAGAAAGAAAAAAAAGGAAAAATAAAAGTCCATGTTAAGTTCACCGACATTTTCGCGCCGACTCGCCGGATGCAGACAACCGGCTGCATTTGTGTACGTGCCCTTAGAATAGTTCATTTATTATATTGCGATGGCGTTAGTTGGCCTGCGGTATTATATACATACCTACATTGACGATCAATATAAAAAAGCTACTAACTTATCATGAAATATTTCCGAAACCACGCCAGATAGCTTTTTGAAGTAAAAAGCAACATTCAAGTGTTAATAACGGTTAAAAAAACACCAAATGGAAACAAAACAAATTTAATTAAATGTGTTAAACAATTTAAAAACAAAATAGAGCCATTTGGGCAAAAAAACTGCAAGTGGCTTTTTTATATTGCTCGTCAGTGTATGTGTTACTTTCAGCTAAGTGTTATTAAAAAGTCTCTTCAAAATTTACTTATTCTGAATTACTAACTTGTACTTACTAAATCCTAAATTTAATTCATTTGCGAGTATGAAGTAGCGACAATTTAAATCTAAATGTGTTGTTATTGCAATGAAATTAAAATCAGGATTTTAGGACATATAATCTGTATACCTACCTGTTATTTTAGGATAATGCTGTATACCAAGCTAGGTATATACCTGTTCTGTTTAATATGGCAACTCGTTAAATGTGGACATTGTTATTTAGTGTCTTTAGCGTGGCCTTGGGGTGAAAAAGCTTAAAGAAAATCTCCGCACCGCAGACCAACTTTCGGCCTTCTACTTACATATTCATCGGATGTATTTGACGGGTACCTATATGTTCTAGAAAATACAATTTAATCATTTTATTGTCATTATTTAATTTATAACGTAATTTTTAAGACTTTGATTGTGTATTATGTGAAATAATAATTATAATAAATGTGTAATTTAAATGAATATGTAAAGATAAAAATAAATCTATTATTCCTACAAACAATGCATTTTATTTTTTTATTAGGGATTTTTTTTTTAATTATATATTTTCCCTTGATAAAAAGTAGCTTACCTAGTCTTTTTCACTCTCCAGCTAACCCCGTGCAAAAAATCAAGTCGATCCATTGCTACGTTTTGACGTGAAAGGATAAACAAAACACATTTATAATATATATTCATGAAGTTCTATGATTAAAATGCATCCCAGAGACCAGAGCTACTTGGCAGAATAACTGGGACAAAAATATATTATACTCTGTTCAACATAATTATGATGGTGTCTGTGACCTTTGGGATATTTAACAGCACAAAGTGAAAGTTTTTAATTCAATATTGATGTCATTAGTAAACGGATGAAAGATGATGTTGTGACTAAAATGAAAAAAGTAATTTACGCTGGTTTGGACACGTTGAATGAATGAAGGATAAAAGATTAACTAAAAAGCTTTATATGGCTGAAGTGAAAGGAAATGCTGGCAGAGGCCGACCTAGGTGTACTTTTATTGAACATATAACAAATGTTTTGATCGATGGAAATATCAACACACAATCGCCGAGCATGTAAGAAAGGTATGATGAATATAAAAGAAGCGAAAGAAGTAAATGGCATTCGATTGTCTCTGCCTACCCCTCTTGGGATAAAAGGCGTGATGATAGATAGATATACCAATCGGACCAACCACCTTCGCAATAAACATGTCGTCTTCTCTATAAAAAAAAGGAACAATATTTTAATATTAATTTTCTTACGGCCTTATTCATAAACGTTTATTAGCAACGTTTTTGTTAAAATGTGTTTTGTTTCTTTCTATTATTAGTAAAGATAGGTTTGTTAGAGAGTGACAAAACATATTTTAATAAAAACGTTGCTATTAAACGTTTATGAATAAAGGCCTTAATTTATACTGTATCACTTATCAGTCATACTATCATATGAACAGTATGAAAATTGGAAGGTATATTATTTAGGGGGTAAAATCAACCCTAAAGGGAATGAAAGGGGGTGTAAACGTTGTAACTTCTAGTGTTATATTATAAATAAAATACCAAAATGTCAGCCAAAAATATGTTTATTTAAGCGTATTTATAATCTTTATAATATCAATGTCGATATATTATATTTTTTAAAGACTTCTACTTTATGGCTTCCATTTAAATATGTCCTACAAACAAGATATTTGATCTACGTAGACGCAAGACTCGACTATACAACAAATATTTTGTACTAAGTTGTCGCTTTGCTTCACATTTATATTTATTCAAAATAACCATACTTTATACAAAAATATGATCTATATATAATATTTCTTTCACAGATAATTCCGAATCTCCTATTTTTCGAGCTTTTTATGTCGAATATATAATTTTGTTCACCATCGTCTTACATAGAGGGGTACTAAACTTAAAACTAAATTGCATAACAAATATAATCTTAATGCTACGAGAAAAATTACTGTAATATATTATTAAATAAACTGCCATAACTAAACGCCATACATCCTCACAGTTTGGCCCAAACTAAACAAAACGTCGTATCTACCAAATATAAGATATATATCTAACATTATTGTGTATATATGAGTAACACTGTATATTTAACAAGGCTGAAATATTTTTTAAGAAAAACTTTGGCCGCATCCTTCCAATCCTACCCTATACCTTTCTTTCCTACCTACATCCCTGTCTTTTCAGTCCCTTCTAGATTCACGATATGAACAAATACGGGATAACACAAACAAGAGGTAAACTACATATCGAGTTAGTTTACTAACAAAAACATTGTAAGTGTAAGAAAAAAGCTATTGTGTAAGTTATTGTAGTTATAGCAAAATAAAAGCTATTTGCAAAAACAAAGTAGAAATATACCAACTTAAATATTTACATCTTAAATCTACAGCGAATAAACAGTTTTAGTTAAGCATCTAGCACCATTTCGATATAAAAGTATACTTCAATCATTATAAAATTATCAACCAAAATAAAGAGAGAAAAAAAGTTCAGGGAAAAAAACAATTATGTAACATTTTTATAAAACAAATCTAGTAAGAAAATTAATAAGAAAATTTAAATTTCGTCCAAATTACGAAAAAACGTGCGTTCGTTGACTAAACACGATCACTGAAGAAATTTAGAATAACCGATAGACTAGTAGTAACAGTATTGCGCCAAGAGTATAGCAAGTTATCTACAACTAATATAGAATACATACATTAATAACACAACTACATATATAATATATATTGAGATTACAAAAGTGGTAGATATACTAAAAAAAATCACATTAAATCACGAACCCTTCAGGTCTCCACGCGTCTTTTTAACCAATTACAAGAAAACTTGGTTATCTCTAATTCGTTTCAAACTTCCAACATTCATCCCAATTCCACCCACCCAGCCACTGTCATTTAAATTATTAAATATTAATGCAACAAAGGTAACTTGATATTTCATTGATATGCTGACAAAGAGTTATGTACGCGGCAGCTAAGTGCACTAGAAACTGTCAAAATTACATTAATAGGGGTGTTGACAATTAAATTTTCTTTTTAAAACGTTCTGAGCGCGATGATGACGTCACATTCACGCAAACAAACAAAATTAAATTAAAAATTATAAAAAATAAAAAGGAAATAACTTATTCAGTGACAGATAGTTATTATAATATAGTTAGTAGTTTGAGGTTATTTATTTGAAATCTAAATTTATGTGATTCAATATTTTTCATTTACATATTTAAAAAAAATTATTAAACAAATAATTAAACATTACTTTCAGCGATTATACCCTTTTTTCTTCACGGGTTGCCTTACAGCGCTCGAAACCGTGTTACGGTTTAGGCGATGGTATTGTTGAGGCCATACTTAACGAGTGGCCAGTTCTGTTGAGGTATATTTAGATGGAAAAGCCTCTAAGTACTTGTACTTAATTTTATATTAAAAAACCCCGTTGGTACATGGTCGGGATCCGGGATTGAACCCGTGGTCTGTCGAGTTAATACCAGACGTCTTAACCACTCGGCCACCGACGCACCTTCGATTATACGTTAGAGATTTTTACTGTCAACACCCCTATTGATGATAACAGATAACGAATCTGTCAATTCCCTTAAAAACCTTAGCTGCTACGTCAGTACTTTTTTTTAATTGAGCCTCCAGATTGATTGTACTTCTCATCTATAACGTTACCATTAAAACATTGACAGCTACATTATACAACAATTACTATGAAGAGAACTAAGTTAATATGTACTTTATTTACTTAGGTTTTAAATATATTATTAAAACACAACTAATGTAACTATGCAAATACGTTAAAATACCAAAATTATATATTATTTTATGCTCTCTTGGGAATTACTATAGTTAAATTTACTGGTAAAGTGCTCATGGATAGAAAAAAAATAGTTAAGTTACATTATTTGCGTGTCAGTATTGTGCTAATCTCACAATCATGAAAAATGTTTTATCCGAGTAGAAAATCTCTAGATTTAATACGCTTCTAATTCGGTTCGTTGGTTTAAGTTGACGAAAATATAGCATTTATATTAATGTTTGATGAGAGAAGTTGCCTTACAGCTACCGGAACCGTGCTATCAGTCCTAGGGTACCCAAGGGAAAATCTAAGTATAGTTGGGTGTATTATGTTCTTCTTTTTTTTTTTTTTTTTTTTTTTTCTTTTCTTCACGGGTTCAGCTCCCGAAACCGTGTTACGGTTCCAGGGTACAGGGTGTATTATGTACATAAGTTTTTGTTAAAAAAACCCATTGGTACATAGCCGGGATCAAACCATGGTCTACCTAGTTAATACTAGGATTTTTAGAGGGAGAGAAAACAATGTGTTTCTAAACAGTTAATGAACAAAGTTTTTAGTGGTTAACGAAACGAATTTCAAAGCTTCAGTGAGACTTCATAACTCAGCGGGCGTACCACAAACGGCGATGGCCTTTAAAATAACTGCACTGTTTTTGGCAACATAATATTATTGTCAATTATCGTTAATCTAGCAAGATGTTGTAACGTCAAAAAATCGATTGAGATATTATTTTAATGTAGAAACGATTTTGACCTCCACTGCAAAGTTTACTTGTTTACATAAACGAAAAGAGGTTTCGGTTTCACACTTAGATCGACGATATGGCAGTTATTATTAAGGCCTGCGACTTTGTGGTACGCCCTCCAGCCCCTATCTATCTTTGTTGCTAACGAAAAGTGATACTATACTGTCCATTAGAGCGAGCAAGCGACCACTGATTGGTGGATTTGACTTTTGTCTCGTTCTATTCCACAGTTAAGTACCTACGCCAAATATCACTTTTCGTTAACAACCGAGATACGTAACAAGGGGGCAGATCTTAAACATTGATTTAAGATGTATTCATACTCGAGAACGGTATGTTAGGTTCCATACAGACAGTTTGTGGTGTCGGGTCATATGTTCCAGCCAAATAGTAAACGTCATTATTCTCATACACAGCGCTATATCGCTGTGGATCGTCGCCCAATCGCTGTTTGTACTGATCTAGTGGTAAAACCTCACATTTGTGTGAAATGGTTTGTACGTCGTTCTCGTCTGTGTGCGGAGACTCGAAAAGACCGCCCTGGAAATAGTTACAATTATTGTTAAAATTTAAATTTTGGTAAACTTTTTCTAAAATACATCTACGGTTACGATCCTGACATACCTCTTTCGCTCCTTTTATATTCATCATACCTTTCATACATGCTCGGCGATTGTGTGTACTTTTAATATTTCCATCGATCATTACATTTTTTATATGTTCAATAAAAGTACACCTCTGCATTTCCTTTCACTTCAGCCATATAAACTTTTTAAGTCAATCTTTCATCCTTCCTGGGTGCCCTGGGGCCGGCAACGGTTCCCGGGTGCTGTAAGGCAACCCGTGAATATTTTCTTTTCTTTCTCCTTCTTCATCCTTTCAACGTGTCCACACCAGCGTAAACTACTTTCCTTCATTCTACATTCTTCAGTGGAAATGCGCTCTTTACGTAGAATGTGTGATATAAAGCGTATTGACCGCTTCCGGAACGATGTCATTAGAGAAGAATGCGGAGTGAAAGATGATGCTGTGACTAAAATGAAGAAAAGTAGAATTCTAAAATACATGCGGACTTTGCATGCCCTCCGAACTTAAATGTATAAAATAAAAAGTTTTTAAATACAAGAAGTTTACTAACCGGGTAGTACAGTTCACCCTCACACCCCACTGTTTCCTCAGGGTGGTAAAACCACTTGACTCGTACGGCCATAGCGCCGCGAGCTTCCCACAGCGCTGTTATACGTCCAATGTACGGACGGTCCGGCCGACCCGTCGACAGGAACACGGCAGAATCGCCGATCTGGAAAATTTTGAAAATTGCTGTAAGTATATTATAAAGTTCATAGGAAAATTAAATGATTTTTTTTTTCTTCACGGAATGCCTTATAGCTCCCGAAACCGTGTTATCGGTCCAAGGGTACCCAGCGAAAGACCATGTCTCAGTCTCCCTCTTTTAGCCGATGGTATATGTGAGGCTATACCTAACGAGTGGCCAGTTCTGTTAAGGTATATTTAGATGGAAAAGCCTCTGTGTGGTTCATCGGATCATGACAATGTAGATACGCTTCTAATTATAAAAATCCATTGGTACATGGCCGGGATCGACCAGTGGTCTGTCAAGTAAATACCAGACGTCTTAACCACTGGGCCACCGACGCACTATTTTATGTTATTATACAATCCGCGCATGGGAATGGGATTCAAAATGTGATCCATAATAGTCTCCGAAACGGCTGAATGTACTTTGATGAAAATTTCAGAAATAACAATGGTTTTTGTTTCATCTATCATCACGCCTTTCATCCCAAGAGGGGTAGGCAGAGACAATCGAATGACATTTGTTACGATCCTGACATATCTCTTTCGCTTCTTTTATATTCATCATACCTTTCATACTGTATGCTCGTCGATTGTGTGTACTTTTAATTTTTCCATCGATCAATATATTTTTTAAATGTTCAATAAAAGTACATCTAGGTCGTCCTCTGCTAACATTTTCTTTCACTTTAGCCATACAAACCTTTTCAGTCAATCTTTCATCCGTCATTCTTTCAACGTGTCCAAACCAGCGTAAACTACTTTTCTTCATTTTAGTCACAACATCATCTTTCACTCCGCATTCTTCTCTAATGACATCGTTCCGGAAGCGGTCAATACGCTTTATATCACACATTCTACGTAAAGAGCGCATTTCCACTGCATGTATTTTACTTTCATGCTTCTTATTCCATACCCAAGTCTCGCTTCCATAAGTAAGTGATGGAACTAAAACAGCATTATGTATATTAATTTTTTTTAGTAGTAAGTTGTATATTTCTGCATACATTGTTTAGTTCATTTTCATATCTTTTATTAATATTTCAATGAATTATGTGTGAATTAGAGGCAAAACTCACGGTCAATATTTCATTAGCCCGTTGTATAGAGCGATAGAATAGCTTCCTATGTCTCGGTTTGACAGTGCGTCTGTAAGACACACCGTGCCACCCCCACAGGGCTCCGCCCGGCAGGAATGCGGCCATCTTACTGACCCCTCCGACGGCTCCGGGACTTGAGGACTCCTCAGAGGATGTTGTCGAATTGGTTCGACGTTTGTTCTTCTGGAAATTGTACAAATTTTAAGTTAGAAGGGAACAATTATTTATTATCACTACATATTATAAAACAAAGCCCGCGTCTGTCTGTCTTTACCCGCCTCACGCAAAAACTATTGAACGGTGAAATTAGATAAGGGCCCATCATGTTTAGGAGCTGAGCAATTAACAGTATTTATCTATCCCTAATAGATAAGTAGCAAAGCAATAAGCGTATTTGTGTGGGTAATGTTTATAAACCGATTTTGTACCCGTGCGAATCCGGGGCAGGGTCACTAGTTACTGTTAATAGTATAAAGAAAGAGTGGAAGTTTGTTTATAAGGAGGTAAATTCAAAAATACTTTACCGTTTTTAACATTTCTTAAATTTAGGTACTTACATAATGGACATACACAATGTTTTATTTAAAAAAAGAGTTAAATAGCAATATTTTCAAACTAAAATCGAAGAAATACGACCGATCTGATTAAAATAAAAGTTATTTATTATTAGATCCTCATCTCACAAATATTGTCACAAACACACTGAAGGGTACCTTTATGTAATTTTTTTTACAAAATTTCTAAATTAGACGGAATCTTACTATGCCACTAGAACTAGAGTTGGAATCATCGCAAGACATGGCACCAACTCCTGTATCATCAGAACCATATGGTGGTGAAGACATGGTGAAACAATTCTTTGTCACTTTTTACACTTCTTGGCACTAGCACAGACAGTGCACACTGCAAAGATCTAATTAGAACTGATATTAATTTAAAACTTGAGTTGATACTTTGAGAGTTTGTAGGGTAGTTCGAAAATACATTAAGGCGATGTCAAACGGCAATAATAAAATTTCAATACGAAATTGTATATATTTTGTCATATTTTTTTTTATAGGAAACATTTTTATCTTTATTTGTTGTCGCATCATTTAATAACATTATTTCTTGGTTGAGATCCCTAAATAAACATTGTCAAAAATAATTTAATAAAATCTCAAACTTAAATCGAAGAAATACGAGCGAACTCTAAAATAAAAGTTACTTCCACATTTCAAACATTAACGGATGTGCAATATTGTCACAAGCACACTGACGGGTACCTGTTCTATTACTTTGTTTACTATATGTCTAATTTCGACAAAATTAGAGCCGGAATCATTATAAGCCATGGCACCAACTCCTGTATCATCAGAACCATATGACGGTGAAGACATGGTGAAACAATTATTTGTCACTTTACACTTCTTGGCTAGTACGTATAGGCAGTGCACACTGCAAAGATCTAATTAAAACTGGCATTAATTTAAAACTTGAGTTGATACTTTGAGAGTTTGGAGGGTAGTGCGATAATATATTAAGGCGATGTCACACGGCAATTATAAAATTTTGTTACAATTAAAATAATAAATTGAATATATTTTGTCAAATTATTTATGATTTGGGAATACAAAGTTATTCTAAATACCTAATTAAATTAATTACGTTATGAAATAGGAAACATTTTGTATCTTTATTTGTTGCCGCATCACTTAATAACATTATTTCTTGGTTGAGATCCCTAAATATCCGTTAAATGTGGACATTGTTACCTACGTTCTGGACTCGCAGCAATGTAGAAGATGCGTTTGCATAATAATAATCCACTTAATAATAAAGCTGAAGAGTTTGTTTGATTGTTTGTTTGAACGCGGTAATATCTGGAACTACCAGTCTGATTTGAAAAATTAATTTGATAGCCCAATTCTTGAGGAAGATTATAGGCTATATATCATCACGCTACGACCCAAAGGAGCGGAGCAGTAACCATTAACGCGGCTGCAACAGCGAGTCTACTATAAAATCTTACCTTTTTAGTTGAATCGCCGCCAGCTGGTGTATCTTCCTCCAAGACAATACCACTGTCTTTCAAATTATCGGCCTCCTTTGATTCGTCCTTTTTAATTCCAAGTTTGCCCAAATTACTAAAGTCCAATATTGGTTTTTTAACAATCTTCTTAGTTAGTACAGCCTTCTTAATAACAGTCTTCATCTTATCATCTGGAGACTTCTCCATAGCTATCAATGTTGACAATTTGTCATTCGAATCAACTGAGTCGTCATTAGATTTATTTGAATCTATGTAGTCTGAGGAAGATTTGTGTCTGTGGACATCGTCTCCTGAAGAACTGGATGGCTCTTTGCTTCCGTGACGTTTTCTGTGTTTCCTATGATGTTTTTTATGATGACGTCTGTGTTTACAGTGATCTTCACAACACTTGTGCTTCTTTTTCTTTTTCTTAATGTAATCTGCCGTAGTGGGGTCTTCTTCGCTTGAGTGACGTTTCAACTTGTCTTTTCGGTGTTTTTTCAACTTTTTTCTGTCTTTGTGTCTCTCTTCGGAATCTGATCTTGACTTTTTCACTCGATAATCAGCTGATGTGCCAGCAACAGGATTATTGTCGTGTCCAGAATTGACCACCTTATTTTTGTCTTCTGTGCTGTTGGCACTTGCGTTCCTTCTGCGTTTGCTGAGTGTGAAGAGAGGATTTTCATATTCTGCAATAATACATTATAATTGATACACATATTTTTTAACTCAATCCTTGGCAAAAAAAGCTAAGCAGCAATTTCTTCTACTACTCTAAGCCCATGAGCAGCGAAAGATTTCCTCTATTTTCTGATTACATATTAACATACGAGATTTTGACCAAACCGCTAGGGATAAAGGCTGCGTGTTTTATTTGTTTTCAAATAACAGAAAGATAGTAGCTTTTAAATGAAAATTTTAGATGTGATCAGACTCACCAACAACAGGATAATTCGGTTCCAGCATTCTAATATCTTCTATAGCAATTGTACCAGAATCTCCATCATCAAATTCCACGGCAACGAACTTCTCATCTTGCTGAACACTCTCAGCGACGGAGCCAGGATACAAACAGCGATATTGCTGGGACCAATAAGCGCACACTCGGGTTCCAAGTGGCAACTCCTTTACTGAAGTGGGACTTACTTCCAAAATCTGAAACAATGAATATCAAGTGTTAACTAGTATAAAGTTTCGAAGACTAATTGTTTATAATGAAATCGGCTGTGGTGGACACTTGGACAGACATTAATTGCGTTACGTTATAATGAACCGTTTTCTCTTTGCGTTGCCTTAAAATAACATAAAGATTGATCAGTTGCAGCTTATAAATAACTAGCAGTTATTAGGAATACAATTCACCCCCTTGGGTAGGTAGCGTGATGTTAAATAGCATATAAACCTTCCTTAAGAATTGGGCTATCAAATGCAAAAGAAATTCAAATCCAACTGTTAGTTCCATAGACTAGCACGAACAAACTTCAGCTTTATTATTAGTATAGATATTTTTGTAACTATGCAAAAGAACAAAAAAATACTTACAGCGTCCCTCAATGTTTCTTCGCGTGACATGATATGTGGCTTGTTCCCCCTTTCCCCGTCCAATGTGATGGCGTAGACGTCCGGCGCCTGTACTGCACTTAGTTTGCCCGCGTAGAACAGACCACCCATCGCGGTCAGAACACGAAGATTCGTGTCACATTTCACCAAATGTTCCTCTTTCAGTGTACACCTGAACTCCTGTTTGCGTGTTTCATTTTCCTTGCTCTTCGTGCCTGTTGCAGATCTATGCTGAGATTTAACGCTTTTCCGCCTTTTCTTGGCCCTGCGACGTTCTTTGTCGTCACTTTCACTGGAAGCACTGCCACGCCGCATGGCAAATTCAAATTCCGGCAGATCGTCCCTGGAATGCTTCCTGGCAAGACGATCGGTTTTCTCTCGATTTTTGAGCCGAATTTCGTTAAGACTTTCCATGGAAGAGCTTGTGGAACGGTTCAAACCCCAATCTCCTTCTTCTTCTTCAGAATAGGCTTTCACAATTGGCTCGGCTTTCAACTTAGGTCGAACTTTGCTCGTGCGAGCTTCTTCGCGAGATGACTCCCCTCGCGAGCACAGTATACCACCCTTCAATCTGCCCTTAGCTAGAAGGTACCCCACGAGACTGCTCTTAGACTTGGGTTTTTTAGCGACGATCGTTTCGGTCGAGTCGGGGCTGGAAACTTTTCGTGGACGGCCGACTTTGCGTTTCTGCGAAGAACCTCTGTCCGAATCTGGCGAAGGGACAGGTGTAGAAGGCGTGGGCGGTGTGGATATCGTGGGTATGGGAGGAGTTAACGCGCTAAGCTGTGCTCGCTTCTCGTCACACTGTCTCTCCAACTCTTGTAGTCTATGTCGCATGTCCTTTTCGATGGCATTGACAAGGGCTTCTGCAGAACGCATAGAGGAGGTGTGCGTGCACATGGCTAACCCGCACGCGCAGGCAGTCACGCGACGTATACTGGCTTCTAACTCCCCGCCGTTATTCTTTGTTTCATCTCTTTCCCTTTCGCGCTTGTGTCGTCTCATTTTTTCAATTTTGTGCCGCAAACGTTCCTCGCTCACTCGCTTGTGCCGCCGCTCGCTAGACGAGTCACCATCTCTATGCCGATGTTTATCTTTCCTATCTCTGGAAGAAGTTTCCGATGTCCTGCGATGTCGCTCCGTCGGACTGAGCAGAGACAACGGCTCAGTTTTTATGAAGGGCCTTGTGACAGTCGGGGGAGTAGTATCTTTTACTTCTTCCATTTGTTCTACGAGCGCACATAGCAATCCTAAACCTCGGAGGGGTTTCGGTTCATCGGTGCCGGTCACCGCAGTAGGCGGGAACTGAAACCGTCTGTTAGCATCTAGTTCAGTCCGAGGTGGTGATTTCGGGGAAGTCTTGATGTTGATGTTCATACGAACGTCTGTTCTCGTGTCGATAGTAAGCGGTGTCGGGTCGAGCGCGGGCATGTTCATTCCGGGAGTCGTCCGTTCGAACTGCTCGATGCTATTCGACAGAAGTTCGAGACCGCTGACGTCGACGGGCGCTCTCGAAGGCGGTACGGCGAGTTGAGACAGAGGAGCGAGCTCGGAGGTGTCGATAACCAGGTCGTGCGAGCCGCCACTATTGGAGTTGTCAGCGAGGTCCTCGTCCCGCTCTATAGCATCTATGGCCTTCTCGACAGCGCCTCCGACCGCGGCCTCGTCGCAAGACTCCTCGTTGCTGTCTATGAGTCCAGGCGCACGGTCCGAGCCGGGCGAGTGTGCGACTCCCACACACGCCACATCGTGCTCGTCGTCGTCGGCGTGGTTCGGGGAGCCATCATCGTCATCCACGTGGTCAGTCTGGTTGGAGGCGTCGCGGTGCGCGGGGTGTACTACAGGGGGAGGAATGACGGGAGGGGTGAGGGGCGCCGCGGGGGGAGAGACGGGCGCGTAGTATACGTGCGGGGGCGGCTCAGGGGGCTTCTCGGGCTCGATCTTGATGAGGTGGTGGGGGGTCATGAGCGGCTGCATCAGAGGTTTCCGCTTATCAGGCACGTGGTGCGCGGGCAGAGGGTTGTGTCCGGGGTGGTGCTGCAGCGTGACGAGGCGCGTGCTGTGTGTGTGTGTGTGCTGGAGAGTGGCGGTGGAGGCGAGTAGGTCGCCGGGCAGCAGCTGAAGGTGGGGAGGCGCGGCGGGCGGTGGGGGCAGAAGTAAAGGCGCGGGTGGATGGTACCCTACTCCGCCCCACAACACGGTGTGGGATAGGTCGGGAGCGGCCGCCAGCAACAGTAACGTCCCCGACGTGGGGTCCCGCACCAGTTGGTACCCGCTACCAACTCCACCCATGGACCCCACGGTGCCCACACCCATACCGCCCATCATCATGCCGTCCATCGATACTTGAGCTGGAACATTAGAATTTCGATAATGAAAACTTTTTCTCCTAAATGTTTTTGTTCTCAACTCAATTCGAAATGCGGGTAGACTCCACATAATGTATGTTAGCTACATATATACATAGGTATATAACTGTTCCTAGGCACATTAATTAATATCCAGGTTTAAATAATTACGAGGAAAATAATAGCTATTTCTGTGTGCAGTATCTAGTTTCTAAGATTCACCCGAACGGACAGATAGACAGACAAAGGTAACGGGGGAAGGGGGGGCATTGTGTCCCCTAGACATAATGTTCTTCTTCTTAATTTTTATTTCATAATGGCTCCATCAATGTTAATCGATGATTTGCCAATGTCAAGTATTATAGACGTCACAGTAACAATACCCAATAAATCGGTAGCTAGGATATTCCCGCCGACTGTGATACGTATGTCTTAAATAATTGACTAATGACAACTATCAAGCGCTGACGGGATTAAACTGGATTCGACGTGGAATCGACATAATGTTATATAGACCGCTTGCAACAGACGTTGAGTACGTACCTAACCAAGTACCCTAGACCTACCTACCTTAACAATGTTAGTATGACTGTCAACATGCGTGAAACTTCGTGACATCCGTGAAAATGGGAATTCTCATACAATTTCCATACAAATGCGTATGACGCAACGCATTTAGATGTATCTATATTAGGCATGCCGCACACTCACGCTGGAATGTGTTGTGTGACACGCGGTCTTGTTAGCATTCTAAAGCGCTTATTACACTATACAATTTTTAGAAAATCTATTTAGGAAATAGGAAGATGTAATTGCAGTTAGGACAGTTAGCATCCTATTTAGAACAGTTAGGAAGGCCCGACCGCTCTGTTTCCTATTTAGGTTACGATTCTTCCTATTTAGGACGACTAGTTGGCAGTTGGAAGGCGCCCGTGCTTCGCATCAGACGTGTAGCGCGCGCGCAGCCACAGAGCAATAAAAATGACAACTATTCCATCAGCGGCGGCGGCAATGCCTGCCGAAAGAGAAATTTTATTAAAATTAATAGAAGTTTATAGGGAGATGCCATACCTACATTTACGAGTTTTAGAGGTTTTAGCAGTCTCTGTACGAGATACGAGAAAATTAAACACATTTATACGAAATTTAATCAATGTTAACTAGTAGTAAGAACATAATCATTCCATAAATGAATAATTTTAATTGTATTGGTTTTGACTATAACTATTAAATTGTAAATCACTTATTATTTGTTTCTTTTGATAGCCTTATAGTCCCAAACTCAGGGAATAAAACTACCCTAAACTGAATAGTGTAAATTTTGGATATGGTGAGATTTTTTTTAAACTTATACTTGTACGAGATTATGTAACGGAAAGTACGAGATATTTGGCAACCTTGGTACGAGAAAAAACATCTGGCATCTGGCAACCCTGCGTCTGTCCGATTTAGTGTAGTGTGATCGCTAGCTTCCTACTTAGGTTCCTAACTGTTCCTAATTAGATTTTCTAAAAATTGTATAGTGTAATAGGCGTTTAAGCAAATATATCCGACGACCTACTAAGTAGGTATCTACATTATTATTATATATGTACGTACATATATAATAATATTATATGTATGTACTCATTGCGTTACTAAATCAATTATCACTATCATTACTACATATTGTAAAACAAAGGCCTTCAATTTTTTCAGAAACCTATCGTGTGTGGTATCAAATGAAAGGGCTTCATTCATGAATATAGTATAGTACTAAAAATATACTACACCACTACCTTTCGACCACCTGTGTTCTAAAAATATAAAAAATATTTTCAAAACATACCAAGTTTGGGCTCTAGGTAGGAGACAGCCTAGTAATTGTTTGTAAAACATATGCCAATATACTCATAGGTATCTAATGTCAAAGAGGCGTTTTTAAAAATATTTATATTAACTTACTTACATTTTTTTTAATTTTTTCATTATTAAAAAGTTGGGCAGATCTTTAAGATTCAAAATTTTTTGAACTAGGGATGGGGTAGGAGTAGTGGGAGGAAGAGTGTTAGCATTAATTATACCCAAAAACACAATAACAGCACGTTTCATAAGTTTAATAATAATATACTGGATCTCAAAGATCTGTCTAACTTTTTAAAAAAGAAAAAAAAAGTAATTTAAATACTTTTAGAATCGCCTTTCTGACATAAGATAAAAATTTACTAACCTGAAAGAGCCCAAACTAAGCAGGTCTCAACTCAATGGCTTGCTTAGGCTACCTATAGGTAAGTAATTTCGATCGATGTCTAAAAATATTTCCATCACAAGGCATTTATTACATACAAAATTAAAATCTGAACCCTATTATGTAGGAATTTAGATTAGATTGCCATAAAGTAATTGATGAGCCAGAATTCACGTTCCATCGAACTCCAAAAGGCCCCAGGGCGCACAAAATAAAAAACCAAGGAAGCATAAAAAAGCGATTCATATGCAACTACAGCAGTCAACTTAATAGCTCCCCAATACAATTGATAAAAAAATAACGCGTTTGAAGTTTGAAAAGAAACGGACAACAACGGGACCGCTCGTCGTCCGTCTCTTTCACTCACTAGTAAATTATAATTCCTTCCCTTTTACGTTGACTAGGGACGTGCAAAGAATAATGCATACAGTTAACATTCGATTTAACTCATTAAAGTCGATTTGGGCGCGTAATTATCGAATTCGAAGTACCTATGTAATTAGATGGGAGGGCAGGCGCCATGGTTTTTGTTTTCAAACTGTCAGGTTTCACGGTTAAAAGTAATTTTCTTGACCTCATTAGGTGATATTTTATATCTAGGTACTTGTTATTCGAATGTATGAAACTATATTTGCAATATATTTATTTTATTTTTTTTATAGAGAAGACGACATGTGACCTTGCCACCCATGAATGCGCGCGACTGGCAGATAGTTACAGTCCGCCAGTCGCGCCCACTGCCGGCCCTTAGAGATGCTTTTTCACGCTTCGCTTAAAGGACCCAAGGTTGTAGAAAGGAGGAAAGACCGACGCCGGAATGTATGAAGAAAAAATCAGCAATTTATTTTTCTTCACGGGGACTTTACAGCTCCTAAAACCGTGTAATCGGTCACAGGGTTCCCAGCGGAAGATTAAGTCTCCCTCTTAGCTGATAGTATTTGGGAGGCTAGGTATATTTAGATGGAGAAGCCTCTAAGTGTGGTTTGTCGCATTTATGTACTTTATAAAAACTCATTCAAAGGGATTAAACTTGCCTAGTTACTGTTATCCGCCTGCCACCGACGCAAATTGATCTAATTATAATTTCTGTCTTGTTCTAAATTCCGATAATCTCTGTTATCAGAAAAAAAAATTACTAAAACCAAATCGAATAAAGGTAGGAAGGAACTACAAAAAAGTTCTTCTGTGATGACGAAACCATAATATATCGGTTGTTTAAGGAGATCATTGGACAAATTAAAAATTCATAATAAACACCTATTTATCTAGAGGAGGTTGGGGCACAAAATAACAGGGGGTAAGACTAGTAAGACTAAATAGAGTATTAGCCGAATTAAACAATGACACAAAATGACATAGTTAATCGGGAGCATTGTCATGTTTGTACCTACACAGTTTTCGAAGGTCTGTTTTACGTCCGTCTATTTCACTCAGTGATATAGGTGTAGCGATATACTACCTATTTTCCCTGGCTGGAAGTTTTGTATGTTTATATTTTTTCGAAAAAAAAAAAAAATTGCAATTTATTCTTAAAGAACTAAATATTTTATATCAATACAACAAGAAATTACATATAAATAACATAAATATTATGCTCTGATATCTGGGCTTTTCCCCTATCCTGATATTATTAATAACATATAATATGAAATTGTAAAACTGGAGATGAAGTTTAAAGTAGCGGTGTAGTAGCAGAGTGCCTTCACCTGAACTGCGACACCAGCACCAGAAAGACAATTAAGTATTACCTATACTTACCTATTATATACCTACCTAGTACAATTTTAATGGATGATCGTCAAAAGACATGACTATTTTCAATTTCTTAATTTAATTTAGTTTTTTTTATTATCTTTAATTTGTAAATATATCATTTTTAAAATTAATATAATAACTTAATAAGAATTGTACCTAATATTAATTTATTATTAACTAATAATAAATAAGTTAAACTTATTTCAAATTATGTCTTATTAATCTTGTGTCATCAACCTGTAACCATTGGATTATAAATTATAAAATCAAATAAATAATATTACAGTGCCTAGGTATATATGTAGAAGTAGGTTTTAGTTTTTAGGGTTCCGTAAAATAGGAACCCTATTGTTGATCCAACGATGTCTGTCTGTCTGTCACGGGCCTCTAGTTTCTAAACTAAATGGAATAGGAACTTGAAAATCACACATAATATTATGTATTTCCGCGGCCCAAAGATACGTCCTACGCCTAACAAACAAAGTACCTAACAAAAGATTTTAAAATTTTAATTTTTCTATCTACTCTGAAACTGGGCCGATTAATGTAAAAACATTTTTATGCAAACTTTAATTTCAGAGAAAAAGAGCTGAAGTCGCCACAAAGAAAGTATGTTCCTTCCTATCTCCCCTAGTAGGCTGCCATAGTAGAGTCCCCAATAAGGACTTGAAATTTATATCGGGTATAATTTACGCAGACACCAAAAATATTTTTAAGACTCTAAGCTTAGGCACCAAATAAAATAAACAACTCCAAATAAAATAATTGACACTATTAAAAGCGTCCTAAAGTATATCATATTATGATCCAAAATAATAGAAAAAACATCAGAAAAATCGCACGCCTTGTACTAATATTTTATTTGGTTTCTAAAATGGATAAATGGTCACCAAGTAATGGATAAATGGTCACCAAGTAAGGTAGGTAGGTTAGGTTAGGTTAGTATAAAATTTATTAAGTATAAAGTGTATTTTAAAGGCGTCTATATATTTTTATGGCAGTCAATAATACCAAAAATGGATCTATTTCATAATATTTTAGGAAACGTAATTTGGTGACCATTCATCCATTTTGGTAACCGTTTAGAATTTTTTTGGTACAAAATAGATACATTTTTGGGCGCCGCTTAAACACAAGCCATTCATATCTACCTAATTCGCGGGCTAAAAACGGGGATAGGAAAATCGGTAAATTACTGTCACCCTTTGCGTAGACACTCGACACGCATTTGGCCCAATTATTTTTATTCAATACCAACATAAATGTGTCTTTACTTAATGTGATAGGTACAGTTCTACCTTCCTATCTATTCCTACTTTAAAATAGAAGTCACGGAATAGTTTGAATATTCTTCTTTGAAGAAGATCTGCTAATAAGAAAGCCGCTAATTCCCAACGCGACGTGACAAATCATCCCACACATCATCCAGACCTAATCGCCATCTTCGGGCCGGACGCGACCAGCTCGTAAAACGTAAACACGTTACGAAACGGTCAAAGAAAAAAACATCACACACAATCCACAATACAAAAAACTGCTACTAATTCATCCACGGTGAAAGGCGGAGTGGTAGAAAAGATCTCGCCTACAATGAAACCGTACCGCGCGATTGGGTAAGAAAACTCGCGGGGCGGAGTCCACCACGGAGAATTCGTTAGGGCAACCACGCTGTCAAAGTGGTGTTATCGATAACTTTTTTACTGCCTTCAGGTTTTTTAAGTCCCTTCGTGCGATAATTTACGATGTGGAAGTGGTGGATTGGGAGGGAAGAGGGAACGGATGTAAGCGATGAACCTTCAACAATGCGATTAGGTCGGAATCAGAAATTGTGTTGAAAGTACTTAGCTGACCTCAGTTTAGTTAGTGTGCTCTAACTAGTTTAAGAATCAGAAATTGTGTTGAAAGTACTTAGCTGACCTCAGTTTAGTTAGTGTGCTCTAACTAGTTTAAGAATCAGAAATTGTGTTGAAAGTACTTAGCTGACCTCAGTTTAGTTAGTGTGCTCTAACTAGTTTAAGAATCAGAAATTGTGTTGAAAGTACTTAGCTGACCTCAGTTTAGTTAGTGTGCTCTAACTAGTTTAAGAATCAGAAATTGTGTTGAAAGTACTTAGCTGACCTCAGTTTAGTTAGTGTGCTCTAACTAGTTTAAGAATCAGAAATTGTGTTGAAAGTACTTAGCTGACCTCAGTTTAGTTAGTGTGCTCTAACTAGTTTAAGAATCAGAAATTGTGTTGAAAGTACTTAGCTGACCTCAGTTTAGTTAGTGTGCTCTAACTAGTTTAAGAATCAGAAATTGTGTTGAAAGTACTTAGCTGACCTCAGTTTAGTTAGTGTGCTCTAACTAGTTTAAGAATCAGAAATTGTGTTGAAAGTACTTAGCTGACCTCAGTTTAGTTAGTGTGCTCTAACTAGTTTAAGAATCAGAAATTGTGTTGAAAGTACTTAGCTGACCTCAGTTTAGTTAGTGTGCTCTAACTAGTTTAAGAATCAGAAATTGTGTTGAAAGTACTTAGCTGACCTCAGTTTAGTTAGTGTGCTCTAACTAGTTTAAGAATCAGAAATTGTGTTGAAAGTACTTAGCTGACCTCAGTTTAGTTAGTGTGCTCTAACTAGTTTAAGAATCAGAAATTGTGTTGAAAGTACTTAGCTGACCTCAGTTTAGTTAGTGTGCTCTAACTAGTTTAAGAATCAGAAATTGTGTTGAAAGTACTTAGCTGACCTCAGTTTAGTTAGTGTGCTCTAACTAGTTTAAGAATCAGAAATTGTGTTGAAAGTACTTAGCTGACCTCAGTTTAGTTAGTGTGCTCTAACTAGTTTAAGAATCAGAAATTGTGTTGAAAGTACTTAGCTGACCTCAGTTTAGTTAGTGTGCTCTAACTAGTTTAAGAATCAGAAATTGTGTTGAAAGTACTTAGCTGACCTCAGTTTAGTTAGTGTGCTCTAACTAGTTTAAGAATCAGAAATTGTGTTGAAAGTACTTAGCTGACCTCAGTTTAGTTAGTGTGCTCTAACTAGTTTAAGAATCAGAAATTGTGTTGAAAGTACTTAGCTGACCTCAGTTTAGTTAGTGTGCTCTAACTAGTTTAAGAATCAGAAATTGTGTTGAAAGTACTTAGCTGACCTCAGTTTAGTTAGTGTGCTCTAACTAGTTTAAGAATCAGAAATTGTGTTGAAAGTACTTAGCTGACCTCAGTTTAGTTAGTGTGCTCTAACTAGTTTAAGAATCAGAAATTGTGTTGAAAGTACTTAGCTGACCTCAGTTTAGTTAGTGTGCTCTAACTAGTTTAAGAATCAGAAATTGTGTTGAAAGTACTTAGCTGACCTCAGTTTAGTTAGTGTGCTCTAACTAGTTTAAGAATCAGAAATTGTGTTGAAAGTACTTAGCTGACCTCAGTTTAGTTAGTGTGCTCTAACTAGTTTAAGAATCAGAAATTGTGTTGAAAGTACTTAGCTGACCTCAGTTTAGTTAGTGTGCTCTAACTAGTTTAAGAATCAGAAATTGTGTTGAAAGTACTTAGCTGACCTCAGTTTAGTTAGTGTGCTCTAACTAGTTTAAGAATCAGAAATTGTGTTGAAAGTACTTAGCTGACCTCAGTTTAGTTAGTGTGCTCTAACTAGTTTAAGAATCAGAAATTGTGTTGAAAGTACTTAGCTGACCTCAGTTTAGTTAGTGTGCTCTAACTAGTTTAAGAATCAGAAATTGTGTTGAAAGTACTTAGCTGACCTCAGTTTAGTTAGTGTGCTCTAACTAGTTTAAGAATCAGAAATTGTGTTGAAAGTACTTAGCTGACCTCAGTTTAGTTAGTGTGCTCTAACTAGTTTAAGAATCAGAAATTGTGTTGAAAGTACTTAGCTGACCTCAGTTTAGTTAGTGTGCTCTAACTAGTTTAAGAATCAGAAATTGTGTTGAAAGTACTTAGCTGACCTCAGTTTAGTTATAGTGCTCTAACTAGTTTAAGAATCAGAAATTGTGTTGAAAGTACTTAGCTGACCTCAGTTTAGTTAGTGTGCTCTAACTAGTTTAAGAATCAGAAATTGTGTTGAAAGTACTTAGCTGACCTCAGTTTAGATAGTGTGCTCTAACTAGTTTAAGAATCAGAAATTGTGTTGAAAGTACTTAGCTGACCTCAGTTTAGTTAGTGTGCTCTAACTAGTTTAAGAATCAGAAATTGTGTTGAAAGTACTTAGCTGACCTCAGTTTAGTTAGTGTGCTCTAACTAGTTTAAGAATCAGAAATTGTGTTGAAAGTACTTAGCTGACCTCAGTTTAGTTAGTGTGCTCTAACTAGTTTAAGAATCAGAAATTGTGTTGAAAGTACTTAGCTGACCTCAGTTTAGTTAGTGTGCTCTAACTAGTTTAAGAATCAGAAATTGTGTTGAAAGTACTTAGCTGACCTCAGTTTAGTTAGTGTGCTCTAACTAGTTTAAGAATCAGAAATTGTGTTGAAAGTACTTAGCTGACCTCAGTTTAGTTAGTGTGCTCTAACTAGTTTAAGAATCAGAAATTGTGTTGAAAGTACTTAGCTGACCTCAGTTTAGTTAGTGTGCTCTAACTAGTTTAAGAATCAGAAATTGTGTTGAAAGTACTTAGCTGACCTCAGTTTAGTTAGTGTGCTCTAACTAGTTTAAGAATCAGAAATTGTGTTGAAAGTACTTAGCTGACCTCAGTTTAGTTAGTGTGCTCTAACTAGTTTAAGAATCAGAAATTGTGTTGAAAGTACTTAGCTGACCTCAGTTTAGTTAGTGTGCTCTAACTAGTTTAAGAATCAGAAATTGTGTTGAAAGTACTTAGCTGACCTCAGTTTAGTTAGTGTGCTCTAACTAGTTTAAGAATCAGAAATTGTGTTGAAAGTACTTAGCTGACCTCAGTTTAGTTAGTGTGCTCTAACTAGTTTAAGAATCAGAAATTGTGTTGAAAGTACTTAGCTGACCTCAGTTTAGTTAGTGTGCTCTAACTAGTTTAAGAATCAGAAATTGTGTTGAAAGTACTTAGCTGACCTCAGTTTAGTTAGTGTGCTCTAACTAGTTTAAGAATCAGAAATTGTGTTGAAAGTACTTAGCTGACCTCAGTTTAGTTAGTGTGCTCTAACTAGTTTAAGAATCAGAAATTGTGTTGAAAGTACTTAGCTGACCTCAGTTTAGTTAGTGTGCTCTAACTAGTTTAAGAATCAGAAATTGTGTTGAAAGTACTTAGCTGACCTCAGTTTAGTTAGTGTGCTCTAACTAGTTTAAGAATCAGAAATTGTGTTGAAAGTACTTAGCTGACCTCAGTTTAGTTAGTGTGCTCTAACTAGTTTAAGAATCAGAAATTGTGTTGAAAGTACTTAGCTGACCTCAGTTTAGTTAGTGTGCTCTAACTAGTTTAAGAATCAGAAATTGTGTTGAAAGTACTTAGCTGACCTCAGTTTAGTTAGTGTGCTCTAACTAGTTTAAGAATCAGAAATTGTGTTGAAAGTACTTAGCTGACCTCAGTTTAGTTAGTGTGCTCTAACTAGTTTAAGAATCAGAAATTGTGTTGAAAGTACTTAGCTGACCTCAGTTTAGTTAGTGTGCTCTAACTAGTTTAAGAATCAGAAATTGTGTTGAAAGTACTTAGCTGACCTCAGTTTAGTTAGTGTGCTCTAACTAGTTTAAGAATCAGAAATTGTGTTGAAAGTACTTAGCTGACCTCAGTTTAGTTAGTGTGCTCTAACTAGTTTAAGAATCAGAAATTGTGTTGAAAGTACTTAGCTGACCTCAGTTTAGTTAGTGTGCTCTAACTAGTTTAAGAATCAGAAATTGTGTTGAAAGTACTTAGCTGACCTCAGTTTAGTTAGTGTGCTCTAACTAGTTTAAGAATCAGAAATTGTGTTGAAAGTACTTAGCTGACCTCAGTTTAGTTAGTGTGCTCTAACTAGTTTAAGAATCAGAAATTGTGTTGAAAGTACTTAGCTGACCTCAGTTTAGTTAGTGTGCTCTAACTAGTTTAAGAATCAGAAATTGTGTTGAAAGTACTTAGCTGACCTCAGTTTAGTTAGTGTGCTCTAACTAGTTTAAGAATCAGAAATTGTGTTGAAAGTACTTAGCTGACCTCAGTTTAGTTAGTGTGCTCTAACTAGTTTAAGAATCAGAAATTGTGTTGAAAGTACTTAGCTGACCTCAGTTTAGTTAGTGTGCTCTAACTAGTTTAAGAATCAGAAATTGTGTTGAAAGTACTTAGCTGACCTCAGTTTAGTTAGTGTGCTCTAACTAGTTTAAGAATCAGAAATTGTGTTGAAAGTACTTAGCTGACCTCAGTTTAGTTATAGTGCTCTAACTAGTTTAAGAATCAGAAATTGTGTTGAAAGTACTTAGCTGACCTCAGTTTAGTTAGTGTGCTCTAACTAGTTTAAGAATCAGAAATTGTGTTGAAAGTACTTAGCTGACCTCAGTTTAGATAGTGTGCTCTAACTAGTTTAAGAATCAGAAATTGTGTTGAAAGTACTTAGCTGACCTCAGTTTAGTTAGTGTGCTCTAACTAGTTTAAGAATCAGAAATTGTGTTGAAAGTACTTAGCTGACCTCAGTTTAGTTAGTGTGCTCTAACTAGTTTAAGAATCAGAAATTGTGTTGAAAGTACTTAGCTGACCTCAGTTTAGTTAGTGTGCTCTAACTAGTTTAAGAATCAGAAATTGTGTTGAAAGTACTTAGCTGACCTCAGTTTAGTTAGTGTGCTCTAACTAGTTTAAGAATCAGAAATTGTGTTGAAAGTACTTAGCTGACCTCAGTTTAGTTAGTGTGCTCTAACTAGTTTAAGAATCAGAAATTGTGTTGAAAGTACTTAGCTGACCTCAGTTTAGTTAGTGTGCTCTAACTAGTTTAAGAATCAGAAATTGTGTTGAAAGTACTTAGCTGACCTCAGTTTAGTTAGTGTGCTCTAACTAGTTTAAGAATCAGAAATTGTGTTGAAAGTACTTAGCTGACCTCAGTTTAGTTAGTGTGCTCTAACTAGTTTAAGAATCAGAAATTGTGTTGAAAGTACTTAGCTGACCTCAGTTTAGTTAGTGTGCTCTAACTAGTTTAAGAATCAGAAATTGTGTTGAAAGTACTTAGCTGACCTCAGTTTAGTTAGTGTGCTCTAACTAGTTTAAGAATCAGAAATTGTGTTGAAAGTACTTAGCTGACCTCAGTTTAGTTAGTGTGCTCTAACTAGTTTAAGAATCAGAAATTGTGTTGAAAGTACTTAGCTGACCTCAGTTTAGTTATTGTGCTCTAACTAGTTTAAGAATCAGAATACGTGTTGAAAGTACTTAGCTGACCTCAGTTATTGTGCCCTAAACTTATCTAGTTTAAGAATCTTGGCCAACTATAGTTTAGTTTTTGTACCGAAAACTTTATTAGAAAAGTATCTCTTATATAATTGAACAATGAGCATAGCAAAATAATATCAAGTTAGGTAGGTCTTTAAGTACATACCTACCTGCTTGTTGATGAAAAACTTGGATAACAGAAATTAAACTTAATATAAAGACCAAAGCAATTGGAGTCGAGCGCAGGCATAGTCGAGCGCGGGCTCATAGGGTTTTTTATAGAATAGATAAAGATAGATTTTCTTATCAAATTAAACTTCTGTTCTGATACGACTCAAAGAAATACAAATCGATTTATTATAAGTTAAGTGCTTATTGGAAGGTAGGGTTTTTTATAGAATAGATAAAGATAGATTTTCTTATCAAATTAAACTTCTGTTCTGATACGACTCAAAGAAATACAAATCGATTTATTATAAGTTAAGTGCTTATTGGAAGGTGTACACCTATCTACATCCCTTGTGAGAACTGTCAAATGTGGCCTTTTAAATCTCAAAATTGAAAATAGAAAATTGAAATAGTCAAAATACGTAAAGTATTTACGCAAAAAACCTAGATAGCATAACAAATAATCTCAAAATATGTGTACACAATATAAGGAGTCTTATAGACTTGTTTTCCATTACCTTCCGCTTCGGGTACCCTGGAGCATTTATCATGGTTCTGGGAGCCGAAAGGCAACCCGTAATCTAATTTAAATCTTTCAAGCAACTACAGACACCTTATTTTTCCTCATGGATAAAACTTCATTTTCCTAGAAATAAACATGAAAGAAGACATTGATCATTAATTAATAATAGCGAGTTATGTTATGACAGACAGGCAGACAGAAGTAGTTCAATATCGGTCAAGAGTCCGCGGTCAAGCCGGTTGTGCCCCCCTCTCCCCCAGTCTACCTGTTGGAATGTCAACAAAGTCTCGCGTGGAAATTCTCGCGGCCGCGGCTCGCGACGTTGCAAGCCACACACCAGAGCGACAGAACTATGTAGGAGGATCGCGAGGCGTCGCGTCGCCGGCCGGGGCGGGAAGGCCGGGCGCTCGCGACTCGTTTGGCGCGCAATTACCAGGGTAGCATCACTCACCGGGCGGGTATTGCCAGAGAGGTGCGGGCGGTGCGGGGGCGGGAGCAGTCCAGGTTATGGGGGCGGGCCGATCGTCACAGTGCAGCAAGGCACCGCCCACTCCTGCCACGCCCACCGTCATGGCCGCTTGCGCTCCGTCTGCGGCCGAATGACAACACAATGACGCGGGGGCGCCTGCAACGCACACCCGTCATTTGCACTGTTGCACACGATCGATACCCAGTATCGGATCGTATTCAACTTATTAATTACACATAAAATTTATAGGTTGCTCTACTTTCAGATTAGTACTGTCGTCAATAAATAAGCCATTTATAAAACTAATACACAACAAACACAACAATAATAACAGTCACTTTATCACAATCAAGTTTCATGGCATGAATAATTTGTAATTTTAAAAGCCATTTGTAATCTAAAATCGTAAACGCCTGCATGCATTCAGCGATGAATACAATACCTAATAATTTACTTAATTCTCATTTTAATTACCTCCAACGTATTTATTAATTTATTAATGGCATAGTTTTTACCTACCTAAGTAATCATTGAATTATTCATCCTATTCAGAAAGTTTTTTTAGTTTAAGAGTGTAGTGTACCGCGTCCATGTCCATACAAACGGAGAAAACGTTTTACTACCCCTAAATATCATTTAATTTTAACGATTTTGTAATATGTTACTGACATAATGAAAAACTACGTACGTATTTTTTCCTTTTTTCAAAATTCGTAATAGGTCAAAAGTTATAAGCCCCTCAAATCTCGGTTTTTTTGGTTCATAACTTGCTCGTAATAAACCGTCTGTATTTGAGAAACAAATCAAAATTTCAAAAAAAGCAAAACGCACGTACGTAGATTATAATCTGCTAAAACGTTTGACTCCAAAATTATAAGGTTTCGTTATAGTTTAGTAGGTGTAAATCGTTTTCCCCCAAAACGCAATTTTCAACGAAGAACATACCTACAAACACTCACGAGCTGCAGTGTTCTCTGTCGCACTGATGCCCGTGGGAAGAGCGCGCTTGAGACAGAATATGATTTTCTAAATACCTATTTCGCTGCGTACGCTGAGCTACACGATCCTCTTAATTAACGTAACTAACAAAACATGGCAACAAACTAGGCAGGTATATGCTAAGTTCGCCGGCCACCACCAGTTCCCGGCCATCTGTAGGTACATGTATTCCAAGTTACATTTGAACTGCATGAAATTTACGAACGATGTTTGTCAGTTTCAGCCTACAAATGCCTACCTAGATATAGTAGGTACTAGTTAGCCTGTTTCCCAACCAATGACGACAACGAAGACACATTTTTATAAAAATAATAACCTTCAATATGTTAGCAGCAATACATACGCATCCAGTCACGCGATTTTGAATATAAATTAGAACTATATTTGGTAAAGTTTTATGAAAAATAGTTTTGATGTAGGTATGGCAACTTTTTTGTAAGTTATATAACAAAGGCCTGTTCCTTGTTTGTAGACTTTTATGTTCCACAGAATATGGACAATGATTTTTTTACTTCAAAATTCACTTTCTATGGATAAAATTAAATAAATCACCAGACCCCTGTTTTCGTCCACGTTATTTTTCGAAAACTGTAAAAACACGCTCGATCCTCTCTTTATAAATACCTACCTACTAAAATATTATGCAATTTTTTTATGGTTTTTCATTTCATAGCTTCATCCACTGAAAATTTTATGAATTGAATGTGAATATCTTTTGTGGCAAAATTTGTAAAATAAGAAATAATTATAAATGGAAAATATTATTCATCCCCCTATTATGAGTGCTATTATGGTCTTGTTCATACAAAAATCCCATAGAAAAAAGTTTGTATTAGTTTTAGTTTCTCGTAGTTTTACGAACATTTAAAAAAATTGCCAAATCGGTCTAGCCGTTTTCAAGTGATGCACATTTTTATTTAGTAGGTACTATAGATTTTTGATGAATTATTTTTTCAATATTGAACAAAAAAGCGAAAGGAAGGTGAAAAAAATAAATAATAGCTAATTTTGAAATAAAACCGTGTGTCACTGACTGTACAACCAAGCACTGAAGATATACCTAAATACGAAAATTGGAAGGTGTAGAGTAGAGGTGCAGTAAGAAATTATTTTTCAAACATCAACCAGTATGGTGAAAACCGTATGAAAATCCGTAAAGTAGTTTCCGAGATTAGCCTGAACAAACACAGCGGGGCGGGAAGCGGGAACTCTAATCTAAGTCTAACTAATAATAAAGCTGAATTTTCGGATTTGAAAAAATATTTTTGCATTTGTAGCCCAGTTCTTGAGGAAGAATTTCAAAGGAGCTAGGCACAGCTAGTCTAAAAATGATTACCATTATTATCTGCGCACCAAAAATACGACAGTTCAAGAATAGAAGCGACAGGAAAGATTTTTTTGTTGATCCATTTCCACCTGCCAACCACGGGCAGAGGCTATAGTAGTAAATTATACCTATTATCACATTTATCACATACCTACCTAGCAGTATGTTTCTATTTGTGAATTTTCATTGTAGAAACGAAACGAAGCGATGAATGACATACAAAATAATGTTTTAGTTTTTGCTATTCGGTTTTCTTAAATTAAAAAAACAGGTAAAAAATATTTGAATGTAGGTAGGATAACTTTGTCGCGCCCCACTTAAAAACTAATCTCGTTCTTTACGGCGATTGTTTCCTTCATAATATGTTTCTATCGAGATCTGTTGAAAACTCGATTACATGAAATCGGATCGCATCATTCCCTTTTATTAAGTAAAGAATCAATTTTCGTGCTACGAGGGCACGTAAAGCGTCTGTCTACTTCTTCTGAAAATAACAGATACTAAAAAATCTAGTTTAGCCAGGCTTGCCATCTGTTTGTTATATTGACTGTCAACTGGCAAAAAGTGGACACGGTTACTGGTGTCTTTGGTTGGCCACACCTCAAGGTAGAAAGGCCGTGAAGATGTGGGAGTCCGGAGTCCATACACCGAGCGCCACGGGCTAGGTTTTGTTAAAACAAAATTTGCTTTGTTTTGTACACCCGTGTGTTCAAGAAGGAGATGAAGGTACCCGAGTGACAGCAATGTTAGGAGGCATAACGAGCAATAGTATTCAACAGCAGCACGTGCTTGTGTGCACGTGTCTCTTTCCTACTCATACAACTGCCCCTGTCACTCGGTAAATGGTATATAGTACAAGCAAAAATAACACATAAATCAAATAATTTTTAGTTTATTTTCATTCAGTTTAAAGACCTTAATATCCTGACATACCTCTTTCGCCTCTTTTATGGTATTCATCATACCGTTCATATATGCTCTGCGATTGTGTGTATTTTCATAATATAATTGAACATTGCCTCCAAACTTTTTTTTATATGGTGAATAAAAGTATAACAAAGGAGCATTAGATAAGGCAAAATGACGTTAAGAGCATTGAAATAAAAAAAAATAATTTACAAGAGTATTTTAAAAAGTTTAATATTTTTTATTTTATTTTTTTAATCTTCACGGGTTGCCTTACAGCTATAATGATATTAATAAAATAATTCTTATGTATTGATCAGACATATACTGTGAATATTATCGGTTGACCTTCACCGCCGTTATTGTCTCACTCACACACGTAACGCCATCTCGTTCTATGGTACAATGTTTGAAGGCGACGTTGTAGTATTTTGTTACCTCCTCGTAACCGTTGTTCGCCTGGTACACGGCGCGCTGAAGAAAAGGGTTTATCCGACGCTATGCGTCCGACCTGCGGTGCTCATTTTCCGACAAAAACTATATTTTTCATACGTCAAGAAAACTAGTACCGAGGAAATTATTTGAGCGATCTTTATATTTTATCGCTAACCTACAAATTAATTATTAAAAATTATGTCACGATAACATTTATAATAAATAAATAATATGTAATTAATTTGTTTATTACATTGTAATTATTGGTTAACTTTGTAATAATAAATTTATTATCTTTATAACGACTAATGTAGGAAAACTAGCCGTTGCCTAGCCTAGCAAAAATAGAACACGGGCGGGAGGCGTGGACGTTTCGCAGAGACCAGTCAAACGTGGCGTCCGCAATAATATCAAGACTGTGTGATGCATCAGCGGCTTGGATTTTTCATGAATATTCTTATAGAAAAAAGTGGACTACCGTCTAATCTAACGTTTAAAAAAACTAGCTGTGCCCCCGGCTTCGCCCGTATGAAATTTTGTTTGAACCCGATCGCAGCGCCACCTACCAAATTGTGGATCTAACTAAACTATCCAGGGACCCATACAGGACCTTCATAATATGAAATCTTTTGTGGTATTTTGTTTTTATTTACCTTTTTATGGCTGTTGCGTCTTGCACAAGTATTGCTGCGGGTTTATAGCTCACTCAGAGTAAAGTCAGCAGAAGAAAAATCACTATTTTCTGTCTAGCTTACAAACTTGCGTTCATAGATCATAGATCTTAACTAAGTTGATGAACAACTGTTTAGTTATAATATGTTTCTCTCCCTCATATTGAAACAGATTTGTTAGAATAACAAAACAGATACTTAATAATAAATTTTGACAGCATTAACTACCATAATCGAAGAGTTCCTCTTTCTACGGTTTTGCTGATTCGGGCCGAGAAATAAATTCACAAGATTTAGAGACAGAGACATCGTCTACAAATACCAGGACATCATGGCCGGTAGAGAGTCGGAGCATTCATCGTGCGGCATGCGCCAACGAATTCCACTCCGCGAGACGCAACCCTCCGCGGGTCTCGGAGGGTCGACTTGCCGAGTAGGAGACAAGACGAAGGGTTGGCTAGTTTATTTTGAACCGATTTCGGAGAAATTGAGTCGATTGTAAAACATTATTAGCTCTATATAAAGCAAAAGGCCCGACCCCGTCTGTCTGTATGTTTAGGGATAAACTAGATGTAATTTAGTACTTACTATTTTCAGTAACACATGAACATATTTCATGCTCAGGGCCTGAAATTTATTATGACCACTTTTAAATAAATAATTTAATCAAATGGGTGTTTTATTTCAAATTTTGAAATACCAATAAGACAAAATTTGTCCTTCTTCACGTCAGAGCCTGAGAGTGATATAGGTACATTAGGGACCTACCTAGTACCTAGGCTACTTTTTATCCCGGGAAATTATCTCATTCGTTCGGGAAAATCTTATTAGTTTTATGCAACGTCACAACAGAACTACATTATTGTCGTATTTTATGCACAAATTATATATTATTTTGCTCTATTCACACGAGTGAACCAGCGAGGAAAAGCTGTTCATGGCAACCCTGCAGTTGGGAACAACGCCAAATGTTGTGACGGGCAGGCCCGGGGGGTCGAGCCTACGGTATGTCCGACCGAAATTGCAGGGACGTGATTAGAAATAGTCTACGGATGCAAGCTAACATTGGGGGAGCCTGTTGTTTACCACTTAAACAACACGAATTTGAAAGTGAAACTTGAAAACAGAAGGTTATTTCAACGTATACGTTTAGCTTCCTACTAAAAAAAATAAAGGCAACAATGCATCCGTCACTTGAATCCCAGCTTGATCAAAATACATATTTGTAGTCGTAATACCAATTTGGTTGGCAATTGTACTTAAAAATAGGCGAGTCCTGATCTTGTTTTGACTGTACCACGAGTAGATAATAGTAATGCAATCTTATCCAAAGAGTTTAGGCATAATATACACACTAGATAGATAGGTAGTGCTTCGATGTTGATATAACTTGGCTCCTGCAAAAAAATATTAGATTCATATATTGTTGCTAATGTTGCTATCAGGCTAATTTCTCACTATAGGGTATGTTTAAATCACGTCCCGAGAACACCTATTACGATATCATATGTAAATCAAAAAGGTCAAAAGGTATTTAGATGCCTGTTATTATTTATGTCCTGTTATTTTTTAAATTTTCTTACTTCTGTAATTTTTTGTTGTTATTTTTTTATTGTTATACCTATGTGACATAGTATTAGACAGATTAAGACTTGGCCTGCGAGCTGTAAATTTTGTGTTCTAGTGTTAGGTATAGTGAATGGCCTGTATAACATTCATTCTAAATTATACCAAAAAAACGCACACTCAATCCAAAGTAACCGGTCTACGCTGCGTTTATAAATGAAGAAATTGTTTATATTTTCGTCAAGTCAAGGCCCCCATGTTCTCCATTATCAACAGTCGCCATTGCTCAGTCGTATCGTATTTATGAAAAGCTACATTCAATATTCAACTATAAATCCATCCGCATAGAATCGAATATGACATGAACAGTTATTACCAAATACGCCACGTAAAATTACGAAGTACTTGTGAATACGTTGCACACTCTAATAAGTAGTTTGTATTATAAGCTTTATTACAAAGGAGGAACGTTGAAATTAGTGTGTGTTTTATAGTTTAGTTAATGATGTGTTTATTGCTTGATAGAAAATATCAGGAGGGTCGCGACGGGTGGCTGGCTCCGTATCGATTTTTTATTTTGGACAAAATTGCAGTCGTATACTTGGACTATCGGTATTGAGGAAATAGTTTATCTTAAACTGATACAAATTCAGTGATATTCTTTGTTATCGACAATGGTAATGTAAACAAATGGTAGGTTCTATCTAATCTTCTAACTCTAATACCGGTTTTGTTCAAGTTTTGTACATATTGATCACCCACCGCATACCTACTCTAAAAGCCCTTTTTTCTGAGTATTCTATACTAACAAGTTGGTGTTAGAACGTTTAAGCCTCGAACAAATGCAACTTTTGAAATGTTGTACATTTGGGGTAATTTTGGTAGCAGATTCGCATAGAAAAAAACTCCTGACATTTAAAAAAAGGACCTGGCAACACTGTCCGTATGTCCGTCTGTCTGTACCATGGATACCTATTTCATATTTACTGTGCCTATATTTACGCGATTTCTCCAAGGATTTTTTTTTGTGTTGAAATACTAGACTTGTTTTCCGGGATAAAAGTAGGTACCTAACTTAGTTCAGCTCATACATCTTTAGAATCTATCTGCTTCTAAAAATGGTTCGGGCCAACCAAGACCAAGATTCACTAATCGAATAAAGTAGGTGATTGGTGACTAAAAAATTACGTATCAAAACTCACGAAGCCGTAAAAGCGTCCGGTGAACGCGCGCAATATAAAGTATAGGTAGGTAGGTGTACTATAGTGGTAATTGTAAAATGTTGATTACCATGTAATTGGATGGTTCGTGAGTTTTTGCTTCGCTGTTAGTAGTGCGCGCCGGTTGATGTTATCGTTTTCACAATATACAACATAGACCTACCTAAGTAACCATTCTCCAAGTTTTAGGACCTAAAAAGGAAGTGCCCAGCGTGGGTCTTATATCTAACCTTGTTACCGAACAATAAATGAGACAAGCTAATCTCGATTAGAGATGAGTCGTTTGTGTTTTGCATACCTACAACGAAAGTCGAAACGTAACACTTTTTATAAATCGAAAAACACTTCTTTTTCAATGTTTTTTTTTTGTTCCTAAATCGTAACTACAAACAAAAATAACAAAAAGTTAATTTGTCAGTCAGTACGATGTCAGTCCAATGCATACATCATTAAGGTCCGTATTAAGAGAACACCAAAACAGTTTCTTGAAAAAAGCGTTTCGGAAATAGTTTTGGTAGAATTCTGAACTTATTGTTAAGGCCGATTTAGACGTTACTAGTGGTTAGTAGAGTGCGTTAAGAGAGTACATTAGTAGAAACATGTAAACGGTAGTTTTTAGTACTCGTACTAGTACGTTAAACTCGCCTTTCTACTAGAATCAAATAGAATCGCTTTTTATTTTTGTTTCAAGTGACACCCTTCCCGCGCCCGCTCAACCCCCCGCGCGATCCTGACTCGTTACTCGCTGTAGTCTAAACGGTCAGTTTTAGTAGATTGCACAAGTTGACAAGGAGAGACATGTGTGTTTTGGCCTACAAAATGGCAATCTACTGGAAGAAGTGTAAACGTCACTGGAAACCTACTAATGCATTGGCATTCGAGTGCCAGCTACGCACTCTACTAAACACTAGTAACGTCTAAATCGGCCTTTAAAGGCTTAGAGTAAAAATTTCATTAAGTGGAATAAGAAACGTGTTTTTTTATTAACTTGATTTCCTTCTGGCAAAAAAGCGTTTCTGCTCGATAACAGAATTGCTAAAATACAATCATAGAAAGTCACCCTAGTATAATATTAGTCGCTAAATTATTATTTTAACAGCCCAACTAATAGTTGAAGGCTCCCTAATTGAACTGCTGTTTCAAACATTTTTAATTTTTAATTTATTTGTTGTAAATTTTTAAAGTGAAAATTATTTAGGCAGGTATACAGATGACGCGATTTTTTTTTATAAATTAATGTCTCCTAAAGCCGCCGTTTCTGCGAAAATTAATTTCCTCTATTATTGTACATAGATACAATATGTAGGTTAAGTAGGTATATTCTATATTTAGCTAGACCTTTAAAAGTCAGACACATAGACACGTTTACCATTTCACACATACTAGGACTAGGTATATTCATAAAACCTACAATTTTATTACCTAGTCACAACTCACACACAACACAAGTAATAAAAAATAGGTATAACTATAAACTTATACTCCATAACGAAAAACATAAAAGTGTTATAAAATGAATTATAATAAAGGCGATTGTGTGTCAAAACAATACATCTTGTTACGGGACCAGAAAGCGTATAAAGCAAAGTCTATCAACTGACTTTTTAAAAGTTTAAAATAGTTTAGTACCTGTAGACAAAATCTACAGGATACACTTTTTCTTTTATTGTGGCTCCACCAATGATAATCGATGATTTGCCAATGTCAAGTATTATACATATTAGTGATGTGCCGGATCGTTAAAAATGTATATCCGCGGATACGGATCTGAATACGGATATTTGGTCTCAAGATCCGCGAATACGGATAAGGATACGGATCTTAACTTTCTTAGAGTACGCGGCGGTAAATATTGCATATTATATTACCTTTGAGTTATGTACTATTGGTATGGTACTCACTACGATAAATGTTTGCAATATAAAGGTGCCAAATACGATTTTAAGAAATAAAAAATAACCTGAATGGAAACAGTTTTTCATTGTTACCTAATCACCTATATATATAAAATTGCATCTATTAATTGAAAATTAATAAGTTAAAAGATCCGCCAAAAACTAACGGATACGGATCTTTCATCTCCCTCGGATATCCGCGGATACGGATACGGATATCCGGAACATCACTAATACATATATAGCCTTTATAGTGTATTTGCCGATTAATGGGTATCTAAGATGATCCCGCCGACCGTGATGTGCCCTATTAATCACTGACTAATCACAACTTCACAGCACGGACGGGATTAAACTGGATTCCTCTACATATCACGGCGGGACGCGTGCGTTGGTCTCCATGCCATGACGTAAAATACAAATAATAAAAATAGACACAAAATCTACAAGCAGTAGCATGACGTCGTCATTGCGTCAGATTGTCTATTTATGACATTTATCACGTGATCTCTTAAAAGGCAAATTCTCTAGGGATCACGTGGCAAATGTCATAAATAGACAAAGTGGCACTAACAATAGATTTTGTCTAATCCCTGTAGATTTTCTCTACGCGGTTAATCTGTCGTGTGAACATTACGGTGTAGAAAGAATCTCTCAGTAGACAAAATTTCAGTTAAAAAGAGAAAGATATAATTTCCCGTAGTGATAAAGCAGAACAAAGAGTACCGTCGCGGTAGCCGGTCCTTTCTGTCTTGCTTATGTCTATGGGACATTACCTCTTTCTTTTTCTAACTAAGATTTTTATCTCTCTAGGTACATGGACATGATCGCATATCTATGATTAATAATAATAATATTTGTCAAATACGTGAAAATGTATGGGTTTGACAGTTCTTATTTTACAAATCTCTATTTAACTTTGCATAGACTTTCAGAAATCGCTAACAAAAGTTTTTTTGAACAAATCAGGGATCGCTTTTGGTAGATTTTGCTTATATGCGACCAGAACAACAATGGAAAGGGAAGTTGTGGAGATTGTGTCGAGATACTCACATTGTAACCTCGCATCTAGTTTGTTACGAAACCAATTTAATACCAATTAATGTTGTCATAATGGGGCCGAAATGTTTTAGTTTGGGATGATGACACAAAATTCAAATTTTAGGGTCATTATGGAAAAGAAATTAAAACTAGGTACTGCCTGACAAACTTATCTATTTAGCAATTTTTTAATTATGCCCTATTTACAAATACACTACTTTCATCTTGTTTTCACCTGGACCTGGACCCAAGAATGTATGAATGGCTATTGGCCTCCTTTCACCAAAATTCATTCAGTTGTTCCGGAATTCGTAGCCTACTCTGAACATTCAGACAGACAGACAGTTATTTTTGTTTCAATATTGTGTAATAATGACCCCCAATGCATTTATGATTGTTTATGTTTTTAAATGTTCATATTTTGCGTCGGAGGTTTTGTTAAATTATTTTAATACATAGAAATCGTTTAAAACAAATTTACATTCTAATCGAACCGGATATCTTTCACTGTTATTATTCGACATTATATTAATTAGCGAATAACTAAAAAAACTTGTTATGCGAAAAATTGCAGGTGCACATGATAAAAGGAATTGCGAATGACATGCATATTTTAAAGAATAATTACAGAGGTTATATTGGAAGCAAAGTGTCGGTATATTTTCTAATATGAAAAATCCAAATTCAAAGTTATGAAATTGTCGCGCAACCGGAATTAAGCGCAATAAGAATTTGTAGAGGGGGGCTCAGGCTACATAAAAAAGAGGTTGTCTGCCGGCAAGTGCTTACTGTCTCCATCTCTCTACTTATTAGTACCTATAGATTTACAAAAAGCCCTGTTGTCTAAAAAGTTAAAACCCGATCTGCATTTCGCTTCCATTTTAATTAATCAACTATGTAGATATCCACGGATTAATGGATGCGGCGGGCTGGATAAATAAGTTTTCCACTATTACAAATTCGTATTGTTCGGCGAATCGTGTTTAAATTAAACGACTGATTATACACACACATATACATATATTTATATATATACATATATTATTTCGACAAATATTTTTCCATCTAAATATAAGTACATCAATCAATCAATCAATCGGTTTCGGGAGCTTTAAGGCAACCCGTGAAGAAAAAAAAATTGTTTTTGTTTAATTTTTATTTTATTCAAAATTACAGTATTACTTCATTGTAAATTTTTGGCAAATGTCTTTCAAAACCTTGTTTGTTGTCCAACCACATTTTTAAGGAATTTCGGAAATAGCTTATATTTTGAAGATGCCTTAGGTATATTCAATTATAAAAAAAACGAAAAAACGTGTAAGCAGTGAAACTTCTTTGGCTTAATATAATTAAGAATGAAATATACTAAATTATCTATAATCCCACTAATATTATAAACGCGAAAGTTTGCATGGGATGTAAGTGTGGATGTTTGTTACTCAATTACGCCAGAACTGAACGGATCTGGATGAAATTTGGCACAGAGATAGATTATAGTCTGGAATACTTTTTATCCCGGAAAAATGTATGGTTCCCGTGCGATAGATTTGTTTTTGTTTTTCACGAGATCGACCTGATTTTTTGCATGGTGGTAGTTTAGGGTCAAAGAATGACATGGCTATTTTTTATACCGCGAAAGCGGAAGGGGGAGGGGCAAATTACAGCTACGGATTATTTCTTTTTGGGTTTATTTCCACGCGTGTGAAACCGCGGACAGAAGCTAGTAAAATCTGTATTTTTTAGAAAGAACTTCAAAAAATTTATTATTATTTGAAACAATGATTTTTAAAGTCGCGACCGGTCAAGTTGGTCTATAGTGTATTTACAATGTACACTACATGAACGAACCGCTAATGTATTCAGTTCACGCACGTCGATGCCACTCGATACCATCTATGGTATATTATTTTATCTGTAATTACATCCTATTATGCTGAAATGAATATTGAACATCGGCAATTGCTAGTTGTAGTACATGAACTGGACACATAATGGTCACTTACATTTGGTATTAAGCAATAATAGGTATAACACGTTATTATTTTACATATTTTTTTAATTAAGGCTTTAACAGCGGTAAAATCCCTAAATTAAGTCAAACTATTCGAAGAACTACACTGACGAGCAATATAAAAAAGCCACTTGCAAAGTGCCTAAAAAATGCAATATAAAAAATGTTTTTACATTGTTTAACACATTTAATTAAATTTGTTTTGTTTCCATTTTAACCGTTATTAAATACACTTGAATGTTGCTTTTTTCTTCAAAAAGCTATCTGGCGTGGTTTCGGAAATATTTCATGATAAGTTAGTAGCTTTTTTATATTGTCAGTGTATTAAATCAATCTGTGATAAAAAAATACGTGTAGATACATAACGATACAATAGATTATTTTTATTGAAAATAAATGAAATTTTAGACAAAAAATCCCCAATGACACACCATTATCATCATGATTTTCAAAATTTCTCCAAAACGGCACAAACTCTTTAGTTAGTTTTTACACACACAAAAAGGTCTTAAAATATTGATATTCTTAATTGAGAGTTTTGTTTTTAGTCGGTATTTTACTCGTGAATTTTATTTTTTCACCTAAATTGAATTGAATTATACAAAAAAAGAGATCAAATCGTTGTAAGATAAATAAAGATATCCCTCATTTCCTAGTTTCTAGAACCTAGTTTTTATTCTAAAAAAAGCAGTTATTAACTAACTGTTATAACTGATAATTATCGCAACTAAAAAAACATCGTTGTTATTTACTCGAAGCTGCAAACACACAGACTTGAAGACTTTGTTTAATACTACTCACCTGATAGTAAACGAGACACCATAACAGGGGTCCATGAGATTAATTTTCACATTTCGGTTGTCCCCGTGGTTTAGAGCGAAAGGGGACCGAACGGAGGGTGACTACACTAAAGAAATAAAAGCATTTTATACGAATAGCTAAGTAAAATGTGAATAGAGTTTCTTGGGGTAGGTGTGTGACAATCGTGACTGATCAGTCAAAATTGCATTAAAAGTTCTATTTTCAAATAACAGTCTATCTATAATATAAAATTCTCGTGTCACAGTGTTTGTAACCAAACTCCTCCGAAACGGCTTGACCGATTTGTGTATATTCGGTAGGTCTGAGAATAGGTCGTAAACTATTTTTCACTCCAAATTTTTTAATCGCGATTTTAGTATTTTTGTATGAACAATATCCTAAGTTAGTAGTAGTGGTAGGGGTAGGGGTGGTGCAGGCCAACGTTTGGGCAGGACAACGTCTGCCGGATCCGCTAGTACTATACCTACTAATATTATAAAAATATAGGTGTGAGTTTGTTTGTTTTTTTGTACTACGCTTTCACTTCATATAAGCTACATTTAATTCCAGATAAACATAGGTACGTTTTGTTAAATGAAAGCTAGGCTGTTTTTTCGACTATGCAATACGTTTTACGGTTGCAAAACATAACAAACAATAAACGGCACACGACCTGTCGTTCGTTCGATTTTTCACTACCGACGATTCCAGCAACAACGCAGTGCACGCTTGAGTTTTCAATCGTGTTGTGCGTAGAAACATGGCCATAGATTTTGTAATTTCGCTAAATTTGCATCAAAATACGGAACCAGCGGCAGTAGTCTATTATAAAGAGGAAAGATTTGTATTTTTGTATCTTTATAACGAATAAACTCAAAAACTACTGGACGGATTTTGATCATTCTTTCACAATTAGAATGCTACATTATCCCTGAGTAACATAGGCTATATACCATCACGGCATGACGACGGGAGCTATGTATGAAGTGTATGTTTGCCAACATTCTGAAATAGTCACGTACGAAGTCGTGGGAAACAGCTATAACTTAATAAATAGGTAGTTGTAATGTACAATTATAATTATCCACTGGTAACACTTTCCAATTCTAAACTTATTTGGCGCGTACAACATTTAGTTTATGATATAAATTATCCAGGGCACACACACACGCGAGCTTTTACCTAAGCATTGTATTGTAAATGAGATTTATGTTACAAAAGCGCGACCGTATCCGACAATTATATGCTAATTAGCCATTACAATCTTGTTTGTGGCGTTTCTATTTAAGACGAGGAACGACTCAGAAATTTATAATCGTAAGCCACGCCCTAAACTCGTGGTTCGGGCGCATGAATGGTTCGAGCGCAACGATCACGTCATGCAAGACAACGACGGCGCTTTATCCGTTCTTGCTGCAGAAGTGAGAAGGGCATAATTTATCGCTTCTCGGAATAAATGACGTAA
Source organism: Nemapogon koenigi (assembly GCA_963924495.1). Classification (NCBI taxonomy): domain Eukaryota; kingdom Metazoa; phylum Arthropoda; class Insecta; order Lepidoptera; family Tineidae; genus Nemapogon; species Nemapogon koenigi. Next base: position 2,268,539 of record OZ004643.1, read on the forward strand.
GCGGCATATTACAAATAAATAATTTATTAAAGAACGATCACATGCAGGGAAAAATCATCTTAATCAATACTAGGTACTGAAATTACCTACAGATTCGTATAAAATTTAAACGTAAATCCCCTCGGAGTATAGTCGTATGACTATGGTGTTTTTGAAGAGGTGATTTCAAAAATTATTGAGAAAATTTTCACCAATCATGTTTTCATCCCACACAATACTAGATAAAATCCTCTAGTTTTCGATGCCCAAATTGTATGTTCATAGCATTTGTAAGATTCGAAAATTTCAGTTCAGCAATCAACCAAAATTATTCGTTCCTCCCCTTAACGTAAATAAATGTACATAACTAAAAAGCTAATGCTAGAAAACTGCCCATGTATTTCTAGGTACCTGGTAGTTGCTATGACTATTCTACTAGGTGATGAAATATTACAGAAGTCCTTTCGAAACTTGCAAAGCAGAAAAGTTTCTGAAAAGTCTTAAAACTTAGCACGGAATACAAAAGGTATTAGGTACAAGCTTAGAGTAGGTATATGGTAGGTACTAGTTATAGCATCACTTGAGAACGGCTGGACCGATTTGGTTATTTTTTTTAATGTTAAACAAAAATTAGAAAAGTTGCCCAGTAAATTAGAAAATTCGGATTTTTTTCTATGGAATTTTTGTATGATTAAAGTTAAAACTTGTTATTTTATTTGCGTACCCTATTACTTTATTGTAAAATATTAGAAATGTATTCCAAGCCTGATTTACTTGTATAAATAAATTACATTATCTACATAATATCGGTGTCACTACTAGTACCTACCATTGCCCAGTACCAGTACTAGCTACACTTATTACTGCCAGCAGTACCTTTAACTGGGTGCTTCTTATCGCATTGTCTCTTGATCAGGATATAATTATAAAAAAATCAAAGGTTTGAGAAATGAAAAACCTGTTATTCCTATATGCGAAACAAAAATGAATAATAAGTTTTGGTTGCCTACTGAAAAAATAGTTCATTTATTTTAACGAACATAAAGCGTGATAAGTAGATAGATCACGAACTGCACGATACGACACGCCCAATAACAAACAGTAGTAGCAGAATATTTTAAAAAGCAATTTATCGGTTTCACGCTTAAAAAAATAACACGTTATTATTTCACTAGAAGCAACGTTTTGGTATCGCGTGACCCATATCTGATGAATCGATGAAGAATTCGTGAGAGGCTTTTCTAAAGGCAAACAAAATTACTGCAATAGGATCCAAAGCTGAATGTCAACACAACTGGCGACCCTACCTCTATTACAATATCTGTGTACAAAAATTGTAATACCCACAAAAATACGCTTATAACTACTTATCTATTATACATAGATATATGCTACCAAGGACTGTTTTGTAGATTATTTTATTCTATACAATGAGAGGTTTTCAAGATGACATTTAAAAAAAAAAGACGCTTTTTTTTAACGCCAATAGATGGCGCCTAGGTCTAGTAATATGTCAAAAATAAAATGTGTACTGTATGGATTTAGCACGATGACATCTGAATTGCAATTGTTAAGTTTGAAAAAAATTAAAGAAAAATGTACGACGACGCTGACAAACTAGAAGTCATTTTTTCCACGCTCAGCAACACTCAAGAGTTTTTAACATAAGACTGCACTGCATCGCCATCTATCAACAACATAATGAAACTATTTTTGTTTTTTTTAAACTGTCAGATTGAAAACCTCTCATTATTTCCTGCATCATTTTGTTATATCTCTGACTGATTAGACAGCATACGCCGTGAAAACGCTGCGGCTAACTTTTTTCCGAATTGATTCACTGTTATTGCTCAGCTCCTAAACAACATAGGTCCATGTTTACCCGTAAACCATCCCGGTGAATCAACCTAATAGTGAAAACCGTATCAAAATACGTTCAGTAGTTTTTGAGTGAAAAGCTCACAGACAGACGCGGCGGGGACGACGTTGTCCTGCCCAAACGTTGGCTTGCCTGCTATTTACTTTCCTTCGTCAGTGAAAAACAACTACCACTACCACTAACCCTATTCCTACCACTGCCCCTACAGCCTACCCCTACCCCTACTCCAACCCATACCACTACCACTACCCCTACCCTTACTCCAACCCCTACCACTACCTCTACCCCTACTCCAACCCCTACCACTTCCGCTACCCCTACCACTACCACTACCACTACACCTATCTTAGATACTCCTACCACTACCACTACTTTTAGCGAGATTAAGTAACATTTCCCATACAAAATGTTTACCGATTTTTTTTCTTCTAGGTATACCACCCCCTGTATTATAACGAACAAAACATATTTTTTGTGATTTTCTTACTTTTCCATTGCGTAAGGAAACATCATGACATCTTGACTGAATGATCTGGAATAATTAAAATTGTTTCTGTCAGCAATCCGTTCTGATATCAAAAAAGTCGTCCATAGAAAATGTATGAGAAAATGATGTTTCTTTATAATTATTTTTTTTGTGCATTTTTCCAATGTTTTAATAGTTTCTTACGGGACGGAGACAAATACAACAAATCAAAAGCCATTAAAATCGGTCCAGCGGTTCTCGAGTTATAAGTGTGCGAACAAACCCGACTTTGTTTTATATATTATATAGATAGTAGTGATGATGATTCATCTTTATATCATTCATTCATAGTAGCCTATCAAAATGAGCCATATGCAATATGTGGCTGCAACACAATGGCCAATTATGGCAATACACGACAATTATTTAGTTTCTGCAATATAGCCACATAATGTTTAGTATGGCCGAAACATTTTTGTGTTACATCCAATGGTTGCATCCAGATCTTTTATGTTGCATCGCTTCGCAATCGCAAATACTGCAATATTTCCCGGCCAGCTACCTATATTGCTGCTTCGTTCTGCATCCCTTTCAGACGCAACGTGAAGTTAGCCGTGAGCGAAGTCGCGATTTGTTGCTATATTCTGTGCTGCTGAGACGCGTATAATTTCGTCAGCCATTGTTTTCCAATTGTGTTGCCCGTTTACGAGACAAAATCATGAGCCATACTGTTGCAGTTGCAGACATATTGCAGAAATATATATTTTCCAGCGCCAATAAAAATGTTTGTGTGCAACCGGGCCATAGTTCATGATATTGTAGCGACATCTCTATATATTATTTCTCAATTTTTTTTGTCGGTGATACGCCATTTTGAAGATTATTTTTCCCTCTAATGACGAAAAGTAAACAAACAATTCAAAATTAAATGCTACTTTTAAAATGCCACTTATAAAAACCGTATTACAAAAAAGCGCCATCTATTGACAATCATGCGAATTATTCGCACGGGCCATTTTTTTATACTTATCTTATTTAGTAAACCGTGGCTTTTTTAAATGAATTGTCATTTAAAATTTTTTTTTTACATTTTTGACCTATTTTACATCAATCACATTTTTTAAACTGTTATTTAAAAAACGTATTGTTGGTGGTTTTTTCTCACTGCAGCCCTAACCACCGGTAGTTTGTGTATTTACCTCGCTTCCTACTTTTTATATATTTTTTTAAATATGTAAAAATATAAATGAAAGAAATGAATTGAAATAAAAAGTAATAATAAGTCTCATATTTAGCAAAGTTTGTTTAGTATTAAAAAATATTTATCAAGTAACGTTTATTTTCCTTACTATGACCCGTTTCTTTACTCCTGTGCTATGACTATGTTTTTATATTATTCAATATGTAAATTCAAATTATATTCACTATCCAAAAATAGAGCAACCTATTCCTATAATTTAAAAAATGTTTCACAGGGTGTGTCGTCAGTCAGTCAGTCAAACAATTTTCATTTCCAATCACGACAATGTTTAATACATGGCAGTACCAAGGCAACATAATATAGTAGGAGGTTCCACTCACCGATATCATGGATGCGTTGCTGAGCGTCTTTTTGCGAGAACGCTGCGAGCAAACCGGCATCGCCCACTCGCTGTCTCGCTACTGCTATACCAACGGGAATCGAACCTGGAACAAATGACGTGTTTTATATTGTGCTCAAAGGACTTATCGATCTGAAGCCAGAAAAAAAATACAATATACTGGGAGGCTTTTTGATCTCAAAATACCTCAATAGAAGTTATCGGATCTTTTCTTTCGGTTGGTAAGAAACGAACGGGGTTCTATAAAAAAACTACCTACCAACGAACAAACGGATTTATGTACCAATGTACCAATAATTAAAAAATATCCGCTACCAATCAAGAATAAAAAAAAATCCGTTCGAGCGAGCGCGACCCAATTTCGTAGCAAAAAAAAACAGTTACGACATTGTGCAGGTCATCGAATACCAGGAGAGAATGAATCACTCGAAGTAATCAAACAAACGCAGTAGGTATAAAAGCAACATAGCTAATGTTACAATCACAATAATTATTTTACTGCTCCAAATCGTACCTTATTTGTAGGGCAACAAAGTTTAATATTACTTATTAATTAACTTAAAACTGACAACAGACCGTGACCCAGTCAAATGAATATTATTACCACAAATATTACCGTTTTCTTGCCGTTTAATTTTAGTAGTTACAAAAGGAAAAATATTTGTTACTTAATTGATATGTGACTATAACATCGCCTGATGTTAACCTGCGCACTAACTTCTAGATCACCCCTGAAAACGAACGTTTCTTCACTTTTTACTATGCGACAGACGACAGATGAACCAGTAACTTCTGACTCCCTGGCCAAACTTATTCTTGCTAAACCCATGTTTCTGTCGACAAATCTACAATCCAGCCCCCTTGGAGACTGTACCCATTTTATTAAAATCCCCCGAAAACCTCAACATACACATGAATGAAAAAAGGTGTAGTTTTATGCGTTTAGGGGTACTTCGAGGGAGGGTACCACTATCTCAGGCTACTCACCGTTGTTGAGCGAGGAAGGTATGTTAGCCTGCGGTTCAGGCTTGTTTCCAGGAGAAGCCTGCTCCAACTTGACGGCGACCAGCTCCGACATGTGCATGTGTTGCGGCTCCCGTTTCACCTGCATCTGGACATTCTGTCCCGGCATGCCGACCCACGTTACGGGATTCGTACGGCTACAACCGCCGTCTCCGTGCATCATCTGTGTATGGAGAGATCAAGTCATATTGATTCTGAACTCGGGCATATCGCTAGTGATAATTAACTCAACCAAGATTTATTGAGGCAAAGTTAGTACCTATACGGCCGGTGCCAATTTTTTTTTGGACAGGTTGTACTTTATCACTAGCGATATGTCTAGAATATATTCGCGAGTTCAGAATCAACGTGCTGCTAATTTACGCGCTCTTGGGCTCTGGCGATATCACGCGAAGTGCAGTAGTAAATTTTTAACATAATTGCTTATAGCTTCTGCGAAAGTCTAGTCACGTCATATCGCCATAGCACAAAAAAATGCTTGTATTAATTAACTCGATATTGTCAGTGCCAATTCAGAAAGACAGTTTTTATATGGCTTTCTATCCATATTCTAGATGCCATCAATGCCACATTATTATCATTATAAATTTGCCAGTCTGCAAAAGAAAAAGAAATGTCCATTTTACACTTAGATTTAGGATTTTCGTTATATTTTTTCTGTAAACTTCAGTAAGGACCCAGGTCCACCATGAGAAACAATGATCTAGCTAGAGGTCTAGATTCTAGACGAACCTTTTTCGGTGATGCAGTAACGCAAGTGTTGCAAGCCCTTTTAGTCTGTTCTGTCTTGATGGTCAGTGGCTGCATGACGCTGGTGACACTCTCGAGCATGCGCCGCTGCAAGCCAGAGCAACACCCGAGCGACTCAGTTACGCAAACCCGGCCGAGTTTTCTATCATCCATTTTACTGCGACCCCTGTAATTAGAAAATGTAATAAGGACAAAATGCACATCTTTTATGCAGTATGGCCGTGTATACTGTTTGCCAGTTGTCATGGCAAGCCTGTTGCTGCGCTTAATGAAGCTAGGATGTGTCACTTCTTTAACAGTGCCCTCCGAAGTACAAGAATAAGGTCAAGTATGTATTAGGACTAGGATCCATACAAATACATTCCTCAGAGCTATAACGAATTTATCGTATCTATTGAGCTGACAGTTGATCAGTTGACAATTGCTTACACGAGTTCTCCACACGATGACGTCGATGGCTATACGATAACGCACCATCAACAACAACAACAGCAACACAACAACATTTTATGTACAATGCTAAAAAAATATTTGGGCTTTTATTTCTTGTTCACTAACATAAGCGACATCATATTATGAACAGGAGCATAGTGTGAGGAGGCATAATAATAATAAAGATGTCAGCGAGGTTCATGAAAACTTTTTTGCAAATCAGATCATGAATAATGGTAGGGTTATTTATCGAAACAACAATACTTGAAATTTTTCAAGGAGTCAATTACTTTTACCTATCATCATAACGATTTAGCAACAATTTATTACGACATGACTTTAGAAACCATCTATTTCCATCTTTACAAGGAAGCACCTACATAAAACTAATGAAGTAAACAGCTCTGGTATAACAGCGTTATTTCCAAGAAGGCTTAATGAACGCTAGATGACGGACGGTGGGATTCGGGCACATCTGGTACCAACGCGACGAACAACTTGTCGCGGAGAGCGTTACAGCATGTGTGTGAAATTAATTGAATTACGTCATTTTGGGCTGTTTTTAGAGTTACGGGTTTGTTGTACGTTTGTTGTCAGTCTGTGAACGTCTAGATCAGAGCTTCACAAACTTTTTTACCCCATAGGCAGACGTAGACCCTCTGTAGTATGTCTGCTAAAATATTGAATGACCCTTAACCTATGTCGTGGATCCCCGAATTCCGCAAACAAGTCAAAATCGATCCCTTGAGGTCTATTTTATAAGTTAGAAGGCAAGAGACCCGATGGAGTGTCTCTGATTCCCTGGGAGCGAGGTCGGGTCCTTGTATGGGATGCTACGTGCGTGGACACATAGCCTCGTCTCATCTCAGGGAAATAGCAATCAAAGCGGGAGCTGCGCGGAAATCGCAGAGTCTAACAAACGGCGCAAATATAGTTCAATTATAGAAACTACTTTGTGCCGTTTGGTGTAGGTACATGGAATTCAAATGCCAAAAAATTTATTAAAGATATATCCCCTCGACTGATCATCTCTTCTGGTGACAAGAGGGCTGGCTCCTTCCTCGATCAATGAATCAGCATCGCGATTCAGCGGGGAAATGCAGCCAGTATTCTTGCCACTATTCCACGCGGACCTGGTGTATTTAGTTATTTTTAATGTCTAAATTAGGTTTAAGGTTTTTATATTGTTATGTGTATATTTGATCAGTTAGAAGAATCAAGTTGAATTTAATGTTAAGGTGTCATAAAAAAACTTTAATGTTTTCAGTCAGTATAGCGTCAAAGCAATATTTTTGTATAAATACCAAATACTCAAGCAGATCAATTCCCCAGATACATAGTGAAAGAAAAATTGAAGTGTTGCCAATAAGCATGACTGTCTCTGATAGCTTCTATTCGTACTTTCGTACCTATAGATATTCCATTCTCTATTTAAATTATTTCGTGTGATAATATTTTGATGTTATTAGTTTTACGTATCAATAATGACTTGATTGAAGCAGGCAATGATATTAAAAACTTACAAGACATATAAGTGGACAGCGTTTCCCCGAGCTACATATAAGTTTACACGCGTTCCACTCCATTCCACTTAATAACAGGAGCATACATACATATAGTTAAATTAGGTTCATAAATTATAGGTAAGTACCGAGCCCTTTGACTATGTCCCGCATCGCGTCTAGACAGACAGATAGTCTGAAAGCACCGGATCCTGAGTACACTTCCGGTCGACCGCGCTTCCGTTTCACTGATACTGTTTGTCGCTAATTTAATGAATTATGTGTCCAGAGACTAAATCTGTGTGTAAAAACAATATTCCAATGAGACTTTAGAATTCAGTATTGACATTTAGAGGAATGTGGATTAAAAGATGATGTTAAGAGTAAGTGACGCAAATTAGTTTGGCTGTATTGATGATGTACTTCCCGGCAATGGCATGCCTTTACCAAGTAGGCCCATCAGACTATCAATCATATCATAGCAATTAAACAAGTCGTAACAATCCCCTGTAGTATATATTGTTTGGTCCTTCGAGCCGAATGTCTAAGATCAGTTGTTAAGAGTGTAGTGTACCGCGTCCATGTCCATACAAACGGAGAAAACGTTTTACTACCCCTAAATATCATTTAATTTTAACGATTTTGTAATATGTTACTGACATAATGAAAAACTACGTACGTATTTTTTCCTTTTTTCAAAATTCGTAATAGGTCAAAAGTTATAAGCCCCTCAAATCTCGTTTTTTTTTGTTCATAACTTGCTCGTAATAAACCGTCTGTATTTGAGAAACAAAGCAAAATTTCAAAAAAGCAAAACGTACGTACGTAGATTATAATCTGCTAAAACGTTTGACACCAAAATTATAAGGTTTCGTTATAGTTTAGTAGGTGTAAATCGTTTTCCCCAAAACGCAATTTTCAACGAAGAACATACCTACGAACACTCACGAGCTGCAGTGCTCTCTGTCGCACTGATGCCCGTGGGAAGAGCGCGCTTGAGACAGAATATGAATTTCTAAATACCTATTTCGCTGCGTAGGTACGCTGAGCTACACGATCCTCTTAAGAGCTCTCTTGGTCGCTGAACCAACCAAAAAACGCACGTGTTAGAAAATTTTGCATATTTTTTACCATTCGTAACTAGGCTACGCGTAAATAGAGAAAGAAACATTTCCAAACAAAATCGGTACAATAAAATACACAAAACGGACTTCAGCAAATAAAGTGTTGTACAAAAAAATCTATCTTTAAAGTATGTGAAATTATCTTTACTCTAGATGTTAAAAAAAATACATTAGTAAAATCGAGTCGCAAAGTCGGTTGAAAATATGCGTGATATTGATGATATAAAAGGGCTTCATAAAAAGGTGTAGTTGATATTGACATTTTTTTACATTAAGAGTATAGATAATTTTACATTCTTTAAAGGGTCCATCAACTAGAACTTGCTATTATTAATAAGTTTTGTACAATACTTGATTTGCTGAAGTACGTTTTTGTATGGGACAACAGTTATGAGGCGTCTCCTTAACGACACCGTGGGTAGACGTACCTACTCACTTGATTAATTACATAGCAGAGATAAAATTACGGCAAGAAATGATGGCAGAGGGTGTTATCGATGTTCTGTCATTGAACACATTGAAAACTTGATGATTTGTTGAACAACCTTTGGCTGTTTTACCCCATCTCAACTAATAGGGTAGATGACAGGGTAAACAAAATATTATTCTATTTAGTCCGTCATTTAGATTATCAAAAAATATTGGACTCGTATTTTTTCTTTTGTCAATCAAACAAAAGATGACAGAGATAAAGCGCGTCAAAGTTTGGGAGTGGGGGCTGGTGACGTCACGCCTTGCTAAAAATTGTACTAAGGCGTGACGTCACGCGAAACTTTAGCGCAAATCTTATCACATTTCAAAAATTTCCACGGTTGAAGCCGATGCGAAAAGCTACCAACTAGGATTGCCAGATGGTCGGGATTCGTCTGGATTGTCCCGATATGATGTCCAGACTCCCGACAAAATACAAAATGTCCCGACAGCTTCTTGTAAAGTTCTTAACAAAACCACAGACAAAACAGAAATTTAAAACTTGTAAAGTTCTTAACAAAACCACAGACAAAACAGAAATTTAAAATTACAGCGCTCGGAAAAGTTAAGTTTTTTTTCATTATTTTAATTTCAATAATAGAAATTTAGATTTAGATTTGTAATATTTATTTGTAACGACAACAATCCAAAAATCCTGACGTTTTGAAATTTTGCCTAGATATTTTAGTCTTCTCATCTGGCAACCCTATACCCAACGGAAAACAAATCTCTCGATTCACACAGACAAAGAGTCACGTTTAGTTATAGCAGTCTAAAACTCTAAACTATAAGCAATATTATACAAAAAACCGTAGCATGTTCAGAAATTCAAATCACGTGACTAAATAATGTTGCATTTAATTAAAGATAATAAAGAATGATAACAACGCCCGACCTTCAACAACAACTAACTCGGAATATTTTTTAAGATGACTGTTTCGATGATGGAAAAGGATTTTTTAAAATTATAGATAGACATACTTTTGTTGTAGATAATTTTATTCTATACCATTCCTTTCTACAACATTTTGTTATATCTCTGACGGACTAGACAGCATGCCATAAATACTCGCTGGAGTTAACTTTTTTCCCGACTTGATTCACTTATACTGTTAACGCTCAGCTCCTAAACACGATAGGTCCATGTTTAACACTCGTAAACATTCCTAGTGAATAACTCTAATAGTCTAATAGTGAAAACCGCAACAAAATACGTTCAGTGGGTTTCGCGTGAAAAAGTCACAGACAGGAATGCTTCCATTTCTGTCCTGGTTTAGACTTCAAGAAATATGTTAGAACCTTGATAAACCTTTCAGAAATTGTAATAAAATTACAGAATTGCTATCCCAAGTTGTCCGCAACAAAACAAAGTAGGTAGGTACCTACTTATTAACATAAAGGTTAATACAAAAGACCTCAGGTCAGAGACCGGTGCATTCACCTAATGTTTCGTAATAAAACGTTTTAATAATTAAATTATGCAACTTATTTTGTTGTTCCACGATTTAATTTGGAGCGCATGATGTTACAAAATTTTCCTCTTCGCATTATGTCAATATAGAAACTTATGCTATTTTTCAATTCTTAATAAGTTGTTAAAAATCAAAATACCTACATAGATACTATAAATGAATAAACCTTTTTAAAAAAGTACCGTACCTACCGACTTCAAAAATTATACACTGAAAAGTAATAAATAATTAATATTTCGTCGTAGAATTTCAAGACGGTTGGTGCCAAAACTGAAAGATCTATTCAATCATATCAATGTGTTCAATATTATGGCTGTAATTTGCCCCTCCCCCGCCCGCTTACGCGGTATAAAAAGTAGAATATATCATTCTCTGACCCCTAAACTACCACTATGCAAAAAAATCATGTCGATCCCGTGAAAAAACAAAAACAAATCTATCCCACGGGAACCATACATTTTTCCGGGATAAAAAGTAGCATAATTATGTGCTATTCCAGACTATAATCTATCTCTGTGCCAAATTTCATCCAGATTCGTTCAGCCGTACTGGCGTGATTGAGTAACAAACATACATCCATCAAACTTTTAGCGTTTATAATATTAGTGGGATTTTTGTACTGATGATCGTAGGTTCCCAATTAATTGTCTAGACTCTAGATTAGTGAATTTGGTAAATACCTAAGTAGTTTTTAATTTGGCACCAACCGTCTTCAAATTCTACGACGAAATATTAATTATTTCTTACATTCAGTGCATAATTTTTGAAATCGGTACACTTTTTTTTAAGATTGATTTTTCCCTTGATTTTGCTGCCCTGAGAATAAAAATAATACGGTCCTTCTCCTTCTTTTTTGTAAGTCGGTTAAAAAAGAATATTGAACGACTGACTGCAATAGGTTAGGCTTGGTTAGGTGTATATGTCATTTCATTTATTTCATTGATATTCGTCATGTGTGTCGAGTCATGACGGTCTTTCTATGCTTATTTAACTTAGACGGTCTGTCTGTCTGTGACCTTTTCACACAAAAACTAGTGAACCGATTTTGTTACGGTTTTCACTATTATGTAGGTTGATTCACCGGGAAGGTTTACGAGTATTAAACATGGACCCATCATGTTTAGGAGCTGAGAATTAACAGTATAATTGAATCAACTCTGGGGAAAAAGTTAGCCCCAGTGACTTTTCGTGTATGTATGCTGTCTAATCCGTCAGAGATATAACAAAATGATGTAGGAAAGAAATGTGTAGAATAAAACAATCTATAAAAAAGTCTGCGGTAGCATATATCTATCTCTAATATACAAGTAGTAGATAAGCCTATATATGTAAATATTAAAATTGTTGTAATAATAAGGAACAAAATCTGGTAACTATCTCCTATAAATTCAAACTTGTATACAACATAGGAGTGAAAACGGTATAGGGTAGTATCGTAAGTTTCACGTAGTAAGTGACATAGTAAGTGACAAAGTGACATACCTCGTTGTAAGGAGTCAGTGGGCGGGCGGGAGCGGGCGTCCCCCGCCGCCCCGCCCTGCATCGCCAGCCGTCGTCACACACTAGCTCTTCTGGAACAAACAGACAAACATATTTATTGTAACATTTGTAACTATTCGATCAACATCATGATATATAATAGTCAGGGAGATGTGCCTGAGTTTTTCGAAATCAGTCTCCTCTCTATGAAAAAATAGTTAATGGGGCACTATCACATCAATCCCATCACAAGTTGTCGAAAGGTAATCTAGGGTGTTTTCAAGTATAGTATCTAGTTTTCGAATGGTCAAGAAGCATGGTCCACATAAAATTTCAGACTGGTAGGTGGTCAGGTTCCAAAGTTATGTCCAAATTCAAAATTGGCTGTTTTTTTGAACCTCCACCTATCAGTCTTGAAATTTTATTGAAAAAATCAGCCTTGTTATTCAAATGTCTTACTACTAGAATATAACTCCACAGTTTGGAACCCACAATATAAGATTTACATAAACATGATAGAATCCATACAAAAAAAGTTTGTAAAACATATCGAATATAGATTCCCAGATTTTACAATGGATTCCAGGCTGTGCTCGTCTCTTTTGAAGCGCCGAACCGAGAGTGATCTAATATTTCTATATAAAATAATAAACTATTTAGTGGATTCTCCTTCTCTTTTGAATATGATTGATTTCAGATGTCCTCGTATAAACAGTAAGATTAAGCAGGTGTTTGGTTTACAATTATGTAAAACCAAATTACATGGCAATATATTTATCAACCGCTCATGCAATATATTCAATGAGAGATATAGCAATGTCGATATATTCGGTAGCACTCTTCCTAAGTTTAAGAAAGCCCTAAATGTATCATATGATAGCTGAGTGGTGTTTTTATTTTGATTATTAAGTTTTGTTTTTTATTGTTTGATTCTAATGTCTTTTATAATATATTTTGTTATGTGTTTGTGTACCTATTTGTGTAGTTAATGTGTGGAAACTTTGTTGGTAAATATGTATTATTAATGTTATGTCTGAAATTTTGTTATTTTATATACTGTTTGTTTCCCTAATATAAATAAATAAATAAATAAATAAATGTCCGGGCCAAACTGACTGGTAAATCCGGCTTTCTGAATTTTAGACGTGGCATGCGGCCATTTCTATTTTATGTGTATCATCACGCCTATTATCCCAGTAGGGCTTCACAGAGACAATTTAGGTACCTATCATCATTGATCCTGTACTTTTATTGAATATATAAAAATGTATTGATCGATGGAAATATTAAAAATAGGTACACACAATCGCCGAGCATGTATAAAAGGTATGATGAATATAAAAGAAGCGAAAGAGGTATGTCAGGATTGTAACAAATCGCATTCGATTGTCTCTGCCTACCCCTCTAGGGATGAAAGGCGTGATGATAGATAGATCATCATTGATCCTATGATCATGAAGAGCGAAAGCAAAGCTTTCCGCCCGGCTTCGTGGAGCCCATATTAACTTTCATTATCTTTAATTAGGGACTTGAGTTCATACAAAAAGCCCTTAGAAAAAAGCACTAATTAGAAATTTTAAAAAATAGCCACGGCTGGACCTTGCCGTTCTCTAGTGATGCACTTACCAATGAACAGCATTTCATTTTTTTTATAAGATGATAGAACTTAGTTCTTTAATGAGGCCTTAGTTTATAAATAGGTATAGTCAAGCAAGAGCATCTGACTTGCAGTTCTTGGTGAATGTTAAGACAGCCTTGAAAACAGCCAGTAACAGAGTCATGGTGCAAAGTCCATCGTCTCAAATCAACACTTATATTCTGCCAAGCATGTTCTATGAATGGAGCATAGATAATGTAGTGTCATATCAAGGTCAGATCTGATTTCAAATCTTATCAAGAATATGACAAAATCTTATGTCCCAGATCCTTTGGTATAACCGTGTAAAAAACTAAAATAAACGGGCAAGTGCGTTTCAGTAACCTGAAGTATGCGTGCGAGAGTATGGTTCCGTAGTCTCTGTTCCAACCCATGAAGTTGCAATTTAAAATATTGTTTTATTTTTTATTTTGGAAAGTTTATTTGATTATTTTGTTGTTTGGGCAGACCCGCACTACCCCTACCTACCCCTACCCCTAACTCTACCCCTACCTCTACCTCTACCCCTACCCCTACCCCTACCCCTAAACCTATAAAAAAAATTTAGGGGTGTTAGGGTTGTTATAGATGTTGTCCGATTCTCAACCCTAGCGGATATGCACACTAAAATTCACGAAAATCGGTCTTGCCGTTTCAGAAGAGTTCAATAACGTACACCGTGACACGTGAATTTTATATATAAGATTTCTTATAACGAGCCCTTTCTTTTTAATTTGCACTTAATTTTTTTTTACTTTTTTAATTTTTCGATTATCGAAATCGATTATTTACGTTATACGCCCATGATTGAGTCATCAAACGTAGAGTGTACGGAGTAAATAAGCTGTGAGTGCTGTGACAGACGGACAGAGACACAGTCAAGAGGGTAAAAAATTAAACCTCATAAGCATTTAAAAATACCTTTTTAATGACACCCCACTCACGCTGGGTTGGGGTTAAAAATTGTGCAATGATTAGCAGTGCATTTGCATAGCCGAATAAAATTAGCTTTGAAGGCCGTTAAGATCTCGCGTGGCTCTGACCCTATTTTCTCAGAAACCATGCGACGAGCCCCTGTTGATGCGAAGTATGGAATCATGGAGCACTATGCCATAGAATGAAAAAATATCTTATCCATCTAAATAGGTATATAGGATAGAAGTAATTCTTCAGTCTTATTCGGTTAAGTTATTTGAGCATTGTAGAAAAATATCTTTGATTTATATGTAGGTAGAGTGGCGAAACTTGTTCCAAAGTGATAGCGTAAATACACTCCCGGACATCTGAATCGAGCCACCTTGCATTTTCAGGTTTGGAGTACTGAAGCTTAAAAAAAATGTATGATGAAGGAAAAAGTTTTGATGCAGTATTAATGCTGGCACATTTAACTATTTTTCTACTGAGTATTATTCCAAATTTAAATTTAAATTACAGAAAAAAGCCGAGCTAGGTCACTGATTTGAAAAAATACGACTGCAGAAAGTTGTGATTGAAGCAATTTAAGTTTGTTATTTTTTTTAATTATTAATAACTGTTTAAAAAAAGTTTAGTACAGTTATTTTCTTATAATTTAAACTGATTTCGGCTTTAAAATTATGGATAGTACACCTGAAGTTGCCGCGCAAGCCGTAGCGCTTCTTCAATCTGGGCTAAGTCAACGAAACATAAGTGCACAACTTAACATAAGTCGTTCTGCCGTTCAAAGAGCATACCAGCGGTATCTAGAGACTGGCACCTTCGTTCGCAGAGCAGGTGGACCTCGTTTCCGAGTGACAACGGCAAGACAAGATCGGTTTATTTTCACTACCACCTTACGAAATCGACACATGAGATACAAAGAAACCTCCGAGACTTCAATGGAGTGGCTGTAAGCTATCGGACCATTAGAAGGTGACTCAATGAACGTGGTCTAAAACCACATAAGCCAGCCAATGGACTCAAATTGACACGAGCTCACCGAATGGCTCGCCTACAGTTTGCGCGCGAACATTTAAATTGGACTCAACAACAATGGAGCCAGTTACTCTTCACTGATGAATCCAAGATGGAAGGAGTAAGGTGTACCGAAGGGAGGGCGAGCGTTTCGCGCAATGCTGTATTGATGAGAAAGTGAGTTATGGTGGAGGATCATGGACAGTCTGGGGAGGAATTTCTATGGAAGGCAAAACTGAGCTTGAGGTTGTAACGGGACCACGACTGCCGCGCTTAAATGGCAACCGATACATTCTTCAATGCTTAGAGAACCATGTGATGCCATATGCTGGATTTATTGGCCAGGGTTTCATTTTTATGCACGATAATGCAAGGGCCCACACTGCGGGAATCGTCAGGGAGTACCTAAATGACGTTGGTGTCACTGTCATGAGATGGCCAGCACGAAGCCCTGATATGAACCCTATAGAGCATTTATGGGATGAGCTGAAGAGGCGTGTTCGAGCTCACTACCCTGCCCCGCAAACCATACAGGAGCTGAAAACCGTCATCTTGGAAGAATGGGAGAACATTCCTCAACAAGTCATAATGACGTTGATAAATTCTATGCCAAACCGTATGACGGCCGTGATAAATTCACTCGGGGGTAATACAAGTTACTAAATAAACTTTTTTTTAAATTAAACCATATTTTTTCTCAAACAAATTGTGCTTTGAAAAAAGCCGATATCGACTTGATCAATCTTAACTCGATTTGTTTAGTACAAATTTAGTATAAACTTAGAACAATGGCATACTAAAACGATGTTTAGTATATTAGCTTCAAAACTGCATCAAAACTTTTTCCTTTGTCATACATTTTTTTAAAGCTTCAGTACTCTAAACATTAAAATGCAAGGTGGCTCGATTCAGATGTCCGGGAGTGTATATCAGAAATTAGGTCTGTGGCAGTAGACAATGATGGTTTTATTTTAGTATTACTGAACCCATTTTTAATTATTTAAAGAGGTATCCTTTTAAAACAAGAAGGGACAAATTCTAATGAAGAAGAGTAGGGGGGGGGGTATTACGCCAGCAAAGGTGTGGGCGGGCAGATTAGAAAAGGAGGGGAAGAAAGCAACAACACAACAACAGGTAGCGACGCGGCGAGGTACCAGGCGCACAGAAACTGTATAGAGACTAGACGGTACAAGAAAAATATGTAAACTAAATACCACCTTATAACTACATTGTTAAGATTGCTTTTGGTCTGTTAACTGTTTTTCTAATATGACTTAAAGGCAGGGTGTTGACTTGGAGATTATCTTCCACTTCTTTTATGATAAGCTCGTAGCCGCGAGCAAAATGTGTTTGCTGCTCGTATAAATTTAGATTCTCCACTCAGGCAGAACTAAAACTTTTTCGAAATTAAATTCCCTCATGATAAATTTGATAGGTAGAAACTACCTGAAATAGCCTGTTGTATAATTATGAATTTTTGATCTAGGTTTTATTAAAACTAGCTCCATACCTAGCTCATCGACACATTCTTATTGAGATAACCCTCGTAGATGATTACAAGTGGCCAGTGCAGGCCAGTGTTTTATTCTAACCTAGTCCAAAGTAGGTAGATACCTAGGTACTGAATTCCCGATCATTTCGGTGTGCCCCCACTGACCCACTGCACATTTTCTGTGCACTACCACAGTCAGTAAGTAGTAGCTAGGTAGTTTTTATTCTGTGACCAACCTCGGTTTCTGAAGGATTCGTCTAAAGCAGAGGTCCCCAAAATGTTTGGCCTCATAGACCACTTGCCGATTTAACATAAATCCAATTGATTTTGACACAAGCCATTCCAGAAACTGTGGGGTTCATTTACTATAGGTATTATGTTATACCTACCTACTTACGTAAATTTTTAGTACTTTCTCCGTGCAAAGTGGATGGCATTGGCACCGAGGCAAATGCAATTTACTTGCTGTAGAAAAAAGATAAGAGATCTTATCATCTAAAAATTTGCAACTAACAACCAGTCGTGCAATTTTTTGCAAATTGCAATTACTTACCCCAGTAAATGACCTTTTTCTTCTTTTTCTTTTATTGTGGCCCCACCAATGTTAATCGATGATTTGTCAATGTCAAGTATTATATAGCCTTTATAGGTATCTAAGATGATCCCGCCGACTGTGATGTGTCTTATTAATCACAACTATCACAGCGCGGGCCAGATTCCCCATTACGTCACGGCGGAACGCGTGCGGTCGTCATGACATGAGGTAGAATTAAATGACATTTCTAGTATTCTATGAATCAAAGTGTCAATGTAATTTTTTATTCCTTAGTTGTTCGGTCGCTAGCAATCCGTCGCAGTTGCTAATACCGTCATAATTAAGACTAGGCTGCCTCGAGCAACGTTGCCAGCTAAAAGCATTTTAGAGTTGTTGAAGGCGACTACCTGACTAATGAATATACTTTTTAAAGCGAGAACGCTTGCTTACTTATTTGTTTAGTTAGCTTGTTTACTTAACGCGTACCTAATTGAAATATTTAACTTTAAGGTATTTATTTACACTATCAAATCCATTATCGTATCACTTGCTAATATTGCACTAATTAAAGATAATTAATGCCGTTATAGGAAGCAAACATATCAATGAATACATTCTTGTAGATTGAGTGTGTGTGATAGAATAAGCATGCTTGTGAGATTAAATCCATACTCTCTATTTATATACCTATATAAAACACGAAAATCTACTATGTCTACCTATGTCTGTTAAAGACTTTGAAACCATCCAACCGATGTGCCCCAAACCGGTTTCATTTGAGGCAATAATGAGAAAATAATTTTAGAAAAAAAAACTAAAACCACTTTTACCATACAAAAATTGTCAACCTCATCAAAGGTTGTCGTTACTCGCAAATAATATATAATTGTTACCCCGAGCGAAGTCGGGTCAAGCCGCTAGTAATATTATAAATGCTAAACCACGGAACCGATTTTGTTGAAATTTAATATAATAAGGGTATAAGGCGGTATAATAAGGGATGAAAATTTGTATGGGTCCCACGGTAAAAATATTTGAAAGGTTTCCATCTAAATACCTGTACCTCAACAGAACGGGCCACTCGTTAGGTTAGGTTAGCTTCACAAGTACCATCGGCTAAAAGAGGGATACTTGATATTCTGTTGGGTTAGGTACCCTGGGGGCCTGGGCGATAACAAGGATTCGGGAGCTGTGGCAACCCGTGAACGAAAAAAAGTTTATTAGTATGGGTTTGACCAACTTGGTTTGACCGACTTTTTGCCTATTGTGAAGTTGAGATTGTTTAAGACTGGTGGATAAAAAGTAGAACATATACCTACCTAGTAAGTACTGGCGTTTCTAGACGCCGACTACAAAAGTGGCTGAATAGTCGGCTTTTGCGACTAATCGGTAGATCCCTAATAGTGATTCAACACAAAGTAGGTACGTGCCTGCCTACCTAACACATGAAATTGGTACCTATGTATAGAAATTAAATAAACGAAATATATGGACACTATTCTAATAATCACTTAATTTAAATTAGATACCTACCTACGCACTTAAAACAAAGTCCCATTGTTTTAAAAGCTTGTTTACTCCCATAGATTGGTGGTTCACTGTTCCATGAAACATGTTCTATATTCCATCGGATTTTAATTGTGTCTAATTTCAAGCTTGTCATTTACATTTTTTATGAATCTAGGTACCTATCTATTTTATGGTAGGTAGAACTACCTATACATACGTACTGTACTGTGCGATACATTAGGTACTTCTACTTAAAAAAAATATAATTACATTTAAATCTTGAATTTTTTACGCTTTGATTCTAGGTTTCACTCCGGTGGAATTAGAAACAAATACCTACCTAGGTTTAATTCGCCCGTTTTCGCACTTAGTGGAGTTGTCAAATAATAAAAATAAAATATAGCGTGTTTTACTCAGTGACATGTAGCTTTGTATTTTCTATTGAATGTTAAGATGTCCCAGTTATTATCAAATTTTTTTCGTAAAATAAATAAAATAAAAGTGTTATGATTTGTTATTTTCGTCGTTTTCTAAGACCGAACCGTCAAATAATGGTCGAAAACTGGCGAACTCACCCTAATTACTCTAATAATTATATTTTAAGTCTCTCCCACGTCTCATTTTGTAGGTTGTAGGCTGTGGTTGTAGGTATTGCCAATCCATTCACAAAAAGGTTTCGGTCAAAGATCGTTGGTATGTAATAGAGCTTCCGCTAATTAAATTGGCCCAAGTAGCGATTCCTATCGGGTTCTTAGTAGTTCTTAGTACCTACCTACTTTATTTAACTGTATGTCTGTAGGTACTTACATATATAGGTATACTAACTGGGTTTTAATTTAAAGTTAAAGCCATTGCCATTGTGGACTAGGTATCAACAGACTTGTATGCGTATGTGGTTAGTGCACTGAAAATGTGCAATGGGGGCACACCGAAATGATCGGGTATTCAGTACCTAGGTATCTACCTACTTTGGACTAGGTTAGAATAAAACTTTTGCCTGCACTGGCCACTTGTAATCATCTGCGAGGGTTATCTCAATAAGAATGTGTCGATGAGCTTGTTTCTATTTATGATGTTGAAGCATCTAGCCAAACGACAATATATCGCTGGTATGCAGAGTTCCGTCGAGGTCGTGTCTACTTCAGCACCATACCTTCACAGGTCGACCTGTAAAACAGCGGTAACAACTGAAAACATTATACATGATGATCGACATATTATCGCTGTTTTACAGGTCGACCTTTTTAAGGTATGGTGCTGAAGTAGACACGACCACCTTTACCTGAGATGATGTTATAAACCGCTTTTGAGTTCCCTCCTTTTAAGTGTTGTAGAGTAGACCGGCACCAATTAACCCGAGCCGCCTTTTGATCTTCGAACAAATTAAAGGGCACCCAGCTGAAAATTAGCTTTCTGACACCCAACTCATTCCCCAAAAGCCGTTTATAACATCATCTCATGGATTTATTCATATGAACCTGTAGGCAGTTTGGGTCTTCGAAAAACAGCGTGTCGAAGAAAATGATCGCTTCGTTTGTCTCAAAAAAAAAAGGACATGGTGCCACAATTCCATTAGAGGAACGCAGATTGGTACATCACGGTTTGTTTGCTATAAATGATGGTCGAACTCCGTAGAGGTAACCCGAAACGTCGCATCATCTTACATCATGATAATGCGGCTCCCACACCGCTCGGAAGACAAACGATTTTTGAAGCAGGAAAATTTTGAGTTGATGAGCCATCCTGTACCAGCGCTGGCCTGAGCACTAACGATTTCTTTACATTCCCTAGAATGGACAACATTTCATTTTTTTAATCACCCATTTTTATTACTTTAATTAAAAATATATTAAAAAATAAGTTACACGTATTTTTGTATTTTTTTTTTGGTTGAGTTTTTAAATTTTTAATTTAATTATGAATTTTTATAAATACTGAGGACTTATATACTAAAAACCTTAGCTAGGACTAAAATTAAGAAATATAAACTGTCACCCAAAGAAAGTGACTGATAGTGTCAGTCAAGCCACAGAGTAAACGTTATAGAAATGCAAAGAGTATAATATACCGTGTTCCAAATAGGTGTTGCCGTAGTCGGAACTCAAATCGCCCACAACATTATTCATAATGTATATAATAATACTAGCTTTTGTCCGCGGTTTCACTCGTAAATATATTTCCTGTGATAGCCCATTCGAAACTAGCAAAACTTCCAAAAAATATTATATAAAAGAAGTAATTTAATAATATTATTTAAAGAATAATTATTAATTTAGCTTCAAATGGAATAAAAATGGGTAAAATTAATAGAAGGCAACACCTGAGTTCAATAACTAACAACTCTGCCAACAGACATTAGTATTTTTAAATTAGAGGGTTAGCACAGATTAGGGCACCTATTAATCATCATTTTTCAATATTTCAGTATTTTTAAAATAACTCGAAAATTAAAGGATATAAAAATAAAAAAAAATGAAAAATAAGCTTTCTAGCATGTAATCTCCAAACGGTTTTCGAATTTTGGTACCTTACGAAAAATGAAATGTTGTCCATTAAATTGTTACGTGGTCAGCGGTTTGAAGACCCAGAAGCAGTTGTGCAATCCTTCAAATCGGTAATTCTGTCAACATCAACTTTAGACTGGAATTAATGTTTTAAATACATAATTGGTTTGAAGGAATGCAGAGGGAGAATATTTCCAAAAACAATAAAAGTTAATTTAGTTATATAGCATTTCGTACAGCTAACTTACCTACCTACTTATCAAATTGATTACTTTTTTCAGTAACAGTCATAAAAACATTATTATTTTCATTTATCATCATCCCCAGCGAAAGTCAAACCTTTCTCATTTAGCCGATTATAATTTTTGAGGCTACCTAACAAATTCAGTAAAGTTGTTGAGGTATTCAGGTAATAGTAGTGAATAATTTACTATTCCAACAACAAACCATGACCTATAACGACCGATTTAAGGATTTAAAAAAATAAAGACTGTTCCTCGCCGCGAAGCACGAATTCCAAGAAAAAGTTTTTTATATTGTCTGTTACCATCTCTGAATATTCATGACGGTCGTCGCGCTCGCGTCGGGTCCCGCGTGAACCTGGTAAACAAACCTGACACTTTGCTGCGTTAGCAAGTCTTTTTAAATCGAAATTTGTAATATTTACTGCTCTTGTAGGGTATGTAGGAAAGAGAACTTGATGCCCTGTTCGAAATTCAAATAGTTAAAAATAATTGAACATAGTATCTATTAAAAAATGAACCTTACTAACATCGCGATAGGATACAAATTGCGTTGACCACACTTTTTCTTTTTAAACTGGTTTCGTGTGAAGATTCAACTTGTTTTTTTTTCACAGCCCGCATATCCGATGCCACACCCACTGATTAAAATCATTAAAAGCAACGATGTCATTTTGTTACAATTAAATGATTTTACGACGACGTCGATTTTTAATAACCCATCATTCGGTTGTGTGTAGTACAATGTACATTTAAAGCCACGTAATTTACTTTTAATTTCCACAAAATGCAATCTGTATACATACGTTTAGGCCATTGCAAAAAATAGCCTAAATTCGGTCTGGTCTAAAACGGTACCTACATTGTAATAACTGCATCCGAACTCTCATAAACCCATTGAGTGCACATCTATTGTAGTACGAATGGCCTGTAATATTTCTAACTGGCACTAACGAAGGTTTAAAGTTTAACTTTAACTGTGTATGTATAATTGTGAAACAACCCCTTAAACCAATTGTCATTTTGTAGTAGGTACATATTACTAAAGTAAGCACGACATTGTCGATATTTTTAGTGTTCCGTACCCAAAGGGTAAAAACGGAAACCTTATTACTAAGACTCCGCTGTCCGTCCGTCCGACTGTCTGTTCGTCTGTCATCGTGATAATTAGACAGTTGAAATTTTCACAGATGATGTATTTCTGTTGCCGCTATAACAACAAATACTAAAAAACAGAATAAAATAAATATTTAAGGGAGCTCCCATACAACAAACGTGATTTTATAGCTAATGTTTAATTGGTCAATTATTATTTTTAATTTTTTTTATAAGCTACATAAAAACGCGATGTATATATTTGAGGGTAATGGCATATATTAAATAATAATTAGTAACGATATAAATGAGCTTAAAAAAATTTAAGAGCTTTGTGTTAGATTAGATTATGAAAGAGAAAACAGGGACAAAATCATTTTACCACCTATTCAATAAAACCAATTGAACAAATAAAGGCTATTTCACTTAGATAGGTATATTGAATAACTAACTACATATTATACGAAATTACAGTTATCTACTAAGTTCCGTATTTCTATTAAGTATAAACTGCAATTAGAACTCAATTTTATGTTTACAATATTTCTCTTTACGGGTTGTCTTGCAGGTCCCGAAATCTTCCTCTTTCAGCCGATTTTAGCCTTACTTCATTCATACTAAGCAACTGTCTCTTTCATTTGTATTGAAATCCGCGCACGTTCCCTCTTGTTTTAGCACGCGCAAACAGACCATCAAATAAGCCGATGAATGCCGCCGGGGTTATTACGAATGTAACAGCGAGTTTAGTTAGTTGCATTGCATGTTTACTTGCTTGTTTATTTTATTTTTAAAATTATAGTTTTGAATACAAAAGACTGCTGAAATAAAAAAAAAGTTTAGGTAATTTAAATCCCTTTACGATAAATTGTAATTTGTCATTGGTGTATTTTGGATTATAGAAGAAAATTTTAGATCTTGTCGCATTAGTTGAGCGAGCTATTTTAGCTTCCCTCCTGAAAATATTCACCCTTCGCCACTTCCCAGGGTACCCAGTGGAAGACAAAGAATTCCTCATTTAGCCGAAGATTTTTTTGAGGCTATACCTAACGAGTGGCCAGTTCTGTTGAGGTATAGTTAGATGGAAAGCATCGTGTGTTTTGTCGGATTACATTATACTTACTTACATAAGTTTTTATTGGTACACGGCCGGAATCGAAGCACCGACGCACCGTTCTTTAGATAAGTATAGTAATGTACCATGAAATAAATATGCATATTGTTCAACCCAATGAACGTGGCAACAAACATCATTAGGGTTCATAATGAAGTGCCGGGGATGTACTAAAAATAGTCACAGCTCATGTGTAGTGTAGTTGTAGCCATAACATCGTGCCGGTTACTGACACTTTTTGTAAAATAAATTCATTGTTAACCATAGCATACTTTAGTCATTGCATTACAGTTTTATTTGATTGAAATTTGCTATCTAAGATCTATCATCACGCCTTTTATCCCAAGAGGGGTAGGCAGAGACAATCGAATGCAATTTGTTACGATCCTGACATAATATAGGTATCTCTTTCGCTTCGGCACATGCTCGGCGATTCTGTGTACTTTTAATATTTCTATCGACCAATACATTTTTATATGTTCAATAAAAGTACACCTAGGTCGTCCTCTGCCAGAATTTCCTTTCACTTCAGCCATATAAATTTGGGCAACCAGCGTAATTTTTTTCATTTTAGTCACAACATTATTTTTCACTACGCATTCTTGTCTAATAAGAACGTTCCGGATGCGGTTATAGGTATCACACATTCCACGTAAAGAAAGACCGCTGCATTTATCTTACTTTCATGATTCTTATTCCATACCCAAGTCTCGCTTCCATAAGTAAGTGATGGAACTAAAACAGCATTGATAGTTTCTACTTTCGATTTCCATTATAAATAAATACCTACATTATTACATAATATTTGATTTATACTAGTGTATATACTATACAAATGACTCCCATACTAGAGTCATTTTCTTGTCTTACAATAAAAAAACGTGGAAAATAGATAAAACAGAACAGCCAATAAATAAAGAACCAATTATCCATTGGAAAGTTTCATTCGACAGAACACACGCATTGAAAGAACTTTGTGGTAGCGTTGTTGCTTGCGAGTTGTGAGTTTAGCTCGCGAGGCCGATTTAGACGGTTCTAGTGGTTAGTAGAGTGCGTTAGGATAGTACATTAGTTGAAACATGTAAACGGTAGTTTCCAGTACTCGTACTAGTACGTTCCACTCGCCTTTCAACTAGAATCAAATAGAATCGCTTTTTATTTTTGTTTCAAGTGACACCCTCCCGCGCCCGCTCAACCCCCCGCGCGATCCTGACTCGCTACTCGCTGTAGTCTAAACGGTCAGTTTTAGTAACTTGCACAAGTTGACAAGGGAGTTATGTGTGTTTTGGCCTACAAAATGGCAATCTACTGGAAGAAGTATAAACGTCACTGGAAACCTACTAATGCACTGGCATGCGAGTGCCACCTACGCACTCTACTAAACACTCGTAACGTTTAGATCGGCCTTTAGCTTTATTTATAAGTGGCACGATATGTGTAAGTACTTAATAACACTTTAGGGTTCCTTATTCAAACGGTCGACAAGTAAAAATTAAAAGTTAGGTAACGGTCCCCAAATCCGACCAATGGGTTTTTATAATAAAAAATCTATGTACATTATCCGACAAGTACAAAGAGGCTTTTCCATCTACACCCTCAAAAAAATCTTCGGCTAAGTGAGGAATTCTTTGTCTTCCACTGGGTACCGGCAACGGTTCCCGGGAGCTGTAAGGCAACCCGGTGGCGAAGGGTGAATATTTTCAGGAGGGAAGCCGTAAAATAGCTCACTCAACTAATGCGACAAGATCTAAAATTTTCTTCTATAATCTAAAATACACCAATGACAAATTACAATTTATCGTAAAGGGATTTAAATTACCTAAACTCTTTTTTTATTTCAGCAGTCTTTTGTATTCAAAACTATAATTTTAAAAATAAAATAAACAAGCAAGTAAACATGCAACTAACTAAACTCGCTGTTTAGCAGAGAATATTCCCACCGGTTACATTCGTAATAACCCGGCATTCATCGGCTTATTTGATGGTCTGTTTGCGCGTGCTAAAACGAGAGGGAACGGGCGCGGATTTCAATACAAATGAAAGAGACAGTTGCTTTGTATGAATGAAGTAAGGTAGTATGGGCGAGCACAAGCCGGTATTGTATCGGCTTATTTACTTATGTTACTAATGGATATCGGTAGGTGTTTAGAAAAATTGACTTATAAAAATTCAAGGAAGCCGAAAGGAATCGGGTTGTATGAGCTCCTGAACCCGTGAAGACTTTTTTGATGTGAAACATCTATACGCGCGTTAAACTGGGGTAATGATATACTATATTGGGTAAAACCAAGACGTCTCAAAATTCAGGAGACACAATTGGATTTGGCCTACGCCGTCTGCGCCTACCGCTGTGCGCACGTACAGGGAATAACGCGTTGTCATGAGGCAATACCAAGCGTCTCACACTTCGGAGACGCTTGGTTTTGGCCTACGCTGCGTGCGTCTGGTCTTGTATTTTTTCGTCTAACAAAATATAATATACTAATTTTGATTTTTAGGTAGTACTCTACTAGGTACCAACTACTAAAACACAAATAAACGCAGTCGGCTTTTATAACTTGCGGTGTGGCCAGACAGGTCCACTTTTAGCTACTTTCTGTCCTGTGGTAAAAGTAGTACCACGACTCTTTGTGGTACAATTATAGTAGTAAGACAAATGAGTTGAAGAGAAAAATTTAAAGGGGAATACTGAGATGGTTTGGAGATGTCGAACGAATGTGTGATGAAAGAAGGAAAGGACGACCAAGACGAAAGTTCATTAATCAAATATCCGATGTCCTTAAAAAGGTCAGATACTAAAAATAGACGTTCATGTATGAACCAATGTATGGATGTGGATGAAGCAAGAGAAAATCGAAAGAAGTAGCGCTTCATAGGTACCTACTCTCTGCCTACTCCTTTGGGAAACCAGGCATGGATGTATGTATAACCACTTGTATAACTATGCAGCATGGAAGTGGATCGCGAAGCATCGCGTGCGGTCTTATGGTTATTCAAATCGAAATCGTATCTCGTAAAAACCAAATCGCCCATTCTCGCAATGCTTTTACAGTGCATTTTAGCTACTGGCTTTATCTGAAAATCACGCGATAAAAAGCGCTTTTTCCCTACGCGCATACGACATTGTAAATAAAATGGAGCAGGTAACTACGTAAAACTGTTTATTATTTTGACATGAAATATAACTTAATAAAGGCTGTAAATAAAATACTGCATTATGATATTAAATTTCATGGTATACCTACATCATAGTAAGCAGTTATTATTATCACAAGAGACCACACAAATAGAGTATTTGGGAACGGTCACATGCAAAGAAAAAAAACGAAAAAACACTTCAGTGGCTTGTTTTGAAATAAAATAATTTTCTTTCTTTCCATGACGAGTGCCCCACGGCTCCCGAGGACAGCGTTGCTGACCCCAGGGTACTCAGGAGGAGGGGAAGATAGGTATCTCTCACTTAGCTGATATTAGTTATTTGTTCAACAAGTGAGCAAAGTTATTTTTTGCTGCGAGTGCCGACTTTAAATTACGAACTAGCGAAGTAGTCTTAGCACAGTGAGTGGTTTAAACTTTTAAAGAACGCTCGTGATTAGCACAGTGAGTGGTTTAAACTTTTAAAGGCACGAGATATAATAAAAATTTGCTCTCGTGTGAAACATACAACTTTTCACCTTTAACAGCGACAAAAGTGTTACAATTAAGACAATATTTAACAATAAGTATGTTTATTGTAGCTAACAAACCCTCTTAAAACAAGGTGAAAGTAAAATTACTTCGCCTAGTTTATTTTTTTCTAATTCCAAAAGGTGGTGTTTGAAATTGGAATCACTTTTATTTTTTAAAAGCGATTTTGCTGCGAGCGTGCGTAAAAGCTATTTTTGCAAGCTATAAAAGCAATTCGTGCTGGAGCGATGAAAAATATTTTGGAACACTTCACAGATTTGTGATTTTGTACATTACTTTCTGTATAAATAAAAAAAACAGGTGTAGGTCCCTATATACTTTTTCTACACCTAGTAGCAACATTACAGGTAACCTACCTTGTAGTGAATATACCTACAAATAGTAGGTAACTATATAAATCTGGTCTAGACACGACAAGCACAAAGCCCCTTTTAATTATATTGACAATAATGGAATTGCAATGCGCTCACAAGTAGGTAGGTATTCCCTTTATTATTTTTGGGGAACAGTTGGGAATATTGTCAGAAGGGGAAGCCGTTGTCCGGGGACCGGGGCGACGCGATAAAAAAACATTGTAGTTGTACGGCTTTCTTCTATGACAAGGATTTTTTTTGTATTAAGATAAGAGTACCTGACTCTCAACGCTCGAAGTTAAGCAAGTTAATACTGGTTAATTTATTATGAAATATTTGAGGAGTTTGTGCAGTTAAGTAAGACTGGCTTTCCACCAGAGCTGTGCCGGCTACATTTCCCTAGGTAAAATACCTATATCCTCTTATTGAAAAACAGTATGAATTTCCAAAATCCACAAAGGCAGAGAGGTACCACACATACCTACATACAATCCTTCTTATTTCATTCATTGAGTTTTAATGGCAATTAAAAACAAACTATGATACCTATTTGTATTGCTAATGTAAATTCCACATTCTATTATTATTATGTCCCGTGCGAATACTTCGCATCGCACCGTTAGTGGTGTCAATATTGTTGTCATAGTTCAACTGATCACAAATAGGTGGCGTGTTTTACAAAATTCTAATTTGAAAAGAAACTTTTTTTTTAATTATTTGTTTGTTTATTTTTCCAGACAAAAAACACATTTGAGAAATAATAAATAGATAGAGACTAGATGCCTTCACCGTTACTAGTGTTGTTGTCATAGTTCAGCTGATCTCCAATAGATGGCGTATTTTACAAAATAAATAAATTAGTCTAATTTTAAAATAAACATTTAATTTTGATATACCTACCGACAAAAAACACATTTGAGAAATAATATATGTAGGTATAGAAATTAGAAAATCGGTGCCTTTGTTGAGTCTAGTCAAGATTGAACCCGGGACCTCGGCTTTCAAGGCTAACCAATCCAAAAAGCCTAATCAATGGTCTCTTCACAAGACATCCATTCAATATTAATTACTCCATCATACTATTTGTAGATTATTTTGTCCGCTTCCCTTCAAGTTTCGTCGGAAACGAGACAGGGGACACAAGGGCAGCAGACTGTATAGGAGATATTAGACGCCAAGGGTCTGGGGTTGTTGCTTAGCAGCACCCTCTTGTCACATACTACGTATATTCTATACTAGCACCCTCAGCTCCTTTGGGTCGTAGCGTGATGTTATATAGCATATAACTTTTCTTTTTAGGGTTCCGAACATCTCCGATGAAAAAACGGAATCCCTTATGCCTTATATTATACGATCACTCATGGTGTCTGTCTGTTCGTCTGTCACAGCAAATTTTCTCCGAATCTACTGGACGAAAAATGTTGAAACTTGGTATCTCAGATCTTGGTATATATAGAATTTCATGACCCGTGATATAGCGTAAATCGTAAATAATCGAATTTTCTATTTTCGTGCATCATGTGACATAATCAAATATAAACCTTTTAAAAAAAAGTGCACCGACTTTAAAAATTTGCACTGAAAAGTAAGAAATATAAATATTTCGTCGTAGAATTTGAAGACAGTTGGTGCCAAATTAGGATACAAAACTAAGTAAATATCTAAGAAGATAAAGATATTATATTATATTAATATTATCTATGTTTGTACTGATGATCGTAGGTTCCTAATGAATTTTCTAGATTTTGTGAATTTGGGAACTAAGTTGTTTCTAATTCTTCTTTTTTTTGGAAGTCGGTTAAAAATGGCTCGTTATAAGGAATACAAATATATTTTCTTATATTTTTTTAAAATGCATAGTTTAAATTATATTAAGAGCATTAAGCTTGTTAGCGCTATGAACTCAGTAAACAGAGCGGCTTATTTTGTCGATATCTCTTAAAAAAGTTGTTAGAGAGATACAGTGCAAAAGAATCAATAAAATAACCTAGGATAAGATAAGATAGGCCAAAATTCACGTACCAGAATTTGTTAAGTTTTGTTTACGAAAAAGTAGGGTAGGGTATAATATAAGTATTAACCAATTTAGGATGTACTATATTCTCAACCTACTATATGTCCAGTTGAACTTGTGTCCATATGAAACCAAACCTACAAATAGGTAGTAGTCCACAGTCCACACGTCCTTCAAACTTTATTTTTATATTTCAAGGATAAATGCGCCATTTTATCAAAGAGGGAGGTCCCGTTACTAACCGAACAGTGCCGAGCACATAAATATCTACTGCGTTTCATATTGACCTGAGGTAGGAATCGAACGGGTGGAGTTCAAAATTGGTATACATGAATAGAAATTAGAGATCTTAAATGTGAGAATGACTGAGTCAAAGGATCTTTTGGGCATTTCAATAAGACTGTAAAATTCTGAAAATGCACATGATAAATAAATGCTCCCTTCGTTTCAAACCTCAAAATTCTCGAATAACAAAGTGAAAAATCCAAATATCTACAACCAGGCAAAGGTGCAGAAAAATCAGTTGTCTAAAATCGACATAAAGTAGACAAACTCTTGCCATCGACACGATTGTATCTCAACCTTTGATATAAAGCCCCATTAAATCTCAATTACAGGGTTGCATCTCAGTGCATATTCGTGGTTCTTAGCTGGGCGACACAGGGGACTGAGGGGTGGTGAGGGGAAGAGGTGAAAGTACACGAGAAGCAAAATCGCAATAATTCGAGACGTGCTCGCCCCACGCGTCTTTGTACCGTCCGCAAAAATATCTCAGGCGCCAATAAAAATATTTATATTTTGTGACGTGAATGACAGAGGCGGTCGAGATTCGAATGGTGATTGAATAAATCAGTCATCATATTATATTAAATCTATACTAATATTGTAAAGAGAAAATATTTTTTTTTGTATTTTGTTTGTAATAAAACTACTACTAAAACTAAAAAGAAACTACTGGACCAATTTAAAAAAAAAATGTTTGCATTTGATAGCCCAATTCTTGGGGAAGGTTATAGGCTATTTAACATCACGCTACCTGCCCAAGGGGATGAATTGTATTCCTATTACAACGCGTACGAAGTAGCGGGCAATAAGGGAAGAGAGTTATATAAAGGGCCGGAAACTGAAGAGTGACTTATTCTTATAATCCACGGGCGAAGCTGGGACGGAAAGCTAGTCTCTAAATAAAAATACCTACCTATTTTAATTCAGAGGATCATAATCCAGTAAAACACCTTTTATATAATCAATCCAATCGGTAAAGGTCGTTACAATCCCACGACCGATCGTTGTGAACACGACCTAATGAATATTAATTATGTAATATTGTATGACAATGTACATTTATCATATCATTCAATAAAATAATAACGTTGGAGATAATATTCAAAAATATTCTTCAATATTCTACAATGCCTATATTAATATTAAATCAGCCAATATGCACATTACACACCTATAGAGGTCCTAGAGCCTAAAATTCAAAACCGTGAAAAAATCTAGGTATGTAATCATGAAAACCCGAGAAAATAACTCTCAGACAAACATACATGGCGGGGTACTTTCTCTTATTTACAGTTATGTAAAAACACGTACAAAGTCGAGTGCAACTACTAGTAATATTATAAATGAGTGGCTGAGTGGCCATGTACCAATGCGTTTTTTATAATAAAAAATACGTAATCCGACAAACTACACGAGGCTTTTCCATCTAAATATACCTCAGAATTGGCAACTCGTTAGGTATAGCTTCACAAATACCATCTACTAATGCAACCTGTAAAGAAAGAAAAAGAAAAAAATAAATGAGTGGTTTCATTTTAACTTAAGATTTAATGTAGGTAGATTCTTTCGATGGATTTTTCAGGGATGCCATAACTGATTGCCTAAGCTATTTTTTTTTAATTAATTGAGTAGATAACAAGAAGGGTGTTTTTAATGAGAAATAAATATATTTTTTGCTGACGCTACTGGCTCTGGAGCAGCCAGCTTGTAGTTTTTCAGCGTGAGCAGTGAGAGTGGAGGGGATTATACGTAATTGTGTGTTTATTTAGGGTTTCCTGCCGCAGACGGACTAAATACTAACTAATTCCTAAGAGATTTTGCTTGTGTGACTTGGTTCCTACAAAGTAGTTAACTACCTTAAATAAACCGTTTTGACAGTCACAGGAGCCTCCTTAGGGCCTCTTTCACAAAGTTTGGTCTGGCAATGATATGGAAAACTAGCGGACCCGGCAGACGTCCTGCCCAAATTTGGCTTGCCTGCACTACCCCTACAACTAACTTTGGATATCGTTTATCCAAAAATACTAAAATCGCGATTAAAAAATGGGTTGGTAGGAGGGTGAAAAATACTTTACGACCTATTCTCAGACCTACCGAATATACACAAAAAAATCATACAAATCGGTTAAGCCGTTTCGGAGGAGTTTGGTTACAAACACTGTGACACGACCTCATCGGACGCGACGATTGCCACGTCCTGTCGGCCTGGCTAGACGCGGCCTGGGTTGTCAAAAAACTTGGACCCTACCCAGCACAATTTATTTATTTACATTCTACATACGAGTATATAGAATTATTAGGTAGGTTGATACCGGGAACATAATTAATACAAGCACATTATTCTGACTCCTATAATTAGGTACTACGCAGAAGAGGGTCCTATACTGGGAATTTGTATGGAGATATTACTATTCCCAATTTCTCTGTAAATAATCCACCTGTGTCACTGTAATTTAGCATATAGTTACTTATTCAATATATCTAAGTGAAATAGTCGTTATTTTTTCAATTGGTTTTATTTAATAGGAAATATGGGTGGTAGAATAAAGGATTATTCTGCCCCTTCTGTCTCTTTCATAATCTATCACAAAACTCTAAATTTTTTTTAAAGCACTCTTATACCATTATTCTTCAATTATATATATCGCTTTTTTTTGTAGCTTATTGAAAATTAAAAAAAAAAAATTTTATGATTTTTAATTTGGCAAAAATAATAAAATAATTATTATTTTAAATTTTCAATAAGCTACCAAAAAATTCGACATATATAATTGAAGGGTAATGGTTTAACAGCGCTTTTAAAAAAATTTAGAGTTTTGTGATAGATTATGAAAGAGACAGCAGGGGCAAAGTTAAACTACCCATATTTCCTATTCAATAAAACCCATTGAAAAAATAAGAGCTTTTTCACTTAGATATATTCAATAAGTAACTATATGCTAAATTACAGTGACACAGGTGGATTATTTACAGAGAAATTGGGAATAGTTTATCCCAGAAAAATTCCCAATATAGGACCCTTAACGGGTTTTCTCTGAATTCTCAATGCAGAGACTGAACTAATTTGACCTATCTACCTACGAACATATTTTATTTCCCTATAGGCAATACCAATAGGCATCTATCTAACTAGGAGGTGGTTATGTTGCTATGGACATAGACATAATATGGAAGGCAGGCAGATCATTTTTTTTCTTTCTTAACGGGTTGCCTTACAGTTCCCGAAACCGTGTTACGGTTTCAGGGTACCCAGCGGAAGACCGAGTCTCCCTCGTTTAGCCGATGGTATTTGTGAGGCTATACCTAACGAGTGGCTAGTTCTGTTGAGGTATATTTAGATGGAAAAGCCTCTATTTATCTAAGATCATATTCTTTCCATTACCGTGTGGAGTTGAAGTTAAAAAATGAACCATGGATAAAAAGTGTGCCCAGATCCATTCATCATTCGTGATCCAGATAACAGTGTCTGTTGTTGGACCTATTAGATTAGATGTGTCACTTCTTAACAGACTTATGTAGATATCTGATGTCGTTTAAAATAAGTGCGGACGTCAACTTTACGTGCCATCCGAAGCATGAGAAGTCCATTACAATTCGGTAGGTAAAGTAAAAGTTAAGGTATGCTGAATCCAAAACCGTTTCGAGATATTGGTTTAATAATCCGTATTTTTCAATTTATAACTCTTAAAATCGTGAGATTGTCTTAATTTTTTCAAAAACCTACACTTCACCTATGAATGACGTCATTATATCGGCTAAATAAACGCAAAATATTTACTTGTCAACTTGTCAACCAATGTTACCCTGTTACTAGATTTTCAGTAGTTTTTATAACTAATCTAGTTCATTATTTAGGAAGAATGTTTAAGCATTTTTTATGGTAGGATATTCTTTGACCTTTGTATATATTTTGTATCACAACAACTATGCAGATTACGGTATAAAAGCCGTAAAGATGTGTTTCTTTTTTGTTTTAATATGTTTTATGTAGAAGTGGTAGGTTTTGGTAGATTTTGTAGGATTTAGAGACGGCAACACTATTGTTTGTTAAATGTCAAAGTCAAAGAACACAGATGTTCTTTTTTCTGTACCAACATATCAAAGGTATTAAAGTATTCAGCCGACAAAATGACGTCATCAGTGCCAAAACTTTGATAATTTATTATAAAAAAACTACTATATAGAAATCAAAAATATTTAAATTAGTTTCTTAAAATAGCTTAATCTTTAAAATAAAAATATAAAAATCGTACCTTAGCTTTTACTTTACATACCGAATTACAGCACATATTCTTACAGAAAATTGGTATATTTTTTTGTCACGAATGTGGATTGAACCCGAGTACCCCAGTTTCAAGTCTGATGCTTTACCAATTGAGCTATCGATATAGATAGATCTACACATCTAAACTGTTCAGAATCAATCAGACAAAAAAAAAACGATTTCACTTGTATAGAAAGAAACCAGACCACTAAAGCATTGTGATATGAGATCCTATTATCGTAGCTGTTATCATGAGGTATGTTGTGAAGCCCGATGTTCTTAGAATCGTCTACCTACTAGCGACCAGGTAGCCTTGCCCTCGTCAAATTAAAAAAGCAAAGCATTCCGTTTGAAGTAGGGATGGGATTGGAAACTGCCATTTATCGACTATCGATAACTGAAGCTTCCTTTACAAAGTTTAGATGTAGGGGTTAATATCTCAAACTACTGAACCGATTAAAAAAAAGAAAGCTACGATATCCGTGAGTAATATAGACTGTATTTTATTTTGTTCGAAAAATCCACGGGCGAATCTGGAGACAAGAAGCTAGTGTACTATAAAAGAATAGAGTTCGTTTCGTACTAACAAAATCCGCTTACGAAAACTACACCTTAAAATAGTTTAGGTACTTTGACGTCAAAATGTTGTAAATCCAGAGTGTACTGGTACGAAGGAATATTATGTACTTATACTAAATTCGTACCTTTCGCCCTTCATACTCCGCCCCGATGACGTTTTCATACTTTTAAGGTATGTACTAAGCCTATATAGACGGGCTCCCCCTTTTGCCAATTTTTTGCCCTTTGACCAGTTAAACTGACCAGGTGCGCAGTAATAAGTTACCTTAGATTTCGTTGGTATCGTTTTATGTCGCGAGACAGAGCTCTAGGAAAATAGTTAATTGTGATGTTTTCGATCTAGGACGTCAAACTTGCGGAAACATAGTGTTTCCAATCATTAATTATAATTATTATGTTTGTATTTTAACATAATCATCATATAACTTAAAATCCGTTGCGACAATAAAACGACAGAAAAATACAGTGGAACATCTCGTTTCACTTTGATATCGAATTTGTGTTTTACAATATGTCAAAACAGTGTGAAAAACTTTAAATGAATCGATAAAGTTCTTCACTTTAACACATTCAAATATAAATAACGGGTTCATAAATATTGTAATCATCCCACGGAAAGAGAAAATCAGTATTAGTGCCTCTATTTTAGCAGTCGTAGGTACTAAATATATTTTTAAGAAGACTTCAACGGACCTTGTTTTGTTAGCATTAGGATTTTCTACATATTAGTTTTATAAAAAAAGTAGGCATGTGCCTTTAATACTATAAATGCAAAAGTGTTTGTTGTATTTTTATTATTATTATTTTATGTTATTATTTTTTTATTATTTGCACCGAGATAGTTTGGTTGGGGACCGAATCCTTATCATAATCATTATTCTTGTCACATTTAAAAAAAATACGTGCGAAGCTGGGTCGGAAAGCTATTAATTAATATATAGAATATAGTAAAAACTTGCATAAGAACTAAGAAGTAGAAAATACATAAAAATAAAGCACTTAAAAAAGTAATTAAATTATAAAATATCGATAAAATCTCGCCCAACCCTTTTCATGCAGTTGGCTTTGCTGCCAAGTTCTATTCACTTCCAGAGAGATGATGATAAGTTTTTTATGTATTATAAAATATAAATACATTTTTTAGATATCCCGACGGTCATGTAAAAGAAAATGCACGATTGTGGAATGCACGGTTATAGAAGTGGAAACCTTCTTTAATTGCGCTACCAAATAGTTGAATTATTAGTAGTTTGGAATTTGGATTGCATAAAAAATGTAGGATGTTGTCAATTTTGTCGGACCAAATAAATGTGAAAGTTTTTATGACTCGATGACGCCAATACAGCTGATTATGATGCAGTAATACGTGATTGGGAAGATGCTTTAAATATTGACAGAAATTATTATTCATTCCTTTTTCATTTCCACGCGGGTAAAACCGTGTTTTTTTTTTATTTACCGGAAAGGTTTACGAGTATTAAACATGGACTTATCATGTTTAGGAGCTAAGCATTAACAGTATACGTGAATCAAGTCGGGGAAAAAGTTAGCCCCAGTGAGTTTTCATGGCGTATGCTGTCTTATCCGTCAGAGATATAACAAAATGATGTAGGAATTAATTGTGTAGAATACTATCTACAAAAAAGTCCGCGGGAGCATATATCTATATTAACTATCTCTAACAAGATAAGCGTATTTATGTAGGTATTCAAACTGTTGTCAACCCATATTGTATCCGTCCGAAGCCGCTAGCGACCCCGCTAGTACATTGTTTGTAATTAGTCAATTCTGTGTAGGTATCTTGGAACTAATTATACTTAGTACGTATTTATAATTTACATATTTCTTACAACTGAGCTTACAAAGTAATGATGTAAGAACAAAGCCACAGGCTATGGCTAGTCAACTTGTAGCCAGTCCGTACTCAAAGTGAAAATCGATACAATAGTTGAATTTTTAATGATATAACCTACAGTGATATAGGTATAGAAGTATAAATAGGTACCTCATCTATATGTGTCCTGCGCTTATGACCTGGATGCAGGAATTAGGTCAGACTGGTAATACGACCTGAAACCTAAATATTGTACCGATGTTAATTGTTGATTTTAGGGTATGTGAATATGTGATACTGACACATTTCTTAAACACATTTGGTGGACTGAGTAGGGGATAGTGTTGCCAACTGTAAAACCAGTACAAGACGCGCGAAATCCCCAGATTTATTTACTTCAAAGTTTTTTTTTAATTAGGAATTTATTGATTTTAGGTTTGAAATTTGAGATTTCAGCAGATCTTGGGACTACATTATAAAATATTAAACTATGTTGCCTAAACAAATCTTACTAATATTATAAATGTAATCATAACATTATTTTGAACCAGCGATCAAAAACGAAGATCTAAATCAATTTTGGAGTTGATTGGTAGAGTAGGTACAATAACATTATTGAAATAAAAAAAGCCTCAAAAAGTCATTGGCTAAATGAGGAAGACTTTGTCTTCCACTGGGTACCCTGGGGCCGGCAACGATTCCCGGTAGCTGTAAGGAAACACATAACAGCGATCAAAAACGAAGATCTGAGTCAATTTTGGAGTTGATTGGTAGAGTAGGTAGTTTCCATGTTATTGAAATAAAAAACATTATTTAGCGATTGAGCTTTTGCATAAATACCTACTTCTATTGCCGTAAATCGATCAATTATATTTTATACTAGCTGTGCCTTGTTAATGCTCTGCTCCTTTGAGTCGTAGCGTGATGTAACCTTCCTCAAGAATTGGGCTATCAAATGCAATAAAGTTTTTTTTTCATCTGATAGTTCCAGAGATTAGTGCGTTCAAACAAACAAACAAACAAACAAACTCTATGGCTTTATTATTAGTATCTAATAGACAGATAGATTAAATTATTATATTAGTCGTACCTAGTATGATGATGATGAAATTTAAACCTGTGACACCTATTTATAGGTCCATCTATATGTGTCCTGCACTTTCTGACCTCAATGCAGGAATTAGGTCAGACTGGAAATGCTTACTATACGACCCGATACCTAAAAGTCGGGTTTCTATAACTAAAATTAGAGTGCTCTGCTTAGTTAACTTAATTGACCTGAAATATTAGTCCTGAAGTCCCATTTTGGTTTTTGAAATATAGTTTCTGTAAAAAAATCCCTTATGAAACAGGACTGACTAAGCAGGTAAGACGTAGGTAGGTACTAGCACCATAGAATGAAAAACTAAGTAGATACTATCTAGCACAGTACTAGGTAGCACTAAACCCCATCTCAAATCCCCCTCCCCCCCCCGCAATCGATTGTCTGCGCCTACCTCTATTGTAATAAAAGGCGTGATGATAGATAGATAGACCCATTGAGTATTTGTAGTGTTATCGAATATTATAGAACAGGTAGTAGATAGGTATTTAAACTTTCAAGAATGTTTGCGATTTACAATTTTGTTGTCAAAAGAAATAGGTACTTATTCCCGACAAAACATTGTTAATTTCTTTAACGAGATATAAATGGCTAGTTATGCAGGAATAAGTAGGAATTTAATTCCAATGGTGAAAACTTGATAAATGAATTTTTTATCGACATAAAAAATGTTTAAACATGAAAAAAACAGCCAGCCACATTGAAAACTTTACACTAAGCAATAAAATTACAAAGATGCAATTTGCCGCTAACCGTTGCGCAAAGTACACCTGCCGTTCGCAATTACTGGACCGATTTGGCAAATTTTCCACATATGCGGTCAGCGTTGATGCGGGTTTCAATACCTATATTTTTTCTACTTTTCATGATGGTAGGTACTTCATTGGGTTTTATTATAGTAAAACCACTGTGCCACCACAAGTTAGTAGATGATAACCTAGTGTAAATGGGACTTTTGTAAAATGTAGTCTGGGCACAGAAGAAACAAAGTAGGTACCTACTAATAATGTAAAGAAGTTTCTCTAAGTACATTTATTTGAATTTCGAATGAAAATGCATAACGCTTGGATGATACACACAAGCCAATACTAGTAAAACCACTGTGCCACCACAAGTTAGTAGATGATAACCTAGTCAAGTGTAAATGGGACTTTTGTAAAATGTAGTCTAGGCACAGAAGAAACAAAGTAGGTACCTACTAATAATGTAAAGAAGTTTCTCTAAGTACATTTATTTGAATTTCGAATGAAAATGCATAACGCTTGGATGATACACACAAGCCAATACTAGTCTAATTACATTCAGATAAGGCTCATTTTGCGTTGACAATATAATCACATAATCGGCAGTGTTTTGTTTCTGGCCATACATTTTTCCCATTGAGTGGGCAGTGCAGGGAGGTAAATGTCATAATTTGCGAAGTGAAACAGCAGCTATAGGAATAAAAAAAAATTATTTGTGAGAATAATGACGTGACTTTGATTGCTTTAGCTACTTAATAATATAAAGTAGGTAGGTATAATACACTTCTATTAGTTATATTGTAGAAAAGTTACGTATTTAATTTATTGTGCATAATAAATTGCAGAAAAAACA
Source organism: Nemapogon koenigi (assembly GCA_963924495.1). Taxonomy (NCBI): domain Eukaryota; kingdom Metazoa; phylum Arthropoda; class Insecta; order Lepidoptera; family Tineidae; genus Nemapogon; species Nemapogon koenigi. The sequence goes on from OZ004643.1 coordinate 2,308,487, forward strand.
AGGATGCTAGAATTGATAGATAGGAAATTCTATCATAAAACTACAACATTACCTACCAAGTAAAAAATAATGTGTTCTAGATTAGCCATCCTTTTTCAACAACATAATTTTAGAGTAGTCAGAAAGAGAAGAATGGCGAGGAAAAAAAACCCTAAATGAATTTATTCATAACTTGGCACCCCCAGAGATTTGACGCGGGTCGGCTACTTTGTGCTGTTGAGTAAAGTTTTTCTTAAAGCTCATTTAAAAAAGAATATTCATATTTATTTATTATTATTGGTTTCTTTCAAAATACAACTTGAACAATCTGAAATTGTTAATAGTCTATCGACCGAATAAAGCCGAAACTATTCCCAATTTCTCTACCTGTGTCACTGTAATTTAGCATATAGTTACTTATTCAATATATCTTAGTGAAATCGCTGTTATTTTTTCAATGGGTTATATTTGGGTTTTATTGAATAGGAAATACCTATGGGTGGTTAAACTTTGCCTCCGTTTTCTCTTTTATAATCTATCACAAACCTCTTAATTTTTTAAAGCGCTGTTTATACCATACCCTTCAATTTATATGCTAAATTACAGTGATACAGCTATGGATTATTTACAGAAAAATTGGAAATAGTTTATACCCCATACAAATTATGGATATAGGACCCTTATTATTTGACAAGTTGATTTAAATCAAATTAACCAGGTAGACCACGTTTTCGATCCCGGATCCAGGCAAACTTAGACATGTACATAATTCGATAAACGAGGCAGACTTGGTCCTCCGCTGGGTACCCTAGAACCGTAACACGATTTCGGAAGCTGTAAGGCGAGCTGTGCCTGTAAGAGAAAGAAAAAAAAGCATAAAAGACGAATTATCATATTATTCATGATTAAAAAAAATTACAATAAAAAATATTTGTTTACCAAGTATGTACAGAAAAACTGAATTTATAAAATGTATACAAATGACTCAGAACAGAAATAGCTTAGTAAAAATTCAGCAACAAAAAAACGTGAAATAATTGTGAAGCGCTTTCATGAAATACCCTACTAGGTCCGATTGCACATAAAGTTGCACTATAAGCAGTAAACCATCGTCCAACAGCAGATGTTAATCTTAACAAAAAAATTGCACATGCGTGCCTCGGGCCATTTGCAGAACACGCGTCCAAGCGTCACATACAAACTATACTTAATTGTAGTTTTCTAAACAGAATGAACGACGAAAAATCGTTATCGAAGAATTGTAAATAATGTTACGGGCGCATTGTCATTTTAGCCGACTACAAAAAGAGGTCATTAGCTCGCTATGGAGTGGAGTGATGAACAATGTGATGATATGAATAGAAACTGTGGGGTTAGCATATTCTAGGATCGCGACATCTTTCGTTTCGACTCGAAGGGCAAAATCGAAGCGTCCGCAAAGGGCCAGAATGGCCCGAGAATGTCCAACACTAGAATGCCGAGCAAATTGCTGGGTGGGCAAAGACAGTACAATGCCAGTGGAGTTAGCATTAGTGATGTGCCGGATATCCGTAGGAAAAGAAAGATCCGTATCCGTATCCGTTAGTTTTTGGCGGATCTTTTACCTTATTAATTTTCAATTCATAGATGAAATTTTATATATATAGGTGATTAGGTAACAATGAAAAACTGTTAAATTCCATTCAAATTATTTTTTATTTCTTAAAATCGTATCTGTTATGAGAGTTAACTCTTATTAAGAGGTCAATAATTTTTGTCCATAACATATTATCTCTTTCCAAAGGTCGATGTGCAATATTTACCGCCGCGTACTCTAAGAAAGTTAAGATCCGTATCCGTATCCGCGGATCTTGAGACCAAATATCCGTATTCAGATCCGTATCCGCGGATATACATTTTTAACGATCCGGCACAACACTAGTCAAGTTGCGAAGAAAGGTCTCCATGTGGCTTTACTGTGATTGTAGGAGCTGAGAATTACAGTATAAGTCAATCGGGAAAAAAGTTAGCCCCAGCGAATTTGCAACTTATTTTTTGCTATTTTGTATGCATTCCACGACACGACACGGCGGATTTTAGTTAGCCATATCATGAAATGGTCAATTCTACGATAAAACTAGAATATTGGTGTCATATTGTTTCTCATTTTACTGTTGTGTTAACGACGGTTGAGTCAGAGTGCGGTTTGAGTTCTAGGTACAGTGGGTAGTGGGTAGTGGGTACAACAAAAGTATAAAATAACAATTGCCTACTGTTACAAATATAATGCCGCTTATTGTGGTATTTTTGTAACTTTAAAATTATTTTGTTTCATACTTAAATCATGATAAATAATTCCTAATTCAAGACTAGAATTTTATTGCTGTTTTGATAGGAATGTAATGTAGGTTTTTTATATTTTTATTTTAAAGATTAAGTTATTTAAATATAATCCATAGTGATAATAAAGCTTGAAAAAATCTTTTTGCGTGGTTATAATAGGATAACACGACCCAAAGCAGTAACAAAACAAGCATAAAGCTTTGCAAGTTTTCAAGATTAATAAAAAATGATTCTACAGGATATAATTGAGTAAATATGGTTGAAAATCGATTGAAAATAATTGCAAAGTGCGGTCTCTGAAAGTTTTCAAGCAAAGATAACGGTAGTACTAGTAATTTTAGTACTATGACATTTAATTTATTTGTGTAATGGTCAACCCATTAAATGGTTGATCGTATATTCAAATAATATTGTTCCCAAATACTGTATAGATTATAAGTAAAATATCATGCAACTGTTCGTAAGAAAGAGGTGAATCAATTTCCTACGACGGTGTTCGCTTGAGTGTGATTGGTCTATCTATAGTGTTCCCTCCGCGCGCTCGCTGACATAGGTCTATTTGCATTCACGGAGGGGCTAAATCGAGGTTAGCAAGAAGATTACCCAAACAGATAGATATAGACATTTATTAGAAATTAGAATAGTTTACAGTTTGTATAGACGTGTTATGAAAATGATAAAACTATACAACACAAAAAACACCTTCACGGCCTTGCGATGTGGCCAGAGACTCCAGTAACAGTGTCCACTTATTGCCAGTTGTCCATATTGAACAGAACAGGTGGTAAGCCTGTTGCTGCACTTAATGGAACTAGAACTGTCAGTTCTTTGTTATTTTTAGAAGTGCGGACATATTCTTTAAAAAAATAAAAATATAAGTATAACAACTTACATGCAAAAAGGAATCGTGTAGTCTTGTATTACCTGAAAAATAAAGAATGTATTAGTCTCCCTTTTATGAAAAAATACAAAAACACTTACGAGAAGAAATTACTATCCACTCAGCTGAAGTAAATTGCTTTTGAGGCTTTTATGACGTAGGACATGTGGAACCCCTCTTTATTGATTGCACAAAACATCATAAAATAATAATTACATAGTATTAAAATTGTTGTTACACACGTGCGGTACAAATATTGGCCAACAAAATAATAACTATCAAATTATAGAAAATTATATTAATTTTGTTTGTTTCGAAGGTTTTGCATTCCTTTCGGTATAGACAGACATGTTATCAGTATTGAAAGCTACCTGTCACTGTTTTAAAATGCTTGGTTTCATTGGTTGAAAATAATTGAGCATTATTATTTTTATATGGGTTATTTAAGTAATGCCTTCTACTCTACCCTAAACTAATCTAAAACCTTGAGATGAAGCCCGAGCGCCCAAGACCAGCCAACCAGAATTATGCCATCGTTTGTGTCATCGTAAAAGTCCACATGTTCAATCCCACTCTTTAAATAACAACTGGGATTCCGTTCTTCTTGTATTTGAGTAAGACACTTCGAATGAATGATGTCCTTCATCTCTGTCTACCCCACTGGGACACAAAAGCGTGAATACGTATGAAATAATCCAAAGGTGGGCTCTAGTGGCGATTGTCACCAATCAACTTTGATAGTGACCGGAAGGGACTAAATATAACGGAAAGTGCTCCCCAAAGACCGAAGACGCTTGGATTCTATGATTAATTTGAGGTCTGATTCGATACCTTTAATTAACAATTAGACATGTCAATTATTATTAAAATAACACAAACAATGAAAGATTGACTGAACATGTATATAGCAGACGTGAAAGGAAATGGAAATGCTGGCAGAGGAAGACCTAAGGTGTACTTTTATTGAACACTAGACTTTCCGTCCTCGGCTCCACCCGTGGATATATTCGAACAATATAAAATATAGCCTATGTCACTCAGGGATATCGTAGCTTTCTAGTAGTAAAAGAATTTTTAGAATCGGTTTAGTAGTTTTGAGTTTATTCATTACAAACTAAAATACAAAAAAAAAAATTTTTACCTCTTTGTAATATTAGAAGAATAGATATAAAAAATATTGATGTAAGGTAATGTTAAAAGAACACACAAGCGCCGAGCATGTAGGTATGAAAGGTATGATGAATATAAAAGAAGGGAAAGACCAGGATCGTAACAAAATGGCATTCGATTTTCTGCCTAACACTCTTGGGATAAAAGGCGTGATGATAGAATGGAATGATAGATAGATAGAAATTAGGTAGGTACCTATTGTCTTTTTTCAGATTTTTGAAAAAATAGTTGAGTTGATATTCCCTGTCAGAATAGATATGGCATCACTGCATAAATTGATCAATTATTTTCAGAAGTCCTAAACAATACTTAGATACGTCTAAACTTAGGTCTGACGATAGCAGTTCCCTCTCCAGCTTCTGTAGATTTCGATGATTATCAGAACGGAAGTGAAAACGTCTAGTATTAACTAGGCAGATGTACCAATGGATTTTTTCTAATTAAATACTTATAATCCCACAAACCAGCACACTTAGAGGCTTTTGCATCTAAATATACCTCAACAGAACTAGCGGTTAAAAGAAGGAGACTTGATCCTTCGCTGGGTACCCTGGGACCGTAACACGGTTTCGGGAGCTATAGGGAATCCGTGAAGGAAAAAAAACAGGAAATACAGATCTATTTTGTGACACAACAAAACACCTACATCCAATCCTAATACACCTGTTACATGTAAACGAGTAGGTAGTTAAAAAAATGTATTGCGCATCTAAATAATGATTCCTTCTAGAAATCGGTCTAAAACTCATTAATTAAAGCTCCTAACGATTCCAATTGAAACCATACTTACGTTCAACGTTTACATACAAAGTAGATCGGGAAAATAAACTGCGATTCTAATTTCCTCGTCAACAAACGGGAAAGCGATATCAACCGGTCGGCCAGGACGCGACTGAAGTCTCAGGTGGATTTCTATATGCAGGTTTACGGCGCATGCGCGGATAAGGGTGCCAACCCTCCCCGTCCAACGAACTAGGAAACCTCCAAAAGCTTAATACTCAACGGAAATTAAATAAAGAACTGTCTTGATGTAATCATGTCGCTCTTTAAGCAACCCCGTTCTGGGTAGGTACAATATTGGTTTTATAGATAATTTTATTCTATACAATTCTTTCCTACATCATTTTGTTATATCTCTGGCGGATTAGACAGCATACGTCATGAAAACTTTTTCACGACTTAGTCACTTATTACTAAGCTCAGCTCCTAAACATGATAGGTCCCTCGTAAATCTAAGCGGCGAGGGATTTTGTTTTATAGTATTATGTAGTGATCTGGGATCATGAACAGGTAAGCCTGCCAGTATGGGATTCAAACCCTATGGTCCACTACGTAACATTAACATTTTGCGAATCCTATATCCATAATCTGTATGGGATAAACTATTCCCAATTTCTCTGTAAATAATCCACCTGTGTCAATGTAATTTAGCATATAGTTACTTATTCAATATATCTAAGTGAAATACCTAGTCGTTATTTTTTCAATTGGTTGTATTAAATAGGAAATATGGGTGGTAAAATAATTATTTTATGATTTTATAATCACTGGCCTAAAATAATAAAATAATTATTATTTTGAATTTTCAATAAGCTACAAAAAACGCGATGTATATAATTGAAGGGTAATGGTATAACAGCGCTTTAAAAAAATAAAAGCTTTGTGATAGATTATGAAAGAGAAAACGGGGGCAAAGTTTAACCACCCATATTTCCTTTTCAACTATTTTACTTAGATATATTGAATAAGTAACTATATGCAGTGACACAGGTGGATTATTTACAGAGAAATTGGGAATAGTTTATCCCATAAAAAATATTGATACCGGAGCCTTAACTGGCGAAGTTACACAGCATTGACATCAGCAAGTACGTACCTACCTACATATTTTAGAGGATTTTATCAATCTTTGGTTTATTCGTAGGGGAATTAAGTGCAACAGGTCAGGGTTACTGAAAACAATGTCCACATTTAGCGAGTTACACAAAACTTTTCCTGAAGCTGTAAATAATGAATTATTTTCAGAAGTCGATTTACGTGAGGTACGTAAGACTAGGAAATCAGATACTAAGGTAGCCATGACAACTGGCTATTCTAAGGAACTGGGATACCTACTTTCCGTCGGCTTCGTTCGTGGTGGCCAACTAACTTTCATAAAAAAAACAGGGTATTTAGTATTTTAATCCTATAACTGTAAATCCCCTTTTTTAGCAACAAAAATAATTATTATCGTATTGCACTACCCCTAGTTCAAAAGACGTGCAAACAGAGTCGTCCAATATTTTTTTGGATGTGCAATTAAAAATTTCCCTTTAAAAAATAATTGGCCAAGAACGAGTCGAAATCGCGTGGAGAGGTTGCGTTGCGTGCCATTCTGTTTTCTGTGAGAACTTTTCCTATTTCTAATTTAACTATTTCCTATTTTCATTTTTTTTAGTTTCAATTTTCATTAGATATGTAACTCTAGCTAGGGAATTCGATTTTTTTTAATCGATCGATTTTTTCTAATCCCTTTCTAATTGTCTACAGATAATCTCGGCATCGCGGTATAGACCCAGATCGCGGTATAGACCTGGGATTGTAGACTTTTATTTATTTTCCGCCCCCGGCTTCGTCCGTGGATATTTTCGAACAAAATAAAATATACCCTATGTCACTCAAGTTGAAAGAAAGAAGGAAGGCAAATTGACTATATGGCACGACCGGGATCCTCCAGTTACATCACATGATGCATTTGAAAAAAAAACTCAGCCTTTGCGTAAAGTAGCCACGCACTGGTCCGGTTCTCACATAAAATTTTCGGTCCGGCCGCCTTATGATCGAGATTGAAGACAGGCCACACATTAGCAATATAAATCATACGATCTAGATCACATGCAATTCACTCACCCACACAGACACACAAGATTCGATTAAACAAAGGCGTGTGGATGTGTGTGTGTGTGTGTGTGACAGATCGTTCCGGTCATCGAAATCAACGACAAATACAACGATTTGAAAACGGATGGTGGGCCGCGCGATAAAAACTGGACGAGTCTGTGGTCGGTTTCGGTGGACCGTATGGCGACCGAAGATTGGACGAATGTGTGGTCACCTTAAGGTATGTACCTAAACAGAGCATTTTAAGTAACTCCAGTGGACTTCAGCTTTTGAAATTCACATTGGTTTTGTACAGGCTAGCTTTCTTAAAAATATCAATAAAATGTGAAAACTTTATAAAACTCCGCCCTCCATCACGTCCAAACTTAGAAAGCAATTAAATAAACTTTAAAACTAATAATTTTACCACTTAAGAGTAGATTAGTTATCAGCAAATGCTCGTGCAAACGAGTTTGATCTTAGTTGATAAAGCCCTAAAGTTCATTTTAGTTCAAATAGTCGCGAGTCCGACTCACACTTGCCCGGTTTTTATTAACGGTTTCGCACTGCATCCGATCCGAATCCGTGAATAACACGTCCAAAGTAGTCGTAGAACTAATATTTGTATGTAATAATTGTTTACGCACTAGATCTGATTTCCGACATCCGTGAACTACCCTATCATACAAATAATTCTAGACCACTTCGGAACGTATTTACACGGATTCGGATTGGATGCAATGCGAAACCGCACTAAGAGTATGCACTATATACCTAGTTAGACGTTTGTATGTATTGCCTATTATCGCGCAAAAAACGCCGAATAAAACACGTTAATTCTTGTATAGGGAACCTCTTTAACTTTTAACTTTTTACTTGTTGTTATAGCGGCCATAGTAATACACTCACTCTTTGAAAATTTCAAGTGTCAAGGTTCAAAAGATACAGCCCTGTGAGTTGTGACAGGCGGACGGACGGACAGACACTCACCCTAAAAAGTAGTTACTATTTTTATTGTACTAAAAAACCAAATCATATAGTAACTAAGTGAAGTGAAGTGTCAGTTTAGTTATCATTTAAAATTGTGTGCTCTTGCGTAAACTCCTAACGTAATGTATGTAATTGTAGGGGTAATTTTGGAAAATATCATCAATATCACTATCAATATGTGAGGTAGTATCGACCCTTAAGTTCGCGAGGTTTAGCCCGCGGTGATAGCTAGGAGAGCAACTCGTTCCCAGTTCCACTTTTGTACTTCTATTCTATAGCATAGAACGACGAACGTATATAACTTTGAAACTCGCGTGGTATAAAAGTTTCTTAGCCGATCTTGCAGGCAAACATTATATTTTCTGATAGATCCCCTATACACACAAAAACTAGGGATTTTGTTGCGGTATCACCATTAGATAGGTTGATTCACCGGGAAGGTTTACGAATATTAAACATGGACCTATCATGTTTAGGAGCTGAGCATTAACAGTATAAGTGAATCGATTCGGGCATAAAGTTAGCCCCTGCGAGTTTTCATGGAGTATGCTGTCTAATCCGACAAAGATAACAAAATGATGTAATTAAGAATGTATCTTTAATAGATAAGTAGTTATCAGCTTATTTATATAGGATTAATCTATTAGATCTAAATAAAAGTACACCTAGTCCTCTGTCAGCATATCCTTTCACTTCTGCCGTAGAAACCCTTTTTTGTCAATATATGAAATTCAATTCATTCTTTCAACGTGTCCAAACCAGCGTAAACTACTTTTCTTCATTTACATTTACAACATCATCTTTCTTCTCTAATGGCATCGTGACATGGAATTTTATATCTTTCTCTTTCTCTCTTTCTAATCTCAGTTAGATTCAGTCTTCTCAGTCTTCTTGGTCATGCTCGCGGGCTGGAAAGTATCACGTGATTTCCGCCCTAGCCATATTTAGCGCTCATAATATAGACTCAAATTATTTGGCGGGCACTCAATCATTTCAAAGCTCCCGTGCGGGCACTAGATAAAAAAACAACTAAAACGGTATCCACATCTTCATATCTACCAAGCGTACATAAGCTAGAAGGAGTTTAATAGTTTTAAAAACTAGTCGAGCAACGAGTTCCGGCGGCGAGCGTGAAACAAGCGTTGGTGACCTCAGCACTATCGCTGCAGGCTATCTGGACGTGCACTCATGCATTCCGACATAGACCGTTTGTTCAACGAATATGTATGGGATTTATGTTAAGTTATTGCCTTCATGGGCTTTGTCTCGCAGAGGCAATGCCGGTTTTAGTGAGAGAAACGATTGGTTAAAAGTGAATACATAACATAATGATTTAAAAACTTTTAAATTGAAGGTTTATGTTGACTGCATATAAAATACTTCTAGAGATTATTAAAATTACTTTGCAACTTCTCAAAAATAATAACATTTTGATATAATGTGAATTATACGATTTATAAGTAACATTTTCGGCGCTTGCTAGAAACCTTCAGCTTCGGCCAAGACTTCGGCCCGTTTTGGCCGAAGCCGAAAGTGGTTATTTTGGCCGAAGGTGGCCAAAGCCGAAGCCGTAGCCGAAGCTTCGGTCGGACACTAAAGCTAAACGAAGGTTTTACTTATCCTTATTTTAGTCTGGATATTATTTTAATAAGTTTTGGGCTCATACCAGGCTTCCTATTCTGTCAAGATACCGGTGTAAACTAACTAGGCAATATTGATTCCATGTTGAAATGAGAAGACATTAAAGGCGACTGTACCGTTCAGACAGTACAATTTTAGTAACTATTGCAAAACAAAGCACACAAATCACAATACAACAAAAAACGAAAGGCAGTTAGGTTAATAAGTAATTTGTTGATGAAAGATAATTACATAGGAACAGTAAAATATATTAAAGATACAAACGGACATAACTATTTTGAAATAAATCATAAGACAACTGAAGCTCTCTGTGGTTGTTAGAATATCTTTAGATTTTAAGCACATATTGTTAGCAAGGGGACATTAAATTATAATTCATCTCTTTACTACTTAGAGGAGTACCTACACATAAACCATTACAATGTAATGGACTGACATTTCTGTGAAGTGGCACTTTTATGTTAGTCTTTGAACAGGCACATCTTCATACAATGGGTGGCGCTCGTGAATCGTAGGCGTTGTGCGCACACGCAAGCAGCGATAACGAAATTAACAAACCGCTCGCGGACTGAAGGCATGCGTCACTTCAATGTTCTATGTTATTGCAACGGCCAACTGCTAAGTAGGTTTAGAAAAGTCTGGAATTATGGTTGACAAATGACAAATAATATTTGGTGGAAATTGCAGACCCGTTATCCCAAAGTCTTCCTTTAACATCTAAACTAAGCAACTGATTCGCCGGTGGATATTTTCGAATAAAATAAAATGCACCTACCTATTGCCTATGCACCTAGCACCCAGGGAGTATCCCCTACATCCAAGAAAAACCTAGTTAATAAGTGCTAACCCCATTGCTGTATAAAACAAGCTTGTGCAAAAACAGATTAGGGAATACGTGTCCAAAGTCTAGCTAGATGGTTATGTGGCATTGTATTTAAATTGACTATTTAAAAGTCAATCCCCTTGGAACTCTTGGAGACTTCAGGCTTGTCTTAAAACCCCCATTTTTGTCTTTCAACGAACTATTGAGCCCTCATTGAGCCATTCTTTATATTCCCGTAAAGTTTCGTTGTCAACACTGACATCCAGATTCCACTTACCAAGTCTTCAAGATCCTAGGGTGTGACCTTTTTAGCTAAGAGCTATTTTAGCAAAGAATATATACTAGTCACTGGCACCAAGGATAACTGGCAGATCTTTTGTGGAGCCTCAGCACGCCTAATTTGTTGATATGGGACACCAACTGGTAATAAGCATTGTTCCACTGATACTTGCCACTGGTATGCTTTTTTGTGCTTGTATTTAGGCAGTGTGGTCTTCAAGTTAGGAATTCAACCAGAATTCGGTTTGTGGTGCCAATTTAACAATAGGCTGTGCTTTTATATTACAATAAAACTACACGCATCATTTCACTTGGTGCTGATTACGAAGATGAAGAGTCAAGTCATTACTAATTTCTTACCACAGAGCAAATAGAAGTTGGAACAATAACAAAATGCATAGATATAGTACAAAATGTATCGAAAATTTTAACATTAGTCAATGGGTCTTAGATATGTGTGATGATGTTGAAATACCTCTACGGAAATGTAGACATAAACCAGTATAAAATTGAAGGATCATACAGTAATGAATAATGCAATGCAATAAGATTAAAAAGTAAGCATTTATCCCACGAGTCATACGACGCCGGTTTTCCAGATGTTTGTTTGTGTTTTGACCATATGTTGCAATATAGTGTAGCCAAGAATATGAATTGATGTAATTTATTTTTTGAGCTAACTCTATATTTTCTGGATTATCGGGCTCTAAGATTTTGCAAGACGACGCGGGCCACGCATCGTCTTATAAAATCTTAGATCGGGCTGATGTAAGAGGCTTTTTTCGAACCTACGAGCTCAATTGTTACTATCTCACATTTGATTTTTTACGTTTTACCACCTTTAAGTTAGGAATACCGACCGTATAGTATAGCAGACAGCAGTTTTCCTACCTCTAATCATTCTGTTAAAGCGCGCTTCTGATCTAAGTGTGTATTTAATTAATACCTACCTAATTAAGGGCGCGTCAGATCGAAAAACTCCAAAGTACTTTTCGTCTCAGAATGTCACCCCTATCCACCATTTTCTGCCAATCTATCCATCCTTGATTTTTTAAACACCTTATATTAATTTAATAAACCCACTATTGATGGGACCACGATGGGACGGTAAAAGTGAGTAAAAATACCAAGATACGAATCTTGGTGTAGGTAATTATTTTAATTCGTGGCGTCTCACCACATTCCTCGAGCAATACAGAGTTTCAAAATGCTCTAAGCAGCAGCTGCCAATAAGCACCATAAAATGCCAGAAATGGGAACTTTTTACTGCACAAGCTTTTTAGTACTCATGCGGGAGTCATAAACTTATAGGTACTTGGTGGTAGATATATAGTTGCGATATGGAAGGTGCATACAGGCAGGCGTCGGTGGCCGAGTGGTTAAGACGTCTGGTATTAAGAGGATCGTGTAGCTCAGCGTACGCAGCGAAATAGGTATTTAGAAAATCATATTCTGTCTCAATCGCACTCTTCCCCCGGGCATCAGTGCGACAGAGAGCACTGCAGCTCGTGGGTGTTCGTAGGTATGTTTTTCGTTGAAAATTGCGTTTTGGGCGAAAACGATTTACACCTACTAAACTATAACGAAACCTTATAATTTTGGTGTCAAACGTTTTAGCAGATTATAATCTACGTACGTACGTTTTGCTTTTTTGAAATTTTGCTTTGTTTCTCAAATACAGACGGTTTATTACCAGCAAGTTATGAACCAAAAAAACTTTGAGGGGCTTATAACTTTTGACCTATTACGAATTTTGAAAAAAGGAAAAAATACGTACGTAGTTTTTCATTATGTCAGTAACATATTACAAAATCGTTAAAATTAATTAATATTTAGGGGTAGTAAAACGTTTTCTCCGTTTGTATGGACATGGACGCGGTACACTACACTCTTAACGAGGCATACAACGTGTTCGATCCCGGATGCCGGCCATGTACCAATGGGTTTTTTATTATTAAAAACTTATGTACATAATCAGACAAACCCTCCATCTATATACATCAACAAAACTGGCCACTCGTTAGGTATAGCCTCACAAATACCATCGACTAAAAGAGAGACTTGGTCTTCAGCTGGGTACCCTGGGACCGTAACACGGTTTCGGGAGGTGTAAGGCAACCCGTGAATACAGAAAAAAAAACATACCATGGAAATACATAACCTAAACATTTTTTTAAAATATTCATTCTAGAATCTTTATTTACATACCTACATATTTTATTCTATTCTATTCTAATTCTAACTAAAAGCGTATGAGCCTAGCGCACACATTCACTTTCAACAGGTGAAATTTTCTACTTTTAGCAGTATTTTACAAAAATAAGTAGAAAGATGGTTTTTAGGGTTCCGTAGATACGATGAATAACCGGAATCCTTATAGGATCACACTTGTGTCTGTCTGTCCGTCTGTTACAGCTTATTATCACCGAATCTACTGGACGAAAAAAGTTGAAATTTGGTACATATGTAGAGTTTCATGACCCAATCACGGACGTATTACTTAAGGGTCGATGGGAAAAAGAGTGACGAAAAAGCAGAACGCGTTTATCTAGAATCGAGCAGGATAGAAAGAGTAAGCGATATTTTTTCTTTAAAACGCAATTTAAAAAAAGTCTTAGGTATACAACATAGAAATAATTTTACAATGAAAAGATCGATACCTAATTTGTTACCAAAAAAATATTCATGAAAATGTTTGTAATGATACCGATACCATAGCCATAAAATTTGATAAATAAAGTTTTCAGAGGTGTATATTTAGGACTTTTTTCTATCGAGTAAAATGTTTCTAATCATATTTTCAAAACAATAAAAAGATTTGTCATGTCCTTAAAATCAATATAGATATAATATTTTTCGGTTTCGTAAATAAATTAGGTTTTCTGAAAATTTTTATTAAAATAGGATTTTGATGACTGACTCCCCCTTAAATAATTGAATTTCTATTTTAGGAGTAAAATTAAACAGTTAAATACAGACATATGATACTCAAAGGACACCTATTAGATACCTATTGTGAAGATCCTTATTATTTGGCTCAGAAAACAGACAAACAAGAATACATACGCATGCGCACTGAATAGGGTAAGGTGTCCAAAAGTCGGCCGTCGCCTAAACTCGGCCACTTGCAACGTTTTAGCTGGTAATTACGTTCAAATTCCGTATTAGATAAAGGTTTTGGTGCGAATCACGACTTTATAAAATCTATTATTTGCTGTGTGAAATATGGCCACTGTGCATCATACACTCTGGTTATATCATCTGCAGTAGCCAGTGAAGCGCGGAACAGACAGTGCTATTGTCGATGTGGCAGTAAACTGCAGTGGAGTCCACATTTTGGGGAATGTGTTTTTGACCATATATAGCTTGCAATGGTGTCCTTACTCTTTTTTTTAAAAAAGTCCGAAAGTTGCGTTTTGTGTTAAGGGGCCGACATTTGGGCATGTTACCCTACTTAGTAAAGCGCGTTATGTGTCTAAAAATATACGCGATTTTTCGCACCCGTCCGTTCTAACACTTCTCGCCACGATTTACTACCAATTTTGGGATAATTTTGTCTTACGTAGGGATCGCACCGAAAATTTCTCATTCCGGCCGCCAGACGATCTAGGCGGACCATTCGTTACAAGAATTGGACGAGTCTGTGCTCGATTTCGATGGACCGTACGGCGGCGCGCCGGCGATTGGACAAATGAGAGGTTTAGCCTTACTTTAGTGTACCTACTATGTTTAGCCTCAGTTTGAAGAATTTATGGGGTTTCTGGTTTCTGCATTCTGCGTTCTTTGCAAAACTCGGACATGAGCACAATATTTAATACCTAGCGTATCTGATAATCTACTGAATATTTGCAAAGCTTACTATGAAATGGTCGTTAAAAATCTCGACGTGACATCTAAACACATAATTTAAATGCGCTGAGTGGTTTAAAATAAACATTGAATAGATGTAACTTGAGTTTCCTGTAGCGATAAGGGTCTGATGGATCACTTCCTCGGATTAGGACGCAGGCAACCGACTCGATATCTTTAGGTATAATACCTACCTACCTACTTTAAGAAGTTTACGGCCGTTATAGTATTTAACTTTGGTCAGGGGGTAACTCTTGGCGTAAACAATCCTAATCCTAAAATCCTGAGTATAATTTTGTTGCTATGGCGCCAATAACGACAATTTAAAATCGACAGTATTAAGTTGCCGAGAGCATTACCCGAGAGTGAAATTTTACGATGCGCGCGCACGATGCAAGCCTATTTTTTTATATTTTCTGCACGGGTTACCTTACAGCTCCCGGAACCGTTGCCGGCCCCAGGGCATAGATTAACCAGGGTACCTACCTACCAAGCGGAAGACAAAGTCTGCCGATTTTTTGAGGCTATACCTACCTAACGAGTGGCCAGCTCTGTTGAGGTATGTAGATGGAAAAGCCTCTTTGTACGGTAAAAAAACCCATTTATTTCTCAATTATAATACCTAAGCTATTTTTAAATATAATTATTTACTTAATTTCGGATTTTAGCAACCGTATTTATGATGGATTTTATTTCCATTAATTATTTGTGTTATATATGCCAAAAAAGTATAACTTCTAACGAGCGTAGTACCTACAAATTAAAAAAATTGTGTCTTTAAAAATGTCTCGTACCTATTATGCTATAAAATTGTCAATGCTGTCATTTAAATTTTAAATCTAAGTCAAGAGTCGGTACCTAAACTACCTGGGCAGGGCATAGGAGGAATAAGAAAATCTTCCACTTGGTTCATCTATGGTTAAGTCCTAAAAAAATTTATAGATAAAAAGGGTTACCAGGTAGTCAAAACTAATAGCCGGACAGACCAGCCAGACAAAAAATCATTGGCTAAACCAGGAAGACTTTGTCTTCCACTGGGTACCAAGGCTTTTTTATCATTTACCATTAAATTCTAATTCTAATGAAATTCGGCTTTATCCGGACGCCTGGCAACCATAGGTAAGTAGGTAAATATAATAGAGATTATTGAACGTGAACTGTAGACGGTATACCTACTACGAAATCTACGAATACTAAAATTGAAAAACACATATTTAAATTAAGATGAAGTGGTCGATGGGTAAATGAGTGATGAAAGAGCAGAACGCATTTTCTAGAATCGCGCGCACGCGGGTAGAAACAGTAAGCGATTCAAAATTTAAAACGCAATTAAAAAAAATCTTATACAACAGAAATAATTTTACAATGAAAGAATAGATAATTACCAAAAAAATATTCATGTTAATTTTTGTAATGGTACCATATCTATTATAGCCAAATAAAGTTTTCAGAGGTGTATTTAGAATTTTTTTCTATCGAGTAAAATGTTTCTAATCATATTTTCAAAACAATAACAATATTTGTCATATCCTTAAAATCAATATATATTTTTTTCAGTTTCGTAAATAGATCAGGTTTTCTGAAAAAAAAAATTAAAAATTTGTATCAGTTTTACCTAGGTAGATACACAATTAGTTACACCTCGTCTATAACTAGGTAAGTAAAAGTTTCCAAATCGATTTCTCAACAAAAACGAGAAGTAGGTATCTAGACAAGTAGTTACCCACCTCTACCTAAGTGAATGTAGTTCCTTCTTTTACGTTTTTCGGCACAAACTCGCCAATTTGTGAAATCCAAGATTAACTTTGAAACCAATTTGTTTCGAAGTGAGTTTTATCTAATTTACCAAGACGTAGATTGGTATAGCCGCGGCTAAGGGAGCAGACCCATCTACATCCTAATTGGTAGCACTTAAAATTATCTATCTATCATCACGACAAGGGGGTAGGCAGAGACAATCTAATGACATTTGTTACGATCCTGACATACCTCTTTCGCTTCTTTTTTTTATTCTTCACGGGTTGCCGCCTTACAGCTCCCGGAACCGTTTCCGGCCCCAAGGTACCCAGTGGAAAACAAAGTCTTCATCAATTAGCCAATGTTTTTTTGAGGCTATACCTAACGAGTGGCCAGCTCTGTTGAGGTAGGCATCTAGACATACAGATGGAAAAGCCTCTTTGTACAAGTTTCTTATTTATTTATTATATTATGGTGGCACTTAAAATTATATCATTTAAGTATATACTAAAATATAGCCTATTAGATTATATTCGTACATATAGAACATGATATTGTGACTAAAATGAAGAAAAGTAGTTTACGCGCGGAAAGTTCAAAGAATGAAGTATGAAATATTGAATAACAAGGTTTATATGGCATAATGTGAAAGGAAATGCTGGCAGAGGACGACCTAGATGTACTGTTATTCCGCCCCCGGCTTCGCCCGTGGATATAAAATGAAATGAAAAAAAATCTTAGAACCCGATTGCAGCGCCACCTACCGGGTCCAACCATCAGGGACCCACTCAAACACACACAAAAAATTTCACATCAAAATCAGTTTTTCCCGGATTTTCCAATTTTCTTTGCGCTAATCTCCTCTGGAACTACCGGTCGTAGATATTTGAAAAATTTTTCTCTGCATTTGATAGCCCAATTCTTGAGTAAGGTTATATTATAGGCTATATAACATCACGCTTCGACCTAAAGGAGCTGAGCAGTAACCATAACGCGGGTGTTAATGCGGGTGTAATTGCTTATTTATAATGTTCTCAAAGCTCAAAAGATTTTTACGCACTTTGACGGAGACTCTATGTAGATTCTAGGTACACCTAAAAGTGCTCATATTCCGTTTGTGAACGGTTTCAAAGATACACCCTATAATACAGAGTTATAAATATCTAGCATTCCGCCCCCGGCTTCGCCCGTGGATATTTACGAACAAAATAAAATATACCCTATACCTACCCCTACCCTTATCCCTACCCCTACTCCCCACCCCTACCCCTACTTTTACTCCTACCCCTACCCTCAACCACTACCTCTATATCATCAATAGTTGTAAGGAATTTCTTAGGTCATTTTTTTACACCTTGGGTTACATTATTGGAGTTTACTAAAATCCTAATTTTTTTAAAAATAGAATATAGCCTATGTCATTGCCTACTCATGGGTGAATGTAGCTTTCCAATGGTGAAAGAATTTTTTAAATCGGCACAGTAGTTTTTGAGTTTATTCATTACAAACATACACACACAAAAATACAAATCTTTCCTCTTTATAATATTATATATAGTATAGATAATTGGCCAAGTTGCGAGTACTCGCGCGCTGAGGGTTCCGTACTACCATTTTTTCGGTCAGAACTTTAAGACAAGATTTTCGTTTAGGTTTTTCTGTATTAAAATACCTATATTTGTATTCCTAATAACGAGCCCTTTAATTTGATATGACACATGATGAAATTCGATTATTTAGGCTACACGTTCGTGATTGGGTCATTAAACTCTATATATGAACCAAGTTTCAACATTTTTCGTCCAGTGTAGATTCAAATAAAATTATGTGTGACAGTTTTTTAATTTAACAGTCCATATATTTTTTAAATAGGTAGGTACTTAGTTTAGTAAAAAAAAATTAGCACGAGTCCAACTTACACTTGGCCGGTTTTTATTATTTGTTGTTGCAATTATAGTTAGACAAACGTCTAACATTGTCTAGCATTGCTATTATTAAGATCGAGCAAATAATGCCGAAAAAAACACGTTTATTGTATTTTATTTTCAACTTTATTTTATTTTATTTATTTGTTGTTATAGCAGCCATGGTAATACACACTCTGTGAAAATTTCTACTGTATATCTATTACGGTTCAAAAGATACAGCCCTGTGTGTGACAGACGGACGGACAGCGGGGGCTTAGCAATAGGGTTTCCGTTGACATCCTTTGGGTACGGATAACGGAACCCTAAAATAACGCCTGGACGTTGTTATTGAGTCTAGTTGTTCATTAGGTATTTATTTACAAAGTTTTTATAACCATCTTCCTAAAGGAATATTAAATGTTATTTGTAAACAGTTCCCAGAAACTCAACTTGTGTTTATTTAGCAAAGTAAACAGATACCTACATATTCTATAGATAGACTAGGTATGTGGCGAACCACTTTTATTAGAATAGATTTAAAATTTTCTGTAGACAATTTTCAAGTTAGATTTTAGTAAGTAGGTATTTATCATAAACATAATAAGTCAATAAAAAAAGGAAAAGTTTTATTACGTGAAATAAACACGTTGAAAGCTTGGCAACACAAACTAACGCTACTAAGTTAGGATTTCTATTAGTGATCTTCCGACTATGGATTCCGACTAACGACTAATCGGCCCTAAAATTACCGACTACTTATTTGTCGACTTAAAAAGTAGAAAATATGGTACCTACTGGCATTTTAGTACCATTTATTTCCAGTTTCCTTTTTGCTGACTAATCACCGACTACAAAAGTGGCCGAATAGTCGGTAGATCCCTAATTTCGATCCTGTCTATCTATCCCTTTGTACTATTAAGTCTTCCGTGTCTCTATCTACCATAGCGATAGATCAGAGGATTGTTGTAAAAAAACATCAACATTAGCATCTAAAATTACCTAGTATCAAGGTACTACTATCAAGTGCAGGATTGGAAGTACACCAATGCTTGAATATTAAACTTTTCACTTTGTTTCCTTTCTAATGTCACCAATCACATAAAAGCTCAATGACATTCAAATTGTTAACCATAACGTCCATAACCAATCACATCAAAATGTCAACTGACTTATTTTTTCCATTGTTATATTTTGACACTGACGGAACGTCTTAACTTGATAATTAAGTTACACAAAATCAACCTTAATTTCATTAATTTCACATTGAGTACCTATTGAAATATTTAAATTGAAAAAAAAAATTCTCTTTTTATTCTGAGTAAAGCAGGTACTGAGCGAAACTTTTTCAAGTGTATGTCCACTAATGCTCTTGATAGTACCTAAAGTTGGATTTTCCAATTTAATTAATGCTTAGTGTGTGTGAATTTAAAGTGAATTGTAATTTATACTCGTTTTCCTGTCTAGAATAGCAGCGCGTCTATCTTTAAGTTCAACCAATAATTACGTAAATATCAGTTAGTGCATCGTAAAACGAATACCCGACTCGTATTAGCCCCAGGCCACCCCTTACAAGGAAACGCACCTTGATGATATAAGAAAATGTAATCTAAACTCATATAAACCACTGAGAAACAGGTTTGGTAACTGCGAACTTTCATTATATTAAAATTAATCGCCTCTAATATCCTGCGCCTTTATTATTTAGTGATTTAAAATTTTTCACAGAGTCACCGTCGCTTATGATGTGAATCTGGGATTTGAGATTAGTCTTGTGGAAAGGAAGTTGGCTGGGGCACTTAATTTAACTGACTACAGCATACTGAAATGAGGGTCATTTTGCTTTGAAGTGAACGCAGAGCTTTGAGATATTTTATAAATTTTATTCCTGTTTAGTTTTGTAGGAATCCCGCCCTCGGCTTCGAACGGGTACTAGGTATAGGTTTACAACAACTTGAATACCTACATAACTACTAAATTTATTATAGATAGCTATATATATGCTACTGCAGAATTTTTTTCAAATCATTTTATTCTACACAATTATTTCCTACATCATTTTGTTATATCTCTGACGGATTAGACAGAATACGCCATGAAAACTCACTGTGCTAACTTTTTCCCCGACTTGATTCACTTATACTGTTAATGCTCAGCTCCTGAACATGATAAATCCATGTTTAATACACGTAAACCTTCTCGTTGAATCAACCTATCTAATAGTGTAAATCGCAACAAAATGCGTTCAGTAGTTTTGGCTTGGTCAGCGGCGGGGGACTTTTTTATAATATGTAGTGTTTGTACATTTTATTCACAAAATTCTGTATGAAAGGTTGACAAGGTAGTCATCATATAAAGTAGATATTCTATATAGATATTCTTGAGGGAATATAGCAATAGGTATATGATTTAGATTAATATTTCTTGAGATTTTCCAGACAGTTCTGCTAGCTAGACCAATATGCTTCTTAGAATCAAAATTGACAAAACTTACTCAGAAAGGCTAGAATATTTCAATATCGGGTTGTGTAGGGTGACGTTATATATGCAGCTATTCTATCTATAGCTCAGCCCTCTCTGACATCATCCTATGACCCAAGGGAAGGGAACAGCTGATTCCCAAACCAACACTAAAAACCCTGCGCATTACATTTCTAATACACAAAATAACAACTTAAACGCAAACGGTTAAAGCTCAAAATTGATTACCATCGACTAAATTATAATTGAAAACCTTCCCAAAGAAATATGAACTCTATGGCAACAGAATTCAGTTCAAAGCTCCATATCATAAGCTTACTTAGAAACTTTCATTAGATTTCTTTGATGTATCATTCACTACCATATGTGCAAGGAATAGAGTTCAATTTGGGGTGTATTTTTATTTTTTACTAGATAAGCAGACAGGAGATTTTGGCATTTCACATCGCCTCGGGCGGTATGAGTGCGATGGGCACAAGCATTCTAAAATACTATGTTTGAGATATTTTCTTTGTCCACACGATGTAGTAATGTATTTCATAAAATGTTAGCCTTCTTTTTATACAAATATCAAATAACATTAGGATTTAAACTTATTTAATTAATTAAATTAGGATTGATGTGTTGCTTAAATTTAAAAATAAAATATTTCTTTACAAATACATATATACATATTATAAAACAAAGTCCACCGCCGGGTCTGCCTGTCTGTCTGTGACCTTTTCACGCAAAACTACTGAACCGATTTTGTTGCGGTTTTGATTATTAGATAGGTTGATTCACCGAGAAGGTTTACGAGTATTAACCATAGACCTATCATGTTTAGGAGCTGAGCATTGACAGTATAAGCATAGATTAAATAATGTATTTAAAGTGAATCAAGTCGGGGAAAAGTTAGCACAAGTACGCTGTTTGGTCTAATCGGTCAGAGATAGAAAATAATTGTGTAGAATAAAATGATCAACCAAAATAATTAAAAGGTACCACAGATTACCTATGCTATTAGGTACCAGTGAAGGTAATTTGAAATAGGGAATGGTTTTCTACATTGAAAGGAAACCAGTGCCAACCACATGCCAAGCTTTAAGATTATATTTTCTTAAAAATTACATAATTCTAGAGTCACTTCAAGAGTAATGTTTATATGAAGGTGGGTGGATACACCTAATATTAGCCACGTCATCATTTTACTAATTTAAGTTTCTAATAACATTCAAACCTGAAACTTCAGATCTTTCATTGTTGTTATTGTAGGGAAAGTATTTATCTTTACGGTGAGACATTAAAATTTGTAAATAATATGCTATTTTTCAATAAGAAGCACTTAATTTTTCTTCTTCTCTTCCAACTGAACCGATTTGGTTAATTTATTTTTTTGCGTTCGAAATTGGAAACGTTGCCCAGAAAAATGAAAAATTCGGGAAAAACTAAAAGTGCTGTTTTCTATAGTATTTATGTATGAACTCAAGATGAAAGTTAATGCATGGGCTCTATGGGCGAAGCTGGTATTATGATAAAAAAAGTGTCTGTGAGTAAAAAAAACTTTACGGGTTGCCTTATAGCTCCCGGGAACCGTTGCCGGCCCAGGGTACCCAGCGAAAGACAAGCTGGGTTAGCATATATTTTGACAGCGACACTTTCGTTTCGGTTGAATGGCCTTGAACAGGCCAAAACGTTCATGTCCAACAAGGACCGGCCAGAGATAGCCCGGGGCCGAGAGGTCCGGCCCAACAATGTGCGTGCAAATTTGCTATGCCGGGCAAAGACAAGTACACAGAATTTGCCCGCACATTGTTGGGCCGGACATTCTCGGACCGGGCATGTCCTGCACAAGAATGCCGAGCAATTTGCTTGGCCGGACAAAGACAAGTACACAGAATTTTCCCGCACATTGTTGGGCCGGACCTCTCGGCCCCGGGCTATCTCTGGCCGGTCCTTGTTGGACATGAACGTTTTGGCCTGTTCAAGGCCATTCGACCGAAACGAAAGTGTCGCTGTCAAAATATATGCTAACCCCTATATGTATACCCAATGAGTGGCCATCTCTGTTGAGGTATGTAGGTGGAAAAGCTTCTTTGTACGATCGGATAATGTACATTTTTTATTATAAAAACCCATTGGTCGGATGTTGGGAACGAACCTGCGACTTCACATTTGGATAATATAAAAAATTACGTCATCAAAATACCTACGTCTGTTTTCCAAAGGAGTAGGCTGTAGACCTCCTATAGTTACATACTTTTCTTCCTTCATACACATCCGTTCAGCGTTTCCCACTAAGTTGTATCTAAGTCTACATACCTACATAACCGCAAAGAAGTTTGTCTGAGCGTACTCCCAGTCTACATAAGCAAAGTAAATTCAAAGTAAAATTTTAATATTCCCGCACACAGTAAACATCAAACACCAGTGATTTACTCAGTACATGTCTAGTAACGATAAGAGCCTTGTTTGAAGACCCTAATAGTCCCACAAATAAGGAAATTATCTTATCTACTTGTTACTTTCGTCTATGGTTACCTACTGGTTTTTTTATTGCAAGACATGTGAATCTGCTACTCTGCCTGGTAAAGCCCACTCATCGTCCAAACCCCGGCGCGCCGCCATACGGTCCACCGAAATCGACCACAGACTCGTCCAATTATTATAACGAAGGGTCCGCCATCGGTTTTCAAATCGTTGTATTTGTGGTTAATTTCGATGGCCGGAACGATCTGTCACACACACACACACATCCACACACCTTTGTTTAATCTAATCTTGTGTGTCTGTGTGAGTGAGTGAATTGCATATGATCTAGCTAGATCGTATGATTTACATCGCTGATGTGTGTGGCCTGTGTTCAATCTCGATCATAGGGCTGGCCGGACCGAAAATTTTCGGTCAGATACCGGACCAGTGCACCATGCAAAAATCCTACACGATCGATAGATTGCGGGATCTACCACGAGCAGAAAGCCTAGATATGCATTGCACTACCAAAGGTCATCAGCACAAATTAAATGATGGAGTGAAGGAAAAAAAATTGTAACTTGGCGCGGGGTAATGTGGGTTTACAACAATTTGAATAAATACGCTTATTATATGCTACAGCAGAGTTTTTTTGTTATACACAATTATTTCCTACATGATTTTGTTATACCTATGTCTGACGGATTAGACAGCATACGCCATGAAAACTCGCTGAGGCTAACTTTTTTCGCGACTTGATACTGTTAATGCTCAGCTCCTAAACATGATAGGTCTATGTTTAAAACTCGTAATCTTTCCCGGTGAATCAACCTATCTAATAGTGAAAACCGCATCAAAATCCGTTCACTAGTTTTTGCGTGAAAAGGTCACAGACTTTGTTTTATAATTATTTAGTAAAGACTGTATGCATGTAGACAGAGTAGGTACCTATTAAGCTTTAATAATGAGTATCTGTGTAAAAAAACAGACTTTATTCATTTAAGACTAGGTATGTAAAAGCTACATCTAGGTTTTCATTGTATTAAACGAGCAATTCTTGTTGTAGGTATATAAATATGTAATTTTCTCGAAAAGGGCTTTAACGATTTCCATGAAAATCACGGTAAGTAGGGTAAGATCGCTATTTTCCGGCCACTTTAAAGAATTACTGAGTTCTAAATATTCTATAATTTTAATGTTTTGGGGTAAACATTTAGGGAATTAATTTATTTACTAGCTCCGCCCGTGGATTTTTAGTGGAAAATAAAGTCTGTCACTCAGGGATATATAGCTTTCTTTTTGTGAAAGAATTTTTAGAATCGGTTCAGTATTTTGAGAGATTACCCCTTACTTCCTTACTTCAACAATTGTGCACTGAAAAGTAAGAAATAATTAATATTTTGTCGTAGAATTTGAAGACGGTTGGTAGTGCCAAATTAATTAGGATACCTACAAAATTAAGTAAACATACCTATAAACAATATTTTTGTACTGATCATCGTAGGTACCTACCTAATTAATTGTCTAGATTAATAGTGAAAATGGAACTATATTGTTTTTAATTTTGCACCAATCGTCTTCAAATTCTACGACGAAATATGAATTATTTCTTACTTTTTAGCGAACACATTTATTGAAGACGGTACACTTTTTTAAAATTTTTTTTTTTTCATTTAAGTGATGTTGCTGCTCTGAGACAGATTAAGTAGGTATAACGCAAATAAAAATTATTGGCCAAGTAGGTATTAAGTACCCTTTTTTTGGGTCTGAACTTTAAGACAGGATTTTCGTTTAGGTTTCCCTGTAAACTATAAGAAAGGCCTTAAATTCCCTATTATAAAAACGGTTCACAACTGGCGGAGTAATCGATGTTCATACATACATAAAAAAAGTACGGTCCGAATTGAGAACTTTCTCCTTTTTTTCGAAGTCGGTTAAAAATATAGCCTCATCAATACTATCGGAGTAAAAGAGGAGACTTGGTCTATCCTGGGACCGTAACACGGTTTCGGGAGTTGTAAGGCAACCCGTGAAGAAAGGTTTAAAGTTATTGGAATTTTTAAGTTGTAATTTTACAACGTGGCCGATATTTGGTCAATCCACCCTACCTCCCCCATGGATTGGATGGATTTGCATTTTTCCACTTAAATAGGTAGTTTGATAAGTACTTAGGTACCTACGTTTTACATTGGGTTGTTTATCATGATAACACAGACAAATATGTTACCCCTCAAATGTAGAGGAATGCTTTGATATGGGCACGATAACACGATAAAAATATCAAGTAGGTAAGTATAAAGTATAGGAACAGGGTGGATGCCCCGAATAGCAGCCTTTTAGTGACAATATTAAGTTTTAAAAAACTTTTTAAATGTGCACGATTGCTTTATTCAATAATATATAATTTCTTAGAACAAATTACTTATAATGGATGGGGATAATATTTATATTTTTAACTGTGATATGATGTCGTAATGAGAATTTAATTACGGGATTATGTAGGTATATGTTTAAAATACACATTTTTATCTAAAGCCGACCGACGGACGTTAGAAACAAAATTACAGCAAATTATTATTTATTAAGCCATTTTACCAGATTTGACTAGGTAGGTACCTACTAACAAACGAGCTATTTAGGTAAACAAGGTCAGATTTATTTTATCGATTCGATTTTAAACTGACTATATGTAGGTATTTATAAATAGTCGCATCATTGATTTAAGAAATCCAAACGTGTCACGTAATTATGCGTGCATTGATTATGGGGCTCCGTTTCGTTATTTTATAAATTAGCCTATACAACCCGATTCTTTTCGGCTTCCCTTCAGGTATTTGTAAATATATATAGACTAACGACATTTTATAAATAATATCAATACGAACGTATTTTATCAATCCAAACGTAGGTACCTACTCTATAAGTATTTTTTTCTTAACGCCTACCGATATTCATTAGCAACATAAGGACATAAGCCGATATAATACCGGCTTGCTCGCCTAATACTACCTTACTTCATACTAAGCAACTGTCTCTTTCATTTGTTTTGAAATCCGCGCACGTTCCTTTTCGATTTAGCACGCACAAACAGCCACAAATAAGCCGATGAATTCCGGGTTATGAGAGTCGAATGTAAAAAGGTAGGAATACAGAGAGTTTTATATTGGACATATAGTTTTGAAGATAATTAAAAAAGTGTTTAGGTAATTTAAATCTCTTTACGGTAAATTACTATTATCATTGGTCATTGGTGCATTTTGGATTAAAACATTTTTTATTTTTGGATCTTTTAGAATTCGTTGAGTGAGCTATTTTACGGCTTTCCTTCTGAAAATATTCTTAACGGAAAAACTTCATCAATTTTGTGACAGACTTGCTCTATAGGTATGACGGCTGCAATTTTATTAAGAAGAAGATGGAAACTTTAAACATTGCAACAGTTTTCATGGATTTTAGTTGGAAAAGGTAATTTTTAATTTATCCTCAATATAGAACGAAACAAAGGACATGAAATTCTAATGTTGACAACTTCGGTCATACCTAGTTACATGTCTATAATTACCTCCTATAAGTATAAACCGGCCAAATTTAACAGTGAGCAAGTTCTGAATAACTTGCTTTAATTTGTCTACTAAGTGATTTAGCCGTATTTCTATTATTAGTAACATAATATTTAAACCGTTTTTAAAACGCATGCCATGCCAAATTTCTATGAATTCGTGATTATTACTTTAGGTAGGTAGGTAAAACCAAAAGGAACCTTATAACCACAGATCCTTTTAGTATAGAATTCTGTGCTTATAACAGATAAAATGATGCTTAGTAGGTAGGTATTAGGAGCGGGCCGATATTAGGGGCATCAACCCTACTTACCTATACGTATATTAGTAATAGGTAGGTATTATGGGAGTATGTTCTTATTGAAGGATATATTTCCGGTTTGCTTGCTTTTGAAATTATAGTTCAAAAATATGTTTACTTACAAGAAATTATAGAGCCAATGTTAATGGAGTTTTTTAAAAGGGACAAAGATCTAGAATATGAATACGTAGCTTTGTAGTTTACCTAACTAGAGTAACTGACCTGCCTATCATTTTGAATCTGAACCTAGGTATGTCAATCCAGTTTATCCAGTAGGAATGAGGTGTCTATGTAAATAATCGGTTTAATATTTTTGACTTTTTTTATTGTTATTCTGGAAGCTGGTGTACAGTTAGAATCTTAGATAACAAAACATTGTTCCTCTTTCACAATAGTTTAAACATACTTCTGTCTTAGTCTTTCATATTGAATGACAGATTTGTAAGAGAGTGATAAAAGGCCTTGTAGCTGTAGTTTTAAGCAAATATTCAAACTTTCAAGCTTACTATAGACACTGTGGTCTTTTGGTGAAGTTATTTTTAACAAACGAAATTAGAAGTTTAACAGTTAAAAAAGAGTCACCTTTTAAACGAGTAAACTTTTTAATTACCGTCGAAATTTACATATATAATGCTAAATTTAACATGTTACATTAGCTCAAATGTAACTATTATTAGGTTTTAAGTTCAAAATAAACAATTTGACTTCCGCAATACGAACCATTAGGCCTAAGCTATCTCCGTTGGTTCTGTGACGGCGCTTCCTTCAAAACTCGTTTTTAACTGTTCAAATCATTAAAAATATATTATTGAACATTCGTTACCTGATTTAAATATATTGGGATCCACGTGTATCCAAATTTTAAGGCACAATATCAATCACTTTTAGATTTTTTTGTAAACAACAATCACATTCGCAGCGTCTTCCGGCATCACATTCACTTTTCGTTTTAACTACAAGTTTAGCAGTTTAACTATAGAACAGAAATACATGTGTTTTAATATAACTACTTGGACTTTTACGTTATTTTTTGTCAAAATAACGGTTTTCAGATCCAAATAACAATTCGGGAGAATTTAATCTGTGAACAGCTGTTTCAAACGGATTATCGATGTTGAAAATCGATAGAGACCGGATTTTTAGATTACGAAGCAGGAACACTATACAACTGAATTCACAACACAAATACACATTCATTTACAAAATGATCCTCAAACAAACACCTCGGCACTTGGTTCAGTGAGTTTCTGAAAAATAATGCTTCGTCTCGTTACTACAAAGTGTTTAGAACATTTAGATTTTTGGTTTGAACTTGTTGGTTGCGTTTTGGAAAAACAATGAACAACCTCTCACTTCGAAATACGCGGAACAACTGGCTCAAAAAGATGGTTGCGGGGTGGGGGGGTTTGGGCGGTACGGGGTGGGGCGCGGCGGGGGGCGGAATGCTATTGTAGGCGAACTCGACCTGCCACTTTTTTTTTAATTCTGGTCAAACAAGTTTTCGGTATACAACCTGCATTCTGATTTCTGAGGATTCTGCCATTCCAAGAACGATCAGCTTCCCAAATATCTGAGCAACTTTGGCCGGTCTGTGGTAACCAAAACCAAAAGCTCTAATCTAAATATAGGTAGGTAGGTAGGTAATTATGAAAACATGTAAAAATTACCTTATGGACACAGAATATACCTACCTACTCTCTTTATTTTGTGCTGTGATGTATTGTAATAATATAGGGTGGATGCCCCGAATGACAGCCTTTTAGTGACAATTTGAATTTAACTTTACTCAATTTACATTCACTTTGTTACTATAATTTTTTTTATATTAAAAAACCGAATTTTTGCTCTAATTTCAGCCACCTACCTATTCTTAATGGCGTCCTTTGGTGGAATAGTGGATTGATTAATCCTGGCTTAATCAATGTTTTGACCAATAACATTATCGATCATGATGCCTATCTTTGTAGGTACCTATTGTAGATATGCAGGTAGATGTTACATGGAAAGATGATGTTGTCAATAAACAAAGATGTTGTGAAAGATTGGCTAAAAAGGTTTATAGGTATGGCTGAAGTGAAAGGAAATGCTGGCAGAGGACGACCTCGGTGTATTTTTATTGAACATATAAAAATGTATTGATCGATGGAAATATTAAATTAAAAGTAGGTAGATACCTACACACAATCGCCGAGCATGTATGAAATTAATATAAAAGAAATGAAAGATTGTCTCTGCCTACCCCTCTTGGGATAAAAGGCGTGATGATAATATATAGATACCTACAATAGTTCTGTTCTATGACCTGAGGTTGCAACGATATGTCTGATTCAAGTTACATACATCTGATACCCTAAACTAAAGACACTGTGATAATTTTATTTTCAACCAGAAAGGTAGTCTATAGGTAACCTATGTTTATACCACAGATCTGTGGTTTATTATACCTATAAGAAACATAGGTATCTATTCTTGAATCCATCGAATTCTAATAAAAATTGACCAAGTTCCGAATACCTACGATTCGCGCGCGGTTCCCGTTCTCTACCACTTTTTCGACAGAATTTTCGTTTAGTTTTTCATGTAAACTATAAGATTCTTTAACTTTTTTTAAAATTATAGAATAAGTAGGTAGGTAGTTTCTTAGATAAGGGGGAACGGTAAATTTTCGTATATTTTCTTCTTCTTCTTTTAAGTTTATGGCTCCGTCAGGTATATTTTCTGTTGTATGCATCTTAATATTATAAAAATAATACCTATTTGTAATCCTTATAACGAACCCTTTCATTTGATATGTCACATGATGCACTAAAAAAACTTTTTTACGTTTTAATTTAAATACCTACGTTCGTGATTGGGTCGTGACTTGGGTTACCAGATGACAGGAATTTTCCTGACATGTCCGAAATTGTAGCCCTCAGTCAGGGAAACAGGCAAAATTTCAAATTGTCAAAAATTTTGAATAGAAAGGTAGGTATAAGAAATAAAAATTTAAATATATAATGAGCAGTTTGTTAGCATTCATCCAGTCTGATCTGGCTCGTACCTACTTTTTTGCTGGATATTTTATGAAATTCTTCACAAGAAGTGTTTTGCAGATTAAATTGCGTCAACAGTAGAGCAGATGCATTTCTATTTCTCTTCTTTGTCTATTGAGCAATTCTCAAGGAGAATACGCGCTACAAGTTCGCATTTTGTGCTTGAATTGCAAATACAAATACAAAATTTGTATTTAAGGGGAGGAACGAATAATTTCGGTTGATTTCTGAACTGAAATTCCCGAATTTTACGAATGCTATGAACATACAGTTTGGGTATCGAAAACTAGAGGATTTTATCTAGTATTGTGTAGGATGAACACATGATTGGTGAAAATTTTCTTGATAACTTAATTTTTTTAAATCACCTCTTCAAAAACACCTTTTTAGTCATACGACCATACTCTGAAGGGATTTAGGTTTAAATTTTATACGAATCTGTAGGTAATTTCAGTACCTAGTATTGATTAAGAAGATGTTTCCCTGCATGTGATCGTTTTTTAATAAATTATTTATTTGTAATGTGCCGCTTACGTCATTTATTCCGAGAGGCGATACATTATGCCCTTCTCACTTCTGCAGCAAGAAAGGACAAAGCGCCGTCGTTGTCTTGCATGACGTGATCGTTGCGCCCGAACCAATCATGCGCCCGAGCCACGAGTTTAGGTCGTGGCTTACGATTAGAAATTTCTGAGTCGTTCCTCGTCTTAATGTCAGGAAATATATTTAAAATACAGGGAATTTGCCTGGAATACTCATTTTCGGATCTGGTAACCCTAGTCGTGACAGACGAACTTACAGACACATGACATGAGTCTATTTTTCATCCGTGATGTTGGGAACCCTAAAAAACAACTTTAGGCTGTGCTACCTCCGGCTGCAGGAAATTATAGGTACTTCATAAGGAAGGAGCCAGCCCTCTTGTCATCAGAGGACAGAGGAAATGATCAATCGTGGGGAATTGCCAGGGTTGCCATTCCGTAACCTGAAGGAACGCTTTTTATGGGCACAAAATTTGTAAGGAGTAATTTCGTTAAATGGGACAAAAGCGTGTAACGAAATTCAAACTGGAGTTTCGAATTCGAATATTTAAATGATATCAATTTAGGTTTTTTTAAATATTACACATCTTTGGCAACTACTGTAACTCGCTTTTTTTAATACCTTTTTATTTTGATCCTTTATCTTTACCTTAAAAGGTTCACAATCGGGACTTTGACTAAAACATAGAGCCAAAATTTACCTCATCGAGTTCACGGATGAAACGGCAGTAACTACATACAATGTCCCCCGCCGCGTCTGTCTGTCTGTCTGTCTGTCTGTCTGTGACTTTTTCACGCAAAAACTACTGAACGGATTTTGATGCGGTTTTCTTTAGTAGATAGATTAATTCACAAGGAAGGTTTAGGAGTATTAAACATGGTCCACCACTCTGACCTATCACCTTTAGAAGCTGAGCATTAACAGTATAAAAGTGAATCAAGTCGGGGAAAAAAGTTAGCCCCAGCGAGTTTTAATGGCGTCTGCTGTCTAATCCGTCAGAGATATAACAAAATGATATAGAAAAGAATTGTGTAGAATAAAATGATCTACAAAAAAGTCTACGGTATAATATATCTATGTCTAATAGATAAGTAGTTACATTTTTTTTACATCTTCACGGGATGCCCTTACGGCTTCCGAAACCGAAAGTCGTCCTTCTTTAGCCTATTGAATTAGTGAGCTCTTAGGCGTTAGGTTAGGTAGGTATGTAATTTATTTTTTGATAATATACAGAAATACTTATGTCTTATGTGAACCGCGATATACCTACTGCCGACAGAAGTGAAAACTTAAAACTATAAATAACAGTGGTTTTTAATTTATAAGTAGGTATATAACGTATAATAACGCCATAAAGACCAATTGCCGGCCAGAAATGCGCAGCGAAGAATGCCCGAATTATGTTGTATGCTCGACCCGGCAATACATGGTCGGCTCTTTGTGATATAATTTCTCCCTATCAAAAATCGCCTGCTCCTAGTTTAGTCTCTCCTAGGATTGATATATCTGTTATTGACGAAATGCGTTAGGTTAGGTAGGTATTATAGGTATGTAATTTATTTTTCATAGAAAAGCCGTTTTTTTTCACGGGTTGCCATACAGCTCCCGAAACCGTGTTACGGTTCCAGGGTACCCAGCGGAAGACCAAGTCACCCTTGTTCAGTTGATTTTATTTTTTATTTGTAAGGTTATACCTAACGAGTGGCCAGTTCTGTTGAGGTATATTTAGGTGGAAAAGCAAAGCCTCTAAGTGTGGTAAGCCGGTAATTGAACGATCTAATGAAACGTTCCTAGCATCCACAAAAATGCCCATCGGTCTCGAACCACTGGGAATATTTCGAGAGGACTGCAAAACTTCTCACGGTATAACTTTTCTATAGGTACCGGGACGGTTCTTGAGCGGTGGTCGTTAGATGCGCAGAACACAATTTTTGGGTCTGCTTGACGGTATGAGGTATTAATTTTAATTTTACCAGCAGTAAAAAGCAATCGTAAAAACAAACACCAATAAATCAATTATAATAAATATACAAGTTATGTTGCACTCGAATTACATATGCGCAAACATTCCCCCACTTTTTCGTCGAGCGCTCAAGAACCGTCCCGGTACCTGTACCTTTGTCGAAATCGATAGGGAAAGCTCTCAGCAGCAGCTTCAAAGGCATAGAAGCTCTCAAATATTTAATAAGTATAAAAAGGAACTCATCCTTGCCTATGCGGTGGAAACACACGGAGTTTGGAGTTAAGATTCTTCATCATGCGGCCGCCGATTAGGAAATTCCCTGATTTAAAAGCCTCGTCTGTCAACTTTCGCCAGCGCATAGGTATTTTATTCAACGAGGAAATGCCGCCTCTATTCTGGGGACCATGGCTGACTTTTTCTTACGTAAATGTTACCTAAGTTACTGAGAATATGGATTTTATTAAAAAATCTATTTCACAAGCTAAGGTAAAAGTTCTAAGTCTGATATTGCAAAGCATCGTTTGTTTGGTAGTTCTCCTTGACCTCGCCGCCTCACCTCCGTGGCTCACCGTGGCTGCATTCCCTTTGTTGAATTCCTTACAACTAATAATAAAAGTTGGGTTGGCGAACATTCTCACCCAGTCAGTACCTACGTAACGAAATATTTTATAAAATAATCCATTATGGGTCTTTCGTAAACTCATCATCAGTTTCTGAAAGGATTATCAAAGATAAAATATAAAATTAAAATTAATTTAAAAAATGCTAATTTATATTATTTTCTAAGTATTCACTGACTCGAAAAGCAATCATAAAAAATTACAAGTGCTTCACAAGACTGAATAAGCAATTTTGTATAAACGTGAAAGTATAGCTTATAAACAAAATCCACTTTTGATATCAATCTCAATGCCCAATTTCAAGCTACTTAAATTGAATCACATACCTATTAGTAAAACCATACATGTAGATAGTCTTGTTGGCGCTCAACTAGATTGGCAATGCATAGATCTATCGCGTATGTTATTAATTGCCTTTTAAGAAAAAGTGTACCGACTTTAAAAATTATGCACTGAAAAGTGTGCTTTCCGAAAGCAAATGCACAAGTCACTATAAAAAAAATTACCAAATCGCTTCAAGATTCAATCGCAACCAATAAAATTTTAAGAGTTCTCGATTTCTCCAGGATCCCATCATCAGATCCTGATATGATGACCATGAAGTATACCCTTTCAAACAAATAAAAAAAAATCCAAATCGGTCCAGACGTTTTCAAGTAATCGGGGAGCATACATAAAAAACGAAATTGAGAACCTCCTCCTCCTTTTTTTGAAGTCGGTTAAAAACGAGACAGATAGACGAGACCGTTTAATAACTCTAACAGCCTGTAAATGCCTATAGCGTCATTCGTAATTTCGCATATTTTTGTAACATATCCAGATATATCCTGTTTTAAAGTATAATTCAGTGATTAATTATGGTTACATGTGCAGTGCCTGATGAAGAATCCACAGAATTTACACGCACACTGATGTATTCATTTTTTGGTCTCGTTCTAATCGCGACATTACCAATCTAGTAAAGCGCCAGCATACTACATCTATGGTAGAAATATAGTAGTTTATTTAGAACATCTTCATATACTTATACTTTTAAAAATTGGGCAATAGAGATTTTCAAAACTAGATTTTGCCTATATGCTGCCGGGTCGACATTGGATTTCCGAATCCGAATGTACCTACAGTCCTACATCCTAATTTTATTTTACCGAACCCATAGTACTAATACAAAATGGGTTTATACAAAGTAGGTTACAATTTGAATACCTACATAAATACGCTTATAACTACTTATCTATTAGAAATAGCTATATGCCACTGCGGACTTTTTGTAGATAATTCTATTCTACACAATTCTTTCCTACTTCATTTTGTTATATCTCTGACGGACTATACAGTATCCATGAAAACTCGCTGGGGCTAACTTTTTCCCCAAATTCATTCACTAATACTATTAATGCTCAGCTCCTGAACATGATAGATCTATGGTGAACTAACCTATCTAATAATGAAAACCACAACAAAATCAGTACAGTAGTTTTGCGTGAATAGGGCACAGACGGACGCGGCGGGGAACCACAACGAACGCTAGTATTCTATTCTATCGGCACGCTAAATCCTAATAGGTATTAGGTATATGCAGAAACTTATAACCTAATTTATAATAATTATAATTATAAAAAGTATGTGCAAGCCCATAAGGAGCTCAATTTATTCATAATAAAAAATAATAATAAATAATAAAACAACGACCGGGCATATTTAACCTCAAAAAAATAGTGCGCCAGGGGACACCTGGTAGATGTGAAACATCAAAATTAGTATATATTTTGTTAGACGACGAAATACACGACCAGACGACCAGTCTCCTGAATTTTGAGACGTCTTGGTTTTACCCTAGTCTAACGCGCGTACACATCAACATCAATAATTTGCTGATCGACCAAAAACTTCGCCATTTTTTTCAGCGTTATCTACAGGGTATGGGCAGACGCTAACTTTGCGTTCACGAAAGACGCTAATTGAAGACAAATTTCTACAAGGAGTTTTGTCAGAGTGAAGGACAGTTTAGTTAGGTCACGTGGTTGTATTTCAGTCGATCCCATACATTTAAAGGTATCTATTCTACATTCTATTCTATTTGTTTTGTTGTACATTGTCTAAGCTTATAGTTCTGTATAATTAATAAGTATTATTTTGGTCACCGAGCTTTCTACGGTGTTATTGGTACAATCATCTCACATAAATAATCTACAAGTTGGTACCAACTGTAGCCAAAAGTCAATTACGAGTTTGTGTAACAGACATAGATTAACGCCCAATTTTACGCCCAATTTCATAAAGTGCTTTGTATAAATATAAGTATAAATAACCACATAGGTATTGTAGTTTTTTTTTAATTCACGGGTTGCCATAGGGCTCCCGAAACCGTGTTATCGGTCGCAGTGTACCTACTTTTTTTTTTAGTCTATAGTATTTGTGAGGCTGTAGAGGTATATTTAGATGAAAAGCCTCTAAGTGTCGTTTCTGTAGGTACTTATTTGAAGTTTGCCGCCAGCGAACTCTTTACCATCTTCTCCTCAAGGCCTCAACTAAGTATTTTTCTACATTCGTTTCGGTTGCATCGTTTAGGTCACCGTTCTTTAACTAAATTATTAGCGAAACCACGTAATTTGGCTAAATTTTTTTTTCATCTATAATGAATTACTATAGGGTAATAATGGTAATACATATTTCTATATATATGTCCGGCCAGAAATTCGCGTACCTGTGTCGGGCATACTCCCTTGTGTGTGCGTGGCGCGTATACTATATACTTCTTTGCTCAGCATCTCAGTGTGTGTGTACTGCGTGTGTCTCCTGCCTCCCAGTATCAATTTCGATGTTTCACATCTGCCGGGCATCCCGTGACGGTCACATTTTTATTATAATTAGGCGAGAAAATGACTACCACGCCCTGGTGAGGACAACCATTGCTGCATGCAGGTTTTCACAAGTTTGCAATGGCTCCAGAGATACTTTTTCACGTACCTAATACGAAGGAAGGCACTCCATAAACACTGTAGTGAGTTGTGTGTGAACCAAAGACATTAAATATTGTAAGTACCTACTGCTTTATTGTTATGGTAGTTTTCATAGGGTTCCCCAACAGGGTTCAGTTTTTGAAGTTTTGTATAAGGAACCCGGCACTAGCAAGTAGGTAACCTATTCTGCACTTGCTTGAAGTTGCGTGTCTGTCCGCGTCGGTGGCCGAATGGTTAAGACGTCTGGTATTAACTAGGCACAGTTCGATCCCGGCCATGTCATTGGGTTTGTTATAATTAAAAAATTATGTACATAATCCGACAAACCACACTTAGAGGCTTTTGCATCTAAATATACTTCAACAGAACTGGCCACTCGTTGGAAACCTATAGCTTCACAATTACATCGGCTAAAAATGGAGACCTGGTCTGCCGTTGGGTACTCTGGGATTTATAACACGCTTCCGTGAGCCATAAGGCAACCCGTGAAAAAAATCGTGTCTCAAGTGTCAGTGATTTCGACACTACAAATTGGAATTTAAACTCCTTAAATTAAATGGAATGCATGGTTTCCACGTTCAAGGTTAAGGGAACAACCAACAATATAAATAAACTATTTGTATAGCGATAACCGAATACCACATCCACAGTAGATGAAGAACAGAAATACGAGCAGGAAACAAGTTGGAAGGAGACAGAGATATATATTTAATTTATTGCCATAATATCAAGTTACTTTAGTCAAGTGGTTAAACAGAGACGAATATAGTTTAGTTTATTTATTCCCTTTGACCCCGTCAGCTATTTGATAAAGAAAATACTCTCATTTTTAATTAAATTCCCGCAGAGATGCTATTTCGAACAAGAGGGTAAAAATTACGTCGTCGGTACTTCTTGCATCTTCATTCCATTGAGAAGAAATTTATTGAAAATATCTTCACGGCGATTGTGGCCAGAGACAAAAGTAAGTGTCGACTTTTTTATGGTAAGCCTGTGGACCTAGACATGTTCCTCCTTAACATACATACCTAGGTATTAACCTAAGTACTTACCTGTGTTATTTGTAGAAGAAGTGCCCTCCGAAGCACAAGAAGTCACATTTCTGGCACAAGTGAGATTTGAACCCAGTCCCTCGGGTTTCAAATCCAAAGCGCCACCAATTAAATACCTACCTGACTACCTAGATGTATTTTGTAAGATTTAGTACTAAAAAAAAAGTGTAGAACTGTTGATATTAGCGTAAGAAGTGAAATTTATTTGCCTTATTATAATTAAGAATTAAATACAGTAAATTATATGAATTTATTGTTAATCGGAATCTTAATTTTTTAGAAAGAACACTTTTTTTTCTCTAACCTACCTAAAGAAGTTTAACTTCAAACTATATTTGCTATAAGTATTAGAATTTACTTCCACGAAGGTGAAGCCTACAGCAAAAGTTAATTAGATCCTAAATTAAGTTTACACAATAATTTTGTTCCTTCTGAATGATGGAGGAAGTGAGGGGTTTAACAAAAAAAATTTCAACAATGGGACACAACTTGCAAGGCGCCCCCATATTATATACCACACAATGACAAGGATAACTATTCTAAAAATAACAAAGAATTTTACAAATCAAAGGATGTAAGCAATGTGCGACAATTGGAGTTTGGGGAATCCCCCTATGCTGGTTTATTTTTGTAGAATAATCATTTGACTTTTAATTTACGCAATGTCAAGCGGAAATTAAGATTGAAGGGAGAGGGAACTCAACAAAGTAAAATTATTGTACCAGAATCTTGTGATGCATCATGAAATACTGTAGGGTAGGTCTAGGTATCTTTACCTAGTTGGTAAATGTATAGTAATTATAAAAGGTAGCGTTGGCAATTTGTATGACACTTTTTACCTCGAGAACCAAGTTTACCCTATAGATAGGAGGACCTACAATACCTACATTCTCTTCTCTTCTCAGTCGTAGTGCTCTTGACAGAGCAGTCGTGGTCAATCATGGCGCTTCACAACGTGACGCACCTTGTATTGACTCACCATGATTAACTTTCTTAGGAAGAATAGTGCCGTAGTTTCCCCTTGCCTTCTGCACCAGACGTTTTGAGACTATTTAGGTCGTCAGGCTCGCTGTAGCCTCTTCCAGCCAGTTGCCTAGCTAGGTGTATGGTTATCGTTTGTTGTCTAGTAGAGGGAACCAAGCCAGGTGAGGATGACATTTGGGGTCGGATAGATCGTATTCCGTTTTAGCTATAGGCAAAATAGATTATTACAAAGTACAAACTAATGGGGTTTTTTATAATTAAAAATGTGTAATGTCACCTAGTCTGTTCAATCTGTATCTCGATAGTTGTTTGGCCAAATTACAACAATGTTCCTTAGGTATAGGAATGGGTACTACTGGTACTACTAGAGTTTGCTGTCTTTTATATGCCGATGATGCGATTGATTGCATCTTCGGAACAAGAGCTGCAAAGCCTGGTTGCACTTTTGAACGAGGAATGCGAGAAGAAATTTATGAAAATTAATAATTCGAAATCAAGGAGCATTTGAAAAGGATGATGAAAGGGCGGAGTGTAACGTTTGTGTGAAAGCATATGAATTAGAGCAAGCGAATGAATTTGTTTATTTAGGTAATAGTATGTTTACAAGAAGTGGAAAGATAGACAAGGAAATTGAAGGGAGACTGAAAGCAAGATATTTGGTGGACTAAACAATGTATGCAGAAATACACAACTTACAACTAAAATTAAAATTAATATACATAATGCTATTTTAGTTCCATCACTTCCCTTGGGTATGGAATAAGAAGCATGAAAGTAAGATAAATGCAGTGGAAATGCGGTCTTTACTTAATTTTTTAATTTTTATGGCGACGACGCTTACGATACTTTATACGCCGCCCGAAGAAATAATATTTTTGTGGTAGAATGATACACTCTACTTTTAATTTCCATAAGAAGCGCTTTTAGGTACATTATTTGAAATCGTATTAGAATATTTATTAATATAACAACTTTGCAATTATTTCAAATTTTATTAACAATCCGTACGCGTTTTTAAATTGTTTTTTGTTCATTTAGCCAGCGCGTCGCCCATCTTACCTGTCAGTAACTTTATTCATACAATAATTTGCGTTCGATCTCTTTGGTCGCGGAACACTAAGAAGCAACATTCATGTTCCAAATAAAAAACTCATTATTGCCCTCTGTGAAAGTCTTTTGGAGAAAAAACGTACTTAGGTCCAATTATAGAGGAATCAATTTTGAATACATGGAATGAAAAACTTGCGGTTGTGTGCGACTCTGCCCGTGTTATTTCAGAGTCACTGATTATATTGCGGGACAGTTCGTTACGGTTAGTCGTAAGCAAGGAATATAATACTCTCTACCGAGAGTCGTAAGCTTCTTATGAGTGACATAGCTTTGAGAACGGGTTTGATTATATCGGAGTGGTGCAGTAGAACCAGAGATTCATCGTGTCAGATAACGACAGATAAGTACTAGGGGTCGTCTACATCCTAATATCCTAGCGCTTTACCGCTTCATACCTCCATTGGTATATAGGTACTCAAAATCTGTGGCACGATTTTCTCTTGTGTATTTGGGAGCCTTGTTGAAATTGCTCGAATACGACGATGAAATACAATTGTCCTAGCAACTCAAGTGTTGTTTTTATTTGCCGGCCTAGATACCTTGGCGTTGAAAGGATATCTAAATAAAATTAGATATAAATAAATATCTATATATTTACCTAAAGGTATACAAAAAACTTGAATAACTTATTTTGGATCTAATCTATTTAGCATTTTTCTTTTGGGTCTTAGCTATTTCTTTCATCAAGATGTCATGAATACGATTTCTGACAACTAAATTACTGACAGGATCTAATATTTTCAAGAACGGCGCCAATGATCTCAAAAACATCTCGTCACTGTCTACCGCCTCCGTCACGCCACTTTTTCCATCGATTGAACCAGTTTTTTTCTTTTTTGCTGTTTTACTAAAAGTGTCATTGCCATTTTCAATTCCATAGTTAAAACTTGTATCGTTAACACTGTCTTCATCGCTATCATCATCTTCAT
The DNA here is from genome assembly GCA_963924495.1 of Nemapogon koenigi. NCBI lineage: Eukaryota > Metazoa > Arthropoda > Insecta > Lepidoptera > Tineidae > Nemapogon > Nemapogon koenigi. Next base: position 2,348,912 of record OZ004643.1, read on the forward strand.
CTTCAACTTCATCGTTTTCCATCTTGCAGTGACGTTGAAATTCTGTAAGGGTTTTCCTGCGAACATTCTCAGGTGCGACCGTGGTGTGGAGGAACCAAAGTTGTGAAAAATATTGCCATTTCCCGGAATAGTCCTTAATTGATTTTGGATTGTAAGACTTCATGTGTCTTTGGAATATGGTTCGGAGCATTTTCCATTTTGTTCTGGCAGCATATTCTGAAATTGTACATTTATTACTTTATTAGCTATTACAAACTTTAAACTTCAGGTATTGTCGGCTTCAAGGACCAAAAGATTAGAGAAGGTTGGAAAAATACAGGAAACGCTTTTCTATAGAAGCGTATCTATCTATCATCACGCCTTTTATCCCATGATAGGTATAGAAACGTAGTAACGAGATACCAAAGGTCTGTCTTTGTCTGCATGTATTTTTTATAAGTTGTCACTTAAAATTTTTAAGCGGCGTTATATTAACAATTTTATATATTCATTAACATTTTTAACCTATTTTACATTTGCACCACTAATAATCAAATGTCATGCAAAGTTTGTTTACCAAATAAGACAAGTCAAAAAAAAAACTTTAGAACGAGGTAGGTACCTAGCTAATCTGTATGTCGTGTGCAAATGACAAATAATTCGTTATGATAAATATATCACCATGTTTGGAGACTGTGCGAGAATACTTTGTCTTGTCTGACTCTGATATTTAGGTACCTACTTGTATTTCCAAAATTTAGAAACTGATTTTTTAAATATTTCTAAGATGTAGGTACAGATTTAGAATAAAATGTGATTTGCACTTAACTGGTTTTGAATTTATTTCTTTTAAGGAAGGAAGTGGTCACCTTTAGTTCGATTAGATTACACCACAAACCGCTCCGTGATACACATTCTTATCTATAATGCACACTGCTGTTTTGCTTGAAATTAAAGTAAAGTGTGTTTTGTAAAATATCTTCAATACAATTTAAATAAGCAGCATATTTGCATCATCATTTGTTCCAGAACAGATGAACATTTGAAAAATTCAAACAAGTTTGTTAATTGTATCATCTGATGAGTCAATGCCCACCCAGCTAATGTTGTCTTTCTGCGGCGATTGTAACCGGCACAAGAACAACTCAACAAAAAACCTACCAAGAAAACTACGAGTAAATTAATATGTTGTTAGGTAGGTAGTAGACTTACCACTAATATTTAATTTCTTAGCTATCCCAGTCCATGCCCTCAAACCCCTTTTGCTCCGATGTAACTTATTATTTGGATTCCATAATGATTCTCGTTTCTTTACTTCCTCGATTAATGTCTGATATAATGGATTTAGTGATTTGTGTATAGGGTCCATGGAAATGTCTTGAATATTTGGGAATTTACACTTTTACAGTTACATCTTTTATAATGGAAGTCGGCACTTGCGTGGTGGAGAACGCCGGCCGGTGACTGAATCGATCGATTCATTGCAGAGCGCGACGTTGCCAATTCTACTTGATTTGTTTGGGTTGGGTTCCCCTGCTCCACATCAATGGACTTGAGAGGGTCTTGTTAGGTAGGTATCCTCATAAAAAAAATCTTTTACAAAACAATATGCAACCAAAACCAAATAAGTATGTAGTTAAAGGAGTAGGTAAGTACCTATGTACTTGAAATCGAAAAATAATTATATCTGGACGAATATAAAACCATTATTATTTTTATTTATGAAGTGAAGTAAATACTCTCTCTACACAAAATGACAAAAGCAATGATATATTATGTAGAAATCTTTGTAGAAAAAATAGTTGTCGAAAGCGCCATCTACAATATTATGGTATAACTTCCTCTTCTACAAAGAACACAACAGTAGATAGATTCTGTACTCGTTGTTGTTATTTAAGCTAGGTAACAGATGGCGACAGAAATCGAAAATGAACAAAGATCGCATATACTTATACCTACTTAATTGTTTAAAATAATGTCTTTTACTTATATTTATTATTGGCCCATATATTTAAATATGTACATAAAAATAACGAAATAAACCAGGTCTGCGTGGAATAGTGGCTGCATTTCCCCGCTGAATCGCGATGCTGATTCGTTGAGCGAGGAAGGAGCCAGCCCTCTTGACACCAGAAGAGATGATCAGTCGAGGGGTTTATCTTTAACTTTTTGTCATTTGAACCCCACGGACCTAGAGTTTCTACATCAAACGGCACAAATTTGTAGTTTTCAATAATTGAACTTTTTATAAAGTGACCTACAACTTCGCATTTCTACTGAAAAAGGGGCCTTGAAGTGTCTACCTGTTACGGTTCAAAGACAAACAGACAAACAGACAGCGGAGCTTTAGTAATAGGATTTCCGTTGGCACCCTTTGAAGTGTCAATCAACTCCAGACTCCTAAGGGTGTCTAAGGTCTCTGGTCACACCATCGTGATTCCATGTTATAAAATGCAAAATACGTTTGTAGTGTCATATATTAATTCCCACACTGAATACCTGAATAATTATTTACTACTAGCATAGGGGATACATAAAAAAAGTAGCCGTGCCTATGTCCTTCCCTACGGTTCCAGCTTTTTTCCTATCAAATTTCATCAAAATCGGATCAGTGGTTTGGTTTAGCTATGAAAGCTTAACAGACAGGCAGAGTTACTTTCGCATAAATTATAATATTAGTATGGATATACTTAGTTATACGTAATAATAATGTAGACTTGGTTGCAATGTGATCCACACAATACACTATTCTTATTTTAACTTATTTATTACGATTTCTTGCGTGAGCACGTTGTTGACAAGGAGATCTTTTTCGATGTATCATTCGTTCAGTGAACTTTGACCGCGACCGATTTGAATGAATGAACATGTCTCAAATGGCGGGAAGTTAAACCAAGTCGAACGCATCAAAATGAAAACTATACAATATTAATTTATAAAAGAAGGTAGGTAAGTAACTACATTCAGTATGACCAACTAATTAGGCTGGGTTTACCTGCAAATTTGCAAAGAACATCATTTCCCCCGTTTTCTAGATTACCCCAGCGCACCCTAAGAAAATATATCGTAAAACTTTTTCTAATCATTCTGTGGTCTTATCATGAATACCTATTTACTATTTACAAAACAAAACACATATTTACGGCCTTTATACCTTGCGGTGTGACCAGACACACTAACAAACAAAACCAGTAACAGTGTCTACTTTTTGCCAGTTGGCCATATTAAACAGAACAGATGGCAATTCTGCACTTAATGAACATAGACGTGTCAGTTCTTTAACAGACGTAAATATCTGTTATTTTTAGAAGAAGTGCTGACTATAATTTTACTATATTTACCACTTAGCTTATCAGATACTGTAAAAGTGATGAAAAATAGGAAGCAATTTAAATTAATTTGATTATTCCTATATTAAAATGATTTTATGTTTTTTCATCCCATCTATTCGAAAAACGGCGATTGGTTCCTCAATAAGTAAATATTAATGATAATGAATAAAGTAAAAATGAAGTAAATGAAGTAACAAAAAGTTTAATTGTAAGAATGAAAGATTGACTAAAAAGGTTAATATGGCTGAAGTGAAAGGAAATGCTGGTAGAGCTTGATTGATGGCAATATTAAAAGCACACATAATCGCACGAGCATGTAGGAAAGGTATGATGAATATAAAAGAAGCGAAAGAGGTGTCAGGACCGTATCACCGTAGCAAATGGCATTTGATTGTCTCTGCCTATCCTTCTTGGGATAAAAGGCGTGATGATAGATAGATAGATAAAGTCCACCACGTCCTCTCTGTTTACGGATTGTTCGCAATTTGAAATAATACTTTCTAATAAATATATTCATGAGTTGTATTGTAGGTACCTAAAAGCCCCTTTATTTATTTTTCTTATAAAGGGAGATGAAAAGTAAAAGAATATATCACTCGGTCGCAAAATTATTTTTTTCCGCTGCGCTTGGGATTCTACTCTATAGAATCCTTCGCGCAGCTCTGAATTCAAAATAGCGCCCTCGCCGTATAAGTACCCATTTCTTTGTAAATAATCCACCTGTAGTCATGTGCTGTGTCACTGCAATTTAGCATATTAATTACATAGATACTTATTTAATATATCTAAGCCGATATTTTTTCAATTGGTTTTATTGAATACGAAATATGGGTGGTAAAATAAAGGATTATTTTCAATATTATTTTGCCCCTGTTTTCTCTTTCATAATCTTTCAAATTTTATTATTTTTGACTAATAAAAAAAAATAAAAAAAATATTATTTTGAATTTTCAATAAGCTACAAAAAACGCGATGTATATAGTATTTGAAGGGTAATGAATAATGATAACAGTGCTTTCGAAAAAATTAAGAGCTTGTGCTTTATCACCCATATTTCCTATTCAATAAAACCCATTGAAAAAATAACGACTATTTCACTTAGATATTAAATAAGTAACTATATTCTAAATTACAGTGACACAGATGGAATATTTACAGAGAAATTGGGAATAATTTATCCTAGAAAAAATATAGATATGTTTCCTATTTCTAGTTGCTGAAATGGGTAGATACTCCATTCCACTCGCTATCTTGGAGCTTTCTTCATTCCAACTAATCTACAGAAAAAAGGAATATTAAAATACTGTCGCTTTTCCACATTTTATTTAGAGACATCTGTATAAAATATATGAGATATAAAACAGCACTTTACAGTCGTAAATAAAAGCAAGTATACAAATATAAAAATGTTACTAGACGTAACTAAACGAAATACACATCTTATTTAAAATTTCATTAAATCACGATGCGATAAGGATCTTTTTTGCATCATTTCAGTAAACAATATTAGAGGATATAAATAACATATTCATAAATAAAGTATTAAGTAAAGCTATCTATCAAATCAGAATTAATTTAAAAATACTTCAAATAAATTGATATAAAATTGTGCTGTAATTATGATGTGAAGGACCGTGTTAGTATCCCACATAATTTTAATAATACAATACAACATTTATTTTACTGCTAATCTGCATATACTTTGACATAAAAAGGTATCAAGGAATGTATGAATATTAGTAAAAGAAATTAGAATGCCATTGGAAGATCATAATATCTAAAGCTGGCTTCCCACGGTGCGTGATATTGCAAACGGACGTGCACCAGCCCGCACCGTGGGAAGGGTATCGTCCGTGCTAGTGCGGCCATGAGCGTCGCGGTGCGCCTGATCTAATCGGTAACTTCAAAGGTGCGGTGCGAGCTCATGCGTGCTCGTGCGTCGCGGTGCGTGGCCGTCCGCGGGGTCCGCGGTCGTCTATCGAGCGTGCGGCCTCGTGCGTGCTATCACGCACCGTGGGAAGCCAGCATAATAATTTGAAGCTTCGAGCCATTTTGCGTGTTTAATAAATGCAATTTAATATATTAAATAAAAATTTGCTTTGTGTGGTTACACCACGTTAACGTTTTGGCACTGCAATTAATATATATAAGAAAGCCTGTTTACAAATACATATATAATTAATAAACTATATATAAATTCGGCTTTGCTCTTCAGCTGAACCTTATTCTCTATATTTAGCGTTATTCAATTTACCGTCAGTCACATTTTACATTTCAATTTTATTATTTTTTTATTTTAAAAAGCAAATTATATTCGTAATACAATATTTGGCAACTAGTTGCTGTTTCTACATGGCGGGTTTATAGCGGGAAAAATATATGAGTATATTTTACCAGAGGAAATAAAGATGAAAGCAAGTTCAGATGTAGCTTGTATATGTTAGTACTACACAGACTTAAACTACAACACCAATAATATATGGAATTAATAAACATCGACTTAACTATATAAAATGTATCTATTTAGTGACGCACAACAAACATATTATATCTTTTATAATCTATTAGTCAAATCATATTTTATAAGAATAATTTGAAGAAACTTCAAGATAGTGAAGCAATAAGTTTCTTGCGTTGTATGAACGGGCATACACAATCTAACAAATAATCAATTATGAAATTATATAAGAATTTAAACATATTTCTAGGTACGTTTATTTCAAGAACTTTTACTATAAATATCCTTAGTTATTATGAAATGATTTGCACTGTAAATACATAAAAATAAATATTGATTGAGAAATAAAAAGAATTTTTGATTTTCTACAAAATGAAAATATGGGTAGTATAATTTGGAACACTTTACTTCAGTCTCTTGGGAGAAAACTTTATAATAAATAAACCTCGAATTTAATTTTTACTGACTTTCATATTATCATAATTAGAAAAGTGTGTGAAATAATATAAAGTGTGTCAAAACTAATGGTCAATGAATTGTATTATGGAAGAGAAATATTATATTTGAAGCAATTTTATTTATTTAAAATACATAAAAAGGTATAAAAATATATACCTTTTATATAAGGTAGGTAAGTACATAATTTAAAACAGATTTGAAATATGAGCACTATAATTTAAAACTTTAGAAAAACATTTAAAATATATTAAACCACATTAAATGTGAAAAGTATATCAAAATTTCCAATTTCATTAGAATTTAGTATGTAGTATAAATATGTATTCTTGAAATTTTAAAACATTTTGAAAATATTTTCTAATTTTTTTTTCAAATTTGTATCGATAAAATTCAATAATTTTACATATATTTTTATTTAATTGGGGAAAATGTCTACGCTCATATGTTATTTTAATGTAAGTACCTAGTCATTAAATTAAATATGAATACACGACACCAATTAACATCTATTGTATTTCTATAGAATGTAGAAGTTTACGACAGACACGTTCAGAATATAAAAATTTCACAATTTTGAAACTTTATTACAATGTACGAATTATGAATTAATTATGAACGGAATAATCGAATACTGACAAAATTATATTGAATATTACATTTATACCGATACTCTATGCAAGGGTATTTTAAAACCATGATTTAAGCTCATTATTTAAAAATAATTAAAATTAGTAAGTACATATTTTTCGTTGAAGCAAGGGGATAATTTAATACTGTAAGTAATTATTGTAAAACGTAATTGAAATGGACGGGCTTTATATTATGTTAAGTACATAATAATTTCCGAAAAATGTGCATAATATTTTTATAATTTTCAAATAGAACCCAAGTTATTATTATGTAGTCGCATGTCAAAAGTATATAAACTATAATAATAATCTAATACTAGACACAGTAACATTGATTGATATTATATCGACTATTATAGACAATTTGTCCTTTAGATATTTAATGGAGGACCATAATGTAGCTACGAAAATGATATGTTCTGAACACTGGGGAAAAATAAATTATCTATGTATATGAATATACTTTAAATTACTGGGTTGATGTTATGGATTTGATTTCTCATAAAAAAGTTGTCTTATTTTTCCGATTTAAAGTAGGGAAAACATTTCAATAGAAATAGATATATTTCTTTATTCTAATAACACTTACTTAATTCTAGACATAATATACCAAGACAACATAGTCTTATAGATGAAAGAGTACTTTAACATTGAGAACATTTAACATGCAGCGGCTACACGACACATACATACATAATGTACCAGCTATAAAAGTCTCACAACACGCGCATCGACCGGAAATTTCACAACAAAAGTTTCCAAACACCAACGTAAAAATGGATACTGTAAACGGTTGGCAGAATGGAAAGAAGTCATAATTACAATAATGTTAAAAGTTGATAATTTCCGGTCCAAATTCATACCTTAGAGCGGTACAAAAACGCTTACACTACTGGTCAGTTCACAAATCCAAAAGAGATCAGCGTTTAAGTATCACTCGTGGCCGAGGGTTGCTTTATCAAGGTATCTAGCTCCTTAGCCCTAGCTTTCGGAGGCGTGGTTTTCGGTGGAGAATCTACGCTGGCCTGGCTTTTCAGACGTGGTTTTTCGGTGACGGTCTTTAGTTTATCCTGTCCGTGAGCATGGCCACTATGACTATGGGTAGTGTGCGCTGTATGGCCAGTGTTAGGGTCGACCACGGTGACTCCATTCTTCGGATGTGCGACTGCTTCACCATCTTCGTAATGTTCTTCCATTTTCCGGTTGTACCAGTGCAGGCAAACACATCTGAAATGTGTTGTAATTCAAAATTAGACCATGGTATGCATACTAAATTTAAATGGCGTGACTTCTTGAAGGGTCCAAGCGAAACTTAATCTACAGTGATTGCTAAAACGAAGCGTTAGTGTGCCAATAATAGGTATTCTTAATTTTTGCTGGGGGCACAGTGAATTCGATTTATTTCTAGAAAGTGTAGAAAGAATCTCTGTACGTAAACAAAATCTCAGTTAGAAATATAAAGATATAATATCCCGTAGTGACAAAGCAGGACAAAAGAAGCATCCCGGAAACCGGCTCGCATCTAATGAGGTTTATACCTAAAAAACGGAACGGGGTAGGGGCGTGTACCTAATATAAAATTACAGTCCTGAAAAGGCTACCATAATCACCAGCGGTTAAAGCCTCAAACAAAAGTTTGTATTCATCTATAAATAAAATACGGTACATATACGATTCGACGAAAGTTCTAATTAGTTAAAAGCTGTCTAATGTGTCTCCACAGAAGATTAGTTCAACGAATGTTCCATTTTATACCAACATGACTCTTGTATAGCCATTAAATTTAATTATGAACGGTGCGGTAAATTAAATTGTTTGTTTAGCTAGCTAGGGAACAAAATATGGTTCATACATGCATGTCACTTGGGTTTGATTGATGTACTACATGACGAGAAATACATATCGTTTTTGATGGTCTACTACGAGATATTGCCAAAATTAATTATTTTTATAGAGGTAAGACGAATAAAAATCAACCCAGTAACAAAAAAACACAAACTTAGTCAAAGTTAAAAAATCTTATTTAGCTTTGCCGTACTTGGATTAATAAAACATAGAATAGGCTGATTAGGCTGTAATAATGGCTGAATTGAGTTGTATATTTCCTTCATCAGGTTGTACTGAACACAAGGATTCATTTTGAAGAATCAAGTTTCGACTAATTAAAAGATAATCCTTCCTTGCCTAAACTGGGATTTGGATAAGCTCTTTTGTCGCTCTTTATGCAAATTGCTCTTTTTATGGACAATTGAGGGCATCCGAAAGCAGAAATATTCCACTTCATCCCATAGTGTGACAGATTGTGTTTTTATAGAAAACCTTGCTACCGCCTGGTCTTAAGCGACGGTGGTTGGTCCATGACTGCGCGCTTGAAGGACCCCAGGTTCCCAGCGGCCAGCCCCGATTTTAGGAAGCAGGATAGACGCCGGAAGGAACACTTTTTAATAGTGCGACACAGGAACGAGTCACCAAACTTCTTCGTTCGTCTATCTATCTATCATCACGTCTTTTATGCCAAGAAGGGTAGGCAGAGACAATCGAATGCCATTCGTTACTTATTCTTTCAACGTGTCCAAACCAGCGTAAACTACTTTTCTTCATTTTACATCATCTTTCACTCCGCATTCTTCTCTAATGACATCGTTCGTATACATTGCAGAACATCTCCACGTAGTGCGAAAGAGTAAGTATAAAAAATGCAAAATATTTAATTACTATTCTGGTTGACTTATTAATCGGTCTCAGACAAGATTTGAATGATTTTCAAAACGCTTACCTAAGCACAGCTCCAAGTATTCCAATTCCCACAAGAGCAGCCCCCGTTCCCATCAGATAGTATCGATGCTGCGCCGCCTCAGCCCGCGGTGACAATTGGGCCAGTCCCACCACTAACACGACCACTCCGAGCAACAGGGACCCCACTACGGCGTGAAGAGCTGCCATCTGCACGAACTGTGGACATCACATATTACATTTTGCTCGTGACGCGGCAATAAAAAGACAATCCAGTCCAAAACAATCCAGGAATGTCCAGCGAAATTTGACGATGAGTTCTAGAACATTAATCCCTATAGTGAATGCCTTAATCGCACATGAAGAAGAAAGATGTACCAACCTTCCCGCAGACATAGAACTCGCTGTTGATGGAGCCAGCGCGGTGTGGATGCAGAGGAGACGGCGAGGTTTGCGGAGAGCCGGTCCTGCCCAACTGCAGAGCCAGCTGAGATGGCCGGCGACCCCCACCTCTCTTCTCCGCCCGGCGCCGCTCATGCCGGACAGCTACCGCTGGCAGCGCACCGATCATTTAGGCTGGATCGAGTGATTTAGATGCCTCTTCAAATTAGCCGGTGTTTACCATGGCTAGTTTGAAGAGATGAATTTGTGAGCGTAATTAGCCGATTTGTTTTATGAGGCTTCCACTTTTGAGTGTCTAGCTCTATTGGTTTTTCGGTAAGGTACGATCTTTGGATTATGTATGAATGTAGATGAAGGAAGGAAACATAAAGAGACGTAAAGGAATGTATTAGATAGTATGAAGACCGATAATTAACTTGTCGATTATTCTGTTAGTACATATATCTTGTGTTTAGTTATTTTTTTCATACATGATCGTTGATTTCAGTAACCTCATGTCATAGCACCTGACACATTCCCCTTTAAAAACTTGTTACGAGAGAGGAGGGAAAGAAGTTTCGTTCTCGTCGTATAAATTATATTGTTGGCAAGTTATATTAACTTTCATCTAATTTTCTCCGAGCTACAACAAACTTTTCAAGTATTTTGTAGAAATTTTTAGAAGTTTTTTGTTAATTTAATGGGAACTTCAGCAGAGTTCATATCATAGGTTCACAAATAACTTTTAATTAGGAGTTACTAGTATGGAAATTATATGAATTTAGGAATGTGTAGTTGAATGTTAAAGAGTACGAAAGGTCTTTGTGGGAACCGAGCAATAAACAAGTCTACAAATACCTACTAAAAGTTACGACTATTTATGAACGTAAACAAAACGATAAGATAGTATCAAAACTACAAAACTCGTACTAATCTTCCTCGTACCCAGTACATACATGTGCAGATACATTTAAGTATGCATATATAGAGAAAGGGATGCTTAGATGGATTGGATATAATAATATGGAAATTATGGATGATAATAGACTTACGAACGGAAAGAAGAGATGTGACTGGAAAAGTTGATCGAGGGTGCCCCAGAAAGAAATTAACTGATGAAATCAGAGACATTAAAAAAAAGACGAAATAAAAGTATCCGAAATCGAAGAGCATGAATGAAAAGATTTGACTGAGCCGAACGAGGTGTGCCATGCATGACTCTGAAGAGGTCTTTGCTGAACAAATGTATGTTTAATTAAAACGCCCCTCTATTATATCTCTATATATTTTTGCAGTGAAAACTTATTTAGGCGCGTAAAGCGATTTTTGGAAGGGAGAAATCTTATGGATTCCCGACCTGTGTTTGCGACATGCTCTTGGCACAAATACCAACCAATCATTGCCCGTCTCGAGTATGCTCGACCCGAGAATCTCCGGGCAGGAATTCGTGTACTGGCTTCCACGTATGCCTGGGTCCGGCAATTTGGCTGCGCATTTCTGACCGGCAAATCTCGGTAAACTGTATTAATTGTAGTCCCCATGACTGCCTAAGATTTTTTTTTAATTAAAACTGACAAACTGTACTAAAGACGCTTCCGACTAGGCCTCGTTAAATACTCTTCTAAGTGTTTCAAAAACATACATACCATCGACTCAATAAGCAATAGGTACTTGTCATCCGCTGGATACCTTAGCTCTAGTAACCCGGACCCGAGGGATATTAGGCATAAAAAGGTATAAAAAAGTTTTATTAGATTGCCGAGGTTAGGGATCGAATATAGGTAAGCAATTAATATTTCGTCATCTTATCTTCGTCGTCTCCTTTCACACGTTGAGTAGTAACTGTAAGCTTGTCACTACTAGGAGTGATAAATGATATTTTAGGAGTCAAAAGTACTATCTTTATATATTTTAAGACTGCGCAATTTTCAGAGAAATGTAGAAGGTTTCCATCAATCGACGAATTTAGATGAAATCTTAATATATAAAAGGCAATGTTCCGACTGACTGACTCATCATCGCCCAGCACAAACCGCTAAGTATAGAAATGTGAAAAAGAAGGTATTTATCGAAATAAAGAGGTTGAAAAGTTTGTATAGGCAATAATATTTTCTGGTCAGATTTACTTCAAACTTAGTATTAATGTTTTTCAGTGTGTTTCGGGATTTTTCAAAATTCATTCTCCAAAGGGAGAAATAAGGTGGCAAAATTTTTGGGTCATATTTACTTGAAATAATTCGGCGTTTTTTTTAATTCACCCCTGGGGGAAAAAGGGGTGGCAAATTTTGTATTTGAAAAATATTTTTTAAATCAGATTTACATTAAACTTACTATAATACTAAAAATATAATACGTGAGTAGGTACCTATTTCAGCATTGTACAAGAGGAGTAAGAGGGTAGCAAAGTTTGAATGGGCAATAATATTTTACAGTCAGATTTACTTGAAACTTGGCGGTTTTCAAAAATCAACCCTTAACGGGGGAAAGAGGGGTGCAAAAATGGGAAAATTTCAATAATTTCCACGGGCGAAACTGTGGGCGGAAAGCTATAAGATATATTATTTAATAAGATTATTTAATAATGGCTTCAGGAGGTCTTTGCCTATTTGTTTTTTTTAATCGGCCTGTGCTAGAGCCTTGGATTTTACTAAAACTTTTTTTTTATTTTCGCTGCTGTCGCCATTGGAGATATTTTTCAATAAATTGGAGAATTCAGAATTTTAATTGAACGTCAGGAATAACCCACGAGCAAATTATATATTCTGTGCCACGGAATTATAATTGGGAACATTGGTTGGAACCAATGGCCACCCAAGGATGTCCGGGCAAATCGTGTAATATCTTTGCCCGACCTAGTTAATTCGGGCCGGGCATTATTTAGGTGGACATCGAAAGAAAATAGACAGAAATTAACGTTAAATAATAGAATCGAAATTATCTAAGTAATGAAATCTCAGCTCATTGCTACAAAGAAGTTCCAACCTATTTATTGGAAAAGGAAAAGGGATTTTCTCCGTCCGAATATAGGATTTCCACTATACCTGACAATTGTTGGTTGCTAACTTACATCTCTGGGTTTCTCTTGGCTGTAATAACGACTGAAGCATATCTGTAACAAAATAATTATATAAATATGAATTACTAGCTTTTACCCCCCCCCCCCCCCGGCTTCGTTCGTGTATATTTTCAAACAAAATAAAATATAGCTTAAAGCACTCAGGGATAATGTAGCTTCCTAGTAGTGAAAGAATTTCCAGAATCGGATCAGTAGTTTCAGAGATTACCTTCTACACCCATCTTAAAACCTTATGAAATTACAAACCCCCATAGAAAAAAATCACTTTTAGTTTTTCCCGAATTTTCCAATTTTACGGGAAACTTTTCAAATTTTTCTTTCCTTAAAAACCTTATTCAGAGTAATACTAATATTTTCTAAAATTTTTAGCCAAATCGGTCTAGCCGTTCTCAAGTGATGCGCTTACCAACGAACAGCATTTAATTTTAATTTATATAGATTAAAGTTTTTTTGTTATAGGTAATTTACAGACACATGCAGACAGAGAGATACTTACTTATCTCGCTTCTACATCAATGAATGTACATTTTGTGCTTGTGCTAATTTTCGCACAAAAATTTTCACGGGGGACGGGAATATCAGGCACCAACTTTATACATTTTCGAAGTTCTAACTCACGGAACAACTCATCATCATCATCAACCTTTTAAGATCCACTGCTGGATCATGGTCTCCCTCTTGTGCACCATTTTTAGTGGTGCTCATTGAGAGGAATTGCCATAGTCACCACGCTTGGCAGGCGGGTTGGTGACCTGACGAGGAACACGAGGAGTCGATTTAAGCACATATTCTTAAAGAAAATTTAGCTTAGCATTTTGGCAGGGGGTAGGATTCGAACCCGGGACCTCCAGTTTCAAGTCCACCGTCTTACTAATTAGGCTATCGACTACCTTACGGAGCAACTACGGGGGGTAAAAAATAAAATTAAGGGAACACATTGCGTATTTATGTAAATTACGTCACTATTTGAAATAAGATCTATCCAACCCCAAATGTCATCCTCACCTGCACGCTTGGTACCCTCTGTTAGACAACAAAGGAGGCTCTGGCGACCGAGCAATCGCGGTATAACCATAGACCTGGCTAGGCAACTAGCTGGAAGAGGCTACAGCGAGCCTGAAGACCTAAATAATCTAAAATGTCTGGTGCAGAGGGCAAGGGGAAACCACTGCACTATTCTTCCCAAGATAGTTAACCATGGCGAATCAATACAAGGTGCGTCACGCTGTAGACCGCCATGATTGACCACGACTGCTTTGTCAATAGCACTACGACTGAGAAAAAGACATCACTATTCCTAATACGTACGAAGTCGCGGGAAACTGCTATAAAATGATTTATATTATTCCATTTCTATCATATATCTATCATCACGCCTTTTATCCTAAGAGGGGTAGGCAGAGACAATCGAATGCAATTTGCTACGATCCTGACATACCTCTTTCGTTTCTTTTATATTCATCATAACTTTCCTACATGCTTGGCGATTGTGTGTACTTTTAATATCGCCTTCGGTCAATAATTCTTTTATAATGTTCAATAAAAGTACACCTAGGTCGTCCACTGCCAGCATTTCTTTTCAGTTCAGGTATATAAACCTTTTTAGTCAATATTTCATTCTTCATTCTTTCAACGCGTAAACTACTTTTCTTTTATATCACACATTCTAAGATTTCCATTTCCACTGCATTTTACTTTCATGCTTTTTATTCCGTACCCAAGTCTCGCTTCCATAAGTAGGTAAGTGATGAAACTAAAACAGCATTTTGTATACAAAGGCTACCATACCCCTACCCCTACCCCTGCCCCTGCCCCTGCCCCTGCCCCTGCCCCTACCACTACCCCTACCCCTACCCCTACCCCTACCCCTACCCCTACCCCTACCCCTACCCCTACCTCTACCACTACCACTAACTTTGGTTATTGGTCATACAAAAATACTAAAATCGCGATAAAAAATGGGGTGTGCGGGAGCATGGTGAAAAATAGTTTACGACCGATTGTCGGCCCTACCGAATATAAATATAAAATTTCATAAAAATCGGTCAAGCCGTTTCGGAGGAGTATGGCAACTAACTTGTGACTAATTCCATTTCTATGTCATTATATTATTAATTTAACTAACTGTGTTTTATGAAACTGTAGATGAATAAATAAAATCTTATTAGGTAGGTGCTCACAATACCTTGTTTTTTCCTTGAAATGTTCTACAAAGAAAACTACTTGGAGGCTCTTTGGTTGATTTTCTTTTACATGAAAATGGGTTTAGGAAATTGATAGATCGATACTAGTTTAGTTAAGTGTGTTACCGGCCTCATGGATCCCAGCGGAAGATAACTATTCCTCATTTAGCAATTTTTAGACCAGTTCTGAGATGGAGAATATTATAAATACGAAGTTTGTTTGTCAAAATTTTCTTGTCTCTCCCAATATTGGTCCAAAATAGGCACCGAAAGGGCTCAATGGATTTTGTTGAAACTTTCAGGGATCATAATGGAACTATTTTTTGGACAATTCCAGCCATGCAAATTATTATAGGAGCCGTGCTCAATTACACCTCACCCACACACATATACACATATACACACGCACACACAGCCATACACCCCCCCCTCCCAACCACACACACGAACGAAGAATCAAATTCACTACCAATGACACTCAACTTACCGACCACTGCGACACAGGATCGCCTATTGGTTGGATTAACTTAACTATGTTTTGTCAATGTTTTATAATGTCAATAAACTTTCTTTCTTTTATTATTTCTTTCTTTCAATGATAATATTTATTATTATATACATGGACCTAAAAATCGCTTCATACTTTTTACTTACCATCAAAGTAACAAATAGACATAAAAATCTATTCAACCAGTACCCATAACCTTATTTCTACAATGTTAGACAAAGTGATTTCCCATGAGATGAGAGACATGGTGCATCAAGTTCGCAGGCGTTCTACGATATAAAATATCTTTGTATTGTTATATCTGAAAGTAGCGACCCGCCCCAGGCTTCGCCCGTGTAAATTTATGATTGGTTCAGGTTTATGGTTACTGTTATACCAAAGAAATTGTATTCGAGTGCCATTATATTTTGGTTTATGTCGATGCTTTAAATTAGTCGAAATTTTTTTGATAAACCTATAAAGATATACAGACAGGCATTTTTTTTAACATTTGGGTATTTGAAAAATGAACGCTGAATATTATTTTTATTGTATTTATTTAAAGATAAGTAATTCCAGTGAACGCAAAGTCTAGGTAAAGTGATTGGAATGAATAAATGTAAAAATATTTATATTAATATTAAATAAGCATAAATATTAAAATATGTTGTTTAGATCATAAAATTGTTTAAATGTTGATTCAGGCCAAATTTTGAAGAAATTAACTTAGTATTTTAAATTTATAAATTATAACAAAAACTTTATAGCTTTGCATCTCAAATATACTTAGATATATAGATAATAATATTAATAATAATACCTACAATATTGATATTTTATAATGTAAAATAAATATAAAAATGTGTAGATTGTAGATTCACAAGCCGCAAAAGCGTTATAAAAACCGCTAACACCGAAATTTTGGAAAAAATAACACACCAAAATTGAGCCTACAAACAAACATCACGTACAATACATACACCTATATTAAATACAATTAAGCCTAATTTGAGATCAATAGAGATAAATACTATAAAATGCTAATACGATTTTTTTAAATCCTAAGCTTGCGTAAAACTGTTATGTGCAAAAATTGAGAACTATAAAAGACATTACTTTTATTTTCTCTCTTATTTATACAAAATTACATAGTTGAGATTCCATAATAATTCCTTAGCTTCATTAGTTTTGACCTAAATAATTTATGAAATATTTAAGCAGTTATTATTTCTAAAGAATTTATCCCGTCATCCAACATTCCTCTGCCCCAGCACAACCATAAGCGAAGCTGTGCAATTTTATATCTAATTTATACTTAATCAATATAATCGTGCGTTTAAATCTAAGAAAAAAATATTTAAAATTTAATTTATGACACTTATTTGTGCAAATATCCAGTCACAGTAAATCAGTGAATTGCTTATCATAACGCACAACACATACGAATTTAAAAATAAGAAATGCTATGAGTAATTTAATTTCAAAATTAAGAAAAAGCCTTTATTATATTAAAAATACTTACATTATAAAATATATCTAAATAGTATAAACTTTGGTATAGGCACGAGAAAGTTCATAAAGATGTGCAAGGCTCAATATTTTTTTTGTGCTTTGTTATAAAGGTGGTCACACACACTCAAGCTATTAAGGAGGATGTATAGAGCTAATAGATCTGATTTTAAACCATTTAACTTGGCAACCAGTACTCGTATGATTACGAAAAAATGGTATTACAGTTGATCGTATTTCAGACACTTGGTAAAATCTCAAATATCTTAGCTATTTATGAAATAATGTTGATAATTTTAAGTATGAATATCTGTTGTAAGCTAATAAAGAACTGGCCTGATTTAAATTTTTAATAAAGTGGCTATTTTAATATAAATAAATAATTTAATGATTTTCCATTTACGCCCTTTTATTTCAAGCAGCGTAATGTCACTGCTTCTCTATCACTCCTACTAGTAGAGAGTAGTATTTCTTACTCAATTCATCAGTGATGATCGCCGAGGCGCCTTGCTAGACGGTTGAGTGTTGTGTGCAGTACCCAAAAATTATTATTAATATGGGCAACAAAAAGGCGGTGCCATCTCTCAAGGTCTTTGGCTCTATTCAGCTTCTTAATATATAAATTGAGTGATCAGTGTTCAATCCTTTATACATTATACAAAGTGTAAATTATCTGACAGTGTATCGTCATTTTAAAATAGTTATACTTATATAATAAATTTGTGTAAATAGTATTTTAAAAATGTCTATTTCTATTGGATATTTTTATAAGTATTTGTATTTAGAATATGAGGAAATATTATTTTTATAAGACTGATACTGTTTTCTTGTACTATACAGTTTTTAGGTTAGATATGAATATTAAATAATTTCAGATGGTAGAATGATTACTTACTTAATTTGCTAAATGTTACATTAAATCAAACCCGTATTGGTGTTAATATTGATATAAATCTCACAAAATATTATAAAAATAATTAGATTTTTTGACAAAGTACAAACATTAACTAGCTTTTACTAACCATGTACCTCAACAACGATGAACGCTGACATCAAAATTTTACTATAAGTAAGTATTAGAAAACATTTACGTAATAAGGCAGTATTTATACACAGCTCCTTGGATTCAGCTTCCAAGATAGAAAAGTCTAGAACTAGGTTTAAAGGGGAACAAGAATAAGACATATTGTTAAGCAAAGTAAAGACGTATAGTAAATGACTTATTATGCGATGTAAAAAGTTTACACAAAAATATAAAAGGATTAAAAGTAAGATTATTTTTAATGGAATTTTAAAAATTGTGACTACCACAGCCTTCGTTACGTTTAAATAAATAGTGTAGATATTTACATGTGAATATGTGTTGTAAGTGTTGTTTCTAAATAGTTTAGTATTACACATTTCTTTTAATTTAGGCGATAATGAGATATATAAATTTATTGCCACAATTTTGGCACAACTGTATATAACTTTGATAAAAAGTATTTAAAATAGATACAAACGGGTTTTACAAAATACTCAAAATATTCAAATTCAATCAAAGGCTAAAGTCACAACAAATCTTATAAATCAAAATACACAATGTACGAAATACATTTGAGTAAGGTACAAGTAATCAGTCTCGAACAGTAGGCCACCAAGAGTTTTTTTACTAGTTTTGTATATTATTTTAATTCATGAATAAGAAAAACGACTAAACTTTTAAGTATTATAGATATTAATAAATATACAAAAGTTGACACTATACAGAAACTCGTGGTAGGTCTACTGAATATACACAAACTTACAGTTACTCTACGACAACTTGGTCCGTCTGAAGCTGGTGACGTAACAACGACAGTTTGATAAGCTGAGCCATAAGCCGACTTGTGCGCGCAGGGTATATTATACATCTTTCTACAGATATATTGGAGTATGTTCTAAATGTTTGCCACACGCCATTGTTAGAGCTGCATAAAGTGATTATTGTAACAAAATAACTATAAGATTTTTCGCTTTTTAATTAATTTAAACAATCTATTATTCTCAGCAGTTAATGTTTAAGCTCGATAGTAATTTCTTTTGACAAACGGCTTTACTTTGAAATAATATGCAGCTCTAATTTCCAAAGTAGTATCGTGTGAACATAATCTCTAACTCCAAAAATAGATCTTCACGATTCACATACGCGACATGACCATGTACCGACCACCTGAGATCAGTTCGCGAGTATCACACGGAGAAACTGGGCTCAGACTGAGACTGGGGGCTGCAGAAGGTGTCGAATATGTGTCGCGGTTAAAGTTGGCTGCGATCGGCGGACGACGTTCATACTCTGAGGTTACAGAGACTTCCTCTTCAGCTATAAGTTCCAGTGGGGAGTCATGCGGTGCGTCCCCGTTACTCATGACAGCGGGCGCGGCCGGCGGGGAGTGCGGAGTCAGCTCATCGTCAGCACACCGCGCGCGCTTCCCTTGTTTAGTATGCATCCCTCCTGTCTCCGCGTCCCGCTCTAGTCTGTGTCCTGATCGCGACCTGGTGAGTTGTCTCTGCACGTAGTCTTCCAAAGCGTCCTCTTCGCTCTTAGTGAGGTATTTGTGCAGCGCGATCAAAAACACACCGATACCGAGCGCGAACAGACCCGAGCAGACCAGCTCGTTGAACCAGCTCACTGAGCCGAGTCCGCTCCAGGAGGTCAAATCGTCTGGCAGCCAGCCGGACCCGACCAGGAAAAACCCGAGTGCCAGGAATACAACCCCCAGATGGAGCATGCCCACTGAGGAGACTACTTCCTGTTCGGAGTGCACTGTACGGTGACGCCGACGCCGCTCGAGACTGCCGCTGGAGCAGTGCGGGGAGGTGAGGCCGGACTCGGAGCTCTGTAGCGAGTAGCGACGCTCGCGTGCCCGTTGCTGCTCGGCGCGGCGGCGTCTCTCCCGCCGGATGGCGAGCGCCGAGTGTAGCCCCACCGCGTGCATCCTGTAAAGAGCGCGGACACGGTGAGACCGCGCGACGTGCTCACGTGCCGCCCGTGCCCGCGCTCACACGCCGCGCGTCACTCTCTCTCACACACACAACGATCTTATTTTAAATAGTATATTATTAATAGTATAAGATTAACTATTTAAGATATCGGAATAAAACAAATATATAATAGTATATAAATAGATAGAGTTCATGTCAAACGCAATATAGCATAGCTAAGAGTGTGGCCTAAGGTTTATTTGGTAGGTAAAAGCAAAAATATTTTGTTTATGACTTGATTGATGCTGAAGCTTACTATTAAAATATTTCTTAAAAAAAATTAATAAAAGTGTCGTTACATTTTATGTAAAATTAGGAGTGCCCCTTGTTTTTTACTGAAATAATAATTCATTAAAGTTTTTTTTGTATGTACACATAGTTTTATAGAGTTTATTTTCAAAATAGCTTTCTGTCGCGGCTACGTCCATGGAAAGTCACTACTGCTGACCTGAACCTACAGTGACTACCTAGTTCCTGTGTCGCACAATTAAAATGTGGAACGAACTTCCGGCGTCGGACATTCCTGCTTCCTACAACCTGGGGTCCTTCAAGCGAAGCGTGAAAAAGCATCTCTATGGCGTGACTGACGGACTATATTTTGTTCTGCCAAGAACAGGCGGTGGCAATGTCGTCTTTTCTATAAAAAAATATCTTCGAGATGAAACAAAGAGCAGACTCCAAGTTTAAATACTTCATAAGGTACATCAAAATCCGTTCATTTGTTTCGGAGGCTATTTCATTTTATTTGTATCATAGATACAATGTGCTGGCGTTCTTAGATTGGTAATGTCGCTTTTGGCGGGACGTCCCGCGAAACAACCGATTTTTCAAATGTCCCGCTTTAATATTTTATCAGTTAGACAAAAAACAAAACAAAGAAACTATTACTTTTAACCGAATTTATGTTTTTATCTTACATTTTTTGCACGTATCGTATAGTTTAAATACTCCCGCGGTGTTTGAAAGCACTCTGAATTTGCAGTGAGTGAACGAAAAACGAATTAAAATAATATGACAAATAAAAAAATATTAATAAAACAATTCTTCAAATATACTTTCTTTTAATGTTATTCGCTATTTTGTGTCTCGCGTCAAAATGCTTTGTCCCGATTTTTTTACTCAATTTAAGTAATAAATATTTTACTTAATTTCTGAAAAAAATACATGGCAACCATATGCGTGACAGATGTGTAATGGACAACATTTCATTTTTTTAATCACCCATTTTTATTACTTTAATTAAAAATATATTAAAAAATAAGTTAGACGTATTTTTCTATTTTATTTTTGGTTGAGTTTTTATATTTTTAATTTAATTATGAATTTTTATAAAAACTAAAAACCATAGCTAGGACTAAAATTAAGAAATATAAACTGTCACCCAAAGGAAGTGACAGATAGTGTCAGTCAAGCCACAGAGTATACGTTATAGAAATGCAAAGAGTATAATATACCGTGTTCCAAATAGGTGTTGCCGTAGCCGGAACTCAAATCGCCTACAACATTATTCATAATGTATATAATAATACTAGCTTTTGTCTGCGGTTTCACTCGTAAATATATTTCCTGTGATAGCCCATTCGAAACTAGCAAACCTTCCAAAAAAATATTATATAAAAGAAGTATTTTTATAATTATATTTAAAGAATAATTATTAATTTAGCTTTTAATGGAATAAAAATGGGTAAAATTAATAGAGGGCAACACCTGAGTTCATTAACTAACAACTCTGCCAACAGACATTAGTATTTTTAAATTAGAGGGTTAGCACAGATTAGGGCACCTATTAATCCTTAATTTTCAATATTTCAGTATTTTTAAAATAACTCGAAAATTAAAGGATATAAAAAATAAAAAAAATGAAAAATAAGCTTTCTAGCATGTAATCTCCAAACGGTTTTCGAATTTTGGTACCTTACGAAAAATGAAATGTTGTCCATTCTGTGGATTGTTTATCTTAGATGACTTACACCCAGGCACTGCATTAACCATAATTAATCACGTCAATTAATTATTAAATTATACTTTAAAACAAGATATGTTACAAAAATAAGCGAAATTACTACTGACACTAGGCTGTTACTATTAAAAAAACGGTCTCGTCTATCTGTCTCGCTTTAACATACGCGTATCTATGCGCTTTCTCTTTTGTATTGTCAATCGAAATCTATGGTATATAATATATATATAGATAACCTCGATGGCAATGACAATAAGTCGCAAAAGAAAATTGCCCCCTATAAACTTCATAAAGTGGGCACGAGTCAAGCGCCTCTTCAGATACTTGATGGAGATATTGACGTCGAAGCCTACTTAATATGAGAGCTACTTAGTCGTTATTATTGTCAATGTAATATCATGAAAGACATTGGGTCTTAAACTGGCTCCAAGTTGCTGAAAGATAATTATTAGAGTATTAAATGCAGCAGGTGTTTTGGGAATCAAGCCACAGTTGCTTTCTCTAGGCAGGGTGGAGAACATTTTTCGTTACGCTTAAGGTGTCCTTTTTTGCTCTCCATGAGAGTGGCGATGTTTATTTATTATTTAATATTTTGCATAATATTATTGAACCGATTTTGATGGATGTTTCCCCATTCGTCCAATCACCGGCGCGCCGCCGTACGGTCCACCGAAACTGACCACAGATTCGTCCAATTCATATAACAAATGGTCCGCCTAGATCGTATGGTGGCCGGAATGGGAAATTTTCGGTGCGATGCCGGACCAATGTGTGGCCTACGTCTTTTAGAAGTGCTAATGATTACCTTAGCATCATGTCAAAGAAAAAAGGGACAATGCTATCCCAATCCTAATTGAGTCATCTTTTTTATATTTCAAGAAGTATCTAGTTTCCTACAGACGACAAACTGACGTCATCATTTAGGAAAAGTAGCCATTCTGCCCCATTTCTCAACTCATTTGTATTAGTGGTAGTGCCATGGGGCAGGTTAAGGGCCGTTGTTTAAATTAATTGTTTAGAATAACTTTATGCGGTATTTATGTAAATGTGTATTGACCGCATCCGTCATTAGAGAAGAAAGCGAAGTGAAAGATGATATTGTGACTAAAATGAAGAAAAGTAGTTTACGCTGGTTTGAACACGTTGAAAGGATGAAAGATTGACTAAAAAGTTTTATATGGCTGAAATGA
The DNA here is from genome assembly GCA_963924495.1 of Nemapogon koenigi. Classification (NCBI taxonomy): domain Eukaryota; kingdom Metazoa; phylum Arthropoda; class Insecta; order Lepidoptera; family Tineidae; genus Nemapogon; species Nemapogon koenigi. The sequence goes on from OZ004643.1 coordinate 2,372,291, forward strand.
AAGGAAATGCTGGCAGAGGACGATCGATGGAAATATTAAAAGTACACTACCGCCGAGCATCAATCAATCAATCAATATAAAAGAAGCGTAAGAGGTATGTCAGGATCGTAACAAATGGGATTCGATTATCTGCCTACCCTTCTTGGGATAAAAGGCGTGATGATAGATAGATAGAATAACTTTAGTTTTTACTTTACATACCGAATTCAAGTAAAATAGTTTCAAATAGGGTTTCTGTCACCTACACTTGTTGATGTTGGCAAGTGGCCAGCACGTACATTGATACATAAATACAAACCGTTTGTGCTGACCAATATTTGTTCACGGAATTTGCAACTGCCTTTGGTTTTGTAGAACTTTTAGGCTTGATAATATTGTTATAAGTGGTTTTTTATTTAGATTTATTTCTTAGTTTTAGAAATTTTATTATTAAAAGGTTATAAATTTTTATTGTCTAGTCTAGACGATGTGTTCAGAGTGCCGAGTACGCTTGCCGCGTTTCCTCGTTGTATAGCCACGCTGATCCTCTGTACAAAGTACTCCTTGCTCAGAGGGTCTCCAGTGGCCAGACGGAGAGGCTTGCTGAGGCTGCGGGTGAAAGTTTTAGCCGTCTCGGCCCAAGGGCCCATCGTCTCGACGGCGATAGGAACAAATATGTTAGAAATTAATTAAACAAAAAAAAATATTTTGTGCAATATAAGGGTGAAATTCTTTTTTTCAAAATTTTAGACATAGTCGTTTCGGAGATAAGGGGTGGACACGCTCAATTTTCTTATATTTTCTTTAATATAATTTAAACAATGCATTTTAAAATTGTAAAAAAAATATATTTGAGTTTCTTATTACGAGTCCGTTCATTAAAAAAAAAAATTAAACTTTTTAATTTTCCCCTCAAAATTGAAATTCGAATTACGTACCTACCAAATTTAAACTTTTTTCGTCAAGTAGATTCAGAAAAAATAAGCTTTGACAGACAGACAGCAAGGTGATCCTAAAAATGGCTACACTTTTTAATTTCAATAGGTGAAGTTTCGATAAATTGATATTAGAGACATTTTACAAACATTTAGAGAAAATAATTCAAATCAAATAAGACAGGCTGTACAAGGTAGTGAATAAATTACAAAATTATATTAAAGGATTAAAACCTCTCACATTTTCCTGTTACGTGTGACACCAGCGAACGTGTGACACTAAATAAATAGCAATCGCAGAATGATTAAAATTATTAGAAAATGTTTTATGCATATGTTCCAACCTTTCATCAGTTATGCAGTATTGGGCAACGACTGAACTTTGGCTTACAGCCAGATTCTACAGCTGATTCAATATGTGCACGGGAATGCGTTTATGTCTGTAACTTGCAAAATTTAACCGACAATTAGTTTTAGAGAACGATATTCCAGTTACTAGCATAGCATCACGCCTTTTAATCCCATAATGGGTAGGCAGAGACAATGCAACAAAGACACCAGTAACAGTGTCCACTTTTTGTCAGTTGTGCTTAATGCGTATTGCACTTAATGGACTCTAGATGTGTTCCCAGGATGTGTCACTTCTTTAACAAACATAAATATCTGTTGTTTTTAGAAGAAGTGCGGAAGCCGGCTTTACGTCCACTCCGAAGGACGACAAGTCGAATAATGCACATCATTCTTAAATAAAATTGGTGCTTAGCCTTTTCGGCACGAGTGAGAATTGAACCCGGCACCTCCCGGTTTGAAGTCAACGCTCTACCAACTAGGACTAGGCTATCGATTTTTGCTTGTCGATAATTTTTTTTAAATAAAGACTTGATGGAAGGATGTCACCAGGAAGCTTTAGGAGTATTAAACATGGACCTATGATGTTTAGGAGCTGAGCATTATCAGTATAAGTGAATCAAGTCGGGGAAACAGGCCCAGCCAGTTTTCATGGTGTACATATGCTGTTTAATCACAGATATAACAAAATTATATAGAAAAGAATTGTGTAGAATAAAATTATCTACAAACATGTCTTCAGTGGCATATATCTAGTTCTAATGGATAAGAGTTATAAGCGTATTTACAGGATTTATATATTTTTTTAGATTATCAAATGCGGGGTATTTTTTCTTACTAAACTTTTATTCCCTCAAGTAGTACAGAACAACGTTCCATAAAATGCAATTAAATTGTAAATGAAAACGTAGGAACATTTCTATACAAAGCTTTTTCCGCGAAACACAAAAGCTTTTGTAAGCTTCCCACGTACTCACGTGGAATAGTACTACAAAACATGGCTTTGTTTACCTGGCGTTCTCTCTCATATCCCACTAACATTATAAACTCGAAAGTTTGTATGGATGTGGATGTTTGTTACTCAATCACGCCAGAACGGCTGAACGGATCTAGATGAAATTTGGCACAGAGATAGATTATAGTCTGGAATACCACATAGGCACTTTTTATCCCCGAAAAATGTATGGTTCCCGTGGGATAGATTTGTTTTAGTTTTTCACGGGATCGACATGATTTTTTGCATAGTGGTAGTTTAGGGGTCAGAGAATGACATATAATATTTTATTATTATTTTTGGATCTTATTCCATGCGGGTGAAACCGCGGATAGAAGCATGTTAAAAATAATTGGGCAAATTGCGAGTACGAGTCGTGCGCTGAGGGTTTTTTTTCGTTTAGGGGTTTTCTGTAAACTTTATATCCCTATTTTTTTTAATTTTAGACTCAGTAGTTTTGAAGATAAAAGGGAGGGGGGAGGGTCAATTTATATTTTCTTTAATATAATTTAAACTTAGCATTTTAAAATTATAAAAAAAGTATATTTGCATTTCTTATAACGAGGCCTTTCATTTGATACGTCACATGATGCAATTTAAAAGAAAAATGAGCCAGGATGGGGGCGCAGAACTATGAGAAAAAAACCCAATAATTTCAGAGTTGTGAGGGTTAAATCATATTAACATATTCATTGAACTCTTTATTGCACAAACATATAAAAATGAAGTACAAAAAAACATTTACTGACACATTCTGTGACAGCAGACAGGAAAAGTTATAACTTTAAAAAATCCCTAGCCTCTAGCCTGTAGCTGCTCCTACCTGCCCCCCTTGACAGCACCCTTGTTAGGATCTAAGCAATCAAGCCGGGAATACAGTTAGCTCCAGCGTGTTTCATGATCTATGCTAACTAATCCGTCAAAATGATGTAGGAAAAAATTGTGTAGAATAAAATGATCTACAAAAACGTCCGCAATAGCATATATCTTTCTCTAATAGGTAACTGAAATAAATGAAAATCAATCAATCCTTTGAGTGGTACGTACAGTGTTTCTGGAATAATGGGGGCGGAGAGGCAGCAACAATTTTGATATCAATACAGTAGCACACACAGTAGATACTTCCGGGGGGTATTATAGTATGTATAATATAACAGGAAGTTCCCGGCGCGCGTCTGTCTGTAGACTGGGTTAATCTCGATAACTAAACACTATATACGCTAACGAAACGATTGGATTTGAATTCGGTTTTCACTGTTATCGAGAAAGTATAGTCTACTCTTCTCTAGTCTAGTATATTGTTTTTTTTCTTCACGGGTTACCCAGTGGAAGACCAAGTCTCCCTCTTTTAGCCGATGGTATTTGTAAGGCTATACTTAGATGTAAGTGTGGTTTGTCGGATTATGTACGTATGTTTTTATAACATTTTAATTATAAAAAAACCTGTGGTTAAAACCAGACGTCTTAAGCACTCGGCTACCGACGAGTTATTTTTAATGTTAAAAACAAAACAAAATCAAAACACACCTTAACAGCATTTATACCTTGCGGTGTGGCCAGGGACACCAGTAACAATGTCCACTTTTTGACAGTTGTCCATATATGATATAATGGACCTAGATGTGTCACTAAAAATTGGTGCTTAACATTTTTTTTGGCGAGTTTCAAGATTTTAAAATTTTTATATTACAATTTAAATAAAAATAAAATTGTTTTATATATTTGAAAAAAAAACCTACAATTGATTCGGGAAAAAGCTTCATGGAATATGCTGTCCAAAGCCGGGGTTTTCTGCCAAGTCTTTCGTGAAAAAAAAATGCTGTGGGTAGCTTAAGCAGTAATTAGGCTGTTCACAATTTGACAAACGTAAAATTTTCAAGTTATTATTCACACAATGAAAAATTATTGTAAAACTAAGCCCTGCGAGTAGCTAATAAAATATATAGAAAGAAAACTTTTCCTCTATAAATATTGTATTTGTAACAGATCCCATATTGAGATTTAATGGGACAAGATAGTCGCCATACACATAAATACATCTTCTCCATCAAAGATAGAATTTCCTAAAATCTCTTTAGCTAATGGATGTTTACGTACCATCTAGAAAGAATGTATTCACCAAATTTTAGGTTTCTAGGTCTACTGTAAGTGTTTATGAGTCAGATTCTGCATAAACTAATACATATACAATTTAAGTTTGTTTGTTTGTGAAAATTAACTTTAAAACTACTGGACCGATTTGAAAAATCAAGGAATATTAAGAGATGGACAGGGAATAATCTCGACCATTTCTGGTATGATGAAAATATTTGATGCAAATATGTTTTCTATCTATCTGTATGCTAATATGAAAAACCTATAAACCAATTTATAGATGTATTTACAATTTTCCATTGTTATGATTTGCAGTTTTCATTGCTGAATCAATTCGAGGAAAAACTTTGTCGCTAGCGCTTTCATGGAATATATAGGTACCTACTGCCTAACTAATGCGTTGGAGATATAATAATATTATGTAGAAGTCAACTATCTATAAGAAAGAAATATCATGCTATAAATATATCAGTTGTTTAGTTCCATCAGGTACGTATGGAAGCGAGACGGGTATGGAATAATAAGCATGAAAGTAAGATAAATGCAATGGAAATGCGGTCTTTACGTAGAATTTGTGAGATAAAGCGTATTGACTGAACGGAACGATGTCGGAAAGATGATGATGATGAAGGATGAAAGATTGACTAAAAAGTTTTGTATGGCAGAAACGAAAGGTAATGCTGGCAGAGGACGACCTAGATGTATTTTTATTGAACATATAAAAAAAAATGATCGAATGTATGAGAGGTATGATAAAAGAAGCTAAAGTGGTATTTTAGGATCGTAGCAAAACTAGCAAATAACATTCGAATTCGAACATCTCTGCCTACCGTTTTACCATTTAAATTAAATTTCACTTACATCTAAAAGTAAAAATAAAATAAAACTCAACATTAGAATATTTATTTAGATAAGGCTAACTAATAAACTAAATTGTACCCAAGCCAAGCCAGCCGTGATCTCTAGTATACGAAGCGCGTAAGGTTAGAAGAGATCATTGACCTTACTGAAAATGCTCGATAATGAGTCAGCATTCAGCAGTGCGGTGTATTTATTGTTTACATAAAATGTTTAATTAGTCGAAATAAACAAGAAACCGGATTTATCATTTCAGAATGCTAAATGAAAAGTTATGATCTGTGATACGTTTAATTTGGGGAAGGGATCATCATAAAGGATAAATTGTGGCTTTTGTTAGACACCGTTTTTGTATGGTTTATATTATTATTTCAAAGATAAAGATATTTTTATCCGAACTTCAAAAAAGAAGGAAGAGGTTCTCAATTAGTCGGATTTTTTGTTCCCTGGTTACTTGAAGACGCCAGGACCGATTTGGAAATTTTCTTTGAAAGGGTATACTTTCATAGGTGGTCCCATGGTCATCAGGTCAGGATCTGATGATGGGATCTTGGAGAAATCGAGAACTCTTCAAATTTTATAGGCACACTATAATTCATTGTGAAAATACTTCATAATTTTGGTAAAGTAGCGTTTCTGTCCCGTAATACAAAATGAGTCCCACGCTATGTGGGAGTAGAGAGCGGCGGCGGAAAGGAGGAGTAGAGAACGGCGAGGGAGACAGGGCATGACGGCGTTTTCCGTCACGGCATATACAAGTCTTCTTACTCCCAAGGTGCTTCCAGTTTGGTATTATCTCGGACAACCGTTCACTAGGGCAGCTAGATTTAGTCTAGCATGAAATCCGGCTGCGTCTACTTTTATTATAAACATAGGTCCGTGTGGACTTGTACAGTATTGTACTTTGACAGAAAGGAACGCCTGCGCATGGCGACTTCCCTAGAAAGGTCCCGAGTTTCCAATAAGAATTTTCCTGACTGAATGCATATTTCTTTGAGCAATTTTTGGTAGGGGAAAATCTTATATATATCTGACCTATGCTCGACCCGAGAATCTCCTGGCAGGAATTCGTTCGTGTACATGCTTCCACGTATGCCTGGGTCAGGCATTTTTGGCTGCTCTTTTCTGGCCGGCAATTTTCGGGCCCTACCGAGATTGGCTAAGTAGAAGGCGTGATTTTGAAATGATTTATTCATAGTTTTAAGTTTTCACTTATGTCGACAGTACCCATGACTGCCTACGCCTTTTTTTATACAAATAATGTTAATGTTCCTTATTGTATCAACTAATAATACACGAGCCAATTTTTTGTATAGATTTTAACAGAACTATGAACCGGTTAAACCGCTGATCGCAGGGCAGATGTTTATGTTTCTACCAAACGCTACGTTCCATTCAAGTACCCGTTGTGTTTACGTCAGACGGCGCTTCCTGGATATCACCCATAAAATAGATGCAGTATATCGATAGATTACCTTTGGTCTAAATATACTAACGGTACATCTATATTTATGATGAGAATATTTATGTGTGATCGATACTAACACTTTTAAAATTACGTTTTGGGCAAATGTGGAGTTAGGACGGCGTATCTTAGTGCAACATATCGCCGCTAAATGGTTAAACCGTTTTATTTTAATGAAATGCCTGCCATCCAATAATATCTCTTATCTCCAAATTCATATTACCTATCTATAATTCTATACTAATTAGGAATCTACCGACTAGTCGATAAAGACTATAGGCGACTTAGGTGCGTTGACGACATGTTTTCGGCACAAGACCATATATTTCCCGGCCTGAGTATGCTCGACCCGAGAATGTCCGGGCAGTCGAGACTGTCCTGGGTCGGCATTTTTGGCTGCGCATTTCTGGCCGGCAATTTTTCAGTCCAGACACAGATACATTTATATATGAAAAGAAGAGTATTTATACATTACTTTTAAATAAAAAACCAATACGATTTTTGGTAGGGAGAAATCTTATGGGTTCGCGTCACAACATGATTTCGGCACGATACCATGGATTGCCCGGGCAAGAATTCGCGTACTGCATGGATTCCGTATGTCATCAAGCAGTTTTGGCTGTGCATTACTGGCCGGCAATTCTCGGTACATAGTTTTAAGTTCTCACTTCTGTCGGCAATCCCCATAACTGCCAATGCAATTTTTGGCAACAGAGACACGGAATAGAGGTCAGACCAGAGATTTCAGGGCTTGTCAGATGTCTGGGCCAGAAGTCTGGCTATCCTTGGACTATATTAACTTTGTCTAAAGTTCTAAATCAACACTTGAACATAATTATCAATCACTTCCCTTTATCAAGCCACGTAGCATGTCAAGACTGGTAAACAAACCTAATGGGATACAACATGGCCGCTTCATCTCTCGAGTAAACAACTACTCAATTGGTATTGACAAGTGTTTATTTATAATTACGATCGATTTGGTTAGCAACATGTATCAATGATAGGAAAAGGTAACGAATCTGTCTGCTCTCTATGAAAAATTATTGTTAATAATGTAGTTTTTAAAACGAGCATTGCTTTTGCGTTTTGAAAACTATGGCTGTTTAAAACTCTTAATAATGAAAATATGGCTCAATCCAATTTAAAATTAACTGAGAAAATATGGCAATTTTGACAGTTATAAGGTGACCTTGACCAACGGCCCTTAAAGGTGGCCACACATTCGTCGAATCCCCGGCCGGTCGCCGTACGGTCCACCGAAATCGACCACAGACTCGTCCAATTCTTATAGTGCGGCCCACCATCCGTTTTCAAATCGTTGTATTTGTGGTTGATTTCGATGACCGGAACGATCTGTCACACACACACACACACACACATCCACACGCCTTTGTTTAATCGAATCTTGTGTGTCTGTGTGAGTGAGTGAATTGCATGTGATCTAGATCGTATGATTTACATTGCTAATGTGTGGCCTGTTTTCAATCTCGACCGAAAATTTTCTGTGAGATAACGGACCAGTGTGTGAGCTACTTAACCCATTCAAATTGCTCGCAAGTAAATGATATTTCTAGTATGAACCAAAGTGACAATGTCATTATTTACGTCTTTTTTTAAATTGGTTCTTCGGGAGGACTGCTAGTTGTTAGTGCGTTTTGACAGCTTCAATAAGCTTTCAATCTGAAAAAAAAACCACTGAAATATACCTACATGAAGGCAACCACGGACCAAACTTACAATATTAACTCGTACAAAACAATTTACCAAAAGTAGCCGTATATCCGTAAATTTGAAGTTGAACGACTTTCCGGCAAATTTAATTTAGAATAAAGTACTCTCTGTGGTCTTATTAATCTCGTTTATAACCATGAAGGACATTTGACGACAACATATCTAACAATCCTGGGTTATTTGGTTCATTTTACTGCTGGCGATAATTTGAAGGTTTTGGTCTTGTAATAATTTCAATTTCACTTTAGAGCCCTATATCCATAATTTGAATGGGGATAAACTATTCCCAATTTATCTGTAAATAGTCCACCTGTGTTACTGTAATTTAGCATATAGTATCTATTGGTTTTATTAAATAGGAAATATGAGTGGTAGAATAAAGGATTATTTTGCCCCTGCTTTCTCTATCATAATCTATCACAAAATTTAAGAGCTTTATGATAGATTATGAAAAATAACAGCTATTTCACTTAGATATATTGAATAAGTAACTATATGCTAAATTACAGTGACACAGGTGGATTATTTACAGAGAAATTGGGAATAGTTTATCCCAGAAAAATTATGGATATAGGAGCCCGAAACGTCTAAAATAAAGCAAATGGAAGTAGTTTTAAAGAAAAAACTCACACGGAACCCTAATTAATTATTTTCGGATTTTTTTTCTTTACTTGCCACTAAGTATGAAAAATCCGTATCATTGTGTCGTGTTTTTTACTGGAGTATAGGACTCTTAACTCTACTATTCCTGAAAATAGAGTCTTACAGACAAGCCCTAACATTAAAGACAATTTAATTGTATGTGTATTTATAACACCGGTCGACACGTTTTTTGGGTTAGAATTCTAAATATCAAATTTCGATATTTCTATTACGTAACTAATAAAGGGAAAATCACCACCTGTTGATCATATAATCAATTAAAATCTTCAAAACTTACTTATCGACTTAAACAGAAAACAAAAAAAAAAGTTTGTGAGTTTGTGAGGTTGTAGGGGGTATCTGGATTTACTGAACCGATTTTGAAAATTATTTTACTAATAGAAAGCTACGATATCCCTGAGTGACATAGGCTATATTTTATTTTGTTCGAAAAGACCCACGGGCGAAGCCGGGGGCGAAAGGAATGAAGGTATTTATAATATTAGTAGAAAAACAATGACAAGATTATTTGAACATTTCGCTACAAAACCTCAAACTTTACTAATGAACCCTGTTGGCTACAGATACACCCGGAAATGTGTACGGGTTACTAAAAGCCGGGTATTATGCACTTGTGTAAATATGAGAGTATTTGTTTTTGGTCTTTTGACCCGGCTTCGTCTGCTAACAATAATTTATGCCAATATTTCATAATGCATGCTCGGCGACCTCTTGGGATAAAAGACGTGATGATAGATAGATATGTTCAAACAAAGAATAATGTATTTTATAAATCGGTTCAGTAATTTCGGAGACTAAACACACATCCAATCTCTATATTATTATTTCTCAGGTGTTTTTGTTGGTATCAAATATTATTAATACTGTATCAAAGTTAATGATAATGACAAAAATTTTTTTTTTAAATTAGACTATTTTATTTATTTTGTTAAAGACGCCATCTATTGGAGACTAGTTTAACTATAACGACAATATTGACACCACTAACGGTGCAAAGTACTCGCACGGGTCATCTAGCCTCTTTATAATATTAGTATACTTATATAGATAGGCAAAAATTACTGTCTTGTTAACTGAAATATTAGGCACTGATTTACTAGGAGCTATTTTATTTTTATTTATTATTTTATTTTATTTTATTTATTTATATTAGGGAAACAAACAGTATATAAAATAACAAAATTTCAGACATAACATTAATAATACATATTTACCAACAAAGTTTCCACACATTAACTACACAAATAGGTACACAAATACATAACAAAATATATTATAAAAGACATTAGAATCAAACAATAAAAAACAAAACTTAATAATCAAAATAAAAACACCACTCAGCTATCATAATATGATACATTTAGGGCTTTCTTCAACTTAGGAAGAGTGCTACCGAATTGCTATATCTCTCATTGAATATATTGCATGAGCGGTTGATAAATATATTGCCATGTAATTTGGTTTTAAATAATTGTAAACCAAACACCTGCTTAATCTTACTGTTTATACGAGGACATCTGAAATCAATCATATTCAAAAGAGAAGGAGAATCCACTAAATAGTTTATTATTTTATATAGAAATATTAGATCACTATATTCAGCTTAAATTGGCAAATAATTACAGTTCCGCTTTTACCCATGTGGCTAAGTAACTAAAAAAAACTACACAAATTGTTGTCGTAAATTTGTAGAATCTCAGTGAATAAACCCATATCGTTTGTATGGCAATAACGCGTGCGTTTTAGCCATTTGAAGGAAGGGGTGCTAAAAACTTTTTTCATATCTTTTTAAACTTCAACACCCTAGATAACTGGAGAAGAGATAGGTTTCGCCATTTCAACACAATTTCAGCCTCTATTCAAACTTCTTACGTCCACTAATAACTCTCAAACTCAATGTCTAAGATATAAATATAGGTAGATACAAGAATCAAATGTGAATGTAAATACTCTCACACCATCCCATCTTCCACTGGCAATGCAGGCCGCATGCTGAAAAGGCCAAACGTCGCAAATATGCATCTCTTCATACATATTTGAGGCATATAGTGTAGAAACAATGGGACGGTGGGGACCTGGTGCACACAGTCTGTTCTTATTTCGGTCAAAGAATAAGCATTGTCATCCAACGAGGCAATGCAGCCAGTCTGTTGGGTACTCTCCCATTAGATAGCGATTTAAATATTTTTTTTTTATTTCTATTTTTGTAATTTAGACCTATTTTATTCTTTACGAATTATGAAAATAGCTGGGACTAACTGGAGAAGGAAAGCGATGGAGAGGAAAACTTGGAAGGCTTTGGGGGAGGCCTATGCCGAAAGGCAAACCGAATGAGAGGTTACCAATGTCTGCATTGTATAAATTATATAAAATCATTAAAATACTTGTTCATAATTATTGTTAAATTTAAATTCGGAAATAAAGGCTTTTATTATTATATTTATTATTTATTATTATTATTCTTTACGGGTTGCCTTACAGCTCCCGGGAACCATCGTCGGCCCCAGGGTACCCAGTGGAAGACTAAGTCTTCCTCATTTAGCCAATGGTTTTTTGAGACTATACCTAACGAGTGGCCAGCTCTGAGGTATGTAGATGGAAAAGCCTCTTTGTACGGTTTGTCGGATAATTACATAGATATTTTATTATAAAAACCCCATTGCGGTACATGGTCGGATGTAAGAATCGAACTCGCGACTTTTCAGTTGCGAGCCGACGTCTTACCCACTCGACCACCGACGCCCCTATGTAAATGCTATAGGTATATAAATCTAAAAAAAATCAAAACATTTTCGTCAAAATTCCACTTAATTATTTTGAGTTCCCGAGTTTTATCTGTCTACACCCAAGTTGACCAACTCTGATCTCTTTGTGAATTTATAATGTAAAAATTGTGTAGTCTACTACAGCGACGTCATCTTGTGTCAATTACAACTTGTAAATGAAAATGAATATGTATGATCTCTCACCGCTCTGTGAATACTGTTTTTTATTCAGAACTCATGTTTATGTAAACCATATTTTTGATAGAGTGGTTGGTAGATTGGAGGCTGTTTTCTATTTTCTTGTCAAATTTTTCCTTAAACAACCGTAGAAAAACCTATTGTACAAAGTTTTCACGGGCGAAGCCGGGGCAGAAAGCTAGTAATGGATATAGTACCTACTTTTTTCAACCGGAAAAACCTTTGATTAGTTTTTTTTAAATAATTTAATCGGAAAGAATAGTAATTATCTCCGTCTTGCTTGGCAGTAACCTCTGCAATAATGTTAAACTAGATTTTTAGCCCCCGGCTCCACCCAATTCGAACAATATAAAATATAGCCTATGTCACTCAGGGATATCGTAGCTTTCTAGTAGTGAACGAATTTTTAGAATTGGTTCAGTAGTTTTGAGTTAATTCATTACAAACAAACATACAAAAAATCAAATTTTACCTCTTTATAATGCTATCGTGGATTTTTTTTAAATATGACAAGCATAAAAATCACTTCGATCCTTGCTTTGTCTTATGGTGAAAATAGGACAAACAAACAAACAAAAAATATGTTTTTTCCTTCGAACATATCCCCAAAGATGCCCGAAGGTTCAATCCATCAAAAATGCAGAAAATTCGTCTTCCCAAGAGTTTTAGCATGCGAATAAAATAAGTTATGACGTGAGTGGCTTAGTAAATGGATGTCTGACATTTCTTTGTGAATGTGTAAACCATTCATCTTTATACTTAAAATGTATTACATCTATTTATCTATCTATTATCACGCCTTTTATCACAAGAGGGGTAGGCAGAGACAATCGAATGCCATTTGCTACGATCCTGACATACCTCTTTCGCTTCTTTTATATTAATTATACCTTTCATACATGCTCAGCGATTGTGTTTACTTTTAACATTGCCTTCAATTTTTTTTGTATATGTTCAATATAAGTAGTACCCCTAGGTCGTCCTTTGATAGCATTTGCTTTTACTTTGCCATATAAACTTTTTTACGATTTTGAAATTTTTAGAGAGATATGTGTTGGTATTATTCACTTGTAAAATAACTGAATGTTTGTTGGAAATGTCATAAAACAGCAGATGAAAGCGGCGGTCTATATTCTATGGCTAATTTTATGGAAACAATTATGAAGATTTTCCGTTGACATAGCTTCACGGTAACAATTATTTGGATTAGGTACAAATTGTTTTTATTTCATTTTTTTTATTGAATTTTGTGTCCAATCCAATAAAGTTTTAATGTAATGATACATTTCTGATATTTGAAAAATCCTATTCGATAAACTGACTCGTTGAAAGAATGAAGGATGAAGTTTTATTATTGAAAAAAAAAAATATATCGATGGCAATATTAAAATTACACACAATCGCCGAGCATATATGAAAGGTACGATGAACATAAAAGAAGCGAAAGAGGTATGTCAGGAACGTAGCAAATGGCATTCGATTGTCTCTGCCTACCTCTCTTAATATAAAAGACGTGATGATAGATATTTAAACTGATTTTTAGTAGGTATTCTTAGGCAATATTTATAAAATACTTAGGTATAGAATTCAGTTGAAATTCACAAGTGTTTCTCAATTCCTTTCTCACAGTCTGCTGTGTTCAGTAAATAGGTCGCATTTCAAACAACTTCTCTCGGAAATAAACGTCTAACGATAAACTAAGGAACTAAATGGAAATTCTGTTACGGGTCAGTGTCTAATACTCTACAATATTACTGTATCTAGGCACGTCTGGGGGCTTAGACAATACAACTAAACGAGTGAATTGCATGTGATCTAAATCGTATGATTTACATCGCTAATGTGTGTTCTGTGTTCAATCTCGATCATACGGCTGGCCGGACCGAACATTTTCGGTGAGATACCGGACCAGTTCGTGGGCTACTTTACATGTGTCTCTGTCAACACTGCAAGGTTTAAAGGCCGTGAAGGTGGCATTTTCTTCATAATTTTTAATCCATAACTAGATTCTTGCCCCGGTTAAAAAATCTCATAGAAAAAAACATATTCAATTTTTCCCGAACGTTCCAACTTTTCCAATTTTTCTTTCCTTAAAAAACTGATTCGGACTTATTACGAACATTTAAAAAATAATCAAATCGGTCCAGCCGTTCTCAAATTACGCGCTTACCAACAAATAGCTTTTAATTTTATTTATGTGTAGATTTACCAGCGTTTTGCTTTTGATTGAAAATACGTTTCATTTCTATGTAAATATAGGGTATCGCCAAATGAGTTGAGCTCCGGTCTGCAGTACAGAATTCTAAAATATCAAAAGCTCCCATGGCGAGATCTATAATAACACTGATGACCCGTGCGTAAACTTCGCACTGTTAGTTCAAGTGATCTCTAACAGATGGCTTCTTTTACAAAATACATAAATTAGTCAAAGTTTAAAAGAAACATTTGATTTTGATTTTGTTTCTTTATTTTTCGTCATTAGAGGTGAAAACCTTTTAAAAAAAAGGGTACCGACTTCAAAAATTTGCACTGAAAAGTACGAAATAATAAAAATTTCGTCGTAGAATTGGAAGACGGTTGGTGCCAAATTAGGATACATAATTAAGTAAACATCTAGGGACATAAAGATCTGTTCAATATTATCTGTGTTTGTACTGATGATCGTAGGTTCCTAATGAATTGTCTAGATTAGTGAATTTGGGTACTAAATCATTTCTAATTTGGCACCAACCGTCTTCCAATTCTACGAAAAAATTACGAAAAAATGTTACCCATATTTAGAAAAGAAGGGAGAGTATCGCTACGCAGTTTCTATATGGCCGTGATAAAAATGGTAAACGAGACGCAAAAAATATATTTTATTATTAGAAAGTATTAAAATTTAATAAAAATCCCATCAGAATAGATGCCTCTATAAGTGAAACGCAACTAGAGCGTGAGTAGAAGCTTTCATGATCACTCGAGCGAGAAGTCGGTGCCTTATATAACACTTATTCAGGTTTTGCATATTCATTTTATACATTTTGTAAATTTCACTAATATTTTTGCAATTTTCAGGATACTAGCGTTATACAGCGATTCTATCTGCATTTTTATAAATGTGACAAATGGGGACTTGGATGGAAATTGTTATCAGCAAAAAATTCGTGCTAAAGTAAGCCACACATTATTTAGTCCTGCATCACACCGAAAATTTCCCATTCCGACCGCCGTCCGATCTAGGCGGACCGTTTGTTATAAATGCACTTTTAAAAATGCAGCAAACTTAAAAGCACGATAACAAAGATTCAAAATTGAAAAAGCATTCATCGAAAACTCGTTTCTAAAAAATTTAAAACAAAAAGGCTTTAGTAAAAACTTTATTCAAAAATTAACAAAATAGCAAAAATTCTCATTATTTTTAGACAAAAAAATATTGTTACATATAATTTTAAAATATCAAAATAAAATAGGTTAGTGAGAAGCGCAGCGACTTTAAAACATGGTGCGAGCCGAACGAGGGAACGGTGCCGCGGTTCTAAGAAATCTGTCTAATAATGTTTAATCAAATCTAATCTAATCTGTTAATGTTTTGCAAAGTGATACATATAATTTTAGGTGAAACAAACATTTTTATTTTGAGGTTTTTAAAATAAAGTTTTTGAGCGATCCGATTTCTTCAGTATTTTTTAAATTATCTTCGATGAATCATGCCTTTTTGAATTCAAATTTTAAGTAATAGTTTTCGAAGTAATTACCTATATGCCTATAACCATTTATAGTAACTGATCGCAAATTCTAAACACCTAACCCAGTTGCATTTCTAACATTTCGGCAAACCTATCAATTGCGACGAAAGCTGTTAAAAATGCAACTAAATTTGCAACCGATGTTTTTGATGACATTGGCTTATTTTCATACTAGAAATGTCATTTATTTGCGACCTACTAAAATAAGTGGTAAATTACTAACTTACCTATGAAATGTGATTCCTTGAGATTTTTTGCATAATTTTACTACACAAGACGGCATTGTTTTTTATTTTCTTAATGGCGGCTGATCAGCATAACCGAATGAGAATGTGTGCGTGAGGCTCGTATTTACAATGAAACTGGCATAACTTGGTTGCTTCACTTTTGTCTTAACGGCGATCCGTCCTCTCCTTTTTTACGTCCATGGTTAGGTGTTTAGAATTTGCGACCAGTTACAATAGCGAGCCTTCGCACACTGGTTCGCTCTGCCTAATTTAGGATCATTACTCAAAAATATCGTAGGTAAGGGTAAATTATTTGCATTCAAAGTTCTTCTTCAGTATAATTTCTGTAAAAGTATTTGAATGAAAACTGGTACAGCGATATCTAATCTTATCTATAACGTCCTTTATTCCATGAAAGTTAGGTCAGGCATCGAATGCCATTTGCTAAGATCCTGGCAGATCTCTTTCATTCGCCTCTTTTATATTCCTCTCATACAATGCCCGACGGCGCGTATTCCTGAATGATATTGCTATAGGTACTCTGTCTTATACTCTTACTTCATCCCAAGAGGGGTAGGCAGAGACAATCGAATGCCATTTGTTACGATCCTGACATACCACTTTAGCTTTTTTTATATTCATCATACCTTTCATACATGCTCGGCGATTGTGTGTACTTTTAATATTTCCATCGATCAATATATTTTTTGCAAAAGTACATCTAGGTCTTTCATCCTTCATTCTTTCAAGCGTAAACTACTTTTCTTCATTTTAGTCATCTTTCACTCCGCATTCTTCTCTAATGACATCGTTCCGGATGCGGTCAATACGCTTTATATCACATCACACATTCTACTTAATTTCGGAGTAAATTTCTTAATTTAATAATTATTTCAAATTGATTCAGTAGTTTTAAATAGTTACTTTTTCGCTGTTTGACTATTCGCTATATATGTGGACGTTGTTACCAATGCTCTGGACACAAGTGGTATTTAAAAAAGACCGCAATGACGTCATCTCGACGGATGCAAAAGATCAACAATAGCCAATATGAACATTCTGTCATGATAGATTCTATTTTAATGTACTGTTTACGGACACGTGAGCTTGAGGTGCGAGTAGACGATTGTTTAGTTTGTCTATCGTGAAGTAACGCAAAATACCCATCGATCTAACATGAAAAAAGCATCTTTCCTAGAACAATTTGGGTTTATATGAATTTGAATACCTACATAAATACGCTTATAACTACTCGTCTATTAGAGATAGATATATGCTGCCGCCAACTTTTTTGTAGATAATTTTATTCTACACAATTATTTCCTACATCATTTTGTTATATCTCTGACGGATTAGACAGCATACGCCATAAAAACTCGCTGGGGCTAACTTTTTACCATGTTTAATACTCGTTTCCAAATCTGTTCAGTAGATTTTGCGTACACAGACAGACGATACAGACAGGCAGACGCAGCGAGGGACTTTGTTTTAGGGTAGAAAAGTTGTATATATGTTTTCCCGGGAAGTGAGATATTTTCCCGGAATAAAACGTAGCCTATGTCACTTCCAAGTTCAACTTAAAAAAATCATCGAACAATTATTAGCAAATTGGCACAACTGACCACAGTTAAACCAAGAATACTCTGGATAAATAAACATCTAGTTTTATAGCGCGTGTTAGAGTTGTTTATAGCTTGCGGTCTTTGTTCCCTAATTATTGATTTATAAGGTATTTTATTAATTAAAAAAAGTCAATTAATCATTTTTTTTAATTTCGTGTAAAATTTTTTTTTATTATACAGAACCCTACAACGAAATGTAAGAAGATTCAATAAAGAAACGTGATGCGGAATCGAGTTTTATTTTATTCCAACCCCGGCTTCGCCCGTGGATATTTATGAACATAAATAAAATATGCCCTATACCTACCCCTACTTCTACTCCTACCCCCTACCCCTACCCCCTACCCCTACCCCCTACCCCTACCCCCTACCCCTACCCCTACCCCCTACCCCTACCCCCTACCCCTACCCTCTACCACTACCACTACCTATCATCAATAGTTTTCGCAGCGCACGCGATGTATGGAATTTCTTAGGTCATTTTTTACACCTTGGGTTACATCATTGGAGTTTTAGTAAGGATCCCTAATTTTTTGAAAATAGAATATAGCCTATGTCACTCAAGGTGAATGTAGCTGTCCAATGGTGAAAGAATTTTTGAAATCGGCACAGTAGTTTTTGAGTTTATTCATTACAAACATACACACACACAAAAATACAAATCTTTCCTCTTTATAATATTAGTATAGATTTGCATTAAAAGTTTGCCAATTTTACTGAGATGAGTTTTTTGGGTTTTTTTTTTTAATTAAATATTTTTAAAAGACCTACACCTATACGACACTCTCACTGTGCCTTTTTCACGCAAAACTGAACGGTTTTTGTTGCGGTTTTAACTATTGGATAGGTCATTCACCGAGAATATTTACGATTACGAATCAAGTCGGGAAAAAAGTTAGCCCCAGCGAGTTTAGGAAAGAATTATGTAGAATAAAATTATCTACAAAAGAATCCACGCTAGTTAAGTAGTTATTCCAATTGTTGTACCCATGTGAAGCTGTGGGCGAGGTCGCTAGTGAGTAATATTTAGCTCAGTAATTTATTTATGTTTAGTTAAATTTATTATTACTTATTAGTTGGACAGATTTATTTCCCAAAATAAATAACTCAGCATATTAAATTAGTGCAAAGTGAGCATGCCACCATAAACATAGCATATTATTGTCATTCCATGGTTTTCGCCAAGTTATTTTGGGATATTGGCTCATAAGTCTAACTAATGTTTGTTTGTATACACGGGCCGTTGTTCTAGGAATCGGTCAGAACTCGCTGTAGTACATTGTTTCATATGACGATGTGCTCCCTTTTTATTTAAGGTGAAGTGGTCGATGGGAAAATGAAAGAGCAGAACGCATTTATCTAGAATAGCGCGCACGTGAGCAGGATAGAAACAGTAAGCGATTCAACGTAAGCGATAATTTTTGTTTAAAACACAATTTAAAAAAAACATAGACATAATTTTACAATGAAAAGATAGGCAATTACCAAAAAATATTCATGTTAATTTTTTTAATGATACCATCTATATTAATTTGATAAATAAAGTTTTCAGAGGTGTATTTAGGATTTTTTTCTGTGAGTTTCTAATCTTGTTTTCAAAACAAAAAAAATATTTGTCATATCCTTAAAATCAACATAAGTATATTTTTTTCAGTTTCGTAAATAGATCAGGGTTTCTGGAAAAATTGATAAAAAATTGGATTTTGATGACTGACTTCCCCTTAAGAGCAAGCTTGTTAGCGCAATGAACTCAGTAAACCGCGAAGATAATTTTGCGATATCCCTTTAAAAAGTTGTTGCAGAAAGAATCGATAAAATAACCAAGGATAAGATAAGATATGCAAAGATTCACGTACCAAAAACATGAGAAAGAATGATTTCTCAAAAAATCGGTCTTACGATATGCTCTTCCAGTATTATACAAAAACTATTAGAAATAGTATGTTGTATTTAATGTTTAAAGTATGTGAAATTATCTATAGGATCAATACGAGAAATGGTACATTGCAAAATCGGTTGAAAATAGGCGTGAAATTGATGACTTTTAGGGCTTTATAAATATCATGCTTTTTTTAAATATAAAATATAAACAAAGACAGTTATTTAAGAAGTCGTGGGACAAAAGTTATGATGCGTCTCCTTAAGACAGGCAGGATACAAACACGATATCTACTAAAAGTGCCATTTTTGAAGTTTTGTTTGAAGTGCCAGGAATCAAATTCAATCTCAATACACTAGACAGCTAACATTATTATATACATTTGGCAGATGTGTTGGCAGGTTTTTTAAAAGCAACATTCATGTTTCAAATTCAAAACTCATTATTGCCCTCTGTGAAAATCTCTGGAAGAAAAGACTTACTTTGCTCGCACTTATTGAGGAACAAACCGTTGCTTTTCGAATATATGGGATGAATAGAAAATTAACTTTCAAGTGTAGCGGCATGACCACGTAAAAAGCAATATTCAACCTTATATCGTACTTCAAAATCCGCCCACCGGAGTGCAAATCGTATTTTTTATAGAAGTTGTTCCCTGCCTTAATACCTGACTGAAGCTTTCATAATTCCATCGTTTTAGGTCTATAAGCAGTAAATCACCGATTTTTTTTTCTGCCACTTTTTTGTACTGGAGATAAGTACTAACCCTCGTACCACTGTATTTTTCTGTCGTTTTATTGTCGCAACGGCTTTTACTTTATATGGAGACTAGCTGTTCGCCCGTGGGGCTCGTACTAATTTTCATCCACCTTAGGAGGGTGGATTTAAAAAAGTAGCCTATTTTCTTCAAGCCTTCTTCATATAAAATTTCATCAAAATCGACATAGTTACTTTCGCATTTATAATATTAGTATAATAAAATAACACAACAAAAACAACACAAAGCTTTGTTCCCGGCACAAACTTATTAGTACCTTAATGACCAAACTTATGACCAATTGACGCGAAAATTGACGGAGAGGCGATCCGTCCATAGCACCGCACCTCCTTGGTTATCTAATATAAGTTTTAGGTAGATACCAATGTTGTAACGAAGGAAATGACTGCATTTGTCTATAATATCACATCATACATATGTTCACGCCTTGTTTTTTTTAAGGTAGGCAGAAACCAAAGATATATTTGTACATTCGCCACCTCTTTCGCCTCAATCAAATCCATACATCTTTCATGCACGCTATTCAGTTTCGGGTGCTTTTTATTTACCTTCTTTGCACGCTATTACATGCATCTGTAATCAAGTAACTAGATATTACGTGGCATATTCTGCACAAATATTCAGACAGACAGAAAGACAAAAAAATATTTAGATTGCTTTGTATAAGAGACGAATATTCTGCATTTTAAAAAGGCTAAAAGGATTTATCTACGTGGTAATTATTATATAATTATTGTATTTTTTTATAAATAAACGTGTGTGTCGGTGGCCGAGTGGTTAAGACGTCTGGTATTAAATAGGCAGACTACGGGATCTGGATCCCGGCCATGTACCAATTGGTTTTTTATAATTAGAGGATTTTCCATCTAAATATACCTCAACAGAACTGGCTACCACTCGTTTAGGTATTATAGCCTCACAAATACCATCTGCTAAATGAGGGAGACTTGGTATTCCGCTGGGTACCCTGGAACCGTAACACGGATTAGGGAGCTATATGGCAACCCGTGAAAAAAAAAGTATTACCGGAATCTTATCTTCTATTAGGATTTTTTTTTGTGTTTTGAGTTTTAAAAACAAAGAATTAGGAACGCTTGAAAAATGTTTGTTTATAAATTAACTTTATTTTTCCCTTTTAAGTGATTTTGCTGCCCTGAGACAAATAATAACGCAAATAATAAAAATTAAAGGAAAAATAAAAATAAAATACTGCTCTGTGGATGGGATTTGAACCATTTGCATCCTGAGCTGCACCATACCTTTAGCCGTCAGACCACCGTCCGTCGATACAAAAATTGACAACTTCGTGTCAATAGCAACCTCTTTTGTCTGATACATAATTTTCAGCCGTAAACAGAGACAAATTACTGAATTTCTGAAAAACAACTGAACCGATTTTCGTCATTATGTCTGTAAGATAATGTCGAAAAACTATTATATCCTTAAAAAAATAAGTCGTCAAAATGGATAATACATATTTCTTCGAGATATTAAGAAAAATTTACTTATAAAGTCAGTTTTTTCAAAATTTCTAAAAAACTACTGAACCAATTTTCACTAAAAAAATGGGACCACCTGTGAAGTATACCCTTTCAAACAAAAAAAACATTTTTCAAATCGGTCCAGGCATCTTCAAGTAATCGGGGAACATACATAAAAAAAAAAGATTCCGACGAATTGAGAACCTCCTCCTTTTTTTTAAGTTCGGTTAAAAAGCAACTTCATTTAAAACTTTGATTGATTTTGATTGATTAAGATCACTCTCATACCAAAGAAAATAATTTTACCAACAACAACTTAGGCTCCATTTCGGAAAATAACAGTCAATTTATTGTGTTTCCAAAAGATCAAACTCAATGTAAACACGAGCGAAATCTCTTTGTAAAAACCAAGAAACTTTCTGTTATTGAGATTACATTTATTTTTAGAGAAACGTGTCAAACTGTATTGATGTCTCCATTGAGACCGGATATGCTTGTTTACACTATTATTGGTCTTATTTTCAAGAGGAAACAGGAAATTGGTAAAGAAAAGGTACCTATCTGATCAAATGGTGTACAAAAAGTGATTTTACTGCCCTGAGAGACAAATAATAATGCAAATTAAAAAAAAATATGGAAAAATGAAATAAATTCCGTTGTGCATGGGATTTGAACCATGTGCCTCCTGCGCTACACCCCATACGTTTAACTGCTCGATACGAAAATTGATAACTTCGTGTCAATAGCAACCGTTGCTAAGGCTTTTCTCTGTAAACAGAGCCAAATTACTGAATTACTGAACTTCTGAAAAACTACAGAACTCGTTTTATTATCGAGATATTAAGAAAAGTGACTTATAAAGTCAGTTTCTTAAAAATTTCTGAAAAACCAGTTAACCATTTTTTATGAGAAAATAATGAGACCAAACCAGAAGAATTATCTGTCGAATTAAAATGAAATCATCACAATCGGTTCACAGTTGGCGGAGTAATCTATGTTCTTACATACATAAAAAAAATACGATCCGAATTGAGAACCTTCTTCTTTTTTTGGAAGTCGGTTAAAAAGTATAACCTTTTTAAAAAAAAAGTATTTCAACTTGATACAACTTGGCTTATACTCGTATGCAACCGGGGCGAATTGCAAGCGTAATATAATTTGATGGTACTGTCCTGTTTGGTAATGTGACCTTAAGAGGCTACCTTCATATTAAATCATACTTTTCAAATCGTTTTGAGTGAAACCTAAAGCTCTTAGAAATATAGAAAATATTACATGTTATAATTAATTATATTTCATAATAATCTGTTAATCATAAAACATGTTTTAAGAAACTTTGTTCGATAGAAAAAAATTGCAAAGTAGCCTCTGAAAATAGTCTCCTTTCCAAATTTCTCAGTAGTACATGAAGTTTTGTTTATTAAATTAAGTACAAATTTGTATCATCTATTACTAAAGTAAGATGTTAATTTAGATTTTCAATAAAGCTACTCCTTTAATTTAAATAAATTATTTTTGATTTGTCACTTAGGACGTTTGTTCCAAGCACCTTCCGTGCGCTTCTTCTCTTTTGTTTCTATTCAATGCGACAGAGAGAGATTCAGCGAAGAGACCAATCGATCACGTAGCGCTGGGTAGCGCTAGAGTATCGTATGCAGCTAGGCCACGCCCCTCAAACTATGATTTTATTTGAATGTATCGTCTTAAATAAAAACCAATTTGATCAGAACTTGCGATAAAAAGTCCGATAACCTATAAGGTCAACATACAAATAGGTCATAAAAGCTAGAACATGTAAACTGTAGGTCTCAACTTAACATCGTGAAATTTTAAGCTTTTAGGCTTCCGAATCCCGTGTTACAAGTTAGTTGCCATACTCCTCCGAAACGGCTTGACCGATTTTTATGAATTTTTTGTGTATATTCGGTAGGGCCCACGATCGGTCGTAATCTATTTTTAATACCCCTAAGCTTTGAGTATTTACCAAAGGAGACGTGAAGCGTTTAAATCACCGAACAATTTTTTCTGCCACTTTTGGCGGGGGAGGGGGGGGGAGAAGGTAAACGCTTAGTACTAGCCCCTGTACCACTGTACTTTTCTGTCGTTTTATTGTCGCAACGGATTTTACGTTATAATATGATGATTATGTTAAAATACAAACATGATAATTATAATTAATGATTGGAAACACTAAGTTTGACGCCCTAGATCGCCTTTCCCGTTTAAAACATCACAATTAACTATTTTCTTAGAGCTCTGTCTCGCGACACAAAACGATACCAACGAAATATAAGGTAACTTATTACTGCGCACCTGGTCAGTATAACTGGTCAAAGGGGAAAAAATTGGCGAAAGGGGGAGCCCGTCTATGGCCCCTCCATAGGCTTAGTACTCTATGCCCCTAAGTGATAAGGGTAGGGGTAGGAGTAGTACAGGCAAGCCAACGTTTGAGCAGGACAACGTCTGCCGGGTCCGCTAGTCATATATATATTTTAAGATGCCCCTATTTCTGGAAGCACACTAGCTAATCTTGAGACTTATAAAAAAATTATGTCGATGTCGACTGGAGCCGAGTATACCCGATTCAGCGTCACCGACCCGAGCGTGACGATTCAGTTTCGTTCACTGTTCAGAAAGAGCGCGTAAAGAAGTTTTCATACAAAAATACTTGGTTTACATTTCTAGGATCCATAAATTATGTAGGTACATTATCCGACAAACCGTCGTTAGGTTTAGCCTCAAGAAATCGGCTAAATGAGGAAGATTTATTAGGTTTAGGTTAAGTTCTTATTGTGAGATTTTCATTTTAACCTTAGTAGCCTGGTGGATTTTTTTGAAATGTGAAGCAATTTTTATTTTGGTCTATCGCCCGTCGTTTTTCTCCGATTTTAGTCATAGTGCATTGATGCTGAAATAATGTTGCTGAAAGAATCGGTTCAGTATTTCTTGCAAACAAAGTCATTCTCTCTTTATAATATTAGTATAGATTTATGCTATTTATTTTCATAAGGCTTTCCGTAGGGAGAATTCTTTGAAAGGTCTTTGAATAGGTAAGGCAAAGGTTCCTCTTATAAAAATAATTTACATAAGTCTTCGTATTTTATTTCTTAAGATCTTTTTCAAGTCTACTTAAATTAAACGAGAACATCAAACAACTATATCTATTTAATTTTCTTCTTTTAATTTATTTGTATTCTAATTTATTTTTCGCAGATCTGTTTTTATTAGGGTTCCGTAATGAATATGTTTTAAACTTTTAACAATCTCTACCTATTCCCAACATGAAGGCATTCCGGGACTTTATAGCCGGACCTCGATGCATTTATGATTGATTTTAGAGCAAGTGAATATAAATTATATTTGATGTTTTTTATATATGTATTCATATTTTGCGTCGGGGTTTTTTGATTGTCAAATTAATTTTTATTTCCCTCTTTTTAAAATATGTAAGTAAATTATAAAAATAATTATATAACATATTTTTCAACACACCTTGCTCAAACGTGAGTCTTATTACCTCACTTTTAGACCCATAATCCCATATATTAAACACGCGTGCTTTTTTCTTTACATTACAGCAAAGAATATAGTGTTAGAATATGAAGTTAAATTCGTACAAGATTGCAAATTGTACTGTACTGTACTGGCTCGCGCTGATAATACCGCCTCGTACATAATGACCAACATATCACACTTGTATCATAATGTACTAATAATGCATTTCTTGAGCAATATTCATATGTATTTTACATAGCCTATCCTCTAGTCGTAGTCGTAATGCAGTAGTAAAGTCCTGGTATGTCTTAATGTTGGGAATAGAGATTAATCTCTATGAATAAGCTTATTTGTCATAATGTTTGCTTTCTGCATACTTTATTAAGAATTCACAAAACTAAAACTACATTTTAAATCAGTCCACGTAAATTACTCATTCAGAGAACGGCGTTGAAATGAAATATGACTTTGTTCATAACCGAAAACAATAAGAACTCAATACATTGTTGGAAATGTTCTTCAAAATATTCTGACTCATTCTTCAAAAGCTTGGCGTTCGCGTTTACAAGACTTGTTTATTTGACAGGGTTTAGGTAAACAATTTTAATGCCATTAGTCAAAATAAAGGACACATATCTACACGACCAATATACGAACTTTGCAGGGTAGTCAAACTGTCTAGACATATATTTATTTGTCACAGGGGGGCAAACTCATGACGTAGGTAAATTTCAATCCTAATCCTCAAATCCTTAAGTAGGCCACACATTGGTCCGGCATCGCACCGAAAATTTCCCATTCCGGCCGAGTTTGCCGAGGATTGGACGAGTCTGTGGTCAGTTTTGGTGGAACGTACGGCGGCGCGCCGGTGACTGGACGAGTGGGTGGGCACCTTTAGTTAGAAGCGACATATTTATTGAAATTGAATTGTATGGGGATAAACTATTCCCAATTGCTCTGTAAATAATCCACCTGCGTCACTGTAAATTAGCATATAGTTACTTATTCAAGAAATGGCCGTTATTTTTTCAATTGGTTTTATTGAATAGGAAATATGGGTGGTAGAATAAAGGATTATTTTGCCCCTGTTTTCTCTTTCATAATCTATTACAAAGCTCTTTGACCAATTAAAAAATTATAAAACAATTATTATTTTCAATTTTCAATAAACTACTAATAATTGAAAGGTAAGGGTATAACAACG
The DNA here is from genome assembly GCA_963924495.1 of Nemapogon koenigi. Taxonomy (NCBI): domain Eukaryota; kingdom Metazoa; phylum Arthropoda; class Insecta; order Lepidoptera; family Tineidae; genus Nemapogon; species Nemapogon koenigi. Next base: position 2,398,738 of record OZ004643.1, read on the forward strand.
CTTTAAAAAAATTTAAGAGCTTTGTGATAGATTATGAAAGTGAAAACGGGGGCAAAGTTTAACCACCCATATTAAATTTCAATAAAACCCATTGAAATTCACTTAAATATATAAATTAAGTAACTATATGCTAAATCCTTAAATCAAATCTAAAGATTAAAAATAACTAAATAAACCAGGTCCGCGTGGAATAGTGGCAAGAATACTGGCTGCATTTCCCCGCTGAATCGCGATGCTGATTCGTTGAACGAGGAAGGAGCCAGCCTTCTTGTCACCAGAAGAGATGATCAGTCGAGGGGATACATCTTTAATAAAATTTTTGGCATTTGAACCCCACGGACCTAGAGTTTCTACACCAAACGGCACAAATTTGTATATTTCAATAATTGAACTAGGTATATTTGCGCCGTTTGTTAGACTCTGCGATTTACGCCGCAGCTCCCGCTTTGACTGCTGTTTCCCTGAGATGAGACGGGGCTTATGTGTAATATGCTAAATTACAGTGATACAGGTGGATTATTTACAAAGAAATTGGGAATAATTTATCACAGAAAAAAATATTAGGACTCTTAAATAAGTTGTCTCATATGCAACTCGATTTAAATAAAATTGTCACTGTTGTCGACATCGCAACGAAATAAAGTTCAGGATTTTAGGATTTCAAATTTAAGTCAAGAGTAAGCTGCCAACAGCTTTTTAGAAGAAGTGCCCCCCTATTCTTATTCTTATGAGATTTGAACCCGGTTCTCCCGGTTTCAAGTTTGCTCTGCTTTAGTTATAACTTCAAAATGTGTCACACCCCGGGGGATTAGTACTAATATTTCTAGATAATTTACTGAAATACGACCGGAACTTCAAATCCCTTACCCGCGTTTACTCGTACAAGTATCTAAAATCTATTTCAATGTAAATCAATAGATGTATCAATGGGTCTTTTATAATTAAAAACTTATGTACATAAGCCGACAAACCACACTTTCCATCTAAATATATCTCAACAGAACTGGCCACTCGTTAGGTATAGCCTCACAAATACCATCGGCTAACCGCTGGGTACACTGGGACTGTAACAAGGTTTCGGGAGCTGTAAGGCAACCCGCGATGAAAAAAAAAACAATAGACTACTTAGACATTTTGAGTTTTATTGACGATTTATTTATGAAATAATCCAATAAGAATCTTTCCCGGAAAGAGGGGGCAGGTAGTGATATCTGAAATCCTGAATCTAGTTTTGTTTTCAAGAGTGAAAAATTAACATTAACATATTTTTAAAACAAGCTTTTACGAAAAAGGAACTAAAAAGATAATATAATTTCTATTTTGTTCGAAAATATCCACGGGCAAAGGCGGGGGCGGAAATCTAGAACACTATAAATAAAACCATAAGTACCAATTAAAACGATCCTTATATGTATTCAACATATCACATAAAATTTTATATGGATAGTTGTTGACCAACAATTTTATTTCCTAAGATTCAAGAACCCAATTTTCCTAAGGAACTACATGTACGAAACAATAAAACAGGGTAATAAAATATATAATTACTTAAGCAATGCGGTCTAGGACACTTAATATTAATTTATTACTTGGATTAATTGAATTGCAATATATGAATATGCTCACGCCATCATTCTATCTATGTAGATAATTGTAAATGTGGGAGAAAAGTTTTTTTTCTTTCTTCACGGGTTGCCTTTACAGCTCCCGACACCGCGTTACGGTTCCAGGGTACCCAGCGGAAGACCATGTCTCCCTCGTTTAGCCGATGGTATTTGTAAGGCTATACCTAACGAGTGGCCAGTTCTGTTAAGTTATATTTAGATGGAAGAGCATTTAAGGGGCGCCAAAATCGGAAAGTCAAACGCCATCTCCAGGCAAATATTTTTTACCTGACTTTTTGGTGACACACACGGAGATGCGCAACGGGGGCGGGTAGGGGACATTTGCATAAATTTTAGTACTATAACTGAATTATAATTGATTCGAAGGCGCCTCACTCTCACTCTGTACTGACAAAGGGCAGGGCGCCGCTGAGGAGAGTGACATACCTAATAGCCTGTTTTTATCCCAAGAAAATATTTCTATCCGTTTTGATAAATAACTTTTCTATACTTGCGAAATCGGGGCGTGTCATTTCTAAGGGTAAAGTTTTTTTTGATAACTTATTTAAAAAGACATGCGAATTTTTAATAAATAAGTAAAGACCTTACTACCATAATGTACAGCCGTGGGCACAAAAACAGCTACAATTTGCTATTAAAAATTTAATTAGTAAAAGTGCGAGTCGGACTCGCGCATGAAGGTTTCCATACCATTATCTATAAAAACGGCAAAAAAAAATCACGTTTGTTGTATGGGAGCCCCCTTAAATATTTGTTTTATTTTAATTAAATTATTTATTTTTAAAGTGAATACTTATATAACTAAATATTCTGTTAATAATTCAAGCGTTGCCGTTATCAATATCGAGCAAAACGATCAAAAAAATCACGTTTGTTGTATGGGAACCCCCCTTAAATATTTATTTCATTCTGTTTTTTTAGCATTTGTTGTTATAGCGGCAACAGAAATACATCATCTGTGAAAATTTCGACTGTCTAACTATCACGGTTCATGAGATACAACCTGGTGACAGACAGACATAATAGGGTTTCTGTTTTTACCCTTTGGGTACGGAACCCTAAAAATGATTAAAAAATATATTTGTATTGTAGGATTTTGTGACGTTCGCTTTTATTTTTCTGTTTTATATGTTAGTCTAAGATTTTTAATTTTGATTTGAGTAATAAAATTGTATCCAATTACTTATTACATCTTGAACGTTATAAAGTTAAAGACCTTTTTGAAGTCGCTCAAATTAATGATACATAAATTCTATTTCCCTTAAACGAATTCTGAATTTTCCCAAAAGTACGTACAAGGTGTCTACAACTTGAAGAACAAACGGTACAAAGCGGTCCGCTAATGACTTTCCTGCCAAAGAGATTGGGGTATGAAATTTATTTTTGCTGAATTTACAAAGAACCTTTTTGTAATGCAGTCTGAAAATACGAAAATTATGGCTGAAAAAGATATTTTAGTATTAGTTCGTTAGTAATATGCTTAATTGTAAGGTTTATACCACTAATATTATAAACGCGAAAGTTTGTATTGATGTATGTATGTTTGTTACTCAATCACGCCACAACGGTTGAACGAATCTAGATGTAAATTGGCACAGAGATAGATTATAGTCTGGAATAGCACATAGGCTACTTTTTATCCCGGAAAAATTTATGGTTCCCGTGGGATAGATTTGTTTTTGTTTTTCACGGGATCGACATGATTTTTTGCATAGTGGTAGTTTATGGGTCTGAGAATGACATATACTACTTTTTATACCACGAAAGCGGGCGGGGGAGGGGCAAATTACAGCCACGAGATTATTTCATTTTGGATCTATTTCCACGCGGGTGAAACCGCGGACAGAAGCTTGTATATTTATATTATTATACACCTTACAGCTCCCGAAACTGTGTTATGACTCCAAGGTACCCAGCGGAAGACCAAGTCTCCCTCGTTTAGGCCGATGGTATTTTTGAGGCTATACCTAACGAGTGGCTAGTTCTGTTTAGGTATATTTAGATGGAAAAGCCTCTAAGTGTGGTTTGTCGGATTATGTACATGAGTTTTTAATTAAAAAACCCATTGGTACATGGCCGGGATCCTTGCTGCATATAATGCACTTCTTTATATTGTGACGGCACATCGCGTCGATAAATGTCGCATCGTTACTGTCTCACAATATTGTAATTGAAACCTGTATCGCGCCATTGACAATATTTAATAGATTGGCATATATACAACTTTCTAGCGACATGCTTTGGGGAGTATTCCTTTTACTTACAGTATTTACTTTACGTATTCCGTTGGATTGTTGTATGTATTGCCATTTCTATAATATTAAAAAAATCAATAGACATAAATTAATATATAAAAAATCTCGGCTATGTAGGTACCAATGGATTCTTTTTATAATTAAAAATATACCAATCTAAATATACCTCAACAGAACTGGCCACTCGTTAGGTATAGCCTCACAAATACCATCGGCTAAAAGAGGGAGACTTTGTCTTCCGCTGGGTACCCTGGGACTAACACGGTTTCGAGAGCTATAAGGCAACACGCGAAGAAAAAAAAACAGTATGACACATTACACTTTACATCATGGAAACGTACAATATTATTATTTCCATGTGGGCGAAGTCGCTGCAAAAATCATATACAATAGAATACGTAGGTACAACAACAAAACAAACAAACAAACAACTAAATAAATTATAGGCAAACTTAAGAGTAATGGTCTACGATTTTTCGTAGCTCTAATTGTACGTCGTAGCGTTACTGCGTAGTATCGAGTCCTGCTACGCCGTAGATGTTTAAGCTTGGTTTGGTTTCTTCTCATTGTATTTTTTCTATATTATAACGTGTATAAATACTGGATTATCTATTAGGGATAGACATATGCTACCGCGGACTTTTTTGTAGAATATTTTTTTTGACACAATTCCTACATAATTTTGTTATATCTCTGACGGATTAGACAACATACACCATGAGTTAATTTTTTTCCGACCTCATTCACTTATACTGTTAATGTTCAGCTCCTAAACATGATAGCTCTATGTTTAATACCAGTAAACCTTCCTCGTGAATTATTTAACTAATCGTGAAAACCGCAACAAAATCAGATCAGTAATTTTTGAGTGAAAATGGCACAGAAAGACGCGGCGGGGACTTTGTTTTATAATATTTAGTGATTTATGGCCTTTTTGCGGTTGCAGTGGCAAATATTGCTATATTTTACGGGACCCTATATACATTTGGAATAATGTAGCTTTATAGTAGTTACTTAAGTAGGGGTGCAACGGGGTGTTGAAGTTTGTATTGGTCGGATGTACATAGGGTGCAACGGGGTAAACAATTCGGTAGGTAAAGTAAAAGTTAAGGTATGCTGAATCCAAAACCGTTTCGAGACATTGGTTTAATAATCAGTATTTTTCAATTTATAACTCTTAAAATCGTGAGATTGTCTTTATTTTTTCAAAAACAAATAATTTACTTAACCTACATTTCACCTATGAATGACGTCATTATATCGGCTAAATAAAAGCAAAATATTTATTTTTCAACCAATGTTACCCTGTTACTACATATACTACTGTTTCAGTAGTTTTTATAACTAATCTAGTTCATTATTTAGGAAGAATGTTTAAGCATTTTTTATGGTAGGATATTCTTTGCCCTTTGTATATATTTTGTATCACAACAACTGTGCAGACTACAGTATAAAAGCCGTAAATATGTGTTTCTTTGTTGTTGTTTTAATATGTTTTATGTAGAAGTGGTAGGTTTTGGTAGATTTTCTAGGATTTAGAGACGGCAACACTAGTGTTTGTTAAATGTCAAACTCAAGAACACAGATCTTCTTTTTTCTGTACCAACATATCAAAGGTATTGAAGTATTCAGCCGACAAAATGACGTCATCAGTGCCAAAACTTTGATAATTTATTATAAAAAAACTACTGTATAGAAATCAAAAATATTTAAATTTGTTTCTTAAAATAGCTTAATCTTTAAAATAAAAATATAAAAATCGTACCTTAGCTTTTACTTTATATACCGAATTGTCTATGGCGAATTTGTACTGCATTTTAAAAAAATTCAAGGGACGGGAATATCAGGTAAAAAATATGCATTTTTTAAGGGGAAGTGGTCGATGGGAAAATCAGTGATGAAAGAGCAGAACGCATTTATCTAGAATCGCGCGCACGCGAGCAGGATAGAAACAGTAAGTGATTCCACGTAAGCGATAATTTTTGTTTAAAACGCAATTTAAAAAAAAATCTTATACAACATAGAAATAATTTTACAATGAAACTATAGATAATTACCAAATAAATATTTATGTTAATTTTTGTAATGGTACCATTTTGATAAATAAAGTTTTCAGAGGTGTATTTAGGATTTTTTTCTATCGAGTAAAATGTTTCCAAACATATTTTCAAAACAATAACAATATTTGGCATATCCTTAAAATCAATATGTTTTTTTCAGTTTCGTAAATGGATCAGGTTTTCTGAAAAATTTGATTAAAAATTGGATATTGATGACTGACTTCCCCTTAACCTCTGTCTTGCGGAGTAATTACAAGGGTAAAAATAAAATAAATTACGTCACTATTCCTAATACAACGCGTACGAAGTCACGGGCAAGTCGATAGCCTATTTGAAGAGCATTGAACTTGAAATGCCAAGCACCAATTTTCTTTAAGAATATGTTTTTATCGACTTCTCATGTTTCAGAGGGCACGTAAGCATCCGCACTTTATCTAAAAATAACAGATCCTAGTCTGTTAAAGAAGTGACATTGCCACCTGTTCTGATCCATATGGACAATTGGCAATAAGTGGACACTGTTACTCTGGCCACACCGCAAACTATCCTAAAAGCTGTGAAGATGTGTTTATTTTGTTTGAAGGCATTAATAGTTTGGATGTAGGGGGTAATCTCTAACTACTGATCCGATTTTGAAAGGATATATTTTTCCACGGGCAAAGCCTACAAGTTTTACACAAAGAAAGCAAAACTTGTAGAATAAATGTCGGCAAAGTATGTCGCCAGATGTAAAAGTCGTTCGATTAGGAATTTATTGTAGCAATAAATGTCATAAATATACGTCCGTTATTCTCGCCACTTCTGTAATGGATCCATCAAAATGTCGTTAACAGAACGATATGAGCTTCGTATCTTAGGAAATTATATTTATTTAAAAAACATTGTTAAACATGGCAAGGTGAGGAAAATTCCATATCATCACGCCTTTTACTCCAAGAGGCAGAGACAATCGAATACCATTTGCTACGATCGTGACATACCTCTTTGACATAACTTCTGTCATATAAACATTTTTAGGCAATCTTTTTAACCGAACTTAAAAAAAGGAGGAGGTTTACAATTCGTCGGAATCTTTTATGTTTTTTTATGTATGTTCCCCGATTACTTGAAGACGCCTGGACCGATTTGGATTTTTTTTTGTTTGATAGGATATACTTTCCAAGTGGTCCCATGGTCATCAGGTCAGGATCTAATAATGGGATCCTGGAGAAATCAAGAACTCTTCAAATTTTATAGACACAATTGAAGCGATTTGGGATTTTTTATAGAGACTTGTGTATTTTCTTTCGGAAAGTACATTTAGGTTTTGAAGGCGGTTTTTTTTCTTCATTAGAAGTAGTTATTATATCCTTCATTATTTAAAGTTGTCCAAACCAACGTAAACTACAGAATATAAACAAATTATATAGAAAATACACAATGTCTAATATATAAAAATCTATATTTGTTTGTTCGTATTCGATTGACTCAAAAACTACTTGACCGATTTTGTTGCTATTAGTACTATTACATAGAGTGGTTCACAAGGAAGGTTTGGGTGTATATAACACCACGCTACGTCCTTTGGGAGCGGAGCAGTAACCAATAATGTCAATGTACTTTATTCGGCGAATTGTGTCAACGGGGTCGGGTGAGGTGAGGGGCGGGTCACTATTATGTTATAATGTTTGTATAACTTTCTACAACGTTTAGGTGGAAAATAACCAAGTGCGAGTCGGACTCGCGCACGAAGGGTTCCGTACCATTATCTATAAAAACGGCAAAAAAAAAAACACGTTTGTTGTATGAGAGCCCCCCTTAAATATTTATTTTATTTTATTAATTATTTTTATATAACTAAATATTCTGTGAATATTTCAAGCGTCTACCTGTTGCCGTTACCAATATCGAGCAAAAACGAGCAAAAAAATCACGTTTGTTGTATGGGAGCCCCCTTAAATATTTATTTTATTCTGTTTTTTAGTATTTGTTGTTATAGCGGTAACAGAAATACATCATCTGTGAAAAAAAATTTCAACTGTTTAACTATCACGGTTCATGAGACAGCCTGGTGACAGACAGACGGACCGCCGTACGGTCCAAAACTGACCACAGATTCGTCCAATTCTTATAACAAATGGTCCGCCTAGATCGTATGGCAGCCGGAATAGGAAATTTTCGTTGCGATGCCGGACCAATGTGTGGCCTACTTAATACATACATATATAAAAGTCACGCCTGTTTCCTAGAGGGGTAGGCAGAGATCACGGATTTCCACTCTCATCATTATCTTCATGCATGCTCGTCGGTTTAGGGTACTTCTGATACTGGATACGTTCGCCGAGGTCTTATCTTACCAACTATCCTTTAATCATTTCATTCCTTTCTCAATGTTTGTTACTACATCCTCCTTCACCCCACACTATTTCTTATTGTTTCTAATAAAGATTCATGAAAATTTCTTTTCAGATCATGAAATAAATGTTTTGAAGCGATGTGAAGTAGGTATATGTACGATCGATATTTTTGACACAATAATTGATATACCTAATCATTATTTTATGATTATCAAACTAGTATATCGCCTGATTTAATGTATGTAGGTATCAATTGCGTTCCTAAAACATGGATTAACTGAGACAAAACTTGCAGCTACAGTGCTTAAATCGTTTTACAACAAGTAAATATTTGAATTGAGTTATTATGAATTATGAAAAAATTCAAACGTGTAGATTCCAAAGTACCGTATTATAGGATTATTCAAAATTGGCTGTTTTTGGACATAACCTGACTACCTACCAGGCTAAAATTTTGTATGGAGCATGCTATTGATCATATCGATCTTAAGACGTCTGGTATTAACTAGGCAGACCCCGGGTTTGATCCCGGATCCCGGCTATGTAACAATGGGTTTTTATTTAAAAACTTATCCGAAAGCCACACTTAGAGGCTTTTCCATCTAAATATACCTCAACAGAACTATCCACTCGTTAGCCTCACAAATACCTAAACGAGGGAGACTTGGTCTTCGGCTGGGTACCCTGGAACCGTAACACGGTTTCGGGAGCTGTAAGGCAACCCGTGAAGAAAGAAAAAAAAAATTAGATACTGTAAAGTAAAATATAACATTATTTTACATATTTCTCACACATGAAACGAAACCTATGAGCTAAAAATCCGCTACGCCATGAAGACGGTAGGTATGTAGCATAGAAATAATAAAATTCCATTAAATAAAGTGCACATTTTTCTCATATTGTTACAAGAGAACTTGAAGTAAGCACAACCTCGTACAATACTAGGGTTGGATCGTAAAATTGTAATTTGTTGCACTTTTATTGATACTAAACTGGGATATATTCCTCTAGAAAACTCATCTGAACTAAAAGTGTTATTTTATCCTTTCGGACGCTACAACGTTGTTAAAAGAAAACGACATTAATTTTATTTCTGCTAATAAAATGATATTTTAAGTAGATTTGGAATTATATCGCAATGACAAATAAAAAGGAAGCCTATTACTAAAGATCCACGTCCGTCTGTCACAGAGCTGTAGCTTTAGAACCGTAATAGGTAGACACTTGAAATTATTACAGAGTGTGTATTACTATGGCCGCTATAACAGCAAATAATAAAAATAAAATAAAGTTGAAAATTAAAGGGGGGATAATTCTAGCTAACAATAAAAATCGGTTAACTGTGAGTCGGACTGGCGCTAATTTATTCCGGGGCGTCAAACTTGGTCTGATTTTAGTGCATACTATTGAGTGTACGGAATCCTTCGTGTGCGAGTCTTGTGCCCGCTTGCACCAACGTCACACAAAGATATTCCTAGTAAGGACTCTCCTAATATAAGAGAGTCCTAAGTATCAACTTTAGTTGCACCAACCTAATAATGCTAGGATCGTCCTACGATAGGAGTTTCCTTACTAAGTGATTGATCAATCTATTTTTACTTTTACGGTTGGCTGACCTGCGTGATTCTATGCGTAGTATTCTATGTATTTCATATTTTTTGATATTATTGTTGAAAAAAACCTTTGCTGTTCCTAAAAAATGTAATAACAAAGGGTACAAAGTTAAAAAGTGAACCTTAAACAAACAGTACCTTTTTATGTGGGGTATTCCATTTCTATTTCTATTTGGTTGGATATTTATATAATGCTACCAATATGCGATATTAAAAAAAAAATCGTCATAATATTTATTAATTTTTTACGATTTTTTTTACAATTTATGACAAATTTGTAAAAAAAACCGGGTCTGGGCCTTATTATCCTTGATCTGGGTAAAACTCCTTTTAGATCTTCCAAAAAGTCGAGAAGATCGTCACTGTTGCTCATTTTATCAAGGATTTTATAAGGAAATACAAGCTTAAAAGAGTGTCTTAACTTTAGAATGAACGAAATCGGCGTCATAAACATAAGATCCTCTTATCGTGTTTAGGACAATCCTAACGTTGGTGCAATGCATTTTCCTCGCTAGGACAACCTAAATGGGTTACGCGTTATTTTAGGACGCTCCTAACATTGGTGCAAGCGGGCGTTGGTGTGTGTTACGGGTTGTCTTACGGCTCGTGTAGGGTCCTATATTGGGAATTTTTCTGGGATAAACTATTCCAAATTTCTCTGTAAATAATCCACCTGTGTCACTGTAATTTAGCATATAGTTACTTATTGAATATATCTAAGTGAAATAGCTCTTATTTTTTCAATGGGTTTTATTGAATAGGAAATAGGGGTAGTTTAACTTTGCCCCTGCTGTCTCTTTCATAATCTATCACAAAACTCTAAATTTTTTTTAAAGCGCTCTTATACCATTACCCTTCAATTATATATGTCGAATTTTTTGGTAGCTTATTGAAAATTTAAAATAATAATTATTTTATTATTTTTGCCAAATTTAAAAATCATAATTTTTTTTTTTATTTTGAATTTTTAATAAGCTACAAAAAAAAGCGATATATATAATTGAAGAATAATGGTATAAGAGCGCTTTAAAAAAAATTTAGAGTTTTGTGATAGATTATGAAAGAGACAGAAGGGGCAGAATAATCCTTTATTCTACCACCCATATTTCCTATTAAATAAAACCAATTGAAAAAATAACGACTATTTCACTTAGATATATTGAATAAGTAACTATATGCTAAATTACAGTGACACAGGTGGAGTATTTACAGAGAAATTGGGAATAGTAATATCTCCATACAAATTCCCAGTATAGGACCCTTAAAGGCCCCAGTGTATCTAGCTGATGAATAAGTCTTTTTCTTTAAAATCTTACAATTAACAAAATTATTCCGTAAAAATGGATCCCACATGATAGCTTACAAAAAGAGGTAAAGTTTGTAAGTTTGGATGTAAGGGAGTAATGTAAGACGTTTAATTGAAGGGTAATGGTATAACAGTGCTTTTAAAAAATTAAGAGCTTTGTGATATATTATGAAAGAGAAAACGGGGGCAAAGTTAAACCACCCATATTTCCTATTCAATAAAACCGATTGAAAAAATAACAGCTATTTTACTTAGATATATTGAATATGTAAGTATATGCTAAATTACAGTTCCACAGGTGGATTATTTGCAGAGAAATTGGAAATAGTAATATCCCCATACAAATTATGGATATAGGGCCCTTGATAGGAAAGCTACATTATTCCTGAGTGGTATAGATAGGTTATATTTTATTTTGTTTGAAAATATCCCCGGGCGAAAACCTAATAGTAATTATTCAAAATGCACTTGACAGAAACCATGGACAAAAATGACAATACAGTCACACTATCTGTACTAGAATCCGTCTATGATTTTCTGAGATATTTTGCTCGACTTGGAAATCGAACCCTAAACTTTCTGTTTCATGATCGTATCACCCTTGTCAAATAATGACAAAGAGGAAAACTTTTAAATTAAAATTCAGTCCAAATTATTAAAACAAGCATATCAAGATAAAAGCTTTCGAGTCAAGTGGAAAGCTATCCAAAAGTGTTTGCCGTCGTTCATATTTAATCGCGACGGTAGCTTCGTATAAACCGTGCTATCACCTTGTTCGGATTATATTGACATGATACTTTCTGGGAAAATGATTTGAGGCTTATTAATGTCCTTCATCTGGCTATCCCTATGCGATTTAGGCGTGGCAACATTATGGGAAAACGGGTGGATGCGATACCTCATGAGAGAATATTAGATTATCTTGAAGTGAAAAAATGTTTTTGTAGGGGGAAATCTTATGGATTCGAGACCTGTTTTAGGCACAAGACCATGGATTGCCCGGCCCGAGAATTCCTGAGCAGGAAAAGCCTGGGTCGGGCATTTTTGGCTGCGCATTTCTGGCCGTTAATTCTTCTGTACAAACACAGATACATTTATATATGAAATGATCGCTGGATGGCGTTATTATACGTTAAAACCACTGTTATTCATAGTGTTTCTCTTACTTGTGTATACAAACAAAAAAGTACTAGGTACCTGATAAAAAGTATACCTACCTACCTATATATAGGTATTTTTCTTCATAAATAATTAGTGCAAAGAAAGAAATATCAGGGAAATATCAACCGGGCTGGACCGTACTATCAATTACAGATACATCTATATGTGAAATGATCGCTAGATGGCATTATTAAAATTATGAAATTAAAATTTTTGATACCTACTACAATTCATTTATACATTTAAAAAAAAACACTGTTATTTTATAGTTTTAAATGATGACTGCCTAGGCCTTTTTTTATTTATTAACACACAACAATATAAAAACATTAAAATAACTAAATAAACCAGGTTTGCGCTGATAAGAAGCATTTCCCCACTGAATTGCGATGCTGATTCTTGTCAACAGAGAAGATAATCAGTCGTTTGGATATCTTTATCTATTATATACTAATAATAAAGTTGAATAGTTTGATTTTTTGTTTGAGTGTGCTAATCTCTGGAACTACCTGTCGGATTTGAATTTTTTTTTTGCATTTGATAGCCCAATTCTTGAGGACATATATATAACAAAGAGCGAAGCAGTAACTATTAACGCAGGTGCAACCGCAAGGCACAGTTAGTCTTTAATAAACTTTTTGGCATTTGAACCCCACGGTCCTAGAGTTTCTACATCAAACATGTAGGATTTTGAAAATCATATTTTTAGTTTCTTTGTCCTTCTTTCAAGTTAAACCTAGTTTAAAAGTAAAACTCTTTCAAGTAACGGATCGATTTATTTGCATAGAGATAGTTTGAGGACCGAATGTCTCTTTTTATCCGGGGAAAATATTTCATTACCCCAGGAAAATTGGAAAAAGTTTTTTGATAATCGTTTTTTCTACCCGTGCGAAACCGGGGCGGGTCACCACCCATAAAATTATTTCACAATGGGAAATCTGTTATGATGATGAAATCAATTGTAATATAAATTTCAATTACCTATCAAGTGTCGATTTTAACATTAAAACGTTCACAATAGTATTAAAAAGCCTAATAATAGATTAAATCTTCCATATAAAATTATTACATTAAAATAAATACCGAAATCGCAATTCATTTCCATATTGACCTCAAATATATGAACAAATAAACACACAGACAACATCAAATAAACATTCCAATATTACTACAAGTGTAAAGATACCTCCATTGTAAATGATAACATGCAAAACATTGACGGTAGGTGAGAAATACAATAAAAAACCGAGTAAATAAACATTTAGCAACAAAATAATTACGACGTAATTAAAACAACTGTAAAAATATGTCGAAAACAAGAAATCTCAAATTTTAAAAATTTCATATTCGCTAACACAAATCAAATCAAAATCGATGCACATTTTAAACTGCAGCTGCGCCATCAAATTTAACTAATCATAACAATGGAAGTATCAGTACACTAAAAATAGTATTTAGGTTTGTATATACCTGGGAACGATTGATCACGTTTACTGAAGGCGGCTGTAAGACACTGCCGGCGAGAGCATCGCGGGTACTTGTAAACGTTCGTGTAGTGTGCGGGGCAGACGTTCGTTCGTGTAGTTTGCCAAGCCGGGACTGTGGCGCGCCCCGGTAAATCAATACAGAGTGCTCGCTGCCCGCCCAACAGGTTTGCTGCGTGCGCCGGTCGCTTGTAAACACCCCGCACCGCCCCTCTGACACTGAGTTTTCTACTGGTCTGGGTCTCTTGCTCTTCAAGAGCCAATTTTTTTAATGTTTCAGGGGAAAAATATAACAATTTGAATATAAATGTAGTTTCCACTAATTACATTACTTACTGAACATATGAAAATTAAACACAAAACTAAAGAAAAGAAAAATCTTCATGGGTCGCCTTATAGCTGTCGGAAACCGTTGCTGGCCCCAGGGTACCCAGCGGAAGACAAAGTCTTCCTCATTTAGCCGAAGTTTTTTTAAGGCTATACCTAACGAGTGGCCAGCTCTGTTGAGTTATGTAGATTGAAAACGTCTTTGTACGGTTTGTCGGATAATGTACATAGATTTTTATTATCAAAACCCATCGGTACATGGTCGGATGTGGGGATCGAAACCGCGACTTCTCAGTTGTGAGCCGACATTTTACCCACTTGACCCCATTTTCCTTTTTTTATTTATTAACTTACAATGTTTATTATCGGATGATAATGCAATATAATAATGTCACATAGCTGGTCTGATGATGGAGCCTGAAGGTGGCCACAGGAACTCTGTAACGAAACGACGTAACCCCATCGAGCTTGGGCTTGTTTTATTTGTCTTCACAAGTACTCTGATGATGTCCAGGGTCCTGATGATGGAGTCGGAAGGTGGCCACATGGATTCTATAACGAAACAACGTAACCCGAGCTTGGGTTCGTTTTTGTCATCATATAATACTCAAAAGTAAAAAAAAAAATACGCTTTTCTCTTCTGCTGTCAAAGTGTAACACGCTTTTATTTGATTTACACTGTAAAGGTTAAAATGTAGAAAATGGCTTGTTTACAATCGGAATTTATTTTTCACTTTTTAGTTATTTTTTATCAATATAAAAGCTTGTCCATATTGAACAGAACAGGTGGGAAGCCCGTTGCTGCACTTAATGGACCTAGATGTGTCACTTATTTAACAGACGTTAATATCTTAAGAAGTTTTTTGTGCCCTCCGAAGCACGAAAAATTCCTGTAAAATTAAATGACTAGAGTCAAATAAAGAGATTTATTTTTTTAGTCTCGCCCCAGCTTCGCCCGTGGAATTTTAATATCACATTCTCATCCGAACCCGTTGACACAATTAGCCGAATAAGGAACATTGACATATTGGTTACTGCTCCGCTCCCAAAGGACGTACACCTTTTTTATACACCTTAACCATCGTTGTGAATCATTCATCTATTAGTGAAAACCGTATCAAAATCAGTACAGTAGTTTTTGAGTCTATTCATCTCAAACAAAGGTACTACCTGTAGATCCTCCATTGCACTCTGTTTCTTTTTCGTTTTAGATTTAAGGTTTTATACATATATAACAAACTTCTGACCTCGGTTTCACCCGCGTAGAAATAGACACAAAAAGAAATAATCCCGTGGCTGTAATTTGCCCCTCCCCCGCCCGCTTTCGCGATATAAAAAGTAATATATTATGTCATTCTCTGACTAAACTACCACTATGTAAAAAAATCATGTCGATCCCGTGAAAAACATAAACAAATCTATCCCATGGGAAGTGTAGTGTCGTGAAATAGATCATATAGTCTGGCAACCATACATTTTTCCGGGATAAAAAGTAGCCTATGTGCTATTTCAGACTAAAATCTATCTCTGTACCAAATTTCATCCAGATCCGTTCTGGCGTGATTGAGTAACAAACATACAACCATACAAGCGTTTAAATATTAGTGGGATACTAGTATATTTAATAATGAGAAATAAAAACTCTATTTTTTAAACAATTCTATATACTTGTATATAAAAATGAACTTACGTTTGTAGTCTCGCTATAACTCGAGAACGGCTGAACCGATTTGAATAATTCTTTTTTTTGTTTTGTTCGTTATAATACAGGGGTGGTTTAGAAGAAAAAAAAACCCTAAAGTTCAGCTGAAAAAATAAAATAGGAAATTTTGTATGGGAATCGCACGAGTAGAATTGTACGAGTAGAGGTAGGGGTAGGTGTAGGGGTAGGGGTAGGTGTAGGGGTAGGGGTAGGTGTAGGGGTAGGGGTATGGGTCGGGGTAGGGTTAGGGGTATTTGTATTCCACGGACGAAGGAAAGTAAATAGCAGGCAAGCCAACGTTTGGGCAGGACAACAGTAAATTAATAAATATGTCTACGAGATGAAAATATTGTGTAAAACAAGAAAATGGATTCTGGGTCTTACATTATATTAAAGTCGGGACCGTATACCCAAGGTATTCCCAGAATCCACTCTTTGAAACACCAAAGGTCCATATAAGTATCTATATAATGAGACGTAATTCAATCACCAACCACTGTGCGTTCACTTCAAAGAGTCTCGACCTCTCTATAGGTACAATTTAATAGAGGACATGCAAGGACTTTTCTCCTTGCTATCTATTTATCTATCTATCATCACGCCTTTTATCCCAAGAGGGGTAGGCAGAGACAATCGAATGTCATTTGCTACGATTCTGACATACCTCTTTCGCTTCTTTTATATTCATCATACCTTTCATACTTGCTCGGCGATTGTGTGTACTTTTAATATTGCCTTCGATCATTTTTATATGTTCAATAAAAGTACACAATGCTAATATGTATATAACGCTGAAGATGTTTGTAATGTATATATAAAGGTGCCCACTCATTCGTCCAATCGCCGGCGCGCCGCAATACGGTCCACCGAAATCGACCACAGACTCGTCCAATTCTTGTACGCGCGGCCCACCATCCGTTTTCAAATCGTGTTGATTTCGATGGCCGGAACGATCTGTCACACACACACACACACACACACATCCACACGCCTTTGTTTAATTGAATCTTGTGTGGCTGAGTGATTGGCATGTGATCTAGATCGTATGATTTACATTGCTTGGCCTGTGTTCAATCTCGATCATACGGCGGCCGGACCGAAATTTTTCTGTGAGATACCGGACCAGTGCGTGAGCTCTATGCTTTGGAGTAAATTCTTATGTCACATTTCAAAACTTTAATTTTTTTTTCAAAGTAGGTACTTTTTATTCAATATAAATCTAGTAATATATTACGACACTTTCAGCCTAACACTGGCACTTCTAACAAGAAATGAGATCCAGATCAAGACGTTTCCAATTAATGAAGTTAGCCAACAATTACTGTTCATTATTCAAGATTCTTTCTTCCTTTTGAACAATGCCGTAAACTTCCCTTCTTGGTACGTCGGCATGAATGGCAGATACGATGTCCATTTCCATCTGAAAATAATTAATGTTTTATGAAGATAATTGTGGCTTCGTCCAAATGACATTTTAATCAACAGGACTGTCCACTCGTTAGGTATAGCCTCACAAATATCGGCTAAAAGAAGGAGAATTGGTCTACCGCTGGGTACCCTGGGACTCATAACACGGTTTCGGGAGCCGTAAGGCAACTCGTGATGTAAAAAAAAGGTTAATTTGCCTGTAATTAGTCTACTGCCATCGCCTATAGTAGTCTTTCAAAAGTCAAAATATAGTCGGTTTCCGTGATACTATTCTCAATATTTTTGTAATGTAAAGAATAACACCTGTCGATGATGAATTTCGACAATTTGTTCTTTAGCTTCAGCGGTCCCGGCTCGGCCAAGAACAATGTTATTGTACATACCTTCGAATATAAGTCATTCCTATAGGAAAATCATATGTGTCTCCATCTTCATTGGCGTTATCTTGAGTATCAGTAGAGAGTGACATCTCGCGGGCCCACGCAGCTAAACCTCTTTCTTCGTCCGTTCCTATGGAGAAATGGTAAAATTATTTCCTGATGCACCTACGAGGTAAAAAAATTAATAAATTTAAACGACGTTGTGTAAATACGGTTCCTAAAGATAAACATACATATTTGAGTCGTTTGGACTCTTAAGATAATTAATGGGCCAATAAACGACCTGAAGAACGTATAAAAATATCAGGTAATAAAGAGCTGAGGATAATGCATCAGCCACAATACAGAGAAGAAATGCCAGTGAGTAGGGTATCCTGCAGACATCGATCTTGAGCCGTTCACACATTATATAGTTTCAATACAATTTCTTCAGCTAAATGAAATGAGTTCTGTCATGTATTTTTTTCTCACCATTTTAACGATGTTAACGAAATGGTCCATGGAGCAGGAGTTCTGAAATAATGCGAACAGATGTGTAAAAACTTCTATTATTTTTTACCTGGTATGATATTATCCAGAAAACATCCAACTACACCGCCAACCAAGATAGAAGTTGACAATAGAACTTGTAGTACAGCATCTAGTGCAGTCACTCCAGTAGATATGACGTCTCCATGTACCATCATCCATCTTGTCAATACCAAAGGGAAAAATAAACTAAATCCAATTATATACAAGTTCCTAGAGCTGTTTAGGTCTACGTATTGGAGAGCTGATAAACCTGGAGAAGAAAATAAAATTAATAAGGGAGGGGAGCATAATTATTGTTCGTGTATTGGGATTTTATAATGTACGCTATTTTGGTGGACGAGAAATAAAATAAAACACCAGTAACACTGTCCACTTTTCGCCATCTAGATGTGTCACTTCTTTAGAAAATGGCGGCCCGAGAAGTCGATTAAAGCACATATTCTTAAAGAAATTTTATGTGATGTGTACGAGACTTTATAACCACCTGCCCGATGACTTGAAAACAATTCCTAGAAACTTAATTAAAGCAGGAAAATATTGGTCAACATGGTTAGTTATAGTGTGATTAGTTTGAATGACTTTCTAAATGAAAGCGCAGGGGAATATTGTTGACATATTTATTTTATTTCATTTTATTTAATCTGACATGTATTTGATTATTTAATTCATAAAACAAGACGTTATACAATCTGTAATGACATAATTTTTTTTTATAATTGGTTTGATTTTACAATATAATTCATGATATCTAACAATGCAATTTGTAATTTGGTGTTTATGATTGATTTGAATTGGCTTTTCTTTTAAATATGTTATTGGGTACTTACCTATGGATGGATTGCATGTATATTGTTTGTGTGCCCTATGCTGTACCTATTCATGAGATTGTAATATTTTGTAACCATTAAATTTTGGTGTGCGAATAAATTAATTTGAATTTGAAAATTGGTGCTTAGCATTTGTGGCACGATGGAGATTTGGACCAGGGTCCTAATTCTTGAACTTACCAAAAGCTGAGATCATTCCGAACATAACGCAGAACAGTCCACCGACTATAGGTTGAGGTATAATAATGAACACAGCACCCAGTTTACCTACTACACCTTGTAGGATCATCAAACCAGCTGCCCATTGTACGACTCGACGTGATCCGACCTATAACATGAATAACTGCTTTAATTTGCTTCTCAAGCGGATTATTCTTTTCAGCCTCCTTATTCCAGGTCTCGGATATAGCTGTCGGTTATATACTGGATACTCATCATCATCCTTAAATAAATTGTAGTTATCATATTGTCAATACGGACAATTGGTTAAATGACATTGTTGCTGTCATTGCGAAAGTAAGTATTAAGGTAAAAGTCGGATTCCACATCCGGTCAGCGGGATTATCTTAAATACCGATGAATTGGTTATAAACACTATAAAGGCTATGGTACTTGACATTGGCAAATCACCGATAAACATTGGTGGAGCAATAATAAAAGAAGAAGTAGAAGTCGTGATTTCGGACATAACACTTGACAAAAATGACTAAATTAAGGATACATTTGAATATAAATTATTCGTGTGTCGTAATAAAAAAATAAAATAAAAGCACAAACTAATGTCGCAACTGCAGGATGTTTATTATTAAAGAAAAACGTGACCAAAACAGTTCTCTGAATGTCTAGCGTGCCGGAAACTGTATATATTCAAGTAACATAAACCAACCCACACGATTAAAATTTAATTAGGCAGGTTATATAAAAAAATAATGAAGCTTTCCATCTGAAAGTTGAAGTATCAACACACCCCGCATTACATAATCTCATAAATGCCATTGGTAAAATTATGAAGAACATCATCCGCTGGGTAACCTTGGGAAGGCAACACGGTTCCCAGAAACGTACGGCAGCCTTTCTGACAAATAATCTATCAAGCATCTTCTTTCACCTAGAGTTTCCCTATTAATCATTAGGATTCTTAAGATAGCATTCAAAAGTTTTGACTTTGATTTTACAGAATAGGCTCCGGAATTTTTTTAAAATGTATTGCCCAAAATGCGAATGAAGCCAGGGCAGGAATCTAGTTACCAATATAAACGGGATAAAGTGGAAAATGGAGGGTAAAGACGTACCTTAGTTACACCAATCGCTCCGACATTTTCACCAAAAGTGTTAGTACCGTTACCAGAGCCCCATAGTCCAGCCAAAACTGTACCAAGTCCTTCTGTTCCCAAACCACGGTTTATAGCGTGGAGAGGTGGCGGAGGTGCGGCTGGGGGAAAAAAGCATATGTTATTAATAAAATATGTCCACCATTGGCTAAAGGAGGAAGATTTTGTCTTGAAGCTGGGTACCCTGGAGCCTGCAAGACGGTTCCGGGAACCGTAGGGCAACATGTGATGTCATAAAATAAGATAAATTTCTCCACATAACAAAGTTATAATGCAACCCTTTTGAAATAATGGGTTCGTTGGATATCGGAGAATAAAATTGTATTATGTTGTATTCAGACATTATTAATACTTATTTAGGACTTGGGTTATTCCAGTCTTATATAGAGACGTATCACTGCAGTCAAAATAGGCTTATTGATATTGTAATCTCCCTTTTTCACTTCGGGGGCAACTCAGCCCACAACCCAGTCAAACATTTCAGTGTTATATGCATATGCCTATTTCCTTTAGTGAGTCTTGGTTCAGCTGGTCTCAATACGTGCTTTCCCAGGTGAGATCTTTTCCGCGTTTCCTCGTCCATTTGACAGAATCTACATGTCTTCGTGATGCATAGTTTTAGGTTGAACATATGGCTGTTCTTAAGCCTCAAAATGTAGGAAACCCTGTAAAAATAAAAACATACCACACATCCTAGCTGTAGTAGGGTAGTAACTAATGGACTCGACAGTACAAGCGAGCACCCCCGCTAACATGCCCAAAACACCTGCCACGCTCACTGTGGGAGCACCCCATTGACCTGAACCAAACAAATATTCATAAATAAGTAGATTATTCCTAAAAACTAGTATAGGGGTAGATAGAAAAGTTGTTTATCAATCGATTTCCCGGGGAGAATGAGATATTTACCTGGATATGGAACTCTAAACCACGGAGCATCTTCAATAATTCTCAGTTTTAGATCTGTGCGAGCTGGATGACCGGTGGGAAGGTGGTTGGTGACTGTCAAGATCAGACATATAGCCCACATAATCATTATTGTGAGCAAAACCTTTGGAAGAAACGAGTTCAATTATAATACTTACAATTATAAAGTAATAGAGGCTTTTCCATCTAAATATACCCCAATAGAACTGGCTACTTGTTATTGCCTGACATATACCATCGGCTAAAAGAGGGAGAATTGGTCTTCCGTTAGGTACCGTGTAATCGATTACACGGTTTCGGGAGCTGGAACAACCCGTGAAGGAAAAAAAAGTCAAAGTTATAGTAAGGCCATGTATGTAGCCTATAGCTAAGAACTAGATGTTCAAGAGTTAGCACGAGATTTAAATTTTATATATTCTTAGGATAAATTCATCGACTAATAAAATATTAAGGTTTCCAGAGTTTCGCCGAGCTGTCGCGGCACCGCTCGCTCGGCTCGCCTTTTGTTTTAAAACCATCCGAACCACGCGTATCTTGGCTTACCTGTTTTATTTATTTTTGATTTTTTTTTGGTTAAAGCCTTTTTGTTTTGAATTTAATTTTAGTTCATTTTTAAAAAGTGCATTTATGACATGAATGCATCCATCCTCAACGTCTCTTTCACAATGTAACATCTAAAGAATCTCAAAAATTCGAATAATTTAAATTTGAATGAATTCATCCTATTTTACGAAATTACTCCCTACAATTACATATAGCGAGAACTAATATTTCTAGGTATTAGATAACAATTGGGCATTATTATATCAACACATTGTGAAACAGATTGTAAATACTTACCGGAAACAGTTTAAAAAGAGGAAACCACACTACATTCAGACCGAATGTTTTACGCCACGATACTGTCGGGACTCGGACGTTGCCCATACATTGTGAGAAGATCGTGAGTAGAATGAATGTACTGAAAAATACAATATTTTCTTTTTTAGTATTTTGATATTCTATTTGATAATAATAATGATATATAACAATGATAATAAATAAGTCATTAGAGAAAAATGCAGAGCGAATAATGATGTTGTGACTAAAGTTTACGCTGGTCCAAGTTGAAAGAATGAAGGATGAAAGATTGACTAAAAAGGTTTATATGGCTGAAGTGAAAGGAAATGCTGGCAGAGGACGAGAGGCAAAAGAGGTATGTCAGGATCGTAACAAATGGCATTCGATAGTCTCTGCCTACCCCTCTTGGGATAAAAGGCGTGATCATAGATAGATTTGGCGTGTCTCCCTTTTCTCATGGTAGTTGAATAGAATAAAATAGTTTAAATTACACGCAAATGGAAGCACTACGAAACGCCCTAGGCACTAGAATCTAAGCACTAGATAGTTTAAGAAACAACATTTAATTTTCCAGCAATCTCCATAGTAACGAAGCCCCGGAGAGTACGGAGGTCGTTGGCTCGACCTATATAAGCAACAAGTATCCTGTATTGATTTTATATTGCATACATAAATTTGTTACTTGATATTTTTAAGTAAAAAATGCAAAGATTATTATATTGCCTTACCAAAAAATAGGAAAAATTGGTAGCCAAATCGATTTAATATATTCAAACGATTTTAATAATTTGAACATTCTAAAGTCCACCGAAATCGACCATGTATTTGTGGTTGATTTCGATGGCCGGAACGATCTATCACACACACACTGTCTGTGTAAGTGAGTGAATTACATGTGATCTAGATCATATGATTTACATCGCTAATGTGTGGCCTGTGTTCAATCTTAATCATACGGCTGGACGGACCGAAAATTTTCGGTGAGATACCGGACCAGTGCGTGAGCTACTTAATAGGGAAGTCAGTCATCAAATGCAATCAGAAAACTTGAGGTATTTACGAAACTGAATTTTTTTTTATTGATTTTAAGGATATGACAAATATTGTTATTGTTTTGAAAATATGATTAGAAACATTTTACTCGATAGAAAAAAAAACCTAAATACACCTCTGAAAACTTTATTTATCAAATTTGATGGCTATAATATATATGGTACCATTACAAAAAATTACATGAATATTTTTTTGGTAATTATCTATCGTTGTAAAATTATTTCTATGTTGTATAAGATTTTTTTTAAAATTGCGTTTTAAACAAAAATTATTGCTTACGTTGAATCGCTTACTGTTTCTATCATGCTCCCGTGCGCGCGATACTAGATAAATGCGTTCTGCTCTTTCATCACTCATTTTCCCATCGACCACTTCACCTTAAGTGGTGACCAGGTTGCGTGCTCAGAAAGTAAAGAAGGGTTGATTTTATATTGTTTAATATAATTAATCCAAATTAACTATTGTATGGAATAATTAAGGCAAACTGAAATGAAAGACTAAAGAGAGCAGGGCGGGCAGCTAGGTATATGACGTGCGCCCGCGCTACCTTTACATAATATATGTGTGTGTGGGTCATGCAAGCTGAGTAGATCCCCTACTCACCCTTTGGATACGGAGTCTTAAAAATTACTGAATGGAAAACAAAAATAGTCAATTTACTTTCTTAAAATCTTTGAAATAAAAATATAAAAAACATACCTTAGTTTTTACTTTACTTTGTGAAACCTGCAATAAAATTCGTTGAGGGGAGGAACGAATAATTTCGGTTGATTTCTGAACTGAAATTCCCGAATTTTACGAATGCTATGAACATACAATTTGGGCATCGAAAACTAGAGGATTTTATCTAGTATTGTGTAGGATGAAAACATGATTGCTGAAAATTTTCTCGATAACTTAATTTTTTGCAATCACCTCTTCAAAAACACCTTTTTAGTCATACGACCATACTCTGAAGGGATTTACGTTTAAATTTTATACGAATCTGTAGGTAATTTCAGTACCTAGTATTGATTAAGAAGATGTTTCCCTGCATGTGATCGTTTTTTAATAAATTATTTATTTGTAATGTGCCGCTTACGTCATTTATTCCGAGAGGCGATTCATTATGCCCTTCTCACTTCTGCAGCAAGAACGGACAAAGCGCCGTCGTTGTCTTTCATGACGTGATCGTTGCGCCCGAACCACAAGTTTAGGGCGTGGCTTACGATTAGAAATTTCTGAGTCGTTCCTCGTCTTAAGTAGTTACGGAGAAAATTGGGCAAAAACAGTCCTTACCCTGCAGCGATACCCCAATGTTGAGCAGCCGCTTCAGCAGCATGGTCGAACAAGGTAAGTCCTACCAATGCTACTGTTGGTACTATTGTCAGTGGTGTCACGAATCGTAGCAGAGATCCAATCACGCCGAAATAACCTAGAAATATATAGAAAAATTTCATCATTTAGCCGAAGATTTAACGAGTGGCCAGCTGTGTTGAGGTACCTATGTAGGTGTAAAAGCCTGTTTGTATGGTTTGTCAGATAATGTACATAGATTTTTTATTATAAAAACCCATTGGTACATGGTCGGATCGAACCCGCGACTTCTCAGTTGTGAGCCGACGTTTCACCCACTCGACCATCGACGCCCCTAGAAATCATTTAGCCAGTTGCCAATAAATCCCACTAATATTATAAACGCGAAAGTTTGTATGGATGTATGTTTGTTACTCCATCACGCCAGAACGGTTCAACGGATCTGGATGAAATTTGGCACAGAGATAGATTATAGTCTGGAATAGCATATAGGCTACTTTTTATCCCGGAAAAATATATGGTTCCCGTGGGATAGATTTGTTTTTGTTTTTCACGGGATGGACATGATTTTTTGCATAGTGGAAGTTTAGGGGTCAGAGAATGACATAAATATACTACTTTGCTCTATACATCCAATTCCCCATCGCATGACCTGAGTTGTAGATAACAATGTTTGTCTCAATGTAATTTATAAACCTTCCCCTGTAGGTACCTAATAACCTCGTCCCACTTTCCAGGATGATAATAACTGCCCCCGTGAACCATCTCACGCTGTTCTTATTCAACCAAATATATTATTTATCGAACAAGGTGAGCTTGTAGACTGCCTAACCGCTGTTACTCGTAACGGTCTCATGACAGAGCCACTGATTATTTTTGTTTTCTAAGCAGTAGTTATTTTATAATACATTTTTGCCGCCATTCTCAGTATGTACCACGGAACACGTTAAGAGCCGTGGTACTACTTTTATTACAAACAAGTAGTGCCACGGGACAGAAACGCCACTTTACCTAAATGATGACGTCACTATGTCAGTAAAACTTTGAAAATTATTATTATAAAAAAACCACTGCATAGAAAACTACTTTGCATACCAAAACTTCACGGTTGCCTTACAGTTCACGCAAGCACGTAGGCAGGGGGAGGATCCAGTGGGTCAGGACCCCCCCCGAAATTTGTCACCGACACTTTTTGAAATTGGGAATTTAAAAAAAAGGTAATTACTATCAGTTTAGCTGAGCTGATGACGTCGAGTCAAGCGACCTAGGATATTGACCTATTGCAGAAAATATGTAATAAAAGGTAATGGCTTGGTTGGTGGTGCTTGAGTTCACGGGAACCGTTGCCGGCCCCAGTAACGATCTGACTTTGGAGTTGTCGTGAGTTATAAAGTTCATGGCTCAAACAAACGTTACCCAATGCCCACTCAAACCACATGACTCAAACAAACGTTACTGTCAAGTTGAAAATTGTTTCTGACAGCATTTAGACTTATTTATTGACGAATTTTGCGGATATTATGTTCCTAACCCAGAATTAATTAAAATTTTTTCTTAACAATTTGGTATGCGTTAGAATCAAATCTACCGTACCCCTAAACGAAATTATTAATATAGATTAGGTACCTAAAAATAATTGCACCAGAGCAGAAACAGCAATAGCACCTGACAACTCGCACATTCTAGAAGTCCACAAATCTCTTCTTTCTGTATCTGACATTGAATCCATTACTTCGTTGGCTGGACACCGCCAGGCTGGCAGACCTAATATAGCCAATGTTGGAACTAAAAATGATATAGTCCCGCCTTGTACTATTGGTAATCGACAGCCGAAGGTTGCTTGAAGCCAAGTTATTAAACCTGAAAAATGTAAGAAAACTGAAAAGAAAATATTTCATAAAAACTTATTTTAAGAGAAAGCTTGTTAGCGCAATGAACTGAGTAAACCGCGCGGCTTATATTGTCCAAAGTTGTTAGTTATATTACGAAAACCTAAGGCCCCCCCTCCCGCCCCTGTGACTAAGCGTGGTATTTTGATATAAATTTATAATTGCCTTTTAAAAAAAAGTGTACCTACCGACTTCAAAAATTATGCACTGAAAAAGTCACTATAAAAAATACCCAAGTCGCTTCAAGTGTGCCTATAAAATTTGAAGAGTTCTCGATTTCTCCAGGATCCCATCATCAGATCCTGACCTGATGACCATGGGACCACCCGGGAAGTATACCCTTTCAAACAAAAAAAAAATCCAGGCGTCTACACAAGTAATCGGGGAACATATACACAGCGATAAAAAAACATAAAAGATTCCGACGAATTGAGAACCTCCTCCTCCATTTTTTTAAGTCGGTTAAAAAGAAACATTTAATTTTGCATTATTTGATTATTTTTCGTCATTAGAGGGAAAATAATCTTCAAAATGGCATATCAAACATTAACTTTGATACAGTATTAAGGGAGATATGGCGTACCGACAAAAACACCTTTGAGAAATAATATTTACAGAGATATTTTACTGAAATAAATCCCATTCTAAAAATAAAATACATTTTCACTATTATTTCGAAATGAATGAAAACATTTTTTTAAAAGAATACCTACTTTGCATTCAGTGGCATTTTCATAATTGAGTTTCTTTTATGCAGCCAAGAAATTTTTTAATGAAGCTGTTGTATTCTACAGTCTAAATGGCCTAGCCTGGCCTCGGAATGGCGATCGGAAGTTAATAAAAAGTAATTTTAAAAAAATAAGAAAAAAAGACCTTTTCCATCTAAATATACCTCAACAGAACTGGCCACACGTTAGGTATAGGCTCACAAATACCATCGGCTAATAGAGAGAGACTTGGTCTTCCGCTGGATACCCTGGATACCATGAAGAAAAAAAAACATGAATAAATTTATTTACTTATTCTATTCTATTTTTTCGTGTTATGTCTCCATCAGGGTTTTGATGATTCCGCCAATGTCAAGTATTATAGACGTCACAGTAACAATAGCTGATTAATCGGTAGCTAAGATGATCCCGCCAACTGTGATATATATTAATCACAGAATAATCACAACTATCACAGCGCGGACGGGATTAAACCGGATTCCCCATCATATTGTCACGACGGAACGAGTGCGTCGCCGCGTCGGTTGCCATGACATGACGTAGAATACATTTACTTAAAATATAGTAAAATGATAAGTGATATTATCACAAGTGGATTTAGTTTTATACGATGTCATAAAGTGCTTCAAATATAAGATAAGATACAATAAATAAGGAACTATAATATCCACAAGAGCTCTTTGTTGTAAATAATAATCGTACAATCCATCTGTCTATCATCACGCCTTTTATCCCATGAAGCGAGCGTAGGCAGAGACAATGGAATATTCATCATACTTTTCATACATGCTCGGCGATTGTGTGAAATAGTTTAGCTGTTTTAAATTATTATTTGTATGAAAATAGTAGATAAATAAGATGTTTTTAAGTATATCTATATGTTACAATCATAACTCTTTTTTTCTTGTTCACGGGCTGCCTTACAACTCTCGATACCTCTAGAAGAGGGAGGCTTGGTCTTCCGCTGGGTGGTTACCCACTACCCTAATGCGGGAGACTGGAAATTAATATGCGGGACTTGGCCAAAAAAAAGCGGGTCCTGCCTACAAATGTGAAACGAAAAAAAATCAATTGCAATTTATTACTTTTGTTTATAATTTGAAATAAAATTAACAAAATTAGGACTTTCTTATTACAAAACAAACTCATAAATAAAAAGTAGTGATGTGTCGTCGGTGTCACCGTGTATATCAAGTTTGTCGCACGGTTCTCTTACTTCATTTAAATGGGATTTCTGTCTAACCTAGCTAGGGGGACATTTAGCGTCCCGCAGACATGTTTCGCGGGACGCATTATTTGAGCCCTGAAAACGGGACGTCCCGCCTCACGTGGGACTGTTGGCAACCCTACCTAAGGCCGTAACACGGAATCAAAATTACATTTGACTGAAATTACGGTCTCTAAACGTACCTACGTTTTATTAATAAAAAGTAAGGGAAGGAAACTGGTAATAATATGTCGAGTTTTGAGGTACATTTTACTATAATTCTGTAGAATTTTCTTAAATGTTATGAATACCTAAACAAACAAAGAAAGTGTTAAACGTATTTTTTTAATTATAATTAGCATGCAATAAACTGCTATTTCCTTACTCTCAACCCACGAAACAATGATACCAGGATGAAAGATTGACTAAACAGGTTTATATGGCTGAAGTGAAAGGAAATGCTGGCAGAGGATGACCTAGGTGTACTTTTATTGAACATATAAAAAAGTATTGATCGATGGCAATATTAAAAGTACACACAATCGCCGAGCATGTATGAAAGGTATGATGAATATAAAAGAAGCGAAAGAGATATGTCAGGACCGTAACAAATGGCATTCGATTGTCTTTGCCTACCCATCTTGGGATATAAGGCGTGACCATACATAAATAGATAGTTTCGGTACAACTATCTCTATAACTACAAACTTTCATCGACGATTAAAATATTATGATACAGTAAATATATTCAATATTTTTGTTATTGATAAAATATTCAAAATAATTTTAATAGGAATATTTTTAATAAATTTGTAGGTACTGTTTTCGTATACATACCAGTAACAAAAATCATGGTCGATATGATATTGGTTCGGTCAGGATCAGTCTCCGCCATACAGAGAGCTGGACACAGGATGAAGGGAATAGCCACGATGGCACCAATCATTGTCAAGTAGTGCTGCAATAAAATAATATATGATATTTCATTTGACACCCCACACGACTCCAAAACTAGGTAACAACTTAGTGGTAGGCCACACGAGCGGTACGATCTAGGCGGTCCGTTCGTTACAAGAATTGGACGAGTCTGTGGTCGGTTTCGGTGGACCGTACGGCGATGCACCGGGGATTGGACGAATGTGTGGCCACCTAGGGGTCGATAGCATAAATGGTAGGGCGTTGACTTGAAACCGGGAGCCCGGGTTCAATTCCCACACGTGCCAAAAATGCTAAGCTTAGGCCCTCTTGTTCTAAAAATAACTAATACATTACATTTGATTTACTTTCACTTATTTTATTTTATATAATCTGACTAATTTTAATTTAATTTGACATAATTTATTTTGATTTAATTTAATTAATACCTACAATTTTATTACATCTAATTTAACTATGTGATGTTGTAAATGAAAGGAGGTTATGTATACCTGCCTATTATATATTATGTAATGGAGTTTAATATGAAGTGTGAGTTGACTACAATGATATACGTTGACTATGTGATTTATGCAAATTATCTATAGGATGGCTAAATAAATAAAAAAAATACATTACATCTGTTAAGGAAATGTCACATATAGCCATCTGTTCTGTTTAATATGGATAAGTGGCAAAAATGTACACTGTTACGGTGTCTCTGGCCAAACCGCAAGGCCGTAAAGATCTGTTTGTTTTGTTTTGTAATAGATAACAAAAACGTATTTTACTAAATCTAATGATAGATGCAATATATTCAGAACTAGCCTTCCGCCCCCGGCTCTGCCTGTGGATATTTTCGAACAAAATAAAATATAGCCTATGTCACTCAAGGGAGAACAACAACTTATCCGACCCTACTGTCAACCTCTCCTGCGCGTGGTGCTCCCTGCTGGATAACGAACGAGGCTCTGGCGACCGAGCAATGACGGTATATTCATATACACCTGGCCAGGCAACCGGCTGGACGAGGCCCCAGCAGCCTTGGAGTCTAAATAACTCCAAAAAGGACTGATGCAGAAGGCAAGGGGAAACCACTGCACACTTTATTTTCCAAGAAATCATGAAGGCACAGTTAAATCTTGCTGCAACATGAAGACTACCGACCACGACCGCTCTGTCAAGAGTGAACCGCCAAGGAATAAAGAAGATGTCACTCAAGGACATCGTAGCTTTCTATTCGTAAAATAATTTTCAAAATCGGTTCAGTAGATCCAGAGACTACCCCCTACAACCTCGCAAACCTTACCTCTTTATAATAATAATATTAGTATAGATGGATACAATTTTCCAAATAGCGTCTTTATAGTTTTCATTTTTTTTTATTCAATACAATACCTAATAATAAAATATTAACACGTTTAAAAAACCAAAAGTATATTATATATAAAGTATAGTATATAAGTATACTTTTCCATTGAAATTAATTCAGCCGTTTTAGCATGATATACATAAGATATTTATTTACCTGTAATGCCATAAATATACAGAGGTACCATGGCGGGACGTCGTCAATACCATAAGTAACATTCCCTCGGTTGGTTTCTTCGTTTTGTTTCCCAGGTCCAACATCGTCATTTGTGCTCTGAAATCATGTAGATTGGAAATTATTAAAAAATAAAAACAAAATAAAATACATAATAATGGCATATACACTGACGAGCAATATAAAAAAGCCACTTGCAAAGTGCCTAAAAAGCAATATAAAAAAATTCCATTGGGTGTTTTTCTAACCGTTATTAAATACACTTGAATGTTGCTATTTACTTCAAAAAGCTATCGGGCGTGGTTTCGGAAATATTTAGCTTTTTTTATTGAGTTAAAGTATTTTAACCTACGACAAATAACAAGTGTGTTATGGTGATAATTAACAGGCACGTTTTTAGATATTTACACTCAGTATATAAATATTATTTTAACTCAATGTATGGCTACGTAATAAGCCTAAATAAGTTTTGCAAACAATGCTCGTATTCAAACAAATTGTTTGTTTACTTTGTCACGTTTTCATACTTACATAAATGTATAATTAAGGGAGGTAATGTCATCTTTATGTAAGTACCTATGAGGGCTGGTTGATAAATATTTAGCTTCTTTATTTAATACTCTAGTTTTCCGCCCCCGACTTCGATTGTGGATTTTTTTTGGTACTAATAAAAAACAAAATAAAATGTCCTAAAATTTTAAGCACCAATTTTCTGCTTTAATCGAGTCGATCGTGATTCAGAGGGCACATAAAGCATCCGCACTTCTTCTAAAAATAAGTCTTGCCACCTGTTCTGTTCAAGTGGACACTGGTGTCTCTGGTCACACCGCAAGTTAAAAGGGCGTGAAGGTGTGTTTGAGTGTGAAAGTGACAAAAATTGAGAAAGGAATGCTAATGAAATGTAAGATGAATTTAAAAGTAGCGAAAGAGGTTATGTCAGGATCGTAGCAAATGGCATTCGATTGTCTTTGCCTACCCCTCTTAGGATAAAAGGCGTGATGATAGATAGATAAATAATGACGACGCCATTTACCAACTCCGGTCCCGACGAATCATCGCAGGCCTTGACAAACGGGCTGTGGGACCCCAGCTTAAAATGGTTGCTGGTTTGGGCATGTAGAAAGGATGGATGCAAGAAGATTAACTAAAAAAATATATGAGGAGACAGTTAGAAAGAGAAGACCTCGGCGGACGTATGCAGATCAAATAGGAACTGTCCTCGAGAAAGGCCAGGTCAGAAGTACCCTAAACCGACGAGCATGCATGAAGAATATGATGAGAATGAATGAAGCTGAAGAGATATACCAGGATCGTAGTAAATGGAAGAAAGAAGAACAAACAACCACACTTTCGTATTTACAATATTATTTGTTAGGATGACTGAGAAAATTCGAAACTCTGAATCCGTTGGTGATGGTGATGATAATGAAAGCCCATACAGCTCCCAGGCACCGTTGCCGGCCGCAGGGTACCCAGCTTAAGACAAAGTCTTCCTAAGTTAGCCGATGATTTTTTTTGAGGCTATACCTAACGATTGGCCAGTTCTGTTGAGGTATGTAGATGGAAAAGCCTCTTTGTATGGTTGTGATTTAAAATGTACATATGCCTTAACGAAACACAACCAGTAACAATGTCTACTTTTAGCCAATTGCCTATATTAAAAATAACAGTGACAAGGTGGCAAACATGTCTTCATTCTTCAGCAGTCTTTATTCGAATTCAGCAGACCAGACCCAAATATATTAAGAAAAGTAAATCAAATGAGAAAATTCTCGGAAAATTAATCAATGAGACGATGTAGAAACAGAGGTGCTTAAATGGTGGTTTGCATATTTTCATGAGGTTTTATTATTATGTAAATTATGTAGGTACTTGGCTCATGTTTCGTTTTATAATTTTAAAGAATGTAAGCAAATTAAATAACGTAAACTTTAAAAAAAATATTTTACACAATTACACAAACCTTAAATCTAATCTAAACATTAAAAATAACTAAATAAACAGGTCCGTGTGGAAAACTGGCAAGAATACTGGCTACATTTCCCATCGCGATGCTGCATGATTCGTTGAACGGGGAAAGAGCCTGGTAAGTCGAGGGGATATAATATCTTTAGATATAGCCTCACAAATACCATCGGCTAAACAAGGGAGACTTGGTATTCCGCTGGGTACCCTGGAACCGTGACACGGTTTCAGAAGTTGTAAAGGCAACCCGTGAATGAAGAAAAAAAATGAAGAAGAATAATAGACTTATTTATGGGAAATAGTAAATGAAAATATCAGTATCACTAGCACTTTATCACTACAAGTTATAAAATTAACTGTCTGTGCCCTTTTCACGCAAAACTACTGATCGAATTTTGATGCGGTTTTCATCATTAGATAGGTTGATGGACATGGACCTCTATCATGCTTAGGAGGTGAGCATTAACAGAATAAGTGAATCAAGTCGGAGAAAAAGTTGCGCGTTTTCACATTGGTTTACACGGCGTACGCTGCGTCTCTTCTCATAATTATATCCCTCCAATTTTTTCTAACTAAACATTACCTATCACATAATTTTTTAATTTCGATTTTAATTAAGATAATTATTATATTACTTACCAAATCATTAGTAATATTGTCTAATGCAATTCGTATACTATTGTGTACCATTTTTATATAAACCTGAAATAAAAAACTTAATGTATTGTAAGCATTTATTTTAGCACCCTAATCGAAATTGTGTTTTTTTGAGAACTAACCTACTTTTTTTTTAAAGTTGAGGGTAATTTATCCATATTATTTTTGTTTCCTTTGGTAATTAACCCATAGCACAATTAGACAAGGTCTTTTTTGTATGGTATCAAAAATCAGACCAATTTTGATAGAATTCTAATCAATTCTTGATTTTGTGGCTATTTGATCATAGAATATATTTGTTAAATGTATTTTATATCTGTTAAATGAATAAAAAAACACCACGCAAAGCTATTTTCAATGGACAAGAACTTCTAAATAAAATGCCCTAGGAATTACTACTTAGTGCTTAAAATAATTGTGGGTACTTACAATAAATAAATAAACATAACATTCTCCTTTTGATATTAATTTACGAACAAACTTAAATGTTATCGATGTAATAGCTGCAATTAAACTGATGCACCGGTGATGACTTAGTTACAAGTGGTTTAAAGACATCAATTGGTTTCAGAAAACTATAGAGCAGTTAATGTTAATTAAGTTTACTTTAAAATTCAAACGCAAAAACATTAAATACCTACCCAGACTACACGCCCAAAAATAAAAATAATTGTCGCAAAATACCTACTTAGGTAGGTATGTACATAAAATTCATCTAACAAAATTCCGTAATTTCAAAAGTAAAGTAGTTATTATACTTACCTACATACATATAATCAAAATATACACACATACCACAGAATCAATAAAAATCACTAAATATTTTTGGAATTACGGAATTTTGTTTTTGTGTTTCAGCAAAAATAGGCATAATTTTGAAAAAAATAAAATATTTTCTAAAGTACTTATTTTCTATTTGATTAATTTATCTTAAGAAAATCAATAAATTATCGTAAGTTTAAAGCGAATATCCTCAAGTTCAAACTCCACGGGTAGGTAGGTAGGTAGGTACTTGTCGACCAACTCGACCAACTTTTTTTTTAAACTAATACCTACATACCAATACAAATATACAGTCATAAAATCCTGTAATTTGTGTAATTTTTGAAGATCATTTTATTGATTTGTAAGCTAAGTTTTATCAAATATCAAGTTGTAGGTATTTATCAAATAGATAATGAAGGTTGTACATTTAACTAAGTTTAGAATTAAAAATGTTATATTTACACATATGTACATGTATTAATGTAACAGCTCTTGATAAATTAATTAACTTTTTAAGCGACGTGTAAGCAATGACTTTTTTATTTAAGTTTATATAAATAATGTACCTACCTACCACATATTTGGACAAACTATTTCATCCCAAATCAACATTGTACTCATCTAAATATACTTCAACAGAACTGGCCACTCGCCTCACAAATACCATCGGCTAAAAGAGAGACCTGGGGGCCGATTCTCGCTTTTTAGACATTTAGTCGAATTAGAGAAATCTCTACGTCAAAATATCACAAAAATATCTGCCTTTTATAAAAGTTAATTCTTGGGAACGATAGAGTTGGATGTCGTATGTCGAGGAATAAACTTGTTTTTACTCGTTTTGTCGTACGTTAGATATAATAACTACTACAAGATGTTGACAGCTACGTCATTTGAAATCCGCCATGTTTTTTAGGCATATCTCTATTCCCAGCGCACGACATGTGTCGAGTGGTCATTTTGTAGTCGACATTGATGTCGCATGGACTTGTTTTAACCTCTTTATAATATATTTTATTTGGTAAATAATTAGCTAGATATAACCCCGAGGTACATAATGTTTTGTCAAAAACAGATTTCAGTAGGTAATTTTCAGGATATATGAAAAAGTACAACTAATTGCTTTTGTATGGTATTTACAAAAAAAGTATTAAAATGTTTTTCAGGAATTTTGAGGAGTTATGAAACAATAAAATTGTTTTTATATGCGTTATTAATAATTGCTTAGTATAAATTTGCATGAAAGAAAAATGTGAAAGAAGAGTTTATCAGGAATTTTCAGGACTATGAAAAATATGGGAATAATTAGTACCTACTCACTTGTCATGAAAAATAAAAATAATGAAAAAAAAATTTCAGAAATTTCAGCATGTAATTATTTTATGAAAAATGTAGGTAAGTAGGTACTTACAACAAATTGTTAAGTTATTTAAATTAAATACTAAATAACTAAAAATCTGTGAGTCTAGAGTTAGTGACGACAATATTTGATGGTACGGAACCCTCTGCGCACGTGTCGTACTCGCATTTAATCTCTATCGTTCGACAAAATGTCTACAAACGCGAGAATCGACCCCCTGGTCTTCTGCTGGGTGCCTGGGACCGTAACACGGTTTCGGAAGCTGTGCTGTAGAATATGCAAATAAATTCATTCAACAAAAAATACGTAAGAAAGAAGTAATGATTGTTTCTCGTATTTTTTGAAAGATATTGTATTTTTGTTCAGTAGTTTGATCTTGTGTTGTCTCAACCCATTTGGATGAATTTGTCGCATTCGTGATAAAAATGTTGTCTGCAAATAGCGAAAGGAATCGGGTTTCAAACATAATTATATATGTATTATCAATTTAAAAAACTTGTTTGAAGTCGGGGTATATCGCAAGTATTACCTACCTAAACTAAAATAAAACACAATTATATTTGTATTTATGTTTATTAAATGAAATTCAATGACACTCTTTTCTTGAAAACTACAGAATATTAACCCAGAAATTATTCAAATTGACTATAACTAAAGATTATAAAAAATCCATGTCACGTTGAACTCAACAGAACAACGTAACGCAGAATCCATAAGTAGGTACTAGATACCTACTTATTGTTTTCCACACAATTAAGTACAGCAACGGGCTTGCCACCTGTTCTGTTCAATATGGACGGACAACAGGCAAAAAATGGACACTGTTACCGGTGTCTCTGGCCACACCGCAAGCTATAAAGGCCGTGTAGGTATGTTGTATCATAAGAAGGTACGTGACATATTTTTTGAGATATCGAAAGATATTTATTTCAATTTTTATTTACGAAAACTTTATAATGATATTCTTCATTTTATCAGTCATACCGTCACATAATGAACTTAGTATAGTAGGTCTAGTTACATTATTACAACAAGAGTTATCTCTTACACTTGACATTGGCAAAATCATCACAATTATTTGGATGGTGGTCATAGCTTAAAAATTGTATAGAAAACCTTTGAAGATTTTCCATCGAAATATACCTCGAAAGTGGTCAGTTACCACTCGTTAGGTATAGCCTCACAAATACCATCGGCTAAAAGAAGAAGACTTGGTCCTCAGCTGGGTTCCCTGCGACCGATAACACGTGCACGTGCGGCGGAATCACCTGCCGTGATATGGGGATGACCTGTCATATCGTGCCGCAGGGTCTGGTCAAGACTGATTGTCATCAGTATAGAAAGTAGATGTGGCTGTGTTCATACGGGGTCACCATAATAGAATTGGCAATACACAAAAATCTATGGACTGAGAGTAAAAGGGAATACTCCTCAAGTTGTATATATGCATTAAATATTTTCACTAGCGCGACATAAGTTTCAGTACGCCCAAAAACTTTTTTTAACTCGACAGCGTCTATTCCAGTTCTTCCAGAAAGCAAATAAGTAACCATAGAACCCGTTTTCTTCTTCTAAAACTGTTGGTCTTCTAAAACTTCAAATTATTTGTCACTGCAAACTTTCTTCCTCCAAATTCATAAAGGATAGACTGTTTAGGCCAGCCCCCGTACGTATCTCAGTTACTAACAAAAAGCGAAGGTTACCATCCACAGAGTAGTAATGTACTTACGATAAACAGAGAAGAGCGAGCTTGCACGGTACACTCACTCTCGGCCTGTTATATTTACTAATCTGTGTATGGTAATCTTTTGGTACAGCAGTTGTTTTATCGCGTTTAGTTTCGGTAGGTAGGTAGGCCTTCGATAAGTAAATGGACTACAAAATCCCTTTAACATTAATATTGTCTTTGATTTGATGATTAAATTCTTCTGGCGCGTTTCTTTCGCATTCATTTCGCAACTCTTTGCTTATTTTTTTTTCCATATGTACAAACCCCAAAGTCTCCCATTTTTTATTTTTGTTACTTAAACATCAATCGGCACAGCCTTTTTATCACAATGTTACTGTTTTTTTTTTCAAATATATACTTTTTCACACGATGCGTCGGTTAACTAAACCAATTGCTTATTGCCATTGCAAACTTTAATTAGCCTCATATGGGAATGCAATGGACCATTCAGTGACTTACCAGTTTCTTTGATATCTGTTCTTGATTTTTCTTTGAAGATATTGATTTTCTAGACATTTTAAATCTCTTATAAATTCACCTCCGTTCTGGAGGTATTCATACGTACAAGACTTATCTAATATCACCCAATTCCTTAGAACCTTGTGTTTAGATATCTATATTTATTTTAATATCACCTATACCTGCCATATCAGTCTTGTTTCGTCATCATGGAACATCTATATATACTATATAACAATCAATACATTAAGATTCCGTATATTGCGATATTTTTTCATATAAGTACCATCATTTCATTGGTGTAATTAAAGCATCTTTAACATTAGTGAAGGGCAGTACACTTTCAGACTAGCTAGGTTCAAATACGCTAGACCAAGTTTTAAAACATAGGAACAAAACATTATCATAACTTTAAAACATACTTAAAATCGATATCATCGTACTTAAAAATAAACTAAAATATTTAAGAACTAATAACGTATAAGTAAGTTTAAAATATAAAAAGTTAAAATAAAGTAACACTATAATAAAATTAAAGGGTTATTTATTTGTCGGTCATATTAGCTATCCTTTTAAAATTGTCGCAGTCATTTTCATTTTGCAATTCGTGTTTGTACTGCAAATGGGTATAAAAAATATTTTCCTTACGCAAATAACGCATTTTATCCTTAGAATCCTAGATTGGCATTTGGGAACCCCACATAATGCTTCAGGTCCTTAGCCCCTGTGCGTGCAAGGAAGTTGCTAATTGCGCTGCCTTTTATCCCGGAGTGTTCAAGTATTTTAGGCTTGTTTACACATATCAACGCAATGATGCCTTAGTACAAGTGACGTCCCGTGCGAAAATATCCCCTGCCCAATATAAGGACAATTATTAGATATATTTTTCTCTTGACATTCCTTGTCGTTTTTAGTCGTTTAGGTTCATGTTTCGCTTTGCGTTTCGTTAGTTGGGTTTTTTCCGCTGTCGATAATTTTCTCGGGACGTTAGCACTCCTATAGATGCAAATGTCTTAAAACGCCGGCACTGTTCATTGCGAAGGAAGGTGTTTTGCTGTCAGATATTTTTTTGTAGAGAAGACGACATGTGACCTTTCCACCGCCTGTTCTAAAGCCGCCGTTGGTTCATGGCAAAATAACTAGCCGGCCCATAGAGATTTCACGCTTCGCTTCAAGGACCCCAGAATGGAAAGGACAACAGGAAAGACCGACGCCGGAAATTATTTTCTTCTTTCTTTCTTCGCGGTTTCACCGTCACATGTACAGAGTCACCGAAGTGTATTCTGCACCATTCTCTCATGCACTCTACACCCTAATATATTCTGCGCCTACTTTCTTCATTCCGATGGGCCATCTGTAAACGATATTAAACTTCAGTTTCCATTAAAGCGTCATTTTACTATGTCATTCAGATCAGGAGTTTGCTATCCTACTTAAGTGTCTGCAAGTGCTACGTTTCCACTCCCAGCCGCGCGAACAAAGCAGGAAAAAGTGTCGCATAGTTACAAGTCCAAGTTTTGTCTACAGGCAGTAGATTTTGTCTACGTAGAGAAATTTTCTCTAGCCCCTCATGCTTGCACGGCAGGTATGCTGCTCATTGCATGCAAGCCTTTGTCTCTGTTGATTAATTTTGTTGTTGCACCACTGTTACGGCGTTAGTTACAATTGGTTTCATAGTTAGATCACATATTTCTTTAAGAGATTGAAAATTCCTCAAATCGCCTGCCTTGTGTCTCGAGCTGCGTTTCCATCAGGGTCCGAAGAGAGTGTATTATCATCAGCCTGGTGCTGCCGTTGTCAGTGTCCACATTAAGGTCGACCGATGCCGTCTGTAAACCGCTTCTGGTTGGACAACCGCTCAACCGACGTGACTTTCACCGTGTCTACCAAACTTGTTGTTTGTTCTACATGGTTGGGCAAGAATAACGATACTACGACTCCAATTTCTTTGGGGCAACCACTGAACCGACGTGACCTTGATTGTGTGGAACGTCTTCTTTTAATCCCCTTTACTTGCCCATAGAGATATACAATGGATGTACGTCCGGATGGAGACGTGTCCTTTGACGAAATAAATGATACAGGTCCGGCAATGCAGCGGACACGTAATGACCCAGGCAATTCTGCCTCGTCTCCAACTATCCAACAAAACTTCAAGAATATCACTAATCATGTTTTTCTTTTTCTTTCTTTTTTTCTTTCTTCACGGGTTGCCTTACAGCTCCCGAAACCGTGTGATGCATAGTTATTTAAGTTGAGTTTATAATATTGCCGTGACTGAGGGATTGGAATTGGATTCCTCTCGTTGTTCACTGCGCTAGTTTGTTTTCAATTTTTTTTTAAATTTTTCGTCGC
The DNA here is from genome assembly GCA_963924495.1 of Nemapogon koenigi. Lineage (NCBI taxonomy): Eukaryota > Metazoa > Arthropoda > Insecta > Lepidoptera > Tineidae > Nemapogon > Nemapogon koenigi. The sequence continues at coordinate 2,438,792 of OZ004643.1, forward strand.
GGAAAATGTATTTGCAGCCGGATAAGCACATATCCGAGATACATGTCCGAAGGTCCAGTACCACAAAAAAGTCGGACTTGTACATCTCTACTCGCTACAAGCGCAGCGCTCGCAACAAATTCGATTGAAGGGCAAATCATGGGAAAATCAATTTGGTTACCCAACTGACGTCCATACTATCAAGTTTTGGTTGAGTTGGGTGGTTGTCACAACCGTATAGAAGGCTTTTTACTATTTCTGACCGGTGTGTTAGTATTGTCACCGCCCCTACGTGTGTCCGCGACACATGTGGGACAAATCCAACGTGACCTTGTCTGTGAGTCCTTATTATATTCGACGCAGTCTTGATGGTATTGCAGGCCGCAATTACTGTTCACACATTTAAGGCGTTTATGTGTCGCCGATATATTTAATCTACAGCCTGAAAACACTTAGTTGACATATTTTAAGTTCGTATCAATATTTGTTACTTTGTTTTGAATGCTCCATAATCAGTAGATAGTCTTCTTCAACATAAATAAATTTCAATCATAATATTTAAATGAGTAGAACAGCGACTGTCCTCAGAAGACATGAAAATATGTCAACCTGTGGGCATCCTCGAGTTGTCTGTTAAATAAATTACCCGATAAATATCTTCATTATACATACTTGACCTTGGATTTAAGACTGGTCGTCAAAACAAAGATGGCGTCGGCAAATAAAACAGCCACTTCAAACTCAGTCATGACTGCATCGCTCTTATGAACTATTGGTAATTTTATTAATGCCTTTTTCCTTTGATGGCGTTAGGTCTATGCAGAAATATTGAGCATAAGTGAATCTAGAACAGTCACCTTTATAGGCTAGCAGTATATTTCTGTTGAGCCAGTCGAGTATGGTATATATTTTTATGTTATTGCATCAATTCCTATATAAAAGCTGCGAGCATTTTCCATCACATATTTGTATTTTTCATGATAATAGTACTATATTGTGTACAAAACACACACTTCTTATTAGAGCGAACTGTACACATATTCGGCGGACCTGGGCATGGCTCAGGCTAAAACAATGTAATATGTGGACAAACATATCAAAATATATGTAGATTAGTCTTCGATTCGGCACACTATATTACGTATTAAAAATACAACGTTTACACCCCATTTCTCCCCTTAAGGTTGGATTTTTTTTAAATCCTTTATCTATAGAATATACCTTCCAATTTTCATGTTTATATCTTCAGTGGTTTAGGCTGTGCATTAATTTTCAGTCAGTCAGCGACACGACAAAAAGACCCGAATATAAAATATATAACTCGTCTAGAATAAATGCTTCTTCTTCCACAGCTCTACCCTCTCTTTTTACTATGTCGTTATTCCATCTTGCTCATCCATCCGATACTTCTGTTTTGTCAATCCATTTATACATTTTATACCTATCACAAATTAATTTCGTGTAAGGAATAATTACGTACTATGTATTAAATCTAACTAAAGTACATTAGCCCCTATGGATATTTTAATATACATATATCTATTCTATCTATCATCACGCCTTTCATCCCAAGAGGGGTAGGCAGAGACAATCGAATGCCATTTGTCACGATCCTGACATACCTCTTTCGCTTCTTTTATATTTGTCATACATTGCATACATGCTCGACTATTGTGTATTTTTAATATTTCCATCGATCAATACATTATTTATATGTTCAATATAAGTACACCTAGGTCGTCCTCTGCCAGCATTTCCTTTCACTTCAGCCATATAAACCTATTTAGTCAATCTTTCATCCTTCATTCTTTCAACGTGTCCAAACCAGCGTAAACTAATTTTCTTCATTTTAGTCACAACATCATCTTTCGCTCCGCATTCTTCTCTAATGACATCAATATTCTTTATATCACACATTCCACTGCATTTATTTTACTTTCATGCTTCTTATTCCATACCCAAGTCTCGCTTCCATAAGTAAGTGATGGAACTAAAACAGCATTATGTATATTCATTTTACTTTTAGTTGTAAATTGTGTATTTCTGCATACATTGTTTAGTCCACCAAATACCTTGCTTCCAGCTTTCACTCTCCTTTCAATTTCTCATCTATCTTTCCACTTCTTGTATACTACCTAAATAAACAAATTCATTAACTTGCTCTAATTTACATCCTTTCACACAAATGTTACACTCCGTCCTTTCATAAACATATACATTTACTGTAATAAATACACAAGCAGTGCTGTGAGTCAAAATACAGAAGTAAAAATTGTATTTACATACTATACAAGTTTCGGCCGCGTACCTAAACGACTTTCGTAACAGGTTTCAGAGCAGTTTTAATTTTGTTGTGAATAAAGTTTAGAAGATAACTATTTCTTATTTTAAGTGGATTTTATATGTCCATTTCCTAAATAAGTTGATATGATTTGTTGCACGATGGAATGGGATATAATTTTTGAAGTTATACTTCTTTAGGCGCGTTATAAAAAAAAATTATGAAAGTGAAATTATGTTACTTACACTTAATGTAAGAAAATAAATTATTAATTTAATTTTTCAAATTTAAACTGAACTTTATTGACTGTGTTGACTATCCTTTTCCAGTCCTTTTATTATTTTATTGTAATTAATAAAAACTATTTTTTAATGATGCCAAAGAAGTACAACTTGTCACGCGCGTACATAAGTACACGCATTTAAATATTTTTTTTACTAAAATTGGTTACGAAAATTCGTACGCGGCCGAAAAACATTTTTCTTTATAAAATAAAGTAGTAAAATACTTATACTACAGTAAAGACTAACTTTGACTTCCAAATTCGAAGTATGATACACAATTACACATGCTATACAAAACAGCCTTACCAATGAACGTTATTGGACAAGAGTTTGTTATGTTTCGTCTCCCTTTATCAAATTGAATTTTAGATTTGTTAGAGAGCGCAATACATTATAACTAAACAGTTGTTCAACAATGTTTATCAGTGAGGCAGTAATATTCGTTATGATACATATATAATACACATTTCAAAGGAGATTCTGTGTAAATGTCGCGAGTAAAACTTGTAAGGTAGAAAGTTAATTAACAACTAAAAGTATGCTTGAATATATATCATAATAATATAGCCTACATAATATAATATTGCCACAGGGCACCACTAAGCGTAAATTAATATGTCGAAATGTTGAAATTTTTAGAGAACTAAAAAATTGTTGCCAAAATTAACATTTGGAGATTTTATAAAATATATGACAAAAGTGTGATATGGTCAGATTAGGAAGACAAAATATTGGCTCAATCATTGAGACCCAGTTTCTGAAAGACTCGTCAAAGTTAAGCAGAGATTAGTTAAATAAATGTCAAAATTCATACAAATTCACATATTTGACAATTGTTGTTTACTAATCGTAGATTAACTCTTGAGTCAGTTAAAGGTTGGCGCAAACTTATCAGCATAGCTTCGAATTGAGTTGTTGTGTTCTTTATATATGACGTTCGTTGCCAAGCCTTGCAACAAGCTGAGGCTATAAGTATGCTCCAACCATAAAACAACCTTAACCAGATTGTATGGTGGGTGGTGAAGTTTCTGCAGGTGCTTCCCTTCTATTTTTCTCCTCGCGCTTCCTTAATTCAGCTTCCACCCTGTCCCAGAGGTTGTTGCTAGCCAGCGCTTTACGCTCATTCCTCTCACAAAATGTGTTATAGTAATCCTCGGAAGTCTGCGTAGGAACAAACTTTTTCGTTCTCACAATTGTTGGTGTGATTCTTGGAGATAAAACTGTGCACTCCTTATTCGGCGAAGCGACTACTTTTTTCTTATAAATAATCGGATCAAAAGGTCCCGCTGGGGGTTTTGGACTGTTATTTATGGACCTTACTTTAGGAGTGGAGCTAGCAGAACTTTCTTCCTGCTGAACATTCAACCAATTGTTAACTTTTTCAATTGAAGTTTTCACCATGTTCTGAGCAGCTTTGTCTTCTTTAACTTCGTTGACTTCAGGTGTAGTTTCAACATGTTTATTGTTCATATAGTAATCAGGAGATAATAGCTTCAACGGTGCAGCTTCAGGCGGCGCAGTTTCAGCTGCTTTTCTTGTAATTTCTTTAGAAATTTGGTGTAGCTTACTTAAATTGGTAAGCGCTACATTCAGAACACATCTTTTCTTTTTCCTGTCACCATGTTTGCCATTTTCTTCTGGTACTTCATTGATTTCACATTTTGGCTTTGGTATTGCATTCAATTCGCGTTTCTTACTAATATTAAAAGACTTCGGTAACATGTTATTATTTTCAACAGGCGATGCGATTTCTCCATCATTTTTTTGGTCCACCATTGGAGAAGTTCTCGGAACAAATTCATGCGAGTTTGGATTTAGTTTTGATATTACAATTTTCTGTGCACCTTTCTCCAGTGGCTGTTCCTTACAACTACTAGTTTCTTCATAATCACGCATCTGTAAATAAAAATTAAATCAATGATTTCGTATAATTTTGTATTAGATTGTATAATTTTGGATGAAGGTATTTTGAAGTCGATAAGCCTAGCTTATTTGTTAGAGAGAGAGAGAGAGAGAGAGATAGAGTTAGTTGTTGTATGAAATATGCGCAGTGTTCACTTAAACTTTATTATTTCAAAATCTCATAATTATGTCTATATAGAAAGTAACAGAGGCTTTAAGAGGTTTTAAAACCGGAAAATTAAATTAACCGTAGTCCCATTGTCCAATCCATTGTGCCATGGAAAAATACTGAAGCCCTTTTTTCATTACTATGTTTATAGCGATGTGTATGTATGTATGTCTCCCCACTCTAGCGCTCGGCATGGAACAACTTATTATATCTTTTTAACTGACTTCAAAAAAAGAAGGCGGTTTTACGTATGTTCCCCGATTACTTGAAGACGCCTGGACCGATTTGGATTTTTTTTTGTTTGAAAGGGTATACTTCCCAGGTGGTCCCATGGTCATCAGGTCAGGATCTGATGATGGGATCCTGGAGAAATCGAGAAGTCTTCAAATTTTATAGGCACACTTGAAGCGATTTGGGTATTTTTTTTTATAGTGACTTGTGCGCATTTGCGTTCGGAAAGCACACTTTTCGGTGCATAATTTTTGAAGTCGGTACACTTTTTTTTAAAAGGCAATATGGTTATCAAATCCTAGAAGTCACGTGCACTTCATAACAACGTAACTCATTGTCTTTATTAATATTTTATTTAGTTTATTTGTACCAGTAATTAATTCGAACTTCGAGGGTGAGAATAATAATAATTTTTCTTCTTCATGGGTCCGTGTTATCGGTCCCAGAGTACCCAGCGGAAGAACAAGTCTCCCTCTTTTAGCTGATGGTATTTGTGAGGCTATACCTGACGAGTGGCCAGTTCTGTTGAGGTATATTTAAATGGAAAAGCCTCTAAGTGCAGTGGTTTGTCGGATTATGTATGTAAGTTTTTAATTAAAAAACCCATTGGTACATGGCCGGGATCCGGGATCGAACCCGTGATCTGCCTAGTTAATACCAGACGTCTTAACCACTTATTTTATATAGGACATGGCTTATAGTTTAAAGGAAAACCTAAACGAAAATCTTGTCTTAAATGACCGCAAAAAATAATCGGAACTCTCAGCGCGCGAGTACTCGCAACTTGACCCATTATTTCTCTACGCACGACACGACACTACAAAAAACTCTCTCTCATACACTGCAGTTGCTGGAATCGTCTAGTGGAAAAACGTTTTGCAACCGTAAATCGTATCGTGTCGTGCCGGTCGTGCGTCATGAAAAAACGCACTTAGGATTACTAATAACACGTCATCTTCGAGCAAAATAAAAGGAAACTGCCATGTAGCATACTATCTATTTATCATAATGCCTTTTATCCCAAGAGGGGTAGGCAGAGACAATCGAATGACATTTGGTACGATCCTGATATAGGTACCTCTTTCGCTTCTTTTATATTCTTACATGCTGGTTTGGACACGTTGAAAGAATGAAAGATTGACTAAAAAGGTTTGTATGGCCGAAGTGAAAGGAAATGTTGGCCTATATACATGTAGTTTCATTGAACATATAAAAACATATTGATCGATGGCAATATTAAAACACACAACACACTATCGCCGAGCACGTCGCATACACTCTGCCCATACGCATACGCCTCTTCGTCCCGCTCTTTTGTTCCTCTTACGGCGCTTTTGTCCTTTTCGCACGGTGTCACGCGTGTTTGTATGGCTAAGCGCTGAGAAAGCATGTCATCATTTAAAAAATCGAGGTAATAATTATAGGTCCAGTGATTTTGAGTACACTCATTGTCTTTTTAACCGACTTCCAAAAAAGAAGGAGAAGGTTCTCAATTCGGATCGTTTTTTTTATTTATTTTTATTCTATGTATGTATGGACATCGAATACTCCGCCAGTTGTGAACCGATTTTAATGATTTATTTTGTATTCGACAAATATTTTTTCCGGATTGGTCCCATGTTTTTCTCGTAGAAATTGGTGGTTTATAAGTCAATTTTTCTTACTATCTCGATGAAATATGTGTACCGATTTTGACAACTTATAATACAATACTATTCACAGTAAGTTGTTATTAACAACTCACTGACTATTCAAACTTTAAGGGCAAACTAATTGATGTTAATAATAATAATATATTTAGTGTCAAATGACCACTTCGTTTGTACAGCTCAAAAATCTGTTCTTAAGGCGCCATATGTCCAGAGAAAAAAAAAAACACTTTCGCGCCAAACAAAATGCGTCGATTGCACGGCGTCAAAATCAAATCAATATTTTTGTATAAAAATGCAAAATATAATTACATACAAAATATAACTAGATTAAGTCATTGTGCATAATATGTACTTTAAAATAAAATTATTATATTATAGAATTAAAAAGTATTATTGATAACTTTAAAATGAAAAAAAAAGTTTTATTTTCGAAATTGACACTCAAGAATACCACATAATATTTTTTTGGGATTGCAATATTAATAAACATGCAGATGCCCGCGTTGTAATAGGAATACCATGTTTACACCCCTTTCATCCCCTAGAGGTTGATTTTTGAAAAATCCTTTCTTAGCGCACCTCTACACCCTCTAATTTTCATATTTATATCTTGAGTGGTTTAGGCTGTGCGTTGATTGTCAGTCAGTCAGCGATACGACGGTTTTATATTATGTAGATAAAATAAAATCAGTATTTTAGGAGCGTGTGACGCCTTAACTGGTATGAAATATATGAGTAAATAACATCACAATGTTTCAACATCAATGCATCAGAGTTACCTACACAAGCAGAAGTAAATTATTCTGTAATTGACTGAAAAATTGCAATTGTCAACAAATCTTCAAATATTGCAGATTATACAATAAACATGCATTGCACATAGATTGTACACAATCCTAATTTATATTAAAATACATAATATATTTAAAAAAAATGGGAATAAGATGTAGATTACAAAACTTGTTCTTAATGTAGGTATGTATAGGTACTAGTTTCTTGCACTGTGTGGACACTGTGCTGTTCCTGGTGTCTCAGGCCACACAGCAAGTGTTTTTTCGCTGACAAAACCATGTTTTTTTTTGTTTTTGTGACTGCTTTGTAAACAAATTCAAATAAGATTAACTTATTTGCCTTCAAAACAAAGCATAGTTTGTTAAAAAGGTTAAAAGGTCAGTTCTATTCCCTGATAACCTACAAGGCCTTCATTCATAATAATCAATTACAAAATATTAGCCTTGGTTATAAAACTTAATACCTACTTACAGGCATCAGAACAAATACAACATCTATCTATCATCACACCTTTTTATCCCAAGAGGGGTAGGCAGAGACAATTGAATGCCATTTGTTACGATCCTGACATACCTCTTTCGCTTCTTTTATATTAATCATACTTTTAACATTGCCTTCCATCAATAAATTTATTTTTATTTATAGTTATTATAATAAAATACATACCATGTTCAGCATATCCGGTATAAAGTTAAACATTGCTGAGTCTGTGTCTTTCTTATCATCTCTTGGTTCGAAGTCGATTCCAAATCTTAAATTCATTTCATTGATATCTGAAATAAAATGCAATATAGCTATTAAGTAAACCTTCTATGTCAAAGCAGAGCAATGGATTAACATGTTTCTTTTTGCACTGAGATAGTTGGAAGGCCAGATAGCGACTTTTTATAATGGAAAGCTTTCCATTTACATTGTCTTCTAATCAAGTTTGTGATCCCCTTACCCTCTCAATCACCAACTGCAAGTTGCAGATACCCATAGTTTTTAAGAAAATTGATGTTGAAATCAGATCCATATTTTTCCAACAACTAAAACCATTTGGGGTAAGTTAAAGGCACCGGGTAACAATCGCTTTCGCTACGGCTTCCAAAATGCCTGCCCTCCCTCCACGCCTCTGGCTTTATAAAAACACTCTAGGGCAGACAAGTAACATTTTGAAAGACAAATTAGGTTTTTTTTAAATTTTAAAAAATTTGGGTCTGCTGCAAGGAAAAAAAAGTTGCAGCATAGAAAGGGTCCCAGGCTGTATGGGTGAACCCCTTTGCCTTCCACTAAAATGGAGAATGAGAAACAAAAAAAGTATTATTCAATGTTGATTAAAATGGAAAGCCGAGCCAAACTAACTTCCTAGCTGCCTCTACAACTAGAAACACAGTCAAGCTGTTTAGACTACCTAATTTGCTAATGAAGTTAGGACCCAAAGAGATCAAATGCATAATTAAATCTCTTTGTTAGCGCTTAATTTGTATTGTGTGAATGCAGTTATCATACAAATCTATGGCATAGTTTAGACTTTAGGTTAAAAAATTACCTACGTCACAATAAAGTATAAAAATTTTATTTTACCCGACGAGCCAACTAATGATTTTCCAATAAGAATTTGGTGATATTTTTTTGAAATAAGAAAAACAAAACAGTTACCTTGATCTTCGTTGATTGACAACACAGGTGGTGTTTTAAAAACTGGATTAAGGGAGTTGCTGTGCATTTTTCTACCCGTAATGGAAGTTAAATCCTTGATTAGGGCACTTTTGTTGTACCACTGCTCATCCATTTTTACGGATTATATAGTACTTAGTAGGTAAATACGCAATTTGTATAATATTTTTATAACTGTACGAAGCACCAAACGAAATTACCACAGGAAATCCAGAAAAATACTTTCAAGACGTGAGTGAAAGTAAGTTTACAAAATTGAAATGTCAAACGATGAATGACCAATGAATGACTCACTCACTGCTGAAGGTGCTTGATTGAGTCAAACATATTATTTTTACTTGCTCTGTGCATATTATGAGCAGCTTTGTGAGCGCGTCAAAAGAAAATCTTCTCCACCAATGTCAAATTGTAGCTTTGATTGAGTATTTTTAAGCTTTGATTGACAATTTTACATTAGATGACTGAATTTCGATTGTTGATTGATTAATTGTTCATCTACTTGCTCTGTGGAGTGTGGTGTGGATTGTTTTTACATTACTCTGTGGTTTCCTAATATTTTACTTGCTCTGTGCTCACCGAGCTCACCGAGACGATTTTTGTGATTTTCCGAATATTTCGTTTTCCAGTCATTTATTTTATTTATCTAAATTTACAATGCATGTGAAATAATCCCAAGTTATAACAAATCGGTAACAGTTGATAATGGGTGACGAAAAGTCTTTGGATAGCTTACAAACTGAAACCAGCATTGGTGTGGATAACTTGAAGATTGAAGAAGACAACAAAGACACCGGGGACAAAAATGAAAAATCAAAAAGTTAGCTATTCCGTAAAATATTTCAATTGTTCTCATGCTTTTTTTAGAGAGTACCTATTTGTTCAAAATTGTTTTTCATTGCGTTGGAGTTAGGGTTGCTAGATACAGGTTTATCATTTACTGGACATTACTGGGGTTACGAACGAAGTCGGACCTTGAGGTCCAATTTTTAAAGGAAAAAGAAAACTGGTAAAATGTCAACATTAGGTATTTAAATTACAAAAAACTAAACTTAAATAAAAAATTGAGCACCTCTTTAGCTAAATTAAAATCATCATCAATAACTACTTTTTTAAAATATTAAAATTTATCGCTAGATTTTGCCATTTTTACCAGTTTCTCTCAAAAATTATAAAATTTCTGAGCAAGACTCTTCAAAATTGATGTAGGTAAGTTTGCAGTTCAGACTTAATCAAATGGACATTCTGTTTCGCTCCCCCGTTTCGTCTGGCCGCCGGCGCCGTCATGACCCATTTGTGGAAATAATGAACTATAGTCATCGATAGTCGGAAATTACGGGACAGTAAAGTGTTATTACTGAACACGAGACCAGACGCAAAATTCCGGGACTTTCCCGGATTTTCCGGCCACCTGGCAACCCTAGTTGGAGTGGTCCGCCGTCCCATGACCCCCAATCCTCCAAAACCTTTAATTGTCATAATCTAAAATTTTCCCGCTACAATTCCAGAGATATATCTTACAAGCCCCAAGGGTATCCATTGGTAGGCCAACATATTCTATAATCTAGTAAATAACGTTTTATAAGGTTACCTAATGAGTTGCCATCTCTGTTGTGGTATTACGAGATTAAAATTAGTTCCCAGACTCCTCTCAATACAAGTTCTAATGGAGAACTGGCTAGAAGTGGACATTATTACCAGTCTCTCTCTACTCTTGTTTTGTTGATTGTTACTGTTAGTTAATCACTCCATAATGGCTAAATGAATGAACTGACAAAAATTGTATGCCCAAGGAATGGCTTCAGCTGTGCAGAAATAATCTCAGTATGAAGCCCAAATCTCTGTTAGAAAGATAAAGAGACAATGTCCCATTGATATAAAGCAAGACAAAGGAATGGTTTCTGCGATGCTACTTTTTATCCTGCTTTGTCACTACGGGCAATTATATCATTCTCATTTTATTTCTGAATACAATTACTCAATTTCAGTATTTAATGTTTAATTCCCATCTAATTTTCAGTTGACATTCTATTGAAAGCTACTGGAAATGCTCCAATAATGAAAAAGAAGAAATGGGCAGTGGATGCAGAGAAGCCAGTGGGTTGGATCATGGAGTTTGTTAAGAAATATCTTAAATTAGAACCTGATGAAAGGCTGGTAAGAGCAAACATTTGTTTTCAGTATATTGTTCTATTGGGAATCTATTTGCATATTATTTTCATTGACTCTATGAGCAACGAAGAACTGTCATAGATAGAGCATGTCAAATCCTAACTACAGTGTTTGTTTTTTCCCTTCTTTCACACCAAAATGATGGATCAATCTGATTTTTTGACATAGATACTGAGAGTGACAAGGCTACTTTTTATCCTGGAAATCCTTCCAGGTAAAATCTTATATTATGTCACATTTTAAAATTTTCTACATGCGAAACCAGTCATTACATGTTATAAATTAAAGTCTCTCAGCTCGTCTCTCTGTCTGTGTCCTTCTAATACAAAAACTACTGGAGAGGTTATGCTGGAAGGTTTATGAGTATTAAGCAGGACCTATACACTCTTATTAATAAACTCGAATTAGCGACGTATTAACTTAACTGTATTTCGTCTCCGTCTATCTCTATCATAATGAATTGCAGATTTGTTAGACGGAGACGAAAAAGAGTTTAGTTAATACGTCGCTAATTCGAGTTTATTAATAAGAGTGAGAGCTGAGCATTAACAGTATTAATGAATCAAGTTAGGGGAAAAGCGCTTTCATGGCGTATGCTGTGAAGAAAGAAATTCACTGCAAAGATAAAATCTTCAGAAAGAGAAAGATGTTCCATAGAGATAAAGCAAGACAAAGAGTAGTATAGTGGAAACTGGTCCTATTTTCTTCACGGGTGGGCAACCAAAACAGCTCAAACATTTGTTTGCAACAGCTCCCGAAACTGTATTATGGTTCCAGTCTCCCTTGTTTAGCTGATGATATTTGTGAGACTATATCCAGTGTAACAAAAATGTTACATCAACAATTTAATGCATGTGACGCAATTAAATTTCAGAATATTATTAGTAATACCCATTTATAAAATGCTTTTTATGAAATTTTTCAGTTTCTGTATGTGAATCAAACGTTTGCACCATCTCCTGATCAATTAGTAAGAAATCTGTACGAGTGCTTCGGTACTGATGGCAAGCTGGTATTGCATTACTGCAAGAGTCAAGCCTGGGGTTGAATTTGGACAATGTTAATAGTTTATCCAGTCATAATAAAAAAATTGTGCTTCATTCTCCTGTAATTCGCAATTCGGCATATTTCGGACAAATGGGCGCCATTGTGACAATACTATATCGCGATTTAAAAAATATTGTTATTAACTAAGTGCTCCCGAAACGATCAAACAGTTGCACGCTATTTCCCAGACTATATTCGGTAACGCTACGACATGGATTTAGAAAACATACATCATATAATTGCAAAACTTGTTCAAATATTGTCTTTCGTCTCTTTCTAACTTTGTTTATTAAATTTAAATCAAATTTGACTAATAATATATAATCATGACATGTGTTTATTTGGCCAATTATATAAGCCAATTTATAACTTCAATTGCCCATGGACTTACTGCTTGGTACTACCAGTAGTGCCCGTAGCACTAATAGATTGGAATATTTGCAAGCAAAACTGCGCTAGAACTTTAATTTTAATTGTACTTCCTGTATATAATAAAGATTAGAACACATTATTATCTTTCAAATAAAATTAAAATCAAAGAAATCGGTGCAGTATTTGTCGAGATATAGCGTGAACTAAAAGTAGCCCGGGCGGCACCCTCCACCACTTTAGAAGTCCAGGACCGACAGACTCGTGTTCGGTAACTACCTTTTAGTTTTCGGAGGGTGTTTTAAGGTACAAAAAACAACGGGTCTTATAGACGATGATGACGCTATCCTTGTCTCCAATACGCAATAAGAAAGAGACACCTCTATTACTAGGTATATAGTAGTCCCGCAACTGTAACTAACTGTAGTTACGGGAGCTGTAAGTCATTGTAACATTTTATTATTAACTATTCATTCTGCGTTTACACGATAACTACTCTAGTTGCGTTAGGCGTTTTAACTATAACAACTCGTGGTAAATCTACTGGACGTCACGAGGATTCCATCGGTGGTATATACAGAAAGAAAAATTTTTTTTACTTGTACTGCTATAACCCACTCTATAATAGTACCACAGGAAAATGTATGTAAATATTATCTATAATGTTGAATGAGGTATTTTTTGTGATATTATCTAAGTGTAATTTTGTGTAATTGATGTAAATAAATTGTATTGTATAAATTATTATTGTTTTATACATCTGTCCACTATGATCTTTCATACATAACAAAGGGGTAAGGCAGAGAGGATGGAGCGCCACTTCTGTCTATCTTCTTCCTTCATCTATCTATCATCACACCTTTTATCCCAAAAGGGGTAGGCAGAGACTTTTCTTTTCAGGTTGTTTCTTCCTTTATTAACTGACATTATGTAATGTGAAAGGCGTTCTTGATGGAGAAACAAGACAGTCTTAATATTTGTAAAAAATATTATTGTATATCTCACGAAATTACAATTTGATGTCATAACTGCAGATGAATCTACATTGTATGTACAGTGTACAGGTTTACCAATTCGGGTTGATAAAAAAGGTCCCCCTTGTATTGGCTGTGTACCTAATTGACAGTGGTTAAGCAGCATACAATAAAGGACATGGGTTGAATTAAAGGGGCTTGTTAATCTACCTTACTTTATTTACACACGGCTAGAGACACCACACCAGTAATAGTTTGCCTATTGTCCATATTAAACAGAACAGGTGGCAAGCCTGTTGGTGTTCATGCGGACACCGACTTACGTGTCCTTTGATGCACCCATTAGAACGTTGGCAAAATGAAGATGACTTATGGAGAAATCTACTACTCGACCAAAACAATTAGGCACATTTCAAAAATGGCGGCATTTGAAAAACAATAAAAAACAAATAAGTAAGAACTAACAACGAAAATCTCAAGAAGCGCTAAATTCGTTCAATCACTGCCGATAGCGACGACACGACTACGTTTCACTAGGGGAAGCGCGGGGGAGTTGAGGCGGGGAACGGGCGCCGTAAGGTAAGCGCATTCCTGTCATGTGGTAGAGAGTAGTATATTCCTTGGTCATGTGCCTAATTGTTTTGGTCGAGTAGTACAAAGGTTCTCAAATAAAACATAAACATAGCAAAATGGTCATTATTATTTAAAAAATATAAGCTACTATCAAATACAAAGTGTAAATATTATTCAGTCTTATTTCCTGTCGCCACCTCCGCTGCTGTTCACGTACTCTTTACTTGTAGTTCTCGTTGGTAGGGTGTCTTATGGAACAAATAAATCACTATCACTACATCTGTCTGTTTGTATGTGACATTTTCACACAAAAACCACTGAACGGATTTTGTTGTGGTTTTCACTATTAGATAGGTTAATTCACGAGGAAGGTTTACGAGTATTAAACATCGACCTACCATGTTTAGGAGCTGAGAATTAACAGTATAAGTGAATCAAGTCGGGGAAAAAGTTAGCCCCAGCGAGTTTTCATGGCATATGCTGTCTAATTCGTCAGAGATATAGCAAAATGATGTAGGAAAGAATTGTGTAAAATTAAATGATTTAAAAGAGCGCTCTACATTCGCTCGCGATTCTTGCTGTGAATTCACGCCGCGATTTGCGCCGTGAACTTCGCGTTTAAATGAGTCCCTCCACACTCGCAAAGCTTCGCAGTCTCTTTCGCGGCCTCAAAGAAAATGGATGACGACGTGATTGTTGCGTTTCTTTCTATAGGTTCTATAACTTGACATAAGTGAATCCTTTTTTTTTTCAATTGATCCACAGGAATATTCATAATGTGACTTATCCGCGTCCAGGCATCGTGGATCTTATTTTTATTTTTATGGTCCTTGTGTTTGGACTGCCAAAGTATTGGTTCAGATTGATAACATTCAATAAGTGTTAACTCAAGTTCATTATTCCATGTAGGTACACATTTAAAAAAAAATCGCTACTAAGTACGCAATAATGCACAACCACAACCACTTGCGACGGCGTCTTCTCAGCTACTGCGAAAAACTGCGAGTGTAGTTGCGTTCGCGTTCGCGCGCCGTAAACCAAGCGCGAACCCTTTGTCGCGGGACAAAAACCGACAACGAACGGGGAACGGCGCGAAGCATGAACGTGAACGCGCGAAACCATCTACACACGCGTTTCGCGGCTTTCGCGCCGCGAGTGTAGAGCGCGCTCAAAATTTAATAAGATTTAGTAACAAATATGTATCTCTAATAGATATTATAAGAGTTAAAAAAGATTTACCTACTAATTGTAGGTTCGTCGGTGGCCTAGTGGTTAAAACGTCTGGTATTAACTAGGCGGACACGGTTCGATCCCGGATGGCCGGCCATGTACCAATGGGTTTTTTATAATTAAAAACTTATGTACCCACAAATCCGGCAAACCACACTTAGAAGCTTTTCCATGTAAATATATATACCTACCTACCTCAACAGAACTGCATGCCGCTCGTTAGGTATAGCCTCACAAATACCATCGGCTAAAAGAGGGAGACTTGGTCTTCCGCTGGGTACCTACCTTGGGACTGAAACACGGTTTCGGGAGATGTCAGGCAACCCGTGAAGAAAAAAAATATGTAAAATTAGACTGGAGAGTGTGCTTTTGGACAAATGTTACTATTCTGTTGACGAATTTCTTATCGACAATATGAGTGAAATATGATAATGTTTTGCCACACGGGTAAGATATAGCTGAATACTGTAATATATATTTATTTAAGAACTAGCGGACCCGGCAGGCGTTGTCCTGCCCAAACGTTGGCTTGCCTGCTATTTACTTTCCTTCGCCCGTGGAAAACAACTACCCCTACTCCTACCTCTACCCCTACCACTACCACTACCCCTACTCCTACAATTCCCATACAAAATTACCTATTTTTAATTTTTCGATTTTCAGCTGAACTTTGGCGTTTTTCAGACTTTTTTCTTCTTATAAACACCCCTTTATTATAACGAACAAAACAAAAAAAAAATGTTCAAATCGCTTCAGCCGTTCTCGAGTTTTTGCGAGACTAACAAACGTTAATTCATTTTTATATATATAGATTAGCCCCCAGGTAGGTTGTAAACTTTATAAATCTAAGTACGGAACACACCAGGAGGCCTGCAGCACTTCCGCCCCTTCCCCCCCTTCCCCGTGGGCGTTTTCTTAGACTGTCCGCTGTCCTTAGAGTGAGCTGTTTCACACGGGCAGCAAGAGTGGACACTACTCCTGGTAGTGTCTATCGCTCCTATATTTTCTCCCTGGGAAAGATTGAACAAATATTATTTAGGTGCCTATTGTATGTATTTCGTTTATAAGTGCGATTAATTCGCATCTACTTCTTCTTGATAGTCGTACATTCTTGACTCTTGCAATATCCCACCATCGGCTCCGGTTGACAGCCTCATGGGAACATTCGTTGATGGAATACTTCGTCACAGATCTAATCAGGTCAGTCAAGAAGTATGACCAGTGCGAATAATTCGCATGGTTGTCAATAGATGGCGCTTTTTACAATACGGTTTTTATAATGATTAAGTAGAAAATATTAAGGATCCCGCATAACGCTACTGATAGGCCACACGTGCTATTACATAAGAATAAGTAGGCAAGTTGGAAAAAGTAAAAAAAAATTGGCTGTAGTTACGCAGAAAGGAACCAGCCCACACGTCACTCATACATATAATATGACGGCACGACATAATTTAATGCTCTACAAAAGCGAAGCCTCTTTTTAAAGCCTGATGGGTCGTGTACTGTAGTTAAATACCTATCTCAATCTGGCACAACTTGTTTACCTTTATGGGCGCTGATGGCACTTTGAATCGGTCACCGGACGCCTTGGAGTTTTGTTGAGGTTTCTCATTGAGTGGCAGCCGCAACTCTTCCTCCAACTTTTTCTTCTGTTGCGGGAGCGCGGAGGGGGGCTTCTTAGATGCCTGCGCGCGCGCCGTCGCCGCCTTTGGAGTGGGGGCCTTTGGTTTAGGCCGGTATTCCTGAAATGTATATGTAATAATTCGACAAACTGTACTAAAAGCCATCTATAAAGCCATCATTTATCTACGTTCAATTTCCACGGGCAAAAAGCTACTTAATCTTTATAATATAAATATACTAGTAATGCCCGTGGTTCCGCTCGGATCCCGGCCATGTAGGTACCAATGGGTTCTTTAATTAAAAACTTATGTACATAATCCGACAAACAACACTTAGTGGCTTTTCCATCCAAATATACCTACCTCAACAAACTGGCCACTCGTTAGGTATAGCCTCACAAATACCATCGGGGGAAACTTGGTCTTCCGCTGGATATCTTGGAACCGTAACACGTAACCGTAAGGCAACTCGTGAAGAAAAAAAAAGAAAACTTTATGGATGTATTTTTTTTAATTGTTTAAAAAATATTATTATTAGATTTGCAAATGTGAAATGAAATAGTTTAAAAATGTAAATTATTATGTAAATAAGTTAATATATCGTCTTTTAAGAATTTAAAAAAACAACTTATTAAAAAAAAACATGCAGTTTGTTTACCAAATAAGACAAGTCAAAATAAATACACTTTTGACATTAAATGATCGCCCATCTCAAACCGCTATGGATAGAAATTAATTATTTAAGTAGGTACTCTGTTTTGATGTGACTTATTTCACATTTAAGTAGTTCTCGAGTTATAAGTACACAAACATACAGGCAGACAGAAAGACGTAATAAGTAAGGATGTACGTACTTCAGGTAAGTTCCAGACAATAATAGTTCCCGCAGCACAGCACGACACCAGCTTGGTTGCATCAGGCGAAAACCGACAGCAGGTGACAGCTCCCGCGTGGCCCGTACCCAGGTGCGTGTATATACCTTCTTGGTACTTCCATAGCTGGAATTTTAAATGTTTGCGATTTGTATGGAGGAAAACTACAGCGCGCCATTGATTAGGTTAGTCTATGTTTGTAGCAAATATGAAATTACGCAAAAAAAAAAAAAATAGTTGCGAAGAATGCGGAGTGAAAGATGATGTTGTGACTAAAATGAAGAAAGTTTACGTTTACACTGGTTTGAAAGAATGAAGGATGAAAGATTTGACTAAAAAGGTTTATATTGCTGAAGTGAAAGGAAAAGCTGGCAGAGGACGACCTAGGTGTACTTTTATTGAACACATAAAAAATGTATTGATCGATGGAAATACTAAAAGTACACACAATCGCTGAACATGTATGAAAGGTATGATTAATATAAAAGAAGCGAAAGAGGTATGTCATGGATCGTAACAAAATAACATTCGATTGTCTCTACCTACTCCTCTTGGAATAAAAGGCGTGATGATAGATAGAAAGATTAAATGTTGTCCATTCTGTTTGCGAATTTTCTTTCAAAGTTGTGAAGAAAACGTCAAATTAGTACTTACCTACCTAAAACCCGTATTTCGGCTCATATATTAAAGTGGTTGGTCCATGAGAGATGGGTCAAGAGATGGTGCTACAATCGTGAATATTTTCACCAGTAAAATATATCATCCCTGAGTAACATAAGCTACTAGCGACCCCGCCCCCGGCTTTGCACGGGTACAATATGGGTTTACAACAATTTGAAAATCTTTGTCTTCCGCTGGGTACCCTGGGGCCGGCAACGGTTCCCGGGAGCTGTCAGGCAACCCGTTAAGAAAAAAAAGTCATTTAATGTTTCTTAACACATATCCATGAATTGCAACAATCAGAGAAAATCCACCGAATTGATGACCGATCTATTTCGAAAATTTTGCACGCCACAAGCGAAGTCAGGGAGTAATGCTAGTTTAGCATTAAAATATAGTGGAGTATAGATACCTTGACATCATTCCCGGCACTAGCAAACAGTTCACCGTGAGATGCCACGTCCACGCCGTTAATGGCGCCCGATTTTGTTGCTTCCAACTGGAAAAAAAAGGAATTCTCGCTTTATTTATTTATTAATTCATGAAAAATGAATGTGAGCTAATATAGTTTTCACTTATACATATTTATCACAAAATCATAAAATAAAAAGAAATAAAATAAAGTTTAAAAATGCTTAAATTGTAAATAACATTTATTAGTATAAAAACCTTAAATCAAATCTAAAGATTAAAAATAACTAAATAAACCAGGTCCGCGTGGAATAGTGGCAAGAATACTGGCTGCATTTCCCCGCTGAATCGCGATGCTGATTCGTTGAGCGAGGAAGGAGCCAGCCCTCTTGTCACCAGAAGAGATGATCAGACGAGGGGATACATCTTTAATAAAATTTTTGGCATTTGAACCCCACGGACCTAGAGTTTCTACACCAAACGGCACAAATTTATAGTTTTCAATAATTGAACTAAGTTTGTTAGACTCTGCGATTTCCGCCGCAGCTCCCGCTTTGATAGCTTTGATTGGATTAAGTTTAAAAACATTAAATGGGAACTAATATAAGAATAAATAATCTAATATTATAAAACAAAATAAACCAAACCAAACATTTTTTTTGTTAAATAATAAAATAAAATATTTATAGAAACTTGATAGAAACTAAGTAGGTAATTATGATTGTTGAAAAAACACATCTTCACGCGGCATTTATGGCCAGAGACACCAGTTCTTGTCCAGTGCTAGTTGTCATATTAAACAGCAGGCAAGCCTGATGCTGCACTTAATGGACCTAGATGTGTCACTTCATCGCTTTACTTGCCCTCCTAAGCATGAAGAGTGAAGGCACATAAAATTTACTTCTCCTAGTGTTAGTTTACCCGTAGGGTTCTGTCATTCCGCTGTGATTATCCTGGCCCACACCCTCATAATGTTTTTAACAGGGAATGTGTTTTTTTTCTTCATAAATTTGTAAAAAAACTAGGGTACTTCGTTTGGTCTATGTAGAATGTAGAAGATAGTGAACTATGAAAAAAGGAATAGCTGACGCTGGCTGATGCACAAGAATTACCGCCCGAAAAAGTTAGTGTTTTGCGGCCGTGGCACAGACACTCCTGTGGACTAATGGTAAGAAATTAAGTCAGTGGTCTTAATATTGCGTCATGCAAGTGTTAGTTTACTTGTGGTGTACCTACCTCTCTTGCCAAGTTCCCGCTGCCAGCTTCCCAGTAAGAGACCCGACGGTCCGACCCTCCCGTCAACAGTTGGCACCCAGTTGGTTCGAAACAGACGCACATGAACAGTGTATTGGCGTACAGTACTGCTCGCCGCGACAACGACCTGAAAAATATTAAATGAGAATCCTATGAAAATGCTGGGCAGAAAGAGAACCGTCCTCGTCGTGGCACTCGTGGCTATCAAAGGAACTGACGATTTAGCTCTTTTAAACGACGGCCCAAAAAAAAGTCGTCTGCGCTATTAAATTTTCGTTTGCGTCTTTAAATTTCGCGTAAAAATTAATAACCAATAAATGCGACAGGAGCTAGGTTCGAGGCGATCCCCCTTAAATTGTGTTCTGCTCTAATACTAACTCCAGATGTCACATAATACAAGAGTCATCGGTGCCCGCTTTGACAGCCTCCAAGTTGTTGGGCGCCACTTGTATGGCCGACACGGGACTCGTAGGTTCATCAGTAACTGTACTTATTTATGCTATATGCGAGAGTATAAACATATTCTAACTTCAGATTCCACATAAGAGTGTATATCGTTAGCCCAAATCGAATACCTTTACCTAATACTGAATACCTAACCAAGTCGATGTCAATACTATAGGTTTCTGTGGGGTTATAAAAAATTAACCCAACCTACCTAGGCATCTTATTGGATATCTAGATTCCTTTGGTTGTCGGTGCAGTTCAATTCAAGAGTTCTAAAATTAAGACCGTATAGTACCTCAAAATTGTGTAACCAATAAAAACTTAAATAGCCAGCTGGGTATCCTGGGTCTGGTAAGGCACCCGGAAAGGTATAAAAGAATACTAACTCCAGATCCCATATGATACAAGAGCCGTCGGTGCCGGCGCTGACAGCCTCCAAGTTGTTGGGCGCCACTTGTATGGCCGACACGGGACTCTTATGCTCCTTCAGTACTTTTTTCAGCGACTGTACTTCGGGCTTTATATCCCACAGTCTCACCTAGAAATAGAAAAATAATTTACTTGGCGACGCTCGAAGCTTAGAAAGTCGTCTTCTACTGGACATCGTGTCATGGAATTCAGTTTAATCTAGTTTTAATATTAAATACGGACCAATAGGCAACATTGCTTTATTGTTAGGGAAATAGCGTGCAAATTCATCGATGAAAGTTACCTTTTGAAAGTCCGTAAGAGACTACGAATGGTAAGAGATCAAATAAATACAAAACGTTTTTCGCTTTCCAATTTTTTGTACGATGGGCGGATAGAGAAGGAAACAGTTTTTTTTCTTTCTTCACGGGTTGCCTTACAGCTCCCGAAACCGTGTTACGGTCCCAGGGTACCCAGTAGATGACCAAGTTTCCCTCGTTTAGCCGATGGTATTTATGAGGCTATACCTTACGAGTGGCCAGTTCCGTTGAGGTACATTTAGATGGAAAAGCCTGGTTTGTTGGATTATGCACATAAGTTTTTGATTATTCAAAACCCAGTGGTACATTGCCGGAATCCGGGATCAAACCCGTGGTCTGCCTAGATAATACCAGACGTCTAACCACTCGGCCACCGACGCACACAGTTTATTTTAAACGAATATGGTTACTGGATATTCATTATGACATGTATATAATAATACTGTAATATATAGTGGCAGACATTACTATCGGTCAGTTTTTGAGAAATTTTTCATCAGTGATAAAAAATGGGCTAAATCTTCAAAGCTCCACAAATCGAATTTAAAAAGACGTCGGCCAAACTAGTAATGTTTGCTAAAAACTTTATTTTTTCCTCATAATATCTATATTTATATTATATCTGTATTTTTAAAGGATAGGTTTCAGGACATGGGCCCCCTCCTGGTACACTGGTAATTGGGTCTACCTATATAAAAGTGTGGAAAATATGTTAATGGCGACATCCAAATAACATCTAAACACCAAAAATCACTCAGAAGGACGATCGCGCTTGCAACGTGGGCATGATTCAAACAGTGAAAAATAAGATGATCGACAAAGAACAACAGATGAACAGACCTATAATTTGGACATACCTACTAGGTCTGAGCGAGGGAAAAGTCGAAGGAATAACACCACCTACCTACACAATGGACAGACTAAATAAAAACGTTGACCAGTTTGCCGCTGTTTGATGCCATGAGGACTGCCCAGGACCGGAGCACATCGAGGCGTAATGTCCAGAAAGTTATGCGACCTCTTCATGATAAACACGACCTTCAGCAATGAAGAAGATAACCCACCTGTCCTTCGCACCCTCCAGATATAAGTGTCCGCCCGTCAGATGTGATGTCCAAAGCGGACGTGCCTTTATTATGTGTATTGAGTATACAATATATAAGGCGACCTGTCAGAGGTGTGAACGCTCGAATACAGCCATCGTTCCAGCCTGAAATTAAACAAAGATAGCCTTAATTGAGGTACAACTTCACACGTCTAAGAAGTCTAAAAAGCTAGGCGAGCGATAAGTGTGCGCCAATCTTTAGTGGACAGACACACTGGCTGCATAAAATAATTATACCTTAGCAAATTAAATTATTAAAAAGAAAAATATGACACATAGAATTTTCATGTGTAATATTAGAATTTTAGAACTGAAAAATGAAAAAAAAGTGTAAAAATAACAAAAAGCATAAAAAATAATAAGCAAATAATTAACGACCCGAACAATTGGTGACTCCGATGTGATAAGCTAAAGCAACCGTGAATGTATGAATTTATTTATTGGACAATGTCGCCCAGTCTTAATTTTTTGCAAAAATTAATTTCAAAGCACAATATAAGTAATTTAGGTTTAGTTTCTACCGTCAAATCTTTTTAACCGAACTTTTGTAGGAATGTAAAAATGGCCCAGGGTGGCAAAAATCCAAGCCACTGAAACTGAAAGGTACCTGAGATGATAGATTTCCCATCGTGCGTGAACAACACCGCCGCACACGTAAAGTTGGGTACTTGTATCCTCAGGAGCTCCTGACAGGTGGCCACGCACCACACTCGCACCTCGCCCGCTCCTCCTGTAGCGAATACACCCGACATGCCTCTGCAAAATGTTATGTTCGTTTTTTTTGGAAGTTTCACAAAATATTTATGTACAATATTTTTTTTATGAAACCCTAAATTTCATCAAAATCCATTGAGCAGATCACAGACAGATCAATTTTATTTAATTCTAGTTGTGCCTTGCAATTGCACTCGCGTTAAGGTGAAGTGGTCGATGGGAAAATGAGTGATGACAGAGCAGAATGCATTTATCTAGAATAGCGCGCACGCGAGCAGGACAGAAACAGTAAGCGATATTTTTTGTTTAAATCGCAATTTAAAAAAAATCTTATACAACATAGAAATAATTTTACAATGAAAAGATAGACAATTACCAAAAAAATATTCATGTTAATTTTTTGGGTCGTAGCTTGATGTTATATAGCCTATAAGGGGCCATATATAAATTACGTCACATGAATTTCATGATTTTGGACCCCTTACCCCCGTTGTATGATATGACATGTGATACCGTATGGCAACCTATGAAGGCAAATAAAGTTGTAGGTATAACTTTGTACAGCGTTTATTAAGTATGGGATTCCCTTTACTCTATCTATTCAGATTAGATTAGTATAGACAATTACTAACCTCGGAAAGGCGACATCATTGATAGCGCATCTGTGACAAGTTACAACTAAAATTGGTGAAAAAGTCTGCACATTGATGGCGTATATTTCACTGGACCTTGTACCGGCCAGTAGCAACCGTTGCGCGCCTTGAAGTTTCGGTGACTCCATCAACTCTAGCGAAGTTATACAGCCGTTTAACTTCGTAGTTTTTAACTGTAGAAAAAGATATATTAATTTAAAAATTGCTTACTTATAGGTAAGATGGGCGCTAGTGTTGTATCCATTGACTTTTTTTTTTAAATTAAGAGATTTCACAATCACCATCGGCTAAAAGAGCAAGACGTGGTCTTCTGCTGGGTACCCTAGGATCGATAGTACGGTTTCGGGAGCCATAAGGCAACCCGTGAAGAAAAAAAATGTAATATACAATCTATATATTGTTTTTTGTCGGTATGGTATCAAAATTAATGTTTGATACGCTATTTTAAATACACAAACAGATATATAAAAATTAGAAATTAGACTTATTTATTTATTTATTTTCATAATAGACGCCATCTGTTGGAGATCAGTTGAACTAACGGTGAAAAATATTCGCAAGGGTCATCTATATTGTATTGTTTTATTCGTAAATTAGTTAGTAAAATTACCATTATAAATTGTCTGCGCTATAATTTATTTCGATTTTATTCATTTAAACTAGTTGCATATTTTAACTCTACATCCCCTAACCCTAAGGAATATACCTTCCAATTTTCATATTTATATCTTCAGTGGTTTAGGCTGTGCGTTGATTGTCAGTCAGTCAGCGACTCTATACATTTAGATTACGCGTAAGAAATTAAAAACTAAAAATACGACACTAGTGGTAACTAGGTGTAAAAGGCGTTCAATGGCCTAAAGCTCATCATCTCTTTGTAAGCGTGGATATTCTCGAACAAAATCGAGCTCAGGGATAATGTAGCTTCATATTAGTGAAAAAAATTATAGAATCGGATCAGTAGTCTTCAATTAACTCCCTTTTTTGATGCGAACATTATATTAGATATATTTAGAATCTTACAGCTTTAAAGTTGGGATAATTGGGATCAACTATCTTCCCTTTTGGAAACTCGCCCTTCCAGTTGATCTGGTCCAGAATGTCTATAGTACCGTCCCCGGCACCCACTATGATGCAGCCGTCATTCATTATAAGTATTGACTCGATACCTGAAATTTTAGTCAAAATAAGGACTTATATGACATAATCCTGAAGGGTCTCCAACAGTGCAATTTTTTTTATTTAGATAGCATGACATGCCACTCGCCATCACACTTAGCGGAATCATCATAGTTTCGGTGGATAAAATCTCATTTAAATTGTTTGTTGTTTCTACACTGTAAAAGAATACTTGACAAATAAATATTAGAATATAATATGTTGTTTATTTGTGGTTTAGAATATAATAACGTATTGGTGTCATGTAATATAGTTAATTGTGTTGTGATGTAATCTTGATGTAGTATTGGCTGGCGCTGGTATTTGGAAGTAATAATGTGCCATTTTGCATACCAGAAATCTGGTGAAAGTGCCTAGGCTTTCTGCAAATAAATATATTTCTTTCTTTCTTTCTTGATCCCCTTCTTCTTTGTCGGATCTAAACCCTTCATGTCTCTCAACATATAAATTTTTTGATCCCCTCATTAATTAATTATATAACAATTTAATTTAATATAATTAACACACACACACATCTTCACAGCCTTAATATCTTGAAGTATGGCTAGATACATCAGTAACAGTGTCCACTTTTTGCCAGTTGTCCATATTAAACAGAACAGATGGCAAGCATGTTGCTGCACAGACTTATTTGTGAAGAAAAAGTGCGGACGCGCTTTACATGCCTTCCAAAGCAAAAGAAGATTAAAGTAGGTACACATTCTTAAAACAAATTGGTGCTTAGCATTTTCGGCAACAATGACGATTTATCCCGTATTCGCAACCAGAATCCCATAAATTCTTCATACTGAGGCTAAAAATAGTACACTAAAATCGTGTACCTCTACCCGTGTTGTTGTATTTCATGATAAAAAGACAATATAAGAATTGATAATAAGAATTTATCCCAAAATTGGTAAATCGCGGCGAGAAGTAGATATGACGGGTGCGGAAAATCGTGTATTTATTTGGACACATTTGGGCTTTTATACTCATCAGTGAGCATGCGTAATCTGGTTTGTTCTTTACTCATGTCCGCTACATATCTCCTCGATGCCCTCAACGTTTTGCAAAAAAGTGCGATTCGCATCATCAATGACCCAAAGGCACACGAAATCTCGAGCCTCTACTGCAGTTACGCAGAGACATAGCCTCTCTTAGCGTCTTCTATCGACTTTATTATGGGGAGTGTTCAGAAGAACTCCATGGCCTCGTCCCTCCATCCACTTTTCGCACCCGCACTGTTTGCACAGGATACAGTTGTCATCCTCACACAGTGGACACGTTCTGCATACGAACGAAAAAATTCAGTGAAAATTAATGAAGTCATGATAAGCGAAGAGTAGGTAGTTACTATACCTTGGCTGTAACATACAGATTCTGGCTTCTTCCCCTTCCTCCAGGGTCCACATTTAGCGTAGCAAGCAATAAGAGATGGCTTGTACTCAGTAACAGACAGATTGGGGTCGGACGGGTAGTTTATGGAAAACTTTATCATATCTCCGGTACTGAAAAATATAATTAAAAAATGTTAAATGGTAGTCGATAGCCTAATTGGTAGGACGATGGTCTTGAAACCGGAGGTCCCGGGTTCGAATCCTACCCCCTGCCAAAATGCTAAATGCACAAATTTTCTTTAAGAATAAGTGCTTAAATCGACTCCTCGTGCTCCGGAGGGCATGTAAAGCCGGCGTCCGGTCACCATCCCGCCTGCCAAGCGTGGTGACCATGGCAATTCCTCTCAATAAGCACCACTAAAAATAATGCACTAGAGGGGGAGACCATGATCCAGCAGTGGATCTTAAAAGGTTGATGATGATGATGAAGTTTAAGTTTATTTGTTTGTAAGAAGAAGCCTAACTGGATCGAATTAAAAAAAAACTCTACAGTTAGGATTAGTATGTACCTCCCCCCCGGGGGTGCCCGCCTTGTCGTGGCGGGGGGGGGGCTTAATAACCGTGGTAGTGCTCGTCACACTATCCACGGTGAAGCTAAGCGGCACCCGAGGTGGAGCCGCTGCGCAGGGGTTCTGTGGATTTGGCAGGGCTCTTCGCGCATGCGGCTGGAGGCGGACGCCGGTGACGCTTGCGCTGCCGGTCGAAGCATGACCCGACTGCACTTTCCATCGCAGTCGGGTCGCCGCGGTCTCCGGTGGCGGTTGAGGGGGAAATCAGCCGCTGATCAACCGGGGACCAAGGTTTGTAGGCAGTTTGTACTCGCTGCTGCGCCAGCTCTGGGTAAAACCAGAGCGAGATGGGGCCTTACGGCCACCCGGCGGCGGGTCGCGGAAGAATGCTAACGCGTCCCCGTGGCCCGCCGACTAACCGGCGAGATGGAGTACCGTGGGGTTTTAGTGGGTTAAAGTCCCACATAACCCGTTCCCTCACCCCCGAGGGCACGGGTATGCATGATGCATTTCCCCACGTAAAAAAAAAAGGATTAGTATGTACCTAGGTACCTAAGTAGGTGTTCAAGTCGGTGGTCGAGTGGTTAAGACGTCGGCTCGCAACTGAAAAGTCGCGGGTTCGATTCCTACATCCGACCATGTACCGCAATGGGTTTTTTATAATAAAAATACTATGTACATTATCCGACAAACCGTACAAAGAGGCTTTTCCATCTATATATACCTCAACATTAAGCTGGCCACTCGTTAGGTATAGCCTTAAAAAAACATTGGCTAAATGAGGAAGACTTTGCCTTCCACTGGGTACCCTGGGGCCGGCAACGGTTCCCGGGAGCTGTAGGGCAACCCGTGAAGAATAAAAAAAATCTTTATTTTTTTGGTCTTCTTGGTCTTTTCTCCAAGAGACTTTCACAGATAATATATGTTTTAATAAATATAATGAGTTTTGAATTTTAAACCCCCACAGATTACCTACACCTCTTGCTGTAGGTAACTGGTAAGTCTACCGTTTGTGTATGCTCGGAAGCACAGCATGATGTGTGATGTGTGGGCCCCATTAGGTATAGTGTTCCTCTACCATAGAGATCGAATGCAAATATTGTATGAACAAACGTACTGGCAAATAAGAACTAAGATGGATGAAATTAAAAAAAAACGCTTCTTATTATTTTTCCTCATAGAGGGAGATGAAAAGTAGACTGTAAATGTATCACTCGGCCGCAACATTATTTTTTCCTCAGGCGGCATACTTTGAATCTTTCGCTGTGCTTAGAATTCTAATTTAGAAACCTTCGCTCCTCTCTGAATTTAAAATAGCCGTAAAAATATATTTTGTTCCCACGGGCGAAGCGGAGGCAAACAACTAGCTTATTATATTAGTATTAATATTGTAAACGCGAAAGTAACTCTGTCTGTTCCGCTTTCACGGCTAAACCACTGAACCGATTTCAATAAAATTTGAGACGCAGTAACATCGATGTGTACTAACAGTAAGTAGGTATATGTTCATAGTTCCAAAAAGTGTCTTTTTCTCCTTGTGTGACACTATTACTGATCTCTGGCTCCACCGCAAGGTATAAAGGCGTGTTGATTGAAATACTAACGTAGTCCCAGCGTAGCCGTATACGTCATCATTGCTGACAGCTATACAACGTACAGTGCGACGTAGTTTCCCCAGAGTGACGTCTACCACGTCCAGATTCTTGCTACTGGCGCGGACGTTCCATACGCGAAGATTGCCTGTAACGCAAAAATAACTTTTAAACATTTTGTGAGGGCACGGTCTAAACACCAGCCGCTAAATGTGGACACAGTTACCCTTCTGCAGTGTCTCTACTCTCTGGTGATGCCTCAAAGTAAAAAAATAAATAAATATGTGGATCAGAGCTTTGCCTTGGTTATAGCACGCGCCAGGTGAAGGAGAAAGTTCGTACGTTGACCTAGGCTCAGTGAAGGCAGGCGACAAAAATACTTTTCAACTAAATAACATTTTTTTTCTTCACTACATAGTAAGTATAAAACAAAGTCGCTTCTTGTCAGTCTGTCCCTTATTATGCTTAGATCTTTAAAACTACACAACGGTTTTAATCGATAGAGTGATTCAAGAAGAAGGTTTATATGTATATAACATGCATAATATAGTAGAGAAACACTGATCATTTTAGAGGTTTCTAATGTGATGTCGTAAATAAACAAATTTTTTTGCGCTTACATTGCAAACACTGGCTGAACCCTACGAGATAGATCTAAATAATGTACTACAGTAGGTATTGTACACCTTAAAAAGGTCTACAAAAAAGTCCGCGATGGTAGGTATATGTCTATCTCTTAGGAATAACCCACAATCAAGCACGTAGGCAGGGGGAGGGTCCAGTGGGTCCGGAACCCCCCGAAATCCGTCACCGACATTTTGAAATTGAGAATTTTAAGCTGATGAGGTATCAGCATTGCACCCGTGCGGAGCCGGGGCGGGTCGCTATTCATTAATATTTTGTGTAAACTGATTGAAATATGACGATGATTGTTGAAGTCTGACGTTCCGGCCACACAGTGCAACAGGACAACACAACCGTCATCACGACCTCCCAATGATACCATGTAGGTCATTACATATAATAGAACATTTACTCACTATCACCTCCCGTGACAAAGGCGGTAACTCTCTGTGAGAGAGCACAGAGCGTGGACGCATCACCGGTGGTCAAACGTGTTGCTGCGTTGGTAGCAGACGCAGCGCCGGCCACACAGTGCCACAGGACAACACAACCGTCATCACGACCTCCCAATGATACCATGTAGGTCATTACATATAATAGAACATTTACTCACTATCACCTCCCGTGACAAAGGCGGTAACTCTCTGTGAGAGAGCACAGAGCGTGGACGCATCACCGGTGGTCAAACGTGTTGCTGCGTTGGTAGCAGACGCAGCGCCGGCCACACAGTCCCACAGGACAACACAACCGTCATCACGACCTCCCAATGATACCATGTAGGTCATTACATATAATAGAACATTTACTCACTATCACCTACCGTTGACAAAGGCGGTAACTCTCTGTGAGAGAGCACAGAGCGTGGACGCATCACCGGTGGTCAAACGTGTTGCTGCGTTGGTAGCAGACGCAGCGCCGGCCACACAGTGCCACAGGACAACACAACCGTCATCACGACCTCCCAATGATACCATGTAGGTCATTACATATAATAGAACATTTACTCACTATCACCTCCCGTGACAAAGGCGGTAACTCTCTGTGAGAGAGCATAGAGCGTGGACGCATCACCGGTGGTCAAACGTGTTGCTGCGTTGGTAGCGGACGCAGCGCCGGCCACACAGTGCCACAGGACAACACAACCGTCATCACGACCTCCCAATGATACCATGTAGGTCATTACATATAATAGAACATTTACTCACTATCACCTCCCGTGACAAAGGCGGTAACTCTCTGTGAGAGAGCACAGAGCGTGGACGCATCACCGGTGGTCAAACGTGTTGCTGCGTTGGTAGCAGACGCAGCGCCGGCCACACAGTGCCACAGGACAACACAACCGTCATCACGACCTCCCAATGATACCATGTAGGTAATTACATATAATAGAACATTTACTCACTATCACCTACCGTGACAAAGGCGGTAACTCTCTGTGAGTGAGCACAGAGCGTGGACGCATCACCGGTGGTCAAACGTGTTGCTGCGTTAGTAGCGGACGCAGCGCCGGCCACACAGTCCCACAGGACAACACAACCGTCATCACGACCTCCCAATGATACCATGTAGGTCATTACATATAATAGAACATTTACTCACTATCACCTCCCGTGACAAAGGTGATAACTCTCTGTGAGAGAGCACAGAGCGTGGACGCATCACCGGTGGTCAAACGTGTTGCTGCGTTAGTAGCGGACGCAGCGCCGGCCACACAGTCCCACAGGACAACACAACCGTCATCACGACCTCCCAATGATACCATGTAGGTCATTACATATAATAGAACATTTACTCACTATCACCTCCCGTGACAAAGGCGGTAACTCTCTGTGAGAGAGCACAGAGCGTGGACGCATCACCGGTGGTCAAACGTGTTGCTGCGTTAGTAGCGGACGCAGCGCCGGCCACACAGTGCCACAGGACAACACAACCGTCATCACGACCTCCCAATGATACCATGTAGGTCATTACATATAATAGAACATTTACTCACTATCACCTCCCGTGACAAAGGCGGTAACTCTCTGTGAGAGAGCACAGAGCGTGGACGCATCACCGGTGGTCAAACGTGTTGCTGCGTTAGTAGCGGACGCAGCGCCGGCCACACAGTCCCACAGGACAACACAACCGTCATCACGACCTCCCAATGATACCATGTAGGTCATTACATATAATAGAACATTTACTCACTATCACCTCCCGTGACAAAGGCGGTAACTCTCTGTGAGAGAGCACAGAGCGTGGACGCATCACCGGTGGTCAAACGTGTTGCTGCGTTAGTAGCGGACGCAGCGCCGGCCACACAGTCCCACAGGACAACACAACCGTCATCACGACCTCCCAATGATACCATGTAGGTCATTACATATAATAGAACATTTACTCACTATCACCTCCCGTGACAAAGGCGGTAACTCTCTGTGAGAGAGCACAGAGCGTGGACGCATCACCGGTGGTCAAACGTGTTGCTGCGTTAGTAGCGGACGCAGCGCCGGCCACACAGTGCCACAGGACAACACAACCGTCATCACGACCTCCCAATGATACCATGTAGGTCATTACATATAATAGAACATTTACTCACTATCACCTCCCGTGACAAAGGCGGTAACTCTCTGTGAGAGAGCACAGAGCGTGGACGCATCACCGGTGGTCAAACGTGTTGCTGCGTTAGTAGCGGACGCAGCGCCGGCCACACAGTGCCACAGGACAACACAACCGTCATCACGACCTCCCAATGATACCATGTAGGTCATTACATATAATAGAACATTTACTCACTATCACCTCCCGTGACAAAGGCGATAACTCTCTGTGAGAGAGCACAGAGCGTGGACGCATCACCGGTGGTCAAACGTGTTGCTGCGTTAGTAGCGGACGCAGCGCCGGCCACACAGTGCCACAGGACAACACAACCGTCATCACGACCTCCCAATGATACCATGTAGGTCATTACATATAATAGAACATTTACTCACTATCACCTCCCGTGACAAAGGCGGTAACTCTCTGTGAGAGAGCACAGAGCGTGGACGCATCACCGGTGGTCAAACGTGTTGCTGCGTTGGTAGCGGACGCAGCGCCGGCCACACAGTCCCACAGAACAACACAACCGTCATCACGACCGCCCAATGATATCATGTAGCGTTCATCGGCGGTGAACGATAAAGCTTCTACGCGGACCTGTGTACAAGAGATTGTTTGTAGCGAAACTTGTTTAGGCAGGGTAGAGAAAAAATTTCGTTACGAGTAAGGTGTTCTTCAAAAAACACAGTTGGTGCTGGTGGCGCTTCCATTAACAATAAATTTATGCGACATCTTACTCATAAAACGTATAATGACCGCATTTGGAACGATGTCATTAGAGAAAAATACGGACATAAAGATGATGTTGTGACTAAAATGAAGAAGATAATTTTATGCTGGTTTTTAATTTAAATTAATTTTACGTGTCCAACGTTGAAATAATGAAAAATGAAAGATTGACTAAAAAGGTTTATATGGCTGAAGTGAAAGGAAAGGCGACCTAGGTGTAGCTACTTTTATTGAACATATAAAAAAATTATTGATCGAAGGCAATATTAAAAGTAGCTACACACAATAGCCGAGCATGTATAAAAGGTATGATGAATATAAAAGAAGCGAAAGAGGTACCTATGTCAGGATCGTAGCAAATGACATTCGATTGTCTCTGCCTACCCCTCTTGGGATAAAAGGCGTGATGATAGATTGATAGAGAGACATCTTTCTCTTGGTACTTATACCTACTTATATTGCATTTTTAAAGACTTGTCAACGATATTATTTAGGTACCTTACTTCACATGGATGATGGGTGTGCGAAAAAAAACAGGTACCTATTTAATATTAAAAAAACCATGATACGTCACTTGTCCTTACCTTATGTAAATCATGACTTCCAATTAAAGTTCTCTTCTTAAAGTCCCACAATTTAGCAGAAGCTTTGAACCCAATATGATTTATTTGACCAGACCCCACGTAAGTGCCCTTGGGTGAGACGGCCACGGTTGACACGCTGTTCGTGTGACCAGTTAGGAAATGCATCTTTCTTGATTTCCATTCTTGAATACACACTTTGGTACCAATGGGGTAGACGATGCTTTCGCCGTCTGGATGGATCTTCAATCCTTTGATGGCTGATCCTGTTGGATTTTGGAAATTAAAATTATAAACTAGCTTTCCCGATCCCACAAATCCCATTTTTTTATTTATCTACGGAATCCTTCAAGATATCTAAATAAAACAAAATGTAGATTGTAAGTCTCAGTGTCCATGATCTTTGAAAGTTTAATTTAAAATCCATTGAGCCGTTTCAGAGCATATTTTAGACAAACATTGGAACAGACAAATATTTGAAATTCAGATACTAGCTTTTCGCCCCCGGCGTTGCCTGTGGATCTTTTCAAACAATATAAAATATTGCCTATAGCACTCAGGGATAATGTAGCTTCTTATTAGTGAAATAATTTTCAGAATCGGAGTATTTTTAGAGATAACCCCCTACATCCAAACTAACAAACAAAAAAACTAATAAACTAAACTAATTGATCCAAATTAATTGATAATTTGTATCGATGCTAAAATGTGTTATCCTCATTTACGACAAAACGGATCGACGTGGTATTTTGTATAGTTATAGTTGAAGGGCCGGAGAGTGCCAAAAATACATTACATAATTTTTCAGGTAAATTCTAATTGGATTTTTCATAAAAATAGTCTCTAACATGTAGGTATCTAAAATATTATTGTACCGTAATTATAGTTTTAATTTGCGTCCCTACATGTTGCATATTATTCCTGATGCGGTTGCAACCGCGTTAATAATTACTGCTCCGCTCCTTTGGCTCGTAGCGTGATGTTATATAGCCTATGTCTTCCTTAAGAATTGGACTATCAAATGCAAAATGATTTTTTCAAATCAGACTAGTAGTTTCTTCAGCGTATAAGTTATAGATTAAGGAAATAATAAGTATCAATAATATTACATACCATCGAATCCTACAATTGCATATGGTTCCAAGCTTTTCACTTCACCCATGACAAAAGTAAATGTCTAGGAAAAATATCTATTTGATTTTATGTAAGATAATAAAAAAATTACTTCCAATGTGACAATATGAAAGACAACTGTTGCTACATGAAACGTCGTTGCTAAGCAACTATTTATGGTGGCTTGGCTACTGACTTTTTACAGATATAGATTTAATACAGAGGCAAGGAAACAAAAATAACACAACAAAACACACCCTTACGGTATGACCAGAGACACCAGCAACAGTGTCCGCTTTTTGTCAGTTGTCCATATTGAACAGAACAAGTGGCAAGCCTGCTGCACTTAATGGACCTACCTACATTACATCTGTCACCTCTTTAAAAGACGTAAATATTTGTTATTTTTAGAAGTGCAGACGCCGCCGGCTTTACGTGGCCTTCGAAGCACAAGGAGTCGATTAAAGAGAAAATTGGTGAACACAGGCATCGCTCTACCAATTTTATTAGGCTATCGACTCCTAAGACAAATATTGTAAAAACACTATCAAAAAGTAGTACAACAAAAATTTCATACCATGCATATAATAATATGTGGAGTTTATAATACAATATAGAGCAGTAAGGGGTTCTCAATCTTTTAACCGAACTTCAAAAAAGGAGGAGTTTCTCAATATGTCGGCATCTTTTTTTTATCTATGTTCACCGACTACTTGAAGACGCCTCTTTGTTTGGGAAGTTTTGGAAAGTATACCCTACTTTCCAGGTTGTCCCATGGTCATCAGGTCAGGATCTGATCATGGGATCCTGGATAAACCGAGAAATCTTCAAATTTTATAGGCACACTTGGGTATTTTTTATAGTGACTTCTGCATTTGCTTTCGGAAAGCACATTTTGGTTTTGAAGGCGGTTTTTATTCTTCATCAGAAGTGGTTATCTGTTATTTTTTTGCGACGCCCTTATTAAAGATGATACGTTTCTTCGGTACGTTTTGACTCTTTAACACATTGATACTTATGTTAGTATACTTTATACTTAAAATCGATAAGGTAAACAAGGATAAGATAAGATAGACCAATATTCACATAGGTACCAGAAATATGAGAAAGTAGGATTTCTCAACAAAATCGGTATTTTGAAAAACACGAAAAGGACTTCGGCTTTTCTATGTTTTTACTATTAGAATTATCAAATTCTAATTAGTGTATTCTTAAAGTATGTGAAATTATCTATCTTTTAATGTCATGAGGCGGCCCTTAAGGTAGGTAACTCGACTAACAGAGAGATAGTGTTCAGGGCACACGCTTAGGGCAATGTGTGCAATTAATCCGACAGAGAGCTTTTTACCTATTTTTTTTAAATTCTTTACTTAATTTCTTTCTTTTTAGGGTTCCGAATAGGGTTTTGATAAAAAAAAACAGAATACTTATACTTAAATATCACTCATGTGTCTGTCTATCTGTCCGTTTGGCACAGCTTATTTTCTCCGAATCTGTTGGACGAAAAATGTTGAAAGTAGAGTTTCATGGCTCAATCACATTTAATTTTAAAATGCATAGTAGGTACTTGGTGATCGGCTCGTTCTCTGCAACTCGACGTCTGAAGGGCCTATTTTGCGCGAGGAAAAAAATGCATAGTTTAAATTATATTAAAGGAAATATACGAAAAGTGACCGTTGCCTCCCGATTATCTCAGAAATTACTGAGTCTAAAATTTTGAAAAAGAAATAGGGAATATAGGGCCTTTCATATATAGTTTACAGGTAAATCTAAACGAAAATCCTGTCTTAAGAGTATAGTGTACCGCGTCCATGTCCATACAAACGGAGAAAACGTTTTACTACCCCTAAATATTATTTAATTTTAACGATTTTGTAATATGTTACTGACATAGTGAAAAACTACGTACGTATTTTTTCCTTTTATCAAAATTCGTGATAGGTCAAAAGTTATAAGCCCCTCAAATCTCGTTTTTGGTTCATAACTTGCTGGTAATAAACCGTCTGTATTTGAAAAAACAAGCAAAATTTCAAAAAAAGCAAAACGTACGTACGTAGATTATAATCTGCTAAAACGTTTGACACCAAAATTATAAGGTTTCGTTATAGTTTAGCAGGTGTAAATCGTTTTCGCCCAAAACGCAATTTTCAACGAAGAACATACCTACGAACACTCACGAGCTGCAGTGTTCTCTGTCGCACTGATGCCCGTGGGAAGAGCGCGCTTGAGACAGAATATGATTTTCTAAATACCTATTTCGCTGCGTACGCTGAGCTACACGATCCTCTTAAAGGTCTGACTGAAAAAATGGTACAGAACCCACAGCGTGCGAGTCGTACTAGCAACTTAGTCAATTATTTTATAATCAATTTTGAAAGTAGGTATTGCGGACAGAAGACTCATCATTTACGTAAAGTAGCGTTTCTGTATCGTGGTACTACTCGTTTGTAAACTCATTTAAATGATACTTACCCCGACAAATGAGTTGAGAAATAAGTCTCATGACCTAAATGATGACGTCACATTGTCGTCTGTGGACAAAACTTTAAAAATCTATTAGCAATACAAATAATTATGATTCCAGTGTCTCACTACCTATTTAGTCCCCTTTCTGCACTTGTCTCTTTTGTATTGCAAACACCTGAGATAATCCAAGTAGTTCTTTTATATTAATCAAAGAATTTAGAGAACAGAATATAAAAATAAAACTACCAACATTGGTCCCATAAGTTTATTAATATTAAAACTAAATACAGTCCCTCAGATAATATGCACAAATATTTTTACACACAAATGTGCAGAGATATAATATAATGAACATAATATACTTGCAAACACATCCTGACCAAACTTGTGTGGTGTGTAGAGTATTTATATGAATAAAAAATATTTAAGCAAATTACAAATATCTACAAAGCAAATGGACAAACTTTCATTTTTAACCACCTGTTTTATTGTTGTAATGAAAAAATATAAGACAGTACCTACTTTTTGTTTTATTTAGTAAGTTTACTATTTTAATTAAATTTGTGTTGCCTTGGCCAATTTATTCTGGTC
The DNA here is from genome assembly GCA_963924495.1 of Nemapogon koenigi. Taxonomy (NCBI): domain Eukaryota; kingdom Metazoa; phylum Arthropoda; class Insecta; order Lepidoptera; family Tineidae; genus Nemapogon; species Nemapogon koenigi. Next base: position 2,475,918 of record OZ004643.1, read on the forward strand.
AGATTGACAAATAAAAAAAATCAATCTGCCATTGTTAGGTCAAAAATAATGATATCACTTTTTTTAAATGTCTTGGAGGAATCCAGTTTAATCTCGTCCGTGCTGGGATAGTTGTGATTAGTCAGTGATTAATAGGGCATATCACGGTCGACGAATACATCTTAGATACTGATTAATTAGCATGTTGTTACTGTGACGTATAAAATACTTGACATTGGCGGAATCATTAAAATCCTGATGGAGCCATAAAAAAAAATAGAAATAAAAACGTCTTGGCAGAGTTTAAAACCTCATTATTCCTATCTTCCATATTTTTCAAATGACTCTTAATTTTTGTATAAGCTTTGTACCTAACAATCTCCAGATTTTGGTACCTTCCCAAAAATGAAATGATGTCCATTATCATACAAATGTGGATATTCAATACTTTCATCAAACATCCCTTAAAAAGATTATTGACTAAATATATTTTATTACAAAATAGTACTATGATAGATCCCATATTATTTGCTTATACATTTTCTTCTCACAGTCTTTGCTTTATCATCGATCTGTTGTTTTGTAGTTTCAGCCATGGATTTGATTTCATTAATCATGTACTGCTTCATGACGGATAAATACTCCGAGAGCTAAAACATTACATTATAAAATGAATTTTTGGGGTTTGCATATTTAGAACAACAAACAAAGGGCCAGCCAAGTAATGCACAAATCAAGAATGCCCAAATGCCAAACTCTACAATATGACCCAGCAATTTGCTCAGCATTCTAATGTTGAAATATCTCGGGCAGTGCATTCCTTGGCTGCACCTGTGCGGATGCTTTGATTTTGGCCTTTGAGTCGAAACAAAAGATGTCACTGTCCTAAATATGCTACAGGTAGTTATTTCATTATTTATCATTTGTGGTAATTAGAGAAAGTCAGTGTTTATAATTTGTCAATTATGTAGCCAAGTCTGTGCTGAAAGGAACCTTCATAGCAGTGAGGGTGTGATGTTGCTTAGTATATTATTTAATTTTGTCCTATCATTACAAAACTCTTAATAGGTACTTGTTATGATTTATTGAATTAATTCAATATTCAACGCTTTTAAGATTTGAATTTCTTTAAGATACTAATCCATAATTAGCAAGAATGGTTATCTTTCTGCAGACCCAGCTGTTTTGTGTTCACAAGCTTCATTTTAAATTATTACACACACACACAAGCCCGTTGTTGCACTTAATGGACCTAGATGTGTATCTACTTTAACAGACATATAATATCTGTTATTTTTAGAAGTGCAGATGCACAAGAAGTTGATTAAAGCATATATTCTTAAAGAAAATTGGTGCTTAGCATTTTTTTGGCACAACTATTCTTATTATTATTATAATTTATGAAAACTATGTGCAATAGTGCATATTCTTAGATATTCTTTATTCAGAATAGTAACTGCAACAGTAAAATAAATACCTCTCTCAAATCTTCTAACTAAAAGATTACCAATTTATTGGACATAATCACAACACAACCCAATTACATGCACTTGGCGTTCGGCGGCGCCCGGCATATCACAGCTGAAGTTAAAAATTATAATAGGTAGCTAAAGACAAATAGTATCTGATCTATTGCTTTGAAAGGGGCAGCGACAAATCAGGGCAGAAGGCGCATTCAACCAAGAGTTACGTGACCGAGTAGTACTTGCGCCGAACATTGTAAATATTGTATAATATTAAATACAGAGTGTACTTACTAAAAGTTCATCCTCACGCTTTCCCAGTTGTGCAAAGGCACAGCCAGCGGCGTGGCTGCGGTGTTCCCGCCAGGGATCGTCATCTGGTTCCCAACCATCTAGTTCTTTACCACATAGAAAGCATTTAGCGGCATCTGCATCTTCAGGCCCCGTTGAAACTGAGTAAAATCCCGCCTCGGCCATGTTATGTACATTACATTTTTGTTTATTGTCAAAGGGCCAGCTTTTAAATGTGTTTACTCTTTCCTCAAAGAGATAAAGTGATTTGCTCTCCATTTTAATATTAATTCCGAAATTTAGTTATGATGTTTGAACCATACAAAATTAAATAATTAAACTTGATTTGAAAAATAAACAAAAATTCAATTCAAAATTGACACTATTGACAGTTACTTTTTTGTTGTTTTAACTATTCACTACATGATTAGTCGGCAAAGGAGTCCCAGCACACAGCCATTTTTGCGTCCAAATGTTCGAAGCGATTATAAAATTAATGGTTTGGAGTCTCAGATTTTGGAGTACTTGGATCTACCTATGTGTATCTAAAAATGCAATGCAAACAAATAATTATTTTATCAGTCTACAAAAGATATATTTCTAAACAGTATAATAGTGTGGCTAAGCAAATGCATTTTACTTTATTTGTGGTAAAAATACTAAAAAATATATTCAAAATTTTATGTTTATTAAGTAAATAAAATTAAATAAACACATTATCACAGCCCATACAGTATGCAGGATTGCCAGTTACACTGGTAATAATGTCCACATTGTGTGAGTTGTAAATATTAAGGACCCTATGTCTGTAATTTGTATGGGATAAACTATTCCCTATGTAGGTACCTACACGAATCAATGTCAAAATAAATAAAAATTACGATTTGTACTTTCTTTTTACTAAGTAGGTAGGTAAGTACTTTAAAAAAAGGAATTTCATAAGTATTGTATTGTACATATTTTATAAGAAGTTCAAAGAGAACCTACAGCTGCGTGGAATGGTATAGGTATCGAATCGAGAATTGAGACAAGCTTACACACATATTTTCTTAATTAATATAACTAAGTAATCAAACGATAAAAAAAATCAAAGATGGTGTATTAGATTTTATAAGAACTGCAGTCGTAGTAAGAAATTTCAACGGTTAAATGGAGATCTGAGTGTCAAACTGACTGAATCGCAAGGAAAACCGTAATATCCTTGCACACGGTTATAGTACTAATTATATATGATTTTTTGACATATTTTATATTTCGGAAACTACTGAGATTTTTACTCTAATATCTAATACTAAAATAAAAAAAAAAAAAGTCTGTACCCATGCCAAATTTTCTCATCTGATATGTTTGAGTATATTGCAAAAAAAATTACACATTAAATATTCAACTTCTATGTCTATGAAAGTTGATTTTCAGCCCACTGTGCGCCGGATGTATATTGTGAATGCAACCTACTTGGTTGTATGTTTTTACTTTTAAAAAGTATTTTATGTTTCTTTCTGTCTTTTTCATTTTTGAATGTTTTTTTTTTCTTTTTTTTTTTATTTTTCCTATCAATATATAATGTTTAATTTCTTGAACTAAAATGTTTTAATTTTTGCGTCCAAATGTTCGAAGCGATTATAAAATTAATGGTTTGGAGTCTCAGATTTTGGAGTACTTGGATCTACCTATGTGTATCTAAAAATGCAATGCAAACAAATAATTATTTTATCAGTCTACAAAAGATATAATTCTAAACAGTATAATAGTGTGGCTAAGCAAATGCATTTTACTTTATTTGTGGTAAAAATACTAAAAAATATATTCAAAATTTTATGTTTATTAAGTAAATAAAATTAAATAAACACATTATCACAGCCCATAGAGTATGCAGGATTGCCAGTTACACTGGTAATAATGTCCACATTGTGCGAGTTGTAAATATTAAGGACCCTATGTCTGTAATTTGTATGGGATAAACTATTCCCTATGTAGGTACCTACACGAATCAATGTCAAAATAAATAAAAATTACGATTTGTACTTTCTTTTTACTAAGTAGGTAGGTAAGTACTTTAAAAAAAGGAATTTCATAAGTATTGTATTGTACATATTTTATAAGAAGTTCAAAGAGAACCTACAGCTGCGTGGAATGGTATAGGTATCGAATCGAGAATTGAGACAAGCTTACACACATATTTTCTTAATTAATATAACTAAGTAATCAAACGATAAAAAAATCAAAGATGGTGTATTAGATTTTATAAGAACTGCAGTCGTAGTAAGAAATTTCAAAGGTTAAATGGAGATCTGAGTGTCAAACTGACTGAATCGCAAGGAAAACCGTAATATCCTTGCACACGGTTATAGTTCTAATTATACATGTTTTTTTGACATATTTTATATTTCGGAAACTACTGAAATTTTTACTCTAATATCTAATACTAAAATTAAAAAAAAAAAGTCTGTACCCATGCCAAATTTTCTCATCTGATATGTTTGAGTATATTGCAAAAAAAAATACACATTAAATATTCAACTTCTATGTCTATGAAAGTTGATTTTCAGCCCACTGTGCGCCGGATGTATATTGTGAATGCAACCTACTTGGTTGTATGTTTTTACTTTTAAAAAGTATTTTATGTTTCTTGCTGTCTTTTTCATTTTTGAATGTATTTTTTTTTATTTTTTTTTTATTTTTCCTATCAATATATAATGTTTAATTTCTTGAACTAAAATGTTTTAATTTTAATTGCCTTATCCACGAACCCCTCATTTCATAACAGTAGCAATCACGGGACGCCCGGCAGATGTAAATGTTGATAAATACCTAGTGCACAAAATCAAACGATAATTATAAAAAATATGTCACGGCAACTAGAGCTGGTCGTTTTTTTGACTAACCGTTTCAAGAAACAGATTTTTGCCATGTAACGAGCGAACGCTTTTATGCCAGAAGAAAAATCAGTTTAAAAAAAAAACAGTTTCGGCGAATCAACTATACGTGCAGTACGTATAGCTGATTCGCCGAAACATGTTTTTTTTTAAAAACTGATTTTTCTTCTGGTGTTGTACGGTACAACCAAATATTTTTTTAAATCGATTCTGTAGTTTCAGAGATTACCCCTACATCAAATCTTATATACTGTACCTCTTTATAATATTAGTATAGATTAGATACATGCACGCATAACACATACTTTGGGGTTCCGTGTTATAATATTTAGAACCGCGACATCTTTCGTTTCGACTCAAAGGCCAAACCGACGAATCCATACAGGGCCAGCCAGGGAAGGAATGCACGGCCCGAGTGTGTCCAACAGCATATTGGCCGACCCAGCAGTTCTAGTGTTGGACATTCTCGGGCCATGCATTTCTTTTGATGACAGTAGTTTCTATGCAAACAATAAATAGCTAAAATAATTTATTGTTCCTAGTTTCCTCATTCTGGTCAAAATAAAAGATGTAGCGGGGGGGTCCTATGTATGCTAACCATAAAAATTCTACCAAAAATATTTCCGAGGCGGTTTTGAAAAAGAAACTGGTTTGCTGTTCTTTTAAAATGAACCATAACGCTGTATCAATCAACAGGTTTTTTGAATGAATGAATATAGTATGTACGATTTATGCCTTAGGAATAAAAAACCGTTTCTTTTAGCACTGCTTTTCGAAGCAGTTTGTCGATTTATAAAACGGGTTACGTTCCGTTTCACGTAAAATACGAAACGACCCAGCTCTAACGGCAACATGTGCGTTATGGGGTATAAGTTTTTCTAGTCTGTCAACACCAAAATTAAATTTAACCAATCACAAGTAGTCCACTTAAATTTAATCTTCAGCAAGCGCCAAGTCCACCAATCGAAAGAGCTAGAAATCTTCAGCCACCATTTGTCATGTCATATTGTCATTTGACAATTTTGACATTTCATAACTTCCGAGTTCGACCGACACGGTGCGGTATTTTGTGATTATTTGTGCTAATAAAGTACATGTTTGTTTAATTATTACTATTTACTTACAATCAATTTAAGGAAAAGCTTCCTGCTTAAAAATAGTATTTTTTTGCTAAAGGTAAAATACCTATATATCTCGTGATACGAAAATCACAATAATTGCTAGACTTTTAAGGCTCATTTCAATTCAAATAGTGATTTTGTTATTATACAGTGATTCTTGATTCTTCTTTGTCCAGTCCGGCGATGGTCGGAACCGTTTTCTAGCATCGAGCTGATTTTAAATTCACTTGGTAAGTACCTACCATTATACAATCAATATCATTAACTAAACTTGTGTAATCGAATTACCTAGCATAGAAATCATATTCAAATACAGAAAGGAAGCGGAAATCATAAATATGGGACAGGTAGGGTGAGATAATTTTCATCATTTCATAAATGAAAATCTAATTAGAATTTTAGATGAGCACAGCCTTTTCACTGCATCTATCATAATAAAAAAAATCAGTGAATATTTTATAATTACCAATACAAAGCCCTAAGTAATGTATCAAATGTAAGAAATGTGAACAAACCAAAATTGTATTCAGGGATAACAATGATTTATCAAGTTGAGGAAAGATTGGTGGGAAAAGTTTTATCTCCTAGTTATTTGTGTTAAGGAAATAAAAATATGATAACCTATTTATTGAGGAACATTATAGGCTATATAGCATTACGCTTGGGACCCATAGGAGCAGAGCAGGAACCATAAAAATGTCAACCAATAAATAATTTCCGCAGGCAAAGCTGGGGCAGAAAGCTAGCTTTGGTCTTGAACTAGGATATCCTGTGCTGTATTTGTTATAGATTAGACAAATATAATATCTATAATACTTGGGATTGGATTCTATTCATGGCAACCAACGCACGGGTTCCATTGTGACATGATGGGGAATCCGGTTTAATCATGCCCATGCTGTGATAGTTGTGATTAGTCTGTGATAAATAAGTCATATCATCTTAGATACTGATTAATCGGCATATCATCGTTAACATTGGTGGAGCGACAAAAAAAGAAGAAAAAGAATAGGTACTTGGAATTCAATATAAAGTCTTCTAAGTGGGTACAATCACTAACCATTATAGTCTGAACCTTCCATCATTACTGTAATGGTATGATCTGTGAGTTTGGTCACCAAGTTGGTGACACCAACTCTTGTGACTGTTTTCAGCTTATACACAACACATAGATATTACTAGTTTTTCGCTCATTTATCCAAGCTACATTGATTTTGGTTAACTTTCATCCTCTATAACTAGAGTTTTCGGTCCCGGGAAATACTTGACGAAAAACCTGGGTACCTGGGAATCAACAAAAAATTATCGGTTTAAATTCTTTTAATGGCTTCAGTATTTTTGAAAGCTTATTTGATCTCTTTTCTATGTACCTAATATTATTAGGTGTAAGTATAAGTTTTCAAGTGCCATTTTATTAGAAGTAGGTAGGTAGGTACCTTTATTTTTATAGAAGTTTACTTTTATTTTTGTCACTGTTTGTTATGATTTTGCATGCACAATTTTTTAGAAGTATTCCTATAACCTATAACTAAGTTGTTCAGTTATGTTCTCCAGAAATACAAGTTGAAAATAGGTAAGTACCTACTCGAAATTACATCGTCTTTCCAGAGATGGATCTTTTTATGTAGTTTTTTGTTTTGACAGATCTTTATTAGGAAAATGTTGTTCAGTTTTAAATAAAAAAAAACTTTTAAATCTCAAAATGCTGGCAACTTATTAAGGTAGACGCAAAGAAAATTTACTAAATGAAGAAGACAATCAGTTCTGAGTTGCTGAGCTTCCTATCCTACAAATTGAGTATTTTCCTGGAAACCTTTCAAAATAACGTTTTGGTGACAATAGATGATAGTTCTGTCAAATTCCCATTCAAATTAGCTTCAGCGAGGCCAATACGACGACGAGAAATACTCGTCGACAAATCACAATTTTTAAATCGCCGCGATTTTTTAATCGTAGAGTTATTCTTAAAGGTCATCTTGTTTAACTTAGATTTGCCATATTTTTGACAGATACAAGATGACTGAGAGCCACGGGTCCTTAAATCTCCTCCTATATGGTTGGACAACGCCATTGGGCAACCAAATTTATATGCCGTTCAATCGACCTTGTAGAACCCCTTCTTTAAGTGTCACACACTTTTCGAGGCCCATAAGGTACCCCATTTTGATTTTTTAGGGAGAGGAACGTCCGCTTATAGGGCAGACCGGTTTCTATATAAACATGTTGGTCAGCTGATTGTTCGGCATTGCGCATTTGGCGGCAACACCCACACGATCTATTTTTATGTAGTTTTATATATTTACATTGAAAACATAGAAAAAGTTCCAACGCGCGACATTATTTTGACCAAAAACCTATTTTTGTAAAACTGTAACATACAACTTGGCAAGTTGCGTGTTTTACGTAAATTCTGTTTACTTGAAGACTGGTTTTATTTTTGGACGTTTCCGTTATTGTCATTTGCAGAATTATTTTTTCGTTTCCGATACAGATATTTATATCCCTAAGAAATGAAAGAAAGTGGCGACGAGGACTATACGCGTCCGGAAAGCTCACGTAACGGAAAACTAAAGGTTGTTTTTACCGGATGGTCGAATAATACCAAATAATCATTACATAACATGTTTTATAAGATTTCCAAGACTTCAGTCACAGATTTTTTTGTCCGTCTGTCTGTCAAGAATATCAAGACGCTTTTCTTATTATTTTCCATATTTTATTATTATTTTTAATTCCTAAAAACTGATTATGGAGGAAGGAATGTGGACAACTGGACAGTAGTGGACAGTCTTATTTGGTAAACAATTAACGTTGTGTCTTTTTTAGTAAATTTTTAAAAAACAATTACAAAAATAAGGTGCTAGTGGTTAAGACGTCTGGTATTAACTAGACAGACCACGGGTTCAATCCCGGATCCTGGCCAAGTACCAATGGGGTTTTTAATTAAAAACTTGTGTACATAATCCGATAATTAGAGGCTTTTCCATCTAAATATACCTCACCAGAACTAACCACTCGTTAGGTATAGCCTCACAAATACCATCGGCTAAACGTGGAGACTTGGTCTTCAGCTAGGTACACTGGAACCGTATCACGATTTCGGGAGCTGTACATGGCAATTCGTGAAGAAAAAAAGAAAAAAATATGATTATTAGTTCTGCAAATGTAAAATAAGTTAAAAATGTAAATTAAATAATTTTATTCTTTTTGTTCTTTTAAATTACAAATAAAAAAAAATACATGCAAAGTTTGTTTACCAAATAACGACTTTACAGCCGTATTTCTTTGTACCATTATCACGCGGGCGGAGTCGCATGCCTACTATTTGACAACTACAATTATACGACAAGTGACACCGGGTTGTAATCGTAGTTAGTTGTATTGGTTAATATATATGTAAATTAACTTTCCTTAAACTTTCCGTTTACTGCCTGATCATAACAATAAATCAGGCTGTTTTTGTGTGCACTAACTACCTACGCTTTGAGAAAGCTGTTGTCTGCAAATAATAAAAGACTTTATGGAAGCATAGATGATGTTTAGCTTTGGATTTTTATTTATTAACTAGCAATAGACCTCCGATTTCCCACATTTTTCAATTACATATTGTTTATCCTACCTAACTTTCTTCTTCTTAGTCGGCCATCTTCATTGTTGAAGGTTGTGTCTATCATGAAGAGGTAGAGTTCATCATTTTCTAGACAAACGCCTCCATGTGCCCCGATCTTGGGCAGTCCTCATGGCATTAAACAGCGGCAGACCGGTCTACTATATTATTTCTCTGCCCATGGTGTAGGCGGTCTTCACCGTCGACTTTTCCTAGCATGATCAGCTTTTCAAGGTTGTCAGAGTTTCTGCAAGTATAAAAATAGTATTAACTAATATTAGGTAGGTCTAAATGAGTACGGAGGAACGGAGGAAAATGACAAAGACTTTTTATCCCGGGAAAATAACTTGTTACTTTGGGAAAAAATTAGGTAAAAGTCAATATATGAATGGTAAAATTCACTGGTAGAGTTCTCGTGTCTAATATTACTAATTTCAATAGAAAATGCAGCGGGAATTGGCTGAACAGTATACTCACCTTTATCTAATATCGCTCATATCTTCATAGAGGAAGATCAATAGATCTCACAATTTTTTCGTTGCACTTACTCGTAGCTCAATTTTCATGAATTTTAGGGACATTTGGGAATTTAAAATATATTAGTGAAGCTTTTTATAAAAAATATACCTAGGTACCTAAAAATATACGAGAGGGGATGTCAAACACTCACAAACTTACCTGCTTTCCAAACTACATAATTGCATATCATCGTATGAAGCTCCCCTTGTTCTGTTTCCGTGATAAAAAAATGTTGTGTTAAGTTTAATCCAGGACATAAACTATGTATTAAGGTCCGTTTTTCTAGTCTTGTCTTATATTTGATAAACAATAAGTTGCCATTTAAATTCTTAAAAGACGTTATATTAACAATTTGCAGAGCTAATAATGATATTTTTTAAACACTTATTTAAAAATTCAACAATAAAAATACATGCAAAGTTTGTTTACCAAATAAGACAAGTCTCAATTTCATCCAAATCCATTTTGCCGTTAAGGCGTCATTGAGAAACGATAGGATTATTTGAATCTTGAAACTAATATTTACAATTACATATTTGATTTTAAGCATTAAAAATATACCATTTCAACTGGACCCTATTAAAATGAAATAGAGGTGTGAGAAAGCTTATGTCAGCGTTTAAACGATCAATGATCGCGACGCACTGCGGCGAATTACGGCTAACTTAACACAGCATCACATAGCAGGATGAGAAAAAAATAGTAGATAATACGACCTAAACATGAATTAAATACTCTGTTAGTTGCCTAATATTAATTTATCAACTGTCAAATCACCCGGCTTCGCACGAGAAATTCTGTGCCACAGGTAGAAAAGTTGTATGAAAATTAAATTTTTCCAGGGGAATTACTCTCCGGTGCTCCAACTATAATCTACGAGGCCCATACGAAATTTTTTTTTTTGCTTTATTCAGCACTTACTATCTGCAATCTTTGAATAGATTGTTAAGCAGGTACCATTCTTCCAATGGCTATTGTTTGTGGTCTCTTCTCGAAACGCAGTCACCGCTGCTTCCGGACTTGTAAATCCTATACTTCTCAGTTCATCCTTAATTTTGGATACAAAAAGAAAGAACAAAAAACACACCTTCACGGCCTTTATACCTTGCGGTATGGCCAGAGACACCAGTAACAATGTCCACTTTTTGCCAGTTGTCCATATTGAACAGCTTCTTTAACAGACGAAAATATCTGTTATTTTAGGAGTCCAATCTACATGTTTAATCAAATGTTAACTTTCGCAGAAAGATTCTTAACTCTCAGATGTTCGTGCAAAATATTTTTCACTCATGTGAACGTTTTTTCCTAGAAATCTATTGTTAAAAATATCGATTTCTGCCCACGCTGTAGAGTATCACAGTCGCGCAAATATGACCTAGGTCAACAAGATTCTCACGAAGAAGGTACGTCCAATTATGGTTGGAAAATTGAATAAGAATAGATACCAATTGCCAGGCTAAGATGCACACTTTGTGCTGATTGTCAATCAATTGAACAGATGACTAAATGAGTATGGCCCTAATAAAGTAATTCTAGACTTTGAATGCAACTAGAAGTGAATTCAATTACGTATTGTATGGAACGATTGGAACTGATTCGTCCGCTCCATTTTCGATTGTTATTGCGAGTTTTATTTCATTTCGCGTTTTGTTTGGCTTCGTAAGAAATTTCACTTTCTTTAAGCATTCTCCTTCTTCTTTTGATATGGCAACAGTGCTGACTCTCGTCGCAATTCTGCCAGTCTCCAGTGTTTAATCTTGTGCAATAGTAAGCCGATAAATCGGTAGCTAAGATTATCCGGCCAACTGTGATACGTCTTATTAATCACTGATTACAACCATCACAGCGCGGCCGGGATTAAACCGGATTCCACATCACGCCATGACGAAAACGCGTGCGTTCGGCGCCATCGATAGTGGTGAAATCGGAGGGAAGGTCTCAGGTTCAGTCCCCACTTAAACCAATTGATTTCTAGAGCTTCGCAGGGTACGCAAAACTCCATTTTCGATTGTTGTTGCGAGTTTTATTTCATTCGCTTTCTTTGAGCATTGGTAAATCAATGGTTAGAGCCGATGGAGGTGAACCGGAGGGGAGATCTCAGGTTCAGTCCCCATTCAAACCAATTGACTTCTCGAGATTCGCAGGGTACGCAAAACCGCCTTGACTTTAAATAAACTTTATATTGTCGTTAGTTTTTTGATGCTTACTTGATTCGATGGGAACTATTTATGAATTGAAATTAGGAAAGATAGACGAGGAAATTGAAAGGAGAGTGAAAGTGGGAAGTAAGGTATTTGGTGGACTAAACAATGTATGCAGAAATCATAATGCAGTTTTAGTTCTATCACTTACTTATGGAAGCGAGACTTGCGTATGGAGCAAGAAGCATGAAAGTAAGTGGAAATGCGGTCTTTACGTAGAATATGTGATATAAATCGTATAGACCGCATACGGAACGATAATAGAGAATAATGCAGAGTGAAAGATTATGTTGTGACTAAAATGAAGAAAAGTTTACGCTGGTTTGGATACGTTGAAAGAATGAAGGATGAAAAATTGACTTAAAAGGTTTATATGGCTGAAGTGAAATGAAATGCTGGCAGAAGACGACCTAGGTGTACTTTTATTGAACATATAAAAAATTTAGATATTGATCGATGGAAACACTTAATATTAAATGTACACAATCGCCGAGCATGTATGAAAGGTATGATGAATATAAAAGAAGCGAAAGATCAGGATCGTAACAAATGGCATTTGATTGTCTCTGCTTACCCCTCTTGGGATAAAAAGCGTGATAATAGATAGATACATACTAACCAGCCAACCAAAAAATCGATTGTTTTAGTTGATTGCAAGGTATAGGTCCGTTAACATTAAGCTGTCATGAACAAAGTACATTTAAAAAATATTCAAATATCGGTCGTGCCAGCTCTTAATAATCGACCTATATCTTAGTATCAACGAAGTGGCGACCTCGTGTTTAGTTCCCACTTAAGATCAGATCAGGGCCGTAGCTACAAATAGCCAATGTGACCTATATATTGTAGAAACCTTTTCCGGACGCGACCGTCTAGCTTTCTTCCTAGTCATTAGTTTTCTACAAGATACAAAATTGTAGCTAGGCTGCTTTTCATCACGCTTATATCTTGCGAGGTTAGGCGGTAGGCACACTTTCAACATTAAAGCAATTAATGAGATTAAATAATAGTTGGATTTGACAACACTAACACCCATATTCAAGAACAACACTTAGCGAACGCACAGTGGACTAGAGCTGAGTCGTTTCGTGTTTTTCGTACAACGGTTATAACAGTTTTATAAATCGAGAAACTTAAAAAGAACGGTTTTTTGTTCCTAATGTTAGATCGCAACTAAAAACGAAAATGCCAATTCATACATCGAATGGATAAAAAACTTTTATTTTGTCAATCATTACAATATCAGTTTAATGTAGGTACATTGTATGTATGCTGTACATTATGGATGGTCCATTTTAAGAGAACACCAAACCAGTTTTTTTAGAAAAAGCGTTTTCGGAAACAGTTTTAGTAGAATTTTAAACTTATTGTTAAGAGCCCTATATGCATAATTTGTATGGGGATAAACTATTCCCAATTTCAATTTCAATTTGGTAAATAATCCACCTGTCTCACTGTAATTTAGCATATAGTTACTTATTCAATATATCTAAGCCGTTATTTTTTCAATTGATTTTATTGAATAGGAAACATGGGTGGTAAAATAAAGGATTATTTTGCCCCTGTTTTCTCTTTCATAATCTACCACAAAGCTCTTCAATTTTTTTAAGCGCTGTTCAGACTAATATTTAGACTGGTAGGAGGTCAGATAAAAAAAATAGGCATAGTGCGGTTTCGGAACGTATTTTTACGGATTCAAATTTTCTGTTTTTGTAGATATACATATATCATACATAGAATAATCAGTTTAAACCATGAAATACAGATATTGATGAGACTATTGTGTTTATGTCAAGAAGTTTATGTGTATATACCTATATGTTATCGCAAACTTCATAATTTTTAATTGTTCACCGGTACAAAGAAACATAAATTTGTATGTGCCAACATTTTATCGGCATACGTTTTGTTGTGAGATAGGATACTTTTCTAACATTGTTGCATCAGAATGATTTGTTTAGATGGGTTAGTGTTATTGTGGAAAATTGTGAAACTATTAGAGATACTGAGACTAAATTATACTAGCTTTTCGCCTGTGGATCCCATATTAACTTATTATGGTGAGTTATTACAAATATCCCACATTCAGTTTTTCTTGAATTTTCTTCCGGGCAACTTTTCCCAATTTTTTATACCCTAAAAACCTTATTCAGACTATTACGAACATTAAAAGAATATTAGCCAAATCGTTCCAGCCGTTCTCAAGTGATGCGCTTACCAACAGCATTTAATTTTTATATGTAGATGTGGATAAGATAAATGTAGTTTCTTTCATCAGTCGTTGTTCTCAGCTTCTTCCCCTTGAAAATAGTATATATAAAATTCCGATAATCCGTTTATCCGTTACTGTGTGATTAACTAAGAAAACAATAACTATCAAACAATCTGTGCAAACCACTTCATCACGATCACGCTACGTCTTTTGGAAGCGGATCAGTAACCAATAATGGCAATGTTCCTTATTCGGCTAATTGTGCCAAACGGTATCGGTGAAATTAAAATTCTACTGGTCGCTAGCATTATATAATTTTTTGAATGAATTTTTAAAACGACGGACATAATAACCTACCTACGATACTAAAAAAGTTTGGATTTAAAATGAACAAAGAATATTGCGTATATTCTATTATCTCTTTTGGATTAGTGGGCGTGAGGAGATTGTTTTCGCAGAATTTTTTGAAAGTAAAAATATTACGTCAAGAATCAGAATGTGGATTATACGACAAAGATGAGCCACCAAACAAAATGGTTTTAATATTCACATTGTTGTTAGTGTTTTGGTGTGTGGTATTCTTCAGCCAACCCGTTTAACTCTATTTGATAAGGTATCATTCACTCAGTATTTAATTTACTAAACTAGGCCACACATTGGTCCGGCATCACACCAAAAATTTACCATTCCGGCCGCCATCCGATCTAGGCGGACCATTTGTTACAAGAATTGGACGAGTCTGTGGTCGATTTCGGTGGACCGTACGGCGGCGCGCCGGGGATTGGACACGTGGGTGGGCACCTTAAGATTTAACTACATAGATGGGTAAGTCCTTACGATTCGTTATTACGTTGCCCACGATTTTTTTAAACTGGATATCTTTTCATATAAAATACTCTAAAACACATGCTAGAATTTCGTGCAATATTTTGAACAACTTTTCAACTTGATCCCAATTTTTTTCCACACACATTTTCACAAAATTTTGTTACCTACACAGAAAAGTAATTTATTTGCGAGCCAGAGTTCATTGTACTATTTAATCAGGTGATTCGCTACACCCACGCTCAGTCATTGGCCTCATATAAACAATCGCCTTCCCTGTCCCTTTATTTCATCAAATATCGTCACTTTCACTTCAATAAGCTTCACAGATTTAAATTAAAGCCACCGTGGGTTATTGCAGAGTAAGGGTATATACGTTCTTTTAAATTCAGAGCCTACAAGATATATTTTTTTAAGTTCACGGGTTGCCTTGCTACTCCTGGAACTTATTTAAAAAATCTATATAGAAATAAAAATTAAATGCGCTTCACTTGAGAACGGCTGGATCGATTTGGTATTTTTTTTAATGTTCGTAATAGTCTGAATAAGGTTTTTACGGAAAGAAGTATTGGAAAAGTTGTCCGGAAATTGGAAAATTCGGGACTAACTGAAATTGGTTTTTTCTATGGGATTTTTGTATGAACTCAACACCATATTGGGGGATGAAAGTTAATATAGGCTTTACGGGCGAAACTGGGATAGAAAGCTAGTTTTCAATAATAAAAAAAACTTCAAGACGAAATCAAATAGCCACTGAGGCAGTTTTGTTTCCGAAAGTTTAAAAAACAATGGTGTGATAATTTAGTAACTTTGATATGTAATTAATGCACGAACAATATTGTTAATCTCATCAAAAACATACATACATAAAAAAGTAAAAGTTTGTGAGATACAATTTACTCAGTATCCACCAACCCCTGTAAAATTATTACTCTAATAGTCTAATGTGTTTCTGGAATCTAGACTAGCTAGACACATCTATACTAATATTATAAAGAGGTATGTAGTAAGTTTGGATGTAAGGGGTTATCTCTCAAACACGAATGGAAAGCTACGTTACCCCTGAATGACATAGGCTATATTTTATTTTGTTTGAAAATTTCTACGGCGAAGCCGGTGGTGGAAAGCTAGTCCACAATAAAGATATGAGTGAGTCAAAAGTAGTTACCGCGATTGATGATTCCTTCAGGATCGTACAATGTCATCAACATATTATACACTATACCTAATCTATAATTTTCTTTGTTTTTTTTAAAGAGAAATACGTACTTGACCAAAAAACTAAGTACTTGGCAATTTTAGTTATAGAACTTTTAGACAAAAGTCCACAAAAAAATATTGTACTAAAAAATAAACTCAAATACACGTTTCACTAATTAAAATTGATGAGAGAAAAAATACAGACATCAAATCCTGAAAGAACAGGTGCTAATTTCTGCGATAAATTTTCTTAATTATTCATTAATCTTATTATGCAGATGAAGTTAAATATTCAAACACGAAGGAGAAAATATTTTAGGGTACAGTAGTCGCTGCCATTTAAGTTCGAAATAGTGTACTGCTAAGACCACAGCTAAGACATATCATATGGATGGAGGGTTAGCATATAAAGCAACATGCAATGTATAACGGGTTTTAAGGCGATTTCAATGATAAGAGTAGGTTTTTATATTATAATATATATATTTATTGAGTCAAAGTTTACATCACTCCAGCGTTGCTGATGCCGGATTCTCTTCAGTCTCGAATTCTACAGAACTTCAAATATAGTTTATAAATATTTGAAACTCTGTCCAAAATATTACTTGCCAGTATTAAAACATACAGCCAGTAATTTCTACAAAAAGTATGAATGAGTACTCATACTTTACACAATGTAACATTTTCCATACATTTTTATTCGCGCTTGTTTTGGCGAATCCATGGAAATTTCGGGAGCTGTAAGGCAACCAGGCAACAAGGCGTGAAAAAAAGAATTTAATAAATAATTATACCATAGTTTCAGCGGAGGGCACATATACATTTCTCTACCCATCCTTTCATTACTGCACCATACTTCCTTCACCGTTCCGGGCGGGCTCTTTTAGGGCTCCTAATAATATATTTGCATGAAGAAAGACACGTTGAATTTTTTCGAAAATGTAAGAGACGATCGTTCAAATCGAGGTATCTAAGTGTTGTATAACAATTTCCATTTTTTGTTACCCAATTACCTTACGTCAAAGGTCAAAACGAACCTTTCAAATACTCTAAAGAAATGTTGACATTCACAAAGAACTTTCCGACAGAAACACAGTCCATATAACATGACAGGTGTCAGGAATGACCTCGACCTTATCGAAATAATTTTGTAAATGATTTTTTTAACTGAAATAATAGACATAGGAAATCAATGAAGTAAAAAGTAAGGTGGAGCATATCGGCAAGGATAAAGTAGTACCTTAATAAGGTTTTCTTTATCCTGGCGACCCCACCCCTGGCTTATCGCACGGGTACAATATGGGTTTACAACAAATTGAATACCTACGTAAATACGCTTATTAAAAATATGCTACCGAAACTTTTTTGTAGATCATTTTATTCTACATAATTCTTTCCTACATCATTTTGTTATATCTCTGACGGATTAGACAGCATACGGCATGAAAACTCACTGGGGCTAACTTTTTCCCCGACTTGATGTACTTATACTGTTAGTTCTCAGCTCCTAAACGTGATAGGTCGATGTTTAATACTTGTAAACCTTCCCGGTGAAAAACTTCAACAAAATCCGTTCAGTAGGTTTAGGGTCCTATATTGGGAATTTTTCTGGGATAAACTATTCCCAATTTCTCTGTAAATAATCCACCTGTGTCACTGTAATTTAGCATATAGTTACTTATTGAATATATCTAAGTGAAATAGCTCTAATTTTTTCCATAAGTTTTATTGAATAGGAAATATGGGTAGTTTAACTTTGCCCCTGCTGTCTCTTTCATAATTTATCACAAAACTCTAAATTTTTTTAAAAGCGCTGTTATACCATTACCCTTCAATTATATATGTCGAATTTTTTGGTAGCTTATTGAAAATTTAAAATAATAATTATTTTATTATTTTTGGCAAATTAAAAAATCGTAAAATATTTATTTTTTTGAATTTTCAATAAGCTACAAAAAAAGCGATATATATAATTGAAGACTAATGGTATAAGAGCGCTTTAAAAAAAATTTAGAGTTTTGTGATAGATTATGAAAGAGACAGAAGGGGCAGAATAATCCTTTATTCTACCACCCATATTTCCTATTAAATAAAACCAATTGAAAATATAACGACTATTTCACTTAGATATATTGAATAAGTAAGTATATGCTAAATTACAGTGACACATGTGGAGTATTTACAGAGAAATTGGGAATAGTAATATCTCCATACAAATTCCCAGTATAGGACCCTTAAAAGGGCACATACAGACTTTGGACTGGCGGGGGACTTTGTTTTATAATATGTTGTGATATGAAGCTTAGATTTAGGGTCGAGTAAATTAGGTGACTAGATGGCCACGAGGCCACGAGATTAAAAAAATATTGAAATGAAAGTTGTAAGAAAGTTTTTAAAATTTTCCCGCATCCGCATATGACACCCTAAAACTGTACCTATACGAATCTGATGATTCTAAAATTCTAAACACCTGCTAAAAAGAGTAACATCTATGGATTTTGCTAAAATATCTTAAATATAACGTAAACGTTTTTCATGTAAATTGATTTAATTTCCATAACAGCGAAACAGATTTTCCCTCATCCCAACGTCCGACCTTCACCTTCACCTTGACCATGGAACGTTCGTGTTGGCGACTGAAATTTAATGTTTATAACTGTTTTAATTTTTTTTTTGAGTACACAGACAAAACGATTTAGCGATTGTTGATAAGTTTTTGCGTAAGTGCGAATTTAGCCCTCCTAAGGCCTGATTTCAGAATTCCTACCTGCCAGATCATGCTTTAGAGGCTTTTCCATCTAAATATACCTCAACAGAACCGGCCTATCGTTACGTATAACCTCACGTAAACCATCGGCTAGACGAGGGAGACTTGGTCTTCCGCCGGGTACCCTGGGACCGATAACACTGTTTCGGGAGCTGTAAGGCAACCCGTGAAGAAAAAAAGGTCAAGTAGCAAATAATTTCATAGAAATAAGTGGTTTTCAAAATTAAATCTATAGTGCGTATATTTTTACAAATTCAAAATGCTACTATATGTTTTTTTAAATTATTTATTTAACACATACATACACATTGACAAATTATGTTAGTCTAAACATATTAAATAGCTAAAAATATATGATATTTGGTATTATTCTAACACTATATTTATCATCACGCCTTTTATCCCAAGAGGGGTAGGCAGAGACAATCGAATACCATTTGCTACGATCCTGATATACTAGCTCATGATTATTAGATCAAAATTTAACAAAGATACAAAATGTGTCATAACCAGCTGAATTTTGGTACATTTATTTTGTATGTGATACTGAATCATTACCTAGAACTCCCCAACCCTCCCGCGCTTGCAACCTGAGATACACAGGTATACAGGTGAATTTCCATGTTATGGTGGATTCTGATAAAAATGCATAACTATTGACTCTTTCTTAATGACAGCAACATCTATATTTCAACGACGACCAGTAAAAAAACGCAATAAATCAAATTACAGAAATATTTATTAGAATGGTTTTAGATAAGTAATTAAAAATGTGTAAATGCAGGGGCCCGACGTTCTATGCGACAAAAGAATGCCCATCTGCGTCAAGGGCAAAGTGTATAAGACCGTAGTACGACCCACAATGGTATATGGTGCCGAATGCTGGCCACTCCAAAAACAGCAGACACAACAACTACATGTAGCTGAAATGAGGATGCTGCGCTGGTCGGCGGGCGTCACCCTCTTGGACAACTTGGTGCCTGTGTACGTGGAAGTCTAAAAGTGGCATCAATACTTGAAAAGCTCACAAAAACTCGGCTGTGTTGGTATGGACATGTGATGAAAAAGCCCGAAGACCACATGATCCTGAATGTGTTGGATATTGAGTCAGGACCAAGACACCGCGGCAGTTAACAATGACCTGAAATCTCTAGAACTAGACCCACTGACGACCCGGAATATATCGAGCTGGCGAAAAGCAATTAGGAGAGCCGAACCCCAATTAAACATGGAATAAGGCTAGAGAAAGAAGAAGAAGTAATTAAAAAGGATCATCATCATCCTTATGATCAGGCGAATTTTCACATGACTGGTCAAGAAACTCGCGGCACATCGCCGAGCACGTCAAGCCTGCTTTTCGGTACTCGCATCAGCAATCACACCCCTTTTTTACAGCCGGAGCTGATAAGATGGGACTAACTGATCAGGCGCAGGGGGTTGCTCTGTTGTGCACGACCATTTTGTTGGCCTGCAGCTTCTGTATCAATATATCTATTAGCTGTGCATTGTTTTCTGAGTTACAAAGAAATTCATCCTTTCCAGTCATAGTTGGTAAATGTTTTTCCACTTTTAAATCTGCACATGACTTACCTGCAGACCGGCCTTTTGTTCTTGAATTTTTGTACATATCTTTCCTCTATAAGCATCAAATACCGTTATGCAAGATCTAAGTAATTTCGCTCAATATATGAAGCATACATACGTATTGCACACGTTAGTATAAGTTGCAGGACGTGGTGGCCATTTCACTGCATGTATGAGATACCCACCGTCAAGAACTTAGTATGTATCCAACTGAGAGGTTGATGAACAGGGGAAATAAGATTCAAGTATCTTTGCAAGTTCAAACTCGTTTGTTTTCCTAGAGAGTAGTATATTCCTTGGTCTTTCGCAATGAAACATCGTCAAATGAGTAGGTAAATTTCAAACTGCCATATGTCCACTTCATTGAAAATTTGAGGAATAAGTACACATTTTAAGTTTTACATTAATGTTAAAGTAATTTTAAAGACAGTATTTGTTAGTTAGATATAGATTTTTTTACATCAAATTAATACACATTTATGTAAGAATGTTTTTAGAAACTATAAAAAGATGAAATATAGTTTGTACTTATTGAAGTTTGATATACCTATACTTACAGGATTTATGATGTTTTGATTTAAACCATATGGACTTATAGTCGTTTGAAAAATATCAATTTCTATTATAGTAAATGGGCCGCACTGAGTACCTAATTTTTTTTTTTTTATAATTTTTGTATTTATCCATTTTAGATTAAAAAACAGCAAGAGCATAACCACAAAGATCTAAACTCCCAACAAGACTGACGCCATATTGAATGAATGACGATCTCTGATTGGTCACAAAGGACTTGTGAGAATTTGAAAATTAGCTCTTTGTAGACTTAAAAGGATTTGAAAAAAACTTACATGTGTAACGGTTTTTTTCAAGGCAATGTTATGGAATTTTGAAGTAAACAGGTAAACTCACATTTATACAGTGAATACGACCAAATTAAAAAGTAAAATCTTGGTATCCGTGGACTTATGTTAGTTTGATATTTACCTACTCAAATAAACATGGAGGTTTTGGTGCGACTTCATCCTTGAAAGCTTTCTGGAGAGAAAGATGTTCACGTCACGACACACACTATCCTATTGAATAGTTGTTGCGGACTCACTTCTAAGTTCTAGGCGAGCATTGCGTACGAATATGCTGCGACTTAAAGTAGACTTTTTAATTTCATGTTTTGGGCACTGCCATTAACTTTTTCAACGACTCTTTGCCTATCTCCAGAGCCAATTTATGCACTCGTCACCAAGTAATCCGGTGGCCAAACCTACCAGCTCATTTTTTCGCCTTGATGCCAATGGATTATGATTTGATAACCAGTCACGGAATGTGTGGAGGTCTAAGCGGCGGAGGCGCGGGAAGTTTTGGTACATTATTCGAGATAATATTCTGAATACGTATGCAAATTTTTAGCTGGTTATGAAAGATTTTGTATCTAAAACCTAAAAATCCTGGGCTATAACCCTTTCGCTTCTTTTATATTCATCATACCTTTCATACATGCTCGGCCATTGTGTGGACTTTTAATATTGCCATCGATCAATATATTTTTATATGTTTAATAAAAGTACACCTAGGTCGTCTTCTGCCAGCATTTCCTTTCATTTCAACCATATAAACCTTTTTAGTCAATCTTTCATTCTTTCAAAAATAGTAATAATACAAAAATCTGAACAAACGAAATAGAAAATAAAATAAATAGAAACACAAAATGACTATGACTATGTTGTTTCAAGAATTATTCATGTATTGTTATAATATAGGTTACATACATACGTATACTTAGAATGTTGACCTGTTGACCATTGGTTTGCCGTTATACATACGTAGAACGAGATATCGATGAACTGTGAAAGTTTGCTGAATGATAACGGAATAGGGCGTCTCAGGCGTACTGCACCGACTGCACGTATATTCAGAGTGCCAGAGAATGTAACTTTTATATCAAAGATTAAAATAAGAACAAATACACTGTCGCATTATCATATTAGTATAGACATTTTCGTATCTAAAGAGATTACACGATTCTCTTTGACTTGTATTATAAGGTGGCAAAAGTATGGTGTCATGAATATTTTTATGGTGGCCATTAGATCAAAAAAATAGCAGAGATTATAAAGGTAAGGTGACCACATTTCAGTCAGCAATAACAATTTTGCCACGGTCGTGTTGTCTAAATTATGGACATTTTATTTAGACATTACGGACATTTTCTATCGCGAGATTTGATTGTATTCTTGAACACGGAAGTACTTGTACTTATCTGATACGTGTCAGAGAAGTAGGTTAGCAACCTGACTGCCACGCCACTGTTAGGTCATAATTCAGATATTGCTTAGTCAATTTATAACTTCTTGCTTTCCTACTTGCCTGTTTTTTAAACGGGTACATAATTGATAAATAAAACCGGTCATGTCTAGATTTCTGGAACTTAGTTTTATTTGTCGTCTATAATTATCAGATGAAATTGTATGAAAGGTATGATGAATATAAAAGAAGCGAAAGATGTACGTCAGGATCGTAACAAATGGCATTAGACTGTCTCTGCCTACCCCTCTTGGGATAAAAGGCGTGATGATAGATAGATAGATATAATTATCAGATTAAAAGTAGGTTTTTGCTTGAAATCGGCTTGACATTCTAAGTATATATTTAAACAAATTCTATTAAATCTATGTAACTAGTATGTTCTATAGTGTTTATCTTTGTACCCTGTGTTATTTAAATTCCGTCAGCCGTCATTGATTGATTGAAAAACATATTAAACTTATGATAAACAGTCACATGACAAATAATATAATAGATAAATTTATATAAGTCAGTGACATTCTGGGAAATTTTCAAATCAATCTTTGTTATTCTTTTACAAAACTTTTTATTGAAGCCTAACTTCCGTTTCCAGATACTTACCTCAATGAATTAACCGTGAATCGATTATTTTTTATTAGGTTTTAATTTAATTAACTGAAAGTTAATTAGCCAAACATATCAAATGCCAAAATGTTCTAAAGATTCTTTGGGATGATGATGATGATATCCTCTCTAAATACGAGTGTTTATGGTATCCTTTAGCAAAAAATCGTAGTTTTTGAATAAAATATGAATATTCAAAATTATAAGAGAGTAAACAACTAAGTATCTTGACATTGAAATTAAATAGGCCTTTAGCACTCAGTTTGTTCTGCGTTGAATAATTGAGTTGTTAAGTATCTTGTTTACCACTTTACAGAGAAGTCAAAGTTTTCTGACTCCATTTACTCTTTGAACGAGTTACAAAGTTCATAAACAACGATTTTATAATAATTTATAGTTTTTGAAATGGATCAAAGAAATATCTCAAGACAAAAACCCAGGATCTATTTTCGTGTCAAATTTCAATTTCCATTCAGCCGTGATTGAGTAGCAAACAGACATACATCCAAACTTTCGCATTTATAATATTAGTACGATGATATATCGCTTGAAATACCAAATAGTGCCAAATGGCAACACAATGTATTGTGGTGACGATCAGAGCGTCTAAGCGAGATATCGGACCATGTGGTCTTCACGTCGTATTGGCCGAGTGACTTGCCTCAATAGATAATCTTTTATCTGACTATTAAATAATGAGAGTTTGCACAGACCGCTGTCCGCAGTACGTCTTGGTCCGCGACGCGTTCGGACCTTTAGTCACCACGACGGACCTCCATTAATCAAAAATTGCTCCATCCTGACTGAGACCAATACAGTTTAACGAAATCATCGAGCAAATCTACCGTTTTTTGAGAATTATGACTATTTCTCGGATAGTTTTAGTGATAGTGTAGTGAGTGATGCGGTGAAGTTTTTGGCAAGTGTGCAAACAACATTAGGTGTGCCAAAATGTTTAAGGTGAGGGTTTGTTTGTGTCTACGCAAAGATCTCTCTCAGTATATAGCATTAATTTCTTTCGTCGACGTAACAATGGGAATTTGGCAGAACCGTCATCTGTTGTCAGAAGGAGGAAATTCAAATTCAAATTCAAAAGACATTTTATTTCGTAGGTACAATATTAGTAGTACACGTGAAATAGTCAATAAAAAATACAATTAATTAATATATTTCCTACATTTCATTTTTATACGCTTTTGAATAGTCAATAATAAAACATCAAATAGACAATTCATGTCTGAAATAATAAAAAATAAAATAAAATATTACAATTATGTCTGAAATAATAAAAAAATAAAATATTAGGTACAATTATGTCTGAAATAATATAAAATGTGCAATTTGTGTCTGAATACAAAAAATACAATATTATATAATATTATATAATCTTTGTCTGAAAAAAATAAAAAGCAGACTCATATACATGTAAATAAAAAATAAAAAATACAAACAAAATGTCACAAAGTAGATAAAATTGAGCCAATGTCACATAATATATTAATTCTACATCCATGGATTTTTTTCTTCTATATAATCTAATATTCTATAATAACCCTTTGTACATAGTTTTTGTTTTATAGTTGCTTTAAACTTGTCAAGAGGCAACATTTGAATGTCGACAGGGACCTTATTATAAAAACGTATACATTGCCCCACAAATGAGTTAGTAACTTTGTGGAGACGACTGATATGTATGGCAAGTTTGTTTTTGTTTCTTGTATTGACACTGTGGTTGTCCCTATTCAACTTAAACAAATGAATATTCTTTTTTACATACACAAGGTTTTCATATATATACTGAGACGCCAGTGTCAATATACCAATTTCCTTAAACCTATCTTTAAGGGACACCCTAGGTCCCAGTCCATATATTGCGCGAATTGCACGCTTCTGCAGAACAAATAAACTTGTGCAAAACCACTCAGAGCTCTTTTTAGCTGTTATGCATAATTCTACTTGTGTTCGCATCGATGTCGATGGAAAGACAATTCCAACAATCATAATACTGTCATTGTTATCGCTTCTATATCCTTGTGTTCATAAATACTACACGTCTTGTGATCATTGCACGATGCATATGATCGTGAAGTCAGTAACATTTTGATTGCACAATATTATGTGTAATATTAGAAAGGATGACTATCTAACTAAAGTTTGTTCTTCTCACTTTTAAATGTACTGAAAAGTTTAATTTTCCACGTGGTCTAAATCGTACAGGCTAATCCTACTACATATCTGCAATAGAAGCGAAAGTTGGATAAATTCTTGTATAGCGACTGTGTATAGCTAAAGAGGAAATGAAGTGGGCATTGTTGCCTCAGCGTCAATCGGAACACTTCTTTAAATATTTCTCATTTTAGCATACTACTTGTTTGCTTCCTTTGAAGCTAAAACACGAATGATTTTTTTATATTATCAACATTTATTTGCCTCTTTAGACCATTTATCTTTAAGCGTTCCTATTTAATAAAGGACCTACTTTATTACAGATAGAACATTAACTAAGTTTTATTAATTTTCAATTTATCTTAGTTACACACTGTTGTTTGTAGTCATTAAAATAAATCTAATCAATTCTTATCTAAACTAGACTTTATTGCATTTACAAATGATAGAACATTAAATGTACTATTTTCTTTATTTAGAACTATCTACAACCGTCTATAATAATGTAGAGATAAAACTGTGGCTATCGGTCCTCGACCCAGTGGGGTCACCGCCACAATTTTTTTCTTTAATTATTTCTAAAGAGACAAATGATAGGGTTATAAAATTTAATACAAGCTCAATTGCCTATGAACGATTACGTATACGCGACGTAACTAGGGAAAATCGTAGCATATGATAAGATAGGTTTAAAGGTTAGGTACATACTTACATAAGAATAACTTGTATTAAAAGCCATGTTCTTTTTGTAAATCCACAATCTCCAAATTCTTAAATAGAGAAATTTTAGGAATTCTTCCGAAGTGCATGTTTTTAAAGAAAATTGGCGCTTATCATTTTTGGCACAAGTAAAAAATGAATCCGGGATACGCTCTAACATTTGCGTCAACCATCAAATATCCCAAATTGTAATAAGGTAGAGTCACCCTTTAGGAATGTTACGTCTTCCGCATCCTTTTAAGTATTAGATAGATATGCCTGCCTGCATAGTGTTTCCTTAGTTTGGCATTACAATGGACAACATTTCATTTTTTTAATCACCCATTTTTATTACTTTAATTAAAAATATATTAAAAAATAAGTTACACGTATTTTTGTATTTTATTTTTGGTTGAGTTTTTATATTTTTAATTTAATTATGAATTTTTATAAATTCTGAGGACTTATAAACTAAAAACCTTAGCTAGGACTAAAATTAAGAAATATAAACTGTCACCCAAAGAAAGTGACTGATAGTGTCAGTCAAGCCACAGAGTAAACGTTATAGAAATGCAAAGAGTATAATATACCGTGTTCCAAATAGGTGTTGCCGTAGCCGGAACTCAAATCGCCCACAACATTATTTATAATGTATATAATAATACTAGCTTTTGTCCGCGGTTTCACTCATAAATATATTTCCTGTGATAGCCCATTCGAAACTAGCAAAACTTCCAAAAAATATTATATAAAAGAAGTAATTTTATAATATTATTTAAAGAATAATTATTAATTTAGCTTCAAATGGAATAAAAATGGGTAAAATTAATAGAAGGCAACACCTGAGTTCAATAACTAACAACTCTGCCAACAGACATTAGTATTTTTAATTTAGAGGGTTAGCACAGATTAGGGCACCTATTAATCCTCATTTTTCAATATTTCAGTATTTTTAAAATAACTCGAAAATTAAAGGATATAAAAATAAAAATAAATGAAAAATAAGCTTTCTAGCATGTAATCTCCAAACGGTTTTCGAATTTTGGTACCTTACGAAAAATGAAATGTTGTCCATTACTTTAAGTTCAGCTGGTATAAAATCGCTTTTTTAGCACTTTCTCATTGAAGACAGCAAACGGACAGACGAAACTCCTTTTAATTACATTCTACTTCCTTTAGCAATGTTGCTCAACACCTGTAATCATGTCTAATGTTTCAGTAAACAAAAATGAAATAAAAGCGATAATTTTTATCAAGTATATGATTGTCATGATGAGCGAAACTGCATCGATACTAGTTTGAACATGGTTATCTTCTACATATTAGTTGTACTTGTAACTGCTGTGTAAATTCTTACTTACCTTTTATTTTGCACTAGTGGTGCTTACGGATTCGACTATATTGTTGCTTAATTCTTTATATATTTATTGCTCATCCCTAATCTGCATTAACTTAGCCATCAGTGATAGTCCTGTGATACATTAATTATTTCTTATTGAAACCCTTAAAGATATGCAGTATAAAAGTTGAATTTGCTATTGGGGATAATGGAGTTTTAAATTAATTACTAGATCCAATAGCTGATACTGAAGACTTTGCCTTAACTTTTCTCTTGCATTTGTACCAATACACTTTTTACAACAATTCCATTTCGTTCATTTTCAATTAAAAGCAGTCAAGTAGTTGGAAGAATTTATGTAACCTTCTCGAAACTACCCTAGCGGCTTTGGCAACGTGCCAGCCTCACTCGACATTAGGGGGATTTCATTTAACTTTAGACCTTATTCCTTAACCGTAGGGTTAGGATTCACAAAATTGGATCTCACCAAGAGTACTGAAGATAAGTAATGGCAGTAGGATATTAGTGGGATTAGTTTTATGCGTGTGTAATGTGAAATTTATCACTAGCTCTATTATAAGATTTATCAAATGTAACGTTACTTTTAAAGATTCTGCACCTAAAAGGATTCAACGATTGATCGCTTCGTTTCCTGTACACTAATCTAAGCTGACTGGAAGTAACCTTCAGAGATACTTTGATAATGGCTTGCTTAAAATTGGATACAAATGTGGAATTGCGAATGAATACATACCAATTTGACTGAGTGTGCGAATATTCTATTTTGTGAAGACTTGATTTTTGTTGAATCTCTTGATTTGCTTTTTTTCATGAAGTTTAGTATTTGAAACCCATTATTAGATTGTTATATTATCATGTTGTAAGCCTTCGTTATCTAGTTTGTTCATAATAATCCCTTTCAGAAATCTGCCACTGATGATCATGGCAATGACCTTGGTTGTTGTCACCGTAACCGGTGTCTGACAAATGTTGCCAAACATATGCATTATTTATACTATTGACGTAAACAACATCGGAATCTGGATCAGGGCCAATTGACGAAGCTTTCTTTGGTAGCATTATGGCAGGCGTCAAAAATACACCAAATTCTTGAACCAATGACTTGTCTGACAATATCACAAAGAATTAAAACCGTCAGTATAGTAAAACTATTTTTTTATAAGTTTAGAAGCAAATGTAACTCACAAGAGTGCATCACAATCGCATTGTTGTTTATCGGTATATTTACTTACATCATCATATAAGTTATAACAGTTATATATCATAGTTATTAATTATGATTGTTTGCGTCTACGTTATAAAATAAACAACACCTTTTCCAGATTAAAAATTACCATAGCAAATCCTTATTCAAATGGTTTCATTAGTTACTCATTGTTCACATTTATTATATTTTTTATTTGGGATAATTTGGAGAACTTGATGTTTGGTAATCTTCTTTGGTAATATTCTAGAAAAGCGCTAGGCGCTTAGATTATCATTTTGTTTTAGTTCAAAGTGAAATATCTCCATTATCTTGTTAGAGAATGCGGTCGTATCCTTCTAAGGCATCCTGTGACAAATGGCCTGACACTAATATTGTTCTAATATGATTTACTACCGAGCGAGTATGTGGCAATTAGATTTCAATTTGATTTTGTCGTCAGAGTAATATCAAATTACTTGTCGAATTATGGATTTTCGGATAGAATAGGAAGTTTTAGGTATCCTGTTTTGGATATAATAGGATTAAGTTAATGCCTTTTACATTACTAGCTTTCCGCCCCGGTTTCACCTGTGGAATGTTTTCAAAAGTGACAGGAAGTTATCCCGAAAAAAATCCGGGATAAAACTAGCTTATTACTTAGTCACATATCTTCCAAATATATCTCGATTATTTCGATCCGTTGCTCTGTTTTGACGTGATAGAAAGACAAACAAATATATATTGTATTCTGTAATTAATTAGAGAGGGTCAACAACACCATTATAGTCTTAGTCAGTGTTTATATCCTGACATACCTCTTTCGCTTCTTTTATATTCATAATACCTTTCATACATGTTCGGCGATTGTGTGTACTTTTAATATTTTAGTACATTTTTTATATGTTCAATAAAAGTACATCTAGATTGTCCTTTGCCAGCATGTCCTTTTACTTCAGCCATATAAACCCTTTTAGTCAATCTTTTATCCTTCATTATTTCAACGTGTCCAAACCAGCGTAAACTACTTTTCTTCATTTCAATGTTAATTTGCAACTATTTTATAAATTACAAACAAACAGACTTGCATTCATAATAGGTATTAGTCTGTCTCTGATGGTTACTAAATCTAGAGAGCAGATGTCTATGTAAGATTCACTGTAGTGGACTAGTGGAACACTATATTATGGAGGTGTGGAAACATCTAGAAAACTACATCCAATTTGATTTCCCAGAGGAATTTAAAATAAACTATTGCTCGGACCTCTTTCAAGAATATTGCCTCGTAAAGGACTAAAATGACATTTAGAAGCACTAAGACAGACTTTCGATTGGTACTTTAGGGAATTCCTTTCGATTGCCCTAAAAATCCATTTATTTTTGTTCAAATGTTCACGGCCTGCACAGTGTTGTGTAAGCGTATTCTTCCGTCTATTGTCCCGACTCCTCTGCAATGCGGGATAACTTTTATGTTGGTAATGTTTGTCGATTATTAATATTAAGTTTTGAAAAAATGTATGTGCCTTTAAAGTATAGCGAGTGATAGAGATTGATAGTTCTGGTTTTGTTAAGATTAATAAAGACTAAAAGTACATAAAAATTGTTGTAAGATAGCTCAAAAAGGAGTTTGTCTTAGTAAGTCTAGTAAATTTGGACAAAGAACTCATCATTGCGACTATCTGTTAAGGACCTTTGCTCTCAGTCATTTTGTATCTGTCAAAAATATAGCAAATCTCAGTTAATCCTGGTTATTTATACAACATTTCCTTACCACACCTAAGTAGCCATAATTTACAAAACGAGAATTGCTTTTGCGTTTTAGAAATCCAATTTAAAATAATAACTATCAACTGTGTGAAAAGGAAATGTTGTATAAATAAACTCACCTTTCCAGGATTAACTGAGATTTGCCATATTTTTGACAGTTATAATATGACCTTGACCAACGGCCCTTAATGTCATTGGACCCTGGTCCGGCCAACAGGTTTTTGGTCTGCCTGATTTGAAAGTTCCCGCTTCCCAAGTGTTAATTTTTTTAAAGGTTTCTATACTGTATGATTAAATAATCTTAAGACCCTATTATTTCCCTCTGGTTAATTCGAATGGTAGCTAGACAGTGGTAGAAAAATAAGTGGGTTTTAATACCAAATTCTTCTTATTTCATTATCTGAGGCAAAATGTCTGGTTTTTACATATTATGTAATTTGAATTACAATATCATGTTATCCAACGTTTATTCATAATTCCCAGCCAACGCACATGTTTTTGCTGACGCACTCCATATTTGCTCGAGGCCTGTGTGTGCGATGGACAGTACCAAAATAGTATCACCTATTGTATCTCAATCAAGTCAATAATCATCTCATGATCGCACTGGCAATTGCGTACCTATAAATTCTTTGTAATACTTGTAAGCGTCATTTCTTTATCTGTCATTCTAGAATAGATAAACATTTTTTTAGACATATTCTTAGATAAATAACTGTCCTACAATTGAATCTCATTGAAACATTTAAACAAACCAAACTATAATACACTCATGGACAAATTTAGAGGAACGCAAAAAAAAGGTTTGATTTCTCCTGTTGTAATTATCGCGCGTACTAGCCACAAACATTGGTAAATGAATTTAAAAAAATAAAGTCGTGGAATGTTTTTTTTTTTCGAATTTCATTTGTTTTTATGTAATTATTGCGCCATACTGCGTTCATTCATACTGCGAAACAAATTTCTAAACTTTTGAATTTGAACTAAAATCTAGGTTTTGTTTAAATTTTTGCCTTGTCTGTCTTGTATCGTGTTAAGTGTGAATTGTTGTTGCAAATACACTGAAAATGCCAGAACTAAACGCCACTGAAGTTGCTAAGGTTGTAACTTTAATAGAAATGGGGTACACCTACAAACATGTGGCCCAAACATTACGAGTATCAAAATCTGTGATACATAGAGTTGTTAAGAGGTATCGACAGACCTGACGGTATACGAGACTCGCAGGACAGGGACGGAAACGGAAGACTGTGGCCAGAGATGACCGGTTCATTGTAACCAGTGTACTTAGAAACCGGACCTTAACTTCTTCTGAGATAAGAACGAGGCTCCAAGAAGTTCGAGGGGTTGCAGTAAGCACTAAAACTGTGAAAAGAAGACTAAAAGCTGCCGGAATAAATTTACACTTACCTGCCCGAGGTCCCGTTCTTGCCACATGCCATCGAGTAGCTCGAGTTAATTTTACTCGCAATCATGAAAATTGGAATGACGAAGCATGGACTCAAGTTTTATTCACAGATGAGTCTAGATTCTGTCTGAAGCCAGATGATGGAAGGATTAAAGTGTGGAGACGCCCGGGAGAGAGATACGCTCAGTGCAACATCATT
The DNA here is from genome assembly GCA_963924495.1 of Nemapogon koenigi. Taxonomy (NCBI): domain Eukaryota; kingdom Metazoa; phylum Arthropoda; class Insecta; order Lepidoptera; family Tineidae; genus Nemapogon; species Nemapogon koenigi. Next base: position 2,508,249 of record OZ004643.1, read on the forward strand.
GGAAAAGAGGCATATTATGGTGGTGGGTCAGTTATGGTATGGGGAGGTATTTGTATGGGGGCACATACGGAACTCTATGTTATTGAGAATGGGTCACTAACAGCGGCACGGTATATAACTGAGATTTTGGAAGAAATTGTAGTACCATTTGCTCCTTTCATAGGAGATGGATTTGTTTTTATGCATGATAATGCACGTCCTCATACTGCGGCCATAGTTATCGAATACCTTCGAGACGTTGAAATCAATGCTATGGGGTGGCCAGCGCGCTCGCCAGACTTAAATCCTATAGAGCATGTATGGGATAAGCTGGGGAGGCAAATTAAGAAAAGAAATCCTGCCCCAGCAAATTTGAGAGATCTTAAAAATGCATTACAAGAAGAATGGACCGCAATTCCTCAAGATTTTATTGATAATTTGATTATGCCTAGGGTATGCCAAGGAGACTGGAAGCAGTTCGAAGAGCTAGAGGGGGCAACACTAAGTACTGAGTATAGTCAAAGTTATAGCCTTTCATATAAAACTACAAAAATGTACAGAAGTACAAAAAGTTTTATTTCTTGTAAAATTCTTATCTTTCTTAATTTTGTTAATTTTTGTCATTTAATAAATTCTTTTGTCAAAGTTTTATTTTTAAATTAACGAATTATAAGCAAAATCCTAATTAATAAACTTATTTGTCACAAATATCTATGATTTTTTGTTTTATACTTGCGTTCCTCTAAATTTGTCCATGAGTGTACTATAGTGATAATAAAAGTGCGACTACGTACTATATTGGAAAAATGTAGTTGCACTACGCGTCAGAAAGCAAAACAATCAAGCTGTGTAAATATTATATCAACATAGCGGCTGCTGGCGATGTTGTGAAGTACTCCACTCGTATTACTCTCTAACAATTCAAAGCATGCCGTTAGAGTAAGCAGATATCTCACTAATATTATTGTGAAAGTGATAATGTTTGGATGTTTGTTACTCAATGGCGTGAAACATGTTACTGCCATTTCTATGCTGGTACGTGTGGTAAAGTCAGTTCTGCACGTTGATTTTGAACTTGATATATATGTATATCACCCGTGATAATAAAGTTACAACCCGACTAAGATAAAATTTGAGTCACGAATTCACGATTGTAGACTGTTGTAAAATTTGTTTCAGAATAAACGTATAAGATATTAAGTGAGTGTGTTTGTTGCAGCATGAGGTGGAGCCGCAGTGGGCGAGGTGGCCGCATGGAAGCCCGCCGCCCTCGTGCTGAGGCCGCGCCGCACACGCCGCGCGCGCTGCGTACCCACATCCGCGCGGGATGGACCGCGCGAATGGCTCGCCGCCCCCGCACCGCCCGAACCATCGGTCGCTCCAAGGAGGACCCCGCGAAACCGAACTTGCTGAGGGGTTGAGCGCCGACAAGGACTGCAACAGTCGCGCGCCCGCCCCGCCCCCCGAGCGGCGGCCCCTGCTCTCCCCCGCGCCGCATTCTGCGCCCCGCGATGACCCCGTCCCCCGACACGTACAGTTCGATACCCGCTCCCCCCCCTCGCCCGGCTGCAGCTCCTCCAGCTCGTCGGACGACGATGAAGCCTCCGTGACAGAGGCACGCCCTCCCGACGGCGGCTGGGGATGGGTGGTCGTATTCGCCTCCTTCCTCGTCAACCTGATAGCCGACGGCATCACCTTCAGCTTCGGTGTGTTCTACATGCACTTTTTGGAATACTTCGGCGAGGGCAAGGGTAAGACGGCCTGGATAGGCGGTATCTTTATGGCGATGCCGCTGCTCTCCGGGCCGGTCGCCAGCTTTCTCACGGATCGTTACGGTTGCCGGCGCGTGACCGTGTTCGGGTCCCTGCTCGCGGCGCTCGGCTTCGTTATCTCGGCTTTCGTGGACAACATGGAGACGTTGTTCCTCACGTTCGGCATAATGGCTGGCTTCGGCCTCAGTCTGTGCTATGTGGCGGCCGTCGTGATCGTCGCGTACTACTTTGAAAAGAAACGTTCTCTCGCGACCGGCATCTCGGTGTGCGGTAGCGGAATCGGTACGTTCTTGTTCGCGCCGCTAACGTACCTGCTTCTAGACGAATATGGTTGGCGTGGCACTACGCTCATCATGGCGGGCTTCTTCCTGAACATCGCCGTGTGCGGGCTGTTGTTCCGCGACCTACCGTGGACCACCACCATGAACGAGGAGAAGGCGAGAGACCGCAAGCGTCGTCGCGAGATCAAACGTAACAAGCGATACGGCTCGTCCGCCGACAGCTTTTCGGACAGCCGCAGTAGCGCAGCCGGGTCCGCCCGCGGAGACATGCCGCCGGAGAACGTTGCGGGTCTACAGCCGCCGCAATTCAGTTCGTTGGTGGATCTGCCGACCTTTATGACTGGAGGTGAAGGCGTGCCTTTAGAGGTGTTCGAGCTCATGTCTAACCGGGGCCGCGCGTACGCCATGCTAGCGCAGAACTACCCGGGTGTGATGCTGCCATCGAGAAGCTTCAGTGATAGCGGCCGCCTTCATGAACAATCTCCTCCGAGGAACCCTTTGTCTCCGGGCGCCACTTCTCCTACGACGGTGCCCCCGACGACTGATAACGCTTCGGTGACAGTTGATCCGGTCGCCGATAAGGCTGCGTTGTCTCTGTGGCTACGGCGTCAAGCAACTACCTGTCCCCATACTAAGAAGCCACCAGCTTTCCTTAAGGATCTGCGAGTACACAGACACTCGTTGACGTACCGCGGTGCTATGCTCAACATAAACCGGTATCGTCTCCGTGCTTCGTCCTGTCCCAACATCTTCCGCAACTCCATGACTACCATTGCAAAGGAGAAGGTGAGTTTACTTCTTTAATTTGTCGGTTTTTCTGAAATTTTCTGGGTTGCAATGGCAAATTCTTTACGATTACCATAGTAAGTTCGATATGATCATGACACGAAGATAAGTTCTTTGAAAATAATAGATACTTCTATTGAAGAAGATACACCTCTCGTCCAATCAAGTGTAGCGCTGTTCTGGTCAATAATACTTTTTATGTCCTTGCCAATTTCAGGTGCAATGGTACGCAGGATTGTGGGACTTTTGGGACCTTGTTGTCGACGTGTTGGACCTATCACACTTCTTGAACCCCTACTTCCTGCTGTTTGCGATATCCAATTTCCTGTTATACATGTGGTACGATGTGCCCTATGTGTATATAGCGGACAGCGCCAAGGATATGGGTTTTAATGAATCGCAGTCCTCCATGCTGATATCTATTATTGGGATCGTTAATATGTTTGGCGAGGTAATCATTTATTTTTATCCTATCCTAATATTTATAAATGCATAATTTTGTTTGTTTATCTGTCTGTCCTATTTTCAAGTCAATAAAGAGCAACGGAAAAACTTTTCACGCAAAAACTACTGAACGGATTTCATTACGGTTTTCACTACTATTAGTATTAAACATGGACCTATAATTATTTACGAGCTGAGCATTAAGGGTCCTATATTGGGAATTTTTCTGGGATAAACTATTCCAAATTTCTCTGTAAATAATCCACCTGTGTCACTGTAATTTAGCATATAGTTACTTATTGAATATATCTAAGTGAAATAGCTCTTATTTTTTCAATGGGTTTTATTGAATAGGAAATAGGGGTAGTTTAACTTTGCCCCTGCTGTCTCTTTCATAATCTATCACAAAACTCTAAATTTTTTTTAAAGCGCTCTTATACCATTACCCTTCAATTATATATGTCGAATTTTTTGGTAGCTTATTGAAAATTTAAAATAATAATTATTTTATTATTTTTGCCAAATTTAAAAATCATAATTTTTTTTTTATTTTGAATTTTCAATAAGCTACAAAAAAAAGCGATATATATAATTGAAGAATAATGGTATAAGAGCGCTTTAAAAAAAATTTAGAGTTTTGTGATAGATTATGAAAGAGACAGAAGGGGCAGAATAATCCTTTATTCTACCACCCATATTTCCTATTAAATAAAACCAATTGAAAAAATAACGACTATTTCACTTAGATATATTGAATAAGTAACTATATGCTAAATTACAGTGACACAGGTGGAGTATTTACAGAGAAATTGGGAATAGTAATATCTCCATACAAATTCCCAGTATAGGACCCTTAACAGCGCATGTTTTCATGGCGTATGCTGTCCAGATAAATAACAAATGATATATGAAAGAATTGTGTAGAATAAAATTATCTACAAAAAAGTATATCTATCTCTAATAGATAAGTACCAATTGTATTTGTTATAGATATTCAGATTGTTGTGAACACATATTGTACCCGAAAAAAACACTTTCAGTTTTTCTTGAATTTTCCAATTATCTTTGCAACTTGTCCAATTTTTCTTTCCCTAAAAACCCCAATATTACGAACATTAAAAAAAATGTTCTCAAGCGATGCGCTTACCAACGAACAGCTTTTAATTTATATTTACATAAATAATATTCCTCTAATTTCTATATTAAATATTAAACATTTAGCAATCAAAACCGGAGATTCATTGTTATCTTGTTAAATAATTGTAATTATCTTATCTGGGCCTAGCACTCATTTTAATATACCCCAACTTGACCTACTAAAATCTTATGTTATTTATCTAAATTATCTAAATACATACTCTTCAAAGATTTAAGATATATATTCCACTATATTTTTTACTTGCATTTAAAGGATTTTCTCTGCAGACAGATAAGACTAAATGAAACCATATTTTTTCGTACCAACCCATTCATAGAACAACTGAGGAAACGTGACACTGTATGGGATTGTCAGTTGACGCCTAAATCGCGAGCCATTACTATATAACCAATAAACGCTAACACATTGCCGCGGCGAATGTATATGTACGGTCTTATAGCTTAAAAGTGTTACATTACAATTCAAGTCTATGTATTTCACGCAACAACAGAGCAACGGATCGACGTGATTTTTATGTACATAATCCGACAAACCACACTTATAGGCTTTTCCATCTAAATATACCTCAACAGAAATGGCCACTCGTTTGGTATAGCCTCACAAACCATCGGCTAAAAGAGGGAGACTTTGTATTCAGCTGCGTATTCTGGGATCTAGAGCTCTGAAAGGCAAAAGAATGACAGAATGCGCATTGGTATTTTTGTTGCTATACCAGCACGTGGCTTGCAAAATTCAACGCGTGTTGCTAAAAATGTTATCAAATCATCAAGACGTTTTCAGATTAGACAGATAGATAAATACAATGTATATAAAACTCATTCACTCTTATTAATAAACTCGAAGTAGCGACGTAGTAACTAAACTGTGTTTTGTCTCCGTCTATCATAATGAATTGCAGATTTGTTAGACGGAGACGAAATACAGTTTAGTTACTACGTCGCTACTTCGAGTTTATTAATAAGAGTGATTGAGTATAAGCATGTTATATTTGTTATATAAATTTGTGTCATTACTTGAGATAAAATTACTTACGTAACTATATATATATATTATATATATTTCGTCACGAGTTGCTTTACAGCTCCCGAAACCATGCTATCGATCCCAGGGTTCCCAGCAGAACACCAAGTCTTTAAGTATTTATGAGGCTGTACCTAACGAGTGTTGACTGTTGAGGTATATTAAGTGTGGTTTGTCCGATTATGTACATACATTTTTAATTATAAAGAACCCGGCCGGAATCGAACTGTATCTACATATATTTTATCTTTCTCAGTATTGAAGTGATTACAATTTGTATGAAACGGATATTATTTAATTACTTTAGAGGTTAAGGACCTCTTCAACTTCAAGCGGCTTGATGATAGCTCTTACAAATATTGTATGAAATATAATAATATTATTTTGTAATAAACAAGAAAATTTCTGCATAATTCATACACGTGTTCTAAAATTTCAAATATCACTAAATCGATTCAGACTAAATTGATTGTGGATTCTGATAATTCATGTAAAAATTTTCGTGTGAATGAAAAATATAGAAAAAAAATATTCTATCAATAATTTTATTGTTTCGCCAGCGATGTCTGTTTGTCTGTCTGTCACAGGCCTTTCGCTTCTAAACGAATCTTATTTGAAATTCACACATAATATGACATCTGAAACGAGTCATCTTGCATTTTAAGGTTTGAGTAGGTATTGAAGCTTAAAAAAAATTATGAAGAAGGAAAATTTAGTACTTCCAACCCAAAAATGCAAGGTGGCTCGATTCAGTTGTCCGGGTGTGTATAATATGCCGTGTATACATGTGTTTTTTAAAGATTATTAATGCAGTTTTTCTTATGTTTAAAATCGAGGACATGGTTATTTCTATATTTCTTATAGTTCTAGAGTACTCAATGATACAGCCTGTATCTGTTTGATGCCTAAATAAATAACGGTTTTGCCCCGGGAAAAAATATTGGTTTACAATAATTTAATTTGAATACCAACACAATATATAATTTATTATTATTACTACTTATCTATTAGAGTACCGCGGACTTTTTTGTAGATTCTTTTATTCTACACAATTCTCTCCTACATTTTGTTAATATCTCTGACGGATTAGACAACATACGCCATGAAAACTCGCTGGGGCTAACTTTTTCCGACTTGATTTCACTTATACTGTAAATGCTCAGCGCCTAAACATGATAGGTCCATGTTTAATACTCCTAATAGCGAAAACCGCAACAAAATTCGTTTAGAAAGACGCGACGGGGGGACTTTGTTTTATAATATGTATGATGATATTATAACCTGTGTTCCAGATACTTCTTGGTTGGGTCGGAGACTGGGAATGCGCTAACGCCAATCTGATATACGCCGTGTGTATGGTATTTTGTGGCCTAGTGACAGCATTATTACCCCTACTCTCTTCCTATTGGTCAATGGCGTCGGCTGCGGGTGCATTCGGAGGATTCATAGCGGCTAACTATTCTTTGACAAGTATAATATTGGTACAATTGATAACTTTGGAGAAGTTTACGAACGCGTACGGATTGTTGCTTTTGATTCAGGGGGTCGCTAATTTGATTGGACCGCCTCTCGCTGGTAAGTTTGACTTAATCATAACTAATATTATAAATCAAAACAGAGCAAGGGGTCCACGTAGTTTTTGCACAAAGATGGTTGGAGTAGGGTTGCCAGACCGTCGGGATTCGTCTGGATTGTCCCGACGTTTCATATGGTGTCCAGACTCCGAACAAAACACAAAATGTCCCGGCAAACAGCTTCTTGTAAATTTCTAAACAAAATCCCAGACAACAGAAATATAAAATTACTTGTTCGGAAAAGTTAGGTTTTCTGTCATTATAAAATGAACTTTCCGATTTAATAATAAAAAGTAACGTTTATTTGTCCCGACAATAATTCCAAAATACCGACTATTTGAAATTTTGCCCAGATATTTTATTAATCTTCCCATTTGGCGACCCTAATTAAGAGTTTTGAGAGATTACCCCTTACATCCAAACTTAAAAATTTACCTTCTCTTTTTCTTCACCCAGGGTACCCAGCGAGGCTATTACCTAACAAGTGGCCAGTTTTGTTGAGGTATATTTAGATGGAAAAAAACCTCTAAACTTTACCTCTTTATAATATTAGTATAGATGTCGGGGGTTTTTAACAATAAAACAAAACAAACGCATTTATCACTTGCGGTGTGGCCAGAGACGCCAGTAACAGTGCCCACTTTTTGCCATTTGTCCGTATTAAACAGAACAGGTGGCAAGTCTGTTGCTGAACTTAATGGACCTATTATATCTGTTAGGTATTTTTAAAGAAAATTGGTGCTTAATATTTTCGACTCGAATGAGATTTGAAGTCAGGTTCCGCCGGTTTCAAGGTTATGGACTCCTTTTTTAATTATTTTTTAACTAATGATGTGTGTTAAACGCTTTCAGGTTGGGTGTATGACGTAACAGGTTCTTACGATCTGTCTTTCTACATGGCTGGAATATTCATAGCCTTATCTGGACTGATACTATGTATTCTGCCAGCTTACTCGTTTGTGTGTAAAAAAAGGTATTTATTGTTGTATTTTATATATAGCTTCGGACGGGTACAATTAAGGGTTAACAACGGCCGAGTGGTTAAGACGTCTGGTATTAACTACAAAGAGGCTTTTCCATCTAAATATACCTCAACAGAACTGGCCACTCGTTAGGTATAGCCTCACGAATACCATCGGCTAAACGAGACGTGGTCTTCCGCTGGGTATCCTGAAACCGTAACACGGTTTCGGGTGATGTAAGGCTATCTGTGAAAAAAGAAAAAAAACTAATTTGAATACCTACATTAATACGCTTATAACTACTTAGGTATCTATTAGAGCTAGCTAGATATATGCTACTTTTTTGTATATAATATTATTCTACATAATTTTCTTATATCTCTGACGGATTAGACAGCATACGCCATGAAAACTCGCTGGGGCTAACCGTTTCCCCGACTTGATTCACTTATACTGTTAATGCTCAGCTCCTAAACATCATAGGTCCATTTAACATGTTTAACACTCTTAAATCTTCCCAGTCAACTTATCTAATAGTAAAACCGCAACAACAACAACAACACGCGGCGCGGGACTTTGTTTTACAATATGTAGTTATTATTAAATTAATAATATTAAGCAGTGTAACGAATGATAGAGGCATAATTGTATGTCCAATATTACTGCATATTTATAAAACTTTGAAACTACTTAACGGATTTTGTTGTGGTTTCCACTATTAGATACATTGAAGGAAGGTTTAACAGTATTAAACATGAGCTTTAGGAGCTGAGCATTAACAGTAATAGTGAATCAAGTCGGAGGGGAAATGTTAGCGCAAGCGCACTATCATGGCGTATGCTGTGTACAAACAAGTGAAAGATTGACTAAAAAGGTTTATAAGTGAAAGGAAATGCTGGCAGAAGACGACCTGGGTGTACTTTTATTAAACATATAAAAATGCATTGATCAATGGAAATATTAAAAGTACACAATCGTCGATATCGTTGGCAAATCATTGACTAACATTCGTGGAGCCACAATGAAATAAAAAGAAGTATTTGACAACTAATATCTTCTTCTTCTTTTATGGCAACAGTGCTGACTTTCGTCGCAATTCTGCCAGTCTCCAGTGTTTAATCTTGTGCAATAGTAAGCCGATAAATCGGTAGCTAAGATTATCCGGCCAACTGTGATACGTCTTATTAATCACTGACTAATCACAACCATCATAGCGCAGCCGGGATTAAACCGGATTCCACATCACGCCATGACGAAAACGCGTGCGTTCGGCGCCATGACCGGATGTGGAATCGACAACTAATATATTTACTAATCGTGGATATATCGTGATGATGTATGGTTTTGACAGTTGTTGAACAGACTTAAGTAATATGTGATTAACTTTGACTAGACTTTCAGAAATTAGGCGTAAAAGTGTTATTGGACAAATCAGACATCGCTTTCAAAACTCAGTTCGTAGATTTTAAATAGAGAGTCTTTGCCATATCTTTAATTCTTAATTGACCATAGTAAGTTATTTAAGTATAATATAATGTAATATTTAAAAAAAAATCTTCACGGGTTGCCTCATAAGCTCATGGGAATCGTTGCTAGCCCCAGGGTACCCAGCGGAAGACAAAGTCTTCCTCATTTAGCCAAAAATTTTTGTGGCTATACCTAACGATTGGCCAGCTCTGTTGAGGTATGTAGATGGAAAAGCCTCTTGTACGGTTTGCCGGATAGTGTACATATATTTTTTTATTATTATAACCCATTGGTACATGGTCGGATGTGGGGATCGAACCCGCGACTTCTCAGTTGTGAGCCGACGTTTTACCCACTCGACCACCGACGCCCACTATATAATTAAATTAAATGTAATATTAAATTAAAAATGTATGTGTTTGCAGAAGAAACCGTCGCAACGCTTTAGCATCGGCGGCCAGTAAAGAGACTCCCAAAATAAATGCTGACATCAAACAAAATGGAAAGTTGCTTGTTTAAAAAAACTATTCAAGGAAAACGTCGAATACTATACGGTAATATAAGTTTCGTGAGATAACTTAGAACATAATAAGACTAGAAGTGAATAGATGGCTCTATATTTGGCCTACTCCCATACGATTATTAGGCAAGGTCAAATTTCGCAAACACGGACGAGATGAATATGAAGCGGAAGCGCCGCTCGAAACAACCTGTAGACTATGTAGTAAAAGTTGAATCTTTGGTACCGGAACTGCGCCTTTGTATTTTTTTATTTTTAATGCAACTAATTTACATTACGTTTCAAATTTCGCTACAAAACGCCAATACTTGTCACATGACCGCTGTTCTCTGTCTTTTTAAGATTTCTCTAATGGAAAGTTCCGTTACGCGGCAAAATTATATTTTTGTTTTGAATGCAGTCAACATATCTATTGAAGTAGTTATTTTATTTATGTTATATAATATAGCCAAAAGACTCGATTCACGAACATTGAGTTTGTACTTCAAACATCTATAAAAAAATACGCTAAATTCATTTCTAGTCTGTTATATGTTCTGAGAGCAGGTCAATCCGGTTGTATTGATTAGTCTGTATTTTCATACAAGCACGGTAGATATTACGACGTAAAAAATAATTTTGGGCAGAACCTGATTTTTCTAACTGCTGTAGTTAGAATTAGCTAGTTTATCGTAAATATTATTAGCTAGTTCATTCTTTGGCAGTTTTCCAATAACTTGGCTACGTTTAACACGAGTTTGTCTTAAAATCGGCTTCTATTTCAATTATTTATTCCCATCAGTCAATATGAATATTTTTAATGTTAATTAAGTAAGTTTTTGATTGAATATTAGTAGATATGGGACATGATTGCATTCTGTGTGATTTTTATTCCAGTAATAATTAATTAACTTTGGCCAGTGTAAATAGTTTAGTTTTAATAATAGTTTAACACAGACGATTGGACTAATCGTTTATACAGCCAATCACGTGTGTAACTTTCTAACTAAAGAAAGAAGGAAACAATTGCACTTTATTATTCAATAAAACAATTTTAATGTATAAGTAGGCTCTGTATTATTGATATCATATTTAAGTATAGGATACTGACGAGAATAACTTTTCACTACTAAAATTGCGAGATAATTTTTTTTCACCAAAGACTGTCCAATGTTGAATACTTCAAAGATCTTCCCTTAGAGTTAAATAAACTTTTTAGAATATGTAGTTTTTTTTGTGATACAGTTTTGAAATTGAAGTTGCACTATTGTCTCATTAGATTTAAGTGTTCAAATGTTCTTTCTAAATTTATTTATTGAGTTTTTAGCAATGAAGTTTGTTAATATATTTTTTCGTAAATGTGTGAAATGTGGTCAATTTGTAAAGACGTTTTAGTTAAAAGGTTAATTTATATTTAATCTTATGTTTAAATTAAGTTAGCCTAGAGGCACCATTTCATGGTATTTTTATTATAAAGTATACTATTTGTATCAATGCATACCTAATTAATATTAAATTTGATAAATAATCCGTAATGTTTAATTTAAATTTAAGAGACAACTACTTGCAGTATATTTTAGATTTAAGTGTTGCACATCTACATAATATTTCTTAAATTATTTCCTTTAAAATATTGTTAAATGTGTAATAAAATGACAAAATTATGACGGTTCTAATTTAAATATTAGGCTGGTAAACACTGATTTATCAATCTATTATCACGCATTTTATTACCAATAAAGGTAGGTAGAGACAATCATATGCCATTTGCTACGATCCTGGCATACCTTTTTCGCTTCTTTTTTATTTACTATATATATATATATCTATAATAAGTATTTGAAGTCGCTAAAATGCGTATAAATAAAAGAATTAATCAGTCAATATTTAAGTAAGTAGGTACGAGTAATTTTAAATACAGTTTGCAGTCTATAAAATTATAAATTTATCTCAAGAGTAACAGATGATGTTTATATCATAATATCTTGCCAAAGTGATATGGATGTTGTACAAATGATTCCTATAATAAGAATTTTTTTTATTGTTATTCCACAAAATGATTTAAACAAAAATTTACATAAAAAGTTAGCTGCAACTCAAAAAAAAATGTTAAAATAAAAATGCCAATTTCCTATCAAAAATATGTATCTAATTTATTTGATGTAAAAGTTATTTAATTGATGGGTGATAACTTTTTCTGATGTGCAATTAAAAATAACCCCATAAAAATCCAATTATTTTTAGTTACATTGTGAAGAAAGTTATTATGAAATTTTGTAGCAAGTACTTTTATTGTTTTAATATAGAGGCTGTATTTTTTACTACTAACACAAATAGACATTTTTAAATGTTGACATTAACTAAATCCAACCATTTATTTTACTTTTGACAGCTCGAGTACTAAGCAATACTCAACATTTTGTATTGTTTTATAAACATACCCAGGCGTTTAATTACTATATTTAATGTATTAAAATAAACCATTTATGTAAAGCACTACTATAAATGTTTTTATTATTTGGCAACATCAAGCAGGCAGGTCGTAGATATAAGACTTGGGCTCAATAAGTATCGATATAAATATCGGAGCTAAAGAGCACGTCGTTCACTATTGTAAAGAAAAAAAAAAACAGCGTCCATGAAGTATTGGATTTTTTTTTGTCTATGGTTGCCTGTCAATAATGATGGAACTTCATAGGCGTGCTTATGTTAAAACGTAAAATAAATGGTTGGATAATTTAGAGGCTAATTTGTATATACAGCAAGCAAGACGAATATTATGTATAGGTGATCGCACGAAACGGGTACATACTGTATTACTAGTTTTCAATTTTATTTTTGATTTATTTTTGTTGTGTGCATGTATTAGTAAAGAAATATTTGTAAGTTTTTATTTCGTTTCATTTTATTTAAATTCCTTATTATTTATGACCCAGATTTTCTTTATTTATTCATATTAGCATTAAGATATAGTGATATTATATTCCAAATTGAATATTGTGCCTCATAAATAGACGTGGGAACTAAGTAATTTATTAATTCATTATTTATAAATGAATCAATAAAATGTAGAGAACATATACAACTTTTCTAAATAAATATTCAAATAATAGTAATAATTATAAATATTTACACTCGTACTTTCATATTCATATTTACAAAACTATATCAATCGATAATTATGTCAAAATTGCTTGTGCCTATAAAATGGTCCAGTATACCTGCAAATTAAAATCAAACTTAGATTGTATATAATGTGATAAATTTAGATAATATAAGTAATTATTGTTCTAGTTTCAGCGAAAAGCTTTTAAAAAAAAATCATTTTTTTAAAAATAATAAAAAAAAAACTTTACGGCCTTGTCCACTTTTTGCCAGTTGTGCATATTGAACAGAATATGTGGCAAGCCCGTTGCTGCACATAATGGACTCACTATTTTATCATCTGATCCGGTATGAAATATTTTTATTTTGGATATTTTTGTTTTCAACATTCATGTACCACATTCAAAACTCATTATTGCTCTCTGTGAAAGTTTCTTGGAGGACACTTTTACTTTGCTCGCACCTTAATTTTTCGAATAGAGGGAATGAAAACATGATTTTACAGCGAAGGGCTGATGAGTTCGGACAAAAGTACCTTGACTGTCAGCAATCTTGTTGCGCGTGGCCAGTATGGTAGTACCTATTTAGCTTCGTAAACTATTTAAAATCGATGACACTGGTCAATGTCGCATCACATAAAAATAGTTCTGGTGCTCAGTCTGTGTAGTGACCGATTGTCGATATTTGGTGATAGTTATTGGTGAACTTTTTGTTTCAAATATACTTTCCCAGAGCTCTTTTTACGTGACGTGACCTATAATTACGACACGACTTTACTAAACTCTTAAAAAAAGGTTGAAATATTTAAATTTCATAAAGTGAATTGATTATCATAATAATTTTAATTTAAGAATTAATGAAATAGATACCTACCAATAGATGTACATTGACGCACAGATTATTCCTACATATTTAATCTTTTAACATTTATCTAGGATAAATTCATCAACTTTTTTCAAGAGTATTAATTTACGCCCATAAATTATAGAAAGCTGACATGCGACTTTGCCACCGCATTTTGAAGGAAATCCAGTTGCGTCCACATAATTTTCACTATTTCAGGTACCTACCTAAATTGGATTAATTGTTTTTGATCCAAAATAGCTGCAACAAAGTCGGCTTCCGTTGGATTGAATAAGTCGCATGTCATACCTACTAACTATGGTCCGTTTTTGTAGATTTGTCTAATTTAGTAAACAATCTTTGCATGTATTTTTAAAGTAATCGGTCATTTAAAATTCTTAGAAGACGTTATATTAACAATTTTACACATTCCTTAACATTTTTATCCTCTTTTACAATAAAAAGACATGCGATTCGAGTGCTAACAAAATTATTGGGCGATAAATTGTTGAGTGTTGTAAAATGTGCTGTTAATAACTACCTCAATAATTATAACATAAATAATCTTAAACACAACATATATTAGGGTAGATATAGTAAATTGTACTTATGAGTAATAGTAGAAAAAAATATTAAATAAAGCAAGTGATTATTTACATTATAACATTTTACAGTAAAATCAAAAATTAGCAACAAATAGAACTTAGCACGTATTTCGATACATTTAATTTAAATTTAACATAATATTTTGTAATCTTTAACAAAGTATTGTCTTGATAAAATATGTTAACTTATTCCTAAATACCTATGTAACAATTTTTTACTTCATTATTTACTAACCTATAATCTAGTATTTTATTGTAATCGAAGTAGAATGGGTGCCTAGTTAGTTTTAGAAAAAAAAACAAAATATAAGTTAAGTATAATAATATTAAGTGATTCTCCAGTATATTTTAATTAAATATTTAACTAAAATTATATTCTAACGGTTTTTATTAGAAGTTATTTAGCAGTTTGATCACTATTTACTTAAATTTTTAATAAATTTAATAGAGTGAATAATTTGTTTTAATCATATGATCCTTCCTATTTGGATAGAATTCATTGAATCTTCTCACAACATAATAGTCCTGTTGTCTGATTTTGCTTTTTAGGTTTACAGTGTACCTCAGCAGTGTACACACGAGGGAAATAATGTAGAATACAAAATATATTAAGCTAATTAATATAATATTAATATTTGTAAGCTACGACGCTGCGGAAACGACTAACAGAAAAAAAACCTTTTATTTAAATATCTCGTAGCATATTAATTTGTAAGCTACGACGCTGCGGTAACGACTCACAGAAAAAAATCCTTTTATTTAAATATCTCGTAGCATATTAATTTTTAAGCTACGACGCTGCGGAAACGACTCACAGAAAAAATCCTTTTATCTAAATATCTCTTAGCATATTAATTTGTAAGCTACGACGCTGCGGAAACGACTCAGAAAAAAATCTTTTTATTTAAATATCTCGTAGCATATTATTTTGTAAGCTACGACGCTGCGGAAACGACTCACAGAAAAAAATCCTTTTATTTAAATATCTCGTAGCATATTATTTTGTAAGCTACGACGCTGCGGAAACGACTTACAGAAAAAAAATCCTTTTATCTAAATATCTCGTAGCATATTATTTTGTAAGCTACGACGCTGCGCAAACGTCTCGCAGAAAAAAATCTTTTATCTAAATATCTCGTAGCATATTATTTTGTAAGCTACGACGCTGCGGAAACGACTCACAGAAAAAAATCTTTCATCTGAATATCTCCTAGCATATTATTTTGTACGCTACGACGCTGCGGAAACGACTCACAGAAAAAAAAATCTTTTATCTGAATATCTCGTAGCATATTATTTTGTAAGCTACGACGCTGCGGAAACGACTCTCAGAAAA
Organism: Nemapogon koenigi; assembly: GCA_963924495.1. Taxonomy (NCBI): domain Eukaryota; kingdom Metazoa; phylum Arthropoda; class Insecta; order Lepidoptera; family Tineidae; genus Nemapogon; species Nemapogon koenigi. The sequence continues at coordinate 2,524,081 of OZ004643.1, forward strand.
AAATCTTTCATCTGAATATCTCCTAGCATATTATTTTGTACGCTACAACGCTGCGGAAACGACTCATAGAAAAAAAAATTATCTGAATATCTCGTAGCATATTATTTTGTAAGCTACGACGCTGCGGAAACGACTCACAGAAAAAAATGCTTTTATTTAAATATCTCGTAGCATATTATTTTGTAAGCTACGACGCTGCGGAAACGACTCACAGAAAAAATCCTTTTATCTAAATATTTCGTAGCATATTAATTTGTAAGCTACGACGCTGCGGAAACGACTCACATTAAAAAATATTTTTATTTAAATATCTCGTAGCATATTATTTTGTAAGCTACGACGCTGCGGAAACGACTAATAGAAAAAAATCCTTTTATCTAAATATCTCGTAGCATATTATTTTGTAAGCTACGACGCTGCGGAAACGACTCTGAACAAAAAAACACATCTCGTAGCATATGTGATATGCACACGAGCGAAGCAACATAGTAAGGAGTAATAATATAAGCCTTTATTCAGACACGAATTTTTTTTACAGTAATTTAAAGGAATATTATGGTTCGAAATCTGCTCCACAAATAAATGATTGCTACTCGACCCCTGTACTTTAAGATTTTGTAGCATATTATATCTTTTATCTTTTAATTTAGCAAGAAATTAGATTATTAGATTAGATCTAACTACTAACTTATTGCACACGAGTAAAGCATGCACACCATATTTTCGTGGTTAAAATTCACCACATATATTATACTAACTGTGCCTTGCGGTTCACCCGCGAAGATAGCGAAATTAAACAAAAAGTAGATAAAACACCACACCACAATGAATCCGAAAATTTTCATACATATGTACGTAATCCGAAAAAACCAAACTTAGCGGCTTTTTCATCTAAATATATCTCAACAGAACAGACCACTCGTTAGATATAGCCTTACAAATACCATCGACTAAAAGAGGGAGACTTGGTCTTCCGCTGGGTACCCTGGAAACCATAACACGGTTTCGGGAGCCGTAAGGCAACCAATAAAGAAGAAAAAAAAAATTATGCTTCAGTATCGTGTTCATCATATTGTATCATCTATGTTAAGAATTGGGCTATGTAATGCAAAAATATTTTTTCAAATCGGTCCAGTAGCTTTGAGTCTTTAGAAGTCAAACCATCAAATATTATTTTTTATATATTAGATAGAGCCTAAAATGAAAAATTGAAAAAAGCCACTTAGCGTTTTGACACGATTGGTTACTGCTCCGCTCCCATAGGACGTAGCGTGATGATATATAGCCTATAACCTTCCCCGTGAACTACTCTATCTAATTGTATCAACAGTAACAAAATCGGTCCAGTAGTTTTTGAGTCTATAGAATAAGAACAAACAAAGAAATTCTCTATCTATGTTATATACACAAAAAATTTTTCTACCTATATCCGTTATAGACTTTGAAACTATTCAACCGATGTGCTCCAAACCGTTTTATTTGAAAGACAATAATGCGAAGATGGTTTTAGATAACTAAAAAAAAGAAAAAAAATTTTAACCTCATCAAAGGTGGTTTTCTTTTTTTAGTTTTTAGTGATCTAAAACATAGAGTACTAAGCCTATGGAGGGGCCATAGACGGGCTCCCCCTTTCGCCAATTTTTCCCCCTTCGACCAGTTAAACTGACCAGAGCTTTAGGAAAATAGTTAATTGTGATATTTTAAATGGGACGCCTTTCTAGGCCGTCAAACTTGCTGAAACATAGTGTTTCCAATCATTAATTATAATTATTATGTTTGTATTTTAACATAATCATCATATAACGTAAAATCCGTTGCGACAATAAAACGACAGAAAAATACAGTGGTACAGGGGCTAGTACTAGACGTTTACCTCCCCTCCCGCCAAAAATGGCAGAAAAAATTGTTCGGTTATTTAGCTCTTCCCGTCTCCAGTCTTAAATACTCAAAGGATCTAAAACCATCTTCGCATTACTCGCAAATAAATTAAAAACATTAATGTGAAGTTTGTATATAATTGTACCCCGGGCGAAGTCGGGGCAAGCCGCTAGTATCAGATAGATACATAGTGATATATGTGTAGCCAATATCGATGTGTATTTGATTTATGTGATATTCTCCAATGAGACATTGTGTCAATGTAAAGATCTCTATTCAAGTGCCATACGCTACCAGATACTGTTCTCATACGTATCTTGCATATATATCGGAGACTCTACTTTGTGAACTCATTTCGTTGTTATATTTATTAATTTTATTGCCATTATAATCTAAACTAGATACAAACCCGGCTTCGCTTGGGGTGTTCTTTACTGTATTATTTAGGTAATTATATGAATTGGATAATTACATAAAACGACCTGATTTTGGGTTTGTCCCGAGTTATAAAGTTCATGGCTCAAACAAACGTTACCCAATGCGACATCTTTTTTTTGACTCAAACAAACATTACTGTCACGTTGAAAATTGCTTCTGATAGCATTAATGAATAAATTTAGACTTATTTATTGAAATTACGCTTTGAGATTACGGGATTATACGAATTTTGCGAATATGTTCCTAAGCCAGAATTGTAAAAAAAAATTTCTTAACAATTTGGTATGAGTTTGAATCAAGTCTACCGTACCCCTAACCTAAACGACATTATTAATATAGATACCTATATAAAACTGTCGTGTCGCTTACTGACTAACAATCAACGCAGACGCACAGCCACTGAAGATATATGAATGAGATATATGAAACTTGAAAGGTATATTAAGGAGGTGTAGTAAGAAAATATTTTGAACAATTTGAACCTACACAATATTTAATTTAAATAGACGTACTTGTAATAGCCCCCTTATTGCTGTACTCTTCTGTTGCTGTACCAGTGTCTGGAGATTTTTCTAAAATGGAAACATAATAATTAAAAATGTCTCCTACTATGTTTCCGCAAATTAGACGTCCAAGATCGCATTTCACATTTTATCAAATACCTAATAAATGCATTTTCAGTGACCTAATAACTAATATTTGTTCCTAAAATAGTAGATCTGTCACCTAAATTAAATCACCAAATAATATTAAAAATACTTTACCTAAATATAAATTAAGAATTACTTTGAAATAATATCAATCATCAAATGGGTTTCAAAATAATAAAAGTGTCACTAAAACTGAATCACCAAACAATATAAAAATTGTTTAACCTAATCTAACAGGCTATAGAAAAAAGTGATCAAACTATAATTTAAGATACATAATTACATTAATCCGATGATTCATACTTAGAGACAGTTTTGATTAATATGATGACTAATATAGTTCTTTGGGATAGATATTATAATTAGGGTATTGCAGATTAGTGACACATCTAAACTTAGGTGACAGAAAATATTGTTCTCATTTAAATGAATCGAGAATCAACAGTGTAAACTTAACGTTTCTATTCTGTTTTTTATTCACCTCGAACACCGGGACCTGGGCGAGTCATATCTCTCTAACATAAATTACAAAAAAATGAAAGAAAAGAGTTAAAGCTCTGTGGCAGTTACGATATGATGCTTCAAAGCCTGCGCTTCGCTCGTGTATAATTCGATTCATAGAAAAAAGTTCAAATACATAGTGCTAAAAATAGACGTGTATGAATATGGATGAAGCAAAATAAGTATGCAAAGATCGAAAAAGTGACGCTCCGTATTTTTCCCTCTATTCACGAAAAATAAACAAACAAATCAAAATTAAATGTTAATGTGTCAAAATTAAAAGGGGCTATGTTGGAGATCAATTGAACTAACGATGCGAAATATTATATACTAGATACAAACTCGGTTTCGCTCGGAGTGTTCTTTACTGTACCTACATAATGACTTTTTTACTTACAATTTTATTAATTTTACTGTATTATTTAGACAATTATAATATACTTTAATTGAATAATTATATCAAACGACCTGACTTTGGAATTGTCCTGAGTTATAAAGTTCATGGCTCAAACAAACTAACTTTTTTTTATTTTTTCCATAAATAAAACGCAATTCATGGCTCAAACAAACGTTACCCAATGCCCACCCTTTTCTTTGACTCAAACAAACGTTACTGTCACATTGAAAATTGCTTCTGACAGCATTAATGAATAAATTTGGACTTATTTATTGAAATTACGCGATTATACGAATTTTGGGGATATATGTTCCTAAACCAGAATTGATTAAATTTTTTTCTTAACAATTTGGTATGCGTTTGTATCTAGTCAACCGTCTTTGTATACGGGTCATCTAGTAATATATATACCTATATTAGTATAGATAGCAAGTGTTTATATATAAACTATGTATTTACCAACGAAGTTGTGACCAAAATCTTTATATAAAATGACAAATTCATAGCAGGTCAGTGGAGCGGTCGGTCCAATAGGTATCTATTATATAATTTCCCGTTAAGAGCACAATAGCTTGTATTATTGAACATTGCAGCGCCAACTGGGAAATCTATTTCAGAAATTAATGCCAACGACGACGGAAGATAAATGACTTTTAGTCAATATTTACTGAACAATTTACTTTAAAATTAAATTAAGCTTTTCATATCCTCTCGATATGGTGGCTACACACAAACACATACCTTCACGACCCTTATGCCTTGCGGTGTGGGTAGAGACATAAGTAACAGTGTCCACTTTTGCCAATTGACAACTGGCAGTTTTCCATCCATATTTTAAACAGAACACTAGATTTTGTGCTCCAAAAATGTTGTTTTATGATAGAGTTGGGGACGACAGCCCACATTTTTTTTGTAAATTGTTCAAAGATTCCACTCCTTTTCTTCTTTCTTTTTATTTGTATGTTTTGAGTTCATAACCAAATGTTCGCAGTTTCAAAGTTTAAAGGTAAACTGCTCAATCAATTACTATAATATATTTATTATGCTATTATGACGCTGGATTATGTGTAGTTTGTCGGATTATGTACATAAGTTTTTAATTATAAAAACCCATTGGTACATGGTTGGGATCCGGGATCGAATCCGTGGTCTTCCTAGTTACTCGGTCACCTCATACCTCAACCGAAATGACCACTCGCTAGGTATAGCCTCACAAATGCCATCGGCTGAAAGAGGGAGACTTGACCTTCCGATGGGTACCCAGAGACTGTAACACGGGTTCAGGAGCTGTAAGGCAACCCGTACATGGAAAAAGACGCTAGACTAACCGTGAGTAGGATAATATTGTAGTTTTTTACATACAGAGCAACGTATTGACGTGATTTTTGCACAGAGATACTTGGATTGTCGGAGAGTTATAAACTCATATCACATTTCAGAATAATCCACGGGCGAAACCGGGGCGGAAAGTTATTCATATAATAAGTAAATCACTTATCAGAAAATCACTATTTATTATTAACGTCATCTCATCTATTGGACACACAAGTTGTATTTTGTTAGTTTATGACGTCATAGCAAAAGGTTCTTTATCGTGTAGTATTCGCTATATGACACGTAAGGAGGTCCCGGAGAGAGAACTCTTTGGTTTATTATTGAATCACTTCGCATAACAATAAAAGTGTACAAAATATCTAAATATATCTCAACAGAACTAGCCACTCGTTAGATATAGCCTCACAAATACCATCGGCTAAACGAGGGAGACTAGGTCTTCCGCTGGGTACCCTGGAACCGTAACACGGTTTCGGGAGCTGTAAAAAAAAAGCAACCCGTGAAGAAAAAAAAATAAAAATATATTCTGTTATATTTTAGGTAATTTGTTTAAAAAAGAATATAATTATTTCGTTAATACATTTGCAAATAAATATTGCAAATAATAAAATGTGAACCAATTACCGAAAATCAACAATCGACACTAATGAGCAGATCAACCAATCCAGCGTGATGCACAATCATGTGTAAAAAACCGGCCAAGTGCGAGTCGGACCACCACAATAACACTACATATTTTTTAAATACTTTAGTAAAACAATTTGCGCGGGTCCGATGCACACTTTTATACTAGTTAGACGTTTGTATGTATTGCCATTATTGGCAACACAGAAAAAAACACGTGTCTTGTGGACCCTTATTTTTATTATTTGTTGTTATAGCGGCGATAGTAATACACACTCTATGACAATTCCAACTGTCTATTTATTACGGCCCAAAAGATACAGCCCTGTGACAAGCGGACGGACGGACGGACGGATAGACGGACAGCCTTAATAATAGGGTTTCCGACATCTATTGACGTGACGTGGCGCTACAAATTATTCACAAATAAAATTGCTTTTTAAAAAAGTATACCGGCTTCAAATATTGTTCGCTGAAAGCATGAAATAATTAAATATTTCGTTTCGGCGTTGAATTTGAAGACGATTGGTGGCAAATTAGAAACTACCTAGCTCTAAATTTCACCAATGTAGACAATTATTTACAAACATGATAATATTGAACAGGTATTTTTTTAAATCTTTTTTAATTTTGTAGCATAATTTGGCACCAACGGCGCGAAATATTTAATTATTTCTTACTTTTCAGAGAACAATGTTTGAAGCCGGTATACTTTTTTTAAAGTTAATTTATTCACATAAGTGATTGTTGTTTTTCGGTACCTAATTGCTTCACATTTTATTATTTGACGAAATCATCAAAGACCGTCGACTAAAAGAGGGAGACTTGGTCTTCCGCTGGGTACCCTGGGACTGTAACACGGTTTCGGGAGCTGTAAGGCATCCCGTGAAGAAAAGAAAGAAGAATGCAGTTTAAAAAAAAAAGATATTTCCTTACGGGATATGATAAGTTGTAATTATGAGTGCAACATAGTTAAAAACCTAATGATCCAACTCCTGGATTCAGTTCAGTAACTGAGTCACATCACAATACAAGATGAAGGCAATATATCTTTGACTTCTTTGAGGGACGCTGACCGGCAGTACTTAGGAACTGCATGAGACGTGATACAATTTTATTAACTCTGACTTATGTGTAGGAGCAGAAATATACAGAATTAATTAATATTGTTAATCTTTATTTATGGTGGAGAAGTAAATGCTTCTAATACGGTAGCTATTTATAGAATAAAACTTGGGTCAAATACAGGTCTTTAACATCTATACAAATCTATCTATTTATCATCACGCCTTTTATCCCAAGAGGGGTAGGCAGAGACAATCGAATGTAATTTGTTACGATCCTGACATATATATCTCTTTCCTTTCTTTTATATTTATCATACTTTTCAATTGCCTTTGATCAATATTTTGTTATATATTCAATAAAAGTACACCTAGGTCAAGACGACTTATTGAATTTGCACTTCCTTTCATTTCTGCCATATTAAAATTTTTTGACAATCTTTTATCTATGATTCTTTATCTCATTTATTAAAATCCGATGAACCGTTTAGGATACAGAGTGCGCCAATTTAAACTAAAAACATTACCCTAATTTTGTTTTTCTGTCTTGACTGGCTGACTGATTTCATTGACTCATCATCATCCAAGATATCAAGGAGAGGGTTTTGATTTTATATTGAAGGATTTTATCGTTAAGAAGGGATTTTTCTAATATTCAATAATTTCGACAGAATGAGATAATTGATAATAATAAGGTATTTCGGTGTTTTAATTTATCTTACATCTACTTATTTTTTTATAATTACATAGCTTAAACATACTAAGTCATATACCTACTTTTAATATATCCTAAACAGGACAATATTCAGAAAGCCATCTGTCCAAAGGTATGGATCATAAAGTATTTACGTGCTCATGAAATAAGAAATTGGTGTTGTAATTCTTATAACATGAGTTAAAAAAAAGGCATAGGTAGTCGTGGGGACTGCCGTTTTTTTAAGGCTCTTATATCCATAATTTTTCTGATATAAAAAATTCTCAATTTCTCTGTAAATAATCCACCTGTGTCACTTTTTTGTGATTTTTTAATTAGTAAAAAATAATAAAATAATTGTTATTTTGAATTTTCAATAAGCTACAAAAAAAATCGATGTATATAATTGAAGGGTATATAACAGTGCTTAAAAAAAATTAAGAGCTTTGTGATAGATTATGAAAGAGAAAATGAGGGCAAAGTTTAACCACGCATATTTCCTATTCAATAAAACCCATTGAAAATATAACAGCTATATCACTTAGATATATTGAATAAGTAACTATATGCTAAATTACAGTGACACATATAATTTAGCATACAGAGAAATTGAGAATAGTTTATCATCATACAAATTATGGAAACATATTTATTATAGGTTCCATTTTTTCGGATGAAGCCGGGGACGCAAAGCTAGTATTTCACACAGTTGTCAAAGATCCATGACCCATATAAAGTTTTAAAGTAATTTACACAAACACGCCCATTTAGCGGTGCAGAGTCGCACACTTCAAACATAATAAAGAAAGCGCTGTATTTGACAGCTCGAAAATTAAACTCGGCGTTTAGTTTTTTTTAAATTAAGTATTCCTCGTATTCACAAGCTCTAAGTTGTTCCCTTCAAGTTCCCCTAATGACTAATCTATCTAGTAAGTCTGTGATTACAAATACTAGCGATCCCGTTCCCGGCTTCGAACGTGTACAATATGAGTTTACAACAATTTAAATACCAACGTAAATACGCTAACTAGAGAGATAGATATATGGCACGGCGGACTTTATTGTAGAACATTTTATTCTACACAATTCTTTCCTACATTATTTTGTTATATCTCTGACGGATTAGACAGCATATGCTATGAAAACTTGCTGGGGCTAACTTTTTCCGGACTTGATTCACTTATACTATTGCTCAGCTCCTATATTATGTTCATGTTTAATACGACTGTGTTTTATTATATGTTTTGGCTAAGTGGGATAATAATATGCCCCAATCGGTTGTAGGGTCTTTCTCCGTAGTCCCATTGGTGGTTCCACTGATGGTGCAACGGAAAAATTAACCCATTGTTTAATAGTACCATGGAAAGTCCGTAGTCCCATCAATTAGTATAACACTGTAGGCTTTAGACCAGAGGTACTCAAACGTTTTTACGCCGTAGACCCACTTGCTAGATTTTGTTATTTTCTCTAGACCCCGTAGTACTTTTTCCTTGCTGACGTGGACCCCTAAGCAAATAGAAATCGACCCCAGGGGGTCAATATACCGCTTTAGGAAACGATACTTTAGACAAAGACACAGATTGACGTGTTTTTTACGCAGAGATAGCTAGAGAGTCGGAGACTGGCATTTTTATCCGGGGAAAATATCTCATTCTCCTGGGAAAATGGCATTTTTCATAAACAACTGTTCTATAATGTTCTAAGCCTGGGCTGGCCACTAAAGCTTGTTATAATAATAAATCTAAAGTACATAAACATTTATTACAGAAATAAATAAAAAAAACCGGCCAAGTGCGAGTCGGACTCGCGCACGAAGGATTCCGTACCATAATCTATAAAAACGGCAAACAAAAACACGTTTGCTGTATGGGAGCCCTTTTTAAATATTAATTTTATTTTAATTTAATTATTTATTTTTAAAGTGAATATAATAACTAAATACATATTCTGTAAATATTTCAAGCGTCTACCTGTTGCCGGTATCAATATCGAGCAAAAACGAGCAAAAAATCACGTTTGTTGTATGGGAGCCTCCTTAAATATTTATTTTATTCTGTTTGTTAGTATTTGTTGTTATAGCGGCAACTGTCTAACTATCACGGTTCATGAGATACAGCCTGGTGACAGACGGACAGACGGACGGACAGCGTAGTCTTAGTAATGTGATGATACGACCTTATTTTCCTGATAAATAGCATTTATTTTAATTTTAGAACACGATATTGTTCATTTTAATTCAATAGAACATTGTATGTTATTTTCAAATATTCGATGTGTGGAACCTAAATTAAAATGTTACTCATTCCTTCACAAACTGTTGACTTAGGCAGTACTCTCTGCCAATTGTAAAATTTATTATATTTTTATTTTATCAACTAAGTAAACAACTAAATAAAATGTATTGAATCAATATTCAAGAACTAATATCTATGTTAATATAAAAGGAGCGCAAATAAGTATTGTAAGTATTTTTATCATACTTTGTATTGTGTTACTTCAATAGTTTAACGCCCTGTAGTAATGTGTAGTTCATTTTTATTACAGTGCGCTCCTTACGCTCCTTTGACGGTTCCTTTGCCGGCTCCTTTCGGCTTCTTACTTTCTCCGTACTGCTCCTTCCTGCTTGTTACTACCAATAAACGAAGTGTGAAAGTTTACTACGAGTTTTCCTGCTATACCTACCCATCGACCCATCCTGGCTACCCCACACCCGACAGTAATAGGGATTCCGTTTTTACCCTTCGGGTACGAAACCCTAAAAATCGAGGAATCTCTGTCGAAGTATAGTACTATTACATATTATCTGTGGTATTGATTAATTTCCCACCAAGCTGGTTTTTATTTGAATCAAAGCTCTTGTAATTTCAAAGTTTGTCTTCCCTTTGTTTAGCAAATTCAAATAGTACTTCGAACGTAAACCACTTTGAGGGAGAAAATCGCTTAGTAGAGACAGAGGCGTTGCAAGATAAATATGAGGATTAAGTATGGCGTCATTACTTGTATTGCTCTGACAAGAATAGAGCTAGCTATATTGAAGTATAAATGTCTGCGGCTTCCTTTGAACTTAATGACAAACTTATGAAAGGTATTTACTAAATAAGTCTATAGAATTAAATTGAAAATTAAGGGTTCCATACCCGGATGCCCGGCCCGAGAATGTCCGGGCAAATCTGTGTATTGACTTTGCTCGACCCAGCAGTTTTCTCGGCATTCTAGTGTTGGACATTATTCCTTAGATGGCCATTGGTGGGGACCCGTCGAATCATTTGTTAACTGAAAATTGTATCATGCGGTTGATAGGGAAGTGGAGGAATTTTAATGAATTGAAAGAGCGCAATCAATATTTCAGATTCAAAAATACTACAACAGAGTCTGGCTGTAGCGCTGGCTTTTCCATCTCAATATACCTCAACAGAACTGGCCACTCTTTAGGTACAGCCTCACAAATACCATCGGCTAAAAGAGGGAGACTTGGTCTTCCGCTGGGTATCCTGAGACCCGGATTCGGAAGCCGTAAGAAAAAAAGTCCGGTTATTCAAAAATACGCTGTCCCGTAAGTAAACCTTCCTCCGACTTCGACTCATCAGCTTCTCCTCAATTGTCTTCCTCCATGTCTGATGAAGTGCTGCAGCACTAATAGAGGTAGGTAATAGAGGTGACCAGGTTTTCGGACACTTGATCGGACCATCGTTTAGGGCTTCGTCTCCGAGGTCTCTTTCGGAGAGTGGAGGACCCTGCGCTCATCATCACCTTTGCACTTATAATATTAATTTGTTTGTTTGTTTATGCCAAAACGGAGCAACGGATCGATGTAATTTTTTCGACGACACAAGTAGTTAGAAAATAGGATACTTTCACACACATTTCAAATATTTCCACGAGCCAAGCCGGGTGCAGAAATCTTGTAAACTATACTTCTCAATGCAATATAGTATGTCAAAAATAATTTTAATGATGTATTTTTTTCTAGCTTTCCAGCTGCATCAACATGAAAACGGGAGCAGAAAATGTTTAATTAAGTGAGCGCGCATCTTGTTGTGTTTTGTCTTCATTCCGCATAAGTAGTAGAGTTCTGGAGGTGCTTTGTCTTTCTCGTTGTTTAATTAGCGAGGGAATCATTCTGTGTTTGTTACACCAGTTTATTACCTTACTATTATACTTACTTACCTACCTATATTATATTACAATCAAGAAGTGATGAACTGAGCGAGTGTTTTCGCTTTGCCAGAGATTATAAAAAAAAAAAAAATACCTACCAATATACTTCATAAGCCGACAAACCACATTTAGAGGCTTTTCCATCTAAATATACCTCAACAGAACTGGCCACTCATTAGATATAGCCTCACAAATACCATCGGCTAAAAGAGGGAGACTTGGTCTTCCACTGGGTACCCTACGACTGTAATACGGGTTTGAGAGCAACCCGTGAAGAAAAAAAAAGAAAAAAAAAAAAAACTTTACACACACGACCTATTTCTATTAAGGTTGAGTTCTATAAGTCGACATTAAAATGAAGGCGAAGTCTATTCTATTCTATTTTTTTTGTTATGGCTCCATTAGGTTTTTATGATTCCGCCAATGTCAAGTATTTTAGACGTCACAGTATCAATAGCTGATTAATCAGTAGCTAAAATGTTCCCGCCGACCGTGATATGCCCTATTAATCACTGACTAATCACAACTATCACAGCGCGGACGGGCTTAAACTGAATTCCCCATCACGTCACGACGAGACGCGTGCGTTGGTCGTCATGACATAACGCAGAAGCGAAGTCGTTAGAAATAATTTTGGATTCCTAAACACTAAATGTGAGTAGATATCGAGCAAGGAAGTCCGTCCATAAACCTCATATTTGCACCAACTAAGATTACATCTGGTAATAATTCAGTAAAATTTCGCATATTTTTATGGCTCCCCTGGTGTAAAAGTGAACGATAAATTTTTTTATATCACAACTAATGAAAAATAACGACCCGAAGATTTCTACTACCTACCTACTGAACGGCGAAGCGCAAAGTTGTTATGTGAATTCTATGTTATTGTTGATAAATGTCTGTGAAAAATGCTAAAAGAGACGTTTTTCTCTCAGTTTTTGAGCTTGGGTCTTTTTGTCGATGTTTTAACGCGAATATTTTTAGCAAGTGATTTAAAAAAAATCTGAACAAAAATTAGAAAAAAAAAATTATGTCCATTTAAATTGAGTACTTAATTCAAAAGTAAAACACCGGCCAAGTGCGAGTCGGACTCTATAAAAATGGCAAAAAATCACGTTTGTTGTATGGGAGCCCTCCTTAAATAATAATTTAATTATTTATTTTTAAAGTGAATATATAACTAAATATTCTGTGAATATTTTAAGCGTCTACCTGTTGCAGTAGTATCAATATCGAGCAAAAACGAGCAAAAAAATCACGTTTGTTGTATGGGAGCTCCCTTAAATATTTATTTTATTCTATTTTTTAGTATTTGTTGTTATAGCGGCAACATAAATACATCATCTGTGAAAATTTCAACTAACTATCACGGTTCATGAGATACAGCCTGGTGACAGACGGACAGACAGACAGACGGACATACAAACAGACGGACGGACAGCGGAGTCTTAGCACCATGTGGGAAATGGCTAAAATTTTATATCTGATTTACTTAGTATAGATTGTGAAATAAAATCTATACTACTAATATTATAAAGAGGAAATATTTGTATTTTTGTATGTTTGTTACGAATAAACTCAAAAACTACTGGACGGATTTTGATATTTTTTTCACCATTGGAATGCTACATTATCCCTGAGTAACATAGGCTATATACCATCACGGCATGACGACGGAAACGGGGTGGGCAGAGGTGAACATGACAAAAGCTATGTATGAAGTGTATGTTTGCCAACATTCTGAAATAGTCACGTACGAAAACAAGCTAGTATTCAATACATACACAGTCATCTTCACGACCTTTATACTAAGGGGTGTGGCCAGGAACACCAGTAACAGTGTTCACTTTTTGCCACGCCGGCCGGTTGTACATGCCCTCCACAAGACAAGAAGTTTTTTTTCAACAAATAGACCAATTTTATTTAAAAATTCAAGACGCGTTTATTATAATTTAACCAAAATAAAATCGGCATAAAGAAGCGTGGTTTGGTTCGGACACGGAAAATCCGCATACATGGAGCCACTTCATCAAAGATCATTGTTATTAGATACTGTTTCCATTCTACAATTCAACGGGAAATTATATTTTGAAAAAAAAAAGAGCCAGTCTTATAGTAGTTGCCAATGATGTCAATTCTAATTTAAATTTAAATTTCTTTATTTCCTCTTACTGCATTTCATCATGAAATCACTCTCTACAAATTTATGCCACATCAAACTTACTTATTTCTCAACCGAAAGACCGGAGTCTATTTGCTCAACTAGTCAAATAAGGAACTTAGAATTATTGGTTTCTGCTCGGCTTCCGATAAAAAACCTTCCCAACCGAATCAATCTATCTGATCACGTAAACAGTAAAATCGGTTCAATAATTTTTGAGTCTATGCAGGACAAACAAACAAAAATTCATTTTAATATGTATAAAGATAAAAAAAACTTATTTTAGGCAATTTAAAGCGTATAGGGTATGACTATTGTTCGTTTACGCGAGTTTATGTGGGTAGATGAAAATACTTGCTGATCGAGTACCTCCAGTCGAACCGCGAGATACGTCAACGACGGTTGCGTGTTTTCTATAGTGCCAAGTAAAAATTCGAAACGTGTGAACACGCCGCTTATACGTATCCGTTCAGCTTCCTGTGTAATATTGGTGTATTTATGTAGGCCACACATTGGTCCGGCATCGCACCGTAAATTTACCATTACGGCCGCCATGCGATCTAGGCGGGCCATTTGTTATAGGAATTGGAATTAATTTTATTAGTTTTGTGGATCTGTGAAGGAGGCGAAAGATAAGCAGTTATCTGGGATACAAGCAAAGACCAGGCGCCGGTGGTCTGCAGAGAAGCAAAGCAACCTCAAGTAAGTGAAACTTTGTACTACTGTTTGGTTTGGGTGATTTGGCGTGTCCCAGTAAATGTACTGGACCTATCTTACATAACGCGCGCGTTCGGTACATTTTTTTGGTGCCGAAACCCGAGAAGAAGTAATAGTCAAGTCAATAGTCAAAAATAATATGTTTTTGTCCATTGAGATGCAAGCTTGTTGGCACGAAGCTTGATAAATTTAATTATCGTTGTTGTTGAAACGCTATTTTTTACGCTTACCTATATACCCAATGTACATAAAATTATAAATGTTTCCTTGAATTATTGTTAAGAGCTCTCTTGGCCGCGCAACTAACTAAAAAACGCACGTGTTCGAAAATTTTGCATCTCTTTCACTCAATATCCCAGCGAAAGAAATGAATTGAGAACGGAAATTAAAAAAAAATCGGTACAATTAAATAAACAAAACAGACTTCAGCTATTCAGGCATTGTTAAATAAATATTAGAAATAGCAAGTTCTAGTTAATGCATCCATAAAGTATCTGAAATTATGAAGAAGATTACATTCAAATCGATGCAAATGGTTACGTCGCAAGCGCACTTTGGTGATTAATCGATTATCGAAGACACTCCAAGTCGCGAGACTAGCGATGCGAATCAGTGGATATTATTTTGAGCATAATGTTAAACGTACCATTATACATTTTTGAGATATTTACTATTTTGGTAAAATTTTACAATAGGACATCCTGGATTATTTGTGTTCTTTCGACTTTATTTCATTGTTGCACTGCTTTAACTAATACTTTTTAAATACTTTAACTATTTTCAAGTCTCGGGAAGATATAAGTTATGGCCGGAGGTCACAGGTTTTTGGAAAAATAATGAAAAACATAATCTAAATTTTTTTTCATGATTAATTGAAATTGAAAAAAAGGTTAGGGTTAAACAACATTACAGACAAATAACAAACCACTGCCTATTAAAATATTAGTAGGATTTGAAATTCTTAAGACATTAGAGAATGGCAAACAATTACAGACAACGCTGGTTCGAAACTCACATTGGCCATATAGAATATTAAAATAGAACCTCAAAATGACATCCGCTGAATTATTAGCGGCTCCCTCAAATCTGTATATGGCATACTGTGAGCAGTACTGACAATAAAATATAGATATTGCCCTAAAATGAGATTTTGTAGAGATTCTACGTCATGTCATGTTCCGTCGTGACATGATGGGGAATCCGGTTTATTCCCGCCCGCGCTGTGATAGTTGTGATTAGTCTGTGATTAATAAGGCATATTGATACTATAACCGCTATAAAACTTGACAATAAAAGAAGAAGAAGAAGATATTATTTATTTCTGCAACTGTATAATGGAAACGCACAATAACTCAATAAGTGTCGATATTGTGAACAACGCGAGTCTATCGTCCCGTATTCGTCATCGCGCCAGAATTGATTTGATCCTACTTGATTGGCTGTAAATCAAACGAACTTCATGAAAAGACGACTTTCAGGAATGTCATTTCCGGGTACGCTTTTTATTGGGTGAATCTATATTTCTTACTAGTTTTCGACCCTGGCTTCGCCCGTATAAATTTTTATATCACTACACTGAACGTTCACATTAACGTCATGGCGACGCAATTCTCCGTCGTTACATGACGAGGAATTCAGTTTAATCCCGTCCGCGCTGTGATAGTTGTAATTAGTCTGTGATTAATAGAACATATCTCAGTCAGCGGGATCATCTTAGCTACCGATTAATCGGCAAATTGATACTATAACGGCTATAATACTTGACATTGGGCAAATCATCGATTAACAATGGTGGAGCTACAATAAAAGAAGAAGTGCGGTCGCCGGATTTACTTTCCCTCCGAAGCCTTAGAAGCCGATTATAATTATTATAATACTTTCCGTACTGGTTTCGTCCATGTTAATGTTTTAAATGTGTGATAAGAATTTATTCTAAAGAAATATTCTAGCTCCGTCGTTCTGTTTGGTAGACGCCTAGGATTAACCCCTGTACCACTGTATTTTGCTGTTGGAACGGATTTTACGTTATATGATGATTATAATATGCTAAAATAAAAACATGATAATTATAAATAATGATTGGAACCACTACGTTCCTACAAATTATCCTAGATCGCATTTCCCATTAAAAACATCATAGTTAACTATTTTTCTAGAGCTCTGTCTTGCGACACAAACCGATACCAACGAAACCTAAGGTAACTTATTACTGCGCATCTGGTCAGTTTAACTGGTCAAAGAGCAAAAAATTGGCGAAAAGAGGAGCCCGTTTATGGCCGTCCATAGGCTTAGTGCTCTATGGTCTAACCCGATAAAGTTAGAACGTGAACTGTAAAATTAACTCTTTTATAAATCTTTCCCACAAATTATAGTTTAGTTTAATATCCTCGTTAACTTTTCACTCCGCTTTCAGAAACTCTGTGCTTTGTTAATTTAAAAGAGATTTCCACCGCTAATCTTGCGATTTGTTAAAGCTCGCCTCTACGTTATTTTTAACTTATAATTTTGTAATGTACGACGGGTCATTGAGTTAGGAATTTTTATATACAAAAGAATAGAGGTGGGAAAAATGTATGGTATAGTAGTTTCTGATACGGGATCATAATAGGGGTAATTAAAACACAAGTGGATTTTTTAAATAGCATCCACGAGTGTTTTAATTCCAAGTTATGTGCCCGTTCATACACTACTTTATCTAATCCCATGCAATAGTACAAAACAAATTAAACAAAGATACTTAATCGACAAATTGGCGGTAAACCGCGGTTACCTACCTACTACGCATGCGCGTTAACTGTCAAGTGACTCCCACATGGGAGTGTCGATATTTTCATAGAGTTTAATGTGGCTGCATAACACGTCATATCCTTTGCCCTTTCTGCATTTTAAAATAAATACATTACGATATTGTTTTTGTATGAAAGCTTCGGTACTATAATACATTATAGTATCGAAGTTTGACATATAGAGACGCGTGTATGTAAAACATATCATTATAAAGTATAATTCGATTTTGTAATAGAGATTTTACGTTATAAGAGTAGATAAAATATTTTTTCAAATCGGGGTAGGGTAGACTAGCTGATTGCCTGCAACTTCGTACGCGTTGTATTAGGAAAACAATTCACCCCCTTGGGTAGGTAGCGTGATGAAATAGCCTATAACCTTCCCCAATAATGCAAAAATATTTTTTAGAATCCAGTAGTTTTGAGTCTATAAATTACGAACAAACAAATATTGATTTTCATATATTCGATTAGATCTAAATGTCTCAACAGAACTGGCCTCTCGTTAGGTATAGACTCACAAATACCATCGGCTAAAAGAGGGAGACTTTAGTCTTCTGTAAGGCAACCCGTGAAGAAAAAAAAGAAAAGGTTAATATTATAAGTTTCACAATTTCAGTCATGAAATGAGAATAATGTAACTTAGTGAAATATAAAGTACCACATTATGATAATCGTAGTCACAGAACTGTGCTATAATTCTTTCAGATTTGTTGAGTCGTTTAGGCGAAAACACATGGATGATATAGTATTTTTGTTTTTTTATACAAAGTATTAAATCATTGGATATAAGAAAAGTTGGTTTTATTTAAGAAGTGAAAATATGTCTTCATGTACCTCCTGTTCGTTAAATGTATACATTGTTACTATTAGCACACTAAGATTGTTAGATTTTTTGCGTTTTGAATATCATTTTAAAACACACAATCGCGCGCTGAACATTTCATGGAAAGGTAAGTAGAATCCTAAGTATAGCGAGGAATTCATAGTACACCGCCCGAGGAAAAAATAATATCGCTACATAAAAACAAAGTACTCCACTGCGTCTGTCTGTCTGTGATATTTTCACTCAAAAACCACTCAATAGATTTTGTTACGGTTTTCAATGGATCTATCATGTTTAGGAGCTGAGCATTAACAGTAGGTATAAGTGAATAAAGTCGAGGAAATTGTGTATAATAAACCGATCAACCAAGTCCGCGGTAGCATATATATCTATATTTAATTGATAAGTAGTTATAAGCGTATTTACATAGATATTAAATTGTAAACCCATATTAGACCCGTGCGAAGACGTGGGCTGGTCGCTAGTGTGATGAATAAAGAGGCGAAAGACTGTGAACATTGTTCGCAGGCAAAAGAGGTATGCCAAAATCGTAGCAAATGGCAGCCTACTCGTGGGATAAAAGGCGTGATGATAGATAGAAGGTCTAAATAAACAGAAACAACATCAAATTCAAAGTTAGGTCTTCCTTCTAACTAGATTATTTGTCAAACTTAGCTCGTTTGGAATGCACTAGAAACGTCTTGGAGTCGAATTGCGTTTACATTCAACTCCAACAAGCCTGTTTCCTTCGACTTACCTAACTTTACCTTTAGGTAATTTAACCCTATGTGTACAAGATGTTTATAGATTTTAATTCAAATACGCTCAACCATCGCGGTGTGATACTGTCGTGTCGTGGGTAGCCAGGATGGGTACACAGGCTGACCGGGTAGGTAGGCAGGAATACCAGGAAAACTCATAGTCAACTTTTACCATTCGTTTATTGTGGTTTCCAAGTAGAATAAGGACGAAGTAGCATGGTAGTAAAGAGGAAGCTGAAGGAGCTTAAGGAGCTGAAGGAACTGAAGGAAGGAGCGCACTGTAATAAAAATTAACTAAACATTACTACAGGGCGTTGAGCTATGGAAGGAACACAATACAAAATATGATAAAAATACTTACTATACTTATTTGCGCTCCTTTTATAAACATAGATGTTTGATATTGAATACTGACTCAATACATTGATGATATTTAGTTGTTCACTTAGTTGATCAAATAAAAATATAACAGAGCGACTGCCTAAGTCAAATGTTTGTGAAGGAATGAGCAAAATTTTAATTAGTTTCTACACATCGAATATTTTAAAATAAAATACAATGTTCT
This sequence comes from Nemapogon koenigi, assembly GCA_963924495.1. Taxonomy (NCBI): domain Eukaryota; kingdom Metazoa; phylum Arthropoda; class Insecta; order Lepidoptera; family Tineidae; genus Nemapogon; species Nemapogon koenigi. The sequence goes on from OZ004643.1 coordinate 2,543,636, forward strand.
ATTGAATAAAAATGAACAATACCTTGTTCTAAAATTAAAATAAATTGAAATCCTGCTAATTATGATGGCCAGTTTATAAGCGGTCAGGAAAATAAGGTCGTATCACAATACTAGCCGGGAAGACCCGGTTTCAAATTTAATGTGCTAAATACTAAAAATGCTAAGCATCAATTTTGTGCTTTACTCAACAATCTAACAAAGAGATACGTCTCTTTTCAATATGGACAGGGTCTCTGGTATTTGTTTTATTAATTTAAATTATACAGGAAATTAAAAAACAAAATATTTTCTAAATGTTACATTTTGGGGTTAATTAGCAATCGAAAATTACAGAAATAATATGCGAGATTGAGTCCTTTTCGAAATTGGATAATTCAATTAATTATTTATTATTTTTCGGAAAACTTATAGGATTAAAGGTCGTTTAGATGCGGGGTTTTAAGCAAAAAATGTTTATTAATGAGGCTGTATATACGAACTTCTGTGAACATTTTGACAAATTAAGGTATTAATTTTGTTGGTGAAAGATGTCAAAAAAAAAATTCAAAGCCAAAGATCTTAGGGATGACACTAAGTCTGATACATTAAAGTCATTTATTGAACCAAAATATACACTCTTTTAAATCGATTATTCGAAAACATAACTATAACTCTCTTTCGTAACTTTTAGTGCTTTAAATGTTTCTAAATCAGCGTAAACTACAAGTAAGCGTCAGAAGTATGTAGAAATTACGTAAGGCTAAGTGAGGAAGAGAGGAAGATAGTCTTCCGCTGGGTACCCCGGGGCCGCCAATGGTTTCCGGAGCTGTAAGGTAACACGTGAAGATTTTTTTTACACTTACATGCTTTATCTATCTATCTATCTATCATCACGCCTTTCATCCCAATTGAATGCCATTTGTTACGATCCTGACATATCTCTTTTGCTTCTTTTATATTCATCATACCTTTCATACATGCTCGGCGATTGTGTGTACTTTTAATATTTCCATCGATCAAAATATTTTTTATATGTTCAGTAAAAGTACATCTAGGTCGTCCTCTGCCAGCATTTCCTTTCACTTTAGCCATATAAACCTTTTTAGTCAATCTTTCATCCTTCATTCTTTCAACGTGTCCAAACCAGCGTAAACTACTTTTCTTCATTTTTGTCACAACATCATCTTTTACTCCGCATTCTTCTCTAATGACATCGTTCCGGATGCGGTCAATAAGCTTTATTTCACACATTCTACTTTGTTTATTTTAATCACAAGATTATGACCACATGCCAATATATCTAGGAGGTTCGGTCCCGCCCGGCCATGTACCAATGGGTTTTTATATAATTAAACATAATCTGACAAACCACAATGAGAGTAAAATATAGATTTATTCAGGTTAAAAATAACACAACTATGTAAAAACCTTAAAATTAAATAAAACTAAGTAAACCTGTTTTTCAAACAGGTTTCTATTTGAGTTCCAGCGCCAAGTGAATTCGAGTTTCAGAAGTGGTTACCAAGTTATAACAAGATCCACAAATAAAATTGTTTGAATTTACACAAGTAGAAGACATTCCTTTATTTGAAAAAAATTGTTGAAGATATTTACTAATGGCTCCCTGTGTGCTATGCTTTTGAAATGAGAAAGAATGTATCTATACAGAATAAACCTTTTAAAAAAAAGTGCACCGACTTCAAAAATTTGCACTGAAAAGTAAGAAATAATAAATATTTCGTCGTAGAATTTGAAGACGGTTGGTGCCAAATTAGGATACAAAACTAAGTAATTATCTAAGAAGATAAAGATCTGTTCAATATTATCTATGTTTGTACATCGATCGTAGGTTCCTAATGAATTGTCTATATTAGTGAATTTGGGAACTAAGTTGTTTCTAATTTGGCACCAACCGTCTTCAAATTCTACGACGAAATATTTATTATTTCTTACTTTTCAGTGCAAATTTTTGAAGTCGGTGCACTTTTTTTTAAAAGATTTATTTTACCCTTTTAAGTGATTTTGCTGCCTTGAGAGACAAATAATAACGCAACTAAAAAAATATTGATGGTAAATTAAAAAAAAATACCCTTGTGGATGTGATTTGAACCATGTAATGTGCTTGTGCATCCTATGCACCCCATTACATTTAACCGCTAGACCATCGTCACGAAAATTGACAACTTCGTGTCAATAGCAACCGTTGCTAAGGCTTTTTCTGATACATAATTTTAGCCGTAAACAGAAATTAATTACTGAATTTCTGAAAAACTACTGAACCGATTTTCGTCATATGTCTGTGAGATAATGTCTTAAAAAAAATAAGTTGTCAAAAACGGTACATATTTTATCGAGATATCAAGAAAAATGTACTTATAAAGTCAGTTTTTTCAAAATTTCTGAAAAACTAATGAACCAATTTTTATGAGATAAAAATGGGACCAATCCGGAAGAATTATCTGTCGATTAAAAAAGAAACCATCAAAATCGGTTTACAATTGGCGGAGTTATCGATGTACATACAAACATAAAAAAAAATAAAAATAAAAAAAAATACGGTCCGAATTGAGAACCTTCTCCTTCTTTTTTTGGAAGTCGGTTAAAAAATGTTTCTACCTATGTCCGTTAGACTTTGAAACCATATTATTATGTGCCCCGAACCGGTTTCATTTGAAAGGCAATAATGCGAAAATGGTTTTAGAAAAATAACTAAACCATTTTTCCCATACAAAAATTTTAAATAGCAAATAAATTAAAAACATTAGTATGAAGTTTGTATATAATTGTTACCCCGGGCGAAGTCAGGGCAAGTCGCTAGTAAACTATATTAAATAAAATTTACAAATATTGCATTACAGTGAGAGCATTGTTCAAATCACTCGGGTAGTTTTAGAGTTTATTTCTTACAACTTACAACCAAACTAACACTCTCTTTTTATAAAATCAGTCAAGGAAAGCCCGGCCTGAGATTGTCCAACTCTAGAATGCTGAGAAAATTGCTGGGTCGAATACACGGATTTGCTCGGACATTCTAGAGTTAAACATTATTGGCTGGCCATTCAAAACGAAAGAGCAAAGTATCGACGTAGTTTTTTACACAGAGATAGTTAAAGAAGAATGAAAAATTCTTATTGAATATAAATAACCAATGCCTACGTGAGAAGCCGGAGCATCATCTCATCTGGTGACAAGAGGGCTGGCTCCTTCCTCGTTCAACGAATCAGCATTGCGATTCAGAGGGGAAATGCAGCCAGTATTCTTGCCACTATTCCACGTGGACTTGGTTTACTTAGTTATTTTTAATGTTTCCTTTATATTTTATTTCTTTCTTGTCTATCTTTCCACTTCTTGTAAACATACTACCTAAATAAACAAATTCATTCACTTGCTCTAATTTACATCCTTTTACACAAATGTTACACTCCGTCCTTTCATTATCCTTTTCAAATACTAATACTTTGATTTCGAATTATTAATTTTCATAAATTTCTTCTCGCATTCCTCTTTCAAAAGTGCAATTTGTAGGCTCTTGCAGCTCGTGTTCTGAAGATGCAATTAATACCGTTGGTCGATTTTAATGAAATAAATCCTAAATGTTACTCAGAATAAAGCTTCATATTTTACAGTAATTAGATTTTTAATCCAATTAGTGGCTATTACGTGATGCGCACACAAACGAACAGACAAACCAATAAATAGACAAAAAAATGGTTTTAGGTTTTATCACCTTATTTCCCGCTCTTTTAGTATTTTTTTTTCAAAAATTTTTAATGTAGACACGAAAAGTCTACGATTTTATTATATGTGTAATATTACATACACGAAGGGATTTATAGAAAATAAAATAATAAATTAATAAATATTTTTCAGTAAATATAAAAATTACTCGCGATTTTCTTCATTTAGCCGCTAAAATGTGGACATTGTTACTTGTGTATAGCGTCGCAAGGTATAAGGTATAGGTAATGCCGTGATGGTGTATATATTATTGGCTGAAAATTTGCTGTAAAACATGATCGACACCTCACATAAGTAATTCATATTTGCGACATCGTAATATTTTCTTATGACATTTTTACGATACTGCTATATACTTAGTTACCTAAATAAATTTGGTTTTTACGTTCTTGTTGAAATAGATCAACTTAACTTAATATGCCGTAATATACAACACATTATTGACACGCTGCGTAAAGGTGCCCCATTTCGTCCAATCACCGGCGCGCTGCCGTAAGGTCCACCGAAACTGACCACAGACTCGTCCTATTCTTGTAACAAACGGTCCGCCTAGATCGTACGGCGGCCGGAATGGGAAATTTTCGGTGCGATGAATACAACAAATCCTTTGGCGAGTTGGACTTTTATAATAATTCCAGACAAGTTGTAAAACAAACAATTATTTATAATTTCTCACAGGGGTGTGACACACACGCACACTTATATTAAATATTAAAAAAATAGTTGTAAAAATTTATATACAATGTTTTGTCTCTCTCTAACAAATCTGGGAATCAATATGATAGATAAAGTCAGTTTTTTCAAAATTTCAAAAAAGTACTGAACCAACTTTCATTAAAAAAAATGGGACCACCTGTGAAGTATACCCTTTCAAACAAAAAAAATATTCCAAATCTGTCCAGGCGTCTTCAAGTAATCTGGGAACATACATAAAAAAAAAGATTCCGACGAATTGAGAACAGCTCCTCCTTCTTTTTTGAAAACGCAAAACATTTATTGTGCAAGTCCGACTCGCTCTTGGCCAGTAATTTTGTAATCAATTTGCTTCTTATTTTCATGGCTGAATTATTACAAAAATGCTACGAGATAGTGTTATAATAATAAAAGTTTGAATACAATATCACAAAAACTGAGGAACTCCGAAACTATAAGAGATAGCAAAATGTGTTCTAAGGAACAGTGCCGTCGATTTAAGAGATAAGAAAAACTGCATTCATAGATTTAAAAAAAAATACAACCACTACTCGGGAATCGAACCCGGTAATTTTGAAAATAAAACTCACGTTATTTTTATTACGAAATTGATTGTGTAGGTTGAGAGACGAATACATACCTACAGGATATATTCGTCTCTGTCTACCCCACCAAAACTAACATTTAAGCATTAATTGCATTAGTAATCAATTATTCTATCTTCTCTATTCCAAAGGTCAAAATGACACTTATTAGCTCCGAACCAAATTTTGAATTAGACCTTAATTGAAGTTGTAAATAACGGGATCGTCCATCAGACTTCCAATAAAATTGACGTTGCCGGCCGATAATATAGATTGCTTTAAAGTACCAAATGACAGCTCAAACAAATTGATACGAATTTATATAACTGGCGGATCACGGTTCGATTCCGGCCATGTACCAATGGGAATTTTATAATAACCGACAAACCAAATATATCTCAACAGAACAGGCCACTCATTAGGTATAGGCTCACAAATACCATCGGTTAAAAGAGGAAGACCTGGTCTTCCGTTGGGTAGCCTGGGACTAATAACACGGTTTCGAAAACTGTAAGAAAAAAAATTATATCTATACCTCTTAGTATCTATCTATACTAATATTATAAAGAGGAAAGATTTGCATTTTTTGTATTTTTGTGTGTATGTTTGTAATGAATAAACTCAAAAACTACTGTGCCGATTTCAAAAATTCTTTCACCATTGAAAGGCTACATTCACCCTGAGTGACATAGGCTATATTCTATTTTTAAAAAAAATTGGGATCCTTACTAAAACTCCAATAATGTAACCCAAGGTGTAAAAAAATGACCTAAGAATTTCCTTACATCAGAGGTAGTGGTAGTGGTAGAGGGTAGGGGTTGGGGGTAGGAGTAGAAGTAGGGGTAGGGGTACGGATAGGGGTGGGGGTAGGGGTAGGGTAGGGGTAGGTATAGGGTATATTTTATTTTGTTCGTAAATATCCACGGGCGAAGCCGGGGGCGGAATGCTAGTTAATATATAAAGATGTGTGTTTGAATGCGATAATCTCTCTAATCCTATTTGAAAAAAAAATTTGAGGAAGGTAGCAAGATGTGGACACTGTTACTGACGTCTCTAGCCATATCCAAGATATAAATGCCGTGATGGTATGTGTTTGTGAATATACAAACAAGAGGCATGTCAGGATCATAGCAAATGGCATTCGATTGTCTTTGCCTACCCGTCTTGGGATAAAAGGCGTGATGATAGATAAATAGATAGTAAGTTTAAAAGCACTTAAACCAAGATTGATTGATTCGACTTCAATAACTTGGCCTCTGAATCCACTGCAATATCCTAAAAGTAATTTAACAGATCCCAAACACGAAGATGGATTGCAAATTGCGGTTTGAGATTGCTTCCAGCGTCCAATGACACATGCATACATAATCCTGATATGTTCCCTTCCAAATCATAATTGCAAATATTGTATGTATAGTCATATTGGTTAAATGTTGTAAATACATAGATGAAAATTGGTTGAAGTATGGTTTAGAATATTTGGATTACAAAATAGAGGTAGCAAGTCTCTTTAATTTCGAATTGAAGGGCAAAATCCAATGGCCACTCAAGGAATGCCCGTGTACTGTCTTTGCCCGGCTTAGTAATTTGATCGAGCATCCTATGGTTGAACATTCTCGGGCCGGGCATGCCTTGGGTGACTATTAGAGCGAACCCGTCGTTTTTGGCTTTCGAGGCGAAACGAAAGGTACATTATTTTGTATAGGCACTCGTATATAGTACAGATATTAATTATTTTAAATTTTTTATATAAAAATATTTATAAAAAAGCCTACAACCTGCAAATGCTGGCCACACCCGGCGCGTCGCCTACCGGTCCACCGAAATCGACCACAGACTCGTCCAATCCTTGTAACGAATGGTTCGCCTAGATCATCCGGCGGCCGGAATGGGAAATTTTTGGCCACTTTAAAGCCAGCAACTAAATTTTCAAGTTAACAGAACCTTAAAAATAAATCCTATTTAACGTATCCTTCTATAGAAGACCCTAAAAACAGTGAAACACGTTTTTACAATGAAGGACCCAAGGCCTAAAACCCTCAAGTTTTCGTATCACTGTATTAACGGAAAGTTTTAGTGCACTCGTAAACGAAGTCGTAATCGTAAACTGGATGCGTACCAAACGTTTGTACTGGTTTAGATATTACTTCAACTTAACTAAGACTGAGGTATCAAATGAGAAATACCTTTAGTGAAAGGGCCTGTCTCCTTTTGGGGCAGTACTGTACCATTTACAATTAAATAGTTATTTGTTCAACAAGTGAGCAAAGTTATTTTTTGCTGCGAGTGCAGACAGACAGCGAGTGTTTCTAATATAGACTACTGAGCACAGTGAGTGGTTTAAAGGCACGAGACATAAAAAAAATTTGCTCTCGTGTGAAACATACAACTTTTCACCTCTACCATGCACCGATAGGGTGATAAGTATGTTTATTATAGCTAATAAAAACCTCATAACACATAAAAAAATACAATATTAAAAGTTGAAAGTAAAATTACTGTTAATTATTACAGCAAAAAGCGATTTTGTTGCGAGTTATTACGCACCAAAAGCGCCCTTTTCGTGCTGGAGAGGTGAAAGTTTGAAAGAAGTTTGGCTTACGCTGCCTTCCTATATATTTTTAAAGCATCGGTAGCTATACTTATCATCAACCAGGCCAATTAAAAAATAAGATTCCTTGTGGCCATCCTTGAAACTTGCCGCTATGTGTAATTTTTGTGAACCGATTTAGAAGTTCTTTACTGCGAAATTGATTGAGTGGTTTACGTGTTATGCAAATATAAATCAATTACCGTCGTAGTCTCGCAAAAACTCGAAAATGGCTCGACCGATTTTGTTAATTTTTTTTGTGTGTGTTTGAGTGGGTCCCTGGATGGTATGGTTCAGATTCACAATTGGACCCGGTAGGTGGAGCTGCAATCGGGTTCTAGGAATTATTTTTCATACGGGCCAAGCCTTTTTTTCTTGTCATAATAATATGATTCATCTTCGCAGGCCACATGGGCGGGCCGCGGTTTGGCCAAGACTTTATCGGGTACACATTTTTATTAAATATTTCAATAAGCATTTTCCCGAATGAAAGATATATTTTCCCCAGATAAAAGTAGTCTATATCACTCTATTGTGGAAAAAATCAACCGTTGCTACGTTTTTACGTGAAACAAAGTTAGACAAAGAAACACACACTTGCACAACTGCACAGAAGTACTAAGAACATAAAGAAGTATCTTGTAGTACATTTATTTGAAATTCGAACAAAAATGAAAATACAAAACTGAGTGGGCAGTGCGGGGAGTGAGCGGGGGAGGTAAATTTAGTGAAAATTAGTGCAAATGAAACTGTACTAACAATCACAAAGCCAAAAGCGTCTCTAGGAAGTTAACTAAATTAACATGCCAAAGAGAAATCTATAATTTCAACACGCCCGAGAACAATAGGCGAGATTGGTAAACAGAGGAGGCTGTCCGCACTCCACCAAATACAGTACGGTATAGTGCAAAAGTTCTAAAAATCGTAACAAGGTCTCAAAATATAGAGGAAAATTATTTTTTTACAATGTAACTTTTTATTTCATTTTTAAAACATTAACAATTAATGGTCCTTGGCTTACTTTTGTCAAAAATATGGCAAATCTTAATTAATCCTTAATAATGAAAATATGGCTTAATCCAATTTAAAATAATAACTATCAACAATTTGAATTGAAAATGTTGTATAAATAAACTCATTTTTCTAGGAGTCATTGAGATTTGCCATATTTTTGACAGAAGTAAGATTGCCGACAGTCAAGGACCCTTAATTTGGACGAATGGGTCCACCCATTTAAACCTTTATACCGTTAAAATGTTCAGCTTGAACTAAACGCATAGCTACATTTTTATACATAAAACTGCGGTTAAAGCAGCGAATTCAAACAGACAAACACTGCCAGGTACTTTCTTTTATACTATGCGTAATAGCATAGAAATTTCCGAGCTGTATCGTACTGTAATGTCTATAGAACAGACCAAGTAAGGTAAGATAGGTCATAGTTACCGGACAACGGTCGGGTTGGGTAAACGGCGATAAAGGAAGGGTCATAGCAACCTCTCATAACATAAATAATTGAAATACAGCGCGTTCTGATAAAATTTGGTATTGGGTTTCAAAGGTCTTGAAAATTCTAATATTAATTGTACAAGCATCACTTCTGACTTTGCTCGTTTAGTCGTTTATATATACATACATAATTTATAAGTAAAACTTGATTAGTAATATATAGGTAGTTTGAAATGTTTTGTATTTGATTTGAATGAAGTGATAATTATAAAATATGAGTAGGTACTTACAATTAATAAATTATAAGATTTATATTGTACACCTGCATAGGTACCATTATTATGTAAAAAAATAATTTAATCTGTGTGACAATATAATAATAATTAATAAATAATAATAAATAAAAATAAATAAGATTGCATATCTGTTTCGCTGGATTGCAGTAATATAATTTATAAAGGAAGTAACGAGTTGTACATGCTTTATATTATTAGTTTCATCTGCAACTAACTATGTAAAAAAACTCCAGGTACGTGGGGTTTAAACTCTAGGTCCGTGAGGTTCAAATGCCAAAAAGTTTATGAAAGATATATCCCCACGACTGATCATCTCTTCTGGTGACAAGAGGGCTGGCTCCTTCCTCGCTCAACGAATCAGCATCGCGATTGAGCGGGGAAATGCAGCCAGTATTCTTGCCACTATTCCATGCGGACGTGGTTTATTTAGTTATTTTTAATGTTTAGATTATTTTAAAAGTTTTTATATTGTTTTGTGTAAATAAATATTGGAAGTCGAATTTCACGCAAAAACTACTGAACAGATAAAAAAGTCCGCGGTAGCATATACGATATATCTATCTCTAATAGATAAGTAGTGATAAGCGTTTAGATAGATTCTACGTCATGTCATGGCGACCGACGTACGCGTTCCGTCGTGACAAGATGGGGATAGATTTGACTAGTCTGTGATTAATAAGACTTATCACAGTCGGCGGAATCATCTTAGTTACCGATTAGTCGGCATATTGATACTATAACGTCTGTAATACTTGACATTGGCGGAATTATCAAAACCTTGATGGAGCCATAATACGAAAAAATAGAATAGAATAGAAATTCAAATTGTTGTAAACCTATTTTGTACCCGTGCAAAGCCGGAGGTGGGGTCGCTAGTTAAAGAATGATATATATGTATACATACGAAAACTGTCATATTAAGTACACAAGAAAATGATTTCAATTTATTTATTCAATATCCGTTGTCTTTCTTTGTTTATGGACGGATAAATCTAATATCCTTAGGTATTTTAGAAAAATTGTTATATTATTATCTTCTATACTATTATATTGGTTGCCTTACGGCTCCCAGGGTGCCCAGCGGAAGGCAAACTCTTCCTCCTTTAGCCGATGGTATATGTGAGACTATACCTAACTAGTGGCCAGTTCTGCTGAGGTATATTTAGATGGAAAAGCCTCTTTAGCGTCGTTTCTCGCATTATGTACATAAGTTTTTAAATAAAAAAAACCTATTGGTATAGGAATCGAACCGTAGTCCGCCTAGTTAATACTATACGTTTTAACCACTCGACCACCGATGCACCTTGACCTTGAATGACTTCAAATCTAAGTGATATCATCTTAAAACTGTCAAAAATATGGCAAATCTCAGTTAATCCTGGAAAGGTGAATTTATTTATACAACATTTCCTCACCACACATTTGATAGTTATTATTTTAAATTGGATTGAGCTATATTTTCAATATCAAAAGTTCTAAATAGCCATAATTTCCAAAACGCAAAGGCATTGAAAACTACGGCTCTATAGAATCCTAAATAACAAAAATATGGCTCAATCCAATTTAAAATAATAACTATCATTGTGTGGTGAGGAAATGTTGTATAAATAAACTCACGTTTTCAGGATTAACTGAGATTTGCCATATTTTTGACAGATATAAGATGCCCTTGACCACCGCCCCTTAATGTTGAAGCAAGAAAAGTTCTCCAACCATTATACTTAAGTCTGTATATAATTATGTAAAACTAGCTTTAGGCCCAACTTTGTCCGTGGAGGCCATATTAACTTTCATCACCTATAATGGTCTTGAGTTCATAGAAAAAAGGACTTTCAGTTTTACGGAATTTTGCATTTTTCCGGGCAGCTTTTCCAATTTTTCTTTTTCTAAAAACCTTATTCAGACTATTACGAATAGTGAAAAAATACCCAAATCAGTCTAGCCGTTCTCAAGTGGTGCGCTTACCAACAGGATTTTTATTTATATAGACCAGATTTCCAGCCTCAATTTTTTTTTGTTTGAAAGGGTACGATCTGATGATGGGATCCTGGAGAAATCGAGAACTCTTCAAATTTTATAGGCACATATGAAGCGGTTTAGGTATTTTTTAAAATTTTGTTTGAAAGGGTATACTTTCCAGGGGGTCCCATGGTCATCAGGTTAGGATCTGATGATGGGATCCTGGAGAAATCGAGAACTCTTCTAATTTTATAGGCACACTTGAAGCGATTTGGGTTTTTTTGTTTTATAGTGACTTGTTCATTTGCTTTCGGAAAGCACACTTTTCAGTGTATAATTTTTGAAATCGGTACACATTTTTTTAAGTGGCAAATTATTTTTAGAGAAGTAAAACTTTTTTTAAATCGATTTAGTAATTCCAGACAACTTCAATCCTACATCCAAATATGCACACATCCATACATACAATATTAGTATAGGACGGATTTCCAGTCGTATCTATACAATTTAGTAAGTGACGCTCCAATCTCAAGAACTAAGAACTAAAATAAAGTATCAAGAGCGAGGTAAGTATGCCTTATCCATTAAACTTCCATCGGATATTGGCTTACTCACTAGTAGCCACATTCTTCCTAGACGTGAGTCCGATACCAGAGTACTAGGGGTGGGCCCGTCTGTCGATAGATTTATCGATATTTTTTTCTAACCTATACTTAATAAAACTCTAACACTGACTGACTGACAGACAACGCACAGCCTAAAACGGTGAACCTAGAGAATTAAAGTTTGAAGGAAATATTCCTTTAGTACCCTAGGGATTTTTTTAATTCTATCCCAAAAGGAATGAAAAAGGGTGGTAAAGATTGTATGGAGAAAATAATAAAAAATGCCTCTAAATAGTTTTCTAAGTAAATGTCAATATTTTGCGCTGTTCTCTATACTAATATTATAAAGAGGTAAAGTAAGTTTGTATGTAAGGGGGACTCTCAAACTACTAAACCGATTCTAAAAAATCTTTCATCAATAGAAAGCTACGATATCCCTAAGTGATATAGGCTATGTTTAATGGCGCATTTTAAAATAGGTGATTGTTTAAAAACAAATAAGTTCTGTACAATTTGGTTTATTACCAGAAGAATACAATAAAATACAAACTATGCTATATAGTATACAAATAAACCTAAAAATAAAAAATAAAAACATCAAGATCGCTGCCTTCTGGGAGGGTGTTGGCTGCGTTGCCACGTTGGATGGCGGTTCTGATTCTACATATTTAAAAAAAAACGATAGTTTAAAGTGGCCATCTCTAGCAATAAAGTCTTTGGAAATCTTTTTTATTGCTTCTAAATAAGTGCACGTGAAAATCTTTACGATATTGATATTGCGTCTGAGTCTTTATTGTGGAAGCGAAATTTATGTTTTCTCAATATGAACTCTGAACGGATAGAACGAAACGTGTTCACTGACAGACTAGCAATAATATAAACAATTCAGAGGACATGAAGACTTTCCAAGTGGTTATCTTTATGCATGACAATGTCCACACGTCAGAGACAAAAAGGTGCATAATCTTGGGCTTTCTGGTCAATCATGACGGTCCACAACGCGACGCACAACCTTGCGCCATGTCTCTCTCGCCGTGGCTTATATTTTTTGTACAGCCATTCATTGGTCAGTGATTTCATTTGGTCGGTCCAGCGCAAAGGGGGTCCCCTCACGATCTGCCGCCATCAACTCTGCCCTGAATGTGACTGAACATTAAATGGAATGGAAGGCTAAAAGAGGGAGACTTGGTTTTCCGCTGGGTACCCTGGGACCGTAACACGGTTTCGGAAGCTGTAAGGCAGCCCGTGAAGAAAGAAAGAAAAGGAAACCGATTTGTGTTTTGAAGATAGGAAATTATACGTAATTCTATTTCAATTAATCACGTATACTTATTAAATTCACTTCTCGTGCTTGGGAGGATAATATATGTACGTCCGAACTTTTATTTGTAAGTAGTCAAATGTGATTCGAAGAGTTGATCGAGGGCACCCCAGAAAGAAATGCACTGCACCCGAAATCGAAGATCATGAATGAAAAGATGTATGGATTTGAATGAAGCGAAAGAGGTGTGCCAGGATCGTAACAAGTGGACATCTTTGGTCTCTGCTTACCCTAATGGAAATAAAGTGTGAGCATAATATTATTATATATGTGCGTAGTCTAAAGGTGGCACGCTCAATCGCCGGCGCGCCGCCATACGGTCCGCCGAAACCGACCACAGACTCGTCCGTCCAATTCTTGACGAACGGTCCGCCGGAATGGGAAATTTTCGGTGCGATGCTGGACCAATGTGTGGCCTACCTTATTAAATGTAACGAGAGACAATTTTAATGGACATCACTAGGCCAGACGCCATCTTCTTTCTAATATCCGGGCTTCGAATGCTGGGAACTGTCAAGCTCTATTTATGCGACTTACAATTATTTTCTATGCACTTTTAAATATAAATTTCCGTCGGACTTAACTTTAAAAATAATAACTCAATTAAAGAAGATCAAGCGAGACTTTCCGACTTTTATGTGTGTTTTGGACTTTTGCGGATAAAACGGTTTTCTTGTAAGTTATTTTTATCTGCAGTAATATATAACTTTGTGAGTAGTATAATATAACATTATGTTTCTTTACTGTTTCCTAGGTTGAAAAGTCAAGTATTCTCATTTAAAATCCAGATCAAATACGGCAGGTCTGTTTTAATTAACAAAATGTCGCATTCCTAATTATTATGGGTAGATAAATGACTAATATATATCTATCTATTATCACACTTTTTATCCCAAGAGGGGTAGCAGAGACAATCGAATGCCATTTGTTACGATCCTGACATACCTTTTTCGCTTCTTTGATATTCATCATATTGATATATAACATAACTTATATATTATTATTTATCATTTTTAAAAATAATTTTATAATTTTTACGCAATTACACTTTAACTAAAATGTTAAATAATAAATTTAAACTTAAGTATTTATACTTAACAAAAAAATTTTAGAATATAGTAATAGTTATAATGTAAATGTAATATTGTGTAGGTTCTATATATATATATGACATGTACCTACTTTTTGCATACCAGGAATCTGGTGAAAGTATAAATGTACCTTTCAGCAAAAATAAATTTCTTTCTTTCTTTCTATATGTACAAATTATAAAATTAATACCTCTTCCAGACCAGAATCCCTCCCTGTAGCAAGGTTCCTAAAACACTGGTTGAGTTACCTCGCTGAATGATTAAAACTGATCCTTTGAGCGAAATAAGAGGTCACCCGAGGCGTGGACTAGTCTCGTATCAAAATTTTTCATGAATATTTTCATTTCAGCAGACCATGGACCCATTGTTTCCACTGCAAGCGCCGAAAATAAGTAATTTGTTATGATATTATAGTATTATATTACATATATGTTTCATATTAATTATAACAGTTTTCACCATATTTAGATTACCTTTTTGGCTTCAAATAGCAATTTTTAGTATCAAAATACTGCGCCCCACGCCTTAAAGTTATTATAGTCGTGATGGTATGTTATGTTGCAATAGCATGGCACAGACGTGTTCCCATAGGAATAAAATTAGCTCTAAGAGCAGTGCAATATTTAATTATACAAGCTTGGTTGAACGTTTCATTAGATTACCTGTTAATCTTACCTGACATAAGTGACAGAAAATTCCACTAGAGGGCGCATTTGATGTATTCACATTGAACACAATAAAAACTTGATTTTTGAGGCAATTTGAGTTACTTATTCAATATATCTAAGTGAAATAGCTGTTATTTTTTCAATTGGTTTTATTGAATAGGAAATATGGGTGGTTAAACTTGCCCCCGTTTTCTCTTTCATAACCTCAAAGTCTCCTTTCGAGTGGCCAGTTCTATTGTCCCTGCTTACTTCTTAATTAATTAAAGGCGTGATGATAGATGGAAACAGAAATATTCCCATAGGAGTAAAGTTAGATCTAAAAGCAGAGCAATATTTCATTATAGAAGCTTGGTTGAACGTTTTATTCACCTGTTAATCTCACCCTATATTGACCGTCGTTATTATGTTATTCAGTGGGGAGTTGTTCTATACATTTTTGGACTAAATTGAAATTCACAGTGGGTGTTTCAATTTTGTGCTCAAATTGTTTATTGTTTAGTTAGTCCCTTATAAATCTTTGTATATAGAACATAGGATTCCGTAAAAAGGGAAAAAGGGAAACGACGTCTGTTCGGCTATCAGTAAATTACTTACATAGTACGGAATCGTAACCTTTGTGTGGCTAACACGCGACTCGCACTTGGCCCAATTATTATATTTTTAAGTGTTATAAATTAAAAACAAAATATTGTATTATCTATACTAATAATATAAAGAGGAAATATTTTATTGTTTGTTTGTTTGTTTGCATTGAATAGGTTCCGAAACTACAGGACCGATTTGAAAAAATCTTTCACCGTTGGCAAGCTACACTATCCCCAGGTGACATAGGCTATATTCTATTTAAAAAAAATAGGTATCCTTACTAAAACTCCAATAATGTAACCCAAGGTGTAAAAAAAATACCAAAAAAATTCCTTACAACGCGTGCGCTGCGAAAACTATTGATGAAAGAACAAAATAATGTACTACGACTTTGCAGAACATAACATTAGCTACAAAAAGTGTTGCGACAGCATATGTCTCACTATTATAGTTAACTCACAATAACTTAGTTAAGTCTTTTATTTTAAAATTTTTATTGAAAAGCCGCCGCTAGAAAAGGCTCTTGGTTTAATCCTAATTGAAATAAATTACTTTATATTCACGACTACTTCAATACCTTTATATAACTTTTTGAATGATTAAATTCGGACATTCCATTCAAAAGATATCACGAGTTTAAAAATGTAAGTATTTTTTTATCGCGATTTTAGTATTTTTATTCTACCACCCATATTTCCTATTCAATAAAACCAATTGAAAAAATAACGACTATTTCACTTAGATATATTGAATAAGTAACTATATGCTAAATTAAAGAGACACAACACAAGTGGATTATTTACAGATAAATTGGGAATTGTTTATCCCCATACAACTTATGGATATATATATAGAACCCTTAATCTCTCGTGGCCGATTATATACTAGCATTCCGCCCCTGCCTTCGCCCGTGGATATTTTCGAACAAAAAAATATAGTTTAGTCATATCACTCGGGGATATCGTAGCTTTCTATTAATGAAATCATTTTTAGAATCGGTTCAGTTGTTTGAGAGATTACTATGTATTATTATATAAGGGACATCCAAACTTACAAACTTTATAATATTAGTATAGATTTTATACTATACTAGCATTCCGCCCCCGGCTTCGCCCATGGATATATACGAACAAAATAAAATATACCCTACCCCTACCCCTACCCCTACCCCCACCCCTACCCCTACCACTACCCCTACCCCTACCCCTACCCCTACCCCTACCCCTACCCCTACCCCTACCCCTACCCCTACCCCTACCCCTACCCCTACCTCTACCTCTACCCCTACCCCTACCCTACCCTACCCTACCTCTACTTCTACTCCTACCCTCTACCACTACCTCTATATCATCAATAGTTTTCGCAGCGATGCAAGGAATTTCTTAGGTCATTTTTTTAAACCTTGGGTTACATTATTGGAGTTTTAGTAAGGATCCCTAATTTTTTTGAAAATAGAATATCGCCTATGTCACTCAGGGTGAATGTAGCTTTCCAATAATGAAATAATTTTTGAAATCGGCACATTAGTTTTTGAGTTTATTCATTACAAACATACACACACACACAAATACAAAAATACAAAATAATATTAGTGTAGAAGTATAGATAATCAAAACTATTTTAATTAAAGCAGCAATATTAGAGAGATTTAAGCGTTCATTTCGTAGCTCAATAATTACATTCGACGGTCTGTGTTAGCTAGACAAACAGACAAACATGGTAATGTAATTAAATTAAATTTTCATGTCTTAGTCGGAGGGTTTTTGTTTATTAAATTACTCGCTTAATTTTGTGTGCTTTAGAAATCTGGGCATGTACGGAATTCTGCTTTAATTATCTCGTATGACGTGCTCTTTGGTGAAATCAATGGATTATTGTATATTGTTTGGGGATCAACTAATTGAATGTTATTTGTAGTTGTAAGATTTATATGCATTGGTGTTATCAGACTGAAATTTGTTCGAAATTAAACGTTAATATTTAGGTTTTTTCATTGGAAAAAAATAGGAAAATTTTGTCATGTGTTTTTTACGATTCCATAAAAAAGGAACTCTGTCTGTCTGTCTGTTACGGAGTTTTAGCGTCTAAACTAAATGAGATAAGGACTTGAAAAAACATACATAATATGTAGGTTCTTCCGCGGTTCAAAGACGTAGAAAGTAACAAAAGATTTAAAAAAGTTTATTTAATTACTGATATAGTACGACCATTTGCGTGGCTGACACTCGACACGTACTTCATTAAACAAACACTTTCATATACCACCAGCGCGAATACTCGTAGCTCGACGCCAGCCACTTGCCATGGGACCATTGGTCTATGACAGGGTTCATAGTGTTTCGCCTATTTCCCAACTCATTGAATATAGGATGAAGGCTGCACTGCGGCCGTGGCTCATTGATGTAACCTATGAGAGCTGCCCCCCCCCCCCCCCCACACACACACACACAAACGAACGTAGAATCAAATTCAATGAAACTCAACTTACCGACCACTGCGACACAGGCTCGCCTAGTGCAGGTTCGATCAATGGTTTCGTCAATGTTTTATAATGTCAATAAACTTTCTTTCTTTTTTTCTTTCTTTGTACTTGTCCTAATTATTTATATACGAATTTACTGAGTCTAAAATTTGAAAAAAATTGGATATAGGGGATATATAGTTTACAGGAAAACCTAAATACAAACACTGTCTTAAGTAGCGCATGCACCATCTCACCGAAAATGTTCGGTCCGGTCAGTCGTATGATCCATTAGCGATGTAAATCATACGATTTAGATCATATGCAATTCACTTACACAGACACAAGATTCGATTAAACAAAGTGTCAACTATCCGTGTGTGTGTGACAGATCGTTTCGGCCATCGAAATCAACCACAAATACAACGATTTGAAAACGGATGGCGGACCGTTCGTTGCAAGAATTGGACGAGTCTGTGGTCGATTTCGACGGACCATATGGCGGCGCCCCGCGATTGGACGAATGAGAAAATGGTACCGGAAGCGCGCGAGAATTTGTTCGAGAAATATCTTTTAAAATATTGCTTCTACATGGGGCGCCCCAAATCCCGTAACAAGAATAAAAGAATTTGCAATTTAATATCTAGTTGAAATTCTTAAAAAAATACACTTACCAGAGATCGTGACTTTATGCGACTTTTATGAAATATGATAAAAACATCAAATATAACTGTTGTAATATGCAGATGGAAAATTTATTCGGCATAACACGACCAAATACTGCCCCTTCTCGACCATAAATTTTGTCAATAAAATGTTTTATTCTTTACTAAATTCTCGGGTTCGTGCGACAAAGTATGCTCGCTTTGAGATTAAATTATCTACTATATTCTGATAGTTGGTTGGAATTGTTACTGGAGGACCTGGCTTCAATTTGAACTCGATCCAAAAAGTACTAAATCTTTATATACTAAATTCGTACGCGTTGTATTAGGAATACAACTTTTACACCCCCGTTTCACCTCATTAAGAAATTGATTATCGAAAAATCCTTTCTTTGTGCCTACACCCCTAATTTTCATATTAATATCTATCTTAATATAAATTTATTACCAGAAAAATACAATAAAATACAATTAAATATATCTACTATGCTAAATATTATTAAAACAATATAAGTTAAATCTAAGCTATACAATTGAATAAAACTTAAAGATAAAAAAATTTACCCAAATCGCTTTCAGCGGGTAGTGTGCCCAGAACGCTGGCTGCATTGCCACGCTCGATGGCAATGCTAATTCGCTGGGCGAAGTATTGGTCAGTCCTCTGGTCTCCATGGTCCAAGGGTTTCGATCCCGAATGCCTCAAACAAATATCCACTCCCTAGGTAGGAGCCGGCACTGATTTGGGTCGGTGCAAGCGTGTCCTGCTATATGTCAATGCTAAATGCTATATATATACAAATAAACCTATAAATAAAAAAAAAACATCAAGATCGCTGCCTTCTGAGAGAGTCCCCATAAGGCTGGCTGCGTTATATATAATACATAATATATATAAAACCATATATATATATATAATATGCTAAATATCCGCCACAAGGTCTAGTATATCCCTAACTTTAAAAGGAAGCATACTTTGTTTCCTTCAAAAGCTCTAAAGTTTAAAATTACAAAAACTATTAGACCAATTTTAGAGTGGTTTAAATTGTTCACCATAGAGCTGGTCGTTTTTTTGACAAACTGCTTCAAGAAACAGATTTTTGCCATGTAACGAACGAACGCTTTTATGACAGAAGGAAAATCAGTTTTTTTTAAAAATCAGGTTTATTGCTTCTGCGATTCAACTGTACGTACGTACAAGTCGTTTTTTTTGACTAACCGTTTCAAGAATCCAATTTTTGCAACCATTTACATATTGCGCTTGTGTGTGTAGTGTAGTGCCTGTGAGAAGTGTGAGAGGTTATAGCTTCCTATTAATGAAATCATTTTTAAAATCGATTCTATAGTTTCAGAGATTACCCCTACATCAAATCTTATAAACTGTACCTCTTTATAATATTAGTATAGATTAGGTACATATACCCATAACACATGCTTTGGGGTTCCGTGTTAGCATATTTAGAACCGCGACATCTTTCGTTTCGACTCGAAGGCCAAACCGACGAATCCATACAGGGCCAGCCAGGGAAGGAATGCACGGCCCGAGTGTGTCCAACAGCATAATGACCGACCCAGCAATTTGCTCGGCATTCTAGTGTTGGACATTCTCGGGCCGTGCATTCCTTTTCATTACCGATGACAGTACTTTCTATGCAAACAATAAATGGCTAAAATAATTGTTCTAAGTTTCCTCATTCTGGTCAAAATAAAAGATGTAGCGGGGGGTCCTATGTATGCTAAAAATAAAAATTCTACCAAAAATATTTACGACGCGGTTTTGAAAAAGAAACTGGTTTGCTGTTCTTTTAATATGGACGCTGTATAGTGTATAAATACATTAGACTGATATGGTACAGACTGTCGAATAAACGGTTTTTTTGAATGAATGAATATAATATGTAGTATGTACGATTTACGCCTTATGAATAAAAAGCCGTTTCTTTTGGCACTGCTTTTCGAAGCAGTTTGTCGATTTATAAAATGGGTTACGTTCCGTTTCACGTAAAATACGAAACGACCCAGCTCTAGTTCACCAGAACTCAGGTAGTGGATAGTTGTGTCGCATTTTACTTTCATCATTACGCTAAAAGCTGGTTAATGTCGGCCTGGGTTATGTTACCCGGAAGTACTGTAATGTAATCTTATCTGTGGTATAACTTTGAAGTTTTTTAAACACTACTTTTACGTACACTGTTTAATATATTTGTTTTTAAGGTTCTGTACTAAAACAAACAACCCTTAACGACCAGTCTTTCAAAATTTTTTTAAAAATTCAGATGACATTTTTTAACCCCAACCCATTAAAGTGGGGTGTCATTAAAAATGTCTTTTCAAATTATTATAAACTAAAGTTGCGATTAGGTAGGTTGATTCAGGAAGGTTTACGAGTACTAAACATGGATCTATCATGTTCAGGAGCTGAGAATTAACAGTGTGAATCAAGTCGGGGAAAAAGTTAGCCCCAACTGGTTTTCATGGCGTAAGCTGTAGATAATCCGTCAGAGATAAAATATAACAAAGTGATGTAGCAAATAATTATGTAGAATAAAATGATCTAAGTACATGAAGTGGATCGGTGGCATATACTATCTCTAATATTTAAGTAGTTATAAGCGTATATACATGGGAACCCGGGTGCGGGGTTGATAGCCTCGACTGATCATTTTTTCTGATGACAAGAGGACTGGCTCCTTCCTCGCTCAACGAATCAGCATCGCGATTCAGCGGGGAAATGCAGCCAGTATTCTTATTTAGTTATTTTTAATGTTTAGATTACATTTTTAAGGTTTTTATATTAATTATATGTGTATATTTAAAATTATAAAATAAATATACTTAATTGAAAAAATTCTTAAAAATATTATCAAAAAACTGTAGCGCGCTATTTTTGTGGCCTTTCACACTAAAAGCAGAATAAAAACATATAAACTTCAGTAAGTTTCTGTGTATTTTGTTGTTAATGTACAGTACATTATATTGAGCCATTTGTAGCTATTAAGTCGAGAGTTGGCCTTAAAAGCTAGGTAAATGCGATAGTCGTGTTTTATTCTAGATACTAATTTCACTCATTTTCTGCTTATTTTGCACCAAGAATTTTTGCTTTATTTGAGACAAGCTTTTGTCCGCGTTTTCACCCGCGTGATAATATAATATCCAAAAATAAATAATCCCGTGGCTGTAATTTGCTCTTCCCCTGCCCGCTTTCGCGGTATAAAAAGTAGTATATGTCATTCTCTGACCCCTAAACTGCCACTATGCAAAAAAACATGTCGATCCCGTGAAAAACAAAAACAAATCTATCCCCCGGGAACCATACACTTTTCCGGGATAAAAAGTAGCCTATGTGTTATTCCAACTATAATTTATCTCTGTGCCAAATTTCATCCAGATCCGTTCAGCCGTTCTGGCGTGATAGTACTCTACAAACATACAAACATCCATATAATAAACATACATTCACGCCTGGTTTCCAAAGGGGTTGAAATATACTTACATGACGTCTATTAATTACTGAAAGTTCGTCTTGGTCGTCCTTTCCTTGTAGTTCTTTTCGGTACTACAGCTTTAGATATTTGCTTCGTCTTTCAACACACATTAATTCAACATGTCCAAACCATCTCAGCATTCCTCTTTCAATTTTATACACAACACTATCAGTCAATCCACACTTACCCGTTAATCGAGTCGAATTTTGTAAATCACGTGTAAGTAAATAAAATTAAATTACGAATTCGCATTAACATATATCCCAGAAAAAAATATTGATATAGGAGCCTTAATATATGTTATCTAACATCAGATGACATGACACTCATAATTTTTGGCTTTTATCCTAAATAAGATAGATGACAGGGTAAACAAAATATTATTCTATTTAGTCCGTCATTTAGATTGTCAAAAAATATTGGACACTTATTTTTTCTTTTGTCAATCAAACAAAAAGTGACAGAGATAAAGCGCGTCAAAGTTTGGGAGTGGGGGCTGGTGACGTCACGCCTTGCTAAAAATTGTAGTAAGGCGTGACGTCACACGGAACTTTAGCGGGCTATATCTTCATCATTTTTTGTTTCATTGACAAAAGAAAAAATACGTGTCCAATATTTTCTGATAATCTAACTGACGGACTAATTAGAATTTTATAGTCATCATGCCTATTATAAAGTGTTTGTTTGTTTGGTTGTCCTTCTCTCACGTCAACACAGAGCAACGGATATGGTCGGAGAGTGTCATAAAAATAAGTGTGATGCTAATCGAAAATTGTGAATATATACGAAACAAACCTTAAAAATTATGAAAAAAAACAAGCGAGCCTTACACTAGTCACATATGATGTGTAACATCTGACATCTCACCTTGGTAATATGTAACATTAACATTATATCCTGAAAATATTAATACTTTATACACAACACTATAGGTTAAGCTAGTCACAGCTGATGCGCTCTCTTTCTTTATTCACCTATCTCGTCACTCACACTTTTGATACTGCTTGTTGTTATCCTGAGGTTGGTACCATCTGACGGCCAACTCTAGCACTGCGCGCGCATTGGTCAAATCAAATAGCGCGCGCTTCACCGGCTTCTTATTCTTCCGTCCCTTTTCACGAAATCACTCCCACAGATTTTAGGAAAATTAATTTGATTTGAAATTATTTAGGAAAACGATAAGCTTTTATGTTGTCACATTGATTGCCCCTGTTTTTTGTCCCTCTAAGTATTAATATATAAATATGCACACAGTGTTTTCCCCGGCGACAGGTGTTTGCTACACTTAAGGGAGGTTCTTGTAACTGGAAACTTGGCACTGGTATTAGTTTATCTTAAGTTTGCTTGGACGTAACGACGGTTTAATATTTTCTAATGCACTCAAGATGTGGTTATTTCCAATTAAAATGGTAAAAGATTATGAATGAAGTTATTAAAGAAAAGTAATATAAAAACTTAGAGATTTAAATTTAGAGGCTAGATAGCCATGGTATTTATTAGTTTACTTCAGCTACTTCCATAGCCTGATGACATATGGCATCCTGCTATGGGGGAACGCTGCTGACATAAATAAAATATTTGTTCTGCAGAAGCGTGCAATTCGCGCAATATATGGACTGGGACCTAGGGTGTCCCTTAAAGATAGGTTTAAGGAAATTGGTATATTGACACTGGCGTCTCAGTATATATATGGAAACCTTGTGTATGTAAAAAAGAATATTCATTTGTTTAAGTTAAATAGGGACAACCACAGTGTCAATACAAGAAACAAAAACTTGCCATACATATCAGTCGTCTCCACAAAGTTACTAACTCATGGTATACGTTTTTATAATAAGGTCCCTGTCGACATTCAAATGTTGCCTCTTGACAAGTTTAAAGCAACTATAAAACAAAAACTATGTACAAAGGGTTATTATAGAATATTAGATTATATAGAAGAAAAAAATCCATGGATGTAGAATTAATATATTATGTGACATTGGCTCAATTTTATCTACTTTGTGACATTTTGTTTGTATTTTTTATTTTTTATTTACATGTATATGAGTCTGCTTTTTATTTTTTTCAGACAAAGATTATATAATATTATATAATATTGTATTTTTTGTATTCAGACACAAATTGCACATTTTATATTATTTCAGACATAATTGTACCTAATATTTTATTTTTTTATTATTTCAGACATAATTGTAATATTTTATTTTATTTTTTATTATTTCAGACATGAATTGTCTATTTGATGTTTTATTATTGACTATTCAAAAGCGTATAAAAATGAAATGTAGGAAATATATTAATTAATTGTATTTTTTATTGACTATTTCACGTGTACTACTAATATTGTACCTACGAAATAAAATGTCTTTTGAATTTGAATTTGAATTTATTATTCATTAACAAATTTGAAATAATGTACAAAACGTCCAAATTTTTTATTTATTTACACATAACAATATAAAAACCTTAAAATTAATCTGAATATTAAAAATACCTAAATAAACCAGGTCCGCGTGGAATAGTGGCAAGAATACTGTCTGCATTTCCCATGAATCGCGATGATGATTCGTTGACCGTCCTCGCAGCCAGCCCTCTTGTCACCAGAAGAGATGTCCCAGTCGAGAGGATATCTTCAAGAGCTCTCTTGGTCGAGTAACCAACTAAAAAACGCACGTGTACGAAAATTTTGCATCTCTTTTACCCAATATCCGAGCGATAGAAATAAATGGAGAAAGAAAATTTCCAAACAAAATCTATAGCAATCCAAAGAGGAAATGCAGCCAGCGTTCTTGGCACTATGCCATTAGGGCGAGACCTTTTCGACCTTTAATTAGATAAGTTCTTACATATTTTAGTTTGTTATTATTTTAAGTTTTTTTAATAATTTGATTAGATTATGTATTTATTTATGTAAATTAAATTAAATAAAATGAAATAAAAAAAAAATTCAAGTATTGTACAATAAATACGTATTAGAAATACGCGAAAAATTGAGGAATTTCAGGGCTTCATAAAAGTTATGTTTTTTGCATTTTGAAAATTTTATCTCCATATTTAATGCCTAATATATCCCTCTATAGAATGCAATTTTAATTTTCAACCCAAGACACACAGTTATCGCGTAATAGGTATAAGCCTGCAGCATGTAATTAGTATGGGATAAACGTTATGAAGGGAATTCTTAAGAGAACTCGAACGTCGCAAAGTTGGTTGAAGATATGCGTGAAATTGATGACTTTCAGGGCTTCATGAAACCTAGATGTAGCTGATATTGACATATTTTTTTACATAGTGAGTACCTATAGATATTTTTTAATACTTTATAGTTAGAGAGATGAAGACAGAAAGTTGGTTGTAAGCACTTGCCGGAGGAAACCTCTTTTTCGAGTAGTCTGAGGTCCCCTCTACAATTTCTTATAGACGAGTAGGTCCAGCGCTTGTCGGTACGCCGCTGAGCCGATTTAGAAGAAAAAAAAATTAAAAAAAAACCTCTTCTACCAGCTGGCAGAAAATGAGTGAACAACATTTGTTCCCGTCTCGGTTGTAAGAAAAATATTTTCTGCCAATTTACTCCGGCCGGCAATTGCTTACAACCACTTTCTGTCTCCATATCTCTAACTATTAAGGATCCATTAACTAGAACTTGCTATTTTTAATAAGTTTTGTAAATACTTGAATTGCTCAAGTCCGTTTTTGTATAGGACAAAAGTTATGACACGTCTCCTTAATACACTTTTTGGCATTAGAACCCCACGGACCTAGAATTTCTACACCAAACGACACATATACAAATATAATTATACAATTTAATCTATATACCAGAGACACCAGACCACTTTTTGTCAGTTACCCATATTAAACAGACCAAGTGGCAAACCTGTCAGACCTCGATGTGTCACTTCCGTTCTTTTTTAGAAGAAGTGCGACGCTGTCACTTGCCCTCCGAAGCACTTCCTGACCCATACATACTTATCTCGTTTCCTCTACATATATACCTACAGTGGTTTAATATGGGAAAGAGAAGTTAAAAATCATTTACACAAAAGTTCAATGCAAATATTTCAGCGACGCGATTTCAATTTCACGTTTGACAGGAACCTCGTATCTACGTCATAACTGAAGTTTATTGAACATGAAAAATTCTTTCAGGAAGTGCATATGACGATGACGTTCTTGCATTTAAAGGAAATAAATACATATCCCATCGCACTAACATTATAAATGCGAAAGTTTGTATGGATGTATGTTTGTTACTAAATCACGCCAGAACGGCTGAACGGATTTGGATGAAATTTGGCTTAGAGATGGGTTATAGTCTGGAATAGCACATAGGCTACTTTTTATCCCGCAAAAGCGGGCGGGGGAAGGGCAAATTACAGCCACGGGATTATTTATTTTTGGAACTATATCCATGCGGGTGAAGTAAAAATGTTTCCTTATGTGAAAGATATAATTTTTGCCAGCGAATGTCAGATAAAATTGTATAATTCGTCCAATAACGAACGGTTCGCCATCCGTTTTTAAATCGTTGTATTTGTGGTTGATGTCGATGGCCGGAACAATCTGTCACACACACACATATCCACGTTTGAGTACTCACTCACTCGAATTGCATGTGATCTAGATCGTATGATTTACATCGCTAATGTGTGGCCTGTGTTCAATCTCGATCATACGGCGGCCGGACCGAACATTTATTAACCGAGATACTTTAGAAGAAGCGAGTAGGTACCTTCTTTTAGTGCCCTCCGAAATCCACATTATATTATGCTCTATTCATAGAAACACTAAACTCGCGAGATATATCTAAGTGAGGTACTTAATACTTATTATTTCTGATAAAGTTTGTAATGAAAATGTGGTGTGACCTTTACAAGCTCATCTGATTTCGATCAATCGAAACTTTATCCTTATTTTGCTATAAATAAAAGCGTAAGCGATACGGATAGGAAAACATCACGTCCGCTTGTGTTTAATACGCAAAGGGTGGGAATTTGCTCATCCCAATTCTATTACGAGAAAATGTGCGAGCAATAAATGATATTTTAACAAATTTATCAAAAAAAAGGATAAACTGTGGTATAACTACTACATCCTATGGTCGTATCTAGAGGGGGTTAATAGAATAGAATAGAATAGAATAGAATAATAGAATAAAAATTGTAAATGTTCGTAATAGTATACCTAAGCTTTTTATAAAGTGAAAGCGGGAAGCAAGGTATTTGTGGAATAAACAATGTATGCAGAAATACACAACTTACAACTAAAAGTAAAATTAATATACATAATGCTGTTTTAGTTACATCACTTACTTATGGAAGCGAGACTTGGGTATGGAATAAGAAGCATGAAAGTAAAATAAATGCAGTGGAAATGCGCATCTTCCGGATGTCATTAGACAAGAATGCGGAGTGAAAGATGATGTTGTGACTAAAATGAAGAAAAATAGTTTCAAGTTTGGACACATTGAAAGAATGAAGGATGAAAGATTGACTAAAAAGGTTTATATGGCTGAAGTGAACGGAAATGCTTGCATAGGACGACCTAGGTGTACTTTTATTGAACATATAAAAAATATATTGATCGATGGAAATATTAAACTACACAATCGCCGAGCATGTATGAAAGGTATGATGAATATAAAAGAAGCGAAAGAGATATGTTAGGATCGTAACAAATGGTGTTCGATTGTCTCTACCTACCCCTCTAGGGATAAAAGGCGTGATGATGATGATAGATAGATAGGTTTTAAGAATAATGTGGGCTCCACAGGCGAAGCCGGTGCGGAAAGCTAGGTAGGTAATAATAGTAATAATGGTAACATATATAATAACAAATCCTTTTTTTGGCTTTCTATAGAGAAATAGAGAATAGTCTAAGAGAAAATAAAAATAAAACGAACGTGACGTGACTACTTGCTGTCTTTAAAAAAAAAACGTAACCTTCGGCCTCTGGTATATACTAAGGTCATTATTCATAAACGTATTTTAGCAACGTTGTTTTGTTTCTTTCTATTATTAGTAAAGATAGGTTTGTTAGAGAGTGACAAAACATATTTTAACTAAAACGCATCTAAAATGTGTTTATGAATAAGGCCATATATATTTTTCCGTAAGAACTTTAAGACAGGATTTTCGTTTAGTTTTTCCAGTAAACTATTTTTAACCGACTTCCAAAAAAAGAAGGAGAAGGTTCTCAATTCGGACCGTATTTTTTTTAAATTTTTTTTATGTATGTATGTACATCGATAACTCCGCCAATTGTAAACCGATTTGATGGTTTCTTTTTTAATCGACAGATAATTCTTCCGGATTGGTTCCATTTTTATCTCATAAAAATTGGTTCATTAGTTATTCAGAAATTTAAAAAAAACTGACTTTATAAGTACATTTTTCTTGATATCTCGATAAAATATGTACCGATTTTGACGAATTATTTTTTTTAAGACATATTAGAAACAACTTAGTTCCCAAATTCACTAATCTAGACAATTCATTAGGAACCTACGATCATCAGTACATACAAACATAGATAATATTGAACAGATCTTTATGTTCTTAGATATTTACTTAGTTTTGTATCCTAATTTGGCACCAACCGTCTTCAAATTCTACGACGAAATATTTATTATTTCTTACTTTTCAGTGCAAATTTGTGAAGTCGGTGCACTTTTTTTTAAAAGGTTTATAGATCACTAGTTTCAAATATAGGGGTCCTCTATGGTAACGCTCAATTTTCGTATATTCTAATACACACACACACACACACACACACACACACACACTGAACCAGAGAATCCAACCAGAGACATTAGTGGAAGCAACACATACACCCACACACACATACATACACCCCAAATTCCCAACATAATTAGTCTATAAAAAGTATTTAAAGGTGCTGTGATTTTTGTTTTCTATCATTGCTTAAAATTAGAAATTGACTAGAAATTGTTAACATTTTTGGCTTTAAGATTAGTTTAAGGATGGATAATCATGTTTAATAAGTTGATGTGGTTATTTAATAAAATAAAAATCTTTAATATATTTTAAATGGGTCTCCTACAATATCTCTAAAATGTTTTGATATAATTTTAGAATATATAGGTACATAAGATATAACATTACATGCTATAATTATTCATTTGCTATAATTTTTTTTAAACCTAAAATCGATTTCTGTAATTTTCAAAATCACTATTATCAAAATATATAAAATTAAATTCTATAATTATTCATTTGCTATAATTTTTTTTTATCCTAAAATCGATTTCTGTAATTTTTAAAATCACTATTATCAAAATATATAAAATTACATTCAATAATTATTTATTTGCTATAATTTTTCTTTTGTCTAAAATCGATATCCGTAATTTTCAAAATCACTATTATCAAAATATATAACATTAAATGATCTAATTTATAATTTGCTATAATTTTCGTTTTATCTAAAATTGTTTTCTATAATTTTCAAGATGTCTAAATTATTAAAAGGTACAACATTTAATTATGTAATGATTAATTTGCTATATTTTTTCCAGTTTATTTGCGAAATATTTATTAATATATAAAAATCTTCCTTACTTATTATAAATAATATATATATATAGGTATCATATCCGTTATCAACAAGTGATGGTTGTTTAGTTATTTATGAGTTTCTGGCGCTTCGCCGTCCGCTGCCGCGGAACGCTCGCTTCGCTCGCTCGTCTCGCGCTCTGTTTTAGCACTATTCGAACCACGCTCGTCGCTTCGCTCCTCGCTAACCTATTTTTATTTACAAATTAGGGGAATAGAAATAGAAAATTACTGCAAAAGACATTAACAAAATCTACTGTAAATTTTAATAATAGTACTTATTTACATTGATTACATTATAGAAAATTATTTTTTATGATTATATATTTGTAAATGTAAATAGAATGAAGTTATACGTTTAATAATATAGTGAGTACACTTATTTTAACAATCCATTAGAGCAAATGATATTATAGATTAATAAATTTATAGAAATTGAATTTATATATTTAGAAAATTATAATAACTGCAATTATAGAAAAGTAACCATTAGTGCAACTGAAATTAGAGATTATAAAAATTATAAGACATGATATTATATATTTTCAAAATTATAGTAACAGCAATTATAGAAAAGTAGCCATTAGTGCAATTGAAAATAGACATTATAAAAATTATAGGACTTGAAATTATATATTTTGAAAATTATGGCAACTGCAATTATAGAAAACAATACGTTATAGGAATTAATATTATAGATTTAAAAAAATATATCAAACAAATTTATAGATTTTTAAAATTACAGGAGCTAAATTTATAGAAAATGAATATTTATAGCAACTAAAATTATAGCTTCTGAAATTATATATTTTATTTTAGAGCATTTGAGAGGATACCATTTAAATGCGTATTAAAATTATATAAAAAATATATTTGTATTGCTTATAACGACCCTTTTATTTGATATATTATGATGTATGGATGGGGTCTCCTACATTATCTCTAAAATGTTTTGATATAATTTTAGAATATATAGGTACATAAGATATACAATTACATTCTATAATTATTCATTTGCTATAATTTTTTTTAAACCTAAAATCGATTTCTGTAATTTTCAAAATCACTATTATCAAAATATATAAAATTAAATTCTATAATTATTCATTTCCTATAATTTTTTTTTACCCTAAAATCGATTTATGTCATTTTAAAAATCACTATTATCAAAATATATAAAATTACATTCAATAATTATTTATTTGCTATAATTTTTCTTTTGTCTAAAATCGATATCCGTAATTTTCAAAATCACTATTATCAAAATATATAACATTAAATGATGTAATTTATAATTTGCTATAATTTTCGTTTTATCTAAAATTGTTTTCTATAATTTTCAAGATGTCTAAATTATCAAAAGGTACAACATTTAATTATCTAATGATTAATTTGCTATATTTTTTCCAGTTTATTTGCGAAATATTTATTTATATATAAAAATCTTCCTTTCTTATTATAAATAATATCTATATATATAGGTATCATATCCGTTATCAACAAGTGATGGTTGTTTAGGTATTTATGAGTTTCTGGCGCTTCGCCGTCCGCTGGCGCGGAACGCTCGCTTCGCTCGCTCGTCTCGCGCTCTGTTTTAGCACTATTCGAACCACGCTCGTCGCTTCGCTCCTCGCTAACCTATTTTTATTTACAAATTAGGGGAATAGGAATCGAAAATTACTGCAACAAACATTATGAAAATCTACTGTAATTTTTTATAATAGTACTTATTTAAATTGATTACATTATAGAAAATTATTTTTTATGATTATATATTTGTAAATGTAAATAGAATGAAGTTATACGTTTAAAAATATAGTGAGTACACTTATTTTAACAATCCATTAGAGCAAATGATATTATAGATAAATAAATTTATAGAAAATGAATTTATTAAATATATTTAGAAAATTATAATAACTGCAATTATAGAAAAGTAGCCATTAGTGCAACTGAAATTAGAGATTATAAAAATTATAAGACTTGATATTATATATTTTCAAAATTATAGTAACAGCAATTATAGAAACGTAGCCATTAGTGTAATTGAAAATAAACATTATAAAAATTATAGGACTTGAAATTATAGATTCTGAAAATTATGGCAACTGTAATTATAGAAAACAATACGTTATAGGAATTAATATTATAGATTAAAAAAAATATATAAAACCAATTTATAGATTTTTAAAATTACAGATCTTTATAGAAAATGAATATTTATAGCAACTAAAATTATAGCTTCTGAAATTATATATATTTTTTTAGAGCATTTGAGAGGATACCGTATGGATGCACTTGAGAACAATTTTTGGTACTTTTTAATAATTCCCCCATAATTAACCTGATTCGATTATGTCATAAAACTCTATATAAATTTTAACCTTCGTCGAGTAAATTCGAAGAAAATTAGCCGTGACAGACGGACTATCCTATTATCCTATTCATAGTTCCGTTTTTTCATCGGATGTATAAAATCCTAAAAAGGTTACAAACGCCTTCATAAAGTATACTCGAGAAACGAAATGTAATATTTAGGTCTCTTGCAAGTATATTAAATTCCGAGTAATAATGAATATGTAGAAATTTTGTTGAGAACTCATATTAGGAAGCCCGTGATGCCGCTCTTCAAGTAATCCCATTTGTTATCCGGAAAATTCATAATTCACTCAACGTGGAAGAGGGAATACTAAATTAGATACCTACGTTCTTTAGTAGAGTTATCGGGAGCTTTTCTGTTTGCTGAAAAGTTAGTCTAGACAGATTTTAATCTTTATCCTTACTTTTTTCTTCTTCACGGCTT
Organism: Nemapogon koenigi; assembly: GCA_963924495.1. Taxonomy (NCBI): domain Eukaryota; kingdom Metazoa; phylum Arthropoda; class Insecta; order Lepidoptera; family Tineidae; genus Nemapogon; species Nemapogon koenigi. The sequence goes on from OZ004643.1 coordinate 2,576,182, forward strand.
GCCTTACAGCTCCCGAAACCATGTTACGGTTCTAGGGTACCCAGCGGAAAACCAAGTCCTCGTTTAGTCGATGGTATTTGTGAGGCTATAACGTGTGTCTAGTTCTGTTGAGGTATATTTAGATGGAAAAGCCTCTTACTAATAAGTTTAACTTTTTCCCACACTTTTACTTTAGTTATTGTGAAATCCCTTTTTGCTAATCTGTGACTTTGGCCACGTTTTTTGGAGAATATTTAAGAGAACTTAATAGAAAATAATTGGTTTATAAAAATTGTAATACCCAAACAAATACGCTTATCTATTACAGATAGATATATGCTACCGCGGACTTTTTTGTAGATCATTATATTGCACACATTTCATTTCTACATTATTTTGTTATATCTCTAACGGATTAAACAGCATACGCCATGAAAACTCGCTGGAGCTAACTTCTCCCCGATTTTATTCATCAATACTAATCGATATAATAAATCAATACTGTTATTGCTCAGCTCCTAAACATGACACATATTTAATACTGGTGTATCAACTTATGTATGGTAAAAACCGTATCAAAATCCGTTCAGTAGTTTTTGCGAGAAAAGGTCACATACAGACAGACAGATATAATTATAATGTAATGATAGTGATGATTATGAGATTATGAAGCATTGCACGATTTTAAGTTTTTTTAAACCGTGTTTATCACCCCAAGGTAAGCAGTTTTTGTTGAATTAGGAACATTGACAAAATGACATAATTTGTGTTGTAGATTATGCTAAGGTTGTGAGGTAATAGTAGTTTATGATACGGGATCATAATAGCGGTAATTAAAACACAATTTTAATAGCATCCACGAGTGTTTTAATTCCAAGTTATAAGGGATAAACTATTCCCAATTTCTCTGTAAATAATTCACCTGTGTCATTGTAATTTAGCATATAGTTACTTATTCAAAATATCTAAGTGAAACATCCGTTAGTTTTTCAATGGGTTTTATTGAATAGGAAATATATAAAAAATGGTAGTTCCAGAGATTAGTGCGTTCAAACAAACAGTAGGTATAGAAGATAAAGAATGCTGAAAACTTTAGAAAATCGTTAGCGTAGAAGTTTTGTCTATATTATCATTAGACACACATGCTCTTTTATTCGTAACGAGGTTGTTTCGTCGCTAATTTCACCGAACCCTCGACCCTCGGCCGTCGTGATAAAAACGATAGAAATTAGAAAAAACCTAAATCAGCCGAACCTTTGCCGACCTTTGATTGCCTCTCCAAAAAGGTTTTTCATTTAGGAGGCAGATAATTTGCCTTCGACGAATTTGGAATCAAGGATCTATTTACTTTATTACAGAAGAATGCGGAGTGAAAGATGATGTTGTTAGTAAAATGAAGAAAAGTAGATTACGCTGGTTTAGATACGTTGAAAGAATGAAGGATGAAAGATTGACTAAAAAGGTTTATATGGCTGAAGTGAAAGGAAATGCTGGCAGAGGACGATGGAAATAATAAAAATATACACAATCACCGAGCATGTATGAAATGTATGATGAATATAAAAGAAGCGAAAGAGGTATATCAGGATAGTGACAAATGGCATTAGATAGTCTCTGCCTACCCCTATTGGGATAAAGGCGTGATGATAGGTATATTAAAAAAATATGTACATAATCCGGCAAAACTCATTAGGTACCTATAGCCTCTCAAACACTATGGTTAGCCTGGATCCAATCACACGGTTTCGGGAGCTGTAAGGCAATCCGTGATGAAATAAAAAGAGCTTATTTTTAAAATATCTATAGACTGTGAAAAAGGACGGTTCCCATTATGCCAACGAAGTCTGATCGTCTGTCTGTCACAGAACTTTAACTTAGTTTCAAAAGAAATAATATAGGGATTTAAAATTCAAGCCTCTAGCTTTGAAACCTAACATTAGAACTTAGTTTCAAAAGAAATAATGTAAGGACTTCAAATTCATATATGCCAAGGACGTAAAAAATAATAGATTAAAAAAAAATTGTAAGCATAACTTGCGTGGTTCAACACTCGTCATGCACTTGGACCAATGGGGTAGAAAACTGCATTTTTATCCCGACAGAGGGCGCTTTAGGCGAGGGTTTCTGTCAAAACTGTCATACGCCATATAAATAATACAAAATTACTTATTGCGAGTTTTTAAAGTTTTTATATAATTATACCTTTCTCGTTGCTAAATACACTGACGTGACACTGGCATAAATGTTCATAAGTGAACGATTGCCATAAAAAAAAAAAAAATTATACCTACTATATATTCCAAGATCCCAGAGTGATCTGATATAACTTATTTTCACAAGGATGAAAGTGTCTCATGTGCTTTGAATACCTGCATGCTTGTGGAGTTCGCCCTGTGACATCCTAGAAGCGATCTAGGGCTGTGTGTTTATACCGTTATCCAGCACTTCAGCGAACTCAAGTTATAATTTTTTATCAAAATTGAGCACGCTCATACTCACGGCTGAATATTTTTTGTGTTTAGGGGATGTTTGGTCATTACAATTTGTCTCACTGACGTGTATATTGAATAATACCACTGAATAAATTATGATCAGATATATTACTTTTAACAAACAAGTTAAATTAAATTAAATAGACAACACACCATTATGTACTTTTTAATTCATAACAATTTTTCGTACTCATTAGTTGGTATAAAGATAATCTCTGACGTTCAATGGTCAATTGCAATTCAACTAAATAAAATACCTTCATTTGAAATCCAATACTGTACCAATTACGGCCGTTTACTAATTTGTATTCCATTGTTGAGTTTGTTTTAATGGGCCTAAAAGACAATGTTTGCATTTGTATAATACAAGTTGATTTCATACAATTTGATGTCAAATAATTTGGTTTTAAAAAAGTTTACCGACTTCAAAAAATATGCAGTGAAATGTGTGCTTTCCGAAAGTACCTAAATGCACAAGTCACCATAAAAAAAATACCTAAATCGCTTGTGTGCCTATAAAATTTGAAGAGTTCTCGATTTCTGTAGGATCCCATCATCAGACCCTGACCTGATGACCATGGGACCAGCTGTGAAGCCCATTAAAAAAAATCCAAATAGGTCGTCCAGGCGTCTTCCAGTAATCGGGGAACATACGTAAAAAAATAAAGATTGCGACGAATTGATTGAGATCCTCCTTCTTTTTTGAAGTTCGGTTAATGACTTCTCGTGCTTCGAATCAACACGTAAAACTGGCGTCTAAAGTAATTTTTTACATACTTACATAAGTAATACTTTGACATCTCTAGTCTCATAACTGTAACGACGAGTTTGTCACCTATTTTGTGACATCTTTCGTTTTCCTGTTAACTCGAACGAAGGCCAAAAAAGGAATACCCGGCCCGAGAATATCTAACCCTACAATGTCCGGACGAATCCGTGTACTGTCTTTGCCCGACCGGGTATCTAGTAATGGACATTCTCGGGCCGGGCAATCATTGGCTGGTCATTGGTGGGGACCAGTCGATTTTGGCTTTCGTTCGAGTAAAACGAAAACGAAAGATATCGCGGTCCTAAGTATGATAACCCCAGAGGGTAGACAAACATTTTCGTTACGCGTTAGGTGTTATTTCTAGAAAATATAGTTGGCGCTCCCATTAACAATTAATTAATATTTATAAAAAAACCGTAAATTCAATATAGCCTATAGGGTTTCCGTTGTCACCCTTTTGGGTACGGAATCCTAAAAAGTATGTCAGGATCATAGCAATTAAACAATAACAAAACAAAAGGGTGACAACGGAAACCCTAAGGCTAGTTTGTCTCTACCTACATTTCTGAGTAAACACGCATGATCCCTATTAATATAAATGCGAATGTAAGTTTGTTTGTTACGCTTTCACGCAAAAACTACTTAACCGATCATCATAAAATTTTGCACATATATTCTTGGAGGTATTAGAATTAACATAGGATACTTTTTATTATCACGGCATGACGACGGGAACGGGGTGGGCAGAGGTGAACATGACAAAAGCTATGTATGAAGTGTCAACATTTTGAAATTAGAAGTCGTGGGAAACAGCTATTTCTAATATGTTTATACTAGCTATCCACCCCGGCTTCGCGTGTGAACAATATTAAAATCTTATATATAAAATTCTCGTGTCACGGTGTACGTAATTAGGGGTAGGGGTAGGGGTAGGGGTAGGGGTAGGGGTAGGGGTAGGGGTAGGGGTAGGGGTAGGGGTAGGGGTAGGGGTAGGGGTAGGGGTAGGGGTAGGGGTAGGGGTAGGGGTAGGGGTAGGGGTAGGGGTAGGGGTAGGGGTAGGGGTAGGGGTAGGGGTAGGGGTAGGGGTAGGGGTAGAGGTAGGGGTAGCGGAAGGGGTAGCGGTAGGTATAGGGTATATTTTATTTTGTTCGTAAATATCCACGGGCGAAGCCGGGGGCGGAATGCTAGTATTAGATAATTTAAAAAAAAACATATAGAATTTTCTAGAACATTGTTGAAAATGCATGCGTCCTATTCGAATGTAAAAATTGGCTACAAGCTTTGTACTATCGGCGCAAATTGCAAATAGCCACATTTAACGGCACAAAGCCAATTTGGAGAGCAAAACCTTCAGCTATTCCAACACAGTTGAAATATTAATGAAGTAGTCGTTATTTTACACATAAATGTATTGCATAGCATCATTTATGTTTTATTGTCAAAGGAATATATCATTTATAAAACAGGAAGTATATTTTTCGATACAAACTTGCAGGAAAATTACTAAAAAATAAATAAGAGTTAATAATAAATTACTCAGGGTACCCAGCGGAAGACCAAGTGTCCTTAGGGAGGCTATACCTAAAGAGTGTCCAGTTTTGTTGAGGTATATTGAGACCCTGGAACCGTAACACGATTTCGGTAGCTGTAAAAAAGTAATAATTCCTAACTAGCATCTCACCCTTGGGAGTTCATACAAAAATCCCATAGAATAAAGCAAAGAAAAGGAAAAGTGTTCCCGAATTTTCTAATTTTACGGACAACTTTTCCAATTTTTCTTTCCCTAAAAAAACCTTATTCAGATTATTAAGAACTTTAAAAAAAAGCCAAATCGGTCCAGCCGTTCTCAAATTATGCGCTTACCAACGAACAGTATTTATTTTTTATTTATATATATCTAATTATATCCTTCCATATACTGGCTATTTTATATCTCTAATCATAAATGCGCAGGGGAATAGGTAAACCTCAGTGGAGGCAGGTCGCTATGGTAGAGTATAAAAATATATCCACATAAAAATATCCAATCAATAACAAATCTGTGAATCCACAAGTGTAGATAAAAATAAAACCGGTTAGGTGCGAGTTTGACTTGCTTGTAGAGGATTCTGTACAGTATTTTAATCTAATAAAATCTATAAGTACTTTCTTTCGTTATAATTTTCCTGTTAAATAATTTTAAATAACTATTCATTGGTCTAAAAGAAAATATTAATTTCAAGTAAGTATATAAAAATACATAAAAATTACATACCTAATATTTATATTATACCTAATAAGTAAATTACTACATTTTATAACCATTTTATAAATGGGATGTCAACATGATATATAAAAAAAACCGGCCAAGTGCTAGCTATAAAAACGGCAAAAAATGACGTTTATTGTATGGGAGCCCCCTTAAATATTAATTTTATTCTGAATTTTAGTATTTGTTGTTATAGCGGCAACAGAAATACATTATCTGTGAAAATTTCAACTGTCTAACTATCACGGTTCATGAGTTAGACAAGATGAATAAATTATATCACAAAGGTTTATTTTTCCTTACAAGTACGGAACCCTACAATCCATAAAGTTAGAGCTAAGAACCTTTCAAAGAGAGAATTACCTAACATCAACCCCATAGCCTCACAAAATCACAAAGTAATCCCGTAATTGCGATACCCTGGAAGGACTCAATCCCATTATACCATCAACAGTTCTCGACTTTTTTAAAAGGGATTCCAAACACATCTGTTAGAAATAATCTTAGGTAAATAAATGGATTCCGATTGGGGGCTTTATTCGTGTCCGGTAAGGAAAGGTTGTTTTTATTTGACGCTATTTGATTATTGAGATCTCTTGATTTTTTGGGACTGGACTAATAAATACTGATAAAAAGAAAATAAGTAAAGAAGAATTTTATTAATTTAAAATCGATGCTGCCACATACTGTTTCGTAGGCTATTCTGAACAGACAGACATTGAAGATATATATATAGACAGTCTACAATTTTAAAACCAATTGTTCACTCACTTAATAAAACCACTATTTTTGATTTGAATTATTTTACTTGCAACTTATAACCACACTGTTTGATAATAATTTACACTTGATATAGGTACTTTTAAACTGATTCTTTATTGAAACCTTTGAAACTTAATTAATTGGATGCTAATTTCGACTATATAGCCCAAAGTAACCAAGCAATAATATCTTTATTGAGACTACTTACGCCCTCTATCGAGCAAGTGAGATTTATATAAAATTACTGTAAACTAACTTAGACATTCCGCCCACCAAGGACGCTGTCCTTCAAACAAATTTATATGATAAAACCATAACGAATTACAAACCATAACAAACTAAAAGAAAACAAAGCAAGTACCTATCACATAAACATCTAAATAAAAACTAAAAACTAAACAAGATCAAACAGCGACCGCCCACCGTGAGAAATTAGTTTGAATTAGAACATTTGGGCAATACACACAATTTGCTTAAAGGTCGCTTTATAAAATTATGTTTAGCTTTGATAGTAACCACTCTAGTAACACCATCCTTTCCGGGGTGCTTCTGATCGATTATACCCAATAACCACTTGGCCGGTGGCATATTATCTTCCTTAACTATAACGACATCACCAATGTCCGGTTCATCTTTGATTGCATTCCATTTGTATCTTCTACTCAAAGTAATCAAGTACTCCTTAGACCAGCGGTTCCAAAAGGATGTTACCATTTTCTGTACCAGTCGCCAGCGTTGTACTTGGTTTGTCTTTAAATTACCATAATCCATATCTGCAATTGTGATTAGTGGTTCTCCCACTAGGAAATGACCTGGTGTTAAGGGCAATGGATCATTAGGGTCATCACTGATTTCTGTTAAGGGACGAGAATTCAAACATGCTTCTATCTGTGTCAATGTCGTAGAAAGCTCTTCAAATGTAAGAGTTGAAGCTCCTATAACCTTCCGTAAGTGCGTCTTAGTGGAACGAATACCCGCTTCCCATAGTCCACCGAAATTTGGAGCATGAGGTGGGATGAAGTGCCATCTTGTTCCTTCTGTTATAAGTAGATTTGAAATTTCATTGACTACTTCAGATTTTGCAGCATCAAACATTTCCTTCAATTGTTTATCGGCACCAATGAAATTGGAGCCATTATCGCTATACAAATCTTGACAATGACCTCGTCTAGATATAAACCGGCGAAATGCTGCAATGAAACCTTGAGAGGTCAGATCAGAAACAGCTTCAAGGTGTATGGCCTTAGTGACCATACATACAAACAGACATATATATCCCTTGTATGATTTAAAGCCTCGACCTGGTGAACAACGGATCTGTACAGGTCCTGCATAGTCGACGCCCGATGACCGAAATCACTTGCTTGGTCGAAGCCTTACTTCTGGAATCTGACCCATGTATGGTTGATTGTTCAATTTTCTATATCTAGCACATTTAACACATTCTCTGTAATGCTTCTTCACTTGATCCTTTATTCTTATGATCCAATATGTTGACCTGAGGTAGTTGAGCATCAGTTGTGGTCCGCCATGCAATGTCTTTATGTGCGCATCAGCAATTACTAATTTTGTTAGATGACTCTTGGTTGGCAGAATTATGGGATGTTTCATGTCATAGCACACATTTGCTTGATCTATCCTGCCGCCAACTCTTAAAACACCATTTTTATCTAAAAATGGTGAAAGAATATGAAGTACACTCTTCCTTGGTAAACTTTCCTTCCTTCTAATTCTTCTTATATCATCCTCAAATTCTACCTCTTGAGTTTGTTTGATACATTCTCTTAATACTTGATCTAGTTCGTTTGTTGATAACAATGTTATTATTTCTTCTCTTTCATCTTTAGCTATTTTTAATCTCAAAACTCTTCTGCAATATGCCAAAACTCTCAACATTCTTTGTAAATTTGAAAATCTATTGTATATAAAATCTGATTGTATAGTTGTTGTGAAAACTTTAATGGTTCTTTCTTCTTCATTAGTTGAGTAGTTTACTTTATTTAAGTTCATGTGAGGCTGTTGAAGCCATTCTGGCCCATTCCACCATAGATAATGAGTTGCCAGTTCGGATGGTTGTAGGTCTACAGTCAGCCGGATTCTCACTTGTCGCCACGTGGTTCCATTGATCACAGTCCAACATGGTTGATATTTCTGATACTCTATTGCTAATGAATGTCTTCCATCTATTTGGTAACCCTCTAAGCCAAGCCAAAACTACCGTTGAATCTGACCAGGCGTGAATATTTGTAACAGGTATATCCATAACTTGAGATACCTCGTACAATAGTTTAGTTGTCAGCAATGCTGCACATAATTCCAATCTAGGAATTGATATCTCTTTTTCTATAGGAGCCACTTTAGTTTTCGCAGTGATAAGTCGTACATAAACCTTTTGATAAGGACAAATAACTCGTAAGTATACAACTCCTGCATAAGCCAAACTTGATGCGTCAGCAAATCCATGTAGTTCAAGTTGACAATTTGTTGTACAGTTTAACCATCTCGGAATACCAACATCTTCTAACATTGGGAGTTCATTTTTATAATTCATCCATTCATTAAACAATACATCTGGCAATCTTTCATCCCAATTCAGACCAGACTTCCATAATTTTTGTATAAATATCTTTGCTGTAACTACCACTGGTGCAATCCATCCCATGGGATCAAACAATTTTGATATGTCTCCAAGAACCTGCCTCTTAGTTGGAAATTGTTCGACATTGTGTATGTTGATTTGATATTGAAAATAGTCTGTCTCCTTGTTCCAACGTATACCTAACACCTTCATCAAATTGTCTATTTTCACTTGTACAAATTGATTTGGACCATGATTTGATTTATCTATGTAATCCATTAACTCTTTGCTGTTACTACACCACTTCTGCAGTTGAAATCCACCAGCCTTCATTAATTTATCCATCTCTTGATATATGTGTACAGCATCTTCGCGTGTCTCGCATCCCGTCATTAAATCATCCATATAGAAATCGGTTTCTGTTATCTCAGCTGCTTTTGGATATTTGTCAAGTTCATCCTTTGCCAACTGTTGTAAACTTTTGACAGCCAGGTAAGGCGCTGCAGCAGTACCGAAAGTTAAGGTGAGTAGTTTAAAATGTTGAATTGGTTCATCTGGACTCGATCTCCAAAGAATTCGTTGGTAATCCGTGTCGTCGTCGTGTACACGAACCATTCGATACATTTTAACAATGTCAGCTACTATGCATATTCTATGTTTTCGCCACCTCATCATAATATGGCGCAAATCCTGTTGCAACTTTGGTCCCACCAGCAAACTGTCGTTTAAGGAAACGCCATTAACACCCTTGCATGATGCATCAAAAACCACTCTTACTTTTGTTGTTGCCTTGTCTTCTCTAACGACTGCGTGGTGAGGTAAATATACGGCAGCGGGATCGTTGATTGCTGTTTCATCAGTGATTTGTGACATATGATTTAACTCAAGATATTCCTTCATGACATTTCTATATTCTGTATATAATTTTGGATTTTTCAACAACTTCTTTTCAAGTAGGTTAAATCTTCTGTAGCAAATTTCCTTAGATTTTCCATTTAAAAAATTAGGTACTGCATTCTTGAAAGGAAGACGCACAATATAACGACCACTAGAGTCTCTTTCTGTGGTAGACGCATATAGAGATTCACATCGTTCTTCACTTTTGGTTAAAACCTTCTCTAAGCGATTAGGTTCTGATTCCATCTCCCAGAATTTCTTTAATAAGTCATCTTCTTTAACCTGAAGATGTAGGCTGATAACATTACTCCTCGCTGAGTGCAGTGATGAATTTGCCAAGCCAGATAAAATCCAACCAAAAAGTGTATTCTGAGCTATAATACCTCCTTGTGGACTTTTGATAACTCCTTCCAACAATATCTGGCTGTACACTTCAGCTCCAAGAAGAACATCTATTCTTCCTGGTGATCCGTAATCTGAATCGGCTAATGGTAAGTCATTTACCACAGGCCAGTCAGTGATATTGAGGTTCTTTGAAGGTAAATACGACGTTAATGAGCTGAGCACAAATGCATTTACCTCAATGGAGACGCCTGGATCATGCCGTGATTGCACATGAATAGATACCATATACCTTGATCTCGTTTGGTTCTCACCCAAACCCGACACAATACCATTTACTGACATCTTCTTGAGGCCAAGCAACTGAACAGATGACTCAGTGATAAACGAGGTTTGTGAACCTTGATCCAATAATGCTCTCAGAACATGATTACTTCCATTTCTTGATTGAGTTTTGATTAAAGCTGTCGCCAAGAGTACATCTTGACTTTGATTTCTTCCCCTTGAGAAATGGGTTGCTATTTGATCTACTTGATTTGATTCATCTCTGCTATCGACATGAAGCAGCGAATGGTGTCTTCGTCCACATCTGCGACAACACGAGCGTTGATAACAATTCTTGACAATATGGCCAGGTGCAAAGCAATTGAAACATAATTTCATAGATTTTACGAAGTTCTGCCGATCTTCGCATGTGTTACGAAACCTCTTTCGTGCAATGTGTACGTAGTACGTCAAGTAGTGAAAAATAAAGCTTGTCACTTGTCAATACACACTTCTATAGAAAATATAGTAATTTTCCTTTATTATATCTTTATTTCATTTTATGGGAAAGTGGGGTACCCAGTAACCCTAGAACCTGAACCCAAACATTTGGCGACCGTGAGAGTTGATGGAAAAAGATGGAGCGCCTCAAGGCTCATAGAGTACAAGTACGACGGCAATTCACAAAGGCTGAAACCAAGCTCTCCGAGGTAATCTCATTGGATATGCCTAGTTTATCGGAATTAAGAGCAGCCTATTTAGTTCTAGAATCGAAAGCTACTCAATTGTCTATTATTGATAATGAAATTATGTCATTTTGGTTAGACATAGTAGATAGAGACGAAGATGCTTTCAATATAGATGTGGATGTAGCTGATGAGTACTTAAGTCGATGGCATCAGGTAAAGGAAAAATACATGGAGTGTATAAAAAAATTTGATAAGGCACCTGACACACTATCGAGTAGTAGTAATACAGTAAAGAAGAATGTTGAATTAAGCGATAGTGAAGAAGAAAATAAATATAGTAGGTGCAAGGTTCGTCTGCCGAAATTAGAACTAGTAAAGTTTGACGGCACTATTAAAAAATGGCTTACCTTTTGGGGGTTGTTCAGGAAGATAGACGAGGACAAGAAAATGGACAATGTAGAAAAGTTCCAATATCTTTTGCAATCAATGGAACCCGGATCCAACGCAAAAGAACTTGTCGAAAGTTTTCCTCCATCAGGCGACAATTACCTCAAAGCTATCAAGTTACTTAAAGAGAGATTCGCAAGAGACGAATTACTAATCGAAACTTATGTTCAAGAGCTGCTACAGATAGTTCTGACTCAAAGCAAAACTAATTTTAAAATATCCTTACAGTCATTATATGACAAACTGATGACTCAATTGCAGGCTTTGGAGACTCTTGGCGTAACACAAGATAAATATGCCGCAATGCTGTTACCATTAGTCGAATCTGCATTGCCTGAAGAAATTTTGAAAACCTGGAGTAGATTACACTTGAGAATTAAAAACGACAGTAATCGTTTAAACCAGCTGCTCGACTTTCTGAAGTGTGAAGTCGAGTCAGATGAACGAATAAAATTAGCCCATTCAGGCTTTAGAAATGAATATACAGATCCATCAACAGCATGTTTCACATCTGGTGTAGTTAAAAACACGCCAAATCAGATGAACAAAAGAGAAAGAGAATTAAATTTGAATTGTTTGTGGTGCGAAAAAAGCCATAATAGCTCTGAATGCCGTTTAGCTATTAAAATGACACTTGGTGAAAGAAAAGCCTATATTATCAAGGAGAAAGCATGTTTAGTATGTCTAAAGCGTGGGCATTTTGCAAAGAGATGTAAGAGTTTTCCAAAGTGCATTGTATGTACTAAACGACATATAACTCTCATGTGTCCCGATTTACCGATTAAAACAAACTCCACAGCTAACAAGAGTGAAGTCCTATTATGCCATAAAAGTGGTACTGTTCTATTGCAAACTCTTATGGTTGAACTATTAAATGATGATAAAAGGGTTGTTGTACGAGCGTTATTAGACACCGGAGCTCAGCGTTCTTTTATTAAGAAAGACGTAATGGAAAATTTAAATATGACAGCAATTGGAGAACAACAGATTCATCATACCCTATTTGGCGGAATAGTTACTAAGAAAGAGACACATAGGCTGTACGAACTGTCTCTAAAAAGTTTAGATGGCAAACATCAAATGAAGATGGAGGCACTTGAACAAAATGTTATTTGTGGATATTTACCTAAAATACCAAAGGGCGAATTATTGTCTAAATTGCAGGAAAAAGGTATTCAACTTACAGATTGTATAAATGATGTAAAAGAAATAAGTTTATTAATTGGTTGTGATGTTTTAGGTTATATTTTAACAGGGCGATCAGTACACGTGGATGACGGTTTGTTAGCGGTGGAGACTAAACTGGGCTGGACTGTACAGGGACCGGTAGTTGGTGTATATTGCTCTAGTGTAAATAATGTAAGTACTCTTGCTTGTTCATTTGACGTTGATGATCTGTGGAAACTCGAAACTTTAGGAATTAGAGATGAGTCAGATGTAAAAACACAAAAGATATTAGAGTCAGAGGTAGTAGATTTTTTTAGAAGCACTATTAGCGTTAATGAAGAAGAACGGTATGAAGTAAAGTTACCCTGGAAAAACACAGCGGAAGATCTTCCGACTAATTACGACATTGCGTTGAAACGTCTGAGGTCAACGACCCTTAAGCTTTCTAGGTTAGGTATATTAGACGCTTATAATGACGTTTTTGAAGAATGGCTACAAACTGGTATAATTGAAGAAGTAGTAAATGACGATCGACTTAAAGGACACTATATGCCACACCATGCAGTTGTAAAAGAATCAAGCTTAACAACTAAAATCAGACCTGTCTTTGATGCGTCTGCTGCAAATAAAAATGGATTCAGTCTTAACGCTTGTTTAGAAAAAGGATCGAATTTGATTGAACTGATACCTCGGTTACTGATAAATTTCAGGAAGAATGCAGTTGGCATTACCGCGGATATTAAGAAGGCGTTTCTTCAGATTGCAGTCAATTCGAATGATCGTGAGTATTTGAAATTCCTTTGGTGGCGAAACATTCATGATTCTGATACTAGGGCTTTGAAGACATTTAGGCATCGCCGTGTAGTGTTTGGTGTAACTACCAGTCCATTTTTATTGTCAGCAACTATTATGTATCACCTTGAGAAGTTTGATAGTGAAACTGCGACAACATTGAAGAGATGTTTTTATGTGGATAACTGTATACTTAGTGTAAATACAGAAGCCGAAATGTATAAATTTATTGAAGAGTCAAAAAAGCTTATGAGTCAAGGCAAATTTGAGCTTAGATCTTGGGTTACTGGGCCAATTATTACAGATAAGGAAGTTGTAACTACTTCAGTATTAGGCCTAGTTTGGGATCCTAAAGCCGACGAGTTATATTGTAAGATACCCTTTTCAAAGATTAATGTAGATAGTAAATTTACTAAAAGAACATTATTGTCCCTTGCTCAAAGTATTTTCGACCCTATGGGATTCGTGTGTCCAACAACTTTGTTACCGAAACTTATAATCAAAAAATGTTGGATGAGGAAAATTGATTGGGACATAGAGTTACCTTCAGATTTGACTAAGAATGTTAACGATTGGCTAAACGAGATATTTTTTTTAGAAAAATGTCATATTCCAAGGCGACTTAGTCACGGAAATCTTGAAATGAGCGATAACTCTTTACATGTATTCAGTGACGCAAGTCAAACAGCATATAGTGGTTGCATTTTTCTGCGATCAGAGTTAAATGGTATAGTGACTGTACAGTTAATATTAGCCAAGACGAGAATAAGTCCTACAAAATACGTTACCATGCCAAGGCTGGAACTGATTGCAGCATTATTAGCAACAAGATTAGCGGCTGAAGCTAAGGAAGGACTCAACTTACAATGTGGTGAATATTACTGGACTGACTCCAGCATCGTACTAGCGTGGATTAAGAGAAAAGTTGGGCTAAATGTTTTTGTCCACAATAGAGTGAAGGAGATAGTTCAGAGAACGAATGTTAACGATTGGCGTCACGTACCTGGAGAAGATAACCCTGCAGACTTACCATCACGTGGATGTAATGCTCAACATTTATTGAAAAGTCGATGGTGGGAAGGGCCAGCCTGGCTGAAGTTAAATTCATCAGAATGGCCAAATTCTAAGCCTGTTCCTGATGAAGAAGAGGTCTGTAAGGAAATCAAGAAATGCACTTTAGCAGTGCATGACGTTGAATTATTTTCAGAGCGACTTACATATTTTGGTAAATATTCAAAAATTGTTCGTATGGTCGGATGGTGCATTCGATTTTCAAATAACTGCCGACTGAATAAAACGGATAGAGAATATAGTGATCTATCAGTTTTAGAATATGAAGATGCGGAATATAGATTATTCTCTATGTTGCAGACAGAATGTTTTGAGTTACGTAGTAAATTAAATGTGGAAACATTTAGAGACGAAAACAATATTATTCGTGTGAAAACTCGTCTCACACTGAGTGAAAACTCAAAAAATTTTATTACTCCTATTTTATTACCAAGCAAAAATATTATAGTGGAAAGACTTGTCCGTCAAAAACATGTTCAAAATCTTCACGCGGGATCACAAACTCTTATCAGCAATCTACGGGAAGATTATTGGATTGTATCAATTAGGAAACTCGCTAAGAAGACTGTGCGACAATGTGTAGTATGCAAACGTCATTCCACTAAAGCATGCACTGTACCTTCAGCACCACTTCCACTAAATCGTATAAATTGTGGTGCTGCGTTCGAAGTCACTGGTACCGATCTTGCAGGTCCTTTGTATTTAAAATCTGGAGAGAAATGTTGGATCGTTCTATTTACCTGTGCCACATATAGAGCTGTACATCTAGAAGTTACAATGTCTCTGTCTACTGAAGATTTTTTGTTGGCTTTACGAAGATTTTTAGCACGAAGAGGAAGAGTCAAAGTGATGTATAGTGATAATGGCACAAACTTCCGAGGTGCAAGTAACTTATTAGCGACAATTGATTGGCAAGAGGTATCTAAAAGAACTCTTCTTAAGAATTTGGAATGGCGCTTTATACCACCCCAAGCGCCATGGTGGGGAGGATTTTGGGAACGAATGGTCAGGTGTTTAAAAGGCATATTACGGAGGATGTTGGCTAAAGCATCTTTACAGCAAATAGAAATGTCTACTATTCTTTGCGAAGTAGAAGCTGTACTTAATTCACGGCCCCTTACATATATAGCAGAGGACACGGAAAATTTAAAGCCTCTCACACCATCAATGTTTTTGCAAGTTAATGCACCAGATTATGACACATTAACGGAGCTTAATTATGTCGACAGTAAATTATTAACAGTACGGGTACGATATATGCGTAAACTAATGGAAGACTTAAAAGAGCGTTTTCGCAAAGAATATCTTTCGCTTTTGATTGAAAAGACATCCAATCACATGTCGCGAGATATAAATGTAGGAGACGTCGTTCTCATTGGTTCTGATGAAGCAAAGAGAATTAACTGGCCTCTTGGTCTCATAACAGAGACATTTCCTGGGGTTGATGGAGTTTGTAGGGTAGCTAGGGTCAAAACCGCGAATGGGGAGCGCATTAGGCCTTATCAGCGTTTATACCCATTAGAATTGATATCATCAACATCAAATGAAATAGCACCTCTTATTAAGGCAAATATTGGACTGCCACAAGAGCCAGTTGTTTCGCCACCGCATCAAACAGTCACCACCCGTGCTGGTCGTTCTATAAAAAAACCACATAGGTTTTTGTAGATTTGTTATTGTTATTATTATGTTATTAGTTTTTTCAATTTATATATATTTAAAATTGCAACGCCGGGTGTATGTTACGAAACCTCTTTCGTGCAATGTGTACGTAGTACGTCAAGTAGTGAAAAATAAAGCTTGTCACTTGTCAATACACACTTCTATAGAAAATATAGTAATTTTCCTTTATTATATCTTTATTTCATTTTATGGGAAAGTGGGGTACCCAGTAACCCTAGAACCTGAACCCAAACAGCATGATTGTTTGCCAAATTGCTTGCATTGATATAAATAGTGTTGATCAGAACATAATAAACATTTGTTGTAGTTTGGTTTTCTTTCATCTTGCATAGTGGAGTGAAATACTTTATGTTTAGACATATTTTGTTTATTATTGTATTGTATAGTCGGAGCAGTGAATGGCTGTCTATATATACTTTTAGTGGGTTCTAGCATCTCCAAAGTCTTGAATCTTGATTCCATAAATTCTATCAGTTGATTCCATGTAGGTAGTTCATCATCAGATACTGACAGATTCACTTGATTCTCCCATTGTTTGTGAGATTCTTGGTCCAGTTTAGATGTGGTAAGATAAATCATTAGTATGTCCCAAGACTCTGTATTGATACCAAGATTTTTTAGTGCCTTCAAACATGATGACGTTACGTCTAATAATTGCTTAATATTGTTAGCGGATTCTATGACTAATTGTTTTTGTGAAAATAGTTTTCTCAAAATTGCATTTGAATTATAGCGTTTGTTGTTGTATCGTTTGATGAGCAGTTTCCATGCTTCATTGTAATTTAACTCAGTCGTAGATAAGTTACTCAAAAGATTGCTTGCTTCACCACCCAAACTGGTTTTTAAATAGTGCAATTTTTGAACGGCGCTTATATTATTGTTATTGTGTATTAGTGATAAGAACATGTCATAAAACGCTTGCCATTCTTCATACTTTCCTGAGAAATTGGGCAATTGAATTCTAGGCAACTTTATTTCACCACTATTTGTTGTAGTTGGTTGTGATATGACAGTAGGTGGCTGGCGTGCTACTAACTTTTTGATTGCCTCTTTGATATTACATTTATATGCTGTATATAGTTCTTGAAATTCATCATAGGTATCATTTATGAAATATGGAGTTTTTTCGCGATCTGCCTTCTTTACATTAAGCATAATATTTCTATGTTCCGTTTTAAACTCTTCATATAAACTATCCACACATTCCAGCCTCGTTTCTAAGTATGTTTGTGTAATTCTATCTTTAGGAGTCTTTTTGTAATTTTTCTCAGCCTTTTGTAATGTAACAAATCTATCTTCTTGTAATTCCAAAAGTTGATCCATTTTAATTAATTTGTATTTGTTAAATTTTACTTAATTAACTTTTAAAGTTCAATTTTAATTTTATATCACAAGTTATGATAAGAGTCTATGTTTGATGAAATTTTAAATTTTCACTTTTTACAATTTTTTCCAAGTTAAAAATTCATAAAATTATTTTAAGTCTTTGGAATGCAACAGAAAATTTTCTAAGTCCATGGAATTTCACAAATCTTCTAAGTGTATGGAATTGATCACTGAAATTTTACAAGTGTTTTATTTACACAATTTTTGCTAAGTCTTTGAGTTTTATCACGAAAATTTTACAAGTCTTTTTTCACACAATTTTGCTAAGTCCCAAAACACTATGAATTTTTCTAAGTTTTTAATTTTACACAAATGTTCACAAGTCCATTTATTTTGCACTTAGTTTTTGTTTCACTTTGTTCTTTTATTTCACTCACTCACCTGCTTCAGCAGTTCCCGGGTTTCGGCACCAGATTTATGTTCACTCACTTAATAAAACCACTATTTTTGATTTGAATTATTTTACTTGCAACTTATAACCACACTGTTTGATAATAATTTACACTTGATATAGGTACTTTTAAACTGATTCTTTATTGAAACCTTTGAAACTTAATTAATTGGATGCTAATTTCGACTATATAGCCCAAAGTAACCAAGCAATAATATCTTTATTGAGACTACTTACGCCCTCTATCGAGCAAGTGAGATTTATATAAAATTACTGTAAACTAACTTAGACACCAATTATGAACTTAACATCTTTATAAAAAAAAATTAAGTCTCCACTATTAGGTACTTGTTTCTTTATAATTTATTTTCATTAGATAAAATTTTTAAATGACACAACTATTTAAAAAAACCTTAAAGTAACTAAGTAAAAAAGTCAGCCTGGAATAGTGGCAATAATACTGGCTGCATTTCCCCGCTGAATCGTGATGCTGATTCGTTGAGCGAGGAAGGAGGATTTTTGTCACCAAGGAGATGATCAATATCAATTTGTTTGTTTGTTTGAATCTATGTATCTCTGGAACTACCAGTCGGATTTGAAATTTTGTTTTTGCATTTGATAGCTTAAGACGAAGAACGACTCAGAAATTTCTAATCGTAAGCCACGCACTAAACTCGTGGTTCGGCGTATGAGTGGTTCGAGCGCAACGATCACGTCATGCAAGACAACGACGGCGATTTGTCCGTTCTTGCTGCAGAAGTGAGAAGGGCATAATGTGTCGCTTCTCGGAATAAATGACGTAAGCGGCACATTACAAATAAATAATTTATTAAAAAAACGATCACATGCAGGGAAAAATCTTCTTAATCAATACTAGGTACTGAAATTACCTACAGGTTCGTGTAAAATTTAAACGTAAATCCCTTCAGAGGATGGTCTTATGACTAAAAAGGTGTTTTTGAAGAGGTAATTTCAAAAATTTAAGTTATCGAGAAAATTTTCACCAATCATGTTTTCATCCTACACAATACTAGATAAAATCCTCTACTTTTCGATGCCCAAATTGTATATTCATAGAATTCGTAAAATTCGGGAATTTCAGTTCAGTAATCAGCCAAAATTATTCGTTCCTCCCCTTAATTCTTGAGAAAAGTTATAGGCTATTTAACATGACGCTGGCCCTAAGGGGGTGAATTGTATTCTTAATACAATGCGTACGAACATACGGGCAACAGCTAGTATATAAAATTTAAATTACTTTGATAATTTTCTGAGTTGTCTGTGAGTTTGTCACAGCTTTTTGTAGTTGCCTCAATATCTAATATGAAAGAGCGTCATTAAAGGGCAAACAAACAAAAAATCATTTATAAAGAAATGTGTTCACAAATCTAATAATTTCAGACACAACACTTTGAATACTGGTAGGTAAGGGAGATTCGTTGATTAGTATGTAAACATTGTAGGAATGTTTGAGGCAACTCCTTGCGTTATGTATGTAAGAAGGAATCTAGTTAAAATTTCAGGATGCTCCAAATATACTCTACGGCTTAAACTCATTAATCTTACCGCTTCCCTGAAAAGCTGTACATGCAAATATTTTCAAGAATATTTCAGTACCTAAATATGAAAGTTTGGGTGTTTGTTTTTCAATGAATGAAATGAATCTTGTAAATGAAAATGAAATCCTGTTCGTTGGCAAGACTTGGACCGATTAGGCTGATTGTTTTTTAAATGTTCGTAATAGAAAAAAGTTTTCAGGAAAGAAAAATTGTGAAAGTGCATTTTGCATGAAAATTAATATAGGCTCCACTGGGCCTAAAGCTAGTATTAATATCTTAACATGCAGTAGGCACCGAAAGGACAGACAAGAAAAGGACGAACAAGACGAATATACCTACGTTAATAAAATATCTGATATCATTAAAAATAATATGTATATAAGAAACAAGAGTGTATTGATTTACAATTACGATCACGCGTCTGACTCAAACTTCCTCAAACTGCGATATGGGCATCATACTCTGTAATACAACCGTATCACTAGTGCGCCATGGCAACGTGTTAGCACTGATAATATAGAGGTTCCACCACGCTCTCGAACTTTTGACGACCGACGGAGCGCACGTAAAGCAGGCGTCTGCACTTTTCCTGTTACCGCTGGTTTAAATATGTATTAAATTTAATTTTATCTATTAAAATATGTCAGTTCTGGGTCGGACAGGTATTTAATATTTAGCAGCGCATTTAATATTCGATGCTTTTCCTCGATATAATGTAAATATTTTACAATTACATCAATTAGTTACGTTGTTATTTTAAGGGAATTAATAAATACATACTTAGGGTATTTACTTGTGCATCTATCGGTATTAGGTATATGGCGTAAACTGATCAGTTCTACTGCATATTTCATACTGTCTTCCAAGACTCCATCTAACTATCATCATGCCTTTCATCATTTGTTACGATCCTGACATACTTCTTTCGCTTCTTTTATATTCATCATACCTTTCATACATGCTCGGCGATTGTGTGTACTTTTAATATTGCCTTCGATCAATAATCTTTTATGTTCAATAAGTCGTCCTCTGCAAGCATTTCCTTTTACTTCTGCTTTACTACTTTTTAGTTAATCTTTCATCCCTTTTCCCCCCTCATTTTAATCACAACATCATCATTCACTCCCCATTCTTCTGTAATGACATCGTTCCGGATGCGTCAATACGCTTTATATCACACACATCTCCAAGTCTCAATATTCCATAATATACGTCATCATCTGAATATAAAACGCGTCACTGCGAAATACATCTTGAAATCTTCACGACCTTTAGACCTCGCAGCGTGGCCAGAGAAACCAGTAACATATAAGATATATCCCCACGACTGATCATGTCTTCTGGTGACAAGAGGGCTGGCTCCTTCCTCGCTCAACGAATCAGCATCGCGATTGCCACTATTCATGGTTATATTTAATTTAAATATTATCTAATGAAAATATTGTGAAAATTCCAATATTCATGCAGACGAAATAGCATCTAAAGTATGTAAGTACTATAAAAATAAAAGTTGACTGGAAAATCTTTGTGCAAAGTGTTCACGAACATTTTCTGTGATAAAACCGTATTGGTTGTAAATTTATGCATATCTCGTATGGCAGTACAATGAACGCTTATATTGGCTTCGATGTACTAGACAGCTAGTTTTACAGGAATTATTCTGAAGTGCAATTTAGTGTTAACAATTTTTTGAAAATACTTTCAAATTACAGCTGTAAGGTTTATTATACCTAGTAAAATAATTAAAAAATATTATATTTGTTTTTAATTTTCTTTTTAAAATGTCACATTCACTTATTGACAGATAATATAGTGTTATTATTATATAAATTAAACAATATAAATATATGTTATTTTCAGTGATTATACGTTATAGATAGACTATATTAAAAATAGTATTTTTTTTCTTTCACTGTCAACTCCCTATTTAATAAAAAAAATATTTTTTATTTTTTCATTATTTTTTTTTATTTAATTCATAATATCAATAAATAATTTAAAAAAACAAGCCTTACAGTAGTCGCATATTTTATGATGTGTAACATCTCACCTTGGTAATAAGCAACATTAACATTATATCCTGAAAACATTAACACTTTATACACAACACTGCAGGTAAAGCGCACAGCTGAAGCGTTCTGCTTCTCTATTTCCCTTTCTCTTTCTCGTTACACAGACGCACACCTTGTTGGCTGACAGCACAGGCTGGTACCATCTCGGTTGGTACCATCTGACGGCCAACATTGCAGGTAAACGAGAGAAAAGATGTTACACATCAAAAAATGAAATATTTCTTACTAGCTATTTTATTTATTATATTCGCTCCGACTTTACCACTGCAATTTTGATATAATATGAAACCAAAATCAGATTCGAAGTCTTACTATCGTTTCGGAATTTATCTGGCACAGGCAGGCAGGTTTGACTTCTACATTTTTCGTAGTCTCATAGTTTTTAGTAGAATGCAATCGACAATATATTTATAATCTACTATTAAAGAGTGGCTACATAAGGGAGAAAAGTGGTCATTTGCAATTTGGTACGAAGCACGCTCTACTCTGTTAGCAAGTCTCCCGACAGACTCATATTTATTCAAATGCTTATGAATAAACCAGCATTTAACTGAGGCTTCGTCCTGACGTTAGCAGATCGATTCTTCTTTAAATGGTTCCATAGTAGCAAATGGAATTTTAATTTAAAATGTCTTGCAGCAATGGTAGCAAAATCACTGTCTGTCTGTGACCCTTTTACGCAAAAACTACTGAACGCATTTTATTGTAGTTTTCACTATTAGATAGGTTGATTCACCGGGAAGGTTTACTAGTATTAAACTTGGACCTATTATGTTTAGGAGCTGAGCATTAACAGTATAAGTGAATTAAGTCTGGGAAAAGTTAGTTCCGGCGAGTTTTGATAGCGTATGCTGTCTAAATCGTCAGAGATATAACAAAATGATGTAGGGAGGAATTGTCTAGAATAAAATTGTCTACAATATAGTCTTCCGTAGCTTACATCTATATTTATTAGATAAGTAGTAAAAAGCGTATTTATGTAGGTATTCAAATTGTTGTAAACTCATATTGTACCTGTTTCTCTGGCCATTGCACGCCGCAAGCCATAATGTATGTGATGGTGTATTTGTGTTTAAATTTCGAAATATTTGAATGATTACTGTATAATGAATCTCATTGAATATTAAAATATTCATATTATGATTATGACACAATCGCACAAAACATTCTTTAGGTGTGTAACGTTTTTCTCAATATATTTTTCCTTTCTTTCACGAAGCTATGAAATGTGATTTTCTGGGTCAACCCATTTTAGATTTATTCATTATTGATATTTGTTTCTTTTGTATATATGGTTAGCGTTAAATTATTTATGTTCTCGACCCGCGAAAGTGCGGATGTGTGGTTGTTAAAGTATGAAATATTGCAGGTTTCTTGCGAATATTGGCTTTTATTTATATTATTATTTTTGTATTCTGAAAATAATGGATACACTTCTATTGTAAAAGTGACAGGCGGATAGGGGACGTCTACGGTTCAAAGCTTCTCGTACTTTGGAGGGTATATAAAGCTGGCGTCCGCACAGCTCTATAGTACCATTAAGTGCAGCGAGACGCTTTTCATACACTAAACGTGGACATTGTAGCTAGTGTCTCCGGCCGTGATGGTTTGATACCACTTCGGTGTCTTTTTTTTAGTTTTTTTGGGAAAAACGCTTAAAAATTGCTGTTACCTGACCTATCCTTGCTCTGTAGAAAAATCACGAACATCATGTGTTAATACAGAAACCTGTATCGCGCTATTTAAAATATTTGATAGATTGGCATATATACAACTTTCCGGTGACACGCATTGAGGAATATTCACACAGCCACATATACGACCCCGCATCCTACTCCCAGTTTTCACACATGACAATCAGTCTTGACCAGACCCCGCGGCACGATAATGATGACAGGTCATCCCCACATCACGACAGGTGATTTCGCCGCACGTGCAGTCAAGCAGTGACACAAGTCTATCCCAGCTGACTACATCACAGTCCCACATGAATGTTTGTTTCATACTGCATCGACTTCAGTTCTGGGAATGGAGTACTGAAACCTGTATCGCGCCAGTGATAATATTTTTCTATAATAAAGAGCTCTTGCTCTACGCGCACAATTTAAGGGAAACATTTTTTTCTTTCTTCACGGATTGCTCTACAGCTCCCGAAACCGTGTTACGGTTCCGGAGTACCCAGCGGAAGACCAAGTCTCCCTCGTTTAACCGATAGTATTTGAGATAACGAGTGGTCAGTTTTGTTGAGGTATATTTAGATGGAAAAGCCTCTAAGTGTGGTTTGTCGGATTATCTACATAAGTTTTTAATTAAAAATCCTGCCGTGCGAGAGCATGACGGTGTAAAAAGAATATCTCTAGGTAGACAAAATCTCAGTTAGAAAGAGAAATATATAATGCCCCATAGAGATAAAGCAAGACAAAAACGGCCTCTTTGTCCTGCCGAGCTAGCATGACCACACGAAGAAGAAAAGATATAATCTTCTTTATCTATTTATGACATTTGTCACGTGATCCCTAGAGAATTTGTCTACTTTTGATTGCGACATAAACGCAATTATATATAAGTTTTCATGGTATATTTTGTAGCGTCAGTGAGATAAAAACGTTGAAAAAGTTAATTATTTTCTCGTATAATGTTGTAAAACATTTTTCTAAATCATAATTTATAGGTATAACTTGGCGAATTTGAAATAAATAATAAAAAATAAATTAATATGCACTTAAAATTATCTTGATTTTAAAATATGAAACAGTTAAGAAAGATAATTTGTCAAAGCTTTTGAACGTAATAACATAACGATGATAATCCTTCCAAAGTCAATATACATGAAATATGTTACAATGCCTCTTCGATTATATTATTTTTAAACCTATGTATTTATTATGATATATAAATAGTCTGTGGAATATTGAAAAATAACAAATAATTGAGATAGCCGTAAACAAAATATTCTGTCATGCTACCCAAAAAAAAAGACAAAATTTTATCTAGCAATGAGATTCTTTCTTCGTGTGGTCAATTTTAATTATGCTACCTACCTTTAAACTAAAAAAACAAACTTTAAATTAAAACTTATATATCACTGCGTTTATTTCGCGGTCAAACGTCAAAAGTAGACAAATTCTCTAGCTCTCAGCTGCTATGTTTTTTACGATTTGTCTATATATAGATTATTTCTGCACCGTCATGCTAGCATGGATATAAATATTCGTAACTAATTTCGTTGTAGATCTATTTAGCGGATGACTGAACGGGAATTTCTTAATTATTTCACTCAAGACAGAGAATATTGTAGAGAAATTACCTGGGATGTTGTTTACTTACAAAATGAAATGAAAACTTGTATTTTTACGACAACAAATGCTAATAGAAACAGTTTCTCCTGGAGTCCTTATTCAGTCAGCACTTGGACTTAATTTCGGTACCTATGTAAAGTAAAAACTAAGGTTTTTTTAATATTTTTATTTAAAAGATAAGGGTGTGTCGGTGGCCGAGTGGTTAAGACGTCTGGTGTTCACTAGGCAGACCATGGGTTCGATCCCGGATCCCGGCCATGTACCAATGGGTTTTTATAATTAAAAACTTACTTACATAATCCGACAAACCTTACTTAGGGGCTTTTCCATCTCATACATCAACTGTCCACTCGTTAGGTATAGCCTCACATATACTATCGGCTAAATGAGGGAGACTTGATCTTCTGTTGGGTACCCTGGAACTGTAACACGGTTTCGGAAGCTGTAAGACAATCCGTAAAGAAAAAAAAACAAGAACAGCGAGTTATTATGGCGAATGCTGTCTAATCCGTCAGATATAAAACAAAATGATGTAGGAAAGAATTATGTAGAATGAAATGAAGTACAAAAAAGTCTACAGTAGCATATATTTATCTTTAATAGATAAGTAGTTATAAGCGTAATTATGTAGGTATTCAAATTGTTGTTAACCCATATTATACCAGTGCAAAGCCGGCTCTATTAGTTTCAAAGCATTAATCGGATACAGATACTTGTGAATTCTACAAGATATAAAGGTTTTTTTACATAAATAGGAGGCTGTCATCGCTGGACAGAGGACAAGGGTCTGTGAGATAAGGGGAACAAACGGGGTTGTTTCCGGGGTAAGTTGGGACATTTTCCGGGGACACAAGAATATGCCCGGAATGAAACCAAAACGTTTTGGGTACAATAATTTTGTGATTAATATTATACTGTCTCTCTTCCTTAGTGGTTAGTTGGTTAAATTTTAGGAAGTCACTAGGTATACAGTATGTGTGTTGATGTAAGATTGGCTTAGCTTTCCACCGCGGCTTTGCTCGTGAACATTTTTTGTATTGTAACAGAAATATTTCCGGGATAAAAGTCTATGGGCGTCGGTGGTCGAGTGGGAAATACGTCGGCTCACAACGAGAAGTCATGGGTTCGATCCCCACATCCGACCATATACCAATGGGTTTTTATAATAAGAAATCTATGTACATTATCCAACAAACCGTACGTACGACTTTTCCCGAGCTGGCCACTCGTTAGGTATAGCCTCAAAAAAATCATCGGCTAAATGAGGAAGATTTTGTCTTTAGCTGGGTACCCTGGAACCGTAACACGCATTCGGGAACTGTAAGACAGCCCGTGAAGAAAAAAAAAGAAACAAAAAAGGGGCCGTCTCCACGAGCGTGAGAATCGCGGCGATAGTCTCGTCGTGCCATACAAACTTTATAGGCGATAGTATCGCTCGTGGAGATTGGCCCACAGAGTTTGTATTTAATTTGATGGCACGGACGAGACTATCGCCGCGATTCTCTAGCTCGTGGAGACGGCCCCTAAAACTGTCCCCGGTGTAGGTCCATATTTTTATTAGAAAAGAGTAAGCTAGCTGTGCACTGTGGCTGCACCCGCATTAATAGTTACTGATCCGCCATTTTAGGTCGTAGCGCGATTTGGGCTATAAAATGCAAAAATAAATTTTAAAATCTGACTTGTAGTTCCAGAGAACCTATAGCCTTCAAGAAGTAGCCTGGGATTCAGTTCTAGTTTATGATAAATTTCCTGTATTTATTACATAAATAAACTTTAACACTTTCATCTGTATTAAGTATTGTTACGAGCTAGGGTTCGAAGAGATTTAAAATACCGATTAAATAGACAAACTTTACTTTAACACCACAAAAATACAGTTAAATAAATGAAAACACTTGAATATCACTTAGTCGCACTAAATTCCACTTCACTGTTTCGCTTTGATCGCTCTGATTCGCACTGTGTCTCGCACTGTGTCCCTTGCGGCAATGATCCTCTGTTTATATTGCCCACCGAACATTCGAGAAACGCCGAGATTGTTGTACAAAGTAGTAGACGCGGCTCGATGCGACTCGGCGCCAAATACCTACACACAGACCGCGCCCGATTTTGGTACCTATGGCTAGGCATATACGGTCCATTTTCGTTTGTACTTGATTCCCTCTGGATGTTTCTAGAGACGTCTATCGACCTTGATGTGTTTAGGTATTTATTTGTGCGATTTAAGTACCTATTCGTTACACTGCCCCCCGCTTAGACTTGCTCGTCCCGAGCAATATTCGAGCCTTTGTAAGGAGCCAGTCGATCAATATGGACAACCTTTAACTGTCCACGCGGGCATCGTTGGATCCGATAGGTCACGTCATTGATCCTCGTGATGACCTTATACGGGCCTTCCCAGCGGTTCTGCAGCTTGGGAGATTTGCCTTTTCGGCGTTTCGGGTTGTGCAGCCACACCAACGATCCCTCGTCAAAACCGTTACTATTGAAGTTTCTATCGTACCTGGTCTTCATCTTTGTACTGGTCACAAGACTGCTCTGACGAATCTGGTCATGTATGTCGCACATCTTGTTTTTCAGGTTCGATACGTAGTCACTTACAGGTTGCGGCGCATCCGGAGGTCCGCCGGTCAGGAGATCAACTGGTAGTCGGAGTTCTCTCCCAAAGTTGGCATAAGCAGGAGTCACCTTTATGCTTTCATGCTCTGCGGATCGATATGAGAGCAAGAACAAGGGAATATATCGGTCCCAGTCCCTCTGGTGATCCTCAACCAGTTTCGCTAAATGAGTCTCCAAAGTGCGGTTGAACCTTTCAACCATTCCGTCGGACTGTGGGTGATACGCCGTAGTCCTCGTTTTATTTATTCCCAGGAGACGGCATACTTCCTGGAACAACTGCGACTCAAAGTTACGCCCTTGATCAGAATGTATCTCCAATGGTAGCCCGAACCTGCAGAATACTTCGTTGACCAACTTAGTCGCCACTGTTGTCGCTTCCTGGTTGGGAATTGCGAAGACCTCCGGCCACTTCGTGAAGTAGTCCATCACGACCATGAAGTACTTGTTCCCGTCTTCAGTGGCCGGGAACGGTCCAGCAACGTCCACCGCAATTCGTTCCCATGGAGCGCCAACATTGTACAGCTGCATACGTCCCCTCGTACGTGTCGTAGGTCCTTTCACGGCCGCACATACTGTGCACTTACGACACCAATCCTCGACATCTTGCCGGCAATGAACCCAATAAAATCGTTTCCTGATTTTCGCCAGGGTTCGATTCATGCCCAGATGTCCTCCCGAGGATCCATCGTGCACGGACTCAAGCACTGCGCGCACCTTTGACCTAGGCACGACCAGCTGCATCAGTGTCTCCTGTCCACTTGGCGACTCCCACTTGCGGTACAGCAACCCGTTGTGCAGCACTAGACTTTCCCACTGAGCCCAGTAGCTTTTCGTGGTGGAACTCATGGCTGATACAACATTCCAGCCGGGCCTTGGAACATTCTGCGTCTTCCATTCCATTATCGGCGCCAAGTTGTTATCCTTGAGTTGCTCGTCTCTCGTTCTCTCATTCGCCCATTCGTCACTAAGGTTGTTAGTCGTAATCACTTTGATGACAGAATCGCTGATTTCACGCCTCGAGCAGTGTTTACAATCTTCAGGACACGGCCTGCGTGACAGTGCGTCAGCGTTGCCATGCGTCCGTCCTCGTCGATGTTCGATCGTGAAATCGAATTCTTGTAACTGCTCGATCCACCGAGCGACTTGTCCTTCGGGATCCTTGAATTGAAGTAACCATTTCAACGCCGCATGGTCTGTCCGTAGCTTGAACTTCCTTCCGATGAGATACTTGTTGAAGTGTCGTACTGTCTTCACTACGGCCAGAAGTTCGCGTCTGGTTACACAGTAGTTCCTTTCTGGTTTTGACAGAGCCTTGCTGAAATACGCTATCACAACTTCCTTGTCCCCCTTCCGTTGTGACAGCACACCTCCAATGGCGATGTTGCTTGCGTCTGTGTCCACCACAAACTCGCCGACTTGGTCCGGGTAGCCCAATACAGGTGTTTCACACAGCCGTTGTTTCAGTTCCTGGAACGACTTCTCACAGTCCTCAGTCCATTGAAACGAACGCTTGTCCTCCGTCAGCCGATGTAGGGGCTTGGCTACTCCCGCGAAGTCGTATACGAAGCGGCGGTAGTATGAGCACAGACCAAGAAACGCCCGAACATCTGTTTTGTTCCGCGGGGTGGGCCATTCTCGTACAGCTACTGTCTTGACAGGGTCGGTTTCTACGCCATCCTTTGTAATTACATGCCCGAGGTAATTCACACGTTTCTTGAAGAAGCTACACTTCTTGGCATGCAATTTCAGGTTCGCGAGCTTCAACTTGGCAAACACTCTTTCTAAATTCTCCAGGTGCTCGTTGAAGTCGCGTCCCATGATGATGACGTCATCCAGGTAGACTAGGCAAGCTTTTCCAACGAGATCCGCAAGCACAACTTCCATCAGCCTTTCGAACGTAGCGGGAGCATTGCATAACCCGAAAGGCATGACGTTGAACTGCCACAGTCCATTTCCGGTCGAGAAAGCAGTCTTTTCCTTGTCCTTGGGATCGATCTCCACTTGCCAGTATCCACTCTTCAAATCCAGTGTTGAGAACCACTGGTTCCCACTCAACTTGTCCAAGGTGTCGTCAATCCGGGGTAGAGGGTAGCTGTCCTTTCTGGTTACGTCGTTCAGTCGACGATAATCCACACAGAAGCGAGTGCTGCCATCCTTCTTCTTAACTAGCACAACCGGAGAACACCATGGGCTCAAAGAAGGTTCGATGACATTAGCCTTCTTCATGTCTTCCAGCATGCACTGTACTTCTGCTTCTCTTCCTACTGGGATTCGTCGAGCACGTTGACGTATAGGTAACTCGTTGCCTGTGTTGATGGTGTGTTTCACCAATGACGTCCTGCCGAGATGCCCATCTCTGTCACTAAAGATGTCAATGTAACGAGTGAGCATCTCCTTCGCTCTTTTGTACTCGGAGATTGACAAGTCCTTTTTCGAAATATCGACGAGTTCCAAGGGGTTTACACTGTTATTTTTCACCGCCGACAGCTTCCCCTGGGTGCAGCTCCGCATCCAATTCGCCTCGTCGCACTTCGCCACGACTTGATCCTTACTGAGAGTGACAGGAGCGCCATTGAAGTTGGTCACCCTTACTACAGCTCGTCCACTCTGGCTGTTTACTAAAGTTGGAGTGAGTAACCAGCCTTTATGTTTAGAACGTTCCAGGTGGTCGATGATAGAGCACCTCGTATTGGAGGGGTCCCCATTAGTTGGTAACTCCACATCGACAAGCGTCTCCGAATATGGGTTCAGCTTGACGCCCTTGGCACAACGCACATAGCCAGCATAACCGCCTTTCAAAAATACCTGTTCCTGGCCGCACTGCAGTACACCGTTGCGCAAGTCGATGCCAAACTGGAACCGCTTCATAAAGTCGAGTCCGAGAATGCAGTCGTCTATAATGTCGGCCACGATGACGGTGTGTGGATACTCCCCGTCACCCACCTTGAGTGTCACCGGCAGCTCGTCGTATGCGGGTATAGGCTGACCGGTTGCCGTGAAGAGTTTCAGACAGGAAGATGGACGTCTGGTTCTGCTCGTAGATCGTCTCAACAACTGAGGTCGCACAACCGTACGCGTTGCTCCTGTGTCGATCGTCATCTCACATGGCGTCCCGTTGACCTCGCCGGCGATCACCAGACTGTTCCCGTCGAAAACTTGTCGGATGGTAACTTTGGGGGCTGTGTCACGAGCAGCCAGTACCTGCCCCGCGGCTCTGGCTGTTACTCGTTTCCCGGAAGCTCCGTAGTTACTGCACGGACATCAGCTCCGACGTCCCGTTTCGGCACTCGTTGATCCGTGCCTTGTCGTTTAAGCGCCGGGCAGCTTGCTTTAAGGTGCCCCAGCTTGTGGCAGTAGAAGCAGCGGGGTAAGTAGCTACGCCTCTCTGCTACAGGTGTCGTTGTTGGAGTAGCCTCCTCCGCCACTTGTCGCAATCGCTGAGAACGAGGCTCCTGTCTCACGGCTTCCACCTCTAGAGCATGGGCGAGTGCATCTTTCAGGGCGGTGTGGTGGCCCAGTCGAACTGCAGCTCTGACCTCCATGCTGCGGATGCCGTCGATGAATGCTTGAACGAGGTTCGCAGCAATGAACTCTTGTCCGGCAGATGGGTACGCCTTCCTCACGATCTTCTCGATCTCCAGAGCCCATTGTTGCAGATTCTCACCAGCATGTTGCGTCCTGTCCCTCAGCTGCGCTCGGTAGACGTGCTCCAGGTGTTTGTCGCCGTACCTGGAGTCCATTGCCTCGATCAGGTTCCCGTACGTGGTGCAGCTGTCTGGAGAGGCTTCCAAAACAGACAGTGCGCGGCCTCTTAAAGCCACTGTCAAGGCGGTCAGAGATTGCTCGTCTGTCCAGCCGTTGGCAGAGGCGACCGTTTGGAACTGCAATTTGTACGCTGTCCAGGACGTAGTCCCGTCGTACGGCGGCACCTTGACTCGGGGGCCAGAGACGACGGCGCCTCCAGAAACAGGAGCGGTCAGCTTCAGTTTCCTTACTTCATTCTGGAGCCCCTCGCATCGGCTGTCCAACTCTCCGTAGCGGTCGTTAAGTCTTGCATCCAGTTCTCTGCTCATCCTAGTCTGTATTTCCTTGCAATGCTGTTGGAGGTCTTCAATTCTCTCCTCGTGCATGTCTGTAACCCTCTGTAGCTGCTTCACCTCCATAGTCACCTTTCCCAGTGATTCTGAAAGCAGCTCCTTTAGGCTAGCAGACTGCTCCTCTTGACGTCGGGCCTGCTCCTCCTGACGCCTTGCCTGCTCCTCCTGACGCCTTGCCTGCTCCTCCAATAGGTGCCGAGTCTGCTCCTCCTGACGCCTGGCCTGCTCCTCCTGACGTCGGGCCTGCTGCTCCTGACGTCGGGCCTGCTCCTCCATTAGCCAAACCAGCATCCCCATATCCAATGCCTGGGGAGCACCCGTAGAACCCGCAGCACCCGTATCAACTCCAGCAGCAGCTCCAGCACCAACAGCAGCAGTCCCAGCAGCACCAGCAGCGGCTCCAGCAGCAGCTCCGGCACCACCAGCAGCAGTCCCAGCAGTCCAAGCAGCACCAGCAGCGGCTCCAGCAGCAGCAGCCTCGTCGACCTCCTCGCCGTGATGTCCAGCAGTAGTTTGTCGTGTTTTGGGTCGCCGTGATGACGACGAGTCACGTGGTGTAATCGGCATTTTTGAATCCCACACTCCTGACACCAATTTGTTACGAGCTAGGGTTCGAAGAGATTTAAAATACCGATTAAATAGACAAACTTTACTTTAACACCACAAAAATACAGTTAAATAAATGAAAACACTTGAATATCACTTAGTCGCACTAATTTCCACTTCACTGTTTCGCTTTGATCGCTCTGATTCGCACTGTGTCTCGCACTGTGTCCCTTGCGGCAATGATCCTCTGTTTATATTGCCCACCGAACATTCGAGAAACGCCGAGATTGTTGTACAAAGTAGTAGACGCGGCTCGATGCGACTCGGCGCCAAATACCTACACACAGACCGCGCCCGATTTTGGTACCTATGGCTAGGCATATACGGTCCATTTTCGTTTGTACTTGATTCCCTCTGGATGTTTCTAGAGACGTCTATCGACCTTGATGTGTTTAGGTATTTATTTGTGCGATTTAAGTACCTATTCGTTACAGTATTTACAACATGTTGACTATCAAGTCATGCACAAACTGGTACTATGCATAAATTCTAAATTGCGAATGCAGTGTCATACCCAGAGAGCAGAGACATAGAAAACAGAACAGACGATTTAAACTATATATTCGATGTACAATGCTGCCTTAAGTAAGCGTTACGCGAGAACATTTTGTAGGGTTCAGGTTGTTGCAACATTTTTATTCAACAAAGAACATTTAATTCATAATTATGTTGACAATTTCTGTCATAGTTACAATACATTTCTATATTCTTCTATCTATATAAATAAAAATCAAATGCTGTTCATTGGTAAATGCATCACTTGAGAACGGCTGGACCGATTGGGCAATATTTTTAAATTTAAGTATGAATAAGGTTTTTAGGAAAAGACGTTTTCTATTGGATTTTGTATGGGATGAAACTTAATATGGGCTCCATAGCCGGAGCGGAAAGCTTATCTATAAGTATTTACCGGTTCCAAAACATGAAGGCTGTCTCGTAGTAAAACTCATTTGCTCATAAATGATAAAACATGCGATTTCACTATGTTGATTTGTACCCTTTTCCACTGAAGCCTTGTTGGACAACCAATATTTTCTTAAAATTTTAATGCTATCAGTGACCCAAGAGTTTTTATCTAGGACATTTTTACATATAATAAGGCTAGCCTAGAAAAGTATTTTAGTGCTAAGATTTTGTTTGTATTAATGAATTATTGAACCAGCAATGTACAGTAAAATAACAATATGGCGACTTGAAGTTTAGTTTATTATTTGCTTCACTATTCATTGTGACGTGACAAAATTGACATTACAAACAACCCGCTCTGTATTCTAAAATAACATAAATATTGAATAATTTGACAATTTCACGTTGAATGGGTGGTTTTGCTTCTGAAATATATATGAGGTCTGTCTTGATAGAGAAACATATATTTTTTCATATCAGAAAATCCAGACAAAATGACATAGGATATGTAATAGGTAACTTTATTTAAAAATATCCAAAGTTTTTTTTCCATGTTTATCTATCTATCATCACGCCTTTTATCACAAGAGGGGTAGGCAGAGACAATCAATGTAATTTGTTACGATCCTGACATACCTCTTTCGCTTCTTTTATATTCATCATATTTCCATCGATGAATAGGTACCTAAATTTTTTATATGTTCAATAAATCTGCCTAAACCTTTCACTTCAGCCATATAAACCTTTTCAGTCAATCTTTCATCCTTTATTCTTTCAACGTGTTTTTTTTATTCTCCATTTCCTTGCAAGCAAAACCGCTTCCAAAAGTAGTTTTACACGATTATATATATTTGCCTTCTTCGTACAAACATCTAGAGTATGTAGATCCCAGACGCTTAGTTTCAAATCCATGTTGATTAATATTGCGGCGAAGATGGATTAAGTTACACCTTATAAATTACTCTCCTAATGGATCAGCGATAGACACACCACCTGGCACCTGGTACAATAAACAAAAAAAATTATATGCCTTCGACTACGGAAATACTGTAGTTTCAAGTCAAATGGAAAATGCTAATTATGCTACACCATGCTTATTATAAATGCGCTGTCTGTTAAGCTTTCACGGCTAAACCATTACCGATTTTGATGAAATTTGATACGGAGAAAGATTGAACAGACCCCACCTCATATTCTAACAAATAAATAATCATTTCATTTTATTTAAATCTCATGGAATCGGTGAATAAAAAGCACTTTTACTCACTGTTTTGGTGTTTGAATTTAGAACACACCAATATATTCGACCTCCATCTCAATGCTATATATAACCTCCTTGCGCAAAAAATACTCGATACAAACTCCTTGTGCACATAACTACTCGAGATTTGATTGGTCGATATATTCGACAAGGAGTTTAGCATTAGAATACAAACTGTTTTGTGTTCTTTGCTGTCATTAGTAAGTATTTTGAATACTGTAAGTTGTACGAACACAGTGTTTCTTAATAATAAATTGATTGAAAATGCATTCAAGTGATAAAGAAGATGTGTTACCTTCCTTTTTTCTTCAATAAATGTCTATTTAAGAAATCTTTCTTTTTCTCGTATTCATAGTATAACGCAACTCTTGAATAAAACGGATTTATATCGAGGACCATGAACCAATCGCGTCGCTCAGGATTCTAACACTCCCTACGGTCGTGATTTAGTCGTTACAATCATTTGCTTGCTCGTGATTCATATAATCCGTCCTTTATTCACTAGTTACATAATATAATATTATTAACTCTCAAAATCGAAATACGATTATTCACGCTATATATCCGTGATTGGCTCATGACACTTTATATATGTACGAAATTATGACGGAGAGACAAGAGTGACCCTATATAAGGGTTCCGTTTTTCATCGGATGTGAACAAAAACCTAAAAATGGGTTCATTGTACTTTTAAAATAAATGCCAATATGAGACGAGCTTTTTGAACTTGAATGACGAAGTTAAGAATACAAGTTATATCTTGAAGGTTAGTTTGGATCAACAGGGTTACTTCATTTCACTTCACAATTCTGATCCAATTCGGTATACAAATCTGTTTTAAAAGGCTACGATTTGGTTGGGTGTAAAAATTAACTAAATGTGACGTCGATCTATAGTCTTATCACGGAATTAGCAACTGTAACGGCTTGCATAATATTTACTGTCAAAACGCAACTAAACTTTTACCAAACAACTAAAGTAGGCCACACATTGGTCCGGCATCGCACCAAAAATTTCCCATTCCGGCCGCCATAAGATCTAGGCGGACCATTTCTTATAGGAATTGGACGAATCTGTGGTCAATCTCGGTAGACCGTACGGCAGCGCACCGGTGATTGCAAGAATGGGTGGGCACCTTAAGGAATTAAAAATATGACATAAATAAAAGAAAAATCATATACTTGTAAGCAAGAATAATATGACTGTGTTAGGTCTTTGAAATTTGCGAGAGGTTGCTATAGCGATAGTCTAAAATTTTGAAATAAAATAGGGAATATAGGCCTTTTTTTGTAGTTTTACAGGAAAATAAACGGAACGATCAGCCCGCGAGTTGTGCTCGCAACTTGCCCAATTATTTCTTTATAAATTTTGTGGCTTTCGTTTTAATATCAGTGAGACACTGAGACTAAACATACAGAAATACATACAAACAGTAGATTTTGCTATATTTTACGAAATAGAAGTGCTCAAGCAGACACTTAATTTCCAATCTCAAACAGTCGTATCGAGTTTGTTTAGAGAATAACCATTTTTAAAATTAACTTAGTCAGAGTTTCATGAAGTTACACTCATTATAGGTAAAAACTTATAATTCGTTAAATTAGGTCTTATTCGTCTAACTTTATTGAACGCTCTGTCAATTCAAAGTGGAATTTCAATAATTCCAAAAATGCTGTTTTACAAATCATATAGGTATAATATTTAAAAACGTTACTCTCGCAAAAACTGGAAAATGACTCAACCGATTTGGATGATTTTTTTTTGTTGTGTCAGGACAAGGTTGGTATGCAAAGAAAGATTGGAAAAGTTGCCCTTAAAATTGGAAAAATCGGGCGGAAACCTAGTCTACTTACTTATATAAAATTAATGTTTCTTTGTTTGTCCCGTATATACTCAAAAATTACTGGACCGATTTTGTTACTGTTTGCGCGATCAGATAGATTGATTAATAAGGAAAGTTTAGGCGTATAATATAATAATATTAATTATTTCTTACTTTTCAGTCCCATTTCTTGAAGTCTGTAGGTATACTTTTTAAAAGTTTTATGCCTTTATTCATAAACGTTTATTAGCAACATTTTTGTTAAAATGTGTTTTGTTTCTTTCTATTATTAGTAAAGACAGGTTTGTTAGAGAGTGACAAAACATATTTTAACAAAACCGTTGCTAATAAACGTTTATGAATAAAGGCCTTATTTTGTAACATTGTTGCAACTTTGTATGGAAAAAACTTTATTCTTCACGGGTTGCCTTACAGCTCCCGGGAACTGTTGCCGGCCCCAAGGTACCCAGTGGAAGACAAAGTTTTCCTCATTTAGCCAATGATTTTTGAGGCTATACCTAACGAGTGGCCAGCTCTGAGGTATATAGATGGAAAAGCCTCTTTGTACGGTTTGTCGGATAATGTACATAGATTTTTTATTATAAAAATTGGTACATGATCGGATGTAGGAATCCAACCCGCGGATTTTCAGTATTACCCACTCGACCACCGATGCCCATTTACCTTGTGGTGTGGCCAGAGACACAGTGTCCACTTTTTGCCAGTTGTCCATATTGAACAGAACAGGTAGCAAGCCTGTTGTTGCACTTAATGGTAGGTATATGTCACTTCTTTAACATCTCAAATAAACAATTAGTTACAAGCGAAGGGTTGCTCGCCAGTATTTTATTAAAATCAAATGAAGCTCCCATACTTTTTAGGTAAATGCAGAATTTAAAGTGCATTTGCAAGTGAATTTCAGTATATATTGCTCTATTGTCTTAATAGATCACTGGAAACATACTCTGCTTTCCCACTATCTCGACCAAGAGGGCCTATTTGAAATAAATTACAGTCCACTATTACTTCCCCCGTCTGACATAGCTGGAAATGTTGGAATATGTAGGGGAAATCTCTTCATATGGTCAATATTTTCATGGACTTTACATTGCTGCTTTTAATCTAATATAGGTACTCATATTAGAACAATATAAAATATGTCACGCAGGGATATCGTAGCTTTCTGTTAGCGAAATAATTTTTAGATTCGGTTAAGTAGTTTTGGAGTTTTTTCATTATAAACAAGAAATCTAATTTTACCTCCTTATAACATTATTATTTACTTATAAAAGGGGCTAGTCCTGACTTTCATAGACTTATTTCAGGCTCAGGCCAATCTAAAATGCTAAAGAGCAAAAATTGTACTTGCTCTTTTTCTTTTTTTCTTTCTTACAGCTCCCGAAACCGTGTTACAGTTCCAGGGTACCCAAAGGAAGACAAAGTCTCCCTCGATTAGCCAATGGTATTTGCGAGGCTATACCTAGTTTTAGTTTTTTAATTAAAAAACCCATTGCTTTTTGGGATTAGTCTGGTACCTCTACCTATATTTTAAACAATTTTTGTGATGTAGTTTAAGAACATTATCCGTAAAAGCTTTTCATTAGCAACTTTTGAATATTTTCTTCGTTTATATAGTACCGTATGATATTTTCGTGTAACCGGCCCAGAGCAAGTTCCTAGCAGAATACAGTATTTCCTCATTTAGCCTACCTATCTATCTTTTATCCCAAGTGGGGTAGGCAGAGGCAATCTAAAACTACGTACAAGCACGTAGAGGCCTGAAGGAATTAGAGCAGCAATGTATTCGGTGCTATTCGTCTAAGTTCACTTGTTATATTTTGCTAGTAGAGGGTCGCGGTCAAGATAAGACTCAATGAGTTGTAACAAAATTGTTGGTTGTGTTTATTGTGCGCATTCTAGGAAATAAAATGTTTTGGTCAGATGTAGGGTGACAATTTTATTATTAGCTAGATCTGTTTAATTGGAAGATTGGCATATTCATGGAAATTGTTTACGCTGGTTTGGAATTTTGAACACATTTAATAAAAGTGACAGTGCCAATCTTCGAAGCGCCCCATCCATCTTAGGTGTAATTTGTCTGTGATGTCGAAGATGACTATTAATTAGGAAGGGACTATACAAATCACCATCTCGGCTTTGGTAATGTCCAGATTCAGGGATTCCAATTTTGGGGAAAAAATGAAAAGTGCATCATGTGATAAATCAAATGAAAGGGCTCTTTTCTTTTAATAATCATTAAATTTAAAAATTTTATAATTTTGTAAGGTATAGTTCAAATAATATAAAAAAAAAATAAACGAAAAAAGTCTAAAATTTTGAAAAAACATGAAAAACTTAAACGAGAATCCCCTCGAGTTCGACTCGCTCTTGGCCAATAATTTTGAACATGGGCCTTAATTTTTGTCCTTAATTAGGCCACACATTGGTCCGGCACCGAAAATTTTCCATTCCGGCCGCCATAAGATCTAGGTGGGCCATTTGTTATAGGAATTGGACGAATCTGTGGTCAATTTCGGTAGACCTTTACGGCAAAAACTGTTTAAAAACTCTAGTTTCAAGCCATATTTATTAAATTTCGTAAAGTATTTTCGAATGTTCGGTATTGCTATAGTTGTACCTTGAGGTTTTTAATATTGTTTCATGGTCACTGTACAATTTTTGATCGTTCCCTTTGTGCCTGACCGTCGTTTCTTTGAGGCCCTCCTCCAATCGAATGTTATTCAGGTTTTCAAGAAAAAATATGTGTTAGCCCACCACACCTCAATCTGAAGTCTTGTTAGTGACTCTATATTTATTTCACCCTATTTCTATTACATCCCCCATTGCCATTGGTAGGGAATAATGGATTTTTTCCAACAAAATTTAGACCAACTGCCTAAATGTATACTAATGGCGATAAAGTACAAGAACTTTCAGTCAAAAATCTGTCTAGAATAAGCTTTTTTTCCTGTGAAATATTCTTTTACGGCTCCCGAAATGACTGTTATCGGTTCCAGGATACCTAGCGGAAGACCAACTCTTCCACTTTTAGCCGATGGTATATTTTGTTAGGATGTACGAGGATTCTGAGGTAGATTTAGATGGAAAAGCCTAAGTGTGCACTGTTGGATTATGTACACAAAGCTGCTATATTGTTCACATTCAAATCAGGAAAAATGTAACGTCAACAAGTAGAAATCCATTTCGGCCTATGTTTTGTTTTCCAAAATAGTTAATAGTTTGTATTGTAAAGTGCTTTTGTGAAAATATAAATAAATCTAAATTGTACTCACACAAGATTTTTAGGGTAAATACGGAAACCCTATTTACTAAGACTCCGCTGTCCGTCCGTCTGTCTGTCTGTCTGTCACCAGGATGTATCTCATGAACCATGATAGTTAAACAGTTGAAATTTTCACAGATGATGTATTTCTGTTGCCGCTAAAACAACAAATATACTAAAAAACAGTTTAAAATAAATATTTAAGGGGACTCCCATACAAAAAACGTGATTTTTTTGCTCGTTTTTGCTCGATATTGATAACGGCAACAGGTAGACGCTTGAAATACGCAATATTTAGTTATATTTTCACTTTAAAAACAAATAATAAAATTAAAATAAAATTAATATTTAAGGGAGGCTCTCATACAACAAACGTGTTTTTTTTGGCCGTTTTTATAGATAATGGTCGGGAACCCTTCGTGCGCGAGTCCGACTCGCACTTGGCCGGTTTTGGCTGGCACATGCCTAGGGCAATGTTTTAGCATACAGCGAGGAAACACTGCTAGCCTTCGTGGCACTTTACCGCAGGACAGTGATTTCGAGAAGGTTTTCTACTTATGAGTATATATCACTACATATTCATGATTAGAGAGCCACTCATGTGCTTCTCTGTGTTTTTTAAAAATAATATTTAAACTTTGTTTTAGACCCATAATCCCATATATTAAACACGCGTGCTTTTTACTTTACAAAGAGTTATAATATAACCCAAATTGTATGTGTGTCCACAAACAGCATAATACAGTTTTTATTTTTTAACGACGACTTGCGAAGTTACCCGTGCTTTACCTAGCGCGACGCGGGAAAAACAAAACATTTGAGAAATGTACTTTCATTAATTATTTTAATAATTAATTGTTAAAACCACATGAAGATTGTTTTTTCCTCGCAAGTGTGTTGAAAAACGTTGTATGAAACGCGTGTGCATTGGTCATTCTCATTACATACTCAGCTTTCTTATAGCACTCGCCAGATGTAGCACACTTGTATCACAAACTAGCTTTTCGTTCCCGGAACACTCAGTCACGATGGCGGCTTACAACGTGGTCATACTTCAACGCAGTATTTATTTGTCATTTGTAGTTATTTTATCTTTTTATGAACTCTTGGCAATTGATAAATCATGTTTTGTTAAAGTTAAGACACAAGAGAACAATTATTGATTGTTACTTTACGACAATGCGAAGATTTAAAGTTCAGCACTACTTCTTTCAAAAACCATACCAAGATATATAGGGCAAATTACTTCACAAAACACACCATCATGGCTTTTAAACTTTGAGGTGTGGCCAGAGACACCTGGTCTAGTTACTGTACTTAATGCATCTAGATTTTTCCCCACTGCTTTCACAGATGTAAATATCTGTTATTTTGTGCCTTAAAAAGCACGAGAAGTTGATTTTGGCCCTGAAATGCCTTTAATATAAGTAAATTTAACAAACATTTATACTGAAATTTTTAAAATTCGAAGTTATTAACCGACTTCAAAAACGAAGGAGGAGGTTCTCAATTCGTCGGAATCTTCTTTTTATGTATGCTCCACGATTACTAAATTTATTTTTGTTTGAAATTGTATACTTTCCAGATGGTCCCATTGTCATCAGGTCAGGATCTGACGATGGGATCCTGGAGAAATCGAGTCTTCTTTTTTTATAGTGACTTGTTCATTTGCTTTCGGAAAGCACACTTTTCAGTGCATAATTTTTGAAGTCGGTACCTACACTTTTTTTAATTGGGTATCTGCAACTCCTGTCAGAGTTGTTTTTTCTGTCAATAGCTCCATTTGACCATAGTAAATGGTATCATGTATTATTTTTTGAGCTATAAATTGCTGCCTCTTACTCAGGTCCTTCAATAGTAATCCTATACCAGCCCCTATGACTACCCATTTATCATCTTTATTCTTAATAAGATTTTCAGTAGTATTCAAAATTAGGTCTTTATTTTCTAGAAGACTGTCTTTAGTAACTACTTTTGGCTGTGACCTTTGAATGTTTTCCGGTACTATTATACTATTAGATTTATGGTTTGTCGTTTCAGAAGAGGATGATGAACAATCCTGTAACAAAATATATTACATTAACCTTCCGCTCCCAGCTTCGACCGTGGATATTTTCGAATAAAATAAAGCTTCCTATTAGTGCAAGAATTTTCAGAATCGGATCAGGAGTTTCTGATATTACCCCCTACATCCAAACTACCTCTTAATAATGTTAGTTAGGATAGGATATCTTCTTTAATATATTTTGTAAAGTAAATATAGTGACACAAACAATCTTACGTCTGTTTCCATCAAAGAATTGGAAGCGCTTGGAATATCGCTTTTTATAGAATTCCCCCATGCTCCTCCACACGGTACGTAGGGCTCTAGAAAACTTAAAACATCGTAATACCACAAACGAGGCTTGTAGATTTCGTTAGTTCCAATAGATTGCTTCACCTAAAAATATTAGATTTTTTTTTAAATCGAGCGCTGAGGGTTTCGTAATATTTTTCGGTCAGAACTTTAGGACAGGATTTTTGTTTAGGTTATCCTGTAAACTATGATAAAATAGAAGCTATACCTAAGTAATAGCAATATGTTGGAATTATGAAGAAAGTACAACTATGTGTTTGTATGGTGATTCACGAAAAAAGTATTAAAAAAAGGTTTTTTTTGAATTTTTCAGGAATTATGAAAAAAAATTACAACTATTTTATTTGTTTTTATATGAGATATTAATATTATACTAATTGCTTTGTACAAATTTTACATAAAAAAAAAGTTTTTCAGGAATTTTCAGGACAGGACAGAAAAAATTTTGAATAATATGGGGGATAATACTAATTTCTCAGGATTTTCATGAAAAATTTACAACAAATTATTAACAAAGTTATTCAAATGAATGAAAATTAACTAAATTTTAAAATGCGTTATTCTAGAGGTTCTGCAGACAGTATTTGATGGTTCCTCTCCGCGCACGAGTCGTGCTCGCATTTCATCTCTATAGTTTGACAAAGTGTTTAAATTAAAGCGCGAGAATCGGCCCCCTGGATAGACGCATAAGATTATCTAAAATTCTAAATATATAAAAACTGTTGTGTCACTGACACTGACAATTAACGCACAGCCTAAACCACTGAAGATATAAATATGATAATTGGAAGATATATTCCTTAGGAGGTGTAGAGATGCACTAAGAAAGGATTTTTCGAAAATCAACCCCTAAGGAGGTCAAATGGGGTGTAAACGTTGTATTTTTAATACAACGAGTACGAAGTCGCTGGCAACTGCAAGTGTATTTAATATAATTACAGACATAGTACCTTGGCTACTTCTTTGTAATAACAATTTCTGAACCCGTGAATTTTTTTGATTAAGTTTTTCACAGTCATTTTACTATCAAATTGCTGGTAAACTTCTAAGAGCAAGCTTGTGCCTTCATTTCGGACATTTTTATCAACGTAATATTTATCCTGTCTATCCCATAAAAATCGCATCCCTCTATATAGTTCGAGGATATCTAAAATTACTTTCTTTTCTTTTGGTGAAGACATTTTATACATACACAACACAAGTAAGTACGCAAGCTCCGCTCCGGCGCGCGCCGACTGACTGACGCTCGCTGTGCACCTCCCATGGATTCTATAGAATGTTTAGGGCTGTAGCATTTCCAAAAAGTATCGATAACTATATATGTTTTTTTACATTATTTAATTTAACTTAATAAATGACAAAATTTAACAAAAATTAAAATAAAATTTAAACTAAAACTAAAAACTCTAAACTAGGTAAAAAAAGTCCATAAGTGGGACAACACTTGGCAGTGTATCTAATACACTTGCAGCATTGCCTCGTTGAAATATAAATTAAAAAAAGACTGTGGAATAGGTTATGATATATTTAAAAAGCATCGCTCAGTGATCTACTGACTATGAATTTGGCCGACTAACCGACTAACGACTAAATGACCGACTAGTCGTCGATAGATCCCCTTAACAAGTAATGGTTAATTGACAATTTATAGATTGTTTAAGACTGTTTGATTTGCTACTTAATAAAAAAGTAGTAAATATATTTTGCCGACTAATTGCCGACCGATGGCCGAATAGTCGGTAATACCCCAAATTCACGTATGTAAAAAACTATATATTTAATATAATATATCGGTTGTTAAAATGGTAGCTAATTTCGGGAGCTGTAAGGTAACCAGTGAAAA
Organism: Nemapogon koenigi; assembly: GCA_963924495.1. Taxonomy (NCBI): domain Eukaryota; kingdom Metazoa; phylum Arthropoda; class Insecta; order Lepidoptera; family Tineidae; genus Nemapogon; species Nemapogon koenigi. The sequence continues at coordinate 2,619,862 of OZ004643.1, forward strand.
AAAAATCTTTAAAATAATAACGACTTTTACCTTCTTGGGGTGCCTTAACTTAAGGATCCCAGGAACCGTGTTACTGGTAGCTGACTGGGTAGGTAAATAAATCGATACTTATATATCGATACTTTTTGGAAATGCTACATCCCTAGAGTACCGGACTAACCCAGGCCACCCCAGGTATAAAATTGCAATGTGGTGTCCGTATTTTTACAATATAACAAAGATTTAAATTTATATGGCCTAACCATAATGAGCGCACTCATTACGGTAAGATAGAACCGGTGTAAAATGCGTGCGAGTACAATGATTCTCTGCTCTCAATAACTTTAAGATAAATTTTGGCATTGGTATGTTTTGTTTGCTTTCTTCTTTAATCGACAGAGAAGTCTTTGGGATTGACGCCCTATTTTTGTTTTGGTAAAAATTAGTACAGTAGTTATTTAGAAATTTTGAAAAAAAAACTTTTCAGGCATCTTTAGTCATAACTCGATGAAATGTATGCCGATGATTTATTTTTGTAAAGATATTATAATTAAATTATAGTGATGTTATTAACATAAGTTTTCAAAAATATACCGACTTCAAATATTGTTCACTCGGAGTTAGGTAGTTTCTAATTTGGCGCAAAACGTCTTCAAATTCAACGGCGAAACGTAATATTTAATTATTTCTTGCTTTTCATGTTTGAAGTCGGTATAGTGATTTTGATGTTAATAATACCATAATATAATATAACTAGGTGTCCGCCCCCGGCTTCGCCCGTTGATATTTTCGAACAAAATAAAACCGGCACTACCCCTACCCTTACCCTTACCCCTACCCCTACCCCTACCCCTACCCCTACCCTTACCCCTACCCCTACCCCTACCCCTACCCCTACCCCTACCCCTACCCCTACCCCTACCCCTACCCCTACCCCTACCCCTACCCCTACCCCTACCCCTACCCCTACCCCTACCCCTACCCCTATCCTGTTTCCCACGACTTCGTACGTGTCTATTTCAGAATGTTGGCAAACATACACTTCATACATAGCATTTGTCATGTTCACCTCTACCCACCCCGTTCCCGTCGTCATGCCGTGACGGTATATAGCCTATGTTACTCAGGGATAATGTAGCATTCTAATGGTGAAAGAATGATCAAAATCAGTCCAGTGGTTTTTGAGTTTATTCGTAACAAACATCTTTCCTCTTTATAATATTAGTATAGATTGCAAATATAAATAATCGAAATCGGCTTGGCATTTCATCGAGTTATGACAAAAATTGACTTAGAAATCAGTTTTTATTCAAAACTACTGAACCAATTTTCACTAAAATAAAAATGGAACTACACGGGAAGCACTAGCTTTCAAATAAAAAAGAATCATCAAAATCGGTTCACCCAGTGGAAAGTTCTGAGGTAACAAATATAAAAAATACAGTCTAATTGAGAACCTCCTCCTTTTTTGAAGTCGGTTAAAAATAGATATGTGGCGACACGTATGAGTAATTTCTGAAGCAACGAATCACGTCAAGTGCAAGGTGCTGAAAGTTATTTGTCTTTTTAGCACCTCTACCATATGAATCACTGACAGGAAGGACGCGGTCCCTTCAGTTGTTTCAGGACCTCGTTAGCGCGCACACACATAAATTCATTACTTGTAAATTGATCCCACTAATATTATGTATCCAGGATGTATGTTTGTTACTCAATCACGTCAATCAATGTCTGCTTTTCACATGAACTTCTTTCGGTACCTACATACAAATTGCCTCCTCAATTTCGGAACTGCCCACAAAATTTAAAGGTCAGATAGTGCCAATACTACTTTACGGTGCTTCGTAAACCTTGGGTTGAACCCACCCCCAAAACCCCCCCTGGCTACGCCCGTAGATGCAGGCGTGAATATAGAACAGAATTACACGCTTCTAGGAACACAAAGATAGCATTAAAAGGTAGTGTCGAAAAAGATGGATATATCAAAAAGCAAATTGATTTATTATAGTGATATGACAAGCGAGTAGCGACGCAGATAGGAGTGTGCCCGTTAATAATTTATGTTGTGTCATTTCCTTTCATTTTTATAGATTAAAACACCTTTTGTAAGTACACTGGGGAGGTCGGGATACTTCGCGCAAAAATTGTGATCGAGGAAAAATACGACAAATTCTGTAGAAGACATTCCTTAGGGAATGAAAACAAAAATATTTTTGATAATAAATATTTATATTTAAAAAGCAAAGTAAAGAATGAGTCATTGGAGTTCTTGTATCTGTGTTAAGGTGCCCACTCATTCGTCCAATGCCCGGCCGGTCGCCGTACAGTCTACCGAAACCGACCACAGACTCGTCCAATTCTTATCGCGCGGCCCACCATCCGTTTTCAAATCGTTGTATTTGTGGTTGATTTCGATGACCGGAACGATCTGTCACACACACACATCCACACGCCTTTGTTTAATCGTATCTTGTGTGTCTGTGTGTGTGAGTGATCTAGATCGTATGATTTACATTGCTAATGTGTGGCCTGTCTTCAATCTCGATCATACGGCGGCCGGACCGACTAATGATGATTATGCTAAAATACAAACATAATAATTATAAGTAATTATTGGAAACACTGTGTTCCCGGAAATTAAACGTCCTAGATCGCAGCTCTGTCTCGCGACACAAAACGATACCAACGAAACCTAAGGTAACTTATTACTGCGCACCTGGTCAGTTTAACTGGTCAAAGAGCAAACAATTGGCCCGTCTATGACCCCTACTAGTCATAGGTTTAGTACTCTATGGTGTTAGGTATCTCTAGCTTCTGCTCCGGTTTCGCTTCATCACCACATATTACAAAACAAAGTCCTCTCAGTCTGTGCCCTTTTCAAGCAAAAAATAGTAAACGGATTTTGCTGTAGGTTAATTTCCCGGGAAGATTTATGGATACCGGCCAATGAGCTTTTTATTAATTAATTAAATGTACATAGTCCGACAAACCACACTTAAAGGCTTTTCCATCTAAGTATCCCTCAACAGAACTGTCCACTCGTTAGGTATAGCCTCACATTTGTGACCATAGGCTAAACGAGGGTGACTTGGTCTTCCGCTGGGTACCCTGGGACCGATGACACGGTTTCGGTTATCGGTCCCGTGAAGGAAAATATTCACATAAAATTCACTTATTTTGGTCCTCGGTAAAACGAAAAATACTAGAAGCCATCCTTCGGGATTGTGAAATAATATTTATTTAGGAATGAATATGTTAAAAGGATAATGTTTGTTGACTTTGTTACACTGAGTCCGTTTTGTGCTCCAACATTTTTCTTTGTGTTTGACCTTGAGAATACTGTTTATACCATAGATATAGTATGCTGGCGCTCTACTAGATTGGTAATGTCGCGATTAGAACCAAAAACGTGACAGATGGATTCTGTGGATTCTTCATGTTAGATGACTTACATCCAGGCCAGTGCATTCATCATAATTAATCACGTGTATTAAACATTATAAAAATAGCGAAATTACTACAGACGCTAGGCTGTTACAGTATTCAAAAAACGGTTTCATGTATCTGTCTCGCTTTAACACACGCGTATCTATTCGCTTTCTCTTTTGAATTGCCAATCTAGTAGAGCGCCCGAGCGACTATACTAAATCTATGGTTTATATGAATATATTTCATATTCTTCATTTTGTTGATAAATAATAATAAATATATATATCGTGTTTTATTGAATACTAGCTTTCCGCTCGTGGATATTTTCTAACAAAATAAAATTGTAACTGTTTTTTTTTGTAATAAATAAATAAATAAATAAACAAATAAATGAATTGCTCAGATGATTGATATTGAAACAGAAATTGATATGATGATGATGATGATGATGTTTGTAGCTTACCCCCTGCATCCAAACTTAAACTTTACCTCTTTATAAAATTAGTATAGATTTAGACGACGCAGCTGTAATAGGTGTTATAATAGAAATATCCATATATAAATAGGAACGATGTCATTAGAGAAGAATGCGGAGTGAAAGATGATGTTGTGACTAAAATGAAGAAAGTAGTTTACGCTGGTTTGGACACGTTGAAAGAATGAAGGAAAGATTGACTAAAAAGGTGTGAAAGGTATGATGAATATAAAAGAAGCAAAAGAGGTATGTCAGGATCGTAAAAACTGGCATTGATTGTCGCTGCCTACCCCTCTTGTGATGAAAGGCGTGATGATAGATAGATAGATAGATTATCCATATATGTATTACCAGCTGATGATGGTGAATATTATGGAAATGTGGAGACTAGAAGAGACCTGATGTTGGATCTATAAGGTTCTGCCAGAACTATTCAATGTACCCTAACAACTTTTGAAATTGTGCATACCAGTGCTTTTACAGAGACTTATATTAATATTGCATGTATCCTTTTAAAAATATCTCAGTTATTCTGTTCTTATACCTTAATCTAAGACAAGCGGAAACTGCTTAAACAAATCGCCAATATTCAAATCGTGTATTTCCAATTTCTCAAGAAAATGTCCGTGGTATCTTCTTCTAGAGCGGGTGGTTAAATAGGATCCCAAGCAAATCGTTGGCAGTTAAGAAAAGCCTCGCGGCTTCGACGATGGATTGCTCGGGTGTGTTTACTAAAAATTTCAGCTTTCTACTTCGAATCTTTAAAATTAATCAATAAAAGATGGATCCAATGAGATAAAAGTATCACTAGATCCATCATGGTTCTGGAGAAAGAAAGTAGGTAATAATGGATCAAAAATTTATGAATTTATTCTAAAGGTGATCCTTAGGGATTGGAAAAAAAGTTGGACTAACTTTCGCGCAGTAATTTTTAAAGTGAGGCTAATAACAACCTTCGTTTTAGTTCAATATAATAGGGAATTTTTTGGAGGTTTTTCCATGTAAATATACTTACCTCAACAGAACTAGCCACTCGTTAGGTACAGCCTCACATATACCATCGGCTAAACGAGGGAGACTTGGTCTTCCGCTGAGTACCCTGGAACCGTAACACTGTTTCGGGAGCTCTAAGGCAACCCGTAAAGAAAGAAAGAAAAAAATTTTGGAGGCCTAAAGAGTGGTCTGTTCTGTTAAAATATTTTGATATGTTTGAATCTTAGCGCAGTTTATCAGAAAAACCCATTGGTACATTTTATATTATAGGTTTGATTCTTCTTCTTGTGATGTTGGGGTTATAATGACACAACCATTGGAGTCGACATCCGTTTATTAACTGTCTTACATTTACCTTCTTATGATACTAGTACACCTTTATATAAAAAAATAGAGAAAAAAAAAGTTTATAATTACAATTTAAAATATGATCTAACTTTTCTAAATCTAAATTTTTATTACTTTCCAACTTTATTACTACCTTCTTTAATTATAAGCATAATATATATAATCCCGTAATACTAAAAAAATAATAAAACTTAACATAAATAAGCTAAAAGAAAATACTAGTTTTTAATAAAATAAATTGGATTATTTATATTTCATTTCATTTCATTTCATTGATCTAGTTAGTATTTAAAGATTGTTTTAAATTAGTTATAAATTGGACTTTATCCTTCTCGTTTATATATATATTTTTTTAAATTCAAACTTTTTACAAAATTCGCATAACAGGTCAACAAATTCTGCTCGAGTAAAGTGTTGCCTATATGCTAAGTTCAAGATTAATATATTTTCGTTTGGTACGAAAAGTAAACCATCTTTTTCGTATTTTATTTTGTTATTTCTCCTATACTTATTATTTATATACTCATTTGTCTCAAATATTAGGTCGATGCTGTCGTTAGGTTTTCTTAGTATTTCTGAAATTATAGGTGTATCTAAGGATTTACTCGATTTCGCAGTATTTTCAATATTTTGGGTAACCTTGTATCGGAACTACTTTGAGAACTGTTGTCTTCTTGATCCTTTAATAATCTCCTTTTGTTTCTAGTTAATACATTTCAATAATTTTCCTCTGACATTTTCTTTAATTCGTCTGATGTAATTACTATTCTATATATATATATTTGTAGATCCTTTAATATATGTTATGTACTAGTCGAATTCCTCTAACTCTAATCTGTATTTTAATAATATACTATTATACTATACTAATCTAACTAACGGTTGATGATATGTTTGTATTATTTAGTATTTGACATTGATCGTCGGTGTTTAGAACTAAAATTTTAATTTTCCTTTTTTTATATTTATTATTTGATTCGCTAAGTGTAGACAATGCTTAATTTCGGTGGCATGTATGAGGTAACTGCATTCTTCGTAATTTTTATTTTGTGGAAGTATGCATTTAATTATTTGTTCGGATCGTGGTTTAATTGTTATTGTATTTGACTCGGTGACGCAAAGTTTACGCCGTGTCGATGCAGGTGTTGGTTTACAAGTTGATGAAACCGTATTTATTTGTTTATTGAAGTTATGATTTGATTGCAATTTAATTGTGTATGCACCGTTTCTTGTATTTACAGTCACCGAGTTTGTTAAGAGTTTGAGAGATATTTATAAATAAAATCTAGTCCCAAAATGCCGTGAAATCCTAATGGTAATTCCGAGATTATATTGAATTTTTGAATCATGTATGTTTTTGTGTTTGGCAAGTACAAATTAATGTATTGTTGACCAAGGGTTGAAACCTTCCCTCCTATGCCTGTGATGTTGGTTTTGGATGTGTTTTTGTAATTTTTGAACGTTATTGCATCTTGTTTTATGAGGCTTATGTTTGCTCCTGTATCTATTAAAAATATTTTTAATTTATTATGGACAAATAATTTAATTGTAAATTTAGAATTAGTATTAAAGATGTAATATTGCGGCTCTTTATTGTGGAACAATTTTTCATTTTCCTTTAAGTGGTCGTTAGGATTGATTTGGTTTTCTTCGTTATTAGCGAAGTTGTAATGAAAATTGGTTCTGTAACCTGTGTTTCGTCCCCTAAATCGCGTTTGTGATCTAAAATTATTATGACTCAAATTATTAGGTTGATAAAAATTATTAGGTTGATTATTATTATTAAAATGATTATTCTGGGGTGGAATTTGTCGGTATGTGTTATTATGATATAGTGGTTGGTAATATGTCATGGGTTTGTATTGTCCATCATGTTGTGGACCTGAGGTGCGGAGGTAGGGTCTGTAGCTACCCCTAAGGTGCATAGCTGTTCTGTTATGGTTCTGTCTCGCGTTCTCTTCGACATCTTCCTCGATTGCGGCGCTAATCGCGTCCTTTAAATGTGTGTAGTCTCTGGCAGATATTATGGTGGATATACGTCTGTCTCGTAAACCGTTTATAAATTGCCTAATAGCTAACTTTTCGTTGATAGGTTTAAGTATTTTTTCCGATGCTCCGTCTGAGTTAGATTGTGATATCGTCAGTTCAGAGTAGAGTGTTTCGAGGCGTGACCCGAATTGTGCAATGGTTCCGTCTCGTTGTGTGGAATTATGCAATTGCGTCATAATAGAAGTAGCATTTTTAGTAATTAATAAATACTTTCGTACCTATGTCTTGGATTAATAAGTTTAGTGTTGTATAGTTCTGATTTAATTTTATCTTTGAAATTCTATCTAACCTAGTTTTTACGATAAAATTAACTAGTAGTGTTTCATGGTCTGGTTTGATGCAACTCAAGTATAATTCGGATGTATCTATCAGTTTAAATATAGTATCTTGTTTTCCGTCTAATTCGGGTATAGGGGTTGTAGCGGTTTTCAAGTTGAACGTCTCCATTGTTGGGATGGTAGGAATCGCAGAAGTAGTTGTAATCGGTTCAGTTGTTTCGTTTTTATTTTCTCCTTTGCTCTCCATATAGTAGTTTTGGATGTTTCTAAAGTGGTCGTATATTAGCTCTGAATATTGAGTGATCTCTTCGATATTTGAGGAAGTTCCTAAAAATTTGATAACTTCGTCAAATTTTGAAAATAAGGTAGCCTTTAGAAATTTTTCCCATACGTATTCCCTTCTTTCTGTTTTTTTAGTACCTAATTTCCTTAAGTCTGTCCTAATTTGCTTAAGTTCTATTTCAATGGCATTGAGTAAGTTTTTCGACTCTTCCATTTACTATAACTTAATTTTGTTGTTTACAAAGTATTAAACTAAAGAATGTAAACAAAAAAAACATAATTTTAGCGCTAGTTACGCGTTTCTAAGCGGGACTGGAACATAGTACTCTATGACTGGATCGCTCCCGGCAGCTCTACAGGACTCGACCACACCCGGCAGCTCTACGGAACTCGAACAACACCCGGCAGCTCTACAGGAACATTATGTGGAGCGGGATTGTTTTCTTTCTTCATTTCCAGACCAATTTTTGTAGTATATAATATAGTAACATATTTATTAAATTTTTTTTTTCACTGATTGTTCATTACGGTTGGTGAATCGGCTTAGGTATTATTTCCATTTTATTTTTATAAATTATTCACTTATTTATATATTATTTATTTAATTATTTATTTTTCACTTATTTATTATTTATTTTAATAGTCCATTTTATATTTAATTATTTTAAATCGGTCGACGAACGATGCGGCTAGCATCGCGTGCGCGTCCATTTGTTCGCGAGTTGGCAGGGTCGCCATGTGATGTTGGGGTTATAATGACACAGTACTACTAGTACATTCTTAGTCATAGTGCTCTTGGCAGAGTAGTCGTAATCAACCTGGCGGTCCAAAGTGCGACGCACAACCTTGCGCCACATGTCTCTCTCGATGAGGCTTTTCTTGCACATTCATCCAAGGATATAGATAGATAGATATACTTTATTGCACACAAAAAAAAAGAAATTACACAAATTTACAAAAGTCAAATGTACAATTTAGGCGGTCTTATCGCTATAAGCGATCTCTTCCAGACAACCTTTTGGTAGAGGAATATTTGAAAAGAAAAGAAAGGGTAAGGTGGTGCGTTACATATTGTATTATATTATAGATATATATTATATGAAACGTACATAAACTATACCTATTTCTAACAAAACATACTTTAAAAAAAAAAAATAAGAAAAATAATAATAATACCTAATAATGTAACTATTAACAAAGAAATTATAATAAATAGATAGTAGGTATGTATGACACACTACTGACAGCGACAGACAAACAAAAGCTTGACCAGCAGAACGAGATTGAGAAAGTAGGGCTACAGAGCAAGGAAATGCGTTTTGACACGGGATTTAAAAATGGGCAGGGATTCGGATTGTCTGATGGACAAAGGTAAGGAGTTCCATAGGCGGATAGACTTAAAGGTGAAGGTGTTTGTTGGTCAAGCTGCCGCTATCAACTCTGTCCAGCACAACCAGGTTTTCTATGGACCGCTCGTCTCGTCGCGAAACATGTCCAACCAAGGATCCTGCCGATAGTATTCTTTGACATGAAGTTTGTGGAGGATGAAAATGCCATGAGATATGCCAAGCATTTTTCTCCAGCACCACATTTCCATATAAACCTGTATTTGACTAAATTGGCCAAACTTGCCATCCATAATGGAGTGCTACCTAGTTGGTTGATTTATGGAAGTGAAAAATGAGTATGGAAGAGCAACCATGAAAGTAGGTAAGAAAGTAAAGTAGTGGAGATGTGATCGCTGAGAAGAATATGTGGAGTACCTTTGAAAATTAGAGTAAGAAATAATGTAATAAGAGAACAATATACTAAAAGAAGATGCATTAACTAAGATAGGGAAATTGATGCTTATGTAGAAGTCATGCTTTCTACTTAATTGGTTGCGTGTTCAGAGAGTAAAGAAGGGTTGATAGTTTATACTGTTTAATACATACATACATATAGAAAAATTACAAGAGACTTAGAACAGATGTGAATGGAAGAGTTGATCAAAGTGACATTAAAAAAATGGGAAATAAAAAGGACCCGAAATCGAAGAGCATGCATGAAAAGATGTATGAATTTGACTAAGCCGAAAGAGGTGTGCGAGGATCGTGGCAAGTGGATATATCTTTGGTCTCTGCTTGCCCTAAGGGAAATAAGGCATTGTAATTTGATTTATAATTGAGAGGAATCTAAATCCTAGTGTACATTTCTGTCACTAACACAAATACTACTACAAAGTCTTTGAATGACCTTTGTTCCTAGACAAAAGATTATACTGCCTATACTAAATCAAGAAGACATGTTCTTGTGGTAATTAGGGATTTATTGTGTAATCTTAGAGATGTTAACTTTGGTGAGAATGCGTGAGGGATATACGTGTTTGGAACGTTAGATGCTTTGTTATTTGACGATAGGTGGGTCTAGTGGTTAGAAATCCTACCCACATGACAGTCCTGGGTTTGAGTTTTAGTAAAATATTTGTATGGAAATGTAGAATTATAATGCCAAGCTCTTGATTTTTTTTCTGTTCGCCCAGATTTCATCCCCTATTATACCAAGGGGGGCTGGATTTCCGGGATAAAAAGTAGTCTATGTCACACTCTAGGTCTATCTGTGTGCAGAATTCTATACAAATCCATCCAGTACTTTTTACGTGATTGACTGTCAAACATCCAAACATACAAACTTTTACATATTTTTAGACAAGGTAGGTACTTGTCATACTACATATCTGTTTAATATAAGGAAACTATGATCCCTAAAAACAGGCCAAGTACGATTCTTACTCGTACTGGAAAGGTTCCGTATCATCGTAAAGTGAAAATAGTTTAGTAACAAAATCAGTGACTCACACTTGGCAGGTTTTTATTATTTGCTGTTTTATTTAAGATAATGCATTATAGTTATACGTTTCTTGTATGTATATAATTTTTTACTTTTATTTTATTTTTATTATTTGATTTTATAGCGGCCATAGTAGGTAATACTTATTTTGTGAAAATATCAAGTGTCTTTAACTATTACGGTTCTAAAGATACAGCTCTGTGACATGCGGACAGACAGACGGACAGCGAAGCCTTAGTAATAAGGTTTCCGTTTGCACCCTTTGGGTACAGAACCAGTTTCACTTCTTTCTTACAACAATCTATTCCGATTTTCATTAACATTAGGTTAATTAATTTAGTTAGTTAATTTGTATCAAGCTTTACCTTTAGCTAAATTAAATAGGGACCTATTGACTCAATTTTAAAATCAGATGTAAATGGAAGAGTTCACTATGAGAAGCAAGCACTTATATATTTATGTAACAATGTCCACATATAGCAACTTACCCAAACAAGCCGTTATATGAACTTTATTATAGCTGTCACTTCGTTATTATGTTCAACCCCTTTTTTTTTACGTGGGGCATCATGCATACCGTCGGGGGTGAGGGAAAGGGTTATGTGGGACTCTAACCCACTAAACCCCACGTTACTCCATCGCGCCGGTTTTACCCAGAGCTGGCACCTTAGTCCCCGGTTGAGCAGCAGCTGATTTCATTATGTTCAACCCCTACTCCAATGTTTTTTAATTGGGCTCTCCAAAATATTTTTATTTTGAAATATGACATAAGATTTTTTCCCGAAGGACGAAGCCTATGTCATTCTTCGGCCCTTCACTCATCTATCTGTGCAAATAACGTCCTTTGTTATGTTTTGGTGTGAAAGGTGGACAAATAAAAAAACAAACAAATTTTCGCATTTATAATACCAGTTACCTATTGTACACATATTGAGCGAGTATCACCCAATATTTTCTTTTCATTACGGAGGTTATTTCAGTATAAAATTCCCTGAAAGTTTTTGATAAAAAAATAATATATGAATACTGTCGCAGATAGGTCTTGCGAAGGGCGTCAACGACTCTGAGTTATGGTGCCCGCATGTCCGGCACATAGGATGGTCTGCTTTTTTGTGAATAGTTAATATGTTTAACAAAAAGGGTTATGTGCTTGGTGACATCGCTTTGTATTATGGTAACCGTTTTTTATCGCTAGGTACTTATTTATATATTTCGTGCAGAATTAAATAATTGGCCAAGTTGCGAGCACGACTTGCCTAAATTTTCGTATATTTTCTTTAAAATTATAAAAAAAAATTGTATTTCTCTTGACAACAATTTATTTTTAACTTTTTAATTTATCCCCGAAAATTAAACCCCAAAACCGAAATTCGACTAATTAAGCTTGACCGAGATTGGGTCATCAAACTCTACAAATGTCCGAAATTAAACTTTTTATGTAAAGTAGATTCGATAATAAGCTGTGACAAACAGAGAGACACGACAGAGATCCTAAAAGGATATACTTACAACAATATTGTATAGTATATTACCAATAACTTCCCGCCCCGGCTTCGCCCGTGGTTATTTTGAAATGCATAATTTATCCCGATGGATTTTCGTAGCGTGTCACTCTGCGACCCTCCAAGAGAGAGTGCAAAAAATATGTCGATTCATTGCTAAAGACAAACAAAACGCATATAATTTAGGAATCGTCTTCGTTTGACTTGCATCAATAAATTTTGGTTAAAAAGTAAATAAAAAACAAGCGAGTCTTATAGTTAGTCGCATATGATGTGTAACACCTGACATCTCACCTTGGTAATAAGCAACATTAACATTATATCCTGAAAACATTAACACTTTATACACAACACTGTAGGTTAAGCACACAGCTGATGCGTTCTCCTTCTCTATTTCCCTTTCTATTTCTCGTCACACACACGCACACACTGTTGGCTGACAGTACCAACCTCTCGGAAAATGGGTTGGTACTATCTGACGGCCAACTCTAGTCTAATATTTCCGTCCCTTTTCACGAAATCACTCCCACAGATTTCAGGAAAGCGAGAGGAATGTTACACATCAAAAACTGAACACTACAGTTAGGTCCGAGACAATATTTTGATGTTTCGCTCTAATGGCTGTAGAAAAGTCACATATCGGCTATAAAAAGGTTTTTTCCGCGTCTATTGTAAGTTAACGTCTTCTATAAGATCGCTAGCACAATGGCACGACTGTAATTTTTCCTTATTAATTCTTCTTTTCACCCATTTTCGGGCGACAAAGGAACCTCTCCTTTGTCTTGTGACGTGGATTTTTTTGACATGCCTCATTATAGCACTTAGTGGGACCACTTAGAGGGTTTTAATTAGAATTTGTATGGACCCTATTATTAGTTACAGAAGGGAAGATATTACAATTTTGATCTTTGAATCTGTCCAAAATGGAGTCCGTTCTGTGGGGAAAATATAAATTGTAACGACTTTCTTTTCATATTTTATATAGTATCTTCTAATGTTTTATTAGATTCTGTATTTTTTGTTATCTGATATGATAGCTCCCGAAACCGTATTACCAAGTCTCCCTCTTTTAGCCGATGGTATTTGTGAGGCTATACCTAACGAGTGGGCAGTTCTGTTGAGGTATATTTAGATGGAAAAGCCTCTTTGTCGGATTGGAACATGGGCGGGATCCGGGATCGAACCCGTGGTCTGCCTAGAAAACCTTGCCTTAACCTAACTTACCTTATTTACTAGTATAATTCTCGCCAAATAAATTGAGCCTAAATGTATAAGACGATTTGTATGCAGATGATCTCCCCACTCTAGCGCTCAATCTGGTGTAATATACGCGCAAGCGATATTAGGTATAGCCCTTCTTCGCACTTGGTCATTAAAATCTGAATAAAATAGATCTATCTATCTATCATCACACCTTTTATCCCAAGAGGGGTAGGCAGTGACAATCGAATGCCATTTGTTACGATCCTGACATACCCCTTTCGCTTCTTTTATATTCATACCTTTCATACATGCTCGGCGATTGTGTGTACTTTTAATATTTCCATCGATCAATACATTTTTTACATGTTCAATAAAAGAACGCCTAGGTCGTCCTCTGCCAGCATTTCCTTTCACTTCAGCCATATCAACTTTTTTAGTCAATCTTTTCCTTCATTATTTCAACGTGTCCAAACCAGCGTATACTACTTTTCTTCATTTTAGTCACAACATCATCTTTCACTCCGCATTTTTTCTGATGACATCGTTCCACATAAATTCTTCTGAACTGTGTTTAAAATAGTACACTTAAATAGAGTACCCGGTTGTTGTATTTCTTGATAAAAAGACAATATAAGAGAAATTAATAAGACTATAGAATTATTGTAGGTGTTATTTTTATATTAATATTATCTTATCTCTTGATAATAAAAAAATATCCAAAAAATTGGTAAATCGTGGCGGGTGCGGAAAATCGGGTATTTTAGCGTGCATTCGTATTCTGGTTTTATTATTTGTGTATTATGAGATTAAAATATGCAGGAAAATGAGACTATGATAGCTGCAATTAAACCAGTATTTTCAGAATCAAATTATCCAGACAAAGAAGAAATTCTAAAAAAGTTATTTATTGTTGAAATATCACAAAAAAAAAACAATAGATAACATATTAACACAATTATATAAACACCTAAAATTTAAATCTAACCTGTTGGCTGCATTTCCCCGCTGATGCGACGCTGATTTGTTGAGCGAGGAAGGAACCAGCCCTCTTGTCACCAGAGGAGATGATCAGTCGTGGGGATATATCTTTTGGTATTTGAACCCCACGGACCTAGAGTTTCTACACCAAACGGCACAAATTTGTAGTTTTCAATAATTGAACTATATTTGCGCCGCTTTTTAGACTCTGCGATTTCCGCCGCAGCTCCCGCTTTGATTGTTGTTTCCCTGTGTCCACACACGTAGCATCCCATACAAGGGCCCGACCTCGCTTCTAGGGCCGATGCCGATGAGTCATTTAGGTATTTATTTGTTTCGAAAAGAATACAATAGGTAAATAACACAAAAAAATCTTTACAATATTTTTATTTTTCACATTCATATAGATTTCATTTATTTAAACTGTACATACATATTAATAAACACTGTGCTTCAATTTACAAACGTTCACTTCAAAATATTGTTAGGTTATATATAGTATACAATTTTAAGTTGGCACATACATATGTGTAATACATTACAAAACACTAGGCAAAATTGATTCCTAAGACATTTAAAATCATGCCCAACTTTAGTGAGTTGCTCATGTTATAAAACAAAATTTTGTTACATTGAAAGTTATATTAAACATTGAGCTATCACGTTTAGGAGCTGAGCATTAACAGTATAAGTGAATCAAGTTGGAGAAAAAATTAGCCCTAGCGAGTTTTCAAAATGATGTAGGAAATAATTGTGTAGAATAAAATTATATACAAAAATTACATAATTCTATTAGATAATAGATATGTATTTATTCTGAAATAAAATGGATGCTTTTAAATCTTTTTTTGGATCGCGTAAATGTACCCACACATTTAAACGATCCACCGAAATCGACCACAGACTCATCCAATTCTTGTACGAACGGTCCCCTGTCCATTTTCAGATCATAGTGTGTGTGGTCGATTTCGATGCCGGACAGATTTCGGTCTGATGTCAACACACACAGATACACATGCATTACACAGATATTGTGACTGACATCATCCGGCAGACAGACCGAACATTTTCGGTGAGATATCGGCCGAGTCTGTGGTGGGTTTTAGAATAGAATTTTAAATAAATAGTCCTAAAAGTGTCTTAGAAATCAATTTAACCAATGTAACATTATTTACAAGTACAAGAAAATTAACAATTATTTTTACAAAAGCACCAAACCTTATATAAATCGTCGTGTGAATAATATTTTTTTGGATGACTTTTACTTGTGCCTCAAATCCAAAATTACTACATATTATAAAACATTATAGTCCCCCGCCGCGTCTGTCTGTCTGTGACCTTATCACGCAAAAACTACGGATTTTGTTGCGGTTTTATTATTAGATACGTTGATTCACCGGGAAGGTCTACTAGTATTAAACATACAACAACAAAAACAGTAAAAATATAATGTTAAGGAGCTGAGCATTAACTGAATCAAGTCGGTGAAAAAGTTTCCGTCCGTACAAATTTTGAAATTATGCGGAAAAACTATCTGATTTTGATTTTTTCTAATACTTACATTATATCGAATACTGAAAAAATGGAAAATCATAATTTTGCATCTTACGACAGTTGGCCTAGGAAAATAAATCAAAAGTCTAATTTCAGCGTCAAATTCAAAATTTTTTCAAATTCGGAATTTTGATTTTTTTTACCCGTGCGAAGCCGGGGGTAGGTCGCTAGTTTACAATAAGACAAGAAATTGTGATATGATTTTCTGTTAATTAATCGCCGCGGCAATGTGGTTAGTATTACAATATAATAGATATTCGGCGAAATCTGATACCATACATGAGGCATTGAAATTAATAAATTGAATATATTTTTAACTAATTAATTTACAACAACTATTAACAGACTATATTTTGAATCACAATTTTTTCGTACATTAAATTATTTATGCGAGGAAAAATAACTCGTTGTAATTTTTTTTTAAATTTATAATATTACAAATAGTTACAAAATGAGATCTTGTAAATCAAATCTCCAACACCAAGTGAGGATAAAATATATTATTTTATTAGAAAATGTCCAAAAATTATTTTAATTTGTATAAAGAAAACTTTGCAATAAAATTGTTTACAATCAAATCACGTCTAGGAATTTCATTTACATTTTTAACACAGTGACAGTGTCCACTTTTTGCCAGTTAAACAGACCAACTTGCTTCACTTAATGGATCTAGATGTGTCACTTATTTAACAAAATAGTTATTATTTTGCGCACTCGTGGGAATTGAACAAATGCAAGGTTTTCTTTATTTTTATTCACAATATAAATTAATATAAATAGTGTATTTACCCTTAGTTCGTTTTTATTTAAACTTTATAATAAAATGTATTTATTTTACCTATTTTTTCCAAAAAAATATTATATAATATAATTTTAAGTAAGGCACAGATTCCTTAAATAAGCGAATAATGTCCAAAATATATAAAACACTGTGCTAGGTATTCTTCTGACACCATCTGGAAATAAACATGTTTCTATTAAAATATTTCATAATAGGTACTATGCCAGGAAAAACTGATTCAATATTTTATCTCCTGAGAAATCGACATATGGGGATTTATTAGCGTAGGTATTCTTTAATTTTTTAAGACGTATATTTTAAAATCAAATAAACAATATCCTTATGTAATACTAAATGAGGTGTTGGCAGAGACAATCGAATCCTGACATACCTCTTTCGCTTCGTTCATATTCAACATACCTTTCATAATATGCTCGGTGTTTGTGTGTAGGTACTTTTAATATTGCATAATAAGATTTATTTATTTATTTCTTACAAATAATCCACAGCACTTCACAATATTAAACATTTTGAAAAATAAAGTAAAACATATTACTATGAATGGATTTATACCTATACTATGTTGACGTTAAAGGTACGGAGACATTATATTATTAGATTAAACAAACAAAAAAAAATATTCCGACGAATTGAGAACCTCCTCCTTCTTTTTTTAGTTCGGTTAAAAATAAAACAAATAAAATAACAAAGTAGGTAATATAAAATAATAATCAAAATTAAAAGTCAAAAAGTACAACTAAAAATGTCAAAATAAATCAAAAAATCAATTACAAAATACAAATATAAAATGTCCAATTAAAAATACAATCTAAAACTAAGAAAAATAAAAATGAATATAAAAATAAAAACAAAAATTCATACCCTGTCAGCGTTTGTGTAGTGTGTGGTGTGTGAGTGGGTGTGTGTTTGTGTATGTATGTGTGTATGTGCTAACCATTCACACATGAATTAAGAAACTGTTTTTTGAAGTTGTTTTTGGATATGCAGAACATGTCCAAGTGAGAAAAATGCTTATTGTACATATCATGCAATCTTCCAATGACACAGCATTTCTGCCATAATTGGACCGCGCATCCGGGGAACAGGTCAAATTAAATTGAGATTAAATTTTATTTATTTGTAAATAGACTTAAGGTGGCCACACATTCTCCAATCCCCGGCGTGTCGCCGTACGGTCCACCTAAACCGACCACAGACTAGTTCAATTCTTGTAACGAACGGTCCGCCTAGGCGGGAAATTTTCGGTGCGATGTGTGACCAATGTGTGTTCATGAATAATTGGCAGTGATTTTGAATTAGTGAGGCAGAGTCGTGGGGAATAGATAGTTTTAGGTAAACTTCAGGCATTTGATTTAATGAAGTGCTTCATACTAGAGTCCTTTAGACAATCGAACATGTGCGTAATTATCTCATAAATTGGTATGCATGCATATCTATAGATTCGATCGATTACTCCAGACTAGTTACTTAGGAATTTAAAAAACCGGCTAAGTGCGAGTCGGACTCGCGCACGAAGGATTCCGTACCATTATCTATAAAAACGGCAAAACAATTACGTTTGTTGTATGGGAGCCCCCTTAAATATTTATTTTATTCTGTTTTTTAGTATTTGTTAGCGGCAACAGAAATACATCATCTGTGAAAATTTCAACTGTCTAATTATCACGGTTCATGAGATACAGCCTGGTGACAAGACGGAGAGACAGACAGACAGACAGACAGACAGACAGACAGACAGACAGACAGACGGACGGACAGCGGAGTCTTAGTAATAGGGTTTACGTTTTTACCCTTTGGGTACGGAACCTTAAAAACTGAATTATAAGTAAATTTTTCTTATTATCTCGATGAATTATGTACCGAAATACGACTTATTTTTTTTAAGGATATAAGTAACAATTTATCGACATCTCACAGACATATTATGGTAAAAGACAGTTTAGTAGTTTTTCAGAAATTCAATAATTTTGAATAATAGTTATATACAAACATCTTCGCGGACTTTTTTGTAGCCAGAGACATATTAAACAGAACAGGTGGCAATCCTGTTGCTGCACTTAAACTTAACGGAGCTATACCTTTGTCACTTCTTTCAGACTAATCTGTTGGTTTCTAATATTGGTATAGACTATATAAACTTACTGTTAGCAGTAAATTTAGATATATGCGGCCGACTGGCTATTATGAGTCTAACAGCCATAGATCTGTGATGTGAAGGTCTTGTTGGAACACTGGCTGAACATCTTAATGACGTGTACCCTCTTGATGAAGCTTTAGCACTTGCTGATACCCTTAAGGTCCTCCATGAAGCACGTAGTCCGTCTCCATCAGCTCCTGACAATTGTGTTGGTGGGATATCCTGGTAAATAAGATTACATTACTAATTTATAAGTTTTTGTTTGTTAGTTTGAACGCACTAATCTTTGGAACCTACCAGTCGGAATTAAAAAAATATTTTGTATTTGATAGCCCAATTCTTGAGGAAGGTTATATAGGCTATATAACTAAAGGTAAAGGGGCGGAGCAGTATCCATTAAGGGGAAGTCGTCATCAAAATTCAATTTTTAATCAAATTTTTCAGAAAACTTATATTACGAAACTGAATTACTTTATTTATCAAATTTTATGGCTATAATATAGATGGTACAATTACAAAAATTTACATAAATATTTTTTTGGTAATTATCTATCGTTTCATTGTAAAATTATTTCTATTTTGTATAAGGTATTTTTTTAAATTGCGTTTTAAACAAAAATTATCGCTTAAGTTGAATCGCTTACTGTTTCTATCCTGCTCGCGTGCGCGCGATTCTAGATAAATGCGTTCTGCTTTTTCACCACTCATTTTTCCATCGACCAGTTGCAAGGCACAATTATTATAAATAAAAATAAAATGCTGGTATACGCATTACTTGAGAACGGTTGGACCGAATTGGTTATTTTTTTTAATGTTCGAAATAGTCTAAATTAGGTATTTAGGGAAAGAAAAATTTGGAAAAGTTGCCCGGAAAATTCGGGAAAAACCTGAAAGTGCTTTTTTTTATGGGATTTTTGTATGAACTCAAAACTATAATTAGGGATGAAAGTTAATATGTAAATAGTAAATAAAAATTAAGTATTTTTTTTAATATGACACAATATTTTATCCAGATTTTCGAGATAAAAAGTAACCTATGTAACCTTCAAACTATGTCTGTTCAAAAATCATGTAGATTAGAAGAGCAAGAGCAAGTATCAGTTAGGATTTATATTTTCCATTTATTAACGTTTCCACAAAATGGCGAAAATAAAATAAATAAAAAGAAGCTCATTTAGCTCTAATATGTTTCGTATTTTGGCCTTCCAAATTGTTCGGTCTTTTAATTAAAGCTTCAACAATCTTTCTAACTACAGCAAAGTCGTCAATTTATACCAATTACGAAAATTAAGTTACTTAAAAAGCTTGCGAATAAATATATCTCAAGGCAAAATCCATACTTCCATATTATAAATGCGAAAGTAACTCTGTTTGTCTATCTGTTACGTTTTCAAAGCTAAACCACTGAACCGATTTTAAAGAAAATTTGATTCGGAGAAAGCATGAACCTAAATCATATATTATATATCCTCTTAGCACCCCTAAGAAGTTAGTATGGACACCACGAGCAAAGCAGGGGCGGGGCGGTAAGCTATTAATAATAATTCAATTTTCCCCGGAGAATGAGATATTTTGCCGGGATAAAAGTAGCTTATGTCACCTCCGGTCCTCCGTGCATTTCTTTGTAATTTTTTTTCAATTTACTAGTTATATACTTATACTTAGCGTTGCCAGGGGTCCGGATAAAGCCGGATTTAGTTAGACTTTTTGAATGCATGTCCAGTCATCTCATAATTTCATTAGAATTTAAGAAGATTTATGGTAAATGATAAAAAAAGCCTGGTTTTACATACAACATTTTTGTCGTAATAATACTAAGACTAGGGTGTCCGGCTTTTTTACCCAAATGTCTGGCCAAGCTCTGGTCTGTCCAGCTATTTGACCACCTGGCAACCCTACTTATACTCTGTTCAACATAAGATGGTATGCGGGACAGCAGGCTTAGACAATGTACAACTAAACGAATAGAATAGAATGTAGAATAGATAACTTTAAATGAATGGGACCGACTGAAATACAACCACGTGACCTAACTAAACGAAGAAGTTTATATACTTATTGTATACAAACTCCTTGAAGTACCAATATAAACTGCTTGGAGTAAACAAAGCGTGTAGCTATGTCATTTTATCTACATTTTTTGAGGTTATGACCGGTTGTTTTTCTTTTTAGATTTTATATTTTTATATGTTATTTGTAGGTTCTAAATAAATAATATAATTCAGTAAGTATATAAAAGGCGTTTGATTATTCCGTTTTATGTTTTGAACCCATAATTAAGATTCGGTTGTAAAATGTAATTATCAAAACGACAACTCAACTTAATTACTCTTACTTTATGAGGTTTTTAACAGTTAACCTTCATGATGATTTGCGGTTGCGTGCTGTATTGTGACGATACACCCTATACAAACATGCTCTAAATACCTTTGCGACCCCGGCTTCCTTGTGGATATTTTCAGACAAAATAAAATGTAGCCTATATCGCTCAGGGATATCATAGCTTTCTATTCGTGAAAGATTTTTTAAAATCGGATCAGTAGTTCCAAACGTACATACTTACAAAGCGTCTTTATAATTTAGTATAGACAACTATTTTTTTCTAATTTCCAAATTAGTATTATAAATGCGAAAGTCTGTTTGTTTGTCCTTCTTTTGATGTGAAACATCTATAGGCTCACTTGTAAACCGAATTGTTGGCGTGGCGACGCTTGCCGTGGCGACGGGTCGCCACGCTATACTAAGGTATACATATATATATTTTAATTAATCCACTCGGCCACCGACGCACATTTTTGAGATGAATCTATTTTGAAATCATAGTTTATTTTAATATGGTTTCAGAAGATCTTTAGATTTCTAAAAAGTTTAAACTGGTCTGATCTAGAAAACTTGTTGATTGACCCAACATGGTTTAAAAAACTGACCCATCTGACCCAAAACTCCTTACCTACCTATAAACAGGCGACATTTTGTTTGTGATGAGTCTGAAAATTACGTTTGAAGTAACCGTCGAGAGACTTGTGGTTGCCACGAATTTGTTTTTTATTCACGCCATTATGTACGGGCGTCTGTTTAATTTTTTTCATGACACTTCACAAAGCGATTCCCATTTCTCATTCTTTATTCTTTGTCGGCACATATTTCTTGTTTATATCGAATACAAGCTTTTCGCTCCGGCTTCGTTCGTGGAGCACGTATAAAGGTGCCCACTCATTCGTCCAATCGCCGGCGCGCCGCCATGTCCACCGAATTCGACCACAGACTCGTCCAACTCTTGTAACGAACGGTCCGCCTTCCGTTTTCAAATCGTTGTATTTGTGGTTGATTTCGATGGCCGGAACGATCTGTCACACACACACACATCCACACATTGGTTAATCGAATCTTGTGTGTCTGTGTGATCGTATTATTTACATCGCTAATGTGTGGCCTGTATTCAATCTCGATCATACGGCTGGCCCGACCCAATAATTTTCGGTGAGATACCGGACCAGTGCTTTGGTTACTTTAATTTTCATCTCCTAATTATGATCTTTCCAATTTTTCTTTTCCTAAAAACCTTATTCAGACTATTACGAACATAAAGAAAATTGCCAAATCGGTCCAGCCGTTCTCAAGTTATGCGCTTACCAATTGTTGTATATTATCTTAGAGCCAACCTGTGGCTGAATGTAGTGAGGCTTTGGCCTAGGAAGAGAGACAACTAGATGGACAGACTTAAACATGGTGACTAGAAATAAATGGTTTTACTAAAACAGTTATATTTATTTACAAACAACACAACATGGCGCTGCGTATTAATAAATAAACACGGCAACTTGTGTGAAATTAAATAAGTAATAAGAAAATTCATCAATTATGGCGGAATAGAAAAAAGTGTCGGCTGATGTGCTTGGATTAAATGACGCGATGTCGTCATATGGCATCATGGGATTAAAACCCCCAGAAAATCTAACTGATCTATCATCAGAAGGTTTTAAAAAATGGAAACAACAATTCGACTTATACAGAATCGCATCCGGAGTTATGAAGAAACCGGGTGAGGTGCAGGTAGCCTTGCTGTTACACTGCATGGGTGAGTCTTGTATAGACATTTATAACACATTTTCCATATCAGAGAATGACACAAAGAATTATGAAACAGTAATAAATGAATTTAAAGAATATTTTGTACCCATAAAGAATGAAAGCGTTGCATCACACATATTTTTTACAAGAAATCAGAAAAGGCAAGAAAGTTTTGACAACTATTTAACAGAATTGAGAAAATTGAGCAAAGAATGTGAGTTTGGAAGATTACAGGACAAGATGATCAGAGACAGAATTGTAGCAGGAATTTATGACACTAGAATGAAGGAAAGATTACTCTCAGAATCCAGTTTAACATTGACAAAGGCTATAAAAATATATAAGGCTGCAGAGTTAGCCAGTGAGCATCTAAAAGTAATAGAAAATCAACCAAGTGACCCCAGTGTGTCTGCGGTTAGGAACAAAAATTATACACAAATTAAGCCAAAACAAAGATTTTATTCAAAACAAAAAAATTCTTCAAATAATAACTCAACATTTAATACTGAAAACAATTGGAATAGTAAGAAATATACATCATGGAGAAATAATAATCATATATCATCACAGAAGCCAGAGTGGAAATGTCAACGGTGTGGATACACTCATCACAAGAACAAGTGTCCGGCCTACAACAAAAAGTGTATGAAGTGTTATAAAATTGGTCATTATGCATCAATGTGTAAGACAGGTCGTATTAAAAGTGTACAGGTATTTCAAGATAATAAAATAACCTCTGAAATTTGTAATAACAATGTTAGTTTAGGACTTGTTAGTCTGAATAATTTGAAAACATGGTTTGAATCAGATTATCTGACAGATTATAATAACTATTTGTTGAAATTTAAGATTGACACTGGAGCACAATGTAATGTCATACCTAAATATATTTGTAGTAATTTACACTTAAAAATCATGCATTCTACTGTAAAGTTGACAAATTATAATGAACAACCAATTGATACTCTGGGCAAAGTTATGTTAAATTGTAAAATAAATAATATTTTTCACCTATCTTAGGTTTACCAACATTAATTGAGTGTGAATTGATTAAAGGAAATATAGATGTCATGGAGGTAAATAACTTGGATATATTAAATAAAAGTCAGATTTTGAAAAGTTATAGTGAATTGTTTAATGGGATTGGTAAAATCAACAATTATGAATATGAAATAAAGTTGAAACAAAACATACAAGGTAAGATAGAACCATGTCGCAATATACCTATTAATAAAAATACCTACTATACAACTAGATCAGGTAGAATTGTAAGAAAGCCTAAATATTTAAAATAAATTAAGTTTTTTCTTTATGTATTAATTTTAAGGTTGAGTTGCCTACTTTATGTTATTAATTTGTTTTCCTATATTGTTTTACTTTAAAAGAGGAAGGATGTTGTATATTATCTTAGAGCCAACCTGTGGCTGAATGTAGTGAGGCTTTGGCCTAGGAAGAGAGACAACTAGATGGACAGACTTAAACATGGTGACTAGAAATAAATGGTTTTACTAAAACAGTTATATTTATTTACAAACAACACAACACCAATGAACAGCATTTATTTTTTATTTATATAGGCTGATGGATGGGCCTGACTTCGCAAGGTGTCAGTAAAAAAGTGTACGTAAGTAAAAAAATAAAAAGAAAATTTCCTAAAATTCCGCTGAAAGTCATTTTAAATATGTTTCGGAGCCTACTCTAGACTCCTGATGCACATTGTGATATAAAAATTATATAAACTATATCCTAATTTTGCAGGGATTTTTTTATTTTGTTATATTATTTGTCTCACAGGGCAGCAAAATCTTTTAAAAGGGAAAAATAAACCTATAAAAAAAGTGTACCCACTTCAAATAGCAAGCAAATTTTTCTCAAAGGAAACATCTTTTTTGAATAAGTAAAACTGCATTGAATTTTTTTTATTAATTAGAAAATAAAAACCCTATAAACCCATTGTCAGAGTTCATGGAGATGCAATGTTTATTAGAGAGATTTGCTTCTTATCATTTGTTAATAGCAATTAGCATCGGTTAATAAATATACAGGTGATTATTTTTCACATTTTATCAGGTTAAATTCACGGCTGAGGCAAGCAACTTTAAAAAAATCTTTGAATGCAGTTTTACTATAATATCAAAAGTACAAAGCATATATATCTATCTCTAATGATAATATTATTATTATAAGCATATTTAAGTAGGTATTTAAATTGTTGTACCCGTGCGATTAGCCGGGACGGAGTCGCTATTATAATAAAAGTTTGTATGGATGTATGCAATGACGTACTATAAGTAGACACGTTATACCCATACTAAATGCAGATAATAAACAGCTTGAACAATACTATAGCTACCTATTAATTACTTACGTTTATATATTCAAGCGATGAAAGGGATAGAGAAACACAGCTCAATACCGAAATCCATTTGTTAAAAAGAGATAAATATATGTTTTAAGTTGCGACACGTCATCGACGCGTGACCTTCTCCGGAGGAACTAGGGGAAGATTGTCTAAATGGAACACTCAATATTTTACTTAGAAATATTTTTGGAATAATAAAATATACAATATGTAATTTAAAACTTTTATTTTACTAATAAATATAATGTAATAATCAATGACTTTACAACAAATAGACCATTTGTCTTTCAATCACGCTCAAACGGCTAAACAGTTCTAAATGAAATTTAGCATAGAGGTAGATTATTAGTAGGTATGCTACTTATTTATGTATTATGTAGTGTAATTTAAAATTAAGTCTTTAATTTTTTTTTTTTTTTATTCTGGACAACAAACAACTGTACAACAAAGATTACTACAACATAGATACATACTAAAAAAATAACTGTCATATAGTCAGTGACGTTTGTTTATACAAACGTATTGTTTATACATATACATTCAAAACAGGATATTTTTATGCAAATTCCAAAAAATATAGAAATAACAAATAATACAAAAAAAGTTTACTACAATTATACATTTTCCTAAATATATACAAAGAATGTGAAAATGTGTCCACTTCGCAAAACTGCTGGTCTGTTGCACCATACGTCTAAATCTTAGAGTAAAAACTTGGCAACCAATCATATTCTCGTCTTTGGGTTCTGATTATCTCTATCCATTTTTCTCTTATTAATCCGCTTCTAGGGAGACTAAAAGATAAATAAATACAATAAGATCATAATACTATACATACAACAATAATATAATATATAAATTTATAATAATGTAAATATAATTATGTATATACATTTTCCGTACATTTAATAAAATATATTTTTTTTTTAAATAGGTTCATATAATTTATTGACAGGTCCGATATTACCAACCATCCCCATAATCAGTCGCTGAGTCTGTCGCGGCCATTTCGTTTTGTCTTCTCTATCACTCTCATACAAAATGCATCGTTCGTCTCGCTCAGGCAAGCGGCGAACTGGCAACAGCGCATTATTATTAATAAAATATTGTTATGTCCATAATTATAAAATTTCTGTACTTACCAATGAAATGAGATATCATTTCTATCCTTTACAGTTGCAGTATAATTTCTGCAAAAGCGGAACACACAAGATGTCATTTTTCTTGATGTTTTTGCGGATTATTCTACTCAAGAGAGACATGTACACTAGTCGTAGGATTGTGCGTGACTGTGCGCGACCAAATTTATAGTGGGACACTTACCTCTCATTTGCCTTGCTATAGCTTGAGCGTCAATCACGCATCTACCTCAGTTTATATAGTATATCATTGGATGTATGTATGTTTGTTACTCAATCACGGCTGAACGGATCTGGATGAAATTTGGCACAGAGATAGATTATAGTCTGGAATAGCACATAGGCTACTTTTTATCCCGGAAAAATGTATGGTTCCCGTGGGATATATATGTTTTTGTTTTTCACGGGATCGACATGATTTTTTGCATAGTGGTAGTTTATGGGTCTGAGAAAGACATATACTATTTTTATACCGCGAAAGCGGGCGGGTGAGGGGCATATCACAGCCACGAGATTATTTCTTTTTGGATCTATTTCTACACGGGTGAAACCGCTGACAGAAGCTTGTTCCTTTATAATGTATATCCTTAAATTAAATGTAAAATATGCCTTGACAAACGTTCAATGGTCTGCAAAAGTGGGGTGATAATGATACTATATATTGTCTGAATAAAATAAATATTCTATATCACAATGTATCGTGCAGTATTTGTTATACAAGGACTTTATGAAATATTCAGTGAAAAAATTCTGTCCACATGTTGCGGCAACCAAATTGTCATGACGATTTGTATTGGAGTTTTTGTTTTTGTTAGATTTAGTTGTGTGTATTTCAAGTTAGAATTTTAGTTGAATGAATTTTTTCCTGTTAAATTTTCCACCATATTTTTGGAATAAAAATATTAACTTATTATTTACCCTTATTTTCCACCTCCATTAATAGAATATCATTGCCACTTTCCATCAATGGCAAGTGAATGACGAATCATATTTAACGAGTACCCCCCCTTAATATTAATTGCAATTAAAACATAATATTATTTGCAGAAAGTTATAACTCGAATAATAAAAGCTCCATTTATTCAATTTAACTATTTAAATAATAAAAAATCCGAAAAAAAAACAACCGGGCATAACCTCAAAAATCAGCTGATCGACCAAAACCTTCGTCATTTTTTCAACGTTATCTACAGGGTATGGGCAGTAGCTAACTTTGTCTTCAGAAAGACACTAATTGAAGACAAAATGACATTCGTCGTTTTCTACAAGGAGTTTATACGTGAAGGAGTCTGTATACAATAAGTAAGTATATAAACTCCTTGGTTTCGGCAGAGCGAATGACAGTTTAGTTAGGTCACGTGGTTGTATTTCAGTTTGTACATTGTCTAAGCCCCCAGAGCTGTTACTTCATAGAGAAGTATAGAGCATTTCGTGCCTTCCGTAGCAATATAAGTCGATTAAAGCATTTTATTTATTTGTACAAGTTATAAATGAGTCGAAAATTTTGAGTGCGTTTAAAAACATAATTACCTTTTGTAAGTGATCATCCACAAACCACTGCAGGTCGGCAGGTGGCAGAGAATAGTCGGATGTACAATTTACGAACGCCTCTTCGTCCGGGTATATAATTGTTGGTAGG
This sequence comes from Nemapogon koenigi, assembly GCA_963924495.1. Taxonomy (NCBI): domain Eukaryota; kingdom Metazoa; phylum Arthropoda; class Insecta; order Lepidoptera; family Tineidae; genus Nemapogon; species Nemapogon koenigi. The sequence continues at coordinate 2,647,911 of OZ004643.1, forward strand.
TCTGTTATTAGCGGATCGTATTGTGGCAACACTGTGGAAATTAAAAAAATGTTAGTGTCATAATTAAGTAGATTGTTTATTATTAAAGAACATAGTGATTGCTACTTACTCTATGATTGTTTATGTGTAAAATCTTATACTAATAATAAATGTGAAGAGTTATTTAATATTATTTATGGATTTGAGGTTCCAATTCTTGAGGAAAGTTATAGACTATATCATCACGCTATTACCCAAAGGAGCGGAGCAGTAACGCAACGCACATCTAGTAGGTAATATTATAAAGAGGTAAAGTTTGTAAGTTTCGATGAATAATATTTCACTAATAGGCATGAAGTCTAAAGAGTCTACATACATATAACAATTAAATTCAATCTAAAAATTAAAAATAACTAAATAAAACAGGTCCGTGTGGAATATTGGCAAAAATACGGGCTGCACTGATTCGTTGAGCGAGGACGGACCTCTTGTCACCAGAAGAGATGATCAGTCGTCAGATCAGAAAACGGAGAAAAAAATAAGTCAAACCAGAAGAGCATCATTATCTTATAAACTGTGTCTATAATTATTAATTATTAATTATTAATAGCTATTTTTTCTTCATGAGATGTCTTACCGGCTCCTGGAGCCATAGTATCGGTCCCAGGGTACCAAGCAGAAAATCAAGACTACCTCTTTTAGCCGATGATATTTATGAAGCTATACCTAACGAGTGGCCAATTCTGATATATTTAGACGGAACAGCCGTCGGGCTAAGTTTGTACGGTTATGTACGTAATTTTTGATTTTACTACCGACGCATTCAGTCGTGGGGATTTTTAATAAACTTTTTGGCATTTGAACTTGAACCCCACGGACCTAGAGTTTATACACCAAACGACACGTTTTTTTTAACCGATTTTAAATAAAGGATTGCTTTTTGGTTTAAATGGTTTTTTTATTTTTACCGATTTTGATGGTTTCGTTTTAATCGACAATGAATTCTTTCGCATTGGTCTCATTTTGTTTGGCTTGTTTTGAGAGATTTTGATTGAAAACGGAGAAAAAAATAAGTCAAACCAGAAGAGCATCACTAGGTATCTTATAAACTGTGTCTACTTTTTATTATCTAAGCACAAATTTTTCTTTTTTCTCGGGTTGCCTTGTAGCTCCTGAAACCATGTTGTTGGTCCCAGGGTACCCAATTTAAGTCATATATTATTCACATGATCTTTCAGTTTTATCAAAATCCATATCCTTAAAATTCATGCAGCTGTTTAAACATGGAATATAATCGGAATGGGCGAAGTTTCAGTAACATATTCTAAGAATAGACTGAAAATTGTATTACAGTCCAAATCGGTTATAACGACATCACTTAGAACGATGCGGACGTATCGGTTATAACGACGAAATCTTAAGGTCCTGGCTAAACCAATGATATGGTTTATGTGAGAATGGTGATATTTTCCAAAGCAGATCGCGCGTTCTTATGTCGCTTAAGATTTGCAAGTGTGAAAAACAAACAATCATTTAAAAACTAAAATGTACCTATGTGTATCTGTCACAGACACCATCATATGTTGAACAGAGTATACGTCTGTGACGGGCTAGACAGTTTAGTTGTGAAATGGGCTATAATTATCACCATGGCTTTTGATTATTTGAGCCAAAACTATGATAACATATATAATTTTAATGGTTTTTGTAATAATAGGAATAACTTATTTATACATAATCCGACAATCCACACTTAGAGGTTTTTCCATCTAAATATACATCAACAGAACTAACCACTCGTTACGTAAAGCCTCACAAATACCATCGGCTAAACGAGGGAGACTTGGTCTTCCGCTGGGTACCCTGGAACCGTAACACGGTTTCGGGAGCTGTAAGGCAACCCGTGAAGTGAAAAAAAGTGTGTGTAGAACCTAAATATGTTGTAAACTTCATAGAAAAAGGCATACCGATTACAACAATTATTAATAGCTATTTTTTCTTCATGAGATGTCTTACCGGCTCCTGGAGCCATAGTATCGGTCCCAGGGTACCAAGCAGAAAATCAAGACTACCTCTTTTAGCCGATGATATTTATGAAGCTATACCTAACGAGTGACCAATTCTGATAAGGTATATTTAGACGGAACAGCCGTCGGGCTAAGTTTGTACGGTTATGTACGTAATTTTTGATTTTACTACCGACGCACGAATATAACGTCCCGCAATAAGCGGTTTTGACTGTATTATTATTGAATTTCCTCTGAACGAAATGAAAAGTGAACAGTCTCTTTATTACCCTTACGCGTGTTAGTCACGAACCTAAAGTTACAAGAGAGATTGATAACTTCCTAATTGTGAACTTTGGGAACATCATTTTGAAACTTTTCAAAGTCACACTTCGTAGGCGGTAAATTTGAGCTGCTGATAAAAGTGTTTAAAGGAATATATGAAAATTAAACTAAATTTTGCTCGTGGTTTTATTTGCGTGAAAATGTGACTGAAAAAAAACTTAAAATTGGAAAAAAATAATTATTAGAAAAGAGACTCGGTTATACGCGTGACTTATTTTGTCCATATCTCTTTAGAAATATGTGAGCAAGATGGACTACTATTAAAATCGATAAGATAACTAAAGATAAGATAAGATATACAAAGATTCAAATACCAGTAACATAAGAAAGTACGATTTATCAACAAAACCTGTTTTGCGATAATACACGAAACGGGCTTCGGACTTATAAGTATTTTACAAAAGCTATTAAAAAAGGCAAGTTGTAGTTAATGTTTTCTTAAAATATATGAAATTATCTATAAAATAAATGACATAAAATTGTTTTTTAATAAATATGTTAAAAGAATTAGAGTCGCAAAGTCGGTTAAAAATACGCGAAAAATTTAGGACTTTCAGGGCTTCATAAAACTCATGTGTATCTTATTTTGAAAATTCAATATATCTATCTTTTGAAAACAATTTTAATTTCGAACCCAAGACATACAGTTATCGTGTAATAAGCCTGCTGCATATAATTTACTATGGGATAAATGAGTTGAGTTCTTACACCTTCATTACACAATACCTACTAAACGCCATAGTACGGCCCGCCAGAAGGATTGCAAAAAAATTTATCGATTCCATGAATGTGTCACTAAACCTTACGCTATCGGAACCTTACGCTTCGCCCGTGGAGGCCATACTAACTTTAATCCCCTCCCTTAGGGAGATGGATTAAAAAAAAAAGTAGCATATGTCCTTTTCTAGGGTTCAAGATTACTGCGTGTCTTTCAACAAAATCGGTTTAGTGGTTTATTCGTGAAAGCGGAACAGACAGACTGAGTTACTTTCGCATTTATAATATAATAAAAACTGGTTTCCTCTTCACGCTGCCCTGTAGCCGACCTTCAATCACCTATCGTGATGGAACCATACCTGCTAATGTCATATTGGCTGCCTTTCTGTCCACAGCAAATCTAGGTGCTTCACTGGACACTTCACATGTGTATTTCCCTTCCCCTCTATCAGGTTTGACGAAGATCGTACATGCGCGGGAGTCGCACGAACTATTCGTGACTGATACGCCGCTGGAATTGAAGTACCGAGTCTCCAACTGTAAAAAGAAAATTATTAATTATATGACCTTTTCAGCTTTATTATTAATATAACAATATAGACATCATTTATTAATAGTAATAGATATTAAAATTATCTTAAATACTTAATTACAAATATGATATTATTACAAATAAAAAAATCATGTCAATCGCTATCTACTGGGAGAGTACCCAACAGACTGGCTGCATTGCCTCGTTGGATGATAATGCTTATTCTTTGACCGAAGTAAGAGCCAGACCTTTGGACATGTGATCTTTATATTAGTCGTTTACTAATATCTATAAACAGACTGTGTGCTTTACTTTAGGTCCCCACGGTCCCATTGTTTCCACACCAAATGCCTCAAATATGTATTCTTTTGAAAGAGATGCATATTTGCGACGTTTGACCATTTCAGCTTGTAGGCCGCATTGCCAGCTTTAACGCTGTATATGGAAGATGTGACAGTGCGAAATTAATTATATTATATTTAAACAAAATTAAATAGTAATTCTATGATTATTATTAGTATGATATACAATAAAACTTAAAACAAAATTGTACCGATTTCAAAAATTGTGCACTGAAAAGTAAGAAATAATTTTATTTTGTCGTAGAATTTGAAGACTGTTGGTGCCAAATTTGGAAATATCTAAGAATATAAAGATATGTTCAAGTGATTGTCTAGATTAGTGATATTTGGGAGCCAAGTAGTTTTTAATTTGACACCAACCGTCTTCAAACTCTACGAACAAAAAAAAATCTTACTTTTCAGTGTTGTACTCACAATGTTTGAAGTACGAATATATTTAAAAAATATACCGCTGACAAAAATCAATCCAGGCCGGGTAATCCATGGTCAGCATTTGTTTCGAGAATATCGCGAACACAGGTCGCAAGTTCATAAGATTTCCCCCTACCAAAAATCGCTCAACGCGTGGCACTGTAAGAAGTGACACATCTAAGTTATTAAGTGCAGGAACATTCTTGTATTTAAAAGGCTTTCGACTTTCTATTAATTATTTTCGACATTTTAAAATCAAATATTATTATGTTCTCAATCTATATGCATGAGATATATTAATAAAACTTTAATAAAATGAAACTAAAGAAAGACAGAGGGAAACGACTAAGCTGCTTGCCTTTGAAACGGCCTTTAATTGAAATTCTAGATTAAGTTACTTCCGAACTAAAAAGGAACAGAATAAGTATTGAATTGGAAAGTCGTTAATTTAATTAAATCGTGGGATCGTCGATTTGAGATCGGTCCGTGGCTTGCAAAGCATTCCTAACGCTTGCCCGAAGAAAACAAATTAATATTGAAGATTAACTCATTCATGGATTCTTGAAACTTTTTCATTTAAGTTTTGAGAAACAAATTAAGATTCTATTGAAATTATCGTAATCTCAATCGATTTTGAATTTCTAAAATACGTTAGTTTTAGGTACAAGTACCTAGTTTTTTCTAATTACAGAATCAACTTTTTAGAGTTGATTCATATTTTGTCAGGGTTTTTAATTCAATTTAATTTAAAGTTTTGCCCACAGACGACAAAGTGACGTCATCATTTAGGTAAGGTAGGTATTTTCTTTTTCTTTTAAAACTCTAAATGTTGCTTTTTTACTTTTTTCTTACTCTTAAAATAAATGTTTTTAACCATGAGATGTTTGAGCGGGCAAAATGGGACATTTCAAGAGAAGAAAAAAAATTTTTTTTTTATTATCTGATAGCAATGTATATCCTTTAAAGTTGACGTGAGATTTTCAATTATACCCCCCTCAGTTTAAGTGAGATTTGACCCCCCCCCATTTTAAGCTCACGTAATTAATGGATGCCCTAAGGCAACTCGTAAAGAAAAAAAAATTATAAATATCTGTTATAGATACTTTTAACGGTTTAATTTCATATTTTCTGTATGAAATCAACATAATCGAGTAATATTACATAGGAAGTCGTACCGAACCTTCTCGAAAAAGCAATAACCAAACTCGTGTCTATCAGTTCAGTGAACACGACATTATAATAACGCCACGATATATTGCTCCTATTCACTTTCACAATTTTCTTCTATACTTTAACAATAACATTCAATATTGCCGCCACTAACCAATATACCCCCTAGATCCATTCAAATTTTGAATACTAGCGACCCATCCCGGCTTCGTACGGTTACACTAAATCCAAAGAAAGATTGACTAAAAAGGTTTCGACCGAAAGGGGACGACCGAGGTGTCCTTTTATTGAACATATAAAAAATGTATTGATCGATGGAAATATTAAAAGTACACACAATCGCCGAGCATGTATGAAAGGTATGATAAATATAAAAGAAGCGAAAGAGGTATGTCAGGATCGTAACAAATGGCATTCGATTGTCTCTGCCTACCCCTCTTGGGATGAAAGGCGTGATGATAGACTAAATCCAACCATTTATTTTACTTGTAACATAAGCCTATGAAGTTCCATAATTATTGACAGACTTCTTGAACGTTGTTTTTTCTTTACAATAGTGAAGCGACGTGCTTTGATATTTATCGATATCGATATTTGTTGACTATGATCATTGATATGCCAAATAATAAATACATTATGTTTGCCAATGTCAAGTATTTCTTAATATTAATATGCCGATTACTCGGTATCTAAGACTATGCCGCCGCCTGTATATCGCTGTAAAAACTAAATTACTTATCTGCAGACGAATCTACTAGTGGCATAACACGACGATGATAAAATTTTCACCACATAAATGCCTATACTTAAATTTTTTCTCTCAATTTAATGTCGAAATATTTCATCATAATGTGTGTAACGAGCGTGAAATACAACTGTCTGATAAAGTTAAACGTATAAGTAAAATTGCTCTAGAAATGTATTTTCTTGTAGATATAAAAATTAAAATTACGACACAAATAACCCGCCGCGTCTGCCCGTGTCCTTTTCATACACGAGGAAGGTTTACGAGTATTAAACATGGTTCTATCATATTTAGGAGCTGAGTATTAATAGTATTAGTAAAACAAGTCGGGGAAAAAATTATCTCCAGCCCGTTTTCATGGAGAATACTTTCTAAACCGTTAGAGATATAACAAAATGATGTATGTAAGAATTGTGTAGAATAAAATTATGTACCAAAAAGTCTTTGGTTGCATATATCTATCTCTAATAAATAAGTAGATATTGAAATTGTTGTAAATTGATATTGTAGTTTTTTTTACAAATTTTAGATGAGATATGTAACAGATGTATGAAAGTACCTAGTAAATAAACACAATATTATACGAGTTATGACAAAAAATGACTTAGAAATCAGTTTTTAATCAAAACTACTGAATCAAATTTCACAAAAAAAAATTGGACCACACGGGATGCACCAGATTTCAAATAAAAAAAGAATCGTCAAAATCGGTTCACCTAGTCGAAAGTTCTGAGGTAACAAACAAAAAAAAAACAGTCGAATTGAGAACCTCCTTTCTTTTTTTTTGAAGTCGTGGTCAGAAATACTACTGACAATGTCCACATTTAGGTAGAGAGCCATCAGGCCATAACAACCTTGTAGCAATGGGTTTCTAAGTATAAAACCGGCCAAGTGCGGATTCCGTACACTCAATAATATGCACTAAGATCAGACCAAGTTTGACGCCCCTGTATGAACAAATTAGCGCGAGTCCGACTCACACTTGGCTGGTTTCTATTATTTGTTGTTTTAAGAGTATGCATTATAGTTATACTAATTAGACGTTTGCATGTATTGCCATTATTAAGATCGAGCAAAAAAGCCGAATAAAACACGTTTCTTGTATGGGGACCCCCTCTAATTTTTTACTATTACGATTTAAAAGATACAGCCCTGTGACAGGCGGACGGACGGACAGCGGAGCCTTAGTTTCTGTTGTCACCTTTTGGGTACGGAACCCTAAAAATCCTAAAATAACTCAATAGACATCCGGAACGATGTCATTAGAAAAGAATGCGGAGTGAAAGATGATGTGACTAAAATGAAGAAAAGTAATTCGTACGGTTATACTAAATCCAAAGAAAGATTGACTAAAACGGTTTATATGGCTGAAGTGAAGGGAAATGCTGGCAGAAGACGACCTAGGTACTATTGTTGAACATATAAAAATGTATTGATCGTTGGAAATATTAAAAGCACACACAATCGCCGATATATGAAAGGTATGATGAATATAAAAGAAGCGAAAGAGGTATTACATGTCAGGATCGTAACAAATAGCATTCGATTGTCTCTGCCTACCCCTTTTGGGATAAAAGGCGTGATTATAGATAGATAGATAGATATAATAAAAATAGCTCATGACAATCATGACTTCTATACAATCTTTTGACAATATCAAAGGCGGGTCCTACTGTAATCTTTATACTGTGCTAATTTATTTAATCCAACGGTCACAAAATGTATGTAAATATAATTTAACAAACATAATAGTGTCTTTGTTGTTTGCAATTATTCACCAGGGTAGGTACGTGCTTAGTCGCCTCAGCGTGTCTTCGTCATAGATTTAAATATACTAGATCCTGCAATCCATACCACGAGCATTTTCTGCAAGGCTGTGGAATAAAATACATGATGGCCACAGTCACGTGTTACTGAGCGAAAAGAAGTATCTTCCTACATTTTTAGAGTTTCGTAAATACGATGAAAAATGGAACACTTAAACCCGAATCTACTGGACGAAAAAAGGTGGAATTTGGTACATAATGTAGTGTTTGACGAGCCAATCACGGATGTATAGCGTAAATAATAGAATTTAATTTTTGGGCTGAAAATTAAAAGTAATTTTTCAAGTGCATCATTTGACATCAAATGAAATGCGTAATTTAAATTATATTAAAGAAAATATACAAAAAATATGAGGCATCGGTGGTCGACAGGTAAGACGTCGGATCACAACTGAAAAGTCGCGGGTTCGATTCCTACATCCGACAATGGGTTTTTTTATAATAAAAAATCTATGTACATTATCCGACAAACCGTACAAAGAGGCTTTTCCATCTATATACCTCAAGAGAGCTAGCCACTCGTTAGGTAGCCTCAAAAATCATTGGCTAAATGAGGATGATTTTGTCTTCCACTGGGTACCCTGGGGCCGGCAACGGTTCCCGGGAGCTGTAAGGCAACCCGTGAAGAATAAAAAAAATACAATAAATGAGCGGTCCCCTCCCCCTTTTCTCCGAATATGAATCTAAAATTTGAAAATAAATGGGAAATATAGGGGCTCTTTTATAGTTTATAGGAAATCCTGTCTGAGTTCTGTCTGAAGTTCTGATCACTCATACTCGCAACTTGGCCAATGTTATTTTATTTCATAATGTTGTATTTTTTGCAGCCTTGCATACTTGTATACTTGGATATTGCAGAAACAGTTCCAAAATTGCTTCCAAAACAGTGATAGTAATAAATACTTAGTCGGTAAATAGAAAGGTATTTATTATAAACGCGAAAGTGTGTTTGTTTGCAACGGATCGACGGATTTTTCTTATACTGGAAATCCTTGGGGTTTTAATTTTTTTTTTACAATATTTATATATTTAAGGCTCCTATATCCATATTTTTCTGGGATAAACTATTCCCAATTTCTCTGTAAATAATCCACCTGTGTAACTGTAATTTAGCATATAGATACCTACTTATTGAATATATCTAAGTGATATAGCTGTTGTTTTCTCAATGGATTTTTTTGAATAGGAAATATGGGTGGTTAAATAATTGAAGGGTAATGGTTAAACAGCGCTTTAAAAAAAATTAAGAGCTTTGTGATAGATTATGAAAGAGAAAACAGGGGTAAAATATTAATTTATTTTACTACTCATTTTTCCTATTCAATAAAACCAATTGGAAAAATAACGACTATTTCACTTAGATATATTAAATAAGTAACTATATGCTAAATTACAGTCACACAGGAGGATTATTTACAGATGAATTGGGAATAGTAATATTCCCATACAAATTGGGCCCTTAAATTTATTTTATTAAAAAAGCATATCTGTGTCGGCGGGAAGTGGAAAGAATTAATCGTAACACTAATTCATTACATTTGGAGTAAGGTCTCTAGTCATTAACATTATATCTCTATGGTTTTCATACGGAATTGAAAACAACTAGTGATTATTTATGTTGCAAGTGGGTAAACATTAATTAACGAATATCTACTGTTAGACCTTGGATGCTTATGTATATTACTGAAATGTTTTATGGAGATTTTAACTTAAAATACCTCAATTTACCTCAATAAAACTTGTAAGGTATCCTCAAAAATTTTGTAGTCCTTGATAATATTAGAATCGCATAATGAGTATTTAACTTAAAAATATGAACATTGCTGAATGGAATGAATGGATAGTTGTCAACTGAGAAAACTGAAGTGTAGCGGCGTAACAATGTCCACATTATCTTAATGGCACTACAGCTGTTACTTCTTACAAGTAGTTTTTTCAGGCCACTAGTTAGGGAGGTCCAAAAATATCATCGGACATTTAACCTGTTCCAGGTGCCGTAATGAATTATAATTATTTTTCTTATGATATGATTAATAAGTTTTGTTTTTTATGTTTATTCTGTACATCCCTATTAATATAAATGCGAATGTAAGTTTGTTTGTTACGCTTTCACGCAAAAACTACTTAACCGATCATCATGAAATTTTGCACAATTCTTGGAGGTATTAGAAGTAACATAGGATACTTTTTATTATCACGGCATGACGACGGGAACGGGGTGGGCAGTGTATGAAGTGTATATGTTTGGCAACATTTTGAAATTAGAAGTCGTGGGAAACAGCTATCAAATATAAAGTAAAGAATGTGTCAAATCAAAATCTTCTTAAAAAGGAACTCTTTATACAGCCAAAGAGATCGAATATTATTCATTTCGGTCAGCTACAATTAATTAGATACGAATTATAGGGTATATTTTATTTTGTTCGTAAATGTCCACGGGCGAAGCCGGGGGCGGAATGCTAGTAAATAAATAAATGAAAGCTGCGAGCAAAGAAAACAATAAATGAAAGGCACATAATATTTTTTTTTAATGTGTGTTTTTTTAATTTTGTAATTCTTAATGATAACCATCCGTCAAAAACTTCGGGGTGCCTTAACCCAGCAAATATAGCGAATACCTACCTCATTTTTAACTTGTTATTAAATTTCGTGAAAGCCTCGTTGGCAGCTTTTGTGATGTTAAAAAAATGATTCAGGCTCAGGCAAGGCGTGTTAATTATTTTTTTTAAATCTCCGTTTAGGAGCTTTTCGGATCTGGCATTATTTTTTGTGGATTACGAAAGGCAGGATTTTATAATAACTTTTTTGTGACAAATGTAATTAACAACATTAATTCAAGAAATATTTTTCGTCTTAGAAGATATTAGGATTCCGTACCTCTATCTATATTATAATTATAATTAAGTATTTAATTTCACAAACTTTAAAATTATGTTTCTATATTAAATTAGCGGATATATTAAGGGTTGATACTACCTCATATTGATTCGCATAAATAATAACTGTATCTACAATAATGTAATATTATTTTTGTCATTAATACACAATATAATTGAGGATATAAACTGAACGTCATATGGACCAAAAACGCGATTCCTTAATGTTCTCTTGATAGAAGAAAATATCCAAAGTTACCTCTAAAATTACAAATGTACCGCTGGCATTACATCACATAATTTTATTACTTACGTTTATTTAGTGATTATATGGTTTGACAAACCAAACGAGCCTAAACTCCATAGAGTTCCACTATCTACCTCCTGATTCCATCATCAGATCAGAAAGACGGTATCAAATTATTGTACTGTCATCCTAATTACATACACTTGCAAATCGATATGACAATTAGAAGTTTATGATTTTTACGATTTTAAGACAATCCGCGCACTATTGGACCGGCACTGACCGGCTGGGGTGAAGGAACTAAAATGAACTTTATGAATTTGACAACTTAGATCAAACTCGTTTGCGCGCGCATTATTTGACAACTAATGGACTCTTAACAAAAAATCGTGAGTGGCGAATTTATTATAAAGAGGTAAAGTTTGAAGTTTGTATGTTTGGATGGAGGGGGTTATCTCTGAATCTACTGATCCGATTCTGAAATTTTTTTCATTGATATGAAGCTATTAGTGTATATTTTATTATTTTTTCTTATATTGTCTTAAATAATAACCGGGTACTCTATTTTAGGGGGGTAAGGGGGAAAACGGAATAAGATCAATCCGACCTCAATAATGTCATCCTCCTGCACGCTTGGTACCCTCTGCTAGACAACAAACGAGGCACTGGCGACCGAGCAATGGCGGTATAACCATACACCTATAGCTAGGCAACTGGCTGGAAGAGGCTACAGCGAGCCTGAAGACCTAAATAGTCTCAAAATGTCTGGTGCAGAAGGCAAGAGGAAACCACTGCACTAGCTATTCTTCCCAAGAAAGTTAACCATGGCCAGTCTATACAAGGTGCGTCCCGCTGTGGATTGCCATAATTGACCATGACTGCTCTGTCTGCTCTGCTAAGATGAAACTCTATTTTAGTGTACTTATCATCATCAGTTTGAAGAATTTATGCGGATTCTGGTTTATTCTGTGTTCTGAGAATTAGATGAAGCAAGAGGGAGGTTGGTCGTGCCTGTTCACCTTCACACTTTCTGCCTATGTCTATGAGAGACAGGCGTGAAGAGTATTTTACAAGAAATGGCAATGTCGATAACAGGGATAAGTCCTTTAGTTTCCGCGTGACAAAACGGCCTTTTATTATTCAAAAAGCAATCCGATTATGAGGGGAGGAAAGACGGAAGCGTTTTTTGTAATCTCAACTCGTTTATTAACTGCCGCTTAACGTTCAACGTTGGCCTATTTAATTTAGAAAATCGCACATCATGTCTTGAATGCTTTACGACCCTGGTAACAATGTTGGCAGTTAGATGGTGCCCAGTATGGCGCTGGACTAAAACTATATCTATCTATCATCACGCCTGTCATCCCAAGAGGGGTAGGCAGAGACAATCGAATCTCTTTCGCTTCTTTCATATTCATCATACCGTTCATACATGCTCGGCGATTGTGTGTAGACACTTTTAATATTTCCATCGATCAATATATTTTTTATATGTTCAATAAAAGTACATCTAGGTCGTCCTCTGCCAGCATTTCCTTTCACTTCAGCCATACAAACCTTTTTAACCAATCTTTCATCCTTCATTTCTTCAATGTGTCCAAACCAGCGTAAACTACTATTATTCATTTTAGTCACAACATCATCTTTTACTCCGCATTCTTCTCTAATTACATCGTTCCGGATGTCTATATGTTTAAATTATTGTCATCTAATTATATAAAACCGTAGTGACTGACTGACTGACATTAAACGCACAGCCTAAACCACTGAAGATATAAATATGAAAATTGGCTTATATATATACCTTATTATTTGAACCCAAGACCGTCTGCTTCGTAGGATCAGAACCACTAGGCCAAACCTATCTTGGAAATCGAAATAAATCTCTGGATTCATTAACTAGATAATATTATATGTCACGGGAAGCAGGAGAGAGTTTTCTGTTCTTACTTGAACTATATTAAGTAGATATATAAATCAAAACTTAGTAACTGGAGGTCCTGGCTAGCATGAGACACTTTATTGTTCGCGCAATAAAGAATAAAGATAGGTGGCTACCTTATATTAATGGTAGCTTTACTCTCTTAGGGCCAGCGCACACCTAAACAGTTTTCCTGCAGGCAATTGGCCATGCTAACTTTTTGAACAGAAACGAAGATCTCGAAACCGTTTCGAGATATAAGCTTTCAGTACAATTTCTTTTTATCAGATTTTAAATTAAGTCTATACTTTTTAAGATATTCAATAACAAACAATAACCTTAATTTGACCGATGTATGACGTCATCTTAAGCAGTATGAAAAAATAATACCTTTGCCTACAAAAAAGGGCAATCGTCAATCTTTGAATGACATCTTTATAAATTATATTTTACGTGTAATTATTTTCTTTGTTATTAGGACATGACGGGATGAAACACTATTTACTTGCCATTGTAAAAAACTATTCAATTTAAATAATTATAAACACGAGTATAGGTATAAACAAGAGTAATTTTTAGGTTAGTCGACCTTGACTGACGTTTGCTTGACGTTAATTTGATTGACTGTCACTTTTTATGTGTAGTGGCCAAGATTATAATCCTGTTCTAAATTCTTGTGACGTCACGTTTACTTTTCGTGGGTAAAATTTGTAAAATATATTAAAAATAGACTCAATGGATAAAAAACAAAAATATCGAAATTAGTTTCTTAAAATGGGCTATATTTTCAAAACAAATTATAAAAAAAGTATATTATAAATATGTAGCATGGCCAATTCGGTATATAAGTACTAAGGTATGCTGAATCCAAAACCGTTTCGAGATATTGGTTTAATAATAATAATGGTGTATTTTTCAATAATATATTAGGTATACACAATCGTTGAAAGTTTCATAAAAAAACATTCTGTCGTTTCGAAGCCTATTTTGGGCAAACATTCAGACAAAAAAGTCTGTAACTTGTAAGTTTAATTTATTTATTTGTATAGATACATTATTTAATTTCTTTATCTTGAGTGCGCCTGTCAGCAATATCTGTGGTGAGAATTTGCGAAAAAAATATCCTTAGATCCATGGATCTGCAGGCCATAGAATCTACTGAGAACGATGGTATTTTTTGGATCAAGTGAGGGTTTCGATGCAAAGGTTGCTCCAAGTTATAATTAGGGTCTATTAAAAAGAATTGGCGCGCTGAGGATTCCATACTTTTTTCGGTCAGAACTTTAAGACAGCATTTTCGTTTAGGTTTTCCTGAAAACTATAAGAAAGGCCCCTATGCTCTCTAGTATTTTCAAAATTTTAGACTCTGTAGTTTTGGAGATAAAGGGGAGAAGGAATGCTCAATTTTTGTATATTTTCTTTGATATAATTTAAACTATGCATTTTAGAATTAAAAAAAAATATATAGTTGTATTCTTTATAACGAGCTCTTTCAATTGATACATCACATAATACACTTGAAAATATTTTTTTCCATAAAACTAACGCCCAAAATCGAAATTAGATTATTTACGCCATACGTACTCTATATATGTACCAAGTTTCAACATCTTTCGTCTAGAGAAAATAAGCTGTGACAGACGGACAGACAAATTAGTGATACTATAAAGATTTCCGTTTATTCATCGAATATGTTTGGAACACTAAAAATAAAAAAAATGTTTAAATACCTCTTGCGGAGTATATCTGAATATTTCATGTTTTCCTCTGTACCATTTAACAGAGTGCAGAGGTGGGTCATGCGATTGTCTTATATATCGACATCGTAGTTCTGCCGTTCTTCCTGGCTCTATCCATTCTGGTACCTCAAGTGATGTGATACGATGCGAAACCGTGTGTGCTGTGAAAAAAAGGCATCATTAGAAACGATTTTTTAGTGAAATCCCTACTAATTTAGTAGGAGTGACATATTTATCACGGGAAAAAATAATTTGTGATATACAACTTTTCTACTAGTAGGTATTGTCGCTAGTACCTATTGAATATGGCGAAGTTTGTTAGAAAAATCAGTTTATTTATACAACATTTTCAACTCAAATTGTTGATAGTTATTATTTTATTTCATTATTAAGATTCCTAAATAGCCATAGTTGTTAAAACGCAACAGCAATGTTTGTTTAAAAAACTTCGCCTACTTAAAACCCTAAATAATAAAAATATGGCTTAATCCCATTTAAAATAATAACTATCAGCAATTTGAGTTGAAAATGTTGTATACTATACATAAACTAATTTTTCTACGATTTTTATCTCGACCCCCTTGAGGTCCACAAAAATTGAGGGTTTGCAGGGGGAAATTTACAGATATTCTTAATTTTCTCGTTTCTTTGAGGATAGTACCAGGCCGCATACAAAATTTAAGCTTAATATTTTGATGATGAGTGAGTGAGGAAAACATCAAATTTTGAGTTTGAATATTTTGTGAACTAGAAGAGGTAGAAATATCAAATTTGGAAAGATCTTATCAGCTTACCGAGATCTCTATAAAAAGGCTCAAGACACCACTACAAAGACAGGTGAATCAAAAGTCCTGTGAATTACTTCCTGTAAATATTGGTACGGCGGTAGATATAATTTGTATGTTTTTAACTATAAATATACAAGAAATTACATGTCCATTAGTAAGCAACAAGAATTATTACCTTTAATTAAAAACAACATTGTAAATCATGGAAAATTATAGGGAAGGAATATTTTCAATACACTTACTAAATCTATTCAGTCACGCTATCATGGTAGCATACATTATGTTTTTTTTCTATTAAATAATGAAGAAATGTAGTTTACGCTGGTTTGGACACGTTGATAGAATGAAGTATGAAAGATTGACTAAAAGGTTTATATGGGTGAAGTGAAAGAAAATGCAGAGGACGACCTAGGTGTACTTTTATTGAACATAATAAAAAATATATTGATCGATGGAAATATTAAAAGTACACACAATCGCCGAGCATGTATGAAACAAGAGATATGGCAGGATCCTAACAAATGGCATTCGATTGTCTCTGCCTACTCCTCTTGGGATGAAAGGCGTGATGATAGATAGATAGAGAAATTGCCCTTGGGTTCGCTTGCTTGAAAATAGAAACCGATAATTACTTCATGACTGTCGGATCGTATTATTTCACTGCCATCCCATCGAGACGTAAAATTTTCTTGTTGTAAAATAAATCTTAGATTTTTATTTAACTCCATGATCCTTTTGAGGTATTCTTCTTAAATTGTTATATATAGAAAAGAGAAGAAAAAAGGAAACAGCACATAAATAAAGTAAATTGGACGAAAGCTGGTACCTAATTCAAATAATCAGATTCGAAGATCTTTTTATGTAAAGAAAATACGACAGATCAAAAAGGAATTTCCCTTTTTCCTGTACACCGCGATATCACATTCTGTGGGCGTATTTTTGTCGCTATATGGTAAAACAGAGTAAACATTTAATTTTTCCTAATTATGTTACAAGTAAAAAAATAAAAGTAATAAAAAACTAGAAAAAGTACTTTAAGGAAAAAGCCTGACAAAGATTGATTCCAAATTTTGCTAGCTATATTAAAAAAAACCTATCAAACATGTTCGTTTGGAACTTGCATAAACTAATTGGAGAAAATAACCAGAAATTATCCAATGAGTGTTACGCTTC
This sequence comes from Nemapogon koenigi, assembly GCA_963924495.1. Lineage (NCBI taxonomy): Eukaryota > Metazoa > Arthropoda > Insecta > Lepidoptera > Tineidae > Nemapogon > Nemapogon koenigi. The sequence continues at coordinate 2,664,748 of OZ004643.1, forward strand.
TTATTTTGATGAACTAGCGATATATGTTAAATATATTTTAAACTTTTTTTTAGTGTGTGAGACTGATGTTAAACATGACATTTTATTATAAACTAGAATTCCGCCCGCCCGGCTTCTTTTTTAAAACGTGACCTAATAATTTATCCTGAAGGATTGTGACTCTCCGAAATTTCAAATATTTTTGTGCTTTGTTTTCTGGTGAAAGAAAGACAAACAAACACACTTTCTCATTTAAAATATTAGTAAGGATTTAATAATGATAATGAACCAGTAATGAAGTATGGACAACATTTTTTTTACCATCCAATTTTATTGTTATAATAAAAATAAGTGAAAAAAAATCGTTTTTAAATTTCTTCACGGCTTGCTAAATTACAGCTCCCAAAACCGTGTTACGGTCACAAGGTTGTCTTCCTCTTTTAGCCGATGTTTTTTAATTCAATTTCATATTTAGTTAAAGATAGAAATGTGATTAATATTTGAAAGTTACATTCAGTTTTCTTTTACTATATTTTGCCATTCAACAACATGTAAAGATTTTTAGTAAAAAAACTCCTTTGTTGGAATTTGGAAAAGATTGTTGCTGCAAGTTGTCACGCAAGGTTTTGTAAACAAAGCGGTGACTGTAACAACACTGAAATTTCAAAGACTCTTTTGTAATATGAAATACTTACTGTTTTAGAGTACCTATACGTTTATCGTTTACTGGACTGTTTTTATTTTAAGGATGAAATAAATTTATATTCTTTTGAACTGGATTAAATATTTTTCTTAGATAAGACAAGATATTCTACGTATTATTTTTAAAATATTGTACATCTTTGGATGTATTTCCTACAGTTTTTCAAAATAAAGGTACGCACTGTAGTTCTAATCAAATGTCGAATAACGCATTTAATTTGGGGTGATTTTTCATAAACGAGTTAAATACGAAGAAGAAAAGAATGCTGAATGAAAGATGATGTTGTGACTAAAATAAAGAAAAGTAGTTTCGACACGTTGAGGGAAAGAAGGATGAAAGATTGACTAAAAAGGTTTATATGGCAGAAGTGAAAGGAAATGCTGGCAGCAGAGGACGGCCTAGGTCAATTGAACATATAAAATAAAAATTAATTGAAGGCATGTTTTAGTACACAAAATCGCCGAGCATGATGAAAGGTATGATGAATATAAAAGAAACGGAAGAGGTATGCCAAGATCCTAGCAAATGGCATTCGATTGTCTCTGGCTACCCCTTTTGGGATAAAAGACGTGACGATAGGTACTCTATAGACGATATAGTTTTCAACGTTTTCAAAGCAATTCTACATTTAATAGTTAAAGAAAATATTTACATTATATCTTTGAAGTATAAAATATTTATTTCCGGCATGTCCTATAAAGAAACAGTCATGTTCCTGAAAGAGGAAGTAAGTTTGTGTGCGCTCATTCAAGTAAATTGTATAAATTTCATAGAAAACATCCCAGAAGCTTTTATCACGACGGCATTTCTACTAATATAAAAGTAAAACCATGAAAGGTTGTTTGTCTTTCTTCTCAAGTGTAAAATGTGAATTAAATTTGAATTTAATATAATAAGCGTCACATATTTTCTTATTACAGTCCTTGTTACTGTCCCAGGGTACCCAACGGAAGACCAAGTTATCCCTCTTTTGGCCGATGGTATTTGTGAGGCTATACTTAACGAGTGGTTATGTATTAGTAATATTTATTATATTAGAAACTCTTATAATTTAATCACTGAAAGAATATTATTTTCTATCCTTTGATTTCAATTTAGTTTAAAAAAAGAGCGAACCTTACAGTTGTCGCATATGATGTGTAACATCTAACATCTCACCTTGGTAATAAGCAACATTAACATTATATCCTGAAAACATTAACACTTTATACACAACACTGTATGTTAAGCGCACAGTTGATGCGTTCTCCTTCTCTATTTCCGTTTCTCTATCTCTTCACACACACGCACACACTGTTGGCTGACAGTACTAACCTCTCGGAAAATGTGTTGGTACTATCTAACGGCCAACTCTACCACCGCGCGGCGCGCGATTATTATTCAAATCAAATAGCGCGCGCTTCCCCGGCTCCCTGTTACTTTCGTCCCTTATCACGAAATGACTGCCACAGATTGTAGGAAAGCGTGAAGAAAGATGTTACACATCAAAAATTAAAATTAACAAAGTTTTATCCAATTTATTACGCTAAGAACAAGGATTTTAGTTCCTGCTTCGCTCGTGGAAATGTTTTGAAATGTGACATAAGAATATATATCCCGAATTTCCGGGACAAAGAGCAGAGCCATAGAGGCTTTTAGTATTGATACTTAATCCCGGATTTAGATAGAATTTGATACATGTTTATTATCCCGGAAAAAGGTTGGGACGCTATGTGAAATATAATGTATTGCAGCCATACGAAGTTTTTGCGTCTATAATTTACTAGCGACCCTGCTCCCGACTTCATACGGGTACAATATGAGTTTACAACAATTTTAATACGCTTAAGTAGCCCACGCACTGGTCCGTTATCTCACAGAAAATTTTCGGTCCGGCCGCCGTATGATCGAGATTGAAGACAGGCCACAAATTAGCAATGTAAATCATACGATCTAGATCACATGCAATTCACTCACCCACACATACACACAAGATTCGATTAAAATAATTCTGGGGGTTACATCTCTGACGGGTTAGACAGCATACACCTTGAAAACTCGCTGGGGCTAACTTTTCCCCGATTTGATTCACATATACTGTTAATACTCAGCTCCTGAACATGATAGGTCCATGTTTATTACTCGTAAATCTTCCCGGTGAATCAACCTGTCTAATAGTGGAAACCGCAATAAAATCCGTTCAGCAGTTTTTGCGCGCCGGGGACTTTGTTTTAGTTTTGAGTGGTGATGGCGGGCGACGACATGAGCTAGAGCTAGTTCTTCATATTTCACCATTATTTGTCTTAATTCCGATACCTAAACCACTTTTCTGACATTTGGCGAAGGTGTATTTTCTTTGAGATAAGGTAACTTGAATTTATTGTAGCCAGGAGCCCGAAAGGTCGCAGTTTTTGAATATTTTATTAAAAAGGGTCTTTTTTTCTTACATGTTGTTTGTGTAAACCGTATACCTACTATTATAATGTTGGATAAACTGAATTCGGTAATTCTTTTCTTTCCGAATTTTTCAGGAATTATTTAATATTTAGGGTTCCGTACTGAAAATCGTACGTACTGCTGTAATGTAAATTACACACTAATAATATTAAGAAGACACAATCCGTTCCACGCTACGCCCGCCATAAGGACCGTCGCTCTCAGTCATATTGCATCTATCAATAAACCTTTTAAAATAAAAGTGCACCGACTTCAAAAATTTGCACTGAAAAGTAAGAAATAATAAATATTTCGTCGTAGAATTTGAAGACGGTTGGTGCCAAATTAGGATACAAAACTAAGTAAATATCTAAGAAGATCTGTTCAATATTATCTATGTTTGTATGTACCTACTGATGATCGTAGGTTCCTAATGAATTGTCTAGATTAGTGAATTTGGGAACTAAGTTGTTTCTAATTTGGCACCAACCGTCTTCAAATTCTACGACGAAATATTTATTATTTCTTACTTTTCAGTGCAAATTTTTGAAGTCGGTGCACTTTTTTTTAAAAGGTTTATTTTACCCTTTTAAGTGGTTTTGCTGCCTTGAGAGACAAATAATAACACAACTAAAAAAATATTGATGGAAAATTAAAAAAAAATACCGCTGTGGATGTGATTTGAACCATGTGATTGTGCATCCTATGCACCCCATTATATTTAACCGCTACACCATCGTCACGAAAATTGACAACTTCGTGTCAATAGCAACCGTTGCTAAGGCTTTTTCTGATACATAATTTTCAGCCGTAAACAGAAATTAATTACTGAATTTCTGAAAAACTACTGAACCGTTTGTCGTCATATGTCTGTGAGATAATGTCGAGAAATTATGATGTCTTAAAAAAAATAAGTCGTCAAAATCGGTACATATTTTATCGAGATATCAAGAAAAATGTACTTATAAAGTCAGTTTTTTCAAAATTTCTGAAAAACTAATGAACCAATTTTTATGAGATAAAAATGGGACCAATCCGGGAGAGTTATCTGTCGATTAAAAAAGAAACCATCAAAATCGGTTCACAATTCGCGGAGTTATCGACGTACATACATACATAAAAATACGGTCCGAATTGAGAACCTTCTCCTTCTTTTTTTGGAAGTCGGTTAAAAATATGGCAAATCTCAGTTAATCCTGAAAAGTTGAGTTTATTTATACAACATTTCCATCCCATACCGTCGATAGTTATTATTTTTTAAAGGAAAAAATAATCACGGGTTGCCATACAGATCTCGGGAACCGTTGCCGGCCCCAGGGTACCCAGTGGAAGACAAGACAAGGTTTTCCTCATTTACCCAAAGATTTTTTGAGGCTATACTTAGGAGGAGTGGCCAGCTCAGTTGAGGTGTGTAGATGGAAAATCCTCTTTGTACGGTTTGTCTGTTAATGTACCTCTAAGATTTTGTAAGACAATGCGTGGCCCGCCTCTACTAGATGTGTTACTCTCACTATAAGATCGTGCCAGAGAGTTGTCCTATATGACAACGAACAGGTATGTCCACCGAAACCGCCCACAGACTCGTCTAATTCTTGTAACGAACGGTCCGCCTAGATCATCCGGCGGACGTAATGGGAAATTTTCCAATGTGTGCTTTGTCGGATTATGAACATACACAAGTTTTTAATTATAAAAATATGGTTTCGAACTACATAAGTACATTGACAAATCAGTCCACATATAAATGTTTGTGAGTCGCTATATTTCAGCAATCCGCCTCACTGCCTATTATTCATGCGCTGACGATCCTGAAAAGTTTAATGATACGTGAAACATCATTAAGTGCGTTTCGCCAAATCGTCGGGTATTTTGTTTAATTTTGGGTAGGTAATTAAAAAGTTAGTTCAATGCGCAGTTCCTCGCCTGTCGTCCCTGATCCCAAAATAAAAGACTAATTAGAGAAAAGCTGGTAAATTATTTGCATTCATAATAAATATGCTATTTACAAAATCGGATTGCCTGTTTCAGAAATAGCATACATTATTTTTCTTTCTTCACGTGTTACGGTTCCAGGGTACCCAGCGGAAGACCATGTCTCCCTATTTTAGCCTGCCTGTGTACCCCTTACCCCAGTAATGGCTTTGGAAACTTAGAAAAGATCAATAAAAAAATTTTTTTTAGATATATCGTGAAAACATATGACCCACGAACCTATCACCATAATTTGTATTACTATTTCCAATTTCTATGTAAATAATCCACCTGTGTCACTGTAATTTAGCACATGTATAGTTACTTATTCAATATGTCTAAGTGAAATAGTCGTTAATTTTTCAATTGGTTTTATTGAATAGGAACTATGAGTAGTAAAATAAAGGAATATTTTGCCCCTGTTTTCTCTTTCATAATCTATCACAAAACTCTTAAATTTTTTTAAAGCACTGTTTAACCATTACCCTTTAATTAAACGTCTTGCGTTTTTTGGTAGCTTATAGAAAATTCAAAATAAAAAATATTTTATGATTTTTTAATTGGCCAAAAATAATAAAATAATTGAATTGAATTTTCAATAAGTTACAAAAAAACCCAAGACGTTTAATTGAAGGGTAATTGTATAACAGTGCTTTTAAAAAAAATAAGAGCTTTGCAACTGTAAATTAGAGCTATTATGAAAGAGAAAACGGGGGCAAAGTTTAACCACCCATATTTCCTATTCAAAAAATCCACTAAGAAAATAACAGCTATTTCACTTACATATATTCAATAAGTATCTATGAATATGCTAAATTACAGTGACACATGTGGATTATTTACAGAGAAATTGGGAAAAGTTTATCCCAGAAAAAAATATGGATATAGGAGCCTATTCTAAAAAAATAGATATATGTGCAAATAATCACGTCAATCCGTTTTGTGAGTAAAAAAAAAACGGCCAAGTGCGAGTCGGACTCGCGCACGAAGGGTTTCGTACCATTATCTATAAAAACGGCAAAATAAAATCAGGTTTGTTTTATAGGAGCACCCTTAAAAATTAATTTTATTTTAATTTAATTATTTATTTTTCACGTAAACAATATAACTCAATATTCTGTGAATATTTCAAGCGTCTACCTGTTGCCGTTATCAATATCGAGCAAAAACGAGCAAAAAAATTACGTTTGTTGTATGGGAGCCACCTTAAATATTTATTTTATTTTATTTTTTAGTATTTGTTGTTATAGCGGCAACAGAAATACATTATCTGTGAAAATTTCAACTGTCTAACTATCACGGTTCATGAGATACAGCCTGGTGACAGACAGACGGACAGACGGACAGTAAAGCCTTAGTAATAGGGTTTCCGTTTTTACCCTATGGGTACGGAACCTTAAAAAAGAAATATGTGAGATATAAACAGACAAACTTTTGTATTAATAATATTAGTTAACATTACAGTTGTCACTCAAGTCTTTTTTGATTTTTACACTATGTGATACATATAAAAAATATTTATATTCACCTTAAATCAAAATTCAAGAATTACGAGAATGGAGTTTATACATCTGACAAACGAGTTAAAATGAGATTCTTAATTAAAAGATCCCGCGCTGTGAGCCAGAAGCGGCATGAGCAAATATTTATTTATAAAATAGAATTTCTCGCAAAACATTTTTTCTGGTAAGTATTAAAAAATATGAACTCAACTCTTACTTTATTCTATGTGCATTTAATTTATTAAGAGCATTGTATTTTGCATTAGAACTCTAGTTTTCTAACTAATTTACAGTTTTATCACGGACTAGAATTGCGCCCCCGGCTTCGCCCGTGGATATTTACGAACAAAATAAAATATACCCTATATTACCCCTACCCCAACCCCTACCCTGCTTCCTACGACTTCGTACGTGTCCATTTCAGAATGTTGGCAAACATACACTTCATAAATAGCTTTTGTCATGTTCACCTCTGCCCACCTCATTCCCGTCGTCATGCCGTGATGGTATAGGTATAGCCTATGTTACTCAGGGATAATGTAGCATTCTAATGGTGAAAGAATGATCAATATCCGTCCAGTAGTTTTTGAGTTTATTCGTAACAAACATACAAACATACAAAAATACAAATCTTTCCTCTTTATAATATTAGTATAGATAACCGTCGCGCAACTAATTGTTAGTTGCAAAATTTTAGCTGATAGGCTTGCCGGAAAATATCATCATAGGTTTCAAAATTAGTACCTATTCAGTAAAAATTCCCACAGTCAGATGGACGAATGTGTAATAATATGTGATCCGGATTCTACGTCTGGTCATGGTGGACAACGACGGGTCGTGACATGATGGCGAATCCGGTTTAATCCCGTCCGCGCTGTGATGGTTTTGATTAGTTAGTGATTAATAAAGTAAGCCACACATTGATCCGGCATCACACCCCAAAATTTTCCATTCAGCCGCCGGATGATCTAGGCGGACCGTTCGTTAGAATTTGACAAGTCTGTGGTCGGTTTCGGTGGACCGTACGGCGGCGCGCCGGGGATTGGACGAATGTCAGTCGGCGGGAACATCTTAGCTACCGATTAATCGGCTATTGTTACTGTAACGTCTATAATACTTGACATTGGCAAATCATCGATTAACATTGATGGAGCCATAATAAAATAAGATTTAGAAGAAGAATATGTCATCCGTTTTTATCAGTTGTCTACAGAACCCTAAGCATACTTTACTTCTGACAGTGGTAAAGTGAAAAAAAAAGTCAGTAATTTTAACGCAATATTATGTTACACATTTCAAAGGACCCTTCTTCAAATACAATGTCTAATATGCCCGTATTTCAAATTTCATCTTCACGATATCTGTCTGAACAGAATTTAATTTCGGAAAATGTCCCTTTACGTTTGTTTCTTTTGCGGTCGGTATTGATTACACCTACCGTGCTAGCATGACCGCGTAGACAAAATCTACATGGGGTAGACAAAATCTATAAGCGGTGTCAGTTTGTCTATTTATGACATTTGTCACGATTCTACGTCATGTTATGGCGACCAACGCACACATCCCGTCCGCGCTGTAATAGTTGTGATTAGTCTGTGAATAATAAGACATTTATCCTAGTCGGCGGGAACATCTTAGCTACCGATTAATCGTCATACTGCTACTATAACGTCTATAATAATTGACATTGGCGGAATCATCAAAACCCTGATGGAGCCATAACACCAAAAAATTGAATAGAATAGAGATCACGTGACAAATGTCATAATTAGACAAACTGACGCAACTGAGGACGTCATGCTACCGCTTGTAGATTTTGTTCAAACTTTTTTATTTTTTGTGGTTTGGATAGATTGCAGTGAATAGGTTAGGTAACTGTAATTTGTTTATTTATTTATTGTTTGTTAACTTGCAATTTAATTCATTGAAACCTGGCTCCATATCCATAGATATATCCATTATCTATAATTTGTATGTTGATAAACTATTCCCAATTTCTCTGTAAATAATCCACCTGTGTCACTGTAATTTAGCATATAGTTACTTATTCAATATATCCAGGTGAAATAGTCGTTATTTTTTCAATTGGTTATATTTAATAGGAAATAAAGAAAAAATAACAGCTGTTTCACTTAGATATATGCAAAATTACAGCGACACAGGTGGATTATTGGGAAAAGTTTATCCCAGAAAAAAAATTGGATATAAGAACCTTAACAATACTGTAGTCTGTACCTATATAATTTATTTTAGAAGTTTTTTTAATAAATGCAAAAATGCACATGCATTACCTTGGATATCAATAATAGGTATAAAATGACCGATTTACATTAATGTGCCGTATATTCATAGTATTTTTCTTTTTAATACTTTACAGAAATATGGTATGGAATAAGAAGTATGAAAGTAAGATAAATGCAGTGGAAATGCGGTCTTTACCTAGAATGTGCGATGTAAGGTATACCTATTGATCGCATCCGGAACGATGTCATTAGAGAAGAATGCATAATGAAAAATGATGTTGTGACTAAAATGAATAAAAGTAGTTTACGCTGGTTTGCATACGTTAAAAGAATAAAGGATGAAAGATTTACTAAAAAGGTTTTTATGGCAAAAATGAAAAGGACGGTGAAAAATATATTGATCAATGGCAATATTAAAAGTACACACAATTGCCGAGCATGTATGAAAGGTATGATGAATATAAAAGAAGCGAAAGTGGTATGTCAGGATCGTAGCAAATAGCATTCGATTGTCTCTGCCTCCCCCTCTTGGAATAAAAGTCGTGATGATAGATAGCACAGCTTAGTGTGTGTATTTTACAATTTTACTCGAAAATTAAGCAGTTTTCAAAACTTTTCCTAAAGTGTATTTTATTTAATATTGTATAAACTTTAAAACAGTTTAACATTTACAGTGTCCACTTTTATGAAAATTGGTAGCCCACTGAGAACGTTAACTAAATAGAGGCCGAAAAGTTAATAACTCAAAACTTTCATACTGTTTTAGTTTTAGCACTGGAATAATTTCGAACTTTCTAATGCAAGATTATGTTTATTTGTTGAAATATTGTGTAGCTAAAATTTAAATTAAACCTCACTTGTGGCGGCACATCGCGTCGATAGATGTGGCATTGGCTGATCTACTGTCTTACAATATTAAAATTAAAACCTGTATCGCGCTATTGAAAATATTTTATAGATTAGCATATATAGAACTTTCCAGCGACACGCGTTGGAGAGTGTTCTCTTTTTACTCATTGTTGCATGTAGCCATTTCTATATTGGTGACTCCGTATGAACACAGCCTGTCCAGCCAAATCTACATGACCATAGCCATCTTACTCCTACTTCCCACTGAGGACTTGTCAGTCCTTACCATGTCCTCCCGTGCTCAGGTGTTAAGGTGATTATGTCATTCAACCCGAAGGATTTCATTGCAAATAATTTACATTGATCCATTGCTCTGTTCAGACGTAAAAGAAGGACAAACGAACAAATACACTTTGCATTTATGATATTAATTATATTGGTGCGTTTTTAGACATCTGGTTAGGCAGACCACGGGTTCGATTCCGGATCCAGGCCATGTACCAACCGACGAGGCTTTTCCATCTAAATATATCTCAACAGAACTGGCCACTGGTTAGGTCTCACAAATACCATTGGCTAAAAGAGGGTGATTGGTCTTCCGCTGGGTAACCTGGGAGCGTAACACGGTTTCGGGAGCTAAAAGACAACCCGTAAAGAAAAAAACATATTTAGAACTTAACAGTAATAGGCATGATGAGTAAAAAATTCTAATTAGTCCGTCAGTTAGATTATCAGAAAATATTGTACACGTATTTTTTCTTTTGCCAATTAAACAAAAAAATATGAAGATATAGCCCGCTAAAGTTCCGCGTGACGTCACGCCTTAGTACAATTTTTAGCAAGGCGTGACGTCACCAGCCCCCACTCCCAAACTTTGACGCGCTTTATCTCTGTCATTTTATGTTTGATTGACAAAAGAAAAAATACGTGTCCAATATTTTTGATAATCTAAATGACGGACTAAAAAAAATAATATTTTGTTTAACCTGTCATCTACTCTATTGTAGAAGTAAAAGTCGGTGCTTATATTGAAAACTATTCGAATTTTATATAAGGGCTAAATTACTTCTGAATTCTATGACGAACAAGAAAAAAACTTTTACGATACCACATTTGAGGTGGATGGTATACAAATAAAATGCCTTCAAATAGGTACCTATGTCTAGGTCTAGGAAAACCCTAATTATTGTTACCAGCGTTGTTGTTACAATATTTTCATTTACAGCCAAATAGCCTAAAATTATTGTAAAAAGGCTGTGAGATAGAATGATAACGTAACTAGGGTAACCCTAAAAAGTCTTGCGTGATTGCGGTCTCGACCAATAAAACATGTTGAAGTAAAATATTTAAAAGGTACCTTTCGTACTTTAAGAGTGACCTGAATTTTGTCTTTCCTTTAACAACTTTTTCCCAACATGTATTATAGAAGAGAGATTCGTTGTTTTGTGGCCTTGGAATTTTAAGTATTTTTTTTAAACAGTTTTTGAGCATCACCCTGGAAAAGTTTGTGGTGATGGGCAGGTTGGAGGGAAAGAGACCTCGAGGACGAAGCCCTAAACAATGGTCCGATCGAGTATCAGAAAACCTGGTCACCTCTATTTCCACAGCCCGTCATCAGGTAAGGACCGCAGCAGATGAAGGAAGATAATTGAGGAGTGTGTGTTCGAAGTCATAATCCTCAGTAATGAGGGACCGACTGTGGAGAATGATGAATCACCCTATTCTTTACTTGATTATTGCTATTATTAGCATTGGAGTATAAAAAATGACAAATCTTGGAAGTTTGTCATCACAACTTTCTTTTATTAAAAATTAATTAATTCACCTTTGGAGTTTATTGTGAATAAACATTTAGATAAATAGAAATACAAAAAAAACTATTATATAGGAAATGAGGATGCTGCGCTGGTCGGCGAGCGTCACCCTCTTAGACAAGGTGCCAAATAACTATGTACGTGGCAGTCTAAAAGCTCACTGAAACACTGCTGGTTTGGTATGGACACGTGATGAGAAGGCCCCAAGACCACATGACCTGGAAAGTGTTGGACATTGAGTCAGGACCGAAACGTATGGCTTTCAGCAATCAATAATAACCTCGGAGCCTTAGAACTAGACCCACTGACGACCCGGAATAGTTCGAGCTGGCGAAAAGCGATTGGGAGACCAATTAAACATAGAATAAGGCCGGAGAAAGAAGCTTACCTAGCTTATTTTTGTATTTAATTTTTTTTTATTTTATTCTATCTTCATGGGTTGCCTTACAGCTCCCGACACCGTGTTACCCAAATACCAAGTTTGTCTCTTTTGGCGGATGGTATTTGTGAGGCTATACCCAACGAGTGGCCAGTTCTTTTGAGGTATATTTAGATGGAAAAGCCTTTTTGGATTTGAAAATTTGTTTTGGATTAAAAACCTATTTTTACATGGCCGGGATCCAGGATACAACCCGTGGTCTGCTTATTTAATATCAGACCTTTTCAAATACTACCTAAACCCTAAAAATAAAAATATGTATCTTTAGTCTAAAGCTAAATAGGGAATGTTGGCACAAAGGTCATATCTCCTTTTTAAATAACACACTAAAGATGATCCCAAGGGAAAAATAGCCCTCGTAATATGATTATGATAGAACGACTAAGGGTGAGAAAAGTAACTTTTTGGGAGCAATTTTGTGACACGTCGTTTAGGGGTTCATGAAAATATACTAAGATTTACATCGTCATAAATGTGTACTCATGCGTACTAATAATAATACTCTTGTCTGTTTGTCTATTTGTCGTTCTAGGGTCGGATTTTTAGAGTTCCGTATATCTTCGATGATAAACCGAAAACCCATATTCACTCTTTTCTTCTTCTTATTTTGATATATGGCAACAGTGCTGACTTTCGTCGCAATTCTGCCAGTCTCCAGTGTTTAATCTTGGGCAATAGTAAGCCGATAAATCGGTAGATTATCCCGCCGACTGTGATATGTCTTATTAATCACAACCATCACAGCGCGGCCGGGATTAAACCGGATTCCACATCACGCCATGACGAACACGCGTGCGTTCGGCGCCATGACCGGATGTGGAATCCTATTAGCTTGTGTCTGTCTGTTCCGTCTGTCACAGCATATTTTCTCCGAATCACTGGACGAAAAAAAGTAAAAACTTGGTACATTTCTAGAGTTTGATGACCCAATCAAGGACGTGTAGAGTAAATAATTGATTTTCGATATTAATTATGTGGGAAATTTTTAAATTTGTAAAAAAAATTAAAGGGCTTTTTATAAGAAATACGCATAGTTTTAAGTTATAATAAAGAAATTATACAAAAAATACCGTGTGCCCTCCCCCCTTATCTCCGAAACTGCTGAGTCTAAAATTTAGACAGGGGTGGGCAGAGTAGACAATCGAATACCAATTGCTACGATCCCGACATACCTCTTTCGCTTCTTTTATATTCATCCATACCTTTCATACATGCTCGGCGATTGTGTGTACTTTTAATATTTCCATCGATTAAATACATTTTTTATATGTTCAATAAAACCTTTTTAGTCAATCTTTCATCCTTCATTCTTTCAAGTTTACTAAAATCAACTAAAACAATAATAAAAGTATTACCTAGTTTAGAAAAGAGATGAAAACATCGCATCGTATATGCAAAACATTGTATTAATTGTAACTTTGTATTAACACAGTTCCCTTTGTCACATTTAGTTTTATTTAGTTTGTCACGAATTTTGTATAACATTAAAAGTTGAGGACAAACGTGTGGTTTCATACGGAGCATGAAAGTTATTACCCTCAGGGGATATATCGGAGTGAGCTTGGATATTATATTCCCTGATTCTGTCCACTGCTCTAATTTCGTTTGGGACAGATAAACTACTGACTTTTCAGGGTTGGACTGGCCAATGGTTTGATAAGTTTTGTGTTATTAAAAAATGACTGTGGAGAGATAGAATGAAAAAGGTTTATATGGCTGAAGTTAATGGAAATGCTGGCAGAGGACGTTCTATGTGTGCTTTTATTGAACATATAAAAAATGTTTAGATCAATGGAAATATTAAAAGAACACAATCGCCGAGCGAAAGAAGTATGTCAGGATCGTAGTAAATGGTATTCGATTGTCTCTGCCTATCCCTTTTGGTATAAAAGGCGTGATGATAGATAGATAGAGTATTCGGTATGTAAAGGAAAAACTAAGGTATGCATTTTATATTTTTATGCCGAGTCGTTAAGATATGTCTGGTGTTGACTAGGACGATGTCGAGGAGGACCATGTATCAGAACTGGCCACTCGTTACGTATAGCCTCACAAAAAACACGCACAACATAGCAGCCATTAAGATGGTTAACGACTACAGTTTGTGAGTTTTTTTATGTCCACCTGCATGGACTCCATATGTTTGTGTGCGTAAATAATGTATTTTCTGTCATTATAGTCTGACTGGACTAACCAATTTTGGTCCCCAGTATGATAAAGGTTTCAAAATAAAACACATCGAGCGCTGATTTTAATAGCACTTTTAAAAAATATTTAAAAAATATTATATACTTTTATTGAATAGGAAATATGGGTGGTAAAATAAATGATTATTTTGCCCGTGGTCTCTCTTTCATAATCTATTAAGTACAAAGCTTTTAAATTTTTAAAGCACTGTTATGCCATTAACCTTCAATTATATACAACGCGTTTTTTTGTAGCTTATTGAAAATTCATAATAAAAAATATTTTATGTTTTTTTTTTACTTAGATATACTGAAAATCCCAGAAAAGTTATGGACATATTCATTAAGAGGGCTCTTTTTTTCTTTACGGATTGCCTTACGGCTACCGAAACCGCGTGTTATTGGTTTCAGGGTACCCAGCGTACAACAAAGACTTTCTCTTTTAGCCGATGGTATTTATGAGGCTATAGCCAGAGCCCAGATCCCCCGTTCACTTCCACCGTAATTGGATCTTCCACTGTCACTTACTCCATCATAGTTAAATCCACCTCTATCATTACTACTGGAGCTGTTTCCTCCATTATGTCGTGAAACGAACTCGGTGAAACTTATTTTGTCTTTAGAAAGGAGCTAGATGCACTGCGAAAAGAATGGAGATAATCAAGGATAAGAGAATATAGGCCAAGATTCACGTTCCTGAAACATGAGAAAGAATGATTTCCCAAAAAATGCATGAAACATCTCAAATTGTGTGAAACTATCTAACACATGACGTAGTTTTGTAAATATATTACTAGAATGCTGACCGCGAATTCAAGAATCCGCGTAATTTAAGAAGTTGTGAAGTATGTAATTTGTAACCAAACAAGAAAAAGGTTGGCGAACCCTGAAGATTTTGACAGTATACGTGAAAACAAATTGATAATACCTATATCCTCAATTGGGGTCTCCTACATAATCTCTAAAATGTTTTGATATAATTTTAGAATATATAAGTACTTAAGATATAAATTTACGTTCTAGAATTATTCATTTGCTATAATTTTTTTTAAATCTAAAATCGATTTCTGTAATTTTCAAAATCACTATTATCAATATATATAAAATTAAATTCTATAATTATTCATTTGCTATAATTTTTTTTTACCCTAAAATCGATTTCTGTAATTTTCAAAATCACTATTATCAAAATATATAAAATTACATTCAATAATTATTTATTTGCTATAATTTTTCTTTTATCTAAAATCGATATTCGTAATTTTCAAAATCACTATTATCAAAATATATAACATTAAATAATCTAATATATAATTTGCAATAATTTTCGTTTTATCTAAAATTGTTTTCTATAATGTTAAAGATATCTAAATTATCAAAAGGTACAACATTTAAGCACAAAAGGCACATCTAATGATTAATTTGCTATATTTTTTTCCAATTAATTTGCGAAATATTTATTATATAAAACCTTCCTTCCTTATTATAAATAATATATATAGGTATCATATCCGTTATCAACAAGTGATGGTTGTTTAGATATGTAGTTATGAGTTTCTGGCGCTTCGCCGTCCGCTACCGCGGAACGCTCGCTTCGCTCGCTCGGCTTGCGCTCTGTTTTAGCACTATTCGAACCACGCTCGTCGCTTCGCTTCTCGCTAACCTATTTTTTTTACAAATTAGGGGAATATGAATCGAAAATTAGTGCAACAGGTTAATATTAACAAAAACTACTGTAAATACTAATAGTAGTACTTATTTAAATTAGAAAATTATTTTTTATGCTTATATATTTGTAAATGTAAAAAGAATTAAGTTATACGTTTAAAAATATAGTGAGTACAATTATTTTAACAATCCATTAGAGGAAATGATATTATAGATTAATAAATTTATAGAAAATGAATTTATATATTTAGAAAATTATAATAACTGCAATTATAGAAAAGTAGCGATTAGTGCAATTGAAATTAGAGATTATAAAAATTATAAGACTTGAGATTATATATTTTCAAAATTATAGTAACAGCAATTATAGAAAAGTAGCCATTAGTGCAATTGAAAATAGACATTATAAAAATTACAGGACTTGAAATTATAGATTTTGAAAATTATGGGAACTGCAATTATAGAAAACAATACGTTATAGGAATTAATTTTATAGATTTAAAAAATTATATCAATCACATTTATAGATTTTTAAAATTACAGGATCTTAATTTATAGAAAATGAATATTTATAGCAAGTAAAATTATAGCTTCTGAAATTATATATTATTTTTTAGAGCATTTGAGAGGATACCCCTCAATTGCGTATCATCAACAAATAAATTATTAGTACAATTTTGGTGTCAATTACAAATTCACAGGCAGTTCAATCGAGCTAAGTGTAGGTATGCATCAATAATTACCTCATATCAGTGGATTAATTTGTTAATCATACCATACATAACTTAGTATTCATATAATACCAATTAACTAACTGTAGCCCACGGCTTTTCCCGAGTTCTCGGCTTCTTTCTGAAACCATTTTATTTCACTATTATAGATAGATTGAATCACCGGGGGGAACCCGTTTGTTTAGTAAATGAAGTCCGCGATAAATCAGCTCCAGCTCGTTTTCATGGCGTATGCTGTCAAATCGGTCAGAGATATAACAAAATGATGTAGGACAGAATTGTGTAGAATAAAATTCTCTAAAAAAATCCACGATTCTATTATATATATCTCTAATAGATATTTAGTTATAGGGGTATATGCGTAGGTATTTAAATTCATGTAAACTCATATTGCACTGCACTAGGTTATATTTAGTATTTAATATTTAAACGGCAAAACTTAGTAAACTTAAAACTATTTTTTTTTTGTTGCCAGATTTGCACTGATGTCAAACTAAAGTTTTAAAAGAAATGTCGAATCTAATAAAAAAATGTAGTTTTCTTTTCTGAAGATCATAATTTAAAATCAATACTAACATTTATACAATATTTTAGTTCCACCACTTACATAAGGAAGCGAAACTTGGGTATGGAATAAGGAGCATGAAAGTAAGATAAATGCATTGGAAATGCGGTCTTTACGTAGAATGTGTGATATAATACGTATTGACCGTATCCGTAACGATGTCATTAGAGAAGAACGCGGAGTGAAAGATGGTGTTGTGACTAAAATGAAGAAAAGTAGTTTACGCTGGTTTGGACCCTTTGAAAAAATGAAGGATGAAAGATTGACTGAAAAGGTTTATATTGCTGATGTGAAAGGAAATTCTATCCGACCTAGGCAGGCAATATTATAAGTACCTACACACAATCACCGAGCATGTATGAAAGGTATGATGAATATAAAAGAAGCTAAAAAGGCATGGCATTCGGTTGGCTCTGCCTACCCCTCTTAAGATAAAAGGCGTGATGATAGATAGATAGATAGATAGACTTTACTAATATTATAAAAAGGTAAAATTTGTTTTGAAAAATTGTTCACTAACAGGAAGCCACATCCATTATGAGTGCTACAGACGAAGCCGGGGCGGTAACCTAATCTAATATTATTTAACAGAACCATTTCCCAATACTTACTTACAATGAAATTAATTATCGTATTTCAGTTACTTTGGGAATTCAAATTTAATAAATTGGTGACTAAAACTAAAATCATATCTACAAATTTTGAGATAAAGTTTGTAGAAATATGTAAATTTTTATGTAAAATCTGAAAATGTTATTGCATAAATATAACCATCCACCTCATTATGAAGAATGAAAAGTTACACATTTTCATATTTTTCAGCTTTCATAACACTTTATTACGACCTCCACACAACTACTTTAAACATGGTAATTTTAGGAAATACTGCAACAATTTCATGTAAAAATCGCGTTGGTAGCAAACGCTTTTGCATAAACATAGTAAGAAAGACACGATTCTCTCATTAGAATGAAAATGAAAATTTTACTAATTTTCTATCCCGAATCTATATTGTCTAGGCAATTATATATTTGAAAATTGATCTTTTATCTAAGGTGTTTGCCCGGCGTCGCCCGTAGTTACAAAAAAAAGTGCGAGTGAGACTCACGCACGAAGGGTTCCGTACCATTATATGAGAGCCCCCCTTAAATATTAATTTTATTTTAATTTAATTATTTATTTTTAAAGTGAATATAACTAAAATATTCTGTGAATATTTCAAGCGTCTACCTGTTGCCGTTATCAATATCGAGCCCCCTTAAAGCTTTTTAGTATTTGTTGTTATAGCGGCAACAGAAATACATAATCTGTGAAAATTTCAACTGTCCAACTATCGGTTCATGAGATACAGCCTGGTGACAGACAGACAGACGGACAGACAGACAGACGGACGGACAGCGGAGCCTTAGTAATAGGGTTTCCGTTTTTTTACACTTTGAGTACGGAACCCTAAAAACACATCTTCACGGCCTTTATACTCTGCGGTGTGAATAGAGACATCAGTAACACTGTCCACTTTTTGCCAGTCCATATTAAACAGAACAAGCACCTTGCTACACTTAATGGATCTAGATATCTGTTATTTTTTAGAAAAAGTGCCCTAGAAAATTTGTGCGTCGGTGGCCGATTGGTTAAGACCTCTGGGATTAATCTGGGTTACGGTTCGATCCCGGCCATGTACCAATGGGTTTTTATAATTAAAAACTTATGTACATAATCCGAGAAACAACACTATCTAAATATACCTTAACAGAACTGGCCACTCGTTAGGTATAGCCTAGCTATAAGACAATGTACAACTATGCGAATAGAATAGAATGTAGAATAGATAACTTTTAATGTATAGTACTCCTAACGATCTGTCATTCATTCTGATGAAACCAAGGAGTTTCTAACTAAAGTTAAAAATTTAATATCGTTTGATTCTGTTGGTCGATTTTAATGAAATTAACTCTAATGTTTCTCAGAATAAAGCTTCATATTTTACAGCAATTAGATTTTTAATCCAATGATTGGCTTTTGCGTGATGCAAATACAAATGAACAGACATTTTTTTTTTAAATGCTTTTTTTACGATCTATTACTTATTTCTCGCATCTTCCAGTACTTTTTTCTGCAAAAATCTTTAATGTACAGACACGAAACGTCTACGATTTTATTATATGTATGTATTAGATATAGATAAAATTTTTTGAAGTCAAAATTACTTGCTAAAAGTGCACACTGTTGCTGGTGTCTCTAGCTAGGTACGGTGTGTTGTTTTGATTTGATTTAACTTTTTTTAAAGTACGGACGCCGCTTTCCGTGCCCTCCGAGGCTCGTGCCTTTATTAAATTATCTAGTTACCAAGTCCCTCGCTATATTGTTGTAAAGAGGCAAAATGATATTATTACGTAAATATCCTGGCAACATGAACCTCATTCATACTGAAATATAAATGTTATCTCTACCCGTTATATATCCAACTCCTGAATATAACGCAGAAGTAGACGTTGAAGCTTTCAAAGTTGTTATGGATCATGCGACCGCAGATCTTGTGACAGTACTTCCGTATTCGCAAACTGAAATATACTTAGACATAACCAAGGTAAATTAATACAATAGCCGGCGTGCTCTATAAATAGCCGCACTTACTTTTCACAAAATAACGTAGATTGCTGATATACTTAGCGGTACTCTGTTTTGGGCAAAAAGTTAGTGTCTCTGGCCACACCACATGTATAAAAGCCGTGAAGTTTTCGAGTATTTAATATTGACCTATCATGTTTAAGAGCTGAGTAATAATAGCATAAACGAATTAATTCGAGGAAAAAGAGGTTTTCCTTTAAACTACAATAAAGGCCCTACATCCCCTATTTCTCTCAAAATTTTAGACAAAAAAATGAAATTTTTTTTACGGGTTGCCTTACAGCACCCAAAACCGTGTTACGATTTTAGCCGATGGTATTTGTGAGACTATACTTATCTAACGAGTTTACGTTTTAATTATTCCCCCAAAATCGAAATTCGATTATTTACTCTGCGTCCGTGATTGGGACATTAAATTTTATATGTACCAAGACTTTTCAAGACAGATAGACAATGAGTGATCCTATTGTGGCGGCACATCGCGTCGCGTCGATAGATGTCGCACCGTTACTAACTCATTGAAACCTGTATCGCGCCATTGAAAATATTTAATAGATTACCATATATGCAACTTTCCAACGATGTGCGTTGGGGAGTAATCCTTTTACTCATGATCGTTGGATTGTTGTATGTAGCCATTTCTATACTATAAATAAGGGATTAGCGTTTTTCCATCGGAGATGTTTGAAACCCTAAAAAGTCAGCAGAAGCCTATACTATCTCTAATAGACACACAGTATTTTGTGTGGGTATTAAAATTTTTATAAATCAATATTTTACCCGTGCAAAGCCGAGGGCCGGAGTGGTTTAGTTCATAATGAAACATAAAATGTTATCTTGTCCCATTATATGAATATGCTCTAAATAGCCGCACTAACTTTTCAGAAAATAACGTAGATTTCTGATATACTTAGCGGTACTCTGTTTTCACTTGTTACTTTTTTAAAGAAATAATAACTATCATAAATTTGAGTTGAAAATGTTGTATAAATATACTAATTTTTCTAGGATTAACTGAGGATGCGATATTTTTGACAGACACAAGATGACCTTGACCAACGGTCCTTAATGGAGCGCCATCCGTTGTCTGTGCAAAAATGACATTAATACGTTGCTTCGTTATGACATTTTATCATATTAGGTAGGTAGTATAGTTTAGTAAGAATTGAAATATCAAAGACTAAAATATTTTTCTATTGAAACCCTTTTAGTGACAGGACTTCCGCTTCCAGCCTCAATATCCGCTATCGTCTACCTATCAGATTTCCTGCCAATTCAATAAAACAATTCTGCCCAAGCTATATTTAATCAGAGACCAAGGATATTGCTAAGATAGCCACTTTAACGTAGAATATTGCTCTTACCTTTGTGATGGATCAACGCAATATCTCTCGTGTAACTAAAATACCATCATGACCTCAATGCCTTGCGGCGTGCAGAGGCCTAACATACATTGTTGTTGTATATTTAATTAATTACTTTAACTTTCCGGCCCTACAAATTCTAAACATCCACTATAATCCTTGAAAGTTTCATCAATTTCAGCAGATTCAGAGTCTATTCTGGCCAAAAAATTTATCATCATTCAGCACCATGTAAATAGAATAATCCTTCTTGATCTATCTATCTATCTATCCTTACGCCTTACATCCCAAGAGGGGTAGGCAGAGACAATCTAATCCTGACATACCTCTTTCGCTTCTTTTATATTCATCATACCTTTCATACATACTCTATGCATACTGTACTTTTAATATTTCCATCGATCAATACATTTTTTTTTTCTTCACGTGTCCAAGTCTCCCTCTTTTAGCCGATGGTATTTGTGAGGCTATACGTAACGAGTGGCTAGTTCTGTTGAGTTATATTTAGATGGAGAAGCCTCTAAGTGCAGTGGTTTGTCGGATTATGTAGGTACATTAGTTTTTAATTAAAAACCCATTGGTATGTACCATGTGGTCTATTTAATGTTATTGCAAACAGTTCCAATTTACCAATAATTTATAGATAGTCATAAAGTGTCAAGTTAATATAAATTACGTACAATGTAAAGTTAGTAGGCATATGTTCGCGGAATATCCAATAACTAATGAATATTTAATTAATGTTTACATCGTTTACAATAATTATTTCAAACATTCTGAACTTGGTCATATGGAAAGAACGGATTACAAGAGACTTATTTACCAATAGAATATAAAACAGATGTGACTGGAAGAATTGATCAGTGACATTAAAAAAGCTGAAAATTTATGTCATCGAAATTTGTATTTTCATCGAGGTATTGAACTACCTGTCGGATTTGAAAAATTCTTGTTGCATTTGATAGCCCATTTCTTGAGGAAGGTTTATTGGCTATTTAGCATCACGCTACCTACCATAAGGAAGTGAAATGGAGTGTAGACGTTTGTATGGAAAATCGTATTCCCTGTGTGTAGCAACTTGAAGCTTGGTAAAAATACTTTTTAAAGCAAATAATAAAACACGTATTTTAGGATTGGGATTTTTTCTGGGATAAACTTTTCCCAATTTCTCTGTAAATAATCTATATATATAATAATTTATCATATATTTACTTATTGAATATATCTAAGTGAAATAGCTCTTATTTTTTCAATGGGTTTTATTAAATAGGAAATATGAGTGGTTTAACTTTGCCCCCCGCTGTCTCTTTCATAATCTATCATAAAACTCTAATTTTTTTTAAAAGCGCTGTTATACCATTACCCTTCATTTATATATACCGATTTTTTTGGTAGCTTATTGAAAATTTAAAATAATAATACCAAATTTTATTATTTTTGCCAAATTAAAAAATCATTTTTTTTTTAATTTTCAATAAGCTACAAAAAAAGCGATATAATATATATATAACCGATATATGCTAAATTACAGTGACACAGGTGGAGTATTTGCAGAGAAATTTGGAATAGTAATATCTCCATACAAATTATGGATATTAGGAATACAATTCACCTCCTTGGGTAGGTAGCGTGATGTTAAATAGCCAGTAGTTTTAGAGCCTATATAATACGAACAAACAAACAAATATTATTTTTTATAATTATTAGACTAGCTGATTGCCCGCTACTTCGAACGCGTTCTATTAGAATTACCATCCACCTCCTTGTGTACCCATTGGGCCAATAGATTCAAAAATAATTTTTCAAATCGCTCCAGTACTTGTTGAGTCTATAGAATACGAAGAAACAAACAAACAAATATTGATTTTAATATATGACTCTGATTCCCTGGGAGCGAGGTCGGGCCCTTGTATGGACACATTAGCCCCGTCTCATCTCAGGGAAACAGCAATCAAAGCGGGAGCTGCGGCGGAAATCGCAGAGTCTAACAAACGGCGCAAATATAGTTCAATTATAGAAAACTACAAATTTGTGCCGTTTGGTGTAGAAACTCTGTCCGTGGGGTTCAAATGAAAAAAAGTTTATTAAAGAAATATCTCCTCGACTGATCATCTCCTCTGGTGACAAGTGGGGTGGCTCCTTTCTCGCTTAACGAATCATCATCGCGATTCCTGCCACTATTCCACGCGGATCTGGTTTATTTAGTTATTTTTAATGTTTAGATTAGATTTAAGGTTTAAGGTGATCAGATGAGCAATGACAATGAATTTTCACATGCGAAACCGGGACGAAAACCAAGTTGTAATATTATTTGCTTTAGTGCTTATTCATTGTTAGCAAAACAAAATGTAGCCCCTTGAAATATCTATAGAGACAAATTTATCATTCCTTTACACATGCGAACAAAGGTGTCTGTACATACAAATATTATTTTCCCCTTTCTTTCGCTTTCTTTCTATCTACATGCGTAATGCATTAGAGCCACGTGAAGGTTTCTTATTGTTATAACGTAGGCTGTTCGTGCCCCGAGGGTTCCGTTAACAACTTTTTCCTCACCCCGAAAATGTGCCGTCCTCGATATAATAAGCGGTAATTTTACCGTATTTATGGTAATTTTACTCAATCATTTTGGCATAGTAATATAATGAGGGACTAAGAAGCTGGAGGTTATGTAGTTTGTCCCGGGTTCAATTCTTACTATTGCTAAAAATGATAAGAACCAATTTTCTTTAAGAAGTGATTTCTCATGCTTCGGATGGCACGTAATTCTTCTAAATATAACAGATATTTGTGTGGAGACTGTTAATTGTGTCTCTGGCCCCATATAAAGGCCCTGAAGATATCTTTGTTTCTAGAGGTAATATTGTATTTTTTTTCACTGAAAATTAATTAATGGAATGTTTAATCGAGTATATATACCCTTTACTATTTTATTATATAATAATCTCTGGAACTACCATTTGGATTTAATAAAAAAATTACTTTAGATAGACCAATTCTTGAGAAAGATTATAGGTTATATAACATCTCGCTACAAACTAAAGGGGCGGAGTAGTAACCATTAACGCGGGTGCAACCGCTAGTATTATTTTTAAAACCAAGCATCTTTCTTTCTGTGTCCAATTCACTACGAAACTACTGAACGGATTTTGTTGCAGTTTTCACGATTAGATAGATTGATTCACGGAGTTAAGTTTAGGAGAGGAGCATTGATAGTTTTGTGAATCAAGTTGAGGGAATCAATTTTAATTGTGTAAGCTGTCAGTTTATTTTAAATCTAACTACTTTAAATATTTACATCTTAACTAAAATGTACAGTAATAAATAAATAATAGATATATTTAAAAACTATATATACAAATTATAAAAAGAATACCTCTTCCAGAACCCCTCCCTGTGGCATGGTTCCCAAAACACTAGCTGCGTTACCTCGCTGAATGGTTAAACTGGTCCTTTGAGCGAGGTAAGAGCCAGCCTTAAGGTCACCCGAGGCGTGGACTAGTCTCGTATCTTATTTTTTCAAGAATATTTTAATTTCGGATGACCATGGACCCATTGTTTCCACTGCAAGCGCCGAAAATAAGTAATTTGTTATAATCATTGATATATTATGATACTGGTAACATAATATATCAATGATCATCACAGGTAGCGTCCCACACCAAATTTTTTCCTAAATTTAGCTGTCAGGGATATATAACAAAATTATGTATGAAAGAGGTGTGTAGAGTTATAATTATGGTCTACAAAAAAGTTTATTGTAGATTTTATAATTTAATATTTATTATAATTTAAATTATATATATTGTGTATATGTATTCTGCCCCCGTTTTCTCTTATCAAAAGCTCTAATTTTTTTTTAAAGCGCTGTTTTACAATTACCCTTCAATTATACATACATATATTATACATCGCGTTTTCCATACAATTTTGTAGCTTATTGAAAATTCAAAATAATAATAATTTTATTATTTTTGACCAATTAAAAAAAGAGAAAATAGGGACAAAATATCCCATATTTCTTATTCAATAAAGCCAATTGAAAAATTAACGGCTATTCCACTTAGATATATTGAATAAGTAACTATATGCTAAATTACAGTGACACAGGTGGATTATTTACAAAGAAATTGGGAATAGTTTATCCCCATACAAATTATGGATATAGGGCTCTTTATACAAGCTTTAGACAAGTAATAATGGCATTCACTTTCATTAAGTTCTTTAATACGTGCTGAAATTTACATACTAAAACATAATCTTGATGAAGAAAATTCATTAATTTTAAGAGCATTAATTTAAGATTAATGTACGGTGAAACTCCATGCGGTTAAATTACTCAATGCTGTTATGCGATGTCGCTTTTGCGGTAAATTTACGCTTTTATTAAAAATATATACACTACGATGGTTGAATATAAAAAGGGGTAGGTTTATTTGTATTGTAAATAAAATGCTGAAGATATAGATTTCAAAATTCGGTATGTAAAGTAAAAATTAAGGTATGATTATTATATTATTGATGTGTAACATATTTCCTCTCGCTTTCCTGCAATCTTTGGGAGTGATTTCGTGAAAAGGGACGGAAGTGTGTAACAGGCAGGGGAAGCGCGCGCTATTTGATTTGACCAATGAGCGCGCGCGGTGGTAGAGTTGGCCGTCGGATGGTACCAACCCATTTTCCGAGAGGTTGGTACTGTTAGCCAACAGTGTGTGCGTGTGCTGCTTGTTTTTTTTTATTTGACAGATTAAGTTATTTTAAACAACAAATTTGACTATTTTTGTTTTCTATCCAGTACTGTTCTTATAATTAATTTTCAAAGTTATGGCAACAGACGACAAAATAACGGGATCATTTTGGTAAAGTATAGCGTTTCAGTTCCGTGGTACTACTCGATTATGATAAAAGTAGTACCACAGCCCTTAACATGCCCCGTGGCACTACCAGTAATACAAATGAGTTGAGAAATGAAAATGTCGAAAAGCCTCTAGGTCCATTTAAGCTCTGTTTAATATGGACAATTCGCTAAATGTGAACATGGTTAATAGTGTCGCCGTTTCGTGTGTTTATATCAAAATGGTATATTCCATCTTTGTATTCACAGACAGTAACTAATTTTAGAAGGCCTAGATTTAGCTTTGAATATTGTATGAGTAATGCCATAAGGTCAGTTCGTAAATTATTGTGGCTTTAGCCGTTGGACGGGCAATCCATTTTGATTTTGACATATGATAAAAATCGGGAAGTGCTAACGTATCGGTTACGTTAAATGTATGTGGTTTCAGTTGTTTATTACAGTGTTGGGGTTTAGGATTCCTTAGACTAAACATTTTTGAAGTCGAAACTTATATAGGTGCCTTGAGCGATTTTTGGTAGGGGGAAATCTTATGAATTCGACCCGAGAATGTCCGGGCAGGAATTCGTATGTCTGGGTCGGGTATTTTTGGCTGCGCATCTGGCCGGCAATTCTTCAGTCCGGACACAGGTATACTCATATGTGAAATGAGTTATTATGCGTTTTTAATCTCAATAATTTACAAACTATAAAATTTTAATTCTTGTGACCATAATTAATTTAAACATTGAAAAAACCACTGTCATTTCCCTATGGGGACTATTCCCCATGGCTGCCTTTGCTTTTTTCTTTGGTGCGTTTGTCTGACGCATAAGATATTGTCCAGAAATTATTATATTCCTGAAAATTATTGAAGCAATTTTTTTAAAAATAAATATTGGACTAATCCGGAAGAAATATCTGTCGAACAAAAAAGAAGTCATCAAAATCGGTTCAGAGTAATCTGTGTACATACATACAAAAAAATTCGGTCCGAATTGAGAGCCTTCTGATTCTTTTTTTTTCAAAGTCAGTTAAAAATTCACTAGCATAGTCAAGATTGCTAATTCCAAGTCAAAAATATACCTCACTTTCCACTACATTTTATAAAACACAGTATACCCGCAGTCTGTCTGTCTGTCTGGGACCTTTTCACGCAAGAACCACTGAACGGATTTTGATGCGATTTTCACGGTTAATTCACGAGGAAGGTTTACGAGCATTAAGAGCCTTTAAGAGTAAATCGTACTTTTGGATCAAAAACTGTAGACTTTTTGAAAAGTATAATTTCCATGAAGCACTTGAAGAAATTACCTGTTATTTAGCCACATTATAGAGAATATTGTTATCTAAAAAGTTAATTAAGAAAACTTTTAAATTAATAAATAATTTTTAAATTATAACAAGATAATTGAGACGGGTTTTCTCAATTTCGCTTTCATCATCAAGTTTTAAACTTCAAATATCTGAAATCACTTGCCGATCTCACAATAAAAAAATATTATTAGACTATAAATATCCTCAGGAAAATAGTTATCAATAAAAATATTAATATTTTGGTTCTTTTCTTCAGAAATTAAAATCACAATCATATTTAAAAAAACCTTTTAAAAAAAAGTGCACCGACTTCAAAAATTTGCACTGAAAAGTAAGAAATAATAAATATTTCGTCGTAGAATTTGAAGACGGTTGGTGCCAAATTAGGATACAAAACTAAGTAAATATCTAAGAAGATCTGTTCAATATTATCTATGTTTGTATGTACTGATGATCGTAGGTTCCTAATGAATTGTCTAGATTAGTGAATTTGGGAACTAAGTTGTTTCTAATTTGGCACCAACCGTCTTCAAATTCTACGACGAAATATTTATTATTTCTTACTTTTCAGTGCAAATTTTTGAAGTCGGTGCACTTTTTTTTAAAAGGTTTATTTTACCCTTTTAAGTGATTTTGCTGCCTTGAGAGACAAATAATAACGCAACTAAAAAAATATTGATGGAAAATTTAAAAAAAATACCGCTGTGGATGTGATTTGAACCATGTGATTGTGCATCCTATGCACCCCATTATATTTAACCGCTACAATATCGTCAAGAAAATTGACAACTTCGTGTCAATAGCAACCGTTGCTAAGGCTTTTTCTGATACATAATTTTCAGCCGTAAACAGAAATTAATTACTGAATTTCTGAAAAACTACTGAACCGATTGTCGTCATATGTCTGTGAGATAATGTCGAGAAATTATGATGTCTTAAAAAAAATAAGTCGTCAAAATCGGTACATATTTTATCGAGATATCAAGAAAAATGTACTTATAAAGTCAGTTTTTTCAAAATTTCTGAAAAACTAATGAACCAATTTTTATGAGATAAAAATGGGACCAATCCGGAAGAGTTATCTGTCGATTAAAAAAGAAACCATCAAAATCGGTTCACAATTCGCGGAGTTATCGACGTACATACATACATAAAAAAAAAAAAAAAAAAAAAAAAAAAAATACGGTCCGAATTGAGAACCTTCTCCTTCTTTTTTTGGAAGTCGGTTAAAAAGTAAACTGTTATTTTCTCTATAAATCTCACTTCATTTTAAATGATAATTATTTATTGTAATAGAACAACATCTTCTTTAGAAATTAAGCGTTGGTGAATGCAGTTTTGTTATTACGTATGAGTACTCATATTCTAATATTGACAATAGTGAGATTCTAAGCCCAATAACTTGCGAAAATATTTCATTATTCCCACCCTACTTCAATTTTGTACAATTTTCTAGATTTATCTCAAGGGAGTTGGTAATACCTATCGAAAATATAACTATGTTACAAGATCGTTTATTGACAAGTGGATAGACGTCCTCAATATAGAATTGGTACACAATGAAACGAAATTTTCAGTCAATGCGACCATTTTCTCTTTGTTATCTATTTTGTGTCAATATTATGTCAAAATTGTTTATAAAGAAATCCCCAAGAATTTTTTTACGGACAGATATCGTGTATGTATCGCCCCGGCTTTGCTTGTTTGAAATGTTATGTTATAGCAATTGTGACGAATTTAACAATAATTTCTGTCAAAAATGCAACTAAATTTACAACCGATGCTAGCACCTCCATATTATGGCTCCACCAATGTTTATCGGTAATTTGCCAATATCAAGACTATACTATAATACTATAGCCTTTATAGTGTTTATAGCCGATTAATCGGTATTTAAGATAATTCCGCCGACCGTAATATGTTTTATTAGTCGTCGACTAATCACAACCATCACAACACGGCCAGGATTAAACTGGATTCCCCATCACGCCGTGATGGGCGCGTGCGTTATTCACCAAGGCGTGACATGGAATCTCTATTTTTTTATTATGGGTCCATCAGGGTTTTGATGATTCCGCCAATCTCAGCACGGATGGGATTAAACTGTATTCCCCATCACGTCACCACGTGACGCGTGCGTTAGTCACCATGACATGACGTAAAATCCTCAAATAATGACATAAGTTCATACTAAACAGCGACCTACTAAAATACAACTGGGTTAGGTGTTTAGAATTTGCGACCGAATTGCCTTCGCACGACCTACCTGCCCCGTTTTCAAGTGTTTAAAGTAGGTATTCAATATGATGGTACTAAAAATGTTCTACTACTCTTTAGAACATAGGATATTTTAGATTCGGTAAAATTAAGGAAGGGAAGGAGTATATTATATTGGGTGAACCGATTGAGATAATTTTATAGATTATACGTATCTGCCTCAGCAGAAGAAAAACCTTTTAACCAAAAAAACGGCGAAAATTATTTAAGTCCATATTTTTTCTGGGATAAACTATTCCCAATTTCAATGTAAATAATCCACCTGTGTTACTATTCCTATTCAATAAAACCAATTGAAAAAATAACGACTATTTCACTTAGATAATATTGAATAAGTAACTATATGCTAAATTACAGTGACACAGGTGGAGTATTTACAGAGAAAATGGGAATAATGATATGGAAAAGTCTGTTGTCGTTTTTCCTGATTTATTTGAATATACATTGGATCTCTTAGGTTGGTTCTCACATGTCTGTGCCCTATTCACGCAAAAACTACTGAACAAAATGATGTAGAAAAGAATTGTGTAGAATAAAATTATCTATAAAAAAAGTCTATCTATCTCTAATAGATATCTAGTTATAAACCCATATTGTAGCCGTGCGAAGCCGGGGGCGGGATCGCTATAGAAAATTAAGCTGAAATTTTCTTTTTAGCGAAATACGCATGAAAAAACTCAGTTAATATTTACTGAACTTCATAGTATCTATGTGTATAGGATGCCAAAAGGAAATGGGAAGTTTTTGATAGAATCCATAAAAATAGAATGAGCCGAAGCAAAATTGCTTGCAATCATCTCGGTGTCCCGACAATTTGTATCTTCTATGTTTCTATCTATCACTATAAGCCAGTCCGGATCCAATTACTCTTTCCGATAGAGTCATTTAGGGGAGTGCCAAATAAATGGTCTTATTTATTTTTATTGGTTTGATTTGATACAAAATCTAGATTTTTGAGAGGTTGGTGTGAAACCAAAAAAAGTTGGTTTTATTTACAATTGCGGTGTGTCCAGATACAATATAACGTTGTCCACTTTAAAGTTGTTCATACTTAAGGGTCCTTGGCAATCTTACGTCTTTTAAAAATATGGCAAATCTCAATTAATATTTTAGGCTACATATATTGAATCTAATTTTAAATATTGAACGTCCCAGACTTTGTTTGTATCTTTTGTAATACGGTAGAATGTGCTATACTTCTAAAATGACTCCACCTGCAATATTCTGACAGATAAATAATCACTTCATTTCATTTTTAAATCTTCATTCAATTTAAAATAATAACTATCAACAATTTGAGTTGAAAATGTTGTATAAATAAACTCATTTTTCTAGGATTAATTGAGATTGCAATATTTTTGACAAATATAAGATGGCCAAGATGTGTCACTTCTTTAACAGACGTAAATATCTGTTATTTTTAGAAGAAATGCGGACGGATGTTCGTGCCCTCCAAAGCATGAGGAGTTCATTGAAATTGGTGCTTAGCATTTTTAGCACGAGTATGGATCGAATCCGGAACCTCACAGTCACAAGCAATCGACTCGGTAAATATAATTTTGAAAATACACATACATATGCTCACGCCTTATTATAGGTAGGCAGACACCAAAGATATCCACTAACCACGATCCACACCTCTTTCGTCTCATTCAAATCCATATATATTTTCTCGCATGGTAATCTTATGAAAAAATCACGTATGTAATGCCATGATCATGATATTATGTCATTCTATACTTTTTACATGCCCTGCAATTGCGAGTACTTCAAAATTATGTGTCAACAGAAACTTCTAGTCTGTTCAAAATATTTAGTCGGCGTGTTTTATTAGCAAAAAATACACGTATAAAATTGCGAAAACTGATTTCATACAACATTGTATTTAGATATCTCTATTGTTTTAAAATTTACAGACATTTCAACTGAAACTAAACCCCATTATCACGCTCTGTTCTGGAAATATTGTCTGTAAATGATGAAAATCCTCATACTTTTCTGAGAAAGTTATTAAAACCTTATTTTAAAGGAAAAATAATAACAAATTTACAGCTGCGTACTTAAAATAAATATTAAAATCACTCTTAATTTTAAAGCAAATTTTAATAGCACCCTTTTCCCCTGATTTAATATTCTACGAACACTTACAGAAATAACCATAAATCAAAAAGGTGTAGAAACAATATTTTTAGGGCAGGATTATGTCATTAAAGAAATTCAGGGCGTGACGCGGGGCCAATTTTTTTCAGTTTTATGTAAAAAATTATTTAGGTCACTTTATAAATACATTTTTAAAGAATATTACTGTTTTGGGAGAATATAGGGTCACGATATTTTTGCTTCGTACGACTTAAAAGTGGCGTATAGGTCTATAATGATATTAAAAAGAAAGAGAGGAGAACACAAAATAAGAAAACAAAGAAAATGATCTATATAAGAAGTAAACTCATAAAACTACTGGACCGTATAAGCGCCATTATGTTAAAAATTCACAGATCTCATGCACCGCATATGACCTTAAAATGGCATTGAAAATTAACTTCGGTATTAAAATTTTAAAACTAACATGTATATTTTGGCACATGAAGATCTCATCGCGACCTCATAAAGACATGGGGGCCGATTCTCGCGCTAACACTTTGTGGTCCGTACCATCAAATACTGTCGTCATGACCTTTAGAATCACGGATTTTAAAATTTTGATTTAAATAACTTTTTAACTATTTGTTGTACATTTTTCGTTTCTAATTTTTTTTGAGAAATGATCCCCTGCCCATATTCCTTCGTAGTCCTGAAAATTACTAAAAACCTTTTTTTGCACATTTTACTTTCATTTAAATGTTATACTAAGCAATTAGTAATATCGTATATAAAAACTAATAAAATAGTTGTAATTTTTTTATAATTCTTGAAAAAAAAAGTTTATACTTTGTTATACCATACAAAAACAATTAGTAAATTAAGTAAATAATTAAAATAAAGTTTTTATTTCATAATTCCTGAAAATTACAGAAAAAAACTGTTTGACAATGTGAGAAACAGTTTTCAGTAATAAAGTTGTTATATGTACCTAGTGGGAATTTAGGAGCTCATATCTAGCGATAACACCATGTCTTAAATTTTTTTGAACAAGAAATACAATACCGGGTTACTCTATTTTAGAGTATTATTTCCAGCCTCAGTTTAAAAAACGTATGTGTTTCTAGTTAATTCTCTATTCTGATTGTTAGACATATCATCGCTCACATATATTTTAACTTCAATTTCTAGTTAGAGAACATCAGTTTGCTATAGATCGTTTATTTGTGCAATACACCAATTCTAAGTATCCACAATCCCCTTAATCCTTCACGACCCAAATCTAACCCGAAATGTTTCTAATATATATCGACGGAGGACCTTGCTTATCTCTGCATTTCTGTTGTCACAC
Source organism: Nemapogon koenigi (assembly GCA_963924495.1). Classification (NCBI taxonomy): domain Eukaryota; kingdom Metazoa; phylum Arthropoda; class Insecta; order Lepidoptera; family Tineidae; genus Nemapogon; species Nemapogon koenigi. The sequence continues at coordinate 2,697,663 of OZ004643.1, forward strand.
ATTAATACACCTCCGAGGCTTACACCAATTTATCTCTTTCAATTATATTGATTTACTACCGTATTTTATCAAATGATCACGCCTAGGTATTCAAGAGGTAGGCATAGTACGAGAAGCTATGCATGTAGCTTATACTGTTCCCAGAACCTGCTAGCCCCAGGATACGCCAGGGTAAGATCAATCCGACCCCAAATGTCATCCTCACCTGCACGCATAGTACCCTCTGCTAGACAACAAACGAGGCTCTGGCGACCGAGCAATGGTGGTATAACCATACACCTAGCTAGGAAACTGCCTGTAAAACGCTACAGTGAGCCTGAAGACCTAAATCGTCTCAAAATGACTGATGCAGAAGGCAAGGGTAAACCACTGCACTATTCTTCCCAAGAAAACTAACCATGGCGAGTCAAAACAAGGTGCGTCAAACTGTGGACCGCCATCATTGACCACGACTGCTCCGTCAAGAGCACCTCGACTATGAAGAAAAGTGGTCTTTTGAGATTTTAAAGAAACATACAGTTTGTTAATTTTGCCCTCAGAATACAAAACCGCACCGCACTGAATAGTATAAAAGCGTCGTGTTTTAAAAAAAATACGCGGTTTTCCGCACCCGTCATATTTCTCGCCACGATTTTTCAATTTTGGGATAATTTCTTATTATCAAGACATAGGATATTATTCATAAAAAAATAGTTGAAAGAATGAAGGATGAAAGATTGACTAAAAAGGTTTATATAGCTGAAGTGAAAGGAAATGTTGATCGATGGAATTACCACAATCGCCGAGCATGTATGAAAGGTATGATGAATATAAAAGAAGCGAAAGAGGTATGTCACGATCGTAACAAACATTCGATTGTCTCTGCCTACCCCTCGGACATTTTCAAACATGTATTAATATTAATTTTATTTGACCTTTCATTTGATTTGTATACATTGTATTTTTTAATTGCTGTAAAAATGTATTTTCTTTACATAAACACAATCTTTCTTTTCTTTAATAAAAATTAAATGCTGTTCGTCGGTAAGCGCATCACTTGTGGACTGATTTTTTTCTAAGTGGTTCGTAATATTATAGTCTGGAAGAAAAACTGGAAAATTCTGAAAAAACTGAAAGTGCCTTTTTCCATGAGATTTTTATATGAAGACCATATGGAATAATTATGGACTATGGAAAAAAATAGACGAAAAACAAATATGACTTCACAGAATAGATCCCCTAGTTATTTTTGATTTAAGTTATTGTAATAACTGTTAAAAGTTGCAGTATTTTTAAGTTATTTAGGAATATCAATATGTTAGAAATATCTATGAAATCCAATCCATAGCCGAAAACGTGTCCAAAGTACCACAAAAACATTAAAAAAAACGTCTTTGCATGTTATTCAGAAAATAAAAACCAAACATAGCTTCCATAACATAATTACAAAATAATGTTGAAGCACAATCTGTTAGCAGTTAGACTTAATTGAGTAGATAATATTACCCTTTATACAAAAAAGGGAAGAAATAATTAAAAATAATCCATCAACTCACCAATGAACATTCCAAAAATGACAAGTAAGGCCATTTTAACGAAAAACAAGTTAATATTACTCCCTATCAATCATCACATTGTAAACACATTCACATTTAACACTAAAACTTTAAGCACAGACATTTGTACGATTTTATATATACACAGTTAATTTACAAAAAAAAAACACGATTTTTTTTTAATAAAAATTTTACGTAAATATTTTAGGAGAGCGATGCAAGACGCGTGCTCTTTCTAGCGATGTAACTTTGATACTGCTTTTGATAAGCGGATACTTTCAGCTTTCAGGGTTGTCGCAATCTAAATAATATATTAAGTAAGAAAGTTTGACTCCTTAACATCTAAATGAATGTGGATTTTTTTCTTCTTGAACCATCTGGTTGCAAAGACAATGGCAAGATACCTGATAGCGTAACTTTAGTACCGTGGCATTTAATAAAAAATCTGGTGTGGGATGCTACATGTGTTGATACACTGGCAGCGTCTCACATACGTATACAAAATACGTACGTAAGATTTAGGTACACGACTAGTCCACACCTCGGGTGACCTAAAGGCTGGCTCTTACCTCGCTCTTACCAGCGGGGTAACGTAGCCAGTGTTTTGGGAACCATGGTGCCATGTTCCAGGCAGGGATTCTTGGAGAGGTATTCTTTATATAAAATAATATAATAATTTTATCCCGGAATAATATGGTTTGATTTAAAACAATGTTCAAAATATCTGTACCTATTACAAAAACTGAGTATAAAATAATACGATATTTTTATTGTAAGACAAAAATAAATTTAAAAACATGATTGATAGTTCAACCGGGGTTTAAATCTCACTCAAAATGCTAAACACCAATTTTCTATAATAACATAATATGCTATTTAATATATACTTCTTCGGAGGGCAAAAAAAGCGTTCTTCTAAAATGTGTTAAAAATTACACATCTAGGCTTGCTACCTGTCTGTTTTGTAAATCTTGCCAATTGGCGAAAAGTGAACACTGTTACTTGTATCTCTGGATACACCACAAGGTATACCTAAGGCTGTGAAGAACGTGGTTGAAGCTTTTCACTGAAATGCTTGTTTTAAAGCCCCAAGGTAATAGAACGACATTAAAAGAGCCGCCCCGTCCTTTTTCGTTCATCTGCTTACCTGTAATGTATTGATGGGTAAAAATTAATTGGAAAAAAGTCCGATGGTATTTATTTAAACTCTATCACTCTTATTAATAAACTCGAATTAGCGACGTACTAACTAAACTGTATTTCGTCTCTGTCTATCATAATGAATTGCAGATTTGTTAGACGGAGACGAAATACAGTTTAGTTAATACGTCGCTAATTCGAGTTTATTAATAAGAGTGTATGGGTTGCTATATAATATTTGCTCGAGCTGTAAGACCTGTGAAAAAAAATTGTATAATTTTTCAATGATTATAAAAACAACTCCGCTCATGTGAAATTAGTACAAGATGCCATAATTACAGACCCTATCCATATTCGTTTAGTTTTTATTACACATATTTTTTGTGCAACTTGTTTTTTTTTTTTTAAATATCACATAAGAATTTATTACAAAGATTTCGGAATTGCTCTGCAACTATAGTCAGTGTTAAAGAAGAACAAACAAACAAACAAATATACTTTCGCATTATAAGTTAGGAGGTGGAGATGGCAACCCTATTTAAACTTTAAATATTGTACAGGAACTATGCGCATGCGTGATATGTCCTAAGGTTTAAAGGCCAGAGTGGCAACACTAAACTCCGTTAATTATTCATAAGACATCTAAATTTAGTGAAATTTTGAATTAATTTCAATTGTTGACATTAGATACCAAATATCTTGACATTATATATTGCTTGCTTCCCATTATACCTATATCAAATTAATCACAGTTCCTTTGGATTTGAGTAATTAACAACTTTAGATATGATTTCGACTAAATATTTTAATATATATATACTATAGGAACGTTCTTAATTCGGTTGTATTTTTTTATGTTTGTTACCTCAGAACTCCGTCATTTATAAAATAATTTGAAATGTTTTTATTTTATTTGAAAGGATTGGTCCAATTTTTATTTGGTGAAAATTGGTTCAGTAGTTTTTCATAAACTTTTAAAGATTTCGATGATGTATTTTTGTAATGATATTATATTATAATGTTATTAACAGCAAAATCTTTTTAAAAAAGTATACCGACTTCAAACATTGTTCACTGAAATTAAATATTTCGTTTCGCAGTTGAATTTGAAGACGGTTGGTACCAAATTAGAAACTACCTAGCTCTAAATTTAACTAATCTAGACAATTTATTACAAACATTGAGCACATTTCCTTAAGAATCCATTTTAATTTTGTATCCTAATTTAGTACCAACCGACTTCAAATTAAACGGCGAAACAGAATATTTGATTATTTCTTGTTTTTCAGTGAATAATTAAAAAAAGGTAATTGTTCATATGTCTTATATGTATGACTCCGAATTGCAGACCAGAGAGGGAGCCTGGTGGCCTGAGATACAGGCTTTTTGTCCTACTACAGGCATCAGCTCTCACCTAGTAAATACATTTAAGTGTCATTATATAAGTTTTAATTGATGTGAGAGAATAAAACTATATTTTACTAGCGGACCCGGCAGACGTTGTCCTGCCCAAACGTTGGCTTGCCTGCACTACTCCTACCCCTACCCCTACCCCTACCCCTACCCTAAAGCTACGATCGGCATAGGTTATGTTTAATCCTGGAAACACTTCGGGAAAAATCTTATCTCACATTTAAAAAATTATCACATGTGAATCCGGGGCGAAAAACTAGTTCTAAATAAATATAACATAGAGAAATGAAAAAATATATTTCCCATAATATACAGAATGGAATTTAAAGACTGACCAGTGGAAGAAATATTATTCAAAAGTTTTTAAATGCTATCTCTGGCCGGTCCTTGTTGGACATGAACGTTTTGGCCTGTTCAAGGCCATTCGACCGAAACGAAAGTGTCGCTGTCAAAATGTATGCTAACTCGGCAGAGCGCGGCCTCGAGACCATGGTACCAGGGTCATGCCGTCCGGTCTTTTGCTATTACTTTTAAAAAAGATAGATAATTACCAAAAAAATATTCATGTTAATTTTTGTAATGATACTACCATCTACATTATAGCCATAAAATTTGATAAATAAAGTTTTCAGAGGTGTATTTAGGATTTTTTGTATCGAGTAAAATGTTTTTAATCATATTTTCAAAACAATAACAAGGTTTGTTATATCCTTAAAATCAATATATATTTTTTTCAGTTTCGTAAATAGATCAGGTTTCTAAAAAAAAGATTAAAAATTGGATTTTAATGACTGAAACCATTTTTTATTTGGTTCCAGTTTTTACAACTAAGGAATATTAAAAAGAAGAGACAATCCTAAAATTCCTTATGGTAAAAATAGGCTACGAAGCAACCCCCCAAATCAATTTCTTTAAAAAACCTGTTAATAGCGTCTCTGCTCCAACATTGTTTTATCGCGTTTTATTTTTTATTTCAAAAAGTTTATTTATATAACTTACTTTCATTGGAAGTATATATTTCTAAGAACAGTATTCTAGACATTTTTAGTAGTTTTATTAGGGTTTTATAGTAAAATAAGGAACGCTAATAAGATCGTTCAGTCTGTTAAAATTGAGATCTCTAACGGGAGTGTACATTATGTGTGAAAATTTATCAAATTTAGTAATTTTTTGAAAGACTGGGACGGACGGACTGAACGACCTAATAAAGTTGTTCAACCTTCTAAAATAACTATAAAGACGAGGCTCGCTAAAGAGTAGACACTTTAAAATTATTCTACCTGGCGTTGAAAGAACTTATGGATCTGAAACTTAGATATATTTTCAAACCTTTCTTTGACCAGTTACCACAATTTTTTTAGTTCATATAGGGAACACAAGATTGACAAAGGTCAAGAATTCTGTAGGTATTAATCTTACTTATTCGTAAATTACCGTCAGTTATATAATTTCTACTAGTTCACTATATATATTATAAAACAAAGTCCTCCGCCGCGTCTGTCTGTCTGTGACATTTAACGCAAAAATAACCAAACAGGTTTTGCCGCGGTTTTCATGGACCTATCATGTTTAGGAGCTGAGCATTAACAGTATAAGTGAATCAAGTCGGGGAAAAAGTTAGCTCCGGCGAGTTTTCCATGGCATATGCTGCCTAACCGTCAGAGATATAACAAAATTATGTAGGAAATAGTTGTGTAGAATAAAATAGCATATATCTATATCTAATAGCTAAGTAGTATAAGCGTATTTATGTAGGTATTCAAATTGTTGTAAATCCATATAGTAACTTTGCGAAGCCGCGGGCGTGGTCTCTAGTTAAAAATAAAACAGAATCTAAGTTTTATGAATCGCGAGTACGTTTAAAAATTGTATTTTAATTGAAATTCATTGCCAGTAAAACGTCAAAAAGGGATTAAGTTTTTTTAATAAAGTCCGTGACGGAAATCGTTTAAAATTTCATGTCAGCAAAATAGACGCAAAATTTTAATGAAATTAGAAGTATGTTTGGAATAAATTATTTTTTTCAGCGATTTCATCCCTTGTAACGAAGTACTGAAGGCTTTTACCAAAAGATATCATGATTAATTATTTTCTTTTCCTCTAAAACTTGGACGGTATCAGTAATTGCTTAAGAAATTTTTAAATTTCTGCTCATTTTGAAATTCCTCTGTTCCTCACCAGGTAAATTATAATCTTTGCCTTTTTTTAGGTTTAATTCCTTGAATAACAATGTCGAAGTTCATCATCGGAAACAAATGTTTTGTTTACAAAATTTTCCTTACCACAGTATTTTTTCGTTAATATTTAACGAGCGGCTACGAATAATTGTCAGAGTTAGATATTTTCTTTTTTATTGAGATTCGAAATAATAATTTATACTCACAAAGAATGTTTTTCGACGTAATTAATTGTAAACAATCATATTACGAATATTAAATTTAGGAATATTCCATGATCATATTCTCTCCTGATCCTGATTCGCTGGCGGCAATTTCATTCCCGACATTTTAATTAAATTCCCTTTTTTTTTAATATTTACCTCTATCTTGTTAATCGATGATTTTCCAATGTCAAGTATTATAGACGTCACAGTAACAATAGCCGATTAATCGGTAGTAAAGATGTTCCCGCCGACTGTGATAATATGTCCTATTAATCACTGACTAATCACAGTAATCACAACTATTACAGTGTGGACGGAATTAAACTGGATTCCCTATCATGTCACGGCTGGCGCGTGTGTTGGTCGCCATGACATGACGTGGAATCTACCTCTATCTTACAACTAATACAATCTACAATCTAAAAATTTGCGACCAGTGGCGCGTAGGCAATTCTGTCGCAAATTCTAAACACCTAACCCAGTTGTATTTTAGTAGGTCGCTAATAAATGACATTTCTATTGTGAAAATAATTGTCAATGTCATCAAAAATAGTTTTATTTATGTCTTTATATAATTCCTTAGTTCTTTATATAGGGGCACCGAACCAATGGCCAGCGAAGGAATGTCCAATACTGGAATGCCGAGCAAATTGCTGGGTCGGGCAAAGACAGTACACTAAGTTGCCCGGACATTTTAGGGTTGAACTTTCTCGGGCCGTCCACTTTTCAGCCACCTGTTTTCTAAAAATCAAAAAATATTTTCAAGTTTGAAGACAGCTTAGTATTTTTTTTGTAAAACATATGCCAAATGTCTCTTGATATGCTCATATCAAAATGGTGATTTAAAAAATATTAAAGTTTGCAATTTTTTTTTAAATTTTTGACTTTATTAAAAATTTGGACAGATCTTTGATACTCAGAATTTTTATTGTGCTTTATAGTATTATAAAGTTAAATTGATGTTAACACGCATGTTTTGAAAATATTTTTTAAATTTTTAGAAAACAGATGGCCGAAAGGTATTGGTGTAGTATATTTTTAGAACCGGCTCATGAAGCCCTATCATTTGATACCACACACCATAGGTTTCTGAAAAAAAAAATTCAACATAAAAACGTCACAACTGCATGGCTCAAAATATACCTTTTAAAAAAAAGTGCACTGAAAAGTAAGAAATAATAAATATTTCGTCGTAGAATTTGAAGACGGTTGGTGCCAAATTAGGATACAAAACTAAGTAAATATCTAAGAAGATAAAGATTTGTTAAATACTATCTATGTTTGTTTGTACTGATGATCGTAGGTTCCTAATTAAATGTCTAGATTAGTGAATTTGGGAACTAAGTTGTTTCTAATTTGACACCAACCGTCTTCAAATTCTACGACGAAATATTTATTATTTCTTACTTTTCAGTGCAAATTTTTGAAGTCGGTGCACTTTTTTTTAAAAGGTTTATTTTACCCTTTTAAGTGATTTGCTGCCTTGAGACAATTGAGAGACAAATAATAACGCAACTAAAAAAATATTGATGGAAAAATATCCTGCACTGCACCCCATTACATTTAAACGCTAGACCATCGTCACGAAAATTGACAACTTCGTGTCAATAGCAACCGTTGCTAAGGCTTTTTCTGATACATAATTTTCTGCAGTAAACAGAGACAAATTACTGAATTTCTGAAAAATTACTGAACCGATTTTCGTCATATGACTGTGAGATAATGTCGAGAAATTATTATATCCTTAAAAAAATAAATCGTCAAAATCGGTACATATTTCATCGAGATATTACGAAGAATTGACTTATAAGGTCAGTTTTTTCAAAATTTCTGAAAAACTAGTGAACCAATTTTTATGAGATAAAAATGGGACCAATCCGGAAGAATTATCTGTCGATTAAAAAAGAAACCATCAAAATCGGTTCACAACTGGCGGAGTAATCGATGTCCATACATACATAAAAAACGGTCCGAATTGAGAACCTTCTCCTTCTTTTTTTGGAAGTCGGTTAATGATTGCTTGTGTGCCAAACGGCTATCCTGTACCTACATCGATTTGCGGTTTTTGAGCCATATTGGCGTTGTACACCGTTGATCCTAACAATAATTCGCCCATCGGTGATACTTTGAAATTCGATAAAGTTTGAGTATGTAGATTACGAAATGCAAATAATCCAAAACTTTTTCTTTAGAACTTGGTTATTTTGTTTGTATTTCGGGCCCCTATGAGAAAAAATGTCCGGGATTTTGTACGTGGGATTTCTGTATCGGGAGATATAGGCAATTATAAAGTTTAGGTATAATAATTGGCCAAGTTGTGAGAACGACTCGCGCGTTAAGGGTTCCATTTTTTCCGTCAGAACATTAAGACAGGATTTTCGTTTAGATTTTCCTGTAAACTATATGAAAGGAGATGGGGGGGGGGCGGTATTTTCTTTAATACTTCATTTTAACTATGCATTTAAAATTATAAAAAATAATATATTTGTATTCCTTATAATGAGAACTTTCATTTGATATATGTCACATGATGAACTTAAAAAATATTTTTTTACGTTTTAATTTTCCCCCAAACGACCGTGATGGGTCATAAAACTCTATATTATGTAATAATAATAAGCTGTGACAGACGGACAGACAGACAGATACATGATCCTATATAAGGGTTTCCGTTTTTTCATCGGATATGTTCGGAATCCTAAAATAAACCATCTTCTAAAAAAAAGTTTTGGATTCTTTGACATTCGTAATCTACATAATCCACTTTATCGAATTGCAAGAAATCTTCCCATTTCTAACTAAAAGAGAAACTTACCTAGAAGATCGGAGAGTGACATGGGCTAGAAATTTTTTTTAATCTAATCAACTAATAAAAATAAAAATTAAACTAAAAACATTTTCACAAAACTAACTTATTTCAATTACCGATATAAACGCAAAGATAGAGGCACTATATGTGCGAATTTCCTTCCAAAACAGTAGAAAAATGATATATTTCCAGTTCGCACAGAATCGTAGTCACGTATTTGATCTGAAATAGCGAACAAAAGTTTTCTTCAATTTTGAACTAGCAACGTAAACTCCGGCTTATTCTTGCTACGGTTCCCGCAAGATATAAAGTATATATTGAGCAAGCATATAATATAAAAATGTAAATAAACTATTACATATCATTTTAAGGGATATCGATTGGTAAAGCGTTGACTTCCTAGGAGGTCCCGTGCTCAATTCCCAATCGTGCCAAAAACATTAAGCACCAATTTTCTTTAATGCTCCTATATCCATAATTTCTCTATGATAAACTTTTCCCAATTTCTTTATAAATAATCCACCTGTGTCACTGTAATTTAACATACTATATCTAAGTGAAATAGCTGTTATTTTTTCAATGGGTTTTATTGAATGGGAAATATGGGTGGTTAAACTTTGCCCCCGTTTTCTATTACATAATCTTTCACACAGCTCTTAATTTTTTTAAAGGGCTGTTATACAATTACCCTTCAATTAAACGTCTTTCTATTTCACTTAGGTATATTATTCTAAATTATAGTGACACTGGTAGATTATTTAAAGAGAAATTGGGAAAAGTTTATCCCAGAGAAATTATGGATATAGGGATATTCTTAAGAATATGTGATTAAATCGACTCCTCGTGCTTCGGAGGGTAGGTAAAACTTCTAAAAATAACAGATATTAGATACATCTACACACATAGGTCCATTAAATTCAGCAACAGGTTTGCCACCTGTTCTGTTCAATATGGATAACTGGCAAAAAGTGGACGATCCTGACATACATCTTTCGCTTCTTTTTTATATTCATCATACCTTTCATACATGCTAGGCGATTGTGTGTACTTTTAATATTGCCGGCAGAAAATATATACGAGCCAATTTAAAATTCTCAACGATTACCATTATCATATTAAATAATAATCATATAACGTTACTATAATAATAAAATAATAGCGGAGAGGCGTGACCAATCACTTAGAAGGTTCCCAAGGGACCGATCCTCTTTACCCTACCCGACCAAATAAAATTTATTGATGAAATTTAATAGGTTATAGGATAGTACTTGTAATACAGGCGTTAATTTGCAATATCATGCCCTTCATATATTCCTTTCTTCACTCGCGGACATTTTTGGACTTAAGTTAAGGTTAAGATTATCTAGGCAGACCACGGGTTTTCTAAATTAAAACTTATGTACATAAACCGATAGTAGATTCAGAGAAAATAAACTGTGACAGACGGACAGGCGCATTAAACAATATTCTGACTTATATTGAATAATGAAACTAGTTTGATCCTCTACAAATATTCAAAGTTCAATTATTAAAATTTTTTGCAATAAAACATAAGTATATATGTATTTGGGTGAAATAGATTTGCTGTTTGAAAGCTAAATTTCTTTTTACAGATTAAATTTCAACTTACACAGAGAGATCAATAAATTAAAAAAGTTGCCAATAAAAGTTGTAGATAGGTTTATTCGAACGAAGGAAAACTCTCCAAAGGTCAAACCCGCAGCTGTGTACGTTTGAACAACTTTTTAATGGACTTTTTCGTATGTCGCGTGTACCCAACTCAAATATGATTAATGTTTTTTGTAAGCTATATCAAGAGGTACGACTGCAATTGGTTTTTTTTATTAGAAATAAAAAAAATCGCAATTTTTCCATACTTTATACATCGAAAACTCTCCGGGCCTCCAACTATCTCTGAACAAAAAAAATCAAGTCGCGATAAGAGAAGAAATAATAGTTACATTCTACGTCATGTCATGGCGATCAACGCTCGCTTTCCATCGTGACATGATGAGGAATCTGGTTCAATCCCGTCCGCGTTGTAATAGTTGTGATTAGTTTGTGATTAATAGAACAGATCACAGTCAACGGGAACATCTTAGCTACAGATTAATCGGCATATTGATACTATAAAGTCTATAATACTATGACATTGGCGGAATCATTAAAACTTTGATGGAGCCATAATACAAAAAAAAAATATTAGTTAGGATGATTCGACACAACCTAAAACAGAACATATTCTTTGGGATTTTCTGAAGTTTATCTATCATCACGCCTTTTATCCCAAGAGGGGTAGGCAGAGACAATCGAATGCCATTTGTTACGATCCTGACATATCTCTTTCGCTTCTTTTAAATTCATACATGCTTGAAATATGTTAAAGGATGGGAAGAAAGTTAGATATATTATATTTGTAATATGATATAGAAGTGCCTATCTGATTAGAATACAGGCGTGAGTATAAGTAGATACCTATACGATAGTAGAAATTCAAAACGCAGAGGCCCTCTATCTCTGCACAAAAGCACGCCGACCCGTTGCTCCGTTTAAACGCGAAATAAGAACAAACAAAACAAACAAACGCACTTTTGCATTTCTTTCTAAATCTACTTAGTTGAGAATCTCTGAAATCGACAATTAAGTATGAAGAAATGTGTAAAGTAGAGGAAGAAAGCTAGATATATTATATTGATTACTAGCGGAACAGACAGATGTTGGCTTGGTTCGTAAAAAAAATCCTAGAACCCGATTGCAGCGCCCCCTACTGAGTCCAATTGGGAATTTAAACCATCCAGGGACCTACTCAAACATAGACAAAAAATAGGCGTGACTATACGTACTATAAAACACAGGCTAATGATCTTGAAAAAATAAGCAAAACATATCAACTAAATATTATATTCAATGCATGCAGCTAGGTTCTCAATTTGCATACTAAATAAAGTATTCCGTTCCTTGTATATGCAAATAGGATCTCTTTTAATATAGCTGCACATTCTTCCGTTTCCCGAGAAATGTTGTTGTGTTACAAATTAGCTGATTTGATATTAAAAATTCAAAATTTCAATACAAAAGTCTCATTTTATTTTATTTGCTTATTTGCTTCATCTTTGACGCAGTTATTTTAGGCAGTTTTTAATAAATACGATTTCAGCATGCAAATTTAATAATAGTCATCATATACACTGACTGAACATTTCTATTTGGTCTACATAATTGCCTTTTAAAAAAAGTGTACCGACTTCAAAAATGATGCACTGAAAAGTGTGCTTTCCGAAAGCAAATACACAAGTCACTATAAAAACCCCAAATGGCTTCAAGTGTGCCTATAAAATTTGAAGAGTTCTTGATTTTTCCAGGATCCCATCATTAAATCCTGACCTGATGACCATGGGACCACCTGGGAAGTATACCCTTTCAAACAAAAAAAAATCGGTCCAGGCGTCTTCAAGACGTAATCGGGGAACATACATAAAAAAACATTAAAGATGCTCTAGTATTTTTGAATACCACTTAGAAATACGTAATGCTTTAATCTACTCCTCTGCTTCGGAGAGCAGTGCAAGGGCGTCCGTGGTCGAGTGGCTAAAACGTCACAACTGAGAAGTCGCGGGTCGATCCCACTTTTGACCAATGGGTTTTTTTTAAATAAAAAAATATGTAGGTACATTATCCGACAAACCGTACAAAGAAGGTTTTCCATCTACATACCTGCTGTAGATCTACAGAGCTGGCCACTCGTCAGGTATAGCCCCAAATAAAAATCTTCGGCTAAGTGAGGAAGAATATCTATCTCTAATAGATAAGTAGTTATAAGCGTATTTATTAAATATTATCTGAAAAATACAGAAGAATAATAATACACAGCAATTTACAACCTGCACCTTTTGGAAGTCGGTTTAAATTACGCATTAATGTAGTTCGTAAACTGTGAAGTATTCAGATGACATCAAACTGTAGGGTTTTGGGACTAACAAGCGTCCTACACAAGAAACGCCAACAAAACTGAAATAGTTCACAAACTCGGAAGCGGTTACGACATCTTTAGGTCTGTTTTGTGCTCTACTGGCTCTATATAGTAACACTCGTTAATACCCGGTGGTTTTTGTTCTTTTTGTTTGTTTATTTGTTTGTTGAAGTGAAACTTCTTTAGACGGGGTATAGAAAAATATTCGATACGCGTAAAAGTGCCCAGTCATTCATCCAATCGCCAGTGCGCCGCCATACGGTCCACCGAAATCGACCACAGACTCGTCCAATTCTTGTACGCGCGGCCCACCATCCGTTTTCAAATCGTTGTATTTGTGGTTGATATCGATGGCCGGAACGATCTGTCACACACACACACACATCCACACGCCTTTGTTTAATCGAATCTTGTGTGTCTGTGTGGGTGAGTGAATTGCATGTGATCTAGATCGTATGATTTACATTGCTAATATGTGTCCTGTGTTCAATCTCGATCATAAGGCGGCCGGAGCGAAAATTTTCTGTGAGATACCGGACCAGTGCGTGGGCTACTCTTTCGTTATGCGACGTTTGCGGCTGATATGTTGCGGCTATACTTTCTATTCTATTTTTTTTATATGGCTCCATCAGGGTTTTGATGATTACGCCAATGTCAAGTATTATAGACGTCACAGTAACAATAGCCGTTTAATCGGTAGGTAAGATGTTCCCGCCGCCTGTGATATGCCCTATTAATCACTGACTAATCACAACTATCACAGCGCGCGGGACGGAATTAAACTGGATTCCCCATCATGTCATGACGAGAAGCGTCTTTGAACTATGGGAGTGTATGGAAACGTTTCGTGGCCGCATGCGATGGTGCATCATTCAAATTTCGGCTGACAAGTATCGCCCCATTAGCCGCGCGGCTTTAGCACACGAAATATGTGTTTTATGTTCAAATTGAACGGATTTTCAGCTAAAGAGGAGAAAAAATTAATTAAAATAGTCCTGTATGACAGTGCACATACGAGTTACAAAAATTAAATTATAAGAGAAAATGTGTGGTAAAAATATAGACTGTTTTGACCTACTAGGTGGAAAATAATCGAAAAATCCCAATATTTTTATAATATATCCCAAAAAATATTTTTGTATATTAATCCTGGAAAACCTTCGGGATAATATCGGAAAGCTAGTTATTTATACAAACAAAAAATGTTGTCTGACTGATGTATGTATGAATAGTAAATATTGTGTTTACAGGGTTTTTGTTTATTTTTAGTTATATCTCTGAATTTTTATAGGCACTGATCCACCTATTACTTGCACTTAGAGCACACGCGAAAATGATCAAATCAAACGAGCATGGATCATATGACGCTTCGTAACCACAGACGCATGATTCGAAAGTCCACGCGACTGTGCCGCAAACGTCCCGGACTGCAGGCCGCAAGCTGCACTTCCCTGAAGTCTACCTTTAGGTGTTCTTTTAAAAAAATAAAGATAGCGTTCGCATTAACAATAAATTCATGTTTATTTAATTATGTTAAATGGATCATTTAGTATATTTTAAATTATAAAAAATCTTCACGAGTACCCGCGTAAAACTAAGTCTTTCTCACTTAGCCGAAGATGTATTGAGGCTATACCTAACGAGTGGCCAGCTCTGTTGAGGTATGTAGATGGAAAAGTTTCATTTAGTGTACTAATACACGATTTGTTGTTGGATTGGTATTTCACGTCATACCGCAATAATTCCAATGTCAATTTAAAAAAAAAATTCAAAAGCCGGGGCAAAATTTTACACCTGGTAAAAGAAATATTTTGCGGAGACCGTAGCGAGTGTCTCAACCGATATCTGTCATTCAAAACATGAAAAATTACATTCCCAGAATATCCAAAGAAAGTTAGGATCCATAAATAAAAGTTGACATACACTTGACATGCATTTTGTATCCAGCTAAAAGATGTGGCATATTTCCCATTTTGTATGAAAGTATGAGAATACATCTACGACGCTTTCTTGTCGTAGCATACCCTAGGGAGCACTACGGGGGAAATTTTAAAAATGCATCAACACTGCAGAAAGTCTGAGCGGCATTATATTTTATTTTTGAATCGTTCCTCGAATAATACTTTCAGGCCAATGTCTGCTTTAAATAGACTCATAGAAGCAAATGTACCACAAGGATAGGATGTATATATTCTACACATATAAAACATCATGTTAATGTAGATGTCATAAGAGAAGAATACGGAGTGAAATATGATGTTGTGACTAAAATGAGGGGAAAAGGTTTATATGGCTGAAGTGAAAGGAAATGCTGGCATAGGACGACCTAGGTGGACTTTTATTGAACATATAAAAAATTAATATATTAAAAGTACACACAATCGCCGAGCATGTATGAAAGGTATTATGAATATAAAAGAAGCGAAAGAGGTATGTTCGATTGTCTCTGCCTACCCCGCTTGCGATAAAAGGCGTGATGATAGATAGGTAGATGATAATGTACCTTTGAGTATTTACCAAAGGAGACGTGAAGGGTATAAATCACCGAACAATTTTTTCTGCCACTTTTGGCGGGGGGGAGGTAAACGCCTAGTACTAGCCCCTGTACCACTGTATTTTTCTGTAGTTTTATTGTCGCAACGGATTTTACGTTATATGATGATTATGTTAAAATACAAACATAATAATTATAATTAATGATTGGAAACACTAAGTTTGACGCCCTATAGATCGCCTTTCCCGTTTAAAACATCACAATTAACTATTTTCCTAGAGCTCTGTCTCGCGACACAAAACGATACCAACGAAATCTAAGGTAACTTATTACTGCGCACCTGGTCAGTATAACTGGTCAAAGGGGAAAAAATTGGCGAAAGGGGGAGCCCGTCTATGGCCCCTCCATAGGCTTAGTACTCTATGTAATGTACTGACTGATTCGTCATCATTGAGGCAAAGATATAATACCAAAAATAGACCTAGCTACATGTTTAGCATGAAATATCATTTATATGTATACCTATATAACCATAAATAACTTTTTTTTTCATATTTCAAAATGTTATACCAACGAAGCATGGGTCGGAAAGATTAAAAAAATTTTTTTTGTTAAAAGCTTAGGTAAGACAAGAACTATTTAAAAAAAAAACATTTTTACTTTGTTACCTAGGAACTCTGTCATTTATAAACCGATTTGGAAAACTCTTTTTTATTTGAAAGGATATACTTCCAGATTTATCCCATTTTTGTTTGGTGAAAATTGGTTCAGAAGTTTTTCAGAAACTTTGAAAAAACTAATTTTTAGGGCAATTTTTGTCATAACTCGATGAAATATATGCCGATTTCGATGATTTATTTGTGTAATAATATTATATTATCATTAAATATTTCGTTTCGCCGTTGAATTTGAAGACGGTTGGTGCCAAATTAGAAACTACCTGGCACTTTTCACTAATCTAGACAATAAAATTCATTGCAAACATAGAAAACTTTGAATCTATCTTTAGAATCTATTTTAATTTTGTAGCCTAATCATATAAAGTGTGTATGACGGTTTTATGTCTACCTATTAATAAAAAGCAGTATCGAGTAAGGATTGAACCCTAGACCTTTCGGTGGCACACTAACCTATCGACTATAATTTAAGACTGAAAGTGACAAAAGGATCTTTTTACAAGAGTAACCCAGAAATCCTTAGCCATGAAATAAGCTCCTAAATCACTACGTAGATATACAAAGAAAGTCACTGGCGTCTGTCTGTATTACTGCTTTAAATCTCGAGAATACAGAACGGAGTTGGATGCGGTCTTCACTGTTATGATCTTCTTCTCTTGAGGAAGGTAGTACTTAATCATCATCAAAGGAACCATAGCCATATGGCAAACACGCAATTCATCCGTCCGTCCGTATGTCATAGGTTTTTATCTCAGCCAGCTTTCGATCGATTCAAATCAAATCAAATCATTTATTTGTCTAAACTGAACCCATTTTTGGGTAAACAAATATTTATGACACAGAAAATAGAATAGGCAATTTGGTATATAATACTTTCATGAAATAGGTACATATTTTTCGTACTTACCTATATTAACAAAGAAAAATAACAAACGTTAATTTCATTAAGGGTCCTATATTGGGAATTTTTCTGGGATAAACTATTCCCAATTTCTCTGTAAATAATCCACTTGTGTCACTGTAATTTAGCACATAGTTACTTATTGAATATATCTAAGTGAAATAGCTCTTATTTTTTTCAATGGGTTTTACTGAATAGGAAATATGGGTAGTTTAACTTTGCCCCTGCTGTCTCTTTCATAATCTATCACAAAACTCAAATTTTTTTTAAAAGCACTGTTATACCATTACCCTTCAATTATATATGTCGAATTTTTTGGTAGCTTATTGAAAATTTAAAATAATAATTATTTTATTATTTTTGCCAAATTAAAAAAATCATAAAATATTTTTTTTTTGAATTTCCAATAAGCTACAAAAAAAAGCGATATATATATAATTGAAGAATAATGGTATAAGAGCGCTTTAAAAAAAATTTAGAGTTTTGTGATAGATTATGAAAGAGACAGAAGGGGCAGAATAATCTTTTATTCTACCACCCATATTTCCTATTAAATAAAACCAATTGAAAAAATAACGACTATTTCACTTAGATATATTGAATAAGTAACTATATGCTAAATTACAGTGACACAGGTGGAGTATTTACAGAGAAATTGGGAATAGTAATATCTCCATACAAATTCCCAGTATAGGACCCTTAAATAACAAATATTAATGACATTGATAAAATGTCAAATAATACAATAATACTAGACATAATCAAAAATAAGTTATACAATCAATAACCACTTCTGATGAAGAAAAAACCGCCTTCAAAACCAAAATGTGCTTTCCGAAAGCAAATGCACAAGTCACTGAAAAAATATCCAAATCCTATAATGCCTACAAAATTTAAAGAGTTCTTGATTTCTCCAGGATCCCATCATCAGATCTTGACCTAATGACCATGGGACCACCTGGAAAGTATATCCCTTTCAAAAAAATCCAAATCGGTCCAGGCGTCTTCAAGTAATCGGGGAACATACATAAAAAAACATAAAAGATTCCGACTTATCCTTTTTTGAAGTTCGCTTAATAAAATCAAAGTAATTTAGTCAAATCATTTGCAGAGAATTGTGAGCCGCCATAGAATTTTGGTGCCAAATTGTATAAAACACACATAGAACTGGGAAATAAAAAATCAATCTGATTTCCAATATTTATTATTTCAATATGATTTCCAATTTTTAACCGAC
This sequence comes from Nemapogon koenigi, assembly GCA_963924495.1. NCBI lineage: Eukaryota > Metazoa > Arthropoda > Insecta > Lepidoptera > Tineidae > Nemapogon > Nemapogon koenigi. The sequence continues at coordinate 2,716,222 of OZ004643.1, forward strand.
TTCCAAAAAAAGAAGAAGAAGGTTCTCAATTCGGACCGTATTTTTTTTTTATGTACCCTTAAAATTCTACGACGAAATTTTTATTATTTCTTACTTTTCAGTGAAAATTTTTGAAGTCGGTGCACTTTTTTTTAAAAGGTTTATTTCATATCGAAACTCCATAAGTCATATGGTAGGTAGACAGCTACATGAAAATTATTTTACCAGCAAAACCAGGCCAAAACCTAGTTTTATAAATAGCGTACCTAGTTAATTTCCTAAAATTTATTAAGCTTCGATTCGGATATTACTTTTTGGGAAATTGGGTCAGATCGTCGAATTGGTGCTTAACGGTAGGCTTTTATATATAGAGCTCATAGAGTCGTCATCGCTTCGTTACTCGCTCCGTTGGTGCCATGACTTGCGGAATGGACTAGCCAAACATAAATATTGGAAGTGGGTAGGGTGTGTTCTCAATGGTTCTGTAGGTACAGTACAAGGCAAATAATATTTTCTGTCAGAAATTAGACAGAAAACTCAAAATTAGATGTTACTAGAGACCCCCGGCTTTGCACGGGTATAATATTAGCTTATAAAAATTTGTTCCTACATAATTTTGTTATAATACGCCATGAATAGGTGCGTCGGTGGCCCAGTGGTTAAAACGTCTGGTATTAACTAGGCAGACGATACCGACTATGTACCATTGGTTTTTTTTAATTAAAAACTTATGTACATAATCCAACAAACCACATTTAGAGGCTTTTCCATCTAAATATACCTCAACAGAACTAGGTCTCTCGTTAGGTATAGCCTCGCAAATACTATCGGCTAAACAGGGGAGACTTGGTCTTCCGCTGGGTACCCTGGAACCGTAACACGGTTTTGGGAGCTGTAAGGCAACCCGTGAAGAAAGAAGGAGAAAGAAAAACACCATGAAATCTTGATGGGGTTAACTTTTTTCCCCAATTTGATTCACTTACAAGCACGTAGCCAGGATTTTCCGTGGGGGGGGGTCCAACCACCAACTAAGCCATTATTTTGAAAAAATAAAACACAAAGTTCGACTTTACCTTTTATTACATCTTTTCTGCAATATCCTAGCTCGCTTGACTCGACCTCATCAGCTCAGCTGAACTGATAGTAATTACCTACTTTTTTAAATTCTCAATTTCAAAAAGTGTCGGTGACGGATTTCGGGGGGGGTCCGGACCCACTGGACCACCCCCTGGCTACGTGCTTGTTCGCTTATACTGTTATTGTTCAGGTTCTAAACATGATAGGCCTGTGATAGAATACTCGAAAAAATAATACCTTATTTCCTGTCGGTTTCCTGCAATCTGTGGGAGTGATTTCGTGAAAAGGGACGGAAGTGTGTAACATCAAGCCGGGGAAGCGCGCGCTGTTTAATTTGACCAATGAGCGCGAGCGATGGTAGAGTTGGCCGTCAGATGGTACCAACTTTCCGAGAGGTTGGTACAATGTGCGTCTGTGTGACGAGAAACAGAAAGGGAAATAAAAAAGGAGAACGCATCAGCTGTGCGCTTAACCTACAGTGTTGTGTATAAAGTGTTAATGTTATCAGGATATAATGTTAATGTTGCTTATTACCAAGGTGAGATGTCAGATGTTAAACATCATATGCGACTACTATTACCCAAGGTTAATCGTGATATTGAGGATATGTCTTTGTTTATGGCAAAACTACACACATTTTTAATGGACAAAACATATTACACTATCAAAGAATACTTAAATGAGTCAAATAGATATTTCATTACCATCAACTTACAATAATTAAAATAATGTGTTTGCATAGTTTGTCGTATTATAGCATGTTAGTATTAAGTGATTATATAAAATTTGTACGCCCATGGGGCAGGACATAGAGACCAAAATATATGTAACACCTAATATCTGTAACACATCTGTCCACAAATAAAGATAATTTGAATTTGAATTAATTTGAATTTGAGTGGCCATGTTGAGATATGTAAATGCAAAAGCGTCTATGTACGTTTTACGGTTTGCCGGATAAAGTACATAGATTTTTATTGTAAAAACCCCATTGGTACATGGTCGGATGTGGGGATCGAACCCGAGACTTCTCAGTTGTCAATCCAAATGCAGACGTCACATACACACAGACAGACAAACGGTAGATTGCGATAACGCTCTGTAGGTTAGGTTTGAAGAAGAAAAAAGGTACTCATAATTTTTTCTACATTTTCCAAACAGACCCCTAATCGTATCTAATCTAGCAGCACGACCTTCAACAAATTACAGCGTGAATCGGCGAAACTTATTTTTTCCAAAATCATCTTTTATTTTGTGAAGGAGAGGGTTAGTACTAAAAACAATCACTGGAAAAGCAAATATAATTTTGAAAATATTTAAGTAGGTACTTAGATTTTTAAAAAAACCGGGTCAGATATCGTCACGATACCACAGATCGTAAAGGTAGACACTTTATTAATTTATCAAATATACACAAAAACCTTAAATGTAATCTAAACATTAAAAATAACTAAATAAACCAAGGTCTGCGTGGAATAGTGGCAAGAATACTGGCTGCATTTCCCCGCTGAATCGCGATGCTGATTCGTTGAGCGAGGAAGGAGCCAGCCCTCTTGTCACCAGAAGAGATGATCAGCCGAGGGGATATTTATTTTTAATATTTTTTTTTGGCATTTGAACCCCACGGGCCTAGAGTTTCTACACCAAACGGCACAAATTGTCGTAAAGTAGATATGAAAAAAAAATCTTTAAAAACAAAGATTCACTGCAAAAAATAACTAAGAATAAGATAATATAGGCCAAGATTCACGTACTGGAATCATGAGAAAGAACGATTTCACGAAAAATCGATCTTGCGAAAATACACAAAACGGACATAATGCTCTTCCAGTACAAAAACTATTAGAAATAGCAAGTTGAAAAAATACGCGACAAATTGACGATTTTCAGGGCTTCATGATTTTCACATTGTTTTTAAATTCATACTGTGTCAAATATATTTATACTTTCGAAAGCTATTTAAAATTCGAAACTAAGACATATAGTTATCGCGTAATTTAAGAAGTCGCGAAGTATTTAATTTGTATGGGACAAAATTTGTGAGAATATTAAAATATGGCACGTTTCACAGCTAGGTCAAATTAATTTCAGCAACAAAATTAGAGATACCACGTCATTTCATGGCGACCGACGCACGCGTTCCATCGTGACATGATGGGAAATCCGGTTTAATCCTGTCCGCGCTGTGATAATTGTGATTAATAGAACATATCACAGTCAGATTGATATCTACTATATCGGCTATCTATAACACTTCACATTTGCAAGGAGGATAGGGAGAAGCGAATAAAATACACCTATAAGTTATGTACTTGTTTATTTTAGAAATTTCAAAAATCTCATTAGATCTTAATTTATCCCAATAAGAATAAAACGAAATTAAATTTTCCTTGTACGTAATTAATTATGCCCAAATACTTAACTCTGAATTACAGTTGCTAATTATTTCTAACAATTAGCAATTCTCCGAAGGTAAAAGTGGCAAATAACAAGTGTTATTCGAGCCTCTTAATGGTACAACGGCAATGGCAAGTGGCAATAAAGAACAGGTAGAATAATACCTACTTCAATTATAATGGGATACTTCATTGTTCACAAAATTATTGTTTTTGTTTAAATAAATAATTGGTTAACATTTAAATATTAAAAAAAAGGCCTGACTTCGCACGCATGCCATGTAAAGTAAAAGCTTAGGTTTTTAAAATATGAATGTTTTTGCTTTCTATACAGTAGTTTTTATGGTTCCGTACCTAAACGGTGACAACGGAAACCCTATTACTAAAGCTCCGCTGTCCGTCCGTCCGTCCGCCTGTCACATGGCTATATCTTTTGAACCGTTATAGGTAGACAATTGAAAACAACACAGAGTATGCCTTACTATGGCCACTATTACAGCAAATAATAAAAATAAAATAAAGTTAAAAATTAAAGGGAGTCCCCATACAAGAAACGTGTTTTCTAACTGTCACAGGGCTGTACCTTTAGAACCGTAATAAGTAGACACTTGAAATTATCACAGAGTGTGTATTACTATGGCCGCTATAACAGCAAATAATAAAAATAAAATAAAGTTAAAAATTAAAGGGAGTCCCTATACAAGAAAGGTGTTTTCTAACTGTCACAGGGCTGTATATTTTGAACCGTAATAGGTAGACACTTGAAATTATCACAGAGTGTGTATTACTATGGCCGCTATAACAGAAAATAATAAAAATAAAATAAAGTTAAAAATTAAAGGGAGTCCCCATACAAGAAAGGTGTTTTCTAACTGTCACAGGGCTGTATCTTTTGAACCGTAATAGGTAGACACTTGAAATTATCACAGAGTGTGTATTACTATGGCCGCTATAACAGCAAATAATAAAAATAAAATAAAGTTAAAAATTAAAGGGAGTCCCCATACAAGAAAGGTGTTTTCTAACTGTCACAGGGCTGTACCTTTAGTGCATACTTTTGAGTGTACGGAATCTTTCGTGTGCAAGTCTGACTCTCACTTAGCCGGTATTTTAAATTAAATTTCAAAGTTATGCGGACAGACGACAAAATGACGTCATAATTTAGGTAAAGTTTACATACCGAATTAAGTCATCTTCAATCCAATAACCGCCCTATCCAAGATTTCATTTGGGGCTCGTCTCAAGATTTTCAGGGCCAGGCAATAAATTTAATAACCCAAAACTTAATTACAAAAAACAATTATATTTTATTTTTAAGCAGTTTGCTCTTCCCTTCCACCTATGGCTCAACCAACCAACCTGAGGGCGGAGTTGAAAAACAAAACGGTAATTTATTCTTCCTGTAAATAATTCGCTTTTTACTTTCTTTATAAAGGTTAAGATTCAAAGAAAACACGCAGAATCTAAGTATGATTAACGTTAGCAAACGTCCAATAAGAACAATCTTAAAATTAAGTTTTAAAGTACACTCAAGGAATCAGACGTCGAGAACAGACCGCGGGATAACAATCTACAAATACTTTCAAACTTAGATTAAATTATTTGCTAGCTCATCCCTTATCGTTGGCTTTGTTTAGGGGGTGAATTTCTTATTAATTATAATGTTACTTTTATTTTAAACTTTTTTAAACTTCCACTGTGTTCCACTTCAATTTTCAACAATTTTGATTATGGGAGTTAATTTCAGAATTGTTTTTTCGTTTATTATATGAAGTAACGATTTATTCTTGCCACTATTCCACGCGGACCTGGTTTACGTAGTTATGTTTCTATTTTAGACTAGCGGTTGCCCGCGACATCGTACGCCATTCCCAATTCCGGTTATCATTCACCCAGAAGATGCAGGATGTTCCGTGGTCGAGCCCGAACCAATTCCGGTTATCATTCAGCCAGAAGATGCAGGATGTTCCGTGGTCGAGCCCGAACCAATTCCGGTTAACATTCACCCAGAAGATGCAGGATGTTCCGTGGTCGAGCCCGAACCAATTCCGGTTATCATTCAGCCAGAAGATGCAGGATATTCCGTGGTCGAGCCCGAACCAATTCCGGTTATCATTCAGCCAGAAGATGCAGGATGTTCCGTGGTCGAGCCCGAACCAATTCCGGTTATCATTCAGCCAGAAGATGCAGGATGTTCCGTGGTCGAGCCCGAACCAATTCCGGTTAACATTCAGCCAGAAGATGCAGGATGTTCCGTGGTCGAGCCCGAACCATTTCCGGTTATCATTCAGCCAGACGAGGCAGAGCGTTCCGTGGTCGAAGCTGAGCCCGCAAAGTTATCATTCAGCCGGCGGAAGCAGCGTGTACCGTGGTCGACGCCGAGGCCATCGGCCACAGAGGGACAGAAAACCACCCGATATGTTTAAGTAAGGGTGGAGGGATGTTAAGTAGGCAGTTTAGGTAGAGGAGTGAGTTTAAGAATGAAAAATGGAGAATATATAGTTGTACACAAAATGTTGTTTTCCTAATTAACCTACTATATCCTCTAGTTAAGTTTCAAGTACATGCGACCAAATCAAAATGTTTCCTTATACACACTTCAACCCCTCCTTAAGGGTTGTTTTTAGTGCTAAAACACGTGTTTAATTATTTGTTTTGAAGAGTTTTTTTTAATAGAGAAGACGACATGTGACCTTGCCACCGCCTGATTGTTAAGCATAGGTGGCTGGTCCATGAACGCGCGCGACTGGCAGATCGTAATACAGTCCGCCAGTCGCGCCCACTATCCCGGCCCGTAGAGATGCTTTTTCACGCTTGGCTTAAAGGACCCAAGGTTGTAGAAAGGAGGAAAGACCGACGCCGGAAGTTCATTCCACTTTTTGGCTGTACGACACAGGAACGAGTCACTGAATTTTTTCGTTCGTATAGAGAACGTGTCGACGGTGTGAGGATGAAAACTGTATCCTGTGTTTCAAGTTTCAAGTTGATACACGAAGAGAATACGAATTTCAATACAAAAGGGTTTGGGCTGGGCGTTGATGAGTCAGTGACTTAAGACTTTTTATATATACTTAGAAAAGAAATAAAAAATATAAATTTAAAAAATAAAGTAACATAAAGTAAATATTTTTTTAAGAAAACGCTTTTAATTTGCTGATTCCTGCCCTTATCACTGGAAAGAGACTGAAAAGAATCACGAACATTGCAAATTAAGTCATGGCCGATGGGCCTAGATCAGCATATCCTAAGAGAGCGCGTTGGCAGAGACTTTTTTGAGTCTTGTTTCGTCTTCCTCGAAAAATACGGAAAAATATTTTGTAATATTGCAAAGTGATAATAATGCTATGTGTATTGCAATTTTCATATAAATTCATCAGAACAAAGCTGTTAACTCTGAAGGACAAACAAACAAAAAAAATTAGAGCTATTTATTGTTTGTAAAAGTTTTACGTCGTCATAAGCTGTTTAGAACTAAACTGAAAAATTCAAATACTTTGAAAACTTCTACTAAGTAGAAACTCTCGGAAATTATTCAAACCACATCAAAATCAGATTGAAGTTATTTTCAAAGTATCAATATAATAGTGAAATTACAAAATTTATACTTATTTTAAAATGTCTAAATGTGATTTTAAAATAAAAAAATAAATAAATATACCTCAACTAGCCACTCGTTAGGTATAGCCCCTTGGTCCGGCATCGCACCGAAAATTTCCCATTCTGGCCGCCGGATGATCTAGGCGGACCGTTGGTTACAAAGAATTGGACGAGTCTGTGGTCGGTTTCGGTGGACCGTACGGCGACGCGCCGGGGATTGGACGAATGTGTGGCCAAAAGAGGGAGACCTTGGTCTTCCGCTGGATACTCTGGGCCCAAAAACACGGTTTCGTGAGCTGTATCTATGGCAACCAATAAGAAAAAAAAGTGGGAGTATGCATATATATTTTATATGTGTATGTGGTACTGTCTATCCCAAAGTTTTTCTTTCATAAATAACATTATACGTCTTTAACGTCAAAACAGAAGTAGTATGACGGCCGGAGAGTGACACAGGCTACTTTTTATCCCGGAAATCCGGGAAATCACACAGAACATCGGTTAAAGAGGAAGACTTCGTACCTTGGGGCTAGAAAACTGGAAATACAGTTCCGAAAGCTGTAGCCAATCCATAAATATAAAAAAATAACTAATATTTAAATGCAGAATTGTGTTTGCTTGTTTGTCCTTCTTCCTCCAGAACAGAGTAACAACAAGCAATCGACTTGATTTTTAAATAGATATACTTGAATGCCGAAGACACTACTTTTTACCCGGAAAAATAATAATAGTAAAAATTCAAAGGGCGATTTCAAAATATTTTATTCTGTGACTGGAAATCTGTAAATACATTTCCGGAAGCTGCAGGCAATCCTTGAATCATAAAATATAAACATGACCTTAATTTATTTGGCTCGACAGAACGGCTGAACGGATCTGGATGAAATTTGGCACATGGATAGATTATTGTCTGGAAGCACATAGCCTACTTTTTATCTTGGAAAAATGTATGGTTCCCGTGGGATAGATTTGTTTTTGTTTTCCACGGGATAGACATGATTTTTTGCATAGTGGTAGTTTAGGGGTCAGAGAATGACATATTCTACTTTTTATATACCGCGAAAGCGGGCAGGAGATAGGTATTTGAAAAAAATCTTGAGGAACATAAGGCAGTAACCATAAATAAATTATATTGATTTTAATGTTTATTTCGCAAAATGTGGACACTGTTACAGGTGTCTATGACCACACCGCAAGGTATAAAAAGGCCGTGCAGATTTGTTTGTGTTTGTGAATAATTTTCAGTTAGGACTTCTAAAACACATATCTAAAACTTAACCCGATCAAACTTATCTTTTTTAAATTCGCTTAACAAAATCAACTACCAAAATTCCAACAGTAGAAACCACTAATCTCTGGGAGTTCACCCCTCTGCCCCTAAAGAGTCCAGAGGTAATACCATTAAAAGAAAGTTGGCACCAGCTGCCGAAACCGCTAACTGTTTTAACAAGGGATGATTGCCCCATAAGGATCCCACTTAGAGAACTTTTACAAATAACTTTTCTTACCAATAAAACAGGATAAGAAAGAACAATATTATGTAAGTCAATATAGGTTTTGCAAGCGGCTCTGTCCATCTCAAAAAAAACTTAGAAACTGTAAAGTAATAACCACACAACAACAGCTGCATTTCCCCGCTGAATCGCGATGCTGATTCGTTGAGCAAGGAAGGAGCCAGCCCTCTTGTCATCAGAGGAGATGATCAGTCGTGTGGATATATATTTAATGAACTTTTTAGGATTTGAACCACACGAACCATTACAGGATCGTATACAATCTATCCTTCAATACTTACCTACATAAGTATATAAAAATCACGCATTTCTCAGAGGGGTAGGTGGAGAGTGGAGACCACAGATTTCCACTTGCTACATTACGTATATTTATTTAGTTAATCTTCTTCTATACATCCTTTCTATTATGACCAATCCATCTTAGCATTCCTTTCTTAATTTTAATCACTACATCTTCTTTCACTCGACTTTGGTCTCAGAAGGCCTTAATCAACTTTCACAAAAATACATACACAAACACACTAGCACTCTTCCATGCACAGCAGTTCACACATAATATCTGTCAGTTGAAGGATTCAAAATAAAAAGCTTCCGTTCACGACAGCTAAAAAATCTGCAACTCTGAGCTGCAAAAGCATTGTTTTTAAATATTTTTTTTGTAATTATATAACATTGACTTCTCTAGTTTTTCCTAGTAGTAAGTTAAGTAGGTACCAATATTTCTCACCAAACTTTTAAGTCAATTCTTAACATTTAGCAATTCCTGAATCAAATATTTAAGTAATATGGTTTAGGAATTGTTTAACGTCAAGAATCAACTGAAAAGTTTAGTGAAAACGGCCTTACGTCTTATATATATCACGCTATAGTAAATACGGAATAGGCAGGCTAATTAGACATTTATAAGTAAATATTTCTTTAAGAAATACGGGTCCTTAATTAGTTAATTTAAGCTGTAATACATTTTCCAAACTTACCTACCACATTGTTTAACAAATCTTAATTAATTAGAAGCAAGGGCTACCATCTTACTGTTTATCTTTCCTAGTACGCCTAGTATAAGAGCGCGACATGTCATGTGACAAATACGGCTGAAGAAGCATGCTAATTATGTGGTATGACCCATAGAGAAAACTGAAATCATGTGAAATACGAGAAAGATTAATTTATGTTGTGTTCGAATTGAAAGCGTAATGCTTAGAATATTTCAACATATTGAACGGATGTGAATGATGGTTGTCAAGTCAGAATTTCTATATATTATTATTTTCCCTCTAATGACGAAAAATAAACAAACAAATCAAAATTAAATATTTTTTGATATTGACACCACTAACGGTGCGAAGTACCTACTCGCACGGGTCATCTAGATTTATTATATTTTAAAAAAATAATAAATAGGTACAAGTATTCACCAACAGATGGAGTGCATCTAACTTTCCAAGATATCCTCAGTCATAGCGCACCTATTCAAAGCAGGTTTGTTCAGAGCCAACGACCTATCCTACCCAAGTTGGGTAACCCAACTCATAGAAATCTAAAAAAATCAGTTCATTTCTCTCAACTGCTTATCGTACTGCGGTAGGTAAACAGAAGGTCAGAGAGTGGAGCGTATAAGATCTATTTGACTAATTTCTTGAATGCGACCAAAATCCTAGTGAAGTCGCGTGTTCATAATAAGCCCGCAGCTAGTTTAAAGGGCGCCATTTAAATGTGACAGCGCACTTTGATCCGATTACATGAGAATTGAGATGAACACAATCAGTCACCAAGGATGCCATTGTGCATTTATAATTTTATTTGAAACATTTTATCTATAGTACAAAAATATAAATTTTAGGTCAACATTACAACCATGAACCAATGGGTTTTTTTAATTAAAAACACACATAATCCGACAAACCACACTTAGATGTTTTTCCATACCTCAACAGAACTGGCCACTTGTTAGGTATTTTATCTATGTATCTATCATCACGCTTTTCATCCCAAGAGGGGTAGGCAGAGACAATCGAATGCCATTTGTTACGATCCTGAAATACCTCTTTCGCTTCTTTTATATTCATCATACCTTACATACATGCGCGGCGATTGTGTGTACTTTTAATATTTCCATCGATAATTTTTTATATGTTCAATAAAAGTACACATAGGTCGTCCTCCGCCAGCATTTTCTTTCACTTCAGCCATATAAACCTTTTTAGTCAATCCTTCATTCTTTCAGCTCCCGGGAACCGTTGCGGGTCCCGGGTACCCAGCGGAAGCCAATGTCATCCTCATTTGCCGAAGATTAAACTACTTTTCTTCGTTTTAGTCACAACATCATCTTTCACTCGTTAGGTATAAGAAGAAAGAACAAAAATACACCCAATAGAAAAGGACTTTTCCAAATACATGCCCTAAATGGGGTAAAATAGTTTATATAATGCAACTATAACTTTATTGTTGTTTTATTATAAAAGTAACGACCCCGCCCCCGGCTTCACACGCTTGTAACTATTTATGTATTAGAGATAAATATATGCTACCGCGGACTTTTTTGTAGAGCATTTTATACTACACAATTATTTACTACATAATTTTGTTATTTCTCTGACGAATTAGACAGCAAACGCCATGAAAACTCGCTGGGGCTAACTTTTTCCCCGACTTGATTCATTTATATTGTTAATGCTCACCTCCTAAACATGATAGATCCATGTTTAATACTCGTAAAGCTTCCCGGTGAATCAACCTATCTAATAGTAAAAACCGCAACAACATCCGTTTAGTAGTTTTTGCGTGAAAACATCACAGACAGACAGACGTAGGGGACTTTGTAATGATATTACATTTGAGACCTAGTATCAGATTTTCCTCTATTATGTTTACAAAATAATTTATTTAAGTGTATATTTTATGAGATAACCCGGAACGAAGTACTTAGATAAGTGCTAAGTGAATTTTTAAACTGCAAATAAAGCTAGACTAAACCTAGATCTAAGTTTATCTCCGCAATATAAACGACATCAAACGACTGACACGATCCAATTTCACGTGCAACATTTGTGTTTGGGAATTATTTAGATGCTACCAAACTGACTAAAGATGTAAATATGGTAAGTCTTGAATATTGTATACTAGAAGCAAATAAACGGAATAATAAATAAACTTTAGTAAAAAGTTTTAAGTAACTACAAGGTGAAAATTCTAAAAAAATGGCATGGCAACACCACCGGTTATTTTTTTCATTCTTTCGTTTTTCTAGCGAAAGGTATCCTGTCGCACGGGTCCATAATATCGAAATTATTTCAATTCTAGAATTTAATTTCACAATGGAGTAAAAGTAAAAAAATTAAGTAAAAAAATTCACAAGTTTTTGAGTTGCCCGGAAAATTAGAAAATTCGGGAAAAATTTAAATTTTCAATAAAATTCGAAGATACCTTTTATATTGTATGTCCCATTAATAGATATAAATATATATTTCTATGTCCCAGTCAAATAAAATATTTAATATAATAATATAACATAACTTTTTAGTTCTTAAAGCTAACCTAATCAGAGTTAATAGACAAAAGTATAGTTCAAAAGCTGTTCCAAAACATTGCCATTCCATTGAATTCGTCTCAAGACAATATTCTTTATCTTTCCCCATTTTGTGGGTAAAGTTGGTCCCGCAATGCTCCTTATTACTGGGGAAAAAGATGTTTATTGGAGTTTGCGAGTTAGCTCGTGAGCCCAGCCGATTAGACGTAATCATGGCACTCAGCCACTTTTCTCTGATATTGTCTTTTCTTTAACTCAAATAAAACTTATTTTTATTATTTATTTTATTTATGTATACATAAAAGAAAGCTTGCTCATTTTGAATGTGATTTTGATGACTAGCTGAATGAATTTGTATATTTTATCCCAGAAATCGGAAGGTGATTTATTTTGGCTAAATATAGTCTGTTCGGCTAAAGTTAAAATTATTTTATTACCTACACATTTTTTTTCAGCATAGATAAGCTGTATCTTTTGAACTGTTAGGTAGACATTTGAAAATTTTACAGAGTACGTATTACTATGGCCGCTATAACAGAAAATAAAAAAAAATTTATAAAGTAAAAAATTAAACGAGGTCCCCATACAAGAAACGTTATTTATTCGGCGTTTTATGCTCGATCGTAATGGCAATAATGGAAATAGATACAAACGTCTAACTAGTACAACTATACTCTTGTTTAGCTAAAAAAAATCATACAAAATGCATTAACGTTTCTACCCCACTAAACATAATCCGTTTTTTTATATGTTATATAGGTCGACTCGTTTTTGTTATTTTTCATATTGCTTATAAATTGAGAAATAATTAATCCTCAAAAACCGTTTTTTTAACTAAAAAACTTCCTCATACTTATCTCGTGATAATTATGAAACTAATGAAAATTTTGAAAATATCAAAACGAGCAGACTTAGTCTATGATGTAACAAAACGATAGAGACTACAATCAAATAATTTCGTTAACGTTTAGGTATAGAAAAACGTTAACACCTAAACACCTATTTTGCGCGTAATTCAAGACAATTTCGTCAGAAGCCTACAACTCTATCTATCGCACACGTGTAAATGAACGCGGGGTGACTGAGGAGATAACTCTGTGACTAAACGATAAAATTAATAAAAACCGGCCAAGTGTGAGTCGGATTCGCGCTAATTTGTTCCGCCATACAGGGGCGTCAAACTTGGTCTGACCTTAGTTAGTGCATATAGAGTGTACGGAAGTATATTATCTCTGACGGATTAGACAGCATACGCCATGAAAACTCGCTGGGGCTAACTTTTTTCCCGACTTGATTCACTTATACCGTTAATGCTCAGCTCTTAAACATGATGGCAGACAGACAGCTGCAGCTGATGACTTTTTAAATTTATTAACTGTATACTTTATTTTTTAAAGCTATATAAATGCGGATATAAATATCGTATAAGAAGCAAACCTCCGGGATAAGAACTAATGTTACAAAGCTTTTAGCGAGGGAACACCACCTGTCGAGACTTCACTAACTTTTGTTTATGTTTATTCAAAAGCGGTGAACATAATGTCGTAAAAATAATAAAGAAAATATAATTCAGCATGTGACGGAGATTAGCTAGCCATAAAAAGAAATGTGATACACAGATGTTAAAAAAAACGAGCGATCCTTACAGTAGACGCATATGATGTGTAACATCTGACATCTCACCTTGGTAATAAGCAACATTAACATTATATCCTACAAATATTAACACTTTACATACAACACTATATGTTAAGCGCACAGCTGAAGCGTTCTCCTTCTCTATTTTCCTTCTTCTTTCTCGTTACACAAACCATAGATTAGAGTATATATGTTGGCTGACAGTACCAACCTCTCGGAAAATTGGTTGGTACCTTCTGAAGGCCAACTCTACAATAGCGCGCGCTTCCCCGGTGTCATGTTACACACTTCCGTCCCTTTTCACGAAATCACTCCCACAGGTTGCAGGAAAGTGAGAGGAAACAAAGTTTGAACAGAAAATTACCTTATGTAATCTGTAAACTTTGCTGTCTTAATCCTAATATTATCTTTTCCTTCTTTGAGTATTAAGACTAGAGGTGTGAAGCGGTAAATCACCGAACAATTTATTTTTTCTGCCACTTTTGGCGGGGGAGGGGGGGGGTGGGGTAGACGCCTAGTACTAACCCCCTGTACCACTGTATTTTTCTGTCATTTTATTGTCGCAACGGCTTTTACGTTATATGAAAATTATGCTAAAATACAAACATAATAAGTTCGAAAGACGAAAGGGGGAGCCCGTCTATGGGCCCTGCTTAGGCTTAGTACTCTTTGGTCAATACAGAGCAACGTTGGCATATTATGCTTCTTAAGTCACATTTCAACAAAATTCAATGTTATATCGTTATCAACACGCGAGGAAACAGTAGAACTGAGACATCTTAGTTTGCTTAATCGTTATTGCTATCACCACAGTGTAAACAATTAACTAACATAAACATAATTTATAATATTTAAAAACATACACTTTACGTATGTTTACCAAAGGGGTAGGCAGAGGGTATGGAGCGCCTCTTCTCTCGATTTGTGCATACTTCTCTTGCTTCATCTATTTTTAGTACTACGTATTTGACCTTTTTAAGGACATTAGATATTTGATTAATGATCGCTCGTCTTGGTCGTCCTTTCCTTTCCTTGTTTGTCCTTTCGGTAATAAATAAGCTTTATATAATTGCTTCGTCATTATTTCATCACACATTATATTTAAATTGACTTGTTTTTGGCTCGAGGTCAATTTAGTCCCCACTCTAATCATAAAAAGCTAACGAAAACTTGTTCAGCTTGTCACTAATGTTGTTGCCAGGTTCAACAGGCAATGTCATGGATTAAAAAAAAACATATTAAGAGTAGGTAGAGGAAGATATAGTATCAGGAGTAAAATATAAGTAAACCAACAAAATAATGCATCCAAATTTTACTAAAATTACACAAATAAAAGAATTTCCATGTTAAAATAACATAAAATATTATTAATCTGGGTACACTTGTTCTATAGGTTTGTTTCCTTCAATAAGCCAAGCAGTGCCACTGTCTGCATTCTCGAACGTATCTACAGCAGCTTTTCCAACAGCTTCAACTTCTTGCCAAGCACCCTCTTTTGCAAATTTATCAAAATCAGCCCTTCTCTGTTTTCCTTCCCAAAGGTGCACATTTTCTGAAGCTGATAAGTCCGTTTTGGTAAACCCTGGACAAATAGCTACGACACGAACTCCATAATTTTTATAATTGTACATATGACCCAAAGATTTTGTAAAACCAAAAACAGCAAATTTCGATGCCTGATATACAGGTATGTATTGGTCAACTCTGAATCCATAAATAGATGATAAGTTTACAATGGTGCCTCCTTTACCTCCTTTGTCTTTTCGCATATGTTCCCAGAACTTAATCGTCCAACCTATTAAAGCTTTAACATTTATATCAATGGTTTCCTTCCATTTAATTTCGTTAAAAATTCCTGCATTATTGACCAAAACATCAACGTTTTTGTATGTATGTATGACTTTGGTATATATTGCGTCTAGTTCTTTTTCATTTGTGACATCTCCTTTGTAAAATACAGATTTGTCTTCACCATATTTCTTGTTTAATTTCTTCACGGCTTCTTCTCCTTGTGTTGTATTTATATCAACTATTATGATAACTTTAGCTGAGTTCTTTAAATAATTATCAGCAATTTCGAAACCTATTCCAGTGGCGCCTCCAGTGATTACCACAACTTTATTTTTTAAACTTCGTTCCGTCATTATATCTGACTGCGCTCAGAAATTATTACAATAATTATTTAGTCCCACTACGATATATATGTGATTTTGTTATCAATAGGTTGAGACCTTTAGGCGTTCTGTAAATAAATTATATCTAAAGTAACGTTTTGATAGCAAGTATATAAGCTCTATTTATATAAATGAATTGTATGTTTGTGGTTTTATTTATTTTTTATCATAACGAAATCGTTTACTGATTCAATCGGAAGACAAATAGCCTATAGTATGTTTAAATTTAATAATCAATCTAAGTAAGATTTTGTTGTTAAATTATTTGTCCAGAATACTGTCCGAAACGGCGTAATGATATTTCATGAATCTTCATTTGGTTAACTTTCGACCTCTATTATAACTACTAAAATATTATGTATATTAAAATAAATAGTCCATAAAGAGTTTCTCTTTTCATTTCAAACCTTAGAAATTTCATTTATAATAAATAATAGGAAAACATAGAAACATTGTTTGCTCAAAAATTTCCGGCTCTTTGGTTACACATTATTGGTTACTGCTCGGCCCACAAGAGACGTACCGTGATGTTATATAGACATAAACCTTCTTCTTGAATCAGTCTATCGATTAGTAACAAAATCGTATGTATGAAGATAAAATTTAGTTCTTCTTCCTTCCTTGTCGGTTCATTCTTGACGGAGCGGTCGTAGTCATCATGTTGTAGCAAGATTTCGGGCAGCCGTGATTCGTCTCACGATGCAACGCCAAACCTCTCTGTCGTTATTTTTCTTTTTTTTTAAATTTAGTAGAGATATGTTATTTAAAAAAGTCGGATCTTATTGCTAGTACTTTAAAAGAGTCAATGGAAACTAAATAATAATATTTACATTAATATTATCTTATATTTTATTATCATTGAAAAAATATCATTTTACTTTGGAGTAGAAGAAAATCCTAACTAATAATTATTGTAAATGCGAAAGTGTGTTTGTTTGCTTGTTTTTAAAAGAAACAACGGATCGACCTGATATTTTGCACAGAGATTTTTTTCTTCACGGATAAGCCTTACAGCTCCCGAAAACCGTGTTACGGTATCAGGGTAGAGCGGAAGTCTCCCTCTTTTAGCCGATAGTATTTGTGAGGCTATGCCTAATGAGTAATCTGAACAGAGTGTGGTTTGTCGGATTATGAACCATGGCTTTACCACTATTCCCAATTTCTCTATAAATAATCCACCTGTGTCATTGTAATTTAGCATACTTATAGTTACTTATAATATATCTAAGTGAAATAGCCGTTATCTTTTTCAATGGGTTTTATTGAATAGGAAATATGGGGGTGGTAAAAGTTTGCCCCTGTTTTCTCTTTCATAACCATTGTATTTATTTATTATATTTATTGTTGTAGCAGAAAAGAAACAAGAAAATGTGTTTTATATTTACTAAAGAATGTTATACGTTCTTATAAATAAATTTCAGGATTGTCTACATAACTTGGCACCCATTTAGATCTCAAATCTATTGTCGGTGAAGCCGACAACCACACCATAATTATCATAATATTGAACTTGGCTCCCATTTTCAGATTTATGTTTTAGGTGGGATATCATTACTTTTTGTAAATATTATTATTTAAAAGTCATCTATTTCCCCTAAAAAATAAAAACTTTTTTGGACCTTGAATATTAAAAAAAATTAAAATCTTATAAATTCACTGCTTTCTGATTTTTCCTATGTATGCCAAATTTTAACTTTCTAGGTCATCTGAAACTTGGTTAGAGTTTTGATCTATAGGTCAGTCAGTGATAAAAATGACGATTTTTGGACGTTATTATCTAAATAACCGTTTAAGCTGTGTTTAAAAAAAATTGGTACAGTTTATAGCTAGGGGGATTCAATACATAAACCAAATTGGTGTGTTTATGTTAAATAGTTTTTGAGTTATGAGGGGATCAAAAGTGGCTCCAAATGGTTCGTGTAATATTACACATGGTGCTGCTCGCCAGTTCTCTTGGCTTGAACTTGGCTTGACACACTGCCGCGTGTCTAGGTAAATATATAAGGAGCGAAAGAGGGTCGTAGCAAATGGCATTCGATTGTCTCTGTCTACCACTCTTGGGTCAAAGGCGTGATGATATATTAATTTAATTACATTAAGTATAGTTTAATGAAATAATTATCAAGTGAAAGCAAGTAACAGCCGTCAAATGTTTGTCAAACATAATATTTCGTCTAAAATTATTTTGAGAGACGAAATAGGGTTTTGCCTTATCGTTGTAATCAGCTTATTGTCGTTACAAGGACCGCCGACCGAATAATCCTGTAGCGATCTGCATTTAATTAACTAATTCCTTCAATAAATTTCTTCATTTTCGTCGCCTATTTATTATTCCTTAGATATATTTTGCGATAATTTTAATGAAATATGGTATATTATTTAAACTCTGATTTTTTTTATATACTAAGCTTCGTTATATTATAAATGCGAAAGTGTGACTGTTTGTTTGTTTGTTTGTATTTCTTTCACACTAGAAAAGAGAAACAGATCGATGTGATTTCCTGAAAATATGCCACTTTTACCTTACAAGTGGTGAAATTCTGAAAACGAACAGAACAAAGGCACGATTTAAAGTATTATGAAATATCAAATAACGGTACTAGAACAGTGATATTAAAATGTCTCTTTGAATTCAATATTATTAAACATTTTCTAAAATTGTAGGCTATATAAATAACACTAGCTTTCTTCCCGACTTCGCCTGTGAATTCATTGGTTACTGTGCCTATTTGGGTCGTAGCATAATAGCCTATAACCTTCCTCGGTAAACGAAAATTAATATCAAATCAAAATTTTTTTTCTTTCTTCACGGGTTGCCTTACAGCTCCCGAAACCGTATTACCGTCCCAGGGTACCCAGCGGAAGACCAAGTCTCACTGTTTAGCCTCTTGATATTTGAGAGGCTCTAGCTATTACTATTACTTTTATTGAACAAATAAAAAATGTATTGATCGATGGAAATATTAAAAGTACACAAAATCGACGAGCATGTATAAAAGGTATGATGAATATAAAAGAAGCGAAAAAGTTATGTCAGGATCGTAGCAAATTGCCTTCGATTGTCTCTGCATACCCCTCTTGGGATAAAAGGCGAGATGATAGACAGATAGACAGATTATCAATAGATAGAGCGATGTCAGGTATCATCGATAGCAAACTGATTACGACCTCGATTCTGGTGATCCAATTAAAATTAATCACAATTTCAAAATATTTTCCCGTTACGTCTAGGTAAGGTGATTTAACAAGCAACGTGATTTTTTACAAGACTCTTCAGTGGGGTTTGATCATTAGTAGATATGTGTAAGTACTATTATTTTTTAAATAAATATTTTTATTGATTTATGCGTTAAGTGATGTTTGGTAGAGGAAAAGTTTGGAAAAGTTAGGTTCGGCGCGTTTTCATGCCGTATACTGTCAAATCTGTCAGAGATATAACAAAATGATGTAGGAAAGAAATGTGTGGAATAAAATAATCTACAATAAAGTCCGCGGTAGCAAATATATATCTCTAATGGATAAGTAGTAATAAGCGTATTTGTGCGTGTATTACAATTTTCTAAACCAAGTTAAGTTCAAATTACATTCTAACTAACAAATATTAATTAGTGCACACATGTTTAACATTTAAAGTTGGCTTTGCGGCGTAGAATCGATATAACTTGACAAGTTCTGCAGGAGAATATAAGTTTGGCCCCAGCTGCTAACTTGAAGAAAACTTTGCATTTCCTGTTTTTATATACATGTAAATTGTTTGGGTATTGGTTTAGCAGTAATATTAGTAATTGATATTTAGTAACATAAGTATTTACAGAGGTCAGGTAACCTACTCTTGACTTAGATTTCAAATTAAAACCTAGAATCCTGAATTTAATTTCGTTGCAACCACGAGAACTGATAATCTTATTTGAATCATGTAGCATACATATGCGGTAACTTATATTTCAATAAAATTGTCGCCACATTTAAACGATGGCGCGTCGCCGGCCGGTCCACCACAGACTCATCCAATTCTTTGCTTTTTCAAATCATCATGTCTGTGGTCGATTTCAATGCCGAACAGATCCCGGACTGCTGTCCATACATACACACACACACCACACACGCATTGCACAGATATTGTGATCATTGTGGCTTGTCTTGTGACTGACATCATCCGGCGGACTGATCGAAAATTTTCGGTAACATATCGGCCGAGTCTGTTTCGGGTTTTAGTTGAAATTTACGCCAAGAATAACCCCCCCCCCCCCCCTTCCTGAACCCCCTGAACCGTCAATAGTTATTTGTGAATTAAATTTTTTAGGTATGAAATTCGAAGACCATGACACTTCTGAATCTGAAAACAAACCTCAGATTTATTTTTTTCTATCTACAATAAACGTACGATAATTAAAACAAAATCGTAAAATTTTTCAACAGAAGATAAAGTCTTCCACTTTTAGCCGATGGTATTTGTGAGGCTATACCTAACAAGTGGCCAGTTCTCGTATATTTATTTTGGTTTGTCGGATTACCTATACTACTTACAATTCTTTTTAATTATAAAACCCATTGTGCCGTGCGTTTTATTTCATTATTAACTAAAATTTTGCCACAACAACCAAAGACTTCGTACTTTCTATGACAACACACAATGAGTGAAAAACTCTCCAATGTACTAAAGGTGGCCACACATTCGTCCAATCCCCGGCGCGTCCCCGTACGGTCCACCGAAACCGACCGAATATCTTGTAACGAATGGTCCGCCTAGATCATCCGGCGGCAGGAATGGGAAATTTTAGGTGCGATGCCGGACCAATGTGTGGCCTACTTAAGACATTGCTGTGAAAGACAGACAAACAAACATCATAGAGTCCATGCGGTTGGCCAGTCAAAAAATGCCAGGCCCGATATGTCCAAGCAAATGGCTATAGGAGGCCCTCGAGTCGAAACGAAATATGTCGCGGTCCTAAGTATGCGTTACTGAACTCCAAAAACAGCAATAAATAAAATGTTCCACTAGATTAAGAAACGCGTGAAAGAGATATATAAAAATGTCGAGAATTCGTTCACAAGGAATTTGCTATCAAACAAACATGAATCTTTAGATTCAGTAGATCGACGCCGACATTGTGTTCCCCTCCAAGACGAGCGTGATTAATGACTCGGGAGTAATCCAGAGCGTAATCTCAACGTCCTCTTAAGTAATTTTTCACCTTTTTCTTCATTTCTCTCCTTTTTTGTCTAATTTTATTTTGTCACGATACCGGCCAGTCACCCGTGTTAATAAAGCAGGCGCTCAGTTTGAGTTTGATGAATGATTGTTGGAATGGCATCATCATGACCTTCATGCCTTGTAGGGTGGCCAGAGACACTAATAACAATGTCCACATTTAGCGTATTGCCAAATTAAATCTCTATTATTTCTAGAAAAAGTGAATTTTCCGTAGGCGTTATAAAATATTTTTTGGATATACCAATTACTTTCCACGTAACGACGTAGAGACCTACATAATCTATACTAATAACAAAGCTGAAGAAGTTTTACTTGACGAAGGTTTATAGGCTATATAACATCACGCTATGACTCGCGGGGGCAACCTACTTCAAGAACTGGGCTATCAAATGCAAAAATAAAATTAGTTTCATAGATTAGCGCGTTCAAACAACCTTTATTCTTAGTATAGAAGATGTAGATCAATTATGTAGGTCTTTACGTTTTAATAGAGGATATACCTATACTAAGCGTCATATAAACCAAATAGTAATAACAAGGCTCCGCTGTCTGTCCGTCTGTCACAGGGCTGTATCTTTTGGTCCTGTCCCGCAGTTGCGCTCGGTAGACGTGCTCCAGGTGTTTGTCGCCGTACCTGGAGTCCATTGCCTCGATCAGGTTCCCGTACGTGGTGCAGCTGTCTGGAGAGGCCTCCAGAACCGATAGTGCACGGCCCCTTAAGAGTGTAGTGTACCACGTCCATGTCCATACAAACGGAGAAAACGTTTTACTACCCCTAAATATTAATTAATTTTAACGATTTTGTAATATGTTACTGTTATAATGAAAAACTACGTACGTATTTTTTCCTTTTTTCAAAATTCGTAATAGGTCAAAAGTTATAAGCCCCTCAAATCTCGGTTTTTTTGGTTCATAACTTGCTGGTAATAAACCGTCTGTATTTGAGAAACAAAGCAAAATTTCAAAAAAAGCAAAACGTACGTACGTAGATTATAATCTGCTAAAACGTTTGACACCAAAATTATAAGGTTTCGTTATAGTTTAGTAGGTGTAAATCGTTTTCGCCCAAAACGCAATTGTCAACGAAAAACATACCTACGAACACCCACGAGCTGCAGTGCTCTCTGTCGCACTGATGCCCGGGGGAAGAGTGCGATTGAGACAGAATATGATTTTCTAAATACCTATTTCGCTGTGTACGCTGAGCTACACGATCCTCTTAAAGCCACTGTCAAGTATAGGTAGACACTTGAAATATTCACAGAGTGTGTAGTACTATGGCCGCTATAACAACAAATAATAAAAATAAAATAAAGTTAAAAATTAAAGGGAAACAAGAAACGTGTTTTAATCGGCTTTTTTGCTCGATGGCAATATTGGCAATACATACAAAGTTCTAAGTACTATAACTATAATACATCCGGCCAAGTGTAAGTCGGGCCCGCGCTAATTTGTTCCTGCGCCATACAGAAGTGTCAAACTTTGACCTTTGCAGTCCGACTTGAACTTAGCCGGTTTTTTTGATCGATGTTTACTTACTAGGCAAAATCAAATTTGTATTTTCGTTGCTGGGCTTTTTTTTTAATTTTGATAATGCCAGTCTATGTGCGTGCAATATCTAAAAACCCGATTTTTCAGTAAAGTGTCCTTTGCTAGTTTTTTAAATTGCACAGCCGATTTATTCCGAGCATCCAAGTCTTATATTCTGTGTCACATCACTTGGTGTGCCTTAAATGACAGGTATTTCCAAGTTTTTATACACAGTTCAATTTACTACACGACTTTGAACTGCTAGATTAAAATGACCTCCTCGCGCGTCGAGTCTATACAAAAATTGACCCTTCCTCCGCCTCTTTGAATATAATTTAAAAAAATGTATACCGACTTCAAAAAAATATGCACTGAAAAGTGTGCTTTCCGAAAGCAAATGCACAGCTCAAGTCACTATAAAAAAATACCCAAATCGCTTCAAGTGTGCCTATAAAATTTAAAAAGTTCTCTATTTCTCCAGGATCCCATCATCAGATCCGGATCTGATGATCATGGGACCACCTGGGAAGTATACCCTTTCCATATCGGTCCAAGCGTCTTCAAGTAATTGGGGAACATACATAAAAAAGGCTACTGTGTTTACCTCTAGCTAGCTTTCTTCCCCGGTTTCTTATGCTTTATTTTATAGCCTACTAGTAAAAGCCGTCTTTTCACAGATACAAAAGTTGTTTACGAATATTTCAAATTTGCTAGCGGAATAAAATATTTTGCCGGTATATAAACAAGAGCTTATGTCACTGTGCAAAAAATCACGCCGATCCGTTGCTTCGTTTCAACGTGAAAGAAGGACTAACAAACAAACATACACTTTCGCATTTAATATCTCTTTAAATTATTTCTCAAATGTGTTTTTTTTTTCGGTATCAAATAAATGTTTGATTCACCCGGAGATTATTTTTCCCTCTAATGACGAAAAATAAACAAACAAATCAAAATTAAATGTTTCTTTTAAAATTAGACTCATTTATTTATTTGGTAAAAGATGCCATCTGTTGGATATCAGTTGAACTAACGGTGCGATTAGGATTATATGTTTAAATTGGTCCAGTATT
This sequence comes from Nemapogon koenigi, assembly GCA_963924495.1. Taxonomy (NCBI): domain Eukaryota; kingdom Metazoa; phylum Arthropoda; class Insecta; order Lepidoptera; family Tineidae; genus Nemapogon; species Nemapogon koenigi. The sequence goes on from OZ004643.1 coordinate 2,739,941, forward strand.
TTTATATGCATTTGAAACCGCAGGCAAAAGCTAGTTCTATATAAATCTTCATACAATTTCAATGAGTTCGGTCTAAATGCGCACTCCATACAAGTGGTATGTAAATAGCATATCTCAGTCTTTTAAAACAAATTGTACACGTTGAAGTGATTTTCTTATTGTAAATAATGGGTAAGTAGATTACGTGATGTTATCTTTAAAATAGATATTTATTGACAACAATGAAGTCCAACTTTAGTATCAATTTGTATAAAATATTTGTCTATCATATTCTAATAGATGCGGTTGATATAGCAGGGTATTTCCCTGCACCGTTCTTTTTAAAATACAAATTCTGTTTGAGTTATATAAAATTCTTAACAATAAAATAAACTATCTATCATCACGCCTTTCGTCCCAAATAGAGGTAGGCAGAGGCAATCGAATGCTATTTGTTACGATCATGACAATAGACCTTTTTTGCTTGTACTATGTTCAATAAAATTACACCTAGGTCGTCCTCTGCCAGCATTTCCTTTCACTTCAGCCATATAAACCTTTTTAGTCAATCTTTCATCCATCATTCTTTCAACATGTCCAAACTTTCTTCATTTTAGTCACAACATCATCTTTCACTCCACATTCTTCTCCAATGACATATCGTTCCGGATGCGGTAAATACGCTTAACTATTACGCCCGTATTAACTTTCGTCCCCTATTGAGTTTATACAAAAATCCCATACACTTTTAGACGTATGAAACGAACGTAAATGTGGACGCTGTTACCAGAGTAACTGGCAACACAACTGACAACATATTAAATTATAAGATATTAAAAAAAACGGTTGACGATAGATGCCTGAAGTTATCTGTCAAGGCCAGGGTTGCCTCAATAAATTATGATTTTATTTACTTCGCACGGGTACAAATATTGGTTTACAACAATTTGAATATCTACACAAATATGCCTATTAATATATCTACTACCGCGGACTTTTTTGTAGACCAGATCCATATTCATATATAAAACAACATAATAATAAAAACCGACCAAGTGTGATTCGGGCTCGCGCTAATTTGGTCCTGCGCCATATTGGCGTCAAACTTGGTCTGAGCTTAGTGTGTACGGATCCCTGCGTGTACGAGGCCGACTCGCACTTGACCGATTTATTGTTTTCTATAATTATTATCAATTCGAAATATGATTATATTTATATAGAAGAATCTCATCCAGAAGTACCTGTTATGATATGCGCAGTTAGACATTAGTTATGTTGTAATGTAACCACGCGTCTGCTATAGTCCGGACAGTCTGATTTATCTGCTAAGCATTTTATATCTGTCTTCAACCTGATGATATACCTAGAGATAGTTGAGGGGCAGAGAAAATATCTCATTACCTACTTAGAGAAAATTCTTACTTTTAATACTTTCATTGTTGTCAATGCAGCAGCTTTAAATAGTTATTTACCAGGTTTAACTCAACTATAAATTCAAAATATACATTAAATTTAATCTATAAAACCTTAAAACTAATAAAAGGGATGGAGGAATCAAAGGTAGAATACCTCCTCCAGCTCTGAAGAAAATCCAAGAACACTCGCTGCGTTACCCCTTTGAATCTCCAAGCTTATGCGGTGAATGAAAAACTCTTAGCTCGGTGATCACCAGACTTTTCGATGAGAAGTTTACCAATTTTATTAGCAAACTTCTTGGAGTCTGATGACCACGGGCCAAGGGTTTTTTTCTCTTACTTCACAGGTCCCGGACCCGTGTTGCGGTCCCAGGGTACCCAGCGGAAGACCAAGTCTCACTCTTTTAGCCGATTATATTTGTGAGGCTATACCTAACGAGTGGCTAGTTCTGTTAAGATATATTTAGATAGAAAAGCCTCTAAAGGTGGCCACACTTTCGTCCAATCCCCGGCCGGTCGCCGTACGGTCCACCGAAATCGACCACAGACTCGTCCAATTCTTGTATTTGTGGTTGACCGGAACAATCTGACACACACACACATCCACACGCCTTTGTTTAAAAAATCGAATCTTGTGTCTGTGTAGGCGAGTGAATTGCATGTGATCTAGATCGTATGATATACGTATTGCTAATCTTCAATCTCGATCATACGGCGGCCGGACCGAAAATTTTCTATGAGATACCGGACCAGTGCGTGGGCTACTTAAGTGTGGTTTGTCGGATTATTTAAAATGTATTTAATTATAAAAATCCATTGGTACATGCCCAGGATTCGGGATCGAACCTATAGTCTGCCTAGTTTGTTTTAACTACTCGGACACAGACGCAACTTTAGGATGAGATGAAGATAGTTACTAGGAATAGCTGCAATAAAATTATTTAGTAGTAGACTATTATTTGCGGACTTGCGGTCCTGATTTTAATTATAGTATTATTGTCAAACTATTTTCATTTGTATTTATATTGATATATCCGGCGAGTTAGTAATAAAGCAAATATCAAGTTTTGTTTACGGTGTAAGCACGTGTTTTCTGCATACTACTTTAAAGATATATTTATCTGCAATAAGGTTAGTATTGTGTTTTATTTTTATTTTTTACAATCAAGGCAGACTTATTTTTTTATTAATTAATTTAAAATAGGTTTAAAAACGGCGGAACTATAATGGGAAATAAATAGATACACAATTGAATTCTGATTTATTATTTTTATTTTTTATTATAAATAATCAGGGCTGAATTATTAATTTCGAGAGCAATATTTTCTGTCACCTAAGTTTAGATGTGTCACTAACCTGCAATACCCTAATTATAATATCTATCCCAAAGAAATATATTAGTCATCATGTCTCTAAGTAATATATCATCGGATTATAATGTAAAAATCGGGCAAGGGTTCAGTACCATTATCTATAAAAACGGCAAAAAAAATCACGTTTGTTGTATGGGAGCCCCCCTTAAATATATATTTTATTTTTTTTTTAATGATTTATTTTTAAAGTGAATAATATTCTGTGAATATTAATCGTCTACCGCGTTATCAATATCTAGCAAAAACGAGCAAAAAAAACACGTTTGTTGCCCCCTTAAATATTTATTTTATTCTGTTTTTTTGTATTTGTTGTTATAGTGGCAACAGAAATACATCATCTGTGAAAATTTCAACTGTCTAACTTATATTGTTTTAGTGACACTTTTATTATTGTGAAACCCAATATAATTCCAAGTAATTCTTAATTAATATTTAGGTAAGCGTTTTAATATTATTTGGTGATTCAATTTAGGTGACAGATATTTTAGGAACAAATATTATTTATTATGTCACTGAAAATGCATTTATTAGGTAGATAATTGATAAAATCATACCCATTAATTTCTAATTTAAGTTAATTTGGGTTTTAAAACGATTGAACTAATGGGAAAGAAATAACTGGTCTAGTGTAAACAAACTAAAATTGAAAACAGTCGTGGCTTGATTATTGTAGAGTTACCATATATGATATTCTTCTTTTAACTTCTGCAAGAAGGTTGCCTTACCTCAAACTCGCTAAATGTGAACATTGTTCATTTATTCATTCACATTCACTGGGAGGACCCGAGTTCAAATCTCCCTCGTGGAAAAAAAATACTAAGCTAAGTACCAGTGTGATTTACTTTTCGTATTTCGGGGAGCACAAGAAAAAAGTTAAGTGCAGCAATAGGCTTGTTTAATATGGACAACTGTCAAAAATTGGACACTGTTACTCGGTGTCTCTGGCCACACCGCAAAGTATAAAGGCCATAAAATACGGAAAATATTATTTGTCAAGTTCATTATCAATTCGAAAAGTTATAAACAAATATACCTAGTATGTACTTAGGTAGATAAACAAGCTGGCGCCGTTTTGTTGTCCTTCACGAGAGCAACAATGTTGTATTCATTATTTGTTGCTAGACCGATTACATAATGGTATAATAGGAAGTATAATTTGAACGCCATTTATTTCCCACAAGCAAAAAGTTCATCAAATCCAAATTTATTTTTATTATTTCACATAGTTTTACATGTGCTGTCTATTAAGGCAACAATTCAATAATAATAATATAACAATTAAAATTATTTAAGTACCACAAATAGTCAATGAAATTATAAATTTATTTATCTACTCTTATATCGTTAAGTCTCTATTATAAAATCGAATTATACTTCATAATGATTATTTACACGCGTCTGTAATAATTATGTCAAACTTCGATACTATAATGTATTATAGTAGGTACCGAAGTTTTCATACAAAAACGATATCGTAATGTTTTGTTTTTTTAATGCAGAAAGGGCAGAGGATTTTTTATACAGCCACATTAAATAAACTCTATGAAAATATCGACACGCACATGTCCGAGTTACTTGACAGTTAACGCGCATGCGCACTAATGCGCAGTAGGTAGGTAACCGCGGTTTACCGCCAATTTGTCGATTAAGAAAAATATCTTGGTTCAATTTTGTTTTGTACTATTGCATGGGATTAGATAAAGTATATATAGTGTATGAACGGGCACATAACTTGGAATTAAAACACTCGTGGATGCTATTAAAAAAATAAATTCCACTTGTGTTTTAATTACCCCTATTATGATCCCGTATCATAAACTACTATTATATATGACCTACACACATAACTTTATAATATTTAATTGAATAAAAGCAATTTTCAACCAGCCAGTAGTATATTTCTGAATAAATTAAGTGGCAAATCCTTGAATATGCTTTTGGTAAATCATTATATATTTTTATAAACATTTATGGGGAATTATTTGCAACCAAATACCTAACCGGCAGGGAGGCATATGTAGTCTTCATGCCTATAATTTCGACCCGTATGTACACCTTTTTATTTGTTTCATAGAAATTCATAGAAACACTTTACAAATAAACAAGCCTCCATTATGTACATGCTTGGCAGGGTCAATATGTTTAATTCTTTTTAGGGTTCTTTACCCAAAGGGTAAAAAAACGGAAACCCTATTACTAAGGCTCCGCTGTCCGTCCGTCTGTCTGTCTGTCTGTCAGTCACCAGGCTGTATCTCATGAACCGTGATAGTTAGACAATTGAAATTTTCACAGATGATGTATTTCTGTTGCCGCTATAACCACAAATACTAAAAAAGAGAACAAAATAAATATTTAAGGGGCTCCCATACAACAAACGTGGTTTTTTGTTCGTTTTTGCTCGATATTGATAACGACAACAGGTAGAAATATTGAAATATTCACAGAATATTTATTTATATATTCACTTTGAAAATATATATTTAAATTAAAATAAAATTAATATTTAAGGGGGGCTCCCATACAACAAACGTGTTTTTTTTTTGCCGTTTTTATAGATAATGGTACGGAACCCTTCGTGCGCAAGTCCGACTCGCACTTGGCCGGTTTATTAAGTCTTGCGTCGAGGCCGGTTTAACATGCGCAGATCACGGTTTGGTCCCGGTCAGGTACCTACCAATGGGTTTCTTAAAATTAAAAACTTATGTACATAATTCGACATACCACACTTATAGGCTTTTCAATCTAAATATAGATACCTCAACAGAAATGGCCACAAAGAGGAAGACTTGGTCTTCCGCTGGGCACCCTGGGACCGACAACATGGTATAGGGAGCCGCAACTCATGAAGATATTTAGAAAAAAATACAATCCAAGAAACTTAAAATAAAATCTGAACATGAGCCAGCCCTCTCGTCACCAGAGGAGATGATCACATGATGATCAGTCGTGGCAATTATTATTTAATCTATGGTCGTGGGTGTATATCTTCAATAAACTTTTTGGAATTTGAACCCCACGGACCTAGAGTTCGACGACAAAAATCGTTGACCACGCAATTTGTTCTTAATTTTGGGAAAGTATAAAAATCATTCGGGCTTAGGTCAGGGCTGTACGGCGGATGGTCTAATAATTCAATCTTTTCTTGCTCCAAAAACTCTTTTGTTCTGTGGGCGGTATGAGAACTCGCATTGTCGTGATGGGAGTATGATGCGGCGGTTGCAGTTCTCTTTACGGAGTTCAACATGGCCGGTTTTGGAGACAAACGTGTCCACCATTTTTTTTTGCAACGCTCCCTGAACGGCTTTTGTTGGCTTCATCTCATTTCCGAACACCCAAACTCGTGACTGGTTTTTTGTTTTGGGTTCGTATGCGTATATCCAGGATTCGTCACCTGATACGACGCTGTATACAGCATTTGAAGATCCTTCGTGGAATCTCTCGAGAGTTCTGATGCACCAAGTAACGCAAGCCGCTTTTTGCTCCTCACAGAGCGAATGCGGGATCCATCGGGAAAACAACTTTTTACACCTAATTGTTCATGTAAGATTATTTGTATTTGACTCATGCCAATGTCTAAAGTTGCCTGAATTTCGCGATGTCACATGACGACCTTCCTCTATCAGCTTACGCACGGTATCAACGTTATCTTGGGTGACTGCAGTTTTTGGGCGACCTTGACGGGGATCGTCACAGAGCTTGACACATCCACGATGAAATTCCGCAAACCAGCGATAAATTGTGGTTTTAGATGGGGCTTCATCACCAAATGCTGAAAGCATCCGATCAACACACTTTTTTTGTGTTAAACCACTTCGAAAGTCATAATAAATTATTGCTCTTGAATTTTCTCGAGTCAATTCAATTTTCATACCGACTTTACAAGTTCGACAAGACCTTGTGACAAGACCGCGTTTTTTTTTAAATAAATAAATGGTATTCGATTAATAAAACCAAGGTGTTTTCGATTATAAAGACTTTATTATGCCAGGAACAATGGAAATATTCCATTCCCGATACTTTTAGTGCAGCATGTGGCAAGGTCACATATTTCTCTATAAAAAAAATATTTATATGATGTGTGGTTAGTCAAATCCTAACTAATATAGTAATAATAAATGCGAAAGTGTGTTGATTGTCCTTCTATGGAGTCACGTCACGTCACGTCAAAATGCAGCAATGGATCGAATCGACGTGATTACGCGCTTTATATTAAGTTGATCTGTACTAGTAACGGAATCTTCTAAATTATTTTTTATCCATAATTTGTTCCGACGAGTGACATATTTTTCCTAAACAAGCCGGAACGGGTCGCTAATAATAATGCATTGTCCACATATAGCTAATGTTATATTGATACTGTAAATACTTTGGTGCCTAGAAACTTTTATGCTTTTTATTCTAAGCGTAAGTCACGGGTAATTGCTAGTATTAAAAATATCAATAAAAATAACGGGATCATTTACCGAAGTTAGATAACGTTGTTATTATATGTTTAAAAAATTTCATGTCATTATGATACGGCACATAATATTATTATAGAGATAGTAAATATTTATTTTACGATTTTACCTCTAAGTTTATTTTGATGCGATTATATTTATATTCTACGTATTTTGTATAAAATTTCTAATAAATATTGAATATTGGCAAGCAATAATTGTATCTAGAGTCCATGAATTTATAATCCCATACCGATATGCCGCCTGTGATGGTTCAACTTCACTTGGAGTATTTATGTTCGCGTATTTGCTATACGTCGTCAAAAACGTTAAGGTAAAACGAACATTCGAACACAAATTTGCCAAGTGAGGTCGCACGGCCTAAAAAAAGTTATCTGACTTCATACTTTTAGCTCAATCTATGTCAAAAGTATGATTATTTAGAGATATATTAGAGACCAATCAACAGACCCGAACTCGGAACAATTCCAGAAGCGGAGATCCTCTGACTACCTTCCGGTTGCATCATCAGACCCTGATTATTTTTTTTAAAGTTTGAAACTTCTTAGTCTTTGGATGAGAGACTCAATTTCAAGGACCACTATGTGGATAAGACTTTTAACATGTGGCCGACACAAATATTTAGCTAATAAATACATTAACATATATAATTTAAATTCTAATAACTGTATAGACGTCTGTACGACTGTAAGACGTATTGCCAGAAACACCGGTAACAGTGTCCACTATTTGCCAGTTGTCCGCATCAATCAGAACAGCAGGTGGCGAGCCTGTTTGTGTCACTTCTTTAACGGACTTAAGTACCTGGTTTTTAAGAAAGTCGGCTATACTTGCCCTCAGCCTATAGTACGGAGCAAGTAAATAAAAGATTCTAAAATACATTCTTGATATTTCAGCCACAATGATTTTATGGATATGGCTGGGAGTAGCGGTAGGGGTGTTAGCGTTGTACTTACGAAAAGTGTATTCAAGATTTAATGGCACTCAAATTAATTTTCTCCCTGAAATACCATTTTTCGGAAACATGTTTAGAACTACTTGTAAACTTGAACACATAACAGCTACTGTTGATAGACTGTACAAAAGCTTTCCGGACGACAGGTCAGTTCATGATTCGTCTATATAATATTATAAAGTTTGTAAGTTTGGACGTAAGGTTGGTAATCTCCACACATCCCTTTAGTATAGAAATTCTGTGGTAATCTCTCAAACTACTAAACCGATTCTTAAAATTATTTCACGAATAGAAAGCTACGATATCCCCGAGTTAATATAGGCTATATTTTATTTTGTTCAAAAATATCCACGTATAAATGTTCATAGGGAACTTTTGTTTCACATTCAAATTCTATGAGGCAAAATAACCATACTTTATTACAATCCCCATACAAATCAGTTAAGCCGCTAACAATTTAAGCATCTAGCTTTTAGAATTAGGTTTTTTCTATTCAGTAGTTTTTTTTAATTAAATTCTCAAATTTTTGCAGACAGACATAATGATTTTACCATTTATGTAAAGTAGCCATTCTGCCCCATTTTTGAGTTCCTATAAAATTTTAATTCGGTATGTAAAATTGTAAAGTAATCTATGAAATACAAATATAAAAAAATCAATTTGAATATTTTTTTTTATGCAGAACTTAGTTTTTTTATAATAAATATTCAGTGTTGCAGACAGAAAACAAAAATATTCAAATTGGTTTCTTAAAATATCCATAATTATATTTTAAAATTTTTTGAAAATTTTGAAATAAAAATATGAAAAGCATACCATATTTTTTACTTCACATACCGAATTAATACACCGATAACCTTGATGTTGAACAAGCAGAATCATAAGAAATATACAAATTGATCATAAAATACCTCGACACATTTGACGACAAATCGACTAAACGAGGAAGAATAATTTTACTGAATACACTGGGGACAATAACTTAACCTAACGTAAAGTTATATACTTAACAATCATATTAAAATCATTTTCCTTTTTTTTAGGTTTGTAGGTCACTTCGAATTTTTAAGTCCTGTAGTTATGATAAAAGACTTAGAACTCATAAAACAAATAACTGTAAAGGACTTTGATAGCTTTTTGAATCATCGTGTGGTCATTGATGAAAGTAATGATCCTATGTTTGGCAGCAATCTGTTTTCGTTGAAAGGTACATCATATTTTTATTTATTTACTAGCGTACCCTCGCAGACTTCGCGTACTTTTCTTCATCCGTGGAAAATAACTACCACTACCACTACCCCTACCCCTAGCGGCGTACTGACAAGCGCTGGACCCCTACTCGTCTACAAGAATTTGTAGACTACATGAAAAAGAGGTTTTCTGCCGGCAAGTGCTTACAAACACTTTCTGTCTCCATCTCTCTAACTATAAGTACTAAGTAGTTATACAATTATTCGTAAAAACTTCCATGCCTAATTTACTTTACACTTGTTGTTTCAAGAAGAAGACATGTCACAACAAAGACAAAATCCTAATTGATTTCATTGCTAGGAATTTATATTACAAATTTCGTACAAACATAGCCCAAATAATATTGCACAAAAGCTTGCTTGCAAAATAGTTTAAGTATCAGTGAAATCAGTATCGAAATCCATCCTATGCTTTCTGAGTTTATCCCAAGATTATATAGCGACAAAATGCGCTACAGGAGTTTGGTTTATCCTTTGCTAAAACCCTATAGTGCGTATAGTAGTGCTGATTCTAGAGAGATTACGACTGTTGACTGTATTTATATTCTTATAATTCTAAAGATTACAATTAAAATTGTCTAAAATTATACTTCAACATTTAATTTATTTTATAGATCAAAAATGGAAAGATATGAGAGCTACATTGAGTCCAGCATTTACAAGTTCCAAAATACGAGTTATGGTTCCATTCATGGTAGAAGTGGGGGATCAAATGATTGCTTCTCTTCAGAAACAATTAAAAGAAGGCAGTAAGTATCAATTACCCAAATTTTCTTTTGATGGTTTTTACTATTTAGAAATAAATAAAGTAGGTATAACATTACTGTGGTAGCTGATAGATATTAAATTTCTACGAATTCCAAATAAACCATTCATTACACTAATAATAATATGATATATAATAAATATTTCATAATATATCTGTTAAATTCAAAATTTTGCAAACTGGTCAAAGAACATAACAATATTTCTAAAATATTTTAGCAGGTGAAATGGAAATTGAAATGAAAAACCTTGCAACACGATATGCTAACGATGTTATCGCAACATGTGCGTTTGGTCTAAAAGTTAATTCTATGCAAGATGAAAATAACGAATTCTACAAAATGGGAAAATATGCTTCCAATTTTTCATTTATACAAATGTTGAAATTCTTGGGATTTACAAGCGTTCCTACTATTATGAATGTTAGTTAAATAATTTATGTTACTTTTTATATTATTCCTTCTTTTATAAATGTTCAATGATTTATATATTTTTTTTTTTATTTCTAAAGAGTTAACAATAAACAATTATATTTTGTTCTAGACATTAAAAATAAAAATGTTTCCCGAAAATGTTTCCAACTTTTTCATAAACTTGGTCACGAGCACTATGAAGAATCGCGAAGAACATAACATTTTTAGACCCGATATGATTAATTTACTAATGGAAGCCAAAAAAGGTAATACAGTAATTTAAATAAAAAGAAAAGTTAAAAGTAACTGTTAACAATGATTAAAATTCAAACAAATATTTTAAAGGTACCTTGACGCATGACCACAAAGTTCCAGAAGAAGATGCTGGTTTTGCTACAGTAGAAGAATCATCAGTGGGAAAAGTCGTCTCAAATAGAGGTACGAATCCATCTCGTTCTAATATAGTATTCTAGAAATGGTTGCAAGATTTTTGCACAAGAGTACCGACTTTTCATATACATATCATCAATTTTTCCCTAGTAGATTGTTGTGCATAGAACATTGTATGTTTTCGATTTTTCTTGTATTGTTTGTTGTGCTTTGAATTAGCTGCCAGACGGTTTTATTTTAATATAGAATCATTACAAACCTCTGAGATTTGATACTTAGAAATCTATAAGATCCACTGCTGGATCATGGTCTCCCTCTAGTGCACCATTTTTAGTGGTGCTCATTGAGAGGAATTGCCATAGTCACCACGCTTGGCAGGCGGGTTGGTGACCGGACGCCGGCTTTACGTGCCCTCCGGAGCACAAGAAGTCGATTTAAGCACATATTCTTAAAGAAAATTGATGCTTAGCAATTTGGCAGGGGGTAGGATTCGAACAAGGGACCTCCGGTTTCAAGTCCACCGTTAGGCTATCGACTACCTTTTTTGATGAAATGTTACATGATTTAATTTATTACTTGTAATTCCTTAATTTTACAGTTTGGTCAGAAACCGATCTCATTGCTCAAGCTGTAATTTTCTTCATTGCTGGTTTCGACGCCGTGGCTACCATCGCTTCATTTCTTTTGATAGAATTAGCTCTCAATCCAGATTGCCAAGATAAACTTGCCGAGGAGATTAAGCAAATAGATACAAAAAACGGAGGTTTTGACTATAACAGTATTCAACAAATGAAATATCTAGATATGGTAGTTAGTGGTGAGTTGTTACTTTATAAACCTTTTAAAAAAAAGTGTACCGACTTCAAAAATTTGCACTGAAAAGTAAGAAATAATAAAAATTTCGTCGTAGAATTTGAAGACGGTTGGTGCCAAATTAGGATACAAAATTAAGGAAACATCTAGGGACATAAAGATCTGTTCAATATTATCTGTGTTTGTACTGATGATCGTAGGTTCTTAATGAATTATCTAGATTAGTAAATTTGGGTTCTAAATTATTTTATTAAATTATTTATTATGGGATTTGAACCTCGAGCAATGTGCACCCTGCGCTGCATCCCATACCTTTAGCCGCTAGACCACCGTCGATACGAAAATTGACAACTTCGTGTCAATAGCAACCATTGCTAAGGCTTTTCTCTGATATAATTTTCAGCAGTAAACAGAGACAAATTACTGAATTTCTGAAAAATTACTCAACCGATTTTTGTCATATGACTGTGAGATAATGTCAAGAAATTATTATATCCTTAAAAAAATAAGTAGTCAAAATCGGTACATATTTCATCGAGATATTACGAAAAATTTACTTATAAGGTCAGTTTTTTCAAAATTTCTGAAAAACTAAAGAACCAATTTTTATGAGATAAAAATGGGACCAATCCGGAAGAATTATCTGTCGATTAAAAAAAATCACAATCAAAATCGGTTCACAACTGGCGGAGTAATCGATGTACATACATACAAAAAAAAAATCTTTTTTTTTTCGAAGTCGGTAAAATTTTATACAATAGCTCAACAAAAAATATTATTAGTAAGAATATTATTAGTAGATCTTTGATTCAAAGTTTATTTAAATTTTACTTGTTTTTAATTTCATATATTTTATATTCTTCTTTTTTCTCTTATATTTTCGTTTTTCTATAACTAGCATTGCACGTTTTTGTAAATTCTGTTCGCTTACACTTACTTCTATTAAATTTGAAAATTTTTATTTTCAGAAACTTTAAGGAAATGGACTGGAGGTTTTGCTGACAGAATAGCAACCAAGTCATACAATCTTGGCAGACCTAATAGCGCTGCTACGAAGGACTATATCGTAAGTATCTCCTTAAATTTTTGACCTCAAAAACTAACATCGACCTAAATATTAATTATGTTGCTATAACAATAACTCTTTTTACAGATTAAGAAAGGAGAGGGTGTGATTATCCCCTTAATGTCAATCCACAGGAACCCTGATAACTATGAAAATCCAGAGAAATTTGACCCTGAAAGATTTTCAGATCAAAACAAACACAAAATTAAACCATTTACTTACTTACCATTTGGTTCTGGACCCCGGAATTGTATTGGTAACTATGCACCTAGTTTAATAAATATATATATCATCACGGGTTGGAGCTCCTGTTGTCGGTCCCAGGGTACCCAGCGTAAGACCACGTCTTCCTCTTTTAGCCGATGGTACTTGGAGATCGGCTCGTTCTCCGCAACTTGACGTCTGAAAGCGCCTATTTTGCGTTTTTTTTTCTTAGCCGATGGTATTTGTGAGGCTACACCTAACGAATGGCCAGTTCAAGGTACATGGCCGGGATCCGGCATCGATTCGCGGTCCGTCTCTCTGCAACCGACGCATAATAATAATTTTAAGTAGGCTTTTCCATCTAAATATCTCAACAGAACTAGCCACTCGTTAAGTATAGCCTCACAAAAGGTACTCTGGGTACCCTGGGACCGTAACACGGTATCGGGAGCTGTAAAGAGAGAAAAAAAATGTAGTATTTTTCGTCCACTCGAGACCATAATATCTGAAGTCGTAGCCAGTACTTTAAAAATTGGGGTGTAACCAAATAGTCTTGCACTAATAAATTAGCAACATATACTAATCTAGCCTTTTCGGTTTGCAAAAAAAAATGTCTAATTAATGGTCATGTTTTCAGGATCTCGTTTTGCATTATGTGAAGTAAAAGTGATGGTTTACCAGTTGTTGCAATATATGGAAGTATCGCCATCGAAAAGGACAAAATCACCAATAGTCCTTAGTAAAGACACCTTCAATCTTCGTGTAGAAGGAGGACACTGGTTGAATATTAGAGCAAGAAGTAATTAAATTGGCAAAAATAATAATAATAAGAAAGTAAATAATAATATCATTTATTTAGAAATACACAGACTTTCTTTACTCGTATGTAGCTAATTTAGAATCGTAAGTTTTTGTATTGTTAAAAATAAATTGTTTGTAAAAAATAGGGTTCTTTTATTTTAAACAATGTTGTTAGACGGTACAGTATTATTCATAAATTTTAACTATAGTCGTTAGATCATAACTCCAAAAACTAATTAAATTATTAGTCTTAATAAACTTTTTCGGTCGCTGTATTGAACCATAGAGTAAGTAGCAATCACTATGTATTGAACGACGAACGTCCAAATCGACCAACAACATGATGTGATGGTCACAGTCACAGATTAGATAATATAACAAGAATAAACTTAGTGACAGATTGACAGGCTGTTATAAGTAGTCTGTGGTTATTTATTTAAAATTTTGATGAAAGTGACGTTACTCCCCATTTGCGGTCACGTGACTGGAACATAGAGTACTAAGCCTATGGAGGGGCCATAGACGGGCTTCCCCTTTCGCCAATTTTTCCCCCTTTGACCAGTTAAACTGACCAGGTGCGCAGTAATAAGTAACCTTAGATTTTGTTGGTATCGTTTAGTGTCGCAAGACAGAGCTCTAGGAAAATAGTTAATTGTGATGTTTTAAATGGGAAAGGCGATCTAGGACGTCAAACTTGCTGAAACATAGTGTTTCCAATCATTAATTATAATTATTATGTTTGTATTTTAACATAATCATCATATAACGTGAAATCCGTTGCGACAATAAAACGACAGAAAAATACAGTGGTACAGGGGCTAGTACTAGACGTTTACCTCCCCTCCCGCCTAAATTGGCAGAAAAAATTGTTCGGTGATTTAGCTCTTCCCGTCTCCAGTCTTAAATACTCAAAGGACTGGAAGTATGAATATTGAATATTAAATATTAAAAAAAAATATTATCAAACAAATAAATAAACATTATTTTCAGTGATTATGTTAGTTAGATAATATAAAAAATATTTATATATTTATTTTATTCCACTGTCAACATCCACATTGCGTCATACTCAGGCTTCATAATATAACATAGCAAAACCAAATTAAAAATAACATAAAGATATATTAGTTATTTCAGCAGATACAAGTCTGTCATATCTGATGCAGCAATGAACCTGTTAATCATTACATATTATGAAGGAAGTTTGTCTGTCTGTATGATGGTGCAAATCTCGAGAATCATTCTCACTGGTCTGCAATTATCAAGCAAGTTTTATGTAGGTACCTACTTTGTTTCCACCCTTTTGACATGTGACACAAGTATTTATGCCAAAGGATTTTCTGGACAAAGTAGTCGTGACGTAGTTCGAGGACGTGACTCTCCGCTACGTTTTGGCGTGAAGAAAGGACAAAGAAACAAACTTTCGCATTTATAATATTTATTAGCATTAGGATATTGCACAAAGAGAGGGTATTAACCACAGAACTTCTGTATTAACTAAGAAAAGCCGATCAGGTATCCAAAACTATTGCGACAGCCCTGCGGGTAGAGGACCGCAGCCGATGGAGGATGATAGTTGAGATGATAAAATCTGTTGAGTCCGAGTCACAATCCTCCTCAGTAATGAGGGACCTATTAAGGTCTACTAATTTTAATAAAATATTTATCATGGTGACTGCCGACAGAAGTGAAAGCGGCCATTCTCTTGCACGGACATTCATGGTCGGCGTACACAATTCTTGCCCGGACATTCTCGGGCCGAGCATTCTCAGCAATCGCTCAACGCGCCTATAGAAGTTTTCACTTATAAATAAAATTAAACAATGGTTTCAATGTACAAAGTAGTATCTATTCTTTAACCATAGAAAATCTCAACTCACTGTACTTCACCAAAGTTTGTAAAAAATGTTTGTTTAAATTTATAACGTATAATAGCCATCTAGCGAACACTTTACATATATGAAGGTATCATTAAACATCCTGGGACCCACCCAAAAAAAAACATCAAAATCGGTCTAGCCGTTTAGGAGGAGTTTAGTAACAGGCAAATGTACAGAAGAATCTATATATAAAAAGAGAAGTTCCGACACTGACTCATCAATGCCCAGCCCAAACCCTTGGACCTAGGAAGCTGAAATTTTTTACAGTGGTTCTCTTTATTATGTTTATTTTATGCTTATTTATTTTCGGCGTGAATCAATTTGAAACGTGGTTCAAATATTCTTCAAAACAAATAATAAAATACGTATTTTTAGATTTTTAAAAACAATCCTTAAGGAGGGGTGCAACGTGGTGTAGAAGTTTGTATAGGGAAATCGTATTACCTGCGTGTATCAACTTGAAACTTGATACAAATATTCTCCAAAACAAATAATAAATCACGTATTTTTGGATTTTTGAAAACGCATCTTACGGCCCTTATTGTTGCACCCCTGTGCAACGGGGTGTAGAGTTTGTATAGGAAAATCGTATTACTTGAAAATTGGTACAAATATTTTTCTGGGACTGGGAAGATATTAATTTATATGTACCGAATTTAGACTTTATTGAACTTCTGACTGACGGGGAATTTACGGGGGGTAAAAGATAAAATTAAGGAAAATATCAGCGTATTTACATAAATTATGTCATTATACCTAATTCTACGCGAACGAAGTCGCGGGCAAAAGCTAGTTCTGTATAGTATAATATACATAACTTTATATTATAAATATTGAAAAATCTCATCAATAAGTAAAGTGTTTTTTTTTATTGTCGTATTTGGAACATGTCTTTTTAAATAAGTTGTCATTTAAAATTCTTAGAAGACGTTATATTAACAATGTTACATAATAATTAACATTTTTAACCTATTTTACATTTGCAGATATAATAATAATATTTTTTTAAACTCTTATTTAAAAAAAAACCAAAAAAAGACATGCAAAACTTGGTTTACCAAAATACACTTTACTTATTATACCATTGCGCAGTTTGAAATTAGTCATGTTGTAATGTAACCACACAGTTTGTTTTAGTCCGGTCAGTCTGATTTATCTACTAAACATTTTATATCCAACCCGATATACCTTTTATCCCGGGAAAATATATCATTACCAACTTCGGAAAAAAACTTTAAATATTTATTCACCAGTAATGTTATAGTACCCACATTTATAAAATACTAGATTTCCTCACCGGCTTCCCTTAGGCCGATTTACATTGAGTCAGTAACTGACTTCAGTTCACTGCCAAGTCAGTGCTGACTCGGGACTGCCATCGTATAAACAGATTTCAAGTCAGTACAGCGCTGTCGCGTCAGTACTGACTCAAATATTCGTGCACGATATTTTTTGGAGACAGTCCTCTCCCCCCGCTGTAAACGCCGCTTTTTTATTTTCGAAAAATTAATGTCACTTAGAATAAATGAAAATGAAACCTTGAGGTTGGTGCAGTTATATCGAGAGAATAAATGCCTGTAAGATATTAAATCCCAAAACTACCAAAATAACCCAAGCTCGTTTTTTTAGATATCCATTCTTCTAACATATCCGTAAACTCTTGAATCATCAGATAGGTAAATTTTCTCAGCAAATAATTCAATAGTTTTTTCTGCCGTTCTCGAACAATCAATTTTCCCACTGACTTTACAAACGTGTGTACACCGTGAAGACTACTGTAAGGCTACAACAGTGTGAGTCAGTTCTCAGCGCCAGCACTGACGCCTGTTACTGACCCTATATAAATCGTACTTACAGTTTTGGGCTCCGAAAATATTTGAATGGCGACAGTTTGATCTGGTTTGATAGCCGAGAAAAGTAAGTGTTGAAACACCAAAAGTATTTATGAGAATACCGTATTTATCAAGTCTAGAGAAAAGCTCATGTAGGCTAAGTAACTATAATGTAAAGTCAAGAAATTTGGTAACTTCGTCAATGAAACGCTGGAAAGTCTGTCTAGCATTTCTTAGGCCGAAAGAAAAGCAGTAGTGATTGCCGTTTTGAGTATGTCAGGTGGAAAAACGGGGATTTGATTGTATGCCTTGACAAGGTCAATTTTAGACAATATTAAATTATCTGCAATTAAAGTGTCTCCTCCCAAACCCCTAGCAGCATGCAGAGTATTATTTTATATTGTTAATTATATTTGCGGACTTGCGGTCCTGATTTTAATTATAGTATTATTGTCACACTATTTTCTTTTATATAAATGTAGTAGATGTAGCGAGTTGGTAATCAAGCAAATATCAAGTTTAGTTTACGGTGTAAGCACGTGTTTTCTTTTATATCTGCAATAAGAAGGTTAGTATTTTATTTTATTTTAGTTTTTTTATAATCATGGAACATTTAATTTCTATTTAATTAATTTAAAATAGGTTTAAAAACGACTGAACTATAAAGGGAAATAAATGGGTAAGTAAACCGACACAACATTTTTTTTTTCGATGTTCTTGTAAAGTCATCATACTTCTCCTGTAAGTTCAACAGAAGCTTACCATTACCATTAAGTAACTGGCTAAATGTTGACATTGTTACTGTAGTCTCTATTTATTATTTTTTATAATCAGGGCACAATTAATTCTAATTTAAGTTAATTTGGTTTCAAAAACGACTCAATGCCAAAATGGCTCGAAAACCGCAAATCGATGTACAGGATAGCCATTTGGCACACAGGTACATTAGGTTAAAACAATTATTTTGAGCGGCAGTTCTTAAAAATATAAAGTTTTAACCTAATGTACATGTGTGCCAAACGGCTATCCTGCACATCGATTTGCGGTTTTTTTTACGTAGGCCGTCAACTAACTAATGGGAAAGAAATAACGGATCTACTGAGAACAAACCAAAATTGAAAACTGTCGTTCGTGGCTTGATTATTTTTTTTCTATTCTTTGGTAGGCTTGTAAAATCACCATATATCTAGTCTTCACTTACCTCAAACTCGCTGAACCCGAGTTCAAATCTCCCTAGGTAGACAAAATCGTGCGCTGGCCAAGCGCTGGCGCCGTTTTGTTGTCCTTCACGGGAGCAACAATTTTGTATTCATTATTTGGCTTAAGTAACAATGGGCAACATTTCATTTTTCGTAAAGTACCAAAATTCGAAAACCGTTTGGAGATTACATGCTAGAAAGCTTATTTTTCATTTTTTTTATTTTTTATATCCTTTAATTTTCGAGTTATTTTAAAAATACTGAAATATTGAAAAATAAGGATTAATAGGTGCCCTAATCTGTGCTAACCCTCTAATTTAAAAATACTAATGTCTGTTGGCAGAGTTGTTAGTTATTGAAATCAGGTGTTGCCCTCTATTAATTTTACCCATTTTTATTCCATTTAAAGCTAAATTAATAATTATTCTTTAAATATAATTATAAAAATACTTCTTTTATATAATTTTTTTTTGAAGTTTTGCTAGTTTCGAATGGGCTATCACAGGAAATATATTTACGAGTGAAACCGCCGACAAAAGCTGGTATTATTATATACATTATGAATAATGTTGTAGGCGATTTGAGTTCCGGCTACGGCAACACCTATTTGGAACACGGTATATTATACTCTTTGCATTTCTATAACG
Source organism: Nemapogon koenigi (assembly GCA_963924495.1). Taxonomy (NCBI): domain Eukaryota; kingdom Metazoa; phylum Arthropoda; class Insecta; order Lepidoptera; family Tineidae; genus Nemapogon; species Nemapogon koenigi. The sequence continues at coordinate 2,759,383 of OZ004643.1, forward strand.
TATACTCTGTGGCTTGACTGACACTATCTGTCACTTTCTTTGGGTGACAGTTTATATTTCTTAAGTTTAGTCCTAGCTATGGTTTTTAGTTTATAAGTCCTCAGAATTTATAAAAATTCATAATTAAATTAAAAATATAAAAACTCAACCAAAAATAAAATAGAAAAATACGTGTAACTTATTTTTTAATATATTTTTATTTAAAGTAATAAAAATGGGTGATTAAAAAATGAAATGTTGTCCATTGCTAGACCGATTACGTAATGGTATAATAGGAGGTATAATTTGAACGCCATTTTTTATCCCACGAGCAAAAATTCATCAATAGGTACCTAAATCTGACCTAAATAAAGAAATAAATGTTTTTGACGGATTTTTTTAAATTTTATGATTTATTTTATGCGCAAATGTTTGTTTATGTTCTGATAAGATCTGTTTTGAGGTGTAAAGCTTATATTTTTAATATTATTTTTAACTGAAGGCCTCGCACATATTATTTGTTTCCATATAAATTAATATTGTTTATTACCATAGTGTGAAATGAGGACCTCACAATTATCGTGGGAATACAGTTTCTTTGTTTACAAAGTTTTTGTGGCCTCCCAACTCACTGTCACATTTACCTTTAGAACCTGTAGCACGTCTAGGTATTATATAGTCCACATAATGTAGTACGTCTCATTTAGCAGATATTTTACATATGGATTACGCAGTGACAGTTAGACCTATTAGACCAGTGCCAAAGCGCTTTTGAGAGTCCAAAAATCTGAAAAATTCTTAGCAGTATAGGGATGGCAGGAAAATTTAGGATAAATTATATATAAACGGGGTGCTGCAAAAAGGTGTGTTTTAGGGGTGAAACGCGGTTTTTCACGATTTCTGAGAAAAGTCAAAAAAGTTAAATGTAAAAGTTGTAGGAACTTAAAAATCTACAACTTTGATTCGAACTATTTTTTACATAACCACAAAAAATTGAGAAAATCGCTAAAAACCGAAATTCATTTCATTTTTTATTTTTATCATTTTCCCGCCATCCCTATACTGCTAAAATTATCGGCACTGGTCTATATTAGAATACCCGTGAAAGTTGTTAATTATATTATGGTTATGATATACGCAGCATTAATAAGCATAATTTTTTAAGGTAGTAAATATTAAATTCAGTGATTCGTTGTATCAATCAACAACCCCCAACAAGCACAACAGTTACAGCCCATATGCGTGTAAAGGCTTTATATGTATCTACAATTATTCTAATTATATCTAATCATTAGAAATAACTAAATAAATAAAATAAAAAAATTTGTGACAGATACCTACTGGCCGCATTTCATCAATTTTTTTTTTATATTTCTACACCAAACGGCATAAATAATTTTTAGTTTTCTTTGAAATCTTTGAAATGTTTGAAATATATAAATAATGTGTCACTGTAATTTAGCTTATTGAATTATATGTAAGTGAAATAGCTGTTATTTTTTCAATGGGTTTTTTGTATAGGAAATATGGGTAGTTAAACTTTGCCCCCGTTTTCTCTTTATCACAAAGCTCTTAGATTTTTTTAAAGCACTGTTATACCATTACCCTTCAATTAAACGTCTAGCGTTTTTTGTAGCTTTAGACAATTCAAAATAACAATTATTTTATTATTTTTGACCCATTAAAAAATCATAATATAATTTTAATTTTGAATTTTCACTATGCTACCAAAAATGCAAGACGTTTAATTGAAGGGTAATGGTTAAAGGTAGTCGATAGCCTAATTGATTAGACGGTGGACTTGAAACCGGAGGTCCCGGGTTCGAATCCTACTCGCTGCCAAAATGCTAAGCACCAATTTTCTATAAGAATATGAGCTTAAATCGACTCCTTATGCTTCGGAGGGCACGTAAAGCCGACGTCCGGTCACCAACCCGCCTGCCAAGCGTGGTGGCTATGGCAATTCCTATCAATGAGTACCACTAAAATGGTGCGCTAGAGGGAGACCAATGATCCAGCAATGGATCTTAAAAAGGTTGATGATGATGAATGGTTAAATATTAAGTCCAACTCGCACTTAGTCGGTTTTCATTCTATGCGAAAGTCACGGGTAATTGCTAGTATCAAAAATATATTTTTAGCGTAAGTACGTCTGCATGCATAGACGGGATAATTTGTCATAGTTAGATAACATTGTTGTTATTTGTTTAAAAAAAATTCATGTCATTATGATAGGGCATATAATATTATCTATTATAGTGATAGTAAATCTTTCTTTTACCATTTTACCTCTATTTTGTAGGCAACCAAGATAAAAAGTTTAAATAAATATTAAATATTGGCAAGTAATAATTGTATCCCGGCCATGTACCAATAAGTTTTTTAATTAAAAACTTATGTACATAATCCGATAAAACACACTTCTCTAAAAAAATTTTCCATCTAAAAAATATACCTCAACAGAACTGGCCACTCGTTAGGTACAGCCTCACAAATACCATTGGTTAAACGAGGGAGACTTGGTCATCCGCTGGGTACCCTGGAACCGTAACACGGTTTCGGGAGCTGTAAGGCAACCCGTTAAGAAAGAAAAATAATATATCCAGAGTCCATGAATTTATAATCCCTTACGACGGATATGCCGGCTGTGATGGTTCCACCACACTTGGCGTATTTGTGTTCGCGTATTTGCTATACGTTGTTGTCAAAACATGTGAAAGTAGAACGAACATTCAAACACGATTTCGCCAAGGTCGCACTATAAAATGTTTAAAAAAAGTTATCCGAAAATCAATATCGAAAGTAATATGATTATTTTAAAGTCGGTCCCTCATTCTATCTTTTTATAAGTCAACTACTCCCAACAGACCCGAAATTGGAGCAAGCCCAGAGGCGGAGAGCCTGTGACCATCTTCCGTTTGCATCATCAGACTTTGATTTAAAGCCAATCACTGCTCAAACGACTGCATCATCAGATCAGCTCCTCAATTCCATATTATTGATTTGTCATGGAATTTATGTACCAAAGTAGCTTGTTTAGGAACTCAGAAGTTGGTGAAAACTTACACACATCTTCACGACTTTTTATACCTTGTGGTGTGGCTAGAGACATCAGTAACAGTGTCCACTTTTTGCCAGTTCTCCATATCCAAAACGCGAGCTTGTTTGTGTCACTTCTTTAACCGACTTAAGTACCTGTTATTTTTTTTAAGAAGACCGGCTATACTTGCCCTCCGAAGTAGTTCAAAACAAGTAAATAAAATATTTTTTTGATGTTTCAGCTACAATGATTTTATGGATATGGCTGGGAATAGCGGTAGGGGTGTTAGCGTTGTACTTACGAAAAGTGTATTCAAGATTTAATGGCACCCAAGTTAATTTTCTCCCTGCAATACCATTTTTCGGAAACATGTTTAGAACTATTTGTAAACTTGAACACATAACAGCTACTGTTGATAGACTGTATACAAGTTTTCCGGACGACAGGTCGGTTCATGATTCATCTATACTAATATTATAAGGAGGTAAAGTTTTAAGTATGGATAGGGGATAATCTCTCAAACTAAAGAACCGATTCTAAAAATTTTCTCACGAACAGAATGCTGCGATATCCCTGAGTGCTATATAGGGTATATTATATTTTGTTCAAAAATATCTACAGGCGAAGCCCGGGGCGGAAATCTAGTTATCAATATAAGTGTTAATTGAGAACTTTTCATTCCATGAGGTAAAATAACCATACTTTATTTCAATCCAGATATAATCCAGACTTTCCTATATAAGTATAATTCGGTGAACTAAGGTCTGATTTTTACATTGTTTTAAGAAACCAATTTGTATATTTTTGTTTTCTATGCAGTAGTTTTTTTATAATAAATTTTCAAAATTGCCGTCATTTTGTCGGCATCATTTAGATAAAGTAGTAATTTATTTGTATTACTGGTAGTACTGTCGCCTAGCTCTTTCCTCTATACGGGAGTTATAAGGATTAAGGGAACTAGCCACAATATTAATAAAAATATACTTTAATCATTATTGTTTTATTAAAATGTTAAATAAGAAGTGATGAAATTTACAAGGATTCAAGATAAAGATACTAGAATTATGATATTATAAATATCAAGAATAGGATAGGAGTTAGAATATGAGTAAATTAGGAATATATAGTAGTAACATAGGTATATGATTCAGATCAATAATAGGAGCATGCTGTAAAAATAAAATTACATAAATAAGTATTGATTACCAGGATATGATCTAAACACAATACAACATAAATAATACTTACAAATATCATGCTCCTTTATAATATATTTATTAATCAGCTTTTTGTAATTTGTTCACTGTATTAAATTATTGACATTATGAGTGTGCTTAGCAATGCTAAAATGTAATTGACTAAAATTGAAGAAAAAATTAACAAATTGCAGACACTGTTCCAAATTCAGATTAATTTGAATAATTCTTAAATTATAGGTAGTCAGTAATTTATTTTGTAAGGAGGTTTACAACTATTCAACCCCATTATAAAAAAGTGGTCTCATTTATTAGCTAAATGAGCACAACGTTACAGTACTATGGAACAAGTTATAGGCTGTGGTACTACTTTTGTCACAAACGAGTAGTACCACGAGACAAGAACGCTACTTTACCTAAATTATGACGTCACTTTGTCGTCTGTGGGCAAAACTTTGAAAATGTATTATAAAAAAAACTACTGCATAGAATACAAAAATATTAAAATTGGTTTATTAAAATAGCTTTATCTTAGTTTTTACTTCACATAACGAATTAGGCAAATACACCAACAACCTTGATGTTCACTAAGCATAATTCTTTATAAGAAATGAACAAATCGATCATAAAATGCCTCCACAGATTTGACAACAAATCGACTAAATGAGGAAGACTCGTCTTTTACTGGATACACTGGGGACAATAACTTAACCTAACGTAAAGTCATATACTTAAGAATGATATTATTAAAATCATTTTCCTTTATTTTTAGGTTCGTAGGTCACTACGAGTTTTTAAGTCCTGTAGTTGTGATAAGAGACTTAGAACTCATAAAACAAATAACTGTGAAGGACTTTGATGGCTTTTTGAATCATCGTGTGGTCATTGATGAAAGTATTGATCCTATGTTTGGGAGCAATCTGTTTGCGTTGAGAGGTAAAAACATCATATTTTTATTTATTAAGGTATATAAGGACTTAGGACAAAGATACATATTTAAGCCGTTAGGAGTTGAAACACTAGACCCATGGGGTCCCGAAGCACACAAGCTTTATAAACATCTTGCTTCTGAAATAATTAAAGTATCGGGAGACCAAAGGGCTGGTATGTACCTTGGACAACGTATCAGCTTGGCGATACAAAGAGGAAATGCAGCTAGTATTTTGGAGACCCTGCCGCAGGACAGCGATCTCGAGAGGGTGTTTTATTTATAAGTAGTTTTAATATACCACAACAAAGTCAACATCATCGTAAAATTATGTCCAATCATAAAAAGGGAAGAAAGTCAAAACTAAGCTATGTTTTTTTATAATTCTATTTTTATTTCAAAGATTAAGTTATTTTAAGAAACTAATTCAATTTTTTTCCTGGCAGTAGTTTTTTTTGTAATTCGTCAAGATGACGTCATCATTTAGGTAAAAGAGCCATTGTACCCCGTTTCTCAATTCATTTGTAAAATGAACCTTAATTGATTTCACTGCTGGGAATTTATATTATAAATTTCGTATAAATATAGCTGAGAAAATATTGCACAAAAACTTGCTTGCAAAATGCTGAAAGCAGTATCAGAATCCATCCTATACTTTCTGAGATTATCCCAAAATTATAGCGACAAATGCGCTACAGGAGTTTGCTTTAGCCTTTGCTAAAAACCCTAGTAGGTATATAATAGTGCTGATTCTAGAGAGATTAGGACTGTTGACTGTACCTAGATTAGATTTTGTATAAACATTAAATTTATTGTAGATCAAAAATGGAAAGATATGAGAGCTACATTGAGTCCAGCATTTACAGGTTCCAAAATACGAGTAATGGTTCCATTTATGGTAGAAGTGGGGGATCAAATGATTGCTTCTCTTCGGAAACAATTAAAAGAAGGCAGTAAGTATTAATTACCCAAATTTTCTTTTACTATTTAGAAATAAATAATGTAGGTAGGTGCAACATTGCTGTGGTAGATATTTTATTTCCACGAATTCTAGACGAACCATTAATTATAAATATGATTGTTCCCCAATTATTTTAGAGTAAAATAATATAATATATAACTAATTAATATTTCTTAAATATTTTAGCAGGTGAAATGGAATTTGAAATGAAGAACCTTGCAACACGATATGCTAACGATGTTATAGCAACATGTGCGTTTGGTATAAAAGTTAATTCTATGCAAGATGAAAATAACGAATTCTATAAAATGGGAAACTATGCTTCCAATTTTTCATTTATACAAATGATGAAATTTTTAGGATATTCAAGCGTTCCTACTATTATGAAAGTTAGTTAAATAATTTATGTTACTTTTTAATTTTTTTATATTTCTTCTTTTATAAATGAATGGTAAGGGGAAAGACGGATCAGAGTCAGTGAGAATCAATTCTGAGATAATAAAGAAAAACTTCTCTACTTTTTTGTTATAATAATAATTATGTATAATTAGTAAACATGAACTGCTTGTATCATCACAAAAAAAAGTTAAAAAAAACTTTAAAGTATTATTGCAAAAAGCTGTCAAAATAAGCGGCAAATAAAGACCATAGTCAACTGAAGTTGCTCCTTTTTTAACCGACTTCCAAAAAAAGAAGGAGAAGGTTCTCAATTCGGACCGTATTTTTATGTATGTATGTACATCGATTACTCCGCCAGTTGTGAACCGATTTTGATGGTTTCTTTTTTAATCGACAGATAATTCTTCCTGATTGGTCCCATTTTTATCTCATAAAAATTGGTTCTTTAGTTTTTCAGAAATTTTGAAAAAACTGACATTTTAAGTCATTACATTATGCCTTTGACAATTATCTGTCTACCTAGTTTCGGTACGAAATTTATTTGACTCTAGTGATGACCACTTTTAGCCTTTTCCTGAATATGTCAAGTCATTTGGACTCTAAACATTGACTATGTTCCTTCTTTCCCCGTACCTTTTCTTTTTACTTTGATTTAATAGTTAACAATTAACAATTCTATTTTGTTCTAGATATTGAAAATAAAAATGTTTCCCGAAAATGTTTCCAACTTTTTCACTAACTTGGTCAGGAGCACTATAAAAAATCGCGAAGAACATAACATTTTTAGACCCGATATGATTAATTTACTAATGGAAGCCAAAAAAGGTAATACAGTTTTTATTTGAAATAAAAGGAAAAGTAAGAATTAACTATTAACAATGATTAAAATGCAAACAAATATTTTAAAGGTACCTTAACGCATGACCACAAAGTTCCAGAAGAAGATGCTGGTTTTGCTACAGTAGAAGAATCAACTGTTGGAAAAGTCGTCTCAAATAGAGGTACCTACCTACGTATCCATCTCATTCCAATAGATAAAGTATTCTAGAAAAGGTTGCAAGGTTTTTGCACTAGTACCGAAGAGGACCCATCATCTATACATATCATCAATTTGTTCCTTTTAGATTATTGTGCATAGAAGATTACTATGTTTCGATTTTTCTTGTATCATTCATCATCTAGGGTACCCAACGGAAGACCAAGTCTCCCTCGTTTAGCCGATGGTATTTGTGAGGCTATACCTAACGAATGGCCAGTTATGTATGTATATTTCGACGAAAAAGCCTCTAAAGGTGGGCACACATACGTCCAATCCCCGGCGAGTCGCCGTTAGTCCACAGAAACCAACCACAGATTCGTCCAATTCATGTAACTAAATTTTCGGTGCGATGTCGGATCAGTGTGTGGCCTACTTAAGTGTGGTTTGTCGGATTATGTACATAAGTTTTAAATTACAATACCTACTGGTACATGGCCGGGATCAGGTATCGAACCCGTTGTCGACCTAGTTAATACCAGGCGTCTTAACCACTCGGCCACCGACGCACACTAACATTTGTATATTTTAATAGATTTCTAAGTATCAAATCTCAGAATTAATGATTCTAAGTAGGCCACACACTGATCCGACATCGCACCGAAAATTTAGTTACATGAATTGGACGAATCTGTGGTTGGTTTCTGTGGACTAACGGCGACTCGCCGGGGATTGGACGCATGTGTGGCCACCTTTAGAGGCTTTTCCGTCTAAATATACATACATAACTGGCCATTCGTTAGGTATAGCCTCACAAATGCCATCGGCTAAACGAGGGAGACTTGGTCTTCCGCTGGGTACCCTAGAACCGTAACACGATTTCGGGAGCTGTAAGGCAACCCGTGAAGTAAAAAAAGAATTACGTGATTTAATTTGTAATTCCTTAATTACAGTTTGGTCAGAAAACGATCTCATTGCTCAAGCTGGCGTCTTCTTTGTTGCTGGTTTCGACACCGTGGCTACCATCGCTTCATTTCTTTTTATAGAATTGGCTCTCAATCCAGATTGCCAAGATAAACTTGCCGAGGAGATTAAGCAAATAGATGCAAAAAACGGAGGTTTTGACTATAACAGTATTCAACAAATGAAATATCTAGATATGGTAGTTAGTGGTGAGTTATTTCTTTAAAATATAGCAAAAGAAGATAATAATATTACAATTTTATACAATCGCTTAACAAAAAAATATGTTTTTCTCTATTTTAATTTCAGTTGTTTTTAATTTAATTTATTATTTCATATATTATTGCAAATTTCTGTAAATTCTGTTTGTTCTAAATTATATTGTATTGTATTAAATTTGAAAATTTTGTTTTCAGAAACTTTAAGGAAATGGACTGTAGGTTCTGCTGACAGAATAGCAATCAAGTCATACAATCTTGGTAGACCTAATAGCACTGCTACGAAGGACTATATCGTAAGTATCTTTTTAAATTTTGGACCTCAAAAACTAACATCAATCTAGATATTAGTAATTTTGCTATAACAATACCTCCTTTTACAGATTAAGAAAGGAGAAGGTGTGATTATCCCCTTAATGTCAATTCACAGGAACCCTGATAACTATGAAAATCCAGATAAATTTGACCCTGAAAGATTTTCAGACGAAAACAAACATAAAATTAAGCCATTTACTTACTTACCATTTGGTTCTGGACCCCGGAATTGCATTGGTAACTATGTACCAAGTTATATAAACAAATCATCACATATAATCACGGGTTGGAGCTCCTGTTGTCGGTCCGAGGGTACCCAGCGTAAAATCAAGTCTTCCTCTTTTAGTTGATGGTATTTGAGAGGATATATCTAACGAGTGGCCAGTTCTGTTGAGGTATATTTAAATAGAAAATCCTCTTTAAAATGATTATTATGCGTCGATGGACGAGTGGATAATTAAGACGTCTGGAATTAATTAGGCGAACCCCTATTCGATCCCAGATCCCGGTCATGTGCCATTGGGTTTTTTGTAATTTAAAACTTATGTACATAACCTACAAACCTCACTTAGTAGCTTTTCCATCTAGATACCTCAACAGAACTAGCCACTCGTTAGGTCTAGCCTCACAAATACCTTAGGCTAAAAGAGGGAGACTTGGTCTTCCGCTGGGTACCCTGGGACTGTATCATGCGTTTGAGAGCATAATATTCAGATATTCGTACTTAAAAAATGTAGTAATCTAGACCTTTGGGTTTGCAAAATACCTCGACAGAACTTAGCTACTCTGGGCTCAAAAATATTTTTCTTCCGCTGGGCACCGATAGGCCTGTAACTATATAATAATTAATATCGACAATTGGATAAATGTAGACTTTGTTACCATTACAAATTTGTGCCGTTTGGTGTAGAAACCTAGGTCCGTGGGGTTCAAATGCCACAAATTTTATTAAAGATGTCCTCGACTGATCATCTCTTCTGGTGACAAGAGGGCTGGCTCCTTCCTCGCTCAACGAATCAGCATCGCGATTCAGCGGGGAAATGCAGCCAGTATTCTTGCCACTATTCTACGCGGGCCTGTTTATTTAGTTATATTTAATCTTTAGATTTGATTTAAGGTTTTTATATTAATAAAAACTGGTATAATACATCAATTTGTATCGAGGTAGCAAGACAGTCGACAGTTATTGTTCTGAGCAGTCGACAGTGTCTAATTAATTTTCATGTTTTCAGGATCTCGTTTTGCATTATGTGAACTAAAAGTGATGGTTTACCAATTGTTGCAATATATGGAAGTGACGCCATCGAAAAGGACAAAATCACCAATAGTCCTTAGTAAAGAGACCTTCAATATTCATGTAGAAGGAGGACACTGGTTGAATATTAGAGCAAGAAAAACTTAAATTGGCAAAAATAATAATACCTAATAAGAAAGCAAATAATAATATCATTTATTTATTTATTTATCATGTTATGTCATTTTATTAGAAATGCACATAATTCCAACAGAATCATTTTAGGAAGTTCATCTATTCAGATGCTAATTCTATAAGGATTGCTGTGTCACTCCGCATAGGCGCGAAGGTATGTCAACAGCACACCTGTATATGCGGGAAAACAAACGACGTCTTAAGAACTCACGGCCTTTCATGCCGTCGTAGTGCAGTCCGTCAATCGCGGCACAGAAATATAAACAACATCATAAGGAAAATTTTTAATGTAAACAATTTTTAAATTCAGACTTTCTTTTTAATATGTACAACTCGTATGTAGCTATTTTAGAATCGTAAACTTTTGTATTGTTAAAAATAAATTGTTTGTAAAAATAGTGTTATTTTATTTAACCAATTTTGTTAGACGGTAGGTACAGTATTATAACTCTAGTGGTTCGATCATAACCACGAAGCAGACTACTCACACACATACACATACACCATCACGGCTTTTATTCTTTGGTGTGTGGCTAGTGACAACAGTAACAGAATTAATTACGTAGAGTCCGTCCGCACGACCTCCCTTCGTCCCAGTCTGTCAAAAAATAAACTACGCGACCGATCGACTCTAAAGACTATAATTTCAATGTCAACGCCCGTATTGCATCATGATATAGGATAGCTAAATTTAAGTTATCATAAAGGTATACTTAGTTATGTCAGCAGATACTGTGTGAAAAGACGTCTATTGAATTAAATATAAGTGTAGTGTTTTTCATTTTAGGTAAGTAGATACCAGTTATAGACATAGGTACTTATATTAAAAGTTTATTTTTTCTTTCATCACGGTTTGCCTTACAGCTCCCGAAACCGTGTTACGGTTCCAGGGTACCCAGCGGAAGACCAAGTTTCCCTCGTTTAGCCGATGGTATTTGTGAGGATATACCTAACGAGTGACCAGTTCTTTTGAGGTATATTTGGAATTTAAATTTGAAATTTGATGTACATAAGTTTTTAATTAAAAAACCCATTGGTACATGGCCGGGATCCGGAAAATGAAAAGATAATGGTCTTGTTGTTCCCATAGACTGAGACTAGGGTTTTTAAAATCCCGGGAATTTCGAGACTTTAGATATTCATATCATTATTTCAATGAGTAATTATTAACAACATTAAGAACAATAAAAATAATCTTATCATCTTAGGAGCCTTGAGATTGGCAGTTGGGTCAAGGGTCAGATCCAGAAGGCAGTACTCCTCAGCACGGCCCGTATTGTGAGGAAGTTCCTCTCTCTGCAGCCCTAACCACCGGTAGTTTGGGTATTTACCTCACTGCCGGGGGGATAACTCCTTTTTTATATTTTTATATATTTTTGTTTTTTTTTATACCTAAATATGTAAAAATGTAAATGAAAGAAATTAAGTGAAATAAAGAGTATAAAAATAAAAATTTACATGCATGCATCACAGTAACATGAACAATTAAAATTTGGCATGCAAAATCACAGTAGCATAATGATTAAATATTAAAATAAACATTTGCATGCAATATACTTACAATTCGAAATTATTACTCGATGTCTCGAGCTATATTCCCCGATATCGAGACAAGGTGTTTAAATTAGATTTATACATGCTTTTGTATTGATTATTTTTACATGTATGTATATCACAACTGGCCACTGGGTCCAGTAACATGGTTTCAGGAAGATGACCACAAGTCAATCAAAACTTCGATTAGTAGATAGCCATAGGGTACTTTTAATCCTAGAAACTTATGTAAACCGAAACTTTATAAGTAATCGGAAAACTCGTTGATTTCAGAAAATGATTTTATGGATATGGGCGGGTGCCATTTTCTGGCTTATATATTTATACTTTAAAAAAGTATACTCAAGATTCGATGCCAGCCAAATAAACCGTCTACCAGTAATCCCACTTCTTGGAAATATGTGGGGAACTATTTCTAAAAAAGAACACTTTGCGGATGCGATACAAAAGCTGTACAGTTCATTTCCAGACGATAGGTATGATGAGTTTACTTACTTAATTATCTTTAGTGCATCCTTGTTACATTAGTTCTGGTCAATGGACACCGGTTTTACAAATACTAGTCAAGATTAAGCACTAGTTTAGGCTAAGGTTGGTACCGCCTTGTAAGAAAGCAGGCTGTGCAGGCTATCGAAGCGTTGGCAACGATCAGTACATTTTGAGATCGAACTGACTCTCAGTATAAGGTGATGACCCAACCCTCACCTGACCTGTTGCTACACTTTGCTTAATCTTAGGGATTTTATCCAAATATTTGTAAAAACAACTTGACTGATTTGACGGATTGACATTAATAAAATTTCAGGTTCGTCGGTCACTATGAATTTCTTGGTCCAGTTGTTGTACTAAAGGATTTGGAGCTTCTTAAGCAAATTACTGTGAAAGATTTTGATAGTTTCCTTAATCATCGCGTACGTATTAAGGTAGATAACGATACCTTGTTTGGTAGAAGTGTGTTTGGTTTAAAAGGTAAATAATGTAATTTTTTTAAATAAGATTGCTATTAATTACACAATTCATTGTATAACTGAAAATTTGTTAAATAATGAATGTGTATTTTCGAGTAACCTACTTAAAACCAGCAATAAATGTATCTGGTGAGGTACTCTGGGAAGTAGACGCATACGCATCATACACTTTCACGTAGGTTGGGCACAGGCGACGGGGCACTAGTAACATAATTATAGTTTTAATTAATCTGATGATTTTTATAGATCAAAAATGGAAAGATATGAGAGCAACTCTGAGTCCAGCGTTCACAAGTTCCAAAATAAAATTAATGGTGCCTTTCATGGTTGAGGTTGGTGATCAGATGATAGCGTCACTTAATAAAGATTTAAAGAAATCAAAAAGTAAGTGAACTGCTTGGGTATTTATATTTACTCAAATACTGTGAACACAAGACAGACTACAGGCCCACAAACAATAGCCGACCGGTCCACCGAAATCGACCACAGACTCATCCAATTCTTGTACGAACGGTCCCCTGTCCGTTTTCAAATCATCGAGTCTATGGTCGATTTCGATACCAGACAAATTCCGGACTGCTGTCCACACACACACACACATACAAACGCGTTACAAATTTTCGTTGAGACGTCCGCCGAGTCTATGGTGGGTTTTGGGTACTTTTAATATAAAAACAGTATTAGGTACTGGAGCCTAAACAAGAAACTTGTTACCGGTTGTATTTTGAGTTTAAATACTTTATTCCCTTTTTATAATTTTAATATTTTCAGAGGGTGAAATGGAAATCGAAATGAAGGACCTATCAACACGATATGCTAACGACGTCATTGCTACCTGCGTATTTGGTCTTAAAGTAGACTCAATGTCGGACGAAAATAATGAATTCTACAGAATGGGAAAACAAGCAGCCACTTTCACTTTCGGGCAATTGTTGAAAATATTGTGCTTTTCAAGCATCCCTACTATCATGAATGTGAGTTATCATCACGGACCTAAAAATTACCATGTCTAGCCCCATTGTTGTCGTAAACCTTCTTGTAAATTTCTGAAACGCAGTATTTTTTATTTATTAGTACAAACAATGTACTTATTGCTTTATATTACATGTTTGTTGACAACTCAAACTCAAATTGCAGATATTGAAAATTAAAATTAAGGTTGAAAAAGTTACAAAGTATTTTTGGGATTTAGTTAAAGGAACAATGGATTATCGTGAAAAATATAATATTATCAGACATGATATGATACATTTACTAATGGAGGCAAAAAAAGGTACCAAACAAATTAAGAATCATTATTTGTGAACCTTTAACTTTAACAGCAGAATAAATAATAATCATAATATGGCATAATAAGGACAATACTGTACGAAGTTCACGAGATTCACGGCCCCAGGTGGGTACGATCAGAAAATAAATACTCCTCATGTAGCCGATTATGATCACTACATATATTATTATTATTTTTCATTTTTAAATCTGCGATCGGCTAATCAGCCTTAATCAGATGTTTTTTGGTGTCACTCCATTAAATGACACTGTTTGATTTGGTAGGGATTATTGCTCCCTCCGGTCCAAGTCCAGTATATGCCATCTTTTTAGGCGTTTCATCATCATCATTCAGCAGGTTCTTAGCCAATAAGTTAGTCTGTCCACAGAACCTCTCCTTATATCTCCTGCTACTACTTCTGACTTCTTCCCTGACAGTCAACATTTCCATATATTCATGGGTTTCAGTGTTTCTGTCAAACCAGTGCACTTGATAGGACTCTTAGGGCAATGTTTTAAAATTTCTGTAATATTTCCAGAATCCAGGTTCTTTTTGATCGGTTTATTTTCAATTCTTTTTCATCAGGTATGCGATTCTCTTTTAGCTTTTATTGTGGCATTCTTGCCACGATGCATTTGGATTTTCTGTTCGCAATTTGTAGATTGTCATTGACGTTTCTCTGAGTTCTATAAGTGACGTCACTAAGGGACGCTGTGCGATGACGATTGAATAATCCTGGATGAAAGAGTTGTTGGGTCAGTGTTTTTGGCCTCTGTCGCATGCTTAGCATTTTGTAGATAAAGGCCTACACCCAATTTACCTCCCAATATCACTACATATTAGTATAAAATATTTAAATATGATCTTATCATAGTTAAGAGCTGAGCATGAAGCAATTATGAGGAAACGTTAGCGCTATCGTCTTTTCATGACGTATGCTGTTTAATCCTGTTCCATGTAGGAAAGAACTGTGTAGATTAAAATTATCTACAAAAAAACCGAAATAGCATATATTTATCGTTAATAGATAAGATATTATTTATTAAGCGTATTTATAACTTGAATTACGTATATTGAGTAGGTATTCAAATTGTTGTAAACCAAGATTGTACCCGTGCTAACCTAGTATCGCTAGTATACTACTAATATTAAAAAAAGATAAAGTTCGTAAGTACTCTCTCAAACTACTGCAACGATTCTAAAAATTATTTCACGAATAGAAAGCTACGATATCCCTGAGTAATATAGGCTGTATTTTTTATTCGAAAATATTCACGGGCGAAGCCAATGGCGAAAAGCTAGTAGTAATAAATTATTACATTAGTATTTTTCCAACTTCAGGCAAAATATCACAAGATATAAAGGTTCCAGAAGAAGATGCAGGTTTTGCTACTGTCGAGGAATCAGCTATTGGAAAAGCCACAACTAACAGAGGTGATATAGCTTTATTCATTGTTCCTTCTATGGTTTCAATGGCTCTTGTCAAGATGAATATTCATTAAAATCATGATTCATTTAAAATATCGTGACAAAACTAACAAGGTTTGTGTCCTTTCTACAGAGTCCAGATCAGCATGCTTATCAACTAAAATTTCTTCTTCTTTTTTATTATGGCTCCACCAATGTTAATCGGTGATATGCCAATGTCAAGTGTTATCGGTATTTAAGATGATCCCACCGACCGTGATATGCCTATCATAACTATCACAGCGCGGACGGGATTAAACTGAATCCCATCACGTCACGGCGGTGGTGCGTTAATTGGTTGACATGACATGGAATCCGATCACAAATTTTAGTTGTTTGCTAAAAATTATATTTCTGGTATGAATCATAGTGTCAATGTCATCATAAACTGTTTTATTTATGTCATTTTTAATTCCTTAGATGTTTCGTAGGGTCGCTAGCGTTGTTAGTTTAGTTGATTTTGACAGAAAGTATTATGCAATCCCTCAAAGTTGCTAATTCCGTTAGAAGACTGCCTTTATTTTTGTAATGTTTTGGATCTTTTAAAATTTTCGAACCGAACTAGGGCTAGATAATATTATTTTTTATTGCAGAATGGCCCGACAATGATTTAATTGCGCAAGCAGTAGTATTTTTCATTGCTGGATTTGATACAGTAGCAACAACAACGAGTTTCATGTTAATGGAGCTAGCTATTAACCCTGAAGTTCAGAACAAACTTGCTGAAGAAATCAGAGAGACTCATTTAAAAAATGGAGGATTCAATTATAATAGTGTACAACAAATGAAGTACTTAGATATGGTTGTTAGTGGTGAGTAGGTTCATTTTAGTCAATTTGAAGTAAGCATAAAAAACCGCCTTCAAAACCAAAATGTGCTTTCCGAAATGTGTTTACCTACCCTTCTTGGGATAAAAGTAAATAATAAAAATATATCTTATATTTTTAATTTCAGAAACTCTGCGAAAATGGCCTGCAGCAATATTTACGGATAGACTCGCAAGTAAGTCCTGTAACTTGGGTAAAGGAAATAGGACATCTACAAGGGACCATATTGTAAGTTAATTAATTTTACTTAGTTGTAATGCCCATGCCTCTGATGACATGACACCACTTATCTCAATATTCTATAGAAATGTATGAAGCTGCTTCGCTATAATATGAAGCAAGAAAGTTGTAGCAACCAAAGAGGTTATAAGTACTTCTCTACATGATACCAAGTCACATATTGGTCCACTCTGTGTCATTTCAGAGTCATGTTACATGCTACGTCTGTGCCAGGCATAGATATAGTATTCTGACGCTCTACTAGATTGGTAATGTCGCTATTAGAACGAGACCAAAAAATTTAATACATCAGAATGGCTTACTTGCTTACGTGTAGTAAGTGTAACCATAATTAAGACGAGGAACGACTCAGAAATTTCTAATCGTAAGCCACGCCCTAAACTCGTGGTTCGGGCGCAACGATCACGTCATGCAAGACAACGACGGCGCTTTGTCCGTTCTTGCTGCAGAAGTGAGAAGGGCATAATGTATCGCCTCTCGGAATAAATGACGTAAGCGGCACATTACAAATAAATAATTTATTAAAAAGCGATCACATGCAGGGAAACATCTTCTTAATCAATACTAGGTACTGAAATTACCTACAAATTTGGATAAAATTAAACCTTAAATCCGTTCAGAGTATGGTCGTATGACTAAAAAGGTGTTTTTGAAGATGTGATTTCAAAAAATTAAGTTATCGAGAAAATTTTCACCAATCATGGTTTCATCCCACACAATACTAGATAAAATCCTCTAGTTTTCGATGCCCAAATTGTATGTTCATAGCATTAGTAAAGTTCGGGAATTTCAGTTCAGAAATCAATCAAGTTTCAAATCAGAAATTATTCGTTCCTCCCCTTAATCACAGCTACTAATAAAAAGCGAAATTACCTACTACTGACGCTAACCGTATTCAAAAAACGGTCTGTCTCACTTTAACATACGCGTATCTATGCGCTTTCTATTTTGCATTGCCAATCTAGTAGAGCGTCCGCGCGACTTTTCTAAATCTACGGTGCCACCTTGAGCACAGTCCCCAAAACTGTTGTACGTAGAAGTTTCATAGAAAAATTACTCTGACATGTAAGATGTTATTTCATACATTATAACTTCTAAGGATCAAAGGCGAAACAATATTTGTTCATTTACAGATACAAAAGGGAGAAGGTTTATACATACCTATAAGGGCGATCCATCACGACCCTAAGTATTACGAGAATCCTGAAAAATTCGATCCTGAAAGATTCTCTGTTGAAAATAAACACAAAATTCAACCATTCACCTTTATACCATTTGGTGCGGGGCCCAGGAATTGTATTGGTAATAAAAATATATACCTATGTTCTCGCCTGATGCATTCCAGTGCTGTATGCAGAGACTAAATATACAAGTACCCTACATGCATATAATATAAGGATGGACCAATGGAATCATGGACCACTTCACTGGTCCTCAAATGCTATTTTATAAAGGTTCCTTGTTTGAATACGGAACCCTAAAATTGCAATTATAGGTTGTTTATATTAAATATGAGTTCCAGCTTGTAATCAAAAGCCTAAGCTTCTTTCTAGCCACATCAGCGTCATTCTTTGGTAGCGTTAATCGGCTAAAATTAAACGACTTATTTATAGATTCTACGATTAAATAAAAAAAAACCCTTTGACAGATGTCACAGGGATCAAGCTAGATCATTTCCCTTGGATTCCATGTGACATGGTGAACAATGCACGCGCATCCTGTCAGTGCTGTGATGGTTGTGATTAGACGACGACTAATAAGACATATCACGGTCGGCGGGATTATTTTAAATACCAATTAATCGGCTATAAACACTTTATAGGCTATACTACTTGACATTGGCAAATCACCAATGAACGTTAGTGAAGCCATAATAAAGGAAAAAGAAGAAAAAGACATTTCCCTTTTTTTTATTGCTACTTTGTTAAGAAAAAAAATTGTTTCAGGTTCTAGATTCGCTCTATGTGAAGTTAAAGTAATGGTCTATCAACTTCTTCAACACATAGAAGTGACTCCAAGCGAACGAACACAGATTCCTTATAAACTAAGTAAGAAATCTTTAACTCTTTCTTTAGAAGGTGGCCATTGGCTGAAAATTAAAGTCAGAAAATTATTAAATTAAAAGTGATTTATGTTATTGGTTTGTTTTTCTTCATTCTCCATTAAAAGACGTCAAGACGGCATCCGAAACAGAACGTCGCAGTCGGAACATGACGTCCGAAACGTTGGAAATTGTAGGACTTTGGAAATAGTCATTGATCGTAATCAAGCTCAATAACTCAAATTTCGAAAGCGATACCCCACAAGAATAGGCGCAATTCGTTGTCATATGTCACAACAATTAGACACGGAACCCTAAAACAATAATTACTAATTGTTACTCAAAGACGTTCAATACTATACCTCTTTGTTGTTAGTAATTATATCCATCTAAATCTATATTTTTATTACAGAGCCATCTACCGTCGAATAGCAGAACTATATCAACAAATTACTACCATATTTTCTTTTTTCACAGATTTTAACGTTATGACATAGATGTCGCCTGAAACATTTTCTTTTTCATGATATTATGTTGTAGATATTTCAAAAATAATGAAATTAAAGAAGTCAAATTGTTCTTCAGGAAGCTTTAATTGATCTGAGAGGAAGCTAGTCGACCGCAGGTTGAGTGGCGGCGGTAGGTGTCTTTATATCTTATATCGACATTTTATTTATTATTTCTCAAAATGTGTTTTGTTGTCAGTATCATTTGTACCAAAGTTAATGTTTGATACGCCATGTTTAAGATTATTTTTCCATGTAATGACGAAAAATAAACAAAACAAAAATTGAAATGTTTCTTTTATAATTAGACTTATTTATTTATTTTGTAATAGACGCCATCTATTGGAGCTGAGTTGAACTATGACAAAAATATTGTCACCACTAACATACTTTCTTGGATTCTTACAGATTCTTCATTTAATTAAATACTTACACAATGGCCGTCGTCTAATTAAAAATCCTTACACAGAGTAGGTATAATGAACACGCTATGGTTATGTCATAGAGTAATACATTATACCTACTCTTATACCCTTCCACAATGAAAAACAAAATAAGATTTTCAATAACTCAACAAACAAACAAATAACTACTTAAACTACCTGCCCATTACATTACTTTATAATCTATGCAAACCTAACTTGTTAGACAACTTTCTTTTCTTTCTTCACGCTGCCGTGTTACGATTTCAGGGTACCCAGCGGAAGTGCTCCCTCGTTTAGCCGATGGTATTTGTAAGGCTATAACATAACGAGTGGCCAGTTCTGTTGAGGTATAGGTATTTTAATTAAAAAACCCCATTGGTACATGGCCGGGGATCGAACCCGTGGTCTGCCTAGTTAATACCTGATCAGACATCTTAACCACTCGGCCACCGGTATGGCCTTTGATGGTACATGCATTAAACATACAATTTTTGAACACACCTTTATCTCGAATAAAATTATATTATTTCAAAAGGTTCATCAATAGAGGGCGCCATTAGCTATATTAAACTATTTAATGTTTTGTTATTTGGTTTAATCATTGTGGATGAACGAAAATATACGTTTACATTGATTGTTCGATCACAAAGTCGCTACGCACCTCTTTCCCTACAAGGAGATACGTTGCTACTTAGTAATCTAACAAATCAACTATTATCCTGAATATTTTGCAACCCTGTTTGTTAATACTAGCAACTCTTCATCATTTAGCCATTTTTAAGGTGGGGTGGGGTTTCTTTTCTGTTTCCTCTTTTTAAATGTATATTTAACTAGCGACCCCACCCGACTTCGCACGGGTAAAATATGGGTTTACAACAATTTGAATACCTACATAAATTCGCTTATAACTTTATGTCTATTAGACATAGATATATGCTGGCCAGGACTTTTTTGTAGGTAATTTTATTCTACACAATTCATTCCTACATCATTTTGTTATTTCTTGGACGGTTAGATAGCATACGCCATGAAAACTCGCCGGAGCTAACTTTTTTTTTATAATTTATTCACTTATACTGATAATGCTCAGCTTCTAAACATGATATCTCCATAAACCTTCAGTAAAAATCCGTTCAGTACTTTTTGCCTGGAAAGGGCACAGACACTGACAGACAGACAGACAGACATATGCGGCAGGTGACTTTGTTTTATAATTATGTAGTGATGATTACTAATTTGTGGCAATGCACTCTATTGCACTCCAACTGTTATTGTATTTGTGTCACACTTTGTGGTTTAAAAAAATGTATGAATAATATTTCATGACTCGTGCTATGGATCCAGGAAAAAAGGGGGTAAAAAATGGGTGTACAACAATTTGAATACCTACACAAATACGCTTATAATTACTTATCTATTATAGATAGATATATGCTACCGTGGACTTTTTTGTAGATAATTTTATTTTACACAGTTCTTTTCTACATTATTTAGTTACATCTCTAACAGATTAGACAGCACACGTCATGAAAATGCGCTGGAGCCACTTTTTCCCCGATTTCATTCACTAATGCTCAGTTCCTAAACATGATACCTAAAACCTTCCACTTAAATAAATCTATTTATCGCAACAAAACCTATTCAGTAGTTTTGAATCGTGCACTGAGAGACTTTATTTTATAATATGTAGTGAAAGTGCATTAATATTGAAAAGGCTAAACGTATATACTACCTAACTACAGTAAAACCTAGTTAAGTGGGCCCTAGGTATGTGAAAAACCTCTACTGACTTTTGTATTGAAATACCTTTGTTACTTGGAATTTTTTATTTGATTTCTTAGATTTTTTCGATGTTTAGATACCTCTATAATTGGGACTTTGTAGCTTAATAGCCTGTATAAGTAAGACAATTTATCAGGTTTCGACAGATTACAACGTTTGTTTACATACATATCAAGATAAAATATGCATTTTTCATTAACATATTCACCTCTATAAATAAAAAACTGTACATTTCCACTTCTCTTAGCGGAACCCTCTATAAATAAGACAACTGTCATTTCGAACCTGCCTATTTGGAAAACTGCGTAAATGAAAAGTGAGATCCCAGTTACACAGGTTTAACTGTATAAGAAATTAAAATTATATCGTGATGCTTAAGTGTTCTAAAAGTATTTTTGGCCACGTCGCAAAGTAGATAGGTATAAGATACTTTTAACATAGTTTCCAAGAGTTTTATTTTAATCATTTACCTACGAAAATATTTGTTCTCTCTTCACAGGTTGCCTTGCAGCTCCCGAAGTCGTGTTATCATTCCCGGGGTACCCAGCGGAAGACCAAGTCTCCCTCTTTTGGCCAACAGTATTTGTGAGGCTATAAACATTTCTGGGACTAACCTCGCATCGGTTATTTTGTTGAGAATCAGGTCTTAAGTTCCTTAGGGCTTAATACCAATGAGCTATCTTATGTCTTAGAGAAAGGTCTTCTGGAATTAGCCAATGGATTTTATAAGAAGTGTTGAAGTATGTCGAGAAGGAAAAGCCTCAGTGAAAAACATAGAAAAGGATAAACGGAAAATGAAATCAAAGACTGTTTTCACAATAATAAACGTCGTTTAATTATACTTTCTTTCACTTACATAGGTAATCATTTTGTCACAATCGTTTGAATATTTAATCTAAGTAAGTATTCTACCATTTGTAGTAGTAATTTCAAAAAATATTAAAATAAATAAATAAATCGAAAGTAAAATATATTATTGTTTAATCACCATTATTCTAAGTACTAAATTAAGTAAGGATTGCAAAGAAAAGGAAATACCTATACAGATATTTTTGAAATTACTACTATTTTTACGTACGAATTTTCAAGACACAAATTTTGTACTGTTGTTACTATTTTATACAATTTCACGAAAATTTACATGACAATAACAATAATAATTGTCGACAGAACACGTTATTTAAATTAACTATTTAAACTTAGACTACATTTTCTCTTATAATTAAATTAGTAAGTACTTTTTTTTTTCAAATTTAAAAAAAAAACAATTTATTAGTAGATACAGAAATTAAGGTATTCGTTGAATCATTACATCACAGCATCGTCAAATGGTTTAAACTTATGGTAACTTAATTGTACAAATTTAACTTAAAACTACGGTAGAAAATAATAAAATATTATTTCTACTAATTAGAAATGTAACTCGATAAATTTAAATTCATCTGTCAAAACTAATCTTTGGCCATCAGATCTTTCCATAATTAAATATCTTCATCAAATAATGGTATTTGTGCGCGATAAAAATCTCAATGACTTGTTGCATATACTTTTTAAAATAAAAACAAAAATAAATATCTCGACAAACTTAATTATTTATTATTATAATTATAAAAATGCTATTGAAAATAATAACAAAAGTACTTATTTTTTACATATGTATGGCATTGTTAACTATTTCACTACATATATATATTATATATACTCGTAATGCACATAATATAGAGAACATTTTCCAACCTTCACATAATTTTGTTGTTTTTAAATAATTACGTATATTTAACTTACATGGAATGTATTTATTACCTAAACGACAACAATTGATTGAAACATCAAATATTTTATCAAAAATTTGTAAATTCAAACAACCATTACAAGAAAAATCTCAATATTCGACTCGTGGGTCGAAGTCGATAAATTCGACAAAAAGCTAAAAAGGCTCTTAAAAATAATATGGACACTTTGTGATGTCGGGTAACACGTTAATTGACCATTTCAATTCATACAAACATGATTCGTACACGATACAACCATCTAGATTTAGGACATTTAATTGAGCCTACAAATCCTAACCACATTCAAGACACTTCCTTATTCTATCTAACCAACATTCCATCAGAAAATACTAATCTAATCTAGCATTCTAACCGTAAATCCTTCTTCACTATCATATGTCTTACAGCCCTGCAAGTAAACTTAATACTGGATAAGAATCCGGTGCGATCATTGTAAATAAATTCAACCAAAATTAACAATAAAAATTAAAACTACGCGTAACGGGTTTCGCTGTCCATATCACTTTCAGATTTCACTGTGAAGTTGGGGTTGCTAGTTCTAATATCAGGCCCATTCTTGCCGAATTGATATACAAGGCGTGCGGTGGGCACAGATACCAATACCCCTTGCCGGTAGTGATACCTCATGGCTCTGCTAAACTTTTCAAACGTCATTTTTTTGTTTTCCTTCATTTTCCCCCAAATTTTGGCAACTTCGTCTGGTTTTAAAAATCTGAAATCAAAGAAAAACATACTATTAGTGATGGTGGAATAGATAGTATTCGACAGTGGTTTGGTGCTTAGCGATTATGTTGCTTAACATCATGAGACTAGAAAACACAAATATCGATAATACCAAGTATACGAGAAGTTGATCTTAAAGAAAAACGTGGTTTGGTTTACTCAAGTCAAGCTGATCTCGGTGGTTCAATTCCAAAGATTCCTTCGCATGATTCCAATATAATAGATAAAGTTGTTATAATAACAAATACATAAATGCGATAAATGCATGTGTAACACAGATAAGAATGACCATTATTAACTCCAGACCACTGTAAGGACACCAAGCACGTGACTACTGTAAACAGTAGTATCGTATTCTAAGTCGTCAGTCAACGTGAATTCAATTATAGTAGTTGGCGCGAACTTTTAATATTGATCATCATGCGAAGGTTAACCTGTTTCTTAATCGATAACTAATGGGAACCCTTGTAATTATTCTAAGTTAATCAAGTCTTTGATCAAAGGGTCTGTTTTAGTAGTTTTGTTAGTATCCTATTTCATAGCAATTTTATTTAAACACAATTTAATTTCAATAAAATTGTTGCTCTGTTTCCATTGCAACAAATCAAACTCAGGATTTTAGGATCAAAATTTAGGACAATCGTTATCTCCCAGGCTCAATGGACCGATGGTATTGTTCATCATTATTGAAGTATTAGAGATATTTTTTGGACTAATGAAATCTGAAACTAATAAGTACATGCATTTTACATTACTGTCTGTAGCATTTCCTTCACAAATTTTAATAATAATATACCTACTTAGGTAAAGAAAATCTTTTAAGGAATTTTAGTCAAAAGAATTGTTAGGACTACTTATTTATTGCATAACGAATATTATAAAATGTATTTCATAATATCTCTGTTTTCCACTTTACTATGGCGAAGGAGAGGGCAATATCTAGTGATCAATCAAGATTTATATCTATTTCTTTGATTACATATAATTCTAGAATAAGAAAAAAATATTCATACAAAAATTCAGAATCATCTACACGACCTCAACAATGGTAATTAAGTCAAGTTCAACAAGAAAGATAATAATATGTTTCTTGGTATATCATGCCAATTATTAAATGACTAGGTGTTGCTTGCCACTTCACATGCATAAAATATACTTTAGTATATGAAGTGGAAAAACTATCTAAGTTCAGATTTAAGTAGGTTTTTATTTTAGCTGGATTTCTTATGGACTTACGTGTCAGTTCGTGATAGAACCGCTTCCCCAAAATAACACGATGTTTGGAAGCTGATATTTTAAACTAGGTATATTAGGTACTCAGATTCTTAAAACTCTGGCTAAAAATAGTACACTAAAATTGTTGTTGTTGTATTTTAATATAATTATTCCAAAACTGGTAAATCGTGGCTAGAAGTCGGATGCGGAATTCGCGTATTCTGGTTTGTACTGTATTCTGAGGTACCTACATAATATTTCGTAAGTAAATTAATACGAACAGACTTCCTTTTATATATCTGTAGCCACAACAAGATCTTCAGAACAGGGTATATATAATAATTGTGCCCAGAGTCAAGGATTTCAACTTATTGTCATTACACGTCAAACGTGAGGGTTATGTAAAAGAATCATATAGTTAACGGCGCATAAATCATTATTGATTGGGAGCATAGTTGTTGCCTTGCTTCGCGTAAAGATAAAATTTGATGCGACATATAGTAATTATGCTATTTATTAAAGTAATTTGTTAAGTGTCTGCTTATATATATAGTTTTATTATTTATGTAAAATTTATTACTTTACATAATATAATCAATCAATTTGACTAGTTCTTGGATAAGGTACAATAAAATATTTAATTTGCATTACAAAAAGAAATATAAATTATTTATGTTCATAATAGATTATTGCAGCAAGATCTGCAAATCCTTGTTTTAATCTAATTTTATGAGATAATATAACATATTATTTTATCATTAAAGCAGACGTTATTTTTTGGTATTATGCTTAATTTTTTACATTGAATTTGAATATAATTAGAAAATTAGACATCAAAACAGTTTTCAATATTTATTTAGATTATTGTATGCAGACACACAATAAAGACTTGAAAATATATGCTAGAGATAGAACACGAGACCTTAATTTTAAAATTGATCTATACATGTTCGAAAACTTTAAAAAAAGCTATATCTCTACTAATATTATAAAGAGGTAAAGTTTGTAAGATTGTAACTTTGGAAATTATTCTCTCAAACTACGAAACCGATTCAAAAAATTATTTCACGAATAGAAAGCTACAATAAGACATTATTTTTTTATTCGAAAATCCACCGGCGAAGAAGCTAGAAAGCAATAAAGATATGTCAGGTTCATGACAAGTGGAAGTTCTTATATAGTATCTGCATACCCAACTGAAATACAAGTATGAACATATATAAATTGAATTTCGAGAATACGGCTAATGACTATTGTAGCCAGAATCTAAATTTGGAATTACTAATTGTCTTTTCCATTTAAATACGATAATGTTATTGTAAATTAATGATATAAATAAAGGACCGGGCGTGTAGTCTAGTGAAATTATGGCTGTGATACTGATAAAAACCGTTTGGATCACAAACTACCTCAAAAAATATCAGATAATGAGGCTTTTTTTAAACCCAGTATATTGAAAAAAACACCTTTTATCCCAAGATGGGTAGGCAGAGGCAATGGAATACCATTTGTTACGATCCTGACGTAACTTTCAAACCTTTCATACATGCTCGGTGATTGTGTGTACTTTTAATATTTCCATCGATCAATACATTTTTTTATATGTTCAATAAAAGTACATTTAAGTCGTCCTCTGCCAGCATTTCTCTTCACTTCAGCCATATAAACCTTTATAGTCAATCTTTCATCCTTCATTCTTTTAACGTGTCCAAACCAACGTAAACTACTTCTCTTCATTTTAGTCACAATACAATCTTTCACTCCGCTGAAAAAATATTTACGTAGGTAGGTACTTAGCAAATTATTTAGTCCATTTTTCTTATGAGAACGAATCCTCGTACAATTCTTATGAAAACCTAGCCTGACATTAAAATTTGACTAGCGTTTTGTTTTGAGACTTAGCGTGATGTTTTAACCCGGCGAACTTCGCCGTTTTAACCACCTAAAACTTTCTAATGAATCAATCTATCTAATTGCGTAAACAGTAACAAAATCGGTCCAGTAGTTTTTGAATCTATAATGGGGACAAATAAAGACCAGACTCATTTTTATATAATTATATAGAATAGATTTACAGTAGTTAATGTTAGAAACACGTGCAATTTGAGTATGATCCTTCATAGATACAAATAACCGGTAAATTTTATAGTTCATAATAAATGTTATATAGCCTTGACGAGTAGTATAGACCATGACATTGGCAGTTACACAGGCCATGGCGAGCAGCGTTGCCAGACGTCACTACGTTTTCATGATGTATTTAAGAAAATCAACTAAAAGCATTGTTATCAAACATAATTTTGTTATCGGTCCCAAGGTACCCAGCGAAAGACCAAGTCTCCTTCTTTTAGCCGATGGTATTTGTGAGGCTATACCTAACGAGTGGCCAGTTCTATTGAGATGTATTTAGTATATAAAGTGTGGTTTGTCGGATTATTAGTTTTTAATTATGAAAAACCCATTGGTACATGGCAGGGATTAAACCGTCCGCGTAGTCTTCATTATTGTTTTTACAAACAAATTTTGAAGTAGATGTCTGTCTGTGATTTTAATATCTAAGTGGCATTATGTTATTTACAAGATATACCTACTGATATGATGGTTCTTAGGGCTCCGTACCCAAAGGGTAAAAACGGAAACCCTTTTACTAAGACTCCGCTGTCCGTCCGTCTGTCACCAGGCAGTATCTCATGAACCGTGATAAAAAATTTCACAGGTGATGTATTTCTGTTGCCGCTATAACAACAAATACTAAAAAAACAGAATAAAATAAATATTTAAGGGGGCTCTCATACAACAAACGTGATTTTTTTGCTCGTTTTTGCTCGATATTGATAACGGCAACAGGTAGACGCTTGAAATATTCACAGAATATTTAGTTATATATTTACTTTAAAAATAAATAATTAAATTAAAATAAAATTAATATTTAAGGGGGGCTCCCATACAACAAACGTGGTTTTTTCCCCGTTTTTTAAAATAATGGTACGGAACCCTTCGTGCGCGAGTCCGACTCGCACTTGGCCGGTTTTATTTATAATGCCAAGGTTGTTCCAGAATAAGCTACGAAACGGTTAAATGGATTTAGTTGAAATTTCTAAGGTAAAGTAATTCTGGGTAAGTATTTAAAATTAGAATCTCCAAGAAAATCTCCAGAAAAGAGGTTTTTTTATTTGTTGTTATTTCTTAATTTTTTTTTTATTTTTTTTATATTTGTTTTGTTTTTATAGTTCTGAACATTCATTTAGGATTTGCAAATGCAGTATCCCATGACATTGGCAGTTAGACATAGCGTGTTTTCTATAGAAGCATTACTTATTTTTTCTACTGCAACCTCAGCTTGACTTATAATTGCACTTTTTATACAGTAACAATCGTCATTGGGTACATCCTGATTGATTGCTACATCACGTCTTCTATCAATAGGTCATTCTATGTTGCTCTTGAGAAATTATTTGTTAGCTGCTAGGAAGTTATTTAAAGTTATATTGTCTATTATATAAGATATATGTGCAGTAAAACTACTTAATGCTTAGCTCACTTCGTTAAAATTCTTAAGTTATAAGACTGCTGGTAAAGCAAAAAAGCTCGAGGATTTCCATGTGGCGAATTTGGCTAGAAATTTTGATGGACAACTGGCAAAAAGTGGACACTGTTACTGATGTCTCTGGCCACATTAAAAATGCAAACATATTAGAAAATTTTGATAAGTTTATTTTTCAATATTTTTTTTCGCCTCGTTTTTTTGGATTTTATAATTACTGGCTCTCCGTTTCGGTGGATATTTTTTGAAATGAAAAATAAGAAACACACTTTCACATTAACTATAAATGTATTAAGATTAGGATTAGTTAGAATGACATAATTGTATCTCAAACAACATTATATAAGTACCAAATAATAAGAAAAACAAATCCAAACATAAACAAAGCCTTGCCTATTTGACATCAAGATCCAATTAAAAAAATACACACAGCAAAAAGTGTCCATACACAGAGTTATATCATTAACCTTCCAGCGACTGTGTAAAGGTAACAGCGGACGTGAATCATATAAATTTGGATGCTCAGTGCGTCGCAGACGAGGCCGGTATGACGACCTTGTGGGATATCGTCACATCAAGATGGGCCAAGGATCCTGATGAACTGATATACGACGTGATCCGCATTAGCAAGCTTCAAAAGAAATGGCTACTCGTTAGGTATAGTACAAATCTATGGGCTAAAAGAGAAATACTTTGTCTTCCTAGGACCCGTTAAGATATAAAAACGCCATTTCTTAAACATATACAGATAACTGACTTTAGCATTTCAAAATGTAACAAAAAAATCTCGCTTCACGAATTGCCTTGCAGCTCCCGAAACCGTGTAATCGATCCCAGGGTACCCAGCGGAAGACCAAGTCTCCCTCTTTTAGCTGATAGTATTTGTGAGGAGGAACCTGACGAGTAGCTAGTTCTGTTGAGGTATATTTAGATGGAAAGTGGTTTGTCGGATTATGTACATAAGTTTTTAATTAAAGATAATAAATACCTACCCGAAGTTGTATTAGATAGATTTAGATCTGTTAAGATAATTATATAATAGATAAAATTAATATAAACAAAATTATATTCGAATAATCGGTGAATGAAAAATTTGCCAAATAAAGTACAGTGCAAAATAGTTTGAGAACCTTTGATATAAACAAAAGGAAACCTGTTACTTGGGAAAAATTTTGTAATTTGTTTTGACCAGTTAGAAGCGGAATATTAAAATAAGAAAAAAACTCAAAATCAACTAATACAACCAAATCAACAACCCAATGAAAAAGAAGCAGCAGTTTTGCTTTTTCGTATTGGTTTGCAAGAGCAAGAAATGAATTTTAAACACGATGGACCTATATTATGATATATGTCATGCATAGCAATTTACGACATTCATAAAATCATTGCCCACTACCATTAATAACGTCATATAATCGAAAATTAATGAGAAATTTATTATATAGATAGATACAAATAATGTGTTTCTAAAAACCAATTTCTTAATAGGAACAATCGTTAGTAAAGTCACTAATTACTTGTCTTGGAACGTGCCACGGTATTGTTTCGTTGACCTAATTCTAATAACAAAAACTGGCCAAGTGTAATAATTACAACTTATATTAATCTCGATATATTAAATAATGAAGATTGTAAGTGAACAAGTTGAATGTAAGTAAAAGAATCGAATCAAAAACAATAATCGATTAAACCATGTATTAAGTTTATAACAGTAGAACTGATATAAACAGAACTTCCGTGTTTACATAGTCATAAGATTTATATAAAATTAAATATACAAAGCAAAGATTGAAGATGATTTCAAATTTAATATCAATAAGGAGATATTTGCAATTTTCATGATATCTAAGCATTTTTAGAATATTTAAGCATTTTTTTTATTTGTCTTGACTGCTGTTCCAACGGCTCAATGAGTTTTAATTATGTTTTCAGCAACTATTGTGGGTAAATCAATAAATACGTAACTGGGACTGTACGTGATTCGGGAGCTTATACTATCGGCAATCCGTGAAGGAAAAAAAATAGTTTACCCTGGGAAGGATTTAATAATCCTGCTTAATTAATAGATATAATAAATGATTATACACGATATTAGTTAAGCATAATTATACAACTTTAACTGTCATTTCAAAGATTAAAATGTTATTACTATACATTGTTGCTATGATATTATTATAATTTATTTTAAATGAATTAAACATTAAGAATAATGATGAAATAGTTATGTTTAAACTCATAATGGCAACAATCCACCAAGGAAGTGTTATCAGAAAAAGTCTAGCCGTGCTCTTAGAAACACTAGAAATCGATTGAAGTATTCTTAAAGAAAATGGGTGTTTTTAAGCTCGAATATGAATATTATAATCCTGAGCCAGTCTAGCCAAATCGCTATCGGCACTCTTTTTAATTGATAATCATATCAGTAATGTTTTACCAAAATCCCCTAATATTTAATATTGATATTTTTAATGATCTCATTATATCAAGAGAGCTGTATTGAATTAATTACATACTTGTTTGTTAGTATGTTTAGTCTACCCAAGGTTCATTGACAATAACAGTACAAAACGATAATCAAGACGCGTTCTGAATATATAAGTTGTTGTGGATATTTCTTTGGATGTTATGGTTCAATATATTCAATAGACCGACATTGGCAAATAATCATATTAAATTCATGAAAAAAAGTAAATAAGCACGAAAACAATCTATAGTTTTCCTCTATTCCTCGCTATTGTTTGCCTGTGGATTGTTACAGAACACTGACTTTAACTTTAAATAGTTATCGAGTTCGTTTTCCACAAATAATCTCGCAAGAAACTTAGTGAAAAGTTTGTCTATTTAATTCAGGATTTTCATTAATTCTTTCGTTTTACAATTTTTATTCAATCCTGGTGGTGATGACTACCAAAATGTCGAATTATTTCATTTCAATCAAAGATTATAGTAGTTTAGCTACTATGCAAATTTTTTTGGCATAATTTACAAATTTTTAGATTCTTCTAAGAATTATACGATACGCACGAATTATTTCAGTGTAAATTTTTCTTCGCAGTTTTCCCGAAACTTACTCTGGACACTCGCCAAAGTACAAAGCCTAACTAAACAAAATCTTGTTTTCAATCTTATTTGTAGTATTTTCATAGATATGCTTGTAGATGGATTTCAAAACACTGCTCGTTTACATAAAATGTTAATAGTGATATTATCTACCAAGCAAACAAAATGATTTCGAATTATTATAATCTCATTTATTTATTTGAAAAAAAATTGTTTTAAGATTTTCTTATCTGTTTGTCTGTCTACTAAATTAAATTTCAGTCTTTGTTTCATCTGAGCAGTTATAACAATAACACGGGCGAATATGTGTGCAGTATCTAAAGAAAAATAAATTGGAATCCGTTTTAAGAACTTTCTGAAAACTTACAAAATCCAACCGTAGCCAATGAAACATTTATTTTATCTCTTTACACATTTAAACACATCCAATGCTAAATATTGTGAAGACCTTTTTTTAATGTGTTAACTAAAGGATGGGGCTGTATTCAAATGTTGCAAAAGTGGTACCAGTTCAACGAGTCCACAAAACGTGACCTAAGTGTTTTGTAAACATGTTCCTTCCAAGGTCCACCTGACTTTTTGTTTTTGATTTTTTTGTACCTGACGGACTTTACGTATTTTCGTATGCATGTAACGCGTTGTTTATTGCTCATAAGATGTTGTACATAGCAACTATGTAAGTACTTATATAATTATGTTTATCTGTAGAACAATATTATGTTTGTTTGTTTATTATCTAATTTTCGTAATCAACTTTTCATCGACAATAAATTTAACGTTCACAATTAGAGACTAGCTTTCAGCCCCAACCTTGTTTGCTGCAACAAATTGTTACAAAAGAAATATTTTTTTCAAATCGGTTTAGCAGTTTCGGAGTTTTGTTTTACAAAAAAACTTAAACTCTCTTCATAACATTACTATAGTTGAAATCGCTAATATAAAGTAGATACAAAAAGCAAAAAAACTAGTATTTCCAGTAGAACAAGATGGTGATGTTACTACCGGTAATATTTGCTTATAAATTAGTTCATTAAATTTTTTGACCTCGATGTCTACGTAGCAGAGGTCCTATCCTAGGAGTTATGTATGACAAGTGCCATTTTTATTAAATTATGTAACAAAAACGTGAATTTGAAAATGTCTATGAACAAATCGAATATTTTCTTTAACTTGACGGGTGCGAATGGGACGAGTGGTCAGTTCATTTGAGGTACTTTGAGATGAGTCTTACCTTAAAACCCATTGATGAAAGCTTATAACGATTAAAAGCTTTTGAATGTATTGCTGTGGATGCATTGTTGTTATTTTGATAATTAACATAATTGATAAAAAGCAATGATAACTTTAAAACTCGATAAAAATAAATTATAGCACATGACTAATACGAAGCAATACTCAGAATAAAGATAATGATAAAATTAAGTAAATATATCATCACACTCCCCGCACTGTTTATTGTGAAGTGAATAACAATACTTAAATATGATAAATTTTTGAATAAACATTTCTGTTATCAAAATATGTCTTTATTACAAAACCACCAAATTTAACAATATATTGTAAAACATACAGGTTGCTTTATTAAAACAAATTAATACTTCAACAAAATATTATCAAATTATATAAACATGAGAATTAAATGCTGGTAGATGCCAACCGGGCAACCTAGGGGTTGACCATAATGAAAATTATTGTTTGAAGAATGCTTTGTAATATTCTTAACAAATGACATTCGATTGTCTCTGCCTATCACTTGTGGGATAAAAGGTAATGATGTACAGATATTGTCAAATTATTGGGTCAAAATCTTTAAAACAAAACAATTACAAAGACGTACTCTGCTAAAGTTCTAGTGTAAACGGAGCCTAATAAACAATATGATTTCCGAGAATTCCCACGCAGAAGTACTACTTGATAATTGTACAGAAACATACATGCTTATTCATATACATGCTTATTATGCCATAGTGTATCCATGTGTTTCATTTTTAGGCCGTATCCTATCCATATTTGCTTTTTTAAGCGAAAACTTTTTTAGGCGATGAGCGATTTTTGGTAGGGGGAAATCTTATGGATTTCGCTATATGTTCGCGATATGTTTTTTTGCACAAGACCATAGATTGCCCGGCCAGAGTATGCTCGATCGATGTCCGCACAGGAATTCGTGTACTGGCTTCGAATTCCTGAAAATGGTCGCCTGGAGAATGTCCGGGCAGGATTTCGTGTACTGGCTTCGAATTGCTGAGATTGCTCGGCTTGAGAATGTCCGAGCAGGTGTATTAGTGTACGTACGCGCTTAAGAAGTGAAAATTGACATAATAAATAAACGAATATGAATTTATTATTAAACGTCATCTGCAAGTTTAACTTCAATATCTAACTTATTTATTTACACAACGCTCCTTCAGAGTTACATCATTGAATTTGCCTGCCTAATTGACAAAGTATATAATAACAAAATTTTCATTGCCATGGCAGCAATAACAAATTAAAACGCGCCATGACCATACCCAATAAATAAATATTCGCACAAGGAAAAAATCACTCTGTGTGTAATAGGTGTTACATATAATACAAATTCCTTAACTTCCGGAGAGGATTGTCTTATCAACATTACAAAACACGTTTCACGGTTACTGATATGCATGCTGAATCACCGCGTTATCATTACCTATTTATTGATTTTATATCGAAAAACTAGTAAAATATTATATTTTTATATTTTATCCTCATGCTATCTCTTTCTTACTACAGATTCTGTCATATTGTTTTTACGATATGCAATATGTAAATATATTGATTTTATAGGTGTATACGCTGCCTTATCTCTGACCTGTATTTTAGTAATGCTAAAGGCTTGACATAATGCCCGGTAAATTTATTGATAACAATAATTTAAACGTGTTAGTTAAGACGTCTGGTATAAACTAGGCAAATCATGGGTTCGATCCCGGATCCCGGCTACATACCAATGGGTTTTTTAATTTACATAATCCGACAAACCACTCTTATAGAGGCTTTTCCATCTAAAATATACCTCAACAGAACTGGCTACTCGTTAGGTATAGCCACACAAATACCATCGGCTAAACGAGGGAGACTTGGTCTTCCGCTGGGTACCCTGGAACCGTAACACGGTTTCGAAAGCTGTAAGGCAACCCGTGAAGAAGAAAAAATTTTAAACTTGTTCAAAGTTTGTTCAAAGAGTTAACTTAGTAAAGTTGTGAAAAGCCTTGTGTACTTATCCAAGTTATAGACAATAAAATCTTATCAAACTTAAAAACTACATTTAAAAAAAAATACCGTGAAAGTTTTACGGAACCCTCCGTGCGAATATTGTTCGCACTTAGCTGTTTTTTTTAGTTTATTATGCAATAAAATATTATCAATAACATTAGATTGAATTGATAAGTAATTTTAGTTCTTCAAAGAAGCCAATATCTTTTTTCAGATTTAGTCATGCCACCGCCCAATCTACTATACATCGGTTGTCAAAAACTGACATGAAAAAATACGTTTTTTCAATATAATTATCATAAAATTAAAACATTGAACGTACCAGCGTTTTCTAATAGAACTATGTAACTAAACTCACAAACCGCTAAATGACATAATTAAATTTGATTGCGAGTATGTGCGAGCAACTTAAATTCAACTGGGAGGTGTTTGCATGCGAGTTGTTAGTTGCATTTTTTTATTGATAGGCTCGCCATTTTTATTTTTTACAGAGTTTTACAATGTTATGTACCAATGTGGTCCGAACTTTATTAATTGACGTCATTGGCGTTGCGCGGCCGCAACTCGAAATCTGTTTATTTACATGTGTGTGTGTGTGTCTGTGTGTATACGAAGTTTATGTGTAGTTCGTGATCGAGTCAGGGGAATCCCAACGTGCAAGTTATATCGTACTTAATTTATTTTTTTAATTTCACAAGTTTTTTTTATTGGCAATGGCTTTGAGTACGTTAATTTTTAATCTAGTTTAATCAGTACGAGTATGTTAATAATTTTTTTTTTCCCAAGTTACTTTTTGCAGTAAATTTTGCAATATACTCAAAGGCCAAAAACGACGGAGCCGCCAAGAAATTCCCGGCCCGAGAATGTCCAACACTATTCCGAGCAAATTGTTTGTACTTTTGTATTATCACTACTATTTGTACACACAAACATTTCAATTTTATATATTTGTTTAGACATGTGAAAGGAAATGCTGGCAGAGGACGACTTAGGTGTACTTTTATTGAACATATAAAAATGTTGTTGATCGAAAGCAATATTAAAAGTACACACAATCGCCGAGCATGTATGAAAGGTGTGATGAATATAAAAGAAGCGAAAGAGGTAAGTATGTCAGGATCGTATAGCAAATGGTATTCGATTGTCTCTGCCTACCCCTCTTATAAAGATTATAGTATAAGGTATCCTAATTAGTAACAAGTTATATTTATCACTACAAATTCTACTTTGTTTTACAATTTAGTAGCCTATGTCTGTATGTCCATATTAGGTAGATACATTTGCACTTCTATAGCTATAAAGTATATATACACATTGTTCGCTCAATATCGCTATACGAGTATCTATGTAGTTGTGGTAGTGAGGCGAGCAGATCCCAGTTATAAATAGATTTTCACGAAAAAAAAGAAATGTTTCAGGCACTGTTGCAAGCTTGCACAGAGTAATGAATGCTGGAGAGAGTTGAGAAATATATTCAATGTCTAGGGTTACATTTTATTAGTACTTAGCAATAAAACTTAAACTTAACGAAGCTAGACTTGGGTATGGAATAAGATGACATTACGAGAAGAAAAGATGATGTTGTGACTAAAATGAAGAAACTAGTTAACGTTAGTTTGGACTCGTTGAAAGTCGGATGAAAGATTGACTAAAAAGGTTTATATGACTGAAGTGAAAGGAAATGCTGGCAGAAGATGACCTAGGTGTACTTTTATTTAACATATAAAACATGTATTGATCTATGGACATATTAAAAGTACTTACACACAATCGCCGAGCATGTATAAAAGGTATGATGAATATAAAAGAAGCGAAAGAGGTATGTCAGGATCGTAACAAATGGCATTCGATTGTCTCTGCCTACCCCTCTTTGGATGAAAGGCGTGATGATAGATAGTAAGCCTGAGGAATGAACCCTGCACTTCGAGTTTCAAGTCAAATTCTTAACATTAAGTGACACAACACATTTTAATTATTTTTACAAAGTCTATAACCTATAATATTTTATTAATTTATACTAATATTCGTTTTGATAAAATAATACACGAATAGTTACTTTGCGTCATCAACATAAGACGTTGTATTTGTATGAGGTATTTGTTTGATAAATTCATTCGTAATATTTAAAGAACTAGGAATTGACCCAATGTCACAATAACGTGTTAATTACATGAACATTACGGTTCATGGTTGGAAATCAAGAAAAAAATCGTTAGCATATTTTAGTACAATTGACTTCAACATTTTTCAATAAGCCATATCATAATTGAAACCAGTTATTTAATATTTTAACTCATTATAGGTCTGCTAATGAATTTGTTTAAATTTAGTAAATATTTTCGTGTTACTAAACGTAATCGTTTATTTATTTGAAAAAAAAAAGTTTAATTATCAGTCTCTGTTTTCTTCATTCCTCTAACTACGCCCTAATTTCTATCCACTCGCACAGACGCAATTAAGACACTCACACTAGTGCAATATGCGGGTCGAGGGGTGTTGGGGCAACGAGGCGTAAGGGGAGGAGGGGAGGGTGGATTTCCAAGAAAAAAAATGCTAGAGGAGAGAAAAAGAAAAACGCGGAAAGCGGAAACAAGTTCCCGCGACACGTGACTGGAAGCTTCCCCGGCGCGTTGCCATAGTTACTGTGGGTAGGGTTTTCACACACGATTTCCTGTATTTATTTTTAATTATATCGGATTATTTTCTGTTTTTTACAAATTTATTACAAATTAAACTAATCTTTTTTTTTTCTTTTTCTTAAAGTTATTATTATTAATATAAAAATTATTCAATTAATTAAGGAAGTAAATTTACCGACTTACGCAAATAAGTAGCTTATGATATAAATTAACATATCAAATAATATGTAGGTATATTGGAACTTTTCACGATTGTATGTGCTAAACTAAAGCTTTTTTTATCAATGAGTTAATTTCAAAATCGTCGTCAAATGGCAAATTTACAGTTAATATCTACCAAAGAAGTATTCTATTCCAACAAATTAATAACATCCCTATGAACCCAGAAAATAAATCCAATTATAAGAAAATTTAAAAATAACCTGCTGTATTAGAAAAATCGTGGAAAGAGAGAAAAAATACACACCGGAAGTAAAAGTCTTGTTCGGCCTTGAGTGTAACATAGCAACGTAGGAGAAAAATCTATACCAAGGGAGGGTACGTACTACGCTGCAAGGCGTTGGACTCACTAACGAAAAATAAGGAAAAATACTTTTACTAAACAGCCTTCCTTCGTATTTTCAGGAGTTACTCTGTTAATTAGGTAACTAAATAATAACACGATTTTTTGTTTCGACTTACTGTTGAAAGGAAAACTTTTGAGAAACACTTTTCATTTTAAAGATCAACGAATAAACAGCGGTGTTTGACGTACGAGTATGAAAAAATCTATTGAATTAGAACTTACACACAGTTGTTTACCAAAAATTTTAAGTAACAATAACATTTCAATGAAAAAGAAACCACAAAGTGTATAAGATTTAATATTTCATAAGAAGATAAAACCATATTTTTTGTTGTCAAGGATTAACTACGTTATCAAAAATTCCAGTTCCAAGAAACCAGTCCCTGACAGAGCGGCTGCAGGTTTGCAAACTAGATTTTCAACAGGTATATACATTATATGTATGTACATATAATACGATTCAAATAAAAAACGATTAACAGACTGATAGGACCTTATTGACTTGTAAATCATAGTCAAAATACATAAAATTTAAATAAAAAAACATTACATAAAACTTAACTTAAAACGCAATTTGTTTATGACTAGATTTCCGTCCCGAACTTCGCGGATATTTTCGAACAAAATAATCTATCTATAATCACGCCTTTTATCCACAGAGGGGTAGGCAGAGACAATCGAATACCATTTGCTAATACCTCTTTCGATTCTTTTATATTCATCATACCTTTCATACATGCTCGGCGATTGTGTGTACTTTTAATATTGCCATCGATTTTTTATAATTATGTTCAATAAAAGTACACCTAGGTTGCCTCTGCCAGCATTTCTTTTCACTTCAGCCATATAAACCTTTTTAGTAAATCTTTCATCCTTCATTTTTTCAACGTGTCTAAACCAGCGTAAACTACTTTTCTTCATTTTAGTCACAACTCACAATATATTCGATATGATAATCGAGTCAAGCAAAATGAAGTATAGCCTTTATTACTCAAGGATATGGTACCTTTCTATTTGTGAAAGAGTTTTTAGAATCGGTTGATTAGTTTCAGAGATTACCCCCAACATCCAAACCAAACTTACAAACTTTACCTCTTTATAATAATAGTATGTATAAGGTAGATTTTTAAAACAAATACTATTGGAAAAAGAAACTTATTTTATGGGCGTGTACCAATGTTTCTTTAATAAATTAAGATAAGTAGCTAAGAAACGTTTCAAAGTGGTGTGTCAAGTCATGGCTAGCAAGGCCGTCTTCAGCGAACCGGCGTCGCAAGGTGAAGGCAAAAACGATAAAAAAAACACGAACAGCACAGTTAAAAGTCTCATCCGTTCTACACAAAACTATGTAAAATAAAACAACTCGTATCATAAATTTTGTTAACGTTAACTCTTCAAATTTTAGTCTTAAAATCCTGAATTTAATTTTGTTGCAACAACGACAGCAGTGACAATTTTATTTAAATCGAGTTGCATATGAGACGTAACTTATTTAAACAATTTCAATAAAATTAAAAAAAATTGATCTCAGGATTTTATGATTGAAATTTGCATCAAGAGTTACCCCCGTGGATGTAATTGAAATTGAAATTTTAGCCGGGAGCAACTTAACATCCACAATCTGTTGCAAAGTCACATACAATTTACTAGCCAATTGAACAGGTTAAAAATTTTCAAAATCATTGTAAGTACTTTTTCACGTTGTAATGAGAAATAGATATTTTACAAAATACGGTTCCTAGTTGCAAATAAAATAGTTTTGTTAGATATGACGAAAT
Organism: Nemapogon koenigi; assembly: GCA_963924495.1. Taxonomy (NCBI): domain Eukaryota; kingdom Metazoa; phylum Arthropoda; class Insecta; order Lepidoptera; family Tineidae; genus Nemapogon; species Nemapogon koenigi. The sequence goes on from OZ004643.1 coordinate 2,799,421, forward strand.
TCTTTAAGAAATTTGATTTGATTGTAACCACAAGCCTCGTACGCTTAAAAATAATTTAGTACATTACTTATCATACAAATTAAAACAAGATAAAGAAATTTCAAATCGAGTGCTATTCATAAACTTTATCGTTGCTGCATGAAGCACAAAATAAATTCAGCTACCGTGTGAGGCGTTTACAATGCCTTAAACTATGTATACAAAATAAATGCAGTTTTATTGTCATATAACATCTTTGACATTTTCAGGAATACATCTGAAATATAACTAAGAGCTATAGAGGTAGGTTATATCACTAAACTTGTTGAAAAACCTGATATGCGAATTATTAAATATGCAAATTTTACGAGACATCAACCCGTTTTCATTGACCGTGCATCGTACCAATTACGATCTAAAGGTCAATTTGAGTAATTATCAAGAACGCATCTAGTCGTACAGGGAGCGCGTGTGTCCGCTGGCATGCTATGCCGTACCTGACTTTAATTTAATAGTTTTCCATAGCTCACAACATATAGGTGCATCACAATAGATGGCGCAGTAAAGCGCTATTTATTATACACAAGTGGAAATACACGTGCCTTGAACGTGATAAATAATGTATTACATGTAAACACACTAGATGAGGACGAGAGAACAATTTAAACGGCTAAGTCACGATGCCACAGTTTTTGCAACACTCGACATTGTGTACTTGGAGTACTAAGAAGTAATTAGTTATAAACACAGTTTAGACTCACCGGAACTTGCCTTGCGAGTAGTCCTCCCACTTGATGATGTTGGGGCAGTATCTCCGGTCCATTAATAGGTTTCTCAGGAACTCGGGGACGGAAACGCTTTTTACTCGCTTGGATACTTTTCTACCGCTTCCCTTCGGTCTCCCGGGGGGCCTCTTGACCTCTCGTTTTTTGTCTTCCTCGTCGCTTGACTTGCTAACGTCGCTACAGTAGTCAGGCGACGCATTGTCTGGTGACCTGAAGTAACCATCTTCTGTCTCATCACTAGATTCGTAATGAGACGTCACACATCTCTCGTCTGGGATGTAGTCATGTGTGTACAATCTACTTTTGTTCCCCGGACCTTCCAAGTCGAGTAATGTCGGTTGACCGTGTTGATAAGGATCTCCTTCTACATACTTGAGGACAGATACAGGAACGACGGCTTCTCTGCATTGTTCGTCGTTCAGACGGTACTGCAAATTCTGGTATACAATGTCTACGATACGTTTGGTAACATTTAGCTCAACATTATGATGGTTCATTAGTTGCAGAAGATCTTCTTTCTTCATTCCTCTGAGAGCTATACCAGGTATTCTGAACATATAGTAGGGTACTTCGTACTCGTTGATCTTGTAGCACTGCAGAGTGTCCAGGACCCATGCGAGGGTGTCTTCTTCGTTCCACTCTGCGATGTATTTGTTCTTGTAATCACTCCGGCAGGAGTACTCCTTGGCGTTGACGAGGTCATGGTAGATGTTGGCGGTGGCCTCGACCTCCGGCTCCACATACTCGCTGTACATCGGTCCGTAATAATTACTGTAGGGTAGGGTCCATTTCTTTTTGAAAACTTGAAAGTCTTCCAGGGGCGCGGGTTCCGCGGAAGGGGGTAGGTATAAGTCGCACATGGCGGGGTCGGCGAGGGGGCGCGCGTAATCGAGCATGGCACAGAGACGCGCGGCGCGGACGGCGGCTGACGACGGAATAAGCGGGTCGTTGGTGCTCGCCTCGTTTATGAAGTGTCGTGTACTGTGTGCGGCGCATCGGGGTTTTTCTCTTGGACCGGTCGGCGGGCGGCGCCATTACGTTTGTTTACATGCAGCTCCTTCAATGACAGCCTCCCTTTGGTGCTTTACTAGATTTTTCTGATTGAGGTCCTTTAAGTTTTTATTGAAAATCATTGTTAAAAGTCAAAATAGTTGTAAAGTTCATCAAACTTACTAAGTAATATCGAAAATTTTCATTTTCATAAAACAAGCCGTAACTTCTCAATATTTTAAAAATATCTGTTCCACAGAGAGAGAAAATAAAAAAAACTGTACCGACTTCAAAAACTGTGCACTGAAAAGTAAGAAATAATTAATTTTCGTCGTAGAACTTGAAAACTGTTGGTACCGTTCTATCAAAATTTCTAAAAAAAACCAGTGAACCAATTTTTATGAGAAAAAAATGAGAACAATCCGGAATAATTATCTGTCGAATAAAAAAGAAATCATCAAAATCGGTTCACAACTGGCGGAGTAATCGATGTTCATACATACTCGTACAATAAATAAATAAACCTTTTAAAAAAAGTGCACCGACTTCAAAAATTTGCACTGAAAAGTAAGAAATAATAAATATTTCGTCGTAGAATTTGAAGACGGTTTGTGCCAAATTAGGATACAAAACTAAGTAAATATCTAAGAAGATAAAGATCTGTTCAATATTATCTATGTTTGTATGTACTGATGATCCTAATGAATTGTCTAGATTAGTGAATTTGGGAAGTAAGTTGTTTCTAATTTGGCACCAACCGTCTTCAAATTCTACGACGAAATATTTATTATTTCTTACTTTTCAGTGCAAATTTTTGAAGTCGGTGCACTTTTTTTTAAAAGGTTTATTTTACCCTTTTAAGTGATTTTGCTGCCTTGAGAGACAAATAATAACGCAACTAAAAAAATATTGATGGAAAATTAAAAAAAAATACCCCTGTGGATGTGATTTGAACCATGTGCTTGTGCATCCTATGCACCCCATTACATTTAACCGAGAGACCATCGTCACGAAAATTGACAACTTCGTGTCAATAGCAACCGTTGCTAATGCTTTTTCTGATACATAATTTTCAGCCGTAAACAGAAATTAATTACTGAATTTCTGAAAAACTACTGAACCGAATTTTGTCATATGTCTGTGAGATAATGTCGAGAAATTATTATGTCTTGAAAAAAAAAAGTTGTCAAAATCGGTACATATTTTATCGAGATATCAAGAAAAATGTACTTATAAAGTCAGTTTTTTCAAAATTTCTGAAAAACTAATGAACCAATTTTTATGAGATAAAAATGGGACCAATCCGGAAGAATTATCTGACGATTAAAAAAGAAACCATCAAAATCGGTTCACAATTGGCGGAGTTATCGATACATAAAAAAAAAATACGGTCCGAATTGAGAACCTTCTCCTTCTTTTTTTGGAAGTCGGTTAATAAATCAATACATAAAAATAGGTACGGTCCGAATTGAGAACTTTTTTTTTTATTTATTTATAAAAAGAAACTTACAGCTATACAAAAAATTGGTATTAAATATGTAGGTGTAATCCGTAAATAAAGCCAATTAAAAGTTTCCTAAGTTAATTGTACAATATAATTACTATATCTCAATGCATGTGCATGTGTGTGTGTATACATTTATATTTCAGTAATTCAACTGTACATAAAATCTTAATTTATTACTTCATTTATTTATATTACAGAAAATATAAGTGAAATCTATTAATAATAGAATAATTTTTCAGACAGGACAAAATATCAAATCTTTCAGATCTTATAACCCAGTAACACATACAGGAAATATAAAACTTACATATATGTATTTTATTGAGGTCAGATAAGATCGATAACAATTCGTAGAAGGTATCTATCTAATGATGATAAGATAGATATATTAAGGATATTATCTCAATGTACATATGTGCATTGTGCAGGTAGCGATAAAGCTTTTTTTATATTTTTATCGTCGATTAAATAATTTGGACACTTTTCTGTATGTAGATTTTTTTTTACAAATTCATTGTTTTATCCCAGGTTATTGATTGTCCTTCTTTCACTCAAAACGAAGCAAAAGATCGACCTGATTTTTGGCACACAAATAGGCAGGAGAGCAGAAGACATAATTTCCCTGGTAAAAATGCTAAACTACTTATCCATAAATGCGATAGTAACACTGTTGAACTTCTAGGCTATTTTATTTTTATCATAGAAAGTTTATGGGCTCCACCGGCAAAGCAGGGGCTGAAACCTAGTATTTCTATAAGTCCGACTATTTTGAGTAAAAACTTATTGAAAATATGACGGGGGACGACGGCATTTGTGAATAATTTCCATTCAAATACAAAATTAAAATATCATGTTCCGTGATCATACTAAAAGTCAATAACTTTGGATTTTTTTTACTTAGCAACTATTGCTATTTTTATGTTTAGCGCTCCGAGACCCGGCGTCCGAGACGATCAAATATTTTGACTCAAACCTAGTGTGAACTTGCGTGTTGTTTGAACCCCGTTTGATGGAATTTCTGTAGGTATATAATTATGTAGAATATGTAGAACATAACTTAATTCGCATCAAACACTGTTCAAACCAGCAGCTGTTTAAACGAGCGTCAAATATTCGCTGTGCACGATCAAACCAATTGACTCAAACATACAATTTTTGATCTCAAGGGTGCTTTATGAATTGTTTCTTACTTTTATTCTTATAAAGTATCTCAAGGCTTTAAAAAAAATTATATTGTATTATAAAATCTACTTTTATAACTCGAGAACCACGAAACCGATTTACTTACATGTATTTTTATTTTATATGCAACTTTTTATCCTGGGAAAATATATCATTCATTAAAGATTTCTTATAGGATTTGGTTAGTTATTTATTCCTGCACTGGCAGTATATAACCTATTCGAGCATTAAATTACATAAATATAATCAGTGGTATTCCTTTTTTGGGCACTATGATTGAATGGGCAGTTACATAAAAATAATAGCTAAATATTAATTAACAAATAATTATATTGCTGTAACTGAAGTTTAATTATTGCCTACTAGCTTTTTCCCCGGTTTCGCTCGTGGAGCCCAAATTAAAACTTTCATCCCCTGGTCTCGGGTTCATACAAAAATTACTTAGAAAAAGTACTTTCTGTTTTTTTTTCGATTTTTTCAATTTTCCGGGCATCTTTTAAAATTTTTGTTTCCCTAAAATCCTAATTTAGACTATTACGAATATTAAAAAAAAATTGCCAAATTATATATATTACACCTTTTATAATATACATCCAAAAGCATACGTACTCCTATCAAAAATATTATAAGCTGTAAGTGAAGAAAGAAAAAAATATATATTGAAACAATTTTTCTTTAAAATAAAAAGAAAAATGTTTTACGAGACACTTTCCTCACGAATTTCTGCATTCAATTAATTGAAATTCTGAGGGCATGTGATACCTGAAAATAAAAGACTAAGGTTCGTTCGCATATAAACAAATTTTATCAAATCCAATAAGAATTCGGATATGTGAAGTAAAAACATAATAATTTTTTTAAGTTTTGCCGACAGTTTCATTTATGTAACTTTACCTACTGTAAGTATTTTACATGGGACAAGCTATGGGCCGTGGTAGTACCACAGGACAGAATGATGTCGGCAAAATTTTGAAAATTTATCGTAGGAAAACAAAAATATTCAAATAAGTTTCTTAAAATATCTTTGAAATAAAAATATAAAAAAAGCATACCTTAGTTTTTGCCTTACACACCGAACTTTCCTGAAAGAATCAGATTTTTTTAGGAATAATTTAGCCTATGTCACTCTGAGGCCATCATTGTTATTGATCTGTTGCTCATTAATTGGGATGTTTGTAGGTGTCGCAACGTGTTAATAAATATATCATACGTAACTTCCTTATTTTCCCATCCTATCCTGCAAATAACTAATTTGTAGGCGTGTTTCTATTATATGTCATTTCCGCCATCCAGTAGGTGGAAGTAAAATCACATCATTAGACGACGTATTTTGACGTGAGTGAGCACAGATAATTGTCTAGTTCCGGCATGGTCATTGTAAGGACATAGTTCATCATAATGAAATTAAAATATAGTCAACGCTAATTGGTAGTATACTGCCTCGTAGATTTAGTCTCAATTTTATTGGGACACGTCATAATTATAAGTAACTAGCTGTGCCTTGCGGTTGCACCCGCTTTAGATCTTAGCGTGATGTTAGTTAGATTTAAAACCCAGACTTCATTGAAATCCGTAATAGCTTATCTTTTTTTCACTTTTTTGCACATCGAAAAGTATTCACTAAAAATCACTACGGCCTCAAAAATTACTATGTTATTAAGGATTTTAATTTTATTGCGGCTGATCTTTTAGTATTAAAGGAATCTAGATTTCTTTTTTTAATTTTCATGTCTTTTGTTTGCCTGAATTTTATTAACACAATTCGTTTATTTTTCGAAATAGGTGTTAAATGTTCATTAACTACGACCTAAAAAAACCGATCTTGATTTTATTTATTTTTTTATTTATTTGATTTTAAAAAAAAAAGTCAAACATTTCTCAATCATTTTCAATACCAACTGCAGGTCTGCGTCAATTAAAACACCTATTGAACCTAGTGAACTCCTAGTGAAAATTTAACATCAATTTTTCGTTGTGCTACGATTTTTCAGAAGCCAAGAAATTAAAAACTTACAGATCTGCCTCAATAAAATCCGAATCGGATATATGTTTTCTGCCGTAGTGATTTGGTAAAAAAAATAAGACTTCGATTTTCAAAGATTTTTTTAACATGGCAAAAAAAATGGTGTCCTACTAATCTCTACATTTCTTCAATTCGAACAGGTCGGTGTCATATTTTAAATAGAACCAAAATCGGATCAGTATTGCCGCCGTAGTGATTTGGTGATTTTATAGGGGTGGAATTTCAAAAAATCCTTTTTTAGTGCACCTCTACACCCCGTTTCATAACTAGATAGTCGGCCATCTTACTTCTGTCAAAAATATGGCAAATCTCAATATGAGTTTTTTTATACAACATTTTGGACTCAAATTGCTGATAGAATGGGATTAAGCCATATTTTTATTATTTATGGTTCTAAACAGCGGTTATTTAGAACTCTTATAATTCTTGGTAATTTTTTTTTACCAATGACAACTGCTGCGTTGACAACATTCCATAAAGTGCAGCGATGGCAAGTGGCCATGCCTACTATGCAATCTGGACAAGTAGTTAAATGTGGACGTTGTTACGGATAGGGCCGGAAGATTTGTATGTCCTATTAGCGGTGGGCTCCATGGGATTTCCCAACGAATTTAATACACGGAGGGAATACGATTTTCCATACAAACCCCCTTGAGATGAATTTTCAAAAATAATGATATACATGATATATTATTTCTTTTAACGAGTATATTTAGCAAAGTGTCATCATCGTAAGTAAAAAAATCTCCATACAAATATCCATCTCTTTTCACCCCTTTAGAGATGTAATTTCAAAAAATCACTTCCCCAAAATCTCCAAGTTCGCCCTTTTTAACGATTTCATAGGCTATAGGTACGTTCTGTCAGTCAGGTGTGAGAGTTTAAAAATTGCCCCATCACTTTATAGGGCATTTTGATTCACTAACGGATTAGTGAATCAAGTTGAGGAAAAAGTTTTACACAATTAAAGTAGGAACGAATAAGCGAAATTCACTGCGTTTTTCAACGTAATTTGTGTGTACAAATTTGAAACTCACGGACTTTCCAGCATAAAAATTGCAGGCAGGCTTTCTCGCCACAGCTCCCTCAATTATACCATCAAAAGGGCTCTTGCGTCAATAGAAGTCCCTGCTATCCTTGAACCAAGGGGAATTATTCGGGAAGACGGCAAGAGACGATGGAATGACTTTGATTCCTGGATTCTAGTGTGTTAACACATTAGCCCCTTCTCATATCAAGGAAACAGTAATCAAAGCGGGAGCTGCGGCGGAAATCGCAGAGTCTAACAAATAGCGCAAATATAGTTCAGTTATAGAAAACTATACAAACTTGTGCCGTTTGGTGTAGATACTCTATTATAAAATAAATATCCCCACTACTGATCATCTCCTCTGGTGACAGGAGGGTTGGCTCTTTCCTCGCTCAAATAATCAGCATCGTGATTCAGCGGGGAAATGCAGCCTACTCTAATACTCTTGCCACAAAAGGGTAAACAAAATATTATTCTATTTAGTCCGTCATTTAGATTATCAAAAAATATTGGACACTTATAAAGCGCGTCAAAGTTTAGGAGTGGGGGCTGGTGACGTCACGCGGAACTTTAGCGGGCTATATCTTCATCATTTTTTGTTTAATTGACAAAAGAAAAAATACGTGTCCAATATTTTCTGATAATCTAACTGACGGACTAATTAGAATTTTTTAGTCATCATGCCTATTCCAGGTTTACTTAGTTATAATTAATTTTTAGATTTACATTTATGGTTTTTTATATAGTTGTGTTATTTTTAAATAAATAATTTGATAATATCATTATTGAAAAATTATATCGCTAGTAAATAAATTAATAAATAATTTGATTTCTCTAATACTTTGTAAACCTGGCTGGTTAACAAATTTAAATAATTGCCATTTTCCTCCTAATTTATTGCCTTATTTAGCAAATTAATTACTAAATAATATAATATGTAACTATGTATATGATATTGACGCCTTTATTTTATTATCACATGTAATAACACCACATTCACCACAGTGGAGGAAAATATAATAATTAGTAATCATGTTTAAATAATTTTGACATCGGAGGGCACGTACGCACTTCTTCTAAAGATACTTACATTTGTTAAAAAAAATGACAGATCTAGGTACTATCAGGAGCAGAATTGCAAGGACACTAGAAAATAAATCGCTTGACACTTTAAAATTATATGAAAACGAAAATATGTCAGTTGTGATTTAATATGATTGGTTCATATCTATTTGAATGTCATTGAGCTTTAATGTGATAGGTTGGCATTAGAAATGAAACAATATGAAACTTCAATGTGCAAGCGAATATAGCCTTTGCGTGGTCCTGATTGTACATTAACTGCATTTTTTATATGGACAACTGACAAAAAGTGGACACGGTTACTGGTATTTCTGGCCACACCGCAAAGTGTCGTGAAGGTGTGTGTATTTTGTTGTTCATAAATCTATAATATATAAAAATGTCGTGTCGCTGACTGACTGACAATCAACGCACAGCCTAAACCACTGAAGATATAAATTATGAAAATTGGAAGGTATATTTTCTAGGAGGTGTAGGGCACTAGGAGAGGATTTTTCGAAAATCAACCCCTAAGGTTCCCCTGCGTGTATCAACTTGAAACTTGGTACAAATACTCTTCAAAACAAATAACTAATAACAAAACAGCCCTTAAGGAGGTGTGCAACGTGGTGTTGAAGTTCGTATGGAGAAAAACGCCGTTTTGGTCGGATCTACTTGAAGTTTCAGGCTTGAGGCTAGAGCACATTGGAGGCGACCTAAAGAAGGATTTTTGGAGTGCAACTGGGTGTTAAATTGTATCGCATTTCAAAAATTTTTACGGGGTACGGGAATATACTACCAAATTTACACATTTTATATATATAACTAGTATGTTGTGTAGTGCGCGAGTTGCAAGCAACTCGCGTGTTTGCTGTGAGGGAACAACTGCTGCCCACACCAAAGAAGACATGCTACAAGTCAGCGATAAGCCCGCCACCTATCATTAATTCCCTACTCCTACCACAACTACTCCCACTACTCCAACCCCTACCACTACCTCTACTCCAAACCCTACCACTACCCCAACCAATACTCCAACCCCTACTCCAACCCCTACCACTACCTCAACCCCTACCACTACCACTATCCCTACTCCTACCACTACCACTACCACTACCACTACCACTACCCCTACCCCTACTCTCTACTCCAACCCCTACCACTACCACTACCTCTACTCCAAACCCTACCACTACCCCAACCCCTACCACTACCTCTACCCCTACCACTATCTCTACTCCTACCACTACCCCTACCCCTACCCCTACTCCAACTCCTACCACTACCTCTACCCCTACCTCTACCCCTACCACTACCACTATCCCTACTTCTACCACTACCACTAAAACTACCCCTACTCCAACACCTACCACTACCACTACCGCTGTTCGATTGCAAAAAATAAAAAACAAAAAATGTATAGGAGTTTTTTTTTTGTATGGGAGAATATTTTTTAACAGATTCGCTAATAGGAACAGATCCTGAACAATATTAGTTTCGGCACCTACCCCCTCCGATTTGTAGTTTCCGAGATAAAAAACAAAAAAATAAGGGGGGCGAAAAAGGGGGGTTTCGGTTTTTTGATAACTGCATCGCTCGCGAATTTAAGAAAAATTTGTATGGGACACGGGGGGGGTACGGGGAAAGTGGAAAGGGGTAGAAATCAAATCCCAGTCCATAGGAAAAAAAAAAGAAAAATGTATGAAAATTTGTATGGGAGTTTTTTTTTGTATGGGAGAATTTTTTTTTTATGGATTCACTAATAGGAACAGATCCTGAACATTATTAGTTTCGGCACCTACCCCTTCCGATTTCTAGTTTCCGAGATAAAAAACAAAAAAAATGTATGGGAGTTTTTTTGTATGGGAGAATAATTTTTTTTAATGGATTCGCTAATAGGAACAGATCCTAAACATTATTAGTTTTGGCACCTACCCCCTCCGATTTGTAGTTTCCGAGATAAAAAACAAAAAAAAATAAGGGGGGCGAAAAAGGGGGGTTTCGGATTATCTGGTCCCCTCTATACGATCCCACCAAAAGTTTGCCCCCATCACAACTCTTTCTGGGAGAACAATGATGTCAGTGAGTGAGTGAGTGAGTCAGTCAGTGGTAATCGAGCTTTATATAGTATAATGAATCATCAAACATTTTTTTAAACAAATGCTTTTTGTGTTGCGTATAAAGCCAGTGTCCGCACTTCTTCTGAAAATAATAGATCTCTAGCGAATTCTGTACAATTTGAAACGCTAAAATCTGATTGTAAATAATTTCAGGTTCTCAATTCGTCTGAATCTTAGGTATTTTTTTTATGTATGTTCCCCGATTACTTGAAGACGCCTGTACCGATTTGGATTTTTTTTTATTTGAAAGGGTATACTTTTATATTTTGCAGGTGGTCCCATGATCATCAGGTAAGGACCTGATGATGGGATCCTGGAGAAAAAGAGAACTCTTCAAAGTTATAGGCACACTTGAAATGATTTAGTTTCTTTAAATTAAAAAAAAACATTTTGGATTAAAAAAATATTTTATTTATTAGTTATATTTTTCATTTTAAGCATTTAATTTCCAATATAATTCATTCATGGACTCGACACTTTCCTAATATAATATATTGTGACTCACATGCATGTCATCAGATTATAAAATAGTTTTTATTCAATCAAGTTATGAGTAATAAATACCCCAAAGCTTTTCCTTCCCCATACGTTCAACTTGTTTCAAAAAGTTGCGTAACATATTATATTAGCTTACAGCATTCGAAAAAAGTTTTGTAACTTTAAAAAAATCCTGAAAAATAGTAAGAACTAAATCAACCAAATCGGTATATAATTCACAGAGATATGTGCGGAATACACTGTAAAACTGAAAAACTGTGAAATTAGCAGAGTCCCGCAAATTACAGCGCACAACAAAAGTGGTTTAGCTTCACAGACATGTTTCGCGCTGGTTCGCTGAATGGTTCCTGCTTTCTTTATGTTCGCGGTCTTAGAAACTATTTTTAACTTTACTTTTTGTAAAGATTTTTTTTCTTCACGGGTTGTCCTTGTCTTACAGCTCCGGAAACCGTGTTACCCGTGGTCTGACTAGTTAATAGTTAATAATTTATTTTACTATTATTTTATCTATCTATCTATCTATCATCACGCCTTTCATCCCAAGAGGGGTAGGCAGAGACAATCGAATGCCATTTGCTACGATCCTGACATATCTCTTTTGCTTCTTTTATATTCATCACACCTTTCATACATGCTCGGCGATTGTGTGTACTTTTAATATTTCCATCGATCAACATATTTTTTATATGTTCAATAAAAGTACATCTAGGTCGTCCTCTGCCAGCATTTCCTTTCACTTCAGCCATATAAACCTTTTTAGTCAATCTTTCATCCTTCATTCTTTCAACGTGTCTATTATTTTATTTGTTCCTTTAAATCACACTAAGAAATAATCCACTTAATGTAAAGACAAAATTGCTGAAAATAATATACTGTGCATAATTTTTCAGGAATAACTCGATGCGATTTTCTAAAATCCACTAGAATCAGACTCGCACTCCCCATTTTAATGTATTAAGATGAGAACAAACTCAAAAACAACAAATATCTCTATACGAAGACTGTGAATGATTCTACTTTCTGATGGGAAATTCATTGCAGTTTAATCCCGTCTGCGCTGTGATGGTTGTGATTAGTCTGTGATTAATAAGACTTATCACAGTCGGCGGGAACATCTTAGCTACCGATTAATCGGCATATTGTTAGTATAACGTCTATAATACTTGACATTCGCAGAATCATCTAAACCCTCATGGAGCCATAACACAAACAATAGAATAGAATAGAAGACTCTGAAATAATAATAGTCGGCAAAGCCGAAATTTCGGCCACTTTCATAGTCGGCGACTAATCGTTAGTCGTCTAGTCGATCAAATCCATGGCATAGAACACAAACAATAGAATAGAATAGAAGACTCTGAAATAATAATAGTCGGCAAAGCCGAAATTTCGGCCACTTTCATAGTCGGCGACTAATCGTTAGTCGTCTAGTCGATCAAATCCATGGCATAGTCAGTAGATCAGTACAGTTAACCTAACAATCGCTATTTCTGTTTAGCACAATTTTATGGACAAAAAGTTGAAACACATTATGAAATCCAAGACCTCCAAGTAAATTTTGAATACATTTTTTTTATAATGGACAGGAAAAACTTGCTTCTAGAACCAAAATTCCAAATTATCATTGGGTTTATAAAGTGGGCTATATGCCCCAAGAATAATTAGGTGTGTCATGGGAAAACCGTCGAACTAAATAGAGATTCTGGATACACAGGACCTACTTCTCTTCATTCCCACAGCATCATTTAGACTGTCTGTATGTGCGCTTTTCACGCAAAAACAATTACATAGGTTGATTTACCGGGAAGTATGTTTAGGACGAGAAATAACTCAGGTCCAGAGAGTTTCATGGAATATGCTGTCTAATCCGTCAGAGATATAACAAAACGATGTAGGAAAGAATTGTGTAGAATAAAATGATCTATAAAAAAGTCTGCGGTAGCATATATCTATCTCTAATAGATAAGTAGTTATAAGCGTATTTATGTAGGTGTTTAAATTGTTATAAATGCCCGTGGAATTTTCTAAAATGTAATGTACCTAATAAAAATTCCCGGTTTCCCGGGATAAAAAGTATCCTATGTCATTTTTCGGCCCTCAAAATATCTCTTTAAAAAAAGGCAAAGGCAGTCATGGGAACTGCCGACAGAAGTGAAAACTATATAACGTATAATAACGCCATTTATCGATAATTTCACAATGTAACTGTGTCTGTGCGCAGCGAAAAATGCCCGACCCTGGCATATGTGGAAGCCAGTACACGAATTCCTGCCGGACATTCTAAAAGATTTCCCTCTACCAAAAATCGCTCAACGCGTCTAAAGAAATTTCCTATCTATCTATAATTATCAATCATCACGCCTTTTATCTTACCTACCCCTCGTAGGCAGATATGTTTTGAATTTGAATTTAGAGACAATCGAATGCCATTTGTTACGATCCTGACATACCTCTTTCGCTTCTTTTATATTCATCATACCTTTCATCATGCTCGGCGATTGTGTTTACTTTTAATATTTCCATCGATTTCACTGCAAAAAGTATGAACATTTTCTTAGATAGATAGATTTTCTTTAAAACACAAATATTAATCAACACATTAAAAGATATTCATTAGAGTCCCACTCGCCTGTTAAACAAACTATACCTTTATCTTGTTTAAAGTTGCGATTAAAAATGTAAACTTCACAACATCAAGTTCATTGCACCACAAACGCATTTCACAATTTGCTAATCAGCCCGCATCAAACATCTGCTAGTGTTTCGAATGTGGAAAATCTAAAGTAACTCGTACGAGCGGGAAGTCCATGTGGGAAATAACGTTGGCACGCGACAAATGCCACGCCTACAAAAATCTCGTGCTAGCTGTTAAGGAAATCCAACAAAAATGTTATAATATGTTTTGATTATGGTAATTGGTGTCTGATGATAATATAATTATGCAATGATTTTGAGATCGATTTATTTTAGGTTTTTTCTTAGTAACCTGAATAGTTAAAATCAATCATAATTTTATACTTCTTTTGTAGAATCCATTATCTTAACCACAGAACATTATAATGAAAATAGAAGTAGCATATTTATATGAAAACCGGTGTAACCAAATGTGTGTACTGTGAAAACTAGTCTAGTTAAATATCTTAGATAAATATTTGTACGGTTATAATTTCTGCATTGAAATATAGCACAAAATACATTTTGTGAAGCTATGTATATCTAACGAGTAGCCAGTTGTGTTGAGGTATATTTAGATGGAAAAGCCTCTAAGTGATGTTTGTCGGATTATGTAGGTACATACGTTTTTAATTAAAAAACACATTGGTAAATGGCTGGGATTCGGGTTCGAACCCGTGGTCAGCCGCCTACTTAATACCAGATAACACTTTGTTACTTCTATGTTCTTTATAATGTTCTGTGATCCTAACTATTCTATTGTAAGTAATATTATAAATGCGATTGTTTGTTTGTCTTATATTCACGTCTAAACAAAAGCAACGGATTGATGTGATTTTTTGTACAGAGGTATAGTTGGAGGGTCGTAGGCCGGAAATCCTTGGGGATAAATTATTAAGAGGATCGTGTAGCTCAGCGTACGCAGCGAAATAGGTATTTAGAAAATCATATTCTGTCTCAAGCGCGCTCTTCCCACGGGCATCAGTGCGACAGAGAACACTGCAGCTCGTGAGTGTTCGTAGGTATGTTCTTCGTTGAAAATTGCGTTTTGGGGGAAAACGATTTACACCTACTAAACTATAACGAAACCTTATAATTTTGGTGTCAAACGTTTTAGCAGATTATAATCTACGTACGTACGTTTTGCTTTTTTTGAAATTTTGCTTTGTTTCTCAAATACAGACGGTTTATTACGAGCAAGTTATGAACAAAAAAAACCGAGATTTGAGGGGCTTATAACTTTTGACCTATTACGAATTTTGAAAAGAGGAAAAAATACGTACGTAGTTTTTCATTATGTCAGTAACATATTACAAAATCGTTAAAATTAAATGATATTTAGGGGTAGTAAAACGTTTTCTCCGTTTGTATGGACATGGACGCGGTACACTACACTCTTAACACGTCATTTCAAAAATTTCCACGGACAAAGTCGGGGGGACGGAAAGCTTGTAATAATAAAATTAGTTGACATGTAAATTTTTTTTTACAATGTCCCATGATTTTCTAAATTTTGTCTATTAGATACCAAAATCGTATATAAGATTAGTCGATTTTTTCACAGGCAGACAGTTAAAAAATAATTTTGGGATTTTCAAATGAAAAATGAAAATATTACGCTAATGGTAGCCTACACCAGTTTTTTTTTGTTGAGTCCGGTGATCTCATTGGACTTGCCATAAGGTCGGTAAGGCCAAGTCATATCAGTCATATAAAATAAAATTATTTAACTATTTGTTTATTTAATATATAATCTACAGCATTTAATTGCAATGACTGATTGACTGACATTTAGAATTAGATAACGATAAATTAACAGACAAATACTTATATTTAGGGATCTGAACATCTCCGATGAAAAAAGGGAAACCCTTATATATGATCACTCCTGTATTTGTCCGTCTGTCACAGCTTTCGCAATCAATAGTTTTCGCAGCGCACGCGATGTAAGGAATTTCTTAGGTGATTTTTTTACACCTTGGGTTACATTATTGGAGTTTTAGTAAGGATCCCAAATTTTTTGAAAATAGAATATAGCCTATGTCACTCAGGGTGAATGTAGCTTTCCAATGGTGAAAGAATTTTTCAAATCGGCACAGTAGTTTTGAGTTTATTCATTACAAACATACACACACACACAAAAATACAAATCTTTCCTCTTTATAATATTAGTATAGATAGATATAGATGTTTTGTTAAAGAAAATAAACGGAAATTGACCGCACCCCCCCCCCCCCTTCTCCAAAATTACTGAGTCTAACATTTTGAAAAAAAATGGGAATATAGGAAACCAACCAACCAACGGAACCATAAAAATCAGTTCTGATTTTATCACCGAAGAGTTCTTGATTAGCAATATTGGATTTTATTCAATAACAAAATTTTGAGATTAATAAAATATACGGAAATTTCCTAAAATAAAGGTCAAAACTATTCAAAAAACCGCATTAGTTCATTTTTAAATCTTGGCCCGCTATTTTGATCAGCATGTAAAAGAAGAACTTAAACTACCACCACCTACCACCCGCCCCCGTCTTCGCACGGACGGGTATACAATATTTTATACAAAATTTTAATCTATCTATCTATCATCACGTCTTTTATCCCAAGAAGGGTAATTTTTTTTAATACCTACACAAATACACTTAAGTCGACGCATCACAGCGCAATGAACTCAGTTTTACGCGCGGCTTATTTTGTCCATATCTCTTTAGAAAAATGTAAGCGAGATTAACTATTATTAAAATCGATAAGGTAACCAAGGATAAGATAAGATAGACCAATATTCACATGCCAGAAATATGAGAAAAAAGGATTTCTCAACAAAATCGGTATTTCGAAAAACACGAAAAGGACTTCGGTTTTTCTATGTTTTTACAAAAACTATTAGAATAATTAAATTCTAGTTAGTGTATTCTTAAAGTATGTGAAATTATCAATTTTTTAATGTGGAGAAAATTTAAAATTAGTTAATATATTAAGAGAACTCGAGTCGCAAACTTGGCTGAAATACGCGTGAAATTTAGGATTTTCAAGGCTTCATATAAATGATTTTGGTTATTTTCTTTCCATGAGAAACTTTAGAATTTATTTATTTTTGAAAGGCAATTTTTGATTTCGAGCCTAGCATATTATACAGTTATCGCGTAAAACTGGAAAAACGAAACATCTGATTTGTATGAGACAAAAATCATGAGGCGGCCCCTTAATTACTACTTATTGTAGTCGGTAGCCTAATTGGTAGGACGGTGGACGTGAAACCGGAGGTCCCGGATTCGAATCCTACCCCTTGCCAAAATGCTAAGCACCAATTTTCTTTAAGAATATGTGCTTAAATCGACACCTCGTGCTCCGGAGGGCCCGTAAAGCCGGCGTCCGATCACCAACCCGCCTGCCAAGCGTGGTGACTTTGGCAATTCCTCTCAATGAGCACCACTAAAAATGGTGCACCTAGAGGGAGACCATGATCCAGCATGATGATGATGATATACTATATTGGGACTTTTTTGTAGACCATTTTATTCTACATAATTATTTCCGAGATATTTTTTTTATATCTCTGACGGATTAGGCAGCATACATCATGAAAACGCGCTAGAGTTATTTTTTTTTCTCCGACTTGATTCACTAATACTGTTAATACTCAGCTCCTAAACATGATAGGTTCATGTTTAATACTCGTAAATCTTCTTCGATAATTAATGCTTTTAAGACAATTTGGTGTTTAGCATTAATTTTAGCTCGATTAATGATAGAACGATAGATTTTCGACTGTCATTGCAGATTTTGTTTTGGGTAAATTACTTTTGGTTAGAGCTACACGAAAATAAGGTATGGTAAATAAAAATCTGCAACAACATGAGTCAGACAACAGTTTAACTTCTGAAATAGGGTCACTGAATACTGAAAAAAATTACAAAGTTTTGACATTCTCGTTTTCTATCCATCTATATTCTAGACACGTATCTAAACTTCATATTTCGTCACACATTCTGTACCATTTTAATGTGCACCATAAACTTATGCTTATCTAATAATAAATAATAAAAAAAGGAATGACTCTGATTCCCTTGGAGCGAGGTCGGGCCCTTGTATAGGATGCCCCGTCTCATCTCAGGGAAACAGTAATCAAAGCGGGAGCTACGGCGGAAATCGCAGAGCCTAACAAACGGCGCAAATATAGTTCAATTATTGACCTTTGGTGTAGAAACTCTAGATCTGTGGGGTTCAAATGTCAAAAGGTTTATTAGGATATACCTCGATGATCATCTCTTCTTCAAGAGGGCTGGCTCCTTCCTCGTTCAACGAATCAGCATCGCGATTTGGCGGGGAAATGCAGCCAGTATTCTTGCCACTATTCCACGCGGAGCTGGTTTATTTAGTTATTTTTAATATTTAGATTAGATTTAAGGTTTTTATATTGTTATGTGTAAAAAAATTAAATTAATAAATAAGATGTAATAGGATTCTTGTAAATTTACGCATGATTTCAAAAAGTGCTACACAGTCGGTCCCTTATTTTTGAAGATCGTGACTCCAACTCATCAACTTCTCCATAATTATCTTCCTCCATGCGATCCTCTGTCTGATGAAGGGCCGTTGTACCTACTGGACCACGATTTTAGTCCTCGAGGCCTCTTTCCCTCCACCAACTTAACCAGTCTTGGTCTTGCGTCAATACATCTGGTCTTGTTCTTGGTCTTGGTCTTGGTCCTGGTCTCGGTCTTGCAGCAAGAGTTTCGCAAGTCTTGCAATTATCTATTAGCCTATTGCTATTTATTAAACACGTCACGTTAGTTTAGATCTTAGAACAACGCAACAGAGTAGTTACATTTTAAGCTTACATAGACATAGACATAGTAAAGTCCAACCAAATTAATAAAATTAACTTGACAATATTTTAAAGACATTGTCAAGTCAAGATATAGTTATAGGCCCTCACCTTATATAGAATAGAATATAGGACCGAGAGCGTATTGCATTGAATTGCGAATCTATACATTGATGTAGGTACTCGACCTGTTATTATGAACCTAATTTTTCGATTTTCGGTATTTGTTAATGCGTATTTCGCTAACCTTGCTAGAAAGAAATTTTATTTTGTGCTACATTTTATCACATGTAATTGTATTGGTAGGTACACATTTTGTTTATGTGTGATACTAGGGAATGTCCATCAATATCGGTATTGAAACCAAAATACCTAGCTACTAAATAACGCCCAAATCTCAGATTGACTTAACTGCTAGATGCAAAAGTCTTGTAGGCTCAGCTTGTTCTTGTTCAAATCTTGCAGGGTCAGTCTTGGTCTTGGTCTTGCTTACAATTGCGAAAATGCAAGAACAAGACCAAGACTGCACGACCAAGACCTACCTACCTACTTCTCTCTACCTACCTCTCAAAAGTAATCTTGAATATTTACGAATTACATAATACAAAGGTCTCACGAAACAAGTATTCATCAAAATCTGTGTCCAGTATTGTATAATACTCACATTATGTACATCATTCAACATACACCGACATAATAGAATAGATCACCTTGACAGAATACTCTGATATGGCACGTACAACTAATTTCACAAAACATTTAAAATATTGTTTAAAAAACAGCGTCCGCAACCGGTTTTCGACGAATTAATGCAAAAAATAAGCAAAAAGTAACGGAAATGGTTATTGGTTTCGTAAACTGAACATTCAGAGTGTCAATAAAGTTTTTTTTGGATTCTGCAATATTTAAAAAAAAATCATAAAATTTAATTATTGATATCAAGATATTTAAGTGCTGTTGTCGACTTTGTAGCCGAATAAAAACACTTTTTCATAGTTATTTTTTGATTTTATATCTATCACATGATCCCCGAAAGTTATTCTTTCTTCACAGGTTGCTTTGCGGCTCCTGAAACCGTGTTATCGGTCCCAAGACCAAATCTCCCTTTTTTTGCCGATGGTATTTGTGAGGCTATACTTAACGAGTGGCCAGTTCTGTTGAGGTATATTTAGAGGGAAAAGCCTCTAAGTGTGCTTTGTCGGATTATATATATATATAGGTAAGTTTTTAATTATAAAAAATCCATTGGTAGGTATAGCTTAAAAAACGAAGCTGAAATTTTTTATGAAAATAAATTCAGCCGTTTCATAATCTATACTAGACACAGACAGACAAATATCGTGTCACAACAAGGCTTCAAATTTATTTATGATGAAGTATATTATATGCCCAAGTCTTTTAAGTTTTTTTTAAGCAAAAAATATTTTTTGGTTGTCTATAGATTTAAGACAATAGAAATGGTGAACTAAAATTTTAAGTCCACGACAAAAAAAATTCAGTATGTAAATACTAACAACAATTTTTTTTAATCTTGTATGTCATTTGTAAGTTTGGATATCTGAAATCTGAATTTACTGATCCGATTCTGAAAATTCTTTCACTAATTGGAAGCTACATTGCCCTCGAGTGCTACAGGCTATATTTTATTTTGTTTGAAAATATCCACGAGCAAAGCCGGGGGCGATAAGTTGGTTTTATATAACTTATAAGATGAATATAATATTTTATGATGCGATCGTAAACATTAAAACAAGTTATTAGCAAGTGATTCGTGGAAAAAACGCAAACAGCAAGTAGGCGTGCGTGATTGATAAATATTTCCATTCTTTTAAAAATAGCTGCCATTGGTAACTCTATTAATAAGCCTTGTATTGAAAATAAATGTCACATAATAAATATTTATATGTATTTTTGTCTATATTTTTAAAAATAAAAAGCGGGGAATCTTTTTTTTTTCTTCACGGGTTGCCTAGACTTCCGAAACCGTGTTATCAGTCCCAGGGTACCCAGCGGAAGACAAAGTGTTTATGAGGCTATACCTAACGAGTAGCCAGTTCTATTGAGTTATATTTAAATGAAAACCCCCTAAGTGTGGTTTGTCGAATTATGTTCTTTATTTAAATTTTTTAGGCAAGGTTTTAGATTTTCAGAAAGGCTTCTTTTATTCTTAGTTTCTGACCACATTTCTTTAGACTCTAGAATATTACCATCAAATAATTCCAACAAGTTTCGTTTTTTTATGTAATTGGTTACTACGAATTCTGTTTTTACATAGAGTCAATGTTTTTTCATCATAGTTTTTGAAATTTCTGATCCTTACACCTCCATGATTTAGAAAAAGCAAAAATTTTCTCATCCTGTTGGATATGGACTATATACGAGTAAATGGCAATACACACAAGAATCCAACGACTGACAGTAAAAAAACGTGTGTCTCTGGAAAGTTGTGTTTATGCCAATGTATTAAATATTTTCACTAGCGCGATACAGGTTTCAGTAGGTATATAATATAAATATTGCTTAATGTGGACATTGTAACAAGTGATTATATTCACAACATAGTTGAAAATATGTAAAAAAAAACGAACAATATTGACACATGAGTTGCATTTTATACAACTTGAGACCTTAAAGTTTTTTTGTTGCCCTGTCCTTGTGCGTCATTGCGTGCGTTCGCCCAATTTAATATATTTCACGAATGTTTTTAGACGCATGCGTCACGTGCATTAAGTCCTTTGACTCGACACAAAGTATTATTCTAGTGTTTGTATAAAAATCTATGTCACTGAATAATAAAGTATTTAAATATTATAATATGGTTATTAAATAAAGTTGTCGAAAGTATACTTAATTTTACTAGGACACGTCGTCTCGCGTCGTGTTGAACCGCTATCAAATTATTTGCTATAGCCATTGATATGAAGCTATAGCATACCTACCTGGCAAGTAATAATTATTGACGTAAATTTCAAATCAAATCCTGAAATTGCGATGCGATGCGATGCGATGGCGATAGTAGCGACAATTTTATTGAAATCGCATTGTGTTTTAACTAAGTTGTGTGATATGCTACTCCATTTAAATAATTGAGGATTTGAAAGAAGCTATCTGAACTCTGAAGTTTTTTTATCATAATATAGTGTAAGTATGTGAAGTAAAAAATGCACTATCTCAATAAATCAATGTCTCAAATCCTACATTTTCAAAGTATATTAGTATCGCTGAGCATGTATGAAAGGTACGAGTATGATGAATATATAAGAAGCGAAAATTCGATTATCTTTTGCCTTCCTCTCTTGAGATAAAAAGCGTGATGATAGATAGATAGATATTAATTTAATTTTTAAATTTATAGCTTTTATCTGGAAATAGTTTATAAAGTCATTTATAAATTATCTATCAAACGACGACGTTTATTTCAGATTATAATAAAGCAAACGATTTAATTTTTACCTCAACGAATATGCCGCAGGATCTTAGACTACTTTATACTTTAGTTTAGTGGATGATTCATGTTGTGGTAACTTGTCATCAGGCGATAGAAAAGTCAGACGTGTGAGATTTTTTATATAAAAATAACTGCAGCGCAATAACCAAATAACAAAACATGTTTTGATTTGATTACAAAGCAAAAAACAAAATGATATGGACGCTTGGACGGGTTTTGAATTTTGTACCATCCATAAGTCAAGGTCAAATATTGTTTACATTTTGTGTCCTTGGTGTTCAGAAAATTTCTTTATGTTATCTTCTAATAAAATTTATTTGAACGACACTTCTCAGAATATCGGTTTCCATCTTGATGGTAAAAAACGCATTAGCAAATATTGTTGGGCTCATACATAAATAGATCCGTACACGGAATCACTACATACATATTATAAAACAAAGTCGTTTACGAGTATTAAACATGGATCAATCATGTTTAGGAGATAAGTTAATAAAGTCAGAAAAAATCATCCCCTGCGAGTTTTCATTCTAATTCGTCAGAGATATAACAAAATGATATAGTAAAGAATTATGTAGAATAAAACTAACTACAAAAAGTCCGCGGTAGCATATATCTATCTCTAATAGATAAGGGGTCGCTATAATAATACAAAACTGATGTCGGTCTGAATGAGATTTAAAACGGCAGAACGATTTTTAATGAAATAAGTATAAACACTTGAAAATCTATAATATAATAAAAAAATAATGCTGCTCGTTGGTAAGCACATCACTTGAGAACGGCTGGACCCATTTGGATATTTTTTTAATGTTCGTAATAGCACAGGAAATAAAAATTGGAAAGACTGAAAGTGCATTTTTGTATGAACTCAATATTTAAGCAAGTTTTAGAACAATATTGCTCATATTATGGCTTTGTTATCGGGTGAATAACGGATACCTATCTAAATAAAACTATCGGAGCCGTGGGTGATTGATAGTATCGTAGAATACAAAACGTGTCAAAATAACATTGTTAAATCAATATAGTTGCAATTGTTTAAAAGACCTTGAGAAAAACACAGGAGTAATTATTTTCTACGAACTGCACTGGGATTTCCTATGATTTTGGAGTGTTAAATGGACTGTATTGAAATAATTGCAACTTCATAGAAATATTTGCAATTATTTTACTAATACCTAATACTACCTATAGGTTCGGACTTAGAAGAAAGTAAACTCCTTGGTCTTATTAGAGTAGGAGTTATCTTCAATAAGCGTTTCAAGAAACAGTTTTTTGCCGTATAAAACAAACGAGAAAGTAAGTAGTTATTAAATTTTTACTCTATCGGCCTTATTCATAAACGTTTATTAGCAACGTTTTTGTTAAAATGTGTTTTGTTTCTTTCTATTATTAGTAAAGACAGGTTTGTTAGAGAGTGACAAAACTTATTTTAACAAAAACTTTGCTAATAAACGTTTATGAATAAAGGCCTTAGCCTTTAACAATAAGTTAATAACTCTATTAAAACTATTTCCGAAAACGGTTATTGCGGTTATGCTGTATGGTCATTTTTTTAGTTGCGTTTTTCGAAACAGTTTCTCGTAAATAATAATAATAAATGAAAAGTTCCATTTCGTTGTACGAAAAACACCCAGCTCTTATCTTATCGTTCGATAGACCTAAATTTAAAACAAAAATTACTGCATGGCCATAAACGCGGCGTCAAAAATGTCCAATTAGAAAATTGATGGAACCCTATCGCTGCACTTTTAATGGCTTTAGAAGTCTATAGCTCTGTAACTTCTTAGTAATAACGCGATATATCTATCTGGCGATAATGGTTTCATAGAAATAATTCGTAACCTATATAATAACAAAAGTTCAATTAAATATTCAATGAATCCATTTTTTATGAAGAACAGGTTGTTATTATATTTTTTTGCATAATTAACGTTTATGATCGTATTTTAAAAAACTGGTTTACTGCATTTGAAATCTTAATTATATTTATTGGTGGTTTTTAAAATTTCGTCGAATGTAAGCCTTCGTTGAAACGCTTGTCACTGGTCACGGCCGTCGTTCTTCGAAACTATAACCTAACTTTTTTTGTTTGTTTACATCTGAATTTTAGAAGTAGATACGTTTGGTTATTGGTAAATTTTTTGAAAAATCTGAAACCTTATCAGCCATAACTCTACAATCTTATTGTATGGAAAATGGAAACTAAAGAAGGGATTGTTTGGTGTTTAATCAAGTGCATACTTTACTTTAATAATCAAAATTTTGAAAATAAAATAAATATTCAGAGTTGTGGTCTTTACAATGTATTGAAGGAAAAAATCTGAGCGGCACAAAAACTGTTTCATACAAAT
The DNA here is from genome assembly GCA_963924495.1 of Nemapogon koenigi. Taxonomy (NCBI): domain Eukaryota; kingdom Metazoa; phylum Arthropoda; class Insecta; order Lepidoptera; family Tineidae; genus Nemapogon; species Nemapogon koenigi. The sequence goes on from OZ004643.1 coordinate 2,823,906, forward strand.
CTATAATAATATTATAAACTCTGTCTGATACACTTTCAGGGTTAAACTACTGAACCGATTTTGATCAAATTTTATACAGAAGGGGATATAATAGGGAAAGAAAATTACGACGGACACATACAATTTTATGTGTTTAAAATCCTTACCTACATACCCTGTCTTCCTTATAATTTGAATACATCATTTTCCCTATATTATGACGTAGAGGAAATTTCTATAACAAAACAAGTATATATCTAACAGGTTCATATAGTCATACTACGTAACAAATCATGAGTAAAAGCATGTAAACGGACCATAATAGGGAAAAGTAAAAAAAAATCAACTTATTTTCTTAGCACACTGAAATTGCATTTTATTTTTATACTATTTATTAAATTGGTTCGAATTCTTACAAGAAGGCGCGTCGGTGGTCGAGTGGGATAGACTTCGGCTCACAACTGTGAAGTCACGGGTATGATCCCCACATCCGACCATCTACCAATAAGCTTTTATAATAAAAAATCTATGTACATTATCCTACAAACCATACAAAAATGCTTTTCTATCTACATACCTCAACAGAGCTGGTCACTCGTTAGGTATAACCTCAAAATATCATCGGCTAAATGCGGAAGACTTTGTCTTCCGCTGAGTACCCTGGGGTCGACAACGGTTCCCGAGAGCTGTAAGGTAACCCATGAAGAAAGAAATTATTCTTACAGACTTTTTGTTGCTTTTAGTTCAAAGATTTAAGGGGGAATAGGAGGTAGTCGCCTAGTACTAACCTCCGTACACCATTGTATTTTTCTATCGTTTTATTGTCGCAACGGCTTTTATTATATGGAGATTATATTAAAATACAAACATAATAATTATAAATAATGATAGGAGACATAGAAGAGATAGATCGCCACTCCTTAAAAATTTATTCATTCTAAGAAATATATAATTTTTAAATTTACTTAAAGAAATGTTTTGAAAATTGATACATACATACCTACTTTAGGTGAATTTTTATTTTGAGCTTTTTAAAATAAAGTTTTTGAGTTTTGATCATTTATACATAAAGTCTGATTCGATTTGTTCAGTATTTATGAATTTTTTCGAAGAATTGTGTCTTTTTGAATTCAGATTTTTAGTAATAGTTTTCGATGTAATGACCAAATTACCAGAAAAATGGCGGAGGGGGGAAGCCGTCTATAGCCACTCCAGTCTCTTTTGCACCTGTATGCACCTAAATAACTAACAACCGAGTGTCCGTGAATCTACCAAAAATTTAGATTTCTACAGTAGGTAGAGGTAGGTATATATTATTGGCTTCACAACTTTATCACAAAACCGTACATACACGTATATATGCGGACGAATTATCAAAAGTTTCGTCATTACTAGGAATTAATTAAGCCATAATTATCAATACTAATAATTAAAATTTAAATGTGGTCTGCTTATCGAATGGGCACATAGCGTAGGGACTAAAAGTTTTGATATATTTTATTTACGCTGTAAATTATTTTTTTATGATTCCCGACCCCTGCAATTATTATTGGGTAATAATCTATATAAATAAAGATTGAGAACTTTTTTTTTGTAAAGGTATACTTCCAAGGTGGTCCCATGGTGATCAGGTCAAGATCTGATGATGGAATCCTGGAGAAATCGAGAACTGTTCAAATTTTATAGGCACACTTGAAGCGATTTGGGTTTTTTTATAGTGATTTGTGCATTTGCTTTCGGAAAGCACACTTTTCAGTGCATAATTTTTGAAGTCGGTACACTTTTATTAATGATCTATGGGATTTTTGTATGAACTCAAGACAATAGGGGATGAAAGTTAATATGGGCTTCACATCTTCTTAAAAATAATGGTTAATCTAATTAAAAAAGTGACAACATGTAAGTCCACTTATCTATATTTATCGAATCATTAAGCATTACATAGTGTGTAATATAAGCGTATTTGTTGTAAGTATTATATACTTAACTGATTTTAATGTCAATTTTAATTAATAGAATTAAAAATATATAAAAAATATATCGATTGATGGCAATATTAAAAGTACACATATACATGTATGAAAAGTACGATGAATATAAAATAAGCGAAAGAGGTATGTCAGAATCGTAGCAAGTGGCATTCTATTGTCTCTGCCTACCCCTCTTGGGATAGAAGGCGTGTTGATAGATACATATATAATAAAGATATTTTAGTCACCTAAAATCGTATAGTGAAATTTCTAATGAAATAAATTAAATAATATGAGCAATTATGAGGAAAAGTAAATTTTACATATATGGAAAATATAATATAATAATAATATATTATGAATAGTTATTAATACTTATATAATTTTATGGTTAATATTTTATTGGGTTTTCCTTGTAACATTAAAATTATGATTTTCCTATAGGTAGACAACCATATTAATCTCATGGTATTTTTGGCACAGTAACAAAATTTTGGGTGAATCACAATTTTGGAAATTACCATAAAGGAAAGATGAAGAAAATTTGATTAAATATTCAATGCCTACTAGCCATTTTTATACTATAACTACTAATATATTAGAGATAGGTATATGCTACCGCAGACATTTTTGTAGATAATTTTAATCTACACATTTTCTTCTTACATTACTTTGTTATATGTCTGACGGAGTAGACAGCATACGTCGTGAAAACTCGCTGGGCTAACTTTTTCCCCGACTTGATTCACTCATACTGTTAATGCTCAGCTTCTAAACAAGATAGGTACATTTTTAATACTCGTAAACCTTTCTGGTGAACATCCTATCTAATAGTCAAAACTGCAATAAAATCCGTTTAGTAGTTTCTGCGTGAAAGAGGCACAGATAGACGCGGCTCCCGGAGTCTTGTTTAATATAAGTCATACCCAGCGGAAGAAAAGTCTTCTTTATTTAGCCGATGGTATAACGATTATAGGGTTTTCAGGTATGTATCTACATTGCACCTGTATGGCGCAGGTACTAATTAGCACGAGCCCGACTCACACTTGGCCGGTTTTTATTATTAGTGCATTATAGTTATACTAGTTAGACGTTTGTATGTATTGCCATTATTAAGATCGAGCAAAAAACGCCGAATAATACAGGTTTCTTGTATGGGGACCTCATTTAATTTTTTACTTTATTTTATTTTTATTATTTGTTGTTATAGCGGCCATAGCAATACACACTCTATGAAATCTTCAAATGTCTACCTATTAGGGTTCAAAAGATACAGCCCTGTGACAGGCTGACGGACGGACGGACAGCGAAGCTTTAAGTAGGCCACACATTGGTCCGGTATCGCACCGATAATTTCCCATTCCGGCAGCTAGATAAGGCGGATCGTTCGTTACAAGAATTGGAAGAGTCTGTGATCGGTTTTGGTGGACCAAACGGCGACGCGCCAGGGATTGGACGAATGTCGAAATTCGTCCACCTTCAATAATAGGGTTTCGGTTGTCACCCTTTGGGTACAGAACCCTAAAAAGGACCTCTATTAAATGTACGTACCTATTGAAACCCGAAATTTGCCTAGAATAATTACTACTAAGGTAAACCAAGCTCAAGTTCCACAATGCTACAATAACTGAGTACAATCTGATGACAATTTGCCCAATGACATCAGAACCTTCACAAGAGCTGTACGTCAAGAATTCTCATTACAAGCTATTATTATTCATAGCTTGCTCCAACTAGCTGACCTAAAGTGTGCGATCAGAATCATTGGCAAAGGGGATTCACTTGTCGCAAGGCCTTCTGAATTAATGTAAGGTCTAATATGTAAAGTAAATGTTTAATAAAACTAAATAGTTACTTATTTCTGGGAAAAGCAGATAAAAATAAAAGTCAAAATAAGTGAGTCGAAATCAAGTTGGGCAAGGTTGCTCAAATTAGACTGGAATATCAAAATGGAAAAGAGTCATGTCAAATTGAAAATAAAACTTGAAGCCATTGTCACACGATTGCCTAAAACTTTGCATAGTGCACATTGTTATTTTCGAACACAATAAAATAGGCTATATCACTCATGGATATTGTAAGTTTCTATTAGTGAAAGAACTTTCAGAATCGGATGAGTAGTTTCAGAGAAAACAAAACCTCTTTATAATATAAGTTTAGTATAGATCTTTAGATATGTCTATACTTATCGAAAAAGATAAATTATACTATTTTAGACAGGATTTTTTAACGATATTTTGTGATATTTGCATGCACGAATAAAGGACAGTTCATGGTCAAGATACCACAGTTATATTTCAGGAAACTATGAATATCAATTTTTAGTTGTACTACAGTCTAAAAATTATAATTATTCATTATCCACTTCTACCGGTTATGTAGTTTTTAAAAACGGCTGTCCGTCCGTCTGTCTGTCCGTCTGTCACCAGGCTGTATCTCATGAACCGTGATAGTTAGACAGATGAAATTTTCACAGATGATGTATTTCTGTGGCCGCTATAACAACAAATACTAAAAAACAGAATAAAACAAATATTTAAGAGGGCTCTCATACAACAAACGTGATATTTTTGGCTCGTTTTTGCTCGATATTGATAACGGCAACAGGTAGACGCTTGAAATATTCACAGAATATTAATTAAGTATACATTCACTTTAAAAATAAATAATTAAATTAAAATAAAACAAATATTGAAGGGGGCTCCCATACAATATTCGTGATTTTTTTTGCTCGTTTTTATAGATAATGCTACGGAACCCTTCATGCGCGAGTCCGACTCGCACTTGGCTGGTTTTTTAATAATCAACGACACTCCTGCTACCATTAGAATAAGTATTTTTGTCACACACTTAGGTTCACCCCCGCACTAGGATTCCCCGTATCGAAGACCCACGCACGCAGATGTTTTTATAAATATGTACTTGCCGGAATCGAACCCAGGACCTATAGCACAGCAGATAGGGTGCTACTGCACTACACTATTACCTCTATTATAATTTTGCAAGTAGTTTTCTTATACACACAGTTTTACCAAAAAAAAAAAATTTTATTACGATGACGTAAATTTAACAACATGTGTTAAGTTAATAAGTTAAGAGCTAGTAGCTCCCTCGGTAGCGGCAGACCCGTCAGATCCTTTGCTGTTCCCATATGCAGGTGCTCGTGCCACGCCACCTGTTCTATTCTAGCGACATCTGTCAACGATTATTAAAAATAAATATTTATTATTCAACAAGCGCGTCCTCTATTGGTCAGTAGATAAAGTTTGCAGTGCTATAGAGTTAATACACCTACTTGTCCATAGATGGCGGCGCTATCTAATGTATTCTGAAAGTATTTAACAATTTTATTAAATCTTTCATTATCACATGACACAGGTTTACCTATCATAAATAACAGGTAAATAACTAGGTAGGCAGGTACTAGTTAAGTGTAAGAGTAAGTAGGTACATTTATCTAAACACTTAATTCTGATACTAAAGTCATTGTCATGTCAGCAGGCGCATAGCTAGGATTAGAGAAAACTAGCTTATGGATAAAAATAATCGCAACTCATTGAATCTTCTACTACCTTCGCATGGGAAGACAACATTTTATTTAAGGTATTTGCCGAGATAACGAGATATTTTTCCCGGAGAAAAATTTGCTTATGGTCTTTTTGGCCCTCCAGTTAGATGGTAATGTAGTAGGTATATATATAAAAACCCTTTGCTCCTTTAAAAATCTTTAAATTAAGAGTAAATAATCTGGAACGATGGCATTGTGATGATGTTGTGACTAAAATTAAGAAAAGTAGTTTACGCTGGTTTGGACACGTTGAAAAAATGAAGGATGAAATATTGACTAAAAGGGTTTATATGGCTGAAGTGAAAGGAAATGCTGGCAGAGGATGACCTAAGTGTAATTTTTTTGAACATATAAAAAATGTATTGATCGATGGAAATATTAAAAGTACACACAATCGCCGAGCATGTATGAAAGGTATGATGAATATAAAAGAAGCAAAAGAGGAATCTCAGGATCGTAACAAATAACATTCGATTGTCTCTGCCCTCTTGGGATGAAAGGCGTGATGATAGATAGATACATTACAATATCAATATATACAAAGTAAGTTCGCCGATTATCTCAGATATAATAATAATTATACTTAATTAATCACTAGCGCGGAATTTTACTGCATTCCTCGTCATACTGCCACGTTCATCAAGCAGAACAACGTGACGTTAAATCAATAAGATTATCCTTATTAATAAGTTTATCTGTGGTTTGTAAAATATTGTCACGTAGGTACATTGCCCAATAGACACGTACGATTTTCTTTGGAAGCTTTTACTTTGAATAGTTTTTCTCAATATAGCTAATCAACCTTTAAAGTCAATTGCAATTGCAAAATTTTACTTTGATATAATAAATTATTATTCTCATTGCCCAAACTTGCAATTACTGTCGTTAGGCTTATAGCATGAATAGAGAAAAATAATTTTAAAAATCACATCAATCATTAATTTCTATTGATATCAAGTTATTGAAGAATTTAGTTTTTTATTAATTTTTAAGAACATCAGCCCATCTTAGCTGCGGCCCTGTCGTATGTCGTCTCTACGGGAAGCCTAAAGTGCGTCACCCAGTGCCTTATTAACTATATATTTGTATATAATCATTTACGCTACAATTTTATTGTCCCAGCTGTTATTTTTGTCCCTGACATTGCCATTCTTGTTGAATATTTTTTTTACTGAACGTTAACTTTAAGTAGCTACTTCCTAAATTTTGAGTTGCAGATGATCAACAATGTAGAAAAAAAGGTGTGTCGAAAAAGGTGTCTTTTACAACGAAACTCTAGTCTAAAGTACTATGATTATGACGTTTCCGTCTCGTGACGGTCGGATTTTCTCTCCCCATCACGTTAAAAATATTATACAATCAGCCAAATTGATTTTAAAACACCTTCGATATACCTACATTTCCGGGTACCCTACGACCAACTCCGCAAGCATGACAGCGTAGTGAAAAATCTCTATAGATTAGACATCTCTATGGGTTAGACAAAATCTACTGTTAATGTCAGTTTATCTTCTTCTTCTTCTTCTTTTATTGTAACTCCACCAATGTTAATCGATGATTTGCCAATGTCAAGTATTATAGTATAGTATTTAAGATGATCCCGCCGACTGTGATATGTCTTATCACAGACTAATCACACAGCGCGGGCGGGTTTAAACCGAATCTACTGTTCCCCATCATGTCACGACGGAACGCTTAGAATCCGTCAGTTTATCTATATATGACATTTGTCACGTGATCCCTAGAGAATTCGCTTTTTAAGGGACCACGTGACAAATGTCATAAATAGACAAGCTGACGCAATGAGGATGTCATGCTACCGCTTCTAGATTTTGTTTAGGTACAGTAAAGAGATCGGGGCAACGGCACAACTCACTTTCATTTATCTGAAGATATTTTTGAGTCTATGTTCTGTTGAGGTATTTTTGAGATCAAAATAACATAAGTTCATAAGTTTTTTATTAGAACTCCATTAAAAAGACAGCGAGGTAGACAGCGACTAAAGACCTCCAAAATTTTAAATCAAATTTTACTCAAAATTGAGTACTAACACCCACTCTAACTTTTTCAGACAATACAACAATCACGTCACGGTTTTCAGCGACAGTTCACGGCTAATTTGACTGCTCGATACGGAAATTGTCGCCTTCCGTGGACACACAAAAACAATCGATACTAAAGGAATCATGGATTGAAGAGCTCATCTCGCACGCTAATAGAATTAGGACCTAAGTTGCCAGAGACATTGGGAATAATGGTATTTCCAGAAGAATCGTGCAAGCCAGTTTTATGTATCATTTAAAGCGTTTTGTACCTTAAAAGAATTAGAGTCGCAATTTTTATTTCGTTTATATCATGTTTAATATAACTTTGAATTGTTTAAAAAAATTATTTAGAATACAATTTTAATTTTGACTCCAAGATATATAGTTATCGCGTAATTTACAACATGTAATTAGTAAGGGACAATATTTATGAAACGGGTTCTTAGTTTTTGATGTGACATTGTTGAATTCCAAAAGCAAATGCAGAAGTCACTATAAAAAATACCCAAATCGCTTTAAGTGTGCCTATAAAATTTGAAGAGTTCTCCATTTCTCCAGGATCCCATCATCAGATCCTGAACTGATGACCATGGGACCACCTGGAAAGTATACCCTATCAAACAAAAAAATCCAAATCGTTCCAGGAGTCTTCAAGTAATTGGGAAACATATATACATAAAAAAATAAAAGTAATTATAATTATTTGCACACCGTAAAACGGTAGAAAGTGTACTTGCACTTTAAAAATTACTCCACATACTATGTATGCCTTGGTTCTAACAAATAAATAAATAAATTTCAGTTCATTTCATTAACTAACTATAGTTAGCCATATCGACCAGCCCTGGCTTTGTCACATCACTTATGAAGTTGTCCCGGGATAAAGAGCATCTGTCACTCTCCGGGTCTCCAAATCACATCGATCCTTATCCGTTTTGACGTGACAGAAGGACGAACAAACAGACTTTCGCATTTATTGTTATAGAAATTAATCTACGTAGGCATTTTAAATTGTCAAGAAAATCAGGAAATAATTTTGCTGCAGGTAATAAGTTAACCTTTTTCATTAACGAAATTTGAAGTGTAATGACCTACAATTTGACACTGACTTTTAATAAAAACATTTAGTTCGCTAGAGTTGATAAATAAGATGCATATAACATCATTGAATTCATGCTTCAATAAGTTTTCATTTGATATTTACAGGAGTTAGGAAGCATTTGAATTTCTTTTCATTTCTCCCGAAATTAATCCCTGTGTATCCTTAGTTTAAATTATCTAAACCTATCACAACAGGTATAAATAAGGACAAACGGACAGACACCAAAATATATAATTTCTCCTACATAAATACGCTTATAATTAAGGATAGATATACGCTACCGCGGCCTTTTTTGTAGATCATTTTATTCTACACAATTATTTCCTACATTAGACAGCATACTTCATGTGATTTGATTGTGATGATTTGACAAACAAATTGTGACTAAAATTGAGCTAAATTAGGCTACGAGGTGGCCCCAAACTTGTCGGCATAATGCGCAAAAAAACAGCGAACCGATTTTTATAAACTTAATTGCTTAGGTGCCACACATTTTAATGTCAATATCGGACTAGGAAATAGCATATTAATTAATGTTTTATACAAAGTTTATACATTACATATAAAAGTGCTAGTTGACATTGAGGCAGGACCCATTGCAGTGACCTAAATTAGCCAGTGCGACCGGTAAGAAAAAACCTTCAAAGTTCATTATAAATTTTGCGACTAGTAAAAGTCTAGATATTACACAAACGACGCCTGCAGAGTTTCTTACTTACTTAGGAATCCTATATGACTGTATGGATTTGAATAGGACCTATAATACTCCACCCTGGACAAACGGGTTGCAAATACTTTTGTTATTATTATTTTCCGCCTAGCTGGATCATCCGGCGGCCGGAATGGGAAATTTTCGGTGCGATGCCGGACCAATGTGTGGCCTACTTTAGGCATGCATGGGGACATAGGTTCAAAACATAGAGGCCCTTTGTTGGGGCTAGCACCCATCGGGACCTATCTCTAAGTGCATCAGAGACAATGCACTCACAGACAGGCCCCATCAAGTGCCTGGACTATTGCAGAGATTAAATTAAATTAAAATTGTTTTGGGGTGTTAATTGGCTCGGTTTAATTTAATTATCAACTCTATTGGTTGAGACTACTCATCTCATGAAACGTAAAATTAACAGGTGGTGATTCGCCGTTTACTAAATGGGCCTCCTAGAACAACCACAGTTTTTAAGCATTTCTGCCGGCAGTAAGACAGGTAACATTAGTGTAAGCGGCTGTCGAGAGGTGTGGCCGATTCCCTGTTATTATGCTTTTAGACACTTCCACACCCGACGCCAACTAAGACAAGCCAGGACGAGAGTCCTAAGTAGGTACAAAATAAAATTAGGTCCGCGTGGAATAGTATCAAGAATACTGGCTTCATTTCCCCGCTGATTCGTTGAGTGAGGAAGGATGGGGATACATCTTTAAAAAACTTTTTGGCATTTGAACTCCACGGACGGAATTTCTACACCAAACAGCACAAAGTAATTTTCTATAATTGAACTATATTTGCGACGTTTGTTAAACTCTGCGATTTAATTAGATAGATGTAGTATAATATTATATTACAAAGTGTGTACAATTGGCCTTGACCTTGATGAATGACTACGTCGTAAATATTCTTTTGTAAATGAAAGAATATAAAAAGCGCGAGAACAAAATGAAGGGAGTGGATTAATACGGGTTGTTTCTATTGGGCTCTTTTTATGATCGCTCCATGAATAGGCCCCTTCCTTTCTTGACATAGGCTCTCAGACAAATAGAAAATATAGACGGATCACCAAAGTCGATAGAAGTGTATGTTGCTACATACAGGAAGATAACTTTTGACTTCAATTTCAAATCCTGAATTTCATTTAGTTGCAATGACGACAATGGTGGAAATTTTATTTAAATCGAGTAGCAAAGAAAATATGCGTCGGTGGCCGACGGGTTCGAGCCCAGATCCCGGCCATGTACCAATGGTGTTTTTTAATTAAAGACTTATGTACATAATCCGACAAAGCACACTTAGAGGCTTTTCCATCTAAATATACCTCAACAGAACTGGCCACACAAAAAAAGCATATGAAACAACTAATTTAAAAACAATTCAATTTCAATAAAATTGTCGCAACTCAGGATTTTAGGATTAGGATTGAAAACGTCAAAAGTTTTACCCATATACCAGTACTAATGAGTGACTCAGAGGCATGATTTTGATTGTTTGAATGTAGGCGTGTAAGCAGGCTTTATTTCTATTGGCCATCGTGATCCGTCTGTCTTTTTTATTGGTCTGAGCATAGGCTTTAGTAGAACTGAACTAAAACGAAAACGGTACTTTGTTTGTTATGACTTTTTACGCAGTTGCTGATTTCACTGAATTGCATATAACGACTTCTTTTCTTGACGTGAGTTTGTAATTGTGACGGTTTCGCAGAATAAATGCAAATCTTATTTATTATTTTTAGGGTTCCCTTATAGTATCATATGAGTGTATGTCTGTCTGTCCGTCTGTCACAGCTTATTTTCTCCGAATTTACTGGACGAACAATGTTGAAATTTGGTACATTTTATATAAGGTTTCATGAACCAATCACGGACGTACAGCGTAGATAATCTTATTTCCATTTTGGAATCGGACTTGAAATCTATCATGGGAAAAAACGAAAATTCTGTCTTAAATTTCTGACAGAAAAAATGGTACGGAACCCTCCGGGCGCGAGTCTTGGCCAATTATTTAATATTTAATAATAAAATATAATTGATTTCTGATTCGTTGAAATCGTAGCATGATGTTTTTTTCTTTTTTCACGGATTGCCTTACTAGCATGATGTTATGGCCTTCCTCAATAAACGGCTTCAAATTGAACTGGTATAGGTAATAAGTATACACACAAACTTTTCAGCTTTATATAATATTATACATAGGTATAGAATATTATACATATAGAATAGATATAGATTATGGCCATATTCATAAACACATTTTAGAAGCGTTTTAGTTAAAATGTGTTTTGTCACTCTCTAACAAACCTGTCTTTACTAATAATAGAAAGAAACAAAACAAATTTTAACAAAAACGTTGCTAAAATACGTTTATGAATAATGGCCATAGAATATTATACATATTATAAAAGTGAAATAGTGTTTGTTTGTAAGTAGGTACTTTGTTCCAAATAAATAAATAAGAAAATTCCACGAGCAAAGCCGGAGCAGAAAACTAGTATGTACCTAATAAAAATAAATATGTAAAATAAAAATTGCATTAAAAAAACTTGATTCCACTAAATATTGAAAAAAATTAATACACAAAATACTACAGAGCCCTCAGTCCACAACATCATTTTATAATGCCTGGTAACGTTATCAATGCGTACGTAAATTTCGACATCGTAGCCGTAGCCCGGATAGCTCAGTCGGTAGAGCATTGGACTTTTAATCCAAGGGTCCAGGGTTCAAGTCCCTGTTCGGGCGGATTTTTTTTCTTATTTTTTTATAAGATTATTTTTATATATATATTTTTTAATTATGCTGTTATTATTATTAAGTATTAAAATTAAATAGAAATCAAATTAAATAAAATTATTTTAAACAATCGAAAATAGACATTCCGTTTTATTTGCATCACGCCTTTTATCCCAAGAGGGGTAGGCAGAGACAATCGAATGCCTTTTTCTTACTATCCTCAACTGACATACCTCTTTCGTTTCTTTTATATTCATATCATACCTTTCATACATGTTCGGCGATTGTGTGCACTTTTAATATTGCCATCGATCAATATATTTTTTTATGTTCAATAAAGCTACACCTAGGTCGTCCTTTACCTAAACCTTTTTAATCAATCTTTCATCCTTCATTCTTTCAACGTGTCCGAACCAACTACTTTTCTTTACTTTAGTCACAACATCATCTTTCACCCCGCATTCTTCTCTAATGACATCGTATATCACACATTCTACGTAAAGACCGCATTTTCACAGCATTTATCTTACTTTCATGATACCCAAGTCTCGCTTCCATAAGTAAGTGATAGAACTAAAACAGCATTATGAATAATATTAGTTGTAAGTTGTGTATTTCTGCGTACATTGTTTAGTCCACCAAAAATACCTTGCTTCCCGCTTTCACTCTCCTTTCAATTTCCTGGTCTATCTTTCCACTTGTTTTTCTATTTTTTAGGGTTCCGTACTAAGACTCCGCTGTTCGTCCGTCTGTCTGTTGCCGCTATATCAACAAATACTAAAAAACAGAATACAGGGGGCTCCCATACAACAAACGTGATTTTTTGCCGTTTTTATAGATAATGGTACGTAATCCTTCGTGCGCGAGTCCGATGCGCACTTGGCCGGTTTTTTTCTTCCGTTTTATTTTAAAGAAGCTAAAAAAGTAGGGCAGACTGGGGCTGGTAGCGCATAGGGGTAGGTAGACTAACGGCTCATAACTTCGTTCATGTGTGAGTGAACGAAACTACATTGCGGTCTAAAGAGAGTCCATCGAGTAACCAATCATTACATCCAAACAAGATTAGCGTGTGGCCATGTCCCTGCGAATGAGAGCGGTTTACCCATAATTGTTACACATAAGTAAATTTTACACTGAGTACTTTTTTATTTCTGACGCTATTATTTTGAGACGAATGAATATCAACTTATGTTTATATCATTAAGTAGTTATCGTTAAAGGTGTATAGGGTCTTATTGAGTCGATCAATCAAAGCATTCCAATGTAGCGAATTTCCGAATGCAAAAACTCCGTGAGGGGTTGGTAGGTCATTACAGACTGGGGGCTGGTTGACTATGTCAACCTGTACCGGACACTAATTTACTTTGGTACAGAACAGATAATAAAGCTTAGTACGTGCAACACGCATCTTGTATCTACTACTTAGGAAGAAATCTTTATTTTTTTACAATTCCTTTGCTTTAGTTCTTACACTTGTGTTCCTATAAAATTAGAAAGCCCTATATATTTCTAACAATTGTTATTTAATTTTTGTTTTTAGTTAAAATAAATTAAATGCTATATTTTATGTATAAGTTTATAGATGATCAATAATAGTTTGTGATATTGGCCAAAAACTTCTTTTAATGTATGTATACTTATTAGCACTAGATTCAAGTCTACCTACCCCAGGCTACTAGTCAACCTACCCCAGACATGGGCAGGTCGACCAACGTGGAGAGGTTTACAGAAACTGAAAAAAATAGTACTTCTCTTTACATTTACCGTATAAGAAAATTTTATTTTAATTGACAATGAAATTTCCCATCATTTACAGTAGTTTTCGTTATTGTCCAAATAATATATTTTGCTTAAAAAAATAATTACCGAAAAATTAGCCTACCATCCCCGGTCTGCCCTACCTATAGGTAACGCAGCGAGAGTTATGCAGTCAAAATTATAGCTTCAACAAAATTTGACATGTGACTTCTCCACGTCGGATGTCCGTGATTCACGCCAACATCCTGTCCAGGATTCCCATTTCCCTATTTTCAATGTAAGTTATTCCCTGAGTGATAACTAGATGGTAATATTGAATATGACTATGTATTTATTAGTCGACTTCTGAGGCACGTAAAGTCGGCGTCCGCACTTCCTATAAAAATAGCACATCTAGGTGCATTAAGTGCAGGAACAGGCTTAAAACTGTTGATGGTGTCTCTGGAAACACACTCAGAGTGGTGAAGATGTGTGAAGAGATGATAAATGTTAGAATTTTTTTTCTTTTCTGTGTTTATAAATTGCATATTAATTGTAGCCCATATTAACTTTCATTCGCAAAAATCACATAGAAAAAAGCACTCTCAGTTTTTCCCGAATTTTCCATTTTTCCGGTCAACTTTTCCTGTTTCTTTCTCTAAAAACCTTGTCCTGACAATTACGAACACAACAAAAAAAAACAGCCAAATCGGTCAAGCCGTTCTCAAGTGATAACCTTTCATACATGCGGCAATTGATTTTTATTTATATAGATAAGATATATAATTATATTTATTATTTAATGTTCTTTTTTAGGGTTTCGCACCCAAAGGGTGACAACTGAAACCCCATTTCACCCCGTTATACCTACCCGTGATGTTAAATCTTCCTCAAGCATTAACTATCAAATTCTATTATAGATAGATTTGTCTGTCTACCATTGTTATTTTTCCTAAATAAATAAATAAATTATATCTTGGCTTATATGGCTGAAGTGAAAAGAAATGTTGGCAGAGGACGACCTAGGTGTACTTTTATTGACCATATAAAAAATGTATTGATTAATAAAAATATTTCAAGTAGGTACCTACACACAATCGCCGAGCATGTATGAAAGGTATGATAAATATAAAAGATGCGAAAGAGATATGTCAGGATCGTATCAAATGGCATTCGATTGTCTCTGCCTACCCCTCTTGGGGTGAAAGGCGTGATGATAGATAGAATAGATATAGATAGATATGTGTACCCAGTACCCACCCTACCCATACTCTAAATGCCTACCTACTCCTAGCTACAATTTCTAGGTAGTATATTGTAATTTTGTACGTCACAATCAGTCTATCGAGTTTCGAAATTCGTTTCGCTTGGTTCAAATCAGTTACATGGCGATAGTTGACATTCGTTCTATAGCTCCGCACCGAGAGCTACGTTTCACTTGCTGTGCTAACAAAAACATAGTGAAAATGTTAAAAATAACTGAACAATTTTAAATAAAAATTAAATAAATTTACATTACATTTAAATGAATTTAAAAATGTCACGAGCATCCGCCTTTAAAACAGTGTTTTAGTTCTAAAAGTGATATACCGCGAAAGAAACTAATCTCTAGTAACTTTAAACGAATATAAAATTTAAAAAAATGACTAAATATAAATTAAATAATACACTCGGATCCCCCTCAGAGGTGACTCTAACTTCCTATATGACCGGGAACACGGAAAATATATATAGAATACCAGATTTAGATACAAATCAAAATGACAATTTCAATTCAGAAAATAATAGGAATCTGGAAGCATCCAACAGTTGTCATGTGTGTCCTCATTCCTGCGAATTTCTTCAGCAATCAGATAAGCTGGCTGCGTCTTTGGTAAAACAGGAATGCAATGAATTTGGTCTAAACGAGTTAAAAGTTGAGGGGTTGGGAAAGAACGTTTGTTTGTGTGAGAAATATAATGGAGGATGCATACTTTGTCCTCGACCTAGTCTGGCTCCGACATTCACATTGTCTCTTGAAGGGAAAGAAGAATCATGCGCAGCTTGTCATGGAAACACTTGTATGGGTCCTTATTTGAGTAAGTACTTATTTAATATTTTATTTGTGTATGTATCTATATATATATAAAAGATATTTCCATACACACATTACGAGATCATTTCACGAGAGTGGAAAAAGTTCATGGGACATACAATTCATTCATGTATGGGAAAAATGTTTTAATCAGACAAACAAGTACATATTTAGTTTTCAGTTATAAAATTCAATCACTTGAGAACGGCTGGACCGATTTGGCTATAAGTGTTCGTAATAGTCTAAATAAGGTGTTTAGGTAAAGAAAAATTGGACAATTTGTACGGTAAATTGGAAAATTCGGGAAAAACTGAAAGTGCTTTTTTCTATGAACTCAAAACCATAATCTAATATATAAAAATGTATATTTGTTTGTTTGTTCGTTTTCTAAAGACTCAAAAACTACTGGACTAATTTGAAAAAATATTTTTGCATTTGATAGCCCAATTCTCGGGGAAGGGTATTTAATATCACGCTACCTACCCAAGCGGGCAATTAACTAGTAGAGGATAAAAGTTAATATGGAAAGCTATTTGCAGAGGACTGTTGCGTCTGTTGCCAAATTTGTTAAAATTATTTATTTGGGAATTGCATTCTGTAAGTACTCGAGCGAAGTATATAGTCCTGTATAAAATGCTAAAAATAAATAGGTAGGTATACTTATTCAATGCATTTTAAAAATAATTATTACGAGTTTTCCATATAAAATGTATGTCAAGATTGTGATATTACGTGTAGGTCCGTCTCTGCATACCCCACTGCGATACAGGCGCGAGGATATTTTCAAATATTTGCTACTGAAAAGTTTTGTCATGCTAATTTTTTCGACCTTTTTGTGACATTAAATTTGATAGGCCGTGGTTTGAATTTATTTTTTATAATTAATAATTATAATTTATTTACATGTTATTTATTTAATGCGAGTAATATTTATTTACCTTCTTTTGACATTTGCATAAATCTATATTTTATGAATACCTAAATATAAAAAAGTATAAAAATAAAAAATCCCAATATTCAAGATAGTCAAATCACATTTCACATATACATACATCATAGATTAAATAATAATTACTATTTAATTGCTTAAATAAATAACTTCAATTTATTTACTAAATCAAATAGTTTAATTAAATTGGATTAAATCAAAATAAAATAAATTATGTTAAATTAGTTAGATTAAATAAAAACAAATTAGGTACTTTATTTTCACGAAATAATCAGAGGAAATATTTTTTTTAATGATTACTTTATAAAAGCGACATCTTTTATTCAGTAGAAGAACTATTAATCAAACATACGGCAGAGAATTAACACCCCTTCAAGGTTCAAATATAAACCAATTACTTACTACAGCTGACAGCTGGGACTGCTCAGGCGGGCCCGTCAAAATATAAAAAAAAATTATCGAATCGATAAAGAAAATAAACTTGGTTGTGAAAAAATAATTTTACAAAAAATATTACAATAAAAACTAAACTATAGGTTTTCGTCCATTAAGATCCACTAACATGATCCATTAATGTAAAATGGATCAACGTCTAAATTCAGATCCGCTGTTGCAAGTATGATACGCCATTTTGTAAAAGATGGTGATCACTTGAAATAACGGTGCGAAGTTTTCACATGGGTCATGTACTTTATCATATTATTATGTATCAAAAATGTGAATTGAAGCCAACCTATACTAGTTACTAAATAAATCCGGTATCTAAGTACTTGCCGAAATTATCTCGCAAGATTCAGAGGAACTTTACTATTATTTTGAAAGGTTTAATTTCATGAATGAAAGATTGACTAAAAAGGTTTATATGGCAGAAGTGAAAGGAAATGCTGGCAGAGGACGATCTAGGTGTACTTTTATTGAACATATAAAAAATATTGATTGAAGGCAATATTAAAAGTACACACAATCGCCGAGCATTTGATGAGCAGGTATGATGAACAGATGAATATAAAAGAAGCGAAAGAGGTATGTCAGGATCGTATCAAATGGCATTCGATTATCTCTGCCTACCCCTCGTGGGATAATAGGCGTGATCATAGATAGATAGATAAATAATTTCATCCATTCAGTCGTTACTAAATTATTCACCCAACATTCTTCTTTTGATATATGGCATATTCTGCCAATATGCAGTGTAACAATATATGTACCAATAAATCGGTAGCTAAGATGTTCCCGTCGACTGTGATAAAATTATGTCTTATTAATCACTGACTAATCACAACCATCACAGCGCAGACGGATTTAAACGCGATTCCCCATCATGTCACGATAAGACGCGTGCGTTGGTCGTCATTGCATGATGTAGAATTTATTCCTCACTCAATATTAGAATTACAGGTTCTCAAGTTTTAGTACCTATTGTAATTATTGTTTTGTGTAATTTTTCAAAACAACGTGTTGGTTGACTAATTAATTTTTCATAGTTTATTATCATTGTAAGTGAGCCTTTCAGCAGGTACCGGGTACCGCGGGTACGTTTCCATCGAATAATTTAAAAATGTTGTTTATTTAGGACTACACTTTCTGCCCCCGGCTCCGCCCGTGGATATATTCGAACAATATAAAATATAGCCTATGTCACTTAGGGATACCGTAGCTTTCTATTAGAGAAATAATTTTATCATATACCTTTCATAAATGCTCGGCGATTGTGTGTACTTTTAATATTGCCTTCGATCAATATTTTTTTTTATATGTTCAATAAAAATACACCCAGATCGTCCTCTGCTAACATTTCCTTTCACTTCAGCCATATAATCCTTTTCAGTCAATCTTTCATTCTCCATTCTTTCAACGTGTCCAAACCAGCGTAAGCTACTTTTCTTTATTTTAGTCACATTAAATTAATTAGACACACTTTTATTACCATTCCTTTATTTATTATTTTTATTTTTCATTTAATTACACTCAAAAGTTGTTCATTTATTTAATTGTGCCCAATATACAATTTTATTACCATTCCTTTAATTATTATTTTATTTTTCATTTAATTACACTCAAAAGTTGTTAATTTATTTAATTGTGCCCAATATACAATTTTATTACCATTCCTTTATTTATTATTTTTATTTTTCATTTAATTACACTCAAAAGTTGTTCATTTATTTAATTGTGCCCAATATACAATTTTATTACCATTCCTTTAATTATTATTTTATTTTTCATTTAATTACACTCAAAAGTTGTTAATTTATTTAATTGTGCCCAATATACAATTTTATTACCATTCCTTTATTTATTATTTTTATTTTTCATTTAAGTACCTACACTCAAAAGTTGTTAATTTATTTAAGAGGATCGTGTAGCTCAGCGTACGCAGCGAAATAGGTATTTAGAAAATCATATTCTATCTCAAGCGCGCTCTTCCCCCGGGCATCAGTGCGACAGAGAGCACTGCAGCTCGTGAGTGTTTGTAGGTATGTTCTTCGTTGAAAATTGCGTTTTGGGGGAAAACGATTTACACCTACTAAACTATAACGAAACCTTATAATTTTGGTGTCAAACGTTTTAGCAGATTATAATCTACGTACGTACGTTTTGCTTTTTTTGAAATTTTGCTTTGTTTCTCAAATACAGACGGTTTATTACGAGCAAGTTATGAACCAAAAAAACCGAGATTTGAGGGGCTTATAACTTTTGACCTATTACGAATTTTGAAAAAAGGAAAAAATACGTACGTAGTTTTTCACTATGTCAGTAACATATTACAAAATCGTTAGAATTAAATAATATTTAGGGGTAGTAAAACGTTTTCTCCGTTTGTATGGACATGGACGCGGTACACTACACTCTTAATTGTGCCCAATATATAGCAGAAGGAAGCATAAAGCGTCATTTTTCTCTCTCCTTTATACCGATTCATCACATCTTTCATACATGTCCATTGTCTGTCGATTTTAAATACTTGGTGAATACTTCGAACATTGCACCCAATCACAAAGTATATAAGTTTTTTTTAATATTTACACATAACAATATAAAAACCTTAAATCTAATCTAAACATTAAAAATAACTAAATAAACCAATTTTGGTTTATTTTTTTTTATTAATATAAAAACCTTAAATCAAATCTAAAGATTAAAAATAACTAAATAAACCAGGTCCGCGTGGAATAGTAGCAAAAACACTGGCTGCATTTCCCCGCTGAATCGCGGTGTTGATTCGTCAGTCGATCTTTAATATTTTTTTTTGGAATTTGAAACCCACGGACCTAGATTTACTAAGTAATATTATTATAGATACCATTGGGGTCGAAACTTGGACTATATTTTATTGTGTATTGATCATCTACCTACTTTTTTAAATTCAAATTCATTATTATTGTTCGCAATTTATCCTAATTACTATAGGGGTCGAGGTTCATGTACAGTGGCCATAGAAAAAATATCTATATAAGAACAAAAAAGTTTGAAATTAATGATGGATGGAAATCCCTGACATTGATTTTAAAATTTGTAAGGCGAAATATTTTTGGTCTGTTTTTAGGGGTAATAGGCAGTGATTTCGAGAAGGTTCTACTTAGGAGTATGTATCACCACATATTCCTGTAAGCTACTAATGGGGTACCCAGTGTTTATTTTTTATTATATTAAAACTTTGTAAGTAGATATATTATTTAATATTGTTTTAATTAATTTGTCGCAATAAAAAAAATATTGACATTTCTACCTACATACATACTTATTGTTATCAAATTACAATTTAGATTTTTTTAATATGAATAGGATAATAAATTAATATACCTACTTAAAGAAGTTGTTCTTTTATATGTCTCCACCAATATTAATCGATGATTTGCCAATGATGACTCCCTTGACAGCCTTTAAAACAGGTTTTGGCATGGCATTAGTTGCATCTCATTGCAAGAATGCATTTGTAGAATAGTGGATCATTTTTTATAGTGTACAATTTCCTGCAGTTCGTTTAGATTGGAATGGTAATTAGCAAGCAGTTTTTTCTTTACTAATTGCTATCTCAAGGCAAGCAGTGGACTGAAGCTTCCTTCAACCCGCGATAATTATTTATGTTTTTTATACTTTTTAACGTGAAAATTTTAGGGTTCCGTAATAACTTAATGAGATACTTTTGCTAGGTTCATTATATTTATTTATCTAATATTATATAGAGGTAGTAAGTTTTAATGTAAGGGGTTAACTCTCAAACTATAGGTACTGAACCGATTCTAAAAATTCTATTCCTGATAGAATTATTAAGATCGAGTAAAACACGCAGAAAAAACACGTTTCTTGTAGGTATGTTCCCTATATAAAATTTTACTTTATTTTATTTTAATTATTTGTTGTTATATATACAGGGTGTCCAGTAAGTAATGGATAACCTTGCAACCAGAGATAGACCGTCAGTAGCATCACGTCATAAAAACTTTTAATTTTCAAAATTCTAGGAAAATCACACCCTTTGACCAGTATTTTGCATGCCCCGACTACAAATTAACCTTAATTTAAATTCTGTTTTTTTGCAATGTAGGTAGATACTCTTGAATAATGGTATTATTAACTTACTTCATAATTTCTCCAGTAACATTGAGGGTTCCGTCGGAAAAAACAGTTTTTCCTGTGATTTTCCTAGAATTTTGAAAATTGAAAAAATCTCGAAATCCTTGCGACTTTTATTAAGGTCAAATTTTTATAACGTGATCCTCCTGACCTGGTTTATCTCTGGTTGCAAGGTTATCCATTACTTACTGGACACCCTGTATATAGCGGCTATAGGAATACAGTCTGTGAAAATTTCAAGTGTCTACCTATTACGGTTCAAAAGATCAGCTCTGTGACAGACGGACAGCTGAGCCTTAGTTTCCGGGTTTCCGTTCAATTCCAGTGGCACCCTTTGGGAACCGAACCGTAAAAAGAAAATTAAAAACATTTAAATGAATAATAATATACAAAATATAAAATACTATTTTATTACAGCTATAATTTAAAAGAATTTCCAAAAAATTGTCAACACCTTTTTTACGCCTAATTGAAGTGGTTTTAAAAAAGTGTTTTAGAATTTTCACTCTTTAGCAATACGCAATATGTAAAGTAAGTTTGAATATTTACGTACCTAATTGCCATTACAACTAGCGGATACATTAAGGAAGTATGTAGGCGACATTCGCGTCTTGTTTACAAATTTAAACTTTCGCTAAACTGGTCCATTAGTGAATCATCCGCCATGAGGTCACGACCATTGTAGAGAAAATCTAATATGTAATCGCTTTCTCTAAGTTTCGATAGCCGTTGCTAGCGATTCCGCTAGTGTTAAAATAGGAATTATACGGTAATATAATGTTATCTATGTTTGTCCAGGATAGACTCCAAAACAATTCAATGGATTTTTATCAGGGGTCATATAGAGCATGGTTGTATCTAGAGATGAACTCTAAAAATTCCAGATTTTTTCAAATTGCTGATATACAAAGCAATGATTTTTTAAGCAATGAGCTAATCTAAATAAAACTATTTTATTTTAATATTTTAATATCGACGATGTCTTCGTCTTTTTTTTTTAAATTTATTATAAAACTAAACATTAAAAATAACTAAATAAACCAGTCCGATTCTTAGAACTAACTCTCTCAAGGTCCCATGTTCTAAACAAAAATTTACTGTTTTGAGAAAAAATAATCAAAGTTGATATTAGGTTTTATAAAATAATAATAATATTATACACACATTCACACGATTATTGGTCTGCTACAATTTATAATGCAGTTCTCACAATATCAAACAATCACTATGGAAACTTCAAGAACAAATACCTTACTGGACAATCAAAGAAAATACACATATATTTTGTTATGTATTGAAGAATATTAATTAAGTTTTTAATGCAGCTTATTTTGTAACAGAACTTCAAAAGAAGGAGGAGGTTCTCAATACGTCGGAATCTTTTATGTTTTTTATGTATGTTCCCCGATTACTTGAAGACGTCTTAACCGATTTGGATTTTTTTTTGTTTTAAAGGGTATAGTGGTCCCATAGTCATCAGGCCCTATCCGATGATAGGATGTTGGAGAAATCGAGAACTCTACAAATTTTATAGGCACACTTGAAGCGATTTAGGTATTTTTTTTATAGTGACTTGTGCATTTGCTTTCGGAAAGAACACTTTTCAGTGCATAATTTTTGAAGTCTACAGTACACTTTTTAAAAAAAGGGAATTTATCAGCTCTCAATTTGACCCTGACCTGACGAAACCAATTTCAACAATAAAATTAATCAACAATTTTTATTTCATCGCGTAACTTGAAGTATTTGATTTTGAAAGTTAGGCAAAGTTTAACTTTAATTAAATTAATTTAAAATTTCGAGCAGCGAAAGCGAAAGGTGTTAAATAGATGCTGTTTTAATATTATATTGCAATACCACAGGTTAACAAACTCGATGGGGTCAAGGTGATATTATATAGGAAAGAATCTTGCATAAACCGCAACTGTATATGAAACGTGACATAATTATTAATGTCACTTTGCAAGGTTACTAAACTTTCCTTTCTATAAGACCACAAAATAATTGTTCAAAATGCAATCAAGAAGAGAAGTAATTTTACTCGTATTAAGGTGGCCACACATTCGTCCAATTCGCCGTACGGTCCACCGAAATTGACCACAGACATGTGTGGCCTACTTTAGTAAACAAACCAGAAGAACGCAGAATACTATATACTATACTAATAAATTAACTTTAAAAAAAAGTGTACCGACTTCAAAAATTTGCACAGAAAAGTAAGAAATAATAAATATTTCGTCGTGGAATTTGAAGACGGTTGGTGCCAAATTAGGATACAAAATTAAGTAAGCATCTAAGAAGATAAATATCTGTTTAATATTATATATGTTTGTACTGATGATCGTAGGTTCCTAATGAATTGTCTAGATTGGTGAATTTGGAAAGTAAGTTGTTTTTAATTTGGCACCAACCGTCTTCAAATTCTACGACAAAATATTTATTATTTCTTACTTTTCAGTGCAAATTTTTGAAGTCGGTACACTTTTTTTTTTAAAGTTAATTTATTTTTCCCTTTTAAGTGATTTTGTGGATGGGATTTGAACCATTGGCATCCTGAGCTGCACCATACCATACCATACCTTTAGCCGTTAGACCACTGTCGATACAAAAATTGATAACTTCGTGTCAATAGCAACTGTTGCTAAGGCTTTTCTCTGATACACAATTTTCAGCCGTAAACAGAGGCAAATTACTGAATTTCTGGAAAAACTACTGAACCGATTTTCGTCATATGTCTGTGAGATAATGTCGAGAAATTATTATATCCTTAAAAAAATTCAGTCATACTTTTTGACAATAATTTGCCAATTTTGGGGTATTTTTCTTATTATCAAGAGATAGGATAATTAAAAAAAATCACTTAAGTATATGTTGTTGTCATACTTCAACTCATCTCCAATAGATGGCGTCTTTTACAAAATAAATAAATTAGTCTAATTTTAATTTTGATTTTTTTGTTTATTTTTTTAGAGGGTAAATTAATATTCGAAATGATATAAATACCTATGAGAAATAATTTATAGAAATAAAAATTCTATGTTCTTATTAATTTTTCTTATATTGTCTTTTTATCAAGAAATACAACAACCTGTATTCTGTATTCTGAGAGGTAGAATTAATTACCTACTGGTCAGATTTACCTGATAAATTTATTTTTTAGGCTGGACTTTTTTATTCATAGCAAAACTATTAAAAAAACACTTTTTTGTTTCTACAACATACAGCAACCGCTGGGTACCCTGGGACTGTAACACGGTTTCAGGAGCTGTAAGGCAACCGTGAAGATAGAAAGAAAAAAAAACGATTTGGGAGGAACGTAACCAAAGATAAAATTATACTGTAACGAGTAGGTACTTAAATCGCACAAATAAATACCTAAACACATCAAGGTCGGTAGACGACTCTAGAAACATCCAGAGAGAATCAAGTACAAACGAAAATGGACCGTATGTGCCTAGCCATAGGTATCAAAATCGGCCGCGGTCGGTGTGTAGGTATTTGGCGCCGAGTCCCATCGAGGCGCGTCTATAACTTTGTACAACAATCTCGGCGTGTCTCGAATGTTCGGTGGGCAATATAAACAGATGATCTTGACCGGAAATAACACAGTGCGAATCAGAGCGATCAAAGCGAAACAGTGAAGTGGAATTTAGTGCGACTAAGTGTTATTTTAGTGTTTTCATTTATTTAACTGTGTTTTTGTGGTGTTATAGTAAAGTTTGTCTATTTAATCGGTATTTTAAATCTCTTCGAACCCTAGCTCGTAACAAATTGGTGTCAGGAGTGTGGGATTAAAAAAATGCCGATTACACCACGTGACTCGTCGTCATCACGGCGACCCAAAACACGACAAACTACTGCTGGACATCACGAAGAGGAGGTTGACGAGACTGCTGCTGTAGCCGCTGCTGGTGCTGCTGGGAATGCTGCTGGTGGTGCCGGAGCTACTGCTGGAGCCGCTGCTGGTGCTGCTGGGACTGCTGCTGTTGGTGCTGGAGCTTCTGCTGGAGTTGATACGGGTGCTGCGGGTTCTGCGGGTGCTCCCCAGGCAACCGACATAGGAATGCTGATTTGGCTGATGGAGGAGCAGACCCGACGTCAGGAGGAGCAGGCCCGACGTCAGGAGCAGCAGGCCCGACGACAGGAGGAGCAGACTCGGCACCTATTGGAGGAGCAGGCAAGGCGTCAGGAGGAGCAGGCAAGGCGTCAGGAGGAGCAGGCCAGGCGTCAGGAGGAGCAGACTCGGCAGCTATTGGAGGAGCAGGCCCGACGTCAAGAGGAGCAGTCTGCTAGCCTAAAGGAGCTGCTTTCAGAATCACTGGGAAAGGTGACTATGGAGGTGAAGCAGCTACAGAGGGTTACAGACATGCACGAGGAGAGAATCGAAGACCTCGACATCCGGTACGAAGACCTCCAACAGCACTATAAGGATCTCCATAAGGAAATACAGACAAGGATGAGCGGAGAACAGGATACAAGACTTAACGACCGCTACGGAGAGTTGGAGGCACGACTTGACAGCCAATGCGAGAGGCTTCAGATTGAAGTGAGAAAACTGAAGCTGACCGCTCCTGTTTCTGGAGGCGCCATCGTCTCCGGCCCCCGAGTCAAGGTGCCGCCGTATGACGGGACTACGTCCTGGACAGCGTACAAATTGCAGTTCCAAACGGTCGCCTCTGCCAATGGCTGGACAGACGAGCAATCTCTGACCGCCTTGACAGTGGCTTTAAGAGGCCGCGCACTGTCTGTTCTGGAAGCCTCTCCAGACAGCTGCACCACGTACGGGAGCCTAATCGAGGCAATGGACTCCAGGTACGGCGACAAACACCTGGAGCACGTGTACCGAGCGCAGCTGAGGGACAGGACGCAACATGCTGGTGAGAATCTGCAACAATGGGCTCTGGAGATTGAGAAGATCGTGAGGAAGGCGTACCCATCTGCCGGACAAGAGTTCATTGCTGCGAACCTCGTTCAAGCATTCATCGACGGCATCCGCAGCATGGAGGTCAGAGCTGCAGTTCGACTGGGCCACCACAGCGCCCTGAAAGATGCACTGGCCCATGCTCTAGAGGTGGAAGCCGTGAGACAGGAGCCTCGTTCTCAGCGATTGCGACAAGTGGCGGAGGAGGCTACTCCAACAACGACACCTGAAGCAGAGAGGCGTAGTTACTTACCCCGCTGCTTCTACTGCCACAAGCTAGGGCACCTTAAAGCAAGCTGCCCGGCGCTTAAACGACAAGGCACGGATCAACGAGTGCCGAAACGGGACGTCGGAGCTGATGTCCGTGCCGTAACTACGGAGCTTCCGGGAAACGAGTAACAGCCAGAGCCGCGGGGCGGGTACTGGCTAATCGTGACACAGCCCCAAAAGTTACCATCCGACAAGTTTTCGACGGGAACAATCTGGTGATCGCAGGCGAGGTCAACGGGACGCCATGTGATATGACGATCGACACAGGAGCAACGCGTACGGTTGTGAGACCTCAGTTGTTGGGACGATCTACGAGCAGAACCAGAGGTCCATCTTCCCATCTGAAACTCTTCACGGCAACCGGTCAGCCAATACCCGCATACGACGAGCTGCCGGTGACACTCAAGGTGGGTGACGGGGAGTATCCACACACCGTCATCGTGGCCGACATTATAGACGACTGCATTCTCGGACTCGACTTTATGAAGCGGTTCCAGTTTAGCATCGACTTGCGTAACGGTGTACTGCAGTGCGGCCAGGAACAGGTATTTTTGAAAGGTGGTTATGCTGGCCATGTGCGCTGTGCCAAGGGCGTCAAACTGAACCCATATTCGGAGACGCTTGTCGATGTGGAGTTACCAACTAATGGGGACCCCTCCAATACGAGGTGCTCTATCATCGACCACCTGGAACGTTCTAAACATAAAGGCTGGTTACTCACTCCAACTTTAGTAAACAGCCAGAGTGGACGAGCTGTAGTAAGGGTGACCAACTTCAATGGCGCTCCTGTCACTCTCAGTAAGGATCAAGTCGTGGCGAAGTGCGACGAGGCGAATTGGATGCGGAGCTGCACCCAGGGGAAGCTGTCGGCGGTGAAAAATAACAGTGTAAACCCCTTGGAACTCGTCGATATTTCGAAAAAGGACTTGTCAATCTCCGAGTACAAAAGAGCGAAGGAGATGCTCACTCGTTACATTGACATCTTTAGTGACAGAGATGGGCATCTCGGCAGGACGTCATTGGTGAAACACACCATCAACACAGGCAACGAGTTACCTATACGTCAACGTGCTCGACGAATCCCAGTAGGAAGAGAAGCCGAAGTACAGTGCATGCTGGAAGACATGAGGAAGGCTAATGTCATCGAACCTTCTTTGAGCCCATGGTGTTCTCCGGTTGTGCTTGTTAAGAAGAAGGATGGCAGCACTCGCTTTTGTGTGGATTGTCGTCGACTGAACGACGTAACCAGAAAGGACAGCTACCCTCTACCCCGGATTGACGACACCTTGGACAAGTTGAGTGGGAACCAGTGGTTCTCAACACTGGATTTGAAGAGTGGATACTGGCAAGTGGAGATCAATTCCAAGGACAAGGAAAAGACTGCTTTCTCGACCGGAAATGGACTGTGGCAGTTCAACGTCATGCCTTTCGGGTTATGCAATGCTCCCGCTACGTTCGAAAGGCTGATGGAGGTTGTGCTTGCGGACCTCGTTGGAAAAGCTTGCCTAGTCTACCTGGATGACGTCATCATCATGGGACGCGACTTCAACGAGCACCTGGGGAATTTAGAAAGAGTGTTTGCCAAGTTGAAGCTCGCGAACCTGAAATTGCATGCCAAGAAGTGTAGCTTCTTCAAGAAACGTGTGAATTACCTCGGGCATGTAATTACAAAGGATGGCGTAGAAACCGACCCTGTCAAGACAGTAGCTGTACGAGAATGGCCCACCCCGCGGAACAAAACAGATGTTCGGGCGTTTCTTGGTCTGTGCTCATACTACCGCCGCTTCGTATACGACTTCGCGGGAGTAGCCAAGCCCCTACATCGGCTGACGGAGGACAAGCGTTCGTTTCAGTGGACTGAGGACTGTGAGAAGTCGTTCCAGGAACTGAAACAACGGCTGTGTGAAACACCTGTATTGGGCTACCCGGACCAAGTCGGCGAGTTTGTGGTGGACACAGACGCAAGCAACATCGCCATTGGAGGTGTGCTGTCACAACGGAAGGGGGACAAGGAAGTTGTGATAGCGTATTTCAGTAAGGCTCTGTCGAAACCAGAAAGGAATTACTGTGTAACCAGACGCGAACTTCTGGCCGTAGTGAAGACGTTACGACACTTCAACAAATATCTCATCGGAAGGAAGTTCAAGCTACGGACAGACCATGCGGCGTTGAAATGGTTACTTCAATTCAAGGATCCCGAAGGACAAGTCGCTCGATGGATCGAGCAGTTACAAGAATTCGATTTCACGATCGAACATCGACGAGGACGGATGCATGGCAACGCTGACGCACTGTCACGCAGGCCGTGCCCTGAAGATTGTAAACACTGCTCGAGGCGTGAAATCAGTGATTCTGTCATCAAAGTGATTACGACTAACAACCTTAGTGACGAATGGGCGAACGAGAGGACGAGAGACGAGCAACTCAAGGATAACAACTTGGCGCCGATAATGGAATGGAAGACGCAGAATGTTCCAAGGCCCGGCTGGAATGTTGTATCAGCAATGAGTTCCACCACGAAAAGCTACTGGGCTCAGTGGGAAAGTCTAGTGCTGCACAACGGGTTGCTGTACCGCAAGTGGGAGTCGCCAAGTGGACAGGAGACATTGATGCAGCTGGTCGTGCCTAGGTCAAAGGTGCGCGCAGTGCTTGAGTCCGTGCACGATGGATCCTCGGGAGGACATCTGGGCATGAATCGAACCCTGGCGAAAATCAGGAAACGATTTTATTGGGTTCATTGCCGGCAAGATGTCGAGGAATGGTGTCGCAAGTGCACAGTATGTGCGGCCGTGAAGGGACCTACGACACGTACGAGGGGACGTATGCAGCTGTACAATGTTGGCGCTCCATGGGAACGAATTGCGGTGGACGTTGCTGGACCGTTCCCGGCCACTGAAGACGGGAACAAGTACTTCATGGTCGTGATGGACTACTTCACGAAGTGGCCGGAGGTCTTCGCAATTCCCAACCAGGAAGCGATAACAGTGGCGGCTAAGTTGGTCAACGAAGTATTCTGCAGGTTCGGGCTACTAATGGAGATACATTCTGATCAAGGGCGTAACTTTGAGTCGCAGTTGTTCCAGGAAGTATGCCGTCTCCTGGGAATAAATAAAACAAGGACTACGGCGTATCACCCACAGTCCGACGGAATGGTTGAAAGGTTCAACCGCACTTTGGAGACTCATTTAGCGAAACTGGTTGAGGATCACCAGAGGGACTGGGACCGATATATTCCCTTGTTCTTGCTCTCATATCGATCCGCAGAGCATGAAAGCATAAAAGTGACTCCTGCTTATGCCAACTTTGGGAGAGAGCTCCGACTACCAGTTGATCTCCTGACCGGCGGACCTCCGGATGCGCCGCAACCTGTAAGTGACTATGTATCGAACCTGAAAAACAAGATGTGCGACATACATGACCAGATTCGTCAGAGCAGTCTTGTGGCCAGTACAAAGATGAAGACCAGGTACGATAGGAACTTCAATAGTAACGGTTTTGACGAGGGATCGTTGGTGTGGCTGCACAACCCGAAACGCCGAAAAGGGAAATCTCCCAAGCTGCAGAACCGCTGGGAAGGTCCGTATAAGGTCATCACGAGGATCAATGACGTGACCTATCGGATCCAACGATGCCCGCGTGGGCAGTTAAAGGTTGTCCACATTGATCGACTGGCTCCTTACAAAGGCTCGAATATTGCTCGGGACGAGCAAGTCTAAGCGGGGGGCAGTGTAACGAGTAGGTACTTAAATCGCACAAATAAATACCTAAACACATCAAGGTCGATAGACGCCTCTAGAAACATCCAGAGAGAAACGAAACGAAAATGGACCGTATGTACCTAGCCATAGGTATCAAAATCGGCCGCGGTCGGTGTGTAGGTATTTGGCGCCGAGTCCCATCGAGGCGCGTCTATAACTTTGTACAACAATCTCGGCGTGTCTCGAATGTTCGGTGGGCAATATAAACAGAGGATCGTCGCCGGGAGAACACAGTGCGAATCAGAGCGATCAAAGCGAAACAGTGAAGTGGAATTTAGTGCGACTAAGTGTTATTTTAGTGTTTTCATTTATTTAACTGTGTTTTTGTGGTGTTATAGTAAAGTTTGTCTATTTAATCGGTATTTTAAATCTCTTCGAACCCTAGCTCGTAACAATACTTATATAATTTATTATTACTTTCCTGTAGCTTTTTAGCTCTTGTGGTTTATTCAGCAAAAAGCCATGTAATTTAGGATTCCGTACCCAAAGGTTGACAACGGAAACGGGTCCATCGGTCAGTCCGTCCGCCTGTCACATGGCTGTATCTTTTAAGCCGTAATAGGTAGACACTTGAAATTTTCACAGAGTGTGTATTACTATAGCCGCTATAACAACAAATACGGAACTCTTCATGTGCGAGTCCGATTCGCACTTGGCCGGTTTTTTATATCCACAAAGCAGGCAGAAAATATGGAGCGCCACTTCTCTCCATATTTGCATTCTCTTGCTTCATGCACACCCATACATCGTTTCATACATTTTCACTAACATAACTTAATTTTGGTTTCGTGAAATGAACCTTCATTCAAATGAAAATCCCTTAAGTAAGCCACAGATTGGTCCGGCATCGCTCCGAAAATTTCCCATTCCGGCCGCCGTATAGATCATAGATATATATATTATAGATAATTTAAGGGCTGGGCGAAAAGCATGAAGACCGTAAACTAGGTGGGCCGCAAAACCTAATAAGTACTGAAAATCTTAACAAAAAGAAGTATTATTAAAGGACAAGTATATTTATTAAATTTTCAATAAAAAGGACATTACAAAAAAGTTACTAATTTCTTTTGCCAGATATTTGACTACTTTTTGACTTTAATTAAGTTGTCTATTTGTGGCGTAAACTTATCGGGGGAAATAACTTTTAAAACTGCGGCGTCCGTCAATCACGATCTTGCGGGAAATTTGTTTCCTTTCATAAAAGAAAATAATTGCTCACACTTAGGGTGACTTAGGTACTTCCAAACATTTGATTCAGGCCGCAGGAAAATGCTCAGTGGGCCGCATGTTTGACATGGCTGATCTAGGCGTACCGTTCGTTACAATAATTGGACGAGTCTGTGGTCTGTTTCGGTGGACCGTACGGTGACGTTAAGAAAGATTGAAGAAAACACGAAACTCAAAGTTATATCCGTTGAGCGGGGTTTTTCCACTAAAATAAATGTGGCAAAAATGTGTGTAAGCATGTAATTAATTTCACGACTCTAATTCTGTAACGTATGGCAAATCTCTCGTTATATTTTGTGCCATGATTGCAATAGCATGATGTGATGGAATTTTTTGAAAATCGATATAATACGCTTATGTTCAACGTGACAATTTTCATACAAATTACTTTATTGTTATATAAAACATGTAATTTTCCTTTCAATAAGTAAACAAGTTTAATAATTCGGCGATTTCCACGCATCGGGCAAAATAAAAAAATATTTCCGTAAGTCATTAGACACATTTTGCGGTTTAGTTAATAAGCTGTTGTAATTTGGTTGTTTAAAAAATTGTAATAGCCGACATCTATATGATGTATAATCATACCCTGTATTCGAAGAGAGGTTTGCAGAGAGAGACGATCGATTGCCTTCCTAAAGTCACATTTCATACATCATTTTTACGAGTTATGTATTGTCCATATCTCTTTAGAAATATGTAAGCGAGATGGAATGCTATTAAAATTGATAAGATAACCAAGGATAAGATAAGATAGACCAAGATTCACGTACCAGAAACATGAGAAAGTAAGGTTTCTCAACAAAACCCGTCTTGCGATAATACACGAAACGGACGTTGGATATATGAGCATCATGCAAAAACTATTAAAAAAAAGCAAGTGTTCATAAAATATAATAAATAAACGAAATAAAATGTATACATTAATAAGTATTTAAGTATATTAAAAGAATTGCGGTTAAAAATACGCAAAAAATTAAGGACTTTCAGGGCTTTATCAAACTTGTGTTTAACTGATTTTGAAAATTTTATTACGTTTATATCATGTTTAATATATCAATCTTTAGAAATCAATTTTAATTTCGGACCTAAGAAATACAGTTATCGCGTAATTTAGGTACATATAGCTGTAGCATGTAATAATTTTATTGTTTCTTTTATTGCCATGTAGCTCAAATAATTCTAATTTATTTACTATAAGTAGATATTTACTGAAAAATATTTGAAGACAGGTATGTCATAAATTAAAAAAATACTTACTTATTTAAATTTAGCTTTCGCCCGTAGGCCGTAACTTAGTTCATACAAAAATACCATAGAAAAAAATTACATTCAGTTTTTCCCGAATTTTACAATTTTCCGGGCAACTTTTTAATTTTTCTTTCCCTAAAAACCTTATATTACGAACATTAAAAAAATAGCCAAATCGGTCCAGCCATTCTCAAGTTATGCGTGTATCAACTAATAGCATTAATTTTTTATTTATATAATTAAAATCTGTTCCAATTTATGTAGGTACCTAGAATCTAGGGAATTATTCATGGCTTTTATTCATATATTGTTTAAAACTATAAGATCTTTTTCAAAATCCTAAAAATTAGCATATCTAATTTTAAATTTTATTTCAGAAAACTGCAACTCTATAACAGAGAATGTAAGTAATATGAAATGGAATGATCCCAGTGGGACCGGCGGAGATGATTGGAGAGACCGGCTAGCACGAAAAGCAAGAGGCGCCTGTTCTACTAAAATATTATTACGGAGATTACCTATACTGTCATGGTTACCACATTATACGTGGAAGAAGGGACTGTCAGATATGATTGCTGGTGAGTTTTTTTTGATGTAATTTTGATGATATCTTAGCTCTGGGTAGTAGTAGGGACTAATTTAGTAAAATGGGACCAAATTGTGTAATGTCAAATGTGACGGAAATGTCTATAACGGATGTATTATGTATCCCCGTCAGGTGCCTGGACTATTGCAGAGATAAAATTAAATTTAAATT
The DNA here is from genome assembly GCA_963924495.1 of Nemapogon koenigi. Taxonomy (NCBI): domain Eukaryota; kingdom Metazoa; phylum Arthropoda; class Insecta; order Lepidoptera; family Tineidae; genus Nemapogon; species Nemapogon koenigi. The sequence goes on from OZ004643.1 coordinate 2,857,533, forward strand.
GGGCTATTGTTTTGGGGTCTTAATTGGATTGGTTTATCAATAAGTAATTCCGGTATCATTCATCTCATGTCAATGGGCCCCCTAAAACAACCACCAAGCATTTCTGCCGGCAGTCAGGCAACATTGGTGTACAGAAGAACTCCATGACCTCGTCCCTTCATCCCCTTTTCGCACCCGCACTGCTCGTATAGGATATAGATTTCATCCTCACACAGTGGACACGTTAAAATGAACGATAAAGTTTAGTGACTCGTTCTTGTGTCGCACTGTCAAAAAGTGGAACAAACTTCCGGCGTCGGTATTTCCTGCTTCCTACAACCTGGGGTCCTTCAAGCAAAGAGTGAAAAGCATGTGAAAAAGCAAAAGTTCATGGACCTATGCTTAATAAACAGGCGGTGGCAAGGTCACATGTCGTCTTCTATGTAAAAAAAGCGACTGGGGGTGTCGAGATGTGTGACATCGGTTTCACATATAGCTTCCCCGTTATTACGCCTTAAGACACTTCCACCCTCGAGCATAATACATAATATTATACTCTAACGACTCGACCCTGCACAGCCAACTAAGGCAAGCCAGAAGCGAGAGTATTAGGTCTAGCAGTTGGAATGCCTGCCTCGACCAGCACTCGGGTTCGGCGGTGTCCTCATTATTGTATGTCCACTTTTTGGAAAGTCCAAGATACATGAGCTGGTAGGGACAATTGCAAAAGTGAAAAAGGCATCAAGCCTGACCACTGATCGACACGATGCAAATAAGTATACTTATTATTATCAGATTAATTCCCGAAACTGACACACAAATCGGTCCTAATATTCTAGTTTTTATAAAATTCAGTGACAATTGTTATGTTTCCGCTCTGGTTATTTGCCAGTGCACTATGAACATAGTATCAACAATAACTCGTCGAAGGTCTCTGTCTACATGTGCGTCGCGTCACACCTGTCTGAACATATCGAATCTCATATCCTAGTAATGCAGTTGATGCATGTAAATGTTATTTTTTATGAGTACCTAATAATAATATCCATATTCTTAGCCGTCACCTCGTATTAGCTGTCAAATTTATCAGTTCTTCCTCGTAGTCAAATTATTTTGTCAAACTGATTTGACCTACAGGAAAAAAAATCCTGTTAGTCAAACTTCTTAGATAGATAACTAACCTAACCTAATCTAACCTAAGGTAACAATTTGACCACAATGAAGAACAATTCCTTGTGGTCAAATCAGTTTGACAAAATAATTTGACTACGAGGAAGAACCTAAATTTATTGCTTACAAACTTCTGTGCGCGGTTTCATACGCGTGGAAATAGATTTTAAAAAAAAAATTAAAAAAAACGTGGCTGTAATTTGCCCTCCCCCGCTCGCTTTCGCGGTATAAAAAGTAGTATATAAGTCATTCACTGACCTCTATGCAAAAAATCATGTCCATTCCGTGAAAAACAAAAACAAATCTATCCCACGAGAACTATAATTTTTTCCGGGATAAAAAGTAGCCTATGTGCTATTCCAGACTATAATCTATAACTGTGCCACATTTCATACGGATCCGTTCAGCCGTTCTGGTGTGATTGAGTAACAAACATACATACATCCATACAAACTTTCGCGTTTATAATATTAGTGGGATTATATTTATTTTAATATTTACTTATTTATTTAAGAATAAGTTGTCACCTGTACTGAAGGCTTTTCAACCTCGAGCTGTCAACTGTTTAAATAAATATCATAAAATCTGCTGAAGCTATTTGAGTAAATAACTGTAAAAAAAATATTTTACCACTTAGGGGATGAAACGTTTGACCAAATTACCTAAGGTTCCAGAATCATTCGGACCGGTAATCCATATTTTTTCAATTAAATTTTTTTAGGTAATATTTTTTACTAAATAGCTTGTCTTTTGCAGGTTTGACGGTTGGATTAACTGTGATTCCTCAAGCAATAGCATACGCAGGAGTAGCAGGTCTACCACCCCAATATGGTCTATACTCGTCTTTTATGGCGTGTTTTGCTTATACAGTTTTCGGATCTGTGAAAGATTCAGCCATTGGACCGACGGCCATCGCTGCTATTTTAACAAGAGAAAACCTACACGGATTGGGCCCAGAGTTTGCTGTACTTTTGGCTTTCCTGTCAGGTTGTGTGGAGTTACTTATGGGGATTCTGCAACTTGGTAAGTATAAGAATATTAAGAGTAAATCTGATTGAAATAGAAAAAATTGTGAAAGTCTAAAAAAACTAGCGACCCTTACAATAGTCGCATATGATGTGTAACATCTGACATCTTACCTAATGGTAATAAGCAACATTAATATTATATCCTGAAAACATTAACACTTTATACACAACACTGTAGGTTAAGCGCACAGCTGATGCGTTCTCCTTCTCTATTTCGCTTTCTATTTCTCGTCACACATATACACACTGTTGGCTGACAGTACCAACCTCTCGGAAAATGGATTGGTACTATCTGATGGCCAACTCTACCACCGCGCGCTTTCCCCGGCTTCCTGTTACAAACTTCCGTCTCTTGTCACGAAATCACTCCCACAGATTGCAAGAAAGTGAGAGAAAATATGTTACACATCAAAAACTGTAGTTAGTAGTATACTGTATACTGTTTATCACGAACTTGAAACGAAAAATAGGTACTAAAAGTTTAAAATAACTGAGAAAATATTAAGAAACAGTGCTTATAAATTTATCATCAAACCAAGAAAGATATAAAACAGACAGCATTTTATGTTTTAATTTTGAATTACAGAACTTAATTAAATCACTTACTTAGGAAGCGAGACTTGGGTATGGAATAAGAAGCATGAAAGTAAGATAAATGCAGTAGAAATGCGGTCTTTATGTAGAATGTGTGATATAAAGCGTATTGACCGCATCAGAAACAATGTCATTATAGAAGAATGCAGAGTGGAAGATGATGTTGTGACTAAAAAGAAGAAAAGTAGTTTACGCTGGTTTGGACACAGAAGAAGGATGAAAGATTGACTAAAAATGTTTATATGGCTGAAGTGATTCCTATGCTGGCAGAGGACGACCTAGGTGTACTTTTAGTGAACATATAAAAAATCTATTGATCGAAGGCAATTTTATACCTAAGTAGGTACACACAATCGCCGAGCATGTATGAAAGGTATGATAAATATAAAAGAAGCGAAAGAGGTATGTCAGGATCGTAGCAAATGGCATTCGATTGTCTCTGCCTTGTTGTCTTGGGATAAAAGGCGTGATGATAGATAGATAGATAAATTAAAATCGGAAAACAATTTTGAATCAATTAGCACAATCACAATAGGAATGCTTCATTTAATTATGATGCTAAATCGGAAATATAGGAATTAACGAAACCACGATCACGACAATCACTATTATTATTCAACAAACTTAAACAATCTATTGATTTCTTAATCACAGGCTTTGTTAAATAAACAGACACGCAGATAAATACAATGAAGTTTTATATATAATAAAATAACATTAAAATAAATAAATATTTTAAATCACTCATTCAATTAATTAATTATTTATTCTTTAATTATATTTTTTAAATTCAATTATATTCTTTGCAAATGATAATTGACTCTAATTCAGTTTTACTAAAGTCTGTACCTATGCTATGAACCAATTACATCAAGAATATTGTGCAACCCTGGTTATTATTATGGAAATCGTAGTTTGGTAATTTCATTTAACTTACATACTTACTTTTTGTTTGGTAAAGGTTCAGATTATCTAATCCTGAGCTTTTCGTATTTAGACGACTTTATTAAATTGCTGCACTGTTTTATTACATACTTTAACTATTTTGAAGTCTCGGTAAGGTACCACTTTTCGCCGGTGTTCACTAGTTTATAAGAAAATTGACATTGAAAAACTTAACCTCAAAATCTGAAATTGAGATTTTCGTGTTTTAAAATAAAATATAAGGTTTCCAGCGCTTCGGCGGCCGCTCCCGCGGCACCGCTCGCTTCGCTCGCTCGCCTTGTGCCTTGTTTTTACAAAATCGCTACGCTCCTCGCTAACCTATTTTGCAGAGTAAAAAAATTCGATCGTGTCTGAAGACTTTCACCGACCTGGCGGTCACGGGAGGGGTTTCCGGGATTGGTGTCCTGGACTAAAGTTGCTCCTTGTGACGCCTTTCATCCTATGGCATCATAAAAAATGGGTGTTATATGGAGTAAAAAAATCGATTGAAAATTGTCTTTTTCAAAATCATGAAAACTCCAACCTTAATTTTGCAAAAACCTGTGACCTCCTGCAAAAACTTATACCTTACCGAGACTTGAAAATAGTTAAAGTATGCAATAAAGCAGTGCAGTAATTTAATAAAGTCGAAAAAACACGAAAATCTCAGGATTAGATAATGTAAGCATTTACCCAATTTTCTTATAAACTAGTGAACACCGGCGAAAAGTAGTACCTTACCGAGACTTCAAAATAGTTAAAGTATGTAATAAAACAGTGCAGCAATTTAATAAAGTCGTCAAAACACGAAAGCTCAGGATTAGATAATCTGAACCTTTACCTTTTGTTTTTTCCAGCTCATATTGTTACGAGCTGGGGTTCGAAGAGATTTAAAATACCGATTAAATAAACAAACTTTACTTCAACACCACAAAAATACAGTTACATAAATGAAAACACTAAAATCGCACTAAATTCCACTTCACTGTTTCGCTTTGATCGCTCTGATTCGCACTGTGTTCCTTGCGGCAATGATCCTCTGTTTATATTGCCCACCGAACATTCGAGAAACGCCGAGATTGTTGTACAAAGTTGTAGACGCGGCTCGATGCGACTCGGCGCCAAATACCTACACACCGACCGATTTTGGTACCTATGGCTAGGCACATACGGTCCATTTTCGTTTGTACTTGATTCTCTCTGGATGTTTCTAGAGACGTCTATCGACCTTGATGTGTTTAGGTATTTATTTGTGCGATTTAAGTACCTATTCGTTACAATATACACTGACGAGCTATATAAAAAAGCCACTAACTCATGAAATATTTCCGAAATGATTCTGGTACATTCCTCAGGTGTGAGAGGCATGGTGATGGTAAATAGGTTCTATCGTACAATATGAAACTGTTTTCAGGATTCTTTTTACTTCATGAAGCTAACTTGTATGGTTTAGAAAATATTTAGATTTTTTTAGGAACTTTGCAAGTGGCTTTTTTATATTGCTCGCCAGTGTAGTTATTTACAAGGTGGCGAATAGCCTCCCAACAGTCCCAACATCCCCTCACCTTCGTTATCTCAGCAAAATACTGTTCAACTTTTATGTTAAAGGATTAATTCACTTACATGGTTCATTTATGTACTTACATGGTATCAGCTTCAAAGATCCAAAGATTACACAGCGACTCTAAGTTGGATCACCACACTTTCGTACACTATCACGATTCAATTTTAGAACAATAATTGAGTATTCTGCGTCCGATTTAACATTAATATTACAACTATCCACAGACTACAGTTTCTAAACAGTTGTCGCGAAATAGGCTTATGGGGGGTCATGATTTGTTTAAAAAAATATAATACTTTGATAACGATTAACAAGACGTTGAGGAGATCGCAAGGTATTTATTATTATTTTTTGTTATTTAGGGGGTCGCGACACTAAAAAGGTTACACTGAATGAGAATACTACATATTCAACTATCCTTCATTTCGTTCTTATTTTCCCCCCATTTTCTCAACAGTGTTGCCATCCTCCTCAGACTCAAATCTTGTCTAATATTACTAATAACTTCATAACCAAGTAATAATATAAATGCTAAATTTTGTTGAGCTTCTTTCACGTCAAAACGAAACAACTGATCGCCATGATTTTTAGATCCCGGGAAAATATAAATTTCTCACGAGAATATGGATTTTTTCATAAACAAGTTTTTGCCATAGATTTCAAAACAAATCTACCGTAACCTACGAAATTATGTAGAATAATATCTTGACCAAAAGACCTTGTAAAGTACGAAATAATTAAATTTCACCACGCTAACCATAGTTCAACAGTGAATGTCAAGGCGTTGGGTTTCTGCTTCAATAACTGGCCGCAACGCAACTACACGTCACCATACTAAACTCACCACTCAACCGAGACTAAGCAAAAACTCTTCCGTAACAATAGTGTCTGAGATAAAATATTTAAACACTTTACTAGGCGCATGTTATAGACAATTGTAATGGTTTGTCATGAAGTGGCAACTTCCAATAACCTAGAGAAAGCATAGCTTCGTAGTGATAGTACTGAATTTGGAGAAAATCCATTGTAAGACGTTATCTACCCCTGTCGAACTACCTTTTTTCACGAAGTTTTGGGCTTGTCGTTAGGAGTAGAACATTTTTTGGAGATTCAGTAATCCTGGTCTCCAGTGATCAACCTCTACCTATTTTATTGGAATCTCCTGAAATTTTCCGGATACAACAATTTCTGGGATGCATAAATGAAAAAAGGTACTTCGACAGGGGTAGTAGATATAATAATCGGAAATTCTACCTGTTGGTTGTACTGTAAAACTGGACATCCATTATTTCTACCGCTGAAATAGGCATTAATTTTTTTGTATTGTAGAGTATGTGTAAATTCTGACTAAAATTATATTTTGTCACAAACAAACTTTTATACCCCCTTTTAAAGATGAATTATTGTTTTTTTCCCCGAGTTGCCTTACAGCTCACGTAACCGTGTTATCGGTTCCTGGGTAACCAGTGGTAGACCGAGTCTCCCCTCTTTTAGCTGATGGTATTTGTGAGGATATACCTATTACCTAGTTCTGTTGAGGTATATTTAGATGGAAAAGGTACATAGCCGCTACTCGGCCACCGACGCACTTGTATACTTACTTATCTCTTTAAACGGACTCCAATAAAGCCCCTAAATAATGAATATGTCGCACTAAAGAAAACTTATTTCTAAACCGCATCATTCAAACAAATTAACACTGTACAAATTGTAAAATTTTGCAGCCATTACATTACATTGCTTGTAATAATGAAAAAAATAGTGGTAAAACATGTGACTCAAACCTCAGGGTCTAACTACATAATAGCTATACCTATTGCATATTGTAAATCAAATACAAAAGCATCCTACAGTACCTACAGATTAAGAAGAGAAAAATACGTGGTGTAAGTTTGAAATAAAAAATAAGAAAAGAAGAACAGTGTGGATTAAAAGAAACTAAAATTGAGAAAGGGATACTTGGATGGTTTGAACATATGGAAAGAATGGACGAAAGGTATGGTTTAATTAACTGAAGAAGTTGGTGAGGGGCATCCTAGGAAACAATTCACATTTCAAATCGGTGACTGTTATTTTGACAAAAGGGTGAAAGAAGTACTAAAAATTAAAGATCACTAATAAATCTTTCTTCTGTTTAGAACGTCTGTCTAGATATGATTGTGCAATTTAGCTTTTGTTCACATGGAAATGGTATCTATATCGAAAAAGTCTTCTTCTTCTTCAGCCACTGCTGGACGTAGGTCTTCGCATTGCGCCACTTCTAGGATAGGGATCTTCCGCAGTTCTCCTCCACGCTCTACCCTGTCTCTTTACTATACTCCGTCTCGCTGGTGGTCTGCCGACACTTCTGAGGCCTATTCTAGGTCTCCACTCAGTAACCCTTGACGACCCACTCCCATCGTGTCTTCGAGCTACAATTATAATAATTAAAATTAAATGAAATAACGAAAATACTAGAGGGTGCTTTAATTAATATTCCTAATCAACTTAATCAGTCAATGTAGAAACAATCAAAATTTTATTACCTACGTTAAAATCATGTTGGCTGAAATTCTTGATATAAATGTGCTCGTTGCAATTCTCGAATCAATGAAGGTATATAAGGTTTTATGATGCCCTGAAAGTCATCAATTTCATTTGAGTATATTCAACCAACTTTGCGACTAGAGTTCTCCTAATATATTTACTAACGTATATTTTTTATAAATTGACAGTAAAGATAGCAACTAGAACTTGCAATTTTTAATAGGTTTTGTACAATACGTTATGAGGCTTCTCCTTAAGTCGACGCATCACAGCGCAACGAACTCAGTTTTACGCGCGACTTATTTTGTCCATGTCTCTTTATAAATATGTGAGCAAGATGGACTACTATTAAAATCAATAAGATAACCAAGGATAAGATAAGATAGACCAAGATTTACGTACCAGAAACATGAGGAAGAACGACTTCTCAACAAAACTTGTCTTGCGATAATGCACAAAACAGACTTCAGCAACTCAAGTATTGTACAAAAAATATTAGAAATAGCAAGTTCTAGTTAATGGATCCATAAAGTATGTGAAATTATCTTTATTCAAAATGTAAAAAAAAAAACACATTAAGAGAACTCGAGTCGCAAAGTTGGTTTAAAATATGCGTGAAATTGTTGACTTTCAGGGCTTCATAAAACCTAGGTGTAGCTGATATTGACATATTTTATACATTTAGTATAAAGATAATTTCATATACATTTTGGATCCATTAACTAGAACTTGCTATTTTAAATAAGTTTTGTACAATACTTGAGTTGCTGAATTCCGTTTTTGTATGGGACAAAAATCATGAGGTGGCCCCTTAAGGTCTTGAGTTCATACAAAAATAGAATAAAGCACTTTTAGTTTTTCCTGAATTTTTAAATTGTACACGCAACTTTTCCAAAATTTTTTTCCTAAAAACATTGTTCAGACTATTGCCAAATTGGTCCAGCCAAATGATGTGCTTACCAACATCGATGGCTTACCAATGAACAGTATTTAATTTTTATTTATGTAGATATCGTCGAGGGGTACAGTTTTTTTACATCTCTACTTATTAAAGAGCAATGGCCTGTCGGCAAGTCGGATAGGTGTTGCATCATTAGCACCTCGGATCACGATAATTTTTTTTATCTAAAACAATACAATAATTTTAGTTTGTCCTTTTATTGTACTTAGCCTGAGAAGTGAGAACCAATGCCGTTTCTTTATATGATTTAACAATAGGTAATAGTAATATTGACCTTTTAAAATCCATATTTATAGTTGACAATTTTTTCTACTGGTTATTCTTGTATTGAGAAAATTGTAAATGGAATTTATAGACCAGTATGCTTTAAATAAATACTTAAATAGTTTTTATGATGATAACCGAATCATATCTGCAACCACTGGATTTCAATCGTGTTATGTATTTTAAAATTAGGTTACTTTAAATTCTATCTATACTAATATTATAAATGCGACAGTAACTCTGTATGTCTGTTACGCTTTCACGGCTAAACCACTAAACCGATTTTGATGAAATTTTATACCAACTTTTTTTTTAATCCAATGAAAAGGTTATAGGAGATGAAAGTTAGAATGGGCTCCACGGACCAAGCCCGGGGCGGGAAGGTACTAATAAATCATTTCGTCGAGGGGTAGCTAAGTATCACAAATTATTATAGGTAGAGAGATGGAGACAGAAAGTGGTACACACTTAAAGACACTTGCCGGCAGAAAACCTCTTTTTCGTGTAGTCTGAGCCCCCCTCTACAAATTATTGTAAAGGAGTTAGGGGTCCAGCGCTTGTCGGTACGCCGCTGAGCCGATTTAGAAGAAAAAATTTTTTTTTTAAAAAAACCTCTCCTACCAGCTGGCAGAAAATGAGTGAACAGCATTTGTGGTTGGGGGCGGGACCTCTCGGTTGTAAGAAAAATATTTTCTGCCAATTTACTCCCTGCAGCTACTTGCAAAATTCTTTCAAAAAAAAAACAAAAAAATATATAAAAAAACTGCAGGGAGTAAATTGGCAGAAAATATTTTTCTTACAACCGAGAGGTCCCGCCCCCCAACCACAAATGCTGTTCACTCATTTTCTGCCAGCTCGTAGGAGAGGTTTCTTTTAAATTTTTTTTTTCTAAATCGGCTCAGCGGCGTACCGACAAACGCTGGACCCCTACTCTACACGGGGCTCAGACTACACGAAAAAGAGGTTTTCTGCCGGCAAGTGCTTACAACAACTTTCTGTCTCCATCTCTCTAACCATTAGAAAAAGACAATAAAGTTACTAAGTTTGAATTGACTCCCTTGGATTGTTTCCGCAAACTTCTAAAGGTAATGAAATAAAAAAAGTAAAAATGTTGCCATTGACTGTTTGCCCTTCTTTGTCAACTGTCTTATTAGGGTTAACTACCCTGTCTTTGTGCCCATGATGTCTGCCTGCTACAGGCATCTAGCTTCTAAACGAAATTTCCTATACTTACATTCCTTATCAATTCCAGGTTTTCTAATAGACTTCATAAGCGGTCCTGTATCTGTAGGATTCACTTCAGCAGCAGCTATCATAATAGCAACGACACAAGTAAAAGACATTCTTGGTTTGAGTTTTCCTGGTGGAAAATTTTTACAGGTATTTTTATTTTAATTTATGAAAACTATATTTTATTAGTTAAGATATCGATATTAAATTAATGACATAATTATATTTATACAAAAAAATATGTTGGTATATCTGTCTGTCTGTCTGCGCCAAAAACTACTGGATAGATTTTGATACGGTTTCCACTGATAGATAGACTGATTCACATCACGCTCCATCTTTTGGAAACAGAGCAGTAACAAATAATGTCAATGTATCAACGGAATCGGGTGAGCATGTGATATTAAAATTCCACTGAAAATTTATTATTATTATTATATTAATTCAACAGACTGAACATAATCTAACTTTTTGTCCGCGTTCAAATATAATATATTATAGAGTTTTCTAAAGCCTTCACTAAACTTCACTTTTAAAGTATTCACTAGGGGACAAAAGTCCCGTGACACGATGTCGGGCAAAGTCGGTCGACCACTTTAGTCCACATTATTTAATCGATTCAACCATCCGTGGAAGCACGACGGATGTAGAAATAATGTGTCTGCGTAAACAAAATCTCTGTTAGAAAGAGAAAGATATAATTTGCCGTAGTAACAAAGCAGGACAAAAAGTAGCGTCGCGGAAATCTGACCATTTTCTCTTGCTTTATCTCTATGGGACATTTTCTCTTTCTAACTGAGATTTTGTCTACGTAGAGAGATTCTATATACACGTGTTGCGGGACATTTGTGCCCTAGTGAATACAATGAAAGGTTCAATTTTTCTATCGTTGGACGACTATCGTATGTAGCTGTTCCCATTGGATCGTGACGATAATTTATCGGTTCACGACAGTCGTCTTGTCGTTTGCGCATCAGTCGCCTCTACGTTATTTTGGAGATCAGTCTGTAGTGAGTAGTGTGTGTTTTTTATCGTAGCTACAATAGATAGTTTTCGGTGCGATGCCGGACCAATGTGTGGCCTACTTTAGTTTTCCTACCAGCGTAGCAACACGAGCTAAAAAATAGGAAATATTTTGATGATAAAGTATGATTGTCAATAATTAACATCATGTCCATTTCAATTTGCAATCACTTCATGAATATTTTTCATGAATTTATCATTTCAGCTTATAAAGAAATTTTGAATTTCAGGTTTGGGCCGGTTTGTATGAACACATCGGAGAGACAAGACTGTGGGACACCGTCCTAGGTGTTACATGCATTATAGTTCTTCTACTTTTGAGGGTTAGTATTTTTTGTCTCTATGGCGTAGTAGATATAGTCAAACGAAGTTTGTATGTTCTTTAGACTAATATCCTAATTTTAGTAGGTTTACTAACACAAAGTGTGAATGCAGATATCCTCGGGAATACTTCCCATATTGTAATGGAATAATAATCATCTACTTCAGTGCTTCCCAATAAGACTTTCCTGAGTACCCCTTCGAGAAAAATCCCAAACTCGCGTACCCCTTGTAGCTTGTAGTTATCACCTCGAATAATTAATTAATTAAATAATTTTTTCGTCAATTAAGATAATTAAATTGAAATTGATTGATATATCGCGGTTAATGTGTTTCTTACTGATAGTAAATTACCTGAGTTTCCTGAGATTGCCGCGCGTACCCTTGAGTACACGCGTACCACTAATTGGGAAACACTAATACTAAGTACTTCATTTTTACATAATTATATTTTCTTCGACATACTCAGTGAGATTGTCAGAAAAATTATTAGTATATTTTTAAACTATAAATCAATTACATTTCAACATTATTTCATAGAACCTTCAAGCGATAAGCAGTCAACGGGTTCGGTCCGCGGAAATCGACCACAGACTCGTCCAATTCTTGTAATGAACGGTCCGCCATCCGTTTTCAATTTCGATTGCCGGAACGATCTATCAGTTCGAATCTTGTGTGTCTGTGTGAATTGCATGTGATCTAGATCGTATGATTTACATCTCTAATGTGTGCCCTGTGTTTAATCTCGATCATACGGCTGGCCGGACTGAAAATTAAAAAAAAAATACTCGTTAGCTTGGTATAGTCACGAGTTAATAGTAATTATTGATGAAGATCTTCGTCCGATCTAGTCCAAGCTGGGCAAGCTGGTCATTATACTGTTGACATTGACATCTTCCTGCCGCGAGATGATTGTCCACTTCCTACGATAAAGCACCTTCATTACGTTTAACTCAATCGCAGACGCAGATACTTATCGTTTCATTTAATTGAAATTGTGAATACATGAATATTTTGTGAAATTCATCATTACATAACTCTATTTAATATCGTCTACCTTTATCATGCCTCTTTAGGGGTAGGCAGAGACAATCGAGTGGTAATTTAGGAGTCAGAGAATGACATATACTACTTTTTATACCGCAAAAGCGGGCGGGGGAGGGGCAAATTACAGCCACGTTATTATTTCTTTTTGGATCTATTTCCACGCGGGTGTAACCGCGGACAGAAGCTTGTATATATTAATATAATATATAATATCAAAAGGTGTGTAAATAAAAACGAATCTATGTTTACAACAATTTGAATACCTACATATATACGCTTATTATTACTTATCTATTAGAGATAGATATATATGCTACCGCGGACTTTTTTGTAGGTAATTTTATTCTACACAGTTCTTTCCTACATCATTTTGTTATATCTCTGACGGATTAGACAACATACGCCATGAAAACTCGTTGGGGCTACCTTTTTTCCCGACTTGATTCACTTATACTATTATTGCTCAGCTCCTAAACATGATAGGTCCATGTTTATTACTCGTAAACGTTCCCGGTGAATCAACCTATCTAATAGTGAAAACCGCAACAAAATCCGTTCAGTAGTTTTGGGCGAAACTTTTTATTCCGGCAAAATATTTAATTTTCCCGGGATTTCTATATCCGTACAAAAATGGATTTATAGAAAAATCATGAAATAATTATTTGTTACAGAAAGTCAAAGACATAAACGTAAAAAGCAAAGACGAAGCATCGATTGGTCCAATCAGAAATGCTGTTGCCCAATCTCTTTGGTTCCTGTCTACCACTCGAAACATATTAGTCGTGTTGGTATGCGGTGCACTCGCATATTACTTTGACACGAAACATACTTCGCCATTTATTTTGACAGGTAAGATTTTTAATCTATCTATCATCAAGCTTTTTATCCCAAGAGGGGTAGGCAGAAACAATCGAATGCCTATTTGCTACTATTCTGATATACCTCTTTCGTTTCTTTTATATTCATCGTACCTTTCATACATGCTCGGTGATTGTGTGTATTTTTAATATTGCCTTCGATCAATTTTTTTTAATGTTCTATAAAAGTACACCTAGGTCGTCCACTGCCAGCATTTGCTTTAACTTCTGCCATATAAATCTTTATATTATATTTTTAAGTTTATATTTTTTTCACAAACTTCTGTTGCTCAGATTTTTTTATTACTTCGAATGCAATAAATCCATAGTAATACAATGCGAAAGTAACTGTCTGTCTGTTACGCTTTCACGGCTAAACCACTGAACCGATTTTGATTAAATTTGATACGGAGAATGCTTGAACCTTAGGGAAGAACTAGGCTACTTTTTTTAATTCACCCCCATTCACACCGTCAGGGCCGGATTTACCCTTAGTGCCGCCCTGGGGCACCGTGAAAAATTACTTAAATCTTACATAAAAAAATTTAATAAATAAAATGAATCTTTTATTCTTTTTATTATAAATGGGATAAATAAACGTTAAATGTGCAAATGTTTTTAATACAATCATACTTTTAAAGCAAAATTTTCGATAACGCGAAAAAAAAAATTCTATCTCCGGATTTTGCCGCCCCTGGAAATTTGCCGCCCTGGGCACTGGCCCCTGTGGCCCCTAGTGTAAATCCAGGCCTGCACACCGTAATAGGGGATGGAAGTTAGTATGGGTTCCACAGGCAAAACCGGGGCGAACAGCTAGTTGATCAATTACTGTTTAACATAAATATTAAACATAAGTTTCTAATTATAAAAACCCATTGGTAGGTACATGGTCGGTAATATATTTATATTTTACAGGAGAAGTTAAGCCCGGTCTACCAAAATTGTCGCTTCCACCGTTCTCAGCTACAGTTGGAAATCACACCTATACATTCGTTGAAATGGCTTCCACACTCGGTTCAGCAATTTTCGTTGTGCCACTTCTGTCTATATTGGAGAACATAGCTTTGGCTAAAGTATTCTGTAAGTACACATTTACCCCCTTAATAATAAATATTGAACGTTGCACAAAGTTATACAATGCATACCTACAGGATATTGCAGCGTACAGTGTTTACAAGAGTGTCTATGTTAGACCACTGTCAGCATATATTCTATTTATTAGCAATAGCATAATTAATAGAAAAAATTACAAAAAAACTTTGTTCTCTTATTTTCACCGAGCAATTATTGGTTATATAGTTCGGGGAGGTAAGACTTTTTTTTGTGATTTAAATATCTCAAGAAGTTTTTGAGATATTTGCAAAAAACTAACCCTTTTTATTACTAAATTGTTTACAACTTCTGCAATTTTTTTCGGCCCCTTTTGATATTTTCCGAAAAGCTTCTAAATGTCATTCCGAATCGAATGACACCTCAATAATAATTTTCGGAACCCTAAAAATTGTTTAAACCTAAACCTAATGAAAGCATGTTTAACTCTATCGTTCAGGTTTAAAGTGGCATCTTATTGACCTTTTCCTATAACGTGGTCTAGAATAAACTAGATAAAAGTGACTAAGTGCAATATGTCACCTCTCGTAACATCTCAATTGGATTATTATCCAATGTATAGCCGGAGTTTATAGTCCCCCTACGTTGATTCGGACAATTTTTATTGTTTGCAAAATTTCCACAAAAGGAAGGATACTTAGTTTATTTTATTAGTACCTATCCGCCCCGACTGAAAATGTTTGAAAAGTGCAAAAAAATGCGTGTGCAGCACCGATAGAAGTGAAATTTCTTAAAAAAGGGAGATGTGGATAGCCTAAACTGTGTATTAGATATACAATGAATAGCTCTCTTTCTCCTTCTTTCTACCTAACGAAATATGCCTAAATGTGACGCATCCTTGAAATTTCACTCTCAAGGACTAAAAAACAAACACGCTTTCGCATATTGAAACTAGCGGCTTGGGTTTACTAAAACTTATCATAATTATATAACTAATGCTCCGCCCGTGGAAAATTTTGGAATGTGACACAAAGTTTATTCCGAAAGAATTCCGGGATAAAAAGTTAGCCTATGTCACTGTCAAGCCCTATCCCTGTGCAAAAATTACGTCGGTCCGTTTCTCTGTTGAAATAAAAATTTAGAAATCATACCTTAGCTTTTACTTTACATACCGAATTAGAGCAGACTCTTATGAAGCCACTGCATTTTAATTCTCTCTCTCTCTCTCTCTCTCTTCACTGGTTACCTTACAGCTCCCGAAACCGTGTTATCGGTCCCAGGCCAGGGTACCCAGCAGAAGATCAAGTCTCCCTCATAGCCGATAGTATTTGTGAGGTTAAGGGGAAGTCAGTCATCAAAATCCAATTTTTAATCAAATTTTTCAGAAAACCTGATCTATTTACGAAACTGAAAAAAAAATTGGTTTAAGGATATGACAAATATTGTTATTGTTTTGAAAATATGATTAGAAACATTTTACTCGATAGAAAAAAAATCCTAAATACACCTCTGAAAACTTTATTTATCAAATTTTATGGCTATAATATAGATGGTAGGTACCGTTACAAAAATTAACATGAATATTTTTTAGGTAATTGTCTATCGCTTCATTGTAAAAATATTTCTATGTTGTGTAAGTTTTTTTTTTAAATTGCGTTTTAAAAACAAAAATTATCGCTTACGTTGAATCGCTTAAATCTAGATAAATGCGTTCTGCTCTTTCAACACTCATTTTCCCATCGAAAATCACTTCCCCTTAACCTAATGAGTGGCTCTGTTGAGGTATATTTAGATCAAAGAGATTAGATGGAAAAGTGTTTGTCGGATTATGTACATAACTTTTTAATTATAAAATCCTCATTGGATTTATATTTTATTGTAAATGTTTGATCCATATTGAAAATATATTTCAGCGGAAGGCCAATACGTGGATGCGACACAAGAGATGTTGGCTCTGGGTGTGTGTAACATAGCATCATCGTTGGTAGACTCCATGCCTGTGTCAGGGGCCTTGTCCAGAGGAGCTGTCAACCATGCATCAGGTGTAGCTACTACCGCTGGGGGCCTTTACACGGGGGCCTTGGTGTTATTATCATTGCAGGTACAACAAACTTCACTATTACAACTAACACACATATGACACAAAATCTAACTAGTAATCACGATCGAGCTTCACCAGAAACGGAATCTGGCCACTTAGCCCGATCAACGGGGAAGTTGACCCCGACAATAATTCGCCCGTCGTTGATACTTTGCAGTTCGATAAAGTCGAGTATGTAGATTACGAATGTCGAAGAATCCAAAACTTTTTTTTTTCGGAAGAGGGTTATTTTCATCCCTAAAGTTTTAAATTGCCTATATCTCCCGATAGAGAAGTCCTACGGCCAAAAATCCTTCCCAACATATCATTGTCTGTTATTGAAGTACAAGTATGTAAAGAAATCCCGGACTTTTTCCTTTCAGGAGGCCCGCTATATACACAGAAAAAAAATGTATGGCGTTGGTCGATGATACTTTGCACTTCGATAAAGTCGAGTATGTAGATTACGAATGTCGAAGAATCCAAAACTTTTTTTTTTCGGAAGCTGGTTATTTTCATCCCTAAAGTTTTCAATTGCCTATATCTCCTGATGGAGAAGTCCTACGTCCAAAGTTTCTACCCTACATATCATTGTCTGTTATTGAAGTACAAGCATGTAAAGAAATCCCGAACTTTTTCCTTTCAGGGGGCCCGATATACATAAAGAAAAAGTTTGTATGGAGTTGGACCACATACTTGTCACAGATGATTTAAATTAGATTTGATAGATCTCAACATAAGTATCATTTTTCATTATGGAGTCAAAAAAAATCATCCAGTAAAAAAAAAGTTACACGTATTTAAAAGGGAGTAATTTTTTTTTAAATTGCTAAGGTATAAAATTACAGTAACTGCGGTAGAATCTTTGACAGTACCTATGTATTCTATTACAAACGTTGAATAACATTGTCATAAAACCAAATATTTTTAAAATCCGTCTCAGGGTTCTCGAAATAGACATTTCTATTTTTCACCTTTTCATTGATAATATTTCAAATGGACTAGTTTACTATTTTTAATGTTTAAAAATATAAATTATGGCAAAATAAAACAAATTGTTCAGGAGAAATTGAGATATTTCAGAAAATTACAAAATTTTAAAAATGTGCTTTGATTAAATTAATTTAATTTTCATATGTTTTGAATATATTTAATTTAACTTTGAACTTAATTTTGAGCACAATGAAATGTATTGTGTTTTTTGTGTCAAATCTGATTTAAAACTAGATTTACTAGAAATGTGGTGCAAGCCGCCCTAAGTAACTTTCTTTCTAAACCAATCTTTGTTTCAAGAGAAAGAGAACTGGAAACGTGGCATTTTCATAATCCGTCCCAGGGTTCTTAATATTCAGTTCTTGATATTTTCGTTAATATTTCAAATGGATAAGTTTACATCTTTTTATAATTGAAAATATAAATTAGGGCAAAATAAAACAAAGTGTTAAGAAAAATTAAGATATATCAGAAAACGACGAAGTCTTTAAAAATGTGCTTTGAGTAAATAAATGTAATTTTCAATTGTTTTCAAGATTTTTTGAAGATATCCGCAATTTCAATTGCTAACTTTGAACTTAATTTTGCGCGCCATGAAATGTATTGTGTTAATTTGTGTTTTTTTGTCTTACATCTGTCTGATCTAAAACTAGATTTAATAGAAATGAGGTGCAAGCATTGGTGCAAGCCGAAAAATATTATTTAGTCAGGCAATGCTGTAGCAAATGACGTTTATTTGTTTTAATATTGATAGGCAATGGCACATTTAACATAATGTCGCACTAATATTGGCCCAATGGATTAAAATACTATGATAAATAGCAAAAAGAAATAAATGAAAAAAATGTGAAATTTGTTTCTTCAAATAACGTCTACTATCAGGAAAAAAATAGCAAATTAAAACTTTACATGGAGAATTTTTATTCCGGACACAGATACATTAAAAATTATATGTGAAATGATAGCTAGATTCTTTGGGATTTTTATCAGATTCTAAAGTAAAATTTAAGTGCAACAATAAAAATATATATAAATACAAATAAAAAAGAGCGGGTGCGGCGGCAGAACAGGCTCAACTGCTGAAGCGCCGAAAATATTCAAATATTATAACAAATTACTTATTTACGGCGCTTGCGGTGGAAACTATGGGTCCATGGTCTGCCGAAATGAAAATATTCATAAAAAATTTAGGTACGAGACTAGTCCACGCCTCAGGTGACCTAAAGGCTGGCTCTTACCTCGCTCAAATGATCAGTTTAACCATTCAGCGAGATAACGCAGCCAGTGTTTTAGGAACCATGCCACAGGGAGGGGTTCTGGAAGAGGTATTCTTTTTGTAATTTGTATATATAGTTTTTGAATATATTTTTATTTATTATTGTACATTTTAGTTAAGTTGTAAATTGTAAAATAATAAGTATACTGACAAAAACTTTGTACTAAAAAGTAAGAAATAATTGTATTTCGTTGTAGATTTTGGAGACGGTTGGTGCCAAATTAATTAACTTCAACAACTTCGTGTCAATAACAACCATTGCTAAAGCTTTACTCTAATATATACAATTTACAGTAAACAGAGGTAAATTACTAAATTTCTGAAAAACTACCCAACTGAGGAGCTACCTTATGATTTTTGTCCTATACGAATCTTGTAGCAGACCGTTCTAAACTGTACAGCCAACACAAAAAAATATTTACCCAAACAGTGAAGGACGCCTGGCCATACCTCAATTACTAATGAAGAAAAAGGGTATCCTCTCAAATTCTCTAAAATATATAATTTCAGAAGCTATAACTTTAGTTGCTATAAATATTCATTTTCTATAAATTTAGATTCTGTAATTTTAAAAATCTATAAATTTGTTTGATATAATTTTTTAAATCTATAATATTAATTCCTATAATGCATTGTTTTCTATAATTGCAGTTCCTATAATTTTCAAAATCTATAATTTTAAGTCCTATAATTTTTATAATGCCTATTTTCAATTGCACTAATTGCTACTTTTCTATAATTGCTGTTACTATAATTTTGAAAATATATAAATTCAAGTCTTATAATTTCTATAATCTGTAGTTGCAATTGCACTAAGGCTACTTTTCTATTTTATTATTATGCAGTTATTATAATTTTCTAAATATATAAATTCATTTTCTAAAAAAATATTAATCTATACTATCTATATCTATATATACTATCAGTTGCTCTAATGGATTATTAAAATAATTGTACTCACTATATTTTAAAAGTATAACTTCATTCTATTTACATTTACAAATACATAAGCATAAAAAATAATTTTCTATAATTAAATCAATTTAAATAAGTACTACTATTAAAATTTACAGTAGTTTTTGTTAATCTTAACCTGTTGCAGTAATTTTCGATTCCTATTCCCCTAATTTGTAAATAGAAATAGGTTAGCTAGGAGCGCAGCGACGAGCGTGGTTCGTATAGTGCTAAAACAGAGCGCGAGCCGAGCGAGCGAAGCGAGCGTGCCGCGGTAGCGGACGGTTAAGCGGCAGAAACTAAACACTTTTATACTCGCAAATAAATAGGAAAAAAATATAGCAAACTAATCATTAGATTATTTAAGTTTGATAATTTAGATATCTTCAAAATTAAAGAAAACAATTTTAGATAAAACGAAAATTATAGCAAATTAATTATATATATATATATATATATATATATATATATATTTTAAGTTTTTTTAAATAATATGATTATGTACAAAAATTAATTTATGTAAATATATATTATAATTAAATAAAATTAATTATTAGATCTTTGATATTTTGATAATAGTGATTTTGAAAATTACGGATATCGATTTTCGACAAAAGAAAAATTATAGCAAATAAATAATTAAAGAATGTAATTTTATATATTTTGATAATAGTGATTTTGAAAATTACAGAAATCGATTTTAGGTTTAAAAAAAATTATAGCAAATGAATAATTATAGAACGTAATTTTATATCTTATGTACTTATAAATTCTAAAATTATATCAAAACATTATAGAGAAAATGTAGGAGACCCAAAAATAAGGTAGGTATCATAAAATTTAATAAGTTATTTTATAGTAAATTGTGTATAACATTGTCTTGCTGTAATATTTTACACCAGGTATTCCGAGTGTATTACTTGATACTACATATATTCACAGGAGTGTTAACTGAATGGAGTAAAAATAGTCTCAATAATTCCAATGTTCAAAATCTAAGTACTTAACCGAAAATAATAATTTTTGCAAACGATGGGATTTCCACTTGTCATGTGTTGATCTAAACAATACTTAGATTATTTTAGAAAGAAAGTTATTTAGGTCGGCTTGCAATCTAGTTTTAGATCAGATAGATGTAATACAAAAAAAATACAATACATTTAATGCCGCGAAAAATTAAGTTCAAAGTTAGCAATTGAATTTGCGGATATCTTCAAAATATCTTGAAAACAATTGAAAATTAAATTTATTTACTCAAAGCACATTTTTAAAGTCTTCGTCGTTTTCTGATATATCTTAATTTTTCTTCAACACTTTGTTTTATTTTGCCCTAATTTATATTTTCAATTATAAAAAGATGTAAACTTATCCATTTGAAATATTAACGAAAATATCAAGAACTGAATATTAAGAACCCTGGGACGGATTATGAAAATGCCACGTTTCCAGTTCTCTTTCTCTTGAAACAAAGATTGGTTTAGAAAGAAAGTTATTTAGGGCGGCTTGCACCACATTTCTAGTAAATCTAGTTTTAAATCAGATTTGACACAAAAAAACACAATACATTTCATTGTGCTCAAAATTAAGTTCAAAGTTAAATAAAATATATTCAAAACATATGAAAATTAAATTAATTTAATCAAAGCACATCTTTAAAATTTTGTAATTTTCTGAAATATCTCAATTTCTCCTGAACAATTTGTTTTATTTTGCCATAATTTATATTTTCAAACATTAAAAATAGTAAACTAGTCCATTTGAAATATTATCAATGAAAAGGTGAAAAATAGAAATGTCTATTTCGAGAACCCTGAGACGGATTTTAAAAATATTTGGTTTTATGACAATGTTATTCAACGTTTGTAATAGAATACATAGGTACTGTCAAAGATTCTACCGCAGTTACTGTAATTTTATACTTTAGCAATTTAAAAAAAAATTACTCCCTTTTAAATACGTGTAACTTTTTTTTTACTGGATGATTTTTTTTTACTCCATAATGAAAAATGATACTTATGTTGAGATCTATCAAATCTCATTTAAATCATCTGTGACAAGTATGTGGTCCAACTCCATACAAACTTTTTCTTTATGTATATCGGGCCCCCTGAAAGGAAAAAGTTCGGGATTTCTTTACATGCTTGTACTTCAATAACAGACAATGATATGTAGGGAAGAAACTTTCTACGTAGGACTTCTCCATCAGGAGATATAGGCAATTGAAAACTTTAGGGATGAAAATAACCAGCTTCCGAAAAAAAAAAGTTTTGGATTCTTCGACATTCGTAATCTATATACTCGACTTTATCGAAGTGCAAAGTATCATCGACCAACGCCATACAATTTTTTTCCGTGTATATAGCGGGCCCCCTGAAAGGAAAAAGTCCGGGATTTCTTTACATACTTGTACTTCAATAACAGACAATGATATGTTGGGAAGGATTTTTGGCCGTAGGACTTCTCTATCGGGAGATATAGGCAATTTAAAACTTTAGGGATGAAAATAACCCTCTTCCGAAAAAAAAAAGTTTTGGATTCTTCGACATTCGTAATCTACATACTCGACTTTATCGAACTGCAAAGTATCAACGACGGGCGAATTATTGTCGGGGTCTTCATACAAGAGATCTCCCCGTTAGTTAGACTAACTGGTTACATGCCCTGAATCTCGAAACATCGGTACATTTTTGGATAATGAATGTTTTAGGATCAGTATAGGCATAAGGTTAGGAGCACCATTAATTGGAAATTGGAAGTTGCGAACAGTTATCAAAATCCAATTTTTAATCATTTTTTTAAGAAAACCTTACTATTTACGAAACTGGAAAATATATATATATTGATTTTAAGGTTATGACAAATCTTTTTATTGTTTCGAAAATATGATTAGAAACATTTTACTCGATAGAAACAAATCCTAAGTACACCTCTGAAAAATATATATCTATATATATAAAAATCAATTAACATTTTTTTGTCTCGCTAAAACTCGAGAACGGCTGAACCGATTTGGCTAATTCTTTCTTTGTTTTGTTCGTTACAACACAGGGGTGGTTTAAAAGAAAAAAAAAGTTGGAGGTAGGGGTAGGGGTAGGGGTAGGGGTAGTGCAGGCAAGCCAACGTTTGGGCAGGACAACGTCTGCCGGGTCCGCTAGTATATTATAATATATATGGTATCATTACAAAATTTAACACTATTGGTCACTATCTATTTTTTCCTTTCATTGTAAAATAATTTCTATGTTGTTTTGCGTTTTAAACAAAAAATATCGCTTACATTGAATCGCATACCTACTGTTTCTATCCTGCTCGCGTGCGCATGACTATAGATAAATGCGTTCTACTTTTTCATCACTCATTTTCCCATCGACCACTTCACCTTAAAGAGGTTGATCAATTTGAATCTCATGGACTTTCCTTACCCTGATTCTACGTGCGTAAACACATTAGCCCCATCTTAGGGAAACGGGAATTAAAGCGAGAGCTGCGGTGGAAATCGCAGAGTCTAATATACAGCGCAAATATACCTAGTTCAATTATTGAAAACTCAATTGCCAAAATGTGTAAAAAAGAAAAATATCTCTACGACTGTCTTCTCATTCTTGCTCAAAGAATCAGCATCGCGATTCAGGCACGAGCATGGTTGTAAAATGAATATAAATACAAACAAAACAATACAAAACACTTGCGGTGTGGCCAGAGACAATAGTGTCTACTTTTTGCTACATATTAATCAGAAGAGGGTGGCAATCTGGCAAGCCCCCCCCCCCCCCCGAAATCCGTCACCGACACTTTTTGAAATTGAGAATTTAAAAAAGTAGTTAATTACTATAAGTTCAGCTGAGCTGATGAGGTCGAGTCAAGCGAGCTAGGATATTGACCTTAATAAAACGTACTTTGTGTTTTATTTTTTCAAAATAATGGCTTGGTTGGTGGTTGGACCCCATACGGAAAATCCTGGCTACGTGCTTGGCTCTTCGCCCCGCTCTTTTGTTCCTCTTTCCGCGCTTTTCTGATCGAAGGCAGTGGCAAATTAGTGCCACCATTTTAAACCAGGGTCCCCGTTTAAAGTATACCTACAACGCTCTACTAACTACGCTACGCTATTAATTAAGTCTTACCAAAACCATATTTTGTTGACAGTACTTCACTCCATACTTCTACTACATCCCCAAAGCATCTCTAGCTGCTGTCATCATAGCTGCGGTCGTGTTTATGATGGAACTGCATGTCTTCAAGCCAATATGGAGAACAAAAAGTAAGATTCCAATAAGAAAACTGTTTTTGAAAAATTGTAACCGTAGCCCGTAAGAAAAAATAATAAGATTAAATATTATCATATCTCTTGATAATAAGAAATTATGCCAAAATTGGTAAATCGTGACGAGAAGTATTCTATTATTTTCAGTGCGCATGCGTATTCTGGTTCGTTCTATATTCTGAGGATATATAACTTCGAAATACAAGTTTTCTTTATCCAAATCCATTCAACTAGACATCCAATAAGATAATACCACACCATCACTCCTTTATGTTACTTACGGATGTAGTGACCAGAAACACACTGGTAACAACGTCTACATGTAACGAGTAGGTATAGGCAATATTAAACTTGTATGAAGGGTGTGATGAACATAAAAGAAGAGGTATGTCAAGATCGTAGCAAATTGCTTTCGATAGGCGTGACGATAGATAGATGGCAATTTTAGGTAATTAAGTAAGTAAGAATGCACTAAAAGTGTTTACATAATATATACCTCTTGTTCCAGAACTGGATATAATTCCAGCAGTAGTGACGTTCGCAGCATGTCTCCTATTGAGGTTGGAGTTAGGCATAGTGGTAGGGATCGCTACCAATTTATTGTTCCTGCTGTACGCTTCTGCTAGACCTTCAGTTAAAGTCACCAGGGCTGTGGTAAGTTCAATTTTGTAATGATAAATAATAATATTTAAATAAAAAATAGCGATTTTTAGGTTCACGGCGGGAAGTTGTAGAGCGAGCTGTCGTGCGAGCATGACGATGTAGAATGACAATCAGTACCTAGACTAGATCTCAATTAGAAAGAGAAAAATATAATGTCAAGATAAAAATATTTATAATAATATTTTGTATGATACCTCGACCCTGCACTAGGCGAGCCTGTGTCTTGCTTTGTCACTACGGAAAATTATTTCTGTCTCATTCTAAATGAGATTTTGTCTATGTATTAATTCTTCACCGTCATGTAAATAAATCCCGATTTTTTTTTATATTCCTAGACACCACCTTGTACCTAGGTAGGAATTGCTGTAAGAAATGTTTCCTTAATATTAATTGAAAACACTATTGGCTATCGTAAAGTTAAACATAAAAAATGTGTATCGGTGTTTCTTATTAAGAGTGTAGTGTACCGCGTCCATGTCCATACAAACGGAGAAAACGTTTTACTACCCCTAAATATTATTTAATTTTAACGATTTTGTAATATGTTACTGACATAATGAAAAACTACGTACGTATTTTTTCCTTTTTTCAAAATTCGTAATAGGTCAAAAGTTATAAGCCCCTCAAATCTCGGTTTTTTTGGTTCATAACTTGCTCGTAATAAACCGTCTGTATTTGAGAAACAAAGCAAAATTTCAAAAAAAAGCAAAACGTACGTACGTAGATTATAATCTGCTAAAACGTTTGACACCAAAATTATAAGGTTTCGTTATAGTTTAGTAGGTGTAAATCGTTTTCCCCCAAAACGCAATTTTCAACGAAGAACATACCTACGAACACTCACGAGCTGCAGTGTTCTCTGTCGCACTGATGCCCGTGGGAAGAGCGCGCTTGAGACAGAATATGATTTTCTAAATACCTATTTCGCTGCGTACGCTGAGCTACACGATCCTCTTAAGTAGTTCTGCAAATGTTAATTATTGCACAATTGTTAATATAACTAAAAAAATATTGTCGACGCGAATGACGTTTTGGCGGGCTTTGTTTGTCCGGAAAAATATTTTTATAAATAATTATAATTAAAGAAAATTTAAAATAAAAGCAGATTACGAACCTCGCTGAGAGTGACTAGTCACTTTCTGCTCGGGTCAGTAATCTAGTATTAAATGACAACTTATTTACTAGACAGACTAATACGGCGCCTTAATGTCTGTTATGACGTCAGTTCCGTCTCGTGACGATCGGCTCCATCCCGAATCCCGTCATACAATATTTATTTTTGATTTACAGTCAGGATCAGGAGTGGAACACCTAGTAGGTGTGGTAGACAGATCTCTGTCTTTCCCGAGTGCAGAATTCGTGAGAAGAGCATTGAGAAAAGCCGCCGCGGCGTCTGCTGTCCCCTTGGTTATTGATGCCACTCATGTGCAAGCGGCAGATTTTACAGCGGCTAAGGTAATTTAAAGCTTATTGACCGTATCCGGAACTATGTTATTAGAGAAGAATGCGGAGTGAAAGATGATGTTACGACTAAAATGAAAAATAGTTTACGCTGGTTTGGACACAGAATGAAAGATTGACTAAAAAGGTTTACATGGCTGAAGTGAAAGGAAATGCTGGCAGAGGACGACCTAGGTGTACTTTTATTGAACATATAAATATGTATTTATCGATAGATATATTAAAAGTATGAATGTCATTTGCTACGATCCTGACATACCTCTTTCGCTTATTTTATATTCATCATACCTTTCATACATGCTCGGCGATTGTGTGTACAACCCTACTTTTAATATTGCCTTCGATTAATACATTTTTATATGTTCATTAAAAGTACACCTAGGTCGTCCTCGGCCAGCATTTTCTTTCATGTATCTACCTACATGTACCTACCTAGTAAACGGTCAATACGCTTTAAGTACTTATATGACACATTATACGTAAAGACCGCATTTCAACTGAATTTATCTTACTTTCATGCTTCTTATTCCATAAGTACTTCATACAAGAAGCTATAAACATATATTATATACATATATATATCAACAGAACTGGCCACTCGTCGTTAGGTATAGCCTTAAAAATTACACATGAGTTTTAATATAAAAAAATGTTTCACAGGGAATAAAGGCATTGATCGACGACTTTCACGCCCGTGGGCAGTCTATAATATTCTACAACGTGAAGCCATCTATTGTTGAGATCTTCAGAGGTGTCCGGCCGAGAGAGTTCCTACATTGTGCGACGAGGTCAGACTTAGACGAGTTATTGTTGCTCGTAGCGAGAAGACAACCGCCTGCCGTCAGCGGGAATGGAGATTGCGCATGTAAGATATGGTTAAGGTTTAAATTTGGTAACTTTTTTTAGCTGCAAAAGCCAACAAAATAAAGGAGATTATAACCACAAAACCGTGTTTAACCAGTGTTTAATCTGTTTTTATTATTTCTCAAGTGTTTTTTTTTAATTTTAAAAATAATCAAACAAATCAAAATTAAATGTTTTTTTAATTAGACTAATTTATGTACTTTGTAAAAGACGCCATCTGTTGGAGATTAGTTGAAGTAACTGTGCTCTGTCTTAGCTCATATTGAATGACAGATTTGTAAGAGAGTGATGAAACATAGTTTAACTAAACACTTGTTATATCTGTATGGCGCTTTAGATTTAAATAGATTATTTTTGGTATCTAACTATAGAGCGTGTGGGCACATGTTACTTAATGGCGTAGGACCGCGACATCTTGAATCGAAGGTCAAAAACGACGGGTCTGCATCAATGGCCAGCCAAGAAATGCCCGGCCCCACTAGAATGCTGAGCAAATTGCTGTCAGGCAAAGATAGTACACGGATTTTCTCGATATTCCAAGGTTGGACATTCTCGGGCCGGGAATTTATTTGGTGTCTGTCCTTCGAGTCGAAACGAAAGATATCGCGGTCCTAAGGCGTATGTTAGCATACGGGGGGGTTACCCACAGATGTGTTTTCTCCAAAGTAGATACTAAATTTCTGTCAGTAACGGCTTATCAGATTTGGATGAACTGCCGTGCGAGCATGACGCGTGTAGAAAGAATCTCGCTACTATAGACAAAATCTACAAGCGGTAGCATGACGTCCTTAGTTGCGTAAGTATTTTATGACATTTGTCACGTGATCCCTAGAGAATGTCTTTTAATGGATCACGTGATAAATGTCATAGACAACATGGCGCAATGAGGCTTGTCCATTTTGTCTACGCGGTCATACTCGCACGACTGCAAAATGAAAATATAGGACAGTTTATTTTTGTGTCAATTTACAACAATAGTGACTATAGTTAAAAATAATATTTAATTTATTTTTCAGGAGTTTCCACTGGACATCTAAGTTTGGATTTTGATCATGACGTCATCCATATTGGCAGTATTTCAATACAGCTATGTTATTGTATTATATATTGATAATATTATAATAATTATAAGTTAGTGAGATGTTTTGACAAAATGTAAAAATATAGATTTACCACTGTATCTATGTTATTTAATTTCTACGCCCCACCCCCTCATAACTTGAAAATTCTACAAAAATAAAGGCCAGTCTTCCTATAGTCGACAATGATGTGTAACATCTTAAGAACCAAGAAAATCTATGATATATCTAAATCGATAAAAATAATATTTTTTTTCCGCATTCCGTCCAATTTTACTAAATGTATGCCACATAGCGAGAGCTAAGATATTACACATGAAAAACTACTGAACCGATTATAAAATTTCTTTCACGAATATCATATAAAATTATTCGGTTATACCAGATATTTCTAGTATTTGTAGAAGGAAATTTAAAAATTAATAAAATATATTGACATAATGTATTATTTATTTATTTGTAATGGCTTACATACATATTTCAAACAATCCAGATCTGTCGTGTCGCACACAGCCATCTCGAATAAACAAACACTCACACAAATTTCACGATAATATGTGTGTTTAAAACATGTTTTTATTTGGTTACAATTAAATTAAAATAACTCGGTAAATTATGTTTTTATAATAGCTAAAGGCCCTATACATAATTACCTAAGTTGATAACAACTAAATATTAACTAAATTTGATTATACTAATATAAAATCATAATACGTTTTGAAATTCTACTAAAATTCAGTACTTTGTAGTGCACCGTGGATTTGATATTTACTAGTAACGATAAATAATCTCAAATTGTAATAAAAAATAATTAAGAATAATTTTAAATGTGACAATTTCATGAAATTCTACTGAAATTTGATGCAAGTCCATAGCACCAATAAGAAATAATTGAGCATGTAACACGACTGTTCTTAAATTGTAAATTTTGAATAAAACATCAACATTTTGTAGAAAGGCAGTGACACAAATAACATATATATAATATACATTTGGCACCTTTTGTACATACCATTACACATATTAAGGAAAAAACGGTAAACCAATGAAATTGAACATTAAAACAGCAGTTCCAACAAGAAAAATGAGCACATACTTTACGAAATATATAAGGAAGACGGGTATCGCTTCACCCGAAGAGATCAAAAAATCCACACGAGGCAAGATTAAACTAAAAAGTCGCTCCCTCATATTTGGCATTCCATCCGTTATCTTATATTAACATTCTGATATGACACATAAAAATTCTTGCTTTTTTTTTATTCAAAATTCGAGTCAACAATAAAAAATCTTCACTAATAATAACGTAGGAATAATTAACTAAAGAATACACTTTTAATTAAAACATAGAATTGACGAACATAAGACCAGCCCATTAACTAATCTGTGAACCACATAGATACGGAATAGGGGGTGCTGATAAATAAAAAAATAATTTATCAAAATATTTCTAAGAATCCTATATCCATCAATTCTATACCTTGGCTGAACATTCATACCGCGATACATACCTAAATTACCTAACTTATTAAACGACAATGGACTACAATCTTAAATACTAAACGAGTACTTTAATAATAATGCTAAAGTGTAATATAAATGCATTAGAATCTCTTACAGAGCGTGTTTAAATTTTAATACAATATACACATTTATAGAAAAAACCAGGAAAATATTGAACCGATTTCTGAAAGACTGAACCAAAAAGTCACTTCAGAAAGTAATCAGTATACATTACAATGAGCAAATAATGCTAACATTTAGAAAATATAAGAGTCACCTCTTTTTGTAGTACAATTGTATATATAACCTTAAACTAGATAGAAAAGCGAATAATGAAATAAAATAATTTGCGCGATAATTAACCGCTTATATAAAACAATGTATGTAATATTTTTGCATTAATCTTATTTTATATGTAGAACATTAGAAGGAACCAAGAGACATTTCTAAAATAGCCATATGGGCTAAACATAGTATAAATTAAAGCCAATAATAATCCCATATAGTGTATGAAAATAGACAGTCGAAACATGGCAGTCAAGTGGCTGAGTTACTATCAGACTACAAATTTTCAAACGTTATATTTACAAAATCTTATATTAATTATATTAATCAAAATCTATACGAAACATCTAAGTTCCAGTCGAAATCTATTATTTATTATTAAAAAAATGTGTATTGTGATCGTATCCTATTCACAAATGTGCCAAAGATGTCAGCTAAGAAATTTCCGAGGGGCTAACACGAGTTTTTCGCCATCGAATTCAATGGGACATATTCCCAAATGATCGGCTGTCATGATAGGTCGGAGACGCAAAAAACTCGTGCTAGGACAGAGCTGTTCTTAGCTGTCGCGCACTTACAGTTGCTTTGATTCCAGATTTAAACGCTAAAATTACGTTAAATTTCCAACGTGACCTAATAATTAGTAATTGTTAAATTGATTTATCTTAGTGTAATTTAGACCTAAGTTATGGTATATGGTGTAAAGAGCGCGGTGCATATTTCAATATTTCAGATCGTCGTCCAGTTCTGTGAGCGGTTGTTTATTGTCTATCACTGAAAGAAAAAAAATACAAAATTTTTACAACTTCCTGTCAAAAATGTTTAAATAGACATTCTAGTTTCTAGACATTTTGATGGCCGTATATTTATGACTTGGCGATATTACCTTAACTTATAGTCAGAGAAATTCGGTATGTAAAGTAAAAGTTAATGTTATTATATTTTTATTTTAAAGATTAAGTTATTTTATGAAACTAATTTGAATATTTTTGTATTCTATGCAGTAGTTTTTTTGTAATAAATTTTTAAAGTTTTGCCGACAGACGACAAAGAGACGTCATCAATTAGGTAATATACCGTTACTGTCCCGTTATTGGTTTGTGATAAAAGTAGTGCCACCGCCCTTAACTTGCCCTGTGGCACTACCAGTACAGTAATACAAATGAGTTGAGAAATGGGGCAGAATTATGACCTTTGAAAATTTTGAAAAATTAATCAAAAAACTACTGAATAAAAAAAAATTCAAAATACTTTATTAAAATAAGTCAATTTATGAAATAAAAATATAAAAAGCATACCTTAGTTTTAACATTACATACCGCATTGGCCTTGTCTGTAATATTTATAAATTTTGAGAAATCTCCCTGACATCGACAACGCCGTCGATCGCTTACACGATGGGCAGATAAAATAAAATCGTTGACCGGTCTGCTGCGGTTTCATGATATGAGGACTGCCCAAGACCGGGGCACATGGAGGCGTATTGGCCAGAAAGTGATGACCCTTCAACCTTCTACCTCTTCAAGAGTTCAATGAAGATGCCGACTAAGAACAGAGATGGATCAAAAAAAAATTGGTGAATACTTACTTTGGTCCGGGATAGTAGTATGGTGGAGGTCGTTCGTACTCAGTAGGGCCGTGGTAGCGGGGCGGGCCCTCCTCCCAGTGTCTGGAATTATTAAATTATTTAATTTAAAAATATTTATTAAAATAAGTGCTTAGTGTCAATTAACCAACCCTAGATGGATAAATATTTTTACGTCAATTTTTTGGACACCAACAAAAATAACAGATTAAGTCTGTTAAAGAAGTCCTACAAATCCTAGGTAGTTTTTTTTGTTTTGTTCAATATGGACCTGGCAAAAAAATTGACACTGTTACTATGTAGATGCGAAATAAGTTTAAGTTTGAATTGAATCGTAATTTATAGCGTAAAAACATTTTTTTTTTAAATCACGACAACCGTCCACAGACTAGTAAAGTACGATAGACTGAGAAGAGTGAGCGTGCACACCGCACGGTACACTCACCTCGGCCTGTCATATTTAGTAATTTGTTACCAAGACGTTTTTGTTAGCAACGGAGATACGGAATGGGGGGGGGGGGCGATGTGAAATTGATTTTGAATTGATAAATTAATATGTAAATCAGCAATATTTTCCTATTAATGATGAATGTAATACACAAAGTAAATCCCAACATCACTAGGCAATAAGCAAACCAACACCAAATGACCAACAGTAACCAACAAATATTGTTTGCAAACAGTGACACTTCCATAACTCCAAAAGTACTTCAAAAAGCCTTGCGGTGTGATAATAAGCCACTTCTGAATTCCAATTCCTTGTACGAAGAGTAGTCCAAGAGCTTGTGACATGAAAACTTTTACAACAAACATTTTTTTTACAACTTCATGGGTCCCGGGAAAAAAGTAATGGGACTTTGACTATTAGGTTGATTCACCGGGAATATTTATGAGTGTTAAACATGGACCGATCATGTTTAGGAGCTGAGCATTAACATTATAAGTGAATCAAGTCGGGGGAAAAGTTAACCCCAGCGAGTTTTCATGGCGTATGCTGCCTGCCCAATCCGTCAAAATGATGTAGGAAGAATTGTGTAGAATAAAATTATCTACAAGAAAGTCCGGGGTAGCATATTATCTTTAATAGTTAAGTGTATTTGTGTAGGTATTTAAATTCTTGTAAACCCATATTGAACCTGTGCAAAACCGGGGCGGGGTTTCTGGTTAATATTATAAATACGAAAGTAACTCTGTCTGTTTTTTTTCACGGCTTTGTACTCTAGGAAATTACTTAGGCTATTTTTAAATCCACCCCTAAGGGGGTATAATAAGGGATGAATGTTTGTATGGGGTCCACGAGCGAAGCCGGAGCGAAAAGCTAGTGTAAAATATGTCTGTTAGTAAGTAATTGACAGACCAATAAAAAAGACATTTAATGTTAAATAGTTGTCAAGCTCTTTTTAGTTGCTAGTACCCAGCGGAAGACCAAGTCTCCCTCGCTTAGCCGATGGTATTTGTGAGGTTATTATACCTAACGAGTGGGCCAGTTCTGTTGAGGTATATTTAGATGGAAAAGCCTCTAAGTGTGATTTGTCAGACTATGTACATAAGTTTTGATTAAAAAACCCATTGGTACATGGCCGGATCAAAATTATATATACCTACCTACACACTTCATTTTTCTATACTAATATTATAAAGAGGCAAAGTTTGTGAGGTTGTAGGGGGTAATCTCTGGATCTACTGAACCGATTTTGAAAATTCTTTTACCAATAGAAAGCTACGATATCCCTGAGTGACATAGGCTATATTTTATTTTGTTCGAAAATATCCACGGGCGAAGCCAGGGGCGGAAGGCTAGTATTACATAAAACTAAGGAACACCAAGTCACGTCACGAGCTCTCGAACTAACCACAAAGTGAATTCCCTCCTACACCTTGCAGACTTACAGTTCTTTTATCATTTGCAACAGAATTATGACCAAATTCGTACGCTATGTTACTATATTGCGACTCATTATACCAATTATCAAAATTACTCCGATCATTGCCGGCTTTTTTGCTCCTTTGACGATATTCTTTGATACTTTCATATCCATTGCTGCGTTGGTTATCGCTTCGCGTTCCGTTACCAGTTTGTCTCGGATTCACTCTTGGTATATTATCGAAATGCAGATTGGTATTGTATGGGTTGTTTGGATTGTGGTTATTTTGCTGACGAGTTTTCCTCCGAATATGGTCGGCCCGCAAGTCCATCCTACTTCCATTGATATGAT
Source organism: Nemapogon koenigi (assembly GCA_963924495.1). Classification (NCBI taxonomy): domain Eukaryota; kingdom Metazoa; phylum Arthropoda; class Insecta; order Lepidoptera; family Tineidae; genus Nemapogon; species Nemapogon koenigi. The sequence goes on from OZ004643.1 coordinate 2,891,291, forward strand.
TGTTATTGTCTGGCCTATTGATAAAATGTGTGTTAGTAAGCGTGTTCACGTGACACGTGACTTGCCACTCGTCTCGGTATTCGTGACGTGACGAAACTTATAGTAACCGAAGAGATTGGCCCACTCCACAGAACATTATAAAGTACAATAGCAGTAGCAAATGGGCGTTTTCGCGTAACCACACATATGCGCTGCAGCATATTATGTGATTTACGCACATCTTGGCAGAATTTCCCCTGAAATATAGCCCAAAAAATAGAACAAAATATTATCTCGTGCAATATTGTCATCACAGTACGAAGATTTGGTTACACCGGTTTTCATATAAATAAGCTAATATCGTACTTCTACTTTATCTATAATGTTCTGTGGTGCACACTGTGTCACGTCAAAGTCATGCTACTTGCTACATCATCTCAAGTCAGTTAGGTGGACACCGCACCGTAAGGTGCCTCCAGAGCTGCATGATTGATTTGACCTATCCATCGATTGGTTACGGCCGTTCCCAATACTCTGTTTTAGCCACTTTCGACATGCTAAAATAAAATAGGTTTAGGGTTCTTTCTTCGATCATTAAAAAAGAAGTAGATCGAGCGTCTCAGCGCTTTGCCATACGCGTGACACCGTGCGAAAGGGACAAAAGCGTGGAAAGAGAAACAAAAGAGCGGCACGAAGAGCGGCGTATGCGTATGGGCAGAACGTATGCTACGTGACACGCGGAGTGATTGTATTATTTTATATTGATTGAAGGTTAGGGTTCTTTTTAAAAAAAAACATTCGGGCCCTGGAGGTCACGTTTAGGAGTCCGTTCCACTTGTCCTTTACTAATTAAAATAGCTCTAGTACTCACTTTGGCGCCATATCATTATATCTGCGCGAGTGGTGTGCGTCGAGAGCCGGCGCCGCGACCTCGGCCACATCCCCGCGCGCTCCCCCGCGACTCCCCTCCCCTCCACCGCGGCTCCCCTCCCCTCCGCCCCCAGCCCCGCGAGTCTCCCGCCGCGACCGCTTCTCTGCCTTGTAGGCGCTGAAAGTGACAATGTCGCAATAGAGTGTTAGTAAAGTAAAAATTGAGAAAAAAAGATCTCCCACATAATAATAATTATTTTAATATTGCTGAATATTATATAATGTATGGACTGGTTGATTTGATTTATGACCACAGTGGTAAAGGGATGCACTTAGAAATCGAACCTAGAACTATAACCAAGATGTTGAGTTATTTTGTTTTCACGGTTTGCTTTACAGCTCCTGAAACCGTGTTATCGGTCCCAGGGTACCCAGTGTATTTGTGAGACTATACCTAATGAGTGGCCAGTTCTATTTAGGAATATTTAGATGGAAAAGCCTCTAAGTGTGGTTTATCGGATTATGTTATATTTAATTATAAAAAACCCATTGGTACATGGCTGGGAACGAACCGTCGTCCGCCTAGTTAATACCAGACGTCTTAACCACTCGGCCACCAACGCACATTCAATGAGTTAGTTTTGTTATTAGAAATACCTTTTCTCCAGAATGTTTAAGTATAAAAATAAAATTAGTAAATCCTAAAAAGTAGTAAAAAGAAATCACACACAAAGAAACTATACATATTAGTTAGTTAAAAAAAAACAACAATTATCATGCTCTACTAAATACTACTACGAAAAACCACAACAGATATCTACTAATAGTAATTGCTACTAATGTTTATACATACAAAAATAAAGCCACAAAAAAAATTGCCCTAATTTCTACACTATAACGAGCTATACCAAAGAAAACACTCCGTAGGAATACCCCACCCAAGGAATACCCGGCCCGAAAATATCCAGACCTACAATGTCCGGGCAAATTCGTGTACTGACTTTGCACGACCCAGCAATTTGCTCGGTATTCTAGTGTTAGACATTCTCGAGTCGGGCACCTTGGCGGACCCGTTGTTTTTGGTCGACGCGGTCCTAAGTATGCTAACCCCAATGGAGTGGGGATAAACAAGAAAATAGCTTACCCTACATAACGAATAGCAGGGGATATAAAAGTTATACTATAAGGTATTTTTTGTTCAGGAGTATTTTGTTTGTTTTGTTGTTTATCAGATAGTTGAGTGGAAGCGTCTGGCACAATATCTATATATAAATAAAAAATAAATGCTGTTCGTTGGATGAACGGCTGGATCGATTTGGCAATTTTTTTAATGTTCGTAACAATCTGAATAAGGTGTTTAGGAAAATTGGAATATTCGGAAAAAACTTAGTGCTTTTTTCTATGGGATTTTTAAAGTAACTCAAGACCATAATAGGGGATTAAAGTTAATATGGGCTCCACGCGTGAAGCCGGGACGAAAAACTAGTTGAAAATAAATATAGCCTACAGATTCATCTTCATAATTTTTTTTTAAATGGCATATTTTTTTTACTCTTTGTAATTTACCTCTCCTCATTACAGTAAACATTTTTTTAAGTTTAAAAATGTTCCTAAATGAAAATCGCGTATTAGGTTATTAAAACCATGAATAATGGTCATTATGTGCAGAATTGAAGTGCTAACTTACCTATTTAACATAATTAAACAATAAATAAATAAGAATGTATTGTTAATAGGAGCGCCATCTGTATTTTCTAGAAAGAACGCCTTACGCGAAAATCATATATAACAACTAGGAAAACAGATCATGCAAGTTTTATGTACAAAGAAAACAAATCATGCGGACCGTTTAAGCCAACATAATATATACGACATTGAAAGCAGTAATTAAGGATCGTAATCTATATAAAATATATTTTACCGTATTGCTATGACAATCCAAAAACCGCTTCTGGTCTTATATATATATATATATATATTCACTACTATATGTTATATTAGGAGTCCGAGTAACCGCAGTCTTAGACATATGATTAAAAATATATATATTAATTGATAGTTACAATATTATTTATAAAAAATACTTTTAAGGCGTTGTAGTTTTATTAGAATATTCAAGCTATTTTATTACATAAAAAAGTATATAGTTGTCGCGCAAAATATTGTGAACTTGCACCCAAAAAAATTTTTATAGAGGTATTTTGCATTTATATATTTATTTTAATATAAATAAATAAAATTATAGTACTAGATGACCCATGCGAATAACAAAATTTTGATTTATTCCTTATTTTTCCTTATTAAAGAGGAAAATAGCGTATCAAACATTAATTTTGGTGAAGTATTAAGGGAGATAATAATATGGCGTACCGGCAAAAATAACACAGTTGGCTGTACTCTGTATTTTTTTGAGATTGAACTAAGCATCGAAAAATGCATTTTAGTAGATATCGTGGTTGTACCGAGCCTTAAGTATAATTCTCGCCAAATAAGTTGAACCAAAATGTATCACGTAGACTGCACTCCATACTATTTGTAATCTGACACAAATCATTTAAATTATTTAGCGCTCATCATATCTAAATTTTTTATTTACAAATAATTTATATATGGACCTTATCTGAATATTCATGTAATATTGTAATAAACTTATATAATTATGTACTTATTACATATTATTATAACCTATATAGGTATTATATGCATATAAAGTTGCGGCATAGGTAGGTATATATATAAATGTACCTTATAAAACTATATCAATTCACTTCAGTGCAATTTTCAGTTGTACAATCGTCGTCAATGTATACAATTCTATAATATATTAAATGTAGCTGAATTATAATGACAGCTGTCAGTAAATTCAATTTTAGCGGTGCTTTATGATCATCTACAGGGCGCGTATCGAGGAATCCAGTTTAGTTACAAGCTATAGTTTTTAATATTCCATATATAAAGTTAGCCCCAACGAGTTGTCATGGCGTATGTGTCTAATCCGTCAGAGATATAACAAAATGATGTAGAAAAGAATTGTGTAGAATAAAATTATCTACAAAAAAGTCCGTGGTTAGGTAGGTATTCAAAGTTGTTTTATAATTTGTGGGACCATCTAACTACCAATCAATGAGCATAATTACATATTTATTTATCTTTCTGTAATGGACGTCGTTAAAATAAAAAGTATAAAAAAAATTTTTTAATATTGATTTTGACAGTTATCACTTTACTCAAGCTAAATTTAATAGCCTATAGTAAAAGGACTCAGTACCTACAGTAATCTAATTAAATAGTATACAAATGTACAAAATACATAATATAGGATATGTCATATCTTATTATATAATATTGTTAAATACTAGAAAATTTGAATAAGTATACAAATATTATAAAAATGGGACACTTCACAAATACATAAATGTAGCCTTACAAATTCAAATACGAGCGGTATCAAAGTTATATTAACCCTATAATATATATAGAATGTAACTTGTGCTGAATTCAACAAATTGCAATCTTCTAGAACGGATGACATTTCTGTGTTATAGACTTATTTGTAATTAATTATCCACGGACAGGGCCACGTTTATGATTGATATAATACTAATTCCTTCATAACCTATATTACAGCTATTAGCTTATTTTCCTTATTTAATGTTGATAGCAACCTGTATGCAAAGTAAAAAAAACTTCACGGGTAGCATTACAGCTCCCGGGAACCGTTGCCGGCCCCAGGGTACCCAGGGCATGCAAAGTAACCCCGATTATGCCAATATTTGTATCAGCGAGAGGGAAATAATGTTTAATCCCACTCTTACCAGTTGCATTCAAAATTAAATTTGTATAATTGGCCCTCTGTTTTTTCATGTGCCTACTACATTATGACAATGTAAGCAAAGGCGCATTTACTACTTACTTCCGAGCAAAAATTTCACAAGTTACATTCTAAACATAATAGGTGCTTGCTTAATACATGACAATAATTATAACAATTGTAAAATATTACAAACTTACCACTATGAACCTACATATATCAAAACTAGAACAGTATAATTCTGAAAATGTTTCCAAAAAGCTACATTTAATTTGTATATAGTTAGAATATATATGCTAGACATTGGCGAGGCGGCGGAAGCCTGTATGGACGAATGTGCGGAAGCAGAACGCATAGGAAACATTGTATAATAGTTTAATATTATGAATAATATTTTTCGTTTAATGTTACACAGCGTGTGACTGACACAACATTTTATTTTAAAACCATAAAGTAGGAACCGTGACATTTTCACTTTTAAGAGTTCGCTAGTAAAAGACTATCCAGCCATAGTTTGGAATGAAGAAACAAAAAAAACTGCTTTAAATAGAGATTTGCCACATTTTTGAGAAAAACAAAATGGCGGTTAATACTGTCAGTTGTAAAAATAACAAATTTTATATCGCTTGAAAACGGTTGTTTTAAATGTTATTATGTATTGAAAACTAAATAGATCATAAAAGTATTGGTCGATCACAAATGGATATTCTTCTTTCATACATTATTTACGAAATAAATATGTAACTCATGTTTATTTTTATTCTAACTTTATCAACACAGTGAAGTTAATTGAGTATATAAAATCGTAGATCAATTACACGCTGTATTACATACATAGGTATCGGTTTTCTAATAAACGTAGTTTAAGAACTGTTCAGTTATACTATGTTTTGTACCCTTCTAACAAATCTGTCATTCGATACCACATAGAGACAAAACATAACAGTTACTTAACTTCGTTCATTAGTGAGATTCTTAGACAATAATATTTTATTGATATCCTAACACAGCTAAAATTAAACAATTTAAATTACGACAAATTTTAGAGAAAAATACATCAAATCGGAAGACTAAGAAACGATTTCAACGCCTAATCTAATAAGATATGCCGAATTCTAAAAAAAAAAACAACAGAACAGATTACTCGGACTCGTGTATCCCAGACTCGTTATCTTCGTCTTTGACGTCGAGTCGAGTCTTCAGGTCTTCAATGAGCGCTGCTGGCGGCGGTACCAACTGGCAGATCACTTCTCCGTCATCTTCTAGAAGGAGTTGTGTAGATGATCGTCCGGTTTCCATCCGGTCGCCGGCCGGCTGATCCCCGGCGGGAGATGAGGACGGCGTGGCCAGCGGAGCAGTAGCTCGACACCGCCACTCGGCTATCTTCCCTTCGATATCGAGAGTGCTACGCTTCGACCCACTGTTTTCGGACGATCGATACAAAATTTTATAAAAAGCAGTTTCAAAAAAGTCTTTTCCTACATCGTAACTTCAAATGACCATGTATTTTTGTTAAAATAAAACGGAAAATGAAATAAATATAACATAAAAAGAAATTGTGTCTGAATAAATTAAATGGTCCATGCAGATTTGATTTCATGCGTTAGTGTTAATTTTAATAATATTTGTACATTATTATTCGTGGTTGGTTATATTACATGCTAAATATAGTTCCATATTTTACATTATATTATATATAAATAAATATCTAACAATTATTATATTATATATATATTAAATCCTTACACAATATAAATTTATTAGTTTCATGGTTTATTTACAAGTTATTAACAGTAGATATTATAATAAAAAATTAAAACCGCATTCAAGAAATCCTAAAGCCACGCCCACAGCACACGTTTAGTAGAACTTGCGCCAAATAAGATGAGCCGAAAACTATATCCATATGCTCCATACGATCAATTTTGGCTTAACTTATTTGAAGCGGACTATAAAAAAAAGTAATAGCACATGCAATAAGCCAAACCATCAAGTGTACTGCACTATACAGCGGACACTTACTTGGCAAGGGGTACGTTATCCCGATCCGCGTACGCGTCATACAAATACTCGCTGTAACAGACAACATACCAGTCACCGAGGCGAACGCTCAAAACTACCATCGAGAACACACTCGAATTAAGCTATAGCGCTTGTGTTGTTATACTTTTTACAAAATTCGAAAATAATAAGTTGTTTTGTAGTAACTCTATGCTTTGTAGTATTATCCATGTTGGATTAAAAAAATAAGACAATTTTAATTTCTATGCTAGGCGATATACACCATCTAAACTACAATATTACAACTAATTTATAATGACGATGATGCAGTATAAAAAAATAAGCAAATTTTAAAAGAAAATAAACTAAAATCCTTTCAAAATTTCTAAATATAGAAGGGCTACCGCAAACACAAATGTTAGATACTTTTCAAAAACTTTTTAGGGCTAATTGTTGTTAGTTTGTTTATAACTATTATAGCACACTGATTAATACAACATCAAACGGTTTTTGTTCACTGGCTTTATTTGATTTCTTTATTTTTAGAGGGAAGTGTGGAAGACTGGAAGATTTGGAGATTGTGAATATAAAATCTAGCTTTTATCAAGAACTCTAGCTCGCGAACCCACCCTAATATTCCACTGCATTATGAAATCAAAGTATTGAATGCTCATAAAGCCAATGAACAAAAATCAGCTAGGAATGATGCATTTCTAAGGGTCAGAGGTTGCCGTGCAAGCCACTATGAGGTCGAAGAGCGTACGAGAGCATTTACAATATGAATATAATGTAATATATATATATGTAGGTACCGGAGCTGACGGCCCGCGGAGTCCAGGGTCATTGCCACCAGGCGCCCCTTTTGAGCATAGGTTCGTATTCACTGATCAAATAAATTTTGCAACTTTATTTAAAAGACAGAAAATAACATAATCGTACGTTTAACATTTTAAATTATAAAAATGAAATATTAACAATAAATTAAATATTAATAAATAATACATAACATAATGTTTACTATAGTAATTGGCGCGGAAGTGTTCAGTCGTTAAAATGGCGGTGAATGAAACAAGAGATTGACAAAATTGATACAAAAACAAAGCCAGAAATAATAATAAGTGATTGTCATAATGAAACAACTCCATTTGCTGCTCTCCAACCTCAAAGTAGGCTCGCTTCATATAAAAAATCAATATAGTTAATTTAAAAAAAACTATTAGGTCAGCTTTATATATTAACGCAATGCGCAGGCCTGAACTTAATGATAATAATCTCTATAATTTTTTTTACTATTATCAATTATAAGCCAATTGATTTCTTAGTAGGCCTGGCAATGCGATTAAATACATTATATAAAAACAATATCAAAGGCGAGGGGCCATTCCCATTCACTAAATACGGGATGAGGCGTGCGCAGAAATTCAAATCAGACACAATAAAACTTAGAAAAACTTGTTAACACAAATTACGAAATTATATTTAAACGAAAAATAAAACACAAAAATAACGAATAAATAATTAACGAAAGATTTGCAGTTTCCCCAAGTGATGTAACGTTAATAAATGTGCTATTAAAAAGTGTCAATGAAAACTGCATATGAAAAATAAAAACCAAAATTAAGAAACTTAAAAAAGTATGGGTCATGAATGATTTATTTCAAAATTTAACATTTATTTAGTGTTGCTTCAGTTTTAATTTAACTGATTCTTAGTAATTTACTGAATAAAACTGTTGCAACAATATCACATTTAAAACAAATAACAAAAATAATTGAAGATTTAAGATTTATTTTTAATTAAAAATTTCAATTTCACTTCAATTATTTTTATTCCCATTTCTTTCCTCTTGAGTAGACCATAGAGAATATCTTTAAATTCAATAATAAATACATAACTATAGTCCAATCAAATTGTTTAAATATATGTAAAAAAAAAAATAGTGACACTTACGCTTCGACTAGGGGACCGGGGTAAGGATCGACGTGCAGGTAAAGTCGAGCAAGTTTCTGAGCTACCACCAATATTGGCACCATTAGGAGCACACACCACGCGATCGAAATCCAATAGCCGTTCTGAAATCATATTTTGACAAAGCTGTAACTTTTCTAAAATTAAAACAAATATACACATCATAACGTGTATTTTATGTGATTTCGTGTGAAAGGACGGAAGTGTGTAACAGGAAACCGGGGAAGCGCGCGCTATTTGATATTTGACCAATGAGCGCGCGTGGTGGTAGAGTTGGCCGTCAGATGGTACCAATCCATTTTCCGAGAGGCTGTGTGTGTGACTAGAAAGAGAAAGGGAAATAGAGAAGGAGAATGCATCACCTGTGCGCTTAACGTGTTAATGTTTTCAAGATATAATGTTAATGTTGCTTATTACCAAGGTGAGATGTCAGATTGTTTTTTATAGTAAGATCTATCAATACTAATCGATAGCTAGGATTAATGGGGTCCAAAAGAAAAAAATGTGAGTTTGGATTTGCTGTTCAAATCACATCTTAACGGCTGAACGGATTTTGACGAATATCTTTAAATGGCTCCATCAACAAAACTACTCATATAAAATTCGTGAGATGTTGAACAAAACAATGGCCCCCAATTATATTCGGTCCCTTAGAATAATAAGTTTAAAATAACAGCGCAGACAGAATTTGTTTTATGTCCAGTAATTTGTTAAACTCACCACTGGCATCAATATCTTTCGACAAGTGGCGTTTAGAGTAGCATTGTAGGTTTTGGAGATAGGTCCGCACCGGCCCACGTCCTGTTTGGCGGCAGTCACAACAAGTTGCAAATACTCGGCTATAGATGCCGCCACCTTCTCGGCGAAGTCTTGAGTTAACTGTAAAATAAATATTTGTATCACTCAACAATTGTTGTCTTCAGCTGGGTCAGGCTGGCGGAACTTCGAACAAAAATATGGTCTAGGAAAATTGAGAAAATACTAATGGCGTCGTATCCCCATCTCTTTCACTCCATATACAGATGACAGAGATAGCAAATATTTCTGTCCAATCCACGGGCAAGTAATCCTTAATGTTGTTAGGTTGGCAGTACCTTTCGGCCCTAAGTTTGATTAATTTCAATGTATGGCAGTCCGACTCTTATTACAGAACATAGTGACTGCTACTTATAGGTACCGGGACGGTTCTTGAGCGGTGGTCGTTAGATGCGCAGAACACAATTTTTGGGTCTGCTTGACGGTATGAGGTATTAATTTTAATTTTACCAGCAGTAAAAAGCAATCGTAAAAACAAACACCAATAAATCAATTATAATAAATATACAATTGCACTCGAATCGAATAACATTCCCCACTTTTTCGTCGAGCGCTCAAGAACCGTCCCGGTACCTATACTCTATGAGCTGGGTAGCTTGGGGGCGTATAATATGTATGTAGTACCGGAGACCGTATAAGTCAAAGATATCAATAAACTTATGCAATGGCAACGCTCGGAAGTCGGGTGCGATATTATATCACTACATATTAAGTCCCCCGCCGCGTCTGTGAACTTTTTACCCAAAAACTACTGTACGGATTTTGATGCGGTTTTTACTATTTGATAGGTTGATTCAACAAGTATTAACAGTATAATATGTGAATCAAGTCGATGAAAAAGTTAGCCCCAGGCATATTTCATGGCATATAATGTCTAATCCGAATCCGTCAAAGATATAACAAAATGATGTAGCCATCGGCAATGAATGCGGGCGAATTATATGGATTTACAACATTTTGGCGTCAAGTACAACAGTTTATAATGTGTAAAATAAGAATCACAAAATCGTAGAAACTTGTTAAACATGTCGTTTATTTGTTACTAATAATAGAAGTGAGTGTGTAATGGCTAGGTGTACCTTTATTGAACACATATAAAAAATATATTGAACGATGGCAATATTTAAAGTACACACAATTGCCGAGCATGTATGAAAGGTATGATGAATATAAAAGAAGCGAAAGAGGTATGTCAGGAACGTAGCAAATGGCATTCGATTGTCTCTGCCTATCTCTCTTGGGATAAAAGACGTCAGATAGACAGATAATAATAGAAATACGCATAAATAACTTAGTAGATAAATTGAAGCAAGATACGTTCTTTGTTACGTTCTATATTGAAAAATAAGTTTTTAACCAAGTGAGAGTCGGACTCGCGCACGAAGGGTTCCGTACCATAATCTATAAAAACGCCAAAAAAAATCACGTTTGTTGTATGGGAGCCCCCTTAAATATTAATTTTATTTTAATTTAATTATTTATTTTTAAAGTGAATATATAACTAAATATTCTGTGAATATTTCAAGCGTCTGCCTGTTGCCGTTATCAATAAATTATTAACTTTTATTATTAAATTAAATTTCAACTGTCTAACTATCACGGTTCATGAGATACAGCCTCGTGACAGACAGACAGACAGACAGACAGACGGATGGACAGCGGAGCCTTAGTAATAGGGTTTCCGTTTTTTTACCCTTTGGGTACGGAACCCTAAAAATTCGTTTTCCACTAAAACCCATTAAAAATGTTGCAACCACCTTAGTGTTTGTTTATAAAGTTTCTATCTGCTCATAGCGAGCTCTTTAGTTTTGGTAAGGTGATATCAATGTTAGTGCGAACTCTATTCTTTTGTACTTATAAAAAAAACAATGCAATACTCACATTATGTATGAGAGCTGGTCCCTGAGTATTCAGGAATGCTTCCGCGTCCTGCGTCTCTTGCAACAAATGGGTGACAGCTTCCTTCAACGAAGAATGATTGAACCTTAATCCATCCCGGAGCGACAGCGCCACGTCCTGTAATATTTATGTTGATATTATTTGGCTTGTTTTGTTTTTCGACACATATCTGTGTTTTTCTCTGATGTAAACTGGCAGTAATTTATATCCGTATCAGATTGATTTGAGAAATATTTCCTAAAACCTGGTAGCTTACTCTAGACTTCGATTTCAAATTTAAATCCTTGTTGCGATGATGACAAGTGGCCATTTTATTTAATAGTAGCATATGAGACAACATATTTAAACAATATTAAATTTTGATAAAATTGTCATTGTAGCTGGCACCATAGTAGTTGATCACTTCCTCAACCATTGGCAGGTTCAGGATTTCATGGATATCATTTAACAAATTAAATAAGCTATACTTACTAGTAATTGTTAAGAAAACAACACATATACTCACGCTCAGTGTCGCCGTATCTGACAACATCGGCTGCACGATATCCCGCTGATAGGCGTTGAGCATCGCGGCGGCGTCTCTCAACTCCATAGTGACAGTAGCGAATCCTGGCCGACCAGTCAGCTCTGTAGCGGTCGCCTCCAGCTGGGAGGCCAGGGAGTCCAGCGCCAGCGACGTGATGTTTGTCTCCAACTGCGTACGAGAATATAAAAATGTTAATCTCAAATTCGGACTACATGCATGAATCTCTGCGACCTGATAGGAAACAGAGTAGTTCCTAATACTAGGGGTTAGTTTGAAATCGGAGAGAAATGTGTGTCCTTTTGATCAGACGTTGCGAAATTGTTACATTTTGTATTGAGATTACGTAATTTGTGTAAAGTGGTGTCGCAATTTCAGAAAGAAATACATAGTTTTCACTTGTTCACTGTTGAATACCAATAAAACTACATCCCATCATGTCAAGTTTAGTTAGAAAGCATCAAAAGTTATAATATCAAACCACGATATTTATGTGTTATTACGATAATAAAATATTGTAAGGAATCACAAAATCTATAGAGAAAGTTTACTCTAAAAAAATACTAATAAAATCCACTCACCGCTTGCAGAATCCTATCGAAGTTGAACTCGGACAGTCCAGTGTCGGCGAGCTGGCGTAGTTTAACTTTAGCGGCGGGCTTCAGTATGAGAACGTTCTTAGCTGTCACCGGATATTGGGGCTTGAGACTCTCGATCTTCCTGCCGACCTTCCTCTCCACATCTTGTTGAATGATATCCAAGTCAATCAGCCGTTCCAGATGTAGTGTCTGCAATGGGAATTTTCTTAATTAATTCAAGATATTTTTTGCCACGCCACCTTTACGCCGCACACCATTCGCAAACCAGTGGGAAAAAAATAATTTATAAAATTCAAAGTTTTAGTTACTACCACAGTGTGTTTATCCATTCGCAGAAATGGACAAATATGGATAGACCCTTAGGCATATTTTGGTTAGTATGTGTAGTAGTGTATTACTCAGTAAACAACATTCTTAAAAGACGTTATATTAAAATATTTACAGTTATTTAAAAAAAGAACATTAAAAACTCATGCAAAGTTTTTTACTAAATAAGACAAGTTTAGAGAAATGGACTTCAGAGTGTACGCACCTCGTATAAAGTCTTGTTCCGATGGCACCTCGTAATGACGGCGGTCAGGTTGTAGTTGGGGTCCTTCCGCTCGTGGAACACAATCTGCTCGAGATCTACAAACTCCTCCAGGACCGAGAACACGCGGTTACCCTGGGGCTCGCTGAAACATTATTTTATTTACATAATTTACAAATCTCAAACGCGCGTAATAAACTTATGACTTTTTGTATGTTACTAAATATAATCATAATAAAAATAATTATTAATTTGGTGGGCTCAGGATTTGTAAAGCATTATTTGGTAGGGGGTTGAATAAAATGTGAGGCATCGTGAAAAAGCCAAAAATGCGTAACTTTTTTATGGATGGTCAATCTTTATCTTCTTCCATACTAATAATAAAGATTTCGTTTGTTTTGTTTGAACGCGCTAATCTGGAACTACTAGTCGATTTGAAAAAATATTTTCGCATTTGATAGCCCTATTCTTGAGAGGAAGGTTATATGCTATATAACATTATAATATTATTGACCCCTAATCCTAATTTCACGTCAAATCAGAGCAACGGACAGAATCAGTTTTTTTTTGCACAGAGATGGGGGGGGGGGGGGCAGCCAGGCAGTAATAAAATGAAAATATGAACTCACGTTAGAGGATCGCATACAAATCGTTGCCCAACCACTCCCACTACGAAGTACACCAGCAGAACACAACACACGATCGAACCAAACAAAAACGTGATGCCCATGCCACTGTAAATAAACATTATTCAATCATTGCTAACTACTAGCGACTCGTCCTTGATTCGATACGCACGGGTAGAAAAATCAATAAAAAAGGTGCGTCGGCGATTCGATCCCCGACCAATGGGTTTATCATAATTAAAAACTTATGTACATAATCCGACAAACAAAACTTAGAGCTTTTTCCATCGAAATATCTCATCAGAACTGGCCATCTTGGTGTTCAGCTGGGTACCCTGGAACGGTAACACGGTGAAGAAAAAAAATAAAAAAATTAAAAATGTTACAAATTCGAAATTTTGTTTGTCCTTCTTTCACGCCGAAACGGAGCAACGGATCGATGTGATGTTTTGCACAGACATAGCTTGAGGGCCGGAGAGTTACAAAGAATTGTTTTTATCCCGGGAAAATTATGTCATAACTAGTTGGTAAGCGTATAATATGACGTCGATCAAATGCTCCGTTTTGACAACAAAAACAACAAACAGACACACTTTCGCATGTTTTCGAAACTGGGTACCCTGGGGCCGGCTACGGTTCCCGGGAGCTGTAAAGCAATCCGTGAAGAATAAAAATAAATCGAAACTCACTGTCAGTTATCGCCACATTAAAACCAATTAACATTCTTTCGATTGCAATACTCATAAATTTGTTTGTTGCACAAGGAAGCCTTAACGGCTGAACGAATTTGGATGGATATTGGAATATAAATATATATATTTACCATAGCATCCACTTAGTACCAGCCCCCTTATTGCAGCAATCACTCGCTCCGTAAACATCGGGTCGCTTCCCGCAAACTCCGCAAATGAGACCCAGTGTTAGGAAACACATAATCTGAAACCAAATAATGGCGGGTGTTAGGAATGAATTCGTATGTTTTGTATAGGAATACACGCCGCTTGTGAGTGAAGGAGATTCATGCTAGATTGACAGAGTTACAGATATCCGACGTGACCCTCTAGATCAGGGGTGGCCAAATCACGGCATTTCAGGGTTGTCCGGCACAATAAACCGATTTTTTGTAAAGCGGCCCAGGGCCCATCGCAGAATATTTTTTCTAAAATTTGGCCCGGCTGATGAAATTTGAGCCACCCATGCTCTAGTTAGAGCAGTCGTGCGGTAAGAGGGAAGGGTAGCAACTGTAAAGGATTTTCAGTATAGTTGCGATGCACTGACGTTTTCAATAATATTTTCATGTCATCATCATAATATTATAATAACACCGTAAAGTCTGTAAACAGTTTCACAATGAAACTACTAGGGTAGCGTATATTGTATATATATTTATATATATATATATATATATATATATATATATATATACCAGTACCAAAGAACCAAGGGCATCGCCCTACCGTATATCTTTAAACTGTGAAATTACTTTCAGCCGTGTACAATGTGCATATTTAGTTTTTAGGTTTCCGTAGCCAAATGGTGAATGGATTACCACCTGTTTCTGTTTAATATGTACAACTGGCTGCAAGTGGACACTGTGTCTCTGGCCACACCGCACCGTATAAAGGCCGTGATGATAGGTGTGTTACACCACAGAAGATAGGAGGGTACAAAAACGTATCTCCGAAAATACATTTAAATAAATAGCTACTCTTGATACGACGTAATAAAGTGCAAGTAAGCTTGCACAGCGCTGCTTGCCTAAAATTATATTCACCTACAAGGCGCCTCTCTTTCTATGGCGTAACTCTATCTCGTCTGTCGCGCGTTAGGGTTGTAACAATAACTAATCTGAATATTTTCTTATCAGTTATGTACCAGCATAGACCTGTATACCTCAGATACTATTAAGAATGATGTGTTTAAAATATACCTAACCTACCCACTTAATGTCTGCATTTTTAAACTAAGTTAATAGGCATATACTATGTATACTTAGTATGTATCCTGTCTACGAAACTGAATACAAGTTATGGGTGTTTAGAATTTCTAGGCGAACGCCGCGCGTGAATAGTAGGCAAACGTGCATTCCGGGCGACTACTGTATGAGCCTGTACAGACCGCCCCGCAAATGTACGTGTAAATTCGTACGGAGTGTACCAGGTCTGGTTATACTTACAATAAGCAAAGCAACAGCAACGCCCAATCCGACATATCTTCTGTACGTGGCGTACTCCTGAATGATATCATCGATCTCTTTGTATGAGTTAGTATTCTCATCGAACTTTACTTGTTGGCTCACGTAATTGGTTATTTCCGTTATATTCCGGGACACGTTGCGTAATAGGTCACCTGTAACGTTAACATGGATCTCAAAACACCTCAAAGTGGTCTCAATAAAATAACATCCGATTAATTGAGGAGGATTTGTCTTCCGCTGGGTAGCCTGAAGTAGTTTCGGAGTGAATCGGGCACAGACAGACAAACTTTTAAACAAAACTTATAAAACATAACTTCTCTGGCCACATCGCAAGGGTATAAAAGCCGTGAAGATGTGTGTAATATAACATCTGTGCTAACCAGTTTCCTCCAAAGCCTGTTTAACAGTGGGTATGTTCTCCTGAACAGAGTTCTGTATGCCGTGTTGTATGTCCGTGAACACTTTGTGACCCTCAGCCACCTCCTTCTTGATGTCACTGTCGAGGAGCATCGTCACGTTGTTCAGCAATTCAGACACGTCTGGCATCTGAAAATTGTATGTTGGAATGTTTGTAATGTCAAAATTAATACATACAAAGTCACGCCTGTTTCCCAGAGGGGTAGGCAGAGACCACCGACTTTCACTTTCGCTTCATTCACTCTCATCATATTCTTCTGTGCTCGCCGATTTAAAATTAATACGTAGGATATAGCCTCATAGCGACCCGCTCCGGCTTCGTACGGATACAATTCGGTTTTAAAGAACACACAATGCGTAATTTAAAATGTAAACACGTTTACCTATTACTACTTACTATTTAATAAACATTAAACATAAACATGTCGGAGTATTTTTATATAGGTACCATAAGATACTACATAATTATTTCCTCCATTATTTTGATCTATCATTTAAATTATAAGTAAGCAGTGTTAAAAATATGATTGTTGTATTTGCTATTAGTAATGTATGACTTATGTAGTTGCTTGTTAATTTTGTTTATATTTCATTTTAATTGTTTTATTATTATAATATTATGACTTATGGACACGTTCGCAAATAATTTATTTCATTGCCTTTGTAATTTGTTTTATGAGACACTCAGTTTGCTCAATGTTTATTTTATTTAGTGACACTCAGCTTGCTCAGAGTGACTTCATTTGAACATATCTTCAGTTAGATACCTTATGTTGATTAGCTAAGACACCATATTTTTTCCATATGTAGTATAAAATTTTGTACCTACTAAGTATTTAAAACTTAACATAAAAATGTCTACCTACTTGTTTCTAGTTTGAATAGTGTTAAGTATTGATTTTACTAATTTTATATTTGTATACCCACATGACGTATGGATTCCATTATTTTAATTGTAACAGACAAATATAAAGAATTTGAATTACGTTGGCGTCACTTGATTCACTTATATGATACTAATTGTGAAACCGAAACAAAATCAGATATACACCCTACAGATAAATAATTAAAATCCCATAATACTTACTGTAGGAAAATATTTGTCTAACATCTAATCCAAATGGTGCGTGGAAAAATATAAACACAATTATGTTATTCTTGTCTTAATAAACAAAGTTATACAATATACAATGTTTGATGATTTCTAGCGGGAGACACAAAACAATGTATACGAGAAAATAATATTTTTCTTTCTTTGTGTGTTTTCATAGGAAGATAAACAAAAAATTATTACATCGGATCACGAAAATTAAGAACCTTGCAACTGCACAAGGGAAATCATACTAATGTTATAAATGCGAGAATTTGGATATTTTTTGCTCAATCAAGCCTTAACGGCAAAACGGATTCGGATTAAACTTAGAGGGTAAATAGATTTTATTCTTGATTAAACATAGGCCATTTTATATCGCGGAGAACAGGACCCCGGGAGTGCTTGACCTGTTTTGGTATTTCTGATATATAAAGCGCGTACCTACTTATAATCGCCCGTGGAGCCGATAGTAACTTTCATCCCATATTATGGACCTTGAGTTCATAGAAAAAAAACTTTCAGTTTTCTCCGAATTTTTCATTTTTCAATAGAAGATAGATTTTATTTGCTTTTCTCAGACGCAAAATATATTACAGCCAGTGTATTTTTTCTTTCATTTCCTTTTTTGCTCTATTTTCACGCGGGTGAAATCGCAGACAAAAGCTAGTGAAATATGTTAGCAAACACAAATAATACCTGACTATATTGAATCTCCGTGTCGAGCTGGCCAATCTTGTATTTTTCTTGTAATCGGCGACATTGGGGCTGTTCGCAGGAGGCCAATGTTTTGAGCAACTGCGCTTTCACTTTACGAAGACCTGCAGAGATATAACACTAGTATAAAATCCCGAATACGATGTAGATATGAGTTGAGGATAATGGGAGATGGGAGTGAATAAAGCATTAAAGAGACAAATCTAGGATAATTAATCTGTTTCAACTTGCTCTTTCATTTGTATTGAAATCCGCGCACGTTCTCTCTCGTTTTAGTACGCGCAAACTGACCCATAAATAAGCCGAAGAATTGCGGGTTATGAGAATCGAAGGTGTCTGCTAAACAGCTAGTTTAGTTAGTGGCGTTTGTTTTATTTTGTAATTATAGTTTTGAATACAATTAACTACTTAAATAAAAAAGAGTTGTTATCATTGGTCATTGGTAAATTTTGTATCTTGTAGCATTAGTTGAGAGAGCTATTTTACGTCTTCCCTTCGGAAAATATTCACATTTCGCCACTGCATACCCACGCATGTATACCACAATGTAGTAGACCTTATACCTTTTTGACTTGTGACTTTTTTCTAGATCATTTAATTCTAATCAATTCTTTCCTACATCATTTTGTTATATCTCTGGCGGATTAGACAGCATATGCCATGAAAGTGAGCTCCTAACTCCTCCTAAACAAAAGCTCCTAAACGTGAAAGGCCCCATGGTTAATAAAGACTATTATGGCCGTTTTTAAGTCGATTCTTAACGTTAAGGGGCGGTGGTCAAGGTCATCTTGTATCTGTCAAAAATATGGCAAATCTCAGTTAATCCTGGAAACGTGAGTTTATTTATACAACATTTCCTCAGCACACAGTTGATAGTTATTATGTTAAATTGGATTGAGCCATATTTTCTATATTAAGAGTTCTAAATAGCCATAATTTCCAAAACGCAAAGGCACTGCTCGTATTGAAAACTACGGCTCTTTAGAACCCTAAATAATAAAAATATGGCTCAATCCAATTTCAAATTATAACTATCATTGTGTGGTAAAGAAACGTTGTATAAATAAACTCACGTTTCCAGGATTAACTGAGATTTGCCATATTTTTGACAGATACAAGATGACTGAGAGCCACGGATCCTTAAGCAATTTCTTAATCAAAAACGTTAAGAGGCGACTTAAAAGTTTGGTTAAAACGGCCTTTACAGACCCAAGAGTGAAACTTAGCAGGCGAGTTTGTAGAGTACATAATTGCGGATCGGAGGAAGAGAGCACTTACATCCGAGAGGCGAGGCGACCACAAGGACAGAGCCAGGATCAAAACCTTACCAGAATTAAGTCGCTCGGCGTTGTACCGCAGTCCGCCGGTAACTGTGTGAACAGTCTTGAGGTCAGCGTGCACCGAATCTAACTGCTGAACCATCTTATGTAGAGTCGTCACCGAGACTGCTTTGGAAAATTCGCCCAGTTGATCCGATATCTTCACGCCGCTATCTGTAAGGGAGAGGTTCAGATTTATTTTTGTTTCCTATATTATTTTCTATAAAGCTGAAGAGTTTGTATATGTTTCAACGCGCAATCTTAGCAACCACCAGTCCTATTTGTTTTGTCCCGTTTATTAAGAAGACAGAGAATAGATGCCCTTGAGATGTGGTGCTGGCGTCGTATGCTACGGATACCTTGGATTGCACGTCGCACAAATGTATCCATACTATCACAGCTGAACATCAAGTCTAAACCACGACTCTCCACTGTGTGCATGAGACGAATTCTGCAATATTTCGGACACATTGCACGAAGAAAGGGCAACGACCTGGAAAAGCTTGTGGTGTTGGGCAGGATGGAGGGGAAAAAGACCTCGAGGACGAAGCCCTAAACGATGGTCCGATCAAGTTACCACAGCCTTTCATCAGGCAGAGGACCGCAGCCGATGGCAGAAAATAATTGAGAAGCTGATGAGGCGGGGTCACGATCCTCAGCAATGAGGGGCCGACTGTGGAGGAGGATTAAGGAGACGCCTCATAACTTTTGTCCCATACAAAAACGGACTTCAGCAATTCAAGTATTGTACAAAACGTATGTATGTGAAATTATCTATAATCAATATGTAAAAAATATGTCAATGTCACCTAGGTTTCATGAAGCCCTGAAAGCCATCAATTTCACGCATATTTTTAACCGACTTTGCAACTCGAGTTCTCTTAATATATTTACTGATGTATATTTTACAAATTGAGTAAAAATAATTTCACATACTTTATGGATCCATTAACTAGAACATGCTATTTCTAATATTTTTGTACAATACTTGAATACACTTCAGCAGAAGTCCGTTTTGTGTATTTTATTGTACCGATTTTGTTTGAAAATGTTCTTTCTCTATTTATTTCTTTGGCTCGGATATTGGGTGAGAGATGCAAAATTTTCGAACACATGCGTTTTTTAGGTTATATAACATCACGCGATGACCAAATGGAGCAGAGCAGCAACCAATAAACTCTTTCAAAATCGTGTCTACTTGCAGTCATCAACTTATCTGACTAAACGTACTATTGAGCATATCATTAAGTTTGTCCTGCAGCTGCTTGTAGTTGACCACGAGCAGCCAGTGCGAGTGCGCCTGAGTCACGTTGAGGTACTCCCTCAGGTCCGCGGACGCCTTGTGAACACTCTCGGGGAGCGTGCGGGTGTTCGTGTCTAGGTGCTCGTCGGTCGCAAATGCGCAGACCACGCCGAAGCTGAAATCAATTATTTTTTTAACTAAGACTAGTTGTTGAGCCAAATCCTGCCATGCCTGCTACATTGGACCAAAGAGACGAAGCGGGGAGGGGTAATACCATATATGTAGTATGCTGGCGCTCTACTAGATCAAATTGGTAATGTCGTGATTAGAACGAGACCAAAAAATTAAGTCACGAGTGACATAAATGTGTAATTCTTTGGATTTTTCATGTTAGATGATTTAACGCAATTAATCACGTCTACTAAACACTAAATTATATCTTAAAACAAGATATATTAGAAAAATAAGCGAAATTACGAATGACGCTAGGCTGTTAGAGTTATCAAAAACGGTCTCGTCTAACTGTCTCGCTTTAACATATGTGTATATATGCGTTTTCTCTTTTGCATTGCCAATCTAGTAGAGCGCCCACGCGACTTTACTAAATCAATGGGTAACATAGTACGACGCCGGAGGCGGCAGCGCAGCGCAGTGTTGTTTTTACATATAAAGTTGATAGTAGCTGCGCCGTAGTAAGCAGCCTTGCGTGGCGGCACCGCACCGCCCGTGTGGCACCCAATGCGACGACATCATTGCGGTGCGGCGCCGCAACGCACCAGCAAACGCATCGTGTGGTCTCGTTGCGATAAATATCACATAAGCCGTAAGAATTTCGTTAGGAAAAAACTAAGTGGGTGATCCATTGGCGTGCTAGACAGACGAAAGAGTGAACGAGCTCTGCTGTATTTGAGATCGAAATCCCCTCAATGGTCCCATAATTTAATTATTCACACAAAACCCCATTTCTATTATATCTTCATTCTAATGGCCTACATAAAATTTCCCACAAATACTTATTATGATTAACTTACAGGAATAGTGTTAACAATCCAATCAGCATTATAGCCAACAGCCCCTTGAGACACGCGTCGTACTTTCGGTCGAACGGTCGTCGTCGTCGGTTGAAGCGGCACATGTGACAACAACACCAAAACAGTCTGCAAATAACATAAAGTTAAGTTTTTCAGCCGTTGTCGGGATGTAGTATGGCGGGCGAAGAGTTTGAATTATATACTCATTGGTCTAACATTTTGAATTTAGAACATTTTCACATCAAGAGGAATATTATATCCTCTTTGGTGACACTTAACTCAAGTTTTACTGCGAACTTTATTCTTCTGTATATAAAAAACCCTATCGCAAATAACGACATTTTGAGAGGAGGCGGATTTTGAGAACCTCAAGATAAAATACACATACACACGAGGCCCTTATCCTTGCAGTGTGGCTAGAGATACCATTGCAGTATGCAAGTAGTACATACTAAACAAAACAGGCCGTCTGTGACAAATTTATAAAGGCATTTTGGCTACAGAATCCTAAAAAACATTTGGGAAATGTCACTTCAAAATCTGTTACATTTTGTCTTCTTTATCCTAGAGATTAAATAGCAACAAACTCGGACAAACAAAAAAGACAATAAAAAGAGCATTGTTTTGATGCTTCAAATTGTATTTACTTGGAGCGGCTTAGTCTATCCTTTTTTGTTTGTATGAGACTACAAAATGGGGGAGAGGGAAAGAATATTTCATCAAGAAAGAACTCACCCTGCGAGCGGCAGAGCAACAATCAGCAACACTATGACCACAATCACGGCGACCGGGCCGGCATAGTGGGAGAGCAGCTTCTGCCAGTTGTCACCGAAATTGGCAAACTCGATATTGTAATCCACCACCGTCACCATGCCTGAAACGAAAAATGATACAAGGTTAATATCATAATACCTTCATAGTTTTTATACATTGCGGTGTGGGCAGAGTCACCAGCAACCAGTGTCCACTTGTAGCCAGTTGCCCATTAAGGCGCCTATATCCATAATTTATTCTGGGATAAACTATTCCCAATTTCTTTGTAAATAAAATCCACCTGTGTCACTGGTAATTTAGCTTATAGTTACTTATTCAATATATCTGTTATTTTTTCAATGGGTTTTATTGAATAGGAAATATGGGTGGTTAATGTTTGCCCCCGTTTTCTATTTCATAATCTATCCCAAAGCTCTTAATTTTTTTTAAAGCGTTGTTTTACCATTACCCTTCAGTTAAACGTCTTGCGTTTTTGATATTAGCTTATTGAAAATTCAAAATAAAAATTATGATTAATATGATTAAAAATAAAACGCAAGACGTTTAAAGGAATGGTAATGGTAAAACAGCGTTTAAAAAAATTAAGAGCTTTGTAATAGATTATGAAAGAGAAAACAGGGACAAAATAATCCTTTATTTTACCACCCATGTTTCCTATTTAATAAAACCAATTAAAAAATAACGACTATTTCACTTAGATATATTGAATAAGTAACTATATGCTAAATTACAGTGACACAGGTGGCTTATTAACAGAGAAATTGGGAATAGTTTATCCCGATACAAATTATGTATATAGGGCTCTTATACAGGACTTTGGCAAACAATAGACAGGCTACTCTTAATGGACCAATTTTGTTACGTATCTGTTATTTTTAGACTTCTCTGGCGCCGGCTTTACGTGTCCTAGATTAAAGCACATATCCTTAGAGAAAATTGGCGCTCAGCATTTTCGTCACGAGTGTGAGATTTGAATCCGATTCCCCCCGGTTTCAAGTGCAACTCCGCTATCAATACCACTCCTTAGGTAAGCTGCCTGAAAAACGTTGTCTAAATGTGGAAGAATTGTCCTAAGCTGAGTACCCTTGAGCCGGTAATATGAATCCGGGAGCCGTAAAAAAGTATATACGTGGTGATATGAAAGCATGTTACTGACAACAAGGTTGATTATAAAAATAGTCGCTTTCACACCTAAAAGACAGAGCATACCTTAAAATGGATATTTTCCCGTAGTCCCATTGGTAGTCCCATGGACGGGACAACGGAAAAATCAATTAACAGTAGACCCATTGTTCAACGGTACCAAGGAACGCGTATAAGATCTATGCATGTTTCTATCGACGCAAAAACATTCGCTCGCTACCTCATCCTCAACAGTAGTCCGATGGCGTCTGTCCATACAACACTGCGTACGTTGGCTTTCTTTTTTTCTTCACGGGTTACCTTACAGTTCCCGGGAACCGTTGCCAGGCCCATGGTACCCAGCGGGAGACAAAGTGCCTTTATTATGTCTTTTAAAAAGAAAAAACCGTAAACCTCCCACTCCTTCCTCCGATGTTGCTGCAACGCGTGACAACGTGATTTGTGCGCGTTACCATCGATTCAAAAGCGCATACAACGCGATAGAGACGAGCTAAACGCGCTTCTTGCGCTCGTCTCTATCGCGTTTTATGCGCGTTTGTATCAATATAAATACAACAATCTGCGTTTGGACTTTTCCTGTTGTCAGCGCGTAAAAACTACGGCGTGTGCAAGGGCCCTAACAGCGCAGCGCTGCCGTTCCCATCCGTTTCAAATAAAATTCCTAGAATTCCCGTACTAACGGCAGACTTGCAACCGCTAATCAAACGACGCAACGGCCAATAGTTGTTCTTAAACCTTCACACAGTAGTAACTGGATAATTGTCTAATTGAGAACTTTATTACGGTCAGGAGCGCGGATTTTCCAATAATTAAACCGTTACAAGGAAACACCCTACCTTCACGGTCTCTATACCTTGAGGTGTGGCGAGGCACCAGTAACAATGTCCACTTTTTGTCATATTGAACAAGCCTGTTTGCTGCACTTAATAAACCTATGTGTCATTTCTAAAGATGTAAATATCTGTTATTTTAAGAGCTCTCCGAGTACATATTCTCAAAGAAAATTGGTGCTCTTTAGCCCGAATACTATTGAGCACTGGAGGAGGGGTTTTAGCCATAGAGCAGAGGTGGGCAAATTTATACTATCGGCGATCTACATAAAAAATAATGGAGAGGCATACAGGGTACAGGATTCTTTTATTGTTTATGCAAATATAATTATTTATTTAGATGTTGAGGCATGGTAGGTACTGCATGTCTTCCGCAGTGTTCGTCAGTAAGCCGATGGTGGAACATTGATTTAATTTTGAATAGTAAATTTTTTGCGATTGACCGTTTGCTCACCCCTGCCATAGAGCAACACAGACCTTTCTAGAGGAGCCGCCATACGCAGGCGTTCCCCTCTGTCAAAGTACAAGTCAACACGGACCTATGTCTATAATAAAAGTAGATGCAGCTGGACTCCATGCTAGACTAAATCTAGCTGCGCGAGTGAACGGTTCAAGTCCGAGATAATGCCGAATTGCTGTTTTTTGCTGCAAAAAGCGATAAGGAACTTCAAATTTACAAAACTATTTACAATTTCCCCCCGAAAAAAAAACGACAGACTGTTTTGTATCGGGAAAGTAAGCCCTTGGGGCGTCGCGCGCGCGTAGCACCGTGTTGCTCTATCTATGGTTTTAGCCACAGATTATGGTTTTAGTATATTTATTTTTCCGGAGACATTTTGCCTCTCCGCATTTAAAAAAATATATACGGGAAAGCAATATTTTATTTTATTAAGAACAACAACAGTTACATTCTTAGGAGTTAAGTTAAATAAGTGTATATGTAATAGTAAAATAATATATAAATGAAACCTAGGACGTTGTTTAGAATTACGATTATGAGTTAGAAATAAAAGTTAATAACAAAACAAATCAAAGTTAATCAGTGAAACCATCAAATGACTAATCACAAAACCAAAACTTATTTAATATCTATATATAGTCCTACAGGTCTATTTGTAGCTAAGAATTGTCAGAATTAGAATTTCCAGAACGGAACGAATAGAAGGCTAGTATAAAATGAATGGATAAATATATATGGACGAACCAATTGAAAGTTAGCTAGGCTCAAGAACAATGTAAGTTTTATCAAGTATATTTTTACGATGTACAATCTACTTTTTATATATCCTTGTTTATGACATATGGGTCATTAGCGTCACTTACATCAACACTTTTATCGCTACTGAAATATTAAGACACGTGTGCAAAATGCAATTAACACTCACCAAAATATATCTAAATTGTTTTCAAGCATCAAAAATGTAGCCTTATATTATCTTAATATCTTAGTTTGGATATGTGTTCGGATCTATCAGAATGAACATTTCAAACTTCAAACAATAATACATACATAACATAATTATCATTAGCTGGAATAAACTAAAAGTTTTTTTGTAATAGAAACTTATGTACTCCGACAATCCACACTCAAAGGCTGTTCCATCTAAATATACCTCAACAGAACTGGCTACTCGTTAGGTATAGCTTCACAAATACCATCGGCTAAAAGGGGGAGACTTGATATTTGGGATGTAAGGCAACCCGTGAAGAGAGAAAAAATCTAATATTTTGTAAGACTAGACACTTCCAAACTTACAGAATGATCTCCAATATTCTACTAATTATGTATATTTAACAATAAAATAATATGTATTGTGTTATTGACAACTTATGTTTCAGCTGTTTATCACAAAGATACCGTCCATTGATACGAATCAAGTGTAATTCGAGTCAACTTTGTTGTTGAAGTTGAAGGAGGATTTTTAGCAATAAAATAATTCTAATTTAAATTTAAAATATTTGTATTGGAAATTGGAATGTATGTACATATTGATGATCATGTTTAGAAGGGCGGAGTGGTTTTATATAAATTAAAACATATCCGATTAATTAATGGGCCTTAATCTCAAAATAACATGGTTCCTAGGAGCTAAAAAATGAATCCACAAAAGTACTGTTCTTCTGCCTGCTCCAATAAGAAACAGGCGCGTGAAGATATAGATAGGAATGAAAATAAACCAACGCAAAACCGCTTTCACCAAACCATTCAACATTTTCGTCACGTCGTGCACCGGCTCGTTGGTCTAGGGGTATGATTTTCGCTTAGGGTGCGAGAGGTCCCGGGTTCAAATCCCGGACGAGCCCAAATTTTTTTTTTTTTTATTTTTTAATTAGCTATTATTTTTATTTGCAATAATGTTGAAATCGAATATTGCATTCTGATCAAATGTAAATTTTTGCCGAAACGGTTAAATTAATGCTCGCAGTCGGCTATAAAATTAGTCGTAAAGAGCTTTAGATACTTTAGCCAGTCTTAGCCAGAATTTTACGACCATAGCACTATGTATGATCAATCTAATCCATGGCTAAAAATAGGATATTAACCTCTCATGATAGGTGGCCAACGTATCGTTAACATATTCAGTGATAGCTTACGGGATTTGATCCGAGATGTGCGTGACATTCAACGGGTACTGTGAAGATTACCATAAATTACTTACCCGTCATTATGATTCATTAATGTTCAAGAACCGAGAAGGATTTCGGTAGAATCACTAAAGGAAATACAAAAATAACATACCGTTGAGGACAACGCCTTGTGTCATTATTAAAATATGTATACAAATGAAAGACTGACTAAAAAGTTTGATATAGCTGAAGTGAAAGGAAATGCTGGCAGAGGACGACCTAGGTGTACATTTATTGAACATATAAAAAATGTATTGATCGATGGAAATATTAAAAGTACACACAATCTCCGAGCATGTATGAAAGGTATGATGAATATAAAAGAAGCGAAAGCGGTATGTCAGGATCGTAACAAATGGCATTCTATTATCTCTGCCTACCTCTCTTGAGATAAAAGGCGTGATGATAGATAGATAGATACAGATGACATTTCTACATTGAATGTGCGCCTGAATCTATATTAATTATCGCTACATATTATAAAACAAAGTCCCCCGCCACGTCTGTCTGTCTGTGCCCTTTCACGTAAAAACTACTGAACGGATTTGGTTGCGGCCGTAGTGCGATGTCATAAATAGCCTATCTATAACCTTCCTTTAAAATCGGAATGGTGGTAGTTCCTGAGACTATAGCGTTCAAACATACAAACAAAGCTCTATATTTACGAGTATCTAGCATAATATATCTATCTCCTAGCGTATTTAGGTATTCAAATTGTCGTAAACCACTGTACCCGTGCGAAGCAGGGAGCGAGTCGCTAAATAAAATCAAATATTTTATTATGGTTAGATTGGTTAGTATGGACATGTATTTAACCTGCAAGCAGTTGTGCAAACATTAGTTAGGTATATTTTGACTCTAAATATATTGGTTATTAATATCTACACAATAACAATAAGTTTCCGCAACTTCGATGTACAGCTATGTGACACATGTATTCATTTATCCCATAAAAGCAATGTTCGAGGAGCCATTTTGTCATTATATAATACTAGCTGAAAATATTACCACTACCTAGCATGCACATCAGAGACATGTGTTTTTGTGGACTCCCATCCTGAATATTTTCAAAACGCGGTGAAGGTATTCAGAGGCAAACTAAATTACTGAATGGAAATAGCTTTAAATCTAAATTGACAAAATGGCTCCTCGAACATTGCTTTTATGGGATAAATGAGGATATAATTATGTGTGACAGAGCTGTACATCGAAGTTGTGGAAAATGATTGTAAATATTAATCTACCTATAGTTATTTTTAGGTTTATTTGTATAATATATAGGTATATTTAATTGTTTTTTATTATATTAAATTTAATTGTCATGTAAATAAATCTGTCATAAATATATTTATCTACTCTTATAACGTAAAATCTCTATTACAAAATCGAATTATACTTCATAATGATATGTTTTACATACACGCGTCTCTAATATGTCAAACTTTGATACTATAATGTATTATAGTACCGAAGTTTTCATACAAAAAAGATATCGTAATGTTTTTTTTAAATGCAGAAATGGCAAAGGATATGTGTTATGAAGCCACATTAACATTATCGAAATATGAAAATATCGACACTCCCATGTGGGAGTCACTTGACAGTTAACGCGCATGCTCAGAAAGTATGTAACAGCGATTTGCCGCCAATTTGTCGCCAATGTGACATAGGCTATATTTTATTATGTTAGAAAATATCCACGGGCGAGGCCGGGGGCGGAAGACTAGTAACCAATATATTTAGAGTCAAAATATACCTAATTAAGGTTTGCACACCTGCTTGCAGGTTGAACACGTCATGTTCCATACTCACCATAATTTTAAGAACTATATTCTTGCAAATAAAACACTATATTTGATTTAGCGACCCCGCTCCCGGCTTCGCACGGATACAATATGGCTTTACAACAATTTGAATACCAAAATACGCTTAGAGATAGATATATGCTACCGCGGACTTTTTTGTATATCATTTTAGAAAAGTGTAGATTTCTTTCCTACATCATTTTGTTATATCTCTGAACAGCATACACTATTAAACCGCACCGGAGCTAACTTTTATCCCCGACTTGATTCACTAACGCCCAGTTTCTGAAAGGCTTGTCAGAGTTAATCATAGATTAGTTAATCAACAACTGTCAAAATCCATAGATTTTTACGTATTTAGTACTGTTATGTTTACTAATCGTAGATTAACTTTTGATCGACCTTTCAGAAACTGGAGGTAATACTCTTAATCCTTAGCTCCTAGCTCCTTATCTATTTATCTATTATAGAAAGATATATGCTACTATCGAATTTTTAGTAGATTATTTTGTTCTACACAATTCGTTCCTACATTATCCTCTTATATAATATCTCTGACGGATTAGACAGCATACGCCATGAGTTTTGGAGCTAACTTTTCCCCCGACTTGATTCGCTAATACTGTTAATGCTCAGCTCCTAAACATGATAGGCCCATGTTTAATACTCGTAAACCTTCCTGGTGAATCAACCTGTCTAATAGTGAAAACCGCAACAAAATCCGTTCAGTAATTTTTGCGTGAAAATGGCACAGACAGACAGTTTTATAATAATTAATCTATGCCTCTATCTAAGTTAGCCCAAAAAAAATATAAAAAAAGGCTAAATGAATAGCCTAGGGTTAAGTGGGGTGGTATAAAAGAGTGTCTATCTATTATTTACAGAAGTGCCCTTCAGCCTCTGAAGCTTAAAAGACAATTGGTGCTCAGCTTTTTTCGCTAGAGTGAGCATTGGACCCGTCTTTCTCGGATTTATATTGCTTTTATAATATAAACTAGCATTCCGCCCCCGGCTTCGCCCGTGGATATTTACGAACAAAATAAAATACACCCTATAATAGCCCTACTCCTACCCCTATCCCAACCCCAATTTTGTTCTATCATCAATAGTTTCCGCAGCGCATGCGACGAAAGACGTTTTAGGGCACTTTTTTTACACCTTGGGTTACGTTAAGTTTTAGTCCTTATCCCTAATCTTTTCTAGCAATAAATATTGTCACTCAGGGTGAGTGTAGCTTTCCAATGGTGAAAGAATTTTTGAAATCGGCACAGTAGTTTTCGAGTTTATTCATTACAAACATACACACACAAAAATACAAATCTTTCCTCTTTATAATATTAGTATAGATTGAGAATCGGTTCACTACATCAAAAACTACTAAACGGATTTTGTTGCGGTTTTCACTATTAGACAGGTTGATTCACGAGGAAGGTTTACTAGTACTAAACATGAACCTATCATGTTTAGGAGCTGAGCATTAACAGCATTAGCGAATCAAGTCGAGGGAAAAGTTAGCTCCAAAACTCATGGCGTATGCTGTCTAATCCGTCAGAGATATATAACAGGATAATGTAGGAACGAATTGTGTAGAACAAAATAATCTACTAAAAATTCAATAGTAGCATATATCTTTCTATAATAGATAAATAGTTACAAGCGCTTTTTATTATTATTTATTAGTCAAGCTAAACTGGGTCAACTGAATATATATTTACTCGTGAAATCAAGGATTCTCCATATAAAATAGATGCGTTTTAGGTAAATTACACGCGAGATGTGTTACCTATACATAATTACATGTAACGGGCAATTACCCATATACCTTGGCCGTGCTTGCAAAGATACGCTCTGCTGAATTTTACGCGGCTGTTACTGAAATAATACTCACAGGTACAGTCAATGGCACAAGTAGATTACCTACCTAATAAATTGAAGTAAATTGATCGAAGTGTGAAACACGTCTATTGGCGGGCCTTGGGGGTTAATTAAACCGACTCGTATGCCGTGACAAAAAACGGAGTCGTGTGTGTGTGGCGCGTATACTATATACTTCGTTGCTACTGCGTGTGCCTCTCTATTCGACTGCAGTACCTTACTTATAGGTACCGAAGGATTTCCGGGATAAAGAGTATAGGTATATCATTGTCAGGCCCTCCAAATATATCTGTGCAGAAAATAACTTAGATCCGTTGCTCTGTTGTGACGTGAAAGAAGGGGCAAACAAACACACTCCCGCATTACAGTTGTGAAACATTTGTATTTTAAATCGGTTCAATAGTAGGTACTAGAATTTACCCCAAACAAACTTTACATCTTAATGATTTGGAAGCAAGACTTGGGATTAGAAGAATGTGGATTGAAATGGATAAGTGTTGTGAGTAAAATAAAGAAGTTCGCGCTGATTTAGGCAAATTGAAAATGAAATGATAAAAGATTAAATAAAATAGGTCAAGATCGTGACAAATGGCATGATTCGATTGTCTCTGTCTACTCCTCTAGTATAAAAGTGTACTATAGCATAACTCAAAGACGTAACTAGAAAATCTTAGGCAGAGCCGTAGGCGAAGGCGAGTTCGTTAAAAATATAAATAGAATTGGTCAAAAAAGTTTTATAGGTTTTTGAGCAAGACTGTCCATTGGTACTACTTTTAAAAATTGTAGTGACCTCGGCCTACGCACGCAATTAAAATAAATATATTGAATATTTTCAGAAATTCCCAAATTGACCTTGGAATTGCCACGAAAAAAGAATGATTGATATGTCATTTAAAAAATACACTAAAAAAATTCCCGTACCGGGAATCGAACCCGAGCCTCCTGGGTGAAAGCCAGGTATCCTAGCCACTAGACCATACGGGAGATACAGAATGCTCGCGATAATTCACTTACATTATACGTTCTTATTGACACGTACATAATCAAAACACTTGTTCTTATCTAAATAACAGCCGTTCGGTTTTCGTGTGCAATATATTATTATTCGCACGGATACCAATATGGGTTTACAATTGGTTTACAACAATTTTAATACGTACATAAATACGCTTTAAACTACTTATCTATTAGAGATAGATATATGCTACCGCGAACTTTTTTGTAGATCATTTTATTTTACGCAATGGACAACATTTCATTTTTCGTAAGGTACCAAAATTCGAAAACCGTTTGGAGATTACATGCTAGAAAGCTTATTTTTCATTTTTTTTATTTTTTATATCCTTTAATTTTCGAGTTATTTTAAAAATACTGAAATATTGAAAATTAAGGATTAATAGGTGCCCTAATCTGTGCTAACCCTCTAATTTAAAAATACTAATGTCTGTTGGCAGAGTTGTTAGTTATTGAACTCAGGTGTTGCCCTCTATTAATTTTACCCATTTTTATTCCATTTAAAGCTAATTTAATAATTATTCTTTAAATATAATTATAAAAATACTTCTTTTATATAATATTTTTTTGGAAGTTTTGCTAGTTTCGAATGGGCTATCACAGGAAATATATTTACGAGTGAAACCGCGGACAAAAGCTAGTAATATTATATACATTATGAATAATGTTGTAGGCGATTTGAGTTCCGGCTACGGCAACACCTATTTGGAACATGGTATATTATACTCTTTGCATTTCTATAACGTATACTCTGTGGCTTGACTGACACTATCTGTCACCTTCTTTGGGTGACAGTTTATATTTCTTAATTTTAGTCCTAGCTATGGTTTTTAGTTTATAAGTCCTCAGAATTTATAAAAATTCATAATTAAATTAAAAATATAAAAACTCAACCAAAAATAAAATAGAAAAATACGTGTAACTTATAAAAATGGGTGATTAAAAAAATGAAATGTTGTCCATTATGTCCTTCATCATTTTGTTATATATCTTACGGGTTAGACAGCATACGCCACGAAAGCGCGCTAGAGCTAACGTTTTCAACGACCTAATTCACAAATGCTGTTAATGCTCAGCTCCTAAACATGATAGCTCCATCTTTAATACTCCAAAACCTTACTGCTGAATCAACCTATCTAATAGCGAAAACCGCAACAAAATCTGTCTAGTAGTTTTTGCGTGAAAAGGACACAGACAGACAAGACGCGGCGGCGTTCTTTGTTTTATAATATGTAGCGATTGTTTCTTTAGAAATAATATCACACACTGACACCGCATTCCCGTGACTAATATTCTGAAATAGACTACACAGTAGGACAAACAAACAAATACACTTTCGCTAGTATAGATACCCTTTGACAATGCTAACGAAGTAAATTCTTTCACGTTGCACTAGTGCAAACAGACCACCGCAAAAGTTAATTATAGAGTAGAGTTTTGAAATTAATTTACGTTACATTAGTGCCGCGCGGTTACCGAAATGGCATTATCTCGCAACACCCCGCATATCTTTATTACCTGTAACAATAGAATTATAAAGTATTAAGTAAGGCATTTCATATATGGAATACAAATATATATCGATAAAAAAAGACCAAAAAAGACAGCTCGGCATTCTAGTGTTGGACATTTTTGGGCCGGGAATTCCTTGGCTGAACATTGCCTTCGTTCGAGTCAAAACGAAAACGAAAGAAACCGCCTGAGAAAGAAACAAGCATAGTTTGGTGACAAATAACTGCTATATTGTATACCTATGTTTAGTAGGCGCTTTATTAAATCATATATATTGCCTTTTGATTTTCCTACCCATCCCTTGTCCTGCTTTTAGGGATGAAAGTAGTCTATATTTTAATCCAGGCCACAATCCTCAAGTTTCATCAAAATCCGTTCAGCCGTGTGTACCTAAAATATTTTTTTAGCTGAAATTGGTATAGAGATACAACTTCGAATTTAATTTTAAGGTGTAAAATAAAGGTTCAATTCCCTATCTATCTGAGCAAAGGCAGATCAGAAGACCGGCTGGCGCAACAATACAAATGTAACAAAAAGCAATATTCTAAGTAGGTACTTGCACGTTTACTTTGTCGTACATCTAAAAATACAATTTGAACTCGAGCGATACGACATTGAACTGTGTAATTGCCACTCTCCATTCATAAACTAAATGATCAGTCAATAAGGCTAAAATATCTAGTTTAGTGTATATAGGGAGTATAGGGACCCATAGTGATTTTTTTTTTCTTATTTGGTAAACAATCTTTGCATGTCTTTTTTAAATAGGTTGTCATTTAAAATTCTTAAAAGACGTTATATTAACAATTTTACATAATAATTTACATTTGTCACGTATTTTACATTTGCAGTTAAATTCTTATTTTTAAAAATTACAATAAAAAGTTTATTTACCAAATAGGACAAGCCAAAAAAATACACATTGCGTAGGCATATAAGCTAAGCAATAGGCATAATATTCCTATCCCCCTACCTAACCTATTTTCCATAGACTAATCCATGCATGAATCCTTTGACACATTTCCTGTTATCGTTTTTAAGCATAATATTGCAAATCGATGTTCTAAACGAAAATGCACCTTTAAACGATAATAATTAGTGTTAATTTTGAACTAAATTCTGGACGCATTTAGTGCTTGTACCAGCAATGAGCGAGCTACATCCTACATCCCCCTTCCACTTTACACTCCCCTCCCCCTCCACCTCTCTCGATTTCCATGGCAACTGGACAGACGGATATTGAGGAAAGAAGGTGAAAGTGGTCGATTGGAAAATGAGTGATGAAAAATGATGTATTTATCTAGAATCACGCGCACGCGAGCAGGATAGAAACATACGTGAGTCATATTGAATTCAACGTATGAGCTAATTTTTGTTTAAAACGCAATTTTAAATAAAAAATTATACAATATAGAAATAATTTTACAATGAAAAATATATGTTATTATAGCCATAAAATTTGATAGTAAGAGGTGTATTTAAGATTTTTTCTATCGAGTAAAATGTTTCTAATCATATTTTCAAAACAATAAAAAATTTGTCATATCCTTAAAACAATTTTTTTTTCAGTTTCATAAATAGATCAGGTTTTCTGAAAAATTGGATTTTGATGACTTACTTCCCCCTTAAATGCAGTTCATTTTTCAGTTAGTTTGGTGAGACAGGTTTAGTCATTTAGCCGAGTGGTTATGAAGACAGTCTCAGGTTCGAACCAAAGAAACTTCTGTGATTTCGCACTAACATGTAGCTTGAGTACCTATTGTATTTCAAAAAATCCACTAATTCCATTAATAAACCCCATTCTATAGTTATTCTTTCCATTCCAGTTATAAAATTGTATTTGTTTATTTAGAGAAAATAAATCACAACAAGGTTAAAATGGCTGAACTTGTGACCTTGGCCAATTCAACGCTGTGTAATATGAACGTACTGAGTGGCAACAATGACACAGCTTCCACTCGAAACGTAAATTTCACAGATAGTGGGCGAGGACATGAGATTTGGAAAACGCAATAAACTGAGAAAAGTGCGACACATTGTACGAAAATAATGTCAACTCTTGAAACTCATGCAAATATCCACAAGATTTAATGACGTAAGGGTAAAAACGGAAACCCTATAATGATTACTAAGACTCCGCTGTCCGTCTGTCTGTCACCATGCTGTATCTCATGAACCGTGATAGTTAGACAGTTGAAATTTTCACAGATGATGTATTTCTGTTGCCGCTATAACAACAAATACTAAAAAACTGAAAACCGTTTTTATTGATAATGGTACGGAACCCTTCGTGTACGAGTCCGACTCTCACTTGGCCGGTTTTAAAAAACCTCGAGATTCCAAACATTTTAACTATAAGAGGCAAGCGCCGAATCGAGTTAAAAATGTATGTAAAAAATCAAATAAACGATTTATATTCTTATCTTCTTTTATTGTGGCTCCACCAATGTTAATCGATGATTTGCCAATGTCAAGTATTATATCCCGCCGACTGTGATATGTCTTATTAATCACAGACTACTCACAACTATCACAGCGCGGGCGGGATTAAACCGGATTCGCTAATTCGGTCGCTATGACATGACGTAGAATCCTCGATAATAGCGAGTTGCAACATTTGAGTGAGAAAGCAAAGTGCTCTGGCGCCATTCGTGCGCGTCGAACATCGAGCGGACAACATTACATTTACAACGAAGCGGGGACACTACGTGATTCCCAAACTGGCTAACAATGAGTGAAATTGTAATTTACACAACTTTCTATCATGGTGGCTTCGAAATACTTCGCATGTTAACTAGATTTAGTACGGTACATAGAACATTTTTTTTTTGAAAATAGCAGCTATCGAATTCCATATTTCCAGACCGAAAAAAAAATTTATGCAATGGCGATGGGGAATATCGACACTGAGGTCGCTACCATATTGTCCAAAGAAACTTATTTATATTAACCGAATGATGATGAATATTATGAAAATGTGAATACTTGGTATCATCAGGTTATGATGGGACTCTAAGGGGCCGTCTCCACGAGCGTGAGAATCGCGGCGATAGTCTCGCCGTGTCATACAAACTTTATAGGCGATAGTATCGCTCGTGGAGATTGGCCCATAGAGTTTGTATCGAATTTGGTGGCACGGACGAGACTATCGCCGCGATTCTCTCGCTCGTGGAGACGGCCCCTAAGGTTCTAGAGAAATGTGCAAACAGGGCGAAATCTGCAGCGATACTGATTAGTTAGTGTAGGCCAAAGCTTTTGGATTTACTCGTACCAGTTCCTATATACCTACGCCGAAGCATGAAAATTGGTGGTTAGTCTACCTTTGTTTGAATGAAGATTAGAACCTGGGGTCTTAGGTTTCAAGTCCAATACTCTACCATTGAGCTATCAACGCTCTTATTTTCTTTTAGGGTGTGTCAATTAGCAACAAAAAGCGATTATATGAATGAATGAATTGTACTGTAACTCATAAATTTTTATTTAAACAGTGATAACATTCATATTAATTTGAGTCACACAAACCGAAACTTATCAGTCATTTTATTAGCAGATTTTTTTAAACACACGCTTGTTTTTCCACGAACCTCTTGCGTTCCTGAAAAACCACGTAAGTGTTTGAGCAGAAAATTTGGCTTACTGTCCCGTAACACGTTATCACACTCGACTAGGCAGTGAGAAATTGTGCTTGACCCTTTTGCGCCGTTTCACTCGTTTCTATTTATTCACTTAGGTTTTGCAACCCTTTTTAACTCCCCCAGGTTTGCATATAGTTGTGGTAAACATTTCGTGTTTCAAACATGAGAATTTGTAATATTCAAAACTGCGAGCCTTATGGAAGCGAGACTTGGGGAATAAGAAAAATGAAAGTAAGTCATTAGAGAATAATGCGGAGTGAAAGATGATGTGACTAAAATGAAGAAAAGTAGTTTACGCTGGTTTGGACACGACGTTGAAAAAGTTGATGAAGGAAGAAAGATTTACTAAATAGGTTTATATGACTGAAGTGAAAGGAAATGCTGACAGAGGACGATCTAGGTGTACTTTTATTGAACATATAAAAAGTGTATTGATCGATGGAAATATTAAAAGGACACAAAATCGCCGAGTATGTATGAAAGGTATTGAATATAAAAGAAGCAAAAGAGGTATGTCAGGATCGTAACAAATGGCAATCGATAGTCTCTGCCTACTGTAGATTATATCCAGAAATAACATCGGAAAAATAACAAATATCCCATTCCGGATAACGAACGCAAATCCTCTACCTTCGTTGCATTGTATGAAAGTTAGTTGTGACAGTACGAAGTACGTTTCATACATTGCCGATTGTACCTTTGTTATAAACAAAATAATTTCCGTACAAGACTGAATTTAAATATTATACGGAATGTAGGAGATAGTTGACTTGAACATAATATTAAGAATATAATTACTCCGGGTAAAGGAGGCGAAAGAAGCTGTAATTGATTGGCTACACTAAGTACCTATGCAAAAGCCGTAATCTTATACTTTTGGAAAAAAAGTTCCAACTCTCAACTTTCCCAATACTATGTCGTGTACCTCCAATTTTAGACCCCCAGCCACTCGAAGAAATCGACCTCTGGGGTTATATGTCATATAGACCACTTTGGGAAACAACTGTCTAACTCGACATATAAATACGCCGTCCTCAATACAAATTGGAAAGTTTACTAAGGATACTCTATCCCTCAATATATAAAATGGCCCAATCGATTTTCAGTATTTCTCAGTAATTAGGCATTGTGTCAGAGAAAGTCATAAAGTCATATTTTCAGTGACATGGACCCCACAGCATTTGTCAACTGCATGGGGTTTTATATAGACCACTTTAGAAAACATTTTTTTAACTCTACGACATATAAATACACCGTCTCCAATACAATTTAGTCTGAGAAAGTTAAAAGAGATTCCTTAATCAAAGAGCCCAATCGATTCTCAGTAATTAGGCATTGTGTCAGAACTTCAGAAGTGATAAGATACATAGACAGTTAGGGGCACGATCCCGATGCGTGTTTTTAAATAGAGCGTCTCTCTGTTGTGCAAGTAGCCCGACCCAGTTGCAAGGGACCAGCTGCGCGCGCGCCGCTATACGTGACACACCCGATAGGATAAACAAAAGATACTTCGTTAGCATTTTAATAGCGAGACTCTGCAACCGCCTGTTGTTCTTTCTAAGAATGTTAAGGTGTCTCCAGACAATTCAGCGTTGGCAGGCAGTTTAATATTTTTTTTATTGAATGACAACCATGGGCGAGGGCAACCCATGTGTTGCAGAACCACCCACCGGCCTGGAAAGATGCGTTTTACGTTTCGAATGAAGGACTTGGCACGACACGACTTCTTTGTAGTTCTTCTATTATATTGATGGTACGAGGGTGCATCTCGTACCCCGGACGATGGAGAAGGAGGAATATGGTCGTGTAGTTTTTCGAAGCACTCGCCATACTAAAATCGATACAGTAACGCTTAGAGAATTAATGACTAAATATGTTTAAAGCCACTATTAGACCATCCAATTTACAAAGAATTACTCAAAGAGCGCTTAACCCTATCGATCATCGATACCGGCGGAAAATTGCCTCTGTTCCGTTCAAGCGTATGGTGGTGAAGCACTCTCACAAGCTTCCAGAGGCTTAGAATCGATAAGCATTATTGTACGGCATAGATCATGATAGGACAGGATAATCGAGCAGGTCTGCTGGAGTCACCTCTATATATCTATCTATCATGAGATAACATCAGAAACAATCGAATGCCATTTGCTACGATCCTGACATACCTCTTTCGCTTTCTTTATATTCATCATACCTTTCTAGTCGTGGGCGTTATTTAACGTAATCGGTTTCTGAAACTGCTTACGAGGCTGATAATCGTATACGTAGTTTCGTTGAACAAAATGTTACGATTATTTTATGTAAGTAGTTTTATCTGTCGCGCAACGACTGACACCCGAATACACGATACGTAACTACGTAAACAGTTTCGTTTCGTTCAACAATCAATCTAGTCTCGGTCGCTCGTACACGTTCGGGATATGACTTACCAAAAAGAGAGAGCTATACACTCTTTACACCTCATATCATACTTTATCGTAGCACTTGCTTGCTTGTCTGTGTTCATATCTCATATTACAAAACTCATGCGATTATGTACGCAATGCAGTTGAGTTAAGGGAGAAATTTATATTATTTTGATTTGCTAGAAATTGTGACCTTCACCCGATCTCGATTTCTTTTGTTAATTTGCTTGGTTTTTTGTTCGTTTAGTTCATGATTGACGAATCTCAAGTTGATTGTTTTATTTTCTATGTTTACACTAAAGTTTTTTTAATAAATTTGTTTGTGAACAAAATATTAATAGTTAGAGTAAATAGACAAAGTAAATAGTGTAAAAGTAAATACATAGTGTAAAAACTTCAATTAAATAATTTTGATATGAAGGAAAGTTAAATTTGATAAAATATACAAAAAAACATTATCATGAAATACTTAGATATTTAAAAATATTAAGTATTTGATAACAATATTGTTAATCATAATTCATAATGCCTTATTACTTGTTGACCTTGTTGTAACATAGAAAATACAGCTTCTATACAGAAATAACTACTTACAAAAATACGCAGTTTCGAAACTAGTTACGCGTATCCACGAAACTACGTATGTTACAGTTACGCTTAAAACACGTTACGACCCACGACTACCTTTCATACATGCTCGGCGATTGTGTGTTCATAAAATTACCTAAGCATATTTTCAGGTTTTCAACAGATCTCCAATGGTTGTTTTTTGCTATAAAGATCAGGGGGAAATGAAGAACCAGAACCAAAGAAAGCAAGCGTCTTTCTAGAACTTAGAAGCACAGCTGAGAAAATCGTCCATAACAAACTAAATAGAAACGGAGGGGACGAACAAGTGGCAGGTCAAATCAATTGAGTACAAACGCTCCGAGTCCCGTCCTGTGTTAGCGTCCTCTATTTATAATAATATCCAATTCAGAGTTAGCAATTCGCGACATAGTCGCAACTTCGCAACTGTTCATTCACTTGATGGTTGGTGAAACTTGATATCTGTGCTCTTATAAAAAAAGTGTTATGTAAGTACCTAGTAATTTTTCCAGAATTCGTCATAGTTATGTACCAATAATAAAAATACAAATTAACTAAGTAGAATATTCAAAGCAAGTTATTCGGAACTTTGTCGTTTTCTATCTTCTCCTGACACTTACTTTAGTATCTAATCAATCAAACCATGTTTTAATGATTTCAATGAGTATCAGTCCTTTGATTATGATATGAAGTGTTCGCCCATCTCATGGAACCCTAACTTTATCTTTATAAAACATAGCCTATGTCCACTGAATAATATAGCTTAGTAACAGTGATTTTTTTATATCTGTCCAGTTCATTATTACTCTTTATTTCGTCTCTAAATTTTGATACCCCATGGCCCCACCGGTAACCGTGCCACCGGTAATGACATACGGGTACTGTGGCACCAATGAACATGAATTCAAATTTATACTATGTCTGGAGGATACTGACCCTGACCTGGGGACCAATAAAAATAAAATATTAGTTTAATAAAGTTAGAATATATTATGTGAAATCGGAAGAAATTGCGCACATACAATTAATTGGTTGAAAGTGGTTTTAGTAGTTTAGTTTCATTCTAAATTGCCTATATTGCTTTACAATTCGCACCATCACGGCCTTCATACCTTGCAGAGTGCCCACAGAGTGTCTCTGGTTAATTATTACTTATTGATTTAAAAAAAAAGATAATGACCTGAGAATTCACCTAACGAATTCAGCGTTAGTAAAGAGGTCAGGAGTGGTCCGCAGTTTTGCTTGCATGTGCCGCAATGCAGGTGCGACCCAGATACTTCATAGTTTGGCACCATTCTTATGGAGACTTCACCTAAGGAAAGTGGCATGGGGCTTTCCCGTTTGCAGCTATGAGCTAAAGACTAGATAACATAAATAAAGAATAAATATAAAATAAGCAAAATCTATCAAAGGAGACAATGATATGTTGGGAAGGAACTTTGGCCGTAGGACTTCTCTATCGGAAGATATAGGCAATTTTAAACTTTAGGGATGAAAATAAACCTCTTCCGAAAAAAAACATTTTGGATTCTTTGACATTCGTAATCTATATACTCGACTTTATCGAACTGCAAAGTATCAACGACAGGCGAATTATTGTCAGGGTCAACTTCCCCGTTGATCACAGCTTTTAGTTTTCACATTGGTAATGAGAATGGTCTCAGACATGGCAAACTAAGTAGCCTATGGATGGAGGTACACCCACGCACTGGTCCAGTATCTCACAGAAAATTTTCGTTCCGGCCGGCGTATGATCGAGATTGAACACAGGCCACACAATTAGCAATGTGAATCATACGATCTAGATCACATGCAGTTCACTCACCCACACAAACACACAAGATTCGGTTAAACAAAGGCGTGTGACAGATCGTTCCGGCCATCGAAATCAACCACAAAATACAACCATTTGTAAACGGATAGCGGACCGCGCGTTCAAGAATTGGACGAGTCTGTGGTCGATTTCGGTGGACCGTATGGCGGCGCACCGGCGATTGGACGAATGAGTGGGCACCTTTAGAGGAAAAAAGGAAAATGGACAGACATGCTTGTGACTGCCAAGTTAAATATTTTTATATTTCGAAAAATTCCAAGTGCGAAACCGGAGGCTAGTAATTTCATATCCTTCCCATTACTATTCACATGTCGCGCCCAAATTGAAATACCAGCTTTGGATGCAATCTGTTGATAGATTTTATATTCAGCAATACAGTTGAAACATTTTTATTAGGCAATGAATCATTCACTACAGCTCTAGTTGCAAAATTAGGTCAGACTCACTTCATGCTACTTCAGTACGCGTCTATAAATCTTCTTTGACACACTTTTGTTGACATTTTAAGATAGCAGAGCGCCATTTTTGTGGAGCTTCCCTTTTAATTAATTTTAAGACATTACAAAATACGAAACGATGAACCGTGTTGCGAAAGTTTGTTTGTTTTTACTCAATACTTTTTACTGGCTGGAGTGCCTGGAGTGTGGAGTGGTGTGGGTATGTGATAATACT
Source organism: Nemapogon koenigi (assembly GCA_963924495.1). Taxonomy (NCBI): domain Eukaryota; kingdom Metazoa; phylum Arthropoda; class Insecta; order Lepidoptera; family Tineidae; genus Nemapogon; species Nemapogon koenigi. The sequence goes on from OZ004643.1 coordinate 2,933,641, forward strand.
GGTACCTATATTGGATATTTAAATAGACCAATTTGAAATTTTGATCAAATTGCCCTAAATACACTAGAACAGGGGTGGCCAACTTGATAAGACCCAAGATTACATAATATACACTAATACACGATAATAGTAACGGGTTCATAATAGGGGTAATTAAAAACGAGTGTTTTAATTCCAAGTTATGTGCCCGTTTATACACTACTTTATTTAATCCCATGCAATAGGTATTTTAAATAATTGACCAATGTTAAAAGAAAAGAATACATTACAGTATCGAAGTTTGACATATTTACAGACGCGTGTATATAAAACATATCATTATGAAGTATATTTCGATTTTGTAATAGAGACTTTACGATATAAGAGTAGATAAAATTATATTCACATGTAACAGAGTAAATGAAACAGTATACAACTAGCATATTTTATTATATTGAGAGGGAAAACACTTATGTATATAAACTTATATTTTTCGTTGCCTTGCCTTTACTGGTTGGCCACCCCTGCACTAGACTATTTGCAATGACATTCAGTGATTGACATAATACGACGAAGGGAACTCTTTCGTGAATCGCATTATACTATATTCTGTGAAGTACTTTTCGTCCTGGGAAAAAGAGAAAATGCGTCTTAAACGTATAAAACAAACCGTTACGGCATTTACTTGCGGTGTGGCGCCAGGTGACAATCCTGTCCCTGCACTTGTAATGAACCCAGTAACTACTTTCTCTTCCTTAATTTATTATTTTCAGAGGATGCGCGGACGCTGGTTTTACGTGCCCTCCGAAGCACGCAACTAATGAATGTAAATCACTAATGTTTCATGTTGTGCGATATTGAAATCGATCATGAGTCGTGCTAGGATCAATATACAGCCGATACAGTTTATATGCTGAAAAACGGGAAAAGCGTCACGGAAAAGCGCTTTCCACAGAGTTTTCTCTGAAATAGTACCAGGCTGACATGAAAATGCAGACGGTGTTGTATTGTTATCAGTACAGGCGCCAGACTTGGGGTAGACGGTGGGGGGATATCGGCGAGGCCGCGTTATCGTGACGTCTCGTACGTTTAGCTCGCCTAGTGCTATCTTATCGAGCGTGTCGGCAAACCATTGTTGCGCAAGTCCGCAGCGACAGCGAAAATGTATCGTCTGCCTATTCATGACACCCTGGTACGTGTTGAGAAATACTCTAGAAAAATATAGGTCGTTTTCAGGTAGGTGCATGCTGAAAATTCAAACAGTTTTCCTGTTCGAAAAAAAATTGCAAGGCATTAGGCATATTTCCCACTGAAAAACTGTACAGGTTCAAACAGGTACAAAAGTAGACTTATTTTAAAATGTTGTACACTGCAGTAGCTGTACTAAAAATAGACGTCCATGTATGAAATGATGTATGGATGTGGATGAAGCAATAAAAGCATGCAAATATCGAGAGAGAAATGGCGTTCCATCCACTCTGGGAAACAGGCGTGAATAAATGTACGTAGGTACTGCGCACCGAATGTCACAGAGCTCATCTTATTTCTCTCCCTAAAAACCCGAGTTCGAACCTATTACGGACATTTAAAAAAACAAATCTGTTCCGCCGTTCTTACGCACTGAGGCAGAAATAATATAAATAATAAATAAAAATAAAAAAATAAAAAAGCCTTTTATTTCAAACACAAAAAAACTTAAAATGTATACAAAAAAAGAGTTTTGCGATATTTACGAACCCCTCGCAGGTGAAGGCCTCCTCCAGAGATTGCCATTTGATTCTATCTAGAGCTATGGTCATCCAGGCACGTCCAGATATCCGCAGAAGCTCAGAAGGCAGAAATAATAAAATCTTTAATTGTTCATAACTTTTTTAATGATCTCGTATCAACCATCTTAAGTACCTAAACATCTTCGTATCAGCTCCTTGACGTTGTTTATTTAATATGAAAACACTGTAAAAGTTTATACCCCCAATGGAAACTTCTTACGGTTCCAGGTTACCCAATGGAAGAACAAGTCTCCCTCGTTTAACCGATGGTATTTGTGAGGCTATACCTAACGAGTGGCTAGTTCTGTTCAGGTAGGTATATTTAAATGGAAAGGTTTGTCAGATTATGTACCTACATAAGTTTTTAATTAAAAACCCATTGGTACATGACCGGGATCCGGGATCGAACCCGTGGTCTCTGTCTTAACCACTCGGCCACCGACGCACCACGAACATTTAGTATCCATGTTTTTTGACCATAGGTTAAGGAACCCTAGGTCTTATCTGTTACCTCAAGTTATTATGCGATAAAGAATGTCAGAAATGTCACCAATGTTAAGGTCGTCACCAAACAATGAACGGATGTTTCTTTAACAACTGTCAAGTTTATACTTTTTGTACAAATCATCAGATTATTTATTTACCGTCATCTATGCAGAGATAAAAAATAAAATTGAAGTGCATGTCGAGATTTCAAAATTAATATTTTATTCTATTCTATTCTATTTTTTCGTGATATGGCTTCATCGGGGTTTTGATGATTCCGGCAATGTCAAGTAGGAATTGTTCCTGCTGACAGTGCTGACTGTGATATTCTATTATCTCTATCATCACGCATTTTATTCCAGGAGGGGTAGGCAGAGACAATCGAATGCCATTTGTTACGATCCTGACATACCTCTTTCGCTTCTTTTATATACATCATACCTTTCATACATGCTCAGCGATTTTGTGTTTACCTACTTTGAAATTTCGATCGATCAATACATTTTGTTATTTAATTCATATATATGTTCTATTAATCACAGACTAATCACAACTATTACAGCGCTGACGGGATGAAACCGGATTCACCATCATGTCACGACAAAACGCGTGCGTTGGTCGCCATGACATCATGTCTTTGAGTATTTAGCATGACGTAGAATCAATATCTTAGTGGAATATGATAATAGTTTTTAGAATTTTTATGTCTATCTGTCCAGTGGGGTTAGCGTAGTTAGGACCGCGACATTCCTTCATGTCCAACCCCAGAATGGCTAGCCATTGGTGGGGACCCGTCGTTTTTGGCTTTCGAGTCAAACCGTCAGATGTCGCGGTCCTAAGTATGCTAGCCCTAGCCCCACAGGACATTGCATGAATAGAGGACTTTTAGATTATAATGTTTGGTAAGGAAATGACACTATACTTATATTTTGGCAAAACATCAAGGACAGCCGCAAGCCCAACCCAGCTTAGAAGTTAATATAAAAAAAAGTTAGTTTACACTCAATGGGAACTCTTAAAAATACTTCATCAAACTCCTTATTAGCTACGGAATCCTAAAAAAACTGCTCCCTGAATTTGTTTGCGTTCTAAGGGAGTGTTTTATCGTTTGTTTAGTATGTGCCTTGCCTAGTTACATGCATACAGAGTGTAACGAAGGTCAACGCACGACGACACGCCTCGCCTTATCGCGTTTCCGATCGCAGCCACTCAGTTAAATGCACGAGTCATACATAATACATAAATATACAGTTAGCGTAAGTAATGTTACCTATGGGTCTTAAATTTGACCACAAATGTACGTAATAATTATTGTTTTGCAATATGCAGTTTTGTTTGTCACTTCCATTCACCACGGACTCCCATTGCCACTTTTAGTCTAACTAACGGGGAGATCTCTTGTATGAAGACCCCGACAATAATTCGCCCGTCGTTGATACTTTGCAGTTCGATAAAGTCGAGTATGTAGATTACGAATGTCGAAGAATCCAAAACTTTTTTTTTTCGGAAGAGGGTTATTTTCATCCCTAAAGTTTTAAATTGCCTATATCTCCCGATAGAGAAGTCCTACGGCCAAAAATCCTTCCCAACATATCATTGTCTGTTATTGAAGTACAAGTATGTAAAGAAATCCCGGACTTTTTCCTTTCAGGGGGCCCGCTATATACACAGAAAAAAATTGTATGGCGTTGGTCGATGATACTTTGCACTTCGATAAAGTCGAGTATGTAGATTACGAATGTCGAAGAATCCAAAACTTTTTTTTTTCGGATGCTGGTTATTTTCATCCCTAAAGTTTTCAATTGCCTAAATCTCTTGATGGAGAAGTCCTACGTCCAAAGTTTCTTCCCTACATATCATTGTCTGTTATTGAAGTACAAGCATGTAAAGAAATCCCGAACTTTTTCCTTTCAGGGGCCCCGATATACATAAAGAAAAAGTTTGTATGGAGTTGGACCACATTCTTGTCACAGATGATTTAAATGAGATTTGATAGATCTCAACATAAGTATCATTTTTCATTATGGAGTCAAAAAAAATTATCCAGTAAAAAAAAAGTTACACGTATTTAAAAGGGAGTAATTTTTTTTTAAATTGCTAAGGTATAAAATTACAGTAACTGCGGTAGAATCTTTGACAGTACCTATGTATTCTATTACAAACGTTGAATAACATTGTCATAAAACCAAATATTTTTAAAATCCGTCTCAGGGTTCTCGAAATAGACATTTCTATTTTTCACCTTTTCATTGATAATATTTCAAATGGACTAGTTTACTATTTTTAATGTTTGAAAATATAAATTATGGCAAAATAAAACAAATTGTTCCGGAGAAATTGAGATATTTCAGAAAATTACAAAATTTTAAAGATGTGCTTTGATTAAATTAATTTAATTTTCATATGTTTTGAATATATTTAATTTAACTTTGAACTTAATTTTGAGCACAATGAAATGTATTGTGTTTTTTTGTGTCAAATCTGATTTAAAACTAGATTTACTAGAAATGTGGTGCAAGCCGCCCTAAATAACTTTCAATTCTAAACTAATCTTTGGTTCAAGAGAAAGAGAAGTGGAAACATGTCATTTTCATAATCCGTCCCAGGGTTCTTAATATTCAGTTCTTGATATTTTCGTTAATATTTCAAATGGACAAGTTTACAATTTTTTATTATTGAAAATATAAATTAGGGCAAAATAAAACAAAGTGTTGAAGAAAAATTAATATATCTCAGAAAACGACGAAGTCTTTAAAAATGTGCTTTGAGTAAATAAATTTAATTTTCAATTGTTTTCAAGATATTTTGAAGATATCCGCAATTTCAATTGCTAACTTTGAACTTAATTTTGCGCGCCATGAAATGTATTGTGTTAATTTGTGTTTTTTTGAGGTGCAAGCATTGGTGCAAGCCGAAAAATATTATTTAGTCAGGCAATGCTGTAGAAAATGACGTTTATTTGTTTTAATATTGATAGGCAATGGCATATTTAACATAATGCCGCACTAATATTGGCCCAATGGATTAAAATACTATGATAAATAGCAAAAAGAAATAAATGAAAAAAATGTGAAATTTGTTTCTTCAAATAACGTCTACTATCAGGAAAAAAATAGCAAATTAAAACTTTACATGGAGAATTTTTATTCCGGACACAGATACAATTATATGTGAAATGATAGCTAGATTCTTTGGGATTTTTATCAGATTCTAAAGTAAAATTTAAGTGCAAAAATAAAAAAATATATAAATACAAATAATAAGTATACTGACAAAAATTTTGCAAAGTAAGAAATAATTGTATTTCGTTGTAGATTTTGGAGACGGTTGGTGCCAAATTAATTAACTTCAACAACTTCGTGTCAATAACAACCATTGCTAAAGCTTTTCTCTAATATATACAATTTACAGTAAACAGAGGTAAATTACTAAATTTCTGAAAAACTACCCAACTGAGGAGCCACCTCATGATTTTTGTCCTATACGAATCTTGTAGCAGACCGTTCTCAACTGTACAGCCAACACAAAAAAATATTTACCCAAACAGTGAAGGACGCCTGGCCATACCTCAATTACTAATGAATAAAAGGGTATCCTCTCAAATTCTCTAAAATATATAATTTCAGAAGCTATAACTTTAGTTGCTATAAATATTCATTTTCTATAAATTTAGATTCTGTAATTTTAAAAATCTATAAATGTGTTTGATAAATTTTTTTAAATCTATAATATTAATTCCTATAATGCATTGTTTTCTATGATTGCAGTTCCTATAATTTTCAAAATCTATAATTTTAAGTCCTATAATTTTTATAATGCCTATTTTCAATTGCACTAATTGCTACTTTTCTATAATTGCTGTTATTATAATTTTGAAAATATATAAATTCAAGTCTTATAATTTCTATAATCTCTAGTTGCAATTGCACTAAGGGCTACTTTTCTATTTTATTATTATGCAGTTATTATAATTTTCTAAATATATAAATTCATTGTCTAAAAATTTATTAATCTATACTATCTATATATACTATCAGTTGCTCTAATGGATTATTAAAATAATTGTACTCACTATATTTTAAAAGTATAACTTCATTCTATTTACATTTACAAATACATAAGCATAAAATTTTTTTTCTATAATTAAATCAATTTAAATAAGTACTACTATTAAAATTTACAGTAGTTTTTGTTAATCTTAACCTGTTGCAGTAATTTTCGATTCCTATTCCCCTAATTTGTAAATAAAAATAGGTTAGCTTGGAGCGCAGCGACGAGCGTGGTTCGTATAGTGCTAAAAAGGAGCGCGAGCCGAGCGAGCGAAGCGATCGTGCCGCGTTAGCGGACGGCTAAGTGGCAGAAACTAAAAACTTTTATACTCGCAAATAAATAGGAAAAAAATATAGCAAACTAATCATTAAATTATTTAAGTTTGATAATTTAGATATCTTCAAAATTAAAGAAAACAATTTTAGATAATACGAACATTATAGCAAATTAATTATAATATATATTAAGTTTTTTATATAATATGATTATGTACAAAAATTAATTTATGTAAATATATATTATAATTAAATAAAATTAATTATTAGATCATTGATATTTTGATAATAGTGATTTTGAAAATTACGGATATCGATTTTCGACAAAAGAAAAATTATAGCAAGTAAATAATTAAAGAATGTAATTTTATATATTTTGATAATAGTGATTTTGAAAGAAATCGATTTTAGGTTTATAAAAAATTATAGCAAATTAATAATTATAGAATTTTGATAGTAGTGATTTTGAAAATTACAGTACTAATCGATTTTAGGTTTAAAAAAAATTATAGCAAATGAATAATTATAGAACGTAATTTTATATCTTATGTACTTATAAATTCTAAAATTATATCAAAACATTATAGAGAAAATGTAGGAGACCCGAAAATAAGGTAGGTATCATCAAATTTAATAAGTTATTTTACAGTAAATTGTGTATAACATTGTCTTGCTATAATATTTTACACCAGGTATTCCGAGTGTATTACTTGATACTACATAATATATACACATGAGTGTTAACTGAATGGAGTAAAAATAGTCTCAATAATTCCAATGTTCAAAATCTAAGTACTTAACCGAAAATAATATTTTTTGCAAACGATGGGATGTCCACTTATCATGTGTTGATCTAAACAATACTTAGATTATTTTAGAAAGAAAGTAATTTAGGTCGGCTTGCAATCTAGTTTTAGATCAGATAGATGTAATACAAAAAAAAATACAATACATTTTATGGCGCGCAAAATTAAGTTCAAAGTTAGCAATTGAAATTGCGGATATCTTCAAAATATCTTGAAAACAATTGAAATTAAATTTATTTACTCAAAGCACATTTTTAAAGACTTCGTAATTTTCTGAGTTATATTAATTTTTCTTCAACACTTTGTTTTATTTTGCCCTTATTTATATTATCAATAATAAAAAATTGTAAACTTGTCCATTTGAAATATTAACGAAAATATCAAGAACTGAATATTAAGAACCCTGGGACGGATTATGAAAATGCCACGTTTCCAGTTCTCTTTCTCTTGAAACAAAGATTGGTTTAGAAAGAAAGTTATTTAGGGCGGCTTGCACCACATTTCTAGTAAATCTAGTTTTAAATCAGATTTGACACAAAAAACACAATACATTTCATTGTGCTCAAAATTAAGTTCAAAGTTAAATTAAATATATTCAAAACATATGAAAATTAAATTAATTTAATCAAAGCACATCTTTAAAATTTTGTAATTTTCTGAAATATCTCAATTTCTCCTGAACAATTTGTTTTATTTTGCCATAATTTATATTTTCAAACATTAAAAATAGTAAACTAGTCCATTTGAAATATTATCAATGAAAAAGTGAAAAATAGAAATGTCTATTTCGAGAACCCTGAGACGGATTTTAAAAATATTTGGTTTTATGACAATGTTATTCAACGTTTGTAATAGAATACATAGGTACTGTCAAAGATTCTACCGCAGTTACTGTAATTTTATACCTTAGCAATTTAAAAAAAAATTACTCCCTTTTAAATACGTGTAACTTTTTTTTTACTTGATGATTTTTTTTGACTCCATAATGAAAAATGATACTTATGTTGAGATCTATCAAATCTCATTTAAATCATCTGTGACAAGTATGTGGTCCAACTCCATACAAACTTTTTCTTTATGTATATCGGGCCCCCTGAAAGGAAAAAGTTCGGGATTTCTTTACATGCTTGTACTTCAATAACAGACAATGATATGTAGGGAAGAAACTTTGGACGTAGGACTTCTCTATCAGGAGATATAGGCAATTGAAAACTTTAGGGATGAAAATAACCAGCTTCCGAAAAAAAAAAGTTTTGGATTCTTCGACATTCGTAATCTACATACTCGACTTTATCGAAGTGCAAAGTATCATCGACCAACGCCATACAATTTTTTTCTGTGTATATAGCGGGCCCCCTGAAAGGAAAAAGTCCGGGATTTCTTTACATACTTGTACTTCAATAACAGACAATGATATGTTGGGAAGGATTTTTGGCCGTAGGACTTCTCTATCGGGAGATATAGGCAATTTAAAACTTTAGGGATGAAAATAACCCTCTTCCGAAAAAAAAAAGTTTTGGATTCTTCGACATTCGTAATCTACATACTCGACTTTATCGAACTGCAAAGTATCAACGACGGGCGAATTATTGTCGGGGTCAACTTCCCCGTTGATCGGGCTATTTCCAGCAAGTGGATGGCGAGTAACATATCAATAATAATTTGTCTCAACTTTACTAAGACAAGTAAAGTCCAAAAGTGTAATATTTAATTTAAAATTGTTGAGTAGGTATTCAAGTACGGAACGATCTCTAATGTAGGCCACATAATCATCGCATCGCATCGAAAATATCCCATTTGGGCAGCCGGATGATCTAGGCCAGTGTTTCCCAATTAGTGGTACGTGTACCCCCAGGGGTACACGCGCGGCAATCAGGTACTAATTTCAGGCTTTTACGTTCGATTGTACGCAAACAGCAATCGCCGCGATATATTTCGAGTCGATCAATTTAATTAAGATTTTAAATTTATTAAATGACAGAAAACTAATTTAATTTATTAGTTATCACCTTGGCTACAGGAGGTACGCGAGATTGGGCCATTTCTCGAAGGTGTACTCAGGAAATCTAATTGGGAACCACTTATCTAGGCGGACCGTTCGTTAGAAAAATTGGAAGGGTTTGTGGTCGGTTTCGGTGGACCGTACGGCGACGCGCCGGGGATTGAACGAATGAGTGGCCACGTTACACTACGAAAGTAAGAAAGAGAAGAATAATGTTATATCAGATCAGTAACAAACTAAACATCTATCTATACTAATATTATAAAGAGGCAAGTTTGTAAATTTGGATATAGGGGGTAATCTCTCAAACTACTGAACCGATTCCAAAAATTCTTTCACGAAAAGCGATATTCCTGCATGACATAGGCTATAATGCTATATTTCATTTTCTTCGGACGTATTCACAGGCGAAAAGCTAATATTACATGAAAATATTGATAGTTGTGCTATCTCGCCCACACAAAGGTAAATGTGAAGCATAGACTCCAGCCGGGTCGATAACGGTGCTGTTTGTATAGTAAAATAACGATGTCTGTTGCATGCAGGTGGGCAAACAAAATCTGTTCATACATTCATTTTTATCTATGCCTTTATGGTTACTGCTCAGCTCCTTTGTGTCGTAGCGTGATGTTAGGTATATAGCCCCGCCTATAATGTTCTTCAAGAATGCAAAAAATATTTTTTCAAATCCGAGTTCCAGAAATTAGCGCGCTCAAACAAACATACTTCAGCTTTATTATTAGTATAATATAGAAGATAATATATGTTACTGTAAAAGCCCGAATAGTGGCAAATCTCATAATTCCATGAGCGAAGTCGGGGTGGAAAGCCATAATAGTCATCTATATATATATAATTATAGTATATGACATTGAAAAGTTTGCCGCCAGCACGCTGTAATAGATGCTACAAAGATGCTGCCTAAGTTATGTTTCGTTTCTTGGAACTGATCCATACAAAAAGCTATTTTTGCATTATTATGTCGAAAACCAGTTCATGGACCCCCTTTACAAGTAAAAGAAGTATTCAAAATCGACGCCCTCAGCCGAGTGCCCCAGATATACAAAAGGGCAGAAGAACGGGATTTTGTCAAATGTCAGGATCGTAAAAATGTTGTAATATGTATGAAACTTGGTGTGTCTACCCCATTGTGATTATGTCGAGACCATAACAGTCACGAAGGATTTCGGGCGATGCCGAGGGTTGAAAGTTAGTTAAGGAATATAATTAATTATATAGCGGACCCGGCAGACGTTGTCCTGCCCAAACGTTGGCTTGCCTGCACTACCTAGAGGTAGTAGGGTAGACCCTACCACTACCACTAACTTTGGATATTGTTCATACAAAAATACTAAAATCGCGATAAAAAATGTGGGGTAGGGGTAGGAGGGTGAAAAGAACAGACCTACCGAATATACACAAAAAAAAATCATACAAATCGGTCAAGCCGTTTCGGACGAGTTTGGTTACAAACAACACTGTGACACGAGAATTTTATATATTCATTAATTAATTGGATAAATTAACATTTTTAACCTATTTTACATTTGGAAAACCAATAATAATATTTTTAAAACACTTATTTAAACATTTTACAATAAAAAGACATGCAAATAAGACAATCCAAAAATAAATACACTACTTATACAGACAAAGGCAAAATCTTAACTTTAAGAACGGAACAGTGCAGTTATCTGATTATTTTTCAGGTCAAATGCCGCCTACGCGTCCTACGGAAAGGACCGTGTTGAAAGAACGTGATGATATATCACCCCGCACCATTCAAAATGAAAGTTTGTGATTTTGTAAGAATTGTAAGTGAATGTGGCGAATATATATATGTCTCTCCACGCTTGATGCACCCTGATGGAGTTATAAGGCAACTCGTGAAGAAAAAAAATTATTGACCATGGCACGACTATGAATGATGATTAGAAAAAAATCTCTTTGCCTACATGCTTCCAACCAAAACTCGCATCAATTTGGCACAAGTACCATAGAAGAGAAATAAGAACCATAACTCCAAAAGTAAATATATAATATATATGTCTATATAAAAGATTTAATTGGTACGTCGATATGTATCTAAGTAGTATCTACTTCTATACCCTAACACTCTTATTAATAAACTCGAATTAGCGACGTATTAACTAAACTGTATTTCGTCTCCGTCTATCATAAGGAATTGCAGATTTGTTAGACGGAGACGAAATACAGTTTAGTTAATACGTCGCTAATTCGAGTTTATTAATAAGAAATATATGTGAAAGTGTGCCTTGTGAAATGTTCTAAAGAAAACTGTATTGAAATCTACTTGAAACTTTATAAGCGAACGGACAATCGCTGATTCCATCTTTGTTTGCCGCGTTTGTCTGCTTCTTCGCTTACAAAATTAAATACTGTTCGTTGGTTTAGAACGGCTGGACCGATTTAGCAAATTTACAAAATGTTAAAAACAGTCTGAATAAGGTTGTGAGGGAAGGAAAATTTGGAAGTGTTGCAAGGAAATTTCTATCGGATATTAGGGGAAAGCTAGTTGGTAATAGAAGTAGTCTACATATAATTTCAAAATGATATCACAAAGGTTATGAACCCTAAAAGTAAAAATTGCATCACCACATAATAACCAAACCACTTCGGTTTAGTAATCACAACAACCAGTTCTGCACTGTCGCCAACGAGTTACACAAATAAATAACCAGAGCCGAAATCTCGATTGTCACGATTGAAACTTGCAATTATTTATAGTGCCCTGTAAGAAACGGCCAAATCTATATATCTATTACCACGCCTTTTATCCCAAGAGAAGTAGGCAGAGACAATCGAATGACATTTGGTACGATCCTGACATACTTCTTTCGCTTCTTTTATATTCATCATACCTTTCATAGGCGATTATGTGTACTTTTAATATTGCCTTAGTAGATCAATAAAAAAGTACACCCAGGTTGTCCTCTGCCAGCATTTCCATTCACTTCAGCCATATAAACCTTTTTAGTCAATCTTTCTTCCTTCATTATTTCAACCAAATTGATAGAAACAGAATCGCAAGGTAAAATATCGATTATTTTGATAACGGCAGGACTTTAAGAACTCACAGACTATGGTACACCTATTCTGATTAACATGGGCCTCTGAGTAAATGTGGACGGGTCTCCTACATAATCTCTAAAATGTTTCGATATAATTTTAGAATATATATGTACATAAGATATAAAATTACGTTCTATAATTATTCATTTGCTATAATTTTTTTTAAACCTAAAATCGATTTCTGTAATTTTCAAAATCACTATTATCAAAATATATAAAATTAAATTATATAATTATTCATTTGCTATAATTTTTTTTAAACCTAAAATCGATTTCTGTAATTTTCAAAATCACTATTATCAAAATATATAAAATTAAATTATATAATTATTCATTTGCTATAATTTTTTTTTACCCTAAAATCGATTTCTGAAATTTTTAAAATCACTATTATCAAAATATATAACATTAAATGATCTAATATATAATTTGCTATAATTTTCGTTTTATCTAAAATTGTTTTCTATAATTTTGAAGATATCTAAATAATCAAAAGGTACAACGCAAGGTTGTTTAGCTAGTTTTGAGCTTCTGGCGCTTCGCCGTCCGCTACCGCGGAACGCTCGCTTCGCTCGCTCGGCTTGCGCTCTATTTTAGCACTATTCGAACCACGCTCGTCGCTTCGCTCCTCGCTAACCTATTTTTATTTGCAAATTAGGGGAATAGGAATCGAAAATTACTGCAACAGGTTAAGATTAACAAAAACTACTGTAAATTTTAATATGTAATAGTACTTATTTAAACTGATTTCAATATAGAAAATTATTTTTTATGCTTATATATTTGTAAATGTATATAGAATGAAGTTATACTTTAAAAAATATAGTGAGTACAATTATTTTATCAATCCATTAGAGCAACTGATATTATAGATTAATACATTTATAGAAAATGAATTTATATATTTAGAAAATTATAATAACTGCAATTAGAGAAAAGTAGCCATTAGTTCAATTGAAATTAGAGATTATAAAAATTATAAGACTTGAGATTATATATTTTCAAAATTATAGTAACTGCAATTATAGAAAAGTAGCCATTAGTGCAATTGAAAATAGACATTATAAAAATTATAGGACTTGAAATTATAGATTTTGAAAATTATGGGAACTGCAATTATAGAAAACAATACGTTATAGGAATTAATATTATAGATTTAAAAAATTATATCAAACACATTTATAGATTTTTAAAATTACAGGATCTAAATTTATAGAAAATGAATATTTATAGCAAATAAAATTATAGCTTCTGAAATTATATATATTTTTTTAGAGCATTTGAGAGGATACCGTTTTTTTATGTATGTTCCCTGATTACTTGAAGACGCCTGGACCGATTTGGATTTTTTTTTTCGTAAAATAGATGATACTCTCTGTTCAACATAATATGATGGTGTCTGTGACGGGAACAATAAAATTGGCCAAGGTACTCGCTCGTTTAGGTTTTCCTGTAACTATAAGAGAGGCCCTATATTATTCCCTATTTTTTCAAAATTTTGGACTAACTAGTTTCGGAGAGAAAGGGGGGGGTCAATTTTCGTATATTTCCTTTAATATAATTCCAACTTTTTCGTCCAGTAGATTCGGAGACAAGCACAAGAGTGATTCTATAAGGGTTTCCGTTTTTTCATGATGTACGGAACCCTAAAATATACTTTTGGGTTTTAACAGCACACATTGAAAGTTTTTTATTTCAATATTGATTATTTACATCTATAATCTAATTAGGTACTTAGTTAAATTGGTTTTGTAATCATAGTAATTATATTTTAATATGAATTTTCTTTATTAATCAACCCATCATATAACGGACAGAGTGTAGAGCTAAACTACCTAAAATCATAGTCAAGGAAGTAGAGCAAAAAAACCTGACCATGCGACTTTTGTAAGTGCATTTGACCAAGATATACACGTAATCATAATTTCATATCGTGTTTCGTTTAAAAAAAGCAATTTAAAACATACGTGTAACGAGAAAACGTGCATAGCATTAAGTTGCCGATGGGAACATTCTCACGAACTCGATCGAGTGTGTCAGAATTTTAAACCTTTGTACCTATATTTTCATAAGAAACCTGAACAAACCGTGCGACTGGCATGACATAAATAGTCTAGCTGACATATCCGGTATGGTATTTGCCTGCCCAAGGGTACCACTACCCAACGGAAGACAAACAGCCAAACTAACGAGGGAACAACCTCGATTAAAAATACGATTTGCACTCCGGTGGGTGGATGCCTAAATGCTTATGTTGAACTATGAACTATATAAGGTTGAATATTGCTTGGCATATTTTACGATCACACTAAAACACATCCACACATTTAAGTAGTCTTGTCCACTTTGATGACTCTAGCTTCCCACCCCGGCATCGCCCGTGAAGACTATATTAACTTAGTTGATTTAAAAATCCCATAGAAAAAAGCACTATAATTTTTTTTCTAGCATATGTAGACCAGCAATCCTAATACTTAATACGTATAAATGCGAATAAAATCACGTCCGTTTGCTCTGTTGTGGCGTGTAAGACAAACAAACAAACAAACCTTCGCATAAATTAGTTAGGATGATGACGCAAAGCACAAAGTTGACTTGTACAGTGTATCATGATTAGTCATTATGGAATTTGGAGAGAAGGTGAAAACGAGACAATGACTCATTTGATGCAAATGTCAGCAGCAACATTTCAATGCACGCTCGAGGATAACTACACATCAATATTATGAATAAAATCACCTAAGTATTGTGAAAATATTAAGATATGGCTTTTCCATCTAAATATGTTAGGTTTAACCTCACAAATACCATCGACTTGGTTTTCCGCTGGGTACCCTGGCACCGTAACGTGAAGAAAGAAAAAAATAATTGCTCGGAAATTATCATCGCTCACTATATTTGTATTTGTTCGGTCGGGCTAATCTCAAAAACTACTGTACGGATTTTCATACGGTTTTCACCAAAATAAAGAGGGATTATCTAGGAAGATATTAGGCTATAGGTAATTTATGAACATTTTGCGAAAATAAGCTACCGGTATGATAATATGTAAGTATTACAATTTTTATAAACCGATATTGTACCCGTGCAAAGCCGGAGGCGCTAGTATTAGTATACAAAAGCTTGTGAAAATTCAAAGAGATCCAGACTATGTCAGATTTTGAAAAATTTCATGAAATAAAATTTACACTAGTTTTGCTCGCGGTTTCATCCGTATGTAAATGGAACAAAGAAATAATCCAGTCTTTCTGTCGTCCAGTTTTCGAAGATCAAATGGGTACACGTGTTTCCCTTCAAATTTCCATCCAAATCCATTTGGGCGTTATTAAATACATACAAATATTCAATATTTATAATAGGATATATAAATCCTCGTAGAAATATTTAAAAATAACAAGATTGGCCTTGATATAGCAATTCAATTTCTAGTCAATACCAAGACGAGTTTTTTTTCACCGTGCCACTTACGGAAGCGTGTTTCGCTTTAAAATCAATGTAGGTAAAACGACTGTGTTCACACCTAACAGAAGTTCCAATCTTACTAAAGTGTACTCTTTCTTCGATAATCGACATCTACTGGTCTATAATACACAATTACGTCGATAGTATGACGTCAGTTTAGTCTCGTGACGGTCGATTTTTCTATTTTGACCAGCGGGGTTACCATGTCGCGATCCCAAATATGCCAAACCCTGCTCATGTTGATTCCGAATTTCCCCATCCCAAAGCTTGGTTCAAAAAGATTTTTATTGTAAGCATATTTAACAAAAAATGAGCTTTGCAAATGACTTGTTGCGGCACCTCGATAGCCATCTACGTCGCAATACTGTATCGCGCTAATGAAAATATTTAATAGATAGGCAGAATACAAACTCCTTTGCCTGTGATTCGCTGGATTTTCGCGTATTGCCAACTGGCATATAACTCTATAGTCCAAATGTGGACATGGTCAATCTAGTGCAGGCCTATCGCCATCATAGTGTTGGCCACTCACCCGCTTACCGTTAAACCGTTACTCCGAAGGTTATAAATACACCGACTTGAGACGTTACTTTCATGCAATGAATGATCACAGCTGGTTTACCTACCTACCTGTTACAATCTGTACTTACTTGAAACAAATATAAATGGAATGTCTCTCCTACATCCAGCAGGAAATGTGGGTATAGTGGGTAGCTTTACCCACTCGGAATTTGATAAGTTAATGACGTCACTAAGTATGGGAAAACCCATGTCTAGACCCATTTTCTTTTAATTAAAAAAAAATATAACAGCCTTCAAAACCAAAATGTGCTTTCCGAAAGCAAATGCACAAGTCACTATAAAAAAAATACCCAAATCGCTTCAAGTGTGCCTATAAAATTTGAAGAAATCACGAATTCTCCAGGATCCCATCATCAGATCCTGACCTGATGACCATGGGACCACTTGGAAAGTATACCCTTACAAACAAAAAAAAATCGGTCCAGGCGTCTTCAAGTAATCGGGGAACATACATAAAAAAATAAAAGGTTCCGAGTTCCGACGAATTGAGAACCTCCTCCAGGGTTATTTTAAAGTTCAGTTAATAAATAATAATCCCTATAAAATTATCTTGTTAATGACTCTCTTCACTATACATTTTTTAACCGACTTCAAAAAACGGAGGAGGTTTCTCAATTCGACCGTAAATATTTTTTTAGAGAGAATATTCCCCTCCCGGCCAATTACCCACTCGGACTCAAAACAACTTGCCGGCCCTGTCTAAAGCATTTAACTATAGTTTTTAGTCCAGAATAGGGTCCGAAACGGCTGAATGTATTTTGATGAAACTTTCAGGGGTATTTAGACGTTTTTTCACGACGCACGAGACGATACTGTTTACGGTTGCAGAACAAAACAAACAACACACGTCGTTCGTTCGTTTTTTCACTACCAACGATTCCAGCAACGATGCCGCAGTGCAGGCGAGAGTTTTCTGTCGTATTTATGTGGAAAAACGGTAGATACATATAAAATGTCCATGAAGAAATGTGGATGAAGCAAGGGATGTACCTACCTATAAAGAATCGAGAGAGAGAAGTGCCGTCCTATTCTCTCTGCCTACCCCTTTGGGAAACAGGCATGATCTAATGTATATTATAGAATTGAAAATCAGCGTATAAATTGTTATCAAGAAACCAAAAAAAAAAACACGAGCACAAAGTAAAAGACACTGATTAAAATGTTAGGATATATTAAATGTCTTTGATGTTAGGCTTCCTTATGTTGAATATTAAATATTCACGTTTTAATATTACTTTAAAATTAATTATGTAATTAAATATTATCAAGAAGTAATTAAGTCTGCGTCGTTCACTATGACCTAAGCCCTAAATAAACAACTTTGTATATTATTAGATACGGTCAAAGAAACATAAGCTACTTAAATTGGTTGTAAGATAAGAATGTATTGAATGCACGTAAATATTTAATAAGCAAATGAGAGGTTTTTAATGAAGGAGAAATAAACTGACCTCCACTGGGTACCCTGGGGCCGGAAACAACGGCAACCAGTGAAGTTATAAAAAACTATTCTCCTAAACTTGGAAGCAAATTAATTAGTAACTTTGCCTTCGCCCGATATCAGACGAACTGTCCGCCAGTCGAGTTCGGCAGACGTAAGGTGACGTCACGTAAAAGAACGACAACAGTAGAAAAATGCCTTTGATCTGGGAGCACGGTAGTACCCTCGCCAAGTCGAGCATAGGTACAGCCGTACCATCCTTTATATCATGCATCTCATGGACCTATATCTTTCGTAGGTAGAGGATGTGCTTAGAAACATGGACCGTTGTTTTCCGAGAGACCTCAGTAAGACGATAAGATCTACCAAATACATATTTCTACCTCTTCTAGTTCACAAAATATTGAAACTCAAAGTTTGACTGACATTTTCGTCACTCACTCACTGATCGATCGTTAAAATGTGGATTGGTAGGTAGGTATTACACGTAATGTAAAATTAAAAAAAAACTGAAAATTCCCCCTGGATTCTAGATGCAACAAGTCTGTATTTTTAATAACTACACTTTACAAAGAATCTAGCAACAAAAGTGAGTCATTATTGGCAAAAATAAGACAAGAACAAAATCAAATACTGGTAAACTTATAGTTGCAATGACGGTGGCGCTGCATCCATAACATTGGCAGCATCGCTATTGTTCCGCCATCCAATATTACACATTGTTTTCAACTGCCATTGTATGTTAAAACTGCCATTGAACACCCGGCCACCATGTGTCAGGCCAACACTTAAACAACACAGAGCAACCTCATTACAAGATAAATGATATCAAACATAAGGGTTTTAGGATTTTGAACCAGCGTTAGATGTGACGAAAAAAAATTAAGGGTCATTATCACAATGTAAAAGAAGCACACCACGCTTTTTTTTAAATATTTTTTTTCACATTTATAAAAATTAATTTGCTCTTTTACATTCATATCCTTGTACAAACTCATGACCATAATAGTCGAAATATGGGCTACACGGGCGACGGAAAGCTACTATTGCATCAGTGTTTTTTTTTTGTCTTAAAAAATGTACATCTATTTGTCATCATCAGTTGTCATATCTGCAATATTTCAAATTATTCAAGGTGAAAAATTAATTAAAAGATTCCATTACATTCATCCATATCTACCTAAGTAGGTACCTACATAATACAGGTCAAGCTAACATAAAGCGTAAAGTTTTTAAACCACTTTCTTATAGAAACCTGCCACATCACTTGACTTGACTCAATGAAACCATGTGACTGGTTATGTATAAACATTGTAAGC
Organism: Nemapogon koenigi; assembly: GCA_963924495.1. NCBI lineage: Eukaryota > Metazoa > Arthropoda > Insecta > Lepidoptera > Tineidae > Nemapogon > Nemapogon koenigi. The sequence goes on from OZ004643.1 coordinate 2,952,905, forward strand.
AACCTCACTTTTCAGAGATTAAAAGTAGGTAGGTACATATTTAGATGGAGCTGATGGAAAAACTGAAAATATGTACTTAAAACTAAGATATTTCTTTTCTAACTGCTCCAGAAACCGTGTTTCCTAGGGTACCCAGCGGAAGACCAAGTCTATTTAGATTTAGGAGTACTTAAGTATATTTAGATGGAAAAGCCTCTGAATATTTAGTAGGTACTAGCTGTTTACTGCTCCCCTCCTTTGGGTCTTGGCGTGATGTTATAGCCTATTATAACCTTCCTCAAAAATTAAGTTATCAAATGCAAAAATATTTTTTCAAATCCAACTGGTAATTCCAGAGTATGTTCAAACTAACAAACAATCTTCAGCTTTATAATTAGTAGGTATAGATTAATAATCATAGGGGGTAAGGTTAATATTTTTTTCAAAATCCTCTTTTTATTTAGTATGGAAACAACTCATGAAAAGAAGGGGATCTTGTGACGCTGACTACAGTAAAAATGGCAAACAATGATATAAAATACACATTATAAAAGCTGGTAGGTTGATAATCCAGTGTTAAAGAGAATTGCATCATAAAGATAACATAGACTAGATAGTATGTAGAAAGGTGTAAATAATAGTAACAACTTTTAAAGATAATGTTTAAGAGTGTAGTGTACCGCGTCCATGTCCATACAAACGGAGAAAACGTTTTACTACCCCTAAATATCATTTAATTTTAACGATTTTGTAATATGTTACTGACATAATGAAAAACTACGTACGTATTTTTTCCTTTTTTCAAAATTCGTAATAGGTCAAAAGTTATAAGCCCCTCAAATCTCGGTTTTTTTTGGTTCATAACTTGCTCGTAATAAACCGTCTGTATTTGAGAAACAAAGCAAAATTTCAAAAAAAACAAAACGTACGTACGTAGATTATAATCTGCTAAAACGTTTGACACCAAAATTATAAGGTTTCGTTATAGTTTAGTAGGTGTAAATCGTTTTCCCCCAAAACGCAATTTTCAACGAAGAACATACCTACGAACACTCACGAGCTGCAGTGTTCTCTGTCGCACTGATGCCCGGGGGAAGAGTGCGCTTGAGACAGAATATGATTTTCTAAATACCTATTTCGCTGCGTACGCTGAGCTACACGATCCTCTTAAGGGTCCTTACTTCTGTCAAAGATATGGCAAATCTCAATTAAGGCTCCTATATCCATAATTTTTCTGGGATAAACTATTCCCAATTTCTCTGTTACAAATGACTATAGGTATTTAGCTTTAACTTCAAACTAATTTTACACAATTAAACTGGTTGAAAGAATGAAGGATGAAAGATTGACTAAAAAGTTTATATGGCTGAAGTGAAAGGAAATGCTGGCTGAGAATGACCTAGGTTTACTTTTATTGAACATATTGATCGATGGCAATATTAAAAGTACACACAATCACCGAGCATGTATTGAAAGGTATGATGAATATAAAAGAAGTGAAAGAGGTAGGTATGTCAGGATCATAGCAAATGGCTTGCCTACCCCTCTTGTGATAAAAACCGTGATGATAGATAGATAATTTTACAATATGAATAAAGGACAAACCCCAATACAAATTAAAAATAATAATAACATATTTATCTATGAAGCTGTCAAAATGTTTACCGCATTTTCAATATTATTAGATGGGATTCCACATCCGGTCATGGCGACATGCGCACGCGTTTTCGTCGTGGCGTGATGTGGAATCCAGTTTAATCCTGTTCGCGCTGTGATGGTTGTGATTAATCAGTGATTAATAAGACATATCACGGTCGGCGGGATTATCTTAAATACCGATTTACCGGCTATATACACTATAAAGGCTATAATACTTGACATTGGCAAATCACCGATGAACATTGGTGGAGCCATAATAAAAAAGAAGAAGAAGAAGAATATTATTAGATATGAAAATTGCAGGTGGAAAATCAAAGATTACAGTACAGACAAGTAAAGGCATTTTGCATGATGATTCATGTTTTACTAATTATTATCTTATCTTATTATTTCTGCTATTATTATATCTATGAAATACCTACAGATAGTTTTAATTTCTATGAATAGGGCTGCCAGTAAGGTACCTATGTGTAGGGGCTGGCATGAACAAATACTGAATGTGTCAGCTCTTAATAATTCTTCTTCTACTTTTTTTTTTTTCACGGGTTGCCTTCAGCTCTTAATAAATTCCAATAATATGTGCCAGCTCTTGTTAATGGACCTATAGGTACTTACCTAAAGTACTTTTAAAATGTAAATGACATCATGTAGGTATGGGTGTCTATTTGTTAGGTAATATAAATTAGTGGAATGTATGGTATTTATGTAGAACAAAGAGAGATGTATTTCTAACAGCACTTGAAGCTGTCTAGTGGCATAAGTACCTATCTATTAGAACATGAGGCAATCAATACCAAACTTTTTATGGGTATTGCATTAAGCAGTTCAATTTAAATTAGTGTAGTTAACTGATTGAATTTTAAGATAGGTTTTTTTAATAGATTTGAAGTCACTTATGTAGGTATCTAACCTACTTATGTGATATGTTTTATTAATCACAGGCTAATCACAACTACCACAGCGCGGGCGGGATTAAACCGGATTCCCCATAATGTCACGGCGGAACGAGTGCGTCCGTCGCCATGACATGACGTAGAATCCTACTCATATTCTTATTGGATTCCACTGATATTATCCCGAGACTTTTTCAAAATAAGAGTCAAAATAAACTCATTTACTTATAAAATTTACCAAACAAAACAATTTATTTTTTATTATCTGTTATTGTGGACGTGGGTAATCCTCAATCAGCGGCTCGCCATCTGTTATGGACATAAAATAAAATCAATAACTTAAATATCTATACTATTTTAGTTAGTTACCTTCAGGATAGGCATCCTTTCTCGCGATGACATCGATGGCTATGGGCGTGGAGTTATACAGCGTTCCCATTCCACGCATATCGAATTCCGTGCTTGAGAGGAGTGTGAGATTTAGAACCGGCTTATAATAATCCACATGAACAGTTTGAAGCACCCCAGACAATTCTTTTCGAAGGCTGGCATCTAAGCGGCTCAAGAAAGACTCGCCGGTGCACAAGCCAACCCCCACAGCAAGCAGTAATGCAACTCGCCAACTCATCATATCTTCAGTGATTCACTTTCATAACCACAAACACTGTATCTTTATTAGATGTTTAACAACAAACACTAAAGACACGTAAAATCTAAACACCAAAAGTCGATAATCACAGATAATTTGTTACAATAATGGCAACGTCGCGGATTGAATAGTTGACTAAATAAAGGTATTATTAACTAATAGCATTAGTGTAAAGTAAATGTTGAGCGTATGGAACACTTTTATGTTAGGTTTCTCATTATTTTATGAGAAACCTTTGTGTTCTAATCGCAACGTCCGGGACGTGCATTACCGTTCGATGGAAAAAAGCGACTGAGTGAATGAAATTTTGAAATAAGAAAATCGATTGGGTTGGTCGAGAACGAGTGAATGATTTTAGGTTTATAATGTTGCCAGTTTTGTAAATTGAGTGAATGATAAAAAAAATCCTTGTTTTTTTTTGTTTTATAATTTTATCTAATATATACATTAAATTAAAACTTAATATAATATTAATATCTACATAAATATATTTAATTAAGTGGTTACCTACATATATTTGCAAAAACAAATCAGAATAAAGAATTTTGTAACTGTTAAATAAAATGTTTACTTTATGATAACCATGCCAAATAAGAGGAATTAGACAATCAATACATTGCAAGGTTTTGGTATTTTAAACAAAAAAAAATTAACAAAAGACTACTGTCTATTAATAAATTTGCACATTCAAATCATAGCATGAACAACATTCTAAACAAAATCAGGAAAATTTCAAAAGATAGCCATTATAAGTTACTCTATGGATAGCCGCTCTACCTGATAACATTCGATGACAGTCCGTCTCGATTCTATTATTCCACAATTTGTTCTATCTTCATCCTTTCACGTAAGTACATCCATTACATACTTGAACATTAGTTTAAACATTATCAGTTTGTTTCTCAATTTTAACTTCATTCTCTTTTGCAAGTAAATTGGAAGTTTCTTCCGTATAAGCGAAAGTAGAGAGAGCAATGTCGATATTTATAAAAATAGCATCCACTTCTGAACGCGACTGTAACTGTCTTGAGTCTAACCATTCTGCATTCTCCAAACGTTTCATCACTTCTAGAGAAGCGTTGTAGAATATCAATTTCTGACCGTTACTTATAAATTTCTTTGACAGCTGCTCTAGACCCTGTTGGAAAGTAAAATTGAAAAATATAGGTAAATATCCTAGGTTTTCCAAATGGAATCTTTATTTATACAGAAACTGATACGTGACTCCACTATCCATCAAGGGCCTCAGCAAAGGTTGCAAAAATAAATCAGAATAAAGAATTTTGTAACTGTTAAACAAAATGTTTACTTTATGATAACCATGCCAAATAAGAGGAATTAGACAATGAATACATTGCAAGGTTTTGGTATTTTACACAAATTTTGGTATATTATCTAAATATATAAAACGGTCGTGTCGCTGACTGACTGGAAATCAACGCACAGCCTACACCACTGAAGATATAAATATGAAACCTTATTATATTCCTTAGGGGGTGTAGAGGTGCACTAAAATAGAATTTGTAATATTCATAATACAACGTGTACGAAGTCGCGGGCAACTGTTAGTATATTAACATAAGATAAATTGTTGAAAGTAATTTTGAAATAAATCCATTTACTTAATCAGACAGACGCGATTTAAAAAAAACTATGTATTTAATAATTACCTGGCTCGCAGAGTAATCAATGAGCAATAATCGCGAGCAATCGACCAGAGTAGGAGCTGATGTAGCGACACGCAGCACTCTAGTTTTGAACCGTTCTATATTCAAGTACACCAGCGACAGTGATGGTGTCACGCGGGTACATTCTCCAACTCCAGGCACCTATGTATAAAACAATATTTATTAAAAATAAATCTTACTGTCTGTCTGTGGCATCATACGACCTAGAAAGCTTTTGTGTCCAAAAGTTGGTATTTGTGAAATGGATTTTAGCCATTGCTTCATTAGGTAGTTTATAAGAACAAGTGTCCGATGCCCAAAATAGATCATAGAGGAAATAAATATGACATTTATTCATAATTATTTTACCTTAACAATATTCACATCCAAAGGCACTCTAGCACAAGAATAAAGTAACGCCGCGATATTGGCAGCCACTCCCGTCAATACCGCCATCTCTACCGTCCAGAATACACTCACTAGGAATGTTAGTGATACTACTATGAAGTCTGGCTTACTATGACGCCATAGTCGGAAGAAAATCTTCATGTCGAACTGAAAATAATTTTATATTTTATGAATATGTTGAAATTATCACTCAAGATATCAAGTATGGGTATACATAATTCCTTCAAAAGTTTTATTACTGTAATTCATGCAGTGTAGGTACCTACATGTAACCCTAAAATCCCTTCTACTTGGTTGGACAATGCCGTTGGGCAACTCCGTTGGGCAATCAAAATGTTTTGCAGTTCAATCGACCTTGGATGTCCAACACCGTTGCCCAACGGCGTTGTCCAACCCTGTAGAAGTTTAAAAATCTGTCGGCATTCCAGAGCAATAATTACTTGTCTTACCATAAATATAATAGCACAGACGAGAACTGAAGATAACGTAGCTTTTGGTATGAAGTAGAAATACTTCGTCATGAATGCTAGCGCAAGCAGAGTGATCACAGCTGAAACAGTAGACAATACATTAGTTTTAAGCGAGCAATTCTTGTATATGGTATACGACTCTATTTAATTGGATTGGATTAAATTTTGTATTTAGATAATGTTTTACTTTCCAAAAAAGACGCCCAGCAAAGCAAGGTCGCCCAGGTAGGTAGGTACAATTGTACTATTCATTAATATATGGTATACCAGCATTATTTGTAATAGCTGCTGAAGTGTCGATGCTTATTGTGCTTCATGATTTTCGTCACCATTTTAAATTTCGTAAGGAAAAAGCTAAGCACCAACAGAACTTGTACTGGCACTAATTGAGGTTACAATACAATACAATGCAAGCAAAATATTGACCATACGTATCAAATTTTAAATAAAAAACTTGTGTACCTACGTAATCCGACAAACTGTCCCTTTAAATCTCAAAAATACCTCAACCGAAAATGCCAGCAAACTTGTCTTACACTGGATACCCTGGAGCTAGTGACGCTGATGTCGGGAGTCGTAAAACACTCGTGATGGTAAAAACCCTGGTTCATTATTAGTGTTTCGGGTCATAAGGTGATTCAACTACTTATATTTTGGCTAGTTTCTAGTGTCGTGACCAGCGATCCACGCATCAGGAGTAGCAAATGCTACGGGCCCCGCGCCTAGCCGTAAAAAAACAATTTCATGGATTTACCACCTATCGACCTGTTGATCTATCGAATGGTTGACAAGAGGCTGTCCAAATTATAACTAAAAAAATAAATAAATTAAATTAAAATAAAGATTTGGGTCAAGTCCCCTGACCCTTGGGGTCCCTTGAAGACTACGGGCCCCACTCTCGCTTAATCCGGCCACTGATAAAGTTAAAACAAGGAATACCTGAATATAGTCCAGCAGCCGGCGTTCGTACCCCACTTGAATGTGACACAGCTGAACGGGTGAACGCTCCGCATGTTGGCATAGAGTGAACCAAGGAACCCATCATGTTACATAGTCCTAAAGTGAACATTTCTTGAGTAGCGTCCAATGAACGACCACTCGCTGAAAAAAATATTTAATTAAAACTAAAATATTTCTAATTACGCGACTTCGAAAAGAAATTCCTTATAGTTGGTTCAGAAGTTTAAAATTTTATGGGATATAACTTAATTCTTATTTAAATATTCACTTATTAATCATTTCTTGCATATTATATGTAATCTGCTTTTGTCTGAGGCTTTTGTAGATAGTAATGAAGCGATTTTTTTTAATTTGAGATCATAATTTTAGTAGGTACCCAAACTTACAGAAAGCTTTAGCAATAGCAACGTTCGCCAACACCATAACAACGGGGGCCATAACAACAGCCAGCCCCAATTCCTTCACCATTTCTGGAAAGTGAACTGTAGTGTTGTCTTTAGTAACACTTAGTGATGGAAACTGGAATGGTGGCAACCCTGGTTCTACACGACCTGAAAAAAAAACAACACTAGAAGACAACTCATTCACTCATATTTTACACGGTTCACCTGTTTCCGGATTCCGGGTTCTTCAATCAAAGCATAAAAATTTGAATTATTTGGGGTATTTTTCAGGATACGTATAATGCTGGCTTCCCATGGTGCGTGATAGCACGCACCAGACCGCACGACAGACCAAAGAGTATAGTAATATCAGACGACCGCGGACGGCCACGCACGAGTACGCACGAGCACGGACGAGCACGCACCGCACCTTTGAAGTTACCGACTCGCCGCGGATCGGGCGCACCGCGACGCACAAGCACGCACGAGCACGGACGAACACCCTTCCCACGGTGCGTGACGGTGCGGGCTGGTGCGCGTCCGTCCGCAATATCACGCACCGTGGGAAGCCAGCTTTATATGTCTCTAGCCGGCTTCGCCCGTGAAATTTAAATATCACATGATCACCCGATCCCGTTTATACAATAATGAACATTGACATTATTGGTTACTGCTCCGCTCTCACTAGACGTAGCGTGATGTTATCTTCCTTGTGTATCAGACTGATACAGTGAAAACCGTAGTGAAAACCGTATCAAAATTGGTCAAGTAGTTTTTGAGTTTATATGGCACAAACAGACAGATAATTATACCAATATCTATCTTAGTATGCAAGATTATAATAAAGGTCACATTATAAGGTAGATTCCAAATAAAGTAATCATTGGGATTTGGGATCCAGGCTATCGGATCGGATTCAGTGAATAAATTTATATATAAGGAGACGCCTTGTCCCATAAAAATTACATGCTTCACGACTTCTAAAATTACGCGATAACTATCAAAAAAATAGCTTTGACACAGTATGAATTTTAAAAAAATATGTTAAACCTAAGTTTTATGTAGCCCTGAAAGTAATTGACTTCACGCGCATTTTGCGACTCTCTCAATATATTTACTAATGTACAATTTTCTTTATGTATTTATCCTATAGATAATTTCACATACTTTATGAAAACATTAACTACAACTTGCTATTTTTAATAGTTTTTATAATAATTTGTCCGTTCTATTTCACAACACCGATTTTTTATGAAATCGTTTTTCTCATGTTTCTGGTACGTGAATCTTGGCCTATCTTATCTTATCCTTGGTTGTTTTATCGATTCTTTTTGCAGTGCATCTCTCTAACAATTTTTTAAAGATTAATCGACAAAATAAACCGCGCTGTTTACCGAGTTCATTGCGCTAACAAGCTTGCTCTTAAATGGATAGATGAAACTCACCTGATAATTTCACAATGGGATGACTCGTATCCTGCGTCATACAATAAGCGAAGATAGATGCAGCACAAACTATAATCGCATTCCTACTGATCGATAGAAGCCAGAGTGTCTTCTTTAGCTTACTTCTTTTTGGGTTTAGTTTTAAGTCTTTCAATTGCTGAAATTAATTATTTATATTTTATTAGTCAACTAGCTTTACATAAAATATAGCCTATGTCACTCATGGATATCGTAGCTTTCTACTCATGAAATAATTTTCAGAATCGGTTCAGTAGTTTGTGAATCCTTACAGCCAAACTTACAAAGCTTACAACAATTTGAATACCTACATAAATACGCTTATAAATACTTATCTATTAGAGGTAGATACGTACTTAAGAGTATAGTGTACCGCGTCCATGTCCATACAAACGGAGAAAACGTTTTACTACACCTAAATATTATTTAATTTTAACGATTTTGTAATATGTTACTGACATAGTGAAAAACTACGTACGTATTTTTTCCTTTTATCAAAATTCGTGATAGGTCAAAAGTTATAAGCCCCTCAAATCTCGGTTTTTTTGGTTCATAACTTGCTGGTAATAAACCGTCTGTATTTGAAAAACCAAGCAAAATTTCAAAAAAAGCAAAACGTACGTACGTAGATTATAATCTGCTTAAACGTTTGACACCAAAATTATAAGGTTTCGTTATAGTTTAGCAGGTGTAAATCGTTTTCGCCCAAAACGCAATTTTCAACGAAGAACATACCTACGAACACTCACGAGCTGCAGTGTTCTCTGTCGCACTGATGCCCGGGGGAAGAGCGCGCTTGAGACAGAATATGATTTTCTAAATACCTATTTCGCTGCGTACGCTGAGCTACACGATCCTCTTAAGTATATATGCTACCGCGGACTTTTTTGTAGATCATTTTATTATAAATAATCATTTTGTTATATCACTGACGGATTAGACAACCATACACTATGAACACTTGCTAAGGCTAATTTTCCCCCGACGTCATTCGTATATGCTCAGCTCCTAAACATGATAGGTCCTTGTTTAATACTCGTAAACCTTCCCGTAAATCAACTTATATAATAGTGAAAACCGCAATAAAATACGTTCAGTAGTTTTAGCGTGAAAGCTTTGTAGTTTAATAAAATATGTTGTGATAAAGATAGAGCTCTAATAGCCTTCCAACTAATATTAATCAAGTTAATTAAGTACTTATTGCAAATATTTACTTGTCACACTTTTATCGATAGCATTCCTACCAAGTACCACGCTAGATTTCCTAAAGGGTAGACAGTTAACAATTTAAGATGTTCCTTCAAGTTAAGGAGACGCCTCATTTTTGTCCTATACATATATTTAGTTTTTCCAGTTTACGCGATAAGGATAACTGTATGTGCTAGGCTCGAAATTAAAATTGCTTTTAAAAGATAAATATATTAATAATTTAATTATTTAAAATTATTAAAAATTAAAAAAATAATATAATAAAATAAGTTTCTCATGGAAAAAAAAACCTTGAAAATCCTCAATTTCTCGCGTATTTCAGCCAAGTTTGCGTCTCGAGTTCTCTTAATATATTAACTAATTTACAACTTTCTCGACATTGAAAGATAGATAATTTCACATACTTTAAGAATTCAGCGGGGAAATGCAGCCAGTATTATTGCCACTATTCCACGCGGACCTAGTTTATTTAGTTATTTTTAATGTTTTGATTAGATTTAAGGTTTTTATATTGTTATGTGTATATGTATTTAAAAATATGATTTTGTTTTATTAAGTAAACTTTAAGAATACACTAACTAGAATTTGATAATTCTAATAGTTTTTGTAAAAACATAAAAAAACCGATGTCCTTTTTGTGTTTTTTGAAATAGGTACAGATTTTGTTGTGAAATCGTACTTTCTCATGTTTATGTTACGTGAATATAGGTCTATTTTATCCTTATCGATTTTAATAGTAATCCATCTCGCTCACATCTTTCTAAAGAGATATGGTCAAAATATGCCGCAGTTCTGAGTTCGTTACGCTGTGATGCGTCGCCTTAAATTAAAGGGTTAAAATAAAAATAACTTACTCTTAAACACAATATAACAGTTATACATATAGCACTTAATATACTATCGTATAATCGAACGTCGTGTATATGTTCACCAAGTAATTTCACAACTTCAATCACATTTTCAGCTGAAAATTTCAGCCCCAATAGTCCTTTTAGCTGAGCCATCACAATTATAACAACTGTTCCTGAAGTGAAGCCTGAAGTCACTGGTTGTGATATTAGCTCTACAAGAAAACCTGAAAGATGAGGAAAATTAATTCAGACCGATTCTATTTATCTATCTATCTATTATGCCAAGAGGGGTTGGCAGAGACAATCGAATGTCATTTGATACGATCCTGACATACCTCTTTCGCTTCTTTTATATTCGTTATACCTTTCATACTTACTCGGCGATGTGTGTACTTCTTTTAACATTCAATTAATTTTTTTTTCACATGTTTACTTTACACCTAGGTCGTCTTCTGTCAGCATTTCTTTAACTTCAGCCATATAAACCTTTTTAATCAATCTTTCATCCTCTATCTTTCCACGTGTTCAAACCAGCGTAAACTACTTTTCTTCATTTTAGTAACAATATAATTTTCATTACCTACGTATTCTACTCTATATAGACGTCTAATTTGCGAGAACTTAGTGTTTTATAATTATTATGTTTGTATTTTAGCATAATCTCTATAAGAACAAAAATTTGCACTGAAAAGTAAGAAATAATAAAAATTTCGTCGTAGAATTTGAAGACGGTTGGTGCCAAATTAGAAACAACTTAGTTCCCAAATTCACTAATATAGACAATTCATTAGGAACCTACGATCATCAGTACATACAAACACAGATAATATTGAACAGATCTTATGTCCCTAGATGTTTACTTAATGTTGTATCCTAATTTGGCACCAACCGTCTTCAAATTCTACGACGAAATTTTTATTATTTCTTACTTTTCAGTGCAAATTTTTGAAGTCGGTACACTTTTTTTTAAAAGGTTTATTTTTCCCTTTTAAGTGATTTTGTTGCCATGAGAAAAAAATATTAACGCAACTAAAAAAAAATGATGGAAAATTAAAAAAAATACTGCGGTGGATGGGATTTGAACCTCGAGCAATGTGCATCCTGCGCTGCATCCCATACCTTTAGCCGCTAGACCACCGTCGATACGAAAATTGACAACTTCGTGTCAATAGCAACCGTTGCTAAGGCTTTTCTCTGATATAATTTTCAGCAGTAAACAGAGACAAATTACTGAATTTCTGAAAAATTACTGAACCGATTTTCGTCATATGACTGTGAGATAATGTCAAGAAATTATTATATCCTTAAAAAAATAAGTCGTCAAAATCGGTACATATTTCATCGAGATATTACGAAAAATTGACTTATAAGGTCAGTTTTTTCAAAATTTCTGAAAAACTAAAGAACCAATTTTTATGAGATAAAAATGGGACCAATCCGGAAGAATTATCTGACGATTAAAAAAGAAACCATCAAAATCGGTTCACAATTGGCGGAGTTATCGATGTACATACATACATAAAAAAAAAATACGGTCCGAATTGAGAACCTTCTCCTTCTTTTTTTGGAAGTCGTTGCGACAATAAAACGACAGAAAAATACAGTAATACGAGGGTTAGGACTAGGGTTGGTACTAAATTTACCGCTTCACACCTCCTTTAGACCCTTCACAAAGGCTTTTTATCGAAAACTATATGTAAGTAGTTTAGCCAAAAAAAATCTAGTTGCCATATATTGTGAGCTACTATTTGAAAGAACTACATCCAGTCCAGTGACTTTATCGTATCTAAAAATTTGCAAAAAAAATTACCGCCAACATATCATTGCCGCCAACGTTCTCCTAGTAGAGTGAGATCCCAGTCACCCCAGACTTACGTGATTTAGGAAAGATGAAATTTTTAGGATCGGTAGTATAACATAAACTCAGAAAGGAATGGATACTCGCTAAGCTGAAAGCGGGGCCGTTTTACAGGTAGCCCGTAGCAGGTATCAAAGGTGGAAAAAAAATCATGCTAACTTACGTCAAAGTAGGAAGGCTGGTTTTTACATTTTTACTACCAATCCTAAAAATTTCATCTTTCCTAAAATCACGTAAGTCTGGGGTGACTGGGATCTTGGACTATAGGTTTCTAAAGGTAAAATTCTGATTTTAATACAGTTAGTCATAGATTACAGGAATACTGTAGCTACAGGAAAACGAGAGCGTAATGGAAAATCCTAGCTACATGCTTGCTACATCTAAAATTAGTTTCTGGAACAATTATTATTGTTTATTGAGTGTTGTATGGAGGAGTGACCAGTGTCCACATCAGAAAGTGACGTGATGTTGTTGTTCTGATAACAAATGTTATTAATTAACGTTATATTAATACGAAGTATTTATTCATTATTCTTATTAATATGCTCGCTAGCTATTAAATCTGACTCTACCTGCTTGGAAATAGTTAAGTTTGGTAACAATTTACAGACACAACTGTCACATTGCTGTTTTAAGACATAACTTTCTTATACATATTGATGTATTTGTTATTTCTTAGCCTAAAAAAATATTGTGTCCATATGAATAAAATATCTTCTGCTATCTGTAGGTATATACCAATGGAGGTATGGCGGTACACCGAACATTTTTTTCTGCCACTTTTGGCGGGAAGGGAGGTACCACTGTATTTTTCTCTCATTGTATTGTCGCAACGGAGACTATGTGGAGATTATGTTAAAATACAAACACAAAAATGATAGTATAGGAGACACCTATGCAAATCAGACATCCTAGATTGTTTTTCACATTTAAAAACATCACAATTAACTATTTTCTAGAGCTCTCTCTATAAGACAATACCAACAAAACCTAACTTATTACTACCTACCCTACTACTACTAATGGTCAATCTTATGGCCAAATTTGCTGAGCAGGGCTCGCCCGTCTATAATGGCCCCTCCTTACGTAATCTTAGTAATCAACAATGGGTTAAGTAGGTATTTACACCATTTATTCTTGTTGGATTTAAAATATCTACCTATAAAATATTGATCTATATCATCACGCCTTGATGCCTAAATACTCAAAGATATTCATCATACCTTTCATACATGCTCGGCGATTGTGTGTACTTTTAATATTGCCATCGATCTATATTTTTTTTTAATATTCAATAAAAGTACACATTATGTACAATACAATACATGTATTGATGTAGGTCGTCCTAGCATTTACTTTCTCAGCCAATATTAAACCTTTTTAGTCAATATAAATAAATCATTTAATAATAGAATCAAGGGTTCTTTTTCATTCATTAAGAAAATTCTATAGAGAATTAGAGATGGCATCTGTCTTTACCATTTTTTAACCACCGACGCAAAAAATAAGAGTAGGAATTGTTAAAGTCTATGCCTGCCCTGCCCTGTTGCTGTTATTTTTTCAATGAGTTTTATTGAATAGAAAATATGGGTGGTTAAACTTTCCCGCCGTTTTCTCTTTCATAATCTATCACAAAGCTCTTAATTTTTTTTAAAGCGCTGTTATACCATTATCCTTCAATTAAATACATCGCGTTTTTTGTAGCTTATTGAAAATTCAAATTTATAATTATTTTATGATTTTTTTAATTGGTCAAAAATAATAAATTAACCACCTATATTTCCTATTCAATAAAACCAATTGAAAAAATAACAGCTATTTCACTTAGATATATTGAATAAGTAACTATATGCTAAATTACAGTGCCAAATTACTTAATAATGCATATTAAAATAAATAATCATACCAAGTCTTAGCAGTCCCATCACCATAACAACACATCCTGACAGGAAGGTCAATAGTACTACGTATTCTATAGAAAGATCTCTACAAGCTTGTAAGGTCAGTAATGCCATCAAACTTGTTGGACCTATGGAGACCTCCTTCACTGTCCCGAAAACCACGTATACCAAGGTACCTGCAAATAAAAAATCTAAATATAGGTACCACAAATACCATCGGCTAAACGAGAGAGACTGAGAGGCAAGCCGTGAAAAAGAAAAAAAAAGTTTTGCAAAACAGATCGATGTATTCTTATGTCATATTTCAAAATTCAAGAAGCGAAGCTGGTATCTATATTTTTTTATGTATACTACAGAATAATGCGGTTTGAAAGATGATGTTGTCATTAGAAAGATGAAAATACATTGGAAGGTGAGAGGGCGCTCTAACTAGACACTTAACTTTTCTTGATAACATAAAAAATAAGGTCAAGTTTGCAGACGTGTATGAAATGTATGATGATGTAAAAGAGATGAAAAAGGCATGTAAGGAGAGTTAGCAAATGGCATTCCATTGTCTCTGCCAACCCCTCATGGAATAAAAGGCGTGATTACCTATATATGTTAGAATAAATTAATTACCTTTTATACTTAATTTTATGACTTGACTTAGTGTTATTTGTTCTAAAACCAAGTTTATGAATAACTCTATCAATCTAATTAAACTACTTAAAGTGTTTTCAAGTGTTTGAAGACGCCTGGACCGATTTGGAAATATTGTTTTTCTTTGAAAGAGTTACTTTCCAGGGAGTCCCATGGTCATCTGATGATGGGATCCTGGAGAAATCAAGAACACTTGATGCGATTTGGGTCTTTTTTTTATTAATAGTGACTTGTGCATTTGCTTTCGAAAAACACTTTTTAGTGCATAATTTTTGAATTTGGTACACCTTTTTTTTAAAAAGGCGATTATGTTATAGAAAAGATATTTTATATAATTTCTAACCTAATTTGTTAATTGAATGCTAGTCCTAGTTTTATCCTCTATGATCTTAGGGGGTCTCTCAACTAATCATCAAGTAAGAGACTTTTAGGAAAATTTTACCGTTAAATACGTAGGGATAGATAAAGATTTGTTTATTAGTAAATGGAATAATACACTGCATCTTCCTTCTCATTGATAACATTCTTCTCAAATTGAATCATTGTAATATAAAGATATAATTAAATAGACTGTATAACATTACGCTTCACTTATTTGAGGTAAACAGAATATACTGTCATTTTTAGGATTCCGTAAGAATACACTAACTAGAATTTGATAATTCTAATAGTCTTTGTAAAAACATAAAAAAACCGAAGTCCTTTTTGTGTTTTTTGAAATAGGTACAGATTTTGTTGTGAAATCGTACTTTCTCATGTTTATGTTACGTGAATATTGGTCTATCTTATCTTATCCTTATCGATTTTAATAGTAGTCCATCTCGCTCACATCTTTCTAAAGACTTATGGACTAAATAAGTCGCGCGTCAAACTGAGTTCATTGCGCTGTGTAATTTGCGCTTAGGCCCAATAAATCATCATGCATAATGTATAAAATGGGACAGACAGACAGAGACTAGAACATATTTCTTACTTACCCTATAATCATAGGCGTAGGTAAGGTATCCTAAAATTAAAAGAAACGAAGTACCTACAAAAACTTTTCTTTTTTTGGATCCCTAACCAAATCCTAGCTACGCCCATGTGTATATCTCTTTTTTTAGAGTTCCGTACCCAAAGGGTAAAAATGGAAACCTTATTACTAATACTCCGCTGTCCGTCCGTCTGTCTGTCACCAGGATGTATCTCAACCGTGATAGTTAGACGGTTGAAATTTTCACAGATGATGTATTTCTGTTGCCGCTATAACAACAAATACAAAAAAAAACATACAACAAACGTGTTTTTTTTTTTTTTTTTTTTTTTTAGCCGTTTTTATAGATAATGGTACGGAACCCTTCGTGCACGAGTCCGATTCGCACTTGGCCGGTATTTTATAGATAATCGTCTTACCACAGAACATTATGAAATTTTAAACAGGAAGCACCGTCCCAAAGACTTCATGATGCTAAAAATGTTAACATAATAGCGTGACGTAACAACTTGCTCTACATCTCGAGAAAATATTTACAAGTAGCAACTATAAATACAGTAAATACTGAATTTTGTATATATGACACTAAAATCAATGATTGATGACTAAATGAGGTCAAGTCACGGCGCAAGGCATAAAGGGCGTGATTGTACGATATAGTATGATAAAACAATGTGTTGAAAAAAATTATTGATCGATGTAAATTAACACAATCGCCGAGCTTGTATGAAAAGTATGATGAATATAAAAGAAACGAAGAGGTATGTCAGGATCGTAACAAATGGCTTTCGATTGTCTCTGCCTACCCCTCTTGGGATAAAAGGCGCTACCGAAGACTTTTTTGTAGAACATTTTATTCTACACAATTCTTTCCTACATCATTTTGTAATATCTCTAACAGATTAGACAGCATACGCCATGAAAACTTGCTATGGCGAACTTTTTTCCCGACTTGATTCACTTATACTGTTAATGCTCAGCTCCTAAACATGATAGGTCCATGTTTAATACTCATAAACCTTCCCCGTGAAACTACCTATCTAATAGTGAAAACCGCAACAAAATACGTTCAGTAGTTTTTGCGTAAAAATTTAGTGATTAAGATAGACTTACCCATAAAAGCAGAATAAAGTCCATATTGTACAGGCAAGCCAGCTAGAGAAGCGTATGCTATACTTTGAGGGACTAATGTTAAACCAAGAGTTATTCCAGCTACTAAGTCAGATAATGCTGTCATTTTGTCATACTTTGGCAACCAAACTATTATAGGAAAACGTTTTTTTAACAACTTCTTCCATTTCCCGTTTGGTTCTTCCAGCGACGCTTCCATTACATTGTCTTGTGAATTCATTTTTTTAATTTATTTAGCAAAATATTAATTTTAATTTAGAAATTCGTAGCATTTTATTTTTTAATTAATTTAATTAAACTGCACGTCCAAACTATAGAGAAATGTTAACAGTACTGATATGTGAAGTTTAATTACAAATGTATCAAACTTACAAATGTAAGTAAATGCTGTATTTATTTGTCTGTTATCAATTCGCTACTTCTTCTTGAATAAAAGTAAATATCGTAAAATCGAGCCTTGAGACATTTTTGGATAACAAAGCCTGGCTCCACCAATGTTAATCGATGATTTGCAAATAACTATATAACAGCGCGGATTAAACAGTCAGTAGAATCTAACAACGCCTTAGCCTCATTCAAGTGAATTTAGAAATGTGTCATTATGGATTACGTGGAGTGTCGGGTCGAGCTCGCTACGCATCTCGTTCTGACCCCAGTGTCCCGCGCATATCACCTACCCGCAACCGTAGCCGTTTAGCCGCTATCATTCACGCATCATCATCCGCTTCGCGCCTACAAGGGGAATTACTGATACTCGACGGGAAAGATTTCAGGTGAGTCCTGTTTGCTTGATAGTTGCGAGTCAGGAGCTGGTGTCAGGACATTCCTACGACACGTATCTAAGCAGTCAGTGGTATTAACGTCATAACTTAAATACAGTCCACACCGCACGGTTTTGGCCGTAACATTTGGTATACTGAAGGATTTCTAGGCAGGGACAATCAAATGCCATTTGATACGATCTTGAAACTTCTTTCGCTTCTTTTATATTCATCATATTTTTTATACATGCTCGGCGATTGTGTGTACTTTTAATATTTCCATCGATCAATATTTGCATTATTATGTAAAACACAAAAAATGTTTCTACCTACGTTCGTTATAAGACTTTGAAACCATTCAACCGATGTGCCCCAAATAGGTTTCATTTAAAAGGCAATAACAAAAAAAAAACACTTTTCCCATACAACAATTTTCAACCTCATCAAACTCGCAAATAAATTAAAAACGTTAATGTGAAGTTTGTATATAACTGTTACCCCGGGCGAAGTCGGGGCAAGCCGCTAGTAAGTCATATTTATTGACTAGACTAGAACGACAAGTAAATAAACAAGAACAGATAAACTGTGTTCACCTGTTCACTGTTCAACTACATTATTTGTTGACATATAAACGGTAATTATGACATTATATTGTTCTTTGTATTTAAGGCTTTAACAGCGGTAAAATCTATTTAAGTCAAAATCGAATCGAAAGAACTATTAAATCAATCTGTGATAAAAAAGTACGTATACATACATAACGATCCAATAGATTATTTTAATTTAAAATAAATGAATTTTTGACATAGTACCTACCACAGGTGGTACCTACCCTTTTTAGACAAAAAAATCGCCAATTGTCATGATTTGCAAAATTTCTTTAAAACGGCACAAGCTCTTTAGTTAGTTTTTACACACAAAAAAAGGTCCTAAAAATATTGATATTCTTAATTGACAGTTTTGTTTCTAGTCCGCATTTTACTCGTGAATTTTATTTTTTCACCTAAATTGAAGATAATCCGCGCGAGCGTGCCGGCTCCGTCGTCCTATAATCCCGAGCGTTTTCTTTACAAAATATAGAGGTCAAATCGTGTAGGTTATTGACAGATGTTAAAGCCTTAAAACATTTGTCACGACACGATAAAAGGAAAATAAATAATAAAACATAAATGATATGCAAGATTATTTATTAGAAGAACACTAATAAATACAGAAAAATCTACTCAAAATAGTTCCCATAAATGCACCATTTTCTAAAAAAAAACATTCATCAAAAAGTGCTTGATTATAAATACATAATGTAATTATTACATTTGATCTTCTTAGCGGAAGAGTGAAATCTCTAAGCAACCAAATTTTAACCAAGTGAACTAAATGCTGGGCTGGAAATTCAAAAGACTGCATAATTTGGCGACAAAATAAATTATTGTTATTTAACCGATATAAAAATATCACATCAAAAGTATACACGATAATTAGGGATCTACCGATTAGTCGGCGACTATACAGCCACTTTTATAGCGGAAACGAGGTATTTTTATAGTCGGAAAATAGTCGGTCATTTTGGGGGCAATTAATCGTTAGTCGGCTAGTAGGAAAACCCGTAGTCGGTAGGT
Source organism: Nemapogon koenigi (assembly GCA_963924495.1). Classification (NCBI taxonomy): domain Eukaryota; kingdom Metazoa; phylum Arthropoda; class Insecta; order Lepidoptera; family Tineidae; genus Nemapogon; species Nemapogon koenigi. Next base: position 2,972,378 of record OZ004643.1, read on the forward strand.
TACTACATACATATAATACAAATTGTACTAAAACGCCAGTAGGTAATTTTGTTAAAGTAGTAAATGAGCCAGTCTTATACAATCTCAAACTGACAATTAATCAGCACTTGACAAGGGAATCTATCAACTAAATTCGGATACTTTTATAGTCGGCAAATAGTCTTACATAATACATCTTGGTTACAACAAAAAAACTTTCTAATGTTGTCATATCATATTGATAATGCTACACTTCTTCATTCATATTAATATATAATTGCATGACATATTTGTTAGAGAGTTCTTCAATTATATTTTATAATATAATAAAAAAAAATGGAAAGCTGTACCATAAGTGTGTTAAGCTAGCCATCGTGTGACCACTGAATGTGTGAAAAATCAAAACTAAGTCACTCTTCCGATAAATACATTATTTTTGTGACAAAATACTTTGTACAAACATGAAAAAATACTATAAATTATGCCTTAGTACATATAAAGCTATTTACTAATATAAAAAAACCGTTGACAGTCAGTTATTTTCTTATAGTATTCTTAGTCTAAAATAGTATTAGTAACTTATTTATTTATTATATCAACTTAGCTGTATCTACATTTAAAGTAGATAATAGAACAGCATGTAAATTATTGAAGCTGTGATCGGTGCGCTCTTGTAAAAAAAATCCCACGCTATTAGTATTACAGCTGTGTATGAATGTATCAAATTGAAATGTGAAATCAGAATAGCATATCTTCAAAGCAAATTGATATTATATTAATGCTATAAAGTCACAATACATCCTATTTACAAAATAAATAATAATAAATATTTTTTTATCATTGAGCTTAGATAATGTAGATTGTTTTAATAAATTTTAGATTTATGTCAGTTAGAAAATTACTTAAGCCTTCTCATAATAATTTCAATTTGCTCATCAACGCGTGGACTGGTTCCTCTGCAAAAAAAAGTTTAAAAATAAAATTAATATGTAAAAACTCTGAAACTACTGAATTCTTTACTACGATTATAGAATAGGTCGAATATTTTACCCAAAAAGAAGAAACGCCTGAACTGATTCGGATGTAGAAGAGAAATCCCAAGCATCCTAATACTCCAATGGGTTTTTTCCGACAAACCACACTAATAAAGGCTTTTCCATCTAAATATACCTCTCCACCACTCGTTAGGTATAGCCTCACAAATACCATCGACCTTAGGAACGATAACACGGTTTCGGGAGCCATAAGTTAACCCATGAAAAAAAAATCGGCGGGCAGAAAATGAGCAACATCGACATGATATTTTATACAGGTACTCAATCACGATTAATTTTGTACTACACTCCCGGACACCTGAATCGAGCCACCTTGCATTTTTAGATTTGGAGTACAGAAGCTTAAAAAAATTTATGAAGAAGGAAAATTTAGTACTAAAAATGCAAGGTGGCTCGATTCAGTGTATTTCACTACAATTGACTCTACAATATTACAAAGACCAACTCACTTGTAAGCATCAGGACAAGGACCAATCATCTGTACCAGCTGCGGCACGTCCTGCCCAGACAGCATGGAGAGACGAGCGAGCGCCTTCGTGCTGCGATACAACTGCTCCTCGCCCGGCGCCGTCGATAAATGTTGCAGTATAGCCATGGCTAGCTCCACTGACACATCGTCGAATACCTGCAGACAAGAATCTTATTTAAGGGTCTTGTAGGTTATTCTTCTAATTTTCTTAATAAATGTGGTCGAATCTTAAGAGCAATATTAGGCAAGGGAAGTAATAAAGGCTAATAGGTATAAGTAAAAGATGTCCCAAAATTCACGCAAGATATAATTATTTTAAAATGTATTTTTTTAATGATTCATCACGTACGGAAAATCGCATCATCTGAGCAGTCAATTCGGGAAATTACACGACCAGAAATTGATTCGTGCAGTAATTAGATTGTTTCTCGAGCTGTATGGCATGTGGCATGTGGGCTGTGGCACTGTCTTGTTGAAAGCACACGTCGTCCACATCCATATCTTGTAATTTAGGCAAAAAAAACTGCATTATTACGACCATAATATTTTGTATGAAAATTACGAAATATAGCTGCCAAACCTTCGTTATTTTAAAAATAATGCTCAAAGCGTAAAAACGGAAACCCTATTACTAAGGCTCAGCTGTCCGTCTGTCTGTCACCAGGCTGTATCTCATGAACCGTGATAGTTAGACATTTGAAATTTTCACAGATGATGTATTTCCGTTGCCGCTATAACAACAAATACTAAAGAATAGAATAAAATAAATATTTAAGGGGGCTCCCATACAACAAACGTGATTTTTTTGCTCGTTTTTGCTCGATATTGATAACGGCAACATGTAGACGCTTGAAATATTCACAGAATATTTCGTTATAGGTATATTCACTTTAAAAATAAATAATTAAATTAAAATAAAATTAATATTTAAGGGGGCTCCCATACAACAAACGTATTTTTTTTCCCACCGTTTTTATAGATAATGGTACGGAACCCTTCGTGTGCGACTCGCACTTGACCGGTTTTTTAAATTAAAATTACACCTTGCTTGAATTTTGGGACACCTTCATTACCAAAATATCTGCGCAAACATCTGAAAAGTTAAGGCCTAAATTTCCGCATTTACATTTTCTTAATGTCCATTATCAGTCTTTAGGATTGAGGTTTACCTCTGCCTATACTTCTATGGTAGACAGTCTTGAAGATATATTATATTTAAAAGTGTTTAAAGTGTGACGTCCTTCATACAAATTGCCACATAGTCGTATATATTGCAGCGAGATAAACGAGATAAAAACATCCCATAATAATCAAGTAAATACATTTATTTATTAGGAAAATCAAACAAAAAGTGGGGAAACCATATTATTAAAACGTCACTGAATTCTGTTGCTTATAAACACGATTCGTACTGAAACACCTACACCGTCCTCGCGAATCAGTCTATCTCAGCGGCTCTCAAACTTTTTTGGCGACGGATCCTTTTTGGAAAGCAAAATATTTGACGGAGCCCTAAAGTAATCAAAAACTGGTTTATGTATATTCTTTATTAATTATGAAATATCTAATGGGAGCTCTCTTATTAGGCATTCCACTAATTTTAGTTAACTTTTTAACTTTATGTTGAAATATTTAGATAGATTTTATTTTCCTTCGCAACCTTATATAGTATTTTTCATTATGACCAGTATTTTAGTACCCTAGGGCTCTGCGGAGCACACTTTGAGTATGGCTGGTCTATCTGATCCTTTGAGTATTAAGACAGGAGATGTGAAGCGGTAAATAGCCGAACAAATTTTTCTGCCACTTTTGGCGGGAGGGGAGGTTGACGCCTAGTACTAACCTCTGTACTGCTGTATTTTTCTGTAGTTTTATTGTCGCAACGGCTTTAACGTTATATGAAAGTATGCTAAAATACAAACATAATAATTATAAGTTTGACGCCCTAGATCGCCTTTCCCATTTAAAACATCACCTTTATTAATTAACTATTTTTCCAGAGCTCTGTCTCGCGACACAAAACGATACCAACGAAACCTAATATAACTGCTCTCCTGGTCAAAGAGCAAAAAAATGGCGAAAGGGGGAAGCCCGTCTATGGCCCCTCCTTGTGATGATGATGATCTACTCTATGATCTGATCACGCAAACAGTAACAAAATCGGCCCAGTAGTTTTTGAGTCGATACCAGTGAGACACTCATTCATTTTTGTATAGACAGATAAATATCACAAATTTGATCAAATCAATTTAAGATGCTAGCAACTCAAATTATGAACTTTAAGTTCACTAGTGCTTTGTATGGGGACATGGGTCCAACACGTAGAGGCCCTTTAGAGTGTGTAATCTAAAGTGTTGTGGCTACCACCTGTCTCTGAATATGCATCATAAGAAACAATGAGCACTTATTTCACGGGTAGCATAAAGCTCCCGGGAATCGTTGCCGGCCCCAGGGTACCCATCATATACCCATCCTCATTTAGCTGAAGATTTTTTTTGAGGCTATACATAACGAGTGGCCAGCTCTGTTAAGGTATATAGATGGAAAAGCCTCTTTGTTTAGTTTGTCGGATTTGTCGGATAATGTACATAGTTTTTTTATTATAAAAACCAAGTCGGATGTGGGGATCGAACCCGCGACTCCTCACGTTTTACCCACTCGACCACCGACGCCCCTGTTTCAGTAAAAAATCGAGCTAAGTTTCAGAAAACATAAGATATAGTGACTGACATTTCAAAATATACAGTAATTTAAGTAACTCATTTAGACCAGTTTACACTAGAATTATTTACTATAGTTCAAGAATCAACAAAGCTTAGAGATACAATTGTGTCACAGTTATAAAACTGGTTTGAGCAAATTTTCCAAGATACAAAGTATAACATTCAGACCGTAACATCTGAACGGATTCGAAATGCAAAAAAATAAAGCAGACGATTACTCACGCCTTTTATCCTAGAGACAATCAAATGCTATTTGTTACGATCCTGACATACCTCATTTTTGTGAAATCGTTCTTTCTCATGTTTCTGGTACGTGAATCTTGGCCTATCTTATCCTTGGTTATTTTATCGATTCTTTTTGCAGTGTATCTCTCTAACAACACTTTAAAGAGATATCGATAAAATAAACCGCGAGGTTTACTGAGTTAATTGCGCTAACTACCTATAGAAAAAAATTAAAGAAATATCTAATAAAAAAGTAAATAACATGTAAAATCTATAATAACATTGGGATTAGGGATTTATCAATAGCATATTTATGTTTGGCAATTTTATCGGTTTTTAGTAGGATTATTGTAAATACACGATAGCATTAAAAACATACATACATACATATAATTAATAAATAAATATAATAACTAACAAATTACATATTTTATTATGAATTATGATATAATCAGTTAAACAGTCATAATTTTAATGCCTATTACAAAGGCAAATGAGAATTCGTCTCGAACCTAGCTCCCAAAAAAAAGCGCTAAAGGGATCAATGCCCCTGAATTCCGTATTTTTGTTTTTTTTACGCTACCGAAACTCTTGTCATACCCTGCAGCCTTTTCTACAGTTTCATCCATGCTAATACTATTTTCATTACTTCTTAAGGCTGGGATCAACCTCGAAAAAAAAACTATTTGCACTCCGGTGGGCGGATGCTTAATGCTTCTGTAGGACGATATAAGGTTGAATATTGCTTGGCATATTTTACGTGGTCATGCAGCTACACTTGAAATTTCACTTATTTTGTAGCTGTTTCTTAAAATTTGTTAAAGAAAACAATAAAACAGTGAAAGCAGATTATTCAAGATATTTGATTCTTAAAAAAAAGTATATAGTTGTCTCGCAAAATATTGTGAATTTACGCACAATAGTTTTTTATAGAGGTATTTTGAATTTTGCATAATTTTTTTTTCGATAGAATAAAACACTTATGAAAAATCTATGCGGTTAAAGTTTTATGTATTATTATCCACTATATGTTTTTGAGATTGAGATTAATTCCTGACACTTCAAAGTAAGCGTTCAAAAATGCCACTTTTAGTAGATATCGTGTTTGCACACTGCCTTAAGTATACAACGCTTCTTCCCTCAATATGGAAATATTGCCTGAAAAATTATTCTGGTCTCTTATTGAGTTTACCTCGAAACTCTGATTCTTACTTCTGGCTAAACGAACAGATTTCCAGAAGAACTTAATGTCAGTCCATAAATCCTCAGACAACCTTCTGTCAAATTCATCTTTCTGCTCTCCTTTCTTTCCTAACCCTTTCTACTTCCTATCTACACATTTTCATTATTAGTTGTATGCATTCTTTTATTTGATCTAACCGCTAGCTATATTTTAATCATGCTTTTTTCTTCTCACGCACTGCCTTTTGTACTTCCTTATCCCACCAAATATCTTCATCTTATTCCTTTTACACCGCAGATTTCACTTGATAGTGCTAGACTCAGTAATTCTTCTTTGAACGCCTACAATAACTCATCAATCTCGCCAATGGTATCAACCTATCGAATCTTTCAGTCAATTTACTTTTATACCGACTGCGATTCGTAAATATTGCGTTTAATTTGATTAATAAAGTTTCGCGTAAAAAAAATCAATAAAATACTAAGGAGCTAGGCCAAAACGTTCGCGCTTAACACATCAAACATCCAGCCTTCTAATACATGACGATTATCACAAGGTCATAGTAAAAGTACCTTTGACTTGGCGCCGCGAGGTAGAAGAGCTCGCAAAGATTCTCCAACGAAAAGCCTCTGGAATAACAATAGACTCGCTGCCCAGATATCCGTTCTAACACACGCGGCCAAAGAATGTGAAAGTTTGTTTGTTTGTTTGTTTGTCTTTCACGTCACAACAGAGCAACGATTGATTGAGGATTGACGTGTTTTTTTATAGTTAATTGGAAGGCCCATGAGTGACACAGGCTACATTTTATACCAAAAATCCGTCGGGATAAAATCTTGTCACATTTGTATGTAAAACTCATGGAAAAAAACTAAAATTTAATGTCAATTTAAATAAATTTTAAGTAGGTTTTGCCAAGTCTCAGAAAAGTAATAAAATATTTACATACATGAACAAACTAGATAAATAAATTTCAGGCCGCGTGTGCGAGTGTCAGTAGGTTGAAAAAAAAGTTTGTAGTATTTTATCAAACAATAAATACATATACATTACATACAAGAGAAACATTAGTATTGTGTTAAAATATTATATGAGTAGGTGAGCATTATTGTGAAGATTCGGTTAGAACACATACAATAAATAATAGTAGGTATAGTATAATAATATTAAATCTATCAAAATATACGGGCGAAGCCGTGGGCAACAGACACTGGCCTGACTCTGGACAAGAGAGGGGGTGGGGGGAGAGGTAGACGCTTAGTACTAACCCCTGTACCACTGTATTTTTCTGTCGTTTTATTGTCGCAACAGATTTTACGTTATATGATAAAACACATAAAACTATGTCCGCGCAAGTCCTAGATCGCTTTTCCCAATTAAAACATCACAATTATCTATTTTTTAGAGCTCAAAACGATACCAACGAAACCTAAGGTAACTTATTACTGCGCACCTGGTCAGTTTAACTGGTCAAAGAGCAAAAAATTGGCGAAAGGGGCAGCCCGTCTATGACCCCTCCTTAGGCTTAGTATTCTATGATTCACATGCATACATAATATGCTCACCCTTAAAATGTTTAAAAATAAAATCAGTGTTTTACACATCAATATAAAGTGAAAACAAAATAACAAAGCGACAAAGCTTCTAATAAAAATACAACAATATTTCTTACAATAAAAAAAGTAAACAAATTCGGGAAATACCGACGCGCACAACTTTATTACTATATTTACTTCGGTAGTCTCCAAGTTAAATCTCATTGCATACAATAATATTTACATTACAATAAACGTTGTTGTTTCGTGTTTCTATACCAACGTGTCAGGAATGCGGACGTAGGTACACACTCTACTATAGTTTAGCCCAATTAAAACAAATAACAATTATCTTATTGATATTTGAAATGGGAAAGTTTGTTTACGCGATAATATGATTCTATGGCTATACAACCAAAGCCACGAAGCGCTTGTGTTCCCCATATTCCTCTACATGTCGCTGAGACGTGAACCCTGCATTGACTCGGCATAAAGCAGCGACTATCCTTTCCTTGTGTGTGCGTGGCGCGTATACTATATACTTCGTTGCTTCTCCGTGTGAGTGCGTGTACCGCGTGTGCCTATCTATTCGACTAAAGTATACTTGGCGCGTCAATTTCGATGTTATTACAGAAATAGTCCATTTTTGTTAAGATAAAAAAATGAAGCGAAATGAAGCATGATAATATACTTATAAAATTTTATTTACTTACATCCCACGACTGAAAAAAACCGCCTGATCAAGCGTCTATCAGTCATACCATACTTATTGAGGCCTAAAATTTTCAGTAAAAATTCATATAATATAAAAAGTTCAGATACAGACCACGGTCTTTACCTCCTTGGTTGCTATATTGTGAACCAGTGCTGAACCGATTTCGCGCAAATCAGGGTCCTCGCTGAGCAAACTGTGGACGGCAGCTTTGGTGCTCGCACGTATATTTGACATCTGCTGGTTGCCTCGAGCCCATTCTGATATGTATAGGAGCCATTCTGATGCTGACACGCTCTCGAACAAGTTGCAGAGCTGTGGGACAAATTATACAATTTTAAACCAAACTCAACCCGCATTAATATCCATATAGTCGTTGAGGCGTGATTGCGTATCATCTATATATCTATCATCGCGCCTTTTATCCCAAGGTGTAGGCAGAGACAATCGAATGCCACTTGCTACGATGCTGACATACCTCTTTCGTTTTTTAGGGATCCGTACATCTCCGATGAAAAAACGGAAACCCTTGTGTCTGTATGTCTGTCCGTCTGTCACAGCTTATTTTCTCCGACTGTATTGGACGAAAATTGGGGGTTAATTTTGGAGAAAAAATTTAAACGAAAAATACTTTTATTTTTCAAGTGCATCATGTGCCTTAAATATATCAACCGAAGGTTGCCAGATGCCGCAAACTGTATGTTGAGAACCGATACTCATACGACAATGAGTTATACACTGTTTATATAAAGATTTAAACGCTTATTTTTTATTTTGTCATCACATACTTCATTTTCCTTTACATTTAGAGAAAAAGATAATTGTAATTTTTTTTTGTGCAATGTGGGTAGTCATATTTCTAAAACTATAAATCCTATCGAAATGACCTAAGAACCATTTTATAGATTTTTGGAAAATAAAAAACCACCTTCAGGGACACATTTAAGGGGAGATGGGGGTAGGTGGTAGGGGGAGGGGGGAGAAGCCGACTACACGTCTGCCATAAATCAAAACTACATTTTTTTTTAGGTTGGGTTTAAAATATGCAAAATCGCTTGACGTAATAGTGAAAACAGCAACAAAATCCGTTCACAAATTTTGCGTGAAAAGGGCACAAACAGACACGGCCAGAAAACTTTGACATCTTTTGACAGTATGCTCTAGTAACCTAGATTTCAGGAGCAAAATTATTGAGCTATCACTTACAAAGAGCGCCAGGGATTTCTGCTCAGCTATAGGCAGGGTGTCGATGGCGTGAGCGTAATTCATAAGTGTGTGATCCTTCCGGTCTTGGTGTAGCAGCAGAGAGACGTCGTCGCGGAGAGCACAAGCCGCTAAACAGCGCAACAAACGTGATCGGACCGTCTCACTGGCAGCGGCATCAGTTAGTAGACGACCTGCGGGAAAAGACGGGAAATTTTAATTAAAAAAGGCAGCTGCCACCCCCCTATAAAAGCGGTCAGTCGCTAATTATGCTCACGATTTTTGTTTTTAATTTTTACTCCACTATTAAACAATATGGTCTAGGATTTTCTTAATCTGCCCTCCTCTATATAGAATCCTCGCTACGCCCTTGATCACGTCTTCTATCCCAAGAGGGGTAGGCTCGCTTCTTGTATATTCATCATACCTTTCATACATGCTCGGCGATTGTGTGTACTTTTAATATTGCCTTCGATCAATATTTTTTTATATATTCAATAAAGGTACACCTGGGTTGTCCTTTCTCTCTCTTAAGGGCCTTTAAGGTTAGTAAACTCCAAAACTACTAGACCCATTTGTAAAGTTATGTTAAAATAAAGTTGCGGTTCCTTATTGAAAAATTAGTTTGTTTTATAAGTTTTCTTACCAATAAAAGCCAGGAAGTTATCCCCCAACGCCCAGCTTCCCTCGCCCTGCACCAAGTACTGGTGAAGTTCATCCAGACTTTGTTGCTCCTCTTCTGACAATTGTACCGACTCCAACGACTCTACCAGGGCGTCGAACACTGAGCTTGGCTGGGGAAAAAACAAAATATATAAGTTAGTCAAGGAGAGGTAAAATTTCGAGGTACGGAACCCTAATTACTTCAGGGGTTGCCGCCTTACAGCTACTAAAAGTGTATTATAGTCCCAGGGTACCCAGCGGAAGGCAAAGTCTTCCTCTTTCAGCCGATGGCATTTGTGAGGCCAGTTCTGTTGAGGTAGGTATATTTAGGTAGAAAAGCCTCAAGTTTAGTTTGTCGGATTATCTATCTATCATCACGCCTTTTATCCCAAGAGGGGTAGGCAGAGATAATCGAATGCTATTTGTTACGATCCTGACATACCTCTTTCGCTTCTTTTATATTCATCATACCTTTCATACATGCTCGGCGATTGTGTGTACTTTTAATATTTCCATTTAATTTATTAAAAAAAAACCATTAGTACTTGGCCGGGATCAAACCGTGGTACGCCTAGTTCACCAGACGTCTTAATTTGGCAACCGAGGCACCTTATTCTAATTATGTATTACCGGTTCTTGTCTTTTATTTGTGGTATGATACCATCTTTCGTGTCAAATTTTAATATTCTAGAGATGAGTAAGATTTTTTTTAATTGGTTGATATTTATCTTACTGCTCCGCTCCTTTGAGTCATAGTGTGATGTTATATAGCCTATAACGTTCCTCAATAATAGGGCTATTTAATTCATTTTTTCAAATCGGATTGGTAGTTCCCGATATAAGAAGCAACTGTTTAGCTTTATATTAGTGTAGCTCTAAGCACGGGGCCTATAGCCCATACTAACTTTCATCCCCAAGGGAGTAACCCCTTAGGTGGGCGGATTAAAAAAAAAGTAGCACATGTTCTTCTATAGGGTTCAAGCTTTCTCCGTATCAAATTTCATCAAAATCGGTTAAGTAGTTTAGCCGTAAAAGTCTAACATAAAGACAGACAGTTACTTTCGCATTTATAATATTAGTATGGACCCCTCCGTTCAATGGGAGAAATGTATGGCCAGAAACAAAACACTGCCGATTATGTGATTAATTTGTCAACGCAAAGTGAGCCTTATTTGAATGCAATTAGACTCACATTGGCAAGTCAAATTTCGAATTGAAGTGAAACTTCTGTACGTTATTAGTACAGTATTGTTTTTTCTGTGGTAAAGATCAAAGACTACTAAATCTCGATCCATTCCTGACAAACAGAGCTCGTTCCGTTTTTTTTTTAATTTAAAAATCGAGGTACGGAACCCTGGATACATGAAAGAATCTCCAACAATCTTTGCTAGGTTCAAAATAGCATCACTAAATCACGCATCAAATATAACTTTTGATGTCATATCCGTAAGTGGACAATAAAAGTATGATGCATTTTGGCGTTATTCCATCCAGCAGAACGTTATGCGTTATTTATTTATTTTATAATATTGCCGCGCATTACTGTGTTTACGTGATGAAACATTCACTGGACATATTAGTCACTCATTTTAAATTTGGATATATTATTTTTACGGCGAGGGCGCTTGTAAAGTTTTTCTAAAGTAGAACCTTAAGCACAGCGAGGGATTCAAAGGACGCCGGCCGATGAAAAAATAATTTTGCTGACAAGTGATACACTTTTCATCCCCCTCTATGAGAAAAATAAATAAGAGGCGATTTAGGTATTTATTAGAAAGTAAAAACTTTGCAATTATTTAAAACTAGCTTTCAGCTCCGGCTTTGCCCGTGGAATCCTTTATTAATTTTCATCCCCTGGTATAGTCTTGAATTCATACAAAAATTCCATAGAAAAAAAGCACTTTCAGTTTTACCGAATTTTCCAAATTTTCTTTAACAAAAACCTTCAGATTATTCCAGCATTTAATTTTTACATAGAAAGATTGTTAACAATCCGTAAACAGAGACGACGGAACGTAGTTTTTAATTAGGTTTTTTTTTTAAATTCAGCCGGCGCGGCGCAACACCCATCTTATCTGCCAGTAGCTTTATTCATGCAATATTTGCGTTCGAACTCTTAGGTCACGGAACACTAAGAAGCAACATTCATGTTCCAAATTCAAAACTCATTTACTATTTGCCCTCTGTTAAATTCTCTTGGAGAAAAGACTCACTTTGCTCGCACTTATTGAGGAACAAACCGTCGCTTTTCGAATAGACGAGATGAAAAGATATTTTCCGGGAAAGAAGGACAAACAAACAAACAAACTTTGACATTTATAATATTAGTTAGAATCAGGATGCGACTTACTTCCAAATCCTTATATACAATAGGAGGTTCCCGTCTTTTCTTCCTTTCTTCGTCCTCAAGCCGGTCATCGACATCAAGTTGTAAAGACGCGCCGGCGACAGCGCCCGCGACCTCCGAATTCACCTGGGCAAGCTCTGCGCACTCAGCCATGTCTTCTGTAATGATGTAAATTATCAATTATGCTCGGTGATTAAAATCATCGCCAAGACGAACTGCATACTTAAAATCCTAACTAATCTTGATCTGCTTTTATTATGGTTCTACCATTGTTTATCGATGATTTGCCAATGTCAAGTATTTATTTATTATAGTACCTATCAATATGCCAATTAATCGGTATCTAAGATGATCCCGCCGACTGCGATATATCTTATTAATCACAACTACGTCACAGTACAATCACAGCGCGTGCGGGATTAAACCGGATTCCCCATCATGTCACAGTGACATAGGCTACTTTTTATTCCGGAAATCCATGGGGATATATACTTATTTCAACATTGCCTCATCGAGAAACTAAATAAATTAGTAACTAAACTCAAACTGCGCACGCAACCAACTTTATTGTAGTTTATTTTTTAAATTGACTTGTGCTCTACGGTACCTAATACTAATCTATAATAAATAAAAATTAAATAATGTTCGTTGGCAAGCGCATCACTTGAGAATGGCTGGACCGATATGGCTAATTTTTTTAAAAATATTCTATATAGTCTGTTTTTAGGGAAAGAAAAATTGGAATAGTTGTCTGAAAATTTGGAAAATTCGAAAAACTGAAAGTGCTGTTTTCATGGGATTTATGTATGAAAGCTAGTATTAAAAGAAGTTAACTCGAAAACTACTAGACCGATTTGAAAAATTCTTTCACTGAAGCTACATAGTTCTAGATGGGCATAGCCTAATAGCAATATTTATAAACAAAAATATTTGTCGATTTGACATTTGAAAAATCACCACGACCGAAACCGGGGCATCTCGCCAGTGTAGTATAAAATTCCATCCACATGGTGTAAGGAGATCTAGAACAATCGCTTGAACTTTGTCTATAATAAACACTCAACGTGGCACCCACGTTAACGTCTAAATTAAGATACACTAAAAATACACCACAATTATTTCAACACCATATTTTAAATACCACATTATTTTAGCACCAATTCGAATTACACACCTGCTTTTTTTTTATCAAATTTGAATTTGGAATATTTAAAATAGTTTTAAATATTTCGAAGTCAAGAGATCCAGGCTGAACACGGGGAACGATCACACTGTTTAGTCAGTGATTTTTGGTTGGCGAACGGCCAAGCGGTTGACTGGTTACATGAAAAAGTACAGTCGGCATATGTATTTGAATTAGACAATTAGAAACCAATCAATTTGGCTGGCTGTACTTAATATTTTCAAAAACTATCTTAAAATACGCTACACCAAAATATAAAATGTAAAGAAAATCAATCAATTTATTGACAACAAGTAGCTAAACTGCGCGTACACTTTGCTCAAATATCTATCTATAGCGTTGCTTGTGTGTTTTGACTCAGGCGTGAGCATCTTTGAAAAGAGAGTAGGGTGCTGATTCTGAACATGGATGTAGCGAACTTTTTTTCAAGTGTATGTCCACTAATGCTCTTGATAGTACATATATTTTTACAAATTTTCAATATGGACCTCTAAAATGTGTTTTAAATCGAAAATCAACCAAAAATAAATGAGATTGCAGACCGTACCACCACTACCACCAGTATCACATACCTACAGCTCCACAGAATAAAATAGAAATTGCTAAATACCATAGTTCAATAACCGAATGTGTCTAATACCATATTATTTTTCATGAAACATATTTCAAATTGACGACCTAGTTACTGTTAAAACGATGAAAAAAATCGGGCATTTTAAAATTTTTAATAGTTGGCGACACAAATCAAAAGGATATAGATTTCAACGTCACACAGTGGACACGTTCTGCATACGAACGAAGAAGTTCAGTGAGTGACTCGTTCCTGTGTCGCATTGTCAAAAAGTGGAATCTTTTCTGCCTCCTACAACTACAGGGTCGTTCTTCAAGCGAAGCGTGAAAAAGCATCTCTATGGTCCGGCCATAGTGAGCGCGACTGGCGGACTGTATTATGCTCTGCCAGTCGCGCGCGTTCATGTACCAACCACCTATGCTTAATTAACAGGCGGTGGCAAGGTCACATGTCGTCTTCTCAATAAAAAAATCAAAAGCTTATGAGACAGAAGAACGCGCATACCTAGGTATACTATATATACTCCTACTAAGGATCCGCCTGGCTTCGCACGGGTAAAAGGTAAAAAAGTCTTTCCCGGGATAAAAAGTAGCCCATGTCACTTTCCGGTCCTCCATCTACTGGTGAAAGAAGGAAAAACAAACAAACAGACAAAAATACTTGGACATTTGTATGAACATTTAAAATTGTAAAATTGAACCAAATTGTCACCAACACATACAGATTAATGGATTTTCATATGAATTTTCTTACTGCACATTTGTATGAGAGCGATTACTTTCTGCCCCGTTTTTGATGATGTAAATAAGTACTTTCCGTCTTTACCTATATCTTGTTCCGGCGGTAGACCGAGCCTCTCTCTTTCTAACTGATGTTTCTTCTTTTTCTTCTCTTTCTTTCTTTCTTTTCGGGCCAACTTCTCCGAAAGGGTGTTACGTCTCTCTTCTAACGCTTGTGATTGTAACCTATAGAACAATATTCAGAGAATTTATTAATTTTCTATTTAACAGATCTAAGATATCTATTTTAAAAATGAAAAAAAAAAGCTTACAGGTTGTCCCAAAAGTCAAGGATAGCAGAAAACGGGCCACCCGTATCCAGGGTGGAATTCAGAGACGAAAATTGCTTTAACGTTTTTCGATTTGACACACCCTTAATTGGTTATTAATTAAATAATGTAAGTAGCCAATCAGAACCGAGCTTTAGCAGAATGAGTTGAGTTTGGAATAAGTTATTTTGATAAAATTCGACAAAATATCTTGGCTAGTTAACGTCAATGGAGATTTCGTCTCAGAATTCCATCCCTATACCTATTTACCCCTTTTCCTCTGTACTTGATTTTTGAGACAATCTGTATTTAGCTACTTTTCGGATTTGCAAGTCCCGTTATAGTTTCGTTTTAAAAAAAAAATGCACTACGATTGCTTGTGGCAATAACTTTTTAAATATTGAATGACTACATCATAAAACACCTACCGTGGTTTTGTCGTTTCACGTTAAATTATCGTATGTCTCTCCATCCACGGTAAGCGGGAAAATTCGCACAATTTTTTTAATAGTTCATTATACGTCGGTTAACAAGAACTGGCATGAACAAATATATTCAATGATCAATAATAAAAAAACGAGAGGTGTCGTGGGACACCCGGTTGCAGCGAAGTTCCTTTAACTACATAACTGGCACAATGAAATAAAATGGTAGGTAATTAAATTGTAATTTATATTTTTTTAAGTTATGAAAATAAACGTTTTATTATTATCTGATTGCCCGCTACTTCGTACGCGTTGTATTAGGAATACAATTCACCCCCTTGGGTAGGTAGCGTGATTGGGCTATAAAATGCAAAAATATTATTTTAAATCGGTCGAGTAGGTTTTGAGTCTATAGAATACGAACAAACAAAGAAACAAATTATAAACTTAAAATCAGTACTCTTGTAAACACACATAAGTATAAGGAATATAGCTGTACTGCCGCAAGGCTGTAACGTACTATAGTAAAAGTATCGTGACGGTCGAAGCCTTACACTTTTTTCGGCTTAGCCATAAGGAACTTCGTTCCAATACAAATATCTAATGTGCCAGCTCTTGTTAATAGACTTTTAATTTAACCAAATACCTAATATAAGTAATAACTCTTTTAAAAAATTGTATGAAGCTCAACTAACGTCATCTATTGGACAAGGTGAGAAACTTATTTATTATATTTCTGTCAAATAGTTTTAGTAGTAGGTACATGCATTTGTTGGCATTTAACCCCTTGCCACCAAATGGCGGCAAACATTTACCATCCAATAAAATGTATGCGAAACGTCGAAACCTATAGACGCGTATTATATGGCCTAAGTTTCCCAATTGCATTGGGCAGGTAGGAATTGAAAATACCTAGAAATCTTTCTTTTTTTTTCTACATTTTATTTGGACTTTGGCACTTTAAAGGCCAAGTCAGTCCCGTTGAAAATAAGAATTAATTTACAAAAAATATTTACAATGACCACAAAAAAAATTAACTTCATTTTGCCAACTAAAATTACTAACTGACTACCTATAATTATCAAACAACTTGTAAAGCATCCTGGCCGACTCACTTAGTGGGTCTGCCAGGATACTCTGCACAATCCCAACCTGCAAAAAATCTATTTTACACTTCTCAACTACACTATCTCGTTCAAAGTCGTTCCGGACGCACTCCACCAAAACATGGTAAATGTCCTGTTTTTTGATACACAACTCACAATTTGGAGTATTAGCTAGTTTCATTAAGTATTTAAAATTGTTTAATGGAGCATGACCAGAACGAACTCTAAACGCTGTCTTAATAATGTTTCTTCCAACTCGACAGTCCCACCATGGTTCACAAGAAAGTTGACACTGGATAGTTTTATACCAGAGACCCTTATTTTCAGAATCTATCTTGAACATTTCTTTCCATTGTTCCATACACTCAGATTTAACTTCTGTTATAAATTCACAAGGGTCTGGTTTATAATCCAGTGTCAAGCCCTCTGTAGGTCCCAATTTAGCTAACCTATCAGCCTCCTCATTACCCCACAACCCAATATGAGCCGGGATCCATTGTAGTACTACCTTTCTGTTACAGCTTTGTATACCTAGAAATCTTACTAATGTATTATTTTACTTTATCTAAAACCTCAAGAGAATATACAGAATAAACCGACGAAAGTAAAAAAATAAACCAGAAACCTCATAATTCATACTCTAAACTAGAGTAGGTACCCGGTTGTTGTTGAAGTTATTACTATTATGAAGAAAATAGTTTTCTCTGGTTTACTATGTGTCAAACGTTGAAAGAATGAAGGATAGAAGATTGACTAAAAAGGTTTATAAGTGAAAGGAAATGCTGGGAGAGGACATTGACAGGAGCTGTGTACATTTTATTGAACATATAAAAATGTATTGATCGATGGAAATATTAAAAGTACCTACACACAAACTACGAGCATGTATGAAAGGTATGATGAATATAAAACAAGCGAAAGAGGTATATCAGTATAACCTACCCCTCTTGGGATAAAAGGCGTGATGATAGGTAGATAGATGGATAGATTATGACGCTTTATGAGTCTAAAATACAATCTACACCAAACCATACAAAATAAACTATACCACTCATTAATATCTATTGTAATTTCAAAGAAATAAAAAAACAGGGTATTATCTTTTAGTCAATTGAATAGCGGGGCATCTTGCAACAGTCGACACAGGCCATGCAGCATACGCCACACAAACTGGGCGATATGAACCGGCAACAATTGGTACAGTAACTTTCTCCACGCTAACCATAACATACGGAGATTACGAGTTCGCCTTCTTCTTACGCATCTGATCACAAAATTTATCAGGTTTATATAAGGTGCTTCGGAGGACAAGTAAGGCGGCGTTCGCACTTCTACAAATAACAGATTGGCTGTTAAAGAAGTGAGAAATCTTAGTCCTTACAGGCTCAATTGCCACCAGTTCTGTTTATTATGGACAACTGGCTAAAAGTGGACACTGTTACTGATGCCTCTGGCCATACAGCAAGGTATAACGGCCGTGATGATATGTTTGTGTATATATTTTTTTTTTTTAATTTGAATTTGAATATGTTTTTATTTTTAATCCAAAACGTAAGAATTCGGTAGGTTTACATACAAACTAAGGTACCCTATTGTTTTTATTTCAAAGTAACTAAGTTTAATATTATTGTTTTATATGTTGTAGTTTTCATAATAAATATCAAAGTTTATTATCAAAGGTAAAGTAGCGTTTCTGTCTCGTGGTACTACTCGTTTGTGAGTAGTACCACGGAACCACGGTCCATAACTTGTCTCGTGGCACTACCAGTAATACAAATGAGTTGAGAAATGGGGCAGAATGGCTACTTTACCTAAAACTTTAAAAAATTATTATAAAATAATTCGGTAAGTATGTAAAGTAAAAGCTAAGGTGCGATTTTTATTTTAAAGATTAAGCTATTTTAAGAAACTAATTTGAATATTTTTGATTTCTATATAGTAGTTTTTTTATAATAAATTATCAAAGTTTTGGCACTGATGACGTCATTTTGTCGGGTGAATACTTCAATACCTTTGATATGTTGGTACAGAAAAAAGAACATCTGTGTTCTTTGACTTTGACATTTAACAAACAATAGTGTTGCCGTCTCTAAATCCTACAAAATCTACCAAAACCTACCACTTCTACATAAAACATTAAAACAACAACAAAGAAACACATCTTTACGGCTTTTATACCGTAGTCTGCATAGTTGTTGTGATACAAAATATATACAAAGGTCAAAGAATAGCCTACCATAAAAAATGCTTAAACATTCTTCCTAAATAATAAACTAGATTAGTTATAAAAACTACTGATATAGTAGTACATCTAGTAACAGGGTAACATTGGTTGACAAGTTTATTTTGCTTTTATTTAGCCGATATAATGACGTAATTCATAGGTGAAATGTAGGTTAAGTAAATAATTTGTGTTGTTGTATATATTGTGTAAGTATTATGTATTCGAAACCCTAAAAAACTACAATATAGAAAACAAAAATATTCAAATTAGTTTCTTAAAATAGCATAATCTTTGAAATAAAAACTTAATTTATATACCGAATTAAATCAAACTAATATAGCCAAGGAAAGACAATTTACAATGATGCAGTGTATAGTTTTTTTTTCTTCACGGGTTGCCTTACAGCTTCCCAACAGGGTCTTACGGTTTCAGGGTACCCAGCTGAAGACCAAGTCACCCTCGTTTAGCGACGGTATTTGTGAGGCTATATATCTAACGAGTGGCCAGTTCTGTTGAGGTATATTTAGATAAAAAAGCCTCTAAGTGTGGTTTGTCGGATTATGTACATAAGTTTTTAATTAAAAAACACATTGGTACATTGTATAGTAAATTTTGTTGTGAATAGTTTTTACTGTCAGAAGTATCCGGAAACAACTGCACACTCCACAGTTCACTTGCCTTGGCTCGTAGGTACATAATCACTGTGTTATCAATAAGCTGGCATACTTGAGGTGACAAACAGAAGACTATATAACCACTTTCCACCAAGTAGATGGCGAGTCACATGTCGTGTTATGTATAAAAAAATTCGCTGGACTTTCAATAAGGATTTCCATTAATTGCACGATATTTAAGCATAATAGGTATATTTACCTACCTAACTTTACGTATACTCATCTAGACCTAGAATAAGATAGACCTTGAAATCTAGATTCCACTAGAATTATAATTCTTAGGACCGTAACATCTTTCATTTTGAATCGAAGGCCAAAACGACGGGTCCGCCAATGGCCACGAAAGGAATGGCCCGAGGATGTCCAATCTAACAATATCCGGGCAAAGACATTTACACGGTTGGACATTTATTGGGTGGCCATTGGTGCGGACCTAAGCTAACCCCACAGGACGTCACCAAGCAAACTGACATTAAACACATGATTCCCAATTAAATGTTGTAATTAACCCCTCCCTAATAAACGCTGTACAAAGTTATACAATGCTTTATCTTCTTTACTGTATTGTATATCTATTGTATAACTTTGCACACGTTTATTAGTACGTCTGTTAGTATATTAGCAGATCTATCGGAGAACAGAGCGTATCGTTTTGAGACAATTAATCGTCTTTTAAAAATTGCTGTGAATATGAGCGTACGCCGCCGCCGGATACACTTTATTTCTTCATGCCATTCTGAACTTTATTTATAAACACGTTTATAGTCTATTATTAATTTTGTGACTCTAGTGAGAAAGGGTACAATTCAAAATAGGTACTTTTTTGGAGTCAAAAAATATTTAAAATTTAGATTATTTTTTGTACATTTTGTTTAGTATTAATTATAATTGGATATGGTTGTATTTACTGCAACTTTTTTCGTTCTCTTCAAATACATGGACTGATTTTTTGTTAGTCCTTGATTTTTTGAAATAATCTAATTGTAACATATAACAATTGAAATTATGGTAGATTGTTTAATTTAAAAAGTCATGTGAAAATAGTCATAATTCTGAGAAATGTATTTCGTTAAAAGACCTACAATTAGTCGAGTTGGACAACTTTTCACTAAAGAAAGCGTCAGAAATAATGTACCTACTGCTATTTGTACTTTTTATTAACCACTTTTATATAGTCTTTAAGAGTCTAGTTTGAATTAAGTCCAAAAAGTTAAAACATACTAATAAAATTATATCTACTCTTTAACACGTTTCTTATTTCCGTCATTTTAAACAATATCACTTCGTTTCTTAGACCATTCGAAAGATAATTTTTTGTTCATTATCAATAGCATAAAATCGAATGTACAATACCCTTTCTCACCAGAGGCACAAAATTATCAACGTAAAATGCTTTGCTCTGCTCTCCACCAAATGTTAGTTTACCAAAAACAATTCCCATAAATAAATATAAACAGAAACTAAAACTAACCAGACTCTAATATCTAGGGAACCAATAAATCGCTCGACTTGGCGGGGGGCGCGAAAAATTCGAAGGATAGAGCGATATTAGGTAAATAGTATGTAAGTCCGTTTTTCAATTTTTATTTGGTACACAAATTTTGCATGTCTTTTTTAAATATGTAAAATAGGTTAAAAATAATTATGTAAAATTGTTAATAAAACAACATATTTAAAAAAGACAAGTATTAAAAAATGCATATTAGTATGAACTGTGTGCACTGGTATGAAAAAAGGTTTTCAATGCAAAACCAAAGGACGGAATAGAGATCAAACTTTTTTATTGTTTTAGAAGCACGCCACTACATTAGTTAAGCATATACTGAGCGGGTGTGAATGGTCATCCACCTGATGGCAATGAGGGTCCAAGACAAGCGACAAACAAATTAATATTAACCTAGCTTCCTCGATTTGATTGTTTAGTGTTAAGTAGTCAGGGCTCTCTTGTCTATTCCTTACACCATTCGTCAACACGTTCTGGAACAAAGATAAAAAATATTTAAAAAAAATTACATCTAAATCGACTACGAATCGATATAAAGATTGTAAGGGAATCGCTTCAAAAAAAAATTGTTTTTAGTGAAAAACACTAATAAGCTCTCGGGGTCACCTGTCTCGCATTTCGTCGAACTACAATTTCTTTACGTCCTGTCATTATTTTTAATTAATTAATTATGTTTAATAAATAACGTGTAATATTACTTAAGTGGATTTAATTTAAAAACTACATAATTACGAAATGTCAAATGTTTAAAAGTGATTTTTGTTGATTATTCATATTCAAAATTACTATTCGTCTTCAGAAGCGTTTCCCTCATACATTGTATATACATACAAATAGGCAGTCATAAATTTGTATTTATTTACATTCTTATGAATATAGCAAGAGCTGACCTCAAAATAAACAATGTAGTTCTGATTATTGGCACACATATTCCTTGTGATCCTAGAAGTATCCTCTCCTGTAAATCGTGAACCTTTGCACCTATGACAATAAATTATGTATTGTTTTGTAGGTAAATGTATAGACATTAAGACACTCATATATCATTTTGTTACAGCTTCGGCTGTTTTTATATAAATTGAGGACAACGCTTAGTTTATTGCAAAAAATGTTTTTCATGCAATGTGGGTAGTCATATTTTAGAACCTATAAGTCTTATCAAAATTAACCTAGTACTATTTTGTAGCAAAATTAATGACATAATTCTTACCATTGACAATTTTCTCCTAACTCTTAACAGATTATGTGGAAAATAGAAAAAAAAACCACCGTCAGGGACACATTTAAGGGGGAAGGGGACACTCTAAGGGTGGTGACTTTAGAGGGGATAATTCAAGGGTCACAAGGAACATGTGTGTCAAAAATCAGAACTAAGTAGTAATAGGAGACATCTAGAACTGCTATAGTTATATTAGTATATATAAGTGGTGACAGATTGAGTGGGAAGGTCGCCCATACAAATCATATGACGCGCAGTCTAACCATGTGATAGTTTTCGGCTCAACTTATGTAGCCTGACTAATATTATAATAGCGAAAGTGCGTTTGTTTGTTCGTCCCTTTATTAGTTATAGTTGGAGGGCCGGATAGTGACATAGGCTAACTTTTTATCGCGGAAATCCTTCGGGATAAATTTTTTGTCACATTTTAAAATTTGTCACGGGCGAAGCTGGGGCGGCGGAAAGCTACTAGTTAATAAACAGATGTTTATGTGAAAATATTTTGTAGATAGAGTGCGTTTTGAAAATAGTGTTGTAGGTACTATCAGGAGCAGAATTGCAAGGACCACAAGAAAAAAAATTCGCTTGACACTGATACTATCCGTTGCAAATGCTGAGCGGATCGAAATTTGAATAAGTGACGTCACTGGATGCCATTTTTTGCCGTTCGCAACACAACAAAGTATATTCGTTTAATATAATTTAAAATACCCATTGAATGCACAATTATTGACATACACAGATTGACGCCATTTTGGCATTTTGGAGAATCCGAGCAACTAAAACAGTTTTGTGTTTTTATTTTTTATGTTTTTAATCTCGACATAAACTTAAAAACCCTTCTAAAATCTCAACAAATTTAATTAAATAGCGCCAGCGCTTCACGAATTTTACGATTCTTTGTTGTTTACACAGACTACACGCAGTGATTATATACTATATACTCTTTGACGCAAACTATCCCGTCGAAAATATCTTGGCACCTCAAAAGAATGCGGCCTAGCAGCGGCACACTACTTACGGCAAAGAAATTGAATTAAATTTATAAAAATAAAATTAATCAATTTATTGTTCACTTTTTTTTATTTAAAAAATTAAACAATACTCTTAATTTTAATATATAGGGGGAAGCGCATTCTTTCGAGGTGCCGAGATATTTCCGACAGGTAGTACGTGTTGTTTACGTCAAATTTAGTTCTCGGGATATTCGTTGACATAGGTATGGGGGTGATTTAACTTGGAACACCTTATTATCTGGCATTTGTATGGATAAACCTGTCTAGTGGCAATTTGGCAATGTCAGTGGCATTTATGACAGAAATAAAATGGCAGCCTTTAGTGTATTATACTGTATACGAAATAAGAGATCATGCAAAAAATCTACAAATAAAATCTGTGGCAAGACTTACGCGGAAATATCATTGTAACGAATTTCCAGGGTTGTCGCTGTTACGATCCGAGTTACCTCTCATACTGTGCGAGTTCTGTGGAGTCAGTAAAAGGGTCATGCAAAACAAACTGTATTTGTTAATTTATATTATTTGTTACGAAAAAAAAACCAGCAAAATGGGTTGGTCAAAACAAAATGCAACCAAAGAACTTATCTAATAAATGCAAGGAATTCGTTGCAAGATCGTCGTAAAACAGTTTTATATATTGGAAAACAATTTATTACACTTCATTTACACACATTGTGAAACAGGCCCTAAGTCTATGTTTAGCTAATTTTTTTGGTCTTGTTATGGGGCATAAATTCGTAGGAAGTAATTTCGCGAAATGAGACGGAAATATGTAATGTCAAATTAAACGGAAGTGTGTGCAACCGAATTTTTCGAATTTGTATTCGAATCGAATTTTTGAGGTTCTTTAGATGTATATTGTAAACTTTGTTTGTGTATTTTGAATCAAATATTTAGGAAATAATTTAGTGTATATTATTTGCTATATATGTAATGTTAAAGGTTTATCAAACATTAAATATTTTGCAAAGCACGAGTATTGCAGTTTCTCATGCTTTACAATAAATAAAAAACACCCTTCCATGATTAGAGAATATTCGGTATAAAAAACTCTTACATTGCCAAATACTGCGCAGATCGACCCCCCACAGCTGTTTTTACGGAAATTTATTTTTATTTGTGCAACCAAATTGTATTTTTTTAGAATAAAAAATTGTTAGAGAAGGTGTCAACCCTTACACAGTAAGCATAATAAACAAAACATTTATCTTGTAAACAGAAAACAATACCCATCAGGCTTAAGGTGGTTCGTTTTCCATACAAAAATGTAATTAAGATAAACTAATTAACTAATCAGTAAAAATGTCTAAATATGGGCTTACTTAACTATTTTCGGCTTTTATGTTGCGCCAAATCAATAAAAAATAACTTTTTTATAATAGAAATAATTAATATTAAACATAATTCTTTTTGGAATGTTGACGGCAGAATAGAAAGATTCCTTTGAATATATATATTTTTAATTATGTTCGGTTGCTAGGTGATATTTGTATATATTTTGATAGTCTGAGATTGTCAAGATGTTATGTAAACAATAAACAGAAAAAGTGATTTCATTTCAATATTTACTTAATATTTTTGCCTAAAATATAGAACCCTGCGGTCTGAAAGTTACAAAGACAAAAAGAATTATGTTTAATATTAATTATTTCTATTATAAAAAAGTTATTTTTTATTGATTTGGCGCAACATAAAAGCCGAAAATAGTTAAGTAAGCCCATATTTAGACATTTTTACTGATTAGTTAATTAGTTTATCTTAATTACATTTTTGTATGGAAAACGAACCACCTTAAGACTCGGTTTATAGCGCGTCGTCTCTATGGGCACGAAAATGTCGATGAAGATAGCCATACCACTTTTAATTAATAACGCGTTAACGAAATGACGCTCTTCCATACTAGATATTAAGGCAATTTACGAAAATGTTTGTTTGAAAAATTGCATTTGATTGCCCAATTCTTGAGCAAGGTTATAGGCTATATAACATCACGCTACGACACAAAGGAACAGAGCAGTAACTATTAACGTGTATTATCCCGCACACCGACATTTTCGCGCAGACAACCGGCTGCCTATAAGCGCAAAGTCACATTCTGCCCGTCTCTTTCCAAATACCGATGGGCATAATCTCCTGTCGGGTACTGTAAGTTCTTTTTACCTGCGCGCCAGTGCCACCAGGTACAATATTTTCCAGGTACGCCCTCAGCGACTGCCCTAAGCTCGAAGACAGCGCCTGCCTGGGTAAATCGAGAATATGCTTGGGTATGCTTCGCCCGCACAGAAACTGGGCCACTTCGTCTGTGAAATTGTTGCAGTTGTGCTCGAAGAGCTGGTAGGAGGACGGTCTGTAAATATATGACAGAAATTATTTATTTAGTTTTTGGAGTTGTACTTCTTTAGGCGCGTTATAAAAAAAATGCATATGAGAGTGAAATTTTACGATGCAAGCAATTTAGTACCTATATTTAATTCTCAATTAAAATAAGCCCTTTTTAAAATTGAATTATTTAATTAAATTCAGATTATAGCAACCGTATTTATGATAGACGCAATTTTATTTCCATTAATTTTATTTGCGTGCTGAATAAACTTATTTGTATTATGCCAAAAAAGTATAAATTCTAACGCGCGTATACATAGGTACACACACAGTTTTTTTACACAGGACCTAGGTACCCAGAGAAGGACGAGTCTTCTGCATTTAATCGACGATATTTTGAGATTGAAGGGCATCTGGCAACCAACAACATAAAGCCACTGGTAGCAGTGTCCATATTTTACGAGTTGGTCATATTAAACAGGACAGATGGCAAACCTGTAACTGCAATTAATATCTGCTCTCATTTCTTAAATAAACTTATATGACTTATAGATCAACGAGGTTTCCGCCCGGCTTCGCACATGAAAGTTTTTTTAAGTTTGACATAAGAATTTATCCAGAAGCCTATGTCACTCCAACTACTTATGTGCGAAAATCATGTTGCTCCGTTTTAATGTGAAAAAATTACAAACAAACACACTTTCCCGTTTATAATATTGAGATGATACTGAAAATAAATGTACTCACGTGAATGTGGAAGAAGCAAGACTTTGTATATAATCTGAGAAGACTTCAAAGGGCACGTATGTGTCGCCAAGATTATCTTTACGTTGCGGTGGACCGAGTTGTGTTGTACCCTAAAATAAAATAAACAACTGTTGTTGGATCATTCTGTGAAGGGATTTATTTAGGAAAATATGACACGCGGTGTAACTTTGTAGTGTGGGATAGAAAACTTTTGAGATATTTAACAGCATAAATCGAAAGTTTTTTTCATTTCAACATATATTTATTAAATTTAATTTGTATTCATATTGCTTTGTAATAATAGGAATACCATTTTAACATGAGTTTTCTTTATTTATTATTTATCAGTCATACAATCATATAATGAATACCTAGTGTAAAATTTTATTTTATTTTCACCAAATCCAGTGGTGATAGGTACCTACTAACATTATGGCGTCGGTAAAAAGTTAGGTACTTCGTTTAAAAGCTTCATTTGAAAAGAATATAACAAATGCGTCGGTACAAGGTTAGGTACTTGTTTTAAAAGCTTCATTTGAAAAGAATATAACAAATGCGTCGGTACAAGGTTAGGTACTTCTTTTAAAAGCTTCATTTGAAAAGAATATAACAAATGCGTCGGTACAAGGTTAGGTACTTCGTTTAAAAGCTTCAATTGAAAAGAATATAACAAATGCGTCGGTACAAGGTTAGGTACTTCGTTTAAAAGCTTCATTTGAAAAGAATATAACAAATGCGTCGGTACAAGGTTAGGTACTTCGTTTAAAAGCTTCATTTGAAAAGAATATAACAAATGCGTCGGTACAAGGTTAGGTACTTCGTTTAAAAGCTTCATTTGAAAAGAATATAACAAATGCGTCGGTACAAGGTTAGGTACTTCTTTTAAAAGCTTCATTTGAAAAGAATATAACAAATGCGTCGGTACAAGGTTAGGTACTTCTTTTAAAAGCTTCATTTGAAAAGAATATAACAAATGCGTCGGTACAAGGTTAGGTACTTCTTTTAAAAGCTTCATTTGAAAAGAATATAACAAATGCGTCGGTACAAGGTTAGGTACTTCGTTTAAAAGCTTCATTTGAAAAGAATATAACAAATGCGTCGGTACAAGGTTAGGTACTTCTTTTAAAAGCTTCATTTGAAAAGAATATAACAAATGCGTCGGTACAAGGTTAGGTACTTCGTTTAAAAGCTTCAATTGAAAAGAATATAACAAATGCGTCGGTACAAGGTTAGGTACTTCGTTTAAAAGCTTCATTTGAAAAGAATATAACAAATGCGTCGGTACAAGGTTAGGTACTTCTTTTAAAAGCTTCATTTGAAAAGAATATAACAAATGCGTCGGTACAAGGTTAGGTACTTCTTTTAAAAGCTTCATTTGAAAAGAATATAACAAATGCGTCGGTACAAGGTTAGGTACTTCTTTTAAAAGCTTCATTTGAAAAGAATATAACAAATGCGTCGGTACAAGGTTAGGTACTTCGTTTAAAAGCTTCAATTGAAAAGAATATAACAAATGCGTCGGTACAAGGTTAGGTACTTCGTTTAAAAGCTTCAATTGAAAAGAATATAACAAATGCGTCGGTACAAGGTTAGGTACTTCGTTTAAAAGCTTCAATTGAAAAGAATATAACAAATGCGTCGGTACAAGGTTAGGTACTTCTTTTAAAAGCTTCATTTGAAAAGAATATAACAAATGCGTCGGTACAAGGTTAGGTACTTCTTTTAAAAGCTTCATTTGAAAAGAATATAACAAATGCGTCGGTACAAGGTTAGGTACTTCTTTTAAAAGCTTCATTTGAAAAGAATATAACAAATGCGTCGGTACAAGGTTAGGTACTTCGTTTAAAAGCTTCATTTGAAAAGAATATAACAAATGCGTCGGTACAAGGTTAGGTACTTGTTTTAAAAGCTTCATTTGAAAAGAATATAACAAATGCGTCGGTACAAGGTTAGGTACTTCTTTTAAAAGCTTCATTTGAAAAGAATATAACAAATGCGTCGGTACAAGGTTAGGTACTTCGTTTAAAAGCTTCAATTGAAAAGAATATAACAAATGCGTCGGTACAAGGTTAGGTACTTCGTTTAAAAGCTTCATTTGAAAAGAATATAACAAATGCGTCGGTACAAGGTTAGGTACTTCGTTTAAAAGCTTCATTTGAAAAGAATATAACAAATGCGTCGGTACAAGGTTAGGTACTTCGTTTAAAAGCTTCATTTGAAAAGAATATAACAAATGCGTCGGTACAAGGTTAGGTACTTCTTTTAAAAGCTTCATTTGAAAAGAATATAACAAATGCGTCGGTACAAGGTTAGGTACTTCTTTTAAAAGCTTCATTTGAAAAGAATATAACAAATGCGTCGGTACAAGGTTAGGTACTTCTTTTAAAAGCTTCATTTGAAAAGAATATAACAAATGCGTCGGTACAAGGTTAGGTACTTCGTTTAAAAGCTTCAATTGAAAAGAATATAACAAATGCGTCGGTACAAGGTTAGGTACTTCGTTTAAAAGCTTCATTTGAAAAGAATATAACAAATGCGTCGGTACAAGGTTAGGTACTTCGTTTAAAAGCTTCATTTGAAAAGAATATAACAAATGCGTCGGTACAAGGTTAGGTACTTCGTTTAAAAGCTTCATTTGAAAAGAATATAACAAATGCGTCGGTACAAGGTTAGGTACTTCTTTTAAAAGCTTCATTTGAAAAGAATATAACAAATGCGTCGGGACAAGGTTAGGTACTTCGTTTAAAAGCTTCAATTGAAAAGAATATAACAAATGCGTCGGTACAAGGTTAGGTACTTCGTTTAAAAGCTTCATTTGAAAAGAATATAACAAATGCGTCGGTACAAGGTTAGGTACTTCTTTTAAAAGCTTCATTTGAAAAGAATATAACAAATGCGTCGGTACAAGGTTAGGTACTTCTTTTAAAAGCTTCATTTGAAAAGAATATAACAAATGCGTCGGTACAAGGTTAGGTACTTCTTTTAAAAGCTTCATTTGAAAAGAATATAACAAATGCGTCGGTACAAGGTTAGGTACTTCGTTTAAAAGCTTCAATTGAAAAGAATATAACAAATGCGTCGGTACAAGGTTAGGTACTTCGTTTAAAAGCTTCAATTGAAAAGAATATAACAAATGCGTCGGTACAAGGTTAGGTACTTCGTTTAAAAGCTTCAATTGAAAAGAATATAACAAATGCGTCGGTACAAGGTTAGGTACTTCTTTTAAAAGCTTCATTTGAAAAGAATATAACAAATGCGTCGGTACAAGGTTAGGTACTTCTTTTAAAAGCTTCATTTGAAAAGAATATAACAAATGCGTCGGTACAAGGTTAGGTACTTCTTTTAAAAGCTTCATTTGAAAAGAATATAACAAATGCGTCGGTACAAGGTTAGGTACTTCGTTTAAAAGCTTCAATTGAAAAGAATATAACAAATGCGTCGGTACAAGGTTAGGTACTTCGTTTAAAAGCTTCATTTGAAAAGAATATAACAAATGCGTCGGTACAAGGTTAGGTACTTCGTTTAAAAGCTTCATTTGAAAAGAATATAACAAATGCGTCGGTACAAGGTTAGGTACTTCGTTTAAAAGCTTCATTTGAAAAGAATATAACAAATGCGTCGGTACAAGGTTAGGTACTTCTTTTAAAAGCTTCATTTGAAAAGAATATAACAAATGCGTCGGTACAAGGTTAGGTACTTCGTTTAAAAGCTTCAATTGAAAAGAATATAACAAATGCGTCGGTACAAGGTTAGGTACTTCGTTTAAAAGCTTCATTTGAAAAGAATATAACAAATGCGTCGGTACAAGGTTAGGTACTTCGTTTAAAAGCTTCATTTGAAAAGAATATAACAAATGCGTCGGTACAAGGTTAGGTACTTCTTTTAAAAGCTTCATTTGAAAAGAATATAACAAATGCGTCGGTACAAGGTTAGGTACTTCGTTTAAAAGCTTCAATTGAAAAGAATATAACAAATGCGTCGGTACAAGGTTAGGTACTTCGTTTAAAAGCTTCATTTGAAAAGAATATAACAAATGCGTCGGTACAAGGTTAGGTACTTCGTTTAAAAGCTTCAATTGAAAAGAATATAACAAATGCGTCGGTACAAGGTTAGGTACTTCGTTTAAAAGCTTCATTTGAAAAGAATATAACAAATGCGTCGGTACAAGGTTAGGTACTTCGTTTAAAAGCTTCAATTGAAAAGAATATAACAAATGCGTCGGTACAAGGTTAGGTACTTCGTTTAAAAGCTTCAATTGAAAAGAATATAACAAATGCGTCGGTACAAGGTTAGGTACTTCGTTTAAAAGCTTCAATTGAAAAGAATATAACAAATGCGTCGGTACAAGGTTAGGTACTTCGTTTAAAAGCTTCATTTGAAAAGAATATAACAAATGCGTCGGTACAAGGTTAGGTACTTCGTTTAAAAGCTTCATTTGAAAAGAAAGACATAAGAAGAATAAGAAATTACTCCAAATCTCATCATACGTTGTCTCAAGTAGCTACAGAAAATGAAAAAGATTTTTTTATGAAAGAAAATAAAAACAAACCTTAGTTTTTCAAAAATTACAAAAAATATTCAGAAACGCAAAAACTAATCTTTCTTTTAAAAAAGAAGAGGGCTTCTCGATTAGATTATATAAATAAACTTTTATATGCGTGTTCACGAAGACCTATTTCGTCAATTGTGAGCCAATTTTGATGCTTTCCGAATTAGTCCCATTTTATTACATTATTTACCTATGAATTTTAATTAAATATAAAGATTTTAACAATATTCTTCATATATGTTATTGTAAAAATTAAATGTAGCAATTACCTCAAAACTCAATTTAAAAAAAACTTTCACGCACAACTCTTTAACAGATCGTCTAATTCAAACTGAACGCTATAAGTAATCCCCCCTCTCTAGTCGACGCATGAAAACCTCCCCAAGAGCGAGCGGGACGGCTATAGGTTATTTCTAGCATGTCAAATATAGGGCAACACCGTCCGACAGTTCAGTGACTGAAGTGTTATGAACTCTTACAGGAAGAGCATTGAAGAGAAGTGTCCTACATAATGTATGACTAGCTTTTCGCCCCAGCTTCATGATTTTTTTTAATGTGACATAAGATTTTAAAAAATGGCGTGAAAGAAAGACAAACAAACAAATATTATTTAGGATCATGGCTGAATCACACCAGGGTAGATAGAGGTGAGATTCGTCTGAGTTTTCAGTTCTACTTATTTCTCCCTCTAAACAAAATACTACGAAAAATCTATTTAAACCTAACCATTCCTCCTTAAAGAATATGTAACTATAAAAGTTACAGTATAAATGTTGCCATACTAAAACCTTAAAAATAACCAAATGACTTTCATTCATTCACCTATTAAATGATAAAATATTCTTGTAATTCTTTAGTAGTACATACGTCCAATATAACTTTTCCAGGGTGAGATGTTGCAAAACTCATAACAATTACTTGAAAAACGATTGACATTAAACATGTCAGGTTAAAACAGTAAAAGCGTTTCACAATCGTGTAGTCGTACGTAAACTAAGATATTTCGAATTACAGTCCGCGGGCGAGTCACGTACGAACTTGAGGATTACAATCCTGTATTTCATTGGGATAAGGACCTTGACAAGCCATTCTTGCTTGAATAATGTAAGCACATCCCTACAGTGAGGATGAGAAAAAAACAAAAATGACAGTATTGTGAGGGTTCAGTTATATTAAATTATTGATTGAACCTTTATTGCACAAACATATTATAAAACATTCACTGATACATTCTATGACATCAGGCAGGAAAAAATATAACTTTAAAAAATCCCTAGCTACTAGGGGGGCAGCTGCCCCTAACTGAATCCCCCCCTCCCCTCACCGGCGACGCCCTTGCGTGGCCTATGTAAGTCAATCAATTACATACAATTACAATGGCTTAAATACGACACGTATGCCTAAATGGGCGACAGACAGACGGCGGTTTATCACGGGAGATACGTCTGTTTCGTAAGTTCAGAATCGATGAAGAAGAAACCCATTGCGCGATGATGGCACGCAATCGCCAACACATTGGCCCAACAATTCCAACAAAGGTGCACACAGCGCGCGCACAAACATTGCACACCACATAAAAGGTGTCGTTTATAGTTCCAAAATATTTGGCAGCCCGCCTTCACGTATCTAAAAATACGACCGTGTTTACAATCCAATGAAAGATTCAGGAAGATATTGTATGGACGGAGTGCTTACAGCAAACCTGAGGTAAAAGCATATGTTATGCACGCCGCGTTTAGAATTTCTTGCACATATTTATTTAAAACTAACTTTCACCCGCGTGGAGATAACATAGAAAATAAATAATGCCTTGGTTGTAATATATTTTGCACCCATAGAGTACTAAGACGGGAGAGGCCATAGACTAGACAGCCTTCCCCTCCGCCAATTTTTTAGTAATTTGACCATTTGTGTCGCGAGACAGAGCCATAAAAAATAGTTAACTTTTATGTTTTTAAATGTGGAAGGCGATCTAAGACGTTTTTGCGGGGAATTAGCATATAATTTAAAAACCATTGCGACAATACAACGACAGAAAAATACAGTGGTACGGGGGTTAATATTAGGCGACTTCCTCTGGCAAAGTTTATTTTTGAGTTTTTCTTCACGGTGTTTGTGAGGCTATACCTAAATTGGGCAGTTCTGTTGAGGTGTATTTAGACGGAAAAGCCTATAGGTGTGGTTTGTCGGATTATATACGTAAGTTTTTAATTACAAAACCCATTGGTACATGGCCGGGATCCGGGATAGAACCCGTGGTCTGCCTAGTCAATACCAGAAGTCTTAACCACTCGGCCACCGACGCACCTTGTCAGTAACTTGTCTTCCAATAAAGAAGGGATTTACTTTTGGCAAAATATAAACCTGAATTTATCTCCGCAATTGCAATTCCAGTACCTTGCCAATATGTGCTCAAATAAATCAGGTAAGACTCAAAAGGTAAGTCCGTTAATAAGTCAGTCACCGTGGCTTGGCAGTTGGCAATCATTTCCGTTTTATTTCTTTAAAAATCCATCTATATTAATAATATAGCTAAATGGTTGGTTTGTTTGTTTGTTTGTTTGAACGCGCTAATCTCTGGAACTACCAATTTTACATTTGATAGCCCAATTCTTGAGGAAGGTTATAGGTTATATAACATCATGCTAGGACCCAAATGAGCGGAGCAGTAACAATTAACGCGGGTGCAATCACAGCTAGTTATTAATAAAGTTGATATACCTATTAGGTACTAGATGCTGCCTACAAATTCGCCAGGATTATTTTAATATCACTGCGCAATAAATTCTTAGTAGGTACTATACTAGCGACCCGCCCTTCGCAGGGAAAGACAAAATTTCAAATGAAAGAAAATTACTAAGAATTATCCTGGGAAAATGAGATTATTATCCCGGAATAAAAAGGAGCCTATCCAATGATTCTCCAAAAGTGCAAATCTGTGCATAAAATCACGTCGATGCGTTTCTCAGTTTTGACGTGAAAGAAGAACAAACAAAGAAACAACTTCTATAATACAGTTAGGATGGGGTGTACCTACCTTCGAAACACTGGTGATCGCTGCAAGTTTCATAATTTATTTAGCAGCTTCGAAGCCTATTAGGTATGTGGGGTTAGCATACCTACTTAGGATCGCGACATTTTTCTTTTCGACTCGGAGGCCAATAAGGCAAATAACCAAAATATCGAAGGCAAATAACCAATGGCCACCCAAGTAATGTCCGGACAAATCCGTGTCTTTGCCCGACCCAGCACTTTGCTCGGCATTCTCTGGCCGGGCATTCCTTGAGTGGCTATTCGCGCGATCCCAGCTATGCTAACCTCACGGTACAAACATTGGGACTATTTGGGACAGACAGACAAAAAAACCGACTAATAATGATTATGTTTAATTAGATTTTTGTTAATTTATGTTAAATATAGGGAGTATTCTTTACTTTATAAAACAACGATGCTGAGCCAAATGGGAAAAAACGTACACCTTCTAATTTCGTCATGTTTTGTCAACGTCAATTCAACGAAGACGTAGTTAAAATACGCAAACACGTTTATTTCAACGAATCCTTCGTGTTGGATATCATTAAAAATCGATACTAATATTGTAGTGTGTTTGTTTGGAAGAAAGTAGGTAAACTAGAAAAGTACTGTACCGATTTGAAAAATTGTTACACTGTTATGAAGCTACATTATTTTAGATGGCGTAGGTTAGGCTACGTTTTAAAGGTTAGAGTTTCGTAAGATATATACCGAAGGGTAGTGGTCTTTGAATTTCTAATAACCGAGGCAGAAAACTTGACTATATCTATACCCTGTGGTATAGACAATAGTACTAAGAACGTACAGAAGTAGAAATTAAAAAAAAAAAAAATACAAAACCATATCACATAATGTATTTTAATTCTGACCATACTTTTTCCCACTGAGTGGGCAGTGCGAGGGTGAGCGGGGGGAGGTAAATCGTGAAAATTTGCGAAGTGAGACAAGCCTGTCTGTCTATACTAATAATAACAAAGAGGTAAAATTAGGGGGATAATCTCTGGAACTACTGAACCAATTTTAAAAATACTTTCACTAATAATAATCTACACACTCCCTGAGGCTAATCGATGAATATAAAAGAAATAAATGGAATAACACAACCGCTTAGCATACTACGTAGCATACGCTGTCCATGTGTCACTCGTGTTTGTATGGGAAAGCGCTAAGATGCTCCAATCTATATCTTTTATTTTGATCGAAGCTGAGACTATATTTTATTTAAAAAAATAGGGTTCCGTAACAAATAGCAACATTTGTAACAACCAGAGACAATCCACCGAATTGAGGTGATATGACTTTTGCACAGAGAGCTACTTTTTCAAATTGAACTTGAACCGGGAAACTTTTTAATAAACAACTTATCTACTTTTGGAACCCTGGGCGTGTCGCCAGTATTATACAAAATGCAATCGCTACATTGCAACATTTAATATCCCGGAAGTTGGAATCTCTCAAAATATCAAGAAGTGCGTGCGCCAACCCTAGCCAAAAATAGAGTACTGATGGCGCACGGAATTCGTCGCAACTTATTCTGTAATATTTTTAATAACGTTCAATTCTAAAATAGCGCGTGATGCTATTAGCGGCCGATATAAATTCGGCGTGGACATTTATCATCACAGAAATATGATTCACGACTTTTTTTTTAAACAAGAACGCAATAAAGCAATAAATAAAACATAGTCATTAAGAGATCATGAATGGATACAAAAGATATTAAAAATTCTTTGAAAAAACCGTCAGATACATTTCTCATGAAGAAACAAGGTTTAAGTAGTTTTTTTTTATAGAGAAGACGACATGTGACCTTGCCACCACCTGATTATTAAGCATAGGTGGCTGGTCCATGAATGCGCGCGACTGGCAGATCATAATACAGTCCGCCAGTCGCGCCCACTATGCCGGCCCGTAGAGATGCTTTTTCACGCTTCGCTTGAAGATCCCCAGGTTGTAGGAAGGAGGAAAGACCGACGCCGGAAGTTCATTCCACTTTTTAGCAGTACGACACAGGAACGAGTCACTGAATTTTTTCGTTCGTATGTAGAACGTGTCGACGGTGTGAGGATGAAAACTGTATCCTGTGCGAGCAGTGCGGGTGCGAAAAGGGGATGGAGGGACGAGGCCATGGAGTTCTTCTGAACGAATTCCGCGAATTTCTACGTGGCATCTTCCCTCCCTGGGGGGTGGTTTTAAAACCCAGTCGGGAATCGACTGGTTCTTTGTTTTCAATTTGTGTGATCCTGAATAATCTTCCTACAAATTTTGGGCCCAGGAAGATCTGGGGTTATGCCGAAAAAACAGAAAATTTCGATTTTCGCCTTATACATAAAATTGTGAGGTCACAGGCCCGGAAACCGAGTAAAACTTGTTTGGTTGTGTTGGGGACGTCGAAAGGATCCGGAAATAACGTCTGGCAGACAAGCAAGTAGTCATGGGTTTTTTTGGCAGCACTTTGAAAAACTCCAAATATATGACTGTTTCACAAAATTTTATGAATAAGAATTCATTATTTTATGTAGACATTCAAAAATATTGTGTAGATAGAATGTTCGTCTTTGTAGACTGTAAACTTACGTATTTATTAAAAAGTGATGGGTGGGGGTGGGGCAGGGATGGTCGGGGGGTATAATTTTACTGTATAGAAACAATGTATGTGTTCATTTTGGTGTCTACTTGCTCTAAGAACGTTTTGTATGCAAATACATCAATATGATTACATTTCAAATTGGCGCATTTTAGCGAGGGCTTATCTACAGATCTAAATCTTTGGTATTTAATGAATCTAGATTTTGTATGTATGTTTAAGGTCAAATACACCAGTAACAGTGTCCTTTTTTTGCCAGTTGTCCATATTAAATAGAGCAGGTGGCAAGCCTGTTGCTGCACAGTGTGTCACTTATTTAACAGACGTATCTGTTATTTTTAAAAGAAGTGTTGTCGCGCTTCACATGCACTTTGAAGCATGAGAAGTTGATTAAAGCGCATATTCTTAAATAAGATAGGTGCTTAGCATTTTTAGCACGAGTAATAATTCAACCCGGGTCACCCAGATTTCAAATCCAACGCTCTGCCAATTACGTTATCTATCGACTCCTTCTATATTAAAAAAAATAATGTACTCACAGGCTCACAGCTGGTAATTCCTCCGCCACCAAAGAAGTATTCTCTTCCATATACAACTATAGCTGTGTGCCACACTCCTTCAATTTGACAACCTGCAAACATACAATTCTGTTACAACTAGCAGTTGCCCGCGACTTTGTACTTTATTAGGAATAAAACGTTTACACCCCATGTCACCTCCTTAGGGGTTGATTTTCGAAAAAATCCTTGCTTAGGAATACCTTTTAATTTTCATATTTATATCTTCAGTGGTTTAGGCTGTGCGTTGATCAGTCAGTCAGTCGGCGACACGACAGTTTTATATATTTAGATTAGTTTCATCTAACTAATCAATTATTTTTTTGTGGTGAAAAATTTAAAATTGTAGTAGTTACCGAAGGGATTTTTTCCTGTTTTCACGAGCTAGGTTTACATGTATCAAAAATGGCAAATAAACAAAATAAAGTATGGAACAATTTGGTATAGTATAATATGACCAAATTGATTTAGTAAATAAACATTAATTTCACACTAAACGAAAAATTGCAATAAACAAAAATTAAAATTAGCTATGAACATGCTATATTTAGAAATGAAAGTAGTTCAAGAAGCAAAGAGTCCTTGAAACAATTTCTAAAGTAAAAACTCATTTGTGAGGGACTGCGAATAAGAAATAGGTCAAACACACCTTTGTTGACAAAAGAAATGACAGTAAGAAGTTCTCTTTGACTTTATTATTTTAAACTAGCGATTGCCCGCGACTTCGTACGCATTGTATTAGGAATAGTGACGTAATTTACGTGAATACGCAAAGTGTTTCCCTAAATTTTTTAGTCCTGCACTTGCCCCGTGAGAGGTTCAAAAATGCATAGGTATATTCAGTACCTGATATTCCCGTCCCCCGTGAAAATTTTGAAATGCGATACAAATTCGTCATAGACAATTTATTACCCCCTTGCATCACTACTTAATTTGCAAATTATTATTTTAAGTAAAATGATAAAAAAATAGATTATAAATATTATTATGTAAATTATTATTTTTAATAGTAACTCTCAAAATGATAAAATAAGTACTGAATTCATGTCATCAGATCACTTAATTAGTAGCACTAATTTAAATAATGGATAACTCTTGCTCTATAAAGTTGTGACATCTGCCTGCCTATGCAAGACAATGTTAAAAATATGAGCATAAGTTATAGACATTTCTGACTAACAGTAAAAAAACAGGAAATGGTGCTCTCAATACAATTCTGTTGAAACTGTAGCATTACCTGATGAATCTGCGATCCATTATAAAAATAACTAGGTTAAATTCCAGATGGAAAGACAAGTTTTAAACATATTAAAGAATGAAAAGGCAAAAATAGATGAATTATTAATTTGATTTTGTTTTGAAACAACTTGAAAAACATTTGCGAAGTTTTTCTGATTGTTTACAACTGTTTGGAAAGAGTTTGTTTTCAATTGTTGTTTTTTTATTTGTACTAAATAAATCAACAAATGCTCTGGTCAATATGTGATGGTATGGCTGACAATAACATCTAACTTATTTATGCAAAAGTCTGTTTGTTTCATCAAAAGGAGCAACAAATTTAGCATAAGCATTAGGTTATTGTTAATTATATTATCTCAAAAGAAATGCAATTTTAATGCCAGTCATCCACACCTTCTTATGGTGAACAGACTATAATAATTTAATTACAAAAAAAGCTGAATGAAGATCATACCAAGCAGCATTGGTGAGAACAGCTGTGCCATACCTCTTGTTAGATCATATACATACAACTGTACCGGGAATGCTTCTTCACTGCCCATTTTGATTGTTTAATTTACACTATGGAAAAAATCCTGAAAACAATGAAAATAATATATTTGATTACAGGTAGGGAGTCCACTTTTGAGTAAGTCTTGGTAAACAGGATAAAGCCTAAACCTTTTTTTTTTTTGTTAAGTTTAATCGTCACAATACTTTGGCCCTATCCAAACAGCTGTGAATTAATGTAGGAATAGAATATGCTGGCTCTTCTTGTAAATAGGTCATATCTCTTTCGAGTTATTCTTTTGTCCTTAATCTTGTCCCGTAGTGGTATTCAAAATACCATATATGACTATGTGTAATTATAGGTACTTAATTATAAATTAAATGTACTTATTTATTTATCATAGCTTTCCGCCCCCCGCTTTGCCCGTAGATATTTTCAAATAAAATATATTACTCAGGGATGTAGCTTTCTATTTGTGAAAGATTTTTTAGAATCAGTTCAGTAGTTGAGAGATTACCCCTTACATCCAAACTTACAAACTTTACCTCTTTATAATATTAGTATAGATTGTAATACTATTGTAACATATAATGGATGACATATTATTATGATGTTTGACCTACTATGCTGTATGCTGTATCTATCTGAAATGACCTAGCGGCATTTATTCTAAAATTAATTTGTATGTCAAACTATGTACTGTGGCAGATCAGTATCTGAACAATGGAATTTGGTATGTAAAGTAAAAGTTAAGGTAGTTTTATATTTTTATTTTTAAGATTAAGACAAAATATATGCAAAGGTCAAAGAATATCCTACCAAAAAAAATGCTTAAACATTCTTCCTAAATAATAAACTAGATTAGTTATAAAAACTACTGAAATTGTAGTATAGCTAGTAACAGGGTAACATTGGTTGACAAGTTGACAAGTAAATATTTTGCTTTTATTTAGCTGACATAATGACGTCATTCATAGGTGAAATGTAGGTTAAGTAAATTATTTGTTTTTGAAAAAACAAAGACAATCTCACAATTTTAAGAGTTATAAATTGAAAAATATGGATTATTAAACCAATATCTCGAAACGGTTTTGGATTCAGCATACCTTAACTTTTACTTTACATACCAAATTAGATTCCATTAATAATAATATTTGAAATGTCTAATAGTATATTTCAGTAAATAATTGGCTAAATTATATATGAATATATATCATATACCTACCTACCTACTTAATTAATTTAAAAATACATGGTTTGTAAGTAGATATTATACCTACATTATCAAAAATTCAGACAACTTAATTTTTTTTGTATAACTAACATAAATATTGCTTAATATATCACACATTTACCTTTCTAATTGTTTATTCACAGTAAAACACTTTAAAAAAATAACTAATTTAATTAACTAAATGCACAAATAATGCATATTGCAGGCAATAGTATCACCGGTGGAGCACCACAACGGAATAGCGCGCGGCTCATGTTGGTTGTTACGACATACTATTTATACCTACGAAATCATTAGCAGCAGAGAAATGCTAGGGCTGTGTAATTTACAATAGCTTCGTACATTTTCACAAAATTAAATAATTTGAGATTTTTTTTATTTAAGTAAAGGATAAGTAAAAGGTCAATATATATTTAAAGGGCACATACTAACATGATTTTTCTAAATAACATTAAAATAAAACAATATGTAACTGGAAATTTAAAATTCCTTTAAGAAATTAATCCTTTATGAAATCCTTAATTATTAAATAATTGTAAATGAAATGTTTATTCTTCAACTTACCAATAAACCTGTGCTTTTATTTCTTTGAATTACTGACAATGGATATTATTTTTTTGTAATACCTTTACAAAATTTCACGATTTTTTTTGATTGAAGAATGACGAAATAACTTTAAAATCTTGTGATTTGTTGAATTCTTTGCGGTAACCGTGACGACGAGAATTTCCAATATTTTTTGACAGACAACAATTGACAGATTAATTTTGTTGATAATATATACCCCTGCCACACACTCGCCACACCTCACGCCACACCTCACGCCACACCTCACGCCACACTATGCTCCTCGCGCTGCCGCGATGTCCCTGTCTGTCCACACACTGCTCTACTCGCGCAATTAATCGCGTCGCTCCGCACTAGGTCACTCGCCTTCCACAATGGATGTTGAAACTGTGGCAGCGTGCGCGCTATGCATTTATAGTATAGCTAATTATATAAATGTAAAAAGAAATATACGTTTACAAATATACATGATTAATTAATAAAAGTGTGTTAAATAAAATAATTTTAAAAAAAAACCGACTTCAAACAGGAAACTAAAAACTCAAAAATAAATCTACTTAGCAAAAATTAATTCGTATTTTGATTTAGTTAATCAGAAATGATTAAATAAGTATTTTATAATTTTGTAATATTATTATAAATTTATAATAATAGGTAATAAATATTTCGTCGAAGAATTTGAGGACGGTTGGTGCGAAATTAGAAACAACTTAGTTCCCAAATTCACTAATCTAGACAATTCATTAAGAACCTACGATCATCAGTACAAACATAGATAATATTGAACAGATCTTTATCTTTTTAGATGTTAACTTAATTTTGTATCTTAATTTGGCACCAACCGTCTTCAAATTCTACGACGAAATATTTATAATTTCTTACCTCCAAATTTTTATAATTTTAATACTTATTTTATCATTTCTGATTAACTAAAAATCAAAATACGAGTTACTTTGTGTTAAGTAAATTTACTTTTTAGTTTCATGTTTGAAGTCGGTTTTATTTTGTTAAAAAAAATATTTTACGCTTTTTAGTGATGGGTAGACGTAATATGACATATGGGTGCAAAGTTCTCATCAATAGAAATGAATTAAGTCCAAACACCAGGTAATTGCTGTAAATCGTTGAGGGAACCCTCGACTGTCTTTCGGCTCCATCATCAGGTCGACTCCAGACCTTCATTAAATAGTAGTGCTTTAAAATACTTAATGAAAAAAAAAATTAACAAACGCGCCACACTAGTCGCCACTACGATTTTCTAAGGTTCCCCTCGATTTCTCTGGGATGGTATCTCAGATCTTGGCTTCCTTATCAATGTACCACCCTTGAGATATCTCCTTTCCAACAAAAAAAGAATTATCAAAATCGGTTCATAATCGAGTGGCATGGGAAGTAGCGAGGAAAGGAGCGAGAGACGTAGTGTGGCCACGTTTTGTCGGTTTTTTGGGTGCGAGTCAAAGGACCGGCAATATGAGCGCGAGTGGCTGGCCACACACTCGCGCGTACGCAGACTTCATCGAGCGCTCGATACGAAAGCACGTCACGCGGCATTTTTAACCGACTTGAAAAAAAAGGAGGTTTCTCAATTCGATCGTATATATTTTTTATGTGTGTTGGCGGATAACTTCGTCGTCTATGAACCGATTTTGATGATTCTTTTTTTTGTTGAAAAGGAGATATCTCAAGGGTGGTACAATGATATGGAAACTAAGATCTGAGATGGCATCCCAGAGAAATCGAGGGGAACCTTAGAAAATCCTAGTGTGGCGCGTTTGTAAATTTTTTTTTTCATTAAGTATTTTAAAGCACTCTAAAGCACTACTATTTAATGAAGGTCTGGAGTCGACCTGATGATGGAGTCGAAAGACAGTAGAGGGAACTCCTCAACGATTTACAGCAATTACCTGGTGCTTGGACTTAATTAATTTCTATTGGAGAGAACTTTGCACCCATATGGGTTATATTACGGCTACCCATCACTAATAAGCGTAAAATAATTTTTTTAACAAAATAAAACCGACTTCAAACAGGAAACTAAAAAGTAAATTTACTTAGCACAAAGTAACTCGTATTTTGATTTTTAGTTAATTAGAAATGATAAAATAAGTATTAAATAAAATTATAAAAATTTTGAAGTAAGAAATTATAAATACTTCGTCGTAGAATTTGAAGACGGTTAGTGCCAAATTAACATACAAGATTAAGTTAACATCTAAGAAGATAAAGATCTGTTCAATATTATCTATGTTTGTATGTAGGTACTGATGATCGTAGGTTCCTATTTGGGAACTAAGTTGTTTCTAATTTGGCACCAACCGTCTTCAAATTCTTCGACGAAATATTTATTACCTATTTCTTACTTCAAAATTATAAAATACTTATTTAATCATTTCTGATTAACTAAATCAAAATACGAATTACTTTGTGCTAAGTAAATTTATTTTTAGTTTTTAGTTTCTGGTTTGAAGTCGGTTTTTTTTTGTTAAAAATTATTTTATTTAACACACTTTTATTAATTAATCATGTATATTTGTAAACGTATATTTCTTTTTACATTTATATAATTAGCTATACTATAAATGCATAGCGCGCACGCTGCCACAGTTTCAACATCCATTGTGGAAGGCGAGTGACCTAGTGCGGAGCGACGCGATTAATTGCGCGAGTAGAGCAGTGTGTGGACAGACAGGGCAACATCGCGGCAGCGCGAGGAGTATAGTGTGGCGTGAGGTGTGGCGAGTGTGTGGCAGGGGTATTAGGGCTGCGAAGGGACGTTGTCATTGGGCAAATTGAACGAATGAGCTGTTTTATTATTATTTACAATAATAGATTATTAATTTATGTTAAAGTATTGGTCAAGCGTGACTTGCACTGTCTAAAGTACGTTGCATAGGCAGCATAGGTATTTACTATTATTATTATGTTACTCTAAATTCACGGGCATAATACCCGGTCCTTTGTAAGGCTTGCATGGGGACATAGGTCCAACACGTAGAGGCCCTTTAGAGTGTTTAATCTAAAGTGTTGTGACTAGCACCCGTCGGGACCTATCTCTGAATACATCAAATACAATGCGCTCACAGACAGGCCCCGTCAGGTGCCTGGACTATTGCTGAGATAAAATTAAATTAAATTCGGGATATTGTTTTGAGATGTTAAA
Source organism: Nemapogon koenigi (assembly GCA_963924495.1). Taxonomy (NCBI): domain Eukaryota; kingdom Metazoa; phylum Arthropoda; class Insecta; order Lepidoptera; family Tineidae; genus Nemapogon; species Nemapogon koenigi. The sequence goes on from OZ004643.1 coordinate 3,015,930, forward strand.
TGGATTGGTTTATCAAGTTTATTGGTTGAGACTACGGTCACCTGCAGATCATATATATCATTCATGTCATGAAACGTAAAATTGGCAGGTGGTGACTGGCCGTTTACTAAATGGGCCTCTTAAAACAATCACCATTTTTAAGCATTTCTGCCGGCAGTAAGACAGGCAACATTGGTGTAAGCGGCTGGGGGGGTCGAGAGGTGTGACACCGGTTTCACATATAGCTATTATTACGCCTTTAGACACTTCCACCCCCGAGTATAATACATAATATTATACTCTAACGACTCCACCCTGGACAACCAATTAAGGCAAGGCAGGGTCGAGAGTCTCAGGTCTGGCAGTGGGGACGCCTGCCTTAACCTACTCTCTGGAGCACTCGGGTTCGGCGGTGTAGGTACTCACCCACGGCTCGCCACAAGGCGCCCTGCGCCCCTATTATTATTTTTATTAGGTTATTATATTATATGATGTTATAATTGAATAAATATTTGGAAGAAAAGTGTGAAGTTGTGTTTTTTATCTTCATGGATGGGTTGCTGACGTTACTGTACAGCTCCCGGAACCTTGTTCAGGGTCCACAGTGGATCTGGACAGTGGCCTATCCTTAATTTATAGAATTCACACTCGTTTTAATATCACTTGGCAACTGACAGATAAGTACTTTGTTATGATACCTGTATGTATGTATATCGACTTAGAAGGACACTTTGGTCTTCCGTTCGGTATCCTGGGATCATTACAGGGTTTCGGGAGCTGTAAGTCAATTTGTGAATAATAATATATTTATCGATTAGTAGAGATTTTGAAATACCTACGTTAACAATCTCAATAATGCTGAATTACAAAATAGGTAGGTAGGTAATTATTTAACATCACTTACATCACGTCTATATAATAGTTTAGAGTCCCGAAACAAAGGCTTTAATTTTATTTTGAATTTAATTTGAAGGGAGAGGGGCTTGCTCTTTGTTTCAAGGTTTTCAGAGTCAAAGGCAAAGTCGATAAATAACCCAAGCCTAAACTACTTTTTTAATGCTCAAAAAAATATTTTTAATAAAAAACTTCGTATTTGTATTTACAATGTTTTCTTGTCGAAACTTATTTACTTATGAATAAAGTTTTTTTGACTAAAGCCTTTTTGTTTGAATTTTTTAGAAATGAGTTTTCGATGAATCGTGCTTTTATTAATTTTGGATCTTTTTGTACCGTCTATTTAAGTTTAGTGCATGTTTTTAAAGTGCATTTATGACATGATTCCGATGTCATGAGTTTCGATGACATGGGCCAGATTTAGTTCTTGGGAGCTAAAGGAAAGGATACTCTTGATTTTGTAGAGATTTCTGCACATTTCTCGCTTGACTATAGATATGATCTAGGGGAAGGGGTAGGGGGCAGCACCCCGACGCTGGACCCCTGCATGCACACATACAGGTTGGCAAAAATGTCTAGAAACGGAACAAATTTTTGTCCGTTGGCAACATTGTCAAAATGCTTGTGTTTGTTTGACAGGAGTCAATGTATAGCTTACTTAGACAAACTTGATACTTTGGATTCCACATCCGGTCATGGCGCCGACCTCACGCGTTTTCGTCATGGCGTGATGTGGAATCCGGTTTAATCCCGGCCGCGCTGTGATGGTTGTGATTAGTCAGTGATTAATAAGACATATCACAGTCGGCGGGAATATCTTACTACCGATTTATCGGCTTACTATTGCATAAGATTAAACACTGGAGACTGGCAGAATTGCAGCACTCTTGCCATAATATCAAAGAAGAAGAAGAACTTGATACTTGCGCCTTAGTTGGACTTGTTTGAAATAGGAGTTAAAATATCTTCAATACCTGGGGAGCACATACAAGGTCTCCACGTAAAGAAGTTGTACAACTTTGATTTTATGTGCCATCCGTCAAAAATAAAATCGCTTCATTGTTATTAAAAATTCTAATACATATGTGTAATGGTCTTTAGTGTCCATTTATAATAATATGGTTCTTGTCCAATTAAAGACAGTTCTACTTATTAAAAATAATATGTGTGCAAAAAATAATTTATTAAAGAAATAAATTATTATATAATAACTTTATATAAGTATCAAGCGCACTATATGGGTTGCCATATGAACATTATTTTCTACATATTTTTGCCAAGCTGTATCTATAGAGGGTAGGTAAGCATAGAGTATAGAGCGCTTCTCTTGCTTCACCCACATTCATACATCGTTTTGTTTTGCGGTACACCAAAGTACAACATATATTTCGGCCCATATCGCAGCAATATTCATTAGTATAAAGTCATGATAAATGTCGTACTATACTTCAACATGTCGTTATATTTATATTATCTCTAGAATTTGTGGTTAAAATACCTAGACCTATGTATTACAATCTGTAATTTTTTTTTTTTGGTACAATTTATTCCATGAAAAGGCAAATGTTGATAATTAACTTGGCTTGGGCCTATTATTTTGAAAATATAATCGCAGACTTGGCTACGGCCTTATATAACAAAACTCGACTGTAATATAAATATATCGTTCGTTCATTTGTTCGGTCTCTAAGTCTGTATTGTCTATGCTCAATTATCTGTCTTGTCTTTGTACAGCTGTCAAACAAATATTATTTTATTGTCAAATTATTCTGCTGTGTCTGTGTCTTTGTCAATAAAATGTCAGGATCAAAGAAAATGGTAATTCAGAAAATGATATTTTTAGTTTTTATTATTTAAATTTGATGGCCTCTAATCACATCTAACCTATAGTGTAATTCCAGTTCTTGCACCCTGACGATCTTAAAAAATTATCCCCGTAAACATCGACTTTTGTTTGTAAACTTTTCCAAAATTACTTGTTATTTTATTTAATGTTACCAAACATTGGCGTTTTCATATAATTTTACCTGGTACTTTAGCTTTGTGCTGGGAAATCTAGTAGTTAATCCGTTAACTGAAATATATGAACCGATGACTCGACAATTTTGATAATGATGTTGATAGTGTCAATGGACTTTTATCCGACCTTCGTAAGTTGTGATTTCTTAACAAAACGTGGCTCTAAAATTAATTCAACATTTCAGGTTTTACGTGTACAGTGTGCAGAAGGCACACAGCGTGTAGAAGTTTCAGATTCAGAGCCCACATGTTTACTTTTTGAACAGATTCATAATGTCTTTGGTTTGAGTAATTTTGCTTTTGCACTTCACAAAGATCGCCAAAGGAAAGAAGAGGTGTTGTCTAGCAAATCACACACATTAAGAGATTGTGGACTGAAACATGGAGACATGCTGTTTATGAGTCCTTTAAATGGAGCACTAATATTTGAACAGCCTTCTACAAGCTCTGATGTAAGTTCTATACTTATGGGTTTATATTTGGATACATGCTTTTTATTATTTTTCCTTAATTTTCATCATCTACATCCATACAGCAAAAAAATCTGGTGATTTAGGGCAGTCCTGCAGTCTTTAAAATGTTTCACATTTTAATTTGTTTTCAGTGCAAATTTCCAATGTAGGTAATTTAAGTATGTAAAATCAAAACATTTAAACTGCATCCACATTGTAAATTTGTCCTGGGTGAAACCATCTCTGGCAGAACAGAATAATATTTCAAACTTTCTTTGTGTTTTCTACTTAGCTCAAAATAAAAATAGCCAAAACAAGGCAATCCCTTGGCTTGTTAACTTATTCCTCCAAAAACCTAAGGGGATATTATTAGTTTTTTTGCACATTATTAACTGGTTGACTGGTTTTGACTTTCAGATTAATATTGCTGAAGCTGCTACTCCGGCTGCAGATTTACCTGCAACATTGTCCAAATCAGAAACACCTAAAGAGGATGAGGTGGATTTGGAACTGTATCCATTATCAGGAAATATTGAACGTGAGCGAGATGAAAAATTGTAAGCTATTTTTATTTATTATTAGCTGTTCACCTTTGGGGCCTATTCATTCATCCCCTACTGTACCCCTTAAAGGGTGAGTTTAAAAGAAAGTATTTTCTTAGCTTAGGTTTCAAGCCTAGTCCCTATGAAATTTCATCAAAATCAGTTTAGCATTTATAAAATTAGTATAGATTGAATTTATGAATAGATCACCGCACATCAATTTCCCAGGTAGTGTTTGTTTGTCATTCAATAAATAAAATGATTTTATAATTTTCTTCATTCATTCATGTTCTCATAATTTGTTGACATTGGCCTGTGTTAAGATCACATAGTATTTGAAAAATGAATTAAAATAAACTCCCTCTATTCTGGCCAGTTTTTTCCTGTTTTAGTTGAAAATATTGCTATAGGTAAAATAATAAAACCAATATTTTAAGTAAAATAAATGTATTAAAATATTCAATTTCGCATGACTTATTTACCAACAAAAATCTCAAGTGACATATTTTCTTCGTATCTTAATGTCAGAACTACATTTTAAATCGCCCTTTTCCAACCTCACCAAGAAATCTTATAATAAAAGAGTCTGTAACAATACTCCTTGTTACAGACTCTTTTATTATAACTTGGTGAGGTTTTCAACTAAAACAGGAAAAAACTGGCCAGAATAGAGGGAGTTATCTTGGGAGCCAAACTTTAAATAAATAAAACATAGCCTACTTCTATCTGCCATGTAAGCATGACAGTTTAGAGAGAATCTCTCTACATAGACAAGATCTCAGTTAGATAGGGAAAGATAAAATATCCCATAGAGTTAAAGCAAGACAAAAAGAACCGGTTTCCGCGACGCCAAAATCTCAGTTAGATAGAGAAAGATATAATATCCCATAGAGATAAAGCAAGACTAAAAGGACCGGTCTCCGCGACGCCAAATTCTCAGTAAGATAGAGAAAGATATAATGTCCCATAGACATAAAGCAAGACAAAAAGGACTGGTTTCCGCGACGCCAAAATCTCAATTAGACAAAGAAAGATATAATGTCCCATAGAGATAAAGCAAAACAAAAACAACCGGTTTCCACGACGCCAAAATCTTAGTTAGATAGGGAAATATATAATGTCCCATAGAGATAAAGCAATACAAAAAGGACCGTGATGCTACTCTTTGTCCTGCTTTATACTTAATACTTGGTGATCGGCTCGTTCTCTGTGACTCGACGTCAAAGCGCCTATTTTGCGTTGTTTGTCCTGCTTTGACACTACGGGAAATTATATCTTTCTCTTTCAAACTGAGATTTTCTCTAGGCAGACCATAGTGAACGCACGGCTTCTCCATATGAATTTTAACTATGCTAAGATGTGCAACATGGTTAAAAAGGGGTACAAAGTTTTGTGTTCACATATAAATATATAGATATAACAGATTTTGTTTTCGAATTTACAAATTACAAACAAGTAAACCAAATTGAATTGAGGGACTAAAAATCTATAGAGGAAATTAAAATTTGGTTCATTTCAGATGTCGTCACAACTCAAAAGGCTGTTGCGTACATTGTTCTCCGCTAGAACCATGGGACGAGAATTACTTGAAAGAGCACAATATCAAACATTTGTCCTTCCATGCATATCTCAGAAAAATCACTTCAGGAAATTTCGTTTCTTTAGATGAACTGTCTTGTAAAATTAAACCAGGTATGTCATTCTAAGTATATATTTGTATTGCTTTTATTGCAGTAAATAATATGTAGTGTTTACAGTAACATTGCTTACACACAGTGTGATAAATGATTCTCACGATTTTTAGGCTCATGATTTATTTATTGAAGGCTGATTGGAAGAACAGAGCAACTATTGTACATTTTACACATTTTTACATATGAGCTGTCTGAAGTTCAGTATATTTTAAAACAACCTATATATAACCTACAATATGACCAGCCTAGATGACCCTTTTCAAGTTCAACTGATCTCTAACAAAATAAATAAATTAGTCTAATTTTAAAAGAAACATTTAATTTTTTTTTTGTTTGTTTATTTTTCGTCATTAGAGGGAAAATAAATCTTCAAAATGACATATCAAACATTAACTTTGACTCTGACAAAAAACACCTTTAAGAAATAATATATACAGATTGATTTCTACAATTTAGTGTAATAGTGATAGATGTTGAGATATTAGTAATTTCAAGGATTCAATCCACACATACACACAGCGGTAATGACGTTCATTTTTAACGAGTTGTCCATATTAAACAGAATAGGTGCCAAGCTTGTCGCTGCATAAATGGAGTTGTCTTGTTTAGTAAATAATCTATCAAATAATCTTTTTTTAAATAAATTGTCATTTAAAATTCTTAAAATATGTTATATTGTCAATTTTATATAATAATTAACATTTTTAACCCATTTTACATTTGCAGAACTAATAAATATATTTTTTAGGGCTGTCACTTCTTTGATAGATATTAAGTAGAAGCACAAGAAGTCTATTAAAGCATTGATGATTAAAGCACATATTCTGAAAGAATTAGTTGTAGAAATAATTCGGCTAAACAAGGGAGACTTGGTCTTCCCCTGAGTACCCTGGAACCGTAACACGGTTTCGGGAGCTGTAAGGCAAAAAAAATTCTTAAAAAAACATGGGGGCTTAGCAATTTTGGCATGAGTGAGGTTCTAATAAAAAAAATCAATCTTTTACACCTAATTTGGCTTTAATTTTACTCTTACCTTGTTTCAGGGTGTAAAGAACATCCGCCTTGGCCGCGCGGCATTTGCTCCAAGTGCACCCCGGGCGCCGTCACACTCAACCGTCAAGTGTACAGGCACGTTGATAACGCTGTCATCGAACATGCGGCTATCGTGGAGAGGTTTCTGCAGTACTGGCGGGCCACTGGTGACCAAAGGGTCGGCTTGCTGTATGGAAGCTATGAGAAGCATCCTGATGTTCCGCTAGGTAATATATTGTTTTTAACACGGTTTTTATACCTAACTAACTTGTATGTATCGATTTAAAACTTTGCAAGTTTATGTAATTCCGATGACAATACAATAAATTGGTACCATTGATCTGATCTGATCACGAAAGTAACGCCATCGAGTTTGGGCTCGTTTGATTTGTCTTCACAAGTACTCTAGTCCTAGATGATGTCCAGGATCCTGGTGATGGAGTTGGAAGGTTACAGGAACTCTGTAACGAAACGACGTAACCCCATGTTTTTTAGAGTGTTTTTTACATAACTTGTCTTATTTTTTAGTAAACAAACTTATTTAAATAACTAATTTAAATTAACTAGGCGGACCACGGTTTGATCCCGGCCATGTACTTAATGTAAAACTTATGTACATAATCCGACAAACCACACTTGAGGCTTTTCCATGTAATTAGACCTCAACAGAACTACCCACCCGGCCTCACAAATACCATCGACTAAAAAACTGGGTACTCTAGGACTTATAAGACAGTTCCGGGAGCCATAGGGCGGCAACACGCGAAAAAGAAAAAAAATGCCTATTTTACATTTGCAGAACTAAAAAAAGTGCAAAAAGTGGTATTTGTCGCATTATTAGATTAGAGTATTTAATAGCAAGATATATGCGTCTACCGGCGGCATATGAACAAATCCAAAAATCGCTGCAGATTTCGCGTTGTTTGCACATTTATCTATCTATAATCAGCGATCTTAGAAAAGAATGGATTCCGCAACTTCATACTTCAACTATTTTAAAATCCGACACCGCGACTATGGTAGTGTGCGTATCGCGTGATACAAGACCACTCGCTTTCAAGAGATATCTTGCGATATTGTGTCATCTCTTTTCCGCGCGCACTTACTCCGTATCGCTGTGATTTTCGCCATTCATTAGTGTGTGCGTGTGTGCCTGCCGTATGCCTCCGATCACTAGGGTTACCATACGTTCCGTATATACGTATATTTCCGTATACATGAAAAACCTCTTTGTATGGCTTGTTTTTGGTTTGTGGTTAATGTACATAAGTTTTTTGTTTAACAAACCCTATTGAATAAAACAAATAAAGAAACAAATATAATATAAATGGGCGAAAAAAATAATTAAATTGAACCTCTTCCTGAATCTTCGCAATCAATTCGGATATAATTTATCTCTGCATCAAATTTCATCCAAATCCGATAAGCATGTATTTATTTATTTGGTACTTAAACGTCCCGTACTAGTTCCCAACAAATGGCAACCCTACATCACGAAGAGTGTCGAAGGTCGCGTGCTGCCCGGGCTCCAAATTATGGATAGCGGCCTTTTATTTAATTTTATATGATTAAATTATAAAATTTTTGAAGCGAAACATCTTATGCGGCGACTCGATAACTTTTGGACGAGAATTGAAAGAGAAATTTTAAGTACGCTTCAAGGTTGTTTAGGCACATTTGTGGCAAGCTTGTCATAACATTTATTGTTTGTTTCATCACGGCATGACAACGCCACTGAACCAATTTCGACGTGACTTTCACGGGAAGGTAGAGGACTTTGCAAAGAGTGTTTTGTGTACATACAATTATGCTATGACTATGGGCAAGGGGTGAGCAGAGGTACGAAACAGAATCTACTGAACCGATTTCGATGGTACTTTCACGATTTGTAGAGGGTGTTTTATGTAATGTTTACTATCATGCTATGACGATGGGCAGGGGGTGCGCAAAGGTAAACCTAACGAAGTAAGAAGAAGCTAGTTTTTAATATAAGTAAACAATTTAAAACCTAAATACAACATTTTGCTCTTATTGACCACAAAAACACCTATAATACACATATTTAACAGTAGGTTCTCCTCTTTTAAAAAAGAAATAAACATTGTTTTCGGTTCCTCAGAAAGGGAAAAGGGGAATCCACTTTTCTCGTCTCTCTGCAGACTGTGGAAACCTAGAGAAAATAATAAAAACTTTAATCTACTCTGTTTTTTCTCGTCGCAATTAGGTAATCGGTAAAAAAAGAGACATTTAAATATATGTAATATAATTTATATTAATAATTAAGGGTTATGTAGCGGATAATCACCTAATATACGATCGTATATATTATGATAATTAAAACTAAAAAACGTATCCTAGCAACGCAACGTTTGTTAATAGGTTGAAAATAAATAGACTACATTCAATAATGCAAACTTCCTTTACTTGTTCTGAGGAAAACCTTGCCTCCTAATAAGTATAGTAAAAAATAAAAATGTATTTTGTACTTTAAAAAATATAATTTAAGAAGCCGTCTCCACTTTATCCAACGGGTTTAAATGTATGAAATGATAAATTTAACTATTTCTTATAAAATATTGTATTTTAAAGGGTATTCACTCATGAAATGTAATTCCAGTCGCTTTCGTATGCTTCCTAGTCTCACTTTTGCACGTTTTAATCACGCAAGACGGCATTTTCGCAATATTTTAATTCGCTGCAGATACGTACTCTCGCGCTTGTAGTCGATCACAGACTAAGCGGGCGATGCGCGGATATTTTGAATTGCGCGGATTTTCGATGGAACACGATTCGCACTAACTTGCTATATTTCTTTTCTAGATCGATGTCTATAATTCTTCAGGTAGAACCTTCGAGACCATCATCAGCTCTTCCAAGTCTTCACATTTGAAAAATAAATAAGTTTATATGAAACACTTGCCATACTCCGGGACGCGTCAAAACAAGCCCTCTGTATATTATTATTACTCTATTGTTGCAGGTATAAGAGCTAAAATAGCAGCGGTATACGAGCCGCCGCAGATGAGCAGTCGCGACTTCATATCGCTTCAAGACGACCCCAAGAAAGACATAGTGGACAGTATCGCTCAGCGGCTCGGGCTGCGGTGTGTGGGGTGGCTGTTCACAGATCTCATACCGGATGATGTTGCTGCTGGCACTGTTAAACAAATTAGGTAATCTGTCTAAAAATGCTAACCTTCTTCTTCTTTAAAACTTTAATCCTCGTGCTTCGGAAGGCAGGTAAAGCCGGCACTACGGTAAGTCCGCACTTCTTTTAAAATAACAGATATTTACGTCACATCTAAAGTAGGCCACACATTGGTCCGGCATCGCACCGAAAATTTCCCATTCCGGCCGCCAGACGATCTTTTAGGCGGACCATTCGGTATAAGAAGACCCGTGGCTCTCAGTCATCTTGTATCTGTCAAAAATATGGCAAATCTAAGTTAATCCTGGAAACGTGAGTTTATTTATACAACATTTCCTCAGCACAAAATGATTGTTATTATTTGAAATTGGATTGAGCCATATTTTTTATTATTTAGGGTTCTAAAGAGCCATAGTTTTCAATACGCAATTTTGTGGTGAGGAAATGTTGTATAAATAAACTCACCTTTCCAGGATTAACTGAGATTTGTCATATTTTTGACAGTTGTAAGATGACCTTGACCACCACCCCTTAAGTGTAGCAACGGGCTTGCCACCTGTTCCGTTCAATATGGGACAACTGGCAAAAAGTGGGCACTGTTACCGATTGTCTCTGGCTACACCGCAAGATATAAAGTCGGTGAAGGCGTGTTGTGGTATTTGTTTTTTTACGCTTGCTACACCGACCTAAGTATGCGAAAGTGTTTGTTTGTTTGTGCTTCTATCATGTCAACACAGAGCAAAAAATCGACGTGATTTTTTTTGCACAGAGATAGTTTTAGGGCCGGTTACATAGCTTACTTATAAAGTCTTGTCACATTACAAAACTTCGACGGGCGAAGCCGGGGCCGGAAATCGAACCCGGGTCATCGAGTACAGCAGGCGGGGTCACTTCCAACTGGGCTACGGCGACGTCCGAAGATCATGTATTAAACAAGGAAGATTTATGTATATCAAACACTAGTTTTTATCTGCGACGTCACCCGCATGGAAAAGGAAGGAGAAAGGAAATAGTAAATGTTTGGTGGTATTCCTATTTAATTAGAGATCTACCGACTACTCGGAATTGCCGACTATTCGGCGACTATTATAGTCGGCGATTAGTCAGCAAAGAGGCCGATATTCGGCACTTATGATGGTACAGGAAACGGGCAATAAATGGTACTTAACGCCATTACTTACTATATGTTCTACTTTTTTATCTATCTATCTATCTATCTATCTATCTATCTATCTATCTATCATCACGCCTTTTATCCCAAGAAGGGTAGGCAGAGATAATCGAATAACATTTGTTACGATCCTGGTATACCTCTTTCGCTTCTTTTGTATTCATCGTACCTTTCATACATGCTCGGCGATGCCGCCCCGGTTTCACCCCTTGAAGTTTTTGAAACGTGATAATAATTATTCCGAAAGATTGCCTGGATAAAAAGTAGCCTTCCGGGATGAATTCTTATGCCACAATTCAGAAACTTCTCCATCTATCGACGACCTAATAAACCACAATGGCATTGTTTTTTTAGAAAAATCAGTCTGACAAACTTCATCAAGTCCAAGTTTACTTTAAGATTAGTTTCCTAATCTAGTGTGTAATTCCCCAGGGGCGTGGACACACATTTCCTGTCGGCGCAGGAGTGCATCATGGCCGGCCACTTGCAGAATCAATATCCAAACGCGTGCCGGTACGCCTCTAGTGGATATTTCGGTTCAAAATTTGTCACTGTATGCGTTACTGGTTAGTAATCAATTTTATGCACAATTTAACTATGTATTTATATTTTGACAAATTTAAATGAATAATGGCAATAAAATTTTGTACAATATGTATTTTAAAATAACCAATGGGTTTTTATAATAAAAAAATTATGTATATTAACCGTACAAAGAGGCTTTTCCATCTACATACCTCAATAGAGCTGGCCACTTGTTAGGTATAGTCTCAAAATCTTCGGCTAAATGAGGAAGACTTTTGTCTTCCGCTGGATACCCTGGGGCCGGCAACGGTTCCCGGGAGCTGTAAGGCAACCCGTGAAGATTTTTTTTAAAGAATATGTGCTTTAATTGACTTCCCGTGTTTCGGAGGGCACGTAAAGTGGTTCTGTTTCGTGAAGATATCTTTTATTTTGGTAGAAACATTTCTATGTACTTTATGGACAACTTAACACCCACTGTACTCTTAAAATGACATTACTCTACAAATAATAACTCCACACAGGTGACAGCAGCAAGCAAGTACACATGGAAGGTTACCAAGTGTCCGGTCAGTGCCAGGCGCTCGTCCGGGACAACTGTCTCCTGCCAACCAGAGACGCGCCCGAGCTGGGCTACATACGGGACTCTAGCGACAAGCAATACGTGCCCGATGTCTACTATAAGGTTCGTGGGAAATAAATGTTATATGCAGTGGACATGTAAAAAAAAAAACAGAATCTACCGTGCCCTATTTACTATTGTTTTGAAATAAGACCGGGGGTAAAAAAAATTGCTGAGCACCAATTTTCTTTAAGAATTTTAATCGACTCTTCGTGCTTCGGAGGGCACGTAAAGTCTTCTAAAACCAACAGATATATATATATATATGCCTGTCAAAGAAGTGACACATCTAGGTCTATTAAGTGCAGCAACATAGGCTTGCCACCTGTTCTGTTCAATATGGACAACTGGCTAAAAGTGGACACTGTTACTGGTGTATCTGACCACACCGCAAGGTATATTTAAAAGGCTGTGAAGGCGTGTGTGTGCGGGGAGATAAAGGTTTAGCCTCAAATGTTTTTTATTTAATTTAATTTTATTTCAACGTTTATTAACAGATGAGAGTTATTCATTAAACATTGTTATCAGCTCATACTCGTATTAGCCCGGTCACAAGATAATACAAGACAAGATTATTTATCTCTTGTAATAACTAGACTGCTAATTTATCTTGAAAAATATTTCATCAAAATCCATACAGTCGTTTCAGGCTATAGAAGTGGAATACTCCCCAACGCGTGTTGCTGAAAATGCCAATCTATTAAATATTTTAACTGGCGCGATACAGGTTTCAGTAATGAGATCAGTATTGCAATGCGACATCTATCGATGCGATGTGCCGCCACATGACTCCCTTACCAGACCAGAGGTCGAAAAACTGCAGTATGAAACAGGTCGAGGAGTGCACGGGGGGACCTGGTAAGGACTGACATGTCGTCAGTGAGAAATGGGAGTAGGATGCGGGGCATTGCGGGGTCGTAGATGTGGCTGGACAGTCCAACGAGTAAGAGTAAAAGGGAATACTCCCCAAAGTTGTATACCAATGCCAATCTATTAGATATTTTCACTAGCGTGACGTGATAGCTTCAGTATTGAGACAGTATTGCGATGCGACATCTATTGATAGACAGACAGGCAAGCTGTTATTTATGCTTAGTTATCATATACATATCATACTTATGTAACTTCCGCCCGTGGATGTTTTCGAACAAAATAAAATACAGGCTATGTCACTCAGGGATATCGTAGCTTTCTATTGGTAAAATAATTTTTAAAATCGGTTCAGTAGATCCTGAAATTACCTCCTACAACCTCACAAACTTTATATATTTATAATATTAGTATAGATTACCTTTTAGATATTGCTGTGTTTCAAAATCAGAGACAATTGAATTTTGTTTATAGATGTAGGTGCTGCTATTTTAAACTTTTAAATAAAACAAAATATTTATCCGTATGGACTTTTGTATTTATCACTTTTTTGGACATTATAATATAATTTTCCACGGAAAAATTTCAACTACATTCCCCAACATACAACTCCAATCACAATATATTATATATAAACTATATATCCGGAAAAATTGGCTATATTAATGTAAATACAGAACTACGACACACGATTCTATAAAATAAATTGGCAATCTATGACGAGACTTACGGGATTACATAACTGCCACGACAGCCTTTTATCCTTTCTCCGTCTTAGACAAGCAAAAAAAAGTAAACAGATCGCGTAGAGAGAAGTGAATCCTAAAAAAACGCGCCTCACTTTCTCGACCGTCGTGATCTGTCTATCTTTATTTGTTTGTCTGAGTTCTCCGTACGACCAAAAACTATCACTCAGTTTTTTTTAAATTATATACTGTATTCAGTATCCATCGTTGCATTCCCTTGCCTCTCCACCAATAAATATTATAACATTTATTAAAACTTTGGTACTATAGAAAAATAAACTTAATATTTAGTTACACAATAGGCCCATTGCTTTGGTTTTGGAAGGCCAAACATATATGAAAGAAACTATTCTATTAAGACATAGTCACACAATAACATTTATTTATTATATTGCCCCATTTTCTGGCATAATATTTAATCACAATTTTGAAAAAGAACGCTCATTGTAGAAACAAGCGTCAAATCGAAAGCGCTACTCTACATACACCGCCTACCGAACTATTCCGAAGTATAATAAAATAAAGACGAAGGTACATATCAGTCGTTTCCGAAGCTTCGCTTACGAATATTATCGCTGCGCGTCGCAGGCACTCCGAACTCGTGTGAAACATATAGGTAACCCGCGCAGATAAAGAATGGAATAAAAAATGGCGGATGTTATATTTGCCTCTCGCTTACACATTATAGTAAGTGAGCGAAAGGAAAATAGAAATATCCGCCATTTTCAATATCATTCTTTATCTGCCCGGGTTGTATCCTTAGTTTCAATAACATTTTGTCTCGCAATATCGCACGAGACTTTCGTGAGGTAACGTTTACTTGTAAATATAATTTATCTTATTATCTATTAACGACGATAAATACGACTACTCTCTTCTGGCACGAGACCGATCTCTACTAATAAATAATTAATTTACAACGACACGACACAATAAGACGTTCGCAAATTTTATAAAATACGCGCGGGATAGCCTCACATAGATCTAACAAAAATATAACAGGATTGATATAATAACTCGGTTCTCTAGGCCTACCCTCATCTCCACACTCCCGCGTATTTCTGCGTCGCTCAACACGCTCGTCTCACAGATATTTCCCTGTTTATCCGGCGATACTACCCGCGACGCCACGACCTCACACTTCCTCCTAATTCAATATTATGCAAAACAATATAAAAGCACGAACCGCCGAATAACACATCGCGTAAATACTTCAAAATTCCAAGTTACATCTAAGTTATAAAAATATGAAGTCGCGGACGAAACCGAGCAGTTGGTCCAAGTAGAAAGATAAAAAAATATAATATACGAATAGACGCGACTACTCTAGCTTGCCGCAGCCGGCGATCACTATGGTAGAGTGGGGCTTGCCAGCGCCGTCCCCCGCTCGTGACAGCCGGTCTATCAGCGGCAGACCGTCCGCCACGAACCCGAAGATGCCTGTGAAACCTCGCATCTCACGCAGCACAATGCGGAACTGGCTACCTACCAGCCCCAGACTGTCGTGTCGCCGCTGTCCGCGTCGCATGCCCACACTCCCGCGCACGGCCGCCAGCCTGCTCTCGTCCGGCACGAAGAAAGATTCCTCGAAAGCGGATCGTCCGCCGCGACCGTTGTTCAGCTCGAAGTCCCCCGTGATCACGCTCTCGTTCTCCCAGCACTGGAACACGCTACACCCGCGGTACCCTACCCCGAGCTCGCCGGTCGTCAGCGCGGCGAAGTTGCGGGACATGCGGGGGGCGGCGTCCTCCCTCACCTCTATCACGACGCGGCCCGCCGGGGATCCGTTCACCTCAACGTCGAAGTAGAATAGCGGAAACTGACGGGACGACAGACCGCGCGGTACAGGACGAGCTATAGGTCCTGGGGATGCAGCACCGATCGGGGAACCGTTCTCCACGACGCTTTTCAGACGCAGCGGGCCGGCCGACCCGTTGATCGCGAGCCTTTCGGGAGGGCGGCGGCGCGAGTGGAGTCTCACCGCGCAGTAGTTGGCCAGAAACAGCTCTGGGTCGCGGCCCGGGTCGTCCGGTGGCGGTGACAGCTCGCTCGAGCAGCCGTCGGTTAGCGCTCGCTTTATGATCTCCGTGTCGAGCGGCGCTCGCGCGGCCCGCACCAGGTCGTCCAGGCGGCGCCGCTGAAGCGCGTCCCGGTGACGAGCCGACAGTCTAGCTCGCTCCTCCGCGACTGCCGCGAGCACCGTCCGCAGTTCCGTAGCCCGGTGAACCTCCCCACTACCCGCCGCTGCCGCGAGCGCTTCCTCGCACCCCGCGTCCGCCGCCTCGTCCGCCAGCTCTCGTTCGACCCGCGACATGACCGCGGAGCAAGCATCGAGCGCGACCAGCAGGAATTCCCGTCGCTCTTTAGCGAGTCGGCGTAGCTCGTCAGCGAGGAGGCGGGCGTGGTGCAGGTCTTGCGCGAGCTCCCCTCGCAGTGCCGGTGGCGGCGGGGTATGCGCGGGGATGACAGCAGGAGGAAGCGTGCCGGCCGCGAGCCGTCGCACGAGCGCGAGTACGGCACCGTGTGTGGGCAGCGTGTCTGGGTGCGCGGCGGGCAGCTCGGTCCTCTTCCAGCAGTGCGGACAGTACAGCTCTCGTCCCTTGAGCAGCACGGAGGTGACGCACGCGAGACAGAAGTGGTGCTTGCAGGCGAGCAGCTTGGGTCGTAGCTCGTCCTCGTTGAAGCCCCTCTTGCAGCAGGAGCACTGCGTCAGCTCGTCCAGGTCGCTCGGGGAGCTCGCCATCTGAGGACATTATGTCGGTCGTAGTATCGGGTGGTCATCATAGTGGTACCGGTAGCAGGCAGTCCCTCTGTACTCACCTCAGCGTCGCGCGACTCTCCTCTCGCTGCGGTCTCTCGGTTAGTTCACGACATCACGAAGGACGTAGGTATACTGTCGACACTATCATACAGATCGCGCGGGGCGAGGCATTCCGGTGCCCGTTACATAATTACTATCGGCCGCACTTACCGCTAACTAAACTAACTAAAACAACTAAAACTTAAATTAAAATCGATGTGTTGTGCCACATCATTTTACGTTTTGTGTACACTCGCCATGTTGTCCCCTCACGTCTGCGCATAGTTCACGACGATCATTCAACAGATATCTTCCGTGCGAACTGACCTTATACTGGCGTTCAACTCACTTTAATAATCACACTGATATGTGCATAAAAAGTTCGTCGATGGCAGAGTCGTCGTAACACTTGTTTCTTTACAAGCGCGAATTGAAAATGAATCCTATATCGGCAATTATAATATCAATGTTAAAAAAAAAAAACTTTGGTAGGTACAGGTCGCGCGGCGTAAGTTGAGCAGAACAACACATCTACAGTCTACACACAATTTTTGTGTGTGAGGCGTGCGTGCGCCAAAAACACGTAATTTCATCGGCCGATATTGTAACCCAAAATTGCCAATAACCAAATCCGAAAATCGGTCCGTATATTTCTAAAATTCTATTAGTGTGGGTACTATATTGTGCTCATCTTACGTTGCGCGACCTGTACTGTTTACATAATCAGACAACAGAGGCCTTTCGATGTCTATTACCTCAACATAACTTAATACGATACTAATTAGGTATTTTCAAAATTAATTACGGAAGACTAGTCTTCCGCTGGGTACCCTGAGGTAACATAGAATAAAAAATACCTTATCACCTCGCATCTATGAAAGATCGCACGATCATAAAGAAAATCGTACAAAAACATAATAGAAGTACATTAATACGATGATAAAAAAAATCCTGATAGAGGGTAGAGCGCAAAGCAAATAATTCAACTTATTTTAAGTTTGGAAATAAAACCATCACTGGTGGCTAACATTACAATGTAAAGACGTATACTCGGTTCATAGAGAGTTGATAAATATTATGAAAACGTCTCTGAATAGCGACTGTCGCTTAATTATAGCAATCTGTGTGACGGGTGTCGCTTGTCGCCGCGCGCACTGAGTTTTGTGGTGCCATGCAGCTGTTGTCCGGAAGGCCGCTGGCGGGGCGAGCGAGGCGATATATCGGTAGAAATAATTAGCTGGCCGCAAGTTTAGAAACCCTAATTTGTTTTATCAACTCTCGGCGAACAGAGTATACACGTGTTAATAGGTCAAAGTACTGCCGCTTTATTGGGCGGCTGTTCATGTGAACTCTGCGAAAAATGTATTAATAAGATTTCCTTAATTTGCGTAGAAAGAATAGACAGACAGCCAGGTAATTTTGCGCGAAATATTTTAGGTCATGAATATGTCGAAGAGATATTGAGCTCAATTTTTTTACATTTTGCTACGAACTTTATACCTTACCTTATTTCGGGCATGTAGGTAAAACTCATTTAATTTCATAAACCACGTCACTCTGCTCTGCTGAAAACTCATAGTTCTGACACATATAAAAGAACAAAATCAGTAAGCCTCGATTCAAAGTTAGTCCGCATTGCGTCACTCGACAACTTCAGGCTGGTGATTACGCAGCCGTGATAAAGGAAGTCGGGGCCGGGCCGGGGTCAATGTTGACGCGGGCGGAGGACGTTATCATAGACTCGGCCCACGGTTATCGATCGCACACGCCTCCGTCGTCGGGATGCTTGTAAGCAAAATCTACCAACTGAGTTTAGAGAGCTAACGCCCTTCTGAAAGTCTAGACCATAAATGTAGTATAGTCTACTAGATTGGCAATACAAAAGAGAAAGCGCATAGCGTAGCGCGGTAGCGTATGTTAAAGCGAGACAGATGGTTACGTGTGCAGTGCCTGGATGTAACTCATCTAAGATGAAAAATCCACTAAATTACGCATTTACACCTATTTACACGCACAAGAGGTTCCCAAACGTCTTTACGCCCGCCGTTGCTAGATTTTTTTTAAATTTTCTGTAGACCCCCGTAGTACTTTTTCCTTGCTAACGTAGATCCCTCAGCAAGTAGAAATCGACCCCTGAGGTCCATATAGACCGCTTTGGGAAACGATAGTTTAAACTATACAAAACTTCATGAAAATGTAGGGTTATGATATGACACTTATCACATCTGACTGAGTGATAAAATTGTCAGAAAATTGAAAGTTCTTTCGCTTTCAAAACTGAGTTTCTTAGGTAGATTTTGCCTATGTTCCGCCAGGAAATGTACTAACGATATTTGTACAGATGCTGTGGAATGCTAACAAATAATAAGGCGTTAGAGCGTGGGGCTAAAAAAAAGTTGACCCGGTTCTAATGAGAGGCTTTACGCCTTACGGTCTTGAAGTATCACTCCTTAGGAATGAGGAGAGACTTGTCTCCACTGGGTACACTTGGAGTGGTGAATGTGAAAAAACATACTGCAAAAATCGACGGATCTGCACCAATAGCCAGCCAAGAAATGCCCGCCACGAGGATGTCCTAGCTGGGGAAGACTAATAAATAACATTGCGTAATAACTATTCGTAGATAGTGGGGACTTGAAACCAGGATTCGAACCTCATTTGTGGCAAACAACTGAGCAACTGTTTTAAACCATTTTTCGTGCTTGGGAGGGCTGAAAGTTCTGACAATTATAGATGCTAGCCTATTTAAGAAATGACAGTTTCATATTCAATGCAGCGCTGCAGCAACAGGCTTGCTATCTGTTCTGTCTAATATGTATAAAGGCCGCGTGATAGTGTGTTCTTTTAATAACATTAGGGTATCTATCTATCATCACGCCTTTATCCCAAGAGGGGTAGGCAGAGACAATCGAATGCCATTTCTTAATTCTTCTTTAGCTTCTTTTATATACACCATACCTTTCATACGTGCTCGGCGATTGCGTGTATTTTTAATATTTCCAATTTCCATCGATCAATACATTTTTTATAAGTTCAATAAAAGTAGGGTACACCTAGGTCGTAACGTCCTCTGTCAGCATTTCCTTTCACTTCAGCCATATAAACCTTTTTAGTCAATCTTTTATACTTCATTCTTTCAACGTGTCCAAACCTAGTGCTATTTTCACTTATATTGAATACTTGGCTGTATGGTAGTTTACCTTTGCCTTTATACAACAAAAAAAACTTTATCAAAATACATTACCTGAGCGGAATGAAAGTATTTTCATGTCAATTTTCTTATACAAAATATTATTCTATTTAGTCCATCATTTAGATTATCAAAAAATATTGGACACGTATTTTTTCTTTTGTCAATCAAACAAAAAATTACAGAGATAAAACGCGTCAAAGCTTGGGAGTGGGGGCTGGTGACGTCACACCTTGCTAAAAATTGTAGTAAGGCGTGACGTCACGCGGAACTTTAGCGGGCTATATCTTCATAATTTTTTGTTTAATTGACAAAAGAAAAAATACGTGTTCAATATTTTCTGATAATCTAACTGACGGACTAATTAGAATTTTTTATCATGCCTATTACGTACTTTCGGCCCTCTTTTTGATAAAGTAAGAAAGAAAGAAAGATATTTATTTGCAGAAAGCCTAGGCACTTTCACCAGATTCCTGGTATGCAAAATACAGTAAGTGGCACATTATTACTTCCATATTACATGACACCAATACATTATTATATTCTAAAGCACAAGTATAAACAACATATTATATTCTAATCTACGAGTAAGAAAATTCTAATTTTTTGTCAAGTATTCTTTTACAGTGTAGAAACAATAATAAGTAAATAGGTAAGGTCCGTTTTTCTAGTCTTGTCTTATTTTGGTAAACGCACTTTGTCTTATCTTTTTAAAATAAGTTGTCATTTAGAAATTGTTCTCAGTTGTGAGATTGCGATCCCCACATTCGACTATGTATACCAATGGGTTTTTATAATAAAAAAATCTATGTACGTTATCCGACAAACCGCACCTACAATGAAGAAACTCGGAAAAATCTTCGGCAAAGTGAGGATGACTTTGTCTTCCGCTATGTACCTACACTGTGGCCGGTAACGGTTCCCGGCAGCTGTAATGTAAGACAAAACTTCATTTTTTTAGAAAAGTCTATAAAAATATTTACTTTCCGAGCAGGTGTAGCATAATGCAAATTTCCGATCATCACTGTCGATGTATATTTACAGGAACGCGACGCATACGGCAACGATGTGGGCGTGTCGGCCCGCCGTCTCCCCGTCGCGTACTTGTTGGTTGACGTGCCGTGCGGTCTGTCCGGCACAGCGGAGCCGGGACTCAACCCGGGCGGGACCTTCCCGCCGGCACACCGCGCTCTCCAGAACCATCTACAGACGCTTAAAGCGCTTCATCAGCATTTGCAGCAGTCTACTAACTTTTTGGAGGTAAATTATAGTGCGTTGGTGGCCGACTTTACCAAACCACACTTAGAGGCTTTTCAATCTCAATATGCCTCAACAGAACTGGCCACAGCCACCAGCAGAAATGTGTAAATGAAATAAAAGTGGGGTTGGAAATATGATATAGGCATCATAGTCTTCAGGCATAGGTAGGTTCTATAGATTCTAAGTCACTATGATCTCTGACGGTTTCATCAAAATCCATAGAGACATTTCGGAGCCCATTCTGCACAGACTTAATTTTGAAAGCACTTCAATTTTATTATATATAATTCTTCTGATAGACGTTTCACTGAACTCCAACGGCTGAACCGATTTTGATGGAATTTTTGTGTGTTTGAGTGGGTCTCTGATTCACAAATTGGTCCCGGTAGGTGGCGCTGCAATCGGGTTCTAGGAATTGTTTTTTTGATAGAGCAAGCCAACGTATATATTTCGGT
The DNA here is from genome assembly GCA_963924495.1 of Nemapogon koenigi. Taxonomy (NCBI): domain Eukaryota; kingdom Metazoa; phylum Arthropoda; class Insecta; order Lepidoptera; family Tineidae; genus Nemapogon; species Nemapogon koenigi. The sequence continues at coordinate 3,037,326 of OZ004643.1, forward strand.
GTGAAGAACTAGAGACGTCGAGGACAATGAATGCTTCCATAATTACAGGCAATGTCAGACCTTCACGTGCTGGTGTACCTAGCTACCAACGAGACCCTGGCCATCGGTGTGGACGTTCTAGAACCGCTACTGACGGCCGTCCGCGACCGGGATCAGGCGGCGGCGGACGAGTGGCGACGAACACCCGCCTTCGCTACCTTGGAAAGTCTCGCGGCGCACTCGGCTGAGGACGGGGCTGAAAACATGGCGGACCATGGGTATGTATGGGTTATTTTGGGACTAAATCTGTGTTAAGCTGGTGTGTCGTGTCTGTGATTTCGTAAGTTTAAACGCGCTTATCTCAGAAATGCCAAAAAAGTATGACTTCAACGCGCGTACACACACAATTTTTTATGCGTTAAATAGCATTAATCATAAACGTCGACCAATCAAAAATTTTCAGGGACGGAAGTCTCTTTATTTATTTATTGTCTATGGCCTTTATTCATAAACGTTTATTAGCAACGTTTTTGTTAAAATATGTTTTGTCACTCTCTAACAAACCTGTCTTTACTAATAATAGAAAGAAACAAAACACATTTTAACAAAAACGTTGCTAATAAACGTTTATGAATAAGGCCGTATATCTATACTAATATTATAAAGATTTGTATTTTTGTGTGTGTGTATGTTTGTAATTAATAAACTCAAAAACTACTGTGCCGATTTCAAAAATTCTTTCAACATTGGAAAGCTACATTCACCCATGAGTAACATAGGCTATATTCTATTTTCAAAAAAATTAGAGATCCTTACTAAAACTCCAATAATGTAAACCCAAGGTGTAAAAAAATTACCTAAGAAATTCCTTACATCGCGTGCGCTGCGAAAACTATTGATGATATTAGTGGTAGTGGTAGCGGGTAGAAGTAGGGGTACGGGTGGGGGTAGGGGTAAGGGTAAGCATAGGGTATATTTTATTTTGTTCGTAAATATCCACGGGCGAAGCCGGGGGCGGAATGCTAGTTTTATATAAAATAATAATCATAGACAGCGTAATTGGTAACCTGAAACCGGAGAGACCCGAGTTCACAAAAAAATCAAAATCACACATCCGAAAAATGCTAGTCTTATTAACGAATCGTTTCATTTGGTTATTTTTAATGTTTTAGTGTGGCAACATTTATACTGTCACTTTTATAGTTACATAGAGTATGAATGAATCATCATCAAGTACACACAATCGCCGAGCATGTATGAAAGGTATGATTAATATAAAAGAAGCAAAAGAGATATGTCAGGATCGTAACAAATGGCATTTGATTGTCTCTGCCTACCCCTCTTGGGATGAAAGGCGTGATGTTAGATAGATAGACATAGAGTATGAATATTATAGGAGGAATGATAAGGTTTGATACTTTCGTTGATTTTGGTAGATTTTTTGCATTCAGTTGGTTACTTTGAAAAAGTGTATGTGTAGACGAGAAGGAGTTACTTAGTGAACCATCCACTTAGTGAACATAGTCTATTAGTTTTCTACAGTCAGTGTATGTCTACGAGTAGTCTGTGTAGCATGCATCCCCCAGGGGATCCAAACGAGGGGAGCCAAGTGGACGGAGAGGAATTTTTACATAAATAAAGTTAAAAATTAAAAGTATCAAGTGGAGGTATTCCATTAAAGCCAGGTGATTTTTTTAATTGCCGCTCTTTTGTAGCGACACTATTTATTAGACAGACTCTAAGCACTTTCTCTTCACTCCTCGTGCTTCGGAGGACACGTAAAGCCAGTGTCTGTCTGCACTTTGTCTAAAAATAACAGATAAGTATTTACAGGCTTGCCATCTGTTCTGTTGGCTGCAAGTGGTCACTGTTACTACCACAATGTTTAAAGCCTGTAAAGATGTGTTTGTAATATATAGACCGATAGCTGAAGGGTGAGCACTTATATTATTATTAAAGTACCTGTTTTTTGGTTTAGTAGAGGTATTATGTCTATATAGAGCTTACATAAAAATATTACAAAAATTCAATCATAGCATTAGGTATTATTTAGGTATTTTTGATTTTGTCTTATAAAAGTTTGGATATAAAATTAAAGTCGAAAATTTTATTTATATCTCGTTTCATACGTTAAAATACATACGCTATTAATTTATTACAGACCTACCTGTAACGGAAAATTGGAAAACTAAATATGGCTAATTATAATCCCAATAAAAAAGTAAAGTTAAAAAATAATAATTAATTAGCTTCATGTGGTCTATATTTACGTACTATAAAAAGATTAGTAATTTGTAGAGTATGGAACCATGATTTAGACCCATTGACAACTTCTGACGCTCTCTGATGAAACTATATAATTTTAAAGTTGGTAGAGTTGGCGGAAACTTGAACGTCACAAGGTACTTAACCATCCTACAAAAGATTAGTAACATTACTTTACTGGAATCTATAAAAATTAAAGATTCAATAATATTATGGCGTCGGCGGGGTGAGGGACGAAGGGGGACGCTTGCTTGGATCTATAAAGAAATTGTTTTCGTTACCAAATCCTTTCGAAGTAAGAGTTACCCATACGGCTTTTAGGCAAATTTGATCTCTGTTTGTTAACACATACGAGCTTTTCGTTAGGTTAGCGCACGGTCGCCGGGCGGCGAGCGCGCCTCCGACAAAGCTTTGAAGTTGCCGCGAGCTACCTGTGCGCACGGACCGTCCGGCTACGCGATTCATTTCATTTCATTGTTTCTACGAGCTACTAACTGTGCGCATGGACCGACCGCTCCGCGAAAATATTGTTTTTCGGATTTAATTAAAAATGAGTGATAAATGTTGTATTTGTGGACTTTTTTTAACATCAGATATTACAATAGTGAAACAAAAAGGAATTGAGAAATTAATTTCAACTAGTTTAGCGAGAGAAGATGGCAAATATGCTTTTTTTACTGGACACTCAGAACTGCAAGTACACCGAAAGTGCAGATTGTTGTACATTAATGATGCAAGTGTAACAGCACAAATAAAACGTAATAAGAAAACCCTAGAAAGCTGTAGATTAAATGACTCTGTGAAAGAATTTGATTATGAAAACCTATGTTTTTTTTGCGCTGAAACGGCCGATTTGGTATTTGTCCAAAACCAATCGAAACTTCAGAAAAGTAAAAGGATTATTGTCAGCCAAGTAACCAAGTCAACTACCCAACAAACTATACTACAAGCTGCAACAACACATAATGATGGTTGGAGTCAACAAGTAAGTTTATTTTCAACATCCAATAGACTTTTAGGGTTCCGTAACCGAACGGGTTTCAAACGGAACACTATGTCAATGGTTTTTTAATTAATGTTTATGTCAGAAACTGCTAAACCGATTTTAGATTTTCTTTCACTGGAATATAAGTAGGTACGTAGATTTTATTATTTTTGTTAGATATGTTGGATAACTTTTTGTTTTGGTTGGAACAAAGACACAGTGAGTTTACTGGTTAACTATTCACAGTTAAGTCACTAGTTACTAGACCAATTTAATAATACCTATACCTACCTACATAGCCTGATATATTATAGAAATGATCATAAACTTATTTTTAATGAACAAAGTCGTAGGCGACAACTAGTACATAAATACAAAAACAAAGTGCTTCTTTAGTCCCTTGTTTTTGATGTGACTGTGACAGTGACAATAACTGCAAATTGCAATTTATGGTAAATCTGCAATAATGTTAAAATATTTGTTTTAGGTTCTGCCTCGTATAGATGTGGACCTTGTGGAAAAGAAGGCAGTTTATCACAGTCACTGCTATGCAAAATTTTGCCATCCCCATCGGACTGCTGGATTGAAGCGTGGACGCACTCAGTCGGTGCCGGTTGTAAACGCTATGGACCTTATATATAACTATTTGGAAACAAACGACGATTGTCAGTTCTCATTGATGGACATCAGAAATGCGTTTTTCAATGCAGAACTGCCAAGCGATCAAGTAATTAAATACAGCTTGAAGAAAAAGTACGGTGATAAAATAATTATAACATCAGGTAACCCGTCTATAGTGTGTTTTTTGGCGAATAGTGTCCACGTAATCCAAAACACCTGGTATGAGGCTAGGGACAAAAATGACATTGCTGAAAAACAGCGAATAGTTGACGCAGCGGCAAAAATAATATCAGAAGAAATACGTTCTCGTATTTATGAGACAGAAATGTATCCCCCTCCCAATGGATTTTTGAGTGCTGCCCAAGAAGACTGCCCAGAAAGTTTACTTAGACTATTAAAAACAATAATTGTAGACAACAAAAAAAACCGCGAGCCTTATGAACGAAAGTGTGTTGCTATTGCTCATGCCGTTGTTAACGCTGCTCGACCGCGATCTTTCAGGTCACCATTACTGTTGGGACTGTCATCGCTCATACATCACAAATATGCGTCGAGATACTTGATTGATTTACTCAATGGAATGGGCTTTTGCGCAACTTACGATGAAACATTAAAGTTTCAAATTTCTGCAATAGCATCCTATGCCCCAAAACAAACATCACCCGATTTTACTCAGTTTGTCTTTGACAATGCCGACATAAATGTCCACACTTTGGATGGGCATAATACGTTTCACACAATGGGTGGCATTCAGTGCTTGAACCCACCCCAAACACCGACTTTAAAAGAAAGCATACCAAGACTAAAGTTTATTCCCCAAAGCTTTTTAAAGCGTTTCGATCAAGTCCCAATGAAAACATACATTAAACCAATTAAATCTAGACTCGATCATTTATTATTTCAACCACCAATCGAAAGCGAAACATCCAAATTCACTCTATCTGATTTTATTTTTATGTATGGGAAATCACAAGGTTTCGCAGACATGCCGGGCTGGAACACCTACATGATTTTAACCGAAAAGGAAACTGCAAACTTGGACCAAATTACAGAGGTGAAGCCCTTGCCATTCATTAACGCACCAGCCTCCAATTACAATACAATATTATCAGCATTGCATTATGCTGCTGAGCAATGCCAGCAATCAAATATAGATTGCTGCATCGTGACATTTGATCAGCCCCTGTTCCGGCACATGGAGTGACATGACTATTGAGCAAAGCCTAATGCGCTCCATGAAAACTTCCGGAGGTGTCACACAAGGCCGAGGAATGTCAGACAATGTTTTGGGAAAGTGGGTATTAGGATTGCCTATTTTGCATAGTATTGCAGAAGCGGTTGAAAATTTCTCTGAAGATTCAGATGTTACAGTTCACAGGCACAAAGATGGTACTGCCTCACGAATGGCCAGGGATGCACAGGATTTAAAATGCTTTTCAGAGTGGTTTGATTACCACCAGCCATTTCCAGATACATCTGATATAATGTCAATCAGCTCTGGAGTGATTGGAAACACTGATATAAATCCGCACATGGCGCGAGAGCTCGGCAGCAATATTATGAAAAAAAGAGAGGGGACCTCATTCAGTGATATTAAATATTCAAGAAAGGAAACTGTTCGATCTCTCGCTACTCTAAACTCGGCTGTGAAAGTTCAGGATACAAATGTTCCTATCGACCCGGAATTGATATTCAAAAGGATTTCCTTTTTAAAGAAGTCTCAAGAAGAATTAAAGGCTTATTTAAAATACGAGCTTTCACCATATCCTCTGTCTCTATTTGACCTCAATGGCATGCGTAAAACTAATAAATCTGCTTTTTATGATATGTTTACTCCAGTAACATCCACGGGTGAAACTCACGACAACGTTGAATTAGAGACCAATTACCAAACAGCCCATGTCATCGATGGTGGATGTTTGTTACATAGAGTTGTTTGGCAAAGGGGGCTTACATACAACGCTATTAGCAAAAAGTACGTAGATTATGTCAAAAAATTTGCAAATCCTACAGTGGTGTTTGACGGATATGAGAATCAAATGTGTGTCAAAAGTCAGGAAAGAAAAAGGCGAACCAAAGGAAAATGCTACCCTGATGTGATTTTTCAAGAAAGCACGGAGAGTACTATGACACAAGAACATTTTTTGTCTAGTGACAAAAACAAGAACCGACTAATTGTTTTGCTTACGAAACACCTCAGTGCTGAAGGTATCCCAGTTTTTCAAAGCTCCGACGATGCCGACACTTTAATTGTCTCTACGGCGATAGAAATAGCCAGTACCGAAAAGTTTAGACAAGTAATGATTGTTGGCGAAGATATAGACTTATTGGCTATAATGACGTCAAAAAAACCGTCCAACGTTATTATGATGAAATTAGGCAGGGGCAGAATAACAACAAAATTATTCAATAGTAATAGTTTCAACGGAGATCCTGAAATAGCTGCATTTGCACATGCTTTCACCGGCTGCGACACAACGTCAGCGATTTTCAAACAAGGAAAGAAAAAAGCTTGTGCCAAGATTACGAAAAATGAAGACCTAAAACAGGTAGTAACAGTTTTTAATAATCCATGTGCAACATCCGATGATATTACAAAAGCTGGCGAAGAATTCTTCTGTGAATTGTACGGGAGCAGATCAACTGATCTTAATACACTAAGGTACGAGAAATTTGCTCAACTAATAACAAAAAGTTCAGTTGATCTTGCCACTCTACCTCCAACTGCGTCTGCAGCAAAACAACATTTATTTCGAGTATATTACCAAGTCCAAAAATGGTTGTTCAATGACTTAAATCCAACAGACTGGGGTTGGGAAAAGCAAGCTTCAGGCTTGATTCCTACCACAACCCTTGAGAACCCAGCACCAGATGAGATTTTAAAAATCATTTCCTGCAAATGTAAGTTAGCTTGCAGAGGAACCTGCACATGTATCAAAGCAGGACTTAAGTGTACCGCATTATGCGTACACTGCACGGACAAAACATGCAGTGCGGATAACATGATTGATGATGACGCTGATTTTGATGAAGAAATAGATCTTCAGATCAGCAATTTGCACGCTAAAAATGTATCATCTGATGCATCGATTGCAATAACTACTGACATAAGCAGTGCTGATGAAGTTGAGCATATCCGTACAATTTCACACGATGAAAATTTAGATGCACCGTCTTGCTCGGGATTAAATAAGATGTATAGCAAAAAGCAAAAGCTTTTGTAAATGTTCGAATCCGCACAAATACGTGCCGTGTTCCGTCCGTGAAGAACTAAAAACATATCCTGGCTCTAGCACGGACACAGGTGTATGAAAAATGTTCGCATTGATATTTTCAAATGGAACACGACCCGGCCACGTACCTGAATTGTTTTAAAAATTAGAAAATAAGAATTGTTTTAGTAATTATAAAAAATCGAAAAATCTGACTGCAAAATTTATACCTATATGTACCTATAGACATTTTCACAAATATTAATAATTTTGTCACTTTCCAGCTTGTTCATTATTACTGAGAAATTACTTATTTACAAATACATATTTAAAAATAATAGCCAAATAGTTTTAATATTCCTGCGTTAACTAAACCTTGTAGTTAAAGTATAAAAGTCCGATATTAGAATAAACAAAGATTTTAGTAAAAAATAGTATTATTATAAAAAGTTAAACAATAGCCCGATTTTAATGTAATTTTATCTCAGCAATAGTCCAGGCACCTGACGGGGCCTGTCTGTGAGCTCATTGTAGTTGATGCCTTCAGAGATAGGTCCTGACGGGTGCTAGTCACAACACTCTAAAGGGCCTCTACGTGTTGGACCTATGTCCCCATGCAAATGCAAATGCATCGGGACACACAAAGAACCGGGCATTGTGCCCGTGAATTTAGAGCTTCATAAAATAATTATTTATTAAGACAATAAAGATCTATTTATGTTAGTATTAAACTTACAGCTATGTTAGTACCTATATAGGTACACGAATTTACATGCGAGTTTCTTTTTCTCACGGAACCCTGTTTTTACATTAACATTATTTATAATGATATCATCCATACCGTCAACACACAACTTGAAGGCAACTTATTAATGTTGGATTCCTAAAGGGGTTCGGCGCAAAATTTAATTTTCGCAAAATGTCCTAATAGCAAAAATTCCATTTTGCATAATTTCCATTCACATAATGTCCGGTATAAATCATATCGGTATTGTTTAATTTTTATTTTGGTAAAAAGACACTTTATGCAAAAAGGACATTCTGCGACAATTCTAGTGATGTCTGCAGGGAAATGTTTAAAGTTATGTACCTAGTAGTACTTTTTGAAAAAACTATAGCATAGAAATACAACGGCAAGCGAGCGACTGTGTTGGAGCGACGCGGGCGACGGTGGGTCGCGTCCCCCTTCGTCCCTCACCCCGCCGACGCCATAATATTATTGAATCTTTAATTTTTATAGATTCCAGTAAAGTAATGTTACTAATCTTTTGTAGGATGGTTAAGTACCTTGTGACGTTCAAGTTTCCGCCAACTCTACCAACTTTAAAATTATATAGTTTCATCAGAGAGCGTCAGAAGTTGTCAATGGGTCTAAATCATGGTTCCATACTCTACAAATTACTAATCTTTTTATAGTACGTAAATATAGACCACATGAAGCTAATTAATTATTATTTTTTAACTTTACTTTTTTATTTGGATTATAATTAGCCATATTTAGTTTTCCAATTTTCCGTTACAGGTAGTTCTGTAATAAATTAATAGCGTATTTATTTTAACGTATGAAACGAGATATAAAAAAAATTTTCGACTTTAATTTTATATCCAAACTTTTATAAGGCAAAATCAAAAATACCTAAATAATACCTAATGCTATGATTGAATTTTTGTAATATTTTTATGTTAGCTCTATATAGACATAATACCTCTACTAAACCAAAAAACAGGTACTTTAATAATAATATAACTTATACCAGCAATATCATCCTCCACTATCGGTCTAATAACCGTGAACGTTGTGAACTTCCAGAGGCATGGAGGCGAGCAACTCTGGCGCTGTATGGATGTGTCCACACTGCACCTTCCATAACCAGTCGTCGGCCATCGCGTGTGATATGTGCGCCTTGCCACGGTAACTAATCTTTTGATAATATATTATGGCGGCACGTCGCGTCGATAGATGTCGCGTCATTCTACGTCATGTCATGGCGACCGACGCACGCGTTCCGTCGTGGCATGATAGGGACTCCGGTTTAATGGCAGTCTTAACTATAACGGTTATAACACTTGACATTGGCAAAGACTAGACTTACACAAGTAAAACTGTTCATCAAAATTTTCTTGCCATCATTGTATATTTTACAGTAACCTCGATCATCCGAACCCTCAATTATCCGAACAATGACTTAGTAACGTTGGCGCAAAAGATACATACTCGCTGCCACGGCGACGCTTTTATGAAATATAATAAAAGCATTCGACTTTTTTCAGGTGTTTAAAATACATATATATTATTTCAACATTAATATGTGTGTCAAATTTTAACATATATGTGTTGTTTATGATCTTGTCCCAAAAACCCACGTTTCGATTATCCGAACTAGTCTCGGTCCCAATTGGTTCGGATAATCGAGGTTCTACTGTACCTTAAACAATAAAAAAAATGCTAAGTACCAATTTTATTTAAGAATAAGTGCTTTAAGCGACTCGCCGTGCATCGGAGGGTGCCGGCGTCCGCGCTTCTAAAAATAACAGATATTTAGTCTGTTAAAGAAGTGACACATCTAGTCCCATTAAGTGCAGCAACAGGCTTGCCACCTGTTCTGTTCAATATGAACAGCTGACAAAAAGTGGACACTGTTACTGATGTCTGACCACACCGTAAGGTATAAAGGTGTGTTAATACTCAATTTGATTGGTTTTTTTTCCTTTCAGAGGCTTTGACTAGATGAAATGAAGTGTGTCCACGAAAAATCACAATATGATGCAATTTTGTATGAAAACAACCAAGACATGTACCATTTAGTTATTGAAATTGCTATTTATCTATATAAATCTAATTTATAATTAAGAATATTTCAAATCATATGGAGGTCTGAAACTTGTAATTTTATTTGCTCAGAGATTTTGTTGCAATGTTAAATTTATGGTTTTGTATAGGTTTTAGTTTCATTTAGAAATTATATATTTTTTCTTGTAGCTATGCTATGTATGAGAAATTGATGTTAAATTAAAAACAAAGCTTTGTTTGGACCTCGTCACTTATAAATAGAGCTCAACAATCTGCTGGTACAGCTGATAACTTAGATTTTATATCATGAGATGTTGAGGAGAAATAAAACATTTGGATAAAGGAAAAACTACTTTGTTTTATTTTTTTACTAACAACTCGTTCTGGCTTCGTCCGTGAATGGGGTAGAAAACTGCATTTTAATCCCGATAGAGGGCGCTTTAGGCGAGATTTCCTTCACATACGCCATACAAATAATATAAACTTCATTACTTATTGCGAGTTTTTATATTATATACGACTAAGTGTAGCTACATTGATTTCCTAAAGATCAAGTAAATAAATATTTTATCTAATAACACAACCTTTTTACCATTCATGAGACTTTCGTTTCTTTATAATATTTTAGTTGTAGTTAATATTGTAATCACGGAATACCAAAACAAACCTCCACACGATGTAAAATAACTACCAAAATTGACAGTTACTGGGGACCGTCGCCTAGAGCGCCATCTACAATTAGCTTTGAGTTTTAATCCCCATTTAAAAATGTGATATATATATATATATAACTATATTTATCTCGACAGGGATAATGTAGCCCACGTCATTCTCCGGCCCTCCCACCATCTCTGCGCAACATAAACACGTCAAGTCGTTGCAATTGTTTTAGTGGAAAAGAGGACAAACAAACACACTTTCGTATTTGTAACATTACTTAGGCTTTGAACCCTACCCATCTTCTTTTGAGGTGCTCTTGATAGAGCAGTCGTAGTCAATCATGGCGGTCCACAGCGCGACGCACCTTGTATTGACTCGCCATGGTTAACTTTCTTGGGAAGAATAGTGCAGGTCTATTTAGGTCTTCAGGCTCGCTGTAGCCTCTTCCAGCCAGTTGTCTAGCTAGGTGTATGGTTATATTGCCATTGCTCGGGCGCCATTACTTGGAGATTTGAATCCTGGATTTTTTCGATATAAAATAAATAAAAAGACAAAAAATCGTTTTGTAAAAATATTTAATATGTACAATTTTGTAGCTAAAGGCAAACGAGCCGTCATTTCTACACAAGGTCAACACTAAAGATGGTCGCCGTATCACTAGTTCTTAACATTCATTATGATAAATTGATTAAAAACACGTTCCTAATTACAAACAAATGTCAGTAAACAGCTCATTGCCTGCAGTTGCTGTACTATGTAAGCCGTCACCGCCATTTTCTTTAGACAGTCGCAAAGGAGTTATTAGTTTTTCTATTTTTGTAAAATTTTTCAGGTTGACAAAAACAACTCAAGTGTGACTTACATAGGACTTCCTGTGTAACTGCCAACTCTGACTTTTCCAACAATTGTAAAAATAAGCAAAAAATATCAAACATTGCGTTTACGAATTGGTGGAAAAGTAAAATATTTCGAGTCCTTAAACAGCGTTACTATGAGTGAGCGCGGCCTGTCCGATGTCATTTTAAATATTTTCTAATTACTGAAATTTCAACATCTCGACAACGAACAGCCGCGAATAGTTTATTCAATACATACACAATCTGACTATCACATTTTTTCATACATTTTTTATTATAAATTACAACACCTGTTTTACTAATATACATAGACAATATTATTTCTCGCTGCAATAATTATTAAACTCGACGCGGACAGAATATCAAAAATTATAATAATTAAAAATGTATTATGTCATTACATAGCAAATAATTAATTTCTATTTAAAAGTGTACTCGATTGCTAGATTGGGAAGAAAACTATACAGGATTGATTCTATTTACAGAAAAGTGGTCAGAGTTAGACTTAAATTTAAAACTTGATTCAAAACAGGTACTTTATCAGACTGCAACAATATTTGCATATACTTCCTAATTAATTGAAAATCTACTATTTCTTCCCATTTCTAAATGCTAACGACAAATAGACGAGAACTCTATCTACCGTTACACTTATAGCAATTTATATTTCAAACAATTACGTTATCCCAAGTTGTAACTTGAGTGTGTAAAATTAAAATCTATAGTGAAAATACTTTCAAGTAAATATTTATACTCTTTTTATTAATTTTTTCTTATAATATTTTTTTTCTATTTTGCGTTTTTATTTTTTTTTGAAAGGCCAAACAAGTAAGAATTTCCTACCGCAGCATAACCAAACTAAATTTTGCAACACATCATAACTGAAAATACTGTTAGACATTATCCTCGAAGCAAAAATATCTTGGCATATAAAATAAACGTCTTTTTGTGATAAATTTTGTACAGACACAATTTAGAAATTGAACACATGCCATGAAAAACTAAGTCGGTATCAATAATATTTCCAATCACAGTTATAATTATTTACAATAATAATTTTAGTGCCTAAAATATCAAATAGAACATTACACGGACACTTATGTTATATATTGAAGGGCAACAGGACTACATGACCGTACTGGGCGTATACAAAGTGCAGTTATGTATTTAAAAAAGAAAAGGAAATCAGCATGAAAATGTAGAAGAATTAGTTTACATGGACCTACTGAAACCAAGCATTATTTAATACAATAGGATATAAATAATGAAATGTCTGTAAATTTTGAAAATTTATCTTCATTTTCGAAAAACTGAAGTAAACGTTCTATGCAATGTGTAAAAATTGTATTCTATACAAAAAATGGGTTAGTCAAAGGTGTTCCAAGTGATGTAGCGTCCCTTCAATTGTATAAATAAACGTCCGTGTAACGCGTGTGTGCGGCAGGCGTTCGTCAAATTTAGTCGCGTTGTTTCATCGGTGGGAAGTGTGCAGGATCTCGCAGGTCAAACGGCCCGGGTGGCGGAGTTTTCTCAAGCGCCGCGCCAAGTTCGCACGCTCGCTCCGAATCTAACCAACCAATTAACAGTACTCACAGAACCCCGCGTACAGTGGCGAAGGGCAAATGTAATGTAACTTAAACATAACACAGATGAGGTGTTAGCCAGAAAAGGGGAGGTAATGATTAGATGGGCCCTTCATCACTGATGTACTAATTCTATGTATATATATTGCGGGTTATTAATTCATATATTTTTATTTTTGAATTAATATATATCGAATTTTTAGGTTAATAATATGTTTACTACAGTGGATCAGAGCAACATTTTTAATTTAGAAATAAATAAATAATAAATTAAATTAGACCCGCATTGTAGATACCAATAGAATTAATACTAGGGCTTATGTCTGTTTGAGATACTGTTATATGTTAAGAGTAATGTGAGTGGCCCTAATCAACCAAATATTTAATGGACAACATTTCATTTTTTGTAAGGTACCAAAATTCGAAAACCGTTTGGAGATTACATGCTAGAAAGCTTATTTTTCATTTTTTTTATTTTTTATATCCTTTAATTTTCGAGTTATTTTAAAAATACTGAAATATTGAAAATTAAGGATTAATAGGTGCCCTAATCTGTGCTAACCCTCTAATTTAAAAATACTAATGTCTGTGGCAGAGTTGAACTCAGGTGTTGCCCTCTATTAATTTTACCCATTTTTATTCCATTTAAAGCTAAATTAATAATTATTCTTTAAATATAATTATAAAAATACTTCTTTTATATAATATTTTTTGGAAGTTTTGCTAGTTTCGAATGGGCTATCACAGGAAATATATTTACGAGTGAAACCGCGGACAAAAGCTAGTATTATTATATACATTATGAATAATGTTGTAGGCGATTTGAGTTCCGGCTACGGCAACACCTATTTGGAACACGGTATATTATACTCTTTGCATTTCTATAACGTATACTCTGTGGCTTGACTGACACTATCTGTCACTTTCTTTGGGTGACAGTTTATATTTCTTAATTTTAGTCCTAGCTATGGTTTTTAGTTTATAAGTCCTCGGAATTTATAAAAATTCATAATTAAATTAAAAATATAAAAACTCAACCAAAAATAAAATAGAAAAATACGTGTAACTTATTTTTTAATATATTTTTAATTAAAGTAATAAAAATGGGTGATTAAAAAAATGAAATGTTGTCCATTATCTCTATGTAAACAAAAAACAAATAGCAGGGTATATAAATAAAATTGTAAAGAGCATGAAAATGGATTTAAGCAAACTCAGTAGCACCTGTATGTAAATGTAAAATTACAAAGTATATTAATAAAATTACCTAAACTGAACAAAGCCAATGTGAATTGTTTTTTTTCCACAAATGTTTGAGTGCATAAAATTAAAGTCGAAATGTTGTGAATAGTTCTGTATTTTGGAGTTTGTTTAATTCAAGACATTCCAGTAAATGTAGGGATGAATTGTATTTTTTTAAAGCATCTATTTAATAGTTTTAAAGTTTTTTTTCAATTTGATTTTATAGTTGGCTTCTAAAAAAAGTTATTTTACTACGGTTTGTCTTGGTCATTAGAGTCGAATTTCAAAAAAAACTAAACACTATAGTACCCATATTCTATAGATTTTCATACAATTTCAGTGTATGTGAACGGATCTTAATTATTACTAATTTATTATTATTATCCTCTATTACTAATTGAGAACTTTTGAAATGTTCCCGGTGACGTTAATGAATTTAATGAGATAAGCGTGTATATATTTACATATTATTTCGATCTGTGTTAGATTGAAAGCAGTGAAAAAAATAAAATAAAGTCAGATTGTAGGGATATTTAGCAAAGCAAGCTCATATACTGTTGTTACTTTTATAATTTTGTGACTTTGTGTTGATTTTTGTAATAAAGTAACTTATTACAAAATTATAAGTGTAAAGTAACAACAATACAATTAATATAGAGAACAAAGATTGCAAAAGAAAGAAGGAGAAATAAGGGTGGTCACAATATGAAACACAGCTGTATCTTAGAGTACACGTTTAATAAAAAATTATAATTATCACAAAGTATCATTGTAAAATAGTAAAAATATTTTTCAATCAATACATAATGTTCATATAGTAAATAGGAAAGATAAAATATAATCAACTACATATCAATACATTTTGAAATGTGTTCCATACTGAGACTTGAACTATAAGAAGTGAAAAGTGAAAGAAAAGCCTTACACTAATAGTCAGTCTTATATAAATCAGTACCTACATCTATCAAAGTTAAAAATAAAAAAATGCCAATTACATCTTTGTAATTTAAATAATGGCACAAAAATAACCCATTGAATATCTTCCATCTCTTTCTTACCACGACAAAAATATATACAATGAGCGAAACAACAATATTGTTATTGTGAAACTACACACAAACCCCACTAGCAGCGAATCGTGAAATAAAATCTTACAAACTACAATGACGAGGGGTCACAATTTTTGACAAATTGTAAATATTTTGCAAGTATAATAAAAGTTTTATATTGAACCCTTCGCCATTGATACATTAGAATACAGTTCATTATTATGGCATAAACATTTTCTCAGGTTTCCAATTTTAATTAATTGTAAATAAAAAGAATTATTTTTCTAGAATAGAAATTTTAAGTGATATGTCTAACAAACTGTGAGAAAATCTTAATAACCATAAAATGATCTACATTTCCTACGACGATATATATGTACCCAGAAATTCCAATGATATAATGGTGCAAACAAAATACTAAAAAGTTAGGATTGAACAAAAAACTAATATATGTTTTACAAAATGATATATATTTCTTAACTCCATATAGTCATTCACTTAGTCTACCTTACCTCAGTCCGATCCTATTTTAAACTGACCATAATGTAAAATGTCTTGTGAGAGCTCATATTTGTATATCAAAATTGTTAAAGAATATTTTTGTATGTAGCTTTTACGTGAAACCGTTAATTTTAGAAAAGCTTCAGATTTTTTATTTAAAATTTGCCGTATGTTAAGGAAATATGACAAGTGCGTCATACAATTGCAATTATTTGTAGATTCCACGTCTAAATTCGGTGCTTGACGAACGAATATCATAGTTCGCGGATTTTTATTACCGATTTCTTACTAGCAAATTCATCGGAGTTATTTTGTTGGGCTCCATTAATAACATAATATTATTTCCAATACATAGTTCTTGTCACAGGACAAATTACACGACAGTCAGTTGCACTAGAACTTATATTTGCGACGGTCCATCGATTCGTCGGCGCCATTTTCGGGGCTCCTATTCGCGCGGAGCACCTGTCCGTGAACCTCGCGTTAACTATCACTTCCACAAACACCCTACCGCGACTCTTATGTCGCTGAGAAGTGACACACATCACCCCAAAGCAGACTACAATGAGCCTATCAATAGAGGTACGGAAACCATCCTGTAAATTGTCAAATTGGCGCGGTTTTAGTGTTGTTTACATATTTGAATGATCAGTCAGCACGTAGATACCGTTGCGAGTTGAAAGCTGAACACGTATCAAGTGTTCAAGTAAATTTATTACCAGTAAAATTCCTCATTCATACACCAAGTACACAATTTAATCAACTTTGATTGATAAATTCTTCATATAGCAAAATTTTGTAAGCAGTAAATGTATTTTGTATTTTATCTATAAAACAAACTATCTCAAAGTGTCAATACTTAAATGTTTTGTCGATTTTAACGAATGTCTCGTTGGAATATTTTGCAGTCACTTCCCAGTTTCACGAATACAGACTTACGTATTTTACCAATATTCTGTAATTTTTATTATATTATTAGAAATCCATTAATTATTGTATTGGTTATAAACATGTAACTCTGTAGTATTATTTACGAAGCTTAGTCTAAGATGGAATGGATAAAAATGTGAATTACCTATTTTAGCGAAAACTTAAAATAAATTTAGTGATTAGAGAAAAGAGTTTGTCAAAATTATAAAAAAAAATAATTTGACAACTCCGTTACTGCCACAAAATGTCATGTTTGTTTAGGTTAGTAAAAAAATTAAATGTAGTGTCATGTGTATGTGTCGCCTGAGTTTTTTTTAAACAATACATATAATATAAATAAATAAATAAAAATAAAGGAAAATAATAAAAGTGCCAATATTAACAATATTAAAATTTAGTGCTCTTTTGATAATGTAAAGGATAAAGCAATTATAAAAAAAGTAGGAAAGGATTAGAGGTTTAGAAACCAAAACATTAGCCACCTTCGCGCACTGTTCATCCGACTAAAAATTCAATATCATTGTTATTAATATTTTTTACGGAAAGCAATCAATGATATTTTTAAAGAAAATAGTAAAGCATCTCTGGGAATACATACATACACACAGCTAATATAGTTAAAACGGGAGTGTCTAAATTGTCCAAAATTCCAAACCCCAAACTTCCCCATTTTCTGTCTAACAAAAGAAGTGAAACGTGAGCATTCTATGCGGGGTACGTGTGGACAATTCATGCAGTGCTGTACCAGTCGCTTCTAACCTCTAAATAAGTCCCGTTTTAACGTACTAATGGTCGAAAATGGATGGATTAGGATGAGAGGAGATGACGGAAGACAGTACTCCGCGGGGTGACTGCAGAACGTTAGACTATGCTCCCACTAAATCATGCGTGTTTTCACACTATGCTTATTAAAAAACTATATACAAAAAGTTCAAGATCTGTATTTTCCAACCTTTGTTTTTATAATAATTTGAATCATATTAGAAATTATTGACAGTGTAAAACATTCACGAGTTAACACCCACACAAATTTGTACGGTATAAGGCTAGCTTTTCGCTAGAGATGGGCGAAGAATTTAGGCGGTGAACAAGAAAAATCCACCAATAGGGTTGCGAGGCTTGGAAAAATGAAGCAATCCCATTGGTTGATTTTTTCCTAGCTCATTGCTCATATCGCACAGTTCTAGTGGAAAGCCAGTCTTAGCGTGGAGGCATGACCTAATGTTCTCAGAAGGCGGGGTGAAGTAGACGGATGCCCGCGGGGTGTATAAACGGATATGTATACTGACCAGTACCTGACATGACGGCGGGGTCGCGTCCACGCAGCGCACCCGAGTAACTGTTGCCCTCCGGCCCTAAACACACGAGCCTCACTGACACGCACACAACTTCTACATCCCACTTCTGATGTGGATCTTGTTTGTAACACATTTTAATTTACCATGTTATGTAATATATGCATAGACCATACTTATATAATAATGTAAATACTACATATATATAAATAAAAAAATATTACTTCATTTACAAGATACAAATTTTATTATTTTTGATAATATATAAATGAGTTAATTATGGAAAATTATGTCATTATTGGCGGAAGAGGCTATAACTATTAAAATTCATACTCAATAACTACTTTTAAAATATAATTTTAAAACCATGAACTAATTTAGTGCAGTGTATGACAGTTAAATTAGGTTGTTTAACAAATATAGTCCCATTTTCTTCCACCGCTAATGAAATTAATTCAAATTACATATTTTGCAACTAATGATAAATATCAAATTAAATGTATGGCAAATAAAGAAACATGGTAAATTAAAATATTGATGGAAACAATAAAATTGACAGGACACAAATACTGTACTACTTGAGATGAAAAAAACTTTCGAACAATCAAAGCTCCTTTAATTTCTGATATTTGGTATTCCCGCCATCTTTAGAATTGTAAATTTTTTTATTTACTTTACAATCAAGTGGTACAGTATAAAAAAAACGAAATCGATAATACTCAGGTAACCCCGTTAGGGAACTCAAAAAGAAAAGGAAGTGTGAAAAAATGATGGTATGTATACATAAAATAGTGTAAATACATATATATTAAATATAGTATGTTATAATATGTCTGTCCGGCTGCGTATAGTCCCAGGCGATAGCGCGAGCGACTATTGACACTGCCGTTAATAATTTATGGCGATATATTATTAACTATTATTTCATAGAAAATGTTACTTTAAGTACAACATTGTAAGAAACTAATAAAGTTTTTGGTGAACGATCTTTGGATACAATAGTAAGTTCTACAATGTCACACTTGAATTTAATATAAATAAATAAATAATAACACTTATATTATTCTTAAATATTGAGCTACAGTGCGGATATATTGGTACGAAAGTATAGAACATATATTTTTAATTAATATTTTTTTCAGAAGTGGGATAAACAGACGCCATTTTAAATAAAATAATTTGTAATTTTTTAATTAAGAGATTTTTATAAATAACTTTAATTCTATACAATCAGTACCAACATATCCAGCGTGCATTTGAACTATCTAACCCTTATATATGGTTGTAATAAAACAGGTATTTACCTTTCTCCTGCTGTGCGTCCTGACTGGCGTTCTGCAGGGCGCCAGTGTCCAAGAACTGGTGCTGCTTGATAAGCGTACACTCGCCACCCTCCGCGGCGTCTATAGCGTACACGTACAGTATACCCTGCGACGTCGCCACAAGGAGGCGGGGTTGCTTGGCCACGCTGAAAAAGTTTGTTAAAACTTTACAGGATCTGTAACTTATTAGGCTTTTCGAGAGACACGTATTAATCACGTAATAAGAAACTTGTAGCAACCAAAGAGGTTAAATATGTACCTACCTCTATCACTGACCTCAATACCAGGACTGGTTGCTGTCAAATTATTATTGTGCCTACTTGATCAACGCCATTCTGGCGCTGTAGGTGGACGAGTGCCCGTGGAACTAAATCTAGTGATATGTTTTTTGTAGCGATGTTTCAAATCTCAAAAACCACAACAAATTAAATTAAATAGCGCAAGCGTTTCACCGATTTCACGATTCTATGTTGTTGACAGGGTTTTCCATACAATTGACAGCTAATAATGTGTGCCAATTTAAAGCGCCCCCGTATGTCAACGAATGTCACGAGAACTAATTTTGACGCACGGGGGCGCTTTAAATTGGCACACCTTATTGGCTGTCAATTGTATGGAAAACCCTGTCCAGTCAAATATTAATGTCAGTGACCTCTATACATATCAAGTCAAGTCATGCTACTTGCTACACTGCTTAAAATATATGAAGCTGAAGAGATTCCGATTTGAAAAATTATATTTGCGTTAAATAGCCCATTAATTGAAGAGTGTTATAGGCTGTATAACATCACGCCACAACCCAAAGGAGCGGAGCAGTAACCATAAATGTTGATAATATACTAACTTGACAATAGCTAGCGAGGACTTGGCGCCGGTGTGTGGCAGTCTCGCGGCGGCGAAGGCCCGTCCCTGAGTGAGCACGTCCGTCACCTGAGCCGGCAGGTAGCCCGCGCCGGCCGACACAGCAGAGCTCAGCCAGCCCATCCAGCCTGCGTTCTCCTCCTCTACAACGCCAGCTGAAATTCACAATGTAATGTTGGATCCAGACAAATGCTTATTTATCCTACTAATATTACAAATGCCAAAGTTCGGAGGTGATTGCTCAATTACTTTTCAATGCTTGAATTTAATTTATTTATGACATGCTTCAGTTTACAATCCGAAAGAGGGTAGGCAATTTTCTCGGTCTTTTCAACATCGCTACACTTTTCTATTGTCTGCGGACACAAGAGTCTATTGACCATATTCATAAACACTATGCAAATATGTTTTGTCACTCTCTAACAAACCTGTCTTTACTAATAATAGAAAGAAACAAAACACATTTTAACAAAAACGTTGCTAAAATACGTTTATGAATAAGCCTATATCTATAGTAATATTATAAGACGATAAGACATTGTTTGTATGTAAGAAGTAAAGTATCGATTTGAAAAACTTTTATTCCGGGAAATTATCTAATTTCCGTGGAAAAATTGAATAAGCCGAGGTAAGGAAAATAGGTACATAATACCCAACTCACTCTGAGTTTCAGCCTCCTTCAGCCGGAACACGTGCACCGTCTCCGTATTAGACGAGCAGGCTAGATAAAGGCCGCACACAGAGAAAGCGAGCCCCGCGATAGAGACGCATCGCTTGACGCCGCGCCGGAACTCGAACAGCTTTGTGCGATCCGGCACGCTGAACACACGGATGACGGTGCCACGTTCAGAGGCGGTCGCCAGCCGGGTGCCGGTCGAGTTGAACGCTAGCGCCGCTAGAGGGCTGTCGTGAGCTGGGATCACGCATTTAGCGTTCTGTTAGGAGAAAAAAAAGAATTATTTCGATTGATTTTGATAGCAACAGATACCTAAGCAAGGTATCAGAAAATAGCAGGTGAGCGAGAGGCAAATATAATTACAATGTAATAGCATTTTTTTATAATAGGATTTTAATTATTTTGTTTTTTCACGTAGCACAGGGTATTCTAGTTTAGTGCCACAGTGTTTGGCATGTCATGTCTTACAAATATATAGCAGTACTCGACGGAGTGCGATAGAGCCCACAGGGCGGCGGTCGCGGATCGTGTATTCTCTTGTTAGTGTTGTTAGTTTATTTTTAATTTGCACTGCTCATTTCCCAAATGTAGTGATGGCTCTAAGAACAGCTCCCCATAGTATGAATTGTTTTTAAAACAGTAATACAGGAGGGGATGAGCGCGCATGAATGCGAACTTTTTTAACACTGTGTGGGGAAGTTTTAAGTATAAATATCAACATACCAGCAGACACCCGTCAAAGATCTGCACCTCCCCAGTGGCGCTGGAGCCCGGGTACGCGATGTAGCAGTTCTCGACCGAGGGCGACAGAGCGCACAGCCCGCGCGGGTTGGGCGGCGTGTCGCGGATGGTGTGCAGGATCTTCATATCGCGGATGTTATGGACGTGCAAGCTCTCTTCTAGGCATACTATTAACCTCTGAAATTCAAAGTTCGTATATTAGCAACTAATTAATAATACTATACATAGAAGCAAACAAAGTGCGAGGTAAGAGTATGCAAACTTTTACAGTATCCGTCCGAATTTACGAAAGTACCATTTCGGACTATAAAATATATATTGTGATGTTTCGGGCATTTGAATAGTTTTTATACGACTTAAAAAAAAGGAGGAGGTTCTCAATTCGTAGGGATCTTTTTTAAAATTATTTTCCCCGATTACTTGAAGATGCCTGGACCGATTTGGAAAGTATTCTTTTTGTGTGAAAGGATATACTTTCCAGGTGGTCCCATGATTATCATGATGGGGTCCTGGATAAATCAAGAACTATTAAAATTTTATAGGCACACTTGAAGCGATTTGGGTTTTTTTATAGTGACTTGTGCATTTGCTTTCGGAAAGCACACTTTTCAGTGCATACAAAAAAATCTATGATGTAATTAGCCCAGCATAACATTGTAATTTCAGACCTGTCTTCCATATAATATATGTGGAGGTCATATTTTTTAAGCTCCTTTCCATAAATATATATACAAAATGACGTAGCTAGCATACAAAACATTATGATCTCACAAAATGCAACAAGAGTGAAATAATAACATCTTGAACTTGACAACGACCGGTCTGTTTAAATCAAGCCATACTAGGGGACAGGTAACGATTTCGAACCAGTTCTTAAAAGTTGGCAGGGGCAGGAAGTCTCGCGCTACTTTTGTGCGGTTTCAATGATTGATTGTCTTTATGGCTTCCACAGTGGAAATTTTTGAAATATGTTTATAACAGCGAAACTTAACGCAAGGTTCAACATAGAAAAACCTATTATACACGGTAGATGTCGCTAGTTAAATTAATACAATTTTCGAAAGTTTGTTTGTTCTTTTGTTTGGCCTTCTTTCAGGCCACTCTCCGGCCAGTGGCATAGGCTACTTCTTATTCCGGAAATCCCTCGGTATACATTCTTGTATCACTAAACCTAAAATTAAATGTTATAGAAAAGCACACTAACTGACACACCGGTTTAAAAAAAAAACTTTGTACCCACATTGTATCATAGTTTGGGACCAAATTTAGTTTTTTAACGTACTCCTTCGACGCCCTCCCATTCCTCTATCATTCGTTACGTATCGATCAACAAAAATATACTTACACAACGATTGAGTTTGACAGCTAAAATTGTGTTACTGTAACTATAATTACATATCTCCGTCCCCTTCTTGTAGTGGCACACTATCAGCTTCCTGTAAGAGACAAAACATAGGTACACATTAATAATCTCGTTTCGTTTTAAATTTAATCAACAATAATATAGCCGTTTCGGAACATATTTTGGACGAATATCCTGTGGGGTTAGTATTGCACCTTTCGTTTCCGCACCAATGGCTACCCAAGTCCGTGTACTGTCTTTGTCAGACTCAGCAAATTGCTCTTACATTCTAGTGTTGGACATTCTTTGCATTTCTTGGCTGCCCTTCGATTCAAAACTAAAGATGGCGCGCGGTCCTGAGTCTGACTTCATAATTAATTGTATTTAGCTTTAATTATATTTGTATATTTGGCGTCGGTAGTCAAGCGGGTAAAAGGCGTCGCGGGTTCGATCCCCACACCCGACCATGTAGGGTTTTTAAAGTTTTTAGGGTATAAAAAAAACTATGTTCATTATCCGACAAACTGTACAAAGAGGCTTTTCCACCTACATACCTCAACAGAGTTGGCCACTCGTTAGGTATAGCCTTAAAAAAATATTCGGCTAAATGAGGAAGACTTTGTCTTCAGCTGGGTACCGATTTTTTTTATTGGTATAGCTCACACTGCATGCGATCAGATGTCGTTAGTTTAACACACACGTGTAATTTATCAGCCAATTAGCGATTCTTTGATTGCTACTGTACCTAATAAACAAATTTATTATGTGATGATAATACTTTACCGCGGAGAATTAATCACACATACACAATAACACACATTAATTCTGAGGGGTATGGACACAGAAGCTTCCATATACTAATATTACAAATGCGAAAGTAACTGTCTGTCTGTTACGCTTTCACGGCTAAACTACTAAACCGATTTTGATTAAATTTTGACACGGAGTAAGCTTAAACTCCAGGGAAGGACATAGGCTACTTTTTTAAATAATCCCCCCCATACTTATGTTCCCCAATAATTTGCAATTTGATAAAATAGAATATATATATTACATATCCTGACATAATATTATAAAAGGGCTTGTTTGTTCTATTCTTTCACGTCAATATAGAGCAATGGATCGGCGTGGTTTTTGCGTAGTTTGATGGCCGGAAAGTGACATATGGCTACTTTTATCCCGGAAATTATTCGGGATAAATTCTTGTGACATTAAAAAAATCCACAAGCGATGCCAGCCAGAAAGCCATTAATAATGAGCCACAATAATCCAGGTGTAAAAATATAATAGACCTGGATTATTATCCTTAATCCTAACTTTTATATGAATGAACGAATGAACCTACATTCTAAGGGACAAATGAAGTAAAAAGGTTAATTTTTGAAGTGATTTCTTTAGGCGCGTTGAGCGATTTTTGGTAGGGGGAACTCTTATGGATTCGCGCCATGTTCTCGGCACAAATGCAAACCATGTATTACCCGGCTCGAGTATGCTCGACCCGAGAATCTCCGGGCAGAAATTCGTGTACAGGCTTCCACGTATGCCTGGGTCGGGCATTTTTGGCCGACAATTCTCGATACAGACCGAGATCTTTTTTTGAATCGCGCGTTAGATGGTGTTATTTTGAAGTGAAAACTTTATTCATAGTTTTAAGCTTCTTCTGCCGGCAGTCCCCATGCCTGCCTATACCTTTTTATTTTTACATTTTTCGACTGAAATTACACATTTATTTTAGTATGAGATGGTCAATGGGCACGCGAATACATTGGGTTAAGAAACACCTATATTTGCATAACTATATGTCTCTCGATAATTATTAACCAATATCTAAGTTGGGATATAATCAAACATTCCGGGATCACAGTGAGTATTTTTAACGACTTCAAAAAAAAAGACGTTACTTAATTCGACCGTATATATATATTTTTTTATGTGTGTTCGCGGATAACTTCGTCGTTTATGAACCGAATTTGATGATTTCTTTTTTAATCAACAAATAATTCTTCCGGATTGGTCCCATTTTTATCTCATAAAAATTGGTTCATAAGTTTTTCAGTAATTTTAAAAAAACTGACTTTTTAAGTCAATTATCAGTATCTCGATGAAATATGTACCGATTTTGGCGAATTATTATTTTAAGGATATAATAATTTCTCGACATTATCTCACCGACATATGACGAAAATCGGTTCAGTAGTTTTTCAGAAATTCAGTAATTTGTCTCTGTTTACGGCTGAAAATTATGGATCGATGATCCCGAAATGTTTGATTATATCCCACCTTAGATATTGGTTAATAGTTATAGACTTATGGGCTTATTCATAAACACATTTTAGATGCGTTTTAGTTAAAATATGTTTTGTCACTCTCTAACAAACCTGTCTTTACTAATAATAGAAAGAAACAAAACACATTTTAACAAAAACGTTGCTAAAATACGTTTATGAATAATGGCCTAGAATTTGATTTTTGTTAAGTTAGATAATAAAAAACATCACGCTCCGACCCAAAGGGTCTCCACCAATGGCCAGTCAAGGAATTCCCAACCCTAAAATGTCTGGACAAATAATCGCTGTATTGTCTTTGCCCAACCCAGCATTGCTCGGCATTCTAGTGTGCGCGGACCCTTCGTTTTTTTGGCCATCTAGTCGAAACGAAAATTGTCGAGGTTCAAAGTATGGCATGCTAACATAGCTAACCCCACGAGCCGTATCATAAAAAAAAATTAAAAATGTACGGGCTGTTTCACAAGGTGAAAAGTTCAACTAACAACCGGTCCAAGTAGCATGAAAATTGTTATTCATTATAATAATTGTAGCTCGCAATGTATTTCAGAGAAATATTGCAATCGACTATCACTTTCACTCAACTATAACTGTGTCGGTAGAAAACCTAACAAGGTCCTCAGCTGCGTTTGTCTGTGCTGTGCCCGATTCACTCCAACACCACTGAACGGATTTTGTTGCGGTTTTCAACAATTATATAGATTGATTCACGAGGAAGGTTTACGAGTGGACCTATCATGTTTAGGAGCTTAGCATTAACAGTATTACTGAATCAAGTTGGAGGAAAACTCTAGAGATAAATGTAGTATTGAAATTGTTGTAAATCGATATTGCACGGAACAATCGTGCGGTAATGGGGAAGGGTTGAACTGGCCCGATGAAACAGGTTGTTCTACAAACTTTGGTGATAGAGGAGCTAGTAGTAACGGAGAACCTATCAGAAAAAAGTTATTTCTGAATATTTTCTTAAAATCTCCAATGATTTGGCTAAAATTAAAAAGTTTATAGGGTTCGGCCACTTTTATAGTCCAATTGACTAATAAAAAAAATCACAAAGTAATTTTTATTTTGAATTTTCAATAAGCTATAAAAAAACGCAAGACGTTTAATTGAACAATGGTAAAAAAGCGCTTTAAAAAAATTTAAGAGCTTTGTTATAGATTATTTTACCACCCATACCTATTTCCTATTAAATAAAACCAATTGAAAAAATAACGACTATTTCACATAGATCTATTGAATAAGTAACTATGCTAAATTACAGAGAAATTGGGAATAGTTTATCTCCATACAAATTTTGGAAATAGATCCTATCAACCGAATAATCTGTAATTTTGGGGCCGATTCTATGTCGTACGGCACCCCACATTTATCTAAACAACTAGACAGCAGGCGTTATGTAGTTACACACATTCAATGAAATAGTATTGCCAACTGTTATTTCGCATTTATTATCGTAATCAAGGTCTCGCTCACTTGTAAAATGTACAGTCGATTCTATATGCAAAAATCTACAATTACTCCCTATTGCTTAGAGCCACAGAATAAAAAACAGTACCTACTAATTACATACAGAAGTGTCTCTTAGATTATATTTGAAATTCGAATGAAAATACAAAACGATGGGATGGCACCACACAAATCAATATGAGTCTAATTGCATTCAGATAAGGCTCGCTTTGCGTTGACATATCAATCACCTAATCGGCAGTGTTTTGTACTGGCACTACTGGCCATACATTTTCCCATTCAGTGGGCACTGGGCAGCGCGGGGTAGGTAAGTTTCGTGAAATTTTGCGAAGTGAGGTCTGTCGGGGAGGTTGCAATCTGTCTAATAAATGCATTGATAGTGAAGATTTGAAAAACGATGGCTTTACGGATTTTACTTAGGAGGTATGGGAACCTGAAACTTCGGTCCATTATCAACTTTGGATGCTGTCCCAATTTAGGATGCCCAGGTCTCAAATAGTATCCATGACAACAAGAATCTGACCCATTCCAGCTGCCCCTACTTGTCCCCCCTTGCGTACGCCCATGTGCCGAATCATACTGATGTTTGACCCCCCATACTGCCATGGGGATGATGGGGCGGAGTATGGAACTTGTCACTTTGGATTTAGAACAAAGTAGGTACATCATTTATACGTTATAGGTGCCAAGTAGTTTTGGTAAGGAGATGTCAGCGTTAGTTCTCTATTCTTTTGTAGGTATATAAAAAAAATCCTAACTCTTTCGCTTTCACATCTAAACCCCTGAACCGATTTTGATGAAATAATAGGGGATGAAAGTTAGGGGGCGAACAGCTAGCAATATTAATAAATAATAACAATAAATATGAACACGCCTCAATGTAAGTGATAGTTTCGCGCAGAGCCGACGACCTTAGTTAAATGTGTTACGAACAGCTGAGATTTACCTTATTTTGTTTATACGGGTAACAACAGTCAATCAGCGTACAACTAGGCCAGACAGGATAAAGTCGTGTGACGATGTGTTCGACCGATTTATCAATTACTAGCAGTTGACAGCGACTTCGTACGCGCTGTATTAAGAATACAACGTATACACCCCATTTCACCCCCTTAGGGTAGGCAACGTGATATTAAATAGCTTATATATATTTTGAGTTCATGCCCACCTTAGAAATTGGAGTTGGAACGGTATGTGAAATATACATGGGAAGTTCATTTCTGTGTTTACCAAGGAAAAACAATTTCGTTTATTAACATGTTACACGTGTTCACAAAAGCAATAAAATGTATGACGATTCACACAATAATATAACTATATAAACAAAGAGAATGCTCATAATAACTAGATAAAACTGGTCTCAGTAAAACTTAGCTGTGTCACTTAATTACACAGCTCTTTATCAAAATTTAATACGTATTGCATTAGGCCGTGTTAACATTGATACTTATTAGTTTGTTCACCACCAATTTTTTTAATTTCAAACTATTTTATAGATATAAAGTTTGTAAGTTTGGATGTAGGGGGTAATCTTCTACTGATCCGATTCTGAAAATTATTACACTAATAGGAAGCTACATTATCCATGAGTGTACCAGAGTGCTATAGGGTTTTGTTTGTAAATATACACGGGGCCGAAAAGCTATTGAAAAATATAAAGGAATATAGTATTTTAATTTTTTTACTTAAATTTTAAGAAAACGCCTCATAATCATGACTTCTTAAATTACGCGATAACTATGTGTCATAGTTTCAAAATTTAAATAAGTTTGTGTGAATTTAAAAAAAGTATGAAAATCAGTTGCCTACACCTAAGTTTTATGAAGCCCTGAAAGTTATCAATTTTACGCGTAATTTCATCCGACTCGAGTTCTCTGCTATTTCAGTCTTATAAAGATCTGTATCACTGTAGCCAAAATAGGCTTGTTGTGATCTCCCTTTTTCAGTGTTAAAGTTCACTGCAGATACCTATTCCCTTCAGGAATTTCAGCAGGCGTTTTGCAGTGATTGTTTGTACTGCAGCACATGTTCTCCCAGGTGAGTACATCTTTTCTGCATGAAAGGTCCACATTCACACAAAATGTACAGTGCTGTTCCTCTTCAGTGATAATTTTTTGTACTATTTTCTCGTATTTAACCTATAGATAATTTCAGATACTTTATGAAAACATTAACTACAACTTGCTATTTCTAATAGTTTTTGTATAATACTGGAAGAGCATTATGTCCATTTTGTGTATTTTCACAAGACCGATTTTTTGTGGAATCGTTCTTTCTCATGTTTCTGGTACGTGAATCTTGGGTCTATTTTATCGATTCTTTTTGCAGTGTACCTAACCATCTCTCTAACAACTTTTTAAATATATATGGACAAAATAAGCCATGCAGTTTACTGAGTTCATTGCGCAAACAAGCTTGTTCTTAAAATTAATGGATGAATCTCCAAACTGATGTCCTTTGATATAAAAAATTGTTGCTATATCGTTTTCAATGCAAATATTCAATATTTGAATACCTATTAGATGTCGATAGCGTAATTATTAGAGCATGAACTTAAAACCGAGGGAACTAGTGCCAAAAATGCTATGAACCAAGTTTCTTTAACTTGACACAGCAAGAAAGTCATTAAGTGCAGTAACAGGCTTACCACCTGTTCTGTTTAAATAGACAACTGGCAAAAAGTGGACATTTATTACTGGTGTCTCTGGCCACACCGCAAAGTATAAAGGCCGTGATTTCCAGATTTGAACCCTAGAAAGTCAGAATAACTATTCCGACAGAGTTTAAAACGTGATTTATATTGATAACGCATAATGTAAATGGTACGATGTTAATACAACAATGGACCCGACATCTGCTTAATTAAAGATTATTGTTTAATGTTAACACAGTTGATCCTTATCAAATGGCGTAGTTCAGAAATAAAACGATTTGAATAGACAATGGACAACAGCAACTATAAGAAAACATTCATGCATAATGTAGAGTCCGCATAGATCATGAAAATCAGCTGGGCCTAGCGGAATGTTCATTCATTGCCTCAACAACTTAGCTAAAATCAGTCAACGAAATCTCACGTCACTTTTTCTATAAAAAATTTTGGCACACCTTTGGTCACTTCTTACAGAAAATTCAAGAAAAGAAAAAGAGACTGAGTTTGTTGGTTTGTAAAAGGTAAATTAAAAACCGGCCAAGTGCGAGTCGGACTCGCGCATGAAGGGTTCCGTTCCATTATCTATAAAAACAGCAAAAAAAAAAAAACACGTTTGTTGTATGGAAGCCCCCCTTAAATATTTATTTTAATTTAATTATTTATTTTTAAAGTGAATATATAAGTAAATATTCTGTGAACGCTTCTAACTGTTGCCGTTATCAATATCGAGCAAAAACGAGCAAAAAAATCACGTTTGTTGTATGGGAGCCCCTTAAATATTTATTTTATTCTGTTTTTTAACGACTTCAAAAAAAAGGCGTTTCTCAATTCGACCGTATATATTTTTTTAGTATTTGTTGTTATAGCGGCAACATAAATACATCATCTGTGAAAATTTCAACTAACTATCACGGTTCATGAGATACAGCCTGGTGACAGACGGACAGACAGACAGACGGACGGACAGCGAAGTCTTAGTAATAGGGGTTCCGTTTTTACCCTTTGGGTACGTAACCCTAAAAAGGACTAGGACTACCAAAAAACCAGGGCAGAGCACTTAATTAAAGCTTCATAAAATAAAATCCACAGTATTAAAAGCATGAAGCTACTGTAATATTAGTACTCGTAAAGACAATAGGCAGAAATCCGGCAGCCAACGTCAAACGACCAATAACTCTGGCAATAATTACGAAATACGATAACGCAAATATATGATATTACTGTATTGCGAAGTTTCACAACTTCTACGTACTATAAATCAAGAGTGCGTTTGTAAATGACGTTGCGTAGCGTCAAACGTCATACCTACCTACCTAGTACATATTGTACGCATCAATAGCAAAATACACGTGCTTAGTTCATTGTTTGAATACTAACTAACGGATGCGAAGTGAAAGGAAATGCTGGCAGAGGACGACCTAGGTTTATTTAACACACAAAAAATGTCAATGGAAATATTAAAAGTACACACAATCGCCGAGCATGTATGAAAGGCAAATATAAAGAAGCGAAAGCGGTATGTCAGGATCGTAACAAATGGCATTCGATTGTCTCTGCCTACCCCTCTTGAGATGAAACGGCTGAACTGATTTGAGTAAATTACAGCCACGGGACGTTTTGTTCCAGTCAAAAGCTATAAAGGACAAGCTTGAACAATAACAAAAAAAATAAGGGCCAGTGTTTCACAAGAAAAAAACAGATTTTTGAAAAAAAAAAAATGGCAACTTCAAAAGAACCTTCTACCTGAATAATAAGTGAACAACCAAAGAATGTAACTCCCAGATGATATTGTTGCTTATCTACAAGGGAGAGGCCAATACATTTTTTGTTTACATACTCTGGTCATTGTCCTAAGATACAGAGAGCCAAATCTTTTGTACATACTTTTGTTACAAAAAAACCGGGATTTTAACTCTTCATATAACCTACAGAGATTATTCCTAGAAGCTCTACAGGTTAGGTACCTGAATTTTAGGATGTCCCAAATACGAATTTCTATACTTATAAAAATATATAAAGAAAAAATCGAAGTGATATTTGTACTTTAGACTCTGGGTTACAATACGAGCCTATCGCATATTCAGATAGTCGTTCATCTATAATAATTACCGCCAAATAAATTGAGCCATATGACATTCGCTCAATAATAACTATTTTGACCCTAATTTGCAGGTACTTTGCAATGTCAAATGGAAGTATCTACTGTACACACGAGGAATCTTTTTAACCGACTTCAAAAAAGGTGTTCTCAATTCGTCGGAATCCTTTATATTTTTTATGTAGGTAGGTATGTTCCCAGATTACTTGGGACATAAACGTTTTTGGCCTTTCGGTCGACACGAAAGATGTCGCGTCAAATATATGCTCACCCCGCTGGACCGATTTGGATTATTTTTTTGTTTGAAAGGGTATACTTTCCAAATGATCCCATGGTCATCAGGTCAGGATCTGATGATGGGATCTTGGAGAAATTTTTAAAATTTTATAGGCACACTTAGGGAATGCAATCCCGCATAATAATTTCAATCCCGGTATTTGCGGGACTGAACCATCTTAAGGGTCAACTTAAACCTCTAAAATCAATCGTAAATACTTAATCGTAATAAAGACCTAATAGACCTCGTTTTCATGGTTTTAATTTGAACCCAAATTAAATAAGCTTTTTGGTACATTTTAAATGGTTTATTAATATATGTAATAAATAAATATAAAAAATAAAATATTAGAAAAGGTCGCAGGTGTGACGCAGGTGTTTGCAGGGTACCGTATGCCCGGCCCAAAATAATAACATTTCTTATAAAGTTCAGTTTAATTTTTTTTTAATTTATCTATAGATTCTATGACAATCAATATTCAATGAAAAAATCATTGCATTGCGTCATAATTACAAGTTGTAACTGGTAAAATATCAGTAATCAAACAAGGGGAGCGGGTGGGGAATTCATTGCCCCGCGGCTTTACACCGTTGCCCTAGGGTACCACGCTTCTCTGTAATCCCGCCAGTCCAGCGGGATCCCGCAAATTTTTCGACCGAGATTAGTCCCGCAACATGGATGCGGGATCCTGGTATTTCGGGATCCCGGTATCCCGGTATTGCATTCCCTAGGCACACTTAAAGCGATTTGGGTTTTTTTATAGTGATTTGTGCATTTGCTTCGGAAAGCACACTTTTCAGTGCATAATTTTTGAAGTCGGTACACATTTTTTTAAAAGGCAAATTATTATAGGCATCCATTTGTGGGACTGCCGAGCGAGCACGACCGCGAAGAATGAATCTCATTACTGTAGACAAAATCTACAAGCGGTAGCATCACGTCCTCATTTCTGTCTACGTCATGTAATGACGACCAACGCACGCGTTAAACCGTGACATGATAGGGAATCCAGTTTAATCCCGTCCGCGCTGTGATAGTTGTGATTAGTCAGTGATTAATAGGGCATATCACAGTGGGCGGGATCATCTTAAATACCGATTAAGACGAGGAACGACTCAGAAATTTTTAATCGTAAGCCACGCCCTAAACTCGTGGTTCAGGCGCATATGAGGTTTGAGCGCAACGATCACGTCATGCAAGAAAACGACGGCGCTTTGTCCGTTCTTGCTGCAGAAGTGAGAAGGGCATAATGTGTCGCTTCTCGGAATAAATGACGTAAGCGGCACATTACAAATAAATAATTTATTAAAAAACTATCACATGCAGGGAAAAATCTTCTTAATCAATACTAGGTACTGAAATTACCTACAGATTCGTATAAAATTTAAACATAAATCCCTTCAGAGTATGGTCGTATGACTAAAAAGGTGTTTTTGAAGAGGTGATTTCAAAAATTTAAGTTATCGAGAAAATTTTCACCAATCGTTTTCATCCTACACAATACTAGATAAAATCCTCTAGTTTTCGATGCCCAAATTGTATGTTCATAGCATTCGTAATATTCGCGAATTTCAGTTCAGCAATCAACCAAAATTATTCGTTCCTCCCCTTAATCGGCATATACACAATAAAGGCTATATATTACTTGACATTGGCAAATCATCGATTAACATTGGTGGAGCCACAATAAAAGAAGAAGACAAAGTGACACTAACAGTACATTTTGTCTACGCGGTCATGCTTGCGGGGCAGGCTTAAAGATATCAATAAATAAATAGCAAAACCTCATTGCGATGTCTAGATATTTCCGGGTCATTTCCCTATCAGACATCGCGTCAGGTGCAAAGTTCACAGCTAATATTTATTCGAAACATACTCATGAAAATAACAAGTTACGTACAATCAGCTGTTTCATTTACGTTGAAACAGAGTTGAAATGCAGCCAAGAGAGAGAATGTTTTTTTATTGTATGCCATTGTTTTATTAATAAAACAGTTGCTAGGTTAGGTATACTGGAAAGTTCGGATAAAGGTTAGGCCAAGGTGGCGATTATTGGAATCCACGATACGTGTGTCTCTCTGATATTAAAATTAACAACTATATATTTCGGTAAAAAGACGGTCTAGCTCTAGGATCAGAAGAAACTTAGACTAGATGACCTGATCCAAAAAATACTTCGTTCTATTTTGAACGGCTTTATCGATTGAAAATGACCTCCATTCACATTTCAATATGTTTTTTACAGGTTTAACCCACAATTAACGGGATTAAAAATGGACAAATCCTAATCCTAACTAATATTATAAATAAAGTGGTTTTTTTTATTGTCTATTTGTCCGTCCTTCACGTAGCAACGGATCTAGGTGATTTTTTGTACAGAGATTTCTACCCGTGCGAAGTCGGGTCGAATATAGTTTCTAATATTCCTGGAATTTCAAAATGTATTTAATTTTAGCTGCACAGCACAATACATTAACTAAAATCTCGTAAACAGTCAAGGTTGTCACTCCTATAGACTAGAGCACTTACGGCCAAGTTCAGCGGTGCCAAAATAGAATGAGATCTGTCACCCCCCATATTAATACATTCAATAGGAAATGCGGTCTTTACGCAGAATGTGTGATGTAAGGCGTATTAACCGCATTCAAAAGGATGTCTATAAAGAAGAATGCAGTGTGAAAGATGATCTTGTGAATAAAATGAAGTAGTTGAAGGATAAAAGTTTATGTAGCTAAGCATGTAGGAAATACTGGCAGAGGGCGACCTAGATGTACTTCTATTGAGCATAATAAAAAATAAAAGGCAGTGTTAAAAGTACAAACAATCGCCGAGCATGTATGAAAGGTATAATGATGAATAGATCGTAGCAAATGGCAATCGATTGTCTCTGCATACCCGTCTTGTTCTGAATTAATAGTTTTTTTTAAATAATTTTCATGTAGTTAGAGCATATTATATTGAACTTACTCCCAGCCTTGGAATAAAAAGTTACAATGGCGCCCAAATTCGTGTTGCAGACTAAACCACTATAATAACCTTTTGTATGATTTAACCTATTGCATTTAAAATATTACTGCAAGCTCTAGGTTTTCTGAAAACTCACATCATCAAAATTGTTTGTACAACTCCTAACTAATACAAAGGGCCGGAGGGCTGTAAATACTTTAGGAAAATTTTAATGTCACATTTAAAAAATTCCATGTTTCCAACTTCTTTGCCAATTAAATGAATCTAAAATTGTTTGTTTTATACTAATGTTACCTGGGAGCAGTGAGTGTGACAACAGCAACGAGACAGCTGCTAAAGAGCCGGTCCACGAGGCATGTATCATGGCCGGTGCGACTTGCATATATCTCCTCAAGTCCATCTTCTTGAGTTAGAGCAAACAAGTGATAGCCAACACTGCTGCCAGCCACCAGGGATCTGCACAAAGATAGTAGTTCCAAGTTCTTTCTTGATTCTTTTTATTAATTTCCTATTTAATTTATAAAAAATTCAAAAGTTTTGTCTTTTCAAGTTAAAACAGAGCAGTGTATAGGCTACTTTTGGTCATGGAAAAATATTCATTCTTCCAGGAAAACTCAATACCAATTGCTAGTATAGCCTATAATAAATATTGGAATTATTCTGTAAAATCAAAAATACTTTTGAAGCTGACTAAGTTGAGTAATCAGGTAAGTATAATAAAGTGAAAGGTAGGAAAATACCTTTAAGGTAATCTCTGAAACTAATGAACCAATTTCATAAATTCTCAATTTTAACATTTCAAAAACTGAAATGGAGGCAAATTAGTTTTTTTTGGCCATTCAAAATGTTACTGGGGAAATTAGTTATATACTTAAATATAATTAAATACAAATTGTTTTAATGTATATGTATTGATTGTTTTATTTGAAGTTCATTAAAATATCATTATATTACAAGTATGAACTTGTAACAATGAAATGAGATAACCAACATTGTAATATACAGTAATTTCAGTAACATTGTGTAGTGTACCTATATACCTATAAATATCAATATATACCTAATTATGAAGCAAATGCACAATGAATGCAGATATGGTTTTTATAATTTATGACAATGGGTTGAGGTAGGTAGGTAAACTTCCCAAACTAGGAATTTTGTGTCAAGAACAGGGATCTATTGTTAAGTTATTCATACAAAAAAAAAAGGTTTGGGACAACTTTTTGTGTTTAGAAAGATGCAAATATCTAATGGCCAACTCTATTATATGAAGGCATAATGAAAAAAGATGGGTGTCTTTGTTAGTTAATAGGGCCATTAATTTTATGGAGCTGTTTCAGTTTATTTTTCAAAATATTAGTTAGTCTTGCTTAGTCTCAAATAAATTAACAGTGCATGTAACCATGACATAGCATACATTACCTTCAAAGTACAATTTTCTTGATTTATAGGACATTTTAAAACAAATTACTTTTACATTACAAGCTGGTTTATAAATTACTTTAGTAATTACTGAATAGGTACAATGATTATTTTCAACATCTTAAAATTCAGATTATGAAAAAAATAACAAAACATGTATGGAAAACAAACAAAGAAGTTGTTTGTGAAGACCAAAGTATGTAAACAATGGGGTCACTATCTTATCAGGGCTGTTCTCTAGTTGTTAATGTTGCTGTGTAAGTTCTGTGTGTTTGTAGCCTATGTGTATTGTGGGGGCGGCCAGTTACGACACCTTTGGCAATGACATATTGCATCACCGAGCGCCACGGTCGAACTCTGTCGCAAGTCTAGGATACGCGTCCCACCCAGGAACTACCAACGAAATTGTGTTAACGCAATGCAACATCAAGGTCTATGACAATGAATTTTAATTGTTCTAAATATACGTATCAGGAACTTACGTGCAGTCTTGGTTAAATTGAACGAAGAGACCTCCCGCGTTCGATCCATCCGTGGCTTGTCCGCCCAGACTCATTGGAACGATAGAAGTTTTAGTTTTGATTAGAAACTACAATCTAAACTCAACATGCGCACACTGCGACACTGTAACTGATCACTATAGTTAAATTTAGTCAATAATAATACAACAAACAAGTTGTTAGTCAATATTCACAGACACAAGCGAAATTTTTGATACAAAGAACGACCTTGCTGCTAAAAACAAGCCCCCTCCCGCGTCGAGTTACGCCCCGCACGATCATCTGGTCGATTCCCTATTGGTCCATTTCTGTTGTGACGTATTATGGCTACCACAATTAATGATACAAACTGTCAAATTAGAGTAATGGTAATATAGCTCGTTTGCATCATAGCAATAAAGGCTATACTTGAATTATGTATTAATAGTAATGTATTCTAGAGTGTGGCAACACTTGATATGATGACATGCGCATTGTTTACATTTTTGCAATTTGCTTTACATAAATTTTTATTACTTTCACAATATGTATTTTGATTTTAATTTTAATGGATAAATGTTTCAGAAAATAAAAAGTTTGTAATCATCGTCAGAATGTTATTCAATGTTCAAATAATAACATTTTAACGCTATCAAATAGGAACATTAATTTAGTTCCTAGACCTATGCTATATTAAATTAAAAAATATTTGTGTGCATTCGATACCTTCAATAAAGTGCAATATTTAATCGCTTGATAATAAAAAACAATTAAAAATCAATAGTTCTTTGTTATAAACGTCTTACCAAGGAAAGGGTCGTAAAATTAATTTACTTTTATAAATTTATTTTCTTCTTCTTTTTTTATTATGGCTCCATCAGTGTAATAAATATATTATTTATATACATTTGATAACAAAGTGAAGACAAACCTTGATTGTTTGAACGCTCGCTGTCACCATGTTATGTCTTATGTTAGTGATCTGTCACTGTCAAGCAAGGAATATACTACTCTCTCTGTCAAGTGTCACGTGAATTTATTGAATTTATTTACGTACGTGCTAATGTGAGGTTATCTCCTGTGTCCAGAGAAGTTAATAATTTAAAATAGGGCTGAAAATTACTGAAAATGGGTAGGAAAATACCAGCAAAGAAACACAGAGGGGTGAAAGATCCTCTAAAACAACAAGCTCAACGATTATTAAAGTAAGCTTAAGAGTAGAGTGTAGACCGACAGTTAAAGTTAATAAATTCTATTTCTACATCTACTTTTTTGATGATATTTTTCAGCTTGAAATCCAAGATAAATGATCCACCCGAAGATCCTGATGACCAGCCTATTCCACGTTCTCTTACGGACCTATTTGCTTTTCAAAATAAAGATGATAAGCAAAAGACACAGCGAAACAAAAATAACAGAAATCAGAAAATGTCAACAGGTTAGCTAAGTTTAATAAATATGCAATTAGCATAGCATAAAGGCATAGCATAGCATAAAACGCCACAAAATTACTTTTACTTACAACAAATAAAATTCAAGAATTAAATCACTGGTATAGAAGAATACTCTAAAGTTTACAATGATAATGAAATATTGATTAAAAAATTACAGAAAGAAAGGGTGACAATCCAGTATCAAAACTTCGAAAAGTAGCTGGGGAGTCATCAAGAGAATTCTCTCTAAGAATCAATAGTGCCATTAAAACACTTAATAATGAACAACATGAACATGAATATCCAGTAAGTTTTAATATTTACTTAATTTTTTTTATATTATATTTTAATAATGTGGATAGGTTTATCTACAGTAATCACACCATACTTTGTATATAATAATTAGTTTATTGTATTAAGGAAATCATATTGACACACAAGATATAGTGACAATCAGAACATAACACATATCAAAAGTTGTGAGTGTTGCATAGTCTATCCAGCCAGTTCAACATATATTTCAACTAGCTTCCGCCCTGGCTTTGCCTGTGTAATTTTTTATCACTGCTCACCCAATCCCATTAACACAGCCATAATTATGTGGGCAATAAAAACATATTCTAATTTTATAGTACCCTCTATAATTCCTGAAAATTTAATCAACATCCATTGAGCAGTTTCAGACATTCTATTCTGGACAGACAGACAAATATTATAAAAGTGATCATTTAGCTTTAGTATCATGTAAATGGCATATACCACTCAGATATTTGTATTAATTTTATATAGGTACCTATATAGATAAAAGAAAAATTACAATTTCCCATCAAAAATACTGATTGCACAGCAAAATACTTACCTCAAAATATATTGCATTACCCCTATGTGAAAGGTCGTATGGGCTCGCCTAGGGTGGGTTTATGTGCGGTTATAAAAACCCTAACCTATCTCTACTTGCCAACAGGGTTGTACTTTTAATAATTTATTTTATGTTGCCTCACAAATACCATCGGCTAAATGAGGGAGACTTGGTCAACACAGCATTAATTTTCGTTTTATATCTTGGGTTCCCTTACAGCTCTTGGAACTTGGCAACCTATCACATTATTCAATGACATTTTTGGGGGTATAACGAGTGGACAGTTCTATTGAGATATGATGCCTCTTAGTACAGATTGTTAGATTTAAATAAATACATTTTTTTTATTCGACTATTAAGTTATCATTATGTAACCTTATGTTGTTTATTTGCCTGTTCTGGTACCATTTAATATATTTTTGTCACAATTTCAGGTTGACATAGATGAAGTGGACCGTAAAGGAGAACGCATAGCCTTTCAAAGGGAGCGCAGGGAGAAGAAAAAAAAGCGTCTAGCTAAACAAAATCAGAAAGAGGGTGTTACAGAAGAAACGCCGAAACTTACGCGTCTTCAAAAATTTGCACTCAAAAAGAAGGAGAAGAAGTTAAAAGTTGCTGAGGTGATTATCTATACCTTTTTTTTACTCTTGGGAGCTGGTGAATCCAGTAGAATCCAAGAAGAAAAATAACAGATATTTATGTTTGTTTAAGAAGTAACACTAAGTTTATAAAGTGCAGCAACAGGCTCTGTTCAAACTTGCAAAAAGTAGACACTGTGAAGGTGTGTTGTTTTGTTGTTGATAAAAATAAAAGGTAAAAACCAGGTTGGTGTCAAGTTTTAACAGACATCTAACCAAGACATTGAACATACATTTTAAGCTGAATTTTACTTTAAATTTTGTCCCAAATTGTCCCAAGATCATTTCCTATATTTGAAACCTATAAAGAAATGATTATTTGTATTCAGTCAAAGGCATTATTTGTAGTAATATTGTACACACATATATTTGTTTAAAAATACAATCTTTACAGGTGGCAACTTGGCAAGCCTGTTGCTGCACTTAATTGAGTTGAATGTGTCACTTCTTTAGCAGAGATTCTGTCATTTTATTTATAAAATGTGCGAACGTCGGCTTTATTTGCCCTTCAACACGAGAAGTTAATAAAAGGGGAAAATTGTTGCTTAGCATGAGTGAGATTTGAACCTGGTTCAAGTCCATCAATATCATTATAAATACTAATAATATTTTCATGTTTTTTCGTGGATATTTTCGATCAAACAGGGATATCGTAGCTTACTATTTGCGAAAGAATTTTTAGAATTGGTTCAGTAGTTACATCCAAACTTACAACTTTTCCTTCTTTATAATATTAGTAGGTAGAGATATTCTGGTTTTTATATTTTCTTTTTTTTTTACCTAGAATTCAAATTCAGCAGAAGTGAAGTATGAGCGTGTGTTATTTGGTGATATAGCGCACGCGCCACCTACTCTTGTGAAGCCGCGTCGGGCGCAAGTAGCTGACGGAGCTCCCAGAGTGAGTGCAATTATCTTTTGTATCGCTAGTTCTTGCTTGCGGCTTCACTCGCGTTTAAAGAAAACAAAGAAAGAAGTGATAATATATTTTTCAACACACTTGCTCGTAACGTGAGTCTTATTACCTCACTTTTAGTTTAGACCCATAATATATATTAAACACGCGTGCTTTTTTCTTTACATTACAGCACAAGAGTTATAATATAAGTTAAATTCGTACAAGATTGCAAATTGTATGTGTGTCCACAAAGCATTCTTAATTTTAATATAGTTTTTATTTTTTAACCACGACTTTGTTGGCTGCTAGGCTAAGTTACCCGTGCTTTATCTGTCACGCGGGAAAAAAACCAAACAATTCCATAGATATTTGACGAAACTAAGGAGTTTATATATTTATTATAATACAAACTCCTTCAAGTATAAACTCCTTATAGAAAACGAAGCGTAATTATGTCATTGTTTGGTACACTTTCGCAGTATATTTTCGTTTGGCAACCGTGATCGGCTGAATTTACATTATTCCCCAACTACCCTTTTTTATACCACCTTTTTTTCTCTTGTCCTGTTGTGCCCTGCTCAATATATCTCTCCCCCCGAAAGACACTCCCGCAAGAACCAGGACTCGAGAGCAGAAAGTAAACGCGTTGTCTACAGTTAGCGTCTTTCGTGAATCTAAAGTTAGCGTCTCCCTGTAGATAACGCTGAAAAATTATAAGGATCTGATAAAAATAAGTTGAGAATCACAGATTTGGTCAATTACATAACTTTACATTTTTCAGCCTGGCCGAAGAGATCTTTTATTAAGTAAATTACTAAATAACACAAGTACCAGCTCTACAAATAAAGTTAAAGAGAAAGATTTGCTACCAGGGGATAAGTTGTGGCGTGAGAAAGCAAGGTTGGATGCCGTCGCTGCATATAGAGCCCTTAAAAAGAATAAACTTAATAAAATTTAATTATCAATTTACTTTTTTATTTGCTTTTATGGCATCCCACCTAGCTAGTCATTTGTAAAATATTATTTGTGGTACTTTTAAAAAACTTCTAAACCAAATAGGTACCTACCTACAAAAATCTCTAATTTGTAACTAGCATTCTGCCCGGCTGCCGATGGTATTTGTGAGGCTATACCTAACGAGTGGGCTAAATATATTATGGTTTTGAGTTGACAAAAATCCCATAGTAAAAAGCACTTTCAGTTTTTCTCGAATTTTTCAATTTTCAGTCAATTTTTCCTTTCCGTAAAAACCTGATTCGGACTGTTACGAACATTTAACCAAATCGGTCCAGCTGCTTACCAACGAACAGCATTTAATTTTTATTTATAAGAAGATTAGATATATTATTCATGATTTTTTTAATGAGATATTTGGCTATAGAACTGTCCATGGGTATAAAATAAATATTGCCAAATGAAAAAAGTTATAAATTTTACTTACATACATTATTTTTTAAATTTACAAAACACATTTTTGTCCATTGTGTGCTATTTTTTTTCTTCACGGGTTGCCTTACAGCTTCCGATACCGTGTTACGGTTCCAGAGTACCCAGCGGAAGACCAAGTCTCCCTCGTTTAGCCAATGGTATTTGTGAAGCTATACCTAACGAGTGGCTGTTGAGATATATTTAGATGGAAAAGCCTCTAAGTATATAGGTACTTATACAAACAAAATGATTTTGCGAACATTAAGTACTTAGGTACCTAACATTGTCAACGAATGGTAATATAATAAGTTGACCAAGTCACAAAAAATGAAAGGGGTCATGTGAGCCAGCAGGCTAAATAGGCTGTGTGCTGAGTTAGTTGCCCCTGAAATGAAATAACTATGCTACAATAAAATATTCAACACAGTTGCTTTGAGCTTCATGGCGACGTCACGTTACTTTGTCCAGATGACGACCTTCGAGCACCACAACATGTCATGTAGATTCCTAGACAAGGATGCTGTCACGGGAAGTACCTAATCTAAATCGATAATAAATCTAATCACACCATTATACATATTAATAAAGGCAGTCCAGTTAAGTTACTAAGGTAATCATAAAAATTATCTAGACTCTAGCGTACGGCCCGGCTTCGCCCAGGTGCAATATAGTGTAAAAACAATTACATGCTTGTTATACTATAATAGTATCTCTGAACCCCCTACATAGTAAAAAATAATACCTAAAGCCCATATGGGTAGCGAATAAGAAACGATGATCTATCTATACCAGTGGTTCCCAATTAGTTTTTCCTGAGCACCCATTCGAGAAAGGGCCCAAACTCGCGTACGCCCTGTAGCCAAGGTGATAACTAATATAGTTTTTTGTCATTTAATAAATTTAATATCTTAATTAAATTGATTGACTCAAAATATATCGCGGCGATTGCTGTTTGCGTACAATCGAACGCATATAAAAAGAGCTCCGGCCGCCAGTGTTGCGCCTGTACTTGAGATCCTGAGATTGCCGCGCGTACCCCTCAAGTAAGTACCCCTAATTGGGAAACACCTGATCTATACTAATATTATAAAGAGGGAAACATTTTGTATGTAGGGGGTAAACTGGAACTACT
Source organism: Nemapogon koenigi (assembly GCA_963924495.1). Classification (NCBI taxonomy): domain Eukaryota; kingdom Metazoa; phylum Arthropoda; class Insecta; order Lepidoptera; family Tineidae; genus Nemapogon; species Nemapogon koenigi. The sequence continues at coordinate 3,080,274 of OZ004643.1, forward strand.
GAACCGATTCAAAAAAATATTTCACACTATCCCTGAGTAATATACCTACCTACCCAAGTGTAGAATTGTCCGGATCAAACCATATTCAATAAATACACGTATTTAAACACAAATTCATATTTAATAACTTGTTATCGTATGTACATGCAAATCTTTGTCATATATCTTTTTAAAACCTACAATCCCTTTTTTCTTAAAGTGATTAAAATCCAAAGACATTTAATATAATTTTAATCTCTTTGTTAAAATCCAAAATAAACAATATAAAACAGAAAGTTAAATTATTATAATAGGTACCTAATCTCTTCTTTAATTACTCGTCGCCAAAATGTAGAATTGTCCGGATCAAACCATATTCAATAAATACACGTATTTAAACACAAATTCATATTTAATAACTTGTTATCGTATTTACATGCAAATCAGATATGACACTTCTTTGTCATCTATCTTTTTAAAACCTACAATCCCTTTTTTCTTTAAGTGATTAAAATCCAAAATAAACAATATAAAACAGAAAGTTAAATTATTATAATAGGTAATCTCTTCTTTAATAATTACTCGTCGCCAAAATGTAGAATTGTCCGTATCAAACCATATATTCAATAAATACACGTATGTTATCGTATTTACATACAAATCAGATATGACACTTCTTTGTCATCAATCTTTTTAAAACCTACACCAAGTAGTCTATATTTTATTTTTGATAGAAATCCATCCCTATTAATATAAATGCGAATGTAAGCTTGTTTGTTACGCTTTCACGCATTTTGCACATATATTCTTGGAGGTATTAGGATACTTTTTATTATCACGGCATGACGACGGGAACGGGGTGGGCAGAGGTGAACATGACAAAAGCTATGTATGAAGTGTATATGTTTGCCAACATTTTGAAATTAGAAGTCGTGGGAAACAGCTATTTCTAATATGTTTATACTAGCTATCCACCCCGGCTTCGCGTGTGGACAATATTAAAATCTTATATATAAAATTCTCGTGTCACGGTGTACGTAAATGAACTCCTCTGAAACGGGTCCGCTATTTTTCATCCCCCTAAATGTTAAGGGTGGTCCACCCCTATTTTTTTTATAGGTAGGGTAGGGATAGGGGTAGTGCGGGCAAGTCAACGTTTGGGCAGGACAACGTCTGCCGGGTCCGCTAGTAAATAATAAATACGAAAGTAACTCTGTCTGTTACGCCTTCAAGGCTAAACCACTGAACCGATTTTGATTAAAGTTGATTCGGATAAAGGTTGAACCCTAGGAAAAGACATAGGCTACTTTTTTTTTAAATCCAACCCCTAAGGGGTATAATTGGGGATGAATGCTAGTAAATAATAAAGCGCCTACTAAGTATTGAAATGTCAGAAACATTGCTATTTTCTTTCTCAGGCGTTTCATTTACGTTGTATTTTACGGTATATTTCCACGCAGGTGTAACCACAAGCAAAAGCTAGTCTATATGATTCTTAACTTCATGATTTTGTTCTAACGGATTAGGCGTCATATTTTCATGAGGGACCCGTAACACGAGCACTGACCTCAGCAAAAAAGTGTTGTTGTGATGCACTCACTTTCACAATCCTGTCTTCTATACACGGTCTAACTCTAGACAATATAAAAGGCATTAATTTTCTAGGTCTGAATTAAATATATCTACACTGACGAGCAATATAAAAAATCCACTAACTTATCATGAAATCTTTCCGAAACCACGCCGGAGTAAAAAGCAACATTCAAGTGTATTTAATAACGGTTAAAAAAATCACCCAATGGAAACAAAACAAATTTAATTAAATGTGTTAACAATGTAAAAACAAATTTTATATTGCTTTTTTAGGCACTTTGCAAGTGGCTTTTTTATATTGCTCGTCAGTGTAGTATATGCCATTATTATTATTTCTATGTAACTCTCAAATAAACGGGCACAATACCCGGTTCTTTGTAAAGGCTTGCATGGGGACATAGGCCCAACACGTAGAGGCCCTTAATAGGTATTTAATCTAGAGTGTTGTGGCTAGCACCCATCAGGCCCTATCTCTGAATGCATCAGAGACAATGCGCTCACAGGCAGGCCCCGTCAGGTGCCTGGACTATATTGCAGACATAAAATAAATTGGGATATTGTTTTGTGGTGTTAATTGGATCGATTTATCATGTCTATTTGTTATTGGTCTCATGAAACTCGCCGTTTAATAAATTAGCCTCCTAAAACAACCACCGTTTTTAAGCAATTCTGCCGGCAGTAAGACAGGCAACATTGTTGCAAGCAGCTGGAGGTGTCGAGAGGTGTGGCACCACATATATAGCTTCCCCTTGTTACGCCTTTAGACTTCCACCCCCGAGCATAATACATAAAATATTATGCTCAAACGACTCCACCTTGGACAGCCTACTAAGTCAAGCCAGGGGCAAGAGGTGTCGTTACTCACCCACGGCTCTCCCACAAGTCACTCTGCACCCGTATTATTATGCTCTTTATTTATTATTTATTCTTTTTCTTTATTATTATTGTCCTACTGTTATTATCTTTTCACTATGATAGATCCCTGAGTTTTTCTAATCGTTCACGTGACGAATAAATTGTTTTGTATAAGGAAAGTAATTATTGAAGAATTGAAACAGGTATTGTTATCTATTGACACGGATTCTCATAGTTAGTATACTTTATGTTAGAAAAAATATAGCACTGTACTTCACGTTGGGTATTTCCAAGAAAATGAAATAGGAAGTGCTTCTACTTTCTAAGTTCTACTAAGTTCTTAAAAATAGAGGTGTTGATAATTTTTTTGAAATAATAATAAAGCCATTTATTCCCATAATAATAGCGTTTACATTTCAATTCCATAAGTATATGCAACATGAATTTCAAAAACTTGCAATACTAAATTTTTACAAATATTTATAAATTATTACAAATTTACAAAATTAAATTATTTACATTAATCAATTATTGCAATTATCATATATCTCGACGAGTATAGGCCTGAGGCCTTTTCCAAATTTTTAGAAATATATACTTTTAAATTATAGCTTATTACCTACATAAAACTACCTAAAAAGACCTAATAAAATCACTGGGGGCGGTCAAAAGAGAAGAAAAAAAAACAACAAAATATAAGTAGCGGCTGTACCGTATCTACATACAATTTAATTTTTCATTACTGTAAAAACTAAATTGTAGTTATGCACCTATAAATTTTATTTAAATTTTATACCGTGATATCAGTAAGTACATCTACCTATACCCTGTATTTTTTTAATAAAGCTAAGTATAAAAGATTTATTTATCAAATTTTATCATACATTAGATGTGCCTTGTGATTGCACCCGAATTAATGGTCACTGCTCCGCTTCTTTGGTCGTAGCGTAATGCTATATAATTTTTGAAAGGACCTTCATAGTAAAACAGACATTTTGTGAAGGAAAATGGAAGGAAATTAAATGCATTGACAATGCCATCAACACAAAATTAGTATAGCTAATAGGAAAAGATATATAAAACTTGGAATGGTTTTTTAAATAAATACGAAACATCGAAATTCGTTCCTCCGTTACGACACACAGGCTGTGGTTTCAGGTACGTCTCTGCCACATATCCTGTTTCTTGGGTTGAAATGTACATTATGTATCAAAATTCATTCTAATTCGTTCAGTAGTTATTACAGCATCATTGAATAACGATAACGAACACTCAATATATAAACATACTACCGATTCCTTCCCGGCTTCGCACGGATACAATATGGGTTTACAACAATTTGAATACCTACACAAATACGCTTATAACTACTTATCTATTGGAGATAGATATATGCTACCCTAGACTTTTTTGTAGATAATTTTATTCTACACAATTCTTTACTACATCATTTTGTTATATCTCTGACGGATTAGACAGCAGACGCCATGAAAACTCGCTGGTGCTAACTTTTTCCCCAACTTGATTTACTCAGCTTCTAAACATGATAGGTCCATGTTAAATACACGTAAAGATTCCCGGTGAATCAACCTATGCAATAGTGCAACAAAATGAGTTCAGTAGTTTTTGCGCGTAAAAAGGTCAGACAGACCGTTTATAATGTAGTGATGAAGAATCTCTGCCTGCTTCCATGTAACACGAAATATATACCTATTGGAATACCTAGGGTTATTTATTTCCATACTTATGTACCCTATACTATCTCATGAAAATTGGACTAAGTATGTATCTATAGACTTTTCGCGGTATAATTTTACCTTACCAGATTCTGTAATATCTATTAGGTAATGCAGTTTCAACAAATTACACATGCCTAAACTTCCATCGAGAAATGCAGATGTAAACAGTGAAAACCGCACCCTTTGTTATGTTAGATGATGATTTAGGTCAGAGGTTCTCAAACTTATTTTGTCTACCGCCCACTTTGAAAATCAATTATTTTTCAGCGCCCCCCAATTTTTTTTACTTTACCACATTTTAAAAATCACATTGAAATTCATTACTTTAATTTATATATAGTGTGCTATATTCGTTTTTCTGGGCCCCTTACCGCCCCCCTCTAGGCCTCCAGCGCCCACAAGGGGGCGTTATCGTCCACTTTGAGAAACTGATTTAGGTCAATTAACAAGAGCTGGCACGTTAGATATTTAAATTAATAGACACTATTTACAGACGGGTGAAGCATAGGCTTCCACCACATAAATACGTGTAAAATCTCAAAAATCCTTCCCGATTTCGTAAAAATTTTTATCGTAAATAGTAATCAGCATTGTGCGCTGAATATGAACTTGACCGCTTATAAATGTTGATGACATTAGATGTCATTTGTTAAAAGAAGCAGGAAATTATGTTAAATGTAAATAAAATAAATATAATAAATACTGACGTGACACTGGCATAAATGTTCATAAGTGAACGATTGCCATATAAAATATCTATCTTATTGTCATACACTTTGCACGCAGACCGTGTTTTTCGGGTTTTAGCAATCGAGAAAGAAAGGGAACAATGAGTTTGCCAACCAGGGTAGGAGCTCAGCGGAAGACAAAAAAAAAATTTTATTTCATGGTAATTTTCAGGCTACTTAAGGAGTGACCAACTCCCTCCTTGTAAAATGAAAATAGGCAAGAAGTTCTAAAACCACTAAACTATAACCGCTGAAATAATTTGGGCATACGCAAGCAAGAATTCTATCAAGTCATGAAACAAGGCAAGATTTAAAGCAGAAGACAATATGACTAAATCAAGTGAACCGAAGAACACAGAACACTATTCCGAAATGCTGAGATTTTTTAAGGGGATGAAAACTTCATTAAATCATATTCGATCTTAAAATACCTCAAGAGAACTGGTCAGTATATATACCAATGAAGGTGTGAAGCGGTAAATCATAGAATTTTTTTTCCTCATTTTTTCCGGGGGGGGGGGGGGGGGGATACTTTGTCGCCTAGTACTAACCCCCCGTATAACTGTATATTTTTCTGTCGTTTTATTTTTCAAAATGGCTTTTACTTAGTTAGGTACATACAATACAACCTTACAAATACCATCTCGGATAAAAGAGGGAGACTTGGTGTTCCGCTGGGTACCCTGGGACCATACACGTTTCGGGTGCTGTTAGGCAACCCGTGAATAAAGAACAATAAAAAATAATAATAGAAAACACTATGTTCCCGCAAATTAGACGTCCTACATCGCCTTTCACTTTAAAAAAACTATACTAAGGTAACCGATATTAACTCATTACTACCCTATCCACGGAATGGTCAGTCTCATGGTCAAATGAGCAGAAAATTGTCAAGGCCCCTCCTTAGTCTACGTAATCTATGCCTGGAGCGGTAATGCACGGTAATGCACCCTAAAAATTCTAGGTTTTTCCCAGTAACTAAAGTCATGAATAACATTTCGTCAGACACGAAATAAAGTTCAAAGTTTGTTTGCTACTCATTATAAAAGTTGAGACTCCATTATAAGTTTCATGTTAGGTTAATAACTTCAAGAAAAATTATAGGAATCCTAACAAAATAATAGTTAAAAATAATACAGCGCTGTTTGAAAAACTTTTCGATTGAATAAGTTTGTAAGAGGTATTCATATTATTCTATTTACTTAGGTACTTATCTAATTAATATTTTTGGGGGTTATGGGGGAAGAATAAATATTATGAATTTTTAGATTTTTCCATTGTGCGGTGACAGACAGACGGACAATATGATAATTGAAATTTTAAATCCTTGGGGTTTATCCGGGTTTATCCCATTCCTGAACGCTAACGAGGGCTGGCTCCTTTCTCGCTCAACTGAGCATTATCGCGTTAGTATTTTTTTTATATTTCTGGACAGTAGTTACATATAATTATTTATCAAAGGAGTTTTTTGTCGGTATCAAACTCCCTTAATACTGTATCAAAGTTAATGTTTGATACGCCATTAGACTAATTTATTTATTTATTTTTTAAATGGAGCCATCTATTGGAGATCAGTTGAACTATGACAACAATATTGACATACTGGCAAAAAGTGGACAGTGTTATTAGTATCATTGGGCACACCGCAAAGTATACCTAAAGACCGTATTTGTATTTGTTTGTGTTTATTTAATTTTAATCTGTATGTAATGTAATGTAATAATTCTGCCATACGCAACTAACCCTAAAACCGAGTTTAGGGTCAACGCTACATCCTCCACTCACTTCCTCAGTAATTTCTCTTCGAAAGTCCTTCTAGTGTTATCGACCTCTCTGACATCATAAAACGACCATGTGACTCTATGGTCATGTGATCATGTGAAACCGACATTGACCCAGAGCTCCGTACAACAACTTTCTGTTATAACTTAGTTTATGAGTTGTACACTCGTTCCTTGAACAAAGCTCTCAGTGTACCGCTATGTTTTGATTGATTTGACTGTGAATTCATTGCTCAGATTTGTATTGCAGAAGACATTTAGATTAATATATTCATAATTATAAAAAGTAATACATTTGTTGGAAATTTATTTGTGTGTGGCTGAGTAGAGTTTAATTCATTTGCACTAGTTGAGCTTAAATAAAAAAAGTCAGCTTTTGTGAAGATGGCGTCTAAAGTGGTTGTTTTTTTAATTCCTTTTAATCCAATCCTGTAAAATCTATATTTGGTGACCATCACACAGTTTTCAGTAATTTGGCAGTTTTTTTTCTTCACGGGTTGTCTTACAGCTTACAGCTCCCGAAACCGTGTAATCGGTCCTAGGGTATCCAGTAGAAGACCAAGTCTTACCAAGACCTTATTTTAGTTACTTTTAAACTAGCGTTTGTCTGTATTGCCATGCCGAATAAAACAGGTTTATTGTATAGGGAACCCCTTTAATTTTTAACTTTATTTTATTTTTATTATTTTTTTATAGCGGCCATAAATAATACACACCCTGTGAAAATTTCAAGTGTCTACCTATTACGGTTCAAAAGCTAGGGCCTTGTGACAGACGGACGGACGGACAGCGGAGCCTTAATAATAGAGTTTCCGTTGTCACCCTTTGGGTACAGAACCCTAAAAATAATATAAATAATTCTAAAAATAGAACTGACAACTGTCTCGGCTGAATGTTCTGATACTAGTCTTCCGCTGGATATCATGGGGAAGGTAAAACGGTTCTGGGGAGTCTTGAAAGTATAAAAAATATAAAAACCTCCTTTTTAGTGTTCCTAGGAAATCAAACCCTTGTGGTGAAACTTTGGTGTCACTCTAAATTTTTTTCCATTACTTATTGCTTGGCTTGGCACAGTTGAGATCCGCATCGATTCCCATTAAATAATTTCAGAATTAGGGGGTAATTGAGAGACACAAAGTTTTTTTAATAGGTTCAAGTAGAGATTCAAAAAGGGTTTTTTTTTATTTGAAACCGCATTTAGTTTTTTAATTTTTCCAACTACATCTTGCACGCTGAAAAGTAACGTTTGTATATTTTGATAATCAATCAAATAAAATCAAGAAAATAGCTAGATACCCCCTCTCTCTCTAAATTTAAATATTATAAGTACGGATTAGTAAAATATTATATCTATTCAATCTATCTATCATCACGACTTTTATCCCAAGAGGGGTAAGCAGAGACAATCGAATTCCATTTGCTACGATTCTGACATTCGCTTCTTTTATATTCATCATACCTTTCATACATGCTCGTGTGTACTTTTAATATTGTCTTCGCTCAATATTTTTTTATATGTTAATTAAAAGTAGGTAGTCCTCTGCCGCCCTTTCTCATATAAACCTTTTTAGTAAAATTTTATTCTTAATTCTTTCAACTATTATGTTATAATATAATAAATTATTATAGTGACAAATAATCATGACAAGTGGCTAATGAGTAAATTAAAAACACAAATAAGATTGGAAAAAACATAAATTTAAACCTACGCAACAATTAAAAGTAACTAGACGAAGGTATTTCCCCAAACGCACAACAATTTCAAAGCAGGAAACCATTATATTTTTTTTCAAAATGTGTAACAACTTGATGTGAATGTTAAACTCGTAGTTTCCTACCGAAGCGCGTGATCATACAAGGTAAATCTTAAGGAATTAATATGAGGAAAACTAATTAAAAAAACCTGCTTCTATTAGACCTGGTGACAATAAGCAAACAATGTCAAGACTTTCTCAACAGATTTCTTAAACAGTTTTTAATTTACATTATTATTATTGAAATATCTAACATAAATTGATTTGGCCCAAACCTAGGATGTCATGCACTATGAGTACTGCAACATAACATCTCAACCATTAAGGTTGATGGTCCATGAGCAAAACACTGCAATATGCCAAGAGATTGCGTTCTTGTCGCGATTTACACAAAATATTTTTTTTAAATAAACAAATTCATTCACTTGCTCTAATTTACATCCTTTCACACAAATGTTACACTCGGTTTTTACATATACGACAATTTTTTTATATTGTAGACCTCGTCAATACAAACATTTTGACACCTCAATCATCTATAGTAGATAACCTACAACTTCAGGAGTTATCGGCATGACGCACTTTTGCTGAAAAAGGAACCCCACAGACGCGATCGAAAAAACATTTCCAATAAGACATAGAAAACCATTCCTTCCGTATCAAATGTTACTAATATTAAGGCGGCCCATCACAGCGCAACGAACTCAGTTTTACGCGCGACTTTGTCCATATCTCTTTAGAAAGATGAAGATGTGAACGAGATGGACTACTATTAAAATCAATTAGATAAGATAGACCAAGATTCACGTGCCAGAAACATGAGAAAGTACGATTTCTCAACAAAACCTGTCTTGCGATAATACACGAAACGGACATCAACTGTATGAGTATTATACAAAAACTATTCGACAAAGAAAGTTGTAGTTAATGTTTTTTTAAACATATTAAAATATCTATGATATAAACGAAATAATAAATACATTAAAAGAATTAGAGTCGCAAAGTCAGTTAAAAGTAGGCACGCGAAAAATTGAGAACTTTCAGGGCTTCGTAAAACTTATGTGTAACAGATTTTGAAAATTTTATTTCCTTCTTTCTTCTTTAGAAATCAATTTTATTTTCGAATCCAATAAATATAGTTATCGGGTAATTTAAATATAGTTGCGGCATATAATTAGTATGGGACAAACGTTATGAGGCGGGTTCTTAAGAGAGGCGCCAAATATCTATCTTGTAAACAAGTGGGCATTATCTCGCGCCCGTGGGCAGATATTGAGTTCCGATCTAAATTAGATTCTACTGTCGAAAACACTGTGCGATATAGTTTACCTAATAACTGTTTGATAGGAAATGATATGAAACAAATATCTTAAACACGTCATTACGGTCTTTATACTTTACGATGTGGACAGATGCGTTGGTAAGAATTTCTAAAAATATTACTGGTGGGTGAGCAAAGAATATTGAATCTCTTTGATCCCAATCTAATCTAAACATTAAAAATAACTAAATAAACCAGGTCCGCGTGGAATAGTACCAAGAATACTGGCTGCATTTCCCCTCTGAATCGCGATGCTGATTCGTTGAGCGAGGAAGGAGCCAGCCCTCGTGTCGCCAGAAGAGATGATCATCTTTATCTTTAATAAACTTTTTGGCATTTGAACCCCACGAACCTAGAGTTTCTACAACAAACGGCACAAAATTGTAGTTTTCAATAATTGAATCTCAAGCTAATATAAATATAATAAAATAATAAAGGGGTAACGCAACGAGTGTTCTTAGCACAGTTGGATTTACTTTAGAACTGGAGAAGGTTGATTCCTCCACCCCATTTCTTTTTTCTTTTTAGTTTTAGTTTTTAAGGTTTTTTTTTAGATTAATTTTAATGTACTGTTGTATTTTTAATAAGAAATAAAAGCAAGTCAAAGCTAATATGTATTGTTTCCAGAAACACGAAAAAAAGATGATGCTCAGTCGAAATATATAAATCCATGATTCTTTTCTTTCTTCATTGCTGAAGGTCGTGTCTATCATGAAAAGGTAGAATTCATCATCACTGGACAGTCCTCATGGCATATAATAGCGGCAACCAGTCAACGATTTTATATGGTCTGCCCATCGGTCGCGTGGTCTTTTTCCGTTGACTTCTCCTAGCACGATCCGGGATTCTGTGGCCGAAATAGTTGAGGATGCGTTGGAAACAGAGAGATGACTACCCTGTCGTTATTCGGAGTTCATTGAGAATGCGAGAAATCCATTATAAACAGTTTAAAAAACACTTTTTTACATGAAAATGATATAAGAGAAAACTGTTTTTTAAATTCTTCTCGCTTTGTTCTAAGTTGTAGTATGCTATGAATTCCGAAAGCGGAAGTTTGATAAATCCTAACTAATATTATACATATGAAAGTACCTATGTTTGTTTATTTCTTTGTTATTATTTCACTGCAAAGCGTAGGTATACATGACCACAGATTACATACGTAAAGTTTACCTATAACCCTGATGAATAGCATAGAAAAATAGCCGATACATTTTTTTTTTCAAATTATATATAAAAAAAATATTTTTTGAGTTTGGGAACGATTTTTAGTACAAACATTTTAGTACATTTGGTAGTCTTTTTTTGGCTAAAAATATTTATATTTATACAATTTCAACACGCTAGTCATTGCATTTGCTTGTGCAAATTTATTGCATATTATAAACGTAAAGAAAAACCAACTTCTTTGTATATTGTGTCTTAAGATCTAATGAACAATACATCATAATTGATCCGCTTACTAATGCAAAAGAGCCCCGTTGCAATATTGTGCAAAAACATTTAATTGACAGTAGGAAAATATTGCACAGAAATTGCTTCATACATAAAAAAAATCTGTACGAATAAATGAAAATTTGTCCAGAATAGGTTCTGAAAAAAGAAGGTATATTCCTTAGGGGGTGTAAAGTTGCACTAAGAAAGGGTTTTTCGAAATTCAAGCCCTAAAGGGGGGGGGGGGGTAAACGATTATAAGGAAAATTCATCTCGATATCATAGATAAAAATAAAATATCCACATATTGCTGTAGTGTTAATGGGATCAGTGTTATCAAATTTCTACGGACGAAGCTGGGGTGGAAAGCTAATCAAAAACACAATAGGTTTAACCCACAACGTGGGCCCCAGGCCATCCAGCAGAAAACATGGGTTTTCCTCATTGGTCATAATTTTAAAATTACAGACGATAAATATTCTACAATCTGCCGTATACTTAGTACTTAGTAATTGAAAGGAAATGCAACTATTGTTTTCAAATTAACTTTTTCGGTGTTTCTGTATGTATGCAATTATCTTTAAGGAATAGTTGCACATAGATTTCCTTCAATTACAAAAAAATAATTATCCATGAATCTAAGAATCGCTGAGTTAGGGGACGCCCGCCATTTTTACCTTCATGGAGTTAAAGACTAAAAGGTATTTTAGTGAATTTCATGATTACTAAAAAAGATTTATTTTTTTGGTTTGAAAGAGTATTCTTCCGAAACGTTGTAAGTAATAAATACGCACTTAGCCGGTTTTTCGTAAATTTTTTAGAAATACTTTTTATTACCTATCTATACTTATTTTATAAAGAGGAAAAGTTTGTAAGTTTGGATGTCTCTCAAACTACTGAACCGATTCTAGAAAAGCTACATTATCCCTGAGACTTCTATCTAGACTCAAAAGTCTAGGGACTCAGACTATCCCTGAGAGTCTAAATACTCAAAAGGGCGCGATGATGACGTCAAAAACACGAAAGCCTACAACAGGATGGTCACAGATTAGATAAAACAACATGATAATAACCGAAAATAACTTAGTCAGTGACGGTTAATATAATATACCTTCTTCTTCTTCTTTTTTTCAATATGGCGGTTCCACCAATATTAATCGGTGATTTCGCCAATGTAAAGTAGTATAGCCGTTTACGGTGATTATAGCCAATAAATCGGTATGTATGATAATCCCGCCGACCGCGATATGTCTTATTAATCACTGATTAATCACAACCATCGCAGCGCGGGCGGGATTAAACTGGATTCCCCAACACGTCTCCGCGGGAGCGTGTGCTATCCACCAAGGCGTGTCGTGGAATCCTATAATATACCTACTTAATAGTTTGTGGTTATTTGTTTGAAAATTACACGAATGTGACGTCACTTCCCTTTTACGTATGGATTTAAAAAAAACCTTTAGATATTAAAAAAAAAAAAATATTAAACAAATAAATAAACATAAATTTTAGTGATTATGCGTTATAGATTAATTATTATTGTGTATTTATTTTCTTTCACTGTTAATGGGGTGCCATTTGATTTACCTACAGACCTACAGTAGGTGATCTAATCAGCAATAACAAAAACATTAAATAACAATAAAGAAAGTCACACAATAAGAAACAATATATACTATAGGTACAACAATTATTTCAACATTTACCCGACATCGCCATAAAAATAATCTTTTAATCTACTTTCATTATAAATTCGTTATTGGAAATAAATTACAAAGAAATACGATAACATTGATTTATGAGTTTAATGATGCTACAAAATATACATATTGGAAAAACAACTTAGGACAGGTCCCAGGGGCTTCCCGGAGAACTTATAAAAAACAATTTATGTAACGTATTTCCCCAATACTCAAAAGAAGTTGCTAAGTATGTAAAAGTACACATATAAAAACATTCAATCATTCTGTACCACACAATTTATATAATAAAAATGAAATGCTGTTCATTTGTCAATTGAAACAAATGAAAGGGTATACGGGTCGTTCAGGAATTATGAAAACAATAAAATTGTTTTTATATGCGATATTACTAATTGCTTAGTATACATGAAAGGAAAATGTGAAAGAAGAGTTTATCAGGAATTTTCAGGACTATGAAACAATTTTGAAAAATATGGGAATATTAAGTAGGTACTCACTTGTCAGGATTTACATGAAAAATAAAAATAATGAAAAATTTTTTTTAAGAAATTTCAGTAAGTAATTAATTTTATGAAAAATTTAATTTAAGTACTTACAACAAATTGTTAAGTTATTTAAATTAAATACTAAATAACTAAAAATCCGTGATTCTAGAGTTCGTGACGACAATATTTGATGCCGTACCATAACCCTCTGCGCACGTGTCGTACTTGGTCGTACTCGCATTTCATCTCTATCCTTCGACAAAATGTCGAAAACGCGAGAATTGGCCCCGTGGTATTTACATCTTGGCCTATCTTATCTTATCCTTGGTATTTTATATATTCTTTTTGTAGTGTATAATCTCTAACAACTTTTTAAAGAAATATCGACAAAAAACACGGGTTGCCTTAGAGCTCCCGGGAACTCCCCATTTAGCCAATGATTTTTTTGAGGCTATACCTAACGAGTGGCCAGCTCTGTTGAGGTATATAGATGGAAAAGCCTTTTTGTACGGTTTTTCGGATAATATATATTTTATTATAAAACCCATTTGTACATGGTCGGATGAAGGAATCACAATATCACTGAGTTCATTGCGCTGCGCTAACAAGCTTGCTTGCTAAAAAGTTCAGAAGGATTTTGTTTTAAAGAGGATATGGTTATTTGTTGTATATGAAAAAAAAATTGGGATTTCACAATTAACTTTATATAACTCCATAGAGTATAGTTATACAAATATTTTTATTACCTGCTACACCTTTAATGACCCGTTGTTAAAACGAATGAAACACCAGATTCTACATGGATAAGAAACTATGTATAATAATAACATATTTGATACGTCACGTGACTAATAATACACATTAAAAAGTTAAGTGTTGTCCGTTTGTATGATGGTATGACAATATTATTCCTATGATTACAAAACCATTTTTTAACGTAGCGAAAATTATGTGGCTGCAGTGAAAGGAAATGTTGGCAGTGGACGACCTAGGTGTACTTTTATTGAACATATGACTTTTATGAAGGCATTTTCATTTTCCGTACTTCTTCTTCTAGACTTGCTACTTATATTTGTAATATGGCAACTAGCTAAATGTGGACAATCATACCAGTGTTTTATTGGCCATCTGCATAATGGCCGGTGTGTCGCCCTTTTGCTTTGCGAACTTGGCTGATACACTGCCGCGTGTTTAGATTTTATGATGTTTTTAACAGCAAAATAAAAATAAAAAAAAATTTGAAGTTGTATACCGACTTCAAAAATTGTTAGGTAAATAATAAATAAATAGGATTACGTCGTTGAATTTGAAGAATTATGGTGCCAAATTAGAAACGTAGCTCTAAATTTCACAAATCTAGACAATTAATTACAAACATAGATAACTTTGAACAGATTTTCTTTAGAATCTATTTAATTTAAGTCGGTATACTATTTCTATATCCGTCCGAAAATAACTATTTTTATCTTCCATATATATACTTATTATCAGAATAATTTTTCAAAAAGTTAATTTATTACATAAACAAATAATTGTTGTTTTCTATTTTATTACCATGTACTAATAAATAAAGATAAAATAGAGTTTCCACGTTTGTGATGATTTCAAATCTATAAATTAAGGTACGTCTGGGGCAAATTTACACTGGCAAAGCCTGACTGACTAGTGGTTAATTTTTAATAATCATTAATCACACTAATTAAAATTAAATAAACATAGTGAAGGAATTTTTCAGTCACAAGTGTTTGTTCCACGTGAAAAGGATTATGTTATCATTTACATAATTTAAAACGTTTCAGGTTGTTCACTTTTTATGATATAATTGTTTTTTTCTCACAATTGTTTGATCTTCATAAATTATTAATTTGTTTGATCAATCCTTACTAATATTATAAAAATGCTAAAATATGGTTGTTTGTTTTTTGCTTGTTTTTTGCACAGAGATAGTTTGAAGGAACATGGGTTTGAAGGAAAATCCTTCGGGATAAACTCTTATGTCGCATTTTAAACATACTCGTAGTTTGAAAGTATTTGTATTCTTTCCTGTAAAATTTTCACATCTTCTCTTCGTGTTAAGGTTCCAGTGTACCCAACGGAAGACCAAGTCTCCCTCGTTTAGCCGATGGTATTTGTGAGACTATACCTAACGAGTGGCCAGTTCTGTTGAGGTATATTTAGATGGAAAAAAGCCTCTAAAGGTGCCCACCAATTCGTCCAATCACCGGCGCGCCGCCGTACGGTCCATCTAAACTTACCACAGACTCGTCCGATTCTTGTGACAAACGGCCTAGATCATACGGCGGCCGGAATGGGAAATTTTCGGTGCGATGCCAGATCAATGTGTGGCCTACTTAATTGTGGTTTGTCGGATTATGTACATAAGTTTTTAATTAAAAAACCCATTAGTACACGGCCAGGATCCGGGATCAAATTTTCACATTTGTTTCTAAAACCTTATAGGAAAACTTTATTGTTCGTCTGTCTGTCTTTACGTTATTTAAAGTACCTACCACTTTTACTATTTTTAACACGGACGACTGGAGCAGAGGTCTCCAAAATGTTTGACTCCATAGACCACTCGCCGATTTTTTTATTCTCCGTAGACCCCTTGCCTGCCAAATATTGAATTGTTCCTATATTATGTCGGATATCTCCAATTTTTGTCTCGCCGATATGGACCCTCTGCAAATTGAAATCAACACTATATATACAACTTTAGGAAACAATGGACGAGAGGAATCAGGAATTAATATAAAAAGCTAAAAATATGGATACGACACGAAGGACCTAGGTTACAATTCAATTGACCATAAAAATCCAAATAAATAATTCTGTATAAGCTTGGAATTATTACGTGATGAGATGACTATAATTATCTATGCAAATATAGCACATTTTTTAACCGACTTTAAAAAAAGGAAGAGGTTCTCAATTCGACCGTTTTGATGGTTACTTTTTTTATCGACAGAATTCTTTCAGATTGGTCCCATTTTTGTTTTAGTGAAAATTGGTTCAGTAGTTTTAAAAAAAAAAAATTAAATAATTATAGTCATAACTCGATGAAATGTATGCTTATTTTGATGAATTATTTTTGTAATGATTATGTCAAGGGATTTTTTTTTATTTTAATGTCGCAATCTTTATGTAAATTACTACTACTAGATAACCTTCCAGATTGCGTTACAAGTAAGTGATTAGGTATAAGTACTTCTGGAACAATGTTATCTAACAGTGAAATAATTTTGAAATCGATCCAGTAGTTTTCGATAAAAAAGAAACAGGCCAGAAAATTACTTAGTTCAGGCTAAAACTATAAAATATAGGCCTAACCTTCATAGGCCTTTACGTGACAACAAACGTACTTACAACCAATAAAGTTTAGATAATATTTTAATTACACTATTTTCCATTCATATACTTAATCCTAAACAATGTGTATAATAGTGGAAAAACCACAGCTATTTTTAATACTTCATGTTCATAGATTAGTTAGAAATAATGGACAAAGCCAAGAAAAATTATGTCCACATCATGTGATATAAATTCGCACTCTCATAGTTATTATTTTAGGCTCAGCCAATCAACTTTCCTGTGTGTAATTTTTAAAAGACTCAAAAAAATGAGGAGGTTCTTAAAAAAATTGTGAACCGATTTTGATGTTTTCTTTTTAATCGACAGAGAATTCTTTCATATATATCCCATTTTTGTTTTGGTGAAAATTGGTTCAGTAATTTTTCTGAAATTTTGAAAAACTAAATTATCATAGTAATTATTAACAGCAAAATCATAAATAAACTTTTTTAAAGTCTACCGACTTCAAACAGTGTTCAATGAAAAGCAAGAAATAATTAAATATTTCGTCGTTGAATTTGAAGACGGTTGGTGCCAAATTAGAAACTAAGTTACCTAGCACTTTTCACAAATCTAGATAATTAATTACAAACATAGAATTGAACAGATCTTCTTTAGAATCTATTTAATTTTGTAGCCTAATTTGGCACCAACCGACTTCTAATTCAACGATAAAATATTTAATTATTTCTTGCTTTTCAGTGAAGAATTTTTGAAGTCAGTATACTTTTTGACGTGAGTTCTATGATGTCTTACATTTAATCATTCCAGAAAAATTGCAATAGGAAAAATATGTACTTTTGAAAGCTTCTTGCATAAGTTATATTAAAACATATGTTTGACCCAAAGAGATTAAAATTATATAATTAAATGTTTTGGTTTGACCTCACCACAGCTCCCTCGGCTTTCGTTCATAAGTGAACTAGCGTTGAAACTACTCGATGGATTTTAACGAAATAAACCTAACCTGAACCTAGGGCGTCGAGTGGGTAAAACGTCGGCTCACAACTGAGAAGTCGCGAGTTCGATCCCCACATCCGACCATATACCAATGTGTGAGCCCCTTCGCAGCCCACACTTTACTATGCCGGTTCGGAAGAAATGAAAGATGCGGTTTTGTGGTAATCTTCCTGTCGGGTACTTGCTTCGGTGTTGGTGACTGGTTAGCGTGCTGTGTTCTTGATCTTGACCCCGATTGTGCCCTTCCGCGCGCCCGCTTATATAGGGGTGCGTGCGCGCACTTAGACCTATGTCAACCGGGCGCGGGGAGGCGATACTTTTGACCAATCACCGCAAGCAAGCACCGTCGTGGGAAATCGTTTATTGTGTTTCTCTTAAGATATTTACAAATTACATAAGTCTACACAAGAAGTTGGGAACACAATGGGGTTTTATAATAAAAAATCTATGTACATTATCCGACAAACCGTACAAAGAGGCTTTTCCATCTACATACCTCGCCACTCGTTAGGTGTAGCTTAAAAAAAATCTTTAGGTCTTCCGCTGGGTACTCTGGGGCCGGCAACGGTTCCCGGGAGCTGTAAGGCAACCCGTGAAGATTTTTTTTTAAAACCTAACCTTTATTTTGTTCCAAAATATATTCACAACGTCAAATAATTTGCCAAAATGCCAAGACTGAAAACCAAGAAGTCTACAAGGTTTTACTTTCTGATAACGTTTCAGTGGTATAACTCGATTATTCTGATGGTATGCCATTTGACAATATACAGAGTCTTTCTTTTAACATGGGACTCTACGGCAGCATACCTTTCTAGAGAAAATAAGAACATACTACCTTTGTGGACTTCAGCTCTTTTTGTCTGAAACTAAAATTGGCATACTTTGTATTTTGGACAAGTGCGTACTACTTTTCTAATAAAATCAAAACTTTCTGCCGACACGATTTTTTTCTTTTTATACAATGAATTTGATTTGAAATGAAATGAAATGATTATTTATTTGTCTTTCTTTTTTCTGTATCCTTACATGAAACTGGATTGATTATTGATTGATCAAATTTTACCAAAAAACAAAGGCCATTATTAATAAACGTATTTTAGCAACGTTTTTGTTAAAATGAGTTTTGTTTCTTTCTATTATTAGTAAAGACAGGTTTGTTAGAGAGTCACAGAACATATTTTAACTAAAACTTCTAAAATGTGTTTATGAATATGGCCAAAAGTATCTATGCCAATTTTAGTTTCAGACAAGTCCAAAAACATAAAAAGAGTCAAAAGAAAGTCTCATATCTATAGGTATATCTTGAGAAAAATCGAGTTATTCCACTGAAATTCCTAACATTAGATAATGTTATCAGAAAGTAAAACCCAATGCAAAATACGTGACAGTTCAGACTTAAACCTGAAACCCACCCTTCATAACGCACGGACATATTAATCCATTATTATCAGGATCATCCTGTCATACGTTATCTCAATGCCATTTTATTTCAAAACACAAAGATATAAATCTGCAGATATGCCATAACAATAATGCACTCATTACGTTGAGATAGAAACAGTGTAAAATGTTTGCAAGTATGAGAGACAACAATGTTTCTCTGCTTTTGACACGCCATGCTTTTTGAGCACATGTTTTGTTTAGCGATGGCGGGCACATCTACAGATTTAAATCTTTGTTTTGTCCTCTGAATAACTATACAAGTATCTGTGGTTTCGTAGATTAAAATATTAGTTTATGAAACGGGTTCATAATAGGGATAATTAAAACACAAGTGGAATTTTTAATAGCATCCACGAGTGTTTTATTTCCAAGTTATGTGCCTGTTCATACACTACTTTATCTTTAGATGCAATAGGTATTTTCAATTTCTTAATCGATAAATTGGCGGCAAACCGCGGTCACCTACCGCGCATGCGCATTAACTGTCAAGTGACTCGCACATGCGCGTGTCGATATTTTCATAGAGTTTAATGTGGCTGTATAAGACATATCCTCTACCCTTTTGCATTAAAAAAAACAAAACATTACAATATCGTTTTTGTATGAAAACTTCGGTGCTATAATACATTACTGTATCGAAGTTTGACATATTACAGACGCGTGTATATAAAACATATCATTATGAAGTATAATTCGATTTAGTAATAGAGACTTTACGATATAAGAGTAGATAAAATATTTTTATGATACACTGCCGACTCACCTTGGCTTCGCACGGGTACAATATGGGTTTATAACAATTTGAATAACCACATAAATACGCGATGTCAGACTCGTGGTCCTAGCCATTATCACCCACCAGTGCTCGCGGTCCCATTTTTATTAGTATGTTGGGTGCGTGGTCCCACACATTAGTTCGTGGACACACCGTTTTTTGTCACACTGGTATCGTTATCACACTATCCGAACTACGCTCGTCGCCGTCGCTAGCGTTCTTCTTTACCTATTTTTAACTTATTGTAAGTTTTCAGAGACGAGATAATAGTGGGACTAAGAACCCTATGTGTTAAGGTATTGTCACACTAGTAGTTCAGGAAACTAAATACGCTTATTACTACTTATTTATTAGAAACTAACTTTCTGCCCCGATTTCTTTCTGATATTTTCGAACAAAAGTGTGAAAGAATTCCGAAAATAATCGAATCAGTACTTTCAGAGATCCTACATCCAAACTTACAAACTTTACCTATAGTAGTATGTTACCGCAGACTTTTTTGCAGATAATTTATTCTATACAATTATTTCCAATATCAATTTGTTACATCTCTGACGGCTTAGAGAGCATCCGCCATGAAAACGCGCTGGAGCTAACTTTTTCCCCGACTTGATTCACTAATACTGTTAATACTCAGCTCCTAAACATGATAGGTCCATGTTTAATACTCGAACACCTTCCCGGTGAATCAACCTATCTAATAGTGGACGGACATCGCAACAAAATCCGTTCAGTACTTTTTACGTAAAAAGGTCACAAACAGACAGATGCGGCGGTGGGACTTCGTAACTATTTTTTTTAAATAATATGTATCTAGTGATAGTAAAGTGATGATTTTAGGGTTTTGCAGTCCATCTCTTTATCCACCTGTGTGTTCTATGAACTATTGGGACTATTTGAGACCACAAAAGTATGAACTAGAGCAGAGTTTCCCAGCATTTGCATGATTTTTGAAATATATTTTCTCTCGCTTTCCTGTAATCTGTGGGAGTGATTTCGTGAAAAAGGAGGGAAGTGTGAAGCGCGCGCGGTGGTAGAGTTGGCGTCAGATGGTGCCAACCCATTTGACGAGAGGTTGGTACAGGCAGCCAACAGTGTGAGCGTGTGTGTGACGAGAAAGAGAAAGGGAAATAGAGAAGGATAACGCACCATTTGTGTATAAAGTGTTAATGTTTTCAGGATATAATGTTAATGTTTCTTATTACCAAGGTGAGATGTCAGATGTTACACATCATTTGCGACTACTGTAAGGCTCGTTCTTTTTTTTTAATAGACCCCTGTAGTATTATTTTCTTGCTGATGTGGACCCCTCAGCAAGTAGAAATCAAACCCCGGGGTCCATAATAACGATAAACTAGAGGTAGAAAATATAATAGATTACGGTATTTACAGGATATTTAAATATCGTTTTAGGGTTCCGTAGTAAAACAAGGAACCTTATAAGATCGTTATGTCCGTCCGTCCGTCCCTTTGTATTCTTTCAAAAAATTGTAGTTTCTACACTTATACTGTTAATGCTTAGCTCCTAAACATGATAGTTTAATACTATATTGAATCTGACGGGTCAATCTATAAGACAGTTTAAGGAAACAATCCAGAGGTGGCTACCGAGTCTTAATTATAGACAGACTGAACAATTTATGGAGCTTCGAAAATAAAGTAACAAACGTAAAATAATGTTTTATTCTTGAATAATCAAAGTATAAAATTAATCTTAAACTTTATTAAAACCCATTATAAAAGTGCAAAAAAAAAAAAAAACATTATATAAAATAGTACCTCTAACAAACTACTACTATTATCTATTATTATAATTACTCTTAAGGCTCCTTACCGGCAGTCGCTACATTTCGGACATTTTTGATGTCTGTTTGTGGGAATACGAATAAGATTGTGGTTACAATTATGTGTCATTTTGAAAATACAGGTCTTGGTCTTCAAGACTGATAGAAGGAAATTTTGAAATTATTTCTATAGTGTTGGTAAATTATCATTTTTCCGGACTCGTATTCCAAAAACTTACGTTCGAGTAACGTTTGACGATCGATCTTGTAAAGCTCACTGAAGATTTTGAACATTAAAAAACAGTATTGACACCGTATGGTCAACTTAAATATTGATAGATTAGATTTTTCAACTTTCATAAAAAAAAACGAGAAAAAAATGTTTGAGAAATCGTAATTTTTGGAAAAATCATAGATATAAAAATGTATTTTTTGTGAGCTATATACAAAAAAAAAATGTAATATAAAAATATCACATTATTCTCGAATTATTTCATAACAAGAATCTAAATTTTATTTAATATAGAAAACATTAGGTACAAATATAAATAAAAAATAATTTAAAGAGTGAAAAATTTGCCATGTTAAGTATTTTTCATTTTCAAACCATCCCCGCTTTTTATTTTGATATCAAAGTCAACATAAAAAAAATCGCGAAAATGATTAAAATTTGAAGGCGCGACTAATTTTAAATAACGCACACACGCGCGTTACTTAACTAAATTTCGAGTGCGGCGTAACGGTAAGGCCTCTTAATCCTCCTCGGTGAATCAACCTATCTAATAGTGAAAACCGTATCAAAAACCGTTTTGAAGTTTTTGCGTGAAAAGGGCACAAACAGGCGGCGAGGGACTTTGGTTTTTCTTCGTTTAATTTATTTAATATTTTTAAAAGATGGCAATTAATTTAGATATTTAATTTAGTTGCGAAAAAAAGTTTTACTTGAGTTTCAAAGAACACAGTATATTCTTGATATCTATTTCAGTATTAATCCCAGTATCTCAAAGCTTTCAAGGAACCTTTGAAAGTCCTGTCTATTTGAGCTCATCCATCAATTTCACCCATCCATTTACGAATTACTGTAGGTATATATCATGTTTCACTTAGTTATTTTAGGAATATACTTTCTGTAATCTTTATTCAAGTTTTTTATAGAATATTGGCTGATTGCACGCTACTTCGTACGGATTGTTGTAGGAATACAATTCACCCCCTTGGGTAGATAGCTATCAAATGCAAAAATATTTTTTCAAATCGGTTCAGTACTTTTTGTTTCAATGGAATAGGAACACACAAACAAATATCGATATACTTTTTTTAAAGTTTACTGTTGATAGGCCTAGGATATTTTGAATAGGCCATTTGTCTTTGAACAGAACAGGTGGCAAGCCTGTCGCTGCAGTTAATGTACCTAACCTAGATGAAATCTATTTAGAGGAAATATTTTCATAAAAAATGCTCTTAAATTCTCTCCCAAATGAAGTGCTTTAATTGAACCCACGACCTCAAGTTTCAAGTCCAACATTCTAAGATAAAAACGTATGTTATAAATTTTATTGTATTTACAATAATTAATCTTTATACTCATAATAAAATTGTGTTTGGTCTGAGATGAAGTACGAGAATCACATGACAAATTACAATAAATGTTATGCTGTTTTTCTGTTATGTCATATTATAATATGTGTCGTAGGCCCATTGTTGAATTCGGCCATTTCATGATATGGCTAATTAATATCTGCCATATCTATACTAATATTATAAAGAGGTAAAGTTTGTGAGGTTGTAGGGGGTAATCTCTCATTGAGTGACATTTTTGTTTGAAAATATCCACGGGCAGAAAGCTATCGTTAAATAATTACGGTTTGTCAATCCCACTAATATTATAAACGCGAAAGTTTGTATGGATGTATGTATGTTTATTACTCAATCACGCCAAAATGGCTACACGGATCTGGATGAAATTTGGCACAGAGATAGATTATAGACTGGAATAGCAAGCACATAGGCTACTATTTATTTCGAAAAAATGTATGGTTTCCGTGGTATAGGTTTGTTTTTGTTTTTCACGGGATCGACATGATTTTTTTGCATAGTGGTAGTTTAGGGGTCAGAGAATGAAATATATACTACTTTTTATACCGCGAAAGCGGGCGGGGGAGGGGCAAATCACAGCCACGGGATTATTTCTTTTTGGATCTGTTTCCACGC
Organism: Nemapogon koenigi; assembly: GCA_963924495.1. Taxonomy (NCBI): domain Eukaryota; kingdom Metazoa; phylum Arthropoda; class Insecta; order Lepidoptera; family Tineidae; genus Nemapogon; species Nemapogon koenigi. The sequence continues at coordinate 3,104,170 of OZ004643.1, forward strand.
GGGTGAAACCGCTGATAGAAGCTTGTGTAAAATAAATTTTCAACTTTTTTATGTTAATTTTTGTTTCAATTTTTTTATTTAATGATATGTCATAGGATACCATAGCATAGGAAGGTGTATGCAAACCACCTGCTAAAATAAATTATTTTAAATGTCTCATTATTTTAATCTATTTTTTTTTAATTAAAATTATAACTAGACAAAAGATTGATATAATAAACCGAAATCAACATTTCAAATTTTTTAACCGACTTTGCGACTCTAATTCTTTTACTATATTTCTTATTGTACAAATTTTATTTCGTTTATTTCATAGATAATTTGATTCAAGAAAACATTAACTATAACTTGCTGTTTCTAACAGTTTTTGCATAATACAGCTGAAGTCCGTTTCGTGTATTATCGCAAGACAGGTTTTTGTTCAGAAATCGTACTTTCTCATGTTTCTGGGACGTGAATCTTGCTTATCTTATCGGTTTTAATAGCATTCCATCTCGCTTACATCTTTCAGAGATATGAACAAAATAAGTTGCGCGTAAAACTGAGTTCGTTTACGCTGTGATGCGTCGCTTTAAAATAATAAATTTAAAAAATCCCTTATACTTATAGCTGTTAAGGTTTATCTCCCCAGTTTTCCTGTCTTTCGCCCTCTCAAATAAATTCTTTATAAAAATAAAAATCTGGATATAGGATAATGAAATGCATAGTACCTTCGTCAAAAGGCGCAAATCAAAGGATGTTGTGATATGACCAGGCTTGCCACCTGTCCTGCTTAATATGGGCAATGAGCTAAATGTGTCTCTATTCACACCGTAAGATTAAGATATAAATATGTGATGGTACGTGTGAAATAAAGTAGAACAAAATTACATATTATGATAATTTAAAGTTCTTTCAACTTTGTTGGCGACTGGCTGTCTGATGTTGTTATGTAGGTAGGTACTGTCAGCGACAAAAGTGCATTCATTCAATACTTAAGATTCTAAACCGGAGAGGGCTACTTTTTGTGCATGGATTATATTATAGGTGTAGATCTTAAAAAAATGGTCATATTTTTAGTTTTGTTTGGAATAGTGGCCTATTTCTTTGCCTGCCTATTTCATTGCCTATTTCAACATTTTGTTGTTGGAAACCATTAAAAATATCAATCTCGACTGACATTATCTGACTACGTCATGTCATGGCGACCAACGCACGCGTCTCGTCGTGACATGATGAGCAATCCTGTAATAAGTCCGTGACTAAAGACATATCACAGTTAATACTTGCCATTGGCAAATCATCGATTATTGGTGGAGACACAATAAAAGGCGAAGAAGATAGTTTTATGGAAAATAAATTAATTTTAATTTATAAGGTTTCAAATGTTAAAATGATTTCTTAGATGAAAAGTAGCCTATGTCATTTTCTGATACAAAAAATCACGACAAACAAACACACTTTAGCATTTATAATAATAGTTGGAATAAGACTAATTACGCCACGGCTTCACACGGATACTTTAAACTTATTTGACGAGCAATATAAAAAAGGTTTAGAGATTAACCCCTACATCCTATAGTTTTTATTTCTACACAAGTCTTTCCTACATGATTTTGTTATATCACTGACGTATTAGACATCATATAAAATAAGCAATGTAAGCGTACTGGCGCCGGCGCTAAATTTTTAATGCTCAGCTCATGAGGTCATACATCTTAATTACAAATCTGTCTAATTTGACGCTCACTGTACCTCACAGGAAGAATCCTTTAATTTTTTTCACAATTAATACTAGATTATAGCTTTGATGACAAATTAAAGACCATTAAGTGAAATAATTGTTTATTTCTCATTAACCTTTAAGATTTGTGAACGTTTTTTTATACATGATTGATACGTAAGTGATTTTTGTGTTATTGAAAAATAAATTGATTACTAACTTACATACTTCTTGGGAAAATGTTCAGAGTTTGCAGAAAAACTTAAATATTTCTAAAAAAATACATTTAGCGTACACAAACTCTAACAGACCAAAAGTATTTTACGAATAATATTGTAAATGCGAATGTCTGTCTGTTTGTATGTCCGTCTTTTACGCCAAAGAGAACAACGGATGAAACGGATCGACGTGATTTATTCACACAGAGGCTACTTTTATCCCGGAAATCTATCAGGAATTTTTTTTAAATATACTTTTCTTCTTCAAGGGTTGCCGCCTTCCGGCTCCCTAAGCCAGAATCTCCCTATTAAATCACATTTTAAAATTTTCCACGGGCAAAGCCGAGGCAGAAAGCTAGTTTCTTATAACCTAACCTAACCTAACCTTTCTTCCAAAGCAATTTTTTTAGCCCAAATCGTGAACCTAGCACCTGGTTACATTATTTAGGTCAACATATTAAAACGAGAAATGTCAGGCAGGTAGGTATTGGTATGGTATTGTAAAATTAATCTAGGAACAAAGGTCACAAGTTTGGAGCTATATTTAGAATCCAGGGGCTGCACAGAGCCTGCGTATTGCAACCTCCCTTCTGCATAAGTTCTGTCCAAACAAGAAACGACTGTATGTTAAAGGGATAAGGTTCAAATTAAATCAACTATTTAGTCGGGGGTAGTTTTTGTACACCCCTCTCCCTGCCCTTTAATATCGATTTGATTTCATATTTACAACTTGTATGCATGAAGATAAATATTAAGAACGTCGAAAGTGCAAAAAAATGGATTTGAAACTGAAGCGCCCAGATTCAATCTTTAGACGTGTTAATAGAAGCTTAAGTAACAAATTTTACACTTCTATAGTCTCTTTGTACAGATGGTTTATAACTTTTACAAGCTAACTCGTTTTAAATGTGGACATTGTCACAAAGTTTTAAATATTACTAGATCATCCGTGATGGTCTCCAACAGATGGCGTCTTTTACAAAATACATAAATTAGTCTTATTTTAAAAGAAATATTTAACTTTGATTTGTTTGATTATTTTTCGTCATTAGAAGGGAAAATAATCTTCAAAATGGCGTATCAAACATTAACTTTGGCTACACGATATGAAAAATCTGATTAGAAACTTAATAACGATGTTTTGTTGACATTGTACGTACTGTCCCTCAAACTGAAATCAAAAGGTCATTGACAATAAATATCTTGAGTTGTAGAAGATGTATCTCTACGCTCATAAATACTTATCTATTAGAGATAGATATATGCTTCCATTGACTTTTTTGTAGATAATTTTATTCTACACAATTCTTTCCTACACAATTTTGTTATATCTCTGACGGTTTAGGCAGCATACACCATGAACACTCGCTGAGGCTAACTTTTTCCCCGACCTTATTCACTTTCACTGTTAATGCTCAGCTCCTAAACATGATAGGTCCATGTTTAGTACTCGTAAACCTTCCTCGTAAATTGCGTGAATAGAGCACAGACAGACAGTCGTAACATACAGTAATATGCAGTGATATATGTACCAACATCGAGATTCGAGAACGACGAGAACTGTCAATATAGAGTACTCTGCCACACATTGGTCCGGCATCGATCCGAATATGATCTAGCTAGGCGAACCGTTCGTTACAAGAATTGGACGAGTCTGTGGATGATTTCAGTGGATCGTACGGCGGTGCGCCGGTCATTGGACGAATGGGTAGGCGATAGAGATATTCTAAGGAAGCATGTCGTTAATTAAAAAAATAAGAAAACTTCATTCATAGATTTCCAAATATAGTTATCGGTAACATCACACATTCTACGTAAATATCGCATTTCCACTGCATTTATCTCACTTTCATGCTTCTTATTCCATAACTACCCAAGTCTCGCTTCCATACGTAAGTGATGGAACTAAAACAGAATTATCGAGTAGATTCCAAAAATAGAATACAAAACGTTTGTCATCAATAATGTGGTGGCAATGACTGTAACACTTTTGGAGTCTAATGTCCTTTTAAAGATAACAAATCTAGTCTAGGAATATTGCCGGAACAACGATAAAAAATTATGTGATTTCCATCTTCTATACCTACAGGAAAGAAATATTTTTTATCTAATCACCACTTATTGGAAATCTGTTACAGAAGAAAAATACATACAAGTTATCAAAGGTGTTACCCGAAGGCTTTAGATATTTCCCGGGAATGGTCACTTTCTGCCCCCCCCCCTTTCTAAATAAAAAAAACCACAGGAAATTAACCCGGTAATAAAAATTCATTTAACAATTAAAAAACCCTCAACGCATAATATGAACATTAAAAAGCAATTCACAGGCTCGAAAATCAATCTGAATAAAAAATACTTTGCCGGTATTTATTGTTTTACTTAAGAGTATGTATCTGTTAGACATTTGTGTATATTGCCAATATTAAGATCGAGCAAAAACGCCGAATAAAACACGTTTCTTGTATAGGGAACCCCTTCAATTTTTACCTTTATTTTATTTTATTATTTGTTACAACAGTGGCCATAGGTTACTCTCTCACACTCTGTCTACCTATTACGGTTCAAAAGAAGCCATGTGACAGGCGGACGGACGGACGGACAGCGGAGCCTTAGTAATAGGGTTTCCGTTGTCACTCTAAAAAGCATCCAGTGTGATGGATTTTCATATGAACTTTTTTACAGAAGTTTAAAAATGACATTCCTTGCTACAGACGGAACCAACACGCACTGTCGGTTATATTATTAAGATATCACAAAGTGTGTTATGTCACTGAAAAAAGCTTTCAGCGAAGATTTTGAAAGGGCACGTTGCTTTTTCTCCTTTTAGGATATATATATATATATATTTTATATACCTATCACTAAAAGTTTTTGCATGTAAGCCTACTTAGATATTTTCTTTGTGATAGAGTATACGAAAGTTTGGATACGTTTGAGGCACTTGAAAACTATAATAGAAAAGTTTATATGTAGAATGTGATATTGTGACTAAAATGAAGAATGGGATGTTTACGCTGGTTTGAACACGTTGAAAGAATGAAGGATGAAATATTGACGGAAAAGGTTTATATGGCTGAAGTGAAAGGAAATGCTGGCAGAGGACGACCTAGAGGTGTACTTTTATTGAACATATAAAAAAAAATTGATCGTTGGAAATATTAAAAGTACACTTAATCGCCGAGCATGTATAGGGTTGCCAGGCGATAAAACACAAAAGCCGGACTCTGCGTTGTATTAGGCCGGACATTTTGCCCTAAAAGCCGGACATTTCTTTTTTAAAACCCAAAAAGTCGGACATCACATTTATAATAAAAAAAATCGGCAAAGTTCGCACTAAAGATGTGATCGTCGATCGATCATATCGAAAAGCCGGACGCAAATATTATGCATCTATTCCCTCATACCTTCTAAATCTATCTATCTATCTATCATAACGCCTTTTATCCCAAGAGGTGTAGGCAGATACAATCGAATGCCATTTGCAACGATCCTGACATACCTCTTTCGATTCTTTTATTTTCCTATTACATGCTCGGCGATTGTGTGTATTTTTAATATTGCCATCGATCAATATATTTTTTATATGTTCAATAAAAGTACACCTAGGTCGTCTGTCAGCATTTTCTTTCACTTCAGCCATATAAACCTTTTTAGGCCCGGCGCCCATTATCGGCTTCGGCACGGCTGAGGATTTTAGGTGGCAAATAGCAATATACATTAACATCAGGGCAATAACAATAAAGTACCATGATATATGGTCATAGTAACAAAAATACCGCTTCGGTATGCTTGAGGCTGCTGCATCGGCATGCTTCGGGATACTTCGGCATCCTTCGGCACTCAATCTTTCTTCAACAGGTATAGGTGAGCGATAACTTAATGATTGTTTGGTATGGACGGTGCGGCATGCATGCCAAGGCATAGTTTCCGACAGTGTGCGCTTGCATGATGCCGAAGGATCCTTTTCCTTGCTGATGCCGATAATGGGCGCCGGGCCTTAGTCAATCTTTCATCCTTCATTCTTTCAACGTGTCCAAACAGCGTAAACTCCTAAATCACTTATAAAATTTGGACAAATGAGGTATAGTTGGCTTCGTCATAGCGTTCTGGGTGACCTAACTATATACCGTCATGAATAAGAAAAATACATCTATTTTCTGAACTACTTAGTATATTTATGTTATGTTCATGATCCGTTTTCTAAAGGTGTAGAGCTCAATTTCATCGTAATATTTCTTTATTTTTTATGATAACAAATATGTAAGACACATTTTTTCATTTCAGCCCCGAAACTATATACAAAGTTTCCTCGTTTACCCTGTTTTTTTTGAGGCTACTAACGAGTGGTTAAGGTATTTTGAAATAAAAACTTGTCGGATTAGGTACAGAAGCTTTTTATTTTTTATTTAAACACCATTGGCACATTTATCCTCAATATAAACAATGACATCTTCACGGCTTTTATAGTTTGCGGTGTGGCCAGAGACCAGTAACAGTGTCAACTTTTTCCAGTTGTCCAAACAGACTTAGCAATTTGGCACGAGCTAGTGAGATTTGATTTGGCACAACTTTTCATCAACATTTGAATGATGCGAAAGAAGTATGCCAAAAATAAAGTGGCATAGTGGGTAGCGAGGATAGTGGTTAGTGAAAATCTTTTGCCTACCGGAAGGATTAGGCGCATATTTAAAACATATAAAGATTTATGTATGAGATTTGAAACCTGTGACGCGGTTTTAAGTTCAACGCTCTATAAATTGAATGTGAATTAATTATATAACTATTATTAACATCAATAAAATCTAAAATTAACAAAAACATACCTATACCAAAATTTCACAATAATAAATAAAAACTTAAAAACTAAACAAAAAAAGAAATAAAAAAAATGCCATAAGCATGAAGAATACCTATGCCTTCTAAAATGTTCCCCTTGTGGCATGTTGCCTAAGATGCTGGCGGCATTACCTCACTGCACGGCTATAATTCTTTAGTTTATACCGAATACATACAGTAGGCTACGGATCACGGACTTTATGTGTGGTAACAAAGTCTCCATTTAGTCCAAAGTCGAGGGATAAACGTAGATTGCTTACTATGTAAATTTAAATAATATATACCTACGACAAACTATCTATTTTTTTTTTTTTTTTTTATTTATCACAAAACAGTCATTACTTAAACTTACTTAAACTTAAATGAGAATACATAAGACCTATATGTGACGATAATTACAATACTACAAGGTAAACACAGTACAATTTTCCACAAACCGTATACTTAAATTATGAATAATACAATATATATCAAGAAGTAAATACAAAAACAATCGAAACAATTAACTAAATCAAACAAAACCAAACAAAACAAATCAACTAAATTAAACAGATAATTTCACTTAATGAATACAAAAAAAAAAAACCAAAAACCAACAACCAACAAAACGACTATAAATCTAGTAATTTGAGTTTTTCAATTATTGCATTCTTAAACTTGTTCAATGTTAGATGAAATATATCGATTTCTTTAAAGTGCTTGAATCTAGCCTTCAGTTTCATATTAATTGGCTTGTTATTGGACATTTATGCAAAAACAACATTTCCTCGGACTTTCCTGTAGCCATTTATCTAAGTCATACTACTGAGAATTATAATATTGACATTGAAAATTTTGAGGTCTTCTGTACGTAGGTATTAAGGGCCGTTAGTCAATGTCAAAAATATGGCAAATCTCAGTTAATCCTGGAAAGTTGAGTTTATTTATACAACATTTCCATCCCACACCGTTGATAGTTATTATTTTAATTTGGATAAATATATATTTTCATTATTAAGAGTTCTAAATAGCCATAGTTTTCAAAACGCAAAAGCAATACTCGTGCAAACTCTCCAGGATTAACTGAGATTTGCCATATTTTTGACAGATACACGATGACTGAGAGCAACGGACCTTAAGTAACCATAGAATAAGGATACACTCGAATATTGATTCTAAGAAAGTAACCACACGATATCGTTTCTTGTTGATTCGATCGATATGGAGAGAGACGTCAAACTGTCAAACAAAGTGTAAAATAATGGTTTGACGATCCTACGTCATGTAATGGCGACCGACGCACAACGGACGTACATGATGGGGAATCCGGTTTAATCCCGCCCGCGCTGTCATAGTTGTGATTAGTCTGTGATTAATAAGACATATCACAGTCAGCGGGATCATCTTAGATACCGATTAATCGGCATATTGATAGTGTATCCAGACTATAATTCGACTTCTTCAATATGATCGAATTTACCCGAAATGATATCGTTTTGTTAAGTGTGTAATCTTCTTAGATAAATATTACTGCCACGGGATTGCTTATTAATTACTTTTCTTAACCCAATTTAAATTTTTACAATTTTCTTCTTAATGTCTTCTTCACGGGTTGCCTTTATGGCTTCCGGAACCGTGTTCCCAGGGTACCCAGCGGAAGACCATGCCTTCCTCTTTTAGCCGATGGTAATTGTGAGGCTATACCTAACGAGTGGCCAGTTCTATATTTAGATGGAAAAGTGTGGTTTGTCGGATTATGAGTAGGTACATACGTTTTTAATTATAAAAACCCATTGGTAATTATTATTTAAAATCTAGATATCTATAGTAACCTATGAGCAATATAACTTGGGCACAGAAATGCAAAATCAATTGTCTCAAATATTACGGTATAATATTTAGATACGCTAGAGTTCATATAACAGTCAACAGTTACTTAAACATGGCGTTAGATATGGAGTATGTTAAATATGATGAACAAATAACAGATCTTTTCAGATTATACATAATGTATGTGTAAATAAATTACTTAACGAATAATATCTAAGGTAAAACATTATTTATTAATGTCTTAAGATTTTAATGAGTATCTTAAGGCGAGGTGATCTCTATTTTTGAGGGTATTTTATTTTTTTACGGAAAACCGAAAAGGTAATAAAAAATGTAGCCCATAAAGTGTTTATTCAATATTCAATTAATTTTTTCGAAAATACGTCTTTCCTCAAATTTTCAAGAATCATTCATATTTTTTCTGAATTAATATTTCTGTTCGATAAGGTGTTGGAATATTCCATCTTTTCCAAATTTTCTTTTTAAAAGTGTAATTATTAAACGTCAAAAGATCTTATTCTGTGGTAGTTCCTAAACACGTTTTTGGGCTAACCCCGCTTTAAACCCCCTTTTTTTATTTATCTAGGTAGTGTTATAAAACCTTAAAAAAAGTAATGTAAAAATTTTGATACCTCCTCAATATTTATCGAACAGAATTTATAAAAACTTAAACTCCGAAAGAAAAGCTTGCCATGGAAGTTCTCGATTTTTTGAGCGATCACACACAAATCTCATCGCCTTAACTTAAAAAAAATTTTGGCATCAATAAATTCACAAAACCTGAGACCGTTGGCTCAAAAAAAACCAGCCAGAATAAAAAAAAAATGTTGTTTTAGATAGGTATATTGAACTAAAAAAGTCCTATAATATACTCTTATTTGTATGTTAGTATTCATATTATCAAGTCAGATGTGATAATTACATAAAGTTTTAGCTAGAGAAAATATTTATTTTATGTTTTTGAAAATATGACCACAATATTTGAATTTATGATACATTTATTTGTTGACCAATAAAATAAAATCTTCCACAGTCTCCTAGGACATTCAAATCCGTTTAGTATTTACGGAGTGATTGAATAAGAAATATCCAATATTAGAAAATATTTGGAACTACCTTTACGCCCTACTTAGCCCATTGAGCCCATATTAACTTTCATCCCTTCATTTACATCCCTTCATGCTCTTGAGTTCATACAAAAATCCCATAAAAAAGCACTTTCAATTTTTCTTTTCCTAAAAACCTTATTCAGACTATTACGAACTATCGATCCAGCCGTTCTCAAGTGATGCGCTTACCAAACGAGCAACATTTAATTAAAAAAAAACGCCTTTTATCCCAAGGGGTACCCCTTGAGGAAGAGACAATCGAATGACATATGTTACGTTCCTGACATACATCTTTCGCTTCTTTTATATTCATTTCCTTATTTCATAAATATTATTTTGTGACTGCATTTCAAAATTGTGAAAAAGAAAGATATTGAAATATGATAAGTTTTCGTGTCCTAGAGACATTATGAAACCACGAAGGCTTTGAGTGCTACATAAATATAAATAGTGTGTTCCAACTTTATAAGTCAATGCATCATAGTTAATTGATTTGATGGTGTTATAGTAAAAAGCATCTTTTTGTCTAAAAAACGAATGCAAAATGAAAAAATCAATTAGGTATTTCTTTGTCAATCGTATATCTGTGGGTCTAGTGAAAAAGCGTTTAACTCTAAAATCGTCACTTTTCAGGGCGCAAGATAAACGATTTTGACAAATCTTTTTTAAAATTTCTCTTTTATTGTTTAGGTCAGTAGGAACTTGTTTATATAATTTTACTACATTTTTCATGCTCTTTCAGATGTTCTTTTCAGTTTTCATGTATCTCCTAAGGTTTCCTAGATTACGAATTTAATTTTATTATTGTGTATAATTGTTTTTTCACAAACATATATTAAAATTTATTTTATCTATTTGCAGTTATTATTATTTCTAAATTCGTGAACAGAACCTAACTTGTTTTAAATGACAAAACTAATATTTTCCGGTGATTTGTATTGTTTATCACAAACCTATCTCATTCATTTTTCAAGATGTCTAGACTTGAAATACATTAAATTAAAGAGATTTTTTTTCAAGTCGAATGCAAAGAAAAACGCAAAAACGTCATAAGTGGACTTGAACGGTTTTTCACTAGACCTACAGATATGTTCTGCTTCGTATCTCAGTTACTAATAAAAACTCATGGTAACCAAGGCAGGCCTGGACTAGGGTTGCCAGGTGTCTAGCTTTAGCCGGACATGTCTGGCTTTTTAGGTCCGCGTCCGGCCAAATATTCACGTGTCCCGACATAACAAAACTGTAATTTATTCAACTTTAATGCGAACTTTGCCGATTTTTTTTTATTATAAATGTGATGTCCGACTTTTTATGTTTTAAAAAAGAAAAGTCCGGCTTTTAGAGCATAATGTCCGGCCTAATACAAAGCAGAGTCCGGCTTTTGTGTTTTATCGCCTGGCAACCCAAGCCTAGACCGAGTATACCGTACACTCTCGGTCTTCTCGATCTATCGTACATTACTTATCTGTGGTCGGTTACCTGTGCATTTGTATAAAAAGTCATCACTAACATTTTTTTTTTATTTTCCGACCCGAAAATATCCAACACTAAAAGACTTATTCCTTAGTTGGTCATTGGTGCGGATCCGGATATGCGAACCCCATGTTAAAAAGTATCTATTTCTATGAAAAAACAAATCAAGTGATTTCATTTGCACAGAAAACTCTCCTATGAGGCCAAATCGAAATGTCGGGACGTGGTTTAAGATTCTACAATAAAGTACTCGTAGTTCATAAAACCGCTACGAAGTTAACAAACTACTTACTAGGTGTTAAATCTATCGACAAATTCCAATAATTATTTAAGCCTTGAATCTATATTAAAAATAAACAATTTAACTTTTTTAGACACATGCTAACAAGATTATGTAGTAGGTATGTAGGTATAAACATAATATTTACACAATAAGTGATTTAATTTGTACCTTATTCCATACGAATTAAGAGTTATCAGTTAAAAGGAAATCAACTGCCCTAAAAATGGCTTCAGAAATATTTAGGGAAAAATTATATAACGCCAAACATCGAAATTTATAACATCGCGTTATGAATTTTAACAATGTTCGTACCAAGGCACCGAGCTTGTAGTTATTTTAGGAACAAGTAATTTTGGATAACAACACATTTTCCTTTCTTGGTAAAATATTATTTTGCTTTTATTTATTTTGTTCGTATATTGGCATAATATTACATATTTATTTGAAATAATGATCTATACTTACAAATAAACTATTTACTAGCGACCCCGCCCCCGGCTTCGTATGGGTTTACAACAATTTGACTTATACGCTTATCTATTAGATATAGATTAGATTAGATATCAAACGCCATGAACACTGGCTGGGGCTAACTTTTTTACCGACTTGATTCACTTTTACTATTAATGCTCAGTTTCTAAACACCTTCCCGATGAATCAACCTGTTTAATGGTGCAAACCGCAACAAAATCCGTTCAGTAGTTTTTGCGTGAAAATATTACCAAAAATATTTACGAATGGAATGGACTTTGATGAAACTTGAAACGATCACGTGGGTATTCAGAGCATAGGCTCACTATTTCATCTCACTATATTGAAACTTTTCAATAATAATACTGAAATCTTCATGTAAAAATGTTTTCGTTATGTCTGGATTCGTTTCAGTTTGGTCTAAAGGTGCCCATTTAAACGATCGCCTGTGCGTTGCCTTCCGGTCCACCGAAATCGACCACAGACCCATCCAATTCTTGTACGAACAGTCCCCTGTCCGTTTTCAAATCATCAGTCTGTGGTCGATTTCGATGCCAGACAGATCCCAGACTGCCGTCCACACACACACACACACACACACACACACACACACACACACACACACACACACACATACACGCATTACATAGATATTATGATTGACATTTCTCTAGATCATTCGGCGGACGGACAGAATTTTTTCGGTGAGATATATCCACCAAGTCTGTGGTGGTTTTATTGACCCGAGCTTTTTGTCATTTAATGGGGACATTTATTATATAAGTAACAATTATTTTAAACTAGAACATGCTCCTGTCTTCGTCCGTGTAGAATTAGAGATTATAATGGAAACGTTTGAGATATTACAATAAAATCAATACTAAATGGTGTACATTTCAAGTAAATAGCAGCAGCAATTTTTGAGTTAAATCATTACTTACCACTTACCACCACCTATAGACAGACGGACAAATATTTGTTTAACATTATGTTTGGTTTATATTATATATTCAAGTAATTTAGTCATGTACTTTTTTACTGTATTTCAGATTTATTTTTGAATAATAAAAACAATAAAATTTAAACCTATTTTATTTATGAAAATAAAATTGTTTAAGAAAGTCAAAAGTATTTTTGCGTTTACCAGCCTCAGGGTATCTCATAATTTTGCTAATGAGATTTTTGAGGCTACTCTGAATTAATTAAATTAAGATCAAAATGGGTTTTAAAAAATCTCATGCTCATTTGATGACTCTTATAAAGTCGATTCCTGAGTAATTTTGATGTCTATGGTCATATGGGTGATCTCTACTGACTATTTCTCGTGGGTGCAGGAGCCCCCGAGCACCCACGGAGTCGGCGCCCCTGGTCAATTCTCATAGCCTAGCTCTGCTTTTCCCGCAACGACTTCTAGAGAATTTTTAATATATATTTTTTAAATGTTTTTTCCTCATTTCTCATGACAGACATGTTTTTTAAAAGAACGTTAAACCTCTTTTGACCGATCAACATAGGTAACCGCTATTATAGGTAATTATGTAATTATATTATCTGTCTGGTAATACAAAAACTGGATTTTACCAGTTATCACTAGATATTTGTGGTTAAACATCAACAAATTAAAATCAAGTAAACACACCTTTAGATCTATGAATAAGTGTGATTTTGCAAATGTAGGTTCATAGAGTGACCATGATTATTATAACTTTGTTGAGGAATAATCTAAGAAAGTATGAAAATATTAAATTATGAGCGTAGTTCTTTAAAATATATATTTGTGTTTTTTTTTTACCTAGAAAGTGTAAATATGTAGTAAAGTAGTAAATTTTAGAAAAAAGTAAAGTTATTTTGTCTTCTAGGACTTGACATTGTCATAGAAAATCATAGATTGTCAAGTTCGCGCACGCATTAGAAAATATTATATAGGTAGATAGTGAAATAACATAACCGTTAATTTATTACAAATGGAGGAAATAAAACGGGCTGCCTTGATTTGTGCTTCCGTATTTCAAGACAAACGTGAAAAATATAAAAGAAGCGGAAGGAGTATGTCAGGATCGTAACAAATGGATTAATTTCTGCCTACCCCTCTTGGAATAAAAGGCGTCATATATATGGAATATATTATTATTGCATTTACATTATATTACTCAAACTCGTCATAATTTCTTTACACCAGACACAAATACTTTATAGTCACGTATTTGTCTTTAAAATAAACAAACACATTGTCACCGTACATAATATTTGAGTTTCTAAGGAAAATCGGCGTAGCATTATAATAAGTTATTGATTAATTTTGACAGTGTGTCCAACTGGAATCTGGAATATTTGGAACACACAAGTTAAAATTAAGGCGAGGTTTTCTGTGTGTTTTAAGATTTATATAGCGAGAAGATTTCACGTTTTTATCTATTTACAAAAGGTTAAATTAAAAAAACTTCGTGGGAAAACTTTTCTTTCAGTGAATAATTCAGTATTTTTCTGAATTTATATATACCTACGTACTATTATAAAGATAGAGTTTGTTTGTAATAAATAAACTTGAAAATTATTGGTCCGATTTAAAAAAAACTTTCACTTATATTTTATTAAAATAAAGTCTTTAAAGAGGAATCACAGATTCAAAAGTCCCATTTGACAGCTGTCAAAATGAAGAGATTGGCCACAATATGTCACTTGTCAGTAGTAACCAGAGTTACATAATCAAACAATAATTTGATTATGAAATTAACAATTCGGTATGATTTTAACTTTTTAATTCAAAGATTTTAAGAAACTAATTTGAATATTTTTGTTTTATATTGCAGTAGTTTTAGGGTTCCGTAACCCGTAGTACTAGGGTAAAAACGGAAACCCTATTACTAAGACCGTAATAGTCCGTCCGTCCGTCCGTCTGTCACCAGGCTGTATCTCATGAACCGTGATAGTTAGACAGTTGAAATTTTCACAGATGATGTATTTCTGTTGCCGCTATAACAACAAATACTAAAAAACAGAATAAAATTTAAGGGGGCTCCCATACAACAAACGTGATTTTTTTGCTCGTTTTTGCTCGATATTGATAACGGCAACAGGTAGACGCTTGAAATATTCTCAATTCTATAAATAAGACTCGCACTTGGCCGGTTTTTAATAATTAATTTTCAAAGTTCTGCAGACAGACGAAAAAGTGACGTCATCATTTAGGTAAAAGAGCCAGTCTGTCCAATTTCTCAAGTTATTTGTCCAATTATAGTAACTTTTATCACAAACGAATGGTACCACGGGCAGAAACGCTTCGCTCAAATAATGTTACATCTTCAAATAGCATGGAATATAGTGGTTAAAATGGGAAAGGGAAGAGGGTAAAATAGCGCATGGACGTTTTTCTCTATACCAATCTAACACACGAATCTCCTGGCCTTAAATAGGAATATATTATTGTCCTCTGGGAAATGAGAACAGATCATCAACCTTAATCTGTTTACGGACAGAATTTTGATTAATTGACCAATATAGCTGACAAAGTTTATTAGCATCAATTGAAAATAAGGACTCGATAGCCTAATTGGTAGAGCTTTGATTTGAAAACGGGAGGTCCTGGGCTACTCGCTATTTGTGGCTATGTGTGGTCTCCAGCCACTTATTGATTCCATTCGCTCACACGACACGACTGTTTGTCTATGAAATTAGTAGCCACGATTAGTGGCTGTGACTAAATGATCAAGTCTGTGGCGATGCTAACTATACACATATAGTTATATCTAAAGTGCATTTTTTTCTTGACGGGTTGCCTGACAGCTTCCGGGAACCCAGCGGAAGACAAAGTCATTGAAGATGACTTTTAAGGCTATACCTAACGAGTAGCCGCCAGCTCTGTTGATGGAAAAGCCTCTTTGTAACGGTTTGTCGGATAATGTACATAGATTTTTTATTATAAAAAAACCCATTCTTAGTTCTTACCCATTTACTCGTAGTTCGACCACCGACTCCAAAGTGTATTTTTTTTATTTGTCTTATTTGGTAAACAAACTTTATATGGCTTTTTTTGTAAATTAGAGTTAAAAAAATATTATTATTAGTTCTGCAAATGTAAAATAGGTTAAAAAGAATTTCAGAATTTTAAATGACAACTTATTTAAAAAAAACATGCAAAGTTTATTTACCAAATAAGACAGGTAAAAAAATATTATAATGCTTGTCGTACATTCTACGTCATGTCATGGCAACTAACGTACGCGTTCCGTCGTGACATGATGGGGAATCCAGTTTAATCCCGTCCACGCTGTGATAGTTGTGATTAGTCTGTGTTTAATAAGACAATCATAGTCGGCGGGAACATCTTAGATACCGATTAATCCCCATATTGATACTATAATACTTGACATTATAAAAAATAGAATAGTATACCTACTTATCGTAAGTTAAGGTCGGTTTACATTGATAGTGTTAAGTCCAGTTTATAGCTAAACTCTATTTAATTCCTTTTAAAATCTTTATGTTGTTAAATCTACGCGGTTAGAGTTCAGAGTTAAATCTGATTTAGTAAAGCTCAATTTAATCAAAACGTGGTGCAAGCCGCACTTGTAGAGTAGACTATATTTAACACTTATTATCTGAAGTAAACCATAACACTCTGGTAGAATTTTTGTAAACACAAGAGTTTTATAAAAGAGTTCATAGTAAATCATATACTTTATACAGTCATCGTGCGTGTCTTACTATGTCTACTAACTACTATGTCCTTAGTAGTTGACTCCACTTTCCACTGTTTAGACTGGTAGTGTACAACACTAGACAATGTATGAACGCTAGTATTCTATTCTCTCGGAACTACGAGTATTACGAGTAGTCTCGGAATGCTAAATCATAATATTATGCAGAAACTTATTAATCGAATAGGCATGCTGTTTATTATCTATACTAATATTATAAAAAGGTAAAATTAGATATGTTTTTGTTTGTAATAAATAAACTCAAAAACTACTGAACCGATTCTAAAAATTCTTTCACGAATAGAAAGCTGGTAATATAGGCTATATTTTATTTTGTTCGGAAAACTAGTAGATATTATATAAAAACTTCGGCCGTGTAATATTAATATCAATGTTCACCCGATGTTTTATACACATAAATGTTTCTTGTGAAACAATCTATCGAATGGTACCAAAAATAACAAAATCGGTCTAGTAGTTTTTGAGTCTAAAGGTGGCCACACATTCGTCCAATCCCCGGCGCGTCGCCATACGGTCCACCGAAACCGACCACAGACTCGTCCAATTCTTGTAACGTATGTACGGTCCACCTAGCTAGATCATGCGGCGGCCGGAATGAGAAATTTTCGATGCGATGCCGGACGGGCCAAATGAACATGAATGGCGGCCTATAGGCATAATTGTGGTAAGGGGCCTGCTCATGGCCGGTGATTTTCGAAAAATCGACATTGAACGTTTATAGTTTTTTTTAATGTGAGATTGTGAGGTGCAAATAATCAAGGAACACATTTTTATTTTGAAACAGTTTTATGTTTGTAATTTTCTGTAATCGCAGGATAACGCATTTTGATTTCTGACTTGAGTCGAAAATATTACTTGTTTTCCATTTCATAATTCTCAAAAAAAATTTCATTCAGGCCCTGTGCCGGACGAATGTGTGGCCTACTTAAAAGACACAAACAGATAGGTATACTAACATATTTTTTTTAATATAAGATCAGGGATTTCTTACAAAATAAAGAAAGAATATAAAAGTACTCATTGACTGAATGACTCACTGATAGGTCATTCAAACCTGTTTAAGGTAGTTTCCGTTGACCTACAAACTTGAAATTTGGATAACCAAGGAAGGTTAGGTATAAATTATGATCATTTACTCGTAAAGGTAGGTACACAACACCTGAAAACTTTCATTTACAGTACATATTTTAATCGATCAATACATTTTTTATATGTTCAATAAAAGTACACCTAGTTCGTCCTCTGTCAGCATTTCCTTTCACTTCAGCCATATAAACCTTTTTCACCTGCTGTAATTTGCCCCTCCTCCGCCCGCTTTCACGTTATAAAAAGTAGTATAATATGTCATTCTCTGACCCCTAAACTACCACTCTATGTAAAACATCATGTCGATTCCGTGAAAAACAAAAACAAATCTATCCCACGGAAACCATAAATTTTTTCGGGATAAAAAGTAGCCTATGTGCTATTCCAGTCCAGACTATAATATATCTCTGTGCCAAATTTCATCCAGATCCGTTCAGCCGTTCTGGCGTGATTGAGTAACAAACATACATACATACATACATCCATTCCATACAAACTTTCGCGTTTATATTAATATAGTGTGATTTTTTATCATGGACGTAAAAAGGAGAGGACGGATCGCCGCTAAGACAAAAGTGAAGCAACCAAGTTATGCCAGTTTCATTGTAAATACGAGCCTCACGCACACATTCTCATTCGGTTATGCTGATCAGCCGCATTAAGAAAATAAAAAAACAATGCCGTCTTGTGTAGTGAAATTATGCAAAAACAACTCCATTACTCATAAAAAATCTCAAGGAATTACATTTCATAGGTAAGTTAGTAATTTACCACTTATTCAACAATTTAAAAATATATTAGAGATAATGCACGCACACATGCACATGCACGCTTGGTGCTTCACTTTTGTCGTAGCGGCGATCTGTGCTCTACTTTTTTACGTCCATGTTTTTATATGTATATTTTTTATTTATCTTCAGGCATTTCCCGTGAATTATGAACCGATTTGAATGATTTTCAGGAGATTTTCAAAATCGGTCTATAATAAAGTTTGAGTTTATTTCATACAAAGCTCACACTTTCCGACCCCGGTTTCGCCCGTGGTTATTTTCAAACAAAATAAATAGCGTTTTAAAAAAAAATGGGTTTTTAAATAAAAACTTATGTACATAATCGGACAAACCACACTTTAGAGGCTTTTCCATCTAAATATACCTCAACAGAACTGGGAACTCGTTAGGTATAGCCTCACAAATACCATCGGCTAAACGAGGGAGACTTGGTCTTCCGCTGGGTAACCTGGAACCGTAACACCTTCCTTCCTAGAATCGGTTCAGTAGTTTGAGAACTTACAAACTTTACCTTTTTATAATATAATCTATACTAGATTAGAAAAGATTATTCGTTTACTTACATCATTCTGTCAACGTTGTTTTTCTCCAATAAATAACTAAATAATACTAGGTCGACAATAACATAAATAAATAAATTCTCCTCATATTGACAAGGTTTCTATTAACCGTCATGATAGATGGATAGTTATTCAAGGTTTGTTAGAAAAATATTTTGCGTCATGTGTTTTGCGACTTATTTTGTTTCTATTGATACATTATATAAATAAAAGTACACCTAGGTCGTCTTCTGCCTCTGTCCTTTCACTTCAGCCACATAAACCTCTTTAGTAAATCTTTCATCCTTTATTCTTTCAACGTGTAGGTATATTATTAAATTATATAATAAGTATTAAAAGTACACAATCGCCGAGTAGGATGTATGAAAGGTATGATGAATATATAAGAAGCGAAAGGTGTAAGTATGTCAGGATAGTAACAAATGGCATTCGATTGTCTCTGTCTACCCCTCTTGGGATAAAAGCCAAAATTATAGATAGCTAGTTCTCTAGATTCAGGAATAAGCTAAGGACCTTCAAAGTTTTGGCATATTTTGCATATTGGCATATTTTGGTACTTTTTCTTTCTCTAATATATCAAAAATTAAAGATGACGTTCTTCTTCTTCTTCTTTTTTTATTATGGCTCCACCAAGGTTCATCGGTGATTTGCCAATGTCAAGTATTATAGCCTTTATAGTGTTTATAGCCGATTAATCGGTATTTAAGATAATTCCGCCGACCGTGATATGTGCGTTCGTCGCCATGACCGGATGTGGAATCCCCCAAGATGATGTTTACCCTGGTTTGGACACTTTGAAAGAAGGAAGGAGACGTATTGAAAGGAAATGCTGGCAGAAGACCACCTAGATGTGCTTTTATTGACATATAAATGTTAAAAACAATGTTAAAGGTACACACAATCGCCGAGCATGTATAAGAGGTATGATGAATATAAAAGAAGCAAAAGAGGTATGCCAGGATCGTATCAAATGGCATTCGATTGTCTCTGATTACCCCTCTTGGGATAAAAGGCGTGATAATGGTTAGATAGTTTAGATTAGATGTTACTGTTCTTATCTCGAAAACTGCTGAATGGATTTAGATGCAGTTTTCACTGGTTACAGTAGTATTCACATACAATTGTGTGTACAAATAGATGTGTTCCGGTCGCGTCCCCACTTCTCCTGAAAATTATATATAAAAGTGACAGTTCTAGGCCTTTGTTACTGATGCTGCTAGTGGCTGCTCGACATGTAGTTGCGCTTATTTATATAACACAAGCTTCTGTCCGCAGTTTCACCCGCGTGGAAATAGATCCAAAAAAAATAATCCTGTGGCTGTAATTCGCCCCTCCCCCGCCCGCTTTCGCGGTATAAAAAGTACTATATGTCATTCTCTGACCCCTAAACTACCACTATGCAAAAAATCATGTCGATCCCGTGAAAAACAAAAAAATCTATCCCACGGGAACCATACATTTTTTCGGGATAAAAAGTAGCCTATGTGCTATTCCATAATCTATATCTGTGCCAAATTTCATCCAGATCCTTTCGGCTGTTCTGGTGTGATTGCGTAACAAACATACATCCATACACACTTTCGCGTTTATAATATTAGTGGGACTTTATTTTGAAATGTGATAAGGATTTCCGAAATAAAAAGTAGCCTAAGTCACTTCAACAACGTCGATCTGTTGCTCTGTTTTAACGCAAAGAAGGACATTTTTTGGCTGTATGGTTTTACATAGACCTTTGCCTTTTACTCGAAAAGAAGACTACCAAAAAAAAGCAAAGAAGGACAAACAAAAAAAACACACTTTCACATTTTATGATATTAGTTAGCATTAGGAAGTAAGAATTTGATTTGTATACTATTTGAACATTATAAGAAAATTTCCGACTTCTAACATAGTTCACTGAAAAACAAGAAATAATTAAATATTTCGTTTCGCAGTTGAATTTGAAGACGGTTGGTGCCAAATTAGGCTACAAAATTAAAATAGATTAACTGTCTGAATTTGTGAAATTTAGAGCTAGGTCATTTATAATTTGTCTTTTTGCACCAATGTTAGAAGTCGGTATACCTACTTTAAAAAAAGTTAATTTATTTTTCACTTTTAAGAACTCTCTTCATAACGTTTGTCTCATACTAATTACATGCTGCAGCTATATGTAAATTACGAAATAACTATATGTCTTGGGTTCGAAATTAAAATTGTTCTCTAAATAAAATTTTCAAAATCAGTTATACATAAGTTTTATTAATTATTCTGAATTTTTCGCATATTTTTAACCGACTTTGCGACTTAAATTCTTTGAATATATTTATTAATGTACACATTTTATTTCGTTTATGTCATAGATAATTTAATGTATTTCAAGAAAACA
The DNA here is from genome assembly GCA_963924495.1 of Nemapogon koenigi. Taxonomy (NCBI): domain Eukaryota; kingdom Metazoa; phylum Arthropoda; class Insecta; order Lepidoptera; family Tineidae; genus Nemapogon; species Nemapogon koenigi. The sequence continues at coordinate 3,125,594 of OZ004643.1, forward strand.
TTAACTATAACCTGCTTTTTATAATAGATTTTGTGTAATACTCATACAGCCGAAGTCCGTTTCGTGTATTACATTTGTACTTTCTCATGTTTTTGGTACGTGAATCTGGTTTATCTTATCTTATCCTTGGTTATATTATCGATTTTAATAGCATTCCATCTCGCTTACATCTATCTAAAGAGATATTGACAAAATAAGTCGCGCATAAAACTGATCGAGTTCGTTGCGCTGTGATGCGTAACATAAGTTTTATGCGTAACATCATAATATATTATAAAATATCATTACAAAAATAAATCATCGAAATCGGCATACATTTTATCGAGTTAGGACAAAAATTGTTTTAAAATTTAACTGCTGAAAAACTATTAAACCAATTTTCACAAAAACAAAAATGGGACCAATCCTTTCAAATAAAAAAAGAATTTTCCAAATCGGTTTATGAATGACGGAGTTCTGAGGTAACAAACATTAAAAAAAAATATGTATCTACAACCGAATTAAGAAACTCCTCCTTTTTTTTGAAGTCTGTTAAAAATAATACCTACCTATCGTACCTATAAAAGCAGTTTACTTCAAAACATACTGTTATCATTCCTCTTCTTCTTCTTCTTTCATCACGGCTTGCCTTATAACTCCCGAAACCGTGTTACGTTTCCAGGGTACCCAGCGGAACACCAAGTCTCCCTCGTTTAGCTGATGGTATTTGTATATCTAACGAGTAGCTAGTTCTGTTGAGGTATATTTAGATGGAAAAGCCTCTAAGTGTGATTTGTCTGATTATGTCTTTGAGTATTTACCAAAGGAGACGTGAAGGGTATAAATCATCGAACAAATTTTTCTGCCACTTTTGGCGGGGGGAGAGGTAAACGCCTAGTACTAGCCCCTGTACCACTGTATTTTTCTGTCGTTTTATTGTCGCAAAGGATTTTACGTTATATGATGATTATGTTAAAATACAAACATAATAATTATAATTAATGATTGGAAACACTAAGTTTGACGCCCTAGATCGCCTTTCCCGTTTAAAACATCACAATTAACTATTTTCTTAGAGCTCTGTCTCGCGACACAAAACGATATCAACGAAATCTAAGGAAACTTATTACTGCGCACCTGGTCAGTATAACTGGTCAAAGGGGGAAAAATTGGCGAAAGGGGAAGCCCGTCTATGGCCCCTCCATAGGCTTAGTACTCTATGGATTATGTACATAAGTTTTTTAATTAAAACCCATTGGTACATGGCCGGGATCCAGGATCGAACCCGTGGTCTGCCTAGTTAATACCAGTTGTCTTAACCACTCGGCCACCGACGCACTGTGTTATCATTAGGTTTAATATTCACAACAGCTTATGTCATCAGCAAATGTCTAGTTCAGATTACGATGTTCAATCATTTGTATACACAAAGTTAATCCTACAGGTTATAAGAAGCGAGAATTTAGTGCTTGCATCCAGTCGTCAGGTATTCAGCCTATTACGTAGGTGACCGGGAAGCCTAGGTATCCTATATAGCTCTACAGCGCAGCCTCCAAACCGCCGCGGATTCTGCGTACTAACAAATATACGAGTTACAGACACTCAGTCGCGTCGCGACAACCGCAGACGACAGCTTGCGCATGTGTTTCAACAAAATCAACACCGAAGTGAATATTGTGATCTTTTTCTCAAACAAATACTGTGAATTTAAATAGAAATTAATCTATAACTAATTAAAAACGACTGGCTGCCTTCTTTCCAGACAGGTTAGTTGAATTTTCTGTATTTTCAATAAACTTTATTTTGTGCAGCGGTGAAAATATAGTTGCCCTCAACCGGTCTTTCTTTAAATTCAATGTAATGCAGTGTAATTTGCGATAAAACCTTTGAATATTTTGTAAAATTATTTTGAAAAATAAATATCAAGTATAAATATTAAGCAAACCGGCTTTACATATTTTATTAGCGTTTGTGCATAAATAAAATCGAGTCCGCTTTCTATTTTTTTTGCGTAAATATTGTATTATTCAATACTTATCACGTGATTTGAGAATATAAAAATTATAATATTAGACATAATTAATTGGCATAGCTTAAAAAAATATTAAATAGGTAACAAATAGGTACAAATTAAAAAAATAATAATAAGGATTACTACACTTACGCAGCTATATTATATATATAAATACTTAAATATACCATTAATTATCTATAAGCTTTTTGTAAATAATTTTATTCTATACAATTCTTTCCTATATCATTTTGTTATATCTTTGACGGATTAGACAGGTAACGTCATAAAGCCGGGGCTAACTTTTTACCCGACTTGATTAACTTATTTATTATGATTATATTACTCAGCTCCTAAACATGATAGGTCCATGTTTAATACTCGTAAACCTTCCCGGTGAATCAACCTATCTAATAGTGAAAACCGCAAGAAAATCCGTTCAGTCGTTTTTGAGTGAAAAAGGCACAGACAGACAGGCAGACAGCCGACTTTGTTTTATAATATGCAGTGATGATTCAAGAGCTTACATATCAGAACTTTGCACCTTGTATTTTGCAGTATGCCTCTAAGAAAGATAAAAGCAATAATGATGCTTGATTCCTCACGTTTGTTAGCCAATTATTCACTACTGATTCATTCGAAAAAAGCCCATTACAACGACTTTTTAACTACAATGTGACTCAAACTTTGATAAGACAAACTATAATTCACGCAATGAACTAATTCAACAGAAGACCACATCGCGCCATCAAATCTCATGTGGCTAATGGCTTATTGTACATAATCCGATGAACTCTAGTAAGAGGCTTCTCGAACTCAAAATACCTCAAAGATGAGAAAGACTTGTCGCTGGATACACTGGAATTTTAATAAAACTAGCTTTCCTCCCCGGCTTCGCCCATTCATCCTCTATCATAGTCTTGAGTTCATACATAAATTTCATAGAAAATTTCCGAATTTTCCAATTTTTCAGACATGTTTTCCAATTTTTCTTTCCCTAAAAACCTTATTATTACGAAAATTAAAAAATAATGCGCTTATCAACGAACAGTATAATTTATTTTTATTTATATAAATTATTTATCTATCTATCTATCATCACGCCTTTTATCCCAAGAGGGGTAGGCAGAGACAATCGAATGCCATTTGTTACGATCCTGATATACCTCTTTCGCTTCTTTTATATTCATCATACCTTTCATACATGCTCGGCTATTGTGTGTATTTTTAATATTTCCATCGATTAATACATTTTATATATGTTCAAAAAAGTACACCTAGGTTGTCCTCTGCCAGCATTTCCTTTAACTTCAGCTATCTAAATCTAAAATTATTAAGATAGCTGAAAAAAAATGTAAATTTTCTTCTACATATTTGCCTAAATATTTTAAATAAACACCAGGAAAACACATAACATTAAATTCTCCCTATGCAGAAATCGGTCCGTGAAAAAGGGTGGCACGAGTAAGGTTCAAGGTCATGGTTACAAATAAACCTAAAATTGATGGTACTTGAATTATTAATAGGATCATTTCGTGGGAAATAAATCAATAGATTTACTGGAACTGTTTTTAGGAAAAGGTTATTTATTTTTAAAGAAAATAATATTAAATAATATAATATATGTTCCTAGTCGTGGTGCTCTTGACAGAACAGTCGTGTTCAATTGTGTTCAATCATGGCGGTCCACAGCGCGACGCCGACGCATCTTGTACTGACTCGCCATGGATAACTTTCTTGTAAAGAATAGTGCAGTGGTTTCCCCTTGCCTTCTGCACCAGATATTTTGAGACTAATTAGGTCTTCAGGCTCACTGTAGCCTCTTCCAGCCAGTTGTCTAGCTAGCTGGTTGCAATCAGTCAAGTGGACTATAAGCAGATGAGATGCAGTCAGAGTTTTTTATTAAATAAATTTAATATTATTTGTTTGTTTTAATAGTTAGAGTCTCCTTGTCAGTTTTACGAAACGAGAGTCGCAATATTACGTTAATTGATGGTATTTTTGTTAATTAAGATTATTAAGATAACGGGGTTTCCACTACGTGTGGTAAATGTGGTGAAATTAGAGAGAGTTGTGAAAATCTTGGAAAAAATACATTAAAACATTGGGTAGGGGACCAAAAATGCCAAGCACCAATTTGTACTTCAATCCATTTCTCATGCTTCGGAGGGCATCCGCACTTCTTCATCTAAAGTGTTTTTTTTACTTTAGTGTAAAATTTAGTTCTGCAAATGTAAAATAGGTTAAAAATGTTAATAATTATGTAAAATAAAATTGTTAATATAACGTCTTTTAAGAATTAAAAAAAAAGATTTGCAAAGTTTGTTTACCAAATACGACAAGTCAAAAAAAACGCTTAACGGCTTGTCACTGTTCTGTTTAATATTGTCAACTGCCAAAAAGTGGACACTGTTACTGTCTGTAACTGGTTATACCGCAAATTATAATGGCCGTGAAGATATAAGATTACGCGAGAATGCTTATTTTGTAGGCACAGTGTAGCAACAGTGTTATGGCTCCATCCAGGGTTTTGATGATTCCTATTAATCGGTAGTTAATAAGATGTTCCCGCCGATTGTGATATGTCTTCTTAATAACAGACTATTCACAACTACGCGGACGGGATTAAACCGGATTCCACATGACATGACGTAGAATCATACCACACTCTATTCTATTCTATTTTTTTCAAAATGGCTCCATCAGGGTTTTGATGATTCCGCCAATGTCAAGTAATATAGACGTCACAGTAACAATAAGCCGATTGATCGGTAGGTAGAATGCTCCCGCCGGCCGTAATATGTCCTATTAATCACTGACTAATCACAACTATTACAGCGCGGGCGGGATTAAACTGGATTCCCCATGACGTCCTGGTGGACGCGTGCGTATACCACAAAGGCGTCACGTGGAATCCCATACCACACTCAAATATCTACGAAGTAAAGGTAATTTCATAAAATAGGCAAAGGGATATTTTAGTTATGGTTATAAAAATTAAAATGATCTGTGGAAAATAAGCAATCAATACAATTCAGGTGCGAGCATTACGTAATAGCAATAACAAAATACACCAGTAACAGTGTACACATTTTGCCGATTAAAGTCCATCCGATTTCAAGTCCAACACTTTACGCATACGCTTTCGAGTCTTTATTAAATAAAAAGTACTTTATTTAAGTAAATTGAGCTTTGTTCAAATAGTTCTAGAAGAAATGGCAAGTTTTCCATTGGCTTGAGCTTGTAAACACGTTAGGTTAAGGACAGTTAGAGAATTATGTGTGACCTATATAATCCTTAGGTCGTCCTTCGTCTTATTTTGCATTTTCCCAAGTTTTATTTGTTGACGAAAGAAAAATATATGAAATTACAGTAATCTTGGAAAGATTTCTTGAATTTTTCCTACTGATTTAGAAGTTAAAATTGTTATAAGTTTCAATGAATCGCTTGAAAGTGCTTCGTAGGGCATGTAAAGCCGGGGGCGTCCGTATTTCTTCTAAAATTAATCTGTACCAAAACATTTCCAACCGACTTAAAAAAAAGAAGGAGGTGCTCAATTCGGTTGTATTTTATTTTGTTTTCTCCGTCATTTATAAATATTGGATTTCAAAAATTATTTTTTTATCTGAAAGGATTGGTCCCATTTTTGTTTTGGTGAAAATTGGTTCGGTAGTTTTTCAGAAATTTACAAATAACTGACTTTAAAGGCAATTTTTTACTTGTTGATGTCTGTCTGCCCCAATGTTTGTCCAGATTACGCTCCGAAATGACTAAATGTATTTTAATGAAATTCAGCAATTGTAGGGGGTAAATATAATTAAAACTCTTGGTTCTCAAGATAAGAGGTAATGTTTGTAAGTTGTGATGTAAGAGGTAATCTCTGAAAATGCGATTTTGAAAATTCTTTCACTAATCTAAAACTACATTATCCTTGAATGCTGTATATCCACAGGCGAAGCAAATTACTACTACTAATATTTTTTACTTTACTTTACACAGAATATCTTGTGGATTCTACACGATAATAAAGGCAATAATGTAGCGCAACAATTTTACCTGCAACGTCCGGCGGCGTGTTGGCAAATGCACATTGTGTCATACATTGACCATGGTAGCCGATTTCCTCTTCCCTTTGAATTAATGAAAATTTTTAAACAATCGTTCATTTATTTGGAAATTCAATCTTTTTCTTTTGAAATATTTCTTTGTTTACAATTTTATAGCAATTAGTTCTGCTAATATACAACAACGTATCGTTCATTGCCCGTGGTACACCCGCGTAGTCCACCTGGGTGTACCACGGGTAGAAAATATTACACAACTACTTTTAACTCGTGTAGTGGAACAAAGAAAATCCTTCAGGGCATTGGCAGGGCAGCATTTTTCTATCTCTATAGTTTAGGTCGATCTAGGGTCCGTCATGAGGTCTTCCAAGTCTCTAGATTTAAACAAAAAGTATCTTCTGTTTTGATTCATGACATAAACTATGTATCCTCCAAGTTTCATCAAAATCCGATCAGTCGTTGAATATAGCAACATACAACCAGATGTACAAACTTTCTCATTCCTAACGTTAGTAGGAATAGTAGGATAAGATAATCGATGATTTTGTTATTTTACTAACGAATTCTTTGAGACTGGTGGCAATTATGCTTATAACATGGCATTTTTTAATATAAATAATTAGATACCTTTCTCGAGAAATGCAGATATAAAAATTAAATATAATCCTAACGATTTTCGGGCAATTAGTACCATAGGGTATGCGTCGGTGGCCAAATGATTAAGACGTCTGGTATTAACTAGGCAGCCACGGGTTCGATCCCGGAACCCGGCCATGTACCAATGGGTTTTTTAATTAAAAACTTATGTACATAATCCGACATTCCATCTAAACATACCTCAACAGAACTGGCCACTCGTTAGGAATAGCCTCACAAATATCATCGGATAAACGAGGGAGACACCTGGTCTTCCGCTGGGTACCCTGGAACCTTAACCCATGAAAAAAAAATTAGATACCATACTAGCCATTCATTTAAATCAATTAAATTTAACAGATACTTAATGTGTAGCAACCTCCATAAATTATATACTATTAAATAACTTGTTATAACCACATCAATATCTCCAAACTTCGATTATGTTTGCCATAATTGAACATTCTATTCTATTCTTTGTAAAATGGCTCCATCAGGGTTTTGATGATTCCACCAATGTCAAGTATTGTAGACGTCACAGTAACAATAGCCAATTAATCGGTAGCTAAGATGTTCCCGCCGACTGTGATAATCATCGACTAATCACAACTATCACAGCGCGGACTGGATTAAACCGGATTCCCCTCATGTCCGCCATGACATGACGTAGAATCTCTAATTGAACATTATTACTTTTAAATTGTTTATTATGGGAATATAATATTTTTTGATTAATAGGCATGTGCCCTCAATCGTTGAAAATATTAGGGACAATTAGACCTTGTCAGTTTTATCAAATACGTCATATACAATGCATACTTACCTACGTCGGTTAATAATATGGTGAGCAACTGCCTAAATGTAAACTGTGTTACCGTATCACATAATAAATATGCGGAGTGAAAGATGATGTTGTAACTAAAATAAGAAAAGTAGTTTACGCTGGTTCTTCTCATTTACATGTCCAACGTTAAAAGAATGAAGGATGAAAGATTGAAAAAGTTTTATATGCCGGAAGTAAGAGGGAATGCTGTCAGAGGACAACCTAGGTGTACTTTTATTTAACATATAAAAATATATATAGTACACAATCACAGAGCATGTATGAAAGAGATATATCAGGATCGTAGTAAATGGCATTCGATTGTCTCTGCCTACACCTCTTGGGATAAATAGTGTGATGATACATAGATAGGGAGATAGATCGAAAACTAATAGACTTTATAGATTTTACAGGGTAAAATATTATGTAAGTAGGTACCTACTATATTTGTAACTAAAAACGCTTTTAATTTTTGGCATTTCAAAAATTTCCACAAACGAAACCGGACACGTCGCTAGTATTTAATAATCCCGTTTTCTTGCATGAAAATTTCGATAAACGCCGTGAGGGATTGCGATTTTAAATTATACTGATAGAAGAATTAGAATAATGTCAGATGTGGTACTTTTTTGTATAAAATAATCCATTATGGAAGTTTACTGTCAAGGTTACGGTAAAATACTACGACCAATAAATTATATTCAATCCAATTAACATCTAATAAGTAGCTATTATATTTAGAGAGAAAAAATATTTATAGTCTCATAAAGTCTTTAAAAAGTACGAGTATATTGGAGATTAAAATTATAAGGAATATTTGTGTGTTGAACGGATTTTGAAGAATCTTGGAGGAAAATAGTTTGTCCTGGATTAAAAACATAGTCTTTCCCGGAAAAGGGAGTGGGGGTTATTTCTGTTCTTTGTTCTATTTCCAAAAGGTAGTAAATAATAAGGCAATATTAACAATACTTCGGCTTTGCCCGTGGAAATGTTTGAAATGTGACATAAGATTTTATTCTCAAAAACAAACAAACAAATAAACAAACACACATTCGTATTTATAATATAAGTTAGAAAAGTAATTAGGGGTTGATCTTATTTTCGGTGTAAAAATTTAAATACATGTCTATTCATTGATGTATGTTTTTACGTTCTAAAATATGATGAATATAAAAGAAGTGAAAGAAGTATGTCAGGATCAGGATCGTAACAAATGGCATTAGATTGTCTCTGCCTACCTCTATTGGGATAAAAGGCGTGATTATAGATAGATTCATTGATTTAGTACTAATACCTACTATTTTTCCAATGTTTTCCAATATTTTCTTGTGAACTCCTACATTTAAAAATAAGGCACCCTCCAACACAACAATGACTGTCAAGGACATGTATTGTTTGTGCCCTTCAAATTACATGTTTTTGGGACCAACAGTTGAGGCTGGAATAATTTATGAGAGTCAAAGGCTCGGGGAGAAAGTCTTCAGCCTGCTGTATTACTTGTTAGGCCCCTCCTCTGCCTCTATTTTCTGAATAAAGGGAATAAATTTAATATTTGACTCTTTTTCTGTATCTATCATCAAATTCCGTTCATATTTCTTACATGTATTTCTCCTGTAATGTTTTTATAAAGAACTTCGCAAGGATACAATATGGGTTTAGAATAATCTGAATACCTACATTATTACTACTTATCTATTAGAGATAGATAAATACTACCGCGGACTTTTTTGTAGATAATTTTATTCTACACAATTCTTTCCTACATCATTTTGTTATATCTCTGACGGATTAGACAGCATACGCCATGAAAACTCACTAAGGTTAACTTTTCCCCCGACTTGATACACTTATACTGTAGGTAAATGCTCAGCTCCTAAACATGATAAGTCTATGTTTAATGCTCGTTAACCTTCTTGAATCAACCTATCTAATAGTGAAAACAGGCAAGCAGGCGAGGGACTTTCTTTTATAATATATAGAACTTAGAACCACACTTAGAGGCTTTTCCATCATATACCTCAACAGAACAGGGCCACTCGTTTAGGTATAGCCTCACAAATACCATCGGCTATACGAGGGAGGCTTGGTCTTCCGCTGGGTACCCTGGAACCGTAACACGTAAGTGATGATGATATATCAATTGTCAGGTTAAATACTAGAAATGTAACATATAATTATATTATTATAATATTTCTAATTGAATATTCATTAGCTGCTTTCATAAACAATCGTGGTATTTTCTATTGAAATCACTGAAACATTTTGTCAAGGCAAGTTTTCAGAAGATACTGAATCGATTAGTAAATTTAATTAAATGAGAAGTTTTGATACGTAGGTATTTATAATAAACACATGTTAAAATACTAATAAAATTATCAGATTTATTTATTTTCGTACGAATTAATTTAGACATTTTTGACTTGCAAATTACGTTTTTCGCCTTATTTGAGCATATCAAAACATAATATCATTCTATATATTATAGTTACATATAGTTATATAGTTATATACCGTGCGAGCAAGACCATGTAGAAATAACTTTGTCTCTACGTAGACAAAATCTCAGTTAGAAAGAGGAAGAGATAATTTTCTATAGTGACAAAGCAGGACAAAAAATAACGTCACGGAAACCAGCTCCTAACCTAACCTAACAATGTACGTAGATACGCTAGTATTCTATTCTTTCGGAACGCTAAATCCTAATATTATATACAGAGATTTAGAGATTATTAATAATTATATAAAAAGCATTTTAACTACTTTAATAAAAAAAAATTCAAAAATCAGCTACCGGGCGTAACCTCAAAAAATTAGCTGATCGACCAAAAACTTTTTTTTCAGTGTTATCTACAGGATAATCAAAGTCTACAGGATATGTGCAGACGCAAACTTCGCGTTCACGAAAGACGCTAATTGAAGAAATAAACACATTTTATAATAAAATAAAACATGTACCAATGGGTTTTTTATAATAAAAAATCTATGTACATTATGCGACAAACCGTACGAAGAGGCTTTTCCATCTGTATACCTTAACAGAGCTGGCCACTCGTTAGGTATAGCCTCGAAAAATCATTGGCTAAATGAGGAAGATTTGTCTTCCACTGGGTATCCTGGGGTCGGCAACGGTTTCGGGAGCTGTAAGGTAACCCGTGAAGAATAAAAAAAACACAAATTTACGCTTCGTCTTCTACAAGGAGTTTGTATACAACAGTCTTTCTCAAAGTGGGCGATAACGCCCCCTTATGGGCGCTGGAGGCCTAGAGGGGGACGGTAAGGGGCCCAGAAATAATGAATGTCTTTGTGATTTTTAAGATGTGGTAAAGTAAAAAAAAATTGGGGGGCGCTGAAAAATAATTTATTTTAAATAAGTTTGAGAACCTCTGGTATACAATATAAACTCCTTGGCTTCGTCAGAATGAATGACAGATCGTTAGGTCACGTGGTTGTATTTCAGTCGGTCCTATATACATTTAAGTTATCTATTCTACATTCTATTCTATTCTTTTAGTCGTACATTGTCTAAAGGTGGCCACACATTCGTCCAATCCCCGTCCGGTCGCTGTACGGTCCACCGAAATCGACCACAGACTCGTCCAATTCTTATCACGCGGCCCACCATCCGTTTTCAAATCGTTGTATTTATGATTCGATGACCGGAACGATCTGTCACACACACACACACATCCACACGTCTTTGTTTAATCGAATCTTGTGTGTCGGTGTGGGTGAGTGAATTGCATGTGACCTAAATCGTATGATTTACATTGCTAATGTATGACCTGTCTTCAATCTCGATCATACGGCGGCCGGACTGAAATTTTTCTGTGAGGTAACGGACCAGTGCGTGGGCTACTTTAGCTCCCTGTCCTTTTGTCTTAATTTATCTCTATGGGACATTTGTATAAGCAAGTTACATCAAGCAATTTCTTAGTATACCTACTTAGACCTACTTCAATTATTCAGACAGAATTGCGGTCATGAACTTTGTCCTTCACAGCGTAATATATATTAGGTATATAACCTATTTACTTCCGCCTTTATTTCTTGTATAAATGAATATATCTGCAATTCTATAAACCAGTCAACCATGCTCCACGTGATCCAAATAAACCGGTACCTAATTATGAGTGTTTCTGAAGCCCTAATTGCGATTGTCTTAGCATTTTTTTATACATTTATATTCTTGCATACTGATTTCGTCCCAAAGAAATTGACAACACAGTAGTTTTCTGCCCCGGGTTTGCTCGTGGAAATGTTTGATACCCACCGATTTTTGTTACAAATATTGTTATCTCTATATATTATTTCTCAAATGTTTTTTTATCGGTATCAATCAAAATTAATGTTTGATGCGCCTTTATGAAGATTATTTTTCTCTCTAAATGACAAAAAATAAACAAAGAATATATACTTATATAAAATACCAATGGCAATTGTCATGCACTGTCATGGTTTTCATGCCACATAATTTGAGTCATATCTTTTCACTTGACATTGGCAAGATCATTTTTTGTATGGAGGTTATTGGCATCACTACGTCTTAAATTTTTTTGAGGATATACTGGCAGGTTTTGGCTTCTGACGATAAGATTGGCCATTAAAGTTCTAATCCCACTAATAATATAAATGCGAAAGTATGTGTGGATGTTTGTTACTTAATCACGCCAGAACGGCTGAACGGATCTGGATGAAATTTGGCACAGAGATAAATTATAGTCTGGAATAGCACATACCTTTTTATACCGCGAAAGCGGGCGGGGGAGGGGCAAATTAAAGCCACGAGATTATTTTTTTGGATCTATTTCCATGCGGGTGAAACCGCGGACAGAATTTAGGGGTCAGAGAATGACATAGGCTATTTTTTATACCGCGAAAGCGGGCGGGGGAGAGGCAAATTACAGCCACGGGATTATTTCTTTTTGGATCTGTTTCCACGACCGCGGACAGAACCTTATAAGTTGTAAGTAATAAGTAAGTAAAAGCTGTTGCGACAATAAAACTACAGAAAAGTACAGTGGTCCTCTAATGACGAAAAATAAACAAACAAATCAAATGTGTTTTTTAAATTTATACAATTTTTTTTGTAAAAGACGCCATCTGTTGGAGATCAGTTGAAGTAACGGTGCAATGTTTTCTAGTTATCTAGTAGTAAATAGTAGGTATATCCCCCAACAAAAGTGGCAGAAAAAAATTGTTCGGTTCTTTACCGCTTCACACCTCCGTTGGTTTATATATACTACTCAGAGATAGGACATTACTGCTAATTGAAGCTGGGAAAAGGGGAATACCTAAGAGTCATCATAAGGATAAATGGTACAATACATTCAATTAAAAAACATCTTTTCCACTGACCACTTGTTAGGTATAGCCTCACAAAATACCATCGGTTAAAAGAAGGAGACTTGGTCTTCCGCTGGGTACCGTGGAACCGTAACACGTTGGGAGCTGTAAAGCAACCCGTGAAGGAATAATAAATTCTCGGGCTAGGCATTCCTTGGCTGGCCTGTCATTTTTGGCTTTCGAGTAGTAATGCAAATCTTTTGAAAAAATATTATAAAAAACTATAAAATATCTTTAAATTATTTCTCAAAGGTGTTTTTGTCGGTATCAAATGATGGTAGAGAACGATCTAGGTGTACTTTTATTGAACATATAAAAAATGTATTGATCGATGGAAATATAATAAATTTACTTTTAAAAAAAAGTGTACCGACTTCAAAAATTTGCACTGAAAAGTAAGAAATAATAAATATTTCGTCGTAGAATTTGAAGACGGTTGGTGCCAAATTAGGATACAAAGTAATAAACATCTAGGAAGATATAGATCTGTTCAATATTATCTATGTTTGTACTGATAATCGTAGGTTCCTAATGAATTGTCTAGATTAGTAAATTTGAGAACTAAGTTATTTCTAATTTGGCACCAACCGTCTTCAAATTCTACGACGAAATATGTATTATTTCTTATTTTTCAGTGCAAATTTTTGAAGACGGTACACTTTTTTTTAAAATAAATTTATTTTTCCCTTTTAAGTGATTTTGCTGCCCTGAGAGACAAATAATAACATAAAAAAACTGCTGTGGATGGGATTGGAACCATTGGCATCCTGAGCTGCACCATACCATACCATACCTTTAGCCGTTAGACCACTGTCGATACAAAAATTGACAACTTCGTGTCAATAGCAACCGTTGCTAAGGCTTTTCTCTGATACATAATTGTCAGCCGTAAACAGAGACAAATTACTGAATTTCTGAAAAACTACTAAACCGATTTTTGTCATGTCTGTAAGATAATGTCGAAAAATTACTATATCCTTAAAAAAATAAGTCGTCAAAATGGGTACATATTTCATCGGGGTCTCCTACATTATCTCTAAAATGTTTTAATATAATTTTAGAATATATAGGTACATAAGATATAAAATTGCATTCTATAATTATTCATTTGCTATAATTTTTTTTAAACCTAAAATCGATTTCTGTAATTTTCAAAATCACTATTATCAAAATATATAAAATTAAATTCTATAATTATTCATTTGCTATAATTTTTTTTACCCTAAAATCGATTTCTGTAATTTTCAAAATCACTATTATCAAAATATATAAAATTACATTCAATAATTATTTATTTGCTATAATTTTTCTTTTGTCTAAAATCGATATCCGTAATTTTCAAAATCACTATTATCAAAATATATAACATTAAATGATCTAATTTATAATTTGCTATAATTTTCGTTTTATCTAAAATTGTTTTCTATAATTTTCAAGATGTCTAAATTATTAAAAGGTACAACATTTAATAATCTAATGATTAATTTGCTATATTTTTTCCAGTTTATTTGCGAAATATTTATTAATATATAAAAATCTTCCTTTCTTATTATAAATAATATATATATAGGTATCATATCCGTTATCAACAAGTGATGGTTGTTTAGGTATTTATGAGTTTCTGGCGCTTCGCCGTCCGCTACCGCGGAACGCTCGCTTCGCTCGCTCGTCTCGCGCTCTGTTTTAGCACTATTCGAACTACGCTCGTCGCTTCGCTCCTCGCTAACCTATTTTTATTTACAAATTAGGGAAATAGGAATCGAAAATTACTGCAACAGACATTAACAAAATCTACTGTAAATTTTAATAATAGTACTTATTTAAGTTGATTACATTATAGAAAATTATTTTTTATGATTATATATTTGTAAATGTAAATAGAATGAAGTTATACGTTTAAAAATATAGTGAGTACACTTATTTTAACAATCCATTAGAATAAATGATATTATAGATTAATAAATTTATAGAAAATGAATTTATATATTTAGAAAATTATAATAACTGCAATTATAGAAAAGTAACCATTAGTGCAACTGAAATTAGAGATTATAAAAATTATAAGACTTGAGATTATATATTTTCAAAATTATAGTAACAGCAATTATAGAAAAGTAGCCATTAGTGCAATTGAAAATAGACATTATAAAAATTATAGTGAAATTATAGATTTTGAAAATTATGGCAACTGCAATTATAGAAAACAATACGTTATAGGAATTAATATTATAGATTTAAAAAAATATATCAAACAAATTTATAGATTTTTAAAATTACAGGATCTAAATTTATAGAAAATGAATATAAATTTATAGAAGTAAAATTATAGCTTCTGAAATTATATATTTTATTTTAGAGCATTTGAGAGGATACCATTTCATCGAGATATTAAGAAAAATGTACTTATAAAGTCAGTTTTTTCAAAATTTCTAAAAAACTACTAAACCAATTTTCACTAAAAAAAATTGGACCACCTGTGAAGTATACCCTTTCAAACAAAAATAAAATTCCAAATCGGTCCAGGCGTCTTCAAGTAATCGGGGAACATACATAAAAAAAAAAAGATTCCGACGAATTGTAAACCTCCTCCTTCTGTTTAGAAGTTCGGTTAAAAAGTACACACATTGAATAAAAAAGAAGCGAAAGAGGTATGTCAGGATCGTAGCAAATGACATTCGATTGCCTCTGCCTACCCCTCTTGGGATACAAGGCGTGATGAATAAAAATATTTAAAAAAGGCATATTGAAGTATCGGAGTAGAAGGACCAAATCTGTCGTAAGATCTATTTTTAAACAAAACAGTAAATTAATACTCGGTAGGTAGTAAAATGTTATATACGCGAACAAAGTGGCAATTTGGAGTTGATATAAAAGGAGTAAAAGTGTCAACGAATCCACTGACTTCTGACTCGTTTATTATGGACGACCAATAACTTTATATTGCTAATCAACTTGCTAAATTATCTTTTGTATGTAAACCTTCATAGAAACTTCTTGAGCACTAACGTTTTTAGCACCAAATCGCTTCGTTCTTTGGAGGGCAAGTAAAGGATCGCACTTGTTCTAAAGATAACATAACACTTGTCTTTAAGTACAGCATCAGGCTTACCACCTTTTCTATTTAATATCGACAACTGGCAAAAAGTGGACTCTGTTACTGGTGTGAGTGAGATATTCAACTATCAACAGATGATAATGGATTGAAATTATTGATTTACAGATTTCCAAAACTGCATTTAACTCTAGTGTCACGTAAAAAAAACTCTCGTTGTTTATCGGTTTATATTACATATTTAGGTGAAAAGAAATTTTTAGGTGCGTCGGTGGCCAGGGTGTCTTATGGATTTTTTATATTTAATTTAAATAACTTATGTCCATAATCCGACAAACCACACTTAGAGGCTATTTCCATCTAAATATACCTCAACAGAAGTGGCCACTCGTTAGGTATAGCCTCACAAATACCATCGGCTTAAAGAGGACTTGGTCTTCCGTATATATGGGTACCCTGGCAGTTACAACACGTGAAGATATAAAAAAAATGTATCAAATATTGTTAAAATTATTTGCCATTCAAAACACAGTATTTCAGTTCAGTTGAAGCTGAAACATGTGTTGAACCCTTTGAGTATATACCAAAGGAGACGTGAAGCGTATTAATCACCGAACAATTTTGACGTCCTAGATCACCTTTCCCATTTAAAACATCACAATTAGGTAACTATTTTCCTAGAGCTCTCTCTGTATTGCGACACAAAACGATACCAACGAAATCTAAGATAACTTATTACTGTGCATCTGGTCAGTATAACTGGTCAAAGGGCAAAAAATTGGCGAAAGGGGGAGCCCGTCTATGACCCCTCCATAGGCTTGAGCCTGACTTCGACGCGGCAAAGGGTTTTTCCAATAAATAGGTACTTAACCTCATTTATTAAATTTCCTCACAAAACTAGCATGACCACTAAACATAACCGATATCGATATTATTATAAAATATCTCGTGCATTAAAAATCATTTAGACATACATTACATAAAGTACCATTTACTTCTGAAGTCATTTTGTTTTATCTACAATATTCTAGACAAGCTTCTGTCCGCGGTTTCACCCGCGTGGAAATAGATCCAAAAAGAAATAATCATTTTCAGTTATTCTCTGACCCCTAAACTACCACCATGCAAAAAAACATGTCGATCCCGTAAAAAACAAAACAAATCTATGGCATACATTTTGCCGGGATAAAAAGTAGCCTATGTGCTATTGCAGACTATAATCTATGTCTGTGCCAAATTTCATCTAGATCCGTTCAACCGTTCTGGAGTGATTGAGTAACAAACATACATACATCCATACATAGTGGGATGTAGGAAAATATCAAGTACTAACTATTGACCATGACTTCATTCCCTATTTATTTTTTAATAGACTTAAAAAAAGGAGGTGTTGTTTTTTTTTGTGTTTGTTACGCGATTACTCCTTCAACTGTAAACCGGTTTTGATGGTTTCTTTTTCAATCGACAGAAAATTCTTGGTCCCATTTTTTGTTTTGGTTAAAATTGTAGGCAATTTTGTTCTTAACTCCGCTGAAATGTATGCCGACTTCAATATCTATTAATTGAATTACAAACATAGATGACATTAAACAGATCTATGTATGGTTTGTCCACATTTAGGTCCATTAAGTGCAACAACAGGGTTATTACCACCTGTTTTATTTAATATGGGAAGCTGGCAAAAGTGGACACAGTTACTGCTGTTTCTGGTCACACAACAAGGTATTAAAAGCCGTGAAGATAAAAAATTCAATCTTTATAATCTCGAGTTGAAAACTGTGTCGCTAAATGATAACTTATTAACCGAACTTCAAAATAAGGAGCAGGATCTCAATTCGTCGGAATCTTTTATGTTTTTTTTAATGTTTGTTCCCCAATTACTTTTTTGTTTGAAAGAGTATACTTCCCAGTTGGTCCCATGCTCATCAGGTCAGGATCTGATGTTGGGATCCTGGAGAAATCGAGAACTCTTCAAATTTTATAG
Organism: Nemapogon koenigi; assembly: GCA_963924495.1. Classification (NCBI taxonomy): domain Eukaryota; kingdom Metazoa; phylum Arthropoda; class Insecta; order Lepidoptera; family Tineidae; genus Nemapogon; species Nemapogon koenigi. The sequence goes on from OZ004643.1 coordinate 3,143,486, forward strand.
GCACACTTGAAGCGATTTGGGTATTTTTTTATATTCGGTAATGTTCGGTAAGCACACTTTTCAGTGCATAATTTTTAAAGTCGGTACACTTTTTTTTAAAGGCAATTACTTTTCATATATTTTTTGCGGCGTAGGATGAAACTGGAATCTAGGTGAACATGTGTATTTTGATCCCGTCCTTTGCAGTAGAATAATAGAGTGGAAAATATGATCCTGTACGAACGAAGAACTTATAGGCTAGTATTAGTTCCGTTTCTTTACTCCTGTGGTATTTAGTTAGTAGTAGTTATAGTAGTTAATCATAATAAAGTAATTTAAAATACAAAATGGACGCAACAAATTTAATTTTATTATATTGCACCGGTAAATCATGACAATAGACACTTTGCGGTTTTTGATGCAAACTACTCTTAACATTGTTAGTTAAATTGTTAAAAGAATATGATTTACGGAGTATACAGTCATAAATAAATTTTAGCATGGCAAATTAGCTCTCAAGAAAATTGGAGTCGGTATTTGAACTGACATTTTTAATTTTTCTTCGTACTTTGTTGTATAAGGAATAGTGAGGTAATTTATGTAAATACGCAAAGTGTTTTCCCTTAATTTTATTTTTCACCTCCGTAAATGCCCAGAACTTCAAAAATGTGTAAATTTGGAACACAATTTAAAAGGTGCGTCGGTGGCAGAGTTGTTAAAGGTGCCCACTCATTCCTCCAATGACCGGCGCGCCGCCGTACGGTCCACCTAAATTGACCACAGACTCGTCCAATTCTTGTACTGTGATTTTCCGCGTCACGCCTTCTTTGGTATATACTCAAAGATCTAAATATTTAGCCTCACAAATACCATCGGCTAAACGAGGGATACTTGGTCTTCCGCTGGGTGCCTTGGAACGGGAACACGGTTTCACGGCTGCACTACCAAAGAAACACAGAATGGGAGGGTGTGAAGTGAGATACAGAATTAGTGAAACTGTAACATAGCTTACACGGCTTAATTAAACTAAGAACAATGGCTTTAAATTCTTTAATAAAAAACAAATAAAAATTACACAACATTAACATTATAATTAAGTTGTTGATATTTACAATGACAATAAAAATATGTAAGACATGATAAGAACTAACAACATACTTTAGATAATAAATCTGCGTGATAGACACATAGATAATGTTGCCGATACTCATCATGGGTCAGTGCCGGCGCTAGGTTATTTATATTTTGTGGTTTTGAAATTCCAGTCTCCCAGATTATCAACTTTTAAAACATTGCTTCCAAAAATATCTTAAGAAAAAGATGAATACAAAACATATGTAAGAATTCACCAGAAAAGGCGTTAGTGCTTCTTACAAAGTAGCTAGGAATGAAAGATGATGTTGTGACTAAAAATTAAGAAAAGTATAGTTTACGCTGCAGCGCTGGTTTGGACACGTTGAAAGAATGAAAGATGAATGATTGACTAAAAAGGGTTGCTGGCAGATGACGACCTAGGTGTACTTTTATTGAACATATAAAAAAGTATTGATCGATAGAAATATCAAAGTACACACAATCGCCGAGCATGTATGAAAAGTATCTATCATCACGCCTTTTATCCCAAGAGGGATAATCGAAAGAGGTATGTCAGGATCGTAACAAATGTCATTCGATTGTCTCTGCCTACACCTCTTGGGATAAAAGGCGTGATGATAGATAGATAAAGTAGCTTTACTGTCTTGTTTTACTCTGTAAATAAATGTACTCTATCATTTATTTTCTCTTCGAAATATTTTTTGAAATCGGTTCAGTAGTTCCTAAGAGTACACACCGAAAAATACAAACTTTACCTCTCAGTGGATGTCAGAGAAATTAAACACAAAACTTCCAAGAACAATAACAATATTTACCTAGCGCCGACATTGTTGTACTTCTTTGTCACACGCAAAGTTAATAAACTGGGAAGTGTTTGTGTTACTGAGAAAGAGTGTTCTGTTCATTGTACTTTACTTATAAGAAATCTAACCTACATTTTATAATTATATGGGCAACAATTGTCTTGGCACGTGGCAAAACTGGAAAAAAATAATCACTTCCGTAAATAATACGATCAATACATCCGGTAAAGACTAGACAGCGTTTGGTGGCTGTATGTGAAATGCAATTTTGTAGAGAAATGGATGCCTACACCATAATCTACTTTTTATTTATTTATTTATTAAGGAGAAAGAACAGTAGACAGACAGGTATTATATAAGTACCTACATAAAGTAGTTAAAAAAAATAAGTTCTGCCCACCACCTCTACATTCTCTCAAAGTTATACATTTTTAGTCCCAAAAACAACAAAAAGAAAAACAGTAAATAATAAGTAGGTACAAACAATTAATCTAATCTAATCTAGCCATTAATATAAAACTTTCTTATTATTACATAAAATGTCGACAGATTGTCCCGTATATTTTGGAAGACGCCTCATAAACTTTTGTCCCATATAAATAACATGCTTCACGACTCTAACTATATGTCTTAGTTACGAAAGATAAATATATTTAAACCACTATGAATTTAAAAAAATATGACAATCAGTTAGTTACACCTAAGTGTTGTGAAGCCCTGAAAGTTATCAATTTCACGCGTATATTCAACCGATTTTGCGACTCTAGTTCTCTTATAACATTTACAAATGTACCATTTTCTCGTATTTATCCTATAGATCATTTCACAAACTTTATGACGACATTAAATACAACTTGCTATTTCTAATAGTTTTTGTATAATACTGGAAGAGCATATGTCCGTTTTGTGTATTTTCGCAAGACCGTTTTTTCTGAAATCATTCTATCTCATGTTTCTGGTACGTGAATCTTGGCTAATCTTATCTTTGGTTATTTTATCGATTATTTTTGCAGTGTATCTCTCTAACAACTTTCTAAAGAGATATCGACAATATGAGCAGCGCGGTTTACTGAAGTTATTGCGCTAACAAGTTAAAAAAAATTACATTAATAATTTATAGTTCGTCCGTCCGTCGGTATGAAACCATTTTTACATAGATTCTGATGATAATTCACAGAAAGTCTTATGTGAACCGTCATACAACTTTGTAGTCAAATTATAAAATTTTTTTTTTGGGTAGCTAAGTTCCATAATACAACAGGAGAATGAAGTTTTTTGTCGTATCGGTATACCCCATCAACACAACACTGATCAATCATTCAGGTGTATTTTTTTAATCAAACTAAAAAAAAATTTAGGGCCAGGTTCTTTATTCAAAAAAATCCTTGTGGATCGGATTTGTATACGAAATCTTTTGATAACTAGGTATAATTTTTTTATTTGTACATTTTTTACTTTGGTCCCACCCACATACCATCCAAGACCCTACATTATTTGATACAGCTTCGTGGAAATCATCTCTTTGGTCTCACAATCGAATACTTAAATATTTATCCAAAGTTAAAACACACACACCATCACGGCATTTATGCTTACCTAGGTGGCCATAGACAGAGCTTACTTAGCCATTTTGATTCGTGCTTTTTAACCCACATGGAACTCAATAACGCTATAATTACAAAAGTTAAAGATATGCGAAGTCAGTGAATCCTTCAACAATATCCGTGCAAAAAATCACGTCGATCACAAACAAACACACATCATTACGGCCTTTATAGCTTACGGTGTGGCCAGGACACCAGTAATTCCTAATAGACATATATGTGTCACTTCTTTTCTCATTTATAATATCTATATATCGATCATCACGCCTTATATCCCAAGAGGGGTAGGCAGACACAATTTATATTAGTTAGGACATTATCATGGCTGTATTAGGGTGGTGCTGAACCTGATTTTTTTTTAAATTTCTCTAAAAATAAGGTGATTGGCTGAAGCAAAAAATAACACGTGGAATAACACAAGTTGTATAACATAAACTTGGATACCCAAAGTTCATAATTGATTATGAATAAAGGTTTCCGCTACATACTTACATAAATAACAGAAATAGCCACTCCTTAAATAGAACAGAAGGCGGTTTGGATATAACACATCACTCATAATAATATTATGTCTATCATTAGCACATAGATGGCTGATGGACAATAAGTAAGTTGTGGGCAAAGGTATAATATAACAAACGACGAGCACTGTATGAAATATATTATGAATATAAAAGAAGTGAAAGAGGTATGTCAGGATCGTAGCAAATGACATTCGATTGGCTCTGCTACCCCTCTTGAGATAAAAGGCGTGATGATAGATATATGAAATCATTTTTAGGGTTCCGAACATCTCCGATAGGATCACTCGTCTGTCTGCCGTCTGTCACAGCCTATTTTCTCCGAAAGTACTGGACGAAAAATGTTGAAACTCGATATAGAATTTCATGACCTAATCACGGTCGTCACCAATAACAGTGAAACAAGTGGATTATTTATAAAGACAATCCTGTCACATAAAGCAGATCAAGAAAGGGAAGACGAAAGAAATCCAAAATCCGCCAGGTAGCCGCCTGAAGCATTCGAGCAAGTATCAGTCAACTACATCAGGAGGAGGGGTTTTAGCCAGTTTGAGTCCGGCACTACCCATCATTAAGACGGGTGTCCGAGAGAATTTCCCCTCCTCGAAAAAAAAGGTGGATTATTTACAGAGAAATTGGAAATAGTTTATACCAGAAAAATTATGGATATAGGAGCAATGTTCGTACAAATATAATGCTGAGATCCAGTATGAATCGCAGAAATAATGTTACTTATTAGAATTCGATGACCTAGTACTAAAACAAGTTTTGCTTGCATAAATAAAAGATTTATTTCTTTTATTATCATAATATTTTACTTTGACATTTATTTTTTTAGAAATATTACAGGTATAGCCTAAATTGGGAGTTTTGTAAGATATAGTATTATTTATGAGATTCAAGCAATAATTATGACAAAATAGTGATGTTTGCTAAATAATAACGAAACATATCACTTCATTCCCTTCGGGCTAAGCAGGTGTTTCAGATTTTAAATTTTTTGATTGAAATATGATCAATTGATCACACCTGCCTGCGTTCTATAGGGTTAGGTTCTAAAATTATCATTAAATTCAAATCTTTATCTATACTAATATTATAAAGAGGAAATTCTCGTGTTAAAGTTTAGGTTAGGAGGAAGGTTACGACCCAAAGAAGCTGGGCAGTAACCATAGCGTTAACTGATCGAATATTTCCACGAACTAAGCCAGGGCGTGAAGATAGTCATGGATATATTTCCGGTACATTTAATTAAAATTTGTCGCGAAAAGGTGAAGGATTACATAATTCTTTTGCAAGGGCAAGGACAAGTTCGATGTTAAATTTAAATTTATGCAATCGATACATAACGAACGGAATTGTTAATTAGAACCTGTTTTAGCTCGAGTTGTTAACAAACCTGGAACGAGTTTTTCTGCAAATTTCACTTTAAATAAAAAGTCTATATCTGCAAACAAATACTTAAAAGCTTTTACTTACTTTATTTACATTATAAACTCAACAAAATACAAAATGAGGCTTTGCCATATGTTAAAAAAATACGCTCCATAGTTTTAGTATATTTACTAGATTGGCAATGCAAAAGAGAAGGCGCATAGATACGCGTATGTTAAAGCGAGACAGATAAACGAGACACTTTTTGAATACCTACCTACTGTAACAGCCTAGCGTTAGTCGTAATTTCGCTTAATTTTGTAAAATATCCTGTTTTAAAGTATAATTTAGTATTTAGTAGACGTGATTAATTATGGTTACGTGTGTGCCTGGATGACATTAAAAATCCACAGAATCACAAATTTACTCTGCCTACCCCTCTTGGGATAAAAGACGTGATGATTGATAGATAGAGATATTAACTACAATAAGATCGATTTTTAAGCTTTATTTTTTTACGTCAATTTCTGAGACATTTTTCTATGAATATTTTTGTTGAAACGCCTACAAAAAAAAAAGAATTATTTTTCAGAAATGAAAAAGCGATTCCATAGTCTATCTATATAAATAACTAGCTTTTTCCCACGACTTCGTACGTGACTATTTCAGAATGTTGGCAAACATACACTTCATACATAGCTTTTGTCATGTTCACCTCTGCCCACCCCGTTTCCGTCGTCATGCCGTGACGGTATATAGCCTATGTTACTCAGGGATAATGTAGCATTCCAATGGTGAAAGAATGATCAAAATCTGTCCAGTAGTTTTTGAGTTTATTCGTAACAAACATACAAAAATACAAATCTTTCCTCTTTATAATATTAAGTATAGAAATGCTTGTGCATTTGCTTTCGGAAAGCACACTTTTCAGTGCATAATTTTTGAAGTCGGTACACTTTTTTTATAGATCACCAACAGAACAAATGTTTAAACAGTTTCTTCGTCTTCTTTTGATATATGGCAACAGTGCTGACTTTCGTCGCAATTTTGCCAGTCTCCAGTGTTTAGTCTTGTGCAACTACGAGTAAGTATACTTTCCTTACTCGTAGTTGTGCAATAGTAAGCCGATAAATCGGTAGCTAAGATTATCCTTAATGATCCAAATATCACAGCACAAGCCTTCAAAACTGCAATCTGAAAATACATGCAGCTACAACTATAAAATATGCGAACCTAATTTGTTACACAACAATGAAAGTCATGTCACAATGTTATATTAATTGATACTATATAGAACTTTACCCCGGGAAGTCTGACTTACATCATTTGAACTAATAAACCATCACTTGATATTATAAAACGAAGTCCCCCGCCGCCCTCTTCACGGATATTGTTGCGGTTTTTACTATTAGATAGGTTGAGTTTTAAACATGAACCTATCATGTGTAGGAGCTAAAGTAGGCCACACATTGGTCCGGCATCGCAACGAAAATTTCCCATTCCGGCTGCCGTAAGATCTAGGCGGGCCATTTGATACAAGAATTGGACGAGTCTGTGGTCGATTTCGGTGGACTGTACGGCGGCGCGCCGGTGTTTGGACGAATGGGTGGGTGGTCACCCAGTATAAGTGAATAAAATCGGGGAAAATTTAACTCCAGCTGTCATAGCGTTTGCTGTCTAATCCGTCAGAGATATAACAAAATGATATAGGAAAGGATTGTGTAGAATAAAATAATCTACAAAAAAGTTCGCGAAAGCATATATCTATCTCTAATAGATAAGTAGTTATAAGCGTATTTATGTAAGTATTTAAATTGTTGTAAACCCATATTGTATCCGGGCGGCGGGGTCGTTAGTATAAAATAATAGCTTTCTGCTTCTGCCCACAGCTTCGTCCTTGGAAGTTGTAGTTTCAGCAACTTTAAGCCGGGCATGTATGAAAGGAAGGAAGAGGTATGTCAGGATCGTAGCAATGAATCGATTATACTGTCTACCTCTTCTGGGTTGCAAGACTTGATATTGTTACATCAATGGAATAAAGACACGTGATTGTCGAAAACTAGACACTAGATACATTAGATACATCAGCCACTATGAGATTTTCTTTTTTTTTATAGAGAAGACGACATGTGACCTTGCCACCACCTGATTATTAAGCATAGGTGGCTGGTCCATGAATGCGCGCGACTGGCAGATCATAATACAGTCCGCCAGTCACGCCCACTATGCCTATGTAGAGATGCTTTTTCACGCTTTGCTTGAAGGACCCCAGGTTGTAGAAAGGGGGAAAGACCGACGCCGGAAGTTCATTCCACTTTTTGGCAGTACGACACAGGAACGAGTCACTGAATTTTTTCGATCGTATGCAGAACGTGTCGACGGTGTGAGGATGAATTATTTATTATGTAATAATTTGCCTTTTAAAATAATGTGTACGACTTCAAAAATTATGCACTGAAAAGTGTGCTTTCTGAAAGCAAATGCACAAGTCACTATAAAAAAAACCAAATCAATTCAAGTGTCCCTATAAAATTCGAAGAGTTCTCGATTTCTCCATGACCATGGAAAGTATACCCTTTCAAAAAAAAAATCCAAATCGGTCCAGGCGTTTTCATGTAATCGGTGAACATGCATAAAAAAAGCTAAAAGATTCCGACGAATTGAGAATCTCCTCCTCCTATTTTTGAAGTTGGTTAATAATAGCCTTATAGCACTCGGTGATAATGTATAATGTAGCTTCCTAGTAGTGAAATAATTTTCAGAATCGGATCAGTGATTTCAGAGATTACCCCCTACATCACAACTTACAAACTTTACCTCTTTATAATTTGGTGTAGATCTAGAAAACTAGTGTATCAATTTGAAATACATTTCTCCAAATATGTTTTATTGAAATAAAATTAAATGATCGATGGGGCTAAAATAGGAATTTTCACATTTAAAATAACCACGGCCGAAGTCTCCGCTGAAAGCTACAGTATGTATATGTAAATTTTAAAATCTGAAATAAAACTTAATATTTAATTACATTGAATACACGACACGAAAACATAATCTACGTCATATTGAGTTGAGACATGTGATATCGGCCAACAATCAACAAGTATTAATAAACGTCTTGTATTCATTCCATTAATATACAATTGAAGTCATGTGATGTAGCCATATTTAAAGTTGAAACGTGAACCATAATTAATATCATTTGACATTTTTGGGAATTTTATTTGCATGTGTCATGAACACTTAATAAAATACCAATCGTGTTTTCGGTTTAGGTTTATGGTATTTATTGAGCTCAGTTTCTTTGAGGTGTTTTGAGATTAAAAGGGTATTCATCCTCATAGTGCTGAACATCAGCTCTCAACCATGGCTCCTCCGTTATTTGCCTGAAGCGAAAGAAAGGGAAACGGAGGAAGGGCAACAACTTGGAAAAGCTTGTGATGATGGACAGGGTGGAGGGAAAGAAACCTCGAGGACGGAGCCCTAAACGATGGCCCGATTGCCACAGCCCTTCATCAAGCAGAGGACTGCAGCCGATGAAGGAAGATAGTAATGATGGATCGACTGTGGAGGACGAGGACAACACCATAGAAACTTAGACTAAGGGATCCAGTGAGACAATTTCTATCTCAAAATAGGTACCTCAACAGACCTTGCTAATCATTATAGATTTTATCTGCGCCTCCGGTCACTTTACAATTTTAAAATTGGTTCAGTAATTTTGACCAAACCTCTCAAACAATAATGGATAATGATCCTCTTTTATATTAGAATATGTCCCACCCAGAAATCGAACCCATTGTCTCCAAGTTAAATGGAATTGTCCTCCATAATCTTGGTTTTAGAGCCATGAATAGATAAGATACCTATATCTGTCTAAACAGTTGATATTATTGTTAATAATAATTATGCACAACTTAACGGTAGATTAACTAGACTAAGTTATGTATAGCGTTCAGGAAATCGTTTGTCAATTGATACAGCTTTGCAAACTTTTAAAACACTAAAATGACGTCAAATTTTAGATTATAAATATACACCTAATCACGGCCTTAATACCTTGGTATGTGGCCAGAGACATTAGTAATAGCACGTAATGTCAACTTTTTGCCAGAACCAGGTGGTAAGCCTTGGATTTTTTTCACTGGTTGCCTTACGGCTCCCGAAACCGTGTTATCGGTCCCAGAGTACCGAGCAGAAGACCAAATTGTCTAAATTGTATGATCTGATTGTATATTTTATTAATTTTTTTAATTGAATTACCTTTATAAGTACCTGAGTACTAAATCTAGGTCTTTTTAATTTTTAGGCAGCTCGTTTCAAATTCAAATAGGTATTATAACGAAAAAGAAGGCACATTTTAAATAATTTACTTATTTTTGTACTAAAAATAAGTGGAGCTATTTTTCCTATAGGTACTTAAATAATTTTAGTCAGATTTATTTATCAAAATCATTGTAAAATATATTTTTACAAACACATTATCTTTTTGATGAATATCCTCTGCTATCCATTTATCATATGAAAATGTTTTTTTAAAGTATCATTTTGTGTTTTCAACCGTTTCGTTACGGTTTTTTTGTGTGATATTTAGTTATTCCCCGAGTTGTACTAATAGAGTCGTAAATGGTATTTTTTATATGTATGACGTACTTCAGGTTATCGCCCCTTGTATGTAACAAATGAACACAAAAAGTATTTTCTCCTAATTGAAGCAAAAACCTTTGGTAAATCAATCGGACAGTTAGATATAACCAAGCTGTATTAGGTACAGTTAAATTTTGTGTTGTCTTTAACTTGCCTACTAAAATATTGCGGTGTTTATACCCTAAAGCGTAGCCAGGGACACTGGTAACAATATCCACATGTAGTCAATAATAGTGCTCCGCCCCTTTACGTCGTAGCGTGATGTTATATAGCCTATAACGTTCCTCAAGAATTGGGCTATCAAATGCAAAACATTTTTTTTCAAATCCCACTGGTAGTTCCAGAGATTAGCGCGTTCAAACAATAAAACTTTTACCCCCAGTTTCTGAAAGGTCGATCAACAGTTAATCTATGATTAGTAAACATGACAGTTGTCAAATACGTAAAAAGGGATGGATTTTGACATTTAAATTTTTAATTAACTAATCTTTGATTAACTTTGACAAGGCTTTCAGGAAGTGGGTGTAAGTATAGAATAGATAGATTGTTATTAGTATAGTTTTTTTTTTATTTCACAGCTCCTTACAGCTCCCGAAACCGTGTTACGGTCTCGTACCCAGCGGAAGACCAGCTAGGTTAGCATAGTTTTGACGTGACTTCTTTCGTTTCGGCCGAATGGCCTTGAAAAGGCCAAAACGTTTTATGTCCAACAAGGACCGGCCAGAGAAAGCCTGGGCCGAGAGGTCCGGCCCGACAATGTGCGTGCAAATTTGCTATGCCGGGCAAAGACAAGTACACAGAATTTGCCCGCACATTGTTGGGCCGGACATTCTCGGATCGGGTATGTCCTGCACAAGAATGCCGAGCAATTTGCTTGGCCGGACAAAGACAAGTACACGGAATTTGCCCGCACATTGTTGGGCCGGACCTCTCGGCCCGGGCTTTCTCTGGCCGGTCCTTGTTGGACATAAACGTTTCGTTTTGAAGACAAATCCGTAGCATACATTGAACAAGCAACTTCCGATCGACTCTGACGTCACACGTCACACCTTATTATGTCAGTCAGTACAATATCAATTTAATGCATATAGCATTATGGTTCATTTTAAGAGAACAGTGAACACCAAACCAGTTTCTTAGCGGAAATAGTTTTGGTAGAATTTTGAACTTATTGCTAAAGGCATTGCGTTCACAGTTCTTTGCTTCGCGGCTGCCGCAGAGTGTACGCCGTGCAGAGTTGCCAACTCGGATTTTGAAAAAGACGTAGGATAGTCTAGAAAATTATATAAGTTTATATTATTAAAATAAACGTAGAATTTGTAAAAATTGCATATGAAAAGTTCGTAGATCAACGTATTTTTTATTTTAACTTTATTTACTTTAAGATTTTAAAGTTAACGGTAAAATCTAAGATCTAAGCAAAAACACGTGAACTGGCAACGCTGACAAACTTTCGTTCGACCGAAAACGAAAACGAAAGTGTCGCTGTCAAAATGTGTGCTAACCTAGCAAGTCTGCCTCTTTTAGCCGATGGTATTTGTGAGGCTATACCTAACGAGTGGCCAGTTCTGTTGAGGTATATTTAGATGCAAACGCCTCTAAGTGTAGTTTGTCGGATTTTATACATAAGTTTTTAATTATAAAAAACTCATTGGTACATGGCTGGGATCCGGGATCGAACCCGATCAAGATGTCATATTAACCCTACTTTCTATTATAATATTTTTCTATTAGCAGATATTATAGCATTACATATTATATAATACAATTCACCCTCTTGGGTAGGTAGCGTGATGTTAAATATCATAGCGTTCCCCAATAATTGGGCTATCAAATGCAAAAAGATTTTTTTAAATCGTCCAGTAGTTTTTGAGTTTATTAATTATAGTTTTTGAGTCAAACAAAGAAACGAATATTAATTTATAGAAGTCTATTTAATATAGCATTCTACTGGCCAAAAAATCTCTTTTCCCTTTATATTATTAGTATAGATTAGATAATATTTTTTTACATTGTTATACCTACTTGTTATGATTGTATGACGAGTCCTAATTTTATGCGGACTCCCACCGCTTTAAAAAGTGATACAATTATATCTTCAATAATCCGTGTAGTTTTTAGCGCAAACCAAATAAGCCCAACCTCGATAGGGTTACGTCGTTTCGTTACAGAGTTCCTGTGGCCACTTTCCGATTCCATCATCAGGACTCGGGACATCATTTAGGACCAGAGTACTTGTGAAGACAAATTTTCATTTTACATTATACATCTTTAGTTACGAGGTGAAGCTATGAAACTTACTTATCCACTATGATTGCTGAAACTGTCTTCAAAATTTATTCAGTCGTTTCGGAACCGGAACCTATTCAATACAAACGAATACAAAAAACTTAGAAGTGTACATCTCAGAATAGTATAAAAGCGTCACCCGTCATTTTTCTTGCTTCGATTTACCAATTTTGGGATAATTTCTGCTCTATTTTTAGACTCAGTTTGAAGAATTTATGAGGATTCTGGTTTATTCTGTGTATGTTATATATTTTTTTTATAGAGAAGAGGACATTGTGACCTTGTCACCGCCTGTTTATTAAGCGAAGGTGGCTGGTCCATGCATGCGCGCGACTGGCAGAACATAATACAGTCTGCCAGTGGCGCCCACTATGCTCGTACAGATGCTTTTTGGGGTCCTAGTTTGTAGGAAGCAGGAAAGACCTTATTTCTTCTAGATATCATATTCCACAGAATTTAGTATTCTGAACGAAAATACAGAGAGACAATTAAATTCTATTTATTTGTGTGTAAATCTAACATGTAGGTATGTACCACCAAAATAATGTAAGCAAGGCCGTTGGTAAGGGGTAGTAAATAACATAATGCCGTCAAAATAATAACGGAAAAAATTACAGTAATTTGTTTTTTTAAATAAATACCTAACAATATGATGACAGTCATGTGCTGATAGACACGTGCCTGACATAAATTATTCATAATCTCTTGTGAAAAATTCCGTAAGCACTTAACTAAATAGTGATGCTCATGTGATCGGTGCAGGAAAGAAGTAAAGTATATATAAGTTAAATCACGCAACTACACGCAAAAACAATTACCATAATTTGATTTTTTTGCTCTAGGGTTGGCAATTTTGAAGTATTTAGGGACAAATGGCAAAAAAAATTTTTTTTAACTATTTCCTATTTTTTTGTTCACAATTTTAGACTCAGTAATTTTGGAGACAAGGACGCTTAATTTTCGTATATTTTATTTAATATTTATATTTCTTATAAGAAGTCATTTCATTTGATATTGTGAAATTTTAACTTTTTATTATTTAAACCAAAATCGAAATTGGTTTATTTACGCTATAAATCCGTGATTACATCGGATCATCAAACTCTACATATGTACCAAATTTCAACTTTTTGTAAGGGTTCCGTTTTTCATCGGATGTACGAAACCCTAAAAACGGAATGTGATCATTCAAATTGGCTAATAAAATACGAATTTTATTTCCGAAACATGCGACACATCTGTGAATTGACGATCAGTCGTTTAAAATAAACTTAAAAAATCACTTTTACTCGAAGAATAAACTCCTCTATTCTATAGTTCAAATCCTAAACAACTACACAAGTATAGGATTTTTTTAAAGCTGAATAAGTGAATGTGGCGAAAAATGTGCCAGGATCGTAGCGATTTTATTTTTAGTCTCTGCCTATCCGAAAGAAATTAAGGCATGAACATAATATACTTATACTATTTAATTGTTTACCTTGTGTATTTTCAAAGTATTGACAGACCAATGTAAGTACATACAATAAAACTTGTTGATTGAAAATATTTGAAAAACAAATAAATTAAGGACAAGTGATAGAATGAATCATTTTGTTTTTCTTTCTTTGTAAATACTTTGATAATATGAAATTAAAGAATTAAGAAAATAATTCTACCTACTCCATTGGGATACATGCGTGATTATTTTCACCGTGTTTTCACCTATTACATATAAAAACAAGCGAGCCTTATAGTAGTCGCATATGATGTGTAACATCTGACATCTCATTTGGTAATAAGCAACATTAACGTTATATCCTGAAAACATTAACACTTTATACACAACACTGTAGGTTATGTCCACAGCTGATGCGTTCTCCTTCTCTATTTCCCTTTCTATTTCTCGTCACACACACGCACACACTGTTGGCTCATAGTACCAACCTCTCGGAAAATGGGTTGGTACCTTCTGACGGCCAACACTACCACCAAATCAAATAGCGCTCGCTCCCCCGGCTTCCTGTTGGACACTCACTCCTACAGACTGCAGGAAAGCGAGAGGAAATATGTTACACATCAAAAACATAAATACCTATAGCTGGTACTGTGGTATTCAATATTTATTTCTACAAGGTTTCACGTTTTGCACCTAATTAAACATGACGTTACTCTTATTTAATTACCCAAAAAAAGAAAAATATTTTACCGAATATAAATAGTTTCTGTGTCGTATAATGAATGTTATTCTAGATTATAATAGTAGAAAACTTTGTGTTAAGGTTCCAGGGTACTCCAGTGGAAGACCAAGTCTTCCTCGTTTAGCCGATTGTATTTGTGAAGCTATACCTAACGAGTGGCTAGTTCTGTTGAGGTATATTTAGATGGAAGAGACTCCTAGTGCTATGTTTAAAGTAAAATCAAAAAGAGAGACATTTTGACAGACTCAGATCAATATAAGTCCTTAGATACATCAATTAAATTTTCAAGAAAAACAGTATTCGGAATGCTCCTGAATAAATTTTACATTTTTTTGTGTATCTTCCCACTGACATACATATTGTAGACTTTTCCATACAAATACCAGCTAATAAGGTGTGCCAATTTGAAGCGCCGCCTATGTCAACGAATACACGTAGTAATCCCTATATAGTTTGTGTCAAAGAGTATATAGGTAATCACTGCGTTTAGTCTGTGTAAACAACAAAGAATGGTGAAAGCTGTGAAGCGCTCGCGCATTTAATTTTAATTTGTTGAGGATTTAGAAAAGTTTAAGTTAACAAACCTAGATTTAGTTCCTCAGGCGCTCGTCCGCCTACAGCGCCAAAATGGCGTTAATTAAGTAGGCACAAAAATAATTTAACAGCAACCAGTCCTGTATTGCAGGTTAGTGTCCTGCATCTGCATGGAGTTTTCAGTACAACATACGGCTAAACATTTTAAGTTTCTGTCTACATGATATATAAATACTTGAAAAAAAAACATCCGCAACAACTGTTGGGTCGGGTGTCTGGTCCCATCCATAAAAAAATTAATATAATTCACGGAATAAAAGCAGTGAGTCATTTACAACAGTAAATAATAACAGTGTTATTTTTTCTGATAGATTTCTGGGTACTGGATAGTAAAATAAATCTTTAAATTCTATTTTTTTTTGTTACAGCATGATTCCCCGAAGAAAACACAATGCCTCGTCGGGCTCTTTGGCGGCTTTCGGCGCCGAGAGTGACAAATCTCAAGACGACAAGAATGCTAGCAACGATTATATAAGTAAGCTTCTTTATACTTCTATACTAATAGTTGTACCTTTATTGAACATAAAAAATTTAATGATTGAAGGCAATATTAAAGGTACACGACCCTCGGCCCAAAAATGCATCCTAAGCATCGAATAGATAGATATACGTGCCATAAACTTAAAAAAAATTAGTTCTATTTGGGAAGTGACAGCTCTAGTCCTGTTTAGTGTAAATCTATACCTAGGCGTTGCCACGTTTTGTGTTTAATAAGTATAGGAAACTCTCTTATTTGTGTTCATACGCGATACAGCCTATTTCAGTAGTTTCAGAGCATATTCTGGAGAACTTAATTTGAAATCACAGTTTTTTTTTAATTTTTGAAGTGAATCTAATAATATTTTTTATTGGACGAGAATTGAGAATTAAATTTCAAGGACGCGTCACGGTTAGGCACATTTCGTTACATGAGAGAGAAGAAAGATATAACGTAGAGAGATGGAGAAAGAGAGCTATACATTGTAAAATTATCTAAAGCCTCTTGGCCCAGACAAGGCCAATTCCAGTTAGAATATACAATCCCGAGCAAGTTTTTCAAGGGCTATACCGGCTATACCGGGATTAGACTATGTGGTTTCTAATTGAGTTCAAATGAAAAAAATATTGAATAATTTCTTAAAAAATGTTTGCACAATATAGTAAGAAAAGAAAAAAGACAAAACAAAAAACCCCGATTCATTTTGTACTTGTACTTCAGGATCTGGGGATTTCATACTCTCTCTCGTGCACTTAAGAGGATCGTGTAGCTCAGCGTACGCAGCGAAATAGGTATTTAGAAAATCATATTCTGTCTCAAGCGCGCTCTTCCCACGGGCATCAGTGCGACAGAGAGCACTGCAGCTCGTGAGTGTTCGTAGGTATGTTCTTCGTTGAAAATTGCGTTTTGGGGGAAAACGATTTACACCTACTAAACTATAACGAAACCTTATAATTTTGGTGTCAAACGTTTTAGCAGATTATAATCTACGTACGTACGTTTTGCTTTTTTCGAAATTTTGCTTTGTTTCTCAAATACAGACGGTTTATTACGAGCAAGTTATGAACCAAAAAAACCGAGATTTGAGGGGCTTATAACTTTTGACCGTAATATTACGAATTTTGAAAAAAGGAAAAAATACGTACGTAGTTTTTCATTATGTCAGTAACATATTACAAAATCGTTAAAATTAAATGATATTTAGGGGTAGTAAAACGTTTTCTCCGTTTGTATGGACATGGACGCGGTACACTACACTCTTAACTACCAAATTTTAATAGGTTTGGGAAAAACACAAAATGTTCTTTGCCTATCTAGTCAATATTATGAAAATGGTCATTGTCAAGACGCAACGGACTACGGAATGCAAACTAATAGACCTGTTTGTGGCAATCCCGAAAATGCCGAGATTAGCCAAGTACAGGGATTTTCGGGGTCAGAAAACGGCCGGGATTATTCTTTAAGGAGTTTCACTTCTATCACGTTACAGTGCTGAACTTTTTTTTATACACACATATTTTATTTATTTATTTGTTGAAATAGAATAACTACAGGTTAGACACTAACAACATAATAACATTACATTCACTGAGTATTTATTTATATAGTAAGTATTCAGAATAGAATGACAAACACAAAAATCCAGGTTAGTTCTAAAATAAGAAAATACTAATTTTATGGTTGATACAAGTAATTATATGCCTATGTAACAACGAAATTAAAATCGATTTAGGTTCTATATAAGCCAGGCAGCCGTTGCGAACGTGGCCGTGAACTTAGGGCCTTGTGAAAAGGCTACACACGAGCGCTTATTATGGAATATTAAATTATTAGTATTGTAGAAACATTAACAAATATGACAATATACAATCACATCAAATCCAATGAGATTATTGACTTAGTAATAAAATCCATGCATTTTCTGTTAAAACTATTAAACTAGAACTGGGATTCAAACCCGGGACAGCCTGCTTCTTTGCGACAACTCTAACTACTAGGTTATACGACTGAGCGAGGGTTTTCGCCTTGCCAGAGACAAAGTCATAATAGCATAATTAAGTATTATAAATTATTTTAAATACATTATTAAAACATTACAAAATTATAAATAAAATTAATTGGACGTGTTCATTTATTTTAGAATTTACTTCAACGTTAAAATGTTGGTATTTTTTCTATTGCTTATGATGACGTCGTAGAATTTTGTTAGGAACCATATATGGCTAATTACGTATTCTACTAATTATAGTATTTTGTAAGTGAGTGAATATATTATATTTTCTTAACGACTGAATAAGTTTGGATAAAAATTGTGAGAACATACAAAATTACTAACTAGGCTCACTTACAGTATAGAAAATGTATACTTAGGTCATGTAAATTAAAAATTCATATTCAAAAATAATTATTCATGTCGCATCTAATGTTCGTGTGTATCCACTAATCTCGCAGTGAAAATTTTACAAGAGATTATTCTCGTTTCTTTTTCCTTTCTTAAAAATTGTTAGGTGCACGATAAAAAGAAGATCGTTTCGAATTTCAGGCTCGATGGCACAGAATAATTAATATCTAGGCCATAGTTTGTCAACATTAATGACGCGACAAAAATAGCTCACCGTAATATTTTAATCGTTATCAAAGTATTTATACTAGATTTCCGCCCCGGCTTCGCCTATAGATATTTTCAAACAAAATAAAATATAGCGTATATCACTCAGAGATAATGTAGCTTCCTATTAGTGAAAGAATTTTCAGAATCGGAGTAGTTTTAGAGATACCCCCTACATCCAAACTTTACCTCTTTACAATATTAGTATAGAAGTATAAACTAGTATAGTTATTTGAGGTGTAACATTTTAGCTGTCGCCATGGGGCATAAAGTAGGGAGTAGTTTTGTGAAAATGACGGAAAAGAGTGAAGCAAAGAAAATTTGAATTTCGTTGTTTTTAGGTTCTTTTTTAGGGTATCATAAATCATTTGAATATTCAAATAATTGAGGTTCTTTGGATGTAAGGTTAGACTACATACATCATTGGCGACTGCTGTAAGAACCCAGTGTTTACTTTTAAACATAATTCTGTCTTAGTCTTTCATATTTAATTACAGATTTGTAAGAGTGTGATAGAACATAATTTGGGTAATCACTAATTTAACAGCGACTTCGCTCGTATTTTCTTCATTATAACTAGTATCTTTGGATTTTTCATAATGAGTGATATGAACTGATATGTGATCTACATAATGCCACTATGCGTTGTAAAACTAGGGCAAGAAAATAAATATTTGTCTTGCCAAGAGAAGGGCTCTGTTTTATGGCAACATAACCTTTACACGTAACTTGAAAACTATGTATTTTGTTTAGTAAAGTAGTGCATAGTGCATGTGGCACATGCCTAGTGGTCACATGTCGCTGGTTCGATTCTCAGTTGAGTTAAATATTTCTGTCAAAATGATTTTAAAATTCCACTGGCGAAGTCAGGGCGAGAAAAACCCAAGCAATATTATGCTGCTAATTTGTTGAATTCGATGAAAACAAAAGAAATAATATATGACGGGGGACAGCCGAGGGTCTTGCGATCTTATAGCCACGGGAAGGTTTGTTATCCTACTTCTGCGGTTGAACCCGAGGGCAAAATCTAGTTTTAAAAAAAAGGGGGAGGTTCTCAATTTTGTTACCTCAGAACTCCGATTTGGAAAATTATTTTTCCCCAAAAATCTAATATTTGTTTTGGTGAGAAATAGTTCAGAAATTTTGAATAAAATGATTTTTAAGGCAATTTTTGTCATAATGGCCAGGTCATTAAAATCAATCATCTAATGTTATCCAGTTAAAATTTTTTTTTCTCAAAAATTATCTACCCTGCCCTATAACTCGATGAATTGAATGCTACGAGTAAGATTGTATGCCGATTTCGATGATTTGTTTTAGTAATGATATTATATTATGATGTTAAATAACAGCAATAAATTAACTTTTTTGGCACCAACCGACTTCAAATTCAACGGCGAAATGAAATATTTAATTATTTCTTGCTTTTTTCAGTGAACAATATTTGAAGTCGGTATACTTTAAAAACAGTTAATTTATTACATTTAAGTACGTACCTAAACTAGGTATTAGTAAATGAGAATTATCATTCAGTTTTTGCTCATTAAACCAACAATTTGTGTAGAAAGTTATATGACACAATGATCTACTTTGCCAAAAATATGTAAGCAAAGTTATTTTGTCAACAGAACCTGATTACATGTTTGCGTCCTAGGAATAGCTTGCATTAAATTAAAAAAAAGAAGGATGAAAGATTGTCTAAAAAGGTTTATATGGCAGAAGTGAAAGAAAATGGTGGCAGATGTATAAAAAAATATTGATCGAAAGCAATATTAAAAGTACACACACCGAGCATGTATGAAAGGTATAATGAATAAGTATAAAAGAAGCGAAAGAGGTATGTCAGGATAGTAAAAAATGGCATTAGATTGTCTCTGCCTACCCCTCTTGGGATAAAAGGCTTGATGATAGATAGATAGATTTATATTTTGCGTCTTTCTGTCGGTGGACCCGCTACACTGGTTTGTTTATTTGTCCTTTCACCAATGGATAGTTTGAGGGCCGGAGAGTGACTGCTTCTTATCCCGGAAATCCTTCAGGATAAATTATTTTCTCACATTCAAAAATTAGCTTGCCGCCAGATGGATAAGTGATGAGTCATATGGTAATATCAAGACAAGTTTTTACTTGCATAGTGGCAGTTTTTTTTTTCATGGAGAGAGTAAAATATACACAAACGCACGCGGTCTTTGTTAGAAAGCGGTCGTGTCCGCTTAGTGAATAATAGTGATAAGTGTTTTAGTGTAGTGGCAATAATTATATAAAAATGGTGGTCAAGAAAAATATTGAAATGGTTAAAAATGGTAGGTTTTTTCAGTCTTCATTTTTTTTAAAGAAAAATAAACCATGTAATTATGAAATAAATCATAAATGTAAAAAACTGTAACAAGTAAACGAGATATTTAATTAAGGATAAGTAGATCTGGTATTCAGTGTTTCTGAAAAATTATATAATAATATATTGATATTATTTCAAATCTCTCTCGTGGATAAAATTTCTTAAAGAATAGGGCACGTACCTACCTAATGCCTAAAAATACATATAAGAGCCAGTGCAGTAACCTAGGCTTGCCACCTGTTTTAAAAATTACTATGAATAATATCTAAGTGTGCAAAAATAACTTTTTTTAAAGTTGTGCCCGTCTGTCCAAAATCCAAACAAGCTTCGAAACAGCTGAATTTATGAATGAATAAATGACGGGCGAAGCCGTGGGAACTACTATTTGAATAAATTACAAAATGATTTTTAAAATGACTGTAGTTAAACCGAGACGTTTATTGTAGGTACTTTTAAAATAGGAAATAATAGCGACATAATAATAATCGACCTACAGTAGCCTACAGTAGGTACTTTGTGCAAAAAAAAATGTAGGTACAATAAATAGTCGTTTAAATTCTGCTGTAAATAACATAATTACTAGTATTTAAGGACAATTTAGTTTTATAAATTACTATACTTTTGCCCACGGTTTCACACGCGTGGAAATAGAATATACCGTAACGCATGAGAGAGAAAATAGCATGTTTGGTGACGTTGATATTTTAAGTAGGCGCTTTTTTACATCATAAAAAAATTGTCTGCACTAAAAGCATTTTTATTTTAACGGCATACTATAACTACTAATATAATACTGACGGCCCATTCTACATATATACATTCAACATTTTTTTTAAATCTGATAAGTAGTTTCGGAGATACTTTCTACATCCAAACTTTCAAACATTGCCTCTTTATAATATTAGTATAGATTCTACGTCATGTAATGGCGACCAACGCACGCGGTCCATCGTGACATGAGGGGGAATCCAGTTTAATCCCGTCCGCACTGTGATGAGATAGTATTACTTATCATAATACTTGTAGAGTCACAATAAAAGAAGAAGATAGATTATTTTCTGGCCGCGGCTCTGCTCTGCAAACTTCTGTAATTATTTCCAGCCGTTTTCCGGCCATAAATAAATCCAGGATACTTACTTACTTATAGTGAAAATTGTATCTTACCAAATACAATTTATTTACCATAATAGAGTATATCGGACGGATCTGGTTTTACTCAACACTACTCTAATTGAGCTCTTTTTTGTGTTGATAGATTTATGCTTCTGAAAAAGTTACAAGCAAAACATGATATACGCTCCGTTTTCAACAAAACACAAACACAACATCACGGTATTAAGCCTTGAGGCGTGCTAAATTACGATAGTTGACAATAGACAGTCCAATCATTACGGTTCCAGGGTACCCAGCGGAAGACCAAGTCTCCCTCGTTTAGCCGATGGTATTTGTGAGGTTATACCTAACGAGTGGCTAGATCTGTTGAGGTATATTTAGATGAAAAAGCCTCTAAGTGTTGTCTGGATTATGTAGGTACATAAGTTTTTAATTGAAAAACCCATTGCACCGATGCATATAGTTTTACCTTGATTTTTTTTAAATCCAACTATCGTTGTACAAAAATCACGTCGATCCGTTGATCTGTTTTGACGTGAAAAAAGGACAAAAAAACATACACACTTACTCATTTATAATATTACTAGCCAAGATCATAGTTCTTTAAAAAAAGCCCCTTGGAAAAACTCCCCATTTTTGCTTGTAGCTTAAGTAAAACATACAAAAATATCAAGTGATATTCACTGTAGGAAAAAGGACTGTAGTTTAATATTATACACCCTACTCACAACCCCTATCAAATTCCAGCCCCTATTCATACGGCAGACATAGGGGAACCAAAAGGTGCAAACGAAAACACGCTATTATTAAGGCTCCGCTGTCCGACCGTCTGTCACAGGACTCACAGGTCTTTTGAAACGTAATAGGTAGACACTTGAAATTTTCTTAGCTCTATGACCGCTATAAACACAAATAATAAAATATTAAATAACATTAAAAATTAATACAAGAAACGTGTTTTATTCGGCGTTTTTTGCTCGATCTTTATAATGGTAATACATACAATAATCTAACTATAATAAAACCGGGCAAAATTTGTTCCTGCGCCATACAGGAGCATCAAAGTGGTCTGACTCCGACTCGCACCAACACCGTCTACTATAACAGGCCAGAGTGCTTACGTCACTAGAGCGACTGACGTCACAAAAATGAGGCCAATGCCTTCACATAGACGCTACCGCCACACAGAGTCACGATTTGGCAACAATAAGGCATGTTTCCGAAGCCCGCTTTCAACGTTTATGCATTAAGTTTAAATATTTTATTTTACAAATTCCTAGTCGTTAAACGTCACATTTATAAAGTAATTCTATTTCTATAAATATATAAACTAACATGCTACTTAATTGTAGTCTAGCAGTTCAAATTATATTAAATTAAATAAAAAACATGTTAACCAAATAGTCCTTATAAACGCTTTTAGCTAAACAAAGTGGCAGCTCCATCTTGCTTGTCAGTTATCTGTCATGTCGCTAGTCGCTTTGATAGGTATCTTTATATTTATTTTTCTTTGTACGTTTATAAATAAACAACAATGGTGAATAAATGCTGTGTTCCGAATTGTAAGACTAATTACGTTGGTCACGATAAAGGCACAGTATTTTCATTCCCAAACAACGAAGATCTGCGCAAAAAATGGACCCACGCCGTTCGAAGAAAAGATTTTGTACCTAGCAAATATTCAAGAGTAAGTAGCGACTTGATAATAATTGACCGTTTTTATTATACATATTTAATTTTATTCAACAACATAAATACATTTATTTGTTCTAGGTTTGCGAAAAACATTTTGCAGAGAAGGACATCCGCCGCACTGCTGAAGTATACGACGAAAAAACGGGCAAGAAAGTTGTAGTGACTTTAGAAAAACCTAGGTTATTTGATAGTGCTATACCTTGTGTGTTTCCTAATTGTCCTAGTTATTTAAGTGCCCCTGGACATTCCAGGGAAAATGTAGAACAAAAACGTGTGCGTATAGAAAACAATAATTTGGAATTTGTTATTAGTGAAAGTGTAAAGTCTCAAGAAATTTATGAAAAGAATTACATGTTCAAAAGTTTTAGTGAATTTCTAGTGTGTTTGTCTAAATGTCAAGTCGGCAAGGAGTGGTCAATTGTTCATAAAGGTAATGTTGTAATATTTGTTATTCTTTCTTTGTCTAATGTCCCAGATATATCAATTTCAGCAACATTTGATCATAACTTAGAGTTGAAATTATATAAAGATCATTGTGAATTAAGAAAAATGGCAGGTGAAAGTTATCCCAAAAATATTTGTAATATCAAAGATATAGTCTCAATTTTAGATGATTTTCAAAAAGGACATAATAATGAAACGGCAGTGACCTTTGATAATGCTTGTCATTATAGTATTGAATTGTTAAAAAAGTCAAGTAAGGACCAGGATGATTTAGTAATTAGGAAAGTAGATTTTTTATGTGAACAACTATCATTGTTGGTTACCAAAAAGGAAAAATTTAGATATTCTACTAATTTTGTTATATATTTTAGTCTGTTATATTCTATATCACCTCATGCTTATCGCTATGTTCGTAGTACTGCTTTTTTAAACTTACCACATCCTAAAACTATACAAAAAATATGTTCAAAGTTTAATTGCAACCCGAAAGATGAACAATCCAAATACAATTTTCTTAGATATATTAAACAGAAATTTAACCTGTTAAAGCAAAAAGATATAATTGTATCCCTTATGATAGATGAAATATATGTTAAGCCATATTTTGATTATAAAGGTGGAGATATTGTAGGAATGTCTTGTAATGATAAAGAGGCAGCATCAACAGCATATGTTTTTATGATTCAAAGTTTATTGAGTTCATATAAAGATGTAGTTCATATTTTGCCGATTCATAAAATTAATGGTAGTGATTTATATGTACATATTAAAAATGTTGTTACAGGCTTACAGTTAATAGGTTTTAATGTTGTATGTGTTGTTAGTGATAATAATGCTATAAATAAGAAAGCTATGTCATTTTTTAATTCTCCACCTAAATTTGATATTGTATACAAGCATCCTTCTGATAATAACAAACCATTATTTTTCCTTTTTGATACAGTTCATATCTTAAAATGTATTAGAAATAACTGGCTTAATACAAAAAATCAATCTTTTATATATCCAAGTTTTGATAATTTAACTCAAAATTCATGTCAAGATGTAGCTAGCTTTTCTATTATAAAAATGATTTATGAAATAGAAAGAAATAATTTAGTTAAATATGCACACACATTAAATTTAAAATCTTTGAATCCTTCTTGTTTAGAACGTCAAAATGTGAAACTAGTTTTGAATATTTTTAATAACCATGTTCAGAATAGCATACTTGAAATTGGTGAAAAACATAAGATGTCACATTATAGAAGTACTGCAAATTTTATAAACATTATATTAAAATGGTGGAATATTGTAAATGTTAAGACATTATATAAGGATATAAGATTATTAGACCCTTTAATGAAACCATTGTCAATTAATGAAGAAAATTATAATTTTTTAAATAAAGTTTTAATTTGGCTAGATCATTGGGATAATTTTAAATCATGTGACAATCGAATGACAAAACAAACACATCTAGCATTCACTCACTCTACATATGCACTCATTCAATTAACAAATTATTGTATTAATGAACTGAACTTTAAATTTTTGTTACCTGGTAGGATACAGACAGATAGTTTAGAGGATCGTTTTGGAAAATATAGGGGTATGGCTGGGTCACAATATTTAATATCTATGAGACAAGTATTCGAAGTAGAGTCAAAATTGAGAATTCAATCGTTATTGCCATTAAATATAAACTCTTCATCTTTAGGTCAATTTAATGTTACAATCAGCGATATAGGTGACAGCATTTGTAATGAGAATGGTCCTGATAATTGTGTAAATGAACATGCAGATTTTAGTATATCAGTTACAGAAGAAGATATTAAAGTAAACGAAAATCAATTACCAGTGCTCACTTATATTGCTGGTTACTGTGTGCAATCATTGTTAAAAAAATATAAATGCCAAAATTGCTCAAATTACTTAATTGCTAAAAATGATTGTGTAATTGTAAATAAAAATTGTAACTATGATTTAATAAAAAGTTTAGATAGAGGAGGTTTGTTGTTACCACATTCAGATATTGTTAATGTAGTCATGTTTAATTATATAGTTGTAAATAAGTTAATAAGCCCAGACCTTGAGCAAAGATTTTTGAAATGTAATAATCAAAGACTAGTTGTACAAAAAATTACATCTTCAATAATAGTTAATGACTATGACTTTTTCTTAGCAGACTTCTTTTGTAATTTATCAGAACACTCTAATTCTAATATATTGTATCATATTTTAAAATCTTCAACAAACATATTTTTAAACAATTATATAAAGAGGAAAAATGATAGTTTAAAATCTTCAAAGAAAAGAAAATTGTGTACATTGTCATCTTAATGTAATTTGATGTAATTCTTTTCATAATTTCCCCTGGTGAGTTTCTTGTCAATTCTTCTCATCAGGTGTAATCGAATTGACGGATATAGGTAATAAATGTTTTTTTCTTTTAATATTTACCTACGTATATTTTTGTTTCATTTAATACCCACAAAAACCTCTTTAAACTAAAACTCTAGGTACCTATCTATGTTGTTAATTAAATGTATCTTTATACAATATACATACTATATAGTTAAAACATACTGATAGTATTATCATAGTGAAATAATAATATTACAGTATTTTAAAATCTATGAAATACGTATTGTTAGTTTACTCTCGAGAAAACGATGGCCGCATCTCGATGACGTCACTACGTCAGCGTTCCGGCCTGTTATAGTAGACGGTGTTGCTCGCACTTGGCCGGTTTTTAAAGAGGTGTGCATATTTTCAGACTAAAGGTAGCTAACGGCGGCTGTAGGTTTGTCAAATGTTTTTTTTTGCACAGAGATAGTTGGAGGGTCATAGAGTGACAGATAACTTAGGCTAATTTTGTCCCGGAAATATTTCGAGTTACAATCTTATGTTTCAAAATTTTTCACGGGCGAAGCCGGTGCGGACATCTAGTGTAAAATATACCTGTTCGATTCGTACAGATTAAAAAAAAAGAATTTATCAATTTTTAAAATCTTATCATCATAGACCAAATTGCAGCAAATAGCTAATCCTGAAAAATATTTAGTTACAGAATCAGCAAACAGCAAATGGAGTTGCGGGGGCTGCACTAATATTAACGAAGGGTTCCGTCGACGAATGAATAAGAAGAACCTTAACAAACGAGTGCCTATTACTGCGTGGCTTCCAGAGTAAGTATTTAATTCGATACCTGTTAAGGTGGATAATTTGATTTTGAAAGCGTAGGCGTAACTGCGTAAGTACAGAAAATTCAATTCCTTTCACGCCTAATAACTTCTGAGAATAAATGTCAAGTTAAGTAAAATCTTTTCTCAATTACTTACACTCTCTGTTTTGTTCAGAGCTCGTTAATTAACATCTTTTTTGGTGAAATTAGGATTTATTTACTTTGCTTTCGGGTGTGTGCCCTGAGGCCTATATACAGATTATACGGCCGTAAGGCGTCTGTAATGATATATTTCTATATCATCACGCTTTTTATAGTAGCCAGGTAAGCCGAGACAATGTAATGTCTTTTGCTATGGTCATAACAATAGAATATTTCTTTCGCTTCCTTTATATTCATGCCATATAACATGCGTACCTAAATACTAAAATTTTATCTTATTATATCACAGCGTAATGCATATCTGTTTCTGAGATTTCCTTTATTATCTACCCCTTTGTCAAGTCTCAATAGCTTTTTCCTCATTGTAATAGTTTGCACTCAATGTAACATTGTGTAGTTTACAAAAGACTTATCACTTGTCATGACCAGTTCAATATATTTTTTTCTTTCTTCACGGGTTGCCTTACAGCTCCCAAAACCGTGTTACGGTTCCAGGGTACCCAGCGGAAAACCAAGTCTCCCTCGTTTAACCGATGGTATTTGTGAGGCTATACCTAACGAGTGGCTAGTTCTGTTGAAGTCTGTAGTCTGAAAAGCCGGTTTGTCAGATTATGTACATAAGTTTTCAATTAAAAAACCCATTGGTACATGGCCGGGATCCGGAATCGAACCCGTGGTATGTCTAGTTAAATACCAGACGTCTTAACCACTCGGCCATCGACGTTTGATATTTTTGACGTAAACAATGCTCCAACACTCGTAAAGTTCAAACGAAGATAATGGAACCATAATTATACCGTTTTTACATGGTTCTAAGTGCAATTATAAAGAAAAATATTCCAAAACTTATCGCTTAAGCTTTTTTTTTTTTTTTTTTTTTTTTTTCTTCACGGGTTGCTTTACAGCTCCTTTTTTTTTTTAGCTTAAGCTTTTATCAAGTGAAATTATAAATGTGAAGCTATCTTCTTGGGAATAAGCGACAATAAACTAAGACAATAAAAATAAGAGACGTGGGAGTAAGGACGTAAAAATTTTGAGTAAAATGGTGTACATAACTCATTTTCGACCCAAATGTCTCTTATCTCCTAAATCCTTTTAGCCTTTAGATGCATCTAAATAAAAAATAAACAAAGTTTTCTTTCCTTCCAGATACAATTCAGAAAGAGCAATTGGTGACTTAATTGCTGGAATAACAGTTGGACTTACAGTGATACCCCAGTCACTTGCCTATTCTAACATAGCAGGCCTACCGCCACAGGTAACACTTTGCAATGTTTTGAAAGAAACCCCATGAAATAATTTTAACTGATCTAAATACCAGGCTATAACACTTTCAACTATATGAAGTCAGTAACCACTTCCCTTGAAAGGGCCGGATGCACATGAATGGCGGCCTGTATGCATAATTGTGGTGGGGCCTGCTCATGGCCTGTGATTTTCGAGAAATCAATTTCAAGACAATGTGATGGGGGCCTCATTCTGGTGGGGGCCCCGAGGCAATGCCTCATTGCCTTGGAGTTAATCTGGCCCTGCCCTTGAACCTCTATACTTCTCTTGCTTCATCATATATCCTTCATCCATGCAGCGCTTCATACACGACTAAACGCAAAGCAAAAGGAGGATTATGATTTTAGCGTATCATATTTCGACAAATGAGGTATCGTTACCTTCCACTTGTTAGGTATATACTATGTACTAATTCAATAACTTATTTTTCAGTATGGACTTTACGGCTCATTCATCGGATGCTTTATTTACATTATTTTCGGTGGATGTCGAGCGGTGCCTGCAGGACCTACAGCTATAGCTTCTTTACTAACTTGGCAAGTTGCTGGCGGGGTCATTGAGAAAGCTATATTATTGACTTTGTTGACTGGTATTGTGGAACTGCTGATGGGCATATTTGGTCTAGGTGAGTTATTCTTTTCTATTGAGTTATTCATGGTGCTCTGGCACTTAATTTAATCGCTCGACCCTGGTTATAACTGACGTGTCACAATATGGACAACTCGAATCGCTAGACGTGGTCATTGTTACAAATTTCCTTGGTGTTGACCATGAATTGTCTGGATTTAGATGAAGCCAGATAACTTTCTATGGATTGACCGAAGGTCCTCCATCCTGCTTAATCCTTTGGGAAATAGATATGAATGTGCAAACCATTATCTTTAGGGTCCCGAACGCAAATGTAAGTAACTCGGAATAAGAGCCCGCTCGAATAATTTTATTCTCATGTAGGTAGGTAAAGGTATGTTATTTAACAGCTC
The DNA here is from genome assembly GCA_963924495.1 of Nemapogon koenigi. NCBI lineage: Eukaryota > Metazoa > Arthropoda > Insecta > Lepidoptera > Tineidae > Nemapogon > Nemapogon koenigi. The sequence goes on from OZ004643.1 coordinate 3,172,843, forward strand.
ATCTATATTCAGTTTCATGACTGCCCTTTAGAGTGGTGCGTCGGTGGCCGAGCGGTTAAGACGTCTGGTATTAACTAGGCAGACCACGGGTTCTTTCCCGAATCCCAGCCATGTACCAATGGGTTTTTTATAATTAAAATCTTATTTACATAATCCGACAAACCACACTTAGAGGCTTTTCCATCTACTACATATACCTACCTCAACATAACTGGCCACCCGTTAGGTATAGCCTCACAAATATCATCGGAGGAAGACTTGGTCTTACGCTGGGTACCCTGGGACCGTAACACGGTTTCGGGAGCTGTAAGGTAACCCCTGAAAGAAGAAGACTGCCCTTTAGATCTTTTTCTTCCCTTTCACTGGTGCCGTACGACTTCTGGAAATCCATGTTACCGGACCCAGGGTATATAACCATCGGAAGAGAAGTCTTCCACATTTAGCCAATGTTCAGTTCTATTGAGGCATCTGAAAACCTTTTATGGCCAGAACTCTCTGTTTACAAAATGATTACTGTTCACAGGTTTCCTAATAGACTTCGTATCAGGCCCGGTTTCGTCTGGTTTTACTTCTGCCGTGGCACTAATGATTGCTACGTCTCAAGTGAAGGATTTATTCGCGATTACTGTAAGCGGCAGTACATTTCTGCAACAATGGATATCGATTTTCTCAAATCTTAATGGAGCGTCTTTATGGGACCCTGTGCTTGGATTTTCATGTATTGCTGTGCTATTGCTAATGAGGGTGAGTTATTTTAGAAACATAAGTACTAGTTGTTGCCCATTGTCTTCTATGCACTATTTGAAAGTGTAATCCTGAAGAATTTGTGAACTAACTTTCATGAAATAATGGGATCAATTCGGAAGAATTATATGTCGAATAAAATGAAATCATCAAAGTCGGTTCCACTGGCGGAGATATCGGTGTAGGTAGGTACATAGTGTACATACCATGATTTGTGGTTTAAAATATTACAACATTTTACATTTATATAAGAAAAATAATGTTTAAATCCGCGCTCGAATATTTATTCTGAGGATAAATCGGTATGCATAGGCTGTATAAAAATAACATAATGTGTATCCAAGCGATAGGGTCAATAATAGGATTATTTTCAATAAATTAGGATTAGGCCCCATTGTAAACCTTTAGCCCTTATTTTAGCCACACCTGAATTGATTTGTTTGTTTCAGAAAATTGGCATGACTCGATTCGGGGTAAAAAATCCAAATGGTCCCAGTACTAAGGTGAAAGTGCTAAACAAAATCTTGTGGCTTCTGGGAATATGCAGAAACGCTATTGTGGTTATTGTCACCGGGGTTTTGGGATACTACTTCGCATCGCAAAACCCCATTCCTCCAGTTCGCCTTATGGGTTAGTATATATTTAATGTTCTAGTTAGGCTTTGTTGTTTTGTAATTTGTAATAATAATTCCTTATGAACTGCCATACATAATCAGTTTTGTCTTCAAATTGTACAAAATGAAGGACAACTAACTCCTTTCCTGGGTTTATTGCATTCGACAACTTGGGCCTGGGATCTTAAAGTTTAAGAAAAAAGAGAAAAAACATGGATTTAAAAAGATTTATGTATGTAGATCAAAGAGATTTAAATGTGGATAAAGAATATAGGACCAGCCCCCTAATCCGTATTTCTGTTTATTTATTTATTTAATTTGAACGTGCACAACAGAAATACATTTATATTATGCCTAATCTTAAGAAAATATATTAAAAATAAATCTAGAATTTAGGTACTTCCTACGGGATGCACGTACAGCATGACTAAATATAAATACACTTATTATACCTAAAAAAAAGGCCGGATCCTGGCCATGTACCAATGGGTTTTTTCATTAAAAACTTATGTACATAATCCGACAAACCACACTTAGAGGCTTTTCCATCTAAATATACCTTAACATAACTAGCCCACTTGTATATAGCCTCACAAACACCATCGGCTAAACGAGGGAGACTTGATCTTCCGCTGGGTACCCTGGAACCGTAACACGGTTTCGGGAGCTGTAAGGCAACCCGCGAATAAAGAAAAAAATAGGACACTAATAACTCAAGAAAATAAAAAACACAAAAATGCTAAATCTGTTGCTAACAGAAATCTGTTGGTAACCGTCCACAGATTAATAATGTACGATAGACCGATAAGAGCAAGCGTGCACGGTACACTCACTCGAATGGCCTGTCATAATTACTAATCTGTGGGCGGTTTTGTGAGGAACGGAGATACGGAATAGGAGGGCAGGCAGAGGGATCCTATGAGTCCTACGACAAAATTGACTATGTATGGTGTTTATATATATTTTATGTATTTGTATATATTTTTATATAACCCGTTTTATATATTTTTTGTTCTGTCCATCGCTAGCGGATAATATGTGTGGTGGGTAATAGAATAGAATAATATGTTTTACTTGTAGATGTAGTTTGATCATCAAAGAGCAAAATCACTACCATTCTGGAACTGTCATATTTTCTGTAGATTTGTGATTAGATTACACAAGACTAGCTCTGTGGATACACTTGCATTATATGTGTATCATTCGTTTTTGTTTTTTGAAACCACATCTTTATTGTCAATGAATTCTACCGTTTCGCATAAACATCCAAACAGACATACAAAAATCTAAGAGGAAACGCAGACATTTCAATTTTCTTGTACTTATTGTATTTGATATTTTTATATATACCTATTTATTTTTTTGTTTGTTTTATGAGAACCTACCTACTATTAGTGAATTGTAGCAAAATGTAGAATATGCCATTTAGAAAACGGTATCTTATAATAAATATTTTACTAGCAAAATCTATCTCAGTTTACTAAAATATACTTGTTTTTTTAATGTAGCTTTGTTTTCTTTCTAATTTACGTAGGTACTTATTGTTTTTTGATTCATATAACTTATACATACTTAATAATTTCTTTAAGTAAAGTTTATAACAATTAGGAGGACATTATCACTTGCTAATAATTGCACTTATCAAATTGCAATAAATGTTAGCATACCTCAATAAACGTAGATCATATTTGCACATTGCAACATACATTTAGTCAAGCATGTTGTAAGCAATCTTCTATATAGTGTAGATTTCTCATTCTTAAAATTATGCATAGTTGTTTATATATATATTTCCGCAGGTCCAATACCGTCCGGTGTACCAATGCCTCAAGTTCCACCAATCAGCTACGAAAGGGAAGACAACACAACTGCATCGTTCATAGATATGATATCAGAATTGGGATCGGGAATCATAGTTATACCTTTAATAGTTCTTCTTGAAGATATTGCTATATGCAAAGCATTCTCTGATGGCAAAACCATAGATGCTACACAAGAAATGATCGCTATAGGACTTGTTAATATTGGAAATTCGTTTATGAGCGCCTACCCTGGTGGAGGTAGTTTGGCTCGGTCAGTTGTGTCAAATGGTTCAGGAGTAAAAACTACCTTTCATGGAATTTACGCAGGTTAGTAAAATTGAATGCTTTTATTTATAAGTATCACAATTACTGATGCCTTTATTCTGGCAAATAAGGTAGACACTGAAAGGAAGATATATCATCTTTATTTGGCCAAGTATATTTTACCATGATATTGCTACTGATCACTGAGGCAACGGATTTTACGTCATATGATGATTATGTTAAAATACAAACATAATAATTATAATTAATGATTGGAAACACTAAGTTTGACGCCCTAGATCGCCTTTCCCGTTTAAAACATCACAATTAACTATGTTCCTAGAGCTCTGTCTCGCGACACAAAACGATACCAACGAAATCTAAAGTAACTTATTACTGCGCAAGTATAACTGGTCAAAGGGGAAAAAATTGGCGAAAGGGGGAGCCCGTCTATGGCCCCTCCATTAGTACTCTATGGGTTTGTCGGATTATGTACATAAATATTGTATTTTTCAGGAGCGATGGTAATACTAGCGCTACAGTTTTTCACTCAATATTTCGAATACATACCGAAGGCTGCTTTGGCCGCTGTCATTATATCTGCAATTTTGTTTATGGTCGAATACCATGTTGTAAAACCAATGTGGAGAGCTAAAAGTGAGTTTAATTTTTTTAATTTCGATATTTTTAGATAATCGATCAATATCAAAGGAAAAGATGGAGTAATGCCACCGCTCAGTAGTATACGCTCTATGCCCATACGCATACACCGCTCTTCGTCTCGCTCTTTTGTTCCTCTTTCCGCGCTTTTGTCCCTTTCTCACGGTGTCACGCGTGTTTGTATGACAAAGCGCTGAGATGCTCCGTCATTTTCTTTTATATTGATCGAAACGTGTATTTTTTTTGGTCCAATTGAGCTTGGATTTTTCCATCATAAGCAGATCATAAGCCATAAGCTACTGCGGTATAATTAACAATAAATGTTTCAATTCAAATAATAGCAATGATTTCTACAACTATGCCAAACAAGGAATAGTATCATAGTTATTGAGGAAAACGATGGTGACACACATATACATGGGGGTTTGTTAAATAGTAAAAATAAAATTTGAGATAATTGTATTTTTTATATATTCTAACTAATTCAATATTTCAGAATTGGACCTGATTCCTGGCCTTGGCACCTTTGTCCTTTGCTTGACATTGCCAATCGAGTTGGGTATCCTTATTGGTGTGGTCGTGAACATCATCTTCATTTTGTACCATGCAGCTAGACCTAAATTCTCGGTCGAAACCTTAAAAGTAAGATTGTTATTTAAATTAAATCCAATCTACCCTCATTTTTTTCTTAGATCCATGATTATAAATTATACTAAAATTGAAAAACGTAGACTATAAGAAATTCAAAATTTCCCCTTCACAGAGAAAACTTTTGGTATTCACTAGATACCTGCTATGGGCATGTGCGGGGTCCCACGAATTTTCTTACAACCTGTAGGTATAAGAGTTTAAGTAAGGTGTGATTAGGTGTGTTGTCTATATAAATCATAAATCCCGAAATTGCATAGCCTTTCTTGCTCCATTTTAGTGCAACACATTGATAGCACATTGGGCTCGGATTCAACTCCAATTCGAGGCAAAAAAATCAAACCGTTATACCAATTTGTTTTAAGGAGACTCCCATTTTTTTGTTCCATATAAATTAGATGTTTCGTTTTTCCAGTTTTACGCGATGTCTTGATGTGCTAGGCAAGAAATTAAAATTGCTTTTCAAAGATACATAATATATATTCTAAAGTTTCTCATGGAAATAAGATAATCAAAAATCAGTTACACCTAAGTTTTATGAAGCCTTGAAAATCCTCAATTTCAGCCAAATTTGTTTTCTCGATATTAAAAGATAAATAATTTCACATACTTTAAGAATACACTAACTAGAATTTGATAATTCTAATAGTTTTTGTAAAAACACACAAAAGCCGAAATCCTTTTCGTGTTTTTCTAAATACCGATTTTGTTGAGAAGTCTCATGTTTCTAGTACGTGAATATTGGTCTTTTTGTCGTATCCTTGGTTACCTTGATTTTAATAGTAGTCCATCTAGCTCACATCTTTCTAAAGAGATATTGACAAAATAAGCCGCGCGTAAAACTGAGTTCGTTGCTCTGTGATGCGTCGCCTTAAGAGTATGTACTCCCCAGTAAACTTCTATTTGAGAATTAAGTAAAAGCCCTAGTCCCATTAAGTGAAATAGGGTGTAATATTCCTATTTTAATTTCAGACTGGTAATGGCGTAGACTATTTGATGATAACGCCAGACCGCTGCCTGATGTTCCCTTCTGTGGACTACGTGAAGAAGCTCGTCACCAAGTTCGCTTCCAACAGCTCAATACCTGTAGTACTCGAATGTACCCATATTTACTCCGCGGATTACACAGCAGCTAAAATTATTCAGACTCTAACAGCAGATTTCCACGCTAGAGATCAGCCACTGTACTTTTATAATATAAAACCTTCAGTATGCTCTATTTTCGAAGCTGTCGCCAAACCTGAGCATTTCGTGGTATTTTATGAAGATGAGGAACTGGATCGTCTACTTGCTGAAGACTTGAGGGTGTCTACACCACCCTCTGTTTTAAGGTGCAAGACTCTGACTTCTGGTCAAGTTTAAAATTTTGATTGAATAATTACAAATGGATATTTTTGAGATTCCTATGACAAAATATAAATTATTTATTTATTAATATACTAATAGATGACATCTTTATATTTTTTGAACTGGAAAATGATTTTGCTATTGATATTGATTATGAATTAAGCAATAATTTAAATGAATTTAAATCGTTTGACTACTTAAAACGAAACGAAAATTATGTGTAGTTAAAACGTACATGGTTGTATGTAGAAATTGTATTTTGTTATGTAGTTAGTGTTCCTAAAAATAATGTTTAAAAAAAGTTTAAGGTACGGATTGGTTGAGGGAGAATATCATAAAAGTGATGGAATGTAACGTGTGATAGTATAGTTATAAAGGTGGACAAGGCGCCAAGCGTCTGCATGCTGGTGCTTGATGGTCGTCATGTGATGGTTCGTTACTCATTCATACACATGTTATTTACAATTCCTGACGATTCCTTCCATGAACTGGAACTTTACCAATTATTTCTAGATCACTTTTCAATTATGAACTATTCAATACGACCCTCTATCTGCAAATTCTCAACATTTCTTCCTGATATGGTACAAATCTTTCTGATGCAATTTTAGTACAAAATTAAAAATTCTTGTATGATTTAGCAACGAACGTGGTATGAAATGTACTTGAATATCAGTATTATATAGGTACTTACTTTATGTAGAATGTAGGGTAGTTAACTTCTCAAATTGTAATAGAAAGATAAAATTGTATGAGAATGAGAATAATAACATAAAAACTATAGGAGACATATATTTAATTATGCAGTTATTTAGCAAGTGAATGAAATCAAAGAGTGAATGGTAAATTGGTGAGAAATAAAAGTATTTAATGTACTTAGATTTAGCGATTAAGTATTTTATCTTCTCCATATAACATTTGCCTCCTTTTAGATTGTGACTTCATTGTGATTTTTAGGAATTAACTAAAAATGTAGGAAGATACTATAAAGATATTTATGAAATAAAAGTTAAAACCTATGAATTATAACTGAAAGTAAAATAGTTTTGTGAAATTATTGTAGAGTTATATTATTTTTAAGACAGTGATATATGTACATACATACCTAGATAAAACTTAAAGTACAATGTTAGATTTAGACAGAGTGAAATTATTATTATGTTAAATAAAATAAAATAATATTTTCTTCATGTTATATTTAGGTATAGTTTATAATGGCCTAGGTAGGTAAGAATCAGATTGCAAAATCAATAGTAACAAATATTTTGCATATCTATCTATTTATTAAGATCTGCATTGAAATGTATTTTTGGTAATGACAAATATATTACTTATTTATCTATCACATAATTAAACATACAACTATATTTTTCTCATAGTTAAGTAGTTTTTATCAAAACTGTTCTTAAAAAACTCGTAAATTCTTTCTTTTCTTTACCATTCGTGTTATTTGCTGTTGCTTGGATTGGATTAATTTACTTAATTTTTATTAGCTTATTTTACTATTATAGTATGAACAGTGAACACACATTTATACTTAATTATATACCTACATGAAATATCTGTGATTATTGTTAATGAAAAAGTAATATTATTTTATGTACAATTTTTCTAAAAACGCAGACGTCTATTTTTGTAACAAATCTGTATGCTTATCTTGAATTATATTTAAAGTTTAGCCAAGTCAAAAAAAAAGTTTAGCAAAGAAACTTGTTCTATGATCAAGACTTGGCTAATATACCACATACATATATACCTACCTACATTGTTTTAAGAAATGCATTTATATTTCATTCATAGAGAACTATTTACAGAATAATATAAGTTAAATAATATTATTTGTTTGGTCTGAGAGAATATTATGAATGTATTTAGATTTAGAAGAAATAAATAATTTAAATTACTTACTTAAACCAATAAACTACGCTGAGTACCTAATATATTTATTTTATTTTAAATAGGTACCTACCTAAGTAGTACTATATCTACCTCCTACCTATACCTACTGTATGTATGTATAATTCTAAGAGCCTAAATTGTAACTAGGTAGGTACTTATTGCAATCCTATTTTTTTTAGGTACTTCACGGGTTGCTTTACAGCTCCCGAAACATGCTGCAGCTATATGTAAAATACGCGATAACTATATGTCTTGAGTTCGATATTAAAATTGATTTCTAAAGATTGATATATTAAACATGATGTAAACGACATAGAATTTTCAAAATCATTTACACATAACTTTTATGAAGCCCAGAATCCCTCAATTTTTCGCGTATTTTTAAATTCTTTTAATAAATTTTATTTCGTTTCATACTTACTATATTTTAAGAAAACATTAACTATAACTTGTTTTTAATTTTTTTGTATACCTATAATACCTACTCATACAGCCGAAGTCCGTTTCGTGTATTATCGCAAGACAGGTTTTGTTGAGAAATCGTACTTTCCATCTTATCCTCGGTTATCTTATCAATTTTAATAGCATTTCATCTCGCTTACATCTTTCTAAACAGATATGGACAAAATAAGTCAAGCGTAAAACTGAGTTCGTTGCGCTGTGATGCGTCGCCTTAAGAGCGACACTTCAGAAATATGCTTCGCAACGGCGGCCCTAGCTCTTATCAGGGTAGAGCGAGATTGTCTTTCGTTCGGCACCCTTTGGTCGACACCTTCGAATCAATTATAATTCAGTTTCTAGTAATACAATGCAAAGAGGCCGGTGCCCGGCCCGCCCTCTTTGCACCTCTCCATGTAGGTCACCAAAAGGACAGCAATCATCATAGATCTAAACAAAAATCTATGGCAATCATGAATAATTTTATTAATTTGATGCAGTTGATGATAGGATTTTGGCGCCCCATCCCACATCGCGCCTAAAGCGGCCGCTCCTCTCTCTACCCCAGGGCCGCCACTGATGCGTCGGATCGGAACGCGGCAAATGAACTTATGAATAATGAATAATAAATGAAATTAATTAATTTTATATCCTAATTTGGCACCAACGGTGCCTACAGCCCACAGCAGCCGAGCAATATACGACGGCCTAAGGGAGTTCCTGAAGGGAACCACCTCGGCTTAGGGAGTCTGATACGAGGGTTTGCAAGGACCAGATCCTGGAGATAACTGTCAACCAGAAGGGTTTTACTTTGGGAGGACTTTTCGCCACGTGTGGCTGACCACGCAACGAAAGGCCGGTAAGGGCCGTGGTTGTCAAAGACCGACGTTATAGGTCTCTAAGTCTCGGTGCCGGTGCTGGCAACGCTGGTCGTGGCCAGTAGAGCGAACCCATAAGATTTCCCCCTACCAAAAATCGTTCAACACGCTTAAAGAAGGTTCTTCTTCTTTTGATATAATATGGTAACAGTGCTGACTTTCTTATCGTCGCAATTCTGCCAATGTCCAGTGTTTAATTTTGTGCAAAAGTTGTACCTATGCTGATAAATCGGTAGCTAAGATTATCTCGCCGATTGTGATATGTCTTACTTAGGGTTCCCAGATCAAAAAATCGAAATTCCGGAGAAAATTCCTTACATTTAATGAAAATTCCGGACTTTCTTGTAAATATAATATTAATGTCGTTATGCATCGTGCATGTGTAAAAATGATGCAAATTTTCTAATTTTTTATTTCACTTCCGGACGGTTTAAGATTCCCCCCGCATTCCGGACAAATACCTATATTTCCGGACATGTCTGGAAAATTCCGGACGCATGGCAACCCTAGTCTTACTACAATATATGACTATGATATAATGATTAGTCTATTTAGTCACTAATGACTAATCGCAACAATCACATTATAAGTTACTCTATGACCATCACGGCGCGGACGGGATTAAACCGGAGCGTAGAAACCGGAGGAATTGCCCATCACGTCTCCGCGTGTGCGTGTGCAGGCGTGTGCTATAGGTACCTACCACCAAGGCGTGACGTGAAATCCATAGAGTAAGTAGCAATTACTATGTTATTGCCATAAAAAATCTTTAATAAGAGTCGGGACTGCCAGGCCAGAAATGAAATGAATCAAAGTTAGGGCTGAAAGGTACTGCCAACCTAACAACATCGTACTGTAGATTGGTATAGAAATATTTGCTATCTCCTGTTATCTGTATATGGCGTGAAAGAGATGGCGATACGATGCCATTAGTATTGGCTCATTTTTCCTAGCCCTAATTTTTTGTTATAAGTTTCGCCAGCATGGTGGATGGTGGAATCCCTAAAGAAGGTTTCACTTAAAAAAAATAGTTTGACAGCTACACAGACTATAGACAGCTGACTGCTGTGCTGGACATTGGCAGAATAGCGTAATTATTTTTGCGACGATAAGTCAGCATTGTTGCCATATATAAAAGAAGAAGAAGATTATCTTATAACAGATGCAAGATGACTGAGAGCCACGGACCCTTAATCTGAGATCGGAACTAGTACCTAGTCCAAAATGAATGAAAACTCTGTGATGAAAACGTAGGATGAAAACAACAATCCGTTCATAGATATTATATTTCCGTCACATTACCGTCAGACGAAACTAGCGCCCGCGCCACTTGCTCTGTGTGACAGTGTACTCCTACTCTGTGACGGGACCACAGTGGGTTGACCACAGACAATATATATTATGTGACAGAACGTAGTTTGTATTAATTGATCTGAGGAACGTAGTTTAAATTAGTTTTACTTGCTCTGTGGAGTTATCTGTGGTGACAGACGTCAGTCAGACAGAACGTAAACATTAACATGTGCATTTGCGGAATAATTTTATATAATTTTCTGAGATTTAGCAGTTGTTTATCTAACGAAAAGATAAATTCAATAAAGCAAAATGAAGAGTAAACCCATTAAACATAAAACCGCTAATACGTTCAGGGTATGTTTAACGCAATATTATTTTTTTAGGTTATAATACCATGTTGGCGATTTTAAGAATAACTTTGTTATATGTATTCTAGTTTGTGCCGTTCGCAGAAAGGATAAATGCTATTAATATCAGACATGCGGCTTTGTACCACATAGAACACGCTAACACAGAACACCCCAAAGAAAACGAAACACATTTTCACATAGCTATTCGAAAATGGCAAGCTCTCAATTTAACAGAAAACTTCAAGAAGTTCCGGAGAGATGTTTATGGTGTAATTACAGTGCCACAACTGTTACACAAGAAGGATCATGTTTTGAAGATATTAGAAACATACTTGCATTTAGAAGATCCATTGTGTTTACAACCTTTACTTGAGTAAGTATTCTTAAAATATACAAGTTATCCTTAACATTTATCACTCAGGCTTTGGAAGAACTTTATAAGATGCCGGGGCTCAAATAGGGTTTCTATGCTAGCTAATATAATCTATTTGTGATAGAAATATCAATACATATAACCTTTGTTGGAACAATTCGCGAGTTGATTATGATATAATTTTTGAACAAATTTACTAATATTTTCATTATTTTATTCAATTTATAAGAATAAGTCAGTGCAACATTTGGTTGGTAAACAGACATCTCTATGTTTTCTACCAACATGGGAAATGTTTTCAATAGTTTCATAACCATAGACCAGGTGAATCCACATGTTATGGTTGTAATCTGAGACCAAGTGAAAACTTTTGATTACTTTTGAAGCTGTGACACTATTGTTTTCTTTAAATGTACAAAATTTTGGTATTTATATATAATTAATTGGTTAATTACATCCTACAATATCCTAGAGCTTTAAGTATTTATTGAATTTCTATATTACACTTAAGACTAAAATCTATAATAATAAATAATACAAACATTTAATAATAATAAAAATAAAATAAATATCATCTGCTAAAAAGAGGATTACTTGGCCTTCCGCTGGGTACCGCTGGTAACTCGGTTTCGAGAGCTGTAAGGCCAACCCATGAAGGAAAAAAACATTATATCTTTACTCTATTTACAGAATTCTAGTTTCGCTGGCTAAAGACTTAAGAGATGACTTTTACCCTCATTTTCCAAAATTTCTGGATATCCTTATTACATTTTTGGACACTAAAGATGCAGAGAGATTAGAATGGACACTCATTTGCTTAGCATTTCTGTTCAAAATCTTAAAGCCTTATTTAAAGAAAGATATAGCTGCTGTGTTGAAGAGGATTATTCCGTTGTTAAGTGAAAGCCAACCTCAGTACATTAATAATTTTGCAGCGGAAAGCTTTGCATTTGTTGCCCGTGATATAAGGGATAAAAAGAAGTTCATTCAGTTGATATTGAACTACTTACAGAATCACGAAGATGTGAGTATTTTATATTTACTAGATAACCTGTGCAAATACTTTGCACAGTCATTGGTGTCAATATTGTTGTAATAGTTCAACTGATCTCCAATAGATGGTGTGTTTTACAAAATAAATAAATTTGTCTAATTTTAAACGCAACATTTAATTTTAATTTGTTTGTTTATTTTTGTCATTAGAGGGAAAAATAATCTTCGAAATGGCATGTCAAACATTAACTTTGATACAGTATTATGGGAGATATATTATACCGACAGAAAAACACCTTTGCGAAAAAATTTATATACAGATTTTTACATACATATCTGATGTTCATTAGGATACAACCACAATAAATTGTGATATCACTTTGTTGATTTTAAAAAGCACAAATCCCATTTTGGAAAGCTTATCTTTAGACGTTTACTTTCTGCAATTCAGACATTTGATTGGATTTCATTGGTTTACTTTATAATTTTAGAAGAATCATAATTTTTAATGCAGCCATATTACAAATATTTTTCAAATTCAACTGATGTGAAAGAGTTTCTTACAATACCTTTTTCACACAAAAGTAAAATACTAACATTAACTATTCCCTTTTTCCAGGCTACAGCTGGTTGTGGTCATCTAATATTTGAAATTTTAAGAGGTGTCAATGGAAAATTTCACAGTTGTACAGAGACATTCCTCCCATTATACTTCCAACATTTAAAGGAGGAAAAACAGGATCAGAAAATATTGTTCCTATTGCTGACACAAACATTAACGGATAGTCTTCAACATATATCACCTAAAGAGTATAGTATATTTTGGGATTGCATATTCAAATATACTGAAGGAATTTTGTCAGACAATGATGAAGAAAGTAATGGATTAGAATATATATTGAGACTTGCTGGACAAGTCATTGAGTATCACAAGGGGAGATACTTAACAAACCCACCTCAGTTATTATTGTTACTAGTGAAAATTATTTGTGAACAGAGCAATGAAAATGTTTTGTCAGTTTGTGCTCAAATAGCTGCCCTGCTTCTCCTGTCACCTAATGTGTCACTTTCACAAGAGCATGCCGGCATCATCATAAAAGTGTTGCTTCCCTTGCCATTCCCAAATATTTTAATAGATTTTGTACAAAATATTGTGGAGTACTCGCAATTCGACATTCACATATTGCCTCAGTTCCTCAATTTTGTTGTGCAATCCGATTTTGAGATGGAAGCTATGAATACATTGGCGAAAATTTGTATGACTAAAGCGCCGCTATCAAAGAATGGAATAAAACTTTTTGATTGGGTGAAATATCCTATAGATTTTGGAAAAGGCTTGCCTCTGTTTATGACGTATTTGGAAAATGTGATGAATGCAGATAATATCGAACAAGTCCTTGTAAATTCTGATACTTACTTGAACACAATTTTGTGTTTACCTCATGTGGAGAAGATTGATGTTGACCACTGTATAAAATTGTTGAGTCAAGTGATAATGAAGTTATTAAACATTTTAACAAACTGTAATATAGAAGGTGTAGTAAATAATAAAGATACAGAAAATGTATCTACGTCAAAGTTTGTTAGACATGTATTGTTTTTATTGGGAAACACATTTGAGAGTGCTATCCATATTTCTAGTTGCAGAAGGTTAAAAGAAATATGTGATATAGGACATTTGTTACCTGTTGTTCTGCCATGTGCTACAGATCCCAGTTATTTAGCTTCATTGAATATTATTGATTTATACCTGACGGCATATGAGCATGAAAATGGACTGACTTATCCGCTTTTAACACTTGTGGATTCCTATTTGAAGAATAATATACGATCGCCGTTTCATTGTGTAAGTGTTTATTTTTTATTCATTATTTTTATATGTATTTATAAAAGAACGGTTTTTATGCTGATTTCACCACAATTCAGTATGATTTTATTATAACGTAGAGTTACGAAGTTGCAAAAATAATTGACATCAATAAATTATTAGATTGTTTTGTATATCTGTATTTTATTTAATTACAGATCAGATTGTTAACTACTCACATATACAAATTATTTGAAAATGTGGAAGAATTGAAGAAATCACTGCCAGCAGAAGAGGGTGGAAACACGGAAACACTAGTGGTGTTTTCACTATGCTATTCAGTAGAATCGATATCTCCATCTATTCAAGAATATAGAACTCAACTGAATATGCTGCAAAAAATGGCATTTAATACTCCGCAGTACAATATGTTAAAAGACACTGAGTTTCATCTATATGCTTTAAATTACATGCTGGGCGTGCTATATGCTAACTTCAAGCTGTTGTGGGAACCAGTCATAGAATTTATAGCTGGCTACGGAAATATTCTGGCAGTTGATGAATTTTGGCCAGTTTTCTATAAAGCTCTTGAAATATCTTTTGCAAATGTAAGAAAAAGTCACAAGCAGTTAGCGTTTAATGATGAAATAACCACTAACTATGAAATAATAAATAAACTTTACAGTGATTATAATAATATATCAGAAAGACCGGATCTATTTAATTACAGGAATTTAATTCTAAAAGCTATGACTAATTTTATTCAAGTCTGTGAAGCAAAAAATCGAGATGTGGTAGTTATTTTTCTTAAGTTTATTGATGAGGAATATCGAAGGAATGATAATAGTAATGCCCTCAGAACTGATGTAGAGATACGCGGGGTTGATGACTCCGTTTTAATGGAAGACATTGAAGATGATACTGTTGTAACTGAAGATAATGAAAAAGAAGATCCAGTATCTGGTAAGATCGTGTTCAAAACTCTAATAAATATAATGCAGGTGATTTCACAGTTCAAAAATCCAAGAGCTCTCCATAAAGAACCAGTGTTTTGGGAACTATATATGGAATTCTTAAAACATAAAAATCCATCATTGCAGAAATTTGCTCTAGACTGTGTTTTAAATTATAAAAATAAAAGTGTGTTACCATACAAAAACAATTTGTATAATATTGTTGATGAAAAGAAATTCAAAGATGAACTTACAATGTTTAAAATAACTGAAGACAGTGAAAATGTTCGAGTTGAAGATAGAGAACATGTCATTCCTATTATTTTAAGGATTTTGTATGGAAAAATGACGTCTAAGTTAGGGGCAGATAAAAAAGCGGGAGGGCAAACCCGACGATCTCTTGTTATGAGGTATTTAGCTGGGTGTACAGAATCTGAATTGAAAATGTTTATTCAAATGGCATTTTCACATTTAGACCAATATTTAACAATGGGCCCCATGGACATATACAGTGGTATTATAACAAATTTAAATCTAAAATCAGTTACAAGTCCTGGGAAGTTGCATAGCATATTAAATTTATTTGATGTCATTCGAGAATATTTCGGTGGATACATGAAAGATGAACTTTTAAGTTACTTTTTCAAAGTTTTTTATGCAGTATGTTCCACCGCGGCTGCTGTACTAACTCAAGATGATAAAGTCCATGTTAGTTATATTAAGGTAATGAAAAACATCAGAGTGATTGCTCTAAATATTCTAAAGAAACTATTTGATCACTTTGATAAGTACACATGGAGTAAAGACGAACTTTTTGTTATATATGAAACATTACTCTGGCCGATCGTTCCGAAACTTCACATTGAAGGTGTACATAATCCCACAGTTTTACTAAAAATATTGAACACTTGGTGCTCGAATCCTCGGTATTACGTCTTGCTAATTACCTGTCACCCAAATGATATGACCGTAAATCCCATTTCGGCTATATTTAAACTCTTGCAATCTGCGAAAACTAATTTCACGGTTACAAATATGATTCTTGATATGATTGAAAAACTATTGACTCTCACGGAAGATGAAGAAGATAAACAATTTACTCCTATTAAATCATTTGGTACTGTACCTATTGAAGAAAAAGAAGAAACAACCACTTTGAATTTTGGAAGTAAGATATTGGTTCCTTATATACCGAATATATTGGATATAATGAAAAGAAGAGTCGCAAATTCTGCCAAAGCAAACACAGTGAACAAAAGAGATCTTTTGATTCTTTCGAGAATTACTGAATTAGTGTCGACTCCAGAATTGTGCGACGAGTTACTTCACTTATTGTTACCCATATTAGTTAAGAAAATATGTATGAATATGGCTGAAGAGAACATGGAATATGCTGTTAATACAATATCCAATCTATTAGGGCACAGTGTAAATCCTCAAAAGTACATTAAAAATATTGCTGTATTATTTAACAAGGTGTCGCCAGTAGATGTCAGAAAACTATTATGTAAACTGCTAACATACATTGCTGAAAGCAGCACAGTTAATAATGAAGTATTGACTAGAGCGGCTAATATCATTAACGAAATGAACGCTTTTAATAAAAGGTGGATAGAACAACCTGATTTCGATAGAAGACTAGATGCATATAAAGAAATTTATAATTTATGTGAAACAGACAACATAGATATAGATTTAGCCATTTTGATTGTTAACAATTGTTTCTATTATGTGCGAACAGAAAAAGATATTGGGCTTCGTGATAGCGCTGGGCTGTGTTTGAAAAGAATATTGCCGAAATTGCTAATGAAATATAAATCTAATAATGATGGTCTGTTTTTGATTCGCGATACAGTGCTGTCGTTAATTTCATCAGGAATAAGGGATTCGAAAAATGATGTTTTTAGAAACGAATGTATCACACTCCTGGGAGAATTAGTGAGAGAAAGTCCAGAAGCTGATGTGGTGTTCTCAGATTTAGTACCACTAATAAATAAAGAAGATAGAGAAGTGGATTTCTTTGACAATATGTGTCATTTACAAATGCACAGACGTGTCAGAGCCTTATTGAAGTTTTCCAAAGTGTTTAAGAAAGTGCAGAAATGTCCTACACCAAGGATGTTAACCAACTTTATATTGCCATTAGCAACCATGTATTTATGTGAAGAGCAATATACAGACAAAAATACTTTGATAGATGCTGCTATAGATGTTGTCAGCACATGTTGTCGTCTGTTACCCTGGTATCATTACGAAGTGATTTTAAAACACTATTTGAACAAAATGCGACATTCGACAGACTATCAGAAGCAGTTGACGAGAATTTTGATCGGCATTTTGGACTCCTTTCATTTTGACTTTAGCAAAGTTAAAACTATCGATTTGCCTAAAGCTTTAATATCTAGCATGAGATTGGTTCCCAAAAAAAAGGCTGAAGATGAAAGCATAGTCGAGGTCAGGAATACTGAGGAAAATGCAGAAGTTCCTGATGAAAATAATGTAGAAGAAGAGAATGACTTGGAGACAGGTCTAGAAGTTGCCGATCAGGAGGCTGATATGGAAGAAACTGTGAAGGATATCCAAAACGTTGCTGCTTTTGAAAGAATAACTAGTGTTTCCCCATCAGTTGCAAAGAGGATAATCAAATCTTTAACAACAGGCCTTCTACCTCAACTAAACAGGTAAATATTTATCTTTAAATAACTTATATGCATGTTTATTTATTATAGCTTTGTTGAATTAAAAGTAAAAAAAGAATAAATACATTGATATAATTACTAGCTAACTTGGTTATTTGCTAGGTTGTCTCAAAAAAATCATTGGCTAAATCTAAATGAGGAAGTCTTGTACCAGGTGTTTTATCTATTTTTAAAAATAATTCTAGATCAATAGGCAAAATGACTGACCACGATGAATCTCACAAGGTCAACCGCCGTCGCATGGGCCTTGAGCGTCAAGAAGAGGACATGCTGAGAGTGCCCATAGCTCTTGCGCTTGTCAAGTTACTGCAACGGCTGCCAGGAGAACTGCTTGATCATAGTTTACCTGGGTAATTATTTCTGTTTTTTTTGTTGAGAATTTATTGATTTGCGTTCTTTACACCTATACCTCTTACCTCTATAGCTAAGCCTCATATTCATAGTCATCATAATTATTATAATTTTCGTATAAATAACATTTATTATTTGTGATTTGTCATTTCTAATTTATTTACTAGGTAATAATAATTTATTGTACATAAATAAGGCCGAATGTGTGTATACTTCAATAATTTTAAATTGTATTTTATTGTAGAATTATAATCAAGCTGTGCTCGTTCCTCAAATCACCATTGAAACAAGTGAGAATAGCAGCCAAAGATATTGTGAAGAAAATAATAGTTACAGTTGGCACCAGTTACCTTAAAGTTTTGCTGGAGCACCTAACACTTTTATTGACTAGAGGATTCCAAGTTCATGTCTTAGTTTCAACCATACATTCGGTATTAGATGCATTAAAATCTGATTTCAAAAAGGGTGAATTAGATATTTCTCTGCGTTATATACTCGATGTATGCACGAACGATCTGTTTGGAACGTTATCAGAAGAGAAGGAAGTAGAAAAATTGCATTATAAAACTCCAGAAGCGAAGCCAAGCAAAAAAAGTTATGTAACACTTATGATTGTTTCGCAGAACGTAACAGATAAATGTCTGATTGATTTAATAGTACCTTTTAAAGATGTCCTACAAAAGCAACACTCGAAAAAAGTTGTGCTTAAAGTGCAAGACGCTTTAACACATATAACAACTGGCTTGGTTACTAATAAGTTCATAGAAGTCGAATCTCTAATAACGTTTCTCCACGCGATTGCCTCTGAAAGTATCCCAGAATTGATATTAGGGGTTCCTAAACGAGTAATAACAGAACAGCAAAGAGAGAAAATGCTGCGGGCCAAACCGGATTGTTTTATAGTACCTGCAGTACCAAAAAGACATAGAGAAGTTCAAGGGAAAAATGTTAAGACCTCTGCGAAAGCTAATTCTCATGTCTTAGTTGAATTTAGCTTGACTATACTTTATACAGTACTCAAGAGGGAAAAAGTGCCTAAAATAGATTGTCAAGTATTTGTGGATCCCCTGGTACCTTTGTTAGTAGATTCATTAAGGAGTGATCATGTAAAAGTGACGACTATAGCATTGAAATGTGTGGCTTCATTATGGACGAATAGAATTGTTACCCCGTCTCTACAGGAATCGATAAAAGAGATTGTGCAAGCGCTGTTCGCAATACTCCATAAATATGCAACCTTTGAGATTAGCAAGCAGAATGATAACTATCATCTTGTAAGGAATGCTTTTAAGGTAAGTTGATGTAAGTTTTCATTTTTGAATCCCTAAGTTAATCTAATGAATGACCATTGACGGGCTTTGTGTGGATCGATTTTTTATATTAATTATTTGCTCAACGATTTCTAACCAGCATGTTGAGTCTGGACTTCGTGTTTGGTATTGGTGTCTTTTTTTATAAATAACTTGCTTTCCGTATGTATCCCGATGGATTTCCGAGATAAAAGGTAGCCTATCTATGGAAAAAATCACGGCGATCCATTGCTCGGTTTTCGCGTGAAAAAAGGACAATCAAACAAACAAACACACTTTTGTATTTATAGTATTAGGTAG
Source organism: Nemapogon koenigi (assembly GCA_963924495.1). NCBI lineage: Eukaryota > Metazoa > Arthropoda > Insecta > Lepidoptera > Tineidae > Nemapogon > Nemapogon koenigi. The sequence goes on from OZ004643.1 coordinate 3,192,569, forward strand.
TAGTATTAAATGGACACTTTGAAAAATGAAGTATGAGAGATTGAATAAAAAGGTTTATATGGCTGAAGAGAAAGAAAATGCTTGCATCTAGGTGTACTTTTATTGAACATATAAGAAATGTATTGATCGATGGAAATATTAAAAGTACACACAATTGCCGAACATGTATGAAAGGTATGATGAATATAAAAGAAGCGAAAGAGCGGACCGTAGCAAATGGCATTCGATTGTCTCTGCCTACCCCTCTTTGGATAAAAGGCGTGATGACAGGTAGATAGTTAGGATTTTACTCTAACTTAAAATACATGTTATTTTTAGGCTGTAACTGTACTAATAAGACAAGTAAAATATCATACAATGGAAGCGGCACAACTAAAAACACTCCTGCTCTACGCCGAAGGTGACTGCCAAAATGATGAAAGACAGGTGAACTCGTTTGCCTTGCTCAAAGCTATATTGGAGGCAAAGCTGGTCTCGCAGGAACTACATGAAGTGATGTTGAAGATATCTACGATTTGTGTGCTGAGTGAATCTGCTAAAGCAAGGTATTTAACACTTTATCTGTTGTGTTTAGAATGCAAAGTTTTTTTTATTTACATATAAATCAACTAATTCTTGAAAGCAGCTAATATTTTGTAATATTTGTTACGATACAAGCAAACATGTTATTGATTTGGCATCAACGGCATCACAGACAAATACACTACATGACTCAAAAAAGCTGCAATTTCAACACTCTAACCATTTGAGATAACTTACTAACTTACTAGAGCAGCTACGACTTATTTATTGAAATTACGGGATTATACGAATTTTGCGGATATATGTTCCTAACCCAGAATTGATTAAATTTTCTTTCTTAACAATTTGGTATGCGTTTGAATCAAGTCTACCATACCCCTAAACGAAATTATTAATATAGATTATATTATATTATAGGTATTATATTATATTATGTTATGTTATGTTATGTTATGTTATGTTATGTTATGTTATGTTATGTTATATTATGTTATATTATTATATACTAGCTTTCCGCCCCGGCTTCACCCGTGGAAATTTTTGAAACGTGTCAAGAATTTATCCTGAAGTGATGCCACTTTCTGGCCCTGTCAATCACGTCGATCCGTTTCTCTGTTGTGTCATGACAGCAGGACATACGAGCAAACATACAAACTTTAGCATTTATAATATTAGTCGAATTTCCGATTTTATCCAACGCGTTGAGGTATATTTGGGCTGAGTGAGCTCTATATAAATATTTCATTTTCAGAGAGGAAGCAAGACTAATTTTCGTCAATTATTTAACGAACTACATGCCGGGCAAGCGGCTGGAGAGACACATACAGTTTTTCGTGTCACAACTCAATTACGAGATGAAACATGGACGGGAGTCATCGTTAAAGTTCTTGGAGATGATCATCACCAAGTTCAAGGCTGTAAGAAATGTGTCACTTATTTTTACTCAGAATTCCATAATTAAAAAAAAACCTGTTTGAGTCAAACAGTACTCACACAGATTCATTTTTGCCTATAAGTTATTTTATTTTGTTCATTTACGTTGTCGGTAGATTAGGAGAAAATAAGATGTGACAGACGGACGGACAGACAGACACACGAGTGATCCAGTAGTCGTTTTTTCATCAGATATGTTTGGAACCCTAAAAAATAGAAAAATCATATTGAAGATGTATTAAACGATATAATAAATGCTAATTGCGCTTCTATTTTTCACCATAATTTTAATTTAAAATATCTTTCAGCCGCAACTAGCGCGTCACAGCGGCTTCTTAATGCTGTCACTGGGCGCAACGATGGTCAACGATGCGTCACCGGAGTGCAGGGAGTCAGCGGCGATGTGCATAGAGGCTTTACTGCGGCGGTATCATGGCCAAGATAGAAATAAACTTTTTGAAGTTGTACTCACATTATTTAAAGACAGCCAAGTTAGTTGTTACTCTATTACAATACTAACTCCAGTGATTTTTTTAATTTGGAATAAATAACAACTTTTAGTTAGAAATATCGGTATATATTACGGAACCCTAACTGAATTTTAACAAAACATAGTCTTTGCCATTATATGTAATAATGTAGGTTTATATATGTGATTTTTTTTAAATTGGTCCAGTAGTTTCCGAGTTTACTTCTTTATATTATTACTAATATAAAATAGGCTTATCACAGTAAGTGCCAAAGTAAACCTCATTTAACCTTTAACTACATCACTGACTTCCTTTGAGGTTTTTTGAGATCAAAAAGTACACGTGATCTTTAGTCTGACCTTCTTAGTTCTGACTTCCTTTTTTTACTTGAAGCTGGTTGGATGGCTTGTCGGTTTTTTGTTTTATTTAATATTGGCTTTCCGCCCCCGGCTTCGCCCGTGGATATTTTCGAACAAAATAAAATATAGCACTTAGGGATAATGCTTTCTATTTGTGAAATAATAATCCAAACTAACAAACTTTACCTCTTTATAATACACTGACGAGCAATTTAAAAAAAACCACTAATTTATCATGAAATATTATTTCCGAAACCACGCCAGATAGCTTTTTGAAGTGTATTTAATAACGGTTAAAAAACACCCAATGGAAACAAAACAAATTTAATTAAATGTGTTAAACAATGTAAAACAAAATAGCGCCATTTGGGCAAAATTTGCAAGTGGATTTTTTATATTGCTCGTCAGTGTATTAGTACCTATAGATTTCTACAAAAAATATTTTTTCAATTCCAGCCCGTCCATTTCGAGTTAGCCGCTCAACTGTGTACAAGATTCGTGATTGTCGAAGATGCGGAATTCAAAAGTAGACTTACCACGGTCCTGTCCATTATCAACGGAAAACTCCTTATTCTAAACAACAGCTCGACTGAAGGGCGTTTTGTAAAATTTAACACAGATATTGAAAACACTGATGCCACTGACGAAGATAAGCAAAAAGAAAAAGATCATTCTTTAATACAAATACTCAATTTGCTAGAACGGATAGTAACGCATTGTCCAATGTCTTTAAACGAAACGAAACATGTAAGCGAATACGATGAAATTGCGCAGCAGTGTCAAATATTACTAGCGTACCCGCACACATGGGTCCGGTTAAAAGCAGCGAAAATATTGAACCAATTGTTCTTGCATATAGACCCCAGTGAATTGAGCGATATTTTAAATGGGAACAAGGACAGCGATAGAGGTTTTATATATTACGAAACGGAGAGCGCTATGAGAAGTTTGATTTTGGATTTGTGCGCGCAGTACAGCATTGGTGTGACTAAAGATATTGCTGATGAGGTAAGTGCTGTTTTTAAACACAATATGAGTATAACGGATATATCTCGCTAGTGCGTCGCTAGGCAGACCCCGGGTTCGATCCAGGATCCAGGTCATGTACCAACGGGTTTTTATATTTAAAAACTTATGTACATAATCCGACAAACCACACTTGCTTTTCCATCTAACAAATACCATCGGTTAAACGAGGGAGACTTGGTCTTCCGCTGGGTACCCTGGAACCGTAACACAGTTTCGGAAGCTGTAAAGCAACCCGTGAAGAAAGAAGGAGACGATCTTCTACTACATTAGGTACATACACATATAAATTTGGCCCCATTATATACTTAGACAGCCTACTTTTCTAGTAAAGATCTCCTCTTATTGGCATCTTCATTGCTGAAGGTCGTATCTACATCACTATCTGGACAAATACGCCTTCATGTGCCTGGCCTCCAGGGCCTGGGCAGTTCTCATGGCATCAAATTGCGGCAGACCGGTCAACGATTTTGCTTGGTCTGCCCATGGCGTAGGCGATCGCGTGGTCTTTTTCCGTAACGATAAGAATATACTTTGTTTGAAGACTTCAGCTCTTTTTGTCTGAAACTAAAATTGGCATACTTTGTAGGGAACAATTAATTATAGGTACTTATTGAAAGATAAAATCTGAGCTGCAGAAATTGATCTTTAACTACAACTTGCTATACAAGGAATTTTTAAATTAAAATTTCAGGTCACCGCAGTAATATTTCAAATAATAAAACTGGTGCATAGTGTACCCAACTTCAATTTGAAGCTAAAATCCGGGACGCAGGAGCTGGACGATATTGAGAACTCCAAGTTGAACATTCGTTGGATTATTTTCAAACTTAGAAAAGCTATTGGGGCGGAAGTCGCAAAGTCACCATCGACAATTAACGTTGTAAGTACAGAAAATTTTTATTCTTAGGCATAAAGTTAAGAAATAGAGATAGATATGAAGAAGTATGAAAACTTTATGTCGTCATTGGCGAAGTATGAATTTATTCCTTGGTCAGTACATTTTGGATTTAGAACATTGGCGTCAAAAGTAAAGTACACCTAAAAAAAACTTCACCGGTTGCTTTACAGCTCCGGGGAAACCGTTGCTGACCCCAGGGTACCTATTAGGTGTAGTTTTTGGTAAGTGGATGTCAGTGTCTACTCTATTCTCCTAATACAGTGTAAACTATATATAGCGACACTTATAGGACTGCGCATTTTATGGCGTTATTGAGAGTTGACATTAAATGGAGAGAAGAAAAATCGATATAATTTTACTATTATAATATGTATTTACTAAGAAAGTAAAAAAAATACAAACACAAATAACAGCGCTTATTGCGTATAGTCTGTTATCTTCGTCTAATGTTTTTTGCTGCCGAAAGTCGAGGTAAACACGTGCTTGACAATAAAGCAACAAAACACAGCTGCAGTTCTTATTAATTTCTTCAACTTAAAAAGTACTGTTTATTGCTTAATAATGACAATGTTGACGTTATTTAGAGTGGATGTGATGCTATATGGATAACAAGGTAAACCAACCAAAGTCAAGTAATTTCGACGTTTTAGGTAGTTTGTCGTTAAATCGAGTGACGTTAAATTGAGTTTACACTGTATATAAAACTGTCGTGTCGCTGACTGACAGACTATCAACGCACAACCTAAACCACTGAAGATATAAATATTGGAGGGTATATTCCTTAGGGAGTGTAAAGATACACTAAGAAACAATTTTTCGAAAATCTACACATAAGGGGGTGAAATGGGTTTTAAACATTTGTATTAGTTTAATATAAAATTCTCACTATCACTATGTTTGTAACCAGACTCCTCCGAAACGGCTTGACCGATTTGTATGATTTTTTTTGTGTATATTCGGTAGGTCTCAGAATAGGTCGTAAACTATTTTCCACCATCCTACCCCCACCCCCCATTTTTTAATCGCGACTTTAGTATTTTTGTATGAACAATATTATGCAAAGTTAGTGGTAGGGGTAGGACAACGTCTGCCGGGTCCGCTAGTTAGTTTAATATAATTAAAATTTGTTATTACAGAGATCGGCAGTATTTACAATGTGGATGCACCTTATAAGTTTATTTGAAGTCGACGATATAAGGAAAGTGGTAGACATAATGTTGTCGCCCGTAGTTCGGGAATTGGCCACCGGGGACGCAATGGCGCCAGCTACTATGGTTAAACAGTTGGCTTCGAGGGTTGGCAAGAAGTTACGGAGGAAACTTGGTGATATTGAGTACAGTAAATTGGTTGCGAACACACAGACTAGGTTGAATATTAAACGGGCGGAAAGGAAAAAGGTAATTTTTATTTGTATTAAAATATATCTATACTAATATAAATAAAGGTAAAAAGTGAGTTTGTATAAAATAAACTGGAAAGCTACTGGGACAATTTTAGATTTAGTTTTTTTTAGTTAGGAATTCAGATCACGCTTCTATAGTAGGTATGGTATGTTGTGTCATTAGCCATAGCAATATGACACGTTTGTTGGCAAGTTTATAGCATATATAATGTTAAATTAATTCTGAGTGCTATATTCTATATAAGCTTCTGTCCGCGGAAATAGATCCAAAAAGAAATAATCCCGTGGCTGTAATTTGCCCCTCCTCCGCCCGCTTACGCGGTATAAAAAGTAGTACATATCTTCTCTGACCCCCTAAACGACCACTATGCAAAAAATGATGTCGATCCCGTGAAAAACAAAAACAAATCTATCCCACGAGAACCATACATTTTTCCGGGATAAAAAGTAGCCTATATGCTATTCCAGACTATAACCTGTGCCAAATTTCATCCAGATCCGTAACAAACCATTTATAATATTAGTGGGATATTACAGCTGTGTGAACCTGGAACCCGACTTTGGAAAAAAAATTTTTTTTGAATTGCATATGATTGTACTATGTATGTACTGGTTTGTACCACTTTTCATTTCGTTTGTACCTCAAAGGGTTCCGAGATAGGGGGGTTTCAAAATTGCTTACAACAGTTACAACCCCGACTTTGGAAAAATTGAATTTTTATAATTGCATTCGATTGTACTAGGTACGTACTGGTTTGTACCACTTTTCATTTCGTTTGTACCTCAAAGGGTTCCGAGATAGGGGGGTTTCAAAATTGCTTACAACAGTTACAACACCGACTTTGGAAAAATTTAATTTTTATAATTGCATTCGATTGTACTAGGTACGTACTGGTTTGTACCACTTTTCATTTCGTTTGTACCTCAAAGGGTTCTGAGATAGGGGGGTTTCAAAATTGCTTACAACAGTTTCAATCAGACTTTGGAAAAAATGATTTTTTATAGTTGCATTCGATTGTACTAGGTACGTACTGGTTTGTACCACTTTTCATTTCGTTTGTACCTCAAAGGGTTCCGAGATAGGGGGGTTTCAAAATTGCTTACAACAGTTACAACCCCGACTTTGGAAAAATTGAATTTTTATAATTGCATTCGATTGTAATAGGTACGTACTGGTTTGTACCACTTTTCATTTCGTTTGTACCTCAAAGGGTTCCGAGATAGGGGGGTTTCAAACTTGCTTACAACAGTTTCAACCAGACTTTGGAAAAAAATATTTTTTATAATTGCATTCGATTGTACTAGGTACCTACTGGTTTGTACCACTTTTCATTTCGTTTGTACCTCAAAGGGTTCCGAGATAGGGGGGTTTCAAAATTGCTTACAACCAGACTTTGGAAAAATTGAAATTTTATAATTGCATTCGATTGTACTAGGTACGTACTGGTTTGTACCACTTTTCATTTCGTTTGTACCTCAAAGGGTTCCGAGATAGGGGGGTTTCAAAATTGCTTACAACAGTTACAACCCCGACTTTGGAAAAATTGAATTTTTATAATTGCATTCGATTGTACTAGGTACGTACTGGTTTGTACCACTTTTCATTTCGTTTGTACCTCAAAGGGTTCCGAGATAGGGGGGTTTCAAAATTGCTTACAACAGTTACAACCCCGACTTTGGAAAAATTGAATTTTTATAATTGCATTCGATTGTACTAGGTACGTACTGGTTTGTACCACTTTTCATTTCGTTTGTACCTCAAAGGGTTCTGAGATAGGGGGGTTTCAAAATTGCTTACAACAGTTTCAACCAGACTTTGGAAAAAAATATTTTTTATAGTTGCATTCGATTGTACTAGGTACGTACTGGTTTGTACCACTTTTCATTTCGTTTGTACCTCAAAGAGTTCCGAGATAGGAGGGTTTCAAAATTGCTTACAACAGTTACAACCCCGACTTTGGAAAAATTGAATTTTTATAATTGCATTCGATTGTACTAGGTACGTACTGGTTTGTACCACTTTTCATTTCGTTTGTACCTCAAAGGGTTCCTAGATAGGGGGGTTTCAAAATTGCTTACAACAGTTTCAACCAGACTTTGGAAAAAATGAATTTATAATTGGTCATGCCAACTTTTTGAACAGGAACGAAGATCTCGAAACCGTTTCGAGATATATTATAAGCTTTCAGTACAATTTCTATTGATCAGATTTTAAATTAAGTCAATACTTTTTAAGATATTCAATAAAAAAACGTTGAAACCCCCCTATCTCGGAAACCTTTGAGGTACAAACGAAATGAAAAGTGGTACAAACCAGTACATACCTAGTACAATCGAATGAAATTATAAAATTTTTTTTTTTCTAAAATCTGGTTGTAAGCAATTTTGAAACCCCCTATCTCGGAACCCTTTGAGGTACAAACGAAATGAAAAGTGGTACTAACCAGTACGTACCTAGTACAATCGAATGCAACTATAAAAATCATTTTTTTTTTCCAAAGTCTGGTTGAAACTGTTGTAAGCAATTTTGAAACCCCCCCTATCTCAGAACCCTTTGAGGTACAAACGAAATGAAAAGTGGTACAAACCAGTACGTACCTAGTACAATCGAATGAAATTATAAAATTTATTTTTTTCCAAAATCTGGTTGTAAGCAATTTTGAAACCCCCCTATCTCGGAACCCTTTGAGGTACAAACGAAATGAAAAGTGATACAAACCAGTAGGTACCTAGTACAACCGAATGCAATTATAAAAAATATTTTTTCAAAGTCTGGTTGAAACTGTCGTAAGCAAGTTTGAAACCCTCCCTATCTCGGAACCCTTTGAGGTACAAATGAAATGAAAAGTGGTACAAACCAGTACATACCTAGTACAATTGAATGAAATTATAAAATTTAAATTTTTCCAAAATCTGGTTGTAAGCAATTTTGAAACCCCCCTATCTCGGAACTCTTTGAGGTACAAACGAAATGAAAAGTGGTACAAACCAGTACGTACCTAGTACAATCGAATGCAACTATAAAAAATCATTTTTCCAAAGTCGGGGTTGTAACTGTTGTAAGCAATTTTGAAACCACCCTATCTCAGAACCCTTTGAGGTACAAACGAAATGAAAAGTGGTACAAACCAGTACGTACCTAGTACAATCGAATGCAATTATAAAAATTCAATTTTTCCAAAGTCGGGGTTGTAACTGTTGTAAGCAATTTTGAAACCCCCCTATCTCGGAACTCTTTGAGGTACAAACGAAATGAAAAGTGGTACAAACCAGTACGTACCTAGTACAATCGAATGCAACTATAAAAAATCATTTTTTCCAAAGTCTGATTGAAACTGTTGTAAGCAATTTTGAAACCACCCTATCTCAGAACCCTTTGAGGTACAAACGAAATGAAAAGTGGTACAAACCAGTACGTACCTAGTACAATCGAATGCAATTATAAAAATTCAAAACGAAATGAAAAGTGGTACAAACCAGTACGTACCTAGTACAATCGAATGCAATTATAAAAATTCAGTTTTTCCAAAGTAGGGGTTGTAACTGTTGTAAGCAATTTTGAAACCCCCCTATCTCGGAACCCTTTGAGGTACAAACGAAATGAAAAGTGGTACAAACCAGTACGTACCTAGTACAATCGAATGCAATTATAAAAATTATTTTTTTCCAAAGTCGGGGTTGTAACTGTTGTAAGCAATTTTGAAACCCCCCTATCTCGGAACCCTTTGAGGTACAAACGAAATGAAAAGTGGTACAAACCAGTACGTACCTAGTACAATCGAATGCAATTATAAAAATTATTTTTTTCCAAAGTCGGGGTTGTAACTGTTGTAAGCAATTTTGAAACCCCCCTATCTCGGAACCCTTTGAGGTACAAACGAAATGAAAAGTGGTACAAACCAGTACATACATAGTACAATCATATGCAATTAAAAAAAATGTTTTTTCCAAAATCTGGTTGTAAGCAATTTTGAAACCCCCCTATCTCAGAACCCTTTGAGGTACAAACGAAATGAAAAGTGGTACAAACCAGTAGGTACCTAGTACAGTCGAATGCAATTATAAAAAATATTTTTTCAAAGTCTGGTTGAAACTGTCGTAAGCAAGTTTGAAACCCCCCCTATCTCGGAACCCTTTGAGGTACAAAGGAAATGAAAAGTGGTACAAACCAGTACATACCTAGTACAATTGAATGAAATTATAAAATTTAAATTTTTCCAAAACCTGGTTGTAAGCAATTTTGAAACCCCCCTATCTCGGAACTCTTTGAGGTACAAACGAAATGAAAAGTGGTACAAACAAGTACGTACCTAGTACAATCGAATGCAACTATAAAAAATATTTTTTTCCAAAGTCTGGTTGAAACTGTTGTAAGCAATTTTGAAACCCCCCTATCTCGGAACCCTTTGAGGTACAAACGAAATGAAAAGTGGTACAAACCAGTACGTACCTAGTACAATCGAATGCAATTATAAAAATTCAATTTTTCCAAAGTCGGGGTTGTAACTGTTGTAAGCAATTTTGAAACCCCCCTATCTCGGAACCCTTTGAGGTACAAACGAAATGAAAAGTGGTACAAACCAGTACGTACCTAGTACAATCGAATGCAATTATAAAAATTAAATTTTTCCAAAGTCGGGGTTGTAACTGTTGTAAGCAATTTTGAAACCCCCCTATCTCGGAACCCTTTGAGGTACAAACGAAATGAAAAGTGGTACAAACCAGTACGTACCTAGTACAATCGAATGCAACTATAAAAAATATTTTTTTCCAAAGTCTGGTTGAAACTGTTGTAAGCAATTTTGAAACCCCCCTATCTCAGAACCCTTTGAGGTACAAACGAAATGAAAAGTGGTACAAACCAGTACGTACCTAGTACAATCGAATGCAATTATAAAAATTCAATTTTTCCAAAGTCGGGGTTGTAACTGTTGTAAGCAATTTTGAAACCCCCCTATCTCGGAACCCTTTGAGGTACAAACGAAATGAAAAGTGGTACAAACCAGTACGTACCTAGTACAATCATATGCAATTAAAAAAAAATGTTTTTTCCAAAGTCGGGTTCCGGGTTCACACAGCTGGATATTACAGATGAACTGGGCTAAAGTAATAGCAGGATTATAGGGTAGTTGTGTGAAGGATGGCTTTAAATCATTTCTTCCTTCTTTCTCAAATCCATAATTTAAACACTTCTACATATTAAAAAAGAAATATATATTATCAATTTGAGGGAAGTGTTTTAAAATATTTATCTATTAATTTCTAGTTGCTTCTTCAAGAGAAAGTTAAGGATCCGGAGAGAGCAGCCAAACGTAAACTGCAGCTAAAGGAGAAGAAGAAACAGTCTAAGAAAGTTAAACTAGAAATGATGAAAGGCAAAAGACCTCGCCCGAAGAAACGGAAAGCTGAGGATATTGATCTAGAAGATCAGTTATTGGAGTGAACTTTTAATTTTTTTTTTAAAAGACTCGTACCATGTGGTACAAGACTTAAATGACTCTTTTGTGACTCTAAAAAGCACGTTATTAATGTAAATTATTTATATACTTTAGTTAATATAAACCCGATTGTCTATTCTGTAGTAGGTACTATGTTATGACGATTAAGCTACTGAAGATTAGTTAAGTAAAAGAAATGTTTCTTTCATAGCTCGTTATCATGCTATACAAAATTATTAATTTAATTCAATATGTTATTTACTTACATAAATGTTGAATAGACTTATGTAAATATAGTTTTGTAAGAAATTAAGAGATATTTTTAATAAATAACTTAAAACATTAGATTTATTTTTTAATAACCAAGGTAAATAATATCTAACTCACTGTAATGCTATTTTCATAATTTTATTACCGAATATTAATAAGTCATGATTTTAGTACATATGACAAATATTGTACAACATGTGCGTCGGTGGCCAAATGGCTAAGACGTCTGGTATTAACTAGGCAGACCACGGGTTCTATCCCGGCCATGTACCAATGTACATAATCCGATAAACCATACTTAGAGGCTTTTCCATCTAAATATACCTCGACAGAACTGGCCAAACGTTAGGTATAGCCTCACAAATACTATCGGCTAAACGAGGGAGAATTGGTCTTGCGCTGGGTACCCTGGAACCGTTTTCGGGAGCTGTAAGGCAACCCGTAAAGAAAGTAAAAGACAATATTGACAATAATAAAATGTAGAGACTACACGAAAGTTAGGTTTTAAAAAATTTGTCGTACGACTAAGGTTAGTAATAAATACAATGCAGTTTCGATATAATATTGCTTTACGCTTTTATTATACAAATATTTTAATTAACACCAACAAAATATACAATAATATGTAATTATTTTCATAAACAACACGAGATTAGTGCGAAAAGATACAATAATTTTTCACTTTGTGTATATTTTATATAAAATAATTCTCTTTGTGCGTCAATATAATAAATACTTTTTAACATTATAATTTTGCCATTTAATAAAAAAAACAATATGTAACAAAATAACAACCATTGAAGAATAAAATAAAAATCTAAATAATAAAATTCACATGATATAGAGAGCAAATAGAACATTTCTAGCTACTAGCTAAGCTAAAGCTATTCTATCTATGCAGGCTATAATATGTAGATATTAAATGTATTTGTATATATCTACAATACTGGTTAGTTGCACATAATTATTTAAGTGGGTAGGCTAAGCTAAGGCGCAAGATCTGCAAGAATCTGACAGCACTACACTATCGCCTGTGTCTATATTTTTTCTAACAATGGACTTGTTATTATAATTCTACTAATTTAAATACTTGCCTCACAGATACAAACAATGTTATTGTTTGCTAAAGTAGCAGTAGTAGAAGGTACTACCTAACTATGTCTATGAAAGTTTACTATCTGTACAATGACTTTGACTAACACGTTGTCAGTCCTTTACACTGCATTATTTCCAATTACAAATATTTTTTCGAATTTTATGAATGTCGACATGCTACTTACAGATTATAAAATGGCACAATAAAAATATTAAAGTTATGGAAGAGTGCTTTATACTTATACACATAAATAATAAACATGTGTTGTCTTCCTCTATCATATTGAATGACAGATTTGCTAGAGGGAGATAAAAAAATATTATAATTAGAAGTAAATACAAACTTAAAAATAACTGCCAATGGACGGTCACTATTTGAAAGCTCGGCGTTGCCTAATCTACATACATACATATATTATTACCTAAATTAGAAAACATTAATATAATTAAAATATCCGTTTCAAATGATAACTGCCATCTTTGCATCAGTCAATCAGTAGTTTATATTATTGACATTATCCTAAAATTGTAAGTTTATGTGCTGTTGCTCAATCACGCCTTTACGACTGAACGAATTTTGATGGAATTTGGAGCATAATAAATATCTTATGTGCTTTGCTTTTTCTTTTTAGGCGTAACTGGAATTTTGCTGCCACAAAATTATGGTATGAATAATAAGTGCTATTCAACTTTTACAAATGCGTCTTACTATTTGAAACGGGTAATATTCAGTGGCGTAGCTACGCAAAGTCCCTAGGGGCAAAGTGCCCCTGCAGCCTTGGCCAGGTCATGGAGCTCAAGACTCTTGGCCAAGTAAATATATAAATTAGCAAATATATATCCTCGGAATACGAACAAACCAGAATACCTACGCATGCGCACTGAATAGTATAAAAGCGTCATGTGTCAAAAAAAACTGCGATTTTCCACACCGTTTCTTCTCGCTACAATTTACCAATTTTGGGATAATTTCTTATCATCAAGAAATAGGATAATATTATATGTTCCTGTTCTATTGTATGTTCTTATTAATTTTTCTTATATTTATTGTTTTTTTAACAAGAAATACAACAACCGGGCACTCTATTTATGCGGATTCTGGTATATTCTGAATTCTGAGGTTATAATAATAAATTAGTTTCACCTTTTACTTTGCATTTATTTGCGTAAGGTTAGGATATTTTTTAATTATTTTATTAATGGTTTTATAATGTTTGTTAGGAGCATGTTTATTTAATGTCTGTGGCCCTTAGCTACGCCACTGTTTTAAAAAAAATACATATTTAAATAGTTAGAGATTCTATGGCAGGTCACAATCAAGATATGTTTGTTGATTAGCATTTAAGTTTTAACAATTTCATATAATTTTGTATAAGTAGTTTTATAAAAACTTAACAACATTTCTGAACAGCTTTTAAAATAAGCCATATAAAATACAATATATTTCCATAATTTTACCAGCTCTTGCCATTTACATGACTTTACGAACAAACCTGTATGAAAATGTTGCGAAATTAGTTTTTCGTTTACCTCTATAATTCACGGAATGTGCGATTTTTATTTGACACTCGCGGCAAGTAGTAGTATGTTTTTTATTTATTCTATTTCCATTTATTTCTTAATTAAAGCTAATAAAAAAATAAAATAAAGATACCTACTTGCTTTTACAATTTGTTGGTAAATTTCCAATTAGGCATCTGCAACTAAACTCTCTCTGTAAACTCAAATTATTTAGTTTCACGATATAAAGCTCTGTCTGTGGGGTTAGTACGAGCGTTCTCCGGCGTCGAATTTCATTCAATTTCCATCCATATTTGAAAAATTTTCATCTCAAAAAATGCTCAACTCATGACGAATGGACGAAAAAAATCATGCTAGCAACTAAATGTATTATGAAAACGTTGAAAGTCGCCATCGGGTTGTATGTAGGGCCAAGGGTATATTATGATTTGGAATAATCTTGTGTCGGTACATTTTGGCGCAAAGTAGGTAAGGATGACAGTGTGAGTGCGAACTTTAAGTCAATGAATTCAGAGTTATTCTTAGCTGCCGTGCAAACATATTACAAAAGCATAGCCGAAATTGGATTATAGCGCATTATTTTCGAGAGTAGCATCCAAAATAACGAAGTCGTTGTAGCCAATACTACTCCACCCCACCCTAATTCTAAAGACCACGATGTAGAGAATTCTCTAGCAGACAACAGAGATGCCGCTGCGATTCTTGGGCCGATGACTCCATCATCAGTGCTATCTCCTATATGTGCTGTTCCCCGTGAAGACACTCGTTGTATACGCTTAAAGTGTATTATTAAAAGGGCGAACATTGCAAATAATCCTGGAAAAATTAAGCTTTCATGTAAAATTCTGACTAATATTATAAATGCGAAATGTAGAACAACGGACTAAAATAATTTTTGTACAGAGATACAGGTAGCGGGACGGTTCTTGAGCGCTCGACGAAAAAGTGGGGGAATGTTTGCGCATATGTAATTCGAGTGCAATATAACTTGTATATTTATTATAATTGATTTATTGGTGTTTGTTTTTACGATTGCATTTTACTGCTGGTAAAATTAAAATTAATACCTCATACCGTCAAGCAGACCCAAAAATTGTGTTCTGCGCATCTAACGGCCACACCGTCCCGGTACCTTATACTTAAATAAAATTGGTGCTTAGCATTTTTATTTTCTATTAAATAAAACAGAACTGACACTCTGACAAGCCTGTCGCTGGATCTAGTATTATTATTTATTAAACGAACTTCAAAAGAAGGAGCAGGTTCTCAATACGTTTTTTTATGTATGTTCCCCGATTACTTGAAGACGCCTGGACCGATTTGGAAATTTTGGAAACAAGAATCTTATGTCTTAGTCTTATGGATGCGAGTCTTATGGATTCTCGACATGTTTTCGGCACAATACCATGGATTTCCCGGCCCGAGTACCTATACCTACTAGACCGAGAATCTCCGGTCAGGTATTCGTGTACTGGCTTCCGTTTACCTATGCCTGGGTCGGGCATTTTTGGCTGCGTATTTCTAGCCGGCAATTCTTTGGTCAGGACACAGATACATTGTGAAATGATCGCTAGATGGCGTTATTATACTGTCTTTGCCTTTTTTAGGGTTCCGTACCCTATTACTAAGACTCCGCTGTCCGTCCGTCCGTCTGTCTGTCACCAGGCTGTATCTCATGAACCGTGATAGTTAGACAGTTGAAATTTTCACAGATGATGTATTTCTGTTGCCGCTATAATAACAAATACTAAAAAACAGAATAAAATAAATATATAAGGGGCGGGGCTCCCATACAACAAACGTGTTTTTTTTTTTGTCGTTTTTATAGATAATGGTACGGAACCCTTCGTGCGCGAGTCCGACTCGCACTTGGCCGGTTTTTTAAGTTATCAGTTTGTATATTTTAGCACGAGTGAGGTTTGTATGAGTTTAATAACTTAATTATAATTAATTACATTAATTACATACCTGCCAAAAGATACATGACTCCAGTAACAAGAACAGCACTTATTTGATGTTTACATAGACCAAAAAGTCCGACCAATGCTGAACTTCCCAATATTATTAAACACACCAAGGCGCATGATATTGACAGATTCTGCATACCTGAAAATCAATAACATTCATTAATATTTTTCTAATAAATGTTGCATAAATTTATAAAATATTTTGTGGCCCTCTAACAAATCTGTCAATCAATATGCTAGAGTGACAAAACATTGTATTTTGTACAGCGTTTATTAGACGGTTTTCTCTGTTTGTCTGTATTTTTATATATAGATATATTATCTTATATAGAACTAGCGGGCCGTGCAGACGTTGTCCTGCCCAAACGTTGGCTTGGCTGCTATTTACTTTCCTTCGTCCGTGGAAAACAACTACCACTACCACTACCACTACCACTACCACTACCCCTACCCCTACCCCTACCCCTACCCCTACCCCTACTCCAACCACTACTATCATATGTCCGTCTCCTGGCTCTAAGCTACCTCCCACCAATTTTCAGCCAAATCGGTACAGCCGTTTTTGAGTTATAAATAACCTAACTAACCTACCTGGCCTACCGACTCTGGAATTAACACATTTCCGTGGTAGAAAGTATAATACAGCGCCATCTATTGACGTTTGCAAATACATTTTAGTATACATGTAAAACTCAAGATGACGCCATATATTCACAATTAAAATTTATAATTTTAGCTACCCCTACTCCAACCCCTACCACTATCCTATGTCCTTCTCCTGGCTCTAAACTACCTCCCTGCCAATTTTCAGCTAAATCGGTTCAGCCATTCTTGAGTTATAAGTGAAGTAACTAACACGACTTTCTTTTATATATATAGATGACCACACTTAGAGGCTATGGCGGACTGGCCACATCGTAGAATGATGTTTTTGGACGAAAAGAAAGGTTTTCTTTGACGTATTGAAGATTGTTATGTTGTTGTCATTGGGAAGTAGTATGTTTAGTTTATTTTCTGTATTATATTCCTTTTAATCACTTATATAGTTTCCTTACACCTATTACAGTCCACTCCGCACTCACTCCGCTTCAGAGGCTTTCCATCTAAATAATATAAATAGCCTTACAAATACCATCGGCTTAAAGAGGGAGACTTGGTTTTCTGTTGGGTAACCTGGGACCGATTATATGGTTTCGGGAGCTGTAAACCGTGAAGAAAAAATAAAAATAAAAATATATGTTTGTTTGTTTGTTTCTCCTTTAATATACTCAAAAACTACTGAACCGAATTTGATACGGTTTTCACTAGTAGATTCAAGAGGAGTTTAGGTATAAAAATTCACGCTACGTTTTGGGTCTTTTATCCCAAAAGGGTAGGCAGAGACAATCATACCATTTGCTACGATCCTGAAATATCTCTTTCGCTTATTTTATATTCATCATACCTTTCATACATGCTCGGCGATTGTGTGTACTTTTAATATTTCCATCGATCAATATATTTTTTATACACAATATAACTTGGGAAGTGAATAATGTCAATGTTCCTTTTGTGTAATGGAATCGGAACATCGGGTGATACAAATCCACAGGCTAAGCTGGGGCAGGTAAAAACAACTGGATTAGCCATATTTAGCCAAGTGGCAAATTTAGCATGAGATATGGGAATTTTGTACTTGTTTCGTCGCGAAACCAACAAATACACTTTCGGATTTATAATTTTAGTTAGGATTCTACGTCATGTTATGGCGACCGAAGCACGCGTTCCTTCGTAACATGATGGGGAATCCGATTGAATCCCGTCCGCGCCGGGAACATCTTAGCTACCGATTAGCTATAAATTAAATTGATATTATAACGTCTATAATACTTGAATTATCAAAACCCTGATGGAGCCATAACAGGAAAAATTGATTAGAATATTAGTTAGGATGCATATTCTGGTAACAGTTATATTAAATAGATATATATTACAAATATCCGCCTTTTTCGCTATAATACAGAAATGCCACACACAAAGTGGAACAATAGAAGCTTTTGTATGCCAACTTCAATACGACCTTCGATGTCTGTTAATCTCCATTTTCCGCAAAAACTAATCTAATAAATTAGGTAGGTAACATGAAACTGTTAAAAAAAGTTTAATAAAATTTATTTTGTATATAAGGTAATAGTTATTTGTTCAACAAGTGAGCAAAGTTATTTTTTTCTTGCGAGTGCTGACTTTAAATCACGAATTAGCGAAGCAGTCTAGAAATGAATCACGAGCGTAGCGAGAAGGTATGATTCTAATATAGACTACTGAGCACAGTGAGTGATTTAAAGGCACGAGACATAAAAAAAATTGCTCTCGTGTGAAACCAGCAAGAAAAGTGTTATAGGTTATAGATAGAGGCATTGAAAGAAAAACAAATAAGACTATATTTAACAATATGTTTACAATATGCTAACAAACCCCCATAAAACATACAAAAATTAACAATATCAATTACAACAAAAAATAATAAGTGTTAAATAATTCGTACAACTTAAGATATTTTTCACGTGACTTTTCTGGTAAAAAGTTAAATTCAGCATTAGAAACTTGGTCTCTCAACTCTTTTGGAGTTAGACAACTACGAGTATCTTTATCGCTGGACGCACTCATTTTTCATAATATACTACCTACCACTACAATAATTCAAACGACCAAATGCTAAAAAAAATTGTTATGTTGCGTTCGGAAACTGCACTGCTTGACATTTTTATGAAAACCAAACATGATATTTTTAAATAAGCGATATTAATGTTTACTAGTATCTATTTATTTTGAATATTACGTCCTTAAAAAGGCAAAAGTACAATTTAATTATAAACTAAATTTCAATAAATACAGAATTATGTGCCTATGAATTCCATTATTCCATGAAAGCACGCATGAAAGTAGGTCACACAGTGGTTCGGCATCACACCGAAAATTTCCCATTCCGGCCGCCGATGATCTAGGCGGACCGTTCGTTACAAGAATTGGACGAGTCAGTTTCGGTGGAACGTACGGCAACGCGCCGGCGATTGGACGAATGTGTGGCCACCTTTAGCGTCAGCGCTCAGGTCCTGTAGAGTCATTTTTTATACTGGAACAAATCCTTTCAAATAGTTATTACGGTGAAACTAAGACAGAGACAGACAGACGCGACAGGGGACTAAAGTAGGCCACACATTCCCATTCCGGCCGCCAGACGATCTAGGCGGACCATTTGTTATTTTATAAGAATTGGACGAATCTGTGCTCGATTTCGGTGGACGTACGGCGGTGCGCCAGCGATTGGACGAATGAGTGGGCACCTTAAGTTATAATATTAATAATAATGTATTGATGGCAAAATGTATCTTACGATGTTGCCAATCAGCTCTAGGCTCTTCCTCGCCGTCGTCTTCTAGATAGTTTGTGCACAGAACTTCGGTAGGAAACCCCGCATGCGATAACATTGTTATTTCTTCATCTGGAATTTGAAATTAAAAATGTTGGGTTTCGAAGTCAAATAAATAAAATGAAGGGCGCCGGTGGTCGAGTGGGTAAGACGTCGGCTCGCAACTGAAAAGTCGCGGGTTCGATTCCTACATCCGACCATGTACCAATGGGTTTTTATAGTAAAAAATCTATGTACCTACCTTATCCGACAAACTGTACAAAGAGACTTTCCATCTATATACCTCAACAGACCTGACCATGGTCCAGTGCACTCGTATGGTATAGACTCAAAAAATCATTGGCTAAATGAGGAAGACTTTGTCTTCCACTGGGTACCCTGGGGCCGACAACGGTTCCCGGCAACCCGTGAAGAATTAAAAAAAAGATTTATTTAGCTGTGTGTTTAATTTAAGCATACTAAAATATGAAAAAGATCACTTATGAAACAATATAGTCAATATATGTGAACATGTACTATACTTTCCTCACTATGGTTATATTCGGACTCCATTGGCCTTACTTTTTAAGGCGACGTCTCCGTACATTTTCTCTGAAACGTCTATTTTTTTGTCGCTAAATGTGGACATATCAAGCCATTTTACAAGTCCAAAAAAAAATTTGTGAATAGTGAAATATATAAAGAAAATATATAAATAATAAAATATTATTAAATCTTTGTAGTATCTTTAAAAAAAAAATCGCAAGTTACAGCACGAAAATAATTTTTGCTCTCAAAATTCTCAATATTTTGAGCGACAACTAACGTTAAAAAAAACTATATTGTAGGAAAATCAATGTACTAAAGACATTGCTTAAAAAATGGCAAATTAATAGCGTGTTTATTTTTTAATTAATTGAAAAGCCCGAAATTCCGTAAATATCGGCAGATGGCGGACAGATACCGCCGGCAGCGGACGTGTCCCGGACGCTCTGGTGAACTCGCCTGATTATAAATTAGCGATGTTTTTCTCGTAATCCTATTGTCTGTCCCTTTCACACCCGAACTTAAACGTCTACCACTATCCCGCTCTAGCTATCTTATTAGAAACAGCGGGCTTTCTATACATACTAATACTACTTAGTTTTTAATAAACTACCATATGTCTCGGTTTTGCCTGTGTAAATATCTGAATTTATACCTACTTAGGTCTTGATGGACTAGGCTTTTCCCGGCTTTACCTATGTAAATAGGTAACTTATACCTACTAAGTTTTTCATAGACTACCCTAATGTCTCGGCTTTGCCTGTGTAAATATTTTACTTTATACCTACTTAGGTCTTGATGGACTAGGTTTTTCCCGGCTTTGCCTGTGTAAATATCTGACTTTATACCTACTTAGGTATTGATGGACTAGGGTTTTACCCGGCTTTGTCTATGTAAATAGGTAACTTATACCTACTTAGTTTTTCATAGACTACCCTATGTCTCGGCTTTGCCTGTGTAAATATCTGACTTTATACCTACTTAGGTCTTGATGGACTAGGCTTTTACCCGGTTTTGCCTATGTAAATAGGTAACTTTATACCTACTTAGTTTTTGATAGACTACCATATGTCTCGGTTTTGCCTGTGTAAATGTCTGACTTTATACCTACTTAGGTCTTAATGGACTAGGCTTTAAATAGGTAACTTTATACCTACTTAGTTTTTGATAGACTACCATATGTCTCTGTTTTGCCTGTGTAAATGTCTGCCTTTATACCTACTTAGGTCTTAATGGACTAGGCTTTTACCCGGTTTTGCCTATGTAAATAGGTAACTTTATACCTACTAAGTTTTTGATAGACTACCATATGTCTCGGTTTTGCCTGTGTAAATGTGGTGTTTTATACATACTTAGGTCTTAATGGACTAAGCTTTTACCCGCCTTTGCCTGTGTAAATAGGTAACTTTATATCTACTTAGTTTTTGATAGACTACCATATGTTTCGGTACTGTTTAGATATATTTACTGTGGCCGAGTGTAAGTATAAAAGGTTATGTACATACGTAAGCTTAATTTCTGTACTCTCACTGTTTTGTAGTATTCGGCCGTAGTGCTAATACAAAATAAGAAAAGAGGAACACCGGGACGAGGAGTAGTGTATAGGCAGAGCGTATGCTACGTGGCAGGCACGCTGAGCGGTTGTATTACTCCATCTTTTCTTTTTACATTGATTGAAGATATTGAATAATAAGGATTTTGTATTATAATTTCAAATATTATACTTACTCAGAGTCAAAAGTATGTTTTTTTATATTCTTCTTACGTCGTTTTCTAATACAAATCTTACGTAGTTCTTTATTCCTTTTATTACCCATTATTTACACTAAACTATAAATTACTACTTATTAGTTAATACTTAATAAAATAAACTATAATATAATCACATAAAAATACAAAATAAAAATAAATTGTGTAACGAGATTTTATCAACAAATTTACACGATATGAGAGGAACGTGCACTTTCTAGACGTCTCAAGTCAACGGCTGTGACGCGAAATAGTCGCGCGGGATATGTTCGCGCGTGCATCATTTTATGAATACAGCGTGTTTGATATTTGTCTCCCTCACAAAGTTTTATAGACCAATGAAAAAATATTTTTAGTAGGATGTATCTACCTACACTAGTAAGAGCATGTAATAATCTCAATATTCTGATTATCAATATTCCGGTATATATCTTCCATAATACCGATAATTATTACGTACTAGTTTTTATAATATTTTCTGATTCTAATAAAATAACACACTGAAATACAATGTTTATTTTAAATTATATTACTTTATTTGATATTTTATTTCTTCTTAAATTATCTCTGAATAAAATATAGATTTGGTACCTACTATTGGCCACGCACTCGAAATCCACAGTTTACTTACTACTCTAAACAAAATAGGACGTTTGAAGAAGAGGCAGTGTTTATTGGCTTGTGATTGTGATAAAGAAGAAAAATACATCATGCAACTTTTAATTTAAATTAATTTAATACTTAAAATTTCACTCAGTAAATTTTAAAAGATTTTTTCTAACAAATAAAAATAAAGCTTCTAAAGTATAAATAAACAAAATGAAATAGTGATTTTAAATTCACACATTGGTTATAATAATTGTTCTAGATGTAACATCATTACAATGGAATAAGTTTTTATACCTATTCCTTTCGAACAAACAACTTCAGACACAAACTGAACCTTTTTATTGAGTAAATACTTGATAAAAACCTTATAACTATCTATAATTCAACACAGATGTTTGAAATATTTTTACTGTAACAATAATAAACACAAGAAACATCCTGTGAATGTAAAAAGATAGTCGCTAAGTCCTTTGATGCCGTGTGGCTCGCGCCGCGGCTAATCGACCGGCCGCCAGGAGAAACCGCCAAAGGCAAAGGGATGCCGCAAATCGATGTCAAGAGTTGGCAAAGCAAAGTGTCGATTACGCAATTTCTAGTTTCTTTTATAGTTAGGCACCTATAATAATTAGGTGGGTAGAAATAAAAGTACAAATTAAAGAAATTTTTATATGGAAATGACTTTCGGTCAAATTTCACGCAATTTTGAGAATAGATTCGTTTCGTAATTCTGAGCAAAAGTCTCCAAGGACGCGACTTTCGAGTTTCAGAGTTATTGATAAGAATTGGTCTACAAAAAGGCAGCGGTAGCGGTATATTTTTTTTTTTTTTTTTTTTTTATTTTAATTTAATTTTAGAGAATGATTAACTTATATTACACTTACGCATTGGATGTAAAACATTACTATTATTAAGCACAGTTAAAACACATACATGCTAAGTCGCTGGCAAAACGAAAATTAATTATTTCAGTCCGATTATTCCTATGTTCCTAGATTGTGATGTCGCGGTCTCGGTATGTTCATAGTAGGCGCGCCGCATCTCCCCGCAAATCGAAGCTTGCATCACTCCGCCTCACCCCCTCTACTGATTTTTTTGCACAAGCAGTGAGGGCCTTAAGCTTGGTCCGTATCTCTGTTGCTAACAAAAACGTGTTAGTAACCGTCTACAGATTAGTAAACATGCAATATTCACACTATGAGATATATATTTTTGGTCAGTTCAGTTGCGACCATCGTATACTCCGCGCGCCACATCTAAAAAATCTGCTAAATGACGTACTTTTAGCTCAATGTAAAAAAATGCTACATTGCTATTGATTGCCTCGATAGACGAAGATAACGCGTTTTTTTTCATTGATTGTATACTTTTCGCTGTACACAAACAGGGATATTTCCTAACACTTTTTATAACTGTTCCATAATGATGAAATACAGCACAGACGCACGCAACGAGGTCTGGGGGCGACGAGGGGGCATGAAGGGTGTACGGGGTAAAGGAGGCATAATATAACTTTGAAAAATATCGCTCGGTCGACCGAAAAAATATTTATAGTTTAGGATGTAATTTATATTACATCCCATAGTGAAAAGCCCACTTGAGTGTACTGTGCACGCTCGTTCTTCTCGAAACGCTTCAACTTATGAGAACTTAATTTTATAAGTATCAATGAAAGTTCTTAGCATATTTACTTACCATCTAAAGCAACACACATTGTCCATATTCCTCCGTTCATTGGCACCAAAAATGTACCAGGCTTTTTACGATTGACATTATTTTCTATCTGAAACACAATTAAATATTATATAAGCATTTTATTAGACTCGTGCTTCGTAGAGCATGAAATTCTGGCAACTGATAATTTAATAACCTAGATTATTATATCTCCTATAGATATAACCTCCTCCTTTTTTTGAAGTCGGTTAAAAAGAAGTATTTTAAACGAACACATTCGCATATATAATACTGTATTACCAGACTTCTAGGTCGTCTAGGATAAACATTATTTCGGTTAAGCTGAGTTTAGGCAAAATGTCTTTATGCTAATAAATTGTGTTGGATTATGTCCAAACTTTATTTTTCTTTTGCCCTTTATTCGGCAAACACATATTCAAGGCCTTTATACCTAGCTGTGTGGCTAACAATGTCCACTTTTTGTCAGTTATCCATATCCAAGCCTGTTGCTGCACTTAAGATGTGTCACTTTTTTAACAGACTTATATCTGTTATCTTTAGAAGTAGCTTACAACAATTTGAATACCTATATAAATACGCTTATAACTACTTATCTATTAGAGAAATATATATGCTACCGCGGACTTTTTGTGGATAATTTTATTTCACATGATTCGTTCCTACATCATTAATGTCTCCGACGGATTAGACAGCACACGCCATGAATACTTGCTGAAACAAATTTTCCCCCGACTTGAATCACTTATACTGTTAATGCTCAGCTCCTAAATATGATAGATCCATGTTTAACACTTGTAAATCTTCGCGGTGAATCAGCCTATCTAATAATGAATACCGCAACAAAATCAGAGAGGCGAGGACTGTTATGCCTAGCGATAGATAGAGTTATTGGTAACAAGTAGTATTACCCAGTAGTAACAGAGTATTCTTTTTAATTAGTCCTGATTTCATGAGAATTGGATAAGAAGTTTTTAGGAAATTGTAAAAAAACATTTTTTTTCTCCTCAGCTCCCGAAACCGTATTACCGTCTCAGGGTACCCAGCGGAAGACCAAGTCTCCCCCTTCTTTTAGTCTATAGTATTTGTGAGGCTATAACCTAACGAGCGGCCAGTTCCGTTGAGGTATATTTAGGTGGAAAAAGCCTCTATAGTATGGTTTGTCAGATTAAAAAACCCATCATGGCCGGGATCCGGGACACCGACGCACCAGACTGATTTTATCAATACAACTTTCGTAACATTCCGCCCCCGGCTTCGCAAGTGAATATTTATGAACAAAATAAAATATACCCTATACCTACCCCTTATCCCTATCCCTACCTCTACCCCTACCCCTACCCCTACCCCCTACCACTACCCTCTACCACTACCTCTATATCATCAATAGTTTTCGCAGCGCACGCGATGTAAGGAATTTCTTAGGTCATTTTTTACACCTTTTTTTGAAAATAGAATATAGCCTATGTCACTCAGGGTGAATGTAGCTTTCCAATAGTGAAAGAGTTTATTCATTACAAACATACGCACACACACAAATACAAATCTTTCCTCTTTATAATATTAGTATAGATTTCGAAGACTTATTAAATCCGAGGCCAATGGCTAATATATCTTCTATACTTCTATACTAATATTATAAAGAGGAAAGATTTGTATTTGTGTGTGTGTATGTTTGTAATGAATAAACTCAAAAACTACTGTGCCGATTTCAAAAATTCTTTTACCATTGGAAAGCTACATTCACCCTGAGTGATATAGGCTATATTTAAAAAAAAAAAAAGGGATCCTTACTAAAAACTCCAATAATGTAACCCAAGGTGTAAAAAAATTACCTAAGAAATTCCTTTCATCGCGTGCGCTGCGAAAACTATTGATGATATAGCGAGGTAGTGGTTGGTAGTGGTAGAGGGTAGGGGTAGGGGGTAGGAGTAGAAGTAGGGGGTAGGGGTAGGGGTACGGGTAGGGGTGGGGGTAGGGGTAGGGGTAGGTATAGGGTATATTTTATTTTGTTCGTAAATATCCACGGGCGAAGCCGGGGGCGGAATGCTAGTATACAATAAAATTCTTGTACAATGTACAGGGAAATTTCCCAGCTGGCCTTTGAAGGGTTGCGTGCGAAACGGAGGTGCAGTTTACGAAGGTCGTACCGCATACCTTACTGCTTCATTATGATGGTTGCTCCCCCTTATTATAATAAACCTTGAGTGTTATTGCAAATGTTATTATGGTTCCGTAGGGTATTTTAAACCCCACAAAAAAGATAAGTGTTATTTATGTAATGTTTGAAGTCTATGTAAGTATGTGTTTGTCTGTGGATGGACCGATTTCAATGCGGTTTTTTTTATTTAAAAGCTTTTTTAGTCGGGATGGTATAGCGACTACTGGCACTGTTGATAATATTTTGCCAAAAAGTTGCCGATAATTTCAGGTTTTGTACACAGTTTGTAAAAAAAAGTATAAATATAATAAATATAGTAGTAAATCGAAAATGGCTTTAATTAATTAATTAATTAAATTCAGTATTTTGGTTTGAAGGTCAGATTGTTGGTATGTAATTTAAAAATCGCTATCAAAATACTTATGTAGGTTTGCAAATACAAATAATACTTTATACCTACAAGTTATACTTTTTCTATTATTTAATTATTTTTTACTAAGTTAGATTTTTTCTCGAGCGCAACATACAACTTTTATTTATTTATTGAAGTGTTTTTTAATCCAATGACAAGAGTGTGATCTTTAAGATAGTATATTATATTATTTATTATATGAGACTTTAATTTGAATATTTCAAGACAATTTAAAAAAAAAGTGTAATTAAAAAAAGTAAAGCCGAAGTGTACAATTAGGAATATTAACGGACTTAAAACAATTTTTGTGTACGAGAATTTTCTTTCCGACCGTTATTCAAATATTCAAAACACTTTCAAAAATCGGCTGAAATAAGTAAATAATATTCGTTACATCTAAAATTTAAGGCCGCTTTGTACAATATAAAAGAAGCGGTCTATATAATTATGTAATTCAATATTTTTAAAACCTTTCTATTTCTTGGAATTTGAACACCAAAAATCAATTTTTATTGCCCTGCCCTACTGGACGAAATATGTGATTGCCAAAAGTAGTAGGTATTTAATTTAAGCTTCATTATCATGAGCTACATTTAGTGACAATGTGAAAAACTGATAGGCAGAATGTATGTAGGTACTAAAATATAAATTAATCTTTGAACAAAAAATACCTGCGGATCTCTGAAAATGCAAATTCAATTCGTAATACCAATTGTTATTTTCCCTTAACCCAAATTAAGTAAGTATATGTAACCAGAATTAGGTCGAGGGTGAATCGTCAGTTTCGCTGTATTTTCATAAAACTATTATTCTTAAAATATTTCTACCTATTACGAGGTTTTATATCTAAATGTAATTTATCTGAATATATATTGACATTCTGCAAGGTGAGTAGGTATTTATCGTTGTCGTGGTCCAATCGTAGATTTGGCCATTTCATGAAGTGGTGAACCAATATCTGCTATTTTTAACCGACTTCCAAAAAAAAGAAGCAGAAGGTTCTCAACTTGGACCATTTTTTTATGTGTTCATTGATTACTTCGCCAGTTGTGAACCGGTTTTAATAATTTATTTTTTAATCGACAGATAATTCTTCCGGATTGGTTTGAAAAAACTGACTTTACAAGTAGATTTTTCTTAATATGTCAATGAAATCCGATTTTGAAGACTTATTATTTTAAGGATATAATAATTTCTCGACATTATCTCACAGACATATGACGCAAACCGGTTCAGAAGTTTTTCAGAAATTCAGTAATTTCAGAGAAAAGCGTTAATGAAAGGTCTTCAAATTCTACTACGAAATATTTATTATTTCATATATTTCAGTGCAAATTTTGTGAAGTCGGTACACTTTTTAAAAAAAGGTTTATGATTTTTTTTTATAATCTATCTATCTATCATCGCGCCTATTCAAGAGGGGTTAGACAGAAACAATCGAATACCAATTGCTACGATCCTAATATACTTCTTTCACTTCTTATAAAATATCCTTTACAGACAATCTAATTATGATTTACCAAGCGTAGTCAGACAAATTGACAAAAGTTAACCATTTAAACATATGGCAGATATTAGTTGACCATAATTTAAGACCCAATTCTGCGATCGTCCCACTTTATAATTATATTCATTGTGAAAAGGTCATATTCAAATGCACTATCAGTCAATTCAGGTCACAGGTCAATTAAATGCGGTTAATAAATGAAATACTTTGAAATGGAAAATTTAATGTCATGAAAGCTGACGCTAAACGGAAATATTTAGTCAGACAGCTTGCACAATGCTGCCAAGTAATTTGTTGAACTTTTAAAGGAGGCCTAATTTAGTGCTAATCTATTATACTACTAGAAGTTGTCTGTCACTTTGTACGCGTTGTATTAGGAATAGTGACGTAATTTATGTAAATACGCAGAGTTGCGAGTATGCGAAACAATTTTCCCCTATACGCAATTTATTTGATTTTGATTTTGGGAAATGAACCCGTCTACAAGAGAATGAACTTTATAACTTATATTATTTATCGAAATATCTATTTCCATACGAACCCACGTCTATCGAGTTTGCTGAGATGAGCCAAGTGATTTACTTTAATTTATGGGGTGGACACATACATATTTTGGTATAGGCTCGGAAGGATTATGGAGTGGGCCTGATCCACCCGGCCGTACTATGTAGTCTGTCAGGTCATTGCAGTCGCGTCTCTCTCTGCTGACCTACGAAAAGAAATACAGATGTCGGGTGTTCATACCATCGTCTCCATGGTCCAATGTCCAACTTATGTACACCTTACGATAGCGCAAGCACCAATGTAAGAATAAGTGCTTTGAACAACACGTAAAATCGGCGTCAGCACTTCTTCTGGAAACTATAGAGATAGACTCTTAAAATATAAACGTACCTTAACAACTTTCTCATCTAAAAACCACTGTAAAGCTGTGTTTGATGTATTGGCCAGTTCTGATAGAGCTTTGTTGTCCCAACTCACATGCTCCCAGTGATCTGTCATAATAGCTGCACACAGCATTGCCGTTGAACAACTGTGGAAAAAAAATTTTTAATTTGAAAAATGGTCCAGACAGAATAGACCCATTGCCAAATTTTTACATTGGAAATGTATTTTCGATCGCATCTGTAGGGGCCCCTTTTTCAGCAAAAGTGGATGATTAAATACGACCATGTATCTCGGGATATTTTTCGAAATTTTAAAGTTGAGAAAATTGAAACCGACTCCTGGGCCCTGGTCTTCTATTCTATCAGCAAATCCGATGGAATATCTTGGCGAGCAAATAATTCAATTTGCAATATTAATAAACATCCTCTGTTGCACATTTAAAAAGTAATACAATCATGAAAAGACAAAAGTCGATGCCCAATTTGAGATATTTTGAATAGGCCTGCCAACTGTTTAATCACCAAGGTTCACACCGCAAGCAATACATAAGCACCGTGATGATATATGAAAACATATATAGGGTAAGCATATTCTCTGCTACTTTACAGCGCTCGCTTGGCGTATTATATAATTCGAGTTATTGTAAAATCAATGCAGTCTGCGCTTCTCCACATCGGCTTTTCTCGGACATTTCCGGAAAAATGGGATAAAATGGGCAAATCCGTAGAAAGAGGAGTCAAAAGTGTATTTGATGGAAACTGTAATTGATATGTTTGATGTGTCCTAAAAATGTACTAAGTTAAAATTAATTGTCTTGACAAAATCTTGCACAGTATGTACCTATACAAAATGTTAGTGTAAGATGTTATATTTCAATAAATAAATAAAACAATGTAACTAGCGATCCGCCCCGGCTTTGCCCGTGGGATTTTCATGTTCACCCGATCCCGTTGAGACAATATAAGGGACATTGACTTTATTGTTTATTCTGCTGCGTTCCCAAAAGACGTAGCGTGATCTTTTATACACATAAACCTTCCTTGTGAATCAGTCTATCCAATTCTATCTTAGTGAAAACCGTATCAAAATCGGTCCAGTACTTTTTAAGTCTATAACAAACAAACAGACAGATAGATATACGTGCTGTTCCGACTTCGCAAATTGCTTACACAGCTTGCAACCACTTATTTTTTTAAAGTATTTTTGTATTTTTCATAGCTTT
The DNA here is from genome assembly GCA_963924495.1 of Nemapogon koenigi. Taxonomy (NCBI): domain Eukaryota; kingdom Metazoa; phylum Arthropoda; class Insecta; order Lepidoptera; family Tineidae; genus Nemapogon; species Nemapogon koenigi. The sequence continues at coordinate 3,222,644 of OZ004643.1, forward strand.
TATAGAAATAAAAAAACTGTTATTTTCCTTTCCTCTGGTTATTTCCTTTGACTTTCATTCTAAACTCCTCTGAAAACCTTCGGGCAAGGTCCGAGGGCCTCCCTGTTTGTGCCTTATAGACTCAAAAACTACTAGACCGCTTTAGCTACTGTTTGAGTGATTAGATAGTTTGATTCACGCTACGTCTTTTGGTAACGCAACAGTAAACAATAGTGTCAATGTTTCTTATTCGGCGAACTGTGGCAACGGAATAGGTGATAATCCACGGGTGAAGCCGCAGCGTTCGCTTCGTTACTTATATAACTTTTACTATTAAGGAGACGCCTCATAACTTTTGTCCCATACTAAATTACATGCTTCACGCCTTCTTAAATTACAAGATAACTATATGTCTTAGTTTTGAAATTTAAATAGTTTTGACACAGTTTGAATAAAAAAAAATGAAAATCAGTTACACCTAAGTTTTATGGAAAGTCACCAATTTCACGCGTATTTTCAACCGATTTTGCGCTCGAGTTATAACATTTACTAATGTACCATTTTCTCGTAGTTATCCTATAGATAATTTCACATACTTCATTAAAACATTAACTACAACTTGCTATTTCTAATAGTTTTTGTATAATACTGGAAGAGTTTGTCCATTTTGTGTATTTTCGCAAGACCGATTTTTTGTGAATTCGTTCTTTCTCGTCATTTTTACAGTCAATAATAATAAAATAATTATTATTTTAAATTTTCAATAAGCTACAAAAAACGCAAGACGATCAATTGAAGGGATTAAACAGCGCTTAAAAAAATTAAGAGCTTTGTAATATATTATGAAAGAGATAACAGGGGCAACATAATCCTTTATTTTACCACCCATGTTTCCTATTCAATAAAACCCATTAAAATAACGACTATTTCACTTAGATATATTGAATAAGTAACTATATGCTAAATTACAGTGACACAGGTGGATTATTTAAGAGAAATTGGGATTAGTTTATCCCAGAAAAAATATGGATATAATCTCTTTATATTTTGAGGTCGCAATATATCAACGTCATGTAGGTATTTGGTCACAGATTTCAAATCCATCAAATAACAAAATTAATGATGATTTAAGAAGTTATGTTATAAGCATGACCCATACAAATAAAATTATTGTTTCATAAAGAGTAATTTTAGTATCTTAGCATTGAATAACGCACAAAGTTTGACATACTCTAGATGCAATGTTCACATTTTGTGAGTTGCCCAATTGGTGGCAAGCCTGTCGCATCAGGTAGGTAATACATAGGTGTAGAACAGTCACTTCATCTGTTATTCACAGAAGAAGTGCGGAGGTTCTACATGCCCTACAAAGCAAGCTATTTCAAAAAGATCAGGGCTTCTCAATTCGATTGTATTCTTATGCAGATTTTACAATTTTCCCGAATTTTCCATTTTTCCGTGCACCTTTTCAAATATTTCTTCCCTAAAAACCTTGTACTATAACAATTACGAATACAACAAAAAGAATCAGCCAAATCTATCGAGCCGTTCTCAAGTGATGATCTTTCAAACATGCGGCAATTAATTTTTTTATATAAATTATTTATTATATAAAATGACATGTCCGCAAAGGGATGTTTCAAGTATTCTTATATAACGTTGTGCTATTAAGTAAGTAGGACGTCTACGGCGGTTATGACTTACATAAGAATACAATATTGCCACTGTATAAAAATCTGTAGTACTCCCGATCGATGCATGTCGGCGCCAAGGGGTCTAAGAGTTCACGAACTTAAAGTGACCATCAAAGGATATGGTTTCGGGATAAAAGTTTCATATAAAAAGATTAAGAGGGCCCCTATGCTGTTTTGGTGTTATTTATCGATCTGGATCTCGATACCTACAATGGCTGAGAGTTTGATATTTGGATACATGAAACTTCAACTCTTTTTATCTTAAAGTCCTCGAACGCGAAAATTAGATTGAAAAAAAAAAATATCAGAAAAAACCTTGTTTTGTACACATTTCTTGTTGGTACTCAAAAGTCCCATGGAATTTTATTGTAATTTTTGGATTGATAGATAGGCAATGATATCTTCTCAAATCGCTCGAACCACTTTTTAATTTAATTAGTAACTTGGTTTTCTTGATTCAGGCCTTACGTCCTTTTAAACAAAGTGCGCAAGTAGTATATCCGTTTCTTTTATTTATATAATTGTGTTTCATGGTGCTACTCGATTTAAATAAAATTGTCATTATTGTCAACGAAATTAAATTCAGGAATTGAAATTAAAATTTTCACATTTTCCACTAGTCCCAAGTCACCCTTTATTTTAAGTGACTTTGCCCAATTTATTTAATAGTCAGGGACCTGTGCTTGATTTTATCGAAAGGTAATCCATCAATCCATTTCATGACATTTGTAAGTTTGCGAGATCTTGGGTGTTCGGGACCATTTTGAAGTATAGTCGGTTTTTAAATGGTACGGCAACTGTCTCCTATTTTGACCAATATCTATGGTCAAGAGCATGCTCCATATAATATTTCAGATTGATAGGTGGTCAGGTAAAAAAGCTATGAACAAAAGAATTGGCTTATCCGTTAAAATCAAAAATATATTTCCCGGAGAGCAGACGGATTCGTTACTTTGGATAAAATCAGGCACAGTTCCCTGACTAAAAGTACAATATAGCACAGCCTAGTGAGTATATAGCGTATATTGTGAAGCGGTAAATCATCGGTATATATTAGTACTAACCCCTGTACCACGGTATTTTTCTGTCGTTTTATTGTCGCAACGAATTTTACGTTTTATGAAAAGTATGCTTGTAATCGACTGGGTAATGTAGAGTAGGTTTAAATTGAATAAAATATATTACTTTTTACTTTTTAGCTCGATATTATATATTTTTTCTTTTTTCTTTTCTTTTCTTACAGCAACAAAAATAAGAACAAAAACAAACTAAGTATACATACTATCAAAACATTTTAAAAACTAAATATAACTTATACAATTTTTTATTTGTATTTTTATTTTATTTTAGTAATTTTGTCTTGAAATTTAAAAAAAGATTAGAAAATTAAAACAAAAAAAAAACTTATACAAACTCTTTTTATTACCATACCTACCAACAATGCTAAAATACAAACATAAAAACTTATTATATCTAAATACTAAATTACAAATATAGTATAAAATTTACAAATAAAAAAATTCATGTAAATCGCAATCTACTAGGAGAGTACCCAACAGACTGGCTGCATTGCCTCGTTGGATGGCTAAGCTTATTCTTTGACCGAGGTAAGAGCCAGCCCGTTGGTCATGTGACCTTTCTATTAGTAGTTTACTAAATTCTTTAAATAGAGTGTGTGCTCCAGGTCCCCACGGTCCCATTGTTTCCACACCAAACGTCGCAAATATGCATCTCTTCCAAAAGAATACAAACATAATAAGTAATTATAAATAATGATTGTGAACACTATGTTCACGCAAATTAGATGTCCTAGATCGCCTTTCCCATTTTTCTATAAGTATTTTTCTAGAGCTCTGTCTCGCGACACAAAACGATACCAACGAAACCTAAGGTAAATTATTACTGCTCTCTGGTCAAACAGCAAAAAATTGGTGAAAGGTGGAGCCCGTCTATGGCCCCTCCTTAGGTTTAGTACTCTATGTGCATCCTGGTTATAAAAAAAAACCGTGTACACCCTACAATTCGAATAGAGTTGTTGCTTTGAAGAGCACGTGAGGAGAATAAAAGTCAACTTAGTTAAGTTTCTGTATAGCTACACTACGATTTGAGATCTAACTGGATAAAGGAGACGAAGTTTCGTAAAGGTTAGGTACGTGAGGTTTATTTTCACACGCTTCTATGATGCTAAAGAACAATACCTAAGGTGACGAAGGTTTAAAGGCTCAAAGTGTCTAGCCAAAGATATTCAAATTTAGTCTCATTGAAAGGTCTTGAGATGAAACCGACAGAGCCATACAACACAACTTCAATAAAATTTTGTTTAGAAATAATGACGGAGAAGGAGCGCCACGGCTAAATTCTTTATTCCATTCTATAATGATACTAATCCTAACTAATTTTATAAACGGGTTTGTTTGTTTGTAATTTTTTCACATCGAGTCAGATCAACAGTTCGACGTGATTAAGGTACCCACCCATTCATCCAATCACCGGCGCGCCGCCGTACGGTCCACCGAAACTGACCACAGACTCGTCCAATTCTTGTAACGAATGGTCCGCCTATATCGTCTGGCGGCCGGAATTGGAAATTTTCGGTGCGATGCCGTACCAATGTGTGGCCTACTTAACACATAGTTAGAGGGTCGGAATTTGACAATTGGATAAAATAATTATCACATTTAAATAAACCCGAACACGGGGCGGAAAACTAGTTTACAATATAGAAAAATCTGGGGACATTATATAATAAGTAATTTTAGGGTTCCGTAACTAACAAAAGCTTTTATTTCGTCATGTCTGCTGTTATAAATATATTTTTTTAGTATGATTGATTAGTTTTCAACATTTTCTGTAAATATAAATGTGTTTTGTGCCTACGGAACCCCAATAAAATATACTATAAAACATCCATTTTCGTATACTTAGTTGATATATTATCATGATTATGATTGCCATGAAAAACTGTCACACGTTTTCTCCTAATTGGTTTTTCTTTGAAAGTAAAATCACAGTTTCGTATAGAAAACCAATAATTATAGTAGGTGACTACGGTTTGATATTTACTTAACAACTACCTTGAATGTAAAGCTCAAATCAATATATCATAAACCCAAACAAATTATGTTTCTAATGTATATTTCACATTTCGGGTTTTGTTGGTATTACATAGTGTAGCCTTATTTAAAAAAAAAGTTTTTCGGCTTCTGAAAATTGATTTAACTGAAACTGAAACGAATTTCAATATTAATTTTATTAAAAAAATCTGTTCGTATTGATGAAAGCAACTTTTCAAAATGTTTTTCGCCTTCTGAATAACGATTTGACTGAAAAATCCTGGTATACCAAAAAATAGCTACGTGCTACGACCATTCTGCGACCGCAAAAATGATTAGATTCTGGCTTTATTTAACCAGATTAGTTTCATATCGAAAAAATCTAACTATTCGCAAATTTTCAAAATGTTTTTTGCCTTAAGAGAAACGATTTAACTGAAAAATCCTGGAACATAAAAAAAGGAAAGTGCTACGATCAATACGACCGCAAAAATGATCAGATTCTAGTTATATCGAGACAGATCTGTTCGTATTGAAGAAAACAAGTTTTCAAAATGTTTTTCGCCTTCTGAATAACGATTTGACTTAAAAATCCTGGAACGTTGAAATAATAGCAAGTGCTACGACCATGCTACAACATCAAAAATGATTATATTCTGGTGTTATTGACACAGATATGTTCGTATTGAAGAAAGCAACGTTTAAAAATGTGTTTCGTCTTCTGAAAAATAATTTTACTGAAAAATCCTGGAACATTAAAATAATAGCAAAGTGCTACGACCATGCTACGACAGCAAAAATGATTAGATTCTGGTGTTATTGACACAGATATGTTCGTAGTGAAGAAAGCAACGTTTAAAAATGTGTTTCGTCTTCTGAAAAACAATTTTACTGAAAAATCCTGGAACATTAAAATAATAGCAAAGTGCTACGACCATGCTACGACATCAAAAATGATTAGATTCTGGTGTTATTGACACAGATATGTTCGTATTGAAGAAAGCAACGTTTAAAAATGTGTTTCGTCTTCTGAAAAACAATTTTACTGAAAAATCCTGGAACATTAAAATAATAGCAAAGTGCTACGACCATGCTACGACAGCAAAAATGATTAGATTCTGGTGTTATTGACACAGATATGTTCGTATTGAAGAAAGCAACGTTTAAAAATGTGTTTCGTCTTCTGAAAAACAATTTTACTGAAAAATCCTGGAACATTAAAATAATAGCAAAGTGCTACGACCATGCTACGACAGCAAAAATGATTAGATTCTGGCTTTATTGGCTCAGATCGTTTGTATTGAAATTTCTGAAAAAGATACGACTGAAAAATCTTTCGCGTACTTGTAATAAATAAATAGTGTAAAAACAAATTGCTTTGATTTATTTTTCAAAAGTTCTGAAAAACATTTTTTGTTATTTTAGAGCTCGTGCTTTTGAGGTCACTTCTTCAAAAAATACTTTTCTTCCGTCTATACTGAGATCCGCTGTGGATATTGTTATGAGTGTCTCTGGCCACGCCTCATAATATGAAATCCGTGATGGTGCGTGTAATTAAACTTAATAGTAATATTGGTATGGCCGGAACAAACACTGTTAAAATTATCACCAGTACATAATTCTCTAGGGAAAAGTATTACGTAATGTACACACAATTATGATATTTAATATTTATTACTCTTCCTTCAAATTGTTGTCTGGTAAATAAACACTAGCTTAAACGCGTTGTTCGCCTTTATACCTTCCGGTGTGGCCAGATACACCAGTAACAATGTCCACTTTTTGCCAGTTGTCCATATTGAACAGAACAGGTGGCAAGATTGTTGCTGCACTTAATGGTACTAGATGTGTCACTTCTTTGTAACGTAAATATCTGTCATTATTAGAAGAAGTCAGGACGTCGGCTATACGTGTCCTCCGAAGCACGAGGAGTCGGTTAAAGTACGTAAAGAAAATAAATTGGTGCTTAGCATTTTTTGGAAGGAGTGGGAATTGAACGGTACGGCTATCGACTCCTTTTTTTTATATGTTATCTTTGTCAGTGAGAAAAAGAATTGATTCTACGTCATGGCATGGCGACGGACACACGCGTTCCGTCGTGACATGATGGGGAATCCGGTTTAATCCCACCCGCGCTGTGATAGTTGTGATAAGTCTTTGATATCACAGTCGGTGGGATCATCTTAAGTACCGATTAATTTTTATATATACTGCAAATCATCAATTTAAGCCACAATAAAAGAAGAAGAAGAGGAGAAAAATAATTCAGCCACTTTAGACACGCGAATAGAGAACAGGTTTTATTTATTTTTAAACTAGATTTTTACTTTATTATTTAGATTACTTGTTTTCGGCGCTTGCAGTGGAAACAATGGGTCCATGGTCATCCGAAATGAAAATATTCTTGAAAAATTTAGGTACGAGACTAGTCCACGCCTCGGGTGACCTAAAGGCTGGCTCTTACCTCGCTCAAAGGATCAGTTTAACCATTCAGCGAGGTAACGCAGCCAGTGTTTTGGGAACCATGGCCACAGGGAGGGGTTCTGGAAGAGGTATTCTTTTTATAATTTGTATATATAGTTTTTAAATATATCTATTATTTATTTATTACTGTACATTTTAGTTAAGATGTAAATATTTAAAATTTAGTACCTATTTAAGATAATTCCCGTCAATTAACTTGAACATATGTCACCTACTGCGCAGTACAAATACCTATTAATTTTAAGATTTTGTACTGCTCAGTAGGTGACAGATGTTCTAGTTGCCGGTATCTATACTATTTTTCTTTTAATTTTAAAATGCATATTTTAAATTATATTTTAACTAGATTAGAGTTCTATTTTTAAAGGTTCTTTTTTATTCGGGAAAATCGGGAAATCATCGGCACAATATAATAGAAAGCGTCATATTATAGACCAACGCGATTGTATGATATTTTCTCGATAAAAAAAATACTTTACTGTTACTTCTAAGTTACAAATGATTAACTATCAACACTTTGAGTTGAAAATGTTGTATAAATAAACTCATTTTTCTAGGATTAATTGAGATTTGCCATATTTTTGAGAGAAGTAAGATGGCCGACTGCCAAGGACCCTTATGAACTAAGATCAGCGCGTTCATTGGCTAACAACTAATCGACTCTTAAGGTAATATAAGGCTTCTATACCATCACAAGTATCTTAACAGCTCCAGGATAGGTACGCTGCAGGAGACAAGTCTACCGGCTTTACGAGCTTTTAGTAATAATTCTAGTACAAACCTTGTAAGCAGAAGTGTAGATAGCAAATAGAACATAGAAGGATGAACATTGCATTCACAATCCGGTGGTGTTTCAGTTTGGGCCTCCATGCCCGCGCCAAGTTTATGATAGGCGATATAGGCGCGGGCTGGACTGCCGTGAGGCGGAATTTTCGTTTTTTTCCTTCTATAATCACATTAATAGAGATTCTCTTGACCGGGAACACGAGGATCTTGAGTTATCATCTGTGAAAGAATAATGAAATAGAATGAAATATATTATGTTAAGACGTCTGGTATTAACTATGCGGACCACGGTTCAATCCCCAATCCCGGCCATGTATGAATGGGGTATTTATAATTAAAATTTTATGTACCTACTTACATAATCCGACAAATCACACTTTTCCATTACAAATACCATCGGCTAAACGAGAGAGACTTGGTCTTCCGCTGGGTACCCTGGGACCGTAACACGGTTTCGGGAGCTGTAAGGCAACTCGTAAAAAAAGAAAAAAAACATGACATGACTTATGTAATAACTTCATAACTTTCGCTTCTTTTATATTCATCATTTGGGTATTTTTTTTATAGTGACTTGTGCATTTGCTTACGGAAAGCACACCTTTTCAGTGCATATTTTTTGAAGTTGGTGCCCTTTTTTTTAAAAGTCAATTATCTTAAAATTTATTTATTTTTTATTTATTTATTAATTAATATTAAATTAAATAAATAAATAAATAAAATCTTAAAATAACTTAATCTATGAAAAAAAATATAAAAAACATACGTTAATTTTTACTTTACATAAGTACCGAATTTCTGCGGTATCCTCTCAAATGCTCTAAAATAAAATATATTATTTCAGAAACTATAATTTTAGTTGCTATAAATATTCATTTTCTATAAATTTAGATCCTGTAATTTTAAAAATCTATAAATGTGTTTGATATAATTTTTTAAATCTCTAATATTAATTCCTATAACGTATTGTTTTCTATAATTGCAGTTCCCATAATTTTTAAAATCTATAATTTCAAGTCCTATAATTTTTATAATGTCTATTTTCAATTGCACTAATGGCTACTTTTCTATAATTGCTGTTACTATAATTTTGAAAATATATAATCTCAAGTCTTATATTTTTTATAATCTCTAATTTTAATTGCACTAATGGCTACTTTTCTATAATTGCAGTTATTATAATTTTCTAAATATATAAATTCATTTTTTATAAATTTATTAATCTATAATATCAGTTGCTCTAATGGATTATTAAAATAATTGTACTCACTATATTTTTAAACGTTACATTTACAAATATTAAAATTTACAGTAGTTTTTATTAATCTTAACCTGTTCCAGTAATTTTCGATTCCTATTCCCCTAATTTGTAAATAAAAATAGGTTAGCGAGGAGCGAATCGACGAGCGTGGTTTGAATAGTGCTAAAACAGAGCGCGAGCCGAGCGAGCGAAGCGAGCGTTCCGCGGCAGCGGACGGCGAAGCGCCAGAAACTCAAAAACAATCATCACTTTTTGATAACGGACACTCAGACTATATCTGTGCAAAAAAAAACATCTATCAGTTGCTCTGTTTTGACTTGAAAGAAGGACATACAGACACACTTTCGCATTTATAATAAAGAAGGAAGATTTTATATACTTAAGTAATAATATTTCGCAAATAAATTGGAAAAAAATTAAAGCAAATTAATCAAAAGATAATATTAAATGTTGTACCTTTTGATATTTTAGATATCTTCAAAGTTATAGAAAACAATTTTAGATAAAACGAAAATTATAGCAAATTAATTATTAGATCATTTAATGTTATATATTTTGATAATAGTGATTTTGAAAATTACGGATATCGATTTTAGACAAAAGAAAAATTATAGCAAATAAATAATTAAAGAATGTAATTTTATATATTTTGATAATAGTGATTTTGAAAATTACAGAAATCGATTTTAGGGTAAAAAAAAATTATAGCAAATGAATAATTATAGAATTTAATTTTATATATTTTGATAATAGTGATTTTGAAAATTACAGAAATCGATTTTAGGTTTAAAAAAAATTATAGCAAATGAATAATTATAGAACGTAATTTTATATCTTATATACCTATATATTCTAAAATTATATCAAAACATTTTAGAGATAATGTAGGACACCCAATTTCTGCCTATCCAATAAGAAAATAGGCGTAGACATAATTAAAGAGACTCGATAAATTATTGCTAATATATTAAAGGGTATCCTCTCAAATGCTCTAAAATAAAATATATAATTTCAGAAGCTATAATTTTAGTTGCTATAAATATTCATTTTCTATAAATTTAGCTCCTGTAATTTTAAAAATCTATAAATTTGTTTGATATATTTTTTTAAATCTATAATATTAATTCCTATAACGTATTGTTTTCTATAATTGCAGTTGCCATAATTTTCAAAATATATAATTTCAAGTCCTATAATTTTTATAATGTCTATTTTCAATTGCACTAATGGCTACTTTTCTATAATTGCTGTTACTATAATTTTGAAAATATATAATCTCATGTCTTATAATTTTTATAATCTCTAATTTCAGTTGCACTAATGGTTACTTTTCTATAATTGCAGTTATTATAATTTTCTAAATATATAAATTCAATTTCTATAAATTTATTAATCTATAATATCATTTGCTCTAATGGATTGTTAAAATAAGTGTACTCACTATATTATTAAACGTATAACTTCATTCTATTTACATTTACAAATATATAATCATAAAAAATAATTTTCTATAATGTAATCAATTTAAATAAGTACTATTATTAAAATTTACAGTAGATTTTGTTAATGTCTTTTGCAGTAATTTTCGATTCCTATTCCCCTAATTTGTAAATAAAAATAGGTTAGCGAGGAGCGAAGCGACGAGCGTGGTTCGAATAGTGCTAAAACAGAGCGCGAGACGAGCGAGCGAAGCGAGCGTTCCGCGGCAGCGGACGGCGAAGCGCCAGAAACTCATAAATACCTAAACAACCATCACTTGTTGATAACGGATATGATACCTATATATATATTATTTATAATAAGTAAGGAAGATTTTTATATATTAATAAATATTTCGCAAATAAACTGGAAAAAATATAGCAAATTAATCATTACATAATTAAATGTTGTACCTTTTGATAATTTAGACATCTTGAAAATTATAGAAAACAATTTTAGATAAAACGAAAATTATAGTAAATTATAAATTAGATCATTTAATGTTATATATTTTGATAATAGTGATTTTGAAAATTACGGATATCGATTTTAGACAAAAGAAAAATTATAGCAAATAAATAATTATTGAATGTAATTTTATATATTTTGATAATAGTGATTTTGAAAATTACAGAAATCGATTTTAGGGTAAAAAAAAATTATAGCAAATGAATAATTATAGAACTTAATTTTATATATTTTGATAATAGTGATTTTGAAAATTACAGAAATCGATTTTAGGTTTAAAAAAAATTATAGCAAATGAATAATTATAGAATGTAATGTCATATCTTATGTACCTATATATTCTAAAATTATATCAAAACATTTTAGAGATATTGTAGGAGACCCATATTAAAGAGGTAAAATATACGTGTATTATTTAAAAAAATCTATTATCTATTAATAAATTGTAGTTAACTTACTATCTGGCAGGTTTTTGCGAAAGCAGATATCGTGGAATAGCACATAATTATGTTAATAAACACATAATTATTTCCCCTCATAAAATTAATAATAGTACAATTTATGAATGTGAAAATTTGCGTGAATCTGATTCTTGTATTCGCGTGACCAAGAAACCGGGGTTTAATAAGATTTATTGTTGATAAAAATATAACGAGATCACGCCTATCTGGGCGGGCGAACCGACGTGAACTGAATACTGAAAACCGTTGCTCGATCGGTGTCTGCCTTCTGAAGCTTGAAACAAATAGTGTTGTTTTTGCGCGTAATATATTTTTTGCAAAAATCGCAGTCACACATTACCTGTTATTTTATTAGTGTCTACAGGTACCTACTTGTTCGAAAGAAGCAATTTACGTCTACAGGTATAATTAGTTTAGAGTAGTACGTAAATCTTATCTAACTTCCAGTAACTAAAATTAGAGTCACGCAAATTTTCACGTAAAGAGAATCATTCAAAAACCTACTTTCAGAATGGCCTTCCTTTTATATAAAAAAAAGATATTTTTTTTGGTTTATGATGGCGATATCATGTGACAAAACTCATTAGAGCAAGGGGCTTAGACAATGTAGGTGCAACTAATAGAATAGAATGTAGAATAGATAACTTTAAATGTATGGGCCGACTGAAATACAGCCACGTGACCTGTCGTACACTCTGACGAAACCAAGGAGTTTATATAATTATTGTATACCTACTCCTTGAAGTATAATGCAAATTTTTCGATTTATTTTTATTTTTTAATAGTTAAAATGCATAAATTAAGCATCTTATGGGCTTGCATACTTTTCATAAAATAATTATAATTCGATTACAAGTTTCTGCATATACTTAATATTAGGATTTAGCATTCCGAGAGAATAGAATACTAGCGTTCGTACATTGTCTAATACGCCAGTCACCAGAGGAAAAAAGATGTTGTTTTTTTCTGGCACTCCTAGATTTTGATGGTTTATTATGTATTTTGGTGCGCTGATAATGGGAAAAATAGTAAAAAAATCCATATCTTGTGCTATTCTATCTATGGCCATTTTTTATGGCGAAAATGGCCATATTTCAGGTTTTTTTTATATACCAAAAAAGCCATTCATTGGTGACTAAAAAAACTTTTCAAACAAAAGTTGTTCTAAAAATCATAACGCATGTTCTAATTTTGGTTTTAGGTTGATGGAGGCCCATTTACTACATTTTTCGTGGAGTTACAAAATATTTTTTTTCTTAGAGTATATTTACTGAAATATAAAATGTATATGTAGAAACATAGTATTTTTTGTTTTCTTTCTGATAAAATTTTGTTATTTGCCCGAACTCTTTTTTTGGCGCCAAACTCGGAAAATCTTGGAAAATCCGCAAATTCGCGATTACGGACTAAAAAAAAAGATTTAAAAAATTCAAAATGACCCTTCTAGGTTTTGATAAATGCTACCTAAAAAAACAACGCTACGACATTTTGGTTAATAAACCTTGATTTGGGACCACTCTAAAAATTTCGGACCTCAGAAAAATCTAAAATTTTTAATGTTAGAATTTTATTTGTAAATTAAAATTTTCACATCTGGTAGAGTATGGAATGACAAAAATTTTGAGCCCTTGTGAGTCCAATTTGGTTGGGTAGAACCCGAGATATTTATGGTGACGTGTTTGGGCCTCTAGGAGCCCCAATTTTAGGCTAACCGGAAAAACTTTGTGGCAATCCAAAGAAAATAATATTTCCCATCTAATTCTAAAAATGTTTATTATAATTCGGAACAAATTTTTTTTTTATCTCATAAAAAACGAGAAACATTTTTTTATTAATAAAAGTTTAAAAAGGAACGGAATTATAATCTCACATAAACACATACACACACACACACACACAACTCATACATACATCTTATAATAAAAAAATAACTCAATTACATTTTTTAAATTGTTGTAATTTTGCAAGAAAACCATCTGAGAGTTCACATTTTTAGAATTAGATGGGAAATATTATTTTCTTTGGATTGCCACAAAGTTTTTTCCGGTTAGCCTAAAATTGGGGCCCCTAGAGGCCCAAACACGTTACCATAAATATCTCGGGTTCTATCTAGGGCCCCTGGGACTCCATCAACCTAAAACCAACATTAGAACATGCGTTATGATTTTTAGAACAACTTTTGTTTGAAAAGTTTTTTTAGTCACTAATGCCTTTTTTGTTACATAAAAAAACTGAAAAATGGCCATTTTCGCCATAAAAAAATGGCCATACATAAAATAGCACAAGGTATGGATTTTTTAAATATTTTTCCCGTTATCAGCGCACCAAAATACAAAATAAACCAAAATCTAGGAGTGCCAAATTTTCGGGTTTTGCGGCAGGTTTCGCTCCTCTGGTGCCCGCCTATAAGGGGGCAGTGCAGTAGCTGAATTAAAAAAGGTTCATTACGACGTCGTTATATCATCAATGTTTAGAAAAGCAACCGAAAATATCTAGATATATAAAACCGCCATGTCGCTGACTGATCAACGCATAGCCTAAACCACTGTAGATATAAATATGAAAATTGGAAGGGTGTAGGTAGAGGTATACTAAGAAAGGATGTCACGCCAATCAACCCGTACCTAAGGGGTTGAAATGGGGTGGAAACGTTACGATGTTATATGATAGTTATAATATAAATAAATGTGAATGAAGAGAAAGAGTTGTGCCAGGATCGTATTATGTACGAAAATAAAATAATTTTGGTTTTAGTAACTGTTACTTCTGTGTCGCAGATCTAGAAAACACTGCCTCGCGGGGTGGCAAAAGTCGATAAACATAGGTAGTTAGTTGAGTTGACTACTCTATACAATGTCATTAGTGAGAATCGCAATGATGAAAACTTACTTAAGTACTTTTATTATCTACTAGCTTTTCGCCCCGGCTTCGCTCGTGAAGCCCATATTAAAGGACAATGCCCATTCTGGACCCACTATATGAACTCTAGAGTTCATCAATGAAACTTATGTCAAGATTTAGAACTATTAAACACAAAAAAAGAATTACTAGCATAATTATACAAGAAAAAAGCACTTTCAGTATATCCCGAATTTTCTAATTTTCCGGGTTCTTTTCCAATCGCGTCACGTCACGACGAGACGCGTGCATTGGTCGCCAGTACGGGTACCTATTATTTTCTGCCTGCTGTGTCCGATAAATAAGAATAACGAAAAATCTGCAAAAATCCTTACCAAGCCAGGTGGGCGTCAGTAGGTACCTAAATCGCAATGCTCCATTTGCGTCTCCTTCGTACCACTCCACTTTTATCTTGTAACTAAGTTGAGGCCGATTGAGCGCTACAAATAAATGGTCCATATTAATGATTTTTGAACTAATAACACTAAATTACTTAGTTATGTAGGTTTTTTTTGAATGGCTCATAAAATAACTTCAATTTCGTTGGAGTAGCCTGATTTATTTATTCTTTAAAATGCCTAAGGCAGAATTTTGCCCTTTACAAATATAGTACTACCTACAACGATTTTTTAAGTTCGCCGAGTACCTAAACTAAATTCACCGCATCTAAATCATTATGTCCTAAAACCCTCTTACAAAAAGAAATGGATCTTTATTATTACCGACTGAAGTTGAAAAATACTTGTTTTTTTGTGTCTGTAGTTCTATACCTAGATAGTCCGAATTAACTGATTTCATGATACTCAATCCAATTTCTTTATAACGTATCTACTGTTGATCTTAAAACCAGCAAGAATTATGTCTTTTAATCACTACTGACTAATCACAACTATCACAGTGCGGACGGTATTAAACCGGATTCCCCATCACGGGCGCCAAGCGTGACGTGAAATAGAATCCTGAAAACTCATCACTTGAAGTGAAAATGAAATTTTTAATTTAGACCAGTTGGATGCTGTAAAAGCTCAGTGTAAATTGGATGCACCTGACGTAACGCTAAAAAAATTTGGATTCTTTGTACGATAGAGAATATAGATCCGTGGGTTGCGCCCCCTCGAAGGTACCCGCTTCATTGTTCAAATCAACAAAATATGATTTTTATATGAAAAATGCGTATTTTTTTTACGTTTGCACGAATAACTTGGAATCTGAGGGTTTTAGGCCAAAATCTCATTAGACAAAAGTTGTTCACAATAAAAAAATACACGATATGTGGGTTTTAATACCCCGTTTTTTCAATTAACCATGTTGAAATGGCTATTGTTTATAAAAAAAATCGAAGAAATGCAAGAAATTTCTCGAATTTTTTAAAGTTATTAATAATCATCTTAGCTTAACGAAACTTTAGCTTAAGTTACCTCAATATATCATACCGTTCGAGAGGGCGCAACCCACGGATCTATATCGTACAAAGAATCCGAAAAAAAATTTTTTAGCGTTACGTCCGTACCGTCCGTAGTATATTATCTATGTATGGACTGGTCTATATGACAATCATCACATTTGTCAAAATGGACTTAGTGATCATTTAAATCATTCAAAAT
Source organism: Nemapogon koenigi (assembly GCA_963924495.1). Lineage (NCBI taxonomy): Eukaryota > Metazoa > Arthropoda > Insecta > Lepidoptera > Tineidae > Nemapogon > Nemapogon koenigi. The sequence goes on from OZ004643.1 coordinate 3,238,808, forward strand.
CGCGAGCCAAAAAAATCTGGCTAAAAACAGCTATTTCCATGCCATGTATGTGGCTACGTTATTTTAAGAAGATTAAAGTCATTTATTGGTGTTTTTTGGACTTGATCGGAGGCTTATTGGATTTCCTTTTTCTTTATTTCTAGAATTAAGTTGATTTTATAGCTAATATCATCAGTAATTTTAATTTTATTCACCATTCTTCTCACAATAACGAAACATATTAAGTAAGTATATAAGGTTTATTGTATACATTAGAAAATTAGGTTACATCCTAGGTTGAGTTTTGGCGCGCACCGGTTATTTTAATTAATATTTCATTATTCCTATTAACTTTTTTGGATTTCAATATTTCATTATTATAAATAGAAATGATAGTTTGCATTTACAATCTTTGTAAAACAGCTACTGTATGTGATTCACACGTGGTTTCTATTGTTTGCTATAACAATGGACATGACATGACCGTTACGCCATGAAATTGAATAAGTTCGCCAATGTCCTATATTTATATTTTAGATTAATTTAAGATAATGCAGGTGTTAAAATGAAAATTTATTTTATTCTGCAGGTAGTTTGGGTTATTTGGAATACTTGTGTACTATGCCAAAATTTAATTTTCCCCAAACCTGTTATCAACTGTTAATATAATGTTACAAACTTACAATTACACCTTTAGAAATGGCTGGAGTAGGAGAAGACACACCAACATCAGCAACCGAAATGGTGGCAACAGGACGGAGACATTTGGCTGTAAGGGATTTTAATGCAGCAACTGAGACACTGGCAAAGGCCTGCGAGATGATGGCTCAAGAACATGGAGAATCTGCTGATCAATGTGCAGAACCATACTTATGGTAAAATATCTTTCTGCCTTAGCTTCGCCTGTGGAAATTTTTGAAACTTAAGAAATTACTGCCCACTCCTTTGGGTTGTATCATTAAGTTACATCAGAGTTCAGAATTAATTATGGAAAAATATTTTTCAATATAGGACTGATAGTTCTTGAGATGTTAATTAGTGCATTCAAGATATATTTGTTTCCACCTTTAAGATTCCTTACTACTTAGGTACTCCTAAAAAATGTGTTACAGGCCCCAGAGTCATTTAACTGGTAATTTTTTTAAGGTTACCTAATGAGTCGCCACTTCCTTCTATACTGTTCCAAAGTCTATTTTTTTGTGAACAGGTATGGAAAATCATTGCTTGGCTTGTCAAGAGAAGAAAGCGGTGTTCTAGGTGATGGAGTAACTGGCACAGGGAATAAGGCAGATGACGATGAAGAAAATGGGGGTAAATAACTCATTTTGAGATATTTTTTCTTCTAAAATCTGTCACAAACTGTCTAAAATATAAAATACATTTGTGAAGGGAGTCATTTTTAACCGACTTCCAAAAAAAGAAGGAGAAGGTTCTCAATTCGGACCGTATTTTTTTTTTTTTTTTATTTTTTTTTTTATGTATGTATGTACGTCGATAACTCCGCGAATTGTGAACCGATTTTGATGGTTTCTTTTTTAATCGACAGATAACTCTTCCGGATTGGTCCCATTTTTATCTCATAAAAATTGGTTCATTAGTTTTTCAGAAATTTTGAAAAAACTGACTTTATAAGTACATTTTTCTTGATATCTCGATAAAATATGTACCGATTTTGACGACTTATTTTTTTTAAGACATCATAATTTCTCGACATTATCTCACAGACATATGACGACAAACGGTTCAGTAGTTTTTCAGAAATTCAGTAATTAATTTCTGTTTACGGCTGAAAATTATGTATCAGAAAAAGCCTTAGCAACGGTTGCTATTGACACGAAGTTGTCAATTTTCGTGACGATGGTGTAGCGGTTAAATATAATGGGGTGCATAGGATGCACAATCACATGGTTCAAATCACATCCACAGCGGTATTTTTTTTAAATTTTCCATCAATATTTTTTTAGTTGTGTTATTATTTGTCTCTCAAGGCAGCAAAACCACTTAAAAGGGTAAAATAAACCTTTTAAAAAAAAGTGCACCGACTTCAAAAATTTGCACTGAAAAGTAAGAAATATTTGAAGACGGTTGGTGCCAAATTAGAAACAACTTAGTTCCCAAATTCACTAATCTAGACAATTCATTAGGAACCTACGATCATCAGTAGGTACATACAAACATAGATAATATTGAACAGATCTTCTTAGATATTTACTTAGTGTTGTATCCTAATTTGGCACCAACCCTACGACGAAATATTTATTATTTCTTACTTTTCAGTGCAAATTTTTGAAGTCGGTGCACTTTTTTTTAAAAGGTTTATATATATTTTATTTAATAATTTTTTTGGCTCATGTCACTATAATAATATCATCTGTTAAAATAATTTTAAAGCTGTATGTCCTAAAGTGGTCTAATGTTCGCACTCATCCAGTGCCAGCATGCATTGGCCAACATTGATTGACAGTAATCTGACAAAGGTGTGTTTTTAAATTACAATTGCTTTATCAGAAGGCAACGAGGAGCCTGAAAAAATGGAGAATGGAGAAGAGGGGGAAAAAGATGAAGATGGAGAAAAAGATGAAGGGGAAGATAAAGATGAAGAAGAAGATGAGAAGGAACAAGATACTGAGATGGAGTCAACAACAAAGGGTGACGAGCCCACCACAAGCAGTGACAACAAAGATAAAGACCCTGAACAACCAGTAAGTCACACAATGGCTTTTATGCTTTGACAATGGTAACAATGTTCATATTTAGTAAGTTGGCTTAGGTACTAAGGTACTATTTTTTTTCTTCACAGGTTGCCTTACAGCTCCTGTAACCTTGTTATTGGTCCCAGGGTACCCAGCAGAAGACCAAGTCTCCCTCTTTGAGTTATATCTAATGAGTGGCCAGTTCTGTTAAGTTGAGGTACATTTAGATGGAAAAACCTTTTTTTGACTTGTCTTATTTGGTAAATAAACTTTGCATGTCTTTTTATTGTATTAAATAAAGAGTTTAAAATATTATTATTAGTTCTGCAAATGTAAAATTGGTTAAAAATATTAATTATTATCTAAAATTGTTAATATAACATCCTTTAAGAATTTGTTAAAATAACAATTTATTCAAAAACGACATGCAAAATTTGTTTACAAAGTCAAAAAATACACTTTACTTGTTGGTACTATCTATCTACTAAATCTATTATTTTCAGAAGTTAATTAAACATACAAATTATTAGGTTTAACTTAAATTAGGTTGTTATGTGACAGCCCAAAAATATATGTGTGTAGGCCTATTAGGTGTAGGCCTAAAAAATTATCCTTGCATTATATTATTTATTTTATAGGGTACTTCTAATGGGGAGGAAGCTGATGAATCTGCAGCAGAATTACCTGAGGAAGACGATGTTGACAACTTGCAGTTAGCTTGGGAGATGTTAGGTAAGTTTATTTGGAGTTCAGATATATTATAGAACCTATATTTTTGTAAAAGTGAAATATGCCATTTACACGATACTGAAGTATAAATCACGGTTTTTGTAAGAATAGTAATATAGTTGTGGGCACAGAAGAATGTACTGAATGTATCCGGGGCGGAAAACTATACAGTATACTAGCTTACCGCCCCAGTTTCGCCCATGGAAATTTTCGAAATTTACACTACATTTCATTTTACACTACGACGAACGGGGACGAGGCAATGTTTTAGAAGGTTTTGGTATGGTATGGTCCCACATTTGTCATTTACATAACCAAATTCACCGTATATTGCAGATTTGTCGCGCAGTATCCTGAAGCGGCGTTTAGAGGGCGGTGGCGGGGAAGCCACGCAAGCTCTGCTGGCTGAAGTGCATCTCGCTCTTGGGGAGGTCGCGCTCGAGAGCGAAACTTACGATAAGGCTGTTGTTGATATGCGTTAGTATATTTACTTTAGGGTTCCGTTACTGTATCACAATACGTTTTGCAAGGGACCACATGAACTTTGCCGGATAACTACGGCTTGCAATAATAACTGATTAACTTTTTATCATCACGGGTAGCCTTACAGCTCCCGAAACCGTGTTATCGGTTCCAGAGTACCCAGGCGGAAGACCAAGCCTCCCTCTTTTAGCCGATGGTATTTGTGGGGCTAAACCTAACGAGCGGGCAGTTTTGTAGAAGTAGGTATAATCAGATGGAAAAGCCTCTTAAGTGTGGTTTGTCTGCAACAATATTTTTCTACATTCTTGACTTTGTTCCGGTTTTCACAATTGAAAATATTGATTCACAAGAAAGGTTCAAGGTTTTATTTAATGAATCAAGTAGATTTTTTTTTCTAGCGCTTTTTTGTGAACACGCTGTTTAATTTGTTAGAGATAATAATGAAATCGTGTAGCAAAGAGTTATGTTGAATGAAATGTTCTACAAAAAGACAATTTAAATGTGTAGGTATAAAAATGGGTGTGTGTACCTACTTATGTACGTTCGTTAGAAGTTATACTTTTTTGGCATAATACAAATAAGTTTATTTAGCACGCAAATAATAATTGCCTTTGCCTTGCATCGTGCGCGCGCATCGTGAAATTTTGTCAAAATATCACTCTCGGCAACTTCATACTGTAAATTTTTGTTACATCGTATTTCATAACGCGCCTAAAGAAGGTATAACTTCAAAAATAAACTTGCATCGTGCGCGCGCATCGTGAAATTTTGTCGAAATATCACTCGGCAACTTCATACTGTAACTTTTTGATACATTGTATTTCATAACGCGCCTAAAGAAGTATAACTTCAAAAATAAACTTGCATCGTGCGCGCGCATTGTGAAATTTTGTCGAAATCGGAAACTTCATACTGTAACTTTTTGTTACATCGTAAAATTTGACTCTCATATATTTTTTTCATAACGCGCCTAAAGAAGTATATAACTTCAAAAATAAGTCCCTCGTCACGGTCTGTCCGCGCGTATTTTTCTCCGTAATGACTGAACGGATTTTGTCTGATTAGGGCGATTAAACCGTAAGAAGAAAAATATTTCATGTTTCATGTACATTTAATTTCAGAGAGTTGCCTCGAAATCCAGAAACAACTCTACCAGAGTGATGACAGGCGCATTGCTGAGACACATTATCAAATAGGTATGCATGCATTCATGTAATTTTCAAGGCAAATGGTTCCTGATTTCAGCATAATATTTTGTATTAAAAATAAGCAAGTACATATTTATTTAAGATCATGAATATTCGTGTCATTGGCTTTGGGACTAAAATCAATTAATATCTGTATTAAAAACAATGGAACAAATGGTACAAAAATACTTATGAATGTCTGTGTTTATACCCAATAATACTGTAAAGAGCTTAGTGGATTTGGATCGTAGTTTACAATTTTTTTATAATAACTAAATGACCCGTGCGAATACCTCCCACCGTTAGTTCAACTGATCTCCAACAGATGGCGTCTTATGCAAAATAAATAAATTAGTAAATTAGGTAATTTTTTTGATTTGTTAGTGTATTTTTCGTCATTAGAGTAAAAAATAATCTTCAAAATAGCGTATCAAACATTAACTTTGATACATTAAGATTTTGATACTGACAAAAAACACCTATGAGAAATAATATATAGAGAAACAACTTTTAAGCGGGAACAGCCACATAAATAATGTTATAATTAAAATTAAACATATATTTTTACAGGTCTGGCCAATTCCCTGGCGTCCAATTTCGAAGACTCCATAACGCATTTCAAGAACGCCGCCAATATACTAGAGACTCGTATCAAAATTTTGGAGGACCCCGCATCGGCGACCGAAGACGCCACAGTCAAGAAGTTCAGCAACGATCCGTTCTACTCTATCGAGAGTGAGATCAAGGAGCTTAAAGGATTACTGCCCGAAATACAGGAAAAGATTCAGGATATGATGGATTATAAAGCGGAGGTAAGGCCCTGCGAATGTGTTGAGGAGACAAGGAAACTTCTCAAAGATATGTTGGTAATGGAGAAGAATAGGCTGCCTATAGAGTGCCAGTAATATAAGTTGTCGGCGCTTTAACTGTAGAGTTCTCGGAACCGTTTTTATTGGTTTGAATGATTTTAAAAGGGATTTTAGTAATTTAGGAATTTAGTATGGCGCTAATTCTTGTTAAACTAAGTCATATAAGCATAAGCAGTGATCTGACGTCTTTCTAAAATAAGTTGTCATTTAAAATTCTTAGAGGACATTATATTAACAATTTTACATTTGCATAAATAATAATCATATCTTTTGAACTATCATTTAAAAAAATTACAATAAAACAATACTAAAAAAAATGCACTTTAAGTAATTATTTAAAAAAGGCAAGTCTACATTTTCTATTTTCAGAACTTTATGATAAAAATGCAGCTATAGGGCGTAGGACACAATCTCTTAAATATTTATATTAATTAGCTATAAGAATCTCATTTTTAAGTATTTTAAATTGTAATTTAATTTCATGATTATTTCTTAATGTGTATGAAGAATCTCAAATAATTTTGATTTACCAAATTTTTTGATAATTAATATTGCTTTTAGCCTAAACTATGTGATATCTGTAGAAGTAGTGTTAGTGACTTTTTGAAGACTGTTATACATCCGTAATTAAGTATTAATTTGTAAGATCTTATTGTGCCTTATAGCATTATTTGGGCTTAAAAAAAACTGCGAAATCATAATTCATATAATACTTTTTGTTCATGATTATTTGTATTTTCATCATGATATGAAATGGTTTTTGAAATGTTTTTTAATTTAGGTAATTTTTCTTCGTTTGATACAATTTTGTTATTCCACTAGAATAGTTAATTAATGTTAAGTTTTTTACTACGAGGCCATTTTTGTATTGTCATTACTATATAATTGAAATAAAAAATGAAAAATATTATTTGTGTAATTATTTCAAATCTCTTCCCCAATGCATGATTGGCCATGTGGTAAAAATCTTAATATGAATTTGATAGCGCCATGACCATTGATGTTTTATATGGCAATCCAATATCTCCTATTTATTAATCTTTTATTATAGAATAACACAACAAATGTAACATCAGCCAAATTGGTACCAATCTATATAAATAAAAATAAAATAATGTTCATTGGTAAGCATTTGAGAACAGCTGGCCCGATTTGTCTACTCTTTTAAATGTTCCTAATAGTCTGAATAATGTTATTTAGGGAAAGAAAAATTGGAAAAGTTGTCCGGAAAATTCGGGATTTGATTGATTTTTCTGAGTGATTTTTTTTCCATGGATTTTTTGTATAACTCAAGACTATAATAGGGAATAAAAGTTAGTAAAGGATCCACGGGTGAAGCCGGGCGGAAAGCTAGTCATTATTTATACTAAATAGATTTCATTTTGTAATTACATGACCTTGGCTATGCAATTATGACACGTGAAAGAAAACATGGCGTGCGTCGGTGACCTAGTGGTTAAGGCGTCTGGTATTAACTATGCAGACCCGGATCCCGGCCATGTACCAATGGGGTTTTTAATTAAAAACTTATATAAATAACCCGACGGCTTTTCCATCTAAATATACCTCAATAGAACTAGCCACCTAGGTATAGCTTCACAAATGCCATGGGCTAAACGAGGGAGACTTGGTCTTCCATTGGGTACCCTGGAACCGTAACACGGTTTCAGGAGCTGTAAGGCAACCCGTGAAAAAAAAACATTGAATTTTGATTAGTTGGCCGTAAAATAATAATGTATTTAACATCCAGTGGATGACTTGGATTGACGTTGCATAGATTTGGTAATTTATTTTTCAAATAAGTATAGTCTTTCAATATACATTAGATATGGTATAGTCTACAACAAAAATAAATCTAGATGTAGGTACTCATGAATTTTCATGATCAGTGTGTAGTTATCATTGACTGTTCATACAATGTTTTCAGACAATAAGAAGAGTTCGCGAACAACTTTGCCCTTCAAATGGGCAAGGATCATCATCCAACGGTGCCAGTTCTTCAAGCGAGCCTAAAAAAGTGTCCGATATTTCACACCTTGTTAAAAGGAAACGGAAGTCCAGCGAAAATGGTGATGCGTCTGCACCAAAAAGGTCGAATACATGAAGAAAAGCTCTTTGTTTAAAACTCTTTTCATAATATTATGTGCTATTGGAAGCAATAGAAACATTTTTTTAAAGGTAATAGTCGATTAGCACATTTTAGACTGATTTGTATAAATATGGTGAAAATTTTCCCCGAAATGTAAAATTTCAAATTTTACAAAATGTTTTCCTTTGTTTAAGTTATTATTTTTCCAAACGTCCGTATTATATTTATTTATTTTAAAATAACTTTTAGATTCAGCCGTAATGGGATAACTAACTAGGTAGGTTATTATGTACGAAATTTCGCATTTATTTTGTTAGGATATCTAAAGCAATAAATTAAATAATGTAGTTTAAATGCAAACTTGAGCTAATGATTTCAATAATTTTGTTATACAACAATTTAAATCTCGGTTTTTTTTTCAATGTACAATCAGGAGGAGCGTTGGTTAAGGCTATATTCGCTTGCAGATTAAGTTTTCACATTAAAGCTCGATGACATTCAAATATGTACCAATCAGATCAAATCACAACTGACATAGTTTTCGTTTTCATGTAATTTTAAAGCGTCAAGCGAATTTTTTTTCTAGTGGTCCTTGCAATTCTGCTCCTGATAGTACCTACCATGTTTTATCCACATATTTTACGATGCCTAATTTTAACATACATACAAATTTTGCTTTAACATTCTTATAACTCTTAATGCTGGTCATTTGTGTTTTGTGTGCTATTATACGTAGGTACTTAGTCTTTGATATCTTAACATTTTATGTGTATTAACGTTTAACTTAATTTTATTTTTCTTCTTTAATAATTACGGTATAAGTTTAATAAAGTTTTTAAGTACAATAATTACATAGTTTTTTTTTTTTTTTTTTTTTTTTTTTAATAGAGAAGACGACATGTGACCTTGCCACCGCCTGATTGTTAAGCATAGGTGGCTGGTCCATGAATGCGCGCGACTGGCAGATCGTAATACAGTCCGTAGAGATGCTTTTTCACGCTTCGCTTAAAGGACCCAAGGTTGTAGAAAGGAGGAAAGACCGACGCTGGAACTTCATTCCACTTTTTGGCTGTACGACACAAGAACGAGTCACTGAATTTTTTCGTTCGTATAGAGAACGTGTCGACGGTGTGAGGATGAAAACTGTATCCTGTGCGAGCAGTGCGGGTGCGAAAAGGGGATGGAGGGACGAGGCCATGGAGTTCTTCTGAACACTCCCCATAATACAGTCGATAGAAGACGCTAAGAGAGGCGTTTTGCTGATGCCCTCAATGTAGTCTCTGTGATTGAGGTCAGAGCGGATTGTCACTCCTAGTAATGAGACACTGTTTCGCAACATCAAGGGAGCGTTCTGAAGAGTGGGGGCAGGAAGGAAGGGGGTCTTTTTGGCTGTGAATTGTGATGTTTATTTCCCATTACAAAAAGCCGCCTATATTGGTACTCTACGGTTCTCTAATTAACTATATCGTGTAGATCCGTTACTCTGGTTTGACGTGACACACTAAATATCTATATAAATAAAAATTATATGCTGTTCGTTGGTGAGCGCACCACTTGAAAACGGCTGGACCGAATTGACTAAATTCTTTTTTAAATCTTCTCGTAATAAATAAGATTTTTAGGGAAAAAAATTGGAAATGTTTAATTATTAATATTTGTATGAACTCATGGTCTTGATACCATACCATAGGGAATTAATGTTAATATGGGCTCCACTAGTTGGTAATTCAGGTGCGGATTTAGTTGAGGGGAGTTTTGTGTGAATTTACAGAAAATTTTATTTCCTCTGAGTTCGCGCCTGTATATATTTTCTTACCTAAAACTCTTTGGTCAAATATCTATAATTAAAAAGAAGTTAGCACAGCAACTTGCTGTCATTTTGATAGCTCACTTTCAATTTGTAAATATTTACAGCATTATTATGCTTTTAAATAAATGAAATAATAATTAAAATGTGTACCCAATAGACTGATAATGGCTACCGTGAGAGAGCAGAAACAACGTTGGACTTATTCTAAATCTCATTGGCCATTTATTGGCGCTTTGTTAGATTACATTGATTCTATTGTTGAATATATGAGAAAGAGACATTTTGCAGAAGCTGAAGAATTACGTCGTAAAAGTACAGTTGGGTCACTGTCTACGACGTTTTTGGCAAGTGTTTGTCTAGTATTTGGTCTTATAGCGAATGTTAAGTTCGAGGTTGTAACAGTTGATAACGATCCTTTACCAAATGATTTGCATTTTGTCTTGTTGAGTAAAGATGATAAATTGTACGTTGATGATATCGATGTGACGCGTAAGTGATTTTTTCATTTTATTTTTTTGTGACTAATTCGATTTTTCCCTAATGAATGAGATTTTTTTCAGGGATTAAAAGTAGCCTATGTTCTCAAACTATTTCTTGATGATTACGTCGATCGTACCTAATTGAAGGCAAATAAACGCACTTTTGCGTTTATAATATTGATCAGGAGTATCAGGACCGATCGCCCGGGTAGACATTTTATGACCATAATATTTTTTGTAAAAGTGATAATTAAATTTGATGTAATGTATTTTTTCCTTTTTTCTTCACGGATTACCTTACAAGTTTTCCAGGGTTCCCAGCCGAAGTCTAATTCTTTAGCCAATGGTATTTGTGAAGCTATACCTAACGAGTGGCCAGTTCTGTTGAGGTATACCTACCTATTTAAGTAGATGGAAAAACCCTAAATAATACAATTTTAGTATCAGACAAAAATAGTTAAGTCCACAAAGAAAGTCCATAAAAAGACTCCAGTTAAAATAAAAACTTTGTATAAGTATTATTTAGCTCGACTTAACCTGTCGATCTCCAGATAAACTCTTAAGAAAATAAAGTGATAAAGGACCGCGTATCTGCAATTATTATAAATAAACAATGTCACTGTCTTCTGTCAATGAATGGTATTCAATTTACAAGGGTAAAGTCTAAATAAGTAATGAAACAACTACCTATAGGTCGCGCAACGTAAGATGAGCACAATATAGTACCCACACTAATAAATTTTAGAAATATACGGACCGATTTTCGGATTTGGTTATTGGCAATTTTGGGTTACAATATCGGCCGATGAAATTACGTGTTTTTGGCGCACGCACGCCTCACACACAAAAATTGTGTGTAGATTGTAGATGTGTTGTTCTGCTCAACTTACGCCGCGCGACCTATACCTACTCACGTACGCCAATATACAAAATACATATCTTAGATAGGAATGGATGTTTCTACAAAACCAAGGTAATGCCGATATCAAAGTTTTGGTAGATACATAATTGACCTATGGATTGGAACCTTCTTGATGTTTCATATCTTTATGATTTTCGTACATTTCTGATATCGTATCGCACAGATAGGTACCTACCTATTGATAGGTATCTAGGTGACTCTGCAATCGCAGCGGATGTAGCATGCAGTGGCGAAGAGTGAATGTTTTCAGAAGGAAGCCATAAAATAGCTAATTCAACTTACGCATGATCAGGGCCTGATTTACCGTGAAAAATGTGGTATACTACATTTTTAAAATAAATAAAATCTTTTTATTATAAATGGGATAAATAAACGTTAAATGTGCAAATTTTATCAACACAATCATAGGTACTTTTTAAAGCATTTTCGATAAACGCAAAAAAAAATATCTCGAAATTCGCTGCCCTGGGCACTATAGTCCCTAGTGTCCCTATTGTAAATCCAGCGCTGTGCATTATCCAAAATTTTATTTTATAAGTATAGGCATAGATCTATGTCTAAAATGCACCAATGACTTAAATAATAATAGTAATTTAAAGGGATTTAAACTCTTTTTTTAAGTGATTTATTGCATTACATGCCTTTTTTAGATATAATTTTCAAAATAACCCAACTTTTTATTATAAATCCCGATACATTCGCTGTTCCTCCGGTAAAAGGTTCCTGTGCCGGTTACATTCGCTGTTTAAGGTGGCCACACATATTTTGTCCAATCCCCGGTGTACGGTCCACCGAAACCGACCACAGACTCGTCGACTCGGAATGGGAAATTTACGGTGCGATGCCGGACCAATGTGTGGCCTACTTTAGTACTCGCATGTGACCCGCGATGTTTCGGCTTATTTATGGGAATTGGGACAGGATATTTCAATACAAAGATATTTATGAAATACGTTTGTATCGATATTATTAAAACATCGTTAGTTCAAGACGAAAAATCGGGTTGTATGAAGACTTCGCCGCTGGTAAAGTAATCTGCAATAGTGACGAGGTGACGAGTCAATGAATGAAGGTAGCCATTGCACTCACAACGATGATAAGGCGCCATTTATTGACAGCGAAGAAAATCACGTCCATATCATACAAAATGCGTCATCGATTGCATGGCGTCAGAGCAATATCCATGTTCATACTAAAATTATATTAAATGCGAAAGTAATTTTCTGCCTGTTACGTTTTCACGGCTAAACCACTAAACCGATTGATGAAATTTGATACGGAGAAAGCTTGAACAATAGGAATGGACCATAGGCTATTTTTTTTAAATGCTCCCTTAAGGGGGTATAATAGGGGATAAACGTTAGTATGGTCCCCACGGGCAAAACCGGGGCGGAAAACGAGTTTTTATATACAAATGCAAAAATATAAATAAAGTGTCTCTAACGCCTCTCCCGCCCTCGCATTTTTCCGGGATAAAAAGTAGCCTATGTGCTATTCCAGACTATAATATTATATATCTATGTAAATTTCATCCAGATCCGTTCAGCCGTTCTGGCGTGATTGAGTAACAAACATACATACAAACTTTCGTGTTTATTATATTAGTGGGATTTGCATTTGCATATATTTATTTATATTTCAGGTGCAATGTGGTGTATTGAAGCTTCCGATTGTCTCACCATACTAATAAGCTCCTTCTTGGTGTGGAATTCATCATATTTGGTAGGCATTTACATAATTACTTTTTACTGCGATTCTGTAAGAACCTATCTATCTATCATTACGCCTTTTATACCAAGAGGGATAGGCAGAGACAATCGTATGCCATTTGCTACGATCCTGACATACCTCTTTCGCTTCTTTTATATTCATCATATCTTTCATACATGCTCGGCGATTGTGTACCTTCGATCAATAATTTTTTTATATGTTCAATAAAAGTACACCTAGGTCATCCTCTGCCAGCACTTCCTTTCACTTCAGCCATATAAACCTTTTTAGTTAATCCTTCATCCTTCATTCTTTCACTCCGCATTCTTATCTAATGACATCGTTCCGGATGCGGTCAATACGTTTTATATCACACATTCTACGTGAAGACCGCATTGCCACTGCAATTATCTTACTTTCATGCTTCTTATTCCATACCCAAGCCTCGCTTCCATAAGTAACTAAAACAGCCATTTCAGAATAACAAAGACAGAATAATATTGAATAGTGTTGGATTTTTTTCAGAATATTACAGACACTATGTTCCAATCGATTGACATTACAAATTCACCAACATAACCCTTACCTAATTTTACAAAGCAAATCATTAAACATTTATTAAGTAGGTAGCCCACGCACTGGTCCGGTATCTCAGCAAAAATTTACGGTCCGACCAGTCGTATGATCGAGATTGAACACAGGCCACACATTAGCGATTTAAATCATACGATTTAGATCACATGCAATTCACTCACTCACACAGACACACAAGATTCGATTAAACAAAGTGTCAAACATCCGTGTGTGTGTGACAGATCGTTCCGGCCATCGAAATCAACCACAAATAGTTTGAAAACGGATGGCGGACCGTACGTTACAAGAATTGGACGAGTCTGTCTACTTAATTTGGTTACTTAATGTTACAGTGTCCACCACTTAGAGAATACATGTTTCTTCCTTGGCTTGGTGCGACTTTACGTGGTTTGTTCATGAGACAAGTACCAACGGCGTGTGCTCTCGTGTATACTATGGCGATGGTTGACGGGACTGTGAATTCATTGTTCTTCACAGCGTTTATATTCTTGCTTAGTATGTATTTAATGTTCAACATATTTATTTATATTTACTTTTGTTATGGAATAATATGCTGAAAGAGGATTCCACGTTACGCTTTGGTATATAGCGCACACGCCCGCGGAGACGTGATGGGGTGATAGCTGTGATTAGTCAGTGATTAAAAGGACATATCACGGTCGGCGGGAGCATTCTATCTACCGATTATCGGCTTATTGTTACCGTGACGTCTATAATACTTGACATTGGCGGAATCATCAAAACCATGATGGAGCCATTTTGAAAAAAAAAATAGAATTTTCGAAGAGAAAAAGGTATTAAAAATCTTGTTCGGTTTATTTTTCCCAACATATCTGGCAAAATGACCTCATATTATTGCGTTAGTATTTTTAATATACCTACAAAATGATAGAATTCGCACTAACATGAAATTTTTCGCCAAAGTGTGCTGGCACAATTTTTTTTCTACACGGATTATTTTAGAGCCCCCGAAACCAGAGGTCCCAGGACTCCCAGGGTACCCAGCGGAAGACCAAGTCTCCCTCTTTTTGCCGATGATATTTGTGAGGCTATACATAACGAGTGGCCAGTTCTGTTGAGGTACCTACCTATATATTTAGATAGGGAAGCCTCTGCAGTGTGGTGTGTTGGAATTTGTACATACGTTTTTAATTATAAAAAACAGTTTATATACTTCAAGGCGGCGAACTTAGAAAAAGTTCGCTGCTTCAAGGAGTTTGTATACAATAGCTATATAGACTCCTTGGTTCCATCAGAGCGTACGACAGTTTCGTTTGGTCACGTGGTTGTATTTCAGTCGATCCCATACATTTAAAGTTTTATTATAAAAAATTCTACATTCTATTCTATTCGCTAAGCCTGCTGTACAGTATATAACATATTTTCAGTGTTAGAAGCACGTCTATGGCTGGACATGGCTCGCTACTTGCATACTAGATGGCTGAATGCGGCGTTGACCACTCAGATCACGAATCCTCTCGAGGAAAACCCAATAAGGACCCTTTGGACTAATGACGATGCACCCAGCTTTGAAGTTCGAAACTATGTCTACTGATTTGTAGAAATAAAATTGGGTATACTTTTAAAATTATTTTATTGCTTTTATAATGCATTGGTTGGAGTTATTGATTTTGAATGAAAATGGAAAGTCCGATCCTCGTTAGATCAATAAAAGCTAAGCAAAAGTGACATAGAAGAAGTGATATGAAGTTTACATAGAAGTTAATTATTTTGTATTGAAGTTAGAGGTTTGTTTTGGTACTCCATGATGACAGTATTAATTACAACTAAGTAAAAATGCTGTGTTATTACATAAAATATTTTAATATTAATTTTTTTTAATAGATCTTTAGAAAATCAATGTCATAGTCATAGAGTAAGTAGCAATCACTATGTTCTTTAATAAGAGTCGGGACTGCCATACAGTAAAATGAAATCAAACTTAGGGCTGAAAGGTACTGCCAACCTAACAACATTAAGGATTGGTATAGAAATAGTTGCTATCTCTGTCATCTATATATGGAGTGAAAGAGATGGCGACGCCATTAGTATTGGCTCATTTTTCCTAGTCCTATTTTTTGTTCTAAGTCGCGCCAGCCTGGTCATAGTATATATAAAACTCGCAATAAGTAATAAAGTTATTTGCATAGCGTATGACAGTTTTGACAGAAAGTGAACGAACCATCGCCTAAAGCTCCCTCTATCGGGATGAAAATGCAGTTTTCTACCCTATTGATGCGATAATAATAACCATCGATACTTCCGTCGGTGTATTATGTAATAAACACAATCCAAATTCCAACCTTGTCTCTATCATTTATCAGTAGGTACAAAGTGTAATTAAATGTAGTTCTAATCACTATTCACATTATTGTAATTAGAACTACCTACATTTGATTACACTTTGTATCTACCGATAAATGATAGAGCCAAGGTTGGAATTTGGAGTGTTATCGTCAAAATAATCGACTTGCCACAGGTTGTGTGCGTGACATAAGGTATCATATTATTTAATTTATCATTGAAAGATCACATCATCAACTTAAATTTTACAGTTTTTATGCAAGTATGTTGAAAAACATGCACTCTATATGTCTTTTAACACTTCGTACAATTTATTATATTTAAAGCGTTCGGGTTGCATTTGTCAATGCCTGTGACAAATTAGAAATGAAAGACGTCTAAGGAGTAATATTTTTAAGTAAAATGAAATTATGCGTCGATGATAACATATTTAGGATCGCGATATCTTTCGTTTCGACTCGAAAGCGAGTAACGACGGAATGCACGGCCCGAGTATGTCCAACACTAGACTGCCGGTCAAATTGCTGGGATGGCGCGGTCTCACGGGTTAAATTTTGTTCGTGTGGAGGGTGCGTAAAGTCGGCCGCGCACTTATTATGCAAAATAACAGATTTATGTGTAGGTACAGGCTTGCTATCTGTTCTGTTCAATATGGTCAACTGGCGCCTTACAGCTCCCGAAATCGTGTTATGGGTCCTAGGGTACCCAGCGAAAGACCAAGTCTCCCTACTTAAAAAAAACCTTACAACCACTTTCTGTCTCCATCTCTCTAACTATAAGTATTGCGTTTGAGAGGTATTTAATTCATAACTATACAAAATACCTAATTACCTACTTGATAAGATTTGGGTTAATATATTATCTAATCTATAAATTTTCTCGTTACAAACTTACAATAACATAATATAATGTTATCTTTTTGATGTGTAACATCTTTCCTCTCGCTTTCCTGCAATCTGTGGGAGTGATTTCGTGAAAAGGGACGGAATTGTGTAATAGGAAGCAGGGGAAGCGCGTGCTATTTGATTTGACCAATGAGCCCGCGCGGTGGTAGAGTTGGCCGTCAAATGGTACCAACCCATTTTCCGAGGGGTTGGTACTGTCAGCCAACAGTGTGTGCGTGTACCAAGACTACTGTAAGGCTCGTTTCTTTTATAAAAGTACGAAGTTCGGGATAAATTGCAAGGATTTTAACACAATCAAGCATTTGTCAATTCAATTATTTCATTTAATAATTCGGTGTATCGATTTTTAAGAAGGCGGTTCTAATAACAAAATAATTTTGTGTTATAATGACCTAGCGGCCTGTTCTAGCGTGGTGTTTTATAAGCATATAGCTTCCAAATTAATAATTAGTCTATCCATTAGTGAAAATCGTATCAAAATCGGTTCAGTAGTTGTAGAGACATACAGACAGACATATCAACATCCATTTTTATATATAAGATTCTTCTCCATAATAAATAAAATAACAAAAATGAAACAATAACAATTCTAGAAATAACTGCTTTATTAACACTTTGCCCAACCTTGGACGATTAAACATGACTTCATATTTTTTGTAATTTGCAATTTGGTGTTTATTAGGCAGCGAGTTTTATTTAACTTGCTTATCAGTTATGAGTTATGACTCATGATATTATCAGTTTAAACTTTAACAATCGCTTTGCCACTATTTTCTCCGGCGAGCATTCCAACAAATGCATCAAACGTATTTCCAAATCCTTCTGTTAAATGATCTCGGACAATAAGTTTACCTTCTTTAAGCCACTTTATTATATCAGTAAAAGCTTGATTCCATGGAACTGGCCATCTGGTTACGATAAAGCCCTCAATTTTTAGCTGCTTACCTACAATTGAAGGCTGCAAAATTGGAGCTTTTGGCATTTTGTTCGGGTCTTCATTATATGCACTAATACTTCCACAGACTGACACTCTTCCAAATACATTCATTTGACTGATAATGATGCTACTCAATTCACCTCCGACGTTATCAAAGTAACAATCAATACCTGAAGGAGCAGCTTCCTTCAGAGCTTTGGCAGCATCAACAGTTTTGTAATTAAAAGCTTTGTCGAAACCCAACTCCTTTTCCAACCATTGTACTTTGGCATCTGAACCGGCAAAACCAATAACTTTACAACCTTTAATCTTCGCTATTTGTCCAACTATAGAACCTACGGCACCTGCAGCTCCAGTCACGACCACAGTTTCACCAGACTTTGGTTGACAGATGTCCAGAAATCCATGATATGCTGTAGCTCCCACCATGCTAACGGCTGATAAACCCACAGTCAAGGGTAAACCTTGAAGATCGGGTAACTTATAAAGAGTTTCCATCATTCCTCCCGAATTCTCTGACGATGCAATGGTATAATCACACCATCCTTTATGAGTCACAACTTTGGATCCGACAGGATATTCATTGTTTTTAGATTCTATGACCTCTCCTACTTGGTAACCGAATTGGTCATATGGCACTGCTGAGCGACGATTGTAAGCCCTTTGATATGGGTCTACACTTATATATTCTGCCTTGATGAGAACTTCTCCATCTTTCAGCGGAGGCAGCTCACTTTCAACAATTTCAAAATCCGATCGCTTCGGATATCCAGAAAAATATGATTTGACCACATATTTCTTTGCTTTAACCATGTTGTATGTGTGCGACTAACCGAACTCAAATGAAGCGTAGTCGCATACACGATACATACCTATATGAATACTGGGCGTACCGGTTCCGGTTATGTAATGATGCTGCGGTTTGAGTGGAGCAGAGCGATATGCTAAATGATAGCGATTAGCATTTTGATAGTGTAGTTGTACATACAATATTATAGCAGTGCATTTACATGCTAAATTATAGTTGACAATGGAAAATCTACAGGAAAAAAAATAATTTGTTGGGTTGAAAAATGAGAGTGACTCGAATCGAATAACGTTGACTTTGTGAGTACACATATTCCTTTTATTATTATTTGAAGACCAAATTACTGCTATGTAGGTGTAAATAAATAAATAAATAATACATTTTCAAAGTATTTGTGACGTTATGAGTTAGGTAAAAGAGCCATTCTGCTCCATTTCTCAACTTATTTGTTTTACTGGTAGTAGGTAGGTACAACAGGGCACGTTATGGACCGTGGTACTATAGGGACGGAAACGTTATTTTACCTAAATCTTGACGTCACTATATCGTCTGTCGGCGAAAATATATTTCGTATTAATTATCCAATAGCAGCTGCTGAGACATATTTTCAACTCATACAATTACTAAAATAGTGAACATTACTTTCGTCACGTTATGTTTAAAATTTTATAATAATCTCATCAAATAATTTGGAACGACTTCGAAAATCATTGAATTTAATTATATTTACCCGCTCTGACTACATCAAGCTACATCATTATAAGTTGTTGAACGTGACTATGACGTGATGTGAATGTAAAATTATTGCTTGTCATTGTATATCTAATCTTCCGATATTGTTAATATTACAGATTGTACTAACCTTTTGTGCATTATAGGACAGTTTCATTGTTTTTACGTTTTTTGTATCATTATAATATTATTAATTTGCTCTATTCTATATCCTTATTTGTTCGCAGACCCTATCCTATAAACTTAGCGCTATGTTGGCAATACAATATTTATATCTCATTTAACTTCGATAAAAGAAGATAAGAATTTAAAATTACTTATATGATTTCGGAGCGTAAATACATTAATTTTGAAACAAAGGATCCCATGCAAAACATTTTACGACGCACGCACGATGGTAGTTTAATTGAAAAAAAATACAAATAAGTAATGCAACGTCCGTGGGGATCAAATGCCAAAAAGTTTATTAAAAATATATCCCCACGACTGGTTATCTCCTCTGGTAACAAAAAGGCCAGTATTCTAGCCACTATTCCAAACAGACCTGGTTTATTTAGTTACCTATTTTTAATGTTTGGATTTTCTTAATTTTATGATTTTTTAATAAAAGTAGGCAGGTATGTCAAAAAAATGTTAATATAATTACCTATATTGCATACAAACCTATACTTCAGTTATTATATTTTGAGGCAAACGCAAGCCAGCTACAATCTTTTTAGTCAGGTAGATGTGCCTGATTTTATCAAAAAGTAACAAATCCGTCTGCTCTCTATGAAATATTATTGTTAGTGATGATATTTAATAAATATAATAATTTTACTTAATAATGCGGTCTATCAATTTGCGGTTATAATCACAAAATAATTGTGTGTTATAAT
This sequence comes from Nemapogon koenigi, assembly GCA_963924495.1. NCBI lineage: Eukaryota > Metazoa > Arthropoda > Insecta > Lepidoptera > Tineidae > Nemapogon > Nemapogon koenigi. Next base: position 3,258,916 of record OZ004643.1, read on the forward strand.
GAACTAGCGACATGTTGTGGCGTGATGTTTTATACACATAAACCTTCTTAGTGAATCAGTATCCATTAGTGAAAGAAAATCGTATCAAAATCGGTTCAGTACTTTTGAGACATACAGACAGACATATCAATAAGAAAGAAACACGAACAATTCTAGAAATAACTGCATTATTACCACTTTGCCCAACGTTGGACGACTAAACATGACTTCATATTTTTTGTAATTTGCGCGCAGGTGTTTATTAGGCAGCGAGTTTTATTTAACTTGCTAATCCGTTATGAAAATAAAAGAACAAAAACATATAAACAACAATTTAATTAAATTATTTAAGAACTTCAATTCTCATAATAGGTATTATCAGTTTAAACTTTAACAATCGCTTTGCCACTATTTTCTCCGGCGAGCATTCCAACAAATGCATCAAACGTATTTCCAAATCCTTCTGTTAAATGATCTCTAACAATAAGTTTACCTTCTTTAAGCCACTTTATTATATCAGTAAAAGCTTCATTCCATGGAACTGGCCATCTGGTTACGATAAAGCCCTCAATTTTTAGCTGCTTACCTACAATTGAAGGCTGCAAAATTGGAGCTTTTGGCATATTGTTCCAGTCTTCATTGTATACACTAATACTTCCACAGACTGATACTCTTCCAAATACATTCATTTGACTGATAATGATGCTACTCAATTCACCTCCGACGTTATCAAAGTAACAATCAATACCTGATGGAGCAGCTTCCTTCAGAGCTTTGGCAGCATTAACAGTTTTGTAATTAAAAGCTTTGTCGAAACCCAACTCCTTTTCCAACCATTGTACTTTGGCATCTGAACCGGCAAAACCAATTACTTTACAACCTTTGATCTTCGCTATTTGTCCAACTATAGAACCAACAGCACCTGCAGCGCCAGTCACGACCACAGTTTCACCGGGCTTTGGTTGACAAATGTCCAGAAATCCATGATATGCTGTAGCTCCCACCATGCTAACGGCTGATAAACCCACAGTCAAGGGTAAACCTTGAAGATCGGGTAACTTATAAAGAGTTTCCATCATTCCTCCCGAATTCTCTGACGATGCAATGGTATAATCACACCATCCTTTATGAGTCACAACTTTGGATCCAACAGGATATTCATCGTTTTTAGATTCTATGACCTCTCCCACTTGGTAACCGAATTGGTCATATGGCACTGTTGAGAAACGGTTGTAACCCCTTTGATATGGGTCTACACTTATATATTCTGCCTTGATGAGAACTTCTCCATCTTTCAGCGGAGGCAGCTCACTTTCAACAATTTCAAAATCCGTTCGTTTCGGATATCCAGAAAAATATGATTTGACCACATATTTCTTTGCCTTAACCATGTTGTATGCGTGCGACTAACCGAACTCAAATGAAGGGTAGTGCATACTCGATACATATATAAATACTGGGCGTATCGGTTCCGGTTATATAATCTTGCTGTGGTTTGAGTGGAGCAGAGAGATATGGTAAAAATGGTAGCGATTAGCATTTTGATAGTGTACATATTGAACATACAATACATAGCAGTGCATTAACATACACTTAGTTATGGTTGCCAACGAAAAATCTAATTTGTTGGGTTGAAAAATGAGTGCGACTCGAATCGAATACCTTTTACTGTGTGAGTGGTATACTCGACTATTCGATTGTTCTATTATTGTTTGACGACCAATATACGGCTAATTAAATTAGGAAAGGTAGGTGTCGCGGTGTTTTGGTCTTCATTACTTTGACAATTATAATAATGCTGGCCTTCGGTGCATGGCGTAGGTATAAATGACTAAATAAATAATACATTTTCAGTGTAGCCGACAAACGACTTTGTGACGTCATCAGTTAAGAAAGAGCCATTCTGTTCCATTTCTAAATTTTTGTTTGAAAGGACTTGATCGAGAGTGTTCTCAGCTATGATTCAAGAAAATCTGTTCAGCCGTTTGAAGATCATTAGCTCTTTTCTAGTTTTTGAAGGGATGTGAAAAACTTCTACTGGTCTGATCGATTCGAAATTTAGCATCCTGTGACTTCAATGATATTACAATAACATGGTAACCTTGATCTGTGTAGCGGTTAGACCGTACAGGTATGAAGCTCCGGCGCACGCCAGTTACATGTAAACGCTCCCGGCAGTAAGCCGCATGCATAGCGTCGTAATTCACTTGGTCATTCATAATACTGCCTAGCAAGCAGGTCTATGTCAATATAGTAGAGTGAACAGTATTATCTTTTATTGGAGAGTGACCCAATTAGAGACCTGCCACGACACTGAGGGTTAGGAAGTGTTCCACGTACAGCACGCATCTTTCAGTGTTACATTGGTGACCCAACGACGTCGCGAAAACCGCTGCTATAGTTGTGCGCCGAGACCGCACACGGCGCGAGTTTTCGTGTTATACAATGACTGAAGCTGCATCCGGATTTTATTGACCTACTCCAGCCGACAAGGACAGCAGAGAGATGGCTGCGATCGTGGACTGCAGCTATTTCGGCGCGGATGAGCAGGATGGAGACCGGGAACAGACAGCGCAATGGAGACAGATCGCGGTCGAGGAACCGCCAGCAGAAACGACACCTATGTAAGTGCCGCTGAGTTGACGTTCGAAAAAACGCTTCGCCTGCCCGGGGACTTTTATAGTTCCGACAGTGAAGTGATTTCTTCCGACCATGACGTCATACAGAAAATTTGCAGCTGTGCGAAACTGCAAATCGAGTCTAGGTTAATATCTCTGTGGACAGATTGAAACCCGCTTATATTTCGTCCGAAAGCGGAACAGTAAGTAAAGGTGGTAACTCTGCCTACCTCTCAAACAGAAAAAGTCGCGGTGGTACCGACTTCACGAACAGTAAAGGTGGCAGCCCTGCCTACCTCTCAAACACAAAAGGTCGCTATAGAACCGACACCCCAAATAATAACTAGGAGTGGACGCGTTGTCAGGCCACCCAAGAAACATGTGCATTTTCAAAAGTAAAAAATGGCACATCCAGAAAGCATTAATACCCTACACCTATTCTAGAGATAAGATATCAAATTAGGTTACGGTTTTGCTATTTGTTAATTGTAAATGAATGTGTGTTTTATATTTTTACCTATGCATGTAATTACGTAATTTGTTGTTGAATAATATCGTGTAACCTTAAACTTTTATTGTAGGGAACTCAGCAATTTGTTTGTAATATTATATATTTTTTTAGCCAAGTAAGAATGCTAAATGCGTCATGTAGGTACGAGCATCGTCAACGCATCTATGAAAATGCAAGGTTGAACATTTTTTTATCGTATACCTACTTCGTCGCATAAGTACGGTCAGAAAATATGTTACTAATTAATATTTGTACAGTCAGAAACATCTCGCATTTCAGAAATTTTTTTTTATACTTTTTAAGATGTTGGAAATTACTGTGTACCTATTATTAACTTTGTTATGAAAATGTTAGCACGTAAGAATTGCTTTGTATTTTTTGATTTAATGTGTTTATTTTTTATGTGTAACCTGCTTGCTAGATGATTGTTTATATAATTTTGTGTCTCTTTTAGGAAATATTGTAAACACTTTCTCTCAATCGTAGGGGGGAAGTAGTGTAGCGGTTAGACCGTACAGGTATGAAGCTCCGGCGCACGCCAGTTACATGTAAACGCTCTCGACAGTAGGTCGCATGCATAGCGTCGTAATTCACTAGGTCATTCATAATACTGCCTAGCAAGCAGGTCTATGTCAATATAGTAGAGTGAACAGTATTATTTTTTATTGGAGAGTGACCCAATTAGAGACCTGCCACGACACTGAGAGTTAGGAAGTGTTCCACGTACAGCACGCAACCTTTAGTGTTACAATCTGGTACTGCAGCATCATCTGGAATCAGCAGGATACCCATCTGCTCACCAACTCGGTTTTTAATTTTTTTTTCTTATAATCTCATCAAAGTATTTGGAACGACTTGAATTTAATTATATTTGCCCGCTCTGACTACATGAAGCTACATCATTATAAGTCGTTGAACGTGACTATGACGTGATGTGAAATTGTTGCTTGTCATTGTATATCTAATCTACCGATATTGTTAATATTACAGATTGTACTAACCTTTGGTGCATTATAGAACAATTTCATTTTTTGTATCATTATTACCTATGCTATTTGCTCTACCCTATATCCTTCTTTGTTCGCAGACCCCATCCTATAAACTTAGCCCTATGTTACAATAATAATACAATAATTTTATTTCTTATTAAAACTTCCATGAAAAAAGATAAGAATTTTAAATTACTTACATAATCGCTTGAAACATCAAAATTTGATGACCCAAGGACGTTTAGCGTAAATAATCGAATTTCGATTTTGGGGTTTAATTTTGGGGGAAAATTAAAAAGTTAAAAAAGAGGCATAGGGACTGCCGACAGAAGTGAAAGCTTAAAACTATGAATAACAGTGGTTTTTAATGTCTAAGTACATAACGTATAATAACGCCATCTAGCGCGGGCCTAAAGAAGTAAAATGCCCGACCCGATGCATACGTGGAAGCCAGTACACTAATTTCTGCCCGGACATTCTCGGGCCGGGCAATCCATGGTCTGCATTTGTGCCTAGAGCATGTCGTGATGCAAACCCATAAGATTTTCCCCTACCAAAAATCGCTAATCGGCCTAAAGAAGTTTTCACTTCAAAAATTTTTTTTCCAGTCCATCATGTGACGTTTATAAAATTAAAGGGCTCGTTACATATAAGAAATACAATATTTTTTTATATAATTTTAAAATGCAAAGTCTAAATTACGTTCTCCCGAAACTATGAGTCAAAAATTTTGAAATAAAATAGGAAATATGGGGCCTCGCTTATAGGTTACAGAAACAACTAAACGAAAATCCTCTCTTAAAGTGCTAACGAAAGAAATGGTAATTTTTTTTATAACTTAATACTTGACCACCTACTAGTCTGAAATTTTATATGGAGCATGCTCTTGATCATATCTATCGTTTGGTCTCTAAAAAACAGACGATTACCGTACCATTCGAAAACCGACTTTACTTCAAAATGGTCCAGAACACCATAGGTTCCCTCTCGCCAACTTTCAAATGTGATTAGCGCTGCGGGCATCACTAACAATCATATTTTATAGAGAGCAGACGGATTAGTTACCTTTATATAAAATCAGGCACAGCTCCCTGACTATTTGGCTATTTCTTTGTAGATGTGTGTCCAGTCCACCCTTTCCTGTTTTCACAAAAGGAAGAGATGAATATAACTTGACAGTTTTCATTTTACTTAATGGTTTGGCGAGGGTGTCTTTACATAGTGCATCCCATACCATTGGCCGGACTTTTGCAAGGTGCAAGGTTCATTCCATTGTTTAGTTTCCAAAATGTCTGGTGTGGTGGTTGACGAGAGCTCGACGAGTGCCCATATATAATATGGTGGTAACACGGTTTCCAATGAGCCCATACCTTTATATTAGTATTTTTAAAAAGTTGCATCAGCACCTCGGACTCACATAGCGGAATTGCGTGGTCATGGTTTCTCTATAAGCATTATCTGAAACGAATAAGAATGATACGAATGAAACGATAAAGAATGATAAGATATAATTTGTATCCATTAATTTATTGTGTAGCTTAATATAAGCAGCGCGAGTAGCGTTAGATAGCGCGGTAATTTTTATTTTTTGAAAAATACTTTATATAGGACTTACCATTTTTGAAGAAAACAAAAATCTTTGTTTTAAGCTTCGAATAAAAAAATGCGATTTCTATGCAAATACTATGCCAGTACTATAGAGTCACAAAGAAACCAATATCCGTGTAAAATTGAACTTTTTATAAGAGAATTATTTTATTGTGCCTAGCCATGCTTTAGATCGCTTATCACTCCGCTTCACTCAAATCTTACCCATTAAAAATCGGAATAACCCCCAAATTTGTATATAAGACGATTGTAGTCGACTTTAACCGACTTTAGAATATTTATTGTAAATTATACAAAAATAAAAATATAAAAGTATAACTCCAATATACAAAAAGGAGAATGAAACTATCATGAACCATAATCAATTTATTAAAAAACCTTTGTTGCTGAGAATTAACGCGTCAAAAATCTCTAATTTCCTCAAAAACTGTAAGAGGCCTCAACCCATTGACTGCCTAGTACGACTTTACTCGTAGTCCGGGACTGCTCAGGCGCCAACTACGAGTTTGGTCGTATATGTTGGCGCCTTGTGTTGGCTTTATTCATTTAGTTTGGCGTCGTAAATAAAACAAAATGTACAAAGTGAGTAAGATTCTTTATTAGGAAAAAAAAATAGACCTTCTTCTATTGGTAACAAACAAAGTAAATTTACTGGTATTCAGAATTTGTATGGTAAGTTTTGTAACAGTTTATAACACATAGTGCTGGTTTTTTAGGACACAGATCACAATAATATGCAGATTCTCGACGTACTTTATTTTTGTGCAAACTACACGGTTTGGTAGGATTAGCCTTTTTTCTGTAGGTGGTATTTTTGACAATGCGTGAAACGTTTCAGTGTTGAATAATTGGTTTGTGTCTGTACTACCCCTTACAGTGGATGACGTTTCGTTTGGTATAGACGCAAAATCAATCAGATTTATATATGCCCCCATGCAGGTTATCATTGGTTTCAAATAATTCCCCACAAATGTGTAGAAAAATATATAATAATTTGCCAAGCACATTAAAGGATTTGCCACTTAATTTATTTAAAAATAGACTCAAGAAATGGCTGGTCATAAATTGTTTCTATTCAATAAAAGAGTATGACGCTGTATGTAAGTTTTAAATCAATAATATTGTATTTTTTTGACTATTTGTGTATATTTGTGGGTATTTATATAATTTTAATTGTTTTTTTATTATTATTGTAGAATTATATTATTGTGACATAGGATAAAGTATTGTACGCCTTAATAGGCAGCACATGTATATTATGTGAAACAATAAATGTATTTGAATTTGAATTTGAATTTGATCCTTTACAATCAGGTCCTTGAATTTTAGCAGACGCATTTTTGAAGTGGGATTTTGTTTGCGATATAATTTATGTGCATTTTGCACAAATGCATCAAATATGTGTAGCGCAATTTTTTTATGCCACCGCAAAGTCTTCCTTAGGCATGAGTAATAGGAAATCAGCTGGTCCGCTTTATCTATTCCCGACATGCCCATATTGTAATCGGCAACAATGTTAGGTTTATTGGAAATCTTGCCATTTTGGTTGCGCACTCTTACCATATTCGTTTTATGCATGTTAGATATCACAAGTACATCCCTCTTATCCTTCCACTTACATACCACAGTATGGCGGTATCACATACCGCCACTACTCATTGATGCCAATTCTCCTGTTGTGGTCACTTGGTGAGGATTTCCTTTTCGGTTTGCGCGTAAAGTGCCACACATGTAAGTCTTTTTGAGGCCCATTTTCTTTGTTAAATTTACCGAATTATAAAAGTTATCGGCGTATACTATATCTTTATCTAGGTACCCATCCATGAGATCTATGACCACTTCAGTTGAGTGCAAAGTTCCAGGATCTGGACGTTCGCTCTTGCCTTTGTATACTCTTATTTTCAAAACAATTCCATTGGATTCGCAAAGTTCATACAATTTTACTCCATACTTATGTTTTTTATTCTTTATATATTGACGAAATATTAGACGGCCTCTCCATAAAACCATGGATTCGTCAATACTCAGTCTCTTGTCCCGGTAGTAAATATGTGCCATCAATGTGTTGAAATGTTCCAATACAGGTTTGATTTTATGCAGCCTGTCACCTTCTGCCTGCTGATTATTATCCGAAAAATGAAGAAAACGAAGTAATATTTGGAATCTATTTCGACTCATAATTTTTACGTCCGAACTCTCTGCACGTGCTCAACGACTGAGTATCATTCGTTCTTTGCACGTTTATCGGTACGAGGGAGGGGAGTGTAAAGCGAGAGAACTCGTAGTTGGCAACATAAACAACAACATAAATCCTGGATGCCATGCTACGAATAAACTCGTATACGACGAAACTCGTATATTAGCATCTAACATAATCTATGTTATGTAGTTTGCCTAATACGACTAAACTCGTAATAAACGATTTGTATGGTGGCAACCTATTTAATGTGGGTAGAAAAATTGGCAGTCAATGGGTTAAGCTTTTCATTTGAGTTTTACAAGTTGTAAACATGGTCAAAGCAAGAATATACATTGTGAAGTCACGTTTTTCTGGATTTCTAAAACGAACGGATTTCGACAACGTGGAAGCTGAGATGCCTCCATTAAAAGATGAAGAAATACTTGTCAAGGCAGAATATATCAGCGTTGATCCATACTAGAGATCATAATAGTAGTCAAGTTCCAATACCATACAGTCAATTCGGCTACCAATTTGGAGAGGTCCTGGAATCTAGAAATACTGATTATCCTGTTGGAACCAAAGTTGTTACAGTCAAAGGTGTGATTTTCAATTATGTCTCCCAAAGAACAAGTTATCAGGTACCGGTATGGTGGGAGCTACAGCATATCATGGTTTCCTGGACATCTGTCAACCAAAACCTGGCGAAACTGTAGTCTTTACAGGCGCGGCTATTGCAGTCGGTTCTTTAGTAGGACAAATAGCCAAAATTGACATTTGGGACATACGTAGAGTTTGATGACCCCAATCACGGACATAATTATGGACTAGGAGTAAATAATCGAAATAAGATTTTAGGGAAAAAATTAAAAAGTATTTTTTAAGTGCATCTTCATATCATCAAATGAAAGAGCTCGTTATAAAAAAACATTTTTTTTTTAATTTTTAAATGCATAGGTACTTTAAATTATTTCAAAAAGAAATCTGCGCCCTCAAGTGATTGGAGGGAGAAATTCAGAATTTTATTTGTTACATTTACGGTAATCCAAACCCGCGTTACATTTCTTTTGCTTTTTAGGACTTAGGTATGCGCTACATTATAGTAGCTTCAAAGCTATAATATAGTCAGTCGAATAAGCTTGCTGCTTGGACAAGACTGTGACGCAGTGCGGGGAGAGCGCTTTCCAGCGAGGTCCGCAGATGCCTAGTACTAGGCATCTACCTATAGTAGACACTACAGATGTAGTACCTACCTATTCATCAAGCCTAGCGCACTCCGCACTTTAGGTACGAAGCTATAAGTACATCTGCGCGCCGGTCTGTGCGTGACGTTACCAGACAAGTTACGAGTTAGTAATTCGAGTTGACCCATCGCTAGTAGGTGCCTATACAGTGAGTTACCGGCTTACCGCGCGTCGCGTCGCCCGGACTGCACGCATATGTTGACGAGCGGCGTTCTCCTATATAAATTCTAAACACATTGTGGCGTGACTATGCACTAAGGCCATTATTCATAAACGTATTTTAGCAACGTTTTTGTTAAAATGTGTTTTGTTTCTTTCTATTATTAGTAAAGACATGTTTGTTAGAGAGTGACAAAACATATTTTAACTAAAACGCTTCTAAATTGTGTTTATGAATATGGCCATAAAAATATAAATACATAAATAAATATTAGCAATTAAATAGTCGTCACAATATTGTACGGTATAAAGCAGCCCACCGCCTTCAGACCTACCATCAATACCATTCAATACCACAACTTAAAGCACTTCCATTCAGTTTCGTAGACAACTGTGTGAATAGTAGTATGCCTATATATTTACTTAGTTTAAAATATGCAGACATTGTAAATGGGTAAATTAGGTATATTTTAAATGTCATTGTTTACAAAAGGAGAATAGTAATAATAGCACATAATTCTTAGTAGGTAGTATCTGAGATACTAGGTACATATAATACATATAGGTACATAACTGGTAAGTAGTCACAACAACAACTCTGACGCGCGTCAAAAGAGATAGAAAGAGAGGCCCCTTGTAGGTAAATATAATTTTAGGCAAACAGCACTGTGCGAGCTGAATTGCACTTTATTGCGTCGTGTCAAGAGTCGTAATTTATTTAAATGTCTTTGCAAAGATACCCTTCCGTACATTTTGTATTCCGTGCTAGTATATGGAAAAAATTAAAATAATAATAAAACTAAATAAAAATATGTATTAATATAATTTGCCCAAAATTGCATGTATATTACAAACAATTAAATTCCTAAATTCAAAAATTACTCTTAAACTTTAACAATCGCCTTTCCAGTATTTTCTCCTGCCAACATTCCCACAAACGCTTCAAATATGTTCTCAAATCCTTCTGATAAGTGCTCTCTTGTCACCAGTTTTCCTTCCTTTATCCATTTAATAATATCAGTAAATGCTTCATTCCATGGATTAGGCCACCTTGTGACATGGAAGCCTTCAACTTTCAACTGTTTAAATAAAATAGATGGCTGTAAAATAGTTGCTTTTGAAATTTTATTTAGATCGTCGTTATATGCACTGATACTTCCACATACAGATACTCTTCCAAACATATTCATTTGACTCATAATAATGCTGCTGAGTTCGCCACCGACATTGTCAAAGTAACAATCAACACCTTCAGGAGCAGCTTCTTTTAAAGCTTTTGCAATATCAACAGTTTTGTAATTAATAGCTTTGTCAAAACCTAAATCCTTTTCCAGCCATTGCACTTTGGAATCTGAACCAGCAAACCCAATAACCTTACATCCTTTGATTTTGGCTATTTGTCCCACTAAAGAACCGACGGCACCTGCCGCACCAGTCACAACTACAGTGTCGCCAGGTTTTGGTTGACAGATGTCCAAGAAACCATGATATGCTGTAGCTCCCACCATTCCAGCACCTGATAACCCTACGGTCAAGGGCAAACCTTGGAGATCAGGTAACTTATATAGTGTTTCTAACATTTCTCCAGTTTTCTTAGAAGACACAACTGAATAGTCGCACCAACCTTTGTGTGTAACAACTTTGGTTCCAACAGGATAATCATCATTTTTAGATTCTAGGACCTCTGCTATTTGGAAACCGAATTGATTGTATGGTACTTGAAAGTCACCGTTATATGCCCTCTGGTATGGATCAACGCTGATATATTCTGCCTTGACAAGTATTTCTTCATCTTTCAATGGAGGCAGCTCAGTTTCAACAATGTCGAAATCTGTCCTTTTCGGAAATCCAGAAAAATGTGATCTCACCACATATGTTCTTGCTTTGACCATGTTTCACGACTTGCAAGTTACTAATAAAACGTTGACAGATAACTGTATGTATTTATACACTTATCATCCATATTTTATTTGGTTAGGTATAAAAATATTGCCATAATGTGTGTTCAGTGGAGCGGAGCGATAAGCGTAAGATTAAATTTTGTCTCTTCTTTCATATTATGACCTATGCAGGCAGATCCCGCTTTCCTATAGAAATTATATTATGTACCTTCGTGTGTTAGTTTGTTATGTTTTGTTTTATTTGATACCTTTTTGACACTTATTTATTTTACCTTTATTATATATTACTGTTTTATTTTGTAGTAAGTGTTGTTTGTATTAGAAATAAGATAATATAAAGTCTTCAGTTTCTATGTATTCTCTAACATTGAACACTTCGAAGAACTTCATATAATGAAATAGCTGAGTACGGTCCAGAATTCCAGTCGTGGCAGCGATTACTCTTTAAGGATAAAAGAGCTTTGGGCCTTAATTTTGTTGAGGAAAAAGAATCAAAAAAGTATTTGGGTTCATGATATAAATATGAAAGTTTTGGTGATTATCATCATCTATGTCAGGAATCAATGGCTTATGAGGAACGCTTGTACTTATATGAATAAGCTGCTTTAAAAAATTGCATGGCTTATAACGATCCCGCGCCGCCCCTGGTCCGCTCCTGCCTGTACTACTGTGTAACTGCTGTCATAATAAGCTATACATTTTTTATAGCTCACGGTCCGTCGTCAAACACAATCCCTAAATAAATTATTCGACAATTAAAAACGCTCCGATTGAACGATGCTACTCAATTAACGATTGCGAGAAAAAAATCAAGTCATCGTTTATCTTAATGACCACACATTTTAAAAGATTATTTTATACCTCTACTACTTACTACTACCAGTAACAATGTTCACTTTTGTCAGTTGTCCATATTGAGCAGGACTTATATAATATTACTAGCAATTACCCGAGACTTAGTAGGTACGCGTAGTATTAGGCATACCTACAACTTTTACATCACATTTCACCCTTATTTTCAAAAAATCCTTTCTTAGTGCACCTCTACACTCCCAAAGGATACCTTCCAATTTTCATATTTGTATCTTTAGTGGTTTAGGCTGTGCACTGATTGTCAGTCAGTCAGCGACATGACAGGCAAAATTTAAGAACCGCGTTTTGCCTTCTGTTCATGTATCCTAAGTTTTTGAGAACATAAAACAATTTTATATGGGGTTCTTTATTGAAATACTTTAAAACATTAAATTATTTTATTTATATATTAATTTTTACATGTTATTATGTAATATACAATATGACATGATATACAAATTTAACAATATAAATAAAATAAAAAATAAACATTAACTTAATTTAGAAACGGCTTATGTGAGGGATGATGATGAAATGATGATGATGAAAGCTTCACGGGTTGCCTTACAGCTCCCGGGAACCGCTGCCGGCCCAGGGTTGACTTATTGATTTTGATCCACAAAATTTTATTGATCTACATTTTGTTGAATCTGATAATCATTGTGATAGTATTGTTTGTTGTTAATTTGATGATACAAATTATCCTTGATCTGAAATACCTACCTATAAAAACTGAAGTGTAAATATTTCTAAACATATGCTATAGGATTCACATAAAATAATATAAACTAAGTAAACATAACTTATAAATAAAATCTTAAACAAAGAATTGTTATCACAGAAGTGAAAATATTTTAAAGTAAATAGCTACCTTTGCTCAGAAAATTATGCCTTTAATATTTTTAAACTGTGAGAGGCTTAAACTAGGAAAGATAATGATTTCTTTAATCGAACTACTTAGCTGACTACTGGTTCAGTTTTGGAAACTAGCTAGATGCAAATAATGCTATCAATGTAAAATGCCACGCAATATAGGTACCTAAGGCAATAATTGTTGTGATTTACCAAAAAAGAACTTCGTTTTGGAATTTACAGGCGCATCTCTCAATAAAGACTTTCAATAGAAATATGGAATCTTTCTCCTTAAACAGATAAAATTTTGGTCACCAAACAGTGCATTTATGTGTTGGGTTCATAGGAGATCCTGGTGTACATTGAAACTCCCGAGCAAAATCGTGAGAATTAGACAAAGTGCCAATAACACGAAAGCGACCTGGTGAATGGACGGCTGTTTTTAGTTTATTTCGTATCGCTTCAGGTCTCATTGCTCCACACCATACCTGAAACATAAATACGCAATATCATTGCTTAAATTGTTATCAAAAATCGATCAACCGATTCGTTTATTAAGACAGACGGTCAAGTTTTAAAAAAACATTTATCCCATCTATATTAAGAAAAAAATTGAATTCGGAATAATCTGGATATAATAATATAATAATAATAATAATATAGAAGCATAGAATTTGGAACCAATCTCCGAAATGACTCGGATTATCAGAGACAGACATTTCTGTTGTTGCTAAATTCAGAAAACTAATGGTTCCAGCTATTTTTGGAATATAACTCACCTGAGCAAAATTTAAGAAAAATAGTTGAGTATGCGTGTGATTCAGTCCAGGTAAGGTTTCGTCTTTAGAGCCATTCTTTTTCAACCAGTGTAAGTAAGCGCGGAAAGCCTGCTTCACACCGCCATTGTCTGCTATGTTTTCACCCTGAAATTAAAGAACTAGACTAGAAATTCTAACTAATACCTGCAGTGTATGGGATCACAAGTCGCCACATTAAACGTAATTTTTGCATCACGCATAATAAAAGTTCAAGTTATAGTCACCTAGCGTTATGATTCTTTGAGATTACATTTCAAAAACGACATAAGGCTTGCCAATTCCTACATAATTATTTTACCATGCTATGAAAAGTCTATGCTATTAAATAACTCAAAGATCACATCTCAAATGCTGTTTGTTGATCTTGCTTTCATGTTCAATAAAGATTTTATATATTATTATTAATTTATTGCTGATAAAACTAATATTATAAAGAGATAAAGTATGTAAGTTTGGATCTCTCTAAAACTACTGATCCGATTCTACTAATTCTTTCACTAAATTAATCTACATTATCCCAGAGTGCTATAGGCCATATTTTATTTTGTTCGAAAATATCCACGGGCGAAGACGGGGAGGGAAATCTAGAATGTTTGATATTTAAAAAAAAAATACCTGCGTATTAACGCCATCAAGCTTCATATGCACTTCAGGTACCGTATACCGTCCATATTGATCAATGAGACACTGGGCGCGTCTATGGAATGCTTCAATGGCAGAATCAGACCACCATCGGTGTAGGTTGCCATTACAGTCGAATAAACGACCTTTGTCGTCGAATCCATGAGTTATTTCGTGACCTAGAAATATATGAATAAGGTAGTATCCAATAGAACTTCGTATGCTGATAGGGCGCCAAGGCGATAAGTGGACTTCTCGAGTTTCGGAAGGCAGTTAAAGCCAATTTTCGCAGTATCCAAAATTCTCTTTACCTACATTATTCAGTTCAATTTGTGTATTGAATACTTCGGGTCTGACGACACTTTCATTAGCAGAATTGCCAAAAAAATAAATGGCGACCATATCCTTACCTATTACAACACCAATTCCTCCATAATTCAATGACCGAGGGAAGTGGCGATGGTAGAACGGCGGTTGCAATATTCCGGCTGGGAACATTATTTGATTCTTATTTCTGCTGTAGTAGGCGTTCACCACAGCCGGAGCAGTATTCCAAAGAGTTTTGTTTACTGGTTGTCCTAACCTATAAATACGAATAAATAAATGATAGGCTTCTCTATACAGGGATATTCTATTGAGGCTGTTTGTTGAGATTTTTTTAACATTGAAAGACGAGAGGCGAATCGTATTACTTATGCTATGTCTGATGCTGTTGAATAGTGTTTAATGGTTTCACAGCAGCAGCAAAGCTAATATCTGATGATACACTGTCATGTATAGAAAACCAGTTGACCTTTACACCTGTCAGCAGCTAAGCTTCATATTCATTACAGTCATAGCATATTAGTGCATCATCTTTACAATTTGCTATGTAACAGTTAGTTTCATTATTTACAAAAATATTCGACGGCTTTTGATTACATTACAATAAAGCCTATTGACCGCATCCGGAACGATGTCATTAGAGAAGAATGCGGAGTGAAAGATGATGTTGTGACTAAAATGAAGAAAAGTAGTTTACGCTGTTTGGACATGTTGAATGAAGGATGAAATATTGAATAAAAAGGTTTATATGCCTGAAATGAAAGGAAATGCTGGCAGAGGACGACCTAGGTGTACTTTTATTGAACATATAAAAATTGTATTGGAAATATTAAAAGTATACACAATCACCGAGCATGTATGAAAGGTATGATGAGTATAAAAGAAGCGAAAGAGGTATGTCAGGATCGTAACAAATGGAATTCGATTGTCTCTGTCTACCCCTCTTGGGATGGAAAGGCATGATGATAGATAGATAGATAGATTAATTACATGTACCTACTCATCTTTGTGTATGTCACTGAACTCCACCTAAACTGGACCGATTTCGATGTTTTTTTTGTGTGTGTTTGATGGTATAGATTCACAATTGGAGCCAGTAGGTGGCGCTGCAATCAGGTTCTAGGATTTTCTTTCATACGAGCAAAGCAGGGGGCGAAAAACGAATTTATTGTATATATGTATTTAATAGAATATTTAAATAGACGTACCGTGATTGTTCCACCTTAGTTAAATGTTCCAAAATGTTGAGTATGTTCTCAAAATATTTATCCGGGTGTATCCACACCTCTTTATATCTATCGTCCAATTCCATCTTGTTCAAAATGAAATCCGGATATCCAATTCTCAACATCATAGCGTCAACTTTATGCGCTGCCAATTCTTTAGTTTCATCATCTATCCAATCAGTTAAATGTAAAAGTTCCCGAAATGATTGCTGTATATCTCGCGTCATTGTTAGTGTGTCGTTTTTACTTGTTTCGTCAAAGTATTTCCTTACAAACATAGAACCTAAAGCCATGCCCATATTCGAGTTTACTTGTGAAATGCAGTTCTTCCATCTCGGCGGTGCTTGTTCTCTTCCAAAAAGTACAAAATAGAATCTGAAAATAAATGTCAATTTGGCGATAAAACGTTAATCAAAGAAACTAATAACTTTTATTTGGAGGCAAACATATTGTATCAGCTGTCAAAAATATAGCAAATCTCAGTTAATCCTGGAAATAATTATCTAGAGTTCTAAATAGCTATAGTTTTCAAAACGCAAAAAAAGCAATGCTCGTTTTGAAAACTATGGCTATTTAGAACTCTTAATAATGAAAATATGCCTTAATCCAATTTAAAATAATAAGTATCAACGGTGTAGGATGGAAATGTTGTCTAAATATAAACTGAGATTTGCCATATTTTTACAGTTATAAGATGACTTTGACCAACGGCCCTTAAATGTAATTATTAGAAAAATGTAACATCCAAGACCAACACAAAATATTTATTATAAAAAAAAATTTTTAGATTGTGTTAAAAAACTCTCATCATTTGGAAGATTACACTTATCAAAGTAATTATTTATTATATACCTACATTTCGGATTTGGACAACGTTTATCTTCGAAACCTCGCGATACTAAAAACATAAATATACTTACTGTTGTTTCGCTGTTTGAAAACGATCATCTAAATTATTAACACGATGTCTTACGAAACGCCATAGAAGATAATTGGATAATATATTAGGTTCAGTTTCATTTATTAGTTGAACTAGATGCTGTGAATCACATACATATAGTATTAGAAATTGAACGTTGAAAAGTAATTTGATTTAATTTTTTTTAAATCGGTCAAACGTTTATTGAAATAGAGTGCATATAGCCTAACCAGTATTAGTATTGAAACTGTAGTTCAATACTCACTCAAGCCAAAATGCTTGCTAGGCACCAATTTTGATTTAATTTACGTCTTGTGACAGAGAGCACGAGTGGCCACGCCGCAATGCATAAAGACATTAACGGTGATATTTTTGATAAGATTATTGCGATATTTTATTTTCTACAGTTGAAAAAAGATAATTTTCTTACTCTAACGTAACTGAGTGCAAATAACACAACAGTTTCATTGGAACGTACTGTCCTATTCATTACAACACACAAGTATCGTCTCCATTTTACTTGAGGCACGAGAGCTTCAAGTTTCTCCAAAGGCATCCGGCGGTATAACTCAGAAACATTTCGTCGGTCTTCAGGGGCTGATGTTATTTTTGCTAACCTAAAATTTTAGACGACTTATTATTTTGTGACTCTAAATTCACAGACACTCTATTTACTCCAGTAAGGCTTGCACGGGGACATAGGTCTAACACATAGAGGCCCTTTAGAGTATTTAATCTAAAGTATTGTAGCTAGAATTATTATTATTTCTATTATGTTTTTTCCATATAATAGATAATTCCATTGATTTTAAAGGTTTTGTACGTGAAAAGTGAACATGACTGTCATGCCAACCAATTTCAGTATGTTAACTATGGCATGCTGCATAGACTTACAGTAAGGTGTAAGTTTCAAGTAAGTATTAAAATTTAGCAATATTATTTAAGTACCTCCTTTCAAACTCTATGAGCTCGCTAGCACTCTTCACAACGTGATCTTCTTTTCCACCTAACAACAGTGCAATTTTTATCAAATAAGCTTTGTATGCTTCTAAATATATTTTATTGCTATCTTGCAGAAAATATTCTCTAGTTGGTAATCCTAAAAATAAAGATTCAATTAAATATAAAAAAAAATACATTAAAATGTAAAAATACATTTTTTTATTTTACTTACCTAAGCTAGTTTGATCAAATTGTATAACAAATTCATCAGAATTTTTAATATCTGGTCCAACCCATTCCGATATTAAAATGTCGTTGTTATACAGTCTAAGTTTCGCCATTAATTCTAGCCAATCAAACTTGAGGTTTTTCCATGTTGGGTCTAATATGGGCCAACCACCAAGAAGATTTAGCAAATCTAGTAGAGGTTCATGCCCTCGTTTTTGCAATATTTCATAGTTCATGCAAGATTTAAATAAAAATCTTGCTTTTAGTGCAGCATCTCCTTTAGCAGGATCATCACCTTGATTGACAGCAATATTGTTATCGTTTTTCTTATCACATTTATCTAAGTTTATAGGTTGTTCTACTTGCCTAGGTACTCTCTTATTACGTAATCCGTACATTTGAAGTTTCCGTCCGAGGTTTTTTCGCATTCCTCTTTTATATTCAAAACGTTTATCTTTTGTTTTAATGTTTATATAACCATTGCCATCATTAACTTTTTTTCTATTAAGGTGACCGGTGTATATGGGCCGCCAATTTACGTGTTGTTTAGACTTTGGGCCTATTTTGTCCATGTACCTTCGTATACGTTTTGTAGTTTCATGTTTTTCGTGAATATGTGAAATAGGTTTTCGTTTATTTTTTTCAAATTCCTCTAGTAATAAATCGTGAAAAAGACGTTTTAAAATTGGGGTTTTTTGTGTAATAATTTGTACATTTTCTAAAAGATTATCTTCTAAATCCAAATGTGACCCTGGATATGAGCTGATAATATGTTCCCCTGGTTTAAACTCTAAAAGTTCTTTCAGTACTGTGTCTAAATTTTCTCTCAGCATTTCAAACGTATCATAGCTGAAATATAACAAATTAAGAAGTAGTGTATTTATTATATTAATAGTGTATATATAACAAATTAAGATATTTGTAGTATTAAACGTTTGACAAAAGTCATACCCAGCTTTATCTGCAGGTATGGGATTCAAAGAAGCCCAGTTTCCACAAGCATACTGGTAGAAATCTTGACACGGGTCAGCTTCAGGGTCCATATATTGTTTCATTATAGTAGCTTGTGTTTTTCTAATTGTTTCTCTGTCACCTTGACCTTTCCAAAATGCATGAATACCTAAATAATAATACAATATAAACCATTTCAAAACTTGTATAACATCATAATAACATGATTAACAAAATTTTAAGTCAAAAAATAAACCAAGGTATGCAACGTTGCATATGGTTTGATTGAACTGTTGACATACGTAAGGTGACCCTGAATTAAAGATGTCAATTGAAAAATGACGGATGATCCAAATTACTATTGGTGACCGTATTTCAACAAAATATTATTTGTTATGTTAGAAGTTATTATTAGCGTTGTTTTAAATTTTGGTTTGTTTAAAATACCAGTGTATGAGCGAGAAGGTTTGTACATATGCGCTGCTGTGCCCATTTCCGCTTCCTCTAGTTCTGGTTGTCCACGAACTTGTTCAACTACATCATCCAATGGCCCACGATCCATGTGGGGATCAGGATGTACAATTCTAAAACGAAGTATTTTTTTTACATTTTTTGGTGCTTAAGGGGATAACTCAACAATAAGCTGTGCTGCTTTGCGCTGTGCTCTTTCGCTTATCATAGTTTGGTGAAGGAAACAAACAAAATCTTGCTGTGCTGCGTTTTTTAAGGGTGTGCTTCATAAGCGCGCAGTAGCACAGCTCGGCTCCAAATTTTTTGTAGACATATTTAGCTAACTCCGCACAGGCAGCGCAGAATAGCTTAATCTTGATTGGTCACCTCTTCCGGGAATCTTAATACCGATTCAATATTATGTATAATTACTTACTGATATTAAATTTTGCGAAGAAGGATAGAATACAACAGAGTGGAGATAAACTGTTAAGTTAAGTATCCATGAAAATGGTCATACAGCACTTACTTTTTACATACATATAGGTACATAGTTGAGGTGAAATTTTAAAATATTTCTAAATTCTTTGATTATTGATGATATCATAATAAGTATTGGCAATAATAATATGTTCATTGAAGGAAGGCAGTTATTACGAAATAATTACCTTTCAAAGTCCAGCGCATCTTCATACTCGTAACTTCCATCATAATCTTCATCAACCTCGCTATCTTTATCAAAATCATCTTTATTTCCTTCTTTGTCACGTATGTGAAATCCAGAATTGTTTACACTGAGTAAAAATAACGATTACAATTTATTTCATGAAAATCTCTCATTATATTAAAGAAGTAGGTATCTAACATATTCTTCTTCTTCTTTTATAAACTTTTTCATAATTTACATTAAAAAGTGGAACAAATCCCCATCATCAGTATTTCTATGAGTTCTTTAAGTGAAGTGTGAAAAGGTACAGGCTTCTAAAATTGTACTAGTCGTCGGGTGATTTCTTGCGGTAAGGCCAGATCAGTGTCCCTTTAGAAGTAGTGCTTTAGAGCACTTCTTAAACAATATGGATACTTACTCGTATTCCGGAGAATTCAATGGTAAATGATTCATTCTTTTCACCCGTGTAGGTGGTTGTTCGTCCAAATCTCCCCATAGAAATACGTCACTTGATACTTCCTTAACTACTTCGCGTTTTGTCTTAGATCCTTTGCGACTTATAACCAATTCCTCAGGTGGCAAGAATGATGTTTGAAATCCTTCAAAAACATCCCTTTCTTCAGGATCTATAGATTCAAATTTATTGTACTCTTTTGGAACATTTGTAATGATGAATTGGTCTATTTTTTCACTTAAAGCGCTTAAAGGTTTTTTGTATATATAAAGAGCTGTGATCACTACAACACAAAATATAATAAATAGTACGAATTTGAACAATCTTTCAGGATGTTTCGTTGCAGGTTTTGTTTTAACTATTATTGATTTGCGGGATGATTTCGTGCAGTCACGGGACATGGCAATAACCCACTGACATTGATTGTCAGCAAGACGTACGTTTAAACTCGGAACTTCCATTGTAAGGATGACCTTAGTAGTTAGATTCAATGTAATGGTTGCGTGAACGATATCAATGTAGGTATCAACACAGTTTAATAAATATAACAGTTGGGTTAAGTGACAAGAACGGGGAATTTCATAATGCCTAGATTATCATGGCATTCAGGGAAACTGGTCCTGTCGACATTTAGCGACTGTATGAATAGGAAACTCATGGAACTTCAAGAGCTGCCAAATACTCTTATTTGCCAAATTGGGGTTATTCAGACAGTTTTTAATTTTTTTATGCGAACGTGACATTTGGTAACATATTATTTTATACTTAGATCAGCCCCCGACTTTGCTCGGATATTTTTATGGCTGCACGATTTGTCAGGGTTTAAGAAATATTGAGACTGAATAGACTTCGTTGAAATTAGATCAAACACTTTATTATGAAACTAGATTTCCGCCCCGGCTTCGCCCGTGGAGCCTATATTTTCTCTATAATTCTCTTGAGTTCATACAAAATTCCCATAGAAAAAAGCACTTTCAGTTTTTCCTGAATTTTCCAGGAAATTTCCCTCTGATTCGGATTATTACGAACATTTAAAAAAATTAACCAAATCGGTCCGGCCGTTCTCAAGTGATGCGCTTTCCAATCTGTTCGCATATCATTTTTATTTATAAGATTTATCGATACTGCAATTTCGAAGTCTACTGTGTACCAAACCAAGTACCAATATCTTCGCAACTACCGCGCCCGTTTCCATATAAACGAGAAAACGTTTTACTAGGTACTCCTAAACATTATGTAATTTCAACGAAACTTTAGTTTGTTATTGACATAGTGAAAAACTACGTCCGTAGGTTTTCCTTTTTTTTATTATTAATTTGAGCTATCTTACCTTTGACCTTGGTGTCTAACCTATAAGCTAGGTGTCTAACTTTTGAGCTAGGTGTCTAACCTTTGAGCTAAGTGTCTAACCTTTGAACTAGGTGTCTTACTTTTGAGCTAGGTATATAATAGAGAGTAGTATATACCTTGTATCTAACCTTTGAGTTAGTTGCCTAACCTTTGAGCTATTACGAATTTTACAATAATATACTAATATTTCGTTGAAATTAGAAACTTTTTATGACATTTTTATCAATCGGGATGGAAAATGAATTGCGAAAAAATAACCCACGTGTTTTATTTTAATTTATTTTATTTTATTTTTCTATATTTAGGAAATTAACAGCACATTTTATATATGGAATTTTGTTACAATATTATCCAAAGAAGGCCAATTTTAAATTTCCTATTTAGACCACAGAACATTACTTAGACAAAATAAACTATAAGTACAAATATTGGTATCATCATCCCTACATATTATAAAACAAACACCCGCCGCGTCTGTCTGTCTGTTTGTGACATTTTCAAACAAGAACTACTGAACGAATTTTGTTGCGGTTTTCATAATATATAGAGCGATATATTGTATTTTAATCGCGGGCTTTTTTTTTCACAAGTGAACACCCTAATGAACTAGAGAGTTCTTTGGAATGCCATCTATCTGTAAAATGTTTAATATTCAGAAAGTCAAATCGGCTAAGAAATGTCGCTACAATCCCTCATATTGTTTTCTAGGTAATTCTGAAGTTATTATGTATGTAAACGTAATACAAATACATACATTTTTGGGAATACTTTAAAATTATTGCTGTAAGGTTTATAAGGCCTAATAGAATAATTAGAAAATATTATATCTGTATTTTCATTTAATAAATATTTTTTTTAAATTCCCGCAAAAACGGGGCGCGATGATGACGTCACACTAGGTACCGAACAAAATAATGGTCACAGATTAGAGAAAATAACAAGAAAACGTCATCTTGTATCTGTCAACAATATGGCAAATTTCAGTTAATCCTGGAAACGTGAGTTTATTTATACAATATTTCCTCACCACAAAATGCATGCGTATCGAAAACTACGGCTCTTAAGAACCCTAAATAATAAAATATGGCTTAATTCAATTTCAAATAATAACAATCATTTTGTGGTTAGGCAATGTTGAATAAATAAAATCACGTTTCCAGGATTAACTTAGATTTGCTATATTTTTGACAGATACAAGATGACTGGTCTGAGAGCCACGGGTCCTTAAGGTCCGTGTCATCAAGAAGTCTCGCGGCTAGCGGAACTAGTCCAAAACACTATGAAAACAACATTCCGTCGGACGAAACTAGCGCCGCGTCTGGGGGACTTCGTTCGTGAAATGGTCTCTAATCAGTGACTGATTGACAGACAGTTATTATAATATAGTTACTAGTCTGTGGTTACTTATTTGACATTTACATAGAAATGACGTCACTTACCGTTTGTGTACACCTGACCGGAAGTATGAATTAAATTCAAATTCAAAAGATCATTTATTTCTTAAGGTATACAAGAAACACTTGAAATCGTCAATTTTATACACTTCTCTATACAAACTTAATCAAAGAAAATACATTTATACAGCAAATTAAAAACACAATGAATACAAATCGAATATAATTGTTTATTTTATTTTCTTTCACTGTCACACCCCTATTGTAATTTACCAGTCCGGTCCTACTACGAGGGGCACACCGAAACCTTTCTTGTTTCGTGAATACTGGCCACTTCAAAAACAATAAAAGTTAATTTAGTTATAACACGAAAGACGAAAAGATTGGTGCTTAGAATTTTCGGCACGAGTCATGATTAAGAGGGCCTGTCTACCTTACTAGGATACAATCGTGTCTATATAATATTCCTATAAAACTCAGGGTATCTAGCTTCCTATTTGTAAAAATAAATTCAGAATCGGATTCGTAATTTTAGAGATTACACCTACATCCAAACTTACTTTACCTCTTTATACAGATGAGCTGATGAGAGTTGTTTAAAGTGCCATCTATGAATGGTAAAGTTCAGATAGTCAAATGGGGCAAGAGATGTCGCTACTGCACTTAGAATATCGCACTTATGTTTGCTTCTATTCCCTCAATAGGTACATATGTCCTAACTAATGCAATGTGATTTTACCTTTGTTATGATGTAGTTTAATTTTTTAGCGTTCCCTCTGTATCTGCACTGGGGCGTAGTATATATATAATATTACTTAGAGACCCGTCCCCGGGTTTATAATATGGGTTTACAACAATTAACCTACGCAGACCAGGTTCGATTCCGGCCATATACCAATGGATTTTTTTATAATTGAAAACATAAGTACAAACCACAGATGCTGTTCCGTCTAAATTTATACCTCATTAGAACTGGCCAATTATTTTTTTAAAGTTGAAGGTAAAACCCTGGATACGGCCTTGTATTCATTTGAATTTTAATAATTAAATTCATTTCCCGTGGATTTTTCCACCGTTACCCGTACAATTTTGATAAATATTATAGTAAGTACCTACTGATTTTAATGTTTTGTATAAAATATATGCAAACTTTCAAGTATTTTTTTTCCCATATTTTTATTTCTCGTCTTTTCCGTCTATTTTCCTTTCACGTAGTACCTATGCTAAGTAAGTTTCAAGTAAACCAATCAAAAAAATATATTCCCAATTCCCATATTTAAATACCCTTTTCCCGTCTCAGGGGTTGAATTTTCCTCCTGCTCACAAGTATTTATTGAACGTTTCAAGAAAATCGAGCAAAATAAATTATTCACCTATACAAACATTGACAGTTTGACACCCTATTTCGCCCACCTTAAGGGTGGAATTTTGGGGAATGCTGAAATACGTGATTCATTAAATAATATGCAAACATAATAAAACCTTTTAAATAAATATTCAAAATATGTATGTACATATACTGAAAAGTAAGAAATAATTAATATTTCGTGGTAGAATTTGAAAACGGTTAGTGCCAAATTAAAAACACATTTAGTTCCCATATTCACTAATCTAGAAAATTCAATACTGAACATATCTTAGAAAATTTTAATTCTAATCTGGCACCAATCGTCTTCAAATTCTACGACGAAATATTAATTATTTCTTACTTTTCAGTGCACAATTTTTAAACATTTTCATATTTTTATTTAAATTAAATAGAAAAAACTGACTAAGTAAAGAACAAATTTAAAAAAAATACTAAAAAAAATTTTCAAGCTTTCGATTAGAATGATTTTACGGTACAACACTATTTTATTTTCTTAATAATATGAAGTTTTTATGCCAAAAATCACAAAAATGACTGTTTTTCAATTAGATTTTCAATAACGATAATAATTTATTGATTTTCTTAGTCTTTTTACATATCAGTGTTAGTTATAATTTTTTTTTGTGTATGTAAATAGTTTTAATTAATTTAGTTGTAAATATAGAAGTAGTATTGTATTATTTATTTCAGATTCCTGAAAGTTTCGATACTAAATTTCGACAGATAAATGTAACTGAATAACGACGTGACACTGGCAGAAATGTACTTATCTTAGTACAATTGCCATCCAATAAAAAAAAAAAAAAAAAAAAAAAAATGATTACATTCGCTGAGCTTACGAATCAGGTGCATTTATTGTAACTGAATAACGACGTGACACTGGCAGAAATGTACTTATCTTAGTACAATTGCCATCCAATAAAAAAAAAAAAAAAAAAAAAAAAAGATATGATATTATCTGATATGGTTTTCGGTAAGTAGGCTTCATACAAAAAAGTTTCAGTTTTTCCCGAATTTTCCAATTTTCCGGCCAACTTTTTCCCTAAAAACCTGATTCGGCCTATAATCTATCTGATCGCGCAAACAATAACAAAATCGAGGTCGCAAATTAGTGACGAATGTCCAATGGTCCACATTTAGTGAGTTGCTGTCCATATAAATCGCTTGTCGCTTTATAAAGTATCCATTATTTTCAAGTACTGACGTCGGATCTACGTGCCCTAATTGGCTGTTAACTGATTAACAGTGTCCACTTTTTGCCAGTTGTCCATGTTAAATAGAAAATTACGTCGGTGGCCGAGTGGTAAAGACGTCTGGTATTAACTAGGCAGACCACGGGTTCGATCCCGGATCCCGGCCATGTACCAATGGATTTGGTACATAATCTGACCAACCACACTTAGATGCTTTTCGATCTATACCTCAACAGAACTGGCCACTCGTTAGGTATAGCCTCACAAATACCATCGGCTAAAAGAAATTGTTTTCGTAAATAATTTGAGCACATTCGGGGTGCACTACAAAATTTTAAAATAAGACAAATACCTAATTGGCGAGAGTTATACGAGTGAGAATTGAACCTGTGACCCCCGGTTTCAAGTCCAACTAATTAGGCTACCAACTCCTTTACTTCAGTGATTAATGACTGTTTCAGAAGCTAACAACACCGTTGACTTGGCCTTTAGTAAGCATTTGTACTGTACGAAAATATGGTTTTCCCGCATTTCTTGGTCAAATAAGAAACGATATCTGCTAGCTTTATTAGACGATGTCCGTAGTGCGTACACATTGTCGCTTCTCTTAAAAGCTATGTGGAACTGCAGACCTAAAGATGCTGTTCTGTCTTATAATGAGTTAGTGGAATTATAATTATACTATATAAATTCGAAATTATGTTGGTTTGTTTGTCTAACGAATCAACATGATTTGTAAAAAGATAGCTTGAGGACCGAAGAGTGACTAAAGTACTGGTCCGATATCTCACCGAAAATTTTCGGTCCGGCCGTCGTATGATCGAGATTGAACACAAGCCACACATTAGCGATGTAAATCATACGATCTAGGTCACTGCAATTCACTCACTCACACATACAAGATTCCATTAAACAAAGTGTCAAACTATCAGTCAGTCAGTCAAATAAGGCATACCTACCTAATATCTAAGTACAATAACTATACTGGCTTTGAGAAACAATATATAGAGATGTGTGCGGTTGTTAATTAGTAAGAATGGACATAAACGTTTGAAAAAATATTTTCTGCATTATTCCAGATGGATATAATCTACGTATGTTTTATTCAAAGAAAGTTCCCTCCATAGGATCAGCAATGTTTTTAGTAAATCTGCAGGAGTTTTGTCCCTATTTCCACTGGAAAAGAATGATGTTTTGTATGTCTTATAAGAAAAAGATTCTTAATTATTTTTGACATAATTATCTTTTGAATATTAATTGTTCGTTCGCACGTCATCTAATGAGATTCAATGGAATTTGCTTAGAAAATATATTTGTCAACCTAGAACAGAAGATTTTTTTTTTTGTTTTTCAACAGTAGACCACCTTGGACCGTATTTGACCAAGTCCCCATGGATCACAACAGGACAGCTCAACCCATCACTTTACTCACAGAAGTTATGAAAAATGATAGAAAATGGTTTCTTAATCTTAATTATGTAAGTTTTGCCTTGTGTTGTGATAGTATTATTAATTAACTTAGACACTGGGTTCAATTTCTAGTTAGACAAAATATGTATATTACACCTGCTCGGAAAATACTTACTTACTTCTTGAAGAACGGGGCAGAAAGTACTTCATTACTATCAAACAAATTATGCGGGCGATAAAGTTGTATGAAAATCCATTACTAAAGTATGACATCGGAAGATACTTTTTATGCAGTAAGGTACCTACTTTTTCTGTACAAAAGTAAAAATCTGTTTTTTAAATTACCTACACCACAAGGTACTTTTTCAACAACAACAATTGTAACAGAATATACAGAAAAAGTGAAAATAACGCGTGTGTTGCTTCGCGCCGACTCGCCGAATGCAGACAACTTTGTGCTTACATCCAACGAATATTCTAACTGTATTTTCTAAAACTACGATCTTAACGAGTAGAAGGGTGTTCGATTTTTTATTTTTTATAGGAATCTCAAGCGATGGTTTTGACAGAATTGCTAAGTGTGTCAGGAGGACCTATACTCTGGGTCGTCATGAAAAGGGCTCAGAAAATATATGAAACTTACAGAAATCAACAATTACAAGATATCATGGAATGTTTAGTTGTTAGCGATAAAAATGCACAAGCTACTAAAGATGAGGTAATGGAGGTTTTATTTTATCCTTTCTTTACTGGTTACCTTACAGCTCCCAGGGTACCCAGCGGAAGACCAAGTCTCCCTCTTTAGCCAATGATATTTGTCAGGCTATACCTTCGAGTGGCCAGTTCTGTTGAGGTGTTGGTACATAATTTTATTTTATCTAATTATCTATCCGGTAACGTTTAGCGAATATTTCACACCTCTGCCTAAGATACCCCTAAAATTAATTATTTTCGTAATTTAATTAACAAAATTGTATAGTGGTTCTAAACAACAAACATGCAGGTGGTTGCAACATTTTTCATAGACTTTAGTGGACAAAGGCTATTTTTAAATTTTTTTTTCATATAGATAACTTGGAATAAATATTTGAGCGCGTTTTTATGATAGAACATAACAAAGAACTTGAAATTCAATGGGGAACAAAACTCAAAAATGACGCTTTAGGCGACGGTCCCCAAATAACTGTCAATTTTGTAGTTATTTTACATCGTGTTTAACTACAACTAAAAAAATAACTAAAGAAAAGAATTACATAAAATATTTTATTATTTATATTTATTTACTTGATCTTTAGGAAATCAATGTAGGTACATCTGTTGTTCCAATAATAAATAACATTAAAATCTCACAATAAGATTACTTGGAAAGGCGTATGACAGTTTTGACAGAAAGTGAAGGAACTCTCGCCTAAAGCGCCCTCTGTCGGGATAAAAATGCAGTTTTCTTCCCCATTGTTGACAACGTCTGTCATAGATACAATTCATGTCCATATAATCCGGGAAAATTGAATATTTCACGAGTTCTGAATAACTTGCAAGTTATTTAGCCGTATTTATATTTTTACTTATCTTCCCTGTATCTATCTGATGATATATCTAAGATTGCGGAGTAAGTATAAACTGTGAAATACGGACGGACGCTTGCCACAACCTCTGAAGAAGTGATCTCCTCGCAAAATCTCGTGTAGGACATCTAATAACTATGTCATAACTAATTTATATAGACTACGGCGTAGCACATGTAATGAATACGGCGTAGCATATGGACCGAATACAGTGTATTACATAAAACGTCTATGTCATAGCCCATTTAGAATGACTGCGGCGTATCACATAGAAATACTACGGCGTAGCACATAGAATGACTACGCCGTAGCACATATAATTACTACGACGTAGCACATAGATAAGTACGGCTTAGCACATATAATAACTACGGCGTAGCACATAAAATTACTACAGTATAGCACATATAATAAATACAGCGTAGCACATAAAATTACTACGGTATAGCACATTAATGAATACAGCGTAGCACATAGACTGAATACAGCGTAGCCCATTTAGAATGATATGATATAGCACATTTAGAATTACTACGGCGTAGCAGGCAGCACGGCGTAGCATTAACAGTACGGGCGTAGACATGAAGTATCAGGTTGAAATATAAATGTACTTTTATATTAAACATTTAATTACATAATAAAATATCGTGATCAACACAGTTTTTACGATACTACATCAATTATTTTTCAGGCTAAAAAGGAACCACCACCTAAACCTAACCCAAATGATCCTCACAAAGTAACTGCTAGATATATGCAAGCACAAAAAGCTGTAAGTACTATTTTTTAGAAGGTTTACAATAATTGAGGTCCGGTATCTCACCGAAAAATTTCGGTACAGCCAGCCGTATGATCAAGATTGAACACAGGCCACACATTAGCGATGTAAATCATACGATTTAGATCACATGCAATTCACTCATTCACACAGACACACAAGATTCGATTAAACAAAGTGTCAAACATCCGTGTGTGTGACAGATCGTGCCGGCCATCGAAATCAACCACAAATCCAACGATTTGAAAACGGGTGGCGGCTCGTTCGTTACAAAAATTCGATTTCGGCGGGCCGTATGGCGGCGCACCGGCGATTGGACGAATGAGTGGGCACCTTAAGAGATAGATATATGCAGTTAATGTGAACTTTTTGTAGTCTTTCCTACATCATTTTGTTATATCTATAAGCTATCTAATCGCGAAAATACGTTCAGTAGTTTTTACGAGAAAAGGCCACAGACGGACGCGGTGGACTTTGTTTTATATGTAGTGATAATTATTAGACATTATTATATTTTTCTCACCATCCACTTGGTGGAAAGTAACTACAGGAGTCCATGAAAGGAAGTGGATCCTCATCGTCTGAAGCGAAACGCGATCTTATCATATGTATCACTTAATGGCATTTTCAACCAGGGCGGGGAGGGTCCCAGTAACGCTCAAAATTTTCAAAAATATGTTGAAAAACAAATTAATTTTGTAATGGTTTTTTTCGGAACGCTAAGCTTGCATATAATTATTAGTGATATAATTAAGTTGTAGCTATATTTTTCCTAAGATCTCAGTATGTGGAATGGATTTAAAACACTATGAGCAAGTAAAAATGGTGGTTGTTTTAGGAGGCCCACTTAGTAAACGGCGAGTCACCACCTGTTAATTTTACGTTTCATGACATGAATGATACCGGCAGGTGACCGTAGTCTCAACCAATAAACTTGATAAACCAATCCATTTAACATATCAACAAAACAATAGCCCGAATAGATAATTTAATTTTATCTCAGCTGTCTGTGAGCGCATTGTATTTGATGCATTCAGAGATAGGTCCCGACGGGTGCTAGTCTTAAGGGCCTCTACGTGTTGGACCTATGTCCCCATGCAAGCCTTACAAAGGACCGGG
The DNA here is from genome assembly GCA_963924495.1 of Nemapogon koenigi. Taxonomy (NCBI): domain Eukaryota; kingdom Metazoa; phylum Arthropoda; class Insecta; order Lepidoptera; family Tineidae; genus Nemapogon; species Nemapogon koenigi. The sequence goes on from OZ004643.1 coordinate 3,289,586, forward strand.
TATTATGCCCGTGAATTTAGAGTTACATAATAATATTAAAAGCCTTTATCTCCGAATTCAAAGGTTTACAATAGTTATGTTTGATTGATTCTATATAATTTTAACATAAATATTAGCAGACATTGGTAACTTTTTTTTTGCGCAATCGCAAAAAGAAAAACAACTTTACATACAAACTGCATTTTATAATTTTCAGTTAGATTCGAATCTAGCTAGTTGGAATTCAGAGATAAAATCACTGCAAAACAGCATGAAACTTGAGGAAGTCGAGATGAAATTTAAAGATGGCTCTACCAAAAAGATATGGAAAGTCAACCGACCGAAGCCTGAAGCTACTGAGACTGTAGATTTTGTAAGCAATTTTAATTTTAATTTAGATGTTCTACACAGATAAAAACTGAAAAATTTAAAAAAGAGTCGATAGCTCGTTAAAAAATGCTAAGAAACGTTTTCCTTTAAGAATATCTGTTTTAATTGACCTCTCGTGCATAACAGATGTAAAGAAGTGTCACTTATAGGTTCTGTGCAACAACAGGCTTGCCACCTGTTCTGTTCAATGTGGATAACTGGCAAAAAGGGAACATTATGGCTTCTATGGCCACAGCGCAAGGTATAAAGGCCGTGAACATGTGTTTGTATTTGTTTATAAAAAAAAACTGTGTGTACTTATGTATGCGCGTTAGAAGTTATACTTTTTTGGCATAATTTGGCATAGCTAAAATCTGAATTCAATTAAATAATTTTATTTTGAAAATAGCTTATTATACATATGCGTATGTATGTACTAAATTGTCTATTTAATATCATAAAAAAATAAACTTGCATCGTGCGCGCGCATCGTGAAATTTTGTCGAAATATCACTCTCGGCAACTTCATACTGTAACTTTTTGTTACATCGTAAAATTTCACTCTCATATAATTTTTTCATAACGCGCCTAAAAAAGTATAACTTCAAAAAACTGAAACGATTCATTTCTTATATTTTTTCGAGCTCTTTAGAAACTTCGCTTGGAAATCCTGTTCATAGAATAGAAAAAGTATGACCACACTAGCACACTTTGTAAGGACGGAGCAATTTAAATAAAAAAGGCATAGTCAGTCATGGGGACTGCCGACAGTAGTTACATTTAAAAACTATGAATGAATTTTTCAATTTAAAAAAATCTCGGTCCGGACTGAGAATTGCCGGCCAGAAATGCGCAGCCAAAAATGCCCGACCCAAGCATACGTGGTAGTCAGTACACGAATTCCTGCCCGGGTCGGGTCGAGCATACTTGGGGCGATCTATGGCATTTGTGCCGAGAGCATGTCGCGAACACAGATAAAATCGCTAAACTCGCCTAAAGAAGTTTTCACTTTTCTGATTCACAGATGCAGTCATTACCAGCATCAATAGGTAAACGAATACTGTCGTATTTACCAAAGGAGAAATATGGTGACTATGCTAAAGTCAACAAATATTGGGCGTACTTGGTGGAAGATTTGAAAGCTGAAAATAATACTCGCATGAAATTAGACCTGGAGCTGCAGAAAATTAATGTGAGAATAACAGAATTGGCATGAGAAGGATATTCCTATATAAAAACAGGCCAAGGACGACTTGGACTCGCACATGAAGGATTTCGTACAACCGTACAATAATTAACAATATATTTTTTTAAATAGTTTAGTAAAACAAATTTCGCCTGTCCGACTCACACTTAGACGATTTTTATTATTTGTTGTTTTACTAGTTATACTAGTTAGACGTTTGTATGTATTGCCATTATTAAGATCGAGCAAAAAATTTAAGCTTATTATATTTTTATTATTTGTTGTTATAGTTCAAGTGTCTACATAATACGGTTCAAAAGATACAGCCATGTGACAGATGGAGGGACGGACAGCGAAGCCTTAGTAATAGGGTTTTCGTTGTCACCCTTTGGGTACAGAACCCTAAAAAGTAGCCTATTACTAAAAAAAAAAAGAGGTTTTATGTGTAAAGAAATGACAACAAGAAGTGGCAACGAGCGTCCCTATTGAAAGACTCTTTATAAAATTGTATGTAGCACTTGTGTGCATCAATAGGGATGTTGACAGTGAAAGAAAATAAATACACAACAATATTTTTATATAGTCTTTAACGTATAATCACTAAAAATAATGTTTATTTATTTGTTTAATAAATATTTATTTTTTAATATCTAGATGAAAAATATTTAATTCTTACTTCCGGTCACGTGACCACAAACGTCATTTCTAAGTAAATGTCAAATATATAACCACAGACTAGTAACTATATTATAATAACCGTCTGTCAATCTGTTATTGACTAAGTTATTTTCTTGTTATTTTATCTAATCTGTGACCATAATTTTGTTGGTTTTATAGATGTAACGTCATCATAGTTTTCGCGGGGATTAAAATTAAAACCTAATTATTTTATTAGGTACCTACCTATAATAAATCTTACAGCTATAATTTTAAAGTATTTAAAAATAATGTCAACATCCCTATTGCATACTTGTTGGTTGGCCACTTTCATACTTTGTTGAACTACTCTACTATTTTGAAGCGCTAAATAATTTCAGGTAATTTTGCCCACATGTAAAAATAATTATTGTTTCAGGAAATAATATCTCGTTACGACATAAGTTTGAATCAAACTATCCAGAAAGAGTACAACGTGGGTCATACTGTATACTCAGCGCCGGCCAGCACAGCAGCACAGTCGCTGCGAATAGGTCGCCATCCACCCAGTTTGTGGCAGAGCGAAAAGTCAACGCATTATTCGTTCCCACATTTTCTTGGGGAGCATTTGCAGAAGCAACGGAAGCCTGTAAGCTTAGAAAACTTGTGTACATAGCGACCGTGGGCGAGTGGGTAAAACGTCGGCTCACAACTGAGAAGTCGCCAATGGGTTTTTATAATAAAAAATCTATGTAGGTACATTATCCGACAAACCGTACAAAAAGGCTTTTCCACCTACATACCTCAACTGAGCTAAGCAAGCTGGACACCTTGGGGCTGGCAACGATTTCTGGGAGCTGTAAGGCAACTTGTGAAGATTTTTTTATTCCTTCCTACATCATTTTGTTATCTGACGAATTATGCAGCATACGCTATTAAAACACGCAGGAGCTAACTTTTTTCCCGACTTTATTCACTTATACTGTTAATACTCAGCTCCTAAACATGATAGGTCACTGTTTAATACTCGTATACCTTCCTTACGAATCAACCTATCTAATAGTGAAAATCGCAACAAAATTAGTCCAGTAGTTTTTGCGTGAAAAAGGCACAGACAGACAGAAGCGGCGGTAGACTGTTTTATAATATGCAGTAATGATATCCGACAAATCTTAAAATACCTCAGCAGGTCACTCGTTAACATGATCATCGGGGAAACGAGAACAAGTATTGCTATAAAAAATATTGTACTGACATCGATAACGCTTTTTGTCATTCATAAACCTAAAATTTTAAATTTTACAACTGTTTTTATTTGTTTTACGTGATTTTACTCACATCATCATCTTTCAATCCTCATTTTTCTCTCATCAAATCATTTAATGTGACATAGGTAACATGAATCAACTGCAAATCCCTAAATTTAAAATAAATGTTCATGTGAATTAAACCTCATTCAGTTTATATGTACAACTATGAATCGAATGGGATGGAAAATGCATAGGTTTAATTAAATATTTATTACTGTGTTACTTAGGTGCAATTACCTATAAAGAACTTAAGAGAGGTGAGAGAAAGACTGGATCGTCGAGGTGCTGCTGATGAAAATCTGTTCCGTTGGTGCAAAAATCTTGTGAAAATTGTACCTGACACAGCACTGAATGTTGGTATTGTAGTTATAAGCCATCCTTACTATAAAAGTGTTTGTTTGTTTGTTTGTTTTTGTCCTTCTTTCACGTTAGAACAGAGTAACGGATCGACGTGATATTTTGCACAGATATGGTTGGAGGGCCGGAGGCTATTTTTCATCACGGAAATCCTTCGAAATAAAATCTTATTTTATTATTTCACATATCAAAAATTTCCGGTTCCGTACTATTATCTATAAAAACGGCAAAAAATCACGTTTGTTGTATGGAAGCCCCCCTTAAGTATTTGTTTTATTCTGTTTTTTAGTATTTGTTGTTATAGCGGCAACAGAAATACATCATCTGTGAAAATTTCAACTGTCTAACTATCACGGTTCATGAGATACAGCATGGTGACAGACAGACGGACGGATGGACAGCGGAGTCTTAGTAATAGGGTTTTTACCCTTTGGGTACGGAACCCTAAAAATTAAGGGCCTTGTGATAGATTATGAAAGAGAAAGCAGGGGCAAAATAATCTTTTATTTCACCTCCCATATTTCCTATTCAATAAAACCAATTGAAAAAATAACGGCTATTTCACGTAAATATTATATTGAATGAGGAATTTCAATTAAAGGTCACATGCCGTCTTCTCTATAAACAAAAATAAAATAAAAAAATCTGACAAAAAAAAATATTATTGCCTATAATTTTGCCAATCTTAGGGGCAACTTTAAACTATAATTTCAGGAAGATGAAGGAATATTGAATATGGGCAATCTTCATTTCCCTTGCCCTTTGATGAAACAATCAATGATGGTCCCGCTGCAAAAACCTTTAGAAAAGGATCCAGCTGTTGTGTAAGTAACTTTAGAATTACAGATTGTTTAGCATTTATGTGCTTTAGAATAACATATATAGGTAATAGGTTCCTAGCTACCTAACGAAGCACAAATTACCGCTCCGGCGGGGTGAGCACAAATTTTGACAGCGACACTTTCGTTTTCGGTCGAACGAAAGTGGTAAAAAATGGTAAAACGAAAGGAAACAAAAAATTGTCTATGAATTTGATGTCACATAAAAAAATCTTCGGCCGAAACGAAAGAAGTCACGTCAAAAATATGCTAACCTCCCGGCTTTGCCCATGGAAGTTTTTGACATATGCCATAAGATTTCATGAAGGATTTCCGGAAAAAAAGTAGCCTATGTCACTGTCTCTGCAAAAATCATGTCGATCCGTCTGTTTATTTGTGTTTCTTTCTTCTTTCGCATTTAGTTAGGATTTTGTGAAATAGGACTAAAGTAAAGAAATTAAAATTCGAATTTAAAAGGTGCGTCGGTGGCCAGACAACGGCGGGTTCGATCCCGGATCCCGGCCATGTACCAATGGGTTTTTTAATTAAAACTTATGTACATAATCCGACAAACCACACTTAGAGGCTTTTTCATATTAATATACCTCAACAGAACTGGCCACTCGTTAGGTATAGCCTCACAAATACCATCGGTTAAACTAGGGAGACTATTTCGGTCTTTAAAAATGAGAAGAAAGAATGGTAGCGTAGGTCTATAGATCACTCGCCATTTCCATGATACAATCTGTACAGAGGTCGCTTAGAGATGCGATTTAGGTAGTAAAACTAGTCGGTAAAGCAGACTGACTATATATTTGGCCACTTATATAGTCGGCTAGTAGGCTAAATCCATAGTCAATGGATCACTGGTATTAATCAGTTGATGGGGATGTGTAGATGTGTCGATTGGAAACAAAGTCGGTCAAATCCAAATATAACGGTTTTCGAACAGAGTATGCCTTTTTTTTACTTACAAAATCTTTTATTTGTTAGCATTATCAGAAAGAGTCAAATCCACATCAATCCGTAGAAAAAACGATTCGAAATTAAGCATCAGTATCAAAAATGGTTAAATCCGTCTAAGCTTAGAAATGAACTTGGTCAAATCCGCTCAGCCAATGAGGAGCCAGAATATTGTATGAAAATGACAACGGACCGGCGGCCATTGTTCATTGTATCGTGCACGCGGTTTATGATTTTCTATTTTCGTTGCCTCTTTTAATTAAATTTTATTATATATTGTATTTAAAATGGATAATTTAATAAAGGAAACTACTCCCCATTTATCAAGGAAAAGGACACAACAAAGAGCAAATTGGAAATGCAACAAATTGAAGAAAGAAAGGTATGTTTGTATTGCTTTGATCACTCATGTTGCTCTTCAAGTCAGGGGTGCTAAACTTTAAGTACATAACTTGGCTTGGTCCGGTAGTAGGTAATAATTGAATTCATAATTTTATTATTATTTATTGTTAGCGTCGCGTGATAATTACCAGCGGCTTCGTACGCTTTTATATTCGAATCGAAGGTAGACTATGTAGATTGCCAGCGGCTTCGCAAGCTAGTGTCAAGGTGAGTAAAATCATGTGTTCAGGAGTGAGTGACGCATGATAATTGCCAGCTGCTTCTTACGCTTTTATATTCGAAGGTAGATGAGATAGAATGATTGTCAGCGGCTTCGCACGCAAGTGTCAATGTGTGTTATTTTTAATAATAATAATTTATTCATTATTGTTATTATTTCAGGTATTCTCCGAAAGAGCCACCAAATTTTACATTACCATGTGATCACTACACTGTAGCATACAGGTGCACTTCATTGAGGCATGTTGATATAACGGCATTTCATAGTGCTTTCTACAAAAAACCTGACAAAGTGTATCAGGATAATTTTATACTTAAGCATACGAAAGTTAATACAACCAAGCGACATCGGCCAGTAAATAATCGTGGAAATAAAAAAGAAATGGCTGTAACATATTTTGCACGACGGCGACACACTCTGATTCCTGTTTGCAAACGCACATTTCTGTCTATTTTGGCTTTAAAGAAAGGAAGAGTAACTGGTGTAATTAGTCGCCATTTCAAATCTGTTGGTGAATCTGCACAAGAGAATAGAGGAGGAAGCCATAAAGCACAAAAATATGAGCCAAAAATAAAAGCTGTAAAAGAATTTATTAAAAAGCTTATTCCTTTAGAAATACATTATTGCAGGAGTAAAATTAAAAGTAGACAATATTTGGCATCGGAGCTAAGTATTAACAAGCTTTATAGAATGTTCATTGCAGAAACCGCATTTGAACATAAAAATATTAAATCGTCGTACTTCAGAAAAATATTTAACACTGAATTTAATATAGGGTTTGGATCCCCTCGCACTGACATGTGCTCCACTTGTATAGTCTTACAAGAACGGCTGAAACACGAAAAAGACACAGAAATAAAAACCAAATTAATGATTGAGAGTAGAATCCACAAAATGCGAGCCAAAGCCTTTTATGGTTTATTAAAAGATAATACAGAAAATCTTTTGATTCTAAGTTTTGACTGTCAGAAAAACCAGCCATGTCCGAAGGTGCCTGACCAAAGTGCCTATTATTCTAGGCAATTGTACGTATACAACTTTACGGTGGTTGTCGGCAATTCAAAATCTCCATTGACTGTTAATAATACATTCATCTATACGTGGACTGAAGATGTCCTGCCCAAAGCATCGAATGAAATTGCTAGTGCAGTATATCATTGCTTAAATAACATTTTTATGGGTCACGGACTGGAACATATCACACAGGTTCGTTTGGTGGCAGACGGTTGCAGCGGCCAAAACAAAAATCAGTCTGTACTTGGTATGGCAGCTAAATGGTTACAAGATAATGCACCAGAACAAATTAAAGGCGTAGATATTGTGTTTCCTATTGTAGGCCATTCATTTTTGCCACCAGACCGAGTATTCGCAAAAATTGAAAAGGAAATTAAAAGTCGTGAGGTACTTTCTAGTCCTTATGACTATTATGAATTTTTTTTAAATCATGGAACCGTGTATTACTTGGGATTAGATGTAAAAGTTTACAACTGGAAACAGTCATCAGCTGAAGTCTTAAAAACCACAAACAATATGCATTTTTCAATCAAAAAGTCCAAACGTTTTTTCCTCAAAAGGACTCGTAACAATCAAAACGTGTATATTCGAGCGGAAGAGACTTATCAGAATACTCTAAATAAATATCAAAATATTTGCAAAGGAAAAAAGACGGTTTCTGCTATAAACCCAGATGTGACAAAATTATATGTTGATGTCAAACAACAAAAATTAAATGATGTAAAGAAATTATTAATAACACACTATGGAGAAAAGTGGGAAGAAATAACAGATTTACATTATTATAAACAAGTATTATTAAGACCTAAATCATCTACTGCTCATGAAGATGTTCTTGAAGAATGCGATTACACTGAAGAATTACCACTCACAGTTGTTTAATTTTTTAAGGACATTTACTTTTTTAATTTTATTTTACATTTAAATGATGACTAATGTACAGTCAAAATATCCATAATAAGTTTCTTTAAATAAAACAATACTGATTTCAAGTAAATATTATTGTTACTACCCAAACTTTGACAACACCTGACAAGATATTGGTTCTGTATGAAAATCAGTCAAATCCATAGCGGTAAGAATCAAATATGGTCAAATCCAACTATGTCAATAACAAAACTAGTCTAATCCATAGTTTGGTATCGAAAAAGGTCAAATCCAAAATTCAATCTCAATTATCTTATTTTCTTTAATCTGTTGTCATAGTTCCTTTTTTTTTAATCAGTAATACTAACATTGACGAAGGTCTAATAATACAAACCATAAATACTGGCTGTGCAAGGCTCTCAGAACAGAAAATCGTCTATGCCCACCAATACTCTCGAATGGAGTTGACTAGTTTTGTTTCCAATCGACACAGATATGTGTCAGCTGCGAGCGTGTGCAGATGCATCACACACACACACAATATGCACACTAACTTTTATGTGTGGTGTTTGCCTCAATCCACAACATGTCAAAATTTTAACACCCTAATTTTATTAGTTTATATGAAAGTAGGTGAAAAATTAAGGTATCCGTATTTTTTGCTTTTCTAAAATTTTAACTTTAACACTCTTAAATTAATTTTTAAATATTGCATTTTTAGAAAAAGCCGATAACGGCTAAAAGTATCAGGTGTCTATGCGTATTCTGTATTAAAAAAAAGAAATGACATGAGCTACGTGCGTTCGTTCGTTTCATTCGTTCAATAGTTCGTTCATGGTTCTTTTGTTTCATTCATTATTGTTTATTTTTGAGTTTATTAATTTAAAATTAAATTTTATTCACTTTCATCAACAAAGATGGGTAGAGAAGCACGTAAATTAAATTCCCTTGTATCTATTCTATTCTATTTTTTCGTGTTATGGCTCCATCAGTAGTCCCCTTGTATCCTGTTTTGTTTTTACAACTACAACTAATACTTTTTAATGCAGTTTCCCTTGAAGGCAGAGAGTATAGTAGCTTTGAGCGGTACTCGTTACACAGTGTAGTTTTTTCAAAATATCTCTTAAACCACTGAATAAAAAAATAATTAAATATGTGTATCGTGTTAAGCAAAGGAAGATCTCCAAACGGATTTTTAATTTTGGTACTTAACGAAAAATGAAATGTTGAGAATTCTCGCTGCGCGACCTATACCATTATTCAAGTAATCTCACATCGTTTATTTTTCAGACGTAGAGCTAATGCCAAAACAAATATCTCCAACAGTCGTATGCCGGATGTGCCTAATGCTGTAAAGAAGAAATACAGTTTGTGGAGCACTGACTTTTCCAGTTTGTATCCCGTTTTTAAAATATCTTCAAATAACGCCCCCGTATGAATACCTAGTTGTTTTGAGTTTTTTTTAATAATAATGTTTATTGGTTTTAAAGTAATGTTGTTTCATTGCATTTGAAATTCACTACCTTGGAGCAGTTTTATAACCTCACACTAGTGCAGCTGTCCGCGACTTCGAACGCGTTGTGTTTTTGCATTCTATGAACAAAAAAATCTATTTGGATATACCTAATTTTGGCAAACGTTTTTTATATTCTCGGTAGGTATGTACTGAAATGGTTCTTTAAAACCCACATCCTGTAATTTTGCGAATAGAATTATCATATTATATATCGTTTATTTCTATGGTATTCCCACATAGTTAAATATCCACTAACATCGCTGGTGTTTTTAGAAAAACATTTTGTCGTTTCCCTTCAATAAATAACCGGTTACATACATTAATTTATTGGGCAAATATTCTGTGATCCCTTTTTTTCTTCGTAATCGTATAATAGGCAAATAAGTTATTTTCCGACAACAGGGTCGGGCCATCTAAGGCTAGGACGGCGACTCCAACCAATGATATCAGCATTTCAGCAGGCTGTTGCTTACCTGCGACAGCACTGCCGACGTGATGCGAAGACACGCCTCCAGGGACGGCGGCGTCCACTTCGACATCGCAACCGCGGTGGTTTGCGTGGTGTCACGTAGTTCGCGTCTCGCGCTATCGTTCGGCTCCGCAAACAGGCCCGCCAGGCTCCTCGAGATGTGGAGCCTCGACTTTATAAAATCGGAGGTAGTTTGAGAAAATGTTGCACTACGCTGCACGGATTTCACAAATTTGTGCGATGTAGATCCTCTACAAGCAATTCAAAGAAGAGCGAGGCACTATAGAGCAGGACGTAAACCGGTCGCCGAGCCGCCAGCGACCTTGGGTCAGGCCAAAATATTTTTTGACGGTGACCCAAGGAACCGAAAAACAACGAACGATTCACGCATGCGCTACCGCGGTTCGACGGACACTATAGAGTGGGCGGGAATCTGAGCATTGACGGGACAAAATCAGTCTGATAGAGCGAAACATGCGTAGTATCTTTATAAATCTCTTCTATGGTTAGACCACAGGATTGGACAACGCCGTTGAGTAACCAAATTGATTTGCCGTCCAATCGACCTTGCCCTTTTGCATAATGTCATTTAATGACATTCTGAAAATAATCGCGAATACTGCTCTTCTGTAAAAATACCCAATGAATATATAACGGACATTGATAAAAAAAGCGAAATACAAAGTTAAAAGTATTGCATCATCATCCTGCGTTGTCTCCTACAGAACCCTATTCTCTATGAGTGGCTCGAAACGCACTTGGCCGGTAATTTATTTGGGGGTATTATGCAAAAGTCGTGATCGTGGCCTATGAATTTGTACTAAAAAAATTAGCGTCAGCTGTCACGTGAGTGTCACTGTCAAGCATTTTTTTTATTTCATTTGTCGCTCTGTGACACAGCTCTGTGATTGATTTTGATTTGTCAACGAAAAATCGTGTAAGGTGCTTGATAATTTTGTAGTTTTGTATTTTTCTAGAAAGAAAGATAATATATTATTTTGTAATTGTGTATCACAAATTATCAAAAAGCCTTCTTCCATGTGGTGATATTGGTGTTTGTTTATAATAACGTGTTAAACTAAAAACCATGAGTAAGCATATGTATTCCACTGCCAATTTGTCGGATATTGAGCTGAAAGAGCAGGGAAACAGACTTTTTTCTCTTGGACGCTATGAAGATGCTATTAATTGTTACACAAAGGCTATTGTAAGTATCAATTGCTTTATAACATTTATTACTTAGTTATATACCTACCTACTCATAACCTTTTGTATTGATTAAAGCCAACAACATAATTATTAGTTGAACCAAAAACTCAGATATTCAAGCAAATCTAGTCTACGAAGTTACTTTTGTTTACCCCTTCAACACTAGGTAGGTACATGTTAAGAAACAAACTTCTAGAAAGCTCTCTATACTCAGTCTATAAAACGTCATATTGGTGCTGCAGTTGACTGAGGCAAAGGCCCTGCTTTGTCCATTTGGCAATGACATTCACCTGTATTAATAGCTAAGATTTATAACTTTTTCTAGCATTATCATATTATTTTTGAGTGAATATCGCCACATTTCTCCTATGATTTAAAGGCTATGGCTGAGCGCCAAGTTAATTTATTGTGCACAACAAAAATACATTTGTAGGTAACTATTTATGCTTATACTTAAAATGATTAAAAATAGAGCTACAATATAAATGTGCTTATAAACAAACATACAAATTGAATTTGATATTTAAATTTTCTAATTATTTTATGTATAATAGATAATTAGCTATAATTTTAAAGTATGTATTTCCAAAAAAATATCAACACCCCTATTTAAGAGGAGGCTCTATTTATGGCATCAAAAGTAGGTATATTATTAGGTGTACTTTTGTTAAATGTCAACTCTATTCTTTTGTACCTATATAAAACTCACTTTCATATAATTTTCAGATTAAAAATCCATCCAATTGCTCATATTTCACAAACCGGGCACTATGCCACCTAAAGATGAAACATTGGGAGCCTGTATGTCAAGATTGTAGGAGAGGCCTTGACATTGACTCCAACCATGTGAAGGCACATTTCTTCTTGGGACAAGCGTTAGCTGAGTTAGAATGTTACGATGAGTCTATTAAACATTTACACAGAGGTAAGAGTATTTTTTTATTGTAAGGGCTAAACTGTGTTGGAACACTTTTGTTTATCTGTGGCAAGTTGTTGTTTAACAAAGCAATTGGCAGTAATGCCACAGAATATATATTATAATAGTACTAGTACCTACAGACTCTACAGTTATTTCAATGATAGATGATGGGACATAAAATAATTTGTGACAATTTAATGAAACACAAACATAAAACAAACACACGGCCTTCATGGTATGTGGTTAGAGACAACAGTAACAGTGTCCGCTTTCTGTCAGTTATCCATTTTGAACAGAACAGGTGCCAATCCTGTTGCTGCACTTAATGAACCTAGATGTGTCACTTCTTTAAAAGATGTACTAAATATCTATTTAATTAGTTTTAGAAAAAGTAAAGTTTAGCATTTTTGGCACAGGTAGGAATAGAACCCTGGACATTTTTAATGTAACATTGCAGCAATCTATTTTTTAAATCACTGTGGGTCAGGTACACTGCTGCCAAGTGCTTTATTAAAGAAAGAACTGAAGTTGAACTCATCATTATATCAAAAATGTTTCCAAGACCAAAGACCAAGTCTCCCTCTTTTAGCCAATAGTATTTGTGGGGCTATACCTAATGAGTGGCCAGTTCTGTTGAGGTATATTTAGATGGAAAATCCTCTTTGTAGGATTATGTGACATATTTTTTTCATTATAAAGAACCAATGGTACATGGCTAGGATTGAACCCATATGTGAGTCTCCAGCCCTCCAGCTATCTCTGTTATGTTGTTATATCAAATATCTTACGATTCCTACAGTACATAGTTTTCGAGAAAGTCCTCTGTGACAGACAGACAGACATAAAAGTTTTGTTAGAGTAGGTACAAAACCTTAAAATTCAACTTGATCTGTTGCTCCATTTTGTCATGAAAGACAGACAACAAACACACATTAACATTTATAATATTAAGTGATGGGATTGCAGTTATTAGAATTTTGTGATGTGATAAGGAAAAATGTGTTTTTCAGCTAATGATTTGGCAAAAGAGCAAAAGTTGAACTTTGGTGATGACATCACCCAAATGTTGCGTATTGCTAGAAAGAAAAGGTGGGCTGTACAAGAGGAGAAGAGGATAGCGCAGGAGATTGAGCTACAATCTTATTTAAATAGGTGGGTGAATTTTTTACATTGCCAATGTTTTTCCAATCACTTCTGTAGGGGCCCCTTTTTCAGCAAAAGTGTGACATGCCGATATCTCCTAAAGTTGTAGCTCACTATAGATTATTGACGTGTCAAAATGTTTGTTCAATACTGAGGTATACAATATATAAAAATTTTATTAAATTTAGAGTTTTTCCTGTATTTTTTTAAAAATGGCTCACAATGGTCTTATTTATGTTTTTTCAGATTCTTTGTAATTTGAAAAAATACGTTTTTGAGATATGACGATTTTAAGATCAAAATTTATAGTGGCCTCTATACAAATAATCTCGAAAAGCCTAGACTGGTCTAGATTTTTCGAGTGGAAATTCTAATGCCAAGCTTATAATTTAAATCCCTTATGGCACTACAACTATAATCTTGACTGGGACTTGTTAGTGCTTTAGCTAAAAGCCAAGTGTATCAATTGAATGGACTTTGATAAGATTTTTATTATTATGATTGGCAATTTCTTGACAATGTTTCTCATACTTACATTATTGCTTTGAATACAGCAATGATAAATCTATTGTTATTGTATGAAATTAAAAAGTACAATTTTTTTACAACAGAAGTATTCCCTGACTTTTTTCAGTTACATGAATTTTCAATTTTGTTTTCTCTTTCCTACTTTGTTTATGTGTAGTAAGTACTGGCACAAAAGAAACAATAGTACAAAGGAACATACAGAAGTATTTGAAATTGGAACGAAAATGAAAATACAAAACGATTCACGCACAAGCCAATATGAGTCTAGTTGCATTCAGATAAGGCTTTCTTTGCGTTAACAGTTCACATAACTGGTAGTATGTAGGCCAGTGGGGTAGGCAAGAGGAGGTAAATTTCATGAAAATTTGGGAAGTGAGATAGGCCTGGTACTACTTATTTATTTAGTGAAAATTACACTTGATATCCACTTTACTATTGTATAATATGTGTATACTTTATTATTGTAATAATTCACAGGTTAATAAATCAAGACATGCAGCGTAGAATAGAAAACTTGACTCTAACTGGCAGTAGTGATGAGGATAGAACTACTAGCATTGTGAAAATTGAGGAAGAATGTGTGAGTTATTTTTTGTTTTACCTTGGGTCCCTGGGACTGTGTTACTGGCGCCAGGGCACCCACAGCAGAAGATAAAGTCTACTCAGGTGATGATATTTTAGTATCTTACTACCTAAAGTAAGAATCACGAATTTGTAGAAATTTTGTAAACACGTCATCATGTTCCAAATACAGTTTATATGTTACTAATAATAGAAATACGGCTAAATAACTTATGAGATAATTTACAGAAAATTATTCAATAATTGCGAGCTATTGTATTTTGCCGGTTTATACATATAGGTAATTATGGAAATAAATTGTATCCATGACAGAAGTTGTCAAAAAATTTCATGTTCTATATTGAAAAAGAAATAAAAAAAGGCCTTTGTCCACTAAAATCGGAATTTCACAAAATTCGGTAAGTAAAGAAACTATGTCTCTTTCTTTCCGCCCTGCCCCCATTGGAATAAAACATGTTGTATATTATAAATATTAGTGTAATTTTTCACTCAAACATAACAAACATTTTTTCTATTCTTGGTTAGAAAATAACTATTGGTTTTTTTTTTCGGTTTCCAGAATAATTATGCTACAGAGCTCAATAATTTGTTCGCTAAAATCGACGATAGGAGGCGGGTGAGTAAATGTTTAGTCCGCTATTGCACCCGAGTATAACCATCCATAAAGAACGCAGAACTGTTTCCCTGGATATAATTTTATTCAGGATTCAATTCAATTCTGTGCCTGTGGGGTTACCATACTTAGGTAGGACCGCGGCATCTTTAGTTTTGACTAGAAGGTTAAAAACGACGGGTCCGCACCAATGACCAGCCAAGGAATGCCCTGCCCGAAAATGTCCAACACGAGAATGCCGAGAAAATTGCCGGGTCGGGCAAAGATAGTATACGGATTTGCCCGGGTTTTTTATAATTTAAAACTTATGTACATAATCCGATAAGCCACACTTAGAAGCTTTTCCAATACCATCGGCAAAAAAAAGGGAGACTTGGTCTTCCGCTGGGGGGTTTAGGGAGCTCTTACAGCAGGAGCAGCCCAGTCCGTGAAGAAAGAACAAAATAAGAACTCAGTTCAATAAAATGAACCAAAGTTATGTGGGGATGTAGTTTTTTTAAATCTAAATAATTACCGTATTGTGAGTGATTTCTCTTGAATTCTTGCCACCATAGAGCCGAACTACGTTTGATTAATAAGGTGTTAAATTATTTTTTCCAAAATTCCGGTAAATTGATTCTCAGAAACGCGACGTACCCGACTACTTGTGCGGCAAGATTAGTTTTGACATCTTGAGCGAGCCTGTGATCACACCGAGCGGAATTACATATGAACGCAAAGATATCGAGGAACACCTAAAGGTAAGGCGGGCAAATAGATTTTAAATCTGTGTCAAATTACATGGACGATTATCCTAATTAATATTATAAATGCGAAAGTGTGTTGGTTTGTCCTTCTAAAGATGGGGCCCCATGGCCCGCCAGACACTGCCGCCAGACACTGGACTGTCGCGGCCCGTGTCGAGCAGTGCCCACGGCCCGGCGCGGCCTGGCTATGATATGGAAAATAATGCAACTGATATGATGAGAAACACTAGTGGCCATATTCATAAACACATTTTAGAAGCGTTTTAGTTAAAATATGTTTTGTCACTCTATAACAAACCTGTCTTTACTAGTAATAGAAAGAAACAAAACACATTTTAACAAAAACGTTGCTAAAATACGTAATGGCCCACGCCTTTTGAGTACCAACCCCCAAGCCTGCCGCTGTAATAAACTGACCAATAGAATGTCGTTATTATGACATGATAAAAATATATAAGACATAAAATTATGAAAATATTTTGTTTTCGTTTCGATATCTGTTTTTGCCGCCCCCTTGAAAATGCCGCCCTTGTACGCCCGTACGCAGCGGGCCTGAACCGCCGACGGATCGGACGGGCGAAGACAGGCTATCGCAGACCTTATCGGACGCGACGTACCCACAGTGGGACCTCAGCCTTACATATTGTCATGCGTGATTTTTCGCACAGCTGGTTTGATAGCGCGGCTTGTATTGTAAAGACGCCTGTTTTCTGGCTACACTCATTCATATAATTTTTATGTTTTACAGAGAGTGGGCCATTTCGATCCTGTGACACGCGTGAAATTGACAGCCGACCAACTGATACCAAACTTTACAATGAAGGAGGTGGTTGATGCGTTTTTGCAAGACAACGAATGGGCTCACGATTTCTAACTTATCATTATTGTAAGACATATTGAGATATGTACTTGTATGTGCTGAAACAAATAAAATCTTAGCACTTTTGAACATATTGATCGGTTTATATACAAATGTAAATTAGAAGAAACAGGGATAAGTACAGTAGCACGCTATGTTTATGGCTGTCTGACATGACATAATAAAAACCTCAGTTTAATGATCAAGAATGTTGTAAACAATTTTGACAAAGGTTCACATTCAAAATTACTTTGCAGTATATTGATGTGATGAATGATGTTACTAAAAATAATATGTGTGTGAATGGATGAGTTTGGTTTTTGGCACTGGTAACAAAGACATTGAACCAAATGCTCAGGATAGAAGAATATATCTTATCAGATAATATAGCGATAGAGACGCCAGTTAGTGATTACTGCGCTTCGCTATTTTTGTTGGTCGTTTCTACAGAAGTATTTGAAAGTAGATCTTCAGATACATTGAAAATAGACAACAAAAAGCGTGTTACGAAGAAAAGCTAGACAGTGGAATAAAAACCTGAAAAAGTTAAACATTATACGTTTTAATTTCATTTTGCCTTTTTATTTTTTTTTGTTTAGTTTTTGATATTTTATTTTTAACACATTTCTGCTTAGTATTTTTTCAATAATTCTCTTTTTATCGCTTTGAGAATTTAAATTCTGTAGACAATTTTCAGCAGGTAAATTTAGCTTGGGCTTCGTTTGCCTATTTTCTAGATTGTTTCTCTTCCACACGCCCACTATACCTAGCAATTTTACATAGGTATATAGTATCAATTGTAAACAAGTTCGCTGTGATAAATAACTATATTCATGCAGCCGTGTTCAAGCTTTGACATTATTATTATTTATTTCGATCATGGACTGGACAATACTGGACATGGGTATGAGTTTCACGATACTAGACTTTGTACACCTTCGCTAGATGGCGTATGCATTCGACATAAGTAAATTTTCTGTTTATTATCGACTTAGAAATTTGCTACTTGCCTACCAAATAGATCTAGGTATGTTCCACAATGGCTCTTGTATTTGCCCTCCGAAGCACGTGAAGTATATTAAAGCATTTATAAGAAAATTGGTACTAAGTCCCGGGCGGAGTCCATTTTGTTTACTTAATAATAAAATTTAAATAGTTACTTGCCTCATAGTGATAGTACGTACCCTACGTACACAAATGCAGCCGGATGTCTGTATTTCGGCGAATCGGTGCGAAAATGTGAAGTTAGCATAAAATTCGGGACAATACAGCACAACTTTTATTTTTCCAATATTAATTCAAAGTGGTATGGCTATCTTCGGCTGCATTTGTGTACGTGCCCACAGAATTTGATAAAACCTCTAGAATAATAATAGTGAGAATAAAAAAGAAATGTTTTTTGTTCAGTTTTGTTTTCCACTTATATTTATTATCTTATATTTGAATGTAGCGTAGTTCTGTGGTTCACGATATTGCTTTATAAGACTGAGTTGACCACCATTTTATGAAAAAATAGTTTTTGGAAATTACAAATTATTTTTCCTGAGAGCTAAAATATATTTGTCTTTATTTTTAAACTTTATTCTAATAATGCATACCAGTAAAAGATCAATGATCCTGGAGATCGAATTAGGAGTCATGTGGTAAATGTGATAAGAGAAAATTGTGGCGTAAATGTTGAGGTTGTGTTATAATGTATGAGCGCATCACTAGAAATCGACGTGTATGCATGTGTGAAATGTTGTATGAATGTAAATAATATAATTAAATAATACATGGGAATAGTTACATACTCTTTGCCTACCCCTATGGGAAGCGACTTGTGAGAGGAAATAATTTATAGAAAATAGTTTTTACTCGTTAAAATTATGTGTAAAATGGAAAATAATATGTACCCAAACAATCGTTAATTTTTAAACAAATTCATACCTTTTTTTTAAATTATGCTATCAATTTATCGTTTTTACTATTTCTAAGATTAAAATTAGGCTTGCTCATATGTAGATGTCTCGTATATAAAAAAAAACAAGTATTTAAATCGGTAGATATGCCCTCGCTAAACAAAACATGCGCCGAAATGTTGAAAGCAGATAAACATACACTGTTTCGTTCTCTGTATAATGCAGCACAGCTTTTGACGAGAACATTTTTCGTGCCCTCATTATCTACCGATTTGAATTTTTGTTAAACTATAAACTGTACTATCCGTAATGTATTTTGCACATAAATGTGAAAAGATTTTTTTTATAAAATAGATGTGTAGTGATTGTAAATTCTTGTGTAAAAATACGGAAATCCATTTTAAATTTTAAGTTCCTTACAGTTGCGTACGCAACTTTAGTTTGGTAACTGGATTCGGTAGAATTGATGATACCTACACGGCCGAAACGTTTGGATTCTATAAAGTTTTGGTTTTCTTAAGGTGCCCACTCATTCGTCCAGTGGCCGACACGCCGCCATACTGTCCGCCGAAATCGACCACAGACTCCTCCAATTCTTGTAACGAACGGTCCGTCATCCGTTTTATTTGTGGTTGATTTCGATGGCCGAAATGATCTGTCATACACACCGTGTGTATGTTTGACACTTTGTTTAATCAAATCTTGTGTGTCTGTGTGAGTGAGTGAATTGCATGTGATCTAAATCGTATGATTTACATCACTAATGTGTGGCCTGTGTTCAATCTCGATCATACGGCTGGCCGGACCGAAAATTTTTAGTGAGATACCGGACCAGTGCGTGGGCTACTTCAGTATCTGTTTCATAAACCCATCTACAATTTTTTTATCCATCATGAAATGAGAGCCTTCATAAATAGTCGTCATACATATTTTTGGTTGAAAATGACGCAATACTAAACTTAAGACAGGTCAGATTCTACTGTAGGTGACTATAAAGTATTTATCATAGATATATGTAGTATGCTGGCGCTGTACTAGATTGGTAGGTATTTATTTATTAAGTAGAAATAACAATACTAGACAGATATTACATAAGTACATGATCACCACCATCTCTACATTCTCTCAAAGTTTTACATTATCAGTCCCCAAAACAACAAAAAAGAAAAACAGTAAATAATAAGTAGGTATTGTCGCGATTAGGACGAGACCGTGGATTTTTCATCTTAGATGATTTACGTTTACTGCACACGTAACCATAATTAATCACGTCTACTAAACACTAAATTATACTTTAATACAGGATATTTTACAAAATTACGCTAGGCTGTTACATCTGTCTCGCTTTAACATACGCGTATCTATGCACTTTCTCTTTTGTATTGTCATTCTAGTACAGCGCCCGCGCGACTACTACATCTATGGATACCTTCACAAAGCACATCTATCTGATTTGTGAGAGGATTTTAATATCAAACCTAAAATATAAAAAGTTCCATTCATAATTTGCACAATTTTTTCTACTATTGATAATTTGTTGTTTTATCTCTAATTAATACACCTAAGCATTATTTAGCGAATTTGATTGCCTATCTTGTCGCATAAATACATAAATATACCTATTTAACTATTCTTCAACTCGATTGTTTTTTTTAAAGTGATAGAAAAACATTATTTTGTAATTTTCTGTATTGAATACATTTTTATTTTTGATGTGCTTTGATAGCTTCAAGCTAATGTTTTGTACAGTGCGGTCCAAGAATATGGAAACATTGAAAAAATCGTAGCCAATGAATTTAGAAAAAATGTTCAAACAGGTAAATTATATATTTTAAGAGAATATTTGTTTCTGTTTTTCATTTATGACGTCATCAAATTTTTTTTTTATTACAATCCATTTTTTTACGGATTCGGATTCAGTTTAAATTTATCAATACATACGTCATACCTGAACCATTGTCCTGATATTTTACGAGATAACTAGCGACAAAGTTATATTTACTTAAGTGTTGGACCATTTTAGTAAATAATAATAATTTAACTTTTGTCTTCAGCTGGGTAGGGTACTGTAAGGCATCCTGAGAAGATTTTTTAATGAAATAGCAGCATGAAAATAATAATTTTCCAATGTCAATTGTCAATTCCAATCAATATTAATCTTCTCAATCAGGACAAGAGTTCATGTATGTCTGCATTGATACATTTAAATTGTATTTGAATTAGTTAAAAAAAATATGGATTTTAATAAAAAAAAAACAATAGATGACGTCATAAATGAAAAACAAAAGACTACAACGAAAACAAAATTTATGTCAAAATATAATTTACCTATCTGTTGAGGATTTCTTCAAAATTGGTTGGTTACGATTTTTTTCAATGTTTCCATACTTTTGGACCGCACTGTATAATTGTTAATTATTATTGGTTATGACATCCTAATCAATATCAATGTTAATGTAATAAAAATAATAAATAAGTGATGATTTTATATATTGTTTCTTTTAACACCGACTAGTCACTCTCTATTTGAGAGCAGGTTGCCTGCTATCCGGTCGCTTCGAATACCTAAATATCTGTGATTTTTGAAAAAATACGGGTCTTATTATGAGGATGTATAGAGCTAAATGCGAGTTTTATGATGCGTAAAAGTACATGATCCACTGCAGTGACCATAATCAAAAAAATATATGATATTCTTGAGGTTATGCGTTATTAAGATACTGTGTTCAAAACATAATACAACTATATTGATTCGATAGAAAAAAAAACTAGAATGTACCTCTAAAAAAATGTTTTACTGTCTAGAAACAGTACTAAATGCATGCAATGATTCTGATTTTTTGACAGATTTTTTATCTAGCAATATACTATCGTAATACTGTTCTATTTTTTAATCAAATTTTCAGCAAGTTCCTTTATTCTCATTTTCAAGATTTTATGTACGCACTGCACGCGTGTATGCGTAAGCGCTCGTGTACCGACAGTACCGGCTGCAGCCTGATGCTATATTATTAGTGGCAGCCACGTCGTTTGGTGTGTATGTGTACCCGCGTGGGGGCGGTGCCATCTCTCAAGGTCGTTGGCTCTATCCAGCGTCTTATGGTCCTAGCTTTCCATGTTTAAGAGCTGATAATTACCAGTAGGGATTAGTGAATCAAGTCTGGGATAAAGTTAGCCCCAGCGAGTTTTCATGGCGTATGGCAAGCACGTAGGCAGGGGGAGGGTCCAGTGGGTCCGGACCACGCCCGAAAAACCCGTCACCGACACTTTTTGAAATTGAGATTTTTAATAAGTAGGTAATTACTATCAGTTCAGCTGAGCTGATGAGGTCGAGTCAAGCGAGCTAGGGTATTGACCTATTGCAGAAAAAATGTAATAAATATTGTAATAAAAGGTAAAGGGTCAGTGGTTTTCGGGATATGGCCCTTTTAAATTAAGAGTGTTTTAAAATCCTGGCTACGTGCTTGGCATATGGCTGTCTAATCCGTCAAAGATATAACAAAATGATGTAGAAAAGAATTGTGTAGAATAAAATGATTATAAATAAAATAAACTTTAAAAAAAAGTGTACCGACTTCAAAAATTTGCACTGAAAAGTAAGAAATAATAAATATTTCATCGTAGAATTTGAAGACGGTTGGTGCCAAATTAGGATACAAAATTAAGTAAACATCTAAGAAGATAAATATCTGTTAAATTTTTTATATGTTTGTACTGATGATCGTAGGTTCCTAATGAATTGTCTAGATTAGTGAATTTGGGAAGTATAAGTTGTTTTTTTAATTTGGCACCAACCGTCTTCAAATTCTACGACGAAATATTTATTATTTCTTACTTTTCAGTGCAAATTTTTTAAGTCGGTACACTTTTTTTTTTAAAGTTAATTTTATTTTTCCCTTTTAAGTGATTTTGCTGCCCTGAGAGAAAAATAATAACGCAAATAAAAAAATATTATAGAAAAATAAAAAAAAATACTGCTTTGGATAGGATTTGAACCTAGTGCATCCTACGCTGCACCCCATACCTTTAGCCGTCAGACCACCGTCGTTACAAAAATTGACAACTTCGTGTCAATAGCAACCGTTGCTAAGACTTTTCTCTGATACATAATTTTTTAGCCGTAAACAGAGACAAATTACGGAATTTCTGAAAAACTACTGAACCGATTTTCGTCATATGTCTGTGAGATAATGTCGAGAAATTATTATATCCTTAAAAAAATAATTCGTCAAAATCGGTACATATTTCATCGAGATACCGATAATTGACTTAAAAAGTCAGTTTTTTCAAAATTACTGAAAAACTAATGAAGACAAGCAACAAGACAGCACAAACCATTAAGTGTTGGAGAGCTGAACGCGCGCAATCACAGACTTAAGGTGCTCAACCACACATCCAATCACCGGCGCACCGTAGGTATGGGAAATTTTCGGTGCGATGCCGAATCAATGTGTCCGCCCCATTCATTAGCGATGTAAATCATACGATTTAGATCACATGCAATTCACACACACATTCGATTAAACAAAGTGTCAAACATCCGTGTGTGTGACAGATTTAGACAATAGTACTACTTTTTTGTTAGACATGCTAACATTTTGTTTTGGCCCTAAGAACTCCCCTCATAAGGTTTGTCCCATCCTAATTAGATGCTGCAGCTATATGTAAATTACACGATAACTATATTCCTTGGGTTCAAAATTAAAATTGCTTTCTAAAGATATTATAAACATGATATAAACGTAATAAAAAATTCTAAATCAGTTACTTACACATAAGTTTTATGAAGCCCTGAAATTCCTAAATTTTTCGCGTATTTTTAACCGAATTTGCGACTCTTAATTCTTTTAATATAAGTACCCATTTATTAATGTACAATATTTATTTCGTTTATTTCATAGATAATTTTATGTATTTATCCATTCGATTTTTTTACACGTAATAAAACATTATTCTAACTATAACTTGCTTTTTAGGGTTCCGTACCCAAAGGGTAAAAACGGAAACCGTACTAAGACTCCGCTGTCCGTCCGTCCGTCTGTCTGTCTGTCAGTCTGTCCGTCTGT
The DNA here is from genome assembly GCA_963924495.1 of Nemapogon koenigi. Classification (NCBI taxonomy): domain Eukaryota; kingdom Metazoa; phylum Arthropoda; class Insecta; order Lepidoptera; family Tineidae; genus Nemapogon; species Nemapogon koenigi. The sequence goes on from OZ004643.1 coordinate 3,313,258, forward strand.
CACCAGGCTATATCTCATGAACCGTGATAGTTAGACCGTTGAAATTTTCACAGATGATGTATTTCTGTTGCCTCTATAACAACAAATACTAAAAAACGGAATAAAATAAATATTTAAGGGGGCTCTACAACAAACGTGTGCCGTTTTTATAGATAGGTACGGAACCCTTCGTGCGCGAGTCCGACTCGCACTTGGCCGGTTTTATTCTAATAGTTTTTGTATAATACTCATACAGCCGTCCGTTTTGTGTATTATCGCAAGACAGGTTTTGTTGAGAAATCGTACTTTCTCATGTTTCTGGTACTTACGTGAATCTTAGTCTATCTTATCCTTGGTTATCTTATCGATTTTAATACCTCGCTTAGGTCCATCTTTTTAAAGAGATATAGGCAAAATAAGTCGCCCGTAAAACTGAGTTCATTACGCTGTGATGATGCGTCGCCTGAAAATAAAAAGGGTGGTACATGTAAGTAATAAGTAGGTATTTCTTTTTCCAAACTCAATAAGTAAGTAATTGAAATTATAATAAATAAGTAGATACTACTTATTTTGCAACATGATTTTGTTATAGTTACCTATATATAGCTAAGAAATTAGGCAGCATACGACGTGATAGCGCGCTGGCGCCTAATAATGCTAAAGCTCAGATCCTCTACCAAATACCTGCTTTTGTTTTCTGCGCGCATTGCTATTTAACCACAGCTTCTCGTTACATAGGTTAAATAGTTGTCTTTTAAAAAAAGTGTACCGACTTCAAAAATTATGCACTGAAAAGTGTGCTTTCGGAAAGCAAATACTCAAATCAAAATACAAAAAAAAACTTCATCAAATTCAAATCAAATAGCTTTAAGTGTGCCTATAAAATTTGAAGAGTTCTCGATTTCTTCAAGATCCCATCATCAGATTCTGACCTGATGACCATGGGACCACCTGGGAAGTATACCCTTTCAAACAAAAAACATTCCAAATCAGTCCAGGCGTCTTCAAATAATCAGGGTACATACTTAGTCAGGTCATAAGTTCTGTCACATGTTTAATATAAAATAATTGAGACATGTTTATGATTGATGTACCTAAACATTAATATACCAAAATGAACTTAATAAAACACAGATTCTTATTCTAATAAAGTTTATTCAATATGACCCCCGCGATTTTGAATACAGGCCTTCAACGTGCGCGGCCAGTCGTATATCGCAGCACGAACTAGGTCCATGTCAATTTCGGCGGCTGCCTTAATCAAGGATGCCTTGAGTGACTCCAAATCAGGATGACGCGTTGAGCAGGCCTTTTCCTCCAAGTGTTGCCATATCTTGTAATCTAACGGACTCAAATCTGGACTGGAGGAGGGCCAGTCTTCGTGCCGGATGAAGTCAATTTCACGCGCCGCCAGCCAGTCTTGAGTGTTTTTCGCTCTATGAGCTGGCGCAGAATCTTGTTGGAATACCCAGCGCCTGTTATTGAACATGGTATGAGAAACAGGTTCCACAAGGTTCGTGAGGACTGTATTTTGATACACAACTGCATTTGTTTTTACGCCTTTCTCACAAAAATGTACCTCAGTTAAGCCCCAATAAGAGACTCCCAACCAAACCATAAGTGAGGATGGAAAATGGCCTCGTTGGACACGCGAATCACGGTTGCTCGCTTCTTCACTGCTGTGTGCGTACACCTTATAATTTTTTTCATCCGAGAAAATAATTTCCTGATGCTTGTTTCCCGCGTACCGCTTCAACAAATCGCGACATCTCTTCAACCTCAGGTCCATTAAACGAGCTTTCAAACGGTGTCCTGTTTTTCTTCGATATGCCCGAAGCCCCAAGTCTTCATTTAACACCCTTTCACCGTGGTTCTGCTTAAACCCATCTGAAGGGCCAAAAGTTTTTGCTTACGTATGGGTTTTCTTTGAATTCGCGCCCTCACAGCTTTTATTACTGCTGGAGTCCTAACAGAGCGAGGGCGACCACTTCTTGACCTGGTCATCTACACTAGAGTCTTCATTGTATCGTTTGATGGTACGATAAACGAATCTATTGGTTATATTCAAATTTTTCAATATGTCAAAAATCTGATTGGCGCGTAACCGAAACGATGCAACGCAATAACCGCAACACGGTCTTCTTTGTCCACTCCATATTTAAAAATCAGTAAAATTCTAAAAAGTACACATTTTTATATTCATGAAAAATTCGAAATTCGAATTCAATAAACTTTTTTGTGACCAGCATTTTAAATTCAAAAATTTTTATTGTGTGACAGAACTTATGACCAGACTATGTAAGTACATAAAAAAACAAAAGATTCCAACAAATTGAGAACCTCCTGTTTCTTTTGAAGTTCGGTTAAAAGTACAACAATAAAATACACATTTAAATATTTCGGTACAATATTCACTTCATGTCAGGTCTTATTAGAACTGTTGCGTTTGGCTATATTCCAGATTCTCTGTACTGGTTGGTTAATTTTCAGAAACGAACCAATTTAGTACAGTCAAGTCCAAAATACTTATAATAACTTTGATGCGTAAGTTTTTTTCTTTCTTCACGGGTTGCCTTAAAGCTTCCGAAAGTCTGTTACGGTCCCAGGGTACCCAGCGGAAGACCAAGTCTCCCTCTTTAAGCTGATGGTTTTTGTGAGGTATATTTAGATGGAAAAGCATCTAAGCGTGCTTTCATTTCATTTCATTCCTCGATCCAGTTTTATTATTTGTACGTTGAGGAAATTAAATGTGACCAGCAGAAGCTGGTGAAATTGTTTTTTTTCTTTCTTCACAGGTTGCTTTACAGCTCCCGAAACTCTGTTACGGTCCCAGGGTATACCTAGCGGAAGACCAAGTCTCCCTCTTTTAGCCGATGGCATTTGTGGCTATACCTAACGAGTGAAATAGACATAAAACTCAATAAAGCAATAATATTATCTAATTATGATGTGACAGCGTGTTATCAAAATTACATCTACCTATATTAAAACCTTACCCACTTTTTATTGTTGGCTAGCTTTCCGCCTTGATTTGCTAGTGATTTTTTTTAATCTGACATAAAAATCTATACTGAAGGATTTTTGGGAATGAAGAAGTATATGTGACTCCGTTGCTCTGTTCTGGCGTGGAAGAAGGCCAATTAATAAACACATTTTCGCATTTATAATTTTAAGTTAGGATAATGCATACGACTGTGCACACAATATGACGTACGGGGTGCGAGCTCCCTCTGTAATCGTTTAACGAATTATTCTTGGCAACTGGATGGGTGGCTTCACCCCGGACCTGTGGTCTATGTGCATTGTCTCTTAAAAGGAGCGCATTTGGTTTAGGCGAAAATACTATTTTTACACAAGGGTACCCAGCGGAAGACCAAGTCTCCCTGGTTTAGCCGATGGTATTTGCGCGCCACAGACTCGTCCAATTCTTGTATCGAACGGTCCTCCTAGATCAGTGTTTCCCAATTAGTGGTACGCGTACTCCCGGGGGTACGCGCGGCAATCTCAGGATTCTCAAGTACTAATTTAAGGCACAAACATATCCCTTCCACTGGCAACCGGTGCTGTTTTTTACGTTCGACTGTACGCAAACAGCAATCGCCGCGATATATTTTGAGTCAGTCAATTTAATTAATTTTAAATTTATTAAATGACAAAAAACTAATTTAATTTATTAGTTATAGCATTTACGAACAAAATAAAATATACCCTACCCCTACCCCATACCCCATACCCCTACCCCTACCCCTACCCCTACCCCTACCCCTACCCCTACTCCTACTCCTACCCCTACCACTACTTCTACCCCTACCCCTACCCCCACCTCTACCCGTACCCCTAGCCCTACTCCTACCCCTACTCCTACCCCTACTTCTACTCCTACCCCCTACCCCTACCCTCTACCACTACCACTACCTCTATATCATCAATACTTTTCGCAGCGCAAGCGATGTAAGGAATTTCTTAGGTAATTTTTTTACACCTTGAGTTACATTATTGTAGTTTTAGTAAGGATCCCAAATTTTTTTGAAAATAGAATGTCACTCAGGGTGAATGTAGCTTTCCAATGGTGAAAGAATTTTTGAAATCGGCACAGTAGTTTTTGATTTTATTCATTACAAACATACACACACACAAAAATACAAATCTTTCCACTTTATAATATTAGTATAGATCACCTTGGCTACAGGGGGTACGCGAGTTTGGGCCCTTTCTCGAAGGGGTACTCAGGAAAATCTAATTGGGAACCACTGTCATAGATCATCCGGCGGCCGGAATGGGAAATTTTCGGTGCGATGCCGCATCAATGTGTGGCCTTAAGACTAAACTGTAATGAAAAAAGCACAAGGGCGTAATTACCTAATATTTTATTTACGAGCATATGTATTGAAACATAATTTACCACAAATGTTGAAACAATATTCAAAAGTGGACATAATTATGTGTTAACAACGGAACATAATACATATACTCTCTTCTTTTTGAAGTCGGTTAAAAATTATGTTGAATTAAATAGTAAGCGTAAGTAAATATACAATACGAACAATAATTAAAATGCTAAGTAAAACAGGGTTATTTCATGTTTTGCGTGTTAACCTACAATTTAAGTATTTAGTAATGAAGTCGAAGTTTAGTAATACGATAGGCGAGATCCTATCGGGGAAGTGTACGTATATATGTGTTTTCATAGAGAATCTTAAGTTAAAATTCCAGCCAAAAAGCTGAGCATTATTTTAAGTTCTTATGTTCCAGAGGAGATGAAAAGCAGGCGTCCACGCTTTTAATGAAAATCTCTATATATTTATTTCTCAAATTATCTATCTATCATCACGCCTTTTATCCCAAGAGAGGTAGGCAGAAACAATCAAATGCCATTTCGAATCGAACGATCCTGACATATCTCTTTCGCTTCTTTTATATTCATCATACCTTTCATACATGCTCGGCGATTATGTGTACTTTTAATGTTTCCATCGATCAATATATTTTTTATTATTTCACTAAAAGTACATCTAGGTCGTCTTCTGACAGTATTTCTCTTCACTTCTATATAAACCTTTTTAGTCAATCTTTCATCCTTCATTCTTTCTCAAAGGTATCAAATATAATATTTGATACGACGACATTTTTGAGATTATATTTCTTTCTAATGATGAAAAATAAACATCTAAATATCTATCATCTCGCCTTTTATCCCAAGAGGGATAGGCAGAGACAATCGAATGCCATTTGCTACGATCCTGACATACCTCTTTCGCTTCTTTATATTCTATACTAGCTTTCCGCCCCCGGCTTCGCCCGTGGATATTTTCGAACAAAATTAAATATGTATAACCTATACCGCTCGGGGATAAAGTAGCGTTCAATTAGTAAAATAATTTTCAAAATCGGTTCAGTAGATCCAGAGATTACCCCCTACAACCTCACAAACCTCTTTATAACATTAGTATAGATTATTAAATTAAATGTTTCTTTTAAAATTAGACTAATTTATTTATTTTGTAATATACGCCATCTATTGGAGATTACTTGATTTAACGGTGCGAAGTTTTCGCATGGGTCATCTAGTATAAGTATAACACCGATGTGACAACAATAGGAATCTGCCAAGCTCGTACGTTACGAGATATCTCTGTTGTATCAAGTTATCATCGATTTATGGTAAATATGTTGGTTTCACGATAAAGTTCCCTTTGAGGTTATGATAAGAGAATGTTGGTAATTTTATAGTAGAGTCATTTTCACGAAAAAGTCCCGCAGACGTGGCGTTGTAGTCGTCCGAGGTAATATTTAATTGATTTCGTTGTTTTGTCTCCTCAAACCTAAAACGCAATTTAAATTCAATTGAATTGATTAATCACATACTTACCTACATCAAATTACTTCTTATTTTTACTTATTTAAATTTAGGTTCGCTTATGGCAGCGGGACGGGACTTCTTTCGTGAATTAACTTTAAAAAAAAAGTGTACTAACTTCAAAAAATTGCACTGAAAAGTAAGAAATAATAAATATTTCGTCGTAGAATTTGAAGACGGTTGGTGCAAAATTACAATACAAAATTAAGTAAACATCTAAGAAGATAAAAGATCTGATCAATATTATCTATGTTTGTACTGATGATCATAGGTTCCTAATGAATTGTCTAGATTAGTGAATTTGGGAACTAAGTTGTTTCAAGTATCATTACAAATATAAATAATGGAGATCGGCTTGGCATTTCATCGAGTTATGACAAAAATTTACTTAAAAATCAGTTTTAATTCAAAACTACTAAACCAATTTTCACTAAAAAAATGGGACCACACGAGAAGCACCAGCTTTTAAATTAAAAATAATCATCAAAATCGGTTCACCCAGTCGAAAGTTCTGAGGTAACAAACATAAAATAAAAATAAAATACTGTCGAATTGAGAACCTCCTCCTTTTTTGAAGTCGGTTAAAAAGACTATATACAGTGCAATAAGGACAGGACGAACTAAAACTTTGATCGACATTTTTCTATACGACTTCGCTGAAATAAGAAAATCACTGATGCCAACATGACAACAAAGGGAATTCTTTCATGAACCATTGGTACTAATTTTAACATTAGAGATATTTTTTCGATCGCTTCTGTAGGGGCCCTTTTTCAGCAAAAGTGCGACTTGCCGATATCAAAGTTGTAGGTCACTATAGATGATGGAGGTGTCAACATATTTGTGTTGACGAGGTCTATCTACAATATAAAAAAAAATTGAATTAGTCGTGTATTTGTTTTTTAAATAAAAAGGCATTAAAAAATGTACATTTTTTCTAGCGATGTTTTTCGAAATTTGAAAAAAAAACTGAGTTATGGCGATTTTAAGATCAAAATTTAAAAGGCCATATCACGAAAACCACTGACCCTAGACTGATCGTGTCTTTACCAACTCGATGAGATCTTCATTTCGGATGACAGCTGTCAAAATATGCATGTTCATTTCCAATGCCCTTTGAAGGTCATGTGGTGCATGAGATCTGTAACAGACTTATCGTCATTTTAGCATTATTGAATTAGGTTAGGTTAATTGTTAGAAAAAGCCTTTTAGCGTCGCTTCGTGGTCAAGGGCAAGAAGGGGTTTGGCGTGGGTTCTACGCCTATGTTCATATAATTAAATTTAAAATAATAAACTAGATATAAATTTAAATTAATATCTATCCAGTTGGTAATACAAAAAAAAAACATATTTCGTCCATCCTAACTGTTTCGATGCCTTGTCATTTCTAATAAGACGTGTTAACTGTTAGTTAAATTACTTATAATTATGAATGAAACGAGAGTAGGTACATACCTAAGTATATGCCTAGGTATCTATGGATCGTGAGTTCCTATCCTATATTCCCCTATAGGAGATAGGCGTGATATATGTAGATATTTACAGGCGTTTATGTCATGTAACCGGTTCTTTAAAGGGACGATTAAAGGATGAGATAAGAGGTGCGTAGCGGCGACGACAGCGCGGCACAGAGCGGAGTACGCACGCGCGAATTCAGCGCACGCAGGCCCAACCCCTCTCGAATTTCACCAATGCATAGTTTGTTCACTCAATTCAGGTGCGATATTAATTTCATTGTGTTGGCTTTTATCCAACATTATTAAAGTGGCTGTGTTACCTACCTGTGACACATACTCTGTGTTAAGTTATTATCAATGTACTTAATATTGGGAAGCCAAGTACGTCTTAGGGGTAAGACCGACTCGTATGCCGTGACGGAAAACGGTCTGCTGTCATGCTCCCTCTCCGCCGCCGCTCTCTACTCCCTATGTGTGTGCGTGGCGCGTGTACTTCGTTGCTTTTCTGTGTGTGCCTCTATTCGACTACAGTATACTTGACGCGTCAATTAACATAGAATCTGTCGGGCGTCCCGTGACAGCTATAATTTTCTTAAAAAAAGGTAGCTCTTCCTTAGCAAATACGAAAATAGTCATTTTAGAAAAGTTGTAAGTAATTTTGAAAAGAAGATTTTAGCTAAACTATGATGATCTTTAGGAAAGTGGCAATTTTGAAAAATTACGGTAATAATGATTTTAAAGGAACTTCATTTTTAGGATCGTAAAATATTCGCGTGGCACATCATTCGATCGCATCGTGTATATGAGACGCCGCGCAGGGAGCGAGGAAACGGAGCGGAGTGCGGGCGGTGATCCGATTCATGTTTACGGGGCGATCGCCGGCGTCAGCTGTTCGCGGCATGAGGCCGCACCCGCGGACGCGACCTCGGCATCGATTGATTACCTACGAATCACGTGCTAGATATGTAACCCTGGCTGGAATAGAACCCGGAACCAAGTCCAATGGATCGTGTGAGGTGACCACTTAAGCGCCGCCCGTGCCGTAAGTTCAATTTATTACAATTACAATGTCCAAATTCCGTCACGTTCTCGAAAATAACAATAAGTATGATACTTTTTTTTGGTGAAAGTATTCTAAATTTTTTTAATCACTTGCTTGAAACCTAACCTAGTTCTAGGTCCAATTCCCAAATTAACTACATTACCTACAAATATGATAATTATTGTGAAAGGCGTGTAATAACTATGTTTAACATTGCGTTGACATAAATACTATTATTTAAGTACCTACTTGTTGTGACTCGAAAATTGTTTAATTATTTTGTTATACACTGAAAAATAGAAATATGTGAATTGATTTCTATGTTATAAAAACATGTGGACTTTTAAACAATTCGTAGCAAGTTGTGTTATACTTTGGAGTGTGGAGGACTTGGGTATCCTTAAAAGCCATTTCTTACTTGACCCATTTTTCAGTCCATAATCCAGTCACACAGCTTGCGGGCTCAGCTGACCCCTTTAAGCCAAATCCATGAATGAAAGTAACTGTCTCATCAAATCACATGAACCAAATGATGCGCAGAAGTTCACATTTATCATGCTTTTAAATTTCGATTGAATATTTACGAAGGGAAATTATTATCGAAATTCGTTCACATGTTGATGGTACCAATGATCATGTATCGTGTATCTTCGAAAAAGTAATATGACCTAGAGATCCGATAGTCGAAGTTACTGGGTTTGACGCCCAGAAGGTTGTTATTTTTCGCCATTTAAATTTTTCCACGAGCGAAGACGGTACAGAAAGTCTTCGCTGCAATTTGATCTATTATTGTCTCTTAATAGAGCAATTTGAAAGAAACAAACCATAAAATGCAGGTAGATAAAATTGTACGAATGGGGTTTTTAATTAAAAAAATATGTACATAATCTGACAAACCACAGAGGACGGTTTCGGGAGCTGTAAGAAAAAAAGAAAAAAAGATAATGCTATGAACCAAAATGGAAAATTAATAGGAAAGTAAAATTCGACTTTCATAATTTTATTGTAATTACCTCCTACGTAGTCACTTTTTTTTTTTTGAAAGAGGATCAAAAATTAAAGCTATCGAAATCCTAATCAGATCCTAATCCTAAGTAATAGGTACTATAAATGCAAAAATGTGTTTGTTTATTCTTCTTTCACGCCACAATGAAGCAACAGATCGATATGATTTTTTGCACAGATATGCTGGATGGCCGGAGTGTGACATAGGCTACTTTTTATCCCCGAAAATCATTTTTTTTCTTTCTTTTTCTTTCTTCACGGGTTGTCTTACAGCTCCCGAAACCGTGTACTGTTCCAGGGTACCCAGCGGAAGACCAAGTATCCCTCGTTTAGCCGAAGGTATTTGTGAGGCTATACCTAACGAGTGGCTAGTTCTGTTGAGATATATTTAGATGGAAAAGCCTCTAAGTGTGTTGTCGGATTATGTACATAAGTTTTTAATTAAAAAACCCATTGGTACATGGCCGGGATCGGGGCGTCTGCCTAGTTAATATCAGACGTCTTAAGAGTATCGTGTACCGCGTCCATGTCCATACAAACGGAGAAAACGTTTTACTACCCCTAAATATTATTTAATTTTAACGATTTTGTAATATGTTACTGACATAGTGAAAAACTACGTACGTATTTTTTCCTTTTATCAAAATTCGTGATAGGTCAAAAGTTATAAGCCCCTCAAATCTCGGTTTTTTTGGTTCATAACTTGCTGGTAATAAACCGTCTGTATTTGAAAAACCAAGCAAAATTTCAAAAAAAGTAAAACGTACGTACGTAGATTATAATCTGCTAAAACGTTTGACACCAACATTATAAGGTTTCGTTATAGTTTAGCAGGTGTAAATCGTTTTCGCCCAAAACGCAATTTTCAACGAAGAACATACCTACAAACACTCATGAGCTGCAGTGCTCTCTGTCGCACTGATGCCCGGGGGAAGAGCGCGCTTGAGACAGAATATGATTTTCTAAATACCTATTTCGCTGCGTACGCTGAGCTACACGATCCTCTTAACCACTCGGCCACCGACGCACCATTCAACATTTCTATCAGTACGAATAGTAAAATTTTAATATAGGTACAGCGTGTAACATCGAGATGGGTCAGTATGGGGACCTCCGAAGTTATAAGAGATAGAAAAATGTGTTCTAAGGAACCATGTCGTCTATTTTAGAGATAAGAAAAACTGCAGTCATAGATTTTTTTTAAACTCATACTCGGGAATCGAACCCGGTCTTTTAAAAAAAACTTACATTATTTTTATTACGATATTGATCGTGTAGGTTGTATGCAGTTTTTCTTAACATTCGTTGCCGTAGGTACGGTCCACCGAAACCAACCACAGACTCGTCCAATTCTTGTAACGAACGGTACGCCTAGCTAGATCATCCGACGGCCGGAATGGGAAATTTTCGGTGCGATGCCTTAAAAGGCGTGATGATAGATATATAGATTTGTGGCGGCACATCGCATCTTGAAACCTGTATCGCGTCATTGAAAATATTTAATAGATTGGCATATATACAACTTTCCAGCGATGTTGACTTGACTCCGCATCCTATTCCCACTTCCAACTGACGACATGTCAGTCCTTACCAGGTCTCCCAGTGCACTCGTAGATGACGACAGGTCATTTCCACATCACGACATGTGATTCCGCACTGCATTGCAGTCAACCACACAGTCCATCACAGCTGACAATGCTACATGGATGTTGGTTTCATACTGATGACCTGTGTGATCTGATAGGGTGACCAACTCTATGTGCTCATTTTACAGTGCAACTGATCTAAAATCACTGGATTTAGGGAAAAAATACAGGACTTCGTATTATTGTAAATATTTATATTATCTTCATAAAAAATATACAACCGTACAAAAAACATAAAACCGTTTGTTTATCTTCGGCTAAATGAGGAAGACTTTGTCTTCCGGGGTACCCTGGGACCGACAACGGTTCCCGGGAGCAGTAAGGCAACCCGTGAAGAAGAAGAAGAAGAAAAAAACATAAAAATTACTTACGCAAGTAAGTCATCAAAATCCAATTTTTAATCAATTTTTTTAGAAAACCTGATCTACTGAATAAAATATATACTTATAGATTTTAAGGATATGACAAATCTTTTTATTGTTTTGAAAATATGATTAGAAACATTTTACTCGATAGGAAAAAATCCTAAATACACTTCTGAAAACTATATTCATCAAATTTTATGGCTATAATATAGATGGTATCATTACAAAAATTAACATGAATATTTTTTTGGTAATTATCTATCTTTTCATTGTCAAATTATTTTTATGTTGTATAAGATTTCTTTTTAAATTGCGTTTTAAACAAAAATATCTCTAACGTTGAAATCAATATGACTCGCGTACTGTATATATCCTGTTCTAGATTCTAGATAAATGCGTTCTGCTTTCTCATCACTCATTTTCCCATCGACGACTTCACCTTAAAAATTAATTAATATTATTTAAACTTCAAAACATAATTATTTAGTCACTGCCTCGTCTGACTCGCTCGCTCGGGCGGTTCGGGACGGGGCGATGAGGGCGGGAGGGGAACGTTATGGTCCTGTATTGTTCTTATTAAAATACAGGACACGTCTAAATTGATAGCTAAAAAACGGGACATCCTGTAAAATACAGGACAGTTGGCCAACCTAGAAGGGAGTCATGTGGCTGTATCTATCAAGACTATGTGTTGCCGCTATTGTCTCACAATATTGAAATTGAAACCTGTATCGCTCTAATGAAAATATTTAATAGATTGGCATATATACAACTTTCCAGTGACACGCGTTGGGGAGTATTCCTTTTAATCACAGTCGTTGGATTGTTGTGGGTAGTCATTTCAATAATTTAGATATTAATTTATTAATATATAAAAACCTTAAATCAAATCTAAACATTAAAAATTACTAAATAAACCAGATTCGCGTGGAATAATAGCAAGAATACTGGCTGCGTTTCCCCGCAAATTTAGATATACATTTTAATATTGAAATCACATCTAGGTGGATACAGGATTTTTTTATATTTCTACAGATTCTATAGGTATTTTAAGCATTTCACAGCACATATGTGGAGGGAACTTTCAATTACAGGATAGCGAAACATTCTTCTAACAACCGAGATTTACAAATACTCAAGTGAAATTGCATTTCACAAACTAAACTAGTTTTCTTAATAGTTTACAGAGTTTAGATCTAATTTACACTGTAGGTATGCGTTAGTATAGAATCCGTAGAGTCATTAGATTTCTATATTTAACTAGCGGACTCGGCAGACGTTGTCCTGCCCAAACGTTAGCTTGCCTGCTATTTACTTTCCTTCGTCCGTGGAAAACAACTACTCCTACCCCTACCCCTACCCCTACCCCTACCCCTACCCCTACCCCTACCCCTACCCCTACCCCTACCCCTACCCCTACCCCTACCCTACCCTACCCCTACCCCTACCTTTACCACTACCACTACCCCTACCTCTACTCCTACAATTCTACTCCTGCGATTTCCATACAAAATTACCTATTTATTATTTTTTATTTTTCAGCTGAACTTTAAGGTTTTTCCAATTTTTTTTTCTTCTAAACCACCCCTGTGTTGTAACGAACAAAACAAAAAAAGAATTAGCCAAATCGGTCAAGCCGTTTTCATGTTATGTCGTGACAACGGAAAACGGGTTTCATTTTTATATATATAGATATATTTTTCACCTCTCCAGCTTATTGCAACGAGCGTGAATAAAAGTTATTCGAAATGGAATTAGAAAAAATAAACTAGGCGATGGTTCGTTCAGAAACTCAATTTAACTGTTTTTTTAATCTGCAAAATTGGAATTTTACTTTCAACTTTTAATTTTTTTATATTTTACGAGGCTTTGTTAGCTATAATAAACATTCTTTTTATTTTTCTTGCACTTATATAACACTTTTCTCGCTGGTAGAGGTGAAAAGTTGTATGTTTCGTGTATGTTTTTTTTGTCTCGTGCCTTTAAATCACTTACTGTGCTCAGTAGTCTATATTAGAATCACTCGCTAGTCGCTACGCTCGTGGTTCAATTTTAGCCTACTTCGCTAGTTCGTGATTTAAAGTCGGCACTCGTTGCAAAAATAACTTTGCTTACTTGTTGAACAAATAACTATTTTTAAATCGCTTGTAAATGTATAAAAAATTTGAACATCAAGTATTTGAATTATCAAAAAAATTGGAGCAGAGATGCAATTTACACACTTAGGTGGAAAACTGAAACGAGAAGTGTGAGAGATTACATTTTTTACCGAGTTCAAATAGAAAGGAAGATGTTTTCAATTCGGGGCGTATTTTTTATGTACGAGTATGTACCACCGCACGGAAATTTGAATGGAGAAAAACTCCGACTCCCCATTTTTGGTGGACGAAAAAATAGCTAAACAAGGCATTTTTAAAAAGTTTTATTGATTTACGGAATTACCGATGAAAGAGCCGAAAGACAAGGAATTAAAACAATCTAAAACTTCCAATGCTTTAATTAAATTCTAAATGCTATTATATATATGCAAGTATATTTAAACACTTGCGGTTGCACCCGCCTTCATGCTTAGCTCCTTTGGATCGTACCGTGATGTTACATGAACTTATAATGATGGCTTTAATGGTACAATATCCTGTGATATGTCCATATTTTAAGTCGATCTTATAAAAGATCCTGTGGTGCCCGTCTCTTAAATCTTGTAAAAGAATTGTTTGGTCCATCTGCCATCAGATTTCTTGCTAATGCGTTTGGGTGCCTTTTCATTCTTATGATGTATGTAGCAAGAGAATCCTTTATTTCTTGTTTTACTGTTTTAACACCAAGATCACGATGTAGCTGGTTATTTGTGCGTCAGTTAACATTCGTAGTGTCTTAGACTAGAATCGTTGTAGTATTTCAAGATTGGAACTGGAAGCAGTGTGGAAATCTAAATCAAAATCGGTTCATCCGTTTGGGAGCCACGATGCCACAGACAGACACACATATACACACGTTATCACCCCACAACTCAGTATCAAATGCAAAAATAATTTCTCAAATCCGACTGGTAGTTCCACAGATTAGCTCGTTCAAACAAACAAACAAACACACAAATTCTTCAGCTTTATTATTAGTATAGGTTAGACAGTGGTTCCCAATTAGATTTTCCTGGGTACCCCTTCGAGAAAGGGTCCAAACTCGCGTACCCCTGTCTGTAGCCAAGGTGATAACTAATAAATTAAATTAGTTTTTTGTCATTTAATAAATTTGAAATCTTAATTAAATTTATTGACTCAAAATATATCGTGGCGATTGCTGTTTGCGTACAATCGAACGTAAAAACAGCTCCGGATGCCAGTGGAAGGGATATGTTTGCGCCTGAAATTAGTACCTGTGAATCCTGAGATTGCCGCGCGTACCCCCTCAAGCAAGCTTGCGTACCATTGGGAAACACTGGGTTAGATAGATAAATAAGTCATAGTTGAACTTTTAAAAAACCCAGTAATAAAGTCTCCTTTCCCAGTATTTTCATCTTGCTTCATTTTTGCTCTATTTTACATAAGAGAAACTCTTAGTACAAAGTAGAATGTTGAAAATAATACGAAACGAACGACAAGCCAGTTCGCTCGGAATAAAGTCGACATCATTCTCTGATATTGGTTTTCAAAAAGTTTCTGTTTTGTGTTCTTCTAAAAGTCCTTGATATCTAAGTTCTGTTTCCGCACTGTTTTGTCACGTTAGATGTAGAATTATTATTTATATAAATCCATTCATCCGTTATGTTAAATATGCATGATATTACATCTCTGATTCTCTGGGAGCCCCGTCTCATCTAGGGAAACAGTACCTAATCAAAGCGGGAGTTGCGGCGGAAATCGCAGAGTCTAACAAACGGCGCAAATATAGTTCAACTATTGAAAACTATTTCCTTGTTATTTTATCTAATCTGTAACCATCATGTTGTTGATATTGAGTGAACGTTTTCGCGGGAATTTAAACAATAAAATTGAAAATATGTTTTTTTAATAAAAACAAATATAAAATTTAAGAGATTTTCCAAAAAAATCACAACACCCCTAACATTGAGTCCTGCGTACATAAGATCAACATACTTTACGCAATTTGGTAAAATATTATAACAATTCCAAATAACCAAATTTGCTCTTTTAATATGGTCAATACGCTAAATATGGAAATTATTGCTCTCCAGTGGCCACGCTGCTATGGTAGCTTTTGACATTTTCAAAACACTTAAACTGATTACATTTACGCTAAGGAAACCCTAATTGAATAGAAAAAGCTCCTATAACTCATTGCCTTTCAAATGTATGGGTCCCTTCATACAAATTACATGTAATACATGTCACTAAATACATAATTCATTATTTTATTTGACATTTGATTTTGACAACGCTTCGATGCCTATTTTTGACAAAGGCATAAAACAGTTTTTTTTTTCTTTACAGCTTCCGAAGCTCCCAGTTACGGTTACAGGGTACCCAGCGAAAGACCAAGTCGCCCTCGTTTAGCCGATGGTATTTGTGAGTCTTTACCTAACAAGTGGCCAGTTCTGTTGAGGTATATTTTTGGATGGAAAATACTAAGTGTGGTTTGTCGAAATATGTACAAACGTTTTCAATTAAAAAACCCATTGGCCGGGATCCGGGATCGAACCTTATCGGAATTATATCATCTACTCCCTGAAACTACTGATCCAATTCTGAAAATTCTTTCTCTAATAGGAAGCTACAGGAGATAGCCAAAACTGCTAACGGTAATGCTAAAACGGTAGCAGTCCTCTTCTCTTTTTTTTTGTGTATGTTAATCGATGATTTGCCAATGTCAAGTATTATAGACATTATAGTATAAATTACAATTAATCGGTAGATAAGATGATCCCGCTGATATGTGTTATTAATCACAGACTAATCACCACTATATAACAGCAGGGGGGGGGGGGGGATTAAATCGGATGTCACGACGGAACGCCATGATATGACGTCCTCATTGCGTCAGTTTGTCTATTTGTGACATTTGTCAATTATCTAGGGATCACGTGAGAAATGTCACAAATAAAAAAAGTAGATTTTGTCTAACCCTGTAGAAGACATACAGATTTGGCACTATTTGGCTTATAACCCAATGGGGCCCATTTAACATTTAAAAGACTATAGTTAACATTTTGAAACGAGCATGTATGAAAGGTAGAAAGAATATAAAAGAAGCGAAAAAGGTATGTCAGGATCGTAACAAATGGGATTCGATTGTCTCTGCCTACCCCTCTTGGGATAAAAGACGTGATAATAGATAGATAGATTATACAATAAGATATAAATTTATATTTAATGTTTTATATTTTGTCTTTTTTAAAATTGTTTGATACGTTGGATTTTTTTCATAAAGTGAATTTTTCATTTATATTGTGATAATTAAAAAAAAAATATGATTATGCATTATGTCTGCCTGACTGGATTGTCTGAAGTAAGTACCGAAACGGCTGAATGAATATTCTTTTGACTGATAAATGGGTAAAATTTAATACGTTCACAATACTTTGAATTTCAAGAAAAGTCACACCGGCTATGCCAATACAGGACAGGGTACGCAAAGCTTCCATATCAGTTCAGATTTTTTATCAAAGACCCAATCGCCCGATCGCCGGCACGCCGCCATACAGTCCACCGAAATCGACCATAGACTCGTCCAGTTCTTGTAACGAACGGTCCGCCATACGTTTTCAAATCGTTCTTCTTCTTCTTCCTTTATTATGGCTCCACCAATGTTCATCGGTGATTTGCCAATGTCAAGTATTATTAGCCTTTATAGTGTTTATAGCCGATTAATCGGTATATAAGATAATCCCGCCGGCCAGCACACGACATAAGCACGGACAGGATTAAACTGGATTCCCCATCACGTTTCGCCGGCGCGTTATACATACACCAAGGCGTGACGTGGAATCCCTTTCAAATCGTTGTATTTGTGGTTGATTTCGATATTTCGAACGATCTGTCTCACACACACACACACACACATCCACACGCCTTTGTTTAATAGAATTTTGTGTGTCTGCTGTGTGAGTGAGTGAATTGCATGTGATCTATAAATTTTCGGTGAGATACCGGACCAGTGCATGGTCTACTTTAGCCTATGTAATTTCTGCGGCCCTCACTACGTGGTAACGTACCTACATTCGTTTTATCGTGAAAGGATAAACAAATAAAAAAATCGATAGCCTAATTGATAGAGCGTTGTCTTGAAACCGAGAGGTCCCGGGTTCAATTCGCATTCGTTCCAAAAAGAAATGCAAAGCACCAATTTTCTTTAATTGACTCCTCGTTCTTCGGCGTGCACGTTCGCACTTCTTCTAAAAACAACAGATATTTAGGAAGTGACACATCTAGGTCAATTATGTAAGTGCAGCAACAGGCTTGCTACCAATTCAGTTCAATATGGACAACTGGCGTCAAGTGGACACTGTTACCTGGTCTCTCTGGCCAGGTGTGTTGTGTTAATTCAATAGTAGATTACTGACCCGAGCAGAAAGTGACTTATTGTTGCACCGAGGGTTAGTTTGGAAAACACGAGTGCAACAATAAGTCACTCTCAGAGAGGTTCGTAATTTGCTTTTCTTTCAACAACAAAAAAAAAATTACTAATCAAATTTTTCCGGACAAACAAAGCCCGCCAAAACGTCATTCGCGTCGACAATATTTTTTTAATGGAAGGCAAAGGCAAAGACAGCCGAACAGCCTGAGTTTTTTCGAGTGTTAAATTCGCTCTGAAAATAATAGTGAAATAAAAAGTCACACTTTTAGAAACCAGCTTTTCCAAATTTACATCGCCTACGTCTTGAAAAATTAATAAAAAAGAAATGATTCAATAAAGCAACATGCCCGCCACATAAATCTTATAATTAAGTCTACCTTAAAAAGTACCTTTATAATAAGTGCCTACAGAAAAAGAACCTAATTTAAAAACAAAACCCAGAGCGGGATGTTATGGATTTTCATACAACATTACTGCATTATGTGCAGTAAAGTAGCGCCTACTAACAGTGAGTTATAGGTACTAGAGAAGACGCTACCCATCACTCCTATGTTCCATTCAATTGCGGCGATTGCGCCGCACTTCACACAGTCGCTTGCTAGCTGTTGAGCAGTTATACGCTAGTAATTGTTTTTAATCGAAAAAATTTGAAAGTCATACAATATGCCGTGGTGTGTGTTGAAATATGAAACTAATAATTCAAGGAATACGGCGAAGTGTAAAGGAATAACTTTCCACCGTTAAGTAACTAGGTATAATCATTTTAAAATTAAATACGAACATAAAATTTATCAGACGCATGTTGTGTCATTCGACATAGACTAAAAACATTCAGAAGTGAAAATAGGTAGAATTGGTTGACGTTCCCGTATATAGCGGAAAATAATACAATATATTTTCTACGCAGATATTATTGTTTGTGTAATGTGTTATCTACACTTCTACACTAATATTATAAAGAGAAAAGATTTTTCTATTTTTGTCTGTAATGATGAACTCAATACTACTGGACCAATTTTAAATGTTTTTCACCAGTAGAATGTATTATTATCGCTGAGTAACGGAGGCAATATTTTATACTAGCGGCTTGCCCCGACTTCGCCCGGGGTAACAATTGTATCCACTAGTAAGAAACTACTGGACCAATTTAAAAAAGTATTTCTCCAGTAGAATGCTATAATATCACTGAATAAAATAGATATCTTTTATATGATATATAATTGTTACCCCGGACGAAGTCGAGGCAAACTGCTAGTTTGTAATAAAATAGTTATTGAAATTTGTGGTGTTTTGTCTATTGAAGGTTTCCACGCCCTAGCCAAGAAACAAGAGAAAGATGGATAAAATTTGTCCAAAACAACCAATTATTACAAATTATTAAATACATAACAAAAGCAGAAAAGAACATTTTATCCAGTAAGAAGTATTTACATCTTTAGTTCATTCTTTTAATCAACCGAGCACTTTGAATCATCGAATACATTTAATACGGACTATAATTAACAAATATACAACAATTCGCTTGAAACATGAAGCTAAAACTGATCAGAATATCAATTATTACTTATTAATAAGAGTGAAATTGTTTAAGGGCATGTAACTAAATCATAACAGTCACCATTTCACCACGCTCTCTTCTTATGAAAATATTGCTTATACTCAATATGCTGAAGAACTCAAGTTACAACAAAAACAACTAGCGGCTTGCCTCGACTTTGCCGGGGTAACTATTATATACAATAGGAAATATAAAATATAGCCTATGGTATTCAGTATACATTATATGATAGGTTGAAACTGTATTAGGCTTAGTTATTATATTAGTTACCTTTTTTAATGAGTCGTTCTTAGTCTGTAAGTTTCCTTAAATACAATAAATAGCGTTCTACAGGTGAAAGAACTTTTAGAATCGGTCCAGTAGTTTTTTACTTGGGGATATAAATGTTACCCCGGGCGAAGTCGGGGCAAGCCGCTAGGTATTATAAAATTAAACTTATGTTACTCAATATATATAATATATATTTAGAAATATTTTTTTAAATCAGTCCAGTAGTTTTGATTTTATTCATTACAAACAAAAATATAAATCTTGTACAAATGAGCTTGTTAGGTTTGTCCTTTCTGTAAGCGTAGTTAGTCTATATTAAGCATGTTGTTGTAGTACGTTGAACGAAATGCGTAAGCGCCATGAAATTCACGGCGCTTTCGACCTTTTGGTCGCGAGAAAACTACATCCTAGAAGCGTTCTAGCGCTGTGTGTTTATACCGTTTGATTACTCGACTAGCGACTAACAAGCGCTTCAGCGAACTTAAGTTTTATTTTTTATAGAAATGAAGCATGCCTTTTGTCTATTATAGCTCCTCTAGTACCTATATCTCAATGCCTACTAATCGCTATATTGTCAAGTAATGAGGAAAATACTGCGTAGTTGGATGAAAATTACTTTCAAAACAAGTACAATAACGCTTGATACAAATATTTTTTAAATCAGAAACGAATCCAGAGTCTCCCATCTTAAGTCCTATATATATCTTTTGAGACCATCCAATTAGAAAAGCCCCTGGAGCGCTATGATTTCCTGTGGTGGGATAGGTCACGTCACAGTTTCCGAAGCCCCTGAGATCCGCCCACTAATATTCCGCTCTGAAGACTTAACTAGGTCATAGGTCCTGACCTTTTCGCTTCGAGATAAAAAAACTACATTATTCTTTCAGATGCAGCTTTATAATAGGGTTCCGTAAAACAATGTAACGTCTGTTTTTTTAACCGAACTTCTAAAAAAAGAGGAGGTTTACAATTCGTCAGAATCTTTTATGTTTTATTCATGTATCATCATCATCATCATCATCAACCTTTTAAGATCCACTGCTGGATCATGGTCTCCCTCTAGCGCACCATTTTGGTGGTGCTCATTGAGAGGAATTGCCTTAAACACCACGCTTGGCAGGCGGGCTGGTGACTGGACGCCGGATTTACGTGACCTCCGAAGCACAAGGAATCGATAAAGAAAATTGGTGCTTAGCATTTGCGCAGCGAGTAGGAATCGAACCCGAGACCTCCGGTTTCAAGTCCACCGTCCTACCAATTTGGCTATCGACTACCATTTTATGTATGTTCCCCGATTACTTGAAGACGCCTGGACCGATTTGGAATATTTTTTTTATTTGAATGGGTAAACTTTCCAGGTGGTCCCATGGTCATCAGGTCAGGATCTGATAATGGGATCCTAGAGAAATCAAGAACTCTTCATATTGTATAGGCATACTTGAAGCGATTTGGGTATTTTTTTAAAGTGACTTGTGCATTTGCTTTCGGAAAGCACATTTTGGTTTTGAAGGCGGTTTTTTTCTTCATCAGAAGTGGTTATTACTATATATTATTATGTGATCTTCATCACCACTATCACCTATCTCTGCATATTATAAACAAAGCCCCCCCCGCGTTTGTTTGAACTTTATTTCTGTTTTCAGTTTTTCTTCATTTAAGATCTTTAAATGCTAATCGTTGGTAAGCGCATCGTTTGAGAACGGCTGGACCGATTATCTTTTTTTTTAATGTTCGTAATAGTCGTAAAACACATGGTAAATCGGGGAGGAACTTTACAAGGTTAAAATTTCCCATTGAAATTAACTTAATAGTTGATTTAATATAATAGATGATATAATCATAAGCCAGGGCTTCGTGTAATTGTTATTGTTTGTTAATGCTTTATTAGTGATAAATGTTAAGCTAACCTACAAAATAAAGCTTTCGATTCACTTCAGTAAATTAAACTTTGAAATAAACAATCAATATAAGCCTTTGATTTAAGAGGAATTCAGTCATCAAAATCCAATTTTTAATCAAATTTTTCAGACAACCTGATCTATTTACGAAACTGAAAAAATACATATTGATTTTAAGGATATGACAAATATTGTTATTGTTTTGAAAATATGATTAGAAACATTTTACTCGATAGAAAAAAATCCTAAATACACCTCTGAAAGCTTTATTTGTCAAATTTTATGGCTATAATATATATGGCATTATTACAAAAATTAACATGAATATTTTTTTGGTAATTATCTATCGTTTCATTGTAAAATTATTTCTATGTTGTATAAGATTTTTTTAAAATTGCGTTTTAAATAAAAATGATCGCTTACGTTGAATCGCTTACTGTTTCTATCCTGCTCGCGTGCGCGATTCTAGATAAATGCGTTCTGCTCTTTCATCACTCATTTTCCCATGGACCACTTCACCTTAAGCATTATTTATTTTGTATTGTGGCTATGAAACAGTTAACAGCGGTTAAACACTTGTATTCTATTTTGATCCTTTGAAAATCCTTGATTTTTTGAATGATGCCCATACATTTTTTTTTGTATTTTATTTAAGTACTAACTTTCCACCCCAGGCTTTGCACGTAGATATTTTGGAACGAAATAAAATATAGCGTATAGCACTCAGGGATTTCGTAGCTTTCTATTTGAGAAATAATTTTCAGAATCGGTTCAATAATTTGAGAGGTTATCCCCTACATCCAAAATCCTTCCTCAAGACTCAAATCCGACTGGTATTTCCAAAGATTAGCGCATTCAAACAAAAAAACAATTTCTTCAGATTTATTATTATTATAGATAGATAGATTTAGAGGCTTTTCCATCAGAACATAGCCTCACAAATAATATCGGCTAGAAAGAGTAAGATTTGGTCTTTCACTGGGCAACTCTGGAACAAATTGAACACTGAAAAAGCCTGAAAAAATCACAATAAGCCTACTTTGACTACAGTGATACAGATCTGTATAAGACTGAAATAGCCCTAATAACAGTCATAATGTAGAAAAAAAATTGTGGCAAGAATACTGGTTGAACTTTATCGGTTTGATTAGTTTCACAGTTTTCTGTAAGTAAATAAATAAAAAAACCTTTACAAATTACAAATTCTTCCATATAAATCTCAGACACGAATTTCTTTGCTTTCTTTAAGGTTTTTCGATCTCAAAATACCTCAATGTTCGGCTAAACAAGGAAGTGTAGGCTAGTCTATCTAAATATAATCATCACTTTTATCCTAAGAGGGGTAGGTAGAGACAATCGAATGCCATTTATTACAGTCCTGACATACTTCTTTCGCTTCTTTTATATTCATCATACCTTTCATACATGCTCGGCGATTGTGTGCACTTTTAATATTTCCATCGATCAATACATTTTTTATATGTTCAATAAAAGTACATCTAGGTTGTCCTCTGCCAGCATTTCCTTTCAATTCAGCCATATAAACCTTTTTAGTCAAACTTTCATACTTTTCTTCATTTTAGTCACAACATCATCTTTCACTCCGCGTTCTTTTCTAATTCACTTATTTATTAGCTAAGTATATAAAATCAGAACCTTACATAACACATTCATTAGTTAGAGAGGCAGCACCCCTTTTTCCGTCATCTGATGAGATTGGCTTTCATATATATTATATCAAGTTTTACTAACTTTTGGCGATAACAGGCAATCGGTCGAAGATGATAGATGGGTCGAGTTCTTATTCTTTCGAGATGAGTCTGTAGTTTTTCCTCTTAACTGATTTTTAGTTGTGCTGACCAACAGATATGTAAGTATACTTAGGAGTGTCTTAAAAAACAGATTTTTTTATTAAAAGAACCGGCCAAGTGCGAATCGGACTTGCACACGATTGTACCATCATACAATATTTAACACTTCATTTTTAGGGTTCCGTACACAAAGGGTAAAAATGGAAACCCTATTACTATAGCTCCGCTGTCCGTCCGTCTGTCTGTCTGTCTGTCTGTCACCAGGCTGTATCTCAACCATGTTAGTTAGAAAGTTGACATTTTTACAGATGATGTATTTCTGTTGCCGCTATAACAACAAATACTAAAAAAACAGAATAAAATAAATATTTAAGGGGGCTCCCATACAGTGATTTTTTCGCTCGTTTTTGCTCGATATTGATAACGGCAACAGGTAGATGCTTGAAATATTCACAGAATATTTAGTTATATATCACTTTAAAAATAAATAATTAAGACGCTGGATAGAGCCAAAGACCTACACACCAAACGACGTGGCTGCCACTAAAAATATAGCACCAGGCTGCAGCCGGTACTGTCGGTACACGAGCGCTTACCCACACACGCGTGCAGTGCGTACATAAAATCTCGAAAATGAGAATAAAGGAACTTGCTGAAAATTTGATTAAAAAATAGAACAGTATTACGATAGTATACGATAGATATATTGCTAAATAAAAAATCTGTCAAAAAATCAGAATCATTGCATGCTAAAATTCCTTTATTCTCATTTTCGAGATTTTATGTACGCACTGTTTCTAGACAGTAAAATATTTTTTTAGAGGTACATTCGTGATTTTTGTCTATCGAATCAATATAGTTGTATTATGTTTTGAACACAGTATCATAACGCATATAGTAACGCATAACCTCATATATTTTATTTGATTATGGTCACTGCAGTGGATCATGTACTTTTACGCATCATAAAATCGCATTTAACTCTATACTTCCCCTTAAAGGGGGCTCCCATGCAAGAAACTTTTTTTTTTTTTTTTGCCGTTTTTATAGATAACAGTACGGAACCCTGCTGAATGCGCGAGTCCGACTCACATATGGCCGGTTTTTATTATTTGTGCATTATAGTTATACTAGCTAGATGTTTGTATATATTGCCATTATTAGGATCGAGAATTAGGATTTGATTTTTCTTATTTGTTGTTATAGTAATACACACTCTGTGAAAAAAATCAAATGTCTACCTATAACGTTTCAAAAAATATAGCCCTGTGACAGACGGACGGACGGACAGACAGCGACACCTTTCCGCTGGCACCTTTTGGGTACAGAACCCTAATAAGAGCATAAGGTGACGTAGGACAAAATCATTAATAATAATATAGATATTTAAAAAGAAAATTTTGATACCTAAACTAAGATAAGATGTTGGAAAGAAAGTCGATAGCCTAATTGGTAGGCGGTTTCTTTAAGATGATGTGCTTCAATCTACGCCTCGTGCTTCGGAGGGCACGTAAAGCCGGTGTCCGGTCACCAACCCGCCTGCCAAGCGTGGTGACTTTGGCAATTCCTCTCAATGAGCACTACGAAAATGGTGCGCTAGAGGGAGACCATGATCCAGCAGTGGATCTTAAAACGTTGATGATGATGAATAGATAATTAAATTATGTTTCATCAAAATTCATTCATCCATTTTGTTCAAAGAGATATGAGACAAAAAATCTGTTATATATAAAACAGTTATATATAATACAGAAAAAGATGTAAATATTTAAAGTAGTTAAATAAACTAATAAAAAAAAAAGAAGATATTCCTTCGTAATCATTTTAAAATAGGAAGCAGAGGCCAAAATAAGTTTTATTTTTCTTGTAGTTTTAGTTCTGGCAGTCACAAAGAAAATAGGAGGAAAATGTCGAAATTAAACTCGCAGTTAGTAAGCATTTTGTGGCCACGACAAAACGTAGTAAACGATTCTTTTCGCATAATTTATTCACCATGTTACAAAGTTCAGTCCTGAATATTTTCCGTTTTCTACTGAGCACCTTATTATAGTAACGATATTCATTACGCTGGATACAATAAGGAGTGCCAAGTGGGATTTTGGTTCCGTAGGTGTAAAAATTTAGGAGTCATATTATTTTTTTAATTTTAAAATATTGGAATAACTGGCCAGTCTACGACTAAGTGAGGAAGTCTTTATCTTCCGCTGGGGTACCCTGGGGCCGGCAACGGTTCTGGATGCTGTAAGGCAACCCGTAAAGAAGACTGTATCTAAAGTAACATAATAATGAAATTTCTAAAAAAAATCTGTAAATTTTCTACAAAAATCCTAGTTTTCAGTTTCCCCCGTCCCCTCAAATCCCCTGCTGAAGTCCCCTGGGGGATTATATGTTCTTTTTTCACATAGATCATGAAAAAATATTTTACGTTTACATTACAATATTTTTAAATTCTACTATGACATATAATTTTTTCTCACTTTTCAGTGCATACTTTTTGAAGTCGGTATACTTTTTCTTTAAAATTTTATTACTGTTTCTTAGTTTAGAAAATATGATTATTAGTTCGCAAATGTAAAATAAGTTTAATATAATTAATATATAATATTGTTATTATACCTAATGGCTTTTATGAATTTAAAAAAGTTTTGTTGTTGTTATTTGTTGTTACCAATATAGTTAAAATGGCACAATTTATTTGAATGAATAGACGGGAAATATTAGAATACATTTGTTTTCGCGAAACTAAATAATTTTATATATATATATTTCAGCCATTTTTTTGATGTGTAACATGTTTCCTCTCGCTTTCCTGAATTCTGTGGGAGTGATTTCGTGGAAAGCGAAAGGAAGGAAGCCAATTAGACCAATGAGCGCGCGCGGTGATTGAGTTGGCCGTCAAAGCCAACAGTATGTGCGTGTGTGTGACGAGAAAGGTAAATAGAGAAGGAGAATGCATCAGCTGTGCGCTTAACCAGTGTTGTGTATAAAGTGTTAATTTTTTAAAGATATAATGTTAATGTTGCTTATTACCAAGGTCAAAGGTGAAACGTAACATGTTACACATCATATGCGACTACTGTAAGGCTCGATGTTGTTTTGATTTTTTTCCACGCGAACCAAACAGCAGGCAATAGCTATAAAGCCATGTATTAAGTCCCAGAACCCTAAATGTCTATGTAAAGTGTGAAATTTGAATAATGTCTACCTATTCTCGTAAGTTATTCCCCTCCAATTATTATGTTTGTCTCTTAATTCATTCTGACCTCATTTACTTATTTTTGGTATTGAGAGTTTTCGGTGAATTGCGTTTTAGGGCTAATCAGCTTTTTAGCCATTTGATCCTAAAAAGCTAAGCATCAATTTTTATTAGCTATAAAAAGCGTTCCTTCCCCGTAGTCAACCTAGTCAAATGATCCTCCTGTATCTGTTATGGAATGCTAGCTCAGTCGATAGAGCACGAGATTCTTAATCTTAGGGTCGTGGGTTCGGGCCCTACTTTCAGCACCAATTTGTTACACGAGAGGACTAAATGGATTTTGATTAACTCCCAGTGGGTTTTGACTCAAGTCCCAATGATAAATATCGGTTCAGGTAGTTTTTATAACCGCCCGGAAATCTATAGCCATGAAATGTGAGTCGGTGGCCGAGTGGTTAAGACGTTTGGCATTAACTAGGCAGACCACGGGTTCGATCCCGAATCTCATGGCCGAGATTCCAATGGGTTTTCTATAATTAAAAAGTTATAAAAACTTATGTACTTACATAATCCGACAAACCACACTCAGATGCTTTCTAATCTAAATATACCTCAACAGAACTGGTCACTCGTTAGGTATAGCCTCACAATACCATCGGCTAAAAGGGGGAGACTTGGTCTTATGCTGGGTACCCTGGGAACGTAACACGGTTTCAGGAGCTGTAAGGCATCCCGTGAAGACAAAAAAACCTATAGGACAGAAATAGTAATCGACTTGGTTAGATGAGGTTAGGTAAAAGTACTCGGGCTAATGATATACACCAGTTTTAGATTATAGCCTCGGCTAGCTATACACGAAACCTGTCACCCTCATCTCAGGGTTGTACCAGATCTACCTAGTCTAGATATGCAAGTAGGTAACATGGGAATTAACTAAATATTACTTAGAATATAGACAAATATGTAGATACAGGTGATCATAGGCATGATGACTAAAAAATTCTAATTAGTCCGTCAGTTAGATTATCAGAAAATATCGGACACGTATTTTTTCTTTTGTCAATTTAACAAAAAAATATGAAGATTCCGCGTGACGTCACATTTGAGTGCACTTTTGACCTAGAAGTGACGTCACCGGCCCCCACTCCCAAACTTGGACGGGCTTTATCTCTGTAATTTTTTGTTCGATTGACAAAAGAAAAAATACGTGTCCAATATTTTTTGATAATCTAAATGTCGGACTAAATAGAATAACATTTTGTTTACCCTGTCATCTTCCCTATTGTAGCCTAGTAGACCTGTTATTCTGAGGGCACACGCTTCTTCTGAATAAATATAGATTTGTATTGAAGAAGTGATAGGTTTCCAATTTACAAGATAAAAGTGAACACTGTTACAGGTGTAGCTTTTTCATAACTTTTGTCCTATACAAAAACAGACTTTTGCAATTCAAGTATTGTACAAAAATTATTATAAAAATAGCAAGTTCTAGTTAATGGATCCTTAAAGCATTTGAAAATATCTATACTGAATATTTAAAAAAAATGTCAATATCAGCTACACCTAGGTTTTATGAAGCCCTGAAAGTCAACAATTTCACGCATATCTTCAACCGTCTTTGGGACTCGAGTTCTCTTAATATATTTACTAACTAGCCTTCCGGATTCCACATCCGGTCAGGTCATGGCGCCGACCGGACGCGTTTTCGTCATGGCGTGATGTGGAATCCGGTTTAATCCCGGCCGCGCTGTGATGGTTGTGATTAATAAGACATATCACAGTCGGCGGGATAATCTTAGCTACCGATTTATCGGCTTACTATTGCACAAGATTAAACACTGGAGACTGGCAGAATTGCGAGGAAAGTCAGCACTGTTGCCATATATCAAAAGAAGAAGAAGAAGAACTAGCTTACCGCCCCCGGCTTCACCCGTGGATATTTTTGAACAAAATAAAATATTGCCTATGTCACTATAGGATATCGTAGCTTTCTATTGGTAAAATAATTTTCAAAATCGGTTCAGTACATCCAGATACAACCTCACAAACTCACAAAGTATAGACTAATAATGTATACATTTTTTACATAATATCAAGTAAAATACATTTCACATACTTTATGGATCCATTAACTAGAACTTGCTATTTTTAATATTTTTTTTTGTAAACCACTTGAATTGATGTCCATTATGTGTATTTTATTGTACCGATTTTGTTTGGAAATTTTCTTTCTGTATTTATTTCTTTCGCGTGTAAGAGATGCAAAATTTTCGAACATGTGCGTTATTTAGTTAGTTACGCGACCAAGATAGCTCTTAAAGAATCTACCCATGTCGCCTACTAAGAAACTAGTTCACATTATCGACTAACTCTGCCAATACTCGCATTCAATGGCTGAGCGACAAATCTCTACGAAGTAACTTTTATACATTTATTGTAGTATAATCCTGTTTGTACGCAAATTATTTTATACAGCTTGTATAAGTCGACTATTCAATTATGGCCTTAATATACGACATATCTCTGATTTCTATATTGCTACGAAGATCAACGAAGTAACTTTTATACATTTATTGTAGTATAATCCTTTTTGTATGAAAATAATATTGTACGGAACCCTTAGACACTCTGTTCTAGTGATTGTCCTGTGTCTTTGTCATATAATAATTCAATTATGGCCTTAATATATGACAAATATCTGATTTCTATATTGCTACGAAGTTCTACGAAGTAACTTTTATACATTTACTGTAGTATAATCCTTTTTGTATGAAAATAATATTGTACGGAACCCTTAGACACTCTGTTCTAGTGATTGTCCTGTGTCTTTGTCATATAATAATTCAATTATGGCCTTAATATATGACAAATATCTGATTTCTATATTGCTACGAAGATCTACGAAATAACTTTTATACATTTACTGTAGTATAATCCTTTTTGTATGAAAATAATATTGTACGGAATCCTTAGACACTCTGTTCTAGTGATTGTCCTGTGTCTTTGTCATATAATAATTCAATTATGGCCTTAATATATGACAAATATCTGATTTCTATATTGCTACGAAGATCTACGAAGTAACTTTTATACATTTACTGTAGTATAATCCTTTTTGTATGAAAATAATATTGTACGGAACCCTTAGACACTCTGTTCTAGTGATTGTCCTGTGTCTTTGTCATATAATAATTCAATTATGGCCTTAATATATGACAAATATCTGATTTCTATATTGCTACGAAGATCTACGAAGTAACTTTTATACATTTACTGTAGTATAATCCTTTTTGTATGAAAATAATATTGTACGGAATCCTTAGACACTCTGTTCTAGTGATTGTCCTGTGTCTTTGTCATATAATAATTCAATTATGGCCTTAATATATGACAAATATCTGATTTCTATATTGCTACGAAGATCTACGAAGTAACTTTTATACATTTACTGTAGTATATTCCTTTTTGTATGCAAATAATATTGTACGGAACCCTTAGATACTCTGTTCTAGTGATTGTCCTGTGTCTTTGTCATATAACTATTCAATTATGGCCTTAATATATGACAAATATCTGATTTCTATATTGCTACGAAGATCTACGAAGTAACTTTTATACATTTACTGTAGTAGAATCCTTTTTGTATGCAAATAATGTTGTACGGAACCCTTAGATAGTTTGACCTTGTGATTGTGCTGCGTCTTTATCTTAGAACAATTATTGTTTAGTCCACCAAATACCTTGCTTCCCGCTTTCACTCACCTTTCAATTTCCTTGTCTATCTTTCCACTTCTTGTAACCATACCACCTAAATAAACAAATTCATTCACTTGCTCTAATTTACAACCTACACAAATGGTACACTCCTTTCATCATCATTTTCGAACACTAGTAAATACGGTGCTCTGTTTTTACGTGAAAAAAGATCAAACGAACTTCTAGAAATTTAGCCAAATTACTAAATAAGGCCCGAAGTATTTCACATATGGACGCTCTGACTATCCAAAAATATATTATAGTCTTGACGATAAAACACAAAAATGACAGTTAGGCACTACGATTTATTATATAACTTACAATTTTGGATACAATGAAAAGGATGTATGTGTCCGCAAAGCTGAAACTAAACGAACAATAAAACCATTCAACCGCACTTTATGGTACGTGACTAGCATGATAAAGATTTGACGTTTTTTATTGTATTACATTATGACTCCATGCTATTCATGTCGACTCACGCCTGAATCTCGTTGGGGTAGCCATACATTAAGGTTCCTATATAAATAAAAAAATAAAAAAAATTGCTAAATGTGAATGAAGCATTGCATGTTGAGGGGAACCCGTCGCCTAGCTCTTTCCTCCTTATGGGAGTTATAAGGATTTCGGGAAGTAGCCACAATAATAAATGAATATTTTACTCCATATTGTTTTATTTCAAGTTTTTATATAGATTATAGTATTTTTACATCAGGAAAATAATATATTAAAAGAAAAAGAAGGACAAAAGACAAAAAGGATCCAAAGGAGCCAAAGGAGCATGCTGGAAAAATAAAAATAAAATAAATAAGTAAATGATTTCCCAATACAACTTAAATAGTACTTACAAATATCATGCTCCTTTATTTTTATCAGCTTGTTGCAGTTAGTTCACTGTATTAAATTATTGACATTATGAAATAGGTGTGCTACTTAGCAATGCTAAAACGGAATTGACTAAAAATGGAAGAAAATAAACTGTTCCAAATTCAGATTTAAATTATAGGTAGTCAGTAATTTATTTTGTAAGGAGGTTAACAACTATTTTTGCAAGGAGGTTAGCAACTATTCAAACCTCATTAAGAAAAATGGTCTCATTTATTAACTAAATGAGCACAACGTTACAACCCTACAACAATTAAAAAAAATGTTTTAATAAAAACGGTATGTTTCATAATTTTTGGTAGGTATAAATAATAAAATAATTTACGTAAAACTTCTGTTCTATTCTATTTTTTTATTATGGCTTCATCAGGGTTTTGATGATTCCGCCAATGTCAAGTATTATAGACGTCACATGTAACAATATCAATTAATCGGTAGTTAGTTCTAGCTGACTGTGATATTATGTCTTATTAATCGTCGACTAATCACAACCATCACAGCTCGGACAGGATTAAACTGGATTCCCCGTCATGTCACGGCGGGGCGCGTGCGTTGTCCGCCATGACATGACGTAGAATCCGCAAATAGTGTTAAATATTGTTTTGCATTTCATCATTTAATCGCTAGTTTTACTTTTTTTATTTTTCTAGATTGTAAATACTTAGATATCCTACATTAGAAAAATATAATCACTTTTTAAAATATATTTCAACTGCTTAGTTACAGCTCAAACCACCAGGGGGTAATAAATCCTAATCCTAAAATCCTAAGTTTAATTTCGATGTGGCGTCAGTGGCGTTAATTTTGTGTTTAAATAAGTTGTCTCATAATAATTATGCTACTCATAAGTCAAGAGTAAACACATTCGACCAACGAAATCGACCACAGACTCGTTCAATTCTTGTAACGGACGTGCTGCCATCCGTTTTCAAATCGTTGTATTTGTGGTTTATTTCGATGGCCAGAACTATCTGTCACACGCACACATCCACACGCCTTTGTTTAATTTAATCGAATCTTGTGTGTCTGTGTAAGTGAGTGAATTGCATGTGATCTAGATCGTATGATTTACATTGCTAGTGGCATTCAATCTCGATCATACGGTGGCCGGACCGATAATTTTCGGTGAGATACCGGACCAGTGCGTGGGCTACTTAAGTCTTTTTTAAACCTATTTTTTGATAGGGTAGGAATTAACAGGGTTAAAGTGTGCCCTTAGGTGCTGACACACATTTTACGTATGCATTTTTTGCTGAAAATTTAATGACACGGAATTCCACTTTGTTTATGTAGTTGAATTATGTAATTATTACCTACTTTGTCATGAAATATATTACTTCCTGTAAAATCGATAGTAAGTAGAAAACAATGGTAATAGGTATGTATATTATATAGCAAGGATCACCATAAAATTAGTTTTATTGGAGTATGACCCGAGCGCTTAGGATTCCGTAGCATTTTCTATAATTCCCTATTTTTTCAAAATTTTAGACTCACTAGTTTCGGAGATAAAGGGGGGGGGTCAATTATTGTATATTTTCTTTAATATAATTTAAATTATGCAAGTATTCCTTCAATATTAATATATTATCTATACTAATATTATAAAGAGGAAAGATTTGTATGTTTGTATGTTTGTTACGAATAAACTCAAAAACTACTGGACGGATTTTGATCATTCTTTCACCATTGGAATGCTACATTATCCCTGAGTAACATAGGATATATACCATCACGACATAGCGACGGGAACGGGGTGGGCAGAGGTGAACATGACAAAAGCTATGTTTGCCAACATTCTGAAATAGTCACGTACGAAGTCGTGGGAAACAGCTAGTTATATATATTTGTATTCCTTCTTCTTCTTTTATTGTGCTCCACCAATGTTAATCGATGATTTGCCAATGTCAAGTATTATAGCCGCTATAGTATCAATGTGCCGATTAATCGGTATCTAAGATGATTCCGCCGACTGTGGTATGTTCTATTAATGACAGACTAATCACAACTTTCACATCGCGTTGGTCGCCGTGACATGACGTAGAATCTTTATAACGAGACCTTTCATTTAACATGTCAAAAATATTTTTTTTTACGTTTTAATCCCCCCCCCAAATCGAAATTCGATCATTTACGCTATACGTCCGTGATTGGGTCATAAAATTCTACATATGTACCAAGTTTCAACATTTTTAGTCCAGTAGATTCCGAGAAAATAAGCTGTGACAGATGGCCAAACAGACTCGGAATCGATACTTTTTATAGTACAGTATTACAAAAGAATGCGTTAAATATTAATTTAAAATATTTTAACTCCAAATCGCTACGCTTATCGCTATCTCTTATACAGCGTGTTGATCCGAATATTTACTAATTCACGACATTGTCAGAGTTGCGCCCTAATGATCAGAGTTTACTACCGGTGAACGAATTGGCTATGACAACGCTTTTAAAGCTTTCTGTGATGTCATGTGATCAAGTAATTTGTAGAAAAACTTTGAAAGAAAAAAAAATATTCCCTGAAAGTTTACATGATAATGTGGTGTAGTTAATTCATATTCACTCACTGCTATATTTGTAATTATTATTTTTAAGGTTCCTTAATCAAATGGTGCCAACGGAAGTCCTATTACTAAGGCTCCGCTGTATGTCACACATTTTGAATTGTCTATTACAATACTTGAAAATTTCAAAAATATATAGCGTTAAATATTGTATGGTGGTTCGGAACCTTTCGTGTGCGAGTCCTACTAGCCGGTTTCTATGGAAGATAAGGTCTCCCTCGTTTAGCCGATGGTATTTGTGAGGCTATATCTAACGAGTGGCCAATTCCGACGTGTTCGCTAACAGCCAGCTTTCATTCATAAAAAATATCAAAAGGTAATAAAGATTTCTTGACTTAGTTTTGTGGTCAATAAAGATCTGATGGAAGCCCAAATACATCCAGAGACTGCCCAGGAAAGATTAGCCTGGCGACGCATGATTGGGAGGACCGACCCCCCAATGATGGGAGTAAGGCAAGTAAGAAGAATAATATATTTCAAAAATCTACACGGTCGAAGCTTGGGCGGTAATTTTCATTGTTTTTATTTAAGTTTTTATTTAAAAACCCATGTAGGCCGATGTGGGCATCGAACCCGTGTAGTTTCTAGCTTGTTAATCCATTTGCATTACCAGAGGCACTTCTGGCAGTTTGATAAAAGACCAGGGATCCTGATATCCAGGTTAGGTATAAAAAAACTTATTAAATTGCACTATACGTAATATCTAATTATAGAAGGGAATTTAAATTATTTTTAAGTGAAAGTGCGAATGAGATCGCGTGCGACATGAGTCGCCTCAATGTTCCGGTTCATTTGCGTAACGACCCTTGACCGTTGACTTAAGACTGCGATATTGTGCACAAGCGTAGAGACTAAGTAGCGATTTATATACAAGGTAAAATTTAAAGGCATGCAGTGGAGCGAAAGTTATTTTAAAATATTTAAGTAAATTGCATTTAAATATTTTTATTTATTTTAAAAATTAGGAAAACAGCGATCATCAAGTTTACTAAACCAATCTCCTAGTTACATTTTCATTACTTTTTTAAATTTAAGATACAATGTTTATTAGAGATGCTACAAATTATCCTTATGTTTCTCATTTTATGAGGTTGATAATTATCCATACGTGTACAAAATTTCAGTGCTATTTTTAATTTATAACATTACTTTGAACATCAGGCGTTATCGAAATCACATATCTACTTCAGGAAAACTATTTTACAATTTAATTTTGAAATGGTATTATTTATTGTAGCATATCTGTTCAAACAGATCGCCGCAATCCGGTGTAGTGGGACGTGACGAACATAACAAATATTTTATTGTATGAAATATTTTATCTATTTCTCAAACTTCAACCGTCCATGTATCATAAAGGTGAACTAGCGCGACGCAAACTCGATGGGGTTACGTCGTTTCGTTATAGAGTTCCCACTCCGTTCTACCGGGTCCATCATCAGGACCTTGGGCATCATCTAGGACTAGAGTACTTGTAAAAACAAATCAAACGAGCCCAAACTCGAAACTCTCTAGTCAGACACGTCTAGTCTAGTTATGTCCATGACTTTGCTCGTATTTATATTGTGCTCTTCTTAGGTTAGCAAATAAATTATTTATTTGTTAACGAACCGCCCTGACGCACGGCTTAAAAAGTATTTTCCCGGAATAATTGCCTGGCCTCTCTGATCCTCCAACTATCTCTATACAAAAAATAGACTCACTAGTTTCGGAGATAAAGGGGGGGGGTCAATTATTGTATATTTTCTTTAATATAATTTAAATTATGCAAGTATTCCTTCAATATTAATATATTATCTATACTAATATTATAAAGAGGAAAGATTTGTATGTTTGTATGTTTGTTACGAATAAACTCAAAAACTACTGGACGGATTTTGATCATTCTTTCACCATTGGAATGCTACATTATCCCTGAGTAACATAGGATATATACCATCACGACATAGCGACGGGAACGGGGTGGGCAGAGGTGAACATGACAAAAGCTATGTTTGCCAACATTCTGAAATAGTCACGTACGAAGTCGTGGGAAACAGCTAGTTATATATATTTGTATTCCTTCTTCTTCTTTTATTGTGCTCCACCAATGTTAATCGATGATTTGCCAATGTCAAGTATTATAGCCGCTATAGTATCAATGTGCCGATTAATCGGTATCTAAGATGATTCCGCCGACTGTGGTATGTTCTATTAATGACAGACTAATCACAACTTTCACATCGCGTTGGTCGCCGTGACATGACGTAGAATCTTTATAACGAGACCTTTCATTTAACATGTCAAAAATATTTTTTTTTACGTTTTAATCCCCCCCCCAAATCGAAATTCGATCATTTACGCTATACGTCCGTGATTGGGTCATAAAATTCTACATATGTACCAAGTTTCAACATTTTTAGTCCAGTAGATTCCGAGAAAATAAGCTGTGACAGATGGCCAAACAGACTCGGAATCGATACTTTTTATAGTACAGTATTACAAAAGAATGCGTTAAATATTAATTTAAAATATTTTAACTCCAAATCGCTACGCTTATCGCTATCTCTTATACAGCGTGTTGATCCGAATATTTACTAATTCACGACATTGTCAGAGTTGCGCCCTAATGATCAGAGTTTACTACCGGTGAACGAATTGGCTATGACAACGCTTTTAAAGCTTTCTGTGATGTCATGTGATCAAGTAATTTGTAGAAAAACTTTGAAAGAAAAAAAAATATTCCCTGAAAGTTTACATGATAATGTGGTGTAGTTAATTCATATTCACTCACTGCTATATTTGTAATTATTATTTTTAAGGTTCCTTAATCAAATGGTGCCAACGGAAGTCCTATTACTAAGGCTCCGCTGTATGTCACACATTTTGAATTGTCTATTACAATACTTGAAAATTTCAAAAATATATAGCGTTAAATATTGTATGGTGGTTCGGAACCTTTCGTGTGCGAGTCCTACTAGCCGGTTTCTATGGAAGATAAGGTCTCCCTCGTTTAGCCGATGGTATTTGTGAGGCTATATCTAACGAGTGGCCAATTCCGACGTGTTCGCTAACAGCCAGCTTTCATTCATAAAAAATATCAAAAGGTAATAAAGATTTCTTGACTTAGTTTTGTGGTCAATAAAGATCTGATGGAAGCCCAAATACATCCAGAGACTGCCCAGGAAAGATTAGCCTGGCGACGCATGATTGGGAGGACCGACCCCCCAATGATGGGAGTAAGGCAAGTAAGAAGAATAATATATTTCAAAAATCTACACGGTCGAAGCTTGGGCGGTAATTTTCATTGTTTTTATTTAAGTTTTTATTTAAAAACCCATGTAGGCCGATGTGGGCATCGAACCCGTGTAGTTTCTAGCTTGTTAATCCATTTGCATTACCAGAGGCACTTCTGGCAGTTTGATAAAAGACCAGGGATCCTGATATCCAGGTTAGGTATAAAAAAACTTATTAAATTGCACTATACGTAATATCTAATTATAGAAGGGAATTTAAATTATTTTTAAGTGAAAGTGCGAATGAGATCGCGTGCGACATGAGTCGCCTCAATGTTCCGGTTCATTTGCGTAACGACCCTTGACCGTTGACTTAAGACTGCGATATTGTGCACAAGCGTAGAGACTAAGTAGCGATTTATATACAAGGTAAAATTTAAAGGCATGCAGTGGAGCGAAAGTTATTTTAAAATATTTAAGTAAATTGCATTTAAATATTTTTATTTATTTTAAAAATTAGGAAAACAGCGATCATCAAGTTTACTAAACCAATCTCCTAGTTACATTTTCATTACTTTTTTAAATTTAAGATACAATGTTTATTAGAGATGCTACAAATTATCCTTATGTTTCTCATTTTATGAGGTTGATAATTATCCATACGTGTACAAAATTTCAGTGCTATTTTTAATTTATAACATTACTTTGAACATCAGGCGTTATCGAAATCACATATCTACTTCAGGAAAACTATTTTACAATTTAATTTTGAAATGGTATTATTTATTGTAGCATATCTGTTCAAACAGATCGCCGCAATCCGGTGTAGTGGGACGTGACGAACATAACAAATATTTTATTGTATGAAATATTTTATCTATTTCTCAAACTTCAACCGTCCATGTATCATAAAGGTGAACTAGCGCGACGCAAACTCGATGGGGTTACGTCGTTTCGTTATAGAGTTCCCACTCCGTTCTACCGTGTCCATCATCAGGACCTTGGGCATCATCTAGGACTAGAGTACTTGTAAAAACAAATCAAACGAGCCCAAACTCGAAACTCTCTAGTCAGACACGTCTAGTCTAGTTATGTCCATGACTTTGCTCGTATTTATATTGTGCTCTTCTTAGGTTAGCAAATAAATTATTTATTTGTTAACGAACCGCCCTGACGCACGGCTTAAAAAGTATTTTCCCGGAATAATTGCCTGGCCTCTCTGATCCTCCAACTATCTCTATACAAAAAATCACGACGATCCTTGCTACGTTTTGACTTAGAGGGTCACTTTCGCCTTTCGGATTTACAAATGAAAATCGATTAAAAATAAATCCGAGATTTAAATTACTGTCCATTAATTTTTTTTAAAGCATTTAAAATTAAGTTCTCTTCTCGTCTAGAAATAAAATAAAAGATTTAACCCTCTACTTTCTGAAATTCTATTCTATTAATCAGAACTGAGTACAATTTACTCTGAAAACCTCTCTACGAGATAAAGTAACCAGCTTTCAGCTAATTGAGATGCTTACAGCAGGAAAATTGCAACAAAAATTGTTGAATAAGAGTTTTTCATAGTTTATACGTAATTATTTTGTGACTTGAGGCCGAAACCAGTAGAGCCCAAAAAATAAATAATTGAGAATCATTGAACACAGTAAATATTTGATGATTGATGGCAATTAAAAAACCGGCTAAGGGCGAATCGGGGTCGCGCACTAGGATTGTGCGGGAATAGTTCGAGATTTCTTATAATCGAGATCGTTTAGGTTTTCCCGTAAATTAAGAGTGAGGCCTTATATTTTTTATTTTTGGTAAAATTTTAGGCTCTACTGTGCGTAGTTAATAGTTTCGGATATGATGGCGTATTATTTTCATAAATATTTTCTTTAATATCTTTTAAACTATGCATTTTAAAATTATTAAAAAAAAATAATTAAATAGCATGCATGTTACGGTCCCAGTGTACCCAGCGGAAGACCAAGTCTCCTTACAATACTTTAAGGTATATTTAGATGTATTGGTGGGTTGTGTAGGGGAGCAAGGGGGAATGGGAACCACGGGGTAAAAAAACCACGTCAATACAGACGGTTCTGTGTATGCTGCAAGTCTGGAAACTATGCAAAAGTATTACTTACAAACCGCCGTTTCCTCCGGGCTTCGAATATTTCGGCAGTCTCTTACCGTTTGGCAAAAACGTACGAAAAGCGCGCTCCGTTACAATTATCCCGATATTTTTGCTAACACGTAACTACTTTATTTTTACTGGTAAATAAGTTTATGATTGAGCATTGATAACAAAATATATTTATTTATTCGAGAACATGTTAAACATAAATAAAACAAATTCTTGTAAATAGTTAAATACTAACATTGGAAAAGTTATGCTTTTGGGGTTATTGCAACCAAGTATATTGGAATAATTTTCATTTTCGATTTTTGCATTACAAGAAACGAATTAGGAGATAGATAATAATTACCCTACAGAATTATAAGAAAAGAGAAAAAAATAATAATAGAAAATGTCATAGATCTAATTTTAATTAGGTGGTTCTCATTACCCAGGCCCAAGGGTAATGAGGGCCGAAATAGAATTT
Source organism: Nemapogon koenigi (assembly GCA_963924495.1). NCBI lineage: Eukaryota > Metazoa > Arthropoda > Insecta > Lepidoptera > Tineidae > Nemapogon > Nemapogon koenigi. The sequence goes on from OZ004643.1 coordinate 3,352,887, forward strand.
CGAAAAATCTTAATATTTTTGTTATTCTATAAGAGTTTTTTATTTTATTTATTTCTAAATGACAGTTTAATAGTTTTTCTTCATAATTGTAAAGTTTGCAATAAATATTAGCTAATTATATTTTTTTTGCTAATTTAATTCCCTATTTTTAATTATAAAAAAACCCATCGGTATATGGCCGGGATTCGAGATCGAACCCGTTGTCTACCTAGTTAATACCAGACGTCTTAACCACTCAGCCACCGACGTATATATACCTACTTAATTGTTTTTTTTTATTTTGTAATTTTTACCCTAAAATAAACCTCCAAAATCAGAATTCGTTTATTTACCTAACCATTTAATTTTTTTCGTCCAGACGGAGTGATCCTATACTTAACGGTTCCTTTTTTCGTTGGATTTACGGAACCCTAAAAATACACCGTCATGGCTTTTAGACCTTGAGGCGAGGTCAGACAAATTGGAAGGAATGACCATATTAAACAGATCAGGCGGATAGTGGATAAAGACTTAAGGGTGGTGATGCATCTAATATCGGATTAGTTATATCTAACGAACCAATAAATTCATTAGCTCAGTTTCCACTCAGTCGCACATTCGCTTTATTGCAATCATAACCTTATTCCAAAAGGGGTAAAGTGCAATGTTCGATGTTTCTAATTAACAATGTCATAGGTAACATTATTTAACCTATTTTGACCTGATTCTGATTCCCAATATTTGTTTTTTATATTATTTGATGAACTAACAATGTGTAAAGTATGAGCACTCATTCATACTCTTTGTAGAAAATACTGGCTGAATGTTTTAATACTGGCAACTAATCTTTTGGACAGAGTTTCAAATAATTATAAACTATATTTGAAGCTCTGTAGAATTCGAGACTGAAGTGGAGCAACGCTGGAATGATGTAAACTAGGACTCACTGAAATATATATTATAAAATAAAAACCTACTCTTATCATTGAAATCGCCTTAAAACCCGTTATATGGTGGAGGAGCTGGGATGTGAATTAACATTAGTAATTTTCAGATTCTTTTTAAATAAAATGATGACTGATGTTCTACCATATGGTAATATACTACCATATGCTGCCTGATGCAGCATTTGCAGGTCCATGCAGCCTATACAGCCTTGGGGTTGTCAGCTGTTATACAACTAGTGCGCGTGTGTTTTTTATTTATAGTTAGGATTTAATTTTTTTTTTCAAATTTTAAAAATATTTTGTTCTTTTGGTTTAAAGTAGGTTGACCTAACAATCAGTATGATCAATATTTTTTGACTGGTTTTGATTGATTAGGATTAAAATAACTTGAACCATTTTCAATTATTTTATTTTATTGTCTTTCTTTTTATTAATTTTTCTTTAATAATAATTGGTTTGTTATCTTAATCGGTTATTAGTAGTAACTTCTGATATTGAGTCATAATTGATGTAAACTGTTCCAGTCTTAGGTAGGTTAGATCTTTTTATAGTTTTTGTAAGCTTCAGTTTCGAACGAGTTCTAAACTTTTTTCGTAGAAGGGGGGATGTAAAGTATGAGCACTCATTCATACTTTTTGTAGAAAATACTGGCTGTATGTTTTAATACTGGCAACTAATCTTTTGGACAGAGTTTCAAATAATTATAAACTATATTTGAAGCTCTGTAGAATTCGAGACTGAAGTGGAGTCCGGCATCAGCAACGCTGGAATGATGTAAACTAGGACTCACTGAAATATATATTATAAAATAAAAACCTACTCTTATCATTGAAATCGCCTTAAAACCCGTTATACAATGTATGCAGAACACAGCTTACAACTTAAAGTAAAATGCTGTTTTAGTTCCATCACTTTCGTGAAGCGAGACTTGGATATGGAATAAGATGCATGAAAGTAAGATAAATGCAATAGAAATTCGGTCTCTACGTAAAATGTGTGATGAAGGCGTGTTGACTGAAACTTAGTAGAGAAGAATGCGGAGTTAAAGATGATGTTGTGATTAAAATGAAGGAAAAGTATGTAACGTTGTGCTCATTTAGTAAATAAATGAGACCACTTTTTCTTAAAGAGGTTTGAATAGTTGCTAACCTCCTTGCAAAAATAGTTGTTAACCTCCTTACAAAATAAGTTATTGACTACCTATAATTTAGAATTTTTTCAAAATAATCTGAATTTGGAACAGTGTCTGCTATTTGTTTATTTTCTACAATTTTTAGTCAATTCCGTTTTAGCTTTGATAAAGAGCACACCTATTTTATAAAATCAATAATGTAATACTGTGAACAAAATTCAACCAGCTGTTAAAATATATTATAAAAGAGCATGATATTTCGTGCTCTTTTTACTCTCTTTTTACTCCCTCTTTTTACTCCTCTGTAACCTCTTCATTAAAATTGAAAATAAAACATTATGGAGTAAAATAATTATTTATTATTGTGGCTAGTTTCCCACTAAGCGACAAGTAGTTTACGCTGGTTTGGAAACGTTGAAAGAATGAAAAATTGACTAAAAAGGTTTATATGCATACTAGCAGTTGCCTGCGACTTCGTACGTATTGTATTTGAGGATACAACGTTTACACTTCATTTTACCAATATTCATATTTATATCTTTAGTGTTTTAGGCTGTTCGTTGATTGTCAGCCAATCAGCGACGCGGTAATTATATATATTTACTTAGATAAAAAAAATTATTGAAGGCAAGGGTAAAAGTACACACAATCGCCGAGCATATATGAAAGGTATGATGAATAATAAAAGAAGCTTAAGAGGTTTTGTGAGGATCGTAGCAAATGGCATCCAATTGTGTCTGCCTACCACTCTTGGGATACAAAGGCGCAATGATAGATAGATAGAGTATAAGATTTTTTTTGTGTATGTGATGTGTCGCGATCAGATCGTAGATTTGGCTCAAACTCAATGTTAAATTCAAACTACCCACGGTCCATGCGTTTGGTCGTTATTGATGTGTCGTGACAACACACAACTCACGACACGACAGTGATGGTATGTCGTCCGTACGTTTTTCCACGTGACACGATTCCAACGACGACACCGCGTGAGAGAGTTTACTGTCGTGTCGTATTGTGCGTAGTGGAAAAACGGCCATACATTTAGTACTATGTCGCTATATCGTTACGGCAAAAAAACGGAACGATTTAGCGGCAACGACGACATAGCCAAATTGTCGTTTGTAAAACGTGAGTCGTACCATGTAGTGTCGTTCCATGGGAAACATTCTGAATCGTTACTGCATAAAATCGTGTCGTCTCGTGCGTCGTGGAAAAACGGCCTTACTTTCCTACTTCAAGACGGGCAAAGTCACAGGCCCTATCTAGTTATATTCAATTTCCAATATCAGCTGAGTTGTAACTTCTACTTTATCACATAAGGGGTAAAGTGCATTGTTGTATGTAATCCAGTTACACGGTGTATTTGTATTTTTGTTATTGGAGCGTGAAATGTAATTTCATATGGTAAGGACGATGTAGCTTATTTTTATTCTTCCTTTCACGTAAACAGATTGTATAACACACAAAGGTTATGTCTATGACTTTGCTTGTCTATAACTTGGAAAATTACTTTATATCAACTTTTATTAAATTTTAATAAGGGTATAATTTACGCGGACACCAAAAATATTTTTAAGACTCTAAGCTTAGGCACCAAATAAAATAAACAACTCCATATAAAATAATTGACACTATTAAAAGTGTCCTAAAGTATATCATATTATGATCCAAAATAATAGAAAAAACATCAGAAAAATCGCACGCCTTGTACTAATATTTTATTTGGTTTCTAAAATGGATAAATGGTCACCAAGTAAGGTAGGTTAGTATACAATTTGTTAAGTATAAAGTGTATTTTAAAGGCGTCTATATATTTTTATGGCAGTTAATAATACCAAAAATGGATCTATTTCATAATATTTTAGGAAACGTAATTTGGTGACCATTCATCCATTTTGGTAACCGTTTAGATTTTTTTTGGTACAAAATAGATACATTTTTGGGCGCCGCTTAAACACAAGCCTTTTAATAAGAGCCCTATTGGTCGCGTAACCAAGTAAAATACGCACGTGCTTGAAAATTTTGCGTCTATTTCACCATTCGCACCTAGGCTACGCGTAAATAGAGAAATAAAATTTCCAAACAATATCGGTACAATAAACTTCAACAAATCAAGTATTGTACAAAAATATTAGAAATAACAAGTTCTAGTTAATGGATCCTTAAAGTATGTGAAATTATGTTTGTTTACACCAAATGTAAAAAAAAATACATTAGTAGGTACATACATTAAGAGAACTCGAGTCGCAAAGTCGGTTAAAAATATGCGTGAAATTGATGGCTTTCAGGACTTCATAAATCTAGGTGTAGTTGATATTGACATATTTTTTTTCATTTAGAGTTTATAATTTCACATACTTTAAGAATCCATTAACTAGAACTTTCTATTTTTAATAAGTTTTGTACAATACTTGATTTTCTGAAGTCCGTTTTTGTATGAAACAAATGTTATGAGGCGTCTCCTTAAGACGTTCATTCGACAAAAGATCAACTGGCAGTGGTGATGCTCTCTCGCTCATTTCATCCCCTCCTCTATTACTTTTTTAAAAACAATTAATACTATGGGGAGCTGTCTTTAGAGCCATTACTACTGTGACGTACTGCTGTATGGCCCCAAATGTTGTATTATTAGTACACACACTAATTGAATATGTCGCCGCCAAATGGCTAAAACAGCCACTCAATTGGTTGGCTAGGCATTTTATTAAATCGCGGCATTAAATTGAATGGCTAGGCCATTCGTTAAATGAAAGCTAGCTCTTTAGAAACGGCTGAACCAAAAGCCGCCAGGTCATTTAAAATTCAGTTATTTATTTTTCCACTATAGCGCTAACAGTCTCTAACAAATATTTGTGTGTTGTTTTATGTAAAGTGCTTAGTTTTGAATTAAAATAGACAGTTTAATAAAAGAAAAAGGAACACATATAGGATTTACATGCAAATAATGAGCCGGACACTTATAGTTTTAAACAAAATTTCATTATCTAGCGATCCGACCCAAGCTTATCACATTAGCTTTGTGGCCTATGTGCAAATTACCTAAGTTGAGAGTACGTCTCGCGCGCTGAAGCTTCCGAACCATCAGAACTTTAAGACAGGATATTCGTTTAGGTTTTCCTGTAAACTATAAGAATGACTCTATATTATATACCCTATTTTTTTCAAAATTTTAGACTTTGTAATTTTGGAGTTAAGGGGGGCGGGGAAATGGTAAATTTCCTTTAATATATTTTAAAATGATAGAAAAAATATATTTGTATTCCCTTTCATTTGATATGTCACATGAAAATTAACCCCCAAAATCGAAATTCGATTACTTACGCTACACGTCCGTGATTGGGTCATCAAACTCTATATATGTACTAAGCTTCAACTTTTTACGTTCAGTAGATTCGGAGAAAATATGCTGTGACAGACGGACAGACAGACAGACATAAGAGTGATCCTGTACGGAACCCTAAAAATCACATAAATCAAACAAACTTTCACACTTATTATTAGTTAGGATAGGAATATCACATTACAAAACCTTCTATCATCTTCTTTGTTGCATTTTTGAGAATCAAACTCAGTACCAATTGTTCACTAGGTCATAGAAACTTTCACTTATAAGGTTGCTGTACATTATACAGTATTATTGTAATTAGATTGTTGTTAGCATGTCGGTGGAGTTCAAGGGTTGCTGAAATACCTTTTATAGTTTTAGAAACATGACCAGTGATTTCAGAATACATTTTTGGACTGTGTTTTTGGATAGAATTACCTATTTTTTTTCAGTTTTGAATCCCGTTTTTAATTAAAATTAAAACTAAAATTCAGTATGTTAATTTACTTGGCAGACCACGGGTTCAATCCCCGATCCCGGCCATGTACCAATAGGTTTTTTATAATTAAAAAAATATGTAAATAATTCGACAAACCATAGTTATAGGTTTTTCCATCTAAATATACCTCAACAGAATTGGCCACTCGTTAAGTATTGCCTCACAAAATACCATCGCCTAAAAGAAGGAGACTTGGTCTTCTACTCTGGAACCAGAAATACGGTTTTGGGAGCTGTAAAACAATCCGTAAAGAAAAACTAGTTTCCCAAATAAATAACAATAAACATCCAAAGAACCTCAAAAATTGGAATAGGTATTCAATGATAAAATAACATATTTCCAATAATCCTAAATTATAGTGAGTTTTTTTGTTTGCTCCTTCTATCACACCAGAACACGCAAGGGATTGATGTATTTTTGGACAGGTACTTGGAGAGCCAGAAAGTGACATAGGCTAATTTTCATCCCATAATTCCTTCTTTGGGATTAATAATTGTCACATTAACTATCACATTTGCACATTGCATTGTAACTGGTTACATATTTCCGTGTATCACAAAATTACTCAAAAACAGGAAATCTTGAATTAAACGACATAATTCACCTGTACTTACTTTTTTAAATACGACTCTTAAAATATTATTAAATTAACACTGGTCCAGTTTTAGTAATTTTTTAAATCTTCATCACTCTTATTAATAAACTCGAAGTAGCGACGTAGTAACTAAACTGTGTTTCGTCTCCTCTATCATAATGAATTGCAGATTTGTTAGACGGAGACGAAATTTAGTTACTTCGAGTTTATTAATAAGAGTGTATGAGTTTATTTAACCTTTCACGACTAAATATAACACGTCTGATCCTTCCCTTTTGCGTTCTTTATTTAAATAATATACTTATGTACTACTACTTCTAAAAAAAATCACAAATAGTTACGTTAAGTTAAATTCAGGTGATAGCATATCCGAAAATTTTCCCAATATGACTGGAATATCAATATCAATTATAATTGACATCACAAGCAACAATGGCGGTTATAGGTATTTTACCTAGTGCCTATAAGATCTTTGGGATATTTTAATGTACAAAAGTTGAATTACATAAACGGAATCCTACTACGAAAACTACTAATCTATGGTGGTTATATGTAGCCATATCACCTATTTAAATATTATTTCAGTTTAAAAAAATATTTATTGTTTATTGTATTTTGTATTTTGTGGGGTATCATTTTCAGAAAGTGGTTACAATATAGTATGTGTTTTATGCAATAAAAACCGTGTAATTTCATATAGTAGCTATTAGGAACCTGTCCCGGATTCTCACGGGTAGAAAAGTTGCATAAAAAAATAATTTTCCCTGGACAAATAAACCAAAGTTTGTTACATCGCATAGATATATAATATCAGTTAAGACTGTATTGCATAATAACCCATTGACCTATGTCATAGATATAGGTCCATCTATTATAACCGTTACTGCATTTGGCTGTGATTAAATAGGCTACTGGTCATCCACTCGAAAATCCATGCGCTATTGATATGGGGCGCCTGGCGAAGCTGTCGCCACGTGATTGATGGCGTGCTTACATACAAGAATATAATAGTTGTAGATGAGACACTCTATAACGGATATTATTTTGTGAATAATTATAACCCAATTCCAGAAATATGTTTATATTTTTGATGAGTAACAAATTTGCTGCTATTATGCAATATGTGGGAGTAATTTCGTGAAAAGGGAAAGTGTGTAACAGGAAGCCGAGAAGCGCGCGCTATTTGATTTGACTAATGAGCGCGCGCCGATTTTCCGAGAGGTTGGTACTGTCAGCCAACAATGTGTGCGTGTGTGTGACGAGAAAGAGAAAGGGAAATAACGAAGAGAAGGATAACGCATCAGTGTTGTGTATAATGTTAATGTTGCTTATTACCAAGGTGAGATATCAGATGTTACACATCACATGCGACTACTGTAAAGGTGGCCACACATTCGTCCAATCCCGGCGCGTCGCCGTACAGTCCACCGAAACCGACCATAGGCTCGTCCAATTCTTGTAGGTAACGAACAAGATCATCCGGTGGCCGGAATGGGAAATTTCCGGTGCGATGCCGGACCAATGTGTGGCCTACTTAAGGCTCACTCGTTTTTTTAGATTAGATCAAGTTTTATTCACATGCTCATCAACAAAATTTTTTTTTATTATGGGAACCATCAACGTACCAAACTTCATATACGCGCTTCTTGTAGATACTTTACTTTTACTCGCAGTTTTGATGGTTGAAATATAAGTCATGTCCTTATTCAGTCCAAGTTTCAGACCCTTAGAAGACCAGTTTCAAAATCAACATTAATATTATATAGACCTCAGTGTGTCATTATAAAACAAAGTCCCCCTCATACTCCCCCCTCCCCTCCCCGCCGCGTCTGCCTGTTTGTGCCTTTTCATGCAAAAACTACTGAACGAATTTTGTTGCGGTTTTCATTATTAGATAGATTATTATACCTATCATGATTAGGGGCTGACAAATAACAGTATAAGTGAATGAAGTCGGGGAAAAGTTAGCCTCAGCGAGATTTCATTCTAATCCGTCAGATATAGGAAAGAATTGTATAGTATAAAATGATCTACAAAAAAGTTTGCCGTAGCATATACTAGGTAGGTAGTTATAAACGCTCATATTGTTATGAACCCATGTTGTACCCGTGCGAAGCCAGGGGCGAGGTCGCTAGTACAATGAGTACCTAAGTATAACAATCTATTACATCCTCAGTAGTCTAAAAATGCGAAGTTTTATTCTGTTTGTTGTCCAATAACTCTGAACGGATTCGGATGAAACTTGTAAGAAAAATAGTATATATTAGTTTATATATAGATGCATCTCGTTATAATAATTATGTAGACCTTTTTACCAGGGTATTCGACCACAACGCAGGATATAAAGACCGTGATCGTGCATTTACTCTGAGAGGCAATGAAGGATTTGTCACAACTGTTTCACTAGTTATTCTTTGACACAAACTGTTGATTGTACAGAAGAATAAACTAGTGTTAAAGTTCACACCGTCCTACTTTATATTTCATGACGAGGAATAGGCAGCGTTATCCCATTTCATAATTAACGAGTTTTCTTTTTAAATATTAACTTTTCAGTTATTTTTTGAAATTATTTAAATTTGATTTGATACGAATACGATAAAAATCTTTAATTAAACTTTGTATTCTATTCTATTTTTCCGTGTTATGGCTCCATCAGGGTTTTTATATACGTTATAGTATCAATCAGTAGCTAAGATGTTCCCGCCAATTGGGATATGTTATATTAATCACAGACTAAATCACAATTATCACAACACGGACGGGATTAAACCGGATTCCTCATCATGTCACGACGGAACGCGTGCGTCGGTCGCCATGACATGACGTAGAATCCTTAATTAAACTTTAAATACAACTTTTCATTGACAGTTCCACTCATGTATTTTTCTATTCTGTCTTTCTAGCAATTTATTTCAAACAATTTATTTTCGAGCAATAAAACTATGTATTTCTTACCTTGCTGCAGTTGTGGTGTTGCTCTTAACAACATGTACATTTAGCCCATATTCATTAGAATAGTAAATCTATTCAATACAATTTAGTTCTGTAATTTACTTTGAAATCTTTTACTAGCAATTTCGATGTAAATATCTTCTCCGAGCCATTTCCCGTTACATCCGATACATATGGTAATGCGGCCTTAATTCAAGCAAACTTCATGAATAGTCTAGTCCGAGCATAATCGTATTGGATTTGAAATGCACTTGCGGTTAGGGTTGGCTCAGCTTCTGATATATATACCTATAAGTGTATACCTAGAGCAGAGGTTCTCAAACTTATTTAATCAATTATTTTTCAGCGCCCCCCAATTTTCTTTTACTTTACCACATCTTAAAAATCACAATGACATTCATTACTTTAATTTAATTCATACATTCTAAACGAGACTTTTTTACTTGTGAGAATATCTTTTATAAAAATTAAATCAAACATAATCAATTTTAATTTTAAAACTAATCTAATGTGAAGGATGAATCCGATGATTTTTAACAATAAAATTATTTTTGACAAACCGTTATCAAAGCACTACCGCGAAACGGTGCAATAATAAATAGATGAAAATACAAATCAGCCATCGCCCCCCTAAACCACTTCAACACCCCCTACAGGGCCCACAAGGGGGCGTTTTCGCCCACTTTGAGAAACACTGGTCCTAGAGGATAGATAGTACCAACGGCAATGGACAAAGACGTCAAAAATAGAAAAAATTAAATATATATAAATAAAAATAAATGTTGTTCGTTGGTAACCGCATCACTTCAGAAAGTCTGGACCGATTTGGTTAATTTTTTGGGTTCTGAACGTCTCCGATGAAAGAACGGAAACCTTATAGGATCACTCATGTGATCTGTCTGCCCGTCTGTCACAGCTTATTTTCTCCGAATCTACTGGACGATAAATTGTTGTAACTTGCTACCTACATAAATAATAATAAATAATCGAATTTCAATTTTGGGGGAAAAATTAAAAAGTAATTATTTTTTTCTGTGCATCTCAAATGAATGGGCTTTATTAACAATTAAAATTCATAGTTTAAATTATATTAAAGAAAATATACGAAAATTGGCCGTTTCCAAATCCCGTATCTCCAAAACTACTGTGTCTAAAATTTTGAAAAAAGTATGGAATATAGGGCCTCTTTCATATAAACGAAAATCTTTTCTCAAAGTTCTGACCGAAATAATAGTACGGAACCCTCAGCGCGCGAGTCGTACTCGCAATTATTTTTTAATTTAACCCCTAAAAGTCTATAAAAAAGTAGTGAAATTGAATCTGAAATGGACATGGCCGTTTAAATCTGTTAATATCGCTTGGCTGCTATCCAGAACTCTCAACGGCCTATTACTGTACATGTATCATTTTCCTATCTTAATCGTTTAGTGCATTTTTATCCAGATTTAGTACGGGATTATAACCAATTCTGTTATTTATTTCAACCATGTACCAACCAGTTCTTTACATATGTACATATTATATGGTTTTTAAGTAAATAATTGGCCAAGGGCGAGTCGAGCTCACGTGGAGAAGGTTTATTTTGTTTTATTTAGAGGAATCAAAATTTTAGATTCGGTAAATTCGTATAGGTTCTTAAATATAATTTAAACTATGCATTTTAAAATATTGCATTTCTCATAACGAGACCTTTCATTTCATATTTAAACTCACTTGAAAAACAAAATTATTTACCTTCGGAGAAAATAAGCTGTAACAGAGACATAGACGAGAGTGATTCTATAAAGAATCCGTATTTTTTCATCGTATCTACGAAACCCTAAAAATATTTGTATATAATTGTTACCCCGGGCGAAGTCAGGGCAAGCCACTAGTATTTTAATATGTAATCAATGGAATATAATATGTGAGAATACACAGGTGACAATCGTGATATTAAGGGGAAGTCAGTAATCAAAATCCAATTTTTAATAAGATTTTTCAGAAAACCTGATCTATTTACGAAACTGAAAAAAATATATATTGATTTTAAGGATATGTTAAATATTGTTATTGTTTTGAAAATATGATAAGAAACATTTTACTCGATAGAAAAAAATCCTAAATACACTTTATTTATCAAATTTTATGGTTATAATATAGATGGTAGGTACTATTACAAAAATTAACATGAATATTTTTGGTAATTATCTATCGTTTCATTGTAAAATTATTTCTATGTTGTATAAGATTTTTTTAAATTGCGTTTTAAACAAAATATATCGCTTACGTTGAATCGCTTACTATCTATAATATATTATTATAATAACACAAAATTTATATACATAAGGTAAAAGCTTGTAATTGACGCACTGACCCTGAATTGTATATTGAAACAATAATATTACTATTATTATTATTATTTTTTTGTTTTTTAATTTATTCACACTATTTTTATTTTTTATTTTTTTTTCATTTTATTTTAGTTTCATTGTTTTACAACTTTCTTTATTTTAATTTTTATTATAATCCTGTTGAGTATTTAAAAAGGAAGACTCAACAGGAATATAATATAAATTAAAAAGGATGCTCACACGGGCGTCCACATTTTTTCTAAAAAAAAAGCAGCTTTTTGTGCATGTGTCTTTGCCACTTGTTCTGTTTGATATGGGAAACCAGCTAAATGTGGACATCATTACCAGCATTTCTGGCCACGACATAGGGTCGTGATCGTTGCGTGTTCGTTTTTGATCAAAGTTTGTCCTTGCAAGTATTTAAAAAATGCATCAGTTAGGTACAGTGAATTTGATTAACAGTGACTTCAGAACAGATACTAAAATTATAAATACGAATGTGTGATTGTTTGTTCGTTCGTTTTTCATATTAAGACGTAGCAACGGATCGACGCGGTTTTTTTATAGTTGGAGAGTAATTTATCGGGAAAATTATATTTTCGTAAACAACTTTGGTAAACAGCGAAGCGGGGCGGGCGAAGCGTAAACAAATTTTCTTCATTTTACCTAGTTACAACATCATCTTTCACTCTGCATTCTTCTCTGACATCGTTCCGGATGCGGATGATATACATTATTTATTATAGTTTAAACGTCATGTTGTCTTATTATCTGTTCTGAGCAAGCAACTGAAACATAATTGGTTTTACCAATTTATATTTATTGCAATCAACCTGCGAGTGTAGTATCACGCTATGTAACTTATCAAGTCTGAATGCCACCGGGGTAGACAGAAAATAAGAAAATTCATGATATCGAGTCATAATATTATTCTTGTTATTTCTTAAAAATATAAAAGTTATCGTTTGGACAATAAAATATTGTACAGTCAGCAAAAAAAACTGTTATTTTGGTTACAAATAAAAAGTTGATATTGATATTTCCTTTCTTTACGTATTGCCTTATGGCTCCCGAAACAGTGTATCCAGCGGAAAACCAAGTCTCCCTCTTTTAGTCGATGGTATTTGTGAGGCTATACCTAACGAGTGGCCACTTCTGTTGAGGTACCTATTTAGAAGGAAAAACCTCTAAGTGTGGTTTGTCGGATTATGTAGGTACATACGTTTTTTATTATAAAAAAACCATTGGTACATGGCCGGGATCCGGGATTTTGTATAGCATTGAACCCGGAACTTCAACAACATATTTTATCTGAATCAATAGGTAGGTATACAGAGTTGAAATAATCAGCAATCAGTCAATCTTATGACACGTTAGTTCTGCCAATTAACTCTACAGGGAGAGTCCATCATTGGACCAATTATGTCCTAACACTATTAAATTTTGACAGCGCCTGTAGTCTAAATATTCTCAACATATTAAGATAGAGAATACGATCGCAGTTCGAGTTTGTTTATTATAAACAAACCCTCTATAAAATTAACAAAGCTTTGTCATAAATTAAGCTTTGTGCAGTTTAATTTATATTTTTTACAAAGAAATTAAAAAAATAAATTATTCTGCCAGTTTATTATTTAAAGAGATATTAACCGTCACGAACTCATACAAAGGCCTCGGTTACACGAAAGCAAATTATTACAAGTTGATTATGCACGTGCATGCACTTTTCTGTTACGGTGGCGAAACTTCATACATATTTTAATAACTTATTTTTACAGCTCCCGATTTATGGCATGGCCTGATTTGTTATATAAATATTTTGCTAAATGTGAACACTGACACTGGTGTCTTTTACCATATCGTAGCTTATAAAGGCAGTGACAGTATGATAGTTTTGTTTTTTAATTAGTCATCAAACCTGGGACTGTTTCCTTTGCAGCTAGAATACTCTAATTCCCCAGCGAATATTGTCTTTACGAATCAATTGACACTGGCAACATCCTTGAATCCATCCCTTTCCCTCCTTCTGTCTCCTAATCGAAGTGGGGATAATTGACAATCAAAACGTCAAGTTACGTGTCGGTCCGATACACTGACACAGTCGTGTTCCGGTCACTAAAGCTAGAGTAGACGTCGTAGTCTGGCTCGATAAAAGCGAAGGCGAGTAGGGACGCTCCGAGCGTCGAAAAACGAACTTCGTATGTGGTGGGCAATCTAAGTGCGAGGTGACGTGCTCCATTAGGAGATACCAGCAGTGCGGCCAGAGCTCTGTGGGTCGCGAAGTTAGGCAGCTAACCGTAAATCCCTACTTACCTACTCTTAGTGTCAGCTCTGTATTTTCCACCTATAAGGATTCAGCGGGTTGAGGCGTTCCTCTATTTTAAGGTAAATTCCAGACCGCAGGATCGTGCGGTGTTCATCCAGGTTGCGAATACCGTACAAATACAATTTTGAAATATCCAATATTTTAATTAATTATAGTTTTGCGTCTGACTGTACCTAAATGGGAATTAAATCTACAGCGGAGTGCTAACAGATTGTGCCATATAACAACATTTAACCTACTAATTCTACACATTGTGGCATGTTCCAAATTTTGGATACTTGCCAGAAGGAAGGCTTAAGCAACAACATGGGTTTCTTACAACTACGATGTACTATTAAATTTTAGCTAATAAACTTATAACATGCGAATGAAAATGCTTTACAAATTATAGGGTTTCATTTGGTAAAAGGATTTTTAATATAGTATTTAATATATTTAAAATCTACTTTTTGTTTAATGAATGAAGGATGAAAGATTGATTAAAAAGGTTTATATGGCTGAAGTGAAAGGAAATGCTGGCAGAGGACTACCTAGGTGTACTTTTATTGAACATATAAAAAATGTATTGATCGATGGAGTATGAAAGGTATGATGAATATAAAAGAAGCGAAAGAGGTATGTCAGGATCGTAACAAATGGCATTCGATTATCTCTGCCTACCCCTCTTGGGATAAAAGGCGTGATGATAGATTTTTTTTTTCTTTACAGTTGCCTTATTGCTATTAGGAAACAATGTCCCCCTCTTTTAGCCTATGGTAATTTGTGGGGCTATACCTAACGAGTGGCCAGTTCTGTTGAGGTGTAATTTTGAAGGAAAAGCCTCTGAGCTTTTTTTCAAATTTAGATTTCTTGATAAATTTGTGTAAAAATTATGCGGCTTTTTCTGATCACATAGCAACATAATGTATTCAGATACAACGTAAACCCATAATTTTTGTATCAAAATTGTACAACATTTTCAAAGAAGATAAAATGCTATCAAAAATGTTTTGGAAGCCAAATGTACCGGCTAAGTAGGTGTTAACACTACCGGATTTTGGCATCGTCTCGGGAAACTTGGCTGGGTTAACCTCTGATACAAAATTTGAAATGTCATAGCTATTACATTAGACGAGTTTTAGACAGAGTATAACAGCAACTTCGTTTAACCGACTACGGCAAAGATAAATGAGGTATGTGGAGGGATAAGGATGTATTTTTTCAATAAAATCAAAACTTTTGAGAAAGGTTGTATATTTTCAACTCAATCACGGCTGAAGTAATTTGGATTGAGACGAAATTAAACACATTGGATCCCCTTAAACGGAAAGGGGCATTGTTTTTGAAAGCCAAGTGAAGGATTATTTCATTGTTACCATTTTAAACCCGGGTAATAACTAGTTAATTAAAAAATAAATGCTGCTTGTTGGTAAGCGCATCAGTTGAAAAAGGCTGGACCGATTTGGTTGTTTTTTAAAACATTTTCGCAATACACTGAATAATGTTTCTAGGTAAAGAAAAACTGGATAAGTTGAACGGAAAATTGGAAATTCGGGAAAACTGAAAGTGTATTTTTCATATGGAATTTTTGTATGAACTCAAGACCATATGAAAGTTGATATGCGCTCCACGGGCGGAGCTAGTTAATAAATACCACAAAATACCATAACCATATCTTATTGCCCCTGAAAAAAAAAACGATTGCCGAAAAGGGGATTTCAACATTGGCATAGCGTCATTCAGAGTCAAACCATTCAAAGTAAAGGCCAAATTCTTTTCTATACAAAATATACTATTAATTCCAACCAGGAAAGGAAAAATGATTAATTATAATCTCTCCAAAAATCGTGTATTTACAAAAAAGTTCATACCTAAATGACACAAAGGCCTGTTTTTTGTAAGGTATTATGCAAGGTCGAACTCGAAAGCGAACGCGGATTGAGGATCGAAATGTGCGTGTCTAGTTTACTTCCAAGTGGTATAACAGCCGAAAATATAACGACGGTTTCACACTTAGGGCGGTTTGTGGGAGTGCCACTATTATGGCCATATGACTTGTGGTGTGGCCAGAAAGGTCAAATACGAAAGTTTGTTGATATTCTTTATTTGAGACAGAAATTATACACTTTGAATACTTACCGTCTTACTAATAAACGCTGTACAAAGTTATACAATGTTTCGTCTCCCTCTAACAGTCTAACCGATAGAATAAACAGTTTATAAAAAAACTAAAAAACACGCTTTTGTCAGTAACGCACTCTTGCGAAAACCAAATGAGCCAAACTCGATGGGATTACGTCGTTTCTTTACAGAGTTCCTGTGGCCACCTTCCCGCTCCATCATCAGGACCCTGGACAGCATCTAGGACCAGAGTAACGTACTTGTGTAGACAAATTGTTACGTTTCGGTACAGAGTTATAAATTTCATCCCCTATTCCCGAACGAAAGTCCCATAGAAAAGGCACTTTCAGATTTCACCGAATTTTCTAATTTACCGGGCAACTTTTAAATTTTTTTCTTTCCCTAAAAAACTTATTAAGACTACTACGAACAGTAAAAAATTATGCCAAATCGGTTCAACAATTCTCAAGTAAGCACCAATGAACACCATTAAATTTTTATTACATTTTTTGACATTCGTCTCATTTTTGCATTTTTCTTCGACTTTGGACCCATTTTTTGAGTTTTTCAGTCATCAAATTCAGGCGAGCAGTGTTATTTACCCCAAAAAGTTATTATTTATATATTTTAATTAAATAACATCAAGTGTAAAATCAGCCTATACCAAATGAACGTGCAAAATCAGTAGTAGGGCCAACCGGTGGCGTGCACTTCGATCGAGCGAGGTGCGGAGTTAAAACGTCAGAAAAATCGAAATTCCTAGTCAGTCTAAGTCAGGGCGGCGAAGTAATCAGACGCGCATACGCCGCCCCTACTCATTGGCTACAACCTACTCGGAGAAAGACATGATTAGTGAAGTGTTAAAAAAGTTATAGATATCATTTAAAAAAAATTGCGTGTAAAAATTGACAAGGTGACGTCATTTAGGCGGTCGATGAAATGATTAGCAGGAATTTCGTTAACATTGTTAAATTGTTGCAATATTTTCGGCTAAAATGCTAAAAGCTCCTAAATAAATTAACTTTAAAATTAAGTGGTTTTAAATTAAATTTAAAAATACTCATTAATATTCAATTTAATTATATTAATTACAGTGTTTTCGTGTCATGTTTCACGGAAAATTGATATGTGCTCTGAAATTTATGCGAAAATTACAAATAAATTGGTTTAATATTTTAAAACAGGTATCCTACATAATTAACTGGACTTTAATCGGTTTCTCGTGCTTCGAAGAGAACCTAAAAATGGTGTCCGTCTTTTTAAAAAATAACTGCCAATGAAGTTACTAATCTAGGTCCATTATGTTCAGCATCATCTATCTATACTGATTAATATGGCTATTAACTTATCTGTCTAAAAGTAGACACTGTTACTGGTGTCTCTAGCCACCTTGCTTCGAAAGACACTTAAAATTAAAAAAAAATCTTTGAATGAAGTGACAAATCAAGGTCCGTTATTTTCAGCAATAAGCTTCCTACCTGTTCTAATTAAACTGGCTAAAACTGGACACTGTTACGGTGTCTCTGGCCACATCATAAGGCTTAAATACCCTACCGACTAGCCGACTAACCCTAGTCCTAAAATGACCGAATAGTCGGGGCTTTACCGACTAGTAGCCAACTATTCGGTCGATTGGACCTCCTTAACAAGTACTGAATAATTAAGAATTTAAGATTATTTGTTAATAAAAAAAGTAGAACATTAAGTGCTGGCGTTTAGTATAATTTATTTTCCATTTCCTGTGCCATCTTAAGTGCCGAATAATATTTTTTCCAATCTGCCTTGCTATTGTTTTTTAAAGGCCAAATGCCATGAAACAATGTAATATTGCCTAGCCCCTTAGTGAATGACATCAGCGGTGATCCTCATTCCTTGATACCCTTACAAATTTCACAAACTTTATTTCATGATCTATTTGCACTGCTCTAATTTAGAGCTTAACGACTTGACTATAAACATAGTTAAACAGTTGTTTAGTTATAATGTGTTTTGTCTCCCTTTGACATATTGAATTATATTTTAACTATGTACTTTTTAAGACGTGGTTTTATATTATTTTAAAGTAAAAAAAAGTTATGTATTACTGGAGATAATTATTGGATTTATTAATATATTTCCTCGCCCCCTGAGTCACGCCTAAAGCACTTTATTTTGACTAATTTATAACATCGCGAAATTCTTGTATGTGTTTTTATTAATTAATTTAAGGCAGATAAACAGAACTATTAGAATTGTAAGTATTATATACATAACAAACTAAAACTATATCAAATTTTATTTTTTTTGAAATATAAGTGACACAAACATTAAGTTCTATTAAGAGCAAGCTTGTTAGCGCATGAAGTATAGCGCGCGGCTTATTTTATCGATATCACTATAAAAAGTTGTTAGAGAGATACACAATAATAATCGATAAAATAACCAAGGAAAAGATAAGATAGGCCAAGATTCACGTACCAGAGACATGAGAAAGAACGATTTCACAAGAAATCGGTCTTTTTAAAATACACAAAACGGACATATATAATATTATACAAAAACTATTGGCAAGTTGTAGTTAATGTTATCATAAAGTATGTGAAATTATCTATAGGATAAATACGAGAAAATTGTACATTAGTAAATATATATTAAGAGAACTCGAGTCACAAAATCGATTGAAAATACGCGTGAAATTTATGAATTTTTTGTATATTTTCCCCACTTCACACCTCTAGTCTAATATGATAATTCGTGATATCAATGTGAATGAAAAATGTTATACCGAATCACACAATAAAAATAGGTATTTTAACCTATCAATTTATAGTTTCTTGGGTTAAGTAGTTAACTTTTGTCGATAGTAGTTATAAGTGGAACACAATTATTATGCTATCATTCTTCAACCAATGTCAACTTTATGCATAAATTATAATCGAAAACAGCTTTCCGCCCCTGGCGAACCGTGAATTTTCGAACAAAATAAAATATAGGTACCCTATGTCACTCAGGGATATCGTAGCTATCTATTCGTGAAATACTTTTTAGAATCAGTTCATTAGAGCATGCCTATATGCTCTATAGTATGCCTATAGTATTACATAATCACGTTTGTATCCCAAAGGGGGTATTGAGCACAACTTACAAAACTAATCAGTGAATAATTTTAAGCAAGTTTCACAGATTGTATTTTAAAATGGCATCGACACTTTATTGGATCCCAATGTTCTTCCATCGGTAAGTAAAAAATAAATACAACTTAGAATAAGGAGTTGTTTCAGTTCATAGAACTTCGATCAGAGCTGTAATATTTTTTTAACACATTAAAGTGGCATATGAAGATATCATAGTATAGACACAAACTTACAAGGTCATGTGGATGGATAAGCTGTGATCACGTCTGGGTCACCAATATAGAACATTACCCAACATTTCAACGACTTAGAGGAAAAGTGACTCAATAACAATCATCTTTGGAAAGTTGGAAGAATCTACTGAATACCAGATTTTCGTCCCGGCTTCGCCCGTGTAAAATTTTGAAATGCGGTATAAAAATTTATCCCGAAGAATTTCCGGGATGATAAATAGCCTTCGGATCTCAAACGCTCAAAAAAATCACGTCTATCCATTGCTCTGTATAATATTAGTAAAGACCTACCTACCCTACTGGAGAGGCGTGAATATGTTTCATTCACACAAAAAATGTATTTTGAATTCACTTTCTTAAAGAATTATGGAAAGTTGCGATGACCAATTCTGATAACAAACAAGTATTGATTTTCCGTAGTATTTACACTTTTCATTGACATGCAAAGTAGTGCTATAAGAAGTATGCGGTTATAGAGAATATTCAACTAATGGAATTAAAACTGATTGTCTTTAAGAGTGCTTTAATCGATTTATTGGGCTTCGGAAGGCATGTAAAGCTGACTAAGTACAGTGACATACTTCCCAACTCACTAAAAACCTATGCCTTTGTCTTCAACTAATTCTAAGAAACTTGTCTTTGGAAATACCTTACATAAACCTCACTTTAGAATTTTTATTATTTTCAAAATATTTTTATATCTATGTTTAATTTAATTGTTTACAAACCTTTATGTTTGACCTCTGTTTACCGTTCATAAGATAATTATTATGAATAATGGAAAATATGATATACTAGCGACTCGCTCTGTTGGTATGCTGTTCGTTGGTAAGGGCATCACTTGAGAACGGCTCAACCGACTTGGCTATTTTTATTTAAATGTTCCTAATAGTCTGAATAAGGTTTTTAGAGAAAGAAATATTGTAAAATTTGCCTGATAAATTGATTTTTTTCCGGAAAAACTGAAAGTGTTTTTTTTTATGGGATTTTTGTATGAACTCAAGACCACAATAGGGAATGAACGTCAATATGGGCTCTACGGACGAAGCCGGGGCGGAAAGAAATAAATTATTTTGTACCTATTATTTTTAAATTTTCGACCCCTTTTGAAAAATTAAGTAACCGACTCCAAAAATATTTATTCCTAAAGAACATAGACCGATTAATTTTCTCCCTCTTAGCCAGTAATATTATTTATATTGACAATCCCCAATATAATTTCATAGGGATGGAAACCTATCATTAAAAGAACATTAACTGTACGATTATCGAAGAAACCGTGTCTTTGATTTATCGATATTTTAATGTACACACTTTTAACGTTTTATCACGTATTTATATGAAATTTTATGATAAATAACAGACAGTAGGTACATAGGTACAGTAGGATTTTAGGATTCCGTACCAAAAATTACAAATAGGACACTTTAAATGTCACAGTTCATTGAACACAAATATTGAATTGAAACGTAAGGTGGTCATGTATAAAAATTTGGTATGGCGCGCTCCCATTAACAATACATTCATATATTATTTATTTCTTATTTAATAGGCCAGTCTGGCTATTTTGAGCTGTATGGAAATTTTTCGTAACCGTTATACAGCAAACGAAGATATGTAAAAAATCGGAAATATTCCGTAGAATTCAATGCACTATTTTTAAAACAACTGACATTAGGGGAACTTATAGAAAATGGCGGCCAAAGTTGGTAAAAAACACTTTATTTCGTTTTAAAAAAAAAATAGGCTTTATTTTAAAAAGTTTAATACACAAGTTGTGGAACTATTTATTTCGGATCGGTCTAGTCTGGTCCGATGTCAATAAATTGTAAAATATATTATTTATTTAAAAAAAGCCGTAAAAAATCGCATTATTTTAAAACGCCCGTATCTCTTTGAAAAAAAAAATTTTTGAAACCCAAAAATAGTGAAAATGTAGCTCTTGATAAGCCAAAAAAGAGCGTATTTTCAAATTTTAAAAATATTAAAAAGATCTTGCAGAAATTTGATTTTTCAAAAAAAAAGTGTTTTTTTAAATTCCAATAACTCATAAACCCGAGACTTTTTATAATCGTGTCTATGCTTAAATTTTTCTTTAATAGTTGCCGTAACATGTGCGAGTATTGCGCGCTTCATTAACTGATCGGTAATATGCGAAATATCGGTCGAAAAATGGGTATTTTTCGGAAAAATGCAGGAACCGCGTCGCGACAGTCGCTCATATGCATGCGACCTCGGTCGGCTCTCCCCCCCTACTCCACCGCTAGAGCTGAAGTATGGTACCACGGCGCTAAGCTCCGTGTGTGATTAATTTTGCAGTGCTCAGCGACGGCCGATGGAGTTCTCGTATTTTTTTATTTCAACTATAAATAATGAACTTTAACTCATATAAATTTTAGCTGATAATATTAAAAAACGGCGCCACAGGATTTTTTTCAAGCAAAAAAAAAATCTTAGCTCCAGAAGGTCGGTGAGAAAAAAAATTGTTTTTAAAATTTGCAGAAAAATACCAGCTATAACATCGCGTAAACGTCAATTTTATACAATTTTAACTATTAAAGATAAATTACGTTTTTGGAACAAAAAAAAAGAAACCGATTTATTGACCAATATTTCCTATATAACCGATCAATTAATGAAGCGCGCAATACTTGCACATATAACGGCAACTATTAAAGAAAATTTTAAGCATAGGCACGATTATAAAAAGTCACGGGTTTATGAGTTATAGTAATTTAAAAAAAAAACACTTTTTTTCGAAAAATCAAATTTCTGCAAGATCTTTTTAATATTTTTAAAATTTGAAAATACGCTCTCTTTTGGCTTATCAAGAGCTACATTTTCACTATTTATCGATTTCAAAAATTTTTCAAAGAGATACGGGCGTTTACAATTTATTGACATCGGACCGGACTAGACCGATTCGAAATAAATAGTTCCACAACTTGTGTATTAAACTTTTTTATAACAAAGCCTATTTTTTTGTGTAAAACAAAATAAAGTGTTTTTTACCAACTTTGGCCGCCATTTTCTATAAGTTCCCCTAATGTCAGTTGTTTTAAAAATAGTGCATTGAATTCTACGGAATATTTCCGATTTTTTACATATCTTCGTTTGCTGTATCGTGATTTTGGTTCAAAAAATTAAACAGACTGGCCTATAAGCCAAATAATTTCACTTACGCGTGTAAACTAAATACACAAACAGTTTCTTTTTTACTTTTTAATAATAGGTTTTTTTTATTAATTTTAATTGTTTTTATTGAGAAATAACTCACTTGAATCAAAACCGCCAAAAACGCCAACCTTTTTAATAATATGTGCTTTAATAAACCTTTTACTTCGGAGTCCACGAAAGACATAAAAAATAAAAAAGATATCTCCCTCTATTGAAGAAGTGACAGCTATTCTAATGTGGTCTCTGGCCACACCATAAATTCAAACTATTGACTTTCTATTTTTAAAACAGCCCATCACACAGGGTACCCACAGTAATTGAGGCCAACTCATTGTGTCTCTGTTATCTCCAAACATTTCCCTAGCGAGTTTATTTTAGCAGACTTCATGTATTGATAATAACTCATCAAAAGTTTGTTGTTTAATCTGCACTAACTACATTTTGCTGTGAACCTTGTTTACATTAATTTAGACTCTACTAGGTATCCTAAGGGAAATACTAGATTAAAGTTACTTTAAGTTTGAATATAGGTCTTGAATTAAAAAGCACAGTCGTAGAAGTCATAGCCTAAAATGAATACGTCTCGGAAATGTTTTTTTTTCTTCACTGTGTTACGGTCCCAGAGTACCCAGCGGAAGACCAAGTCTCCCTCTTTTAGCCGATGGTATTTGTGAGGCTATACCTAATGAGTAGCCAATTCTGTTGAGGTATATTTAGATGGAAAAGCCTCTAAGTGTGGTACATAAGCTATTAATTAAAAAAAACCTTTTGATACATGGCCGGGATCCGGGATCTAACCCGTGGTCTGCCTAGTTAATACTAGACATCGTAAAATATTATCTTTTATAAATACAAATTAAATGCTGTTCGTTGGTAAGCGTATCACTTGAAAACGCCTGGACCGATTTAGCATTTTTTTAATGTTCGTAATAGTCTGAATAAGGGTTTTAGGGAATTGGAAAAATTGCTCGTTAAATTTGAAAATTCGGGAAAAACCGAGAGTGATTTTCTCCATATGATTTTTGTATGAGAACCGTAAGACCATAATATGGGATGAAAGTTAATATGGGCTCCACGGGCAAAGCAGGGGCTCAACTGTCTCCTGCTAATAGACGTACCGGACTTCCAAAATGGCGCTATATTTCAGTTCAGTTCAGGACGCTACCCCTTCCCCTACGGTACGATTGCTCTACCAGCGTAGTCAAACCTTTTTATACTCTGTGTTTATATTTTACTCTGTGTGTACAGGAATGGAGTGCACCGCCATGCCAAGCTAGGTGAGCGGTGCGCGCCAGCGGTGTATGTACGCAGCGGCGGGCGGCGCGTCGATCGCGGGCCGCAAGGTAAACATTTTTTTTTCATTCGGTTACTTTAAATATATCTCACGGTTCCGGGACCCGTGAAGCCATGATTCATTGATGATTAATTGATTTCCAAAAACTGGAAATTTTTGAAATATAACATGAGACTTTATCCTGAAGGATTTCTGTACTATGTCTGTACAAAAAAAACACACGTCAACAAACACACGTTCTCATTTACAATATTAGTTATATGTAAATATCAAATTAATAGCTGCTACGAATGTCGTAGACGCTGTTTGCTACGAACATTTGAAGTATTCTTCGAAAATTGTGTAGTTTGAAAAAAGGGTCAGATTACGACATAGAAAAATCATATAAAATTGAAGTGTCTATTTGTGATTTCAAAATTAATACAGATTACTGAAGCATTTTAGATTATTTTAAGAAAATAAAAACTGTTATTTATAGACGTTCTGTTCTTTTTTTTGTTATCGGTCCTAGGGTACCCAGAAACCAATCTGTCTATTCTTTTACACTCTTAGTGCAGTGAGTTAGAATCTGTTTTTTCTGAACCCCAGTTAAAAAAAATGTTTGATTGAGATCTTGTGAGCAGTGATAAGACGAAGCCAGGGCGGACAGCTAGTATATACAAGTGACTATTATTTGTTTGTGAAATTAGTCTTCAGGTGCTAAATTTTCAGTGACATTTTCAGGCGCGCCAGCACGGCAGAGCTCCCGCGCCGTCGAGCCCGCGACTCAATAGTCCGACGCACCCCGCTGCTGGAGTCAGAGTATATTCCTGCCAGCATTGGGAAGCTAGATTAGCTGCCCCACGCACTGACGCAACTGATCCATCATGCGATCTTGCAGAGGTAAAACTGAGTAACCAATCTTTAAAGCTAGGTCCACATTGTGCCGGTCCGATCAGTCCGATTATCGTATCGTATTGCCCCGGCACGTATTTAATGCGCTACTATTGGACAAAGAACCAAGTTTAGACACAAACTACGTAAGTTGCCTGCTATCGGCTCCATAGTCGCCAGCTCGTATCATGTCTATGAACTCAGAGTTTTGGAAAATAAAATATTGTTTTGTTATTAAGTTAAAAGTCGTATCAAGAAATGCGCTCGCGAACGAGTTTGATCTTAGATGGTAAATACATAAAGTTCATTTTAGTTCTATCGCCTCAGCCGGTTGGTGCCGGTCAAATAGTGCGCGGATTGTCTTAAAATCGTAAAAAGTAGGTTCTATTTTTATTGTATCAAAAATCCAAACCATATAATATCTAGTAAAGGTAAGTTATTATTCAAAATTATGTGATGTTGTGGACAGTCATTACGTAATTCCAGCGGTTTATTTGTAATTTTAGATGTAACTTTCGTTTTTTTTTCTACTGAGAAAATATCAAGGAATCTCGTTTTTGGTCCATATGACGCTTAGTATATTATAACATTTGGAGGGCACGTAAAGCCGGCGTCCGCATTTCTTCTAAAAATAACAAATAGAAGTAACAAATCTAGGTACATTAAGTGCAGCAAGCAACAGGCTTGCCATCTGCTCAGTTCAATATTTAATGATATAATATATAAATAAATATGGATGGATGAAAATAACTGGCAAAAGTGGACACTGTTACTGGTGTCTCTGGCCACACCGCAAGATATAAAGGCGTGAAAATAAATTTACAGTATTAATTGTCGATACATCAAATATTTTTGTAAAGCAATGTGAGGTATCGACCCTTAAGAATGTAACAGATTTTTTTATAGCAAAACAACAAAAACGGCACAAAATATAAGTACGTTTATTTTTTTAATTATGGCACAAAATTACCTATAGTGTAGATTTACAAAAATCAAAAGCGGTATGGCTAACTTCACAGACAAGATATGCGATAGCAGCAGGCAACTTTGTGCTCTATCGTTTTTGTCCGATCATCAAAGTAGACTCGATACGATAATGATACATATGTGGACCTTGCTTATCAAAGATTTACGGTCGTCCTAAACCGGTTAGAAAAGTTAGGACTCGAAGGTCAAAGACGACGGGTCCAACACTAGAAATCCGAGCAAATTGCTAGGTCGGGTAAAGACTAGAAAGATTAACAAATACAGTAAGTATGAAGATATATGAATGAATGAAATCTTCACAGGTTGCCTTAACAGCTCCCGGGAACCGTTGCCGGCCCTAGGGTACCCAGCGGAAGACATGGTCTTCCTCACTTAGCCGAAGATTTTTTGAGGCAATACCTAACGAGTAGCCAGCTCTGTTGAGGTATGTAGATGGATAAGCCTCTTTGTACGGTTTGTCGAATAATGTACATAGATTTTTTATTATAAAAAACCCATTTGTACATGGTCGGATGTGGGGATCAAACGAAGATATATTATTTTTCCATTGGACGGCAAACCAAATTTGGATCAAAAAATGTATGAAATTGAACGTTTTTCTCACACTTTTACCTCTATGTTCGGCGTGCAGTTGCGGTCTAATGGTAGAGAGCTCTTACCAGTGGGGTGAGCATATCATTATTTGACGTGACATCTTTCGTGTCCAACACAAGAATGCCGAGCAAATTTGCTGGGCCGGGCAAAGCCTTACAGAATTTGGCCGCACATTGTAGGGTTGGACATTCTCGGACCGGCCGGCATTATTTGGCTGGTCCTGTACCGACATAAACGTTTTGGCCTTTCGGTCGACACGAAAGATGTCACGTCAAATATATGCTCACCCCCTGAGCTGGTTTTAGCTGCCGTTCACTGACTTCATTGATATAATGAAGTAGACGATTTCGAATTTGAATCTCAATATCCAGAATATTTTTATCATAAATAAAAAAGGGTTTACCAATATTCTATTGCATGTAGAGAATTTTCTCTTTATATAAAACTTGATGAGTGGACGCTGTTGTTGTTTATCATTCGGCAATCTCACTTCTGCAAAAAATATGGCAAATCTCAACATTAACATTTTCAACTCATATTGCTGATAGTTATTATTTTAAATGGGATTAAGCCATATTTTTATTATTTAGTGTTCTAAATAGGCGTAGTTTTTAAAACAAACATTGATATTGCATTTTAAAAACTATTGCTATTTAGAAGTCTTAATAATGAAAAATGTCTTAATCTAATTTAAAATAATAACTATCAAAAGTTGAAAATGTTGTATAATTAGACTAATTTTTCTAGGATTAATTTTTATTTGCCATATTTTTGACAGATATAAGATGGCCTACAGACCTTAAATTTTAATTTTATTTAAAAAATAATTAGAAAGTCCCTGTCACACAATTTTTCCATTTGTTAGAATGATTTCGACAAGCAAAAAGAGGGTTATGTTTTAGCAGTCTATTTTTTTTTATTAAACTTAAACCGGTGATTAAAATGCACCATCTAATTCTGAATAGTACATTTTACAACTCAAAGAAAGTCGATTACTTAATTATAGCTTTGTTATGTACTAATATCTAGGTTTAACTATTTTAATTGCTTCAAATTATTTTAAATATTATGTATTGTATATCTTATAGCGTGGCCAGAGGCACTGGTAACAATTGACACATTTAGCAAGTTAATTTGCCCATATTAAACAGAACAGGTGGTAAACCTGTCGCTGAACTTAATGCGAATAGAACCTTCTATGTTTTGGATAAAAATATTGCAACAACATTTTTTTGATCGACAACCGAAAAATCGTCACCTTTTCAATAAAATTCTCAATTTTAGAGTGTTATTAGAAGCTAAGATGGTTAAAGTGTTAATACAAGTGAAAATAGTGGGCCGGCCATGAAACTTATATTTCGTGTCGGTAGCAGCGTCAGGTGGCAGCTGAAAAAGAATCAAAGACTGCGCATTGATGTGCGAAACGAAACTTGAGTGACTATTACGATTAAAACAAGGAAAACTTAAATAAATTTTCGCCAAATTGCGCTTGCTTCCATATCCTTTTTCACGCAACAAACTTATCGATTAAGTAAATAAGTATTTTATTTAAATAATAACTGAGCCTTTCTTGTGCCTATTAAAAATTCTAAATAAAAAACTTGGAAGTGTGATTTGATTGTGTGCTGTGTGAATAAGCAAAGTGATAAAAGAAAAGCTGTAAATATAATAATTAAAAATATTATTTTGAAAGAAATAAATAAATAATAACATAGCAGCGCTAGAATAAAAATAAAATTAAACAAATTGAGACTGATTCGGTGTGAAAAAGCTAAAGAAAAAATTGTGTTGTCCTAAAAAATCGCCTCCTTCGTTAGAAGGATTTGTGTTCTTACGTGTTAAAAGTCAATTACAAAACTGGCCAGTATGCAAGCAGCTCTTATGTTAAGATCTAAATCGAGGGAAAGAAGAAAACAGAGACTCAAAAGAGGGATCAAGCAAATTTTACCAAGTAATATTGCTACAAAATCCATTGCTCCGTTCCCGAGATATCCACCGACTTCATGGGTGAGTTTTTTTAAATATTAAAATGCATCATTTCAGCCCATAACACGAAAATGTTAATTATTTTATATAAAATAAATTTCACAGGACATTCAAAAAATATTAGCTATTTCTGGCCACTCGTTAATTAAAGCCCCACAAATACCATCGGCTAAAGGTGCCCACCCATTGGTCCAATCACCGGCGCGCCGCCGTACGGTCTACCGAAATTGACCACAGATTCGTCCAATTCCTATAACAAATGGCCCACCTAGATCTTATGGCGGCCGGAATGGGAAATTTTCGGTGCGATGCAGGTATATAGGTAGAAACAATGAAATACCATCTGCTACGATCCTCTTTGACCTACTTCCGCCAATAATTATACAATTTTTATGTGTAAGTTTATTTCATTAGGTAGGATATGTACGAGGTAATTTGATTTGTCTATTATGGACACACCTCTATGAACTCATACTTGTTAACCTACTAAATAGCTTTAAACGGCGTCCATTTCCACTAATCTTTAAGCAAGCAGACTAAAAATTAATATAAAGTTTGGTTTAAAATGTAAGTCAAATGTAGATCTTAGCGATAGGACCTGACTTCGCACGAGCTCAAGATAAAAAACCGGTCAAATTCGAGTCGGCCTGGCACACGAAGGGTTCCGTGCTACATTTTTATCCGTTTTATTATTTGATGTTTTACTTAAGAGTATGCATTATTGTTATACTAGTTAGACGTTTGTATGTAGGTATTGCCATTATTAAGATCGAGCAAAAAACGCCGAAAAAACACGTTTCTTGTATGGAGACTCCCATTTAATTTTTAACTTTATTTTACTTTTATTATGTGTTGAAATAGCGGCCAAGTAAATAATAATAAATAATAATAAACTTTATTTACATAAAAAAATACAAAATTATTGTGAGCTCCTGGTGTTACACTAGGTCAGAACCTTGCAACAAACCAGATGTATACTTGTACACATTATGCACATAATAACTTACCAACTAGTACCTACACACATAACATAACTTAAACAAACACAATCAAAAACATATTTAAAAACATCCTTTGCAACAGAAACAACAGCCACGGTTTGTAAACCTACCCTCAATCTCCACAACCTACAAACTTCTAGTCAATGCCACTATAGTGCAATCATTTTGAAATGGCACGTTTTATTTATATTAAATAAATAAAGTCAGGTAGTTTGTTAGAGATACTATTTTATACAATGTTATTTTTTTTTATAGTAATACACACTCTGTGAAAGTGTCTACCTATTATGGTTCAAAAGATGAGGTTCTGTGACAGACGGACGGACTGACAGACAGCGGATCCTTAGTAATAGGGTTTCCGTTAGCACCCTTTGGGTACGGAACCCTAAAAAATTCTAAATATGTTTTTTATATTCGAATCCCTCAAATTGTTGAAAGTTTCAACAAAGTTAATTTAGATGTTCTGCAGCCAGACAGACTGACTGACATATACCTACTTTTATTAATTAGACATTGAATATTTTGAAATAACAGAACACTTAATTAGGTAGAATTGAAATTCATATAAGCTAATAATAATATTTGTAGTAATAGCAACTATGTATCCCGTCTGCAAAATGAACTATGGATCTATGTTAGTGAAACTTGCAAAGGTACACTCAGTCAACATAAAAATAACGTTACAAAATTCAGATTTTTTAGAAAAATATGCATTTGACTAAAAAAAGAAGTACCTATGCCAATTTTAGTTACAAATTAAAGTCGTTTACTTATTGAGTTAATATTTCAAAGAAAAATAAATAGAATAGTTATTACATATTTTTACATACTTTGAGAATATTTTTTCTGCAACATTATCTAATATTTGTAGTAGATTTTATACAAACACATTGATCTACGAAATTTTGTTTCAATATTTATCATCGTAATTTTTTTTACTCATACTTTTAATATCATTTATTAATTTTTTATTTCTTATTAAAAATACAAGAGTACCATAAATTTAATCTAAAACAACCTTAAAAACTAATAAGAAAAAGAAAAGGGGTGGAGGGATCGAAGGTAGAACACCAGCTCCTCCAGCTCTTGTAGGAATTATTTTTTCTGAGTGTACCTACATCATCCGTAATAAAGTGTTCGTAAAGTACAATTCGCGTCTTTATTTTGTGGCTAATGGATTTTACTTGTCCTCAATTTGGTCTGACCCTTTTTCACTTTCATTAATTCCGAGAAATGCAATTCAGTACACTTAGCGTAATATACCCTTATAGGACTTAACTCATGTGTCTGTCTGTCTGTCCGTCTGTCACAGCTTATTTTCTCCGAATCTACTGGACGAAAAATGTTGAAACTTGGTACATAGTGAGTTTCATGACCCAATCACGGACGTATAGCGTAAATAATCGAATTTCTATTTTGGGGGGAAAATTAAAAGAAAAACTATTTTTTTTTTATAATTTTATAATGCATAGATTATACAAAAATTACTCCGAAATTACCGAGTCTAAAATTTTGAAAAAAAATAGAGAATATAGGGTCTTTTTTATAGTTTAGAGGAAAAGTTTACCAAAAAAACCGAAAAAATAGCGGATTTAATAACGGAACCCTTAGCGCACGAGTCGCACTCGCAACTTGGCCAATTATTATTCTGAAATAAATTTATTTGCCCCAAACCAGATAACCTTGTGCTTTCACAGCATATTCCACGACAGGGCGCTGTCGACAAATTTTTCCCGAGTTGATACTTAGCTTAGCTCCCATAAGTGAAAGAGTGAATTTTAATACAAAACCTACCTCGACAAAATACAGCCAAATCCGTTCTTGAGGTTAATCTCAAACAAATGTGGCCAGATGCATCAGAATAGTGTCCAATAATAAAATTAATAATAAATCTATCTACTATATATATAAATTTAAATATAAAAACAATAGCCCGATTTTAATTTAATTTTATCTCAGCAATAGTCCAGGCACCTGACGGGGCGTGTACGTTACGCCAGCAAGAAAGTGTCTCCTAGAGTGATATGAGTAGAACGTAGATTTAGAGCGTTATCTGCTGGAAATGTGCGCCGCATAATAAATTTGTGCGTCCTGTCGTTTTTGAAAAAATCAAAAAAAACACTTCCCGCTAGAGTAACGTTGTTCCAGCAAGAAAATTCTAAACGAATGATCGGAGAGAGAAATATTGTAAATCGCCAGAGAGCTTATATTTGTGCAAAAATGTGCGCCGAAAATATAATTTGTGCGTCTTCAGGTTTTCGAGATATTACGTTTCCTGCTAGCGTAACGTTTTGCAGAATCGTGTATCTCTAAAACCATTGTATGTGCGCCTGTAGAATAAACATACACGAGTAGCTCTTAATTTGTGCGTATTTGTGACGTAATTAGATTTAAGAAAATATTTATAGTTTTCAAGTAATCGCGCTATTTTAAAAATCCGTAAAAAAAATCGCAGCGCCTAAATGAGAAAACGTATAAGCTCACTGAAAACTGTATTCGGTTCCTCTTGACACTTACAATAACCATAAAAAGTTTCAAAAGTATATATACATACGTTATTGAATTATTTTACTAAAAGTCAAAACGACAATGTCATAATTTCAACGTCAATATTCAAGAAATCGGCTCCACGCAAGATGTGTGGGTGTGAACCAATATTTTGTGCGTTTCGTCAAATAACAAAGTGAACATTTTCAGCTTGGAATGTTTCGTATATAAGAAGATATAAACAAAAAACAAAACACGTCAACAACGACTGGTTAACCGACCCAATTCGAATGACTACAAAAAAGCGACGGTTTCATACATATCGATGACCTTCTTAATTGAACGTATTAATGCGGTACAGTCGCGTATAGTTATAGCATTAATTCACAGATGAAAATTAGTTTAAAAACAAACAGATTCAAAATCGATTAAGAAAAGACCTACCTACTAAATAGGTCATCATAATAACTACCTAATGTCCAATGCTTCCGGGCTTTGAAGCGGGTTCATATTGTATTACAAACAGAATTGTGCACTCTTTATTAGTGTGGGATTTTATTATCATCAATAAATGCGAAGCTATACTCTGTTTTTTTTTTAACATACGAGTAAATTGATCTGTGATTTTAAGTAATAATGACTACACAATGTATAAATAATTTGATTGAACTATTTATGTTTTAATATTTATGGGTAGGTAATTTGATCTGTGAATTGCTGCCATAATTATTTTAGAATCAAAATTAAGACAATAAAAATAATGATTTCCACATCAATAAGCTCTTTTATTTGAATATATTTATATTCAGTAATTCTATTCTATTCTATTTTTTTTCAAAATGGCTCCATCAGGGTTTTGATGATTCCGCCAATGTCAAGTAATATAGACGTCACAGTAACAATAAGCCGATTGATCGGTAGGTAGAATTCTCCCGCCGGCCGTAATATGTCCTATTAATCACTGACTAATCACAACTATTACAGCACGGGCGGGATTAAACTGGATTCCCCATGACGTCCTGGTGGACGCGTGCGCAACTGCGCATATCACAAAGGCGTCACGTGGAATCATTCAGTAATTCAAATAATAATATTGAATATATTGCCTTTTGAACGCGCCTGTACAGACAGCTTCCGTTTAATACGTTCAATTAAAGAAGGTCATTGATATGTATGAAACCGTCGCTTTTTTGTAGTCATTCGAATTGGGTCGGTTAACCAGTCGTTGTTGACGTGTTTTGTTTTTTGTTTATATCTTCTTATATACGAAACATTCCAAGCTGAAAATGTTCACTTTGTTATTTGACGAAACGCACAAAATATTGGTTCACACCCACACATCTTGCGTGGAGCCGATTTCTTGAATATTGACGTTGAAATTATGACATTGTCGTTTTGACTTTTAGTAAAATAATTCAATAACGTATGTATATATACTTTTGAAACTTTTTATGGTTATTGTAAGTGTCAAGAGGAACCGAATACAGTTTTCAGTGAGCTTATACGTTTTCTCATTTAGGCGCTGCGATTTTTTTACGGATTTTTAAAATAGCGCGATTACTTGAAAACTATAAATATTTTCTTAAATCTAATTACGTCACAAATACGCACAAATTAAGAGCTACTCGTGTATGTTTATTCTACAGGCGCACATACAATGGTTTTAGAGATACACGATTCTGCAAAACGTTACGCTAGCAGGAAACGTAATATCTCGAAAACCTGAAGACGCACAAATTATATTTTCGGCGCACATTTTTGCACAAATATAAGCTCTCTGGCGATTTACAATATTTCTCTCTCCGATCATTCGTTTAGAATTTTCTTGCTGGAACAACGTTACTCTAGCGGGAAGTGTTTTTTTTGATTTTTTCAAAAACGACAGGACGCACAAATTTATTATGCGGCGCACATTTCCAGCAGATAACGCTCTAAATCTACGTTCTACTCATATCACTCTGGAGACACTTTCTTGCTGGCGTAACGTACACTGACGGGGCCTGTCTGTGAGCGCATTGTATTTGATGCATTCAGAGATAGGTCCCGACGGGTGCTAGTCACAACACTTTAGATTAAACACTCTTAAGAGCCTCTACGTGTTGGACCTATGTCCCCATGCAAGCCTTACAAAGGACCGGGTATTATGCCCGTGAATTTAGAGAGAGAAAGAATATATCTAAAACAGTAATACAGACGCGCGCCTGAAACTTTATTGCATGTAAATGCCACAATCCCGAATATCTAAGATTTTTTTTCGATTTTAAATCGACTTCTCATGCTTCAGAGGGCAAGTCAAGCGTATTCAAACTTTCTTTTTCTATTTCTTCTTTTAGATTTTTTTCGATATTTAATCGACTTCTGATGCTTCAGAGGGCAAGTCAAGCGTATTCTATTTCTTCTTTTATTGTGGTAATGTCAAGTATCTAAGATGATGCCGCTGACTGTGATATTATGTCTTATTAATCACAGACTAATCACAACTATTACCCATCATGTCACGACGGAACGCGTGCGTCGGTCGCCATAACATGACGTAGAACTCAATTTTCTTATTAAAATAATCGTTAAGCTTAGAAGTGACAACACTAATCATATTTTCACTTGCTGTTGCTGTATTTGCTAAATGTCGACTTTGTTACCTTTGCCACCCCACAAAGGAAAAAGGCTGTGATATTATGAAATAATGTATGGAAGAGGTAGAATTGCCAATGCAGTGTGTCAAGGCTGTTTATTGTCGCTATGCAGTATCAATACAAGAAATCGATATCATGACTTTGATGACATGAAATCTATACAAATAAAATTTAATTGTATGTATGTGTTTAAAAAAAACTATACTTCGCACCGTTAGGTTAGGTTAGATTAGGTGTTGTTTAGTTCAACTGATCTCCAATAGATGGCATCTTTTACAAAATAAATAATAAATATATGCTACAGCATACTTTTTTGTAGATAATTTTATTCTACACAATTTTTCATACATAATTTTGTTAGATTAGACAAATTAGACAGCATAACCTATCAAAACTCATTGGGGCTAACTTTTAATCTGACTTGATTGATACACTTCTACTGCTGAGCTCCTTAACATGATATTATAATATGTAATAGTAAATACCGCAACAAAATCGGTTCAGAAGTTTTTGCGTGAAAAGGTCACAAACAAGGTTTTGATTTATAATATTGTATTAGTGCTGATGATAGCGGTAGAGATAGTGATTATTAAATTATTACAAAATGAAAAATAAATATAATGTCTAAATAATGATTAACTTACTTCATCTTCTTAGTCGTGATGCAGCAGTCATGGTCAATCATGGCGGTCCACAGCGCGACGCACTGTATTGACTCGCCATGGTTAACTTTCTTGGAAAGAATAGTGCAGTGGTTTCCCTTTGTTTTTTGCACCAGTCGGATAGATCTTATTCCGTTCTTCCCTTTATAGTTAGTGCAGTTTTTTTATATATATTGGTTTTTTTGAAAGAATTTTGCAAGTCACTGCAGGGAGTAAATTGGCAGAAAGTATTTTTCTTACAACCGAGAGGTCCCCACGAATGTTGTTCACTCATTTTCTGCCAGCTGGTAGGAGAGGTTTTTTAATTTTTTTTATCTAAATCCGCTCAGCGGCGTACCGACAAGCCATGGACCCCTACTCGTCTACAATAATTTGTAGAGGGGGCTCAGACTACACGAAAAAGAGGTTTTCAAGTGCTTACAACCACTTTCTGTCTCCATCTCTCTACCTATTACCCCCCTTACATTAAGACGAGGAACGACTCAGAAATTTCTAATCGTAAGTCACGCCCTAAACTCGTGGTTCGGGCGCAACGATCACGTCATGCAAGACAACGACGGCGCTTTGTCCGTTCTTGCTGCATAAGTGAGAAGGGCATAATGTATCTCCTCTCAGAATAAATGACGTAAGCGGCACATTACAAATAAATAATTTATTAAAAAACGATCACATGCAGGGAAACATCTTCTTAATCAATACTAGGTACTGAAATTTCCTACAAATTTGTATAAAATTTAAACGTAAATCCCTTCATAGTATGTTCGTATGACTAAAAAGGTGTTTTTGAAGAGGCGATTTCAAAAAATTAAGTTATCGAGAAAATTTTCACAAATCATGTTTTCATTCTACACAATACTAGATAAAATCCTCTAGTTTTCGATGCCCAAATTGTATGTTCATAGCATTCGTAAAATTCGGGAACTTCAGTTCAGCAATCAATCGAAATTATTCGTTCCTCCCCTTTGATGCATTTCTATACCGATAGAGTATATGATACTGAAGGTTGAGTTTTGTCTGCTTTTTGTGTCATCGATTGTTTCAAGGAACACCGTATTATAGATGTGGTTTTGGTAAGGGTCAGTTTTAGTGCGATCTCCAATGATATTGGCGGATTCTACTTTTTTACGGTTTATTTAGTTTCACCTGTAATTAACTATGTATGTATGGAAACAAATCTTGAAAGTAGAATTTAACCAACTTTTTTTTCTATTTTTTTTACGGGTTGCAGCTCCCGAAACCGTTTTACAGTCCCAGGGTACTCAGCGGAAGACCAAGTCTCCCTCTTTTAGCCGATGGTATTTGTAAGGTTATACCTAACAAGTGCAGGCCAGTTCTGTTGAGGTATATTTAGTTGGAAAAGCCTTTGTGGTTGTCGGATACATAAGCTTTTATTTATAAAAAACCCATTTAACCAACTTCTAATTATCGTATCGATTTGAGATTTTGCAAGTGTATGTAATTGTATGTATGTAATGTAATTGAGCTAGAAACAGAGCTCGCACTAACATTATTCTTATATTTTACATTTATTAAATATTCTTACCAAAACTACACCTACAAAAGTACTCCTAAGTGTAAAGTTTGTTCTAAATTATAAATTATCCTTCGACCCGCATCCTCCAGCCTTTCATACTTCATTCAATTTATTTTGTGGTTGGACTGTTCGACGTATACCGTTTAGTTACTGGCAACTCCTTTACAGATATAAAGTTTTCCTCAGTTATTTTTCTAAAAAAGTTACACATTCTAGAGTTTTTATTGAAAATGTTCATCGATTTGTTCGTACAATGGTGCATAATGTTTGCTGATAGGGGTTGGAGTCTACCAAAATGGATCCATTTATGTTTTCCTTCCTGTGCCACTGACTTGATATTTTCGCGAGTAAACAGGCATACCTACTACTGCTTTATTTATTTAAAAGAAAAATATAGGGTTCCAAAAATAATTAATGATGAAAAAATAGTACCACCACGACTTTCATATCTTGGGGCGTGACTAGATACCGGTAAAATTATGACCAAAATAAAGAAAAATTAGTTCCTAATGGCCTGGAGCTTTCAAGTGCTGTCCCCAGCTCTACGTGCTCTATGAAGCATGAGAAGTCGAAAGTATCTAATTCTTAAGGTGCAGTAATAGGCACTCTAGAGCAAAATTACAATTTTCAAGTGAGTAAAATATATATTAATCAGAAAAAAAATATTTTGGTATCTAGGGACCAATATCTAATAAAATGACAAAAAAAATATAATTTTATTGCAAAATTCAATGAAAAAATAATTATGAATGAGGTCTATTTTTTATTATTTTTGAGCAAATCTCTTAAAGTATGAATTCTATTATGATCAAATAAACTGGTATGTATAGTAAAATTATAAATCTAGTAAATTGACACAAAACATAATATAATTATTATTTTTTTATTAAAAAATAACTATAAAACAATCGTCGCGCCTAATATTGACCTTGAAATGGGTACGTTATGGCTCTTAAGGATCCGTGGCTCTCAGTCATCTTGTATGTGTCAAAAATATGGAAAATCTCAGTTAATCCTGGAAACGTGACTTTATTTATACAACATTTCCTCACCACACGATGATAGTTATTATTTGAAATTGGATTGAGCCATATTTTTATTATTTAGCCTTAGTTTTCAATACGAGCAGTGCCTTTGCGTTTTGGAAATTATGACTATTTAGAACTCTTAATAATGAAAATATGGCTCTATCCAATTTAAAATAATAACTATAAACTGTGTGGTGAGGAAATGTTGTATAAATATAAACTCACGTTTCCAAGATTAACTGAGATTTGCCATATTTTTGACAGATACAAGATGACCTTGATCACCGCCCTTTAAAGAACAAATTTTCAGTTAGCCTTTTTGGCTTGAATAAGGATTGAACCTCATTGATGTAGTTCCTCTGGTGGAAGGAAAGCTTTAACTGAGAGCAGGCTCACTCTAAACTCTTGATCACTGAACTTTGATTATAATTTTAAAATTGTCTTATTATACTTATGTTGTTCTTTTGTTTCAAAAAGTCATACCTAAGTGTGCAGTGTGCACGTACTTTGCGTTTAATTATTGTCCTATTAACTGCACTAAATTGTAATTGATCCTGACACCTACTATATATTTATTATATACCAAAGAACGTGATCACAAGTCAAATTTTTTTGGCGATAAAAATTACCTACCTATGTAGTATGTACTTACTCTTGTAATAAATATCAAAATTAAGTCTTAAACAAAAAAAAATGGATTTAAAAATAGGACGAAGTAGCTGGCAGTGACTTCCACAGAAAGAGCGCGGCCTGCACCTGTCCGTGCGATCGGCTACATCTCATACATCTCAGTCAATGTAAG
The DNA here is from genome assembly GCA_963924495.1 of Nemapogon koenigi. NCBI lineage: Eukaryota > Metazoa > Arthropoda > Insecta > Lepidoptera > Tineidae > Nemapogon > Nemapogon koenigi. Next base: position 3,391,482 of record OZ004643.1, read on the forward strand.
CCCTAGGGTGATCATAGTACTAACCGTTCTGAATAGCTGAATTGTGGCTCCATAATTTATGTAATAACTATAATTCACACAAAGTGGCTGGTTACTGAGTAATCCTTTAGCACGTGTTTGCACATTCTGTAATAAATATATGTTTCATAATATTACTCTTCAACTATTGTATATAGGTATTCAATGTCTATGAAAGAAATACGTAACACTTCAATACCTTTTCAAAAAATTTAAAATTAAAGAAATCGACGTAGTATTTATCGAGATATAGCGTAAAAAAGATATAGCCAGATCAACAACTTTGCTTATCCGCCCCTCCCCCCTCCACCACTTAAGAAATCTACGACCGACAGTTTCGTATTCAGGACGTCACGAGGAATCACGAGGAATCCATCGGTACCAGCCGTAGGTCTTCTAGTACTAACCCCTGTACCACTGTATTTTTCTGTCGTTTTAATATCGCAACGGCTTTTACGTTATAATGACGCTTATGCTAAAATACAAACATAATAATTATAAATAATTATTGGAAACACTGCAAGTTAGACGTCCTAGATCGCCTTTTCCATTTAAAACATCACAATTAACTATTTTCCTAGAACTCTGTCTCGCGACACAAAACGATACCAACGAAACCTAAGGTAACTTATTACTGCTCACGGTCAGTTTAACTGGTCAAAGAGCAAACAATTGGGGAAAGGGGGAGCCCGTCTATGGCCCCTCCTTAAGCTTAGTACTATATGGCCGTAGGTATATACAGAAAGTAAAACTTTTTTTACATACCTACAGTAGGTACTAGGGTCTGATCAAACTAGTTTGCGCGCGCATTTGTTGACAACAAACAAATTAAGTCAAATAAAATGAAATAAAATAAAGTATTTAAGGAGGATTCCACATCCGGTCATGGCGACATACGCACGCGTTTTCGTCGTGGCGTGATGTGGAATCCAGTTTAATCCTGTTCGCGCTGTGATGGTTGTGATTAATCAGTGATTAATAAGACATATCACGGTCGGCGGGATTATCTTAAATACCGATTTACCGGCTATATACAATATAAAGGCTATAATACTTGACTTTGGCAAATCACCGATGAACATTGGTGGAGCCATAATAAAAAAGAAGAAGAAGAAAGTATTTAAGTCAAAACAAATTCATCCATCCCATTGCTGAGAATAGTAGGTAAAGAATGACAAATGCGACATACACGAGTTTTGCCAGCTTTAAAATACAATAGGTACGTAGTTGTACCTAATGTGAAAAATACTGGTTATTTAGGTCACAGGATCGATGGAAGTCCATGCTTCAGCGAATACTGGAATTATAAAGCAATAAAATATTATTATACGTCTTCGATAAAGCAATAATTAATGCCAATTTACTAAGTACACTGTGGAAAGTGTCTGCTTCGGAAAAAAATGTACTAATCTTACTTACAAATCTTTGACTTTCTGGCTACTTAGGTAGGTACATTTAAGGCGGAGCGTGTCAGACATAGCTACCAATAGGTGGCACTAGAGCGTTGTATTTTTGGTTTTAAATTTTATATCTTTCGTTTTCCTGCAATCTGTGGGAGTGATTTCGTAAAAAGGGACGGAAGTGTGTAACAGGAAGCTGGGGAAACACGCGCTATTTGATTTGCGGTGGTAGAGTTGGACGTGAGATGGTACCAACCCATTTTCCGAGAGGTTGGTACTGTCAGCCAACAGCCACATCCGGTCATGGCGCCGACCGCACGCGTTTTCGTCATGGCGTGATGTGGAATCCGGTTTAATCCCGGCCGCGCTGTGATGGTTAGTCAGTGATTAATAAGACATATCACAGTCGGCGGGATAATCTTAGCTACCAATTTATCGGCTTACTATTGCACAAGATTAAACACTGGAGACTGGCAGAATTGCGACGAAAGTCAGCACTGTTGCCATATATCAAAAGAAGAAGAAGAAGAAGACGAGACTAGTGTAAGGCTCGCTCGTTTTTAAATATTGTTTTATTTGTAAAAATCAATCCCGCGCCCGGCTTCACACGGATACAATATGGGTTAACCTACATAAATACGCTTATAACTACCTATCTATTTAAGATATACATACATATACTTCTGTCGACTTTTTTGTAGATAATTTTATTCTACACAATTCTTTCCTACATCATTTTGTTATATCTCTGACGGATTAGATAGCATACGCCATGAAACTAGCTATGGCAAACTTTTTCCAAACTTGATTCAGTAATAATGTACCTATTGTACTAGAGTAAATTATATAGAGCGCTTCTATTAGCGCGTCCCAAAGTGTAAAATGTTAGCAGGCAGATATTACGCCTATTCATTTTACCGGATGATGATGAATATAATAACAATGTCTTGGAAGATCTGATGTTGGTCTCTCTCTAAGGTTCTGCATAAAATCTGAAGCGAGACTGAATTTTTCTTTATTATTTAATTTACTACCTATTGTAGGTGCCTATTATTCATTCGTCCAATCGGCGACGCGCTGCCATACGGTCCAACAAAATCGACCACAGACTCGTCCAAATCTTATAACGAATGGTCCGCCATCCGTTTTCAAATCGTTGTATTTGTGGTTGATTTCGATGGTTGGAACGATCTGTCACACACACACATCCACGCTGATACTTTGTTTAATAGAATATTGTGTGTTTGTGTGAGTGAGTGAATTGCATGTGATCTAAATCGTATGATTTACATTGCTAATGTGTGGCCTTTGTTAAATATCGATCATACGGTTGGCCGGACCGAAAATGTTCGGTGAGATACCGGACCAGTGCGTAGGCTACTTAACTTTCATACAGCTGTCGTAGCCCGATAGTTGAATTCAGTCATTTTATGATATGGCCAACTAATTATCTGCCATATCTTGTGTCAGTCAATTTGTCAGACTAATGATTTGCCATATTACAATGTAGAGTGTTTGTGAAGGATTTTTTATAAGCAACTTTTTCATGTTAATTTTTGTTTTAAATTTTGGATGCATTCAAAGATATGACAGAATATTAGTTGGCCATATTATGAAATCACCAATTCTTTGTTAGGCTTACGACATAGCTACGATACCCTAAAATTCTAATATTAAACAATTCCAACCCCTGGAGGTAGCGTGTGACGGTGAGACGCGCCCACACTGTAATGTTATGTTTTTTATTTTCATAAATCACCCACAAAGATAATTGTATGGCCAAGCAAGGTAAAAATTTTAGATTGCTAGCTGTGAATTGAAGCTTATGTTTTGACAAGATTTTGTTGTGGTAGGCCACACATTGGTCCGGCATAGCTCCGATAATTTCCCATTCCGGCCGCCGGACGATCTAGACGGACCGTTCGTTACAAGAATTGGACGAGTCTGTGGTCGATTTCGGCGGACCTTACAAAATGGTTCGAGGTAGCTTAAGCCTACCTACCTACCTAAACCTATCTCTAAAATAGATAAATAGTAACGAGTATATTTGTATAGGTATTCAAATTGTTGTAAACCGACATTGTAGGTACCTGGGGGCCGATTCTCGCGTTTGTAGACATTTTGTCGAACGATAGAGATTAAATGCGAGTACGACACGTGCGCAGAGGGTACCATCAAATATTGTCGTCACGAACTCTAGACTCACGGATTTTTAGTTATTTAGTATTTAATTTAAATAACTTAACAATTTGTTGTAAGTACCTACTTACCTACATTTTTCATAAAATAATTACTTACTGAAATTTCTGAAATTTTTTTTTCATTCAATAAAAAATTTTTCATGTAAATCCTGACAAGTGAGTAGGTACTAATTATTCCCATATTTTTCATAATTTTTTTCATAGTTCTGAAAATTCCTGATAAACTCTTCTTTCACATTTTCCTTTCATGCAAATTTATACTAAGCAATTATTAATAACGCATATAAAAACAATTTTATTGTTTCAAAGTTCCTGAACAACATTTTTAATACTTTTTTTGTAAATACCATACAAAAGCAATTAGTTGTACTTTTTCATATATCCTGAAAATTACTGAAATCTGTTTTTGACAAAATATTACGTACCTCGGGGTTTTAAGAGCTCATATCTCGCTAATTATTTACCAAATAAAATATATTATAAAGAGGTTAAAACAAGTCCATGCGACATCAATGTCGACTACAAAATGACCACTCGACACATGTCGTGCGCTGGGAATAGAGATATGCCTAAAAAACATGGCGGATTTCAAATGACGTTATTATATCTAACGTGAGACAAAACGAGTAAAAACAAGTTTATTCCTCGATATACAACACCCAACTCTATCGTTCCCCAGAATTAACTTTTATAAAAAGCAGATATTTATGTGATATTTTGACGTAGAGATTTCTCTAATTCGACAAAATGTCTAAAAAGCGAGAATCGGCCCCCTGGTGCGAACCTGGGGGCGTGTCGCTACTTATAATTATATAAGTAGAGCGATATAGGGTTAAGGTCATACCTCATTAGAGCCACCCGGCACCCGACCAGCACCGCCTTGCCTCGGGCGGTTATTATTCTTTATATCATATTTTTCTTTCTTGCACTTGCCTTGCGTTGACCGCGCACTGCTAACGGGTCCCAAGCGGACCGCGAGCTGCCCGCGTATCGTTTTTGCTTTCAAAATGAATAAAGAAATACTTATTCGTGGACCACGTGAGGTTCACTGGTTGTCAACGCGGCGCCACCCGTGCACCACCTGTCGACAACGAGTGGATGCTGAACGGCGAGGCGCCGCTGGTCGGGTGCCGGCTGGCTCTAAATCTTTAAACCCCTTCTACATGGTTGGACAACCAAATTTATACGCCGTTCAATAGACCTTTGTCGTTGTCCAACCATGTAGAACCCCTTTTTGAGTTATGATTTTGACACCGTATGAACAAACCCAAGAATAGTTAAGTGCCCTATATTCATAATTTGTATGGAGATATTACTATTCCCAATTTCTCTGTAAATACTCCAACTGTGTCACTGTAATTTAGCATATAGTTACTTATTTAATATATCTAAGTGAAATAGTCGTTATTTTTTTAATTGGTTTTATTTAATAGGAAATATGGGTGGTAGAATAAAGGATTATTCTGCCCCTGCTGTCTCTTTCATAATCTATCACAAAACTCTAAATTAAATTTTCAATAAGCTACAAAAAAAAAGCGAAATATATATAATTGAAGAATAATGGTATAAGAGCGCTTAAAAAAAATTTTGAGTTTTGTGATAGATTATGAAAGAGACAGCAGGGGCAAAGTTAAACCACCCATATTTCCTATTCAATAACTTATTGAAAAAATAAGAGCTATTTCACTTAGATATATTCAATAAGTAATATGCTAAATTATAGTGACACAGGTCGATTATTTACAGAGAAATTGGGAATAGTTTATCCCAGAAAAAATCCCAATATGTGACTGCGCACTTGCAAATTTAAGTCGTTAATAAATTAACCACTCAGCCACCGACGCATTCTTTCACTATACAATGTCATCGTCATCACGGCTTTTGGGACGTAACATAGATACGCTGATGACAAAGTCCACATCTAGACAGATAGGTATAACCAGGTTGCAAGCTTGTTTGCATAACCAATAATCAATAATCATATTCCACTGCCACTTCCGATAATTATGTTTTAAAACTAATTTTATAACATATCGACATAAATTAATAATTTTTTTTATTAATATAAAAACCTTAAATCAAATCTAAAGATTAAAAATAACTAAATAAACCAGGTCCGCGTGGAATAGTGGCAAGAATACTGGCTACATTTCCCCGCTGAATCGCGATGCTGTTTCGTTGAGCGAGGAAGGAGCCAGCTCTCTTGTCACCAGAAAAGATGATCAGTCGAGGGGATACATCTTTAATTTTTTTTTTGGCATTAGAACCCCACGGACCTAGAGTTTCTACACCAAACGGCACAAATTTGTAGTTTTCAATAATTGAACTATATTTGCGCCGTTTGTTAGACTCTGCGATTTCCGCCGCAGCTCCCGCTTTGATTGCGACATAAATTAATACTAATCTATACTAATAATGTAAGTTTGTAAGTTTCAATGTGGAGGTAATCTTTGAACTACACATCCGATTTCAAAAAATATTATACCAATAGGTGTTTAGAATGGCCTTCAAGGTGGACCAAGGCCATATAATTATCCTGTGGAGACTTTTGCATTGACGTAATAAAGTTCCTTCTAAATATAACAACATCACCAACCATTGCCATTTTCTTTCTCAGGCTTTACGGAATATACTATTTCCACGCAGGTGAAACCGCGGCTTAAAGCAAGTATATCTATACTAATATTATAAAGAGGAAAGTGTGTGTGTGTGTGTGTATGTTTGTAATGAATAAACTCAAAAACTACTGTGCCGATTTCAAAAATTCTTTCACCATTGGAAAGCTACATTCACCCTGCGAAAACTATTGATGATATAGAGGTAGTGGTAGTGGTACAGGATAGGGGTAGGGGCAGGGCCGGATTTACCCTTAGTGCCGCCCTGTGGCACCATGAAAAATTACTACATTAAAAAAAAAATTAATCATTTATTATATGTGGGATAAATAAACGTTAAATGTGCAAATGTTTTCAATACAATCATATTTTTAAAGCATTTTCGATAAAGCGAAAAAAAAAATTATTCTCCGAATTTTGCCGCCCCTGGAAATTTGCCGCCCTGGGCACTGGCCCCTGTGGCCCCTAGTGTAAATCCAGGCCTGGGTAGGGGGTAGGAGTAGAAGTAGGGGTAGGGGTAGGGATAAGGGTAGGGGTAGGTATAGGGTATATTTTATTTTGTTCGTAAATATCCACGGGCTAAGCCGGGGGCGGAATGCTAGTAATATATAAAGCTGAAGAGTTTGAACGTCCTAAGCTCAGGAACTACCAGTCAGATTTGAAAATATATCTCTGCGTTAAATGTCCCTTTTATTGCGAAGGCTATATAACATCACGCTACGACCCAAAGGAGCGGAGCAGTAACTATAACGACAACCAATCAGAAATTTCCACGGTATTTTTATATTTTTAATTTTAAGATAAGTGACAGTTCTAACTGGCTTGCCACCTAAGCTAGTTTGATCATTATATGGTCAACTAGTAAATGTGGACGTTGTTACCAATGTGCTATAATAATAATATATTTATTAAATTTAGTTCGTTAACCCCTGCCCTGAAGTCAACCTGACCTGAAGCCATATAAGGGCTGAACTTTATCGTAAATTTCTAATTATCTTTATATTGAAGCATCGTATACTCATAACATAATAATGTTAGAAATGCTTTCAAATAGGCAGTTATATATTTAGTAAAAAATATATAGTCTTAAAAATAGTTTTATACACCTCAACAGAACTGGCCACTCATTAGGTATGGCCTCACAAATATCATCGGCTAAACGAGGGAGACTTGGTCTTCCGCTGGGTACCCTGGAACCGTAACACGGTATCGGGAGCTGTAAGACAACCCGTGAAGAAAGAAACTAAATAATAAAAAAGCATGCTCTAATTAGCTCAGCGTTCAATATTCTATCAACTCATGAAACCATTCGACTGTCAAACCTTCAAATCGTTTCCAGTTTACTTCACAAACAAACATACAGAATATATTTTTATTTTTTCCTACTGCATTATATTAACACGTTTCACACGAATTCAATAACTGCTAAATGAAGACATATTGTCAGAATCGAGCTGAGTTTTATACACGCAACCTACCCGCCTTCTATATTTCATGTCGAAAAGGAAACACACATAAGCAATAAAAGCCACAGAAAAGTGGGCAATAAAAATAAAAGAAACAACAAAGGGGTTAGTAAGAAAATATTTTTGTGAAGAATAGGTGAAGTGGGATTTTCTCGGTCTATTTGTTTGATTTTAGAAGTTGTATGACCTGAAATAAGACATTTTTTCAGAATATTAGTTCTTCTGAGTGACTGTCTTTTTGCATATATTTTTTTGCACTTACTGAATATAATATTATTAAAAACATTGAAATTATGAAGCTAATTTTGTTAAAAAAATTCAAAATACAAAAAAACAAAATTAATCTGATTAATAAATTTAAATATTTTTACAGTGTGTTTATTAATATTAACATATTTATTTTTATTGCATGTAGCTACCCCGTTGAAACACCATTACAGAAAATTGAAAAGTATGTTATTATTAATAAATAATATAAATATGATTGAAAACTCCTCTCGCATTAGTATTTATCATCCTCAGTGTCTAAAATTGAACTTTTTATGTTTCAACTAATTGTGATTTTATCACATTTTGTAATATTAAAAAATAATTTTCAAAATTGCTTTCTTGGGGTTGGATATGAGGCTATTACATATAATTTTAGGTATATTTTACAAATAATGATTCAACCGTATCATATCTGGAGGAGCCCAAACTTGGTATATTTTGAAAATGATTTTTATTTTTATTTAAAACAAGTGACTGAAATATAATGATGTGATAGATTTTAAGAATCGGCTTAGTAAGCCCCTTCATTAAATACCACACCCGATAGTTTTCAGAACAAAAAAAAATTCTAATGCAAAAAAAAACGTCATAACTCCTCTCCTTTTTTGTTTTTTTTCGTGCTACGGGTCAAATTGATTCGTATGGCCTAAAGATCAATCCGATTTTCATGCTTTTAACACCGAATTTCGGGGTGTACCACTAGCACAACTATGAAAATTATTGGCACTGTGCTGATTTTCAGTAATCTCTCATCAACCCCCAACTATCACTCCCTGATTGTCACGGTTCAAATCTTCTAATTGTAAATATATTTATTTCCAGTGTGCGGCCGGGCGCGCGGCGTGGCAAGAAGCGGCGGTCCTTTCCATAGGAGGCGGTGTAGCGGGCGCGGGCGGTGCTGCCAGACGTTGCTCAGTACTAGGGGATCATCCACGCGCAAGGTCCACCGACCCTCGATCCAAGTGGCACCGGAACAATCGGGTAGGTTATAAGAATGAATAGGGCGGCCGTCTTAAGTAGGCCACACTTTGGTCCGGCATCGCAGCGAAAATTTCCCATTCCGGCCGCCAGGCGATCTAGGCGAACCATTTGGTACAAGAATTGGACGAGTCTGTGCTCGATTTCGGTGGACTGTACGGCGGCGCGCCGACGATTTGACGAATGAGTGTGCACCTTTAGTGGTCTTAGGATGCAGTACGGCAAGCCGGTGCCCACACAATTTTAAGTTATGAATGAATACTAGGCACCGTTTTGATTTTTAGCGTTCAGAACATCTTTGATGAAAAAATGAAAACGCTTACCTTGGGATCACTCATGTGCCTGTCTGTCTGTCCGTCTGTCACAGTTTATTTTCTCCGAATCTACTGGACAAAAATATTAAAACTTGGTACATATATAGAGTTTTATGACCCAATCACGGACGTATAGCGTACATAATCTAATTTCGATTTTGGGGGGGAAATTAAGACGTAAAAAATTTATTCACTTTGAGCTGGTGTGGATACACATTACAGAAAAAAATAAGTAGGTACTGGGAAAATTCCATAAAATTAGGAATGAGGGCAATGGAATGTGATTGAGGGCAATTTTTTAAAGAATTCACAACCACTGGGCATTTGGTTATGAGATGAGTGAATGCCCCTAAAGCAGACGAAACACATTTAGTAGGTATCACTTCTAATCTAGTCAAAGAGTAGGTATGGTCAGTATTGCAGCAAACAAGTACTACTTAATTAGAAGTGGGTAGATGTTAAAAACTTTAGTTATCTGGATGATTTATTCGATCGCCTACAAATTACTGAAAGATTTGACATTTGAGGATGCTAAAAATCTAAATATAGATATTTTTATATTCAGTAGGTACCCTGGATCATAATAAAATGCCTCAGCATAATAATAGGCTTTAGGATACATATTTAATAAATATCAAAATTGTACCAATTGCAGGTCCGAGACGCATCATACGGGTCATCTTCAGAATCAGACGGAGAATCGGAAGGGGTTACGGGAGAGCCTTGGGGGGTAGCTCGACTTCTCTACGCTGGCCTAGGAACATTGGCAGTGGGCCTAGTAGTCTATTTTGTAGGCACTGGGGACAAAGGCTTCAGGACACCAGCCCTTCGACTAGTTGGACCTTCTCTGATCGTCGCAGGATTAGCTTGCTGCCTTCTACGCATCATGTTTTGTGTTTTCGCTAGGCCATGTTGCCGAAGACGTACCAACTATAAAGAGAACAGAAGGTGAGTCTTTGATATTTTCTTTGGCTTTAAGAATGACAAAAATTAAATCTAATATATAAAATTCCCGTGTCACAAGTTGCCATACTCCTCCGAAACGACTTGACCGATTTTTATGAATTTTTTTGTGTATATTCGGTAGGGCCCAGGATCGGTCGTAATCTATTTTACATACCCCTAAGTGATAAGGGTAGGGGTAGGAGTAGGAGTAGTGCAGGCAAGGACAGGTTTGGGCAGGACAACGTCTGCCGGGTCCGCTAGTACCTAATATATAAATACTGGGATTTTTTAGAAAGAGTTGTTATTATGATACCTAAGCGCTATTTGAATTTTTGTTTACGCGAAACGAAGATTTTTCTCTACTTTGCCTAAAGAAGTTTTAAATACTTCAAAAATCTTATTGTTTGACACATGACGTAAAACTAATGAAAGGGTTTTAGAAAATTTTAGGGCTTACGACACACACTCGGGGATTTAGAGTTGTTTTTTAAATATATAAATTAACTTTAAAAAAAAGTGTACCGACTTCAAAAATTTGCACTGAAAAGTAAGAAATAATAAATATTTCGTCGTAGAAAATTGAAGACGGTTTGTGTAAAATTAGGATACAGAATTAAAATTTATTTTTTATTAAGGCGGGGGGTGGGATAATAAGCTTGTTGTAAGAAAAAAAAGCAAATATCTTTGAACTCTTATCATACAGAAGCAAGAATTCTGAGATGGGCCTGTCACTACGCCTTTGACTTCAAATACTGGATTCATTATCACCGAACTGAAATTGCTAAAACTATAACTATGAAAGCATAAACATAAGTACTTACTATAATGTAAATTTTAAAATACATACTTATACAGTTATATACCCATACCAAATTTCATCATTATAAGGGGTGGATTAAAAAAACCTATGTCATTCCCTAGGGTTCAACCTTTCTCTGTATAAAATTTCAATTTTAGTCGTGAAAGCGTAACAGACAGACATAGTTGCTTTCGCATTCATAATATTAGTATGTATAGAGTAGAGTAATATCTAGATATTATTTTTAGAATAAGTGGGGACGTCGAATGTACGTGCCCTTTGCAGCACAAAAAGTCGATAAAAGTATTACTTTTAAAATTAATTCTTATAATTTAACCCGACTTCCGATTTTAAACTCCAACGCGCTCCATTAGGTTATATTTCTATCTACCGCGTTTTAAAAAAATAGACGGTTGATTTCACCTGCAAAAATGTTTAACTTGGAAAAATATTAGTGGTTTATAGACAGAGATTTACGTATCGTCATGATTTATTGAAATTATTTGATTTATTTTAATTACTGATTTTATATTTATACCTATTTATTTGTACGATATATTTTCTTCAAATTTACTTATAAGTAAACATCTAAGAAAATAAAGATCTATTCAATATATTATCTATGTTTGTACTGATGATCGTAGGTTCCTAATGAATTCTCTAGATTAGTGAATTTGGGTACTAAGTTGTTTCTAATTTGGCACCAATCGTCTTCAAATTCTACGACGAAATATTTATTATTTCTTACTTTTCAGTGCAAATTTTTGAAGTCGGTAGGTACACTTTTTAAGTTAATTTATTTTTCCTTTTTAAGTGATTACAAGTATTATTACAAATATAAATAATCGAAATCGGCTTGGCATTTTATCGAGTTATGACAAAAATTGACTTAGACTACTGAATACTAATTATTCAAAACTACTGAACCACTTTTCACTAAGACCACACGGGAAGCACCAGCTTTCAAATAAAAAAAAGAATCATCAAAATCGGTTCACCCAGTCGAAAGTTCTGAGGTAACAAAAAAAATACAGTCGAATTGAATACCTCCTACTTTTTTTAAGTCGGTTAAAAATAGATAGGTAGGACATAAGTGACGAACATTGGAGTGGAGCTAGAGTTGATATACAGAAGTGCAGATGGGCGGGACATGAACGTCAAGGGTAACTGAGTAAATACCCAGAATTCCACAGAAATGTTGGCAGACCACCAGCGAAATGGAGTGACGACATCGTAAGAGTGTGAAGTGACGCAATGCTAAAGTAGGCCACACATTGGTCCGGCATCGCACCGAACCCATTCCGGCCGCAAGGTGATCTAGGCGAACCGTTCGTTACAAGAATTGGACGAGTCTGTGGTCGGTTTCGGTGGTTGCGCCGGGGATTGGACGAATGTGTGGCCACCTTTAGAATGCCTATGCAGCAGTAGACGGACACAGGCTGCAGAAGAATTATCTATTATTTCGAGATGTGTGGACCCTGATCTCGATTACAGCTTTATCTACACAAAAACTCGATGGAATTAATGCACTTGTTCAAACTGCGAGTGTTAAGCTTTTATGGATCGAGTGAAGTTGGCCCCCAGGACCTTTGGTTTCAAGTCCAACTGCTGTATTTTAAAATTGTAAATCGCCTTCTAAATTACCTTCTTGTTGCGGCATTCTCATATACGTTACCTCGCTCGCTCTATGAAATAATTCTGTGAAATATTTCCGAACAAAGTTTCTTTAAACTAAAAAAAAGTCTATCAGTCACAGGTAGGGACCAAATACGGAGACAGTAAAAAAAATCGGTCAGCATATCTTGGAACCCTATACCCACTCTTTGAGTGGCTTGATACTTAACACGCACTTGGCCCAATTATTTGTGCTGATTTATATAAAAAAATGACTATTTCAGACTGTCCGGATGCAGAGAAGGCGAGGAAATGCCTCTAGCAGGCAGAGCGGGGAGCGGGGTAAGGGCCGGACCCGCACAGTGTTCCCCCGCGCGGCGTCTTGACACCTCCAGTTGTGACGTTTCAAGTCTTTCAAGCGGTGAAGAAGACGAACGACTTCGAAGATATCGCACAGCCAGTGCCCCGCCAAGAACTGAGTTACAACCCCTACCCCTAACCGTCCCCCCAAGGAGGCCACCCCCCAGAAATGTGTCTTTCGCGGGTGATGCCGCTGAACTTGTGTTGAGTCCGGCCCAGTTACGAAATTGAACTTATTGTAGGCTTGCCATGTAGTTTTTTATGAAAGTAGATACTTTTTGTTGACTTTTAAAGTGGATCTGAGCTTAATTATATGAACATTTTTAGAAGAACAGTACTAAGTGGAAGAGATTGGGCAGCTATTTCATGTTAGCTTTCAATGTGTTTGGTTTCTTGTGATTTTTCATATGGCAAGCCTGATAAACGAGCAATAAAACAGTGGCGATATTGTGATCAGAGACAGTGTGTGAACTGCGTTAATTCTATGACATTGGATTGCTTTGCACGTTTGAATAAATTCTTGCAATATTAATGTATCTTAAATAACATTTGGGTATATTTTGCTAGTTTTAATACTGCCATTAATAATTTGAATGGATTCGTTGGAACATTTTACTAGTGTGATTTTAAAAGGGTGTATTTTAAGGATTTTTTTAAATAAAGTCGTTCGAATAGGCGCCGTAGGGAAATGTAGTTCCATCCATGTGATTCATTTCTAGATATTATTTGTGTAACGACACATGTTCTGGCCATAAGAGTTCATATAAAGTTTGCTTTATAAAAGTTTTTGCCAGAAACTTTTAGCACTTGTGCCAGATGGTACCTACCTACATAGAATGAGCGAAATATAAAAGTTCCTTGCTTCATTTAAAGTTCCTAAAACGTTTTGTTTATTAAAGTTGCATTAGTATCAAATTATATTGAATCAAACATTGTCGTCACACAAATATAAATAGTAAACCTCAGAACAAAATAATAGACTAGAAATAGTACCTATCAATTGTAATCACAGAATAAATGTAATCACAGAAAGAAACACAATATCTACATAAATACGCTTATAACTACTTATCTATTAGAGATAGATATATGCTACCGCGGACTTTTTTGTAGACCATTTTATTCTACACAATTCTTTCCTACATCATTTTATTATATCTCTGACGGATTAGACAGCATACGCCATGAAAACTCGCTGGAGCTAACTTTTTTTCCAATTTGATTTACTTATTACTGTTAATGCTCAGCTCCTGAAAGTCTTCAGTCCATGTTTAATACTCGTATTGATCGCGGTGAATCAAACCGCTATATCTAACAGTGAAACCCGCAACAAAACAGTAATTTTATCGTGAAAATGTCACAGACAGACAGACATCCGCAGCGGGGGTTTTTATTTTATATGTTTTACATCAGTCAATTAGTTTTTCATTTAAACTAAAATATACACTCGACCAATACAATGGTTTTTTTTATAATAAAAAATCTATGTAAATTATCCGACAAACCGTACAAAGAGGCTTTTCCACCTACATACCTCAACAGAGCTGGCCATTCGTTAGCCAGAGTTGGCTGGGTACGCTGGGGCCGGCAACGGTTCCCGGGAGCTGTAAGGCAAACCGTGAAGATTTTTTTATACACCCAAACTACAATTTCTAGTCTATATTTCTGTTCTGAGTAATAAATATATATATTAAAGTAATTATGTTAAAACTGCCTATTAGACGCGAATTTATATAATAATGTCATACTTAATATAAATTTATAATTGACAATAATGATTGTTAACTGATGTATAAAGTGTTATGGTGAATAAACGTTGAATATTTAATTGTGTGGAACTTAATAGGAACGATGTGTTAGCAAGTTCACAAACAAAATTGTTACTAAGTATTAAAACTTTACGTGATTATTATTTTGAAGATGATGTTGTGACTAAAATGAAGAAAAGTAGTTAACGCTGGTTTGAACACGTTAAAAGAATAAAGGGTGAAAGATTGACTAAAAAGGTTTATACGGCTGAAGTGAAAGGAAATGCTGGCAAAGGACGACCTAGGTGTACTTTTATTGAACATATAAGTGATCATGAACATGTATATTGATAGATGGAAAAATTAAAAGTACACACAATCGCCGAGCATGTATGAAAGGCTATGATGAATATAAAAGCGAAACGAGGTATGTCAGGATCGTAGCAAATGGCATTCAAGTCTCTGCCTACCCCTCTTGGGACAAAAGGCGTGATGATAGATAGATAGATTATTTCCAGGAGTTTAATGTAGGTACATAGATACTCATGTTTTTTGGTTCGGGTGCTCCACCCAGATCAAAATCTGGCTACGCTGCTAATTGCCGGTAGATTTATCTTGGTTCTTTTAGATTGTTATGTCTCATGTTATAAATTTTGTTTGTGAATTGCCAATACGTGAACACCAAATGAAAATCAGAAGTTAGTTCTAAATGTACTAGAATTGGTGTAAGTATATTCATACTGTATGACAGTTAAAATTTACATTTACGATTTATTAAAGGGATATTATAATTACCTTAAGCGTGCATTATATGAAGCACATAGCATTGTTTATAAAGTATGTATTTTAGAGATATTTGCACCATTAGTAGTCATGTACCTACTTGTATATCTGCAGAATTTAGATAGATATATTATTATTAAAAAGTGAATTAAATATATAAAAAGAACACCTTTAAATTATTTTCTACAGTACGTAAATAAAGGTGGTCAATGTATTTATTAAATATTTTTGATTAGTTTTTGTCAATTATAAAAATTAATTGAAGTTCAAGTTTAGTGTTTCCTTGTGTTTTTAAAGTAAAAAAGGTCAATTATTTGTCTATGATATTTTGTGATAAGGTTTCCATCTATATTATGTTATTAGTAATTTAGCAATCATTGTACCTTCATGCAGTAATGTTAAATGGCCTAAATTATTTTTATTGAACTAAACAATTATTTAAACACCAACATTGAATTATATTGTTCACATAGAATAATATATTTAATAGTTATTAAGAGAGTATGAGCTTCATTGAGAAATACTGGCTTCTGAGAAAAATTGTATCCTTACCGAATCTACGAAAATTTAAAATATACCGAAATTGCAATGATGCATTACCGTGTTTAAACAAATTGTTTTAACATTTACACTCTTAATATTCTTGTAAAATATACACGAAAATAATTTGCATGATAAAAACTATTTTTTGAAATAAAAATACCTGCATTATTTTCATTTTAGATGAATATTAATAACGCACATTGGTGACAGGGTTTTTCATTTTCAACTCTACGACTTACATCTTCAATTGATTATCACATTGATCTACGACACAATTTTAAAATTATCAGTTTTAAATTATTACCTACAAAACAATGTCAAACTTGAAGCTCTCAGTAAATTAATTATATTAGAAATATTTTTAGACTTGTTTAAGGAGCCATAGTTCATTTGGCCATTGCAAAAAAGGTTTAATTTTGATGAATTTGCAATATTAAATTATATATATGGATCCATATATGGGAAAACCATATTTTTATTAAAATATCTTTAGTTATTTAAATGTCTATATAGATGTTGCGAAAAAGTCTATATGAACTTGTAAATTATTTACAAATTAGAATCATAAAGGGTATTCTGAAATGAAATAATATATAATATATTCATCAACCTCAGAACAAACAACCAAGTTTCATAAAATTCAGATGAAAAGTAGTTACTATACTATATAATAGAACTAAACTATTAATTTTAAAATACAATTACTTATATGATTTTGTGCTTCCAAAAAGCTTGCTTACGTGTTTTAACTGCTATAAGTAGTTTTTTAAATGTCTAATAGATCGTTTTTGCGAAATATAAAACTTTATTTTATATGAATAAGATAATGCTTGCGTCATTTTTAAACATACATTTTCACGTATTAGAATTTTCCTAGAAAAAAAAATTTGCAGCTTGAATTAATTTATTCTAAAATCGACTACATATTGTGTTATATTCTTTATGGTTTTATTGTATACGCATTTATTTACATGTTTATTATTTTCCAAACTTTCAACATCGAATAATAAAACTATAATTTACTGAAAGTAAAAAAAGTTGATACAATACTTTTAGTTGTGTAATGTTACTTTATTGATGATTTGGAAGTTTTGCATGTTTGTTGACTCGACTACGGAGTTTACAAAATAAGCTCATATCTTTTTGGTCTTTGGCGAAACCTGCGCAAAATAATTTACTGTCATTGTTATTTTTATAAAAAATATGTGTTGCGTATGTTTGTCTAACAAGGGGTCATTCATAAATAACGTCACACATTAAGGGGGTGGGGTCAACAAAGTATGATAAGCGGGGAGGGGACGAGTCATAAGCTTCGTGACGTCACATATATAAATCTCTTTGAGTCTAGGGAGGTGTAAATCACCGAACAATTTTTTCCGCCACTTTGGGCGCCTAGTACTAACCCCTGTACCACTGTATTTTTCTATCGTTTTATTGTCGCAACGGCTTTTACGTTATATGATTATGCTAAAATACAAACATAATAATTATAATTAATGATTGGAAACACTCTGTTCTCGCCAATTTAACATCCTAGATCGCCTTTTCCATTTAAAACATCACAATTAACTATTTTTCTAGATTTCTGTCACGCGATACAAAACGATACCAACGAAACCTAAGGTAACTTATTACTGCGCACCTGGTTAGTTTAACTGGTCAAAGAGCAAAAAATTGGGGAAAGGGGGAGCCCGTCTATGGCCCCTCCTTAGGCTTAGTGCCGAAAAAGTATCGAATTCTAAATTGCAAAACATGTGACGTCACACCATTGGGGATTTAAAAAATAATTTAAATTCGTGTGACGTAATTTATTGATGGCTCCCAATCGCCAAAGTATAAAAAGATATTTGCGTATCTATCTACTCAATTTCAATCCTTTTATTATCTGCATCTACATGCATGCAAAATTGTCTTAAAATAAATGCTGTGATTTTAAATATATGAATAAATTGATTGTTATTTAATAGGCACAATACAAATTGGTCTATAATTTATGTTGAATAAATGAAATATTTTATTGTGAAGCTCAATGATTTTGATTGTAGAATTTTATATGCAACAAGAGCAATGTAATGATTTAGTTCTAAGGTGGGTGTATGCGTAACCATACTTTTAATCACGTACATATGTTAAAATGTTCATACATTGTTTTTTAATTATTTATAGGCATTGGTGCATATCATGTGTGTAGAACAGATGGTTGATTAATCAAATAAATTAGAAAGATAAACATAGATCATAAATATTGTTTTATTTTTACTTATATATATCACCCTCACTATTTCAAATATTCTTGTTTAAAAAAACCTATTTTCTTATTTTAGTCTTGAAAAAAAAAAGGATTATTCAGAATGAACATAATTTTTTTTTACAAAAATACAGAAATTACTTTTATACTGGATTTTTGAATGGGATGAAATTAAATATTCAATAACATGTAATATAACATTTATTATTTTTATACCTACTACATAATTCTGCTACAATATTGCGAGTACAAAAAAAATACCTTATTTACATTGATCAGTGCAAAATTATAATAAATCACAACAAAAAATGGACGACAAACAATCATTATATTCCCACAAAATGTCACGAACGAAAAATATTATTTATAAAATGAAATTTATTAAAAGTTATAAACAAAGAGTAGTTAAACAACTGAATAGTTATACAATGTTGTTCTCCCTCTGTCATACTGACCGACAGACTTGTTAGAGAGGCACAAAACATATATTAGTAAGACGAAAAGTTTAAGTCGTGGATGTTGATAAAAAAATTGTAGGTGTTCGTTCTTTCTAATCCTAAAATAAAGTTTTTTTTATTACTTTATTATGTCAAAAAGCGATTTTTAATGATTAGTCGGGTAATTTTAAAATACAATTATGAACGCTCCCGTTACCAAAACAGTAATATTAACTTTATACAACTTAATTTTAAACATAATCAATAATTGTTAAAAATATATATCTAGTAAATATTTAATTTTATTTTAAGCATCTAATATCTAAATCACATCAAATGATAGTAGTTTTTAATGGACGAAAGTGAAACGGTAATATATCTATAAGAATATTTTAGTATCTTCTAATTTGAGAAAAAACAGTATTTATTTTAATATTTTATTTAGAACCGTTATAAAGAGAGAATGTCACTCAAAACTATATTTATTTTAACATCCAAAATACCTTTTGACAAAATTTCATCCAAATCGGTTCTCAAATTTACTTTTTTTTAATTTTTGTCACTAATTTGTTATTTTTATTTATATTTTATGCAATGTTTTTTTATGTCTATTATATTGTTTGACAGATTTTATACTTAGATGGAGACATAAAACACTGTATAATTTTGTACAATGTTTATTATATATATGTAGTTACAAATCTGAAGATAAATTACTAATATAACATTGATTAACTTTGAGATAACTTTGATTACTTAGTTCGTCATAAAGTACTTAATAATAAAAAACCGGTCAAACATTACGTACACAAATTAAACTAGAAACATTTACATATTGAGACATTATTCTAAAATTATGACAATCACTTCATAATAAAAAAAACATACCTTTACCCGTTAAAAATAAAACTATTGATTAACATCAGCACAAATCAGGGATAGCTTCGCCACTATGACAAGAATCTTATTAAGTCTATGAAAAATTTTAATTTTGAAGAGCTTCTAAGGACGTTTAAAAGGAGATAGGTTCACAGCCCAATAATGTTTAGTTAATTCACATTTTAATACTGAAATCTTTGCCAATTTTGAAAGCCTCTCTATTATTATCCAAAAACCTATATTTTTCATATAACATTCTATTTTCTCCGAATTTGTTGAAAATACAGTCGCAAAATATCTTAAAATCCGAAATCCGGTAACCTATTTTTACCAGTTTCCGGTCCAAAACTATGTTTAATACCGGGTTACCTTATCGTGTTACCAGGCCCAGGATACCCAGCGGAAGACCGTTGTTCTATAATCGTGAGCGAGTAGAGTAATTCAGGTAGATAGATCAACAGGTTTCTTCAGTTTGGATCATATAGTTTCAACCAAACCCTTGCGTTTTGGTTTAGCCTGTTCGCTAGATATGAAGGATGTCTCTTCATTGCTCGGAATTTTCTGCAACTGTGCTGATGTGCTAGGCTGGACCTGGAAATTTTAATATGAACAGTTTTAAGGTCAAAAGAGCATGCCCACCTACATCCTAATAAAGGAGATTTTACGATACCAAATGCTTATACAAGCTCTTTTCTATATTTAAAGTAGGCATAGACTATGCATTAAAATACACGTGAAATTAACTCCCTCTATTGGCCCCTGACTGTAAAGGTTGTGTATTGCCGTAATTCATAAATAGTGGTTCAAATAAATGGCCAATGGGGAACAAAACTCAAAGCTAATTGTAGATGGCGCTCTAGGCCATGATCCTCAGTCAACTGTGAATTTTGTAGTTATTTTGCATCGTGTGGAAGTTTGTTTTGGTATTCCATAATGACAATATTAACTACAACTAAAAAAATAACTAAAGAAACGAAAGTCTCATATGAATGGTAAAAAGGATTATTAGATAAAATATTTTATTATTTATATTTAATTACTTGATCTTAAGGAAATCAATGATACCTATGTTTTTCCAATAATATGCAGCACACCTAGTCAATATAAACTCTTTGAAAACTCGCAATAAGTAATAAAGTGTGACAGTTTTGACAGAACGTGAAGGAACCCTCGCCTAAAGCGCCCTCTGTTGGGATAAAAATGCAGTTTTCTACCATATTGTTAAATTTTTTTAGGAAGAATGATAACCCAGCATATATTTGTATTAATATTATAAATGCAAAAGTGTGTTTGTTTGTAATTTTTCACGTCACACCAGTGGGATTAGCGTACCAGCTATACACCAACCGTGTAATTTGCTCGGTCATTCTAGTGTTCGACAATCTCGGGCCGTGCATTCCTTGGCTAACCATTGCTGTGGACCCGTCGTTTTTGACCTTCTAGTCAAAACGAAAGATGCCGTATGCTAACCCCACATAGCAATAAATAGGTGGAAGGAATACTGAGCTACTTTTCATCATAGGAAAATCTCATTCCATTAGGATAATTTTATTGGAATATGGACGACGGGTCCTGAATCGCACCAGCACGCTGAAATAACTATACCTGGGGTGGAGGCGCAACAGCAACGGCCGCTTTCCTTCTAATATTTTCAAGCGGTATTTCTTCGGAGCGAGGGCGCGGGGAACCTTCGCGTGACCCCGTGGCGCTGCTACCACGTGATATACTTCTGAAATTTCATAATTGCAAGGTTCAAAGTTTGTTTAAGTAAAGACCGACTCAAAACTGCGTCAAGCTCTCTCTCCCCCGCCGCTCTCTACTCCCACTCTCCGCCGCCGCTCTCTACTCCATTGAGTGTGCGTGACACGTATACTAATTACTTCGTTGCTTATTTTAGACTCAGTAGTTTCGGAGATAAGGGGGGGGGGGTCAATTTTTGTATATTTTATTTAATATAATTTAAACTATACATTTTAAAATTATAAAAAAAATGTATTCCTTATAACGAGCCCTTTTATTTGAAATGTCACATGATGCACTTGAAAAAAAAAAATTTATTACGTTTTAATTTTTCCTACAAAATTCATTCATCGGAGATGTTCGGAACCCTAAAACACGAACGAAAAATGTAGAATTGAATTGAATAGTAAAAACTAGATTTAAACAAGTGGTACAAGTCGCCCTTAAAGAAATAAAAACTGCAACATACCTCTCACGACTTGTTGGCCTTTCCCTGTAAACTATGACGCCATCTTTAATCACGTGACCACTGGCCCTTCGAAGTCTACGTTCCGTTTCGTCGTTTTCACCTAAAATATTATTATAACTTAGTCTTTAGCACGAATTGCACCCACAATCTACTTCGCTTTGGAGTACTGCGCTGGACTAATCCCTTCGTTCTCTCTCTCTAACTAGGACTTGTTAGATATTTCCAGCTCAGATAGATATTTCCAAGGTGATGAATACAAAGTTCCCTACTGTCGTCCCCACGCCCCGCCACTATTATTTCCTTGCCACAACATCATATATCTCAGTGTTACCAATGAGAAAAATATACTGTGTTTCGACTAACTCATTCTAATCATTATTAAAATCGCCCAGTTCATATGTAAGTATTGGGATATGGTTTTGAAATTATATTGGAAAAATGGAATGAATGAATGGCTCCGCCATTTCCATTCTATACCTTCAAACCAACAGTAGATGCTGAAAATTGTCATATTTATATATAACCATAATCACTGTATAACTCATCAGTTTGAAATGTTCACATATTGCTAATATTCATTAAAATATCATACCTACAAGGCATATTTTGATGTAGGGGTAATCTCTAAAAGTACTGAACCGATTTCAAAAATCTTTCAAGAATATAAAGCTACGATGTCCCGGGGGCAGAAAGCTAAAAAGCTTTTACGTTACCAGTTTAAATTGGAAATGAAATAAACCATTCACTTACATACAAGTTATAGCTTTTCTTTTCAAGTCTACACGCCACACCCCTCTAGGATCGAGCTGAGCTAGCTAGTAACAAGGTAGAAATAACTCCACCACTCTACTCTGAAGCTACAAAAATACTATTTATGCTTTGTTAATAATCTAAAAAGTAATTTTACCCATAGATCGTCTAGGTGCAGGAAACCCGGGTCGTCCAGCTGTGAAGAGTGGGCGGTGTCGTCCACCTGGCATGTTGGTCAGAGAGGGGCCAGCTCCACTCATACCGGTCACTTCTAACAAACGGCCTATTTGCTGCATTTTCTTCTGGCGGGATTTCGTTCGACCCTAGAAAGGTGGCATCAAATAGTAGATTAATAACCAAGGGAAGAAAGTGGCCTATTACCAATGAGTGCGCAGTTTACATAGTACATACCAGTTACAACAAAGCAACAAACGCGAAAGCAACTTACTGCCAAAAAAGTACTTTCTGATGTCAACAGCACGTTGTAAAAATCCATTACTCCCGGTCAGCGGTCAGGTTGCTGAGCGGGTGTAATGAAATTTTACATAAATTGTCTTACCGCATATTTGTATGACAGCAATAACGTACTTTTGATCAAGTAAACGGGTAATTTCAGAACAAGGTTATTTTTAACCCCAACCAAAAAGAGGGGTGTTATAAGTCTGTGTGACTATCTGAGCTACCATAGCTCCCAAATGGATGGACCAATTTGAATACGGTTTTTATTCATTTGAAGTCTGGTTTAATTTGGATGGTTCCTAGCAATGATTCATGAAAATCGGGGGGGGGGGGGGGGGGGGGAAAGGTGTACCGTCTTCAAAAATTTACACTGAAAAGTAAGAAATAATGAATATTTCGTCGTAGAATTTGAAAACGGTTGGTGCCAAGTTAGAAACAACTTAGTTCCCAAATTCACTAATCTAGACAATTCGTTAGGACCTACGATCATCAGTATATACAAACTACCTGATATTAAACAAATCTTTATCTTCTTAGATGTTTACTTAATGTTGTATCCTAATTTGGCACCAACCGTCTTCAAATTCTACGACGAAATATTTATTATTTCTTACTTTTCAGCGCAAATTTTTGAAGTCGGTACACTTTTTTTTTAAATTATATATATAGAAGATAAAGAGTCCCTTACAATTGATCTTTATATACGTACTATTAAGTAGCAAAGAACATAACAAATTGTTCAACACACTTGCTCGTAACGTGAGTCTTATTACCTCACTTTTAGACCCCCATAATCTCATATATTAAACACACGTGCTTTTTTCTTTATATTACAGCATAAGATATAATATAACCCAATGAAGTTAAATTCGTACAAGATTGCAAATTGTATGTGTGTCCACAAAGCATTCTTAATTTAACCGCATAATACAGTTTTTATTTTATAACCACGACTTTGTTGGCTATTTGGCGAAGTTACCCGAGCTTTATCTGTCACGCGGGAAAAAACAAAATATAAATATTTGTTAACATTTTCGCCGTGTTGTGGTTAATACATACTAAGCTTTCTTATCGCGCTCGCCTACATGTCTCGCGCTAATAATACCGCCGCGTACGTAATGACCAACACAGCACACTTGTATCATAATGTACTATTATTGTTTGTCTATAATACTACTAGAATCTAGAATACTAATCTATGGACTGAGCGCTCCCGAGGTCACGCACACTATAATTCACAAATTTATTGCAGACATTCATAGCCAAACGGACTTCGTGAGATATACTATCTGTATGAGAGCAATACAGATGTTACTCGTCAACTAAAAACAAAAGCTCGAAATAATATCTTAGTTTTTAAAATATTCAAACCTCCTGCCAAGGAGTTTATATATGGTGTTGCCTGCCATGAATATGAGCGAACAAATGCCACAAATCTATTATTTTTATCATGATATTTATAAAAGTTATGACCGATATGAAAATTGATTTGAATTTTATTGTGAAAACTTCTATTTCAAGTTTAAACTGAAGTAGTTTCATGAAACAATCACAGTTATCATGAACTCTATGTTAATATTAACAGTAGTAAGTATCTGGTCAGTGTTGGTTGAAGCGATAAACGGTGAAGCATTACGTGTTATTGGTGGATATATGGACACAGAAAAACAATACTCCTGGGTAGTATTTATGTTTAATAATGAAACTCGATCCACGTGTACTGGATCTCAAATCTCGCCTATCTGGGTTTTATCAGCTGCTCATTGTGCTGCGGCAGGTGAACGTATCTATTTGTATGAAAACGGACAGAATTTCACAATCAAAGTTTTAGACCAGATGCAATATGGCAAAGTGGTGCTCATTATCCCGCATGAGCTGTATTCAGATACTAGCCATGACATCGCGTTATATAAGATCACTGCTATTACTATACCTAAATATGGAAAACTAAGTGCTATCGATTATAGATCACTTGCAGGCAGGGAAGTTGCTGTGATGGGATTTGGACGACAGATATTTTTAGCTGTTTACCAAAAAGAATATAGCAATATTAATTGGAAAACAAGTTTTAAAGTAGCAAGCGGAATGATAACACAATGTGATCAATCAGACTCCATTAATCAACTTGCAGCATCTGGAGGACCTACCATCTGTATTGTGAGACCTTGTGGAGAGGTAGGTTTATTAGGATCGGGTGACTCGGGAGGTCCCGTTGTGTATGATGGAGCTATAGTAGGAATCAATAGCTACGTCTATGACCCTTCTAAGTCTCGCACATATATACCACGTGCAACAGTCAGTGTTCACTCAATATATGCCGTTCCAGTTAGCCTATATCTGGATTGGATCTCTAAAACCCTTATGGATAATAAATATAATTAATTGTATTTAGAATTATTACTTTCTTACTCAGTACACTTGACTATTGTTATTTTTTAATTTAATACACGTCAATTTAATGCTAGATTTTTATTGTATTCACGGACTTATCCACAAAAATGTTTACCTCCCTCATACCTTCACATTCCCGTCTATAAATTATACCTAACTAGGTTTTTCTCTGTGTTTCTCCTTTCTTAATTCCACAATTCTTCTTACGAATAATTCTGCTCACTTATCTCCATTTTCGGCAAATAACATTTACGGGATCCGCCCTCCATAGACTTTGCTTGACAGAAAAATGACGTGGACTGTAGAGAGAGTCTATTCCTAAATATAACTTAACTTTAAAAAAAAGTGTACCGACTTCAAATATTTGCACTGAAAAGTAAGAAATAATAAATATTTCGTCGTAGATTATTTTTCGAAAATATTTCGTCGTGCCTAATTAGGATACAAAATTAAGTAAACATCTAAGAAGATCTGTTCAATATTATCTTTGTTTGTATGTACTGATGATCGTAGGTTCCTAATGAATTCTGAATTTGGGTACTAAGTTATTTCTAATTTGGCACCAACCGTCTTCAAATTCTACGACGAAATATTTATTATTTCTTACTTTTCAGTGTAAATATTTGAAGTCGGTACTTACACTTTTTCTCAAAGTTAATTTATTTTTCCCTTTAAGTCATTTTGCTGCCCTGAGAGACAAATAATAACGCAAAATGAAAAAAAAACTGATGTGGATGAGATTTGAACAATGTGCATCCTGCGCTGCACCCCATACCTTTAGCCGTTAGTCTACCGTCGATACAAAAATTGACAACAAGGCTTTTCTCTGATACATAATTTTCAGCCGTAAAGAGAGACAAATTACAGAATTTCTGAAAAACTACCGAACGGATTTTCGTCATATGGCTGTGAGATAATGTCGAGAAATTATTATATCCTTAAAAAAATAAGTCGTCAAAAAGGGGACATATTTAATCGAGATATTAAGAAAAATTGACTTTAAATAAAGTCAGTTTTTTCAAAATTACTAAAAAACCACTAAACCAATTTTTACTAATTAATATGGGACCACACAGAAATCACTAGCTTTCAAATAAAAAAAGAACCATCAAAATCGGTTTACCCAGTCGAAAGTTCTGAGTTAACAAACATAAAAAAAAAAAATACAGTCGAATTGAGAACTTCCTCCTTTTTTTGAAGTCGTTTAAAAAGAGCACTGGCGGTGGGCCGGTAGGTTGATTTCTAACAAAAATAATTGAAATGAAAAAAAGCAAGGTTACCAACATAACCCGCACTAAAACAGACAAATTAACCATTGTTCAGTTAGATCGAAGGCCAGAGCTCTTTTTACCCGACGCGACATACTCCTTGCCTGATTTACCTTGCTAAGTCGCTGTTTCGCCGCCATACTGCGTATATGATCGTCGAACTTGAACTTGGCACGTAACAATACTGTCCTTGGTAGCGCTCCGCCCGTGCCCACTCGAGGTTTGTGTATTGTCAAATGGAGACATCGCGGATCTTCTTTATCGCCTTGAATCTGAATAAAGAGTGCAAAATTAACTATATGTTGTAATCGTTTAAATTTTCAAATTGGACACGTTAAAAGAATGAAGGAAGAAAGATTGACTTTTGAGGTTTATATGGCTGAAGTGAAAGGAAATGCTGGCAGAAGACGACCAAGATGTACTTTTATTGAACATATAAAAAATGTATTGATCGATAGAAATATTAAAAGTTCACGCAATCGCCGAGCATGTATGAAGCATATATCACGATCGTAACATTCGTAACAAATGGCATTCGATTGTCTCTGCCTACCCATCTTGGGATAAAAAAGCGTGATAATAGATAGTCTAAAATAAAATAATTTAAGAATCTTGTACATAGGTTACCATACCAATAATCAAAGTTAGAAGTTTTCCCATTATCCCCGAATTAATCAATTTTCTTAAAAAAAAATAGTGAATGTGATAAATGGCGCAATAAAAATCGCACTCAAATTCAGCGGATGTCGAGATTATCGCAGTTATTCAGGGGGGGGGGGGGGGGGGGTAAACGTCTAGTACTAGCCCCTGTACCACTGTATTTTTCTGTCGTTTTATTGTTCCAACGGATTTTACGTTATGTGACGATTATGTTAAAATACAAACATAATAATTATAATTAATGATTGGAAACACTATGTTCCCGCAAGTTTGACGTCCTAGATCGCCTTTCCCATTTAAAACATCACAATTAACTATTTTCCTAGAGTATCTAAGGTAACTTATTACTGCGCAACTGGTCAGTTTAACTGGTTAAAGGGCAAAAAATTGGCGAAAGGGGAAGCCCGTCTATGGCCCCTCCATAGGCTTAGTACTCTATGGTCCCAGCCGATGGAATTTGTGAGGTAATGATTTTATACTCTAGTACCTGTGCTACAGTACCAACATTAGTAGGTATAATTTAGTTATACTAACTTCCAAGTCCTGTAAACTGCCAACCAATTTAGCAACGCCCCATCCCATACGTTGTTTATCCGGTTCTACAAGTATTATTTGCATGTTGTCCACAGCGAGGAAGCGGTGATGACACGTCCCATCCTTTTGGATTATGTCGCAAGATATGAGGTCGGAATCATCTGGAAATTTTACAATAAAGAACAGTTAGAATGTTGGATTTGGCTATAGAATATTTGCTTTCCGCTGGATACCATGGCCCTTACAACACGGTAAGACATCCAGACAAGATAGTACATGCGTTAAGATGACCTGGGTTGCTGGAGACTTGATAAATCTTTTTTTATTATCAACAATAAGTATTATGCTTTCAAGTCAATAAATAGCATTAGGGAGTTCGTTTGCTAACAGAAAAAAAACTAAAAAAAATGGTGACCGAATTATTCTTATAATTTCGATTTCAAAATACTTTAACAACTACATATATCAACGGCTCAACGAGAAAATCGGTGTCGATTTTTGACAGATTTACCAATGCCACCATTTTGGATTAAAATCATATTTGAATTTAGAACGTTAAAGTTAGTCGTCTTCTACCTGGGATTCGTAAGGGACAACGCAAACCTGGCAGAGAGCAGAGCAGAGTATTTTAAGTTGACAGTATATTAAATAAGCACCTTGAAAAGAATTAGAATAAAATTCACAATTGTTGTGAACATACTATACCATGCAAAATTGCAACGTTAGCGTAAAATACTCTGTTCTGCTCTCCGCGACGTCAGCGCCAATTCTAAAGCATCCGCAATGATTTAAAAAAAAATGTTTATTATGAACAACATACTCAGGTCCAAAACATCCCCGACTTGTACGAAAGGTGCTGGGTTTGCCAACGGCAGCTGGTTCTCTTGTTTGTCTGTGAGTTTCAAATACAGATCTCTGACGAGAAAGAATGCACGAATAGCTCGTCTTGCCCTCTCCATCTGGGAACAACATATATTAATATAGTGCATAATGTAATAGTCTTCAGGATAAAATTTACAACAATAATGTCATCTATCTATATATCATCACGCCTTTTATCCCAAGAGGGGTAGGCAGAGACAATCGAATGCCTCTTTCGCTTCTCTTATATTCATCATACCTTTCATACATGCTCGGCGATTGTATGTTCTTTTAATATTTCCATCGATCAATACATTTTTATATGTTCAATAAAAGTACACCTAAGTCGACCTCTGCCAGCATTTCCTTTCACTTCACCCATATAAACCTTTTTAATAAAAATCTTTCATCCTTCATTCTTTCAACGTGTCCAAACGTAAACTACTTTTCTTCATTTTAGTCACAACATCATCTTTCACTCAGCATTCTTCTCTAATAACATCGTTCCGGATCCGGTCAATACGCTTATAAAATGTCACCAAACTTTGCTATAATTTTCTCATTAGTAACGGGATAATTTATTTCCACGCCGGTGAACCGCGGGCAAAGGCTAGTATCCATATACTATGATTGCACTGTCATTACTCACTTCTCCGCTAGGTAGGCGTTTTGGAAACGCTATACCAGACATGGGCGTTCTGGTGGGTGGCAGCAAAATGGCAGCGTCCATACACAGCCATTCCACGTTCAAAGGTCGCTTACTCATCTCGCAATACCTAAAATTAACAAAACAAATACGTGAAGCTGATTAAATGTGGACAATGTTATGTGTTGAGTCCTTTGAGTATTTGCCAAAGGAGACGTGAAGGGTGTAAATGACCGAACAATTTTATCTGCCACTTTTGGCGGCGCGGGGGGGGGGGGGGATGTTAAAATACAAACATAATAATTATAATTTATGATTGGAAACACTAAGTTTGACGCCCTAGATCGCCTTTCCCGTTTAAAACATCCCAATTAACTATTTTCCTAGAGCTCTGTCTCGCGACACAAAACGATACCAACGAAATCTAAGGTAACTTATTACTGCGCATCTGGTCAGTATAACTGGTCAAAGGGGAAAAAATTGGCGAAAGGGGGAGCCCGTCTATGGCCCCTCCATAGGCTTAGTACTCTATGGTTGAGTCACATAAGAGTCCTAAAGGTCGTCCTTTTTTTTTGTTGCCTTACAGCTCAAAGACTAATGCCCGCTTGCACCAAAGTCACACAAAGATATTCCTAGTAAGGACTCTCCTAATATAAGAGAGTCCTAAGTATCAACTTTGGTTGCACCAACCTAATAATGCCGGGATCGTCCTACGATAGGAGCTTCCTTACTAAGTGATTGATCAATCTATTTTTACTTTTACGGCTGACCTGCGTGATTCTATGCGTAGTATTCTATGTATTTCATATTTTTTGATATTATTGTTGTAAAAAACCGTTGCTGTTCCTAAAAAATGTATATACCTACCTACCTATAAACAAAGGGTACAAAGTTAAAAAGTGACAAAAACAATTTAAAAATAGGAAGATATATAACGGTACCTGTGTAAACTTACCGATCGGTGGTGTATTTTAAACGTTCATCTATTTGGTTGGATATATATTATATAATGCTACCAATATGCGTTATTAAAAAAAATCGTCATAATATTTATTTATTATTTATTTATTATTTACGATTTTTTTTACAATTTATCCTTGATCTGGGTAAAACTCCTTCTAGATCTTCCAAAAAGTCGAGAAAATCGTCACTGTTGCTCATTTTATCAAGGATTTTATAGGGAAATACACGCTTAAAAGAGTGTCTTAACTTTAGGATGAACGAAATCGGCGTCATAAACATAAGATCCTCTTATCGTGTTTAGGACCATCATAACGTTGGTGCAATGCATTTTCCTCGCTAGGACAACCTAAATGGGTTACGCGTTACTTTAGGACGCTCCTAACATTGGTGCAAGCGGGCATAAGTCTCCCTCGTAGACTGGTCGACCTGTCTAGTAATACTGCAGGAAAGCAAGCAGATATACATACAAAATTTTGTTACAGCAAGCAAACCTACTTCCACCCCCCATTTTCGGGGGTGGCAACCCCCACAAACTACCCCTTTTTGCGTATTTTGTAATCACTACATATTACAAAACAATATCTCCTGCCGCGTCTGTCTGTCTGTGACCTTTTCACGCACAAAACTACTAAACGGATTTTGTTTTGGATTTCACTATTAGATAGGTTGATTCACCGGGAATATTTACGAGTATTGAACATGGACCTATCATGTGTAGGAGCTGAGCATTTACAGTATAAGTGATAATCAAGTTGGGGAAAAGGTTAGCCCCAGCGAGTCTTCATTGCGTATGCTGCCTAATCTGTCAGAGATATAACAAAATGATTAAGGAAAGAATTGTGGATAATAAAATGATCTACAAAAAAGTCCGCGGTAGCATATATATATATATATATATATTGACCACTAAATAAATCATTGCGGTTGGCGTTCAATTTACGTAGCGCGACCTATATCTCGAGACTCTGCCCAGACCATTTTCCGTAGAGTCAACAAAATATTAAAGCTATAATCATGATGGCATTTTATCTTCCGCTGGGCAGGTATTTATAAACTTATGTTTACTTATAATGAATTAGAAAAACAATCCATATTGTATTGGTGGCCGAATGGCCAAGACATCTGGTATTAATTAGGCAGGTTCTATCCCTGATCCTGGCCATATACCAATGGGTTTTTTACAATAAAACTTACATAACATACATACATAATCCGACAAACCACACATAAAGTCTTTTCCATCTAAATATACCTCAACAGTAGGTACTGGCCACTCGTTAGGTATAGCCTCACAAATACCATCGACTTGGCCTTATGCCTGGGACCGTAACACGGTTTCGGGAGCTGTAAGGCAACAACAAAAAAACAATAAAAGTCTACTAACTCATCCTCAAACATATCCAGGAAGATATCGTCAGATTTATAAAAGTTTCGAGCCAGCGCCGCAGCCCGCATCCGAAGCGCCTCAGTCTGGGCCAAGTATCGGGGACAGGCGCGCCCTGTTGTGCCTTGTACCGCGATACGTAGCAATGTCACGCTGAGCTCTAACGTCACAAGGCGTACTTTCGATGCTGGAAAGAAGATAACAAATTGTTAATACATACATACCTTTACGCCTATTTCCCAAATGGGTAGGCATACAGTATGGAGCGCCACTTCTCTCGATCTTTCCATACTTCTCTTGCTTCACTTTTAGTAGTCAGAGATAGAGTGAGAAATGAAGTACGTTAAGTGTGGAGTGACTGATAGTGTTGTATATAAAATAGAAAGGGAAATTGCTGATATGGTTTGGACATGTTGAACGAATGTGTGATGAAAGAATGACGAAGCAAATATATAAAGCTAAAGTAGGTACACGGAAAAAACTACCTTAAAAACTGAAAAGACGAAACTGATGTCTTTAAAAAAGATAAGGAGATTAAGGGTCCTATATTGGGAATTTTTCTGGGATAAACTATTCCCATTTTCTCTGTAAATAATCCACCTGTGTCACTGTAATTTAGCATATAGTTACTTATTGAATATATCTAAGTTAAATAGCTCTTATTTTTTCAATGGGTTTTATTGAATAGGAAATATGAGTAGTTTAACTTTGCCCCTGCTGTCTCTTTCATAATCTATCACAAAACTCTAAATTTTTTTAAAAGCGCTGTTATACCATTACCCTTCAATTATATATGTCGAATTTTTTGGTAGCTTATTGAAAATTTAAAATAATTATTATTTTATTATTTTTGCCAAATTAAAAAATCATAAAATATTATTTTTTTTGAATTTTCGATAAGGTACAAAAAAAGCGATATATATAATTGAAGAATAATGGTATAAGAGCGCTTTAAAAAAAATTTAGAGTTTTGTGATAGATTATGAAAGAGACAGAAGGGGCAGAATAATCCTTTATTCTACCACCCATATTTCCTATTAAATAAAACCAATTGAAAAAATAACGACTATTTCACTTAGATATATTGAATAAGTAACTATATGCTAAATTACAGTGACACAGGTATTTACAGAGAAATTGGGAATAGTAATATCTCCATAGAAATTCCCAGTATAGGACCCTTAAGAAGAAACCTTATAACTTTTGTCCCATACAAATTACATATGCTTCATAATTCTTAAATCTTTTGCTTGTCGCCCGGAATCATACTTATTGGGAGAGCTGTACGCCAAACTTATTCTCGCTGTAGTACACGGCCGCCGCAGCGCTGACAATCAAATCAGTCGGCTGCACACTCTTGGCGCGACTCCCGTGTGCATCTTAGTTAGTTCGCTATTTTCTCGATACCTTCATATAAATTTAAATCCTTAGATCCGTTAATATTCATTGCGTAACTTTATCTTTTAATATTTTGTAATTTCATATAGTTTATTAAAGTACATCATTTAATTTTTAT
Source organism: Nemapogon koenigi (assembly GCA_963924495.1). Taxonomy (NCBI): domain Eukaryota; kingdom Metazoa; phylum Arthropoda; class Insecta; order Lepidoptera; family Tineidae; genus Nemapogon; species Nemapogon koenigi. Next base: position 3,424,741 of record OZ004643.1, read on the forward strand.
CCAGTGTTCTTATTTCTAAGAATTTAAAATCACAACTAGCCAGTCAGTTATCTAGGTACCACCATCCAAACAACAACTACACCTACATAATTATACAAACTTTTCTCGTTTATTTGAATTAATCTGATTAATCAAATACAGACACGTCACAGACAGATAGATAGTAGACATCGCGTTGTAAATTAGTAATTAATATGCGCAATAAACAGATAACAATTAACTCTAAATTCTAGGTCAGTGTTACATGTTTGTGTATTTACTAGATAAATATTAATAAAACAAAATAACTGGCAATCCCCTGGATTACACAAATGATTTTAGACTACATAATGTGGAAAAAGTTACAAAAGCATAACTGCATAATCTTCGGTAAATAAACTGCATAATCCTAATTTACTAATCCTTCATTGACGCCAGAACAGTGCAACGGATCGACGTGATTTCTTAGCACAGAGATAGCTAGATGACCGGAGAGTGAAACTTTATCCTATTACTTAAATTCTCATGTCACATTTTTTTAATTATACGGGCAAAGCCGGGGGGCGCAAAGCTACTTTTATAAGACAATTTTCTTCGCCTTCAGGATTTTTTTTATAATGAAGTTTTAATGTGGAAATGATTTTGGATCTTGAAGAAAGAAATGTAACATGTTAGTGACCTTGTCACGCAAAAACTGCTGAAAGAATTTTATTGCTGTTTTCACTATTAGATAGGTTGATTCACCGGGAAGCTTTACGAATATTAACTATGGACCTATCATGTTTAGGAGCTGAGCATTAACATCATAAGTGAATCAAGTCGGGGAAAAAGTTAGGCCGAGCGAGTTTTCATGGCGTTTGCTGTCTAATCAGAGATGTAACAAAATGATGTAGGAAAGAAATATGTGTAGAATAAAACGATCTACAAAAAAGACCGTGGTAGCATATATATATATATATCTAATAGATAAGTAGTAATAGGCGTGTTTGTGAGGGTATTACAATTTTTATAAACTGACATTGTACCCGTGCGAAGCCGCTAGTCTCAATATAGAGGGTAAAAAATATGGCTAAGGTAGTTGGAGGTCCGTAAAGTGACACATTTTATTCCGGAAATCCTTCGGAAATTTTCCACGGGGGCGCGGAAAATGTTTAATAATCACAAGTGAATGATAATTACCTGGTTTACAACTTAAATGGATAATTGTCATCAATTTCGAAACCAGTAAAGCATTAAAGCCTTGTTTCAACTTCCGGGGCGATGCAGCTGGCTCACTTAAAGAGTCTTCGGTGATAGTTGCTTGTCTATCTGCTTCCGGACACAATAATATATCTAACAGCTCAGTGTTCACACCTGCAAAGCATTAAAATCATTTATACTAGGTAATATTATAAAGTTGAAGAGTTCGTATGTTGACTGAAACGCGGTAATGTCCGATTTTGCGGTAAATAAACGGATTTTATAGCAACATTTATTTCTTTTTTAAATAACAAAGTAAACAACAGTTTTCTTGTCTTTAAAATCGACTGAATGGTTCCTTAGGGGCCATCTCCACTAGCGAGAGAATAGCGGCGATAGTCTCGTCCGTGCCACCAAATTCGATAAAACTCTATGGGGCGGGCCGAGCCGTCTCCACAGGGCGATACTATCGCCTATACAGTTTGTATGGCACGACGAACTATCGCCGCGATTCTCACGCTCGTGGAGACGGCCCCTTAGAGCATATTTCTCTATCTCTTATAGTTTTAGAGTTCATGCTAAAACATCTCAATGTGTGTTGCTATTTTAGCTATATACCAGTAAAAACTAAGAAAATAGCTTAGCTTATATTCTTATTTTTTTAAATATAACCCTAAAGTGTAAAGGTAGTTGAGTTTAGAAATCGATTTATTCCTTTTGCTAAGTAACTTACCAACTTTAGGTCCATGGCAGCAAAGACAAATGATTTTGTTAGAATTATTTATAAAAATATGTATTTAATTAAATTATATACCTACATTTCTCAAGGAAATTATACTAGGGACAATGGTGTGGGAAGTAGCAGTGTCGACTTTTAGCCAGTTGCCCATATCAATCAGAACAGGTGGCAAGGCTGTTGCTGCACTTATAATAGAGCTGGATTTGTCACTTCTTCAATATTATGTCAGTATTTGTTATTTTTAGAGGAAGTAAGAACGCCCTCTGAAGCTCGAGAAGTAGGGGTCCTCCTAAATTGTCTAAACTAACCTTTATTGTTAATCAACGCAAACAGCAAACACAAAGCAAACAGAGCTTTGTAGTCATTCTCGCAGCAATCCAAAGAGTCCAGAATAGTTTTTAAAAACGGCAGCTTCTCTATTTCACTCTGCTCTTTCTCCAAAATACTTTCCAAAGACACTGCAGTTTGCTGTACAACGGTCGACGTACTAGGCGTAGCTGTGCTTAAAAGCTTCTCTTTTTCTTCATCTGTTATATTATATTGAATATCTGACGCTTTCCCGGAAGAACTTGAGTCTATCCCAGAATCAGGCAATGGTGAATCTGGCATATTCTCCTTAATTATCGACGCATTTCTTTGTATATTTTCTATTTTCGTTAGTAAATCCTCTGTTGAATCATTAGCAACACTGGACACCTCACTTACATGAGAAGTTGACGGTGCAGATGTAGAAACTAATTCCGGATCTAAATCACAACTAGAATGATCCGTGTTGTCCGGTTCGAATCCGAAAGAGGACCTAGGTGTGCTATATTCGGGAGTGGTGTAATCTCTGTTGCATTCAGTTGTACTTTCAAGTGCCTTCTCTAAACTAAGTTGTGGCTTACAGAATTCCAATTTCATACGCGATTTGGCATTACTTATGTACATTTCTAGTATTTTTGTAGCTCCATCTTCAAACACAGATATGTTGGATTGTAGGATAATCCATGCTAATGCGTGTACAATTGGCCCATGGGTTATTATTAAAAACACTTGCGATAGTAAAAATAATGCCACAACACATGACACGCACGGTTTTGCCTCTTCCTCGCTAGATTCCACTCTCTGTCTTGAATATGGTATCCTTGCTGGTGATATTTCATTACTACTTAGAATTGCTTCCAGATTTCTTGTAATCGCTTCGATTTTTTGGATATGATCAGCCTTATATGATGATGTGCTTGGAGGTTTTATGACTTGATGTGATGTTAAGGAATAGATATAGAGGGGAATGAAAAGTTTGTGCAGCAAGTGTTCTGTTAATACCCCGTTAAGGTCTGGTATGTTAAGGCACAGTATGTCATTTATGTAATGTAAGTGATCTAAATGTTCTGCAACTAAGTCGTCGAGTTTCTGTTGAGATTTGTGGCTGAAAATAGAAAAAAAAACTTGCTATTATATCCTGAATTTCAATGGAATATACATACAGACTAAGTAAGAGTGATCTGGCAAGTATACATGACATGCCACTGGCGTGGTACTAGTGACACATAACATAAAACTTGTTGCAACCAAAGAGGTTAAATACCGAATAAGTCGCGTATGTGCCACTCCGTGTCACGTCAGAGTCATGCTACTTGCTATGTTTTTGTCAAGTCACTGCCACATCTCTTGAGTGGGCACCACATCTATGAACCTAAACAATAGCTAATCTTTCCTTTCAATGTGAATCAAATTATGATACAATTTCACATATTTAAACAACTATTGATCTATCTACTATCACACTCTTCATCCCAAGAGAGGTAGGCAGAGACACTATTGTAAGTTCACTTAATTTCTTTTAAGAAAATGGATCAATATTATTGGGTACACTTACTCAGCATCATTCCTGACACAGGCGTCCAATTCTAGTATATGCTTTCCAATGAACCAAACCAAATTACTAAAATATGGAGCTGCAGTTCTGAAATAAAAATAGAGATTACATGTAAATGCTTGTTGATTAATAGCATAATGAAAAGGCGTCTAATGGTGTGGAAATGTTTTAAAATTGCACTAATACACTCATGGACAAATTTAGAGGAACGCAAGTATAAAACAAAAAATCTTAGATATTTGTGACAAATAAGTTTATTAATTAGGATTTTGCTTATAATTCGTTAATTTAAAAATAAAATTTTGACAAAAGAATTTATTAAATGACAAAAATTAACCAAATTAAGAAAAAATAAGAATTTTACAGGAAATAAACTTTTTGTACTTTTGTACATTTTTGTAGTTTTATATGAAAGGCTATAACTTTGACTATACTCAGTACATAGTGTTGCCCTCTCTAGCTCTTCGAACTGCTTTCAGTCTTCTTGGCATACCCTTAATCAAATTATGAATAAAATCTTGAGGAATTGCGGTCCATTCTTCTTGTAATGCATTTTTAAGATCTCTCAAATTTTCTGGGGCAGGATTTCTTTTCTTAATTTGTCTCCCCAGCTTATCCCATACATGCTCTATAGGATTTAAGTCTGGCGAGCGCGCTGGCCACCCCATAGCATTGATTTCAACATCTCGAAGGTATTCGATTACTATGGCCGCAGTATGAGGACGTGCATTATCATGCATAAAAACAAATCCATCTCCTATTAAAGGGGCAAATGGTACTACAATTTCTTCCAAAATCTTAGTTATATACCGTGCCGCTGTTAGTGACCCATTCTCAACAACATAGACTTCTGTACGTGCCCCCATACAAATACCTCCCCATACCATAACTGACCCACCACCATATGCCTCTTTTCCAATGATGTTGCACTGAGCGTATCTCTCTCCCGGGCGTCTCCACACTTTAATCCTTCCATCATCTGGCTTCAGACAGAATCTAGACTCATCTGTGAATAAAACTTGACTCCATGCTTCGTCATTCCAATTTTCATGATTGCGAGTAAAATTAACTCGAGCTACTCGATAGCATGTGGCAAGAAGGGGACCTCGGGCAGGTAAGTGTGAATTTATTCCGGCAGCTTTCAGTCTTCTTCTCACAGTTTTAGTGCTTACTGCAACCCCTCGAACTTCTTGGAGCCTCGTTCTTACCTCAGAAAAAGTTAAGGTCCGGTTTCTAAGTACACTGGTTACAATGAACCGGTCATTTCTGGCCACAGTCTTCCGTTTCCGTCCCTGTCCTGCGAGTCTCGTATACCGTCCGGTCTGTCGATACCTCTTGACAACTCGGTGTATCACAGATTTTGATACTCGTAATGTTTGGGCTACATGTTTGTAGGTGTACCCCATTTCTATTAAAGTTACAGCTTTAGCAACTTCAGTGGCGTTTAGTTCTGGCATTTTGAGTTTATTTGCAACAACAATTCACACTAACACGATACAAGACAGACAAGGCAAAAATTTAATCAAAACCTAGATTTTAGCTCAAATTCAAAAGTTTAGAAAATTTTTTCACAGTATGAATGAACCCAGTATGACGCAATAATTACATAAAAACAAATGAAATTCGAAAAAAAAACATTCCACGACTTTATTTTTTTTAATTCATTTACCAATGTTTGTGGCTAGTACGCGCGATAATTACAACAGGAGAAATCAAACTTTTTTTTGCGTTCCTCTAAATTTGTCCATGAGTGTATTATAAAGCCAAAGTGTTTGTATATATCTTTGTTTGAATGCTAATCTCAGGTATTTAGATATTATATCATGCAACAACAGAGAGGAGCAGTAACCATATTCGTTACGATCCTGGTCATGTACCATTATGTTTTTTATAATTAAAAACTTATGTACATAATCCGACAAACCAAGGCTTTTCCATCTAAATAAACCCCAACAGAACTGGCCATTCATTAGGCCTCACAAATGGCTTTGCATGGAACATTAGGAAACAACATGTTTTGTATATTTGAATAGAGAAAAGAGGTGATAACTTTGTAGTTCAAGAAGTAACACATCGTAATTATACAATTAAGTAAATATATAAATTGACCTAGATAAATGGCTTAGATATAAATGAGTGAAGTCCTTATTTAATTGACCTTAAGTCAAAAGTGGTGCATAGTTTTACCAAGATTTTGTTGTAAATATTTAATTTATTGACATTTATGACAAAAAAAAAAGAATAGATACAATAATTTTAAACCCTGACAAATCTTTTTTGCTTTGTGATCATGGAAAATGTCGTAAAATATGTGGGAGATTTGTCACTTTATTTGGACTTTTTCCCCATATTTCTATCACTAGTGGTTAGTAGAGTGCGTTAGGATAGTACATTAGTTGAAACATGTAAACGGTAGTTTCTAGTAGGTACTCGTACTAGTACGTTCCACTCGCCTTTCTACTAGAATCAAATAGAATCGCTTATTATTTTTGTTTCAAGTGACGCCCTCCCGCGCCCGTTCAACCCCCCGCGCGTTCCTGACTCGCTACTCGCTGTAGTCTAAACGGTCAGTTTTAGTAACTTGCACAAGTTGACAAGGAAGAAGTATAAACGTCACTGGAAACCTACTAATGCACTAATCCATTGGCTAAATAAATCATTTCTGATTGGTCTGCGTATTTCGATTCTCTATCCAATGATATAAAAATGTCAAAACTGCTAATTTCTTAGGCGACGAAATGGGGGAATATGGGGATATTCAAAATTAAAAAAAACTAGTACACATTTTTTTACATGAGCAAAAATTATTGTTTACCTGTCTCTAATAAATCGAAGCATACTAGCATCCTGCACTCTATAGACATTAAGGGTGAGAGTACGGACAGCAATGCGGACCATAGATTCAGGATGGTGGAAAAATTTTATTGCCTCTGTATAAAGAGGAAAGTCCTTTGTGTGCTGCAAAGAAAATATAGTGTTGCAACGTTAATTAATAAAATAAATAATGTTATGCTTGATTATTTTTGTATAATAGGGGCCAGAGGCATACCTTTCACGCCTGTGAAGCTGTTCCGGGGGCGGCTGGCGGTATATTGCTTGGGTTAGCTGAATGAAATCCAATTTCAGTGATGGACTTTTCATTATCTTACAATCAATTTTTATTTAAAATTATTATACCCAATATGTGCGAGGCCACAGCCTATATATGCCAAGGGTTATTGGTCCTGGATTTGCTGAAGTCAGTATTGTGTGTGTTACTTTTTATCATGTGAACTAGAAACACAACTTGAATTGGAACAGGATAATTGAAGTAATTTGAACTGAACAACTGGATTAGTGGAATACTAATACTTACCTACAAATTTTACATTTTTTTCCTTACCTCATTGTAGAAGAAATGAATAGTATTGTTGTTTAGTTTCAAACTTAGCGTTTTTAGGAATGATATGTAGTAGGCCATTACTTCTTCATCAGAGAAGTCAAACTTGTGAACTATTATAGAGTTGACATGGTTGTTGCTTAGAAGATAATCTGGAATAAAACATTTATGTAGGTCTTGCATTAAGTATCTCTAACATTATTGAAATTTAGGATAATTTTCTGTGCCAGATTTCTTATGTCTATCTATCTAGCTATCATCACGCCTTTCATCCCAAGAGGGGTAGGCAGAGACAATCAAATGACATTTGTTACCATCCTGACATACCTCTTTCACTTCTTTTATATTCATCATAACTTTCAGACATATTCGGTGATTGTATGTACTTTCAATATTTCCATTCAAATTCAAATTCAAATTCAAATATATTTATTGACTCACATTATTACATGTTACCTGTTAAGGCGTACAATAAAGATCAAACTAATTATTCTACAATTGATCAATACATTTTTATATGTCCAATAAAAGTACACCTAAGTCGTCCTTTGCAAGCATTTCCTTTCACTTCAGCCTTATAAACCTTTTTAGTACCTAAATCTTTCATCCTTCATTCTTTCAACATCTTATTTCATACTTCATAAATGCATGAAATATGTACCTAACTAAAAACAATTGATACTAACAGCTTTTTTAAATTACACTTTTTGGGAGCTCTAAAGGTAATTAAACGATACTATTCCAATAGGTATATACTTACAAAGTGAAGTTTCATTTCGTATATTTTCAAATAGTATATTAAGTGTTTGTAATAGTTGTATGCAAACAAAGGAGGATCCACCACATTTCTGTCTCATTATCCTTAGGAAGTATGAAAGCATATTCTTCTCCAAAAAGAAACTGAAATGTAATATATAGCATGTCATTATAAAATGTTATTAAATTCTCCATTTATGTGCAGATAAATGAATAAATACATACTCAAATACTGTTCCATCATTCTGATCTCCCCATATTAATATCTCTGCAATACATCGAAGTGATTCTACAAGCGTGCCACGGTTATTTTCAGAAACTGTAGTATTCTTAGCAAGGATATTATGTAAATACTTTAGTCTTTCCAAAGAGTGTGGATTCTTGGGGCGACCCCAAGCACCTCCAAACCAACTTCTGCTCCGGAACATTGTAAAGGCAAATCAATTTACAAGAATAGTATCTTTAAAGCCACTAAAACATTTTGTAATCAAATGCAATCACTGTATCATTGTCAATAATGGAATGTGGAAATCGTATAAATTAGCACTTAATTATTTACGAAACAATAACGTCACACACTATTTAGAGATTCACATTTTAAACGAAACAATATAATTATGTATTGCTACTTGCATCAAATATAATATTGTGGTCAACAAATAAAAAAAAAATATCTTTTCCTTTTTCACATGAACTTTATTTTTATTTCATAAATCTTCTGTCAGTCAACTGACTGAACTGAGTGAAAAATAATGACAATCAGCAGACTGACATGTCATCTCACATGACATTTTATTTTTTGGTCTATATAGGCAAACATTTATAAAAAATCAAAAATCTAATCTATCTCTAATAGAAAAATTCTCGCGCGCGCCGGGAAGGTAGGCACTCCGTGCATACATTTTGTACTAGCTCCCGCACACCGTAAGAAATTTCTCGCGACGACCGTTCGGTTCCGATGCGCGCCGGATTGCACGTCAACCGAACGCAAGATTTTTTTCTCGAGAGGCCCGTTTGCAATACATTTTGAATCAGCCCTCGCACACTATCGGGAAATTCGTATCAGTATGGACATGGTATGGACGGCGCCGAAGAGTACTGGACGGCGCTGAATGCTGTACCCACGTTCTTCGTTGGTTCGTTGCAAAATGAATAATCACAACTATCACAGCGCGGACGGGATTAAACTGGATTCCCCATCATGTCACGGGACGCGTGCGCTGGTCGCCATGACATAACGTAGAATCAAAAGAATCAACCGTGAATTCTACTAAAATCAAACAAACAATAAACATACAGCCATTTTGTAACGCATTTAACAAGACTTAAACTTCTATTTGTAGGTACCTACCTAATCACCGACTACTAAGTATAAGATGGTGTACCTACCTAATTCATTTACACATCATAGACCTAATAAAATAAAAATCAATTTTAGTCTCGCAAAAACTCTAATGCCTCGACTCTCGGCCGAAAAATATCACTTTTAGGCATAGAGTACTAATCCTATGGAGAGGCCATAGACGGGCTCCCCCTTTCGCCAATTTTTCCCCTTTGACCTTAGATTTCGTTGGTATCGTTTTGTGTCGCGAGACAGAGCTCTAGGGAAGGCGATCTAGGGCGTCAAACTTAGTGTTTCCAATCATTAATTATAATTATTATATTTGTATTTTAACATACAATCATCATATAACTTAAAATCCGTTGCGACAATAAAACGACAGAATAATAAATATGTAGGGGGGTATCTCTGAAACTACTGATCTGATTCTGAAAATTATTTTAATAATTAAGAAAGCTAGGTACATTATCCCTGAGTGCTTAGGCTATGTTTGACTGCTTAGGCTATCTTATTTGAAAATATCCACGGCCGAAGCCGGGGGCGGAAAGCTCTTAGTACTAATATTATAAAATGCGAAAGTAACTCTGTCTGTTACGCTTTCACGGCTAAACCACCGAACCGCTTTTGATGTAATTTAACATGGAGAAAGCTTGAACCTAGGGAAGGACATAAGCTACTTTTTTTTTAAATCCACCCCCTAAGGGCAAGTCGGAGCAAACAGATAGTTTACTATAAAGATACCTACTAAGATCTAAGACTTGTTTTCGAAGGTAGGTATGTAGTAGGTACCTACGTATATTTACAAATAAAATAAAAATAACAAAGTGCAAAATTAAATTTTTTTATTAGGTACTTAACATAATTTAATTCATCGGTATTTTTACATTAACTATTGCAATTTATATAAAACATGCATACTCAAGAAATATCTATTAAACTATAATATTTATTATCTCAATAGATGAAAATAAATTGTACATTTTCTCATTATTTTATTTAATAAAAAGGATAAAACGGGTGGTAACAAATGAACATGATTTTTAAGTAAGTAAGTATAAAAATAAATAAAAATTATAGGTAAGTAAGTAAATACTAATAAAAGTGAAGCAATAAATAATGTAAATTTCTATAATAAATACCTATGCTTACTAGAATGACTTTCTAGCAAGTTTACTTAAACTAATAACTTAATTTATACAACTTAATTAAAACGTTGAAAAACATTTTAAAAAAATGCAGAGAATACTCTTATTTCTTAGATATTCTTAAAAAATTGTGACTGATTTCTAAGAAATATGTAAATATTATAAAAAAGTCAAATACATAATTATTTATGAAAGGCACTATAAAATCTAGGAGATAACATAAGACTTCAAATATTATGCTAGTCTCAGTCTTTCCATTACAAAGATACTTTATTAATGATATCTATTATTTTATTGCATTAAAATTATGTATATATTTTGTTGATTTTTTTTCGATCATTTACTTACAGTACAAAATAAATAAATTCATTTAACATGTCTCATTTCAATTGACTTGTTATTTAAAGTTAACTAAGTATCTAAGTAGATATAAAAAGCTTAATGCACATTGACCAGCCTTTATCAACAACTTGAAAGTGTGAACTTTTCAACCTGTTGTTAGTTTGAAACTTCTAATAGTTTTGATAAATTAGCTAAAAAAAATGTAGATCCATCATGATCTGTTTGAATGTAGATGAAGTGATTTATATTCATACTAATATTATAAATGCGAAAGTAACTCTGTTTGTCTGTCTGTCTGTTACGGTTTCACGGCTAAACCACGAACCGATAAAGCTTGAACATTTAGGCGTTACTTTTAAATCCACCTTAAAAATATAAAGGGGTATAATAGGGGTTGGAAATTATAATGTGCCCCACGGGCGAAGCCGGGGCAGAAAGCTAGTAAAGCTATATATAGGGAAGTGGTGCTCCATTCTTTCTATTTTCTACATACCATGTCTTACTTAGTAGTTAAGTTAAGTTTAATAAGTAGCCATCGGGGGGCGGTGCGCTGAAAGGTATCGATTGGGTCCGTATTTGATTTAGAATATTTTGCAGTCAAGTACCTACACCGTTTTATAGGTGTACTTTTGGTAAGGGTATGCCAGTGTTAGTCCGAATTCTATTCTTGTTTTTGTATAGGTATATATAAAATTTTATTTTTAAAATTAAAAAAATTCTAACTCAATGGTACCTACCAAAAGAGTCATGATGGACCTACTGAAGTTTCTAAAAGGAGAGACTGAAAAAATACAGCAAATTAAAAAGTCCTAATTTAATATTATAATATACTTAATAGATCACTTCACAGCTCCAGAAGGTCATTGGCTCCAGGCCATAATTTTAGTGTTTGGATCCGAAATTTATTTTTAACTTTCTTTTAATTTTCAATCTCTCCTATTTAGGCAATCATCTAGGTATATGAATATCATTTACGATGTATGATTTATGTACAGACCTTAACTTAAGCCTAAATCTTAAAATACTACAAAAATGGACGGAATACAGTGCACAATTCAAACATATCCAATCCATATCGCCCTAAGGCCTAACCGCCTCTGTTATAACTCGAAATAAATAAGTACATAATTAAAGCGACGTAGGCTTGTTTTAATCTCAGAGAATTGGCAATATAACGCCAGTAACTGCCACTTTCAGGCGAATTACTCAATGTAATGTTGAAAACGTGACTTATATGTTTTGCTCCGGTTTGCGAATGTCAGCCCTTTGTCGCTCATAGTCCATTCAATAAGCAGTTTCTCTGATAAAGTTACGTGAAGTTACAGATGTCAAAATAATTTAGGTGCTAAAAATACACTTTATTTTATTTAACTGCTAAGATTCTAGTTGATCGGACTATATAGATGACAATGAGTCTATTTTTAAACTCTACCTATTATAATAAATGCGAAAAAGTTATAAAAATAGAGAATATTTAGGATTTTCATCCCAAAATGAAATTCGTTACAGCCTCTAATATTTTCGTGTGATGACCAAAGTCCTTATTTATTCTTATAACAGCGTAGGTTGTGTGTTTAAAAATAATTGTAATTTAATCTTTCAGCCGTTTTGACTGAATGAATTTCCTTCCTGAAAAACTGTAAAGGCCTGAAACGTGAATGTTTAGTTTTTAAATTATTTAGTTTTGCCTCCGGCTTTGCTCGGTTGAATGCACAATTTATGCGGCGGTACGTACGTAAACTTCGTTACAAAGTAATATATTATTATTAAACAAAAGCATATTACAGTATAGGTGATCTTTTTATTTGCGTGATTCTAGAAATTATCTATCTAAACTATAATTTGTTAGTGCATATCAATTTTTTGCATAATGATTGGTCCCATTACTTATAAAATAAATCACGAGCTTAAGGATAGAAGTTTTGTAAAGCATCAGAATATATAGAGTTATACGTGTCTCTAAGAACGTATACATTATCACCAGGCTTTCCATTAAAGGCGTATTGTCCTTTTAGATTTGTCACTTTCGAATTTGTGGGTTTAGGCTTGGGTTTGCTGTATGAAGGCGGGTTGTAAGGTCTTTGAACAGGCATGACTGGTTGAGGGGCTGGATATCCGTAAGGGTCTACTTGAGGCATCTGAGGAACTCCTGGGTATCCAGGCGCTCCAGCCCATTGGTAAACTCCTGTAGGTTTTCCATTTGAAACGAAGTCTAAGGGTAGATTGATGAAAGGATCTACTTGCGGTGGGGCCATTGGAGGGCCGAGACTTGGGGGTTGAGATACATAACCCAATCCTGGTACAAACATGTAAGGGGTAGGTGGTAGTCTAATGTAGAATATAGGTGAGTTGTCGTATTGCAATGAGTTAATATTATCGTTTGAGAAGTGTCCATTGCCGTTTTTCTTCTTGTTTTGGTTTCGTCGTCTTGAAGGAATGGTTCTTGAGAGATCATCATCATCGTCGTCGCTTACTCCGAAGGTGACATCATCTTCATCTTCCTCCGCATAGTCTAGGCCTGATGATAGGAATGAGGGGAAGTAACCGAAGAAGTTCAAAGCCTTGTTCTGTCTCCTAGACTTCGTGGGGGCATCGGTTGTTTCTTCGTTTTTGGTGGTAGTAAGTTTGCTGTCATCGTTTGAGGTTTCTTGTGAGAAAATTGTTGCTCGAGATCTCCTGGAGTTAGGTGCAGTCTGCCCATGCAGAGCGAGGGAGACCAGTACAAGCGCTGCTAAGATGTGCCTTGAATTCTTCATATTGATGATCTGAAAAGATTGAAATAGATTGGTTGATTTTAAAAGTATTATTTTTCAGGTAGGATACTATTATGCTAAATTCCTAACGAGTGCGTGATTACTACGTTGCAAAATCAAAATATGGCCGCAAGTATTTTTAAATTAAATTAATTTTTTTTTTTTAAACAATTACGTTCACTTGTTTTTAAAATAAAACATAACTCATTTCATAGAGAGATATCTAAATAACTTTAACGCTCACTTGGCCGCACCCTCTCATCAACCCTGATGTGAAATTACATATCAAATTAAAGCATTTTTATTCCTAAACACGATGGAAATGTTCGAAGCTTGGCAAAAACTCCATTATAAATAGATAATCCTAAATACTTTTTTCTCACATTATCTTAGTTTTAAAAGTTAGTCTTGTGTATCGTGTGAAACATTAATCATATGAAGTTGTGAGAGGTGTGGCTCATAATAAATCTTCACGGCGAATTCATAATACAACGGACGCCTCAAGCAACGAATTAATATCTAGGGGTGTGTTAAAACCGTGAAGAAAGGAATGACAAATCTTTGCAATTCTTTATATGTGGTGACTAATAGATTTAGTACATTTCTCACAATTTCTAACTAAGCGATGTATTAAAGATGGCAACTTTATGGGGTGATCAACTGGTGGGATAATCTGTCGGATAGATCGAGCCAATGGATAAACCCCTTTAGTGTCTGGTCTGGGTTATTCTACCTACAAAACTAACGGGCCCGAATTCGAAATCAGGCGGAACAAAATATTTGATCACAATAAATTGTGGATACCTAGTTGTTTCAGAAATTTAATGATTTATGCTATGTACCTACAATGTGCGAATGTTTTTAAAAAGGCACACACTTAACTTTAATATATATGTGACGATATATTTGGCAAAGAATAAAGTTTTTAGGGAAAGAAAAATTGCAAATAATTGCCCTGAAAATTGTAAAATTCGGGAAAAACGCAAAGTGCTTTTGTCTATGTGATTTTTGTATGAACTCAAGATAGGGGATGAAAGTTAATATGGGTACCACGGGCGAAACCGGGGCGGAAAGTAAGTGTAGTTTATAATTAATTTTGTTTATAGGTAGGTATAATTTAGTTATTATTTTTAAAATACATAGCTCCCTTTCAATTTCTTGTTCGTAATATATTTTTTGGTTTATAATCTATACGAATCTGACACAACATATAATTATAGATAAAACCAGTAGTATATTATGACTTTATTTACCAAAGGGAAAATAATTACGTACAAATTTAAAGCAACCGTTGTCGGCGATCAATTTCATCGTTAACCACAATAAAACTATTCCAAATTACCACGTTTACCTAGGTTTTACAAGAAGCGTTACTTACTGTGGCAACAAGTTAATGCATTGAGTCAGAAAGGATAGTCCTGCGGCGACGAACTTCAACGAATGTTAGGGTGACAAAATAATTGAATATCCAGGACTTTCTATTAAAAAGGGGCAAATTATAGACATAAGTAGTCAAGTTATAAAATTGCATTAGATTTAGATCTTAAATGTCTTAAGAAATGAGTTGTACGCTTTTAGTTCAACTTCTCTATTATTTAATAAATTACCATTTAAATACAATAAACATGGAAACATAGATAATTATAATTCAATTTCTATGATAAAAAACGCTTAAAAATTGTTAACTTTCAGTTAAACCAATTTCCTATAAGAATGTGCGTTAGTCAACTTCTCGTGCTTCAGAAGAAACGTAAACCTAGCGACCGCACTTCCTCTAAAAATTTGTAGGATAGTGTTCTAGCACTATATAAGTGCAACGACAGCTTGCCACCTGTTTCCTTTATTAAACATTTTAATACTTATTGAAAAATAATTCCTTCTATCATAAGAATTATTGGGGAACCCATAAAAGCATCATGCCTTACAATTATGGGGATCCATGTGTTTAGGTGCGTGTGGATATTATGAAGTGCTGCAGGCCATTACGCGTTGGGGATAATTATAAAAACCATCGAGCCGTATAAAAGGCGGGGCACCTAGAACACCTAGAGTGAAGATGACTCTGTAATCTATAAGCAACAGAAATTTGAATTTTATATCTGTGTCAAATACTTATTATAATATTTTGAGTCACGTTTTCTTAGTTAAAAGAATTTAATCGGCAAAATGACGCGGTTCCCAGAAGTTGCAAGGCAGCCTAGCTGTGTTGGTGAAAAATAATCAGTTAAAAAACGTTATTTAATCCAATATTTTATTAAGTGTAAAAAATAGGAAGAATTTAAATATAAAAATAAAATCGATTCATAAATATTATACTTTAATACGAAAGTTTCGATAATTGTTACCTAATCACTCTTGAACTGATGAAATTTGGAATAAGAGCAAATATCTTGATTAAAATATAGCGTACATTTGATTTCAGAAAAGAGAAGGGGAAGGGGCCTTTAAAATATTACAGTAACTTTTCTATGATCCATTTATATGCGGTTGAAACTGCTGGCAAACGCTAGTACATTAATGTATATAATATAGAAGTAAAATTGTAATAAAAAGAAATCTAAAGAAAATTATATTTAAAATAAAAATAAATACAACATGTTTATGTTATCTTGATAATATAAATAGTAGTACATTAAATTAATCATTTAGATACAATGCTATTCATAAAGAAATAAAACATTGAGTGCAAGGATCGGGTAACTTGAACTGAAACGCATCATAATCATATTATGTGCAGTGACCATGTTTCTTACATAAAATGAATTCACTTCATAAAACTATTTTCTTTCGAACTAGCGTTGTTACAAGAAACATTAATTAATTATCTAAAATATGTAAAAAGAAGAGAGAGTAGTTGCTAATGATGGTGTAACAATTATAAAGAAAATCTTTTCAATAAAAAAACGGGCAGTTGTATGGTAAGCATATAAGAAAAATCTACCATCTGTGTTTTGTAAGAGATCATTGATCTCTAACGCCCAATTTCTGAAAGTTAATCTGATAGGTACCTACTATTAATAAAATAACCACTGTCAAAAGCGTTAATCTACGACTAAGAGTCTATTGATTAGTAAACCTAACAGTTTTCAAATACATATACGGTTTTGACAGTTGATATTTTTAGACTTTCAGAAATAGACGTTCGAGGTCGCTTGGCAAAATCATCGTAGTCACGATGGAGCCATAAACTTAAAAGAAGAATAAACCTTTTAAACAAAAGTGTACCGACTTCAAAAATTTGCACTGAAAATTAAGAAATAATAAAAATTTCGTCGAAGAATTGGAAGACGGTTGGTGCCAAATTAGGATACAAAAAAAATTAAGTAAACATCTAGGGACATAAAGATATGTTCAATATTATCTGTGTTTGTACTGATGATCGTAGGTTCCTAATGAATTATCTAGATTAGTTAATTTGGGTACTAAATTATTTCTAATTTGGCACCAACCGTCTTCCAATTCTACGACGAACTTTTTATTATTTCTTACTTTTCAGTGCAAATTTTTGAAGTCGGTACACTTTTTTTTAATAGGTTTATTTTTCCCTTTTAAGTGATTTTGTTGCCCTGAGAAATAAATAATAACGCACTAAAACAAAATGATGGAAAATTAAAAAAAATACTGCGGTGGATGGGATTTGAACCTCGAGCAACGTGCACCCTGCGCTGCATCCCATACCTTTAGCCGCTAGACCACCGTCGATACGAAAATTGACAACTTATCAATAGCAACCGTTGCTGAGGCTTTTCTCTGATATAATTTTCAGCAGTAAACAGAGACAAATTACTGAATTTCTGAAAAAATACTGAACCGATTTTCGTCATATGACTGTGAGATAATGTCAAGAAATTATTATATCCTTAAAAAAATAAGTCGTCAAAATCGGTACATATTTCATCGAGATTTTACGAAAAATTGACTTATAAGGTCAGTTTTTTCAAAATTTCTGAAAAACTAAAAAACCAATTTTTATGAGATAAAAATGGGACCAATCCGGAAGAATTATCTGTCGATTAAAAAAGAAACCATCAAAATCGGTTCACAACTGGCGGAGTAATCGATGTACATATATACAAAAAAAAAAAAAAAATACGGTCCGAACTGAGAACCTTCTCCTTTTTTTTTTTTCGAAGTCGGTTAAAAAGAGATCGCTATCAAAACTCAGTTGGTAGATTTTGATTATATGCGTCCGGGAAGTCGACGCCCATCCGTGTGCAGGCGCTGTAGACATTTTTTTGTCGCATTTCACTTCCGTCAAGTTCCGTCCCGTTTCACAAAATTCCTCCCTATATATTATCGATGTTAATATGTTTGTTACACCTCAACAAACAAAGTAAACATGAGTTTGTAAGTTTTGTAATGTGTGTGTGTTCGTAGCATTTAAATACTTATAGCGTGACCAGTGACACTGAATTTAAAAAAAATTAGGAATATCGACTTTACTTGTCCTCCGAAACACTCATTCTTTAGCTTTTTTTGCTTGTTGTTTGTGACAAAAAGTAATGAATTTCCTGGAAAGCAAAACTTATGGTTACCCCACAGAAAAAACTGAGTCAAAGCACAAGGACGGTCCTTCACCGGTCCTATTATTAATAAATAATATTATTTATATGAAACACTGACTATAGACCTATCACACGAGTAGAATTGTCACTTTTAGTTATGTGCTAATGAATCGAGTGTCGGCCAATCAACTTACATACTTTTATTGCAAGTTTTATTTTTAACTTTATTGATATCGGAACTTGTAAAGTATGATACCTTGGCTGAATGCAAATGATTTCTAAGCACAGTCTCAACATGTCCTTGAATGTTATAACTTACAACAATATAAAATGGCTGTAAATACGTAACTTACAAATGTTTTACAGCCATATTATATGGATCTATTATATAATTAATATTTATTATTTTATTAAGAAAGATCCACGCGGGTGTGAAACAAATCATAATATTATGTGGGATATTGTGGAATTATAGGTAGGTCTTTAAATTAAGCTATATACCTATTCCAAAAATACTTTTTAGGGTTCCGTACCCAAAGGGTGTCAACGGAAACCCTATTACTAAGGATCCGCTGTCCGTCCGTCCGTCTGTCACAGACCTGTATCTTTTGAATCGTAATAGGCAGACACTTGAAATGTTCACTCATAAAATAAAGTTAAAAATTAAAGGGTGTTCCCATTTTATTCGGCGTTTTTTGCTCGATCTTAATAATGGCAATACATACAAACGTCTAACTAGTATAATTATCAAAATATAATAAAGTGTGAGTGGGACTCACGCTAATAATTTGTTCCTGCGCCATACACTTGTTCCGACCTTAGTTCGCACTTGGCCGGTTTTTAATATGCAATCATAATAAAACACTGACTTTGCGTGCATTTAATAACACTCTCTTTCCTACAAAGTTATATCCCCAAAGTCTTAAATAAAGACTAACTTTGAATGAAAAAGTCAATAATATTCATGAAGCATAACCATGTAAGGATCAAGTTAAATTTTTATTTTTTCCCTTATTTTTGATTTTGCAGTCTAAGTGATGGTGATTAACACTGCCTTGTACGTACTTGTCATATTTTAATTGGTGTAACAAGTTTTTTTTCTAAAAAAAGGGCAATTTGATTCACAAGTTGCGTGCGTGTGAGCAATGTAATTTTCTTGTAACTATTTGAAACTTTAAGTTTCTTTTTAACGTCGCACGAGATGTGACATCGAGTGGACCATGTTTAGAAAATTGCAAAAACACTGAAATTGCAATCTCGATTTATATAATTTTTGCGTCAACTTCGTTTCGTTATTGCGTAACATTGAAGTTTTCAGATTGTTCTTAAATTCTAGCTTTCTCTCCTTCGCTCGTTGATGGTATCTAGTTAATACAAAGAGCTCTTTCAGTTTTTCCCTAATTTTCGAAAATTTTCGGGCAACTTTTCAAAGTTTTCTTTCCCTAAAAACCTGATTCGGACTATTACGAATACTAAATAAATTACTAAATCGGTCCAGCCGTTCTCAAGTTGCGCTTACCAACGAACAGCATTTAATTTTTATTTATAAGTACCTATTATTTTTCTTTTAAATATCACTATGAAAAATGACTTTGAGCAATATTGTAATAATTTGTATGGAGAAAAACCTCAGAGTGCCATTTTGGGGGATGAATAAATCGGTATTTTTGACGGTTTTTTAATATTTAGAGAAAGTGGTGAACCATAGATAATTATTATTACCGAAAAAATAATTAATGATTTTTTTTTTGTAAATTAGACTGTAAAAAATAACTTTCACTATATCCCACGACAAAAGTATACCTACTAATGCCTTCAGAGCGTGGGCACTTAATAGTTTACAATTGTGAAAATTTTTTGCACTAAACATAGACCATAATTTCGAAAAAAAATGTAGAGAAATTGAGAGTGCGTCGTGTGAGGGACATTAAAACACAATCTACGTTAAATTGTTCTGAAGTCTAAAGTGTTGGAATAATTATATATTCATTAGTACAAACATATTTTGAAGAAAGTGATAGAGGTGTTATTTTATTTCAATTACTTACGAGTACCTATACTTAACACGTTGACAGAATGAAGGATGAAAGATTGATTAAAAAGGTTTATATGGCTGAAGTGAAAGGAAATGCTGGCAGAGGATGACCTATGTGTATTTATTGAACATAATAAAAAAATTATTGATCGATGGCAATATTAATATCTATAAAAGAAGCGAAAGAGGTATGTCAGGACTTATCTCTGCCTAGCCCTCTTGGGACAAAAGGCGTGATGATAAATAGATAGATAAATATAGATATATAGATTTACTTACTTCAATATTTTTCAACAAAATATAAACATGATGACTAGCAGTTACCTGCGTTGAATTAGGAATAGTGATGTAATTTATGTAAAACTAGCGGGCCCGGCAGACGTTGGCTTGCCTGCTATTTACTTTCCTTTGTCCGTGGAAAACAACTACCACTACCACTACCACTACACATGGTTCCTAGAACACATGTTTTATTATTTGGTATTTAACAGGGTATTTGTAGGTACCAAGTTTCAAGTTGATACACGCAGGGAATACGATTTTCCATACAAATATTTACCTACACCCCATTTTACCTAACTAACTATTGTTTTAATTTTTTTGTCTGTCTGAATGTTTGTCCAAAAAAAATCTACGAAGCGGCTAAATGAATGTTGACGGAACTTTTAGAGACCATAGTTTAGTTAGATAATATATATTCAAAAACATGTTTTATGCATTTTTTTATTTACTCATGCAAAACTTTAAGAAAAAAAAAACACTTCAGTTACAACATTACATAACTTAAAACCCAAAATTAGTGATTATCTTTGACTAATAAAAATTAGACGAATCACACTATAGGTAGTCAATTTTAAAAATAATAACATGTAATAAAATCATAACGAGATGCCACGAGTAACGTTATATTGGAAGAGGTCGAAAGCCTCTACGAAAAAGTTTTAATTCTATTTTTTACATCCATTTAATCTGATTACCATATTCCGAACTTTATAATTAGAATTGTATATGATTGAAAACTAAAGTAAGTTTTTACTGATATATCATATTTAATCATATTAATGTTGTCATTGGTTGATGTTGACTGTTGTGTAATTATAAAGGTACCTACTTAATTAATTTTAATGCGTTATCTATAAAAAATGTTTTTGACTTTTTTTTGCTCTATAGATACGGAATACAAAATAAATTTTATATTGTTTTAACTAATTTTTAAGCTACTAAAACTGCTTATATGAAAAATGTTTAAAATGAAAAATCTATGTGTAATTTTTTTAGGTTAATGTGTAGGAAATCGCATGGAAAAGCTAAGAGAAGAAAATGAAAAATTGAATGAACAAAATCAAACGTCAATTGCGTGTCAGTTGTGTTACTGAACACTGAAGCGAGTGGACGCCGTAGACTGGCTCGATTTAAGCGAAGGCGAGCGAAGGACGCACCGAGCGTCGGAGTAATAAATTCGTATGTGGGTTAGCACCGGGTAAAAACTAAAAGTGCGAGGTGACATGCTCCCCTAGTAATGCAGCAGCAGCAGAACTACGTGGGTCGCAAAGTGGAGCAGCGAATCGACGTGATATTTTTGGAAGGATACTATTTTCCCGGAAATCCTTCAGGGTATTTAAAGTCTTATGTTACATTAATTCAAACATTTAAATATAGGCGAATCCTGGAAAGCTAGTACCTACTCCATAAAATAAATCTAGTTCCTGATACTTTAGTAGAGTTAAAATACGGATGTCAAAATGATCCAAATAAATATAAACTTATCTAATAATATCTAATTGTAGAAGTTAACGCCAAAATAAGTTAAATAATATGAAGTTAAGAAACTAAAACCCGTCTCCAAAATGGTTTAAACATCGTTATACTTTAGTTAAATCATTTGGTTGAGATACTCCGTGTAACTACGGCTTTACAAAGAAAAAGAGGAATTTTCATTTTTATAAACTCTTGTTTGAAACATTTTAAATAAAACGTTGCTAATAAACGTTTATGAATAAGGCCGAATGACTATAGTCCGTTAACAAACTAAAACACGACTACAAAATGTTTCAAACAAGAGTTTATAAAAATGAAAATTCCTCTTTTTCTTTGTAAAGCCGTAGTTACACGGAGTATCTCAACCAAATGATTTAACTAAAGTATAACGATGTTTAAACCATTTTGGAGACGGGTTTTAGTTTCTTAACTTCATATTATTTAACTTATTTTGGCGTTAACTTCTACAATTAGATATTGTGCTTGGAGGCACAGCGCTGCTCTTGAATAATAATATGCATTTTTTTTTCATTAGATACCAAACTCGATACAAATGTCCAATTTTATTATTCCCTTTATTTATTTTGCATGTCATTATATAGCCTAAAACCAACACTTGTCAAATGATGATATGTAGTTTAGAAGATATGCAGGAACAGATGAACGAACATACATAGCTTGATGAAATCATAACCCTCCTTTTTGGCTTCGCCGTAGTCGCTTAATAATAAAGTTCATAACATTAGTCCTGGAACATCAATCAATTTAATAAGTTTTTTTGCCAGTATGACACTGGAAGTCAATGTTTTTTATGATCTTGTTTATCAAGTTTTTGTTGCAAATGAAATGCCAGTGTATGAACACAGCCGTCAGCCGTCGTGGGCAGATAAATCAATTATTTATTACAGAATACATTGATCTCTGATCAGGGGTGCGATTCTGAAACACGACGTCCAATTTACTAACAATGTTTTGTAGTTTTCAAAAAGTATATTTTGGTTGCTTTAAGGACAAAGATAATTTAGCTTCAGTGATCATAGTGGGTATGCTAGACTTAAAAGCTGGTTTTTATTTCGTTTTGATATATAAAAAGTACACACAATCGCCGTGCATGTATGAAAGGTATGATGAATATAAAAAAATATGCATAATTAAGGTATATCAGGATCGTAACAAATGGCATTCGATTGTTTCTGCTTACCCCTCTTGGGATGAATAGATAGATATATATTAGTTTGGAAGATATGGCGTGATAAAAAAATATACGGATAGAAACTGACTGACTTGACACTCAGAAAGCTTTAATTATAGTTTGTCCACAATGCTAATCCTAAGGTTACAAAAATGCGAAAGTTTGGATATTGGTGTGTTTGTTGATCAATAGCATCGTAATGGCTGAATGGATTTTGATGAAACTTGGAGGAATATAGTTTATGTCCTGGATTAAAAGTTTCGCAATAGGACTAATTTTGCTTAAGCGCGTCATTATTCTTACTTCTTTTTGTTTTTGTTTTTCTTTCTTTACGGGTTACCTTACAGCTCCCGAAACCGTTACGGTTACAGGGTACCCAGCGGAAGATCAAGTCTCCCTAGTTTAGCCGATGGTATTTGTGAGGCTATACCTAACGAGTGGCCAGTTCTGTTGAGGTTTATTTAGATTTAAAAACCCATTGGTACATGGCCGGGATCCAGGATTATTCTTACTTTAGTTTTTGTACATTTAACATGTAGGTACTGAATGGATCTTCATTTCTTTGAAGGACGAACATCAATAATTTCCCTCCGCATGTCAATGGTGGACAGACGATTCTTTGTTTTACTGTTGTTTTGACAAATTTACGATCATTTCTACCGTTATATTGTAATCGACTTCGAAAAGTCAAGAAGCTGAACCGAAAGCGTTATTTTAGTTTTTCGTTATCTGACAACTTGTAACAATACATCACTACATAATGTCAAAAGGTTTTTGTTTACTAGGGATCCGCTGTCCGTCTGTCAAAAGGCTGTATCTTTTGAGGGACACTTGAAATTTTCAAAGAATGTGTATTTCTATGGCCCCTATAACAACAAATAATAAAAATAAAATAAAGTTAAATATTAAAGAAGGTCCTAGTCTAAGTATACAATAGCAATAATGGCAATAGCAACAAATTGAGTGTACGGAGCCCTTCGTGTGTGAGACCGACTCGCACTTGGCCGGTTTTTCTATTTACCTAGAATTTCGCTTTTTTAACTTTTACTTTTGCAGGCAGCATGTGAGAAAAGTCGACAAAGTTCCAGACTGACCGCACAAACTGTGGTAATGGTGGCAATTTGCACACGTTAACTGTCACCACAACGACACGGGAAAGTTGTGAAAACGTTCTAGACAGTAGCCACTTTGTTCGTAGAGATAAGGCACGGGTAGCGGGAGGGTATTGCTTTAGCATAGATTAGCGTTTCTAAACTTAAAAGCAGTGCTCAGGTATTTAAATTTAAATAAGATTATACAAACCTACGCTCACTCTATTGAGTCGATAGCGCAATGGCTGGACTTTAAATAGCGCCATTATGGGCCCGGGTTCAAATCTCACAAAATAATATTCTACTATTTTTCAACTTAGTAGTAAAAACACCGACTTTATATTTCGAGTATAAACTACTTCTAAATCAAAGGTCATCATGCACTTTTAATATGACTTATTTAATTGCAACAGGTCATCGTCTTCGAAATCGGTACATAATTATTAAGATTTTAAGTAAAATACATTGGAAAGTCAGTTTTATCCAATTTCCTGAAAACATTGTCGT
The DNA here is from genome assembly GCA_963924495.1 of Nemapogon koenigi. NCBI lineage: Eukaryota > Metazoa > Arthropoda > Insecta > Lepidoptera > Tineidae > Nemapogon > Nemapogon koenigi. The sequence goes on from OZ004643.1 coordinate 3,449,304, forward strand.
TCAATTTTCATGTAAAAAACGGAAGAATTTATCTGTCGAATAAAAAAGAAATCATCAAAATATAGGTTCACATCTAGCGGACTCATCGAGTGGCCAGTTCTGTTGAGGTATATTTACATGGAATAGCCTCCAAGTGTGGTTTGTCTGATTATGTACTTACATAAGTTTTTAATTAGAAAAAACACATTGGTAGGTACATGGCCGGGATCCGGGATCGAACAAGACATCTTAACCACTCGGTCATCGACGCACAATTATAAAAATATCTATAACCCGATGATGTTTATTTTAAAAATAATTGATAATAATATATTTATGGTATAGTTTCATATACAAAGTTGCGTTTGACAACTAAAATATATTCCAAAAGGTAGCAATTTGTTCTTGACATATAAGTTCCTTATCGCAAAGTGCTGAGTTATTTTAACACGTACGTATTAAGTTTCTACTAAAAAGGGCAAAAAATACAACCTATTTATTCCCTTAAGGCTCTAACTACAATTTCTGGCTTTTCAAGATTTAAGGGTGTCTCTAAAGAAGTGGCGCCTCTTCAATTATTTCCATTATTGCCTAGACTTGTTCTAGTTTATACACCCGTTTGGCGTCATAAAGTAAACCCTCTTTTTCTATCTCAATACATCAGACAAAGACGTAAATAGTACTCGTGTTAAAACAATCAAAATACCAGCTGCCCATAACCGGACCATTCACCACAATTTAAACCCTCGTTTCATTTCAATTTGCAAATAAAAGAATGCAATTTGAGGAGTAGGTTTGTTACGAAGAGTAATCGAACCAATAATTTTAGTATTCAATGGCACGTAATGTGTGTTAATAATATGTTAGGTGCTAATGTGAACGCATTTTGTAAATGTTAAAGAGAACATGCTGATTATCATGATGATATAATGCTAAGTAAAACAACCGGTTTTGTTTTTAGGGTTGTCTGTCCGTCTGTCACAGATTATTTTCTCCGAATCTACTTGACGAAAAATGTTGAATCTTGGTACGCATATAGAGTTTCGTTAATATCGTAAATAATAGAATTTCGATTTTGGAGGTTAATTTTGGGGGAAAATTAAAACGTAATTGATTTTTTTTTCAAGTGCATCATGTGACATATCAAATGAAAGAGCTCGTTATAAAGAAAACATTTTTTTTATATTTTTTTAAATGCATAGTTTAAATATAAAAACCTTAAATCAAATCTAAAGATTAAAAATAACTAAATAAACCAGGTCCGCGTGGAATAGTGGCAAGAATAGTGGCTGCATTTCCCCGCTGAATCGCGATGCTGATTCGTTGAGCGAGGAAGGAGCCAGCCCTCTTGTCACCAGAAGAGATGATCAGTCGAGGGGATACATCTTTAATAACATTTTTGGCATTTGAACCCCACGGACCTAGAGTTTCTACACCAAACGGCACAAATTTGTAGTTTTCAATAATTGAACTATATTTGCGCCGTTTGTTAGACTCTGTGATTTCCGCCGCAGCTCCCGATTTGATTGCTATTTCCCTGAGATGAGACGGGGCTAATGTGTCCACGCACGTAGCATCCCATACAAGGGCCCGACCTCGCTCCCAGGGAATCAGAGTCATTCCATCGGGTCTCTTGCCGTCTTCTAGGAGAGCAGGGACGTCTATTGACGCTAGAGCCCTTTTGATGGTTTAAATTATAATAAAGAAAATATACGAAAACTGACCGCCCCCTTATCTCCGAAACTATTAAAATGTAGTCTAAAATATTGAAAAAAATTTAAGGAATATAGGGCTTTTCTTATAGTTTACAGGAAAAACTAAACGAAAATCTGAAAAACTAAACGAAGAAATTTTATTTAATTTACCAAAGGAAATCTAGTAAAAACCGATTTATTACCTTTCAAGCGTATAGGGTAAAAAAATCCAAAATAAGAAGGGCCGAGTTCGACTCTCAATTGAGCCAGAAAGTAAGGGTCCATACTGGGAATTGTTCTGGGATAAACTATTCCCAATTTCTCTGTAAATAATCCACCTGTGTCACTGTAATTTAGCATAATATAGTTGCTTGTTGAATATATCTAAGTGAAATAGCTCTTATTTTTTCAATGGGTTTTATTGAATAGGAAATATGGGTGGTTTAACTTGGCCCCCGCTGTCTCTTTCATAATCTATCACAAAACTCAATTTTTTTTAAAAGCCCTGTTATACCATTACCCTTCAATTATATATATCGAATTTTTTGGTAGCTTATTGAAAATTTAAAATAATAATAATTTTATTATTTTTGCCAAATTAAAAAATTTGCTACAAAAAAGCGATATATATAATTGAAGAATAATGGTATAAGAGAGCTTTAAAAAAAATTAGAGTTTTGTGATAGATTATGAAAGAGACAGCAGGGGCAGAATAATCCTTTATTCTACCACCCATATTTCCTATTAAATAAAACCAATTGAAAAAATAACGACTATTTCACTTAGATATATTGAATAAGTAACTATATGCTAAATTACAGTGACACAGGTGGAGTATTTACAGAGAAATTGGGAATAGTAATATCTCCATACAAATTATGAATATAGGGCCCTTAATTGCATCCGTTAATAATTCAATTTCTTGTGTTTCGAATGGCACAAACAAAAATGCAATGCAACAATATAACGATATTTTGTCGGTTACAAATAATTTTATTTTGTACCTACCTACCATTATGGTTATGATTTTGAGTTTATACAAAAGTCCCATGGAACTAAGCACTTTCAGTTCTTCTCGATTTTTCCAATTTTGCCAAATTGGTCCAGCCGTTCTCACTCAACTGATGCGCTTACCAACAAACAGCATTTCATTTTTATTTATAAGATATAGATTCCTAGAATTTAGGATCCCAGAAACATACTGTAGTAGATTAAATTGTTAGCTACAAAAAAACCTTTTAATGACATCGTACAAAAAGTCTTATTAACTTTTTATAAACGCGACATACTGTCATCACCAACAAGAGAATCAATACATCAAAGTGTCAGATAGTTATTATGATGTTGTCATGTTATTCTGATGATAAGATTTGAATACTAATAATGCTAATATTAAGACTCGGATTCCTAAGTTGCAGAACTAAAGAGTCGCATGTTTTCAGAAACTATAGTCCATTTGACTATTATATAATATTTTTATTTAATCAAAGGATATACCTACTTGTTATTTACTTAACTATCACAAGTAATATCTATCTATCATCACGCCTTTCATCCCAAGAAGGGTAGGCAGAGACAATCGAATGCCATTTGTTACGATCCTGACATATTTCTTTTGCTTCTTTTATATTCATCATACCTTTCATACATGCTCGGCGATTGTGTGTATTTTTAATATTTCCATCGATCAACATATTTTTTATATGTCCAATAAAAGTATATCTAGGTCGTACTCTGCCAGCATTTCCTTTCATTTCAGCCATATAAACCTTTTTAGCCCATCTTTCATCCTTCATTCTTTCAACGTGTCCAAACCAGCATAAACTACTTTTCTTCATTTTAGTCACAACATCATCTTTTACACCGCATTCTTCTCTAATGACATCGTTCCGGATGCGGTTAATACGCTTTATATCACACATTCTACGTAAAGACCGCATTTCCACTGCATTTATTTTACTTTCATGCCTCTTATTCCATACCCAAGTCTCGCTTCCTAAGTAGGTAAGTGATGGAACTAAAAATGTATGTTCATTTTACTTTTAGTTGTAAGTTGTGTATTTCTGCATACATTGTTTAGTCCACCAAATACCTTGCTTCCCGCTTTCACTCTCCTTTCAATTTCTTTGTCTATCTTTCCACTTCTTGTAACCATACTACCTAAATAATAATAGGATAGAATAGAACGACTAACTAATTATGTGCAGATGCATAAATAAATAATAAACCAGAACCCGCATAAAAACTGAGGCTAAAAATAGTACACTAAAAGATATGATCAGAAAAATAATAAGAACATAGAATAGGTGTTATTTTTTATTAATATTATCCTATCTCTTGCTAGTAAGAAATTATCCCAAAATTAGTAAATCGCGTACTGTTTTTGACACATACAATTTTTATACTATAGTGAACATGCGTATTCTGATATGTTCGGTATTCTGAGGCATAAACGCCAAATGGCTGTATCTCGATCTACGACCTTCGTATAACAAATAATAAAATCATGCTGTTTTTAATTAATTTAATTGTAAATATAGAAGTAGTATTGTATATTTATTTCAGATTCCTGAAAGTATCAATACTAAATTTCGACAGTTATATGTAACTGAATAACGACGTGACACTGGCAGAAATGTACTTATCTTAGTACAATTGCCAATCAATAAAAAATAATAAAAATAATCATGCTGTTCGTTGGTAATCGTGGAGAACGGCTGGACCGATTTGGCATTTTTTAAAATATGTTAGTAATAGTCATTAAAATTAAACCCATATGTCTGAGTTTTTATGCAAAGGTTTGTAGCCACATACCAGTACTTCCCATTTATTTAATTTGAGTGCTACGTGAAATGTGGACCGGAAACTATGCTACGAAAGTTTTTAACAGTAATTGATATATCTAATGAATTCATTTAAAATTCCAATCATAGATATTCATTGAAAACAATTTTACCATTCTCTTGAGATGCGTTTTGTTAATAAAAGTTATTGCAGAGTTAATTAAAACAGTTTCTCAATATGTTATGATGAAGAGAAATGCATATCTCCAATAGCCTAGAGATATGTGTTTGATATAACGTTCTATATAAAGCAAGCCAAGTGTAGTTAAAAAAAAATTAAGAAAATATAATAGTTTTTTCTACACGGGTTGCCTTATTGCCTTTTACCCGATGGTATTTGTGAGGTTATACCTAACGAGTGGCCAATTCTGTTGAGGTATATTTCGATGGAAAAGTAAGTATTTGAAGTAAAAGTTCTTTAACAGCCAAGCACTGCCTGCCTGCACTTAGGTAGAGAAAAAAATATTTAGATCTAATATAATACAGATGGCGCCACGATTTACAATAAATTAATGTTAAATAGATAATGTAATACTTATATATTTTTTTTTTTTTCTTTCTTCACGGGTTCAGCTCCCGAAACCGTGTTACGGTTCCAGGGTACCCAGCGGAAGACCAAGTCTCCCTCGTTTAGCCGATGGTATTTGTGAGGCTATACCTAACGATACTTATATTTAATTCCTAATTATAATAAGCCAAATAAGTTTTACTTCTTACGCGTCTTTTTTGTGATATTTTCATTGCAATTCTCACTGGAGCCAAAAATACTTAGCAGCAGCTCGGAGGGCATGTTTTAAAAAATAATGCATTCTATTCTCAGCGACCTTTGTCACCTATTTGTCACCTGATTTTAGGCTTCCGTACCCAAAGGGTACAAACGGAATCCCTATTACTTCATCCGTCCGTCCGTCTGTCAAAGGGCTGTATCTTTTGAACGGTAATAGGTAAACATTTGAAGTTTTCACAGAGTATGTATTACTATATCCGCTATAACAACAAATAATAAAACAAAATAAAGTTAAAAATTAAAAGACCCCAAGAAACGTGTTTTATTTGGCGTTTTTTGCTCGATCTTAATAATGGCAATAATGACAATACATACAAACGTCTAACTAGTAGGTATAACTATAATGCATATTCTTAAGTTAAACAACAAATAAGAAAAACCGCCAATTTGTTCCTGCCCCATACAGGGTCGTCAAACTTGGTCTAACCTTAGTATTTACTACTATTGGGGACGGAGGTTTTTTTTTAATTATTATTAGAGCTATGTTCGCGTCATTATTTTGTTTTCGCGGACAGTCCGACTGCTACAAGCATTGCATTTCTCTATTCCTTCGGTATATCAAAGCATATCAAATCGTAATAATAACCCAGCTCGAGAAAAACACTATTATATTTCGCCTCTACAGTACAAATGCAAAATTACTCAGATCGGAGTTTATTGGTTGTAGATAAATGATATTAATTTCCATAGCGGGCTGGCCTCAAGCAATCCACATAAATATGCCTTTAAAAGGAAACCCGATTCCCGTCGCGATCATATTTTGAATCGGCTATTATTTAAATGAGATATTCAATGAGTCGCGGCTCGGTTACTTGCGCAGGCGCCACTCAATGGTTTAACGCGGCTTGATCGAGCTTGATTCATGACTGACTGTCTTTCAGTCACACCCATCGCAGTTTTTGTCAAGTTATAAAAGCAGGCGCGTAAGCCTCGTAAGAAAAATAAGCGAATTAATTAATTAAAATTAATTAAACATAATAATCTCAAGTTTAGTTATGTAGGGAAAAGACAAATTACATAAATATGAATAACAATTTCAGCATCTTATTCCCCAGTTGAATTCATGGCGTTTATATAAATGTATAGGAATGCATTTAAAAAAAAGTAGCATAATTATATCTTTTTCTAGGGTTAAAAATTTATCCGTAAGTACTCATAAAATTTAATCAAAATCGGTTTAGTGGTATGGCCGTGAAATCGTAAGAGACAGACAGACAGATAGACAGACAGTTTACTTTCACATCTATAATATATTAGTATGAACAAATATAATGGATTGCGAGAATAAAAAAAGTTAGTAAGTGTTATTTTCTCTATTAAATTTCTTAACATACCGAGTCACTAATTTAGACTAGGTAGCTAATTAAGGGAGAAAATTAATTAATTATTTACAGATAAATTAATCACTGTTTACATACACATAAACATTTAACAAATCAAATTAAGTAAATAAAACTAAAAATTACTTTCACTATTTCGGTTATCGTCCAAATACTAATTGAATTTAAGAGACCATAGAACTCTACAAATGTTATGAGATTCTGCGCGTAAATTTCAGCATAACAACTTCAAATACAGCAAATTTTGTATAAATATACCATAAAATAATATTTAATAGCAATACCGTATTTAACCTCAGTATATTTTCTAATCAAAATGGCCTAGTCTTATTAAACTTCGACAGCTATGAAATTTTGATTTTGAATATTTCTTATTAATTACTGGACTGGTGCCACACCCATTACTGGCACCACTAATCTAGTTCTTGGATATTTTTGTGTTCTGAATGTAATAAAATGGATAATGATTTCTATGATTTTCTATTGCACATAGACTTATTAGCAAGGAATATACTCTTATTAGTGATCTACCGACTATATATTTGGCCGACTAGTCACCGACTAAAATGTTTGACATTACGACTAAAATACGAAAAATCTATTACGCCACGATTGAACCCAGAACTCCTAGTTTCATGTCCTTTGCGCAATCAACGCTCAACATAACAAAGTAACAAACGCACGACTTAATTACTAAATTGTTTCAATTCTAATTTCTAACAATATGAAGGCCGCGTAGCCGACAAATCGCATATAAATCGTGGCACGCATTAGCGCGGACATCAGCCGTTAAATCAACGGAATTTATTGCGTCTACAACTAGAACGAATGTCCTTCTGATGTGACTTGACTCCTCTACTTAACTCTTAAGTAATACAAGAATTCACAAAGGGTTGTGTCTTAACTTGTTTCATTTGTAACCGAACATAAATTGCACCATTTAACTTTAACACTAACAAAAGTCAAATCGGCTGTTAATGTCGTATATTGTATGGAGGATCCCAAATGCCTTTATCTAAATAACTAGCTTTCTGCCCTCGGCTTCGCCCGTGGACATTTTCGAACAAAACAAAATAAAGCCTAAAGCACTCACAGATAAGGTAGCTTCCTATTCGTGAAATAATTTTCAGAATCGGTTCTTAGTTTGAAAGATAGGGATGTTTCTAGGGAAACAAACGTCTGTCCGCGGTTTCACCCGCGTGAAAATAGACCCAAAAAGAAATAATCCCGTGGCTGTAATTGACCCCTCCCCCGTAAGTATTATTCTCTGACCCCTAAACTACCAATATGCAAAAAAATCATGTCGATCCCGTGAAAAACAAAAACAAATCTATCTCACGGGAACCATACATTTTTCCAGGATAAAAAGTAGCTTATGTGCTATTCCAGACTATAATCTATCTCTGTACCAAATTTCATCCAGATCCGTTCAGACGTTCTGGCGTGATTAAGTAACAAACATACCTACATCCATACAAACTTTCGAGTTTAAAATATTAGTGGGATTAGCACGAGACGCTTTCATACTATTCAGTGCGCATGGTTGTTCTGTATTAGTAGAGAAAATTTGCCAATAAAAGGACTTTGTTAATGAAACAATTAAATGAAATAATAATCCACCAAAAGTAATTTCCATAGGTGGTCCACAGTAGCGGTAAATCTTGTGATATTTACAACCTAGGCAATGGAATAAGCACTAATGATCTAGAGTTATCATTGATTAGTTAGGGAATTATACAAGATGGTACAGATATTGCGAGCAGGTAGATTTATAATGACAAATAACTTAAGATAGTTTATGGATAGGTAAATTAATTTGGACAAGTATTCTTCTGCTTCCTAGTGGGTATTTCTTGCATATTTATTGTGAGATGTATTGATGTTATTTTCGAAGTAGGTAATTTCTAACTATGATCTTCATAGCGTTTGAAATTATAAATTATTACTAATATCTACTAACTTTATTAAATAATATGTAAATTTAACAAAAAATAAAATCAAATTAAAACTAAAAACGAAGTTTTATAAACTATAGGTATACTTGCAGCATTGCCTCGTTGAATGGCAATGCTGTTATTTTGTTTTAAATAACTATGGCATCTGGAGTCACCACATTCTAGGAACACTCGTCTTCCAAGTTCTTGGAGGATATCTTGAGCTTCAGATCCGAGTATTCCCGAAGTTTTTGCAATTTTGGGTCAAGTCCCGGCATTGATATAATGTTACATATATCAATGTGTAAAGTACGAGTACTCATTCATACGGTCCCGGAACCGATGAGGGAATCGAAATGTGTGATTGTACACAAATGTATTATCTACCTGCTAATTCCCGGATATTTATACTTAAATAAATAATTATAAATTAAATTATAACTTTAGTTGCGAAACCGGCTTTAGTAGGAACAATGTCAAGTACGTCCTATAAGCCATTTTGAATATTGAATTTAGATTTTACCAACCGTATATTGATAGACCAGGTATAGATAGTAATTACTGAAAATAATAAGGATCATTTAAAAATGAGATATTTTGTAAGATTTTTGTTCCGAGATAACATAACTCGGTTAATTGCTCTTTTTTCAAAATATTATTTAATAATGGCCTACAACAACTACGTATGCAAGAAATATAATTGAAATAAATGTTGAATATTCATTACTCTCATCTCCATAGATAGTTATCTAAACGCCCTAAGCTCAGAGATAGTCACACATGCCCTAAGTTCAGTCTAGGTCTAGGCATTATGTTTGCGTACTAGATATTTATCTCTTGACATTTATTACTTTGACCGTAACAAATCGTTACAAATTAGTAACAAAGTAACAAACGAGGAACAATGATGGCGATTAGTGTTGCCAACAAAAACGAATAGACCTTCACACATATTACCTCCTTGTACATGTTTTTGTCTTTTTTATTTAATTAAACCTCTTTTTGAAAAAAAAAAAGTATTTTGTTTTTAAATTTAAACCCTAATAGATATGCCCCACACATAGAATACTAAGCCTATGGAGAGGCCATAGACGGGCTCCCCCTTTCGCCAATTTTTTCCCCTTTGACCAGTTATACTGACCAGGTGCGCAGTAATAAGTTACCTTAGATTTCGTTGGTATCGTTTTGTGTCGCGAGACAGAGCTCTAGGAAAATAGTTAATTGTGATGTTTTAAACGGGAAAGGCGATCTAGGGCGTCAAACTTAGTGTTTCCAATCATTAATTATAATTATTATGTTTGTATTTTAACATAATCATCATATCGTAAAATCCGTTGCGACAATAAAACGACAGAAAAATACAGTGGTACAGGGGCTAGTACTAGGCGTTTATCTTCCCCCCCCGCCAAAAGTGGCAGAAAAAATTGATCGGTGATTTACACCCTTCACGTCTCCTTTGGTAAATACTCAAAGGACCCACACCACACACATTTAATTACACAGCGCGGCTTGAGAACAAAGACAAGCCAGACAGCCGATTCTTGTTCTTTCAGGAATATCACAAAAATATGTTGAAAACTGCGTCATTTGAGATTCGCCATATCTCTATTCTCACTCAGCGTAGGACATGGCGGATCTCAAATGATGTAGCTGTCAGGTAGTTACATATTATACAATGTGAGATAAAACTACTTAAAATGAGTTTATCCCTATTATCTCCTATAAGTAGATCCATAATTTTTCTGAGATAAACTATTCCCAATTTCTCTGTAAATAATCCACCAGTGACACTGTAATTTAGCATATAATTACTTATTCAATATTATCTAATATAGCTTTGTGATAGATTATGAAAGAGAAAACGAGGGCAAAGTTTACTATCCATATTTCCTATTCAATAAAACTAATTGAAAAAATAATGACTATTTAAATTAGATATATTGAATAAGTAACTATTTGCTAAATTACAGTGACAGAGCTCTTAACTCTTTTCAGAAGTTCCATTTACGTCAATTTCCGTCAAATCCAATACACCGTCCATCTTGGCTGGATCATCAAACCGGGACGTAACGTGTGGGGGGGGGGGGGGGTTAAGGTTTATCAAGGAGGTTGTTTTATCAGATGATGCCTACTATAAAATAAAACTACGTTCACATTATATTAATTAGGGGGTGCATAATATGCAGTAATTGCTATGAAGGACGTCTAGCGAGCATACATTTTGCGACATGTCTAATTCCGAATAATGTACCTGTAAGAACAGGTTTCCATTTTCACTTTAGAAGACGAGATCTATCTATCTATCTGTTATCATGCTTTTTATCCCAAGAGGGGTAGGCAGAGACAATGGAATACCATTTGCTACGGTCCTGACATACCTCTTTCGCTTCTTTTATATTCATCATACCTTTCATACATGCTCGATATTGCTATCGATCAATAATTTTTTTATGGATGTAGCATGTAGGTCTGAGGGTTCAAATCAAACCCCCGTAATTCCAATTTTTTTGAAATTTTAGGTACACCAAGCAATGTTTTTTTTAAAGTTATAGGACCCCCCCCCCCCCGAAATATATTCCTGGATACGGCCTTAATTTTAGATACTATTAAGTATATTTTCGGTCCGGCCAGCCGTATGATCGAGATTGAACACAAGGCCACACATTAGCGATGTAAATCATACGATTTAGATCACATGCCAGATACACAGGACAGTGTATGCGTGTGTCACAGATCGTTCCGGCCATCGAAATCAACCATAAATACAACGATTTGAAAACGGATGGCGGACCGTTCGTTACAAGAGTCTGTGGTCGATTTCGGGGGATCGCAAGGCGGCGCGCCGGCGATTGGACGTATGAGTGGGCAATTTTATACAGTAATTAGTTAACATTTATTAAGGTGTAAACCTCATTTAATTCTTCTATTCTAATATTGTTTAATTTTTAGTTGGTCTGACTAAGGTAATAAATATACAATGTAGAAATTTTTATACTTTTCATGGCGTGTTCTGTTAAAATAAAATCGCGAAATTATCATCAAGACAAATAAACAAAGCATGAAATTAATTCGCGATTATACAGAAAGTGTCATTTTATATGTATAGGATAGGATCTGAGCCATAAATAATTGTAACAATCTGAACACGACATCTTTAGATTAATCTAATTAAAATATATTAATATAACACGCGGGATTTCAACGCCTTTCACGATAATATCAGGTATGTCTAATTAGTTGTTTTCATAATTAATTAAATTTAAATTACTGTTTGTTTAACTATCATAACATGATAAATGGAAATCAAAAGCTTACTATATTTCCATCTACAATTTTTTTAAGTAAATTCCTATATGAATTTAATCGCGAATAGAAAACCTATGTATTTACAGAACTGGCCACTCGTTTGGTATAGCCTCACAAATACCATCGGCTAAAAGAGGGAGACTTAGTCTTTCGCTGGGTACCTGGGTACGTTTCGGGAGCTGTAAGGCAATCCGTGAAAAAAAACCTAGCTCTGAAGCTACAATGTTCACCGATGTCAAACTGTCAAAAAAATCTGTTTGTTTTGTTCTGACGTTTTCTGGCTATTAGTAAGTATAGATGAAATAAAAAATAAAATAAAAAAAATATTTTGAGGAAGTTTCCCAAACTGAGGGGTGGTATGGTATGGTTTAAAAAAATGGAACAATTTATTTTCCAATAACCTTTCCGCCCCCGGCTTTGCCTGTGCATATTTTCTAACAAAATAAATATTGCCTTTAGTCCTCAGGGATAACGCATCTTCCTATTAGTGAAAGAATTTTCAAAATCGGATGTGCTTTCAGAGATTACCCCCCTACAGATTGGAATTCTTAATTTTGAAAAATACGATTCGTATAGGCACCTTTTCCACTCCGCTCAAGATATTTGGCGAGAGCTATACCTAATTATATTCATTTATTTTCATTTTGTCTTATTACGATAATTAAAATTTAAAATGCATAGTATCTAACTGAGTCGGAAAACATAATATAGAATATAGAAATTATTTTATGTGACACGACTGCTTTGGAGATGTATGGCTAAACTTATTGAGATAAAAGATTCACGAGTGAATAAATTAAGCTACGACATAAATTCTTAATAGGATAGAAAAGGAGGTTTCGTTCACACTTTAGGTATAGAAACAAAAATATTTAAATTAGTTTCATACCTTAGTTTTTAGGGTTCTGTACCCAAAGGGTAAAAACGGAAAATTAGTTAATTAGTAAGGCTTTGCTGTTTGTCTGTTTATCTGTCCGACCGTCTGTCACAGCACTGTCTTTTGAAACGTAATAGGTAGACACACAATTTTCACAGAGTGTGTATTGCTATGGCCGCTATAACATCAAATAAACAAAAAACGTCTTTATTTCGGAGTTTTTTGCTCGATAATTTTGCTAATATTGCTAATATAGCATTAGCTACCTATATATTATAGCTATAATGCATACAACAAATAATAAAAACCGGCCAAGTGCGGACGAGCGCAAATTTTTTTACTAACCCTTTTTCATTTTGTTGTTGACAATAATTGTATCTTTTTCAGAATTTTTGAAAATCAGATTTTTTTCAATCAACTTTTTTTGTCATATCTCGATGAAATGTATACAGATATTGATGACTTATTTTTTTAACGACAAAATTATGAGATAATTTTGGTCCACTGGGTTTTACGAAAATTTTACATAAAACATACTAAGTATAGCTAAAAATTGATACACATACACATTTAAGTTTCAATCAAGATTAATATTTTCCAAGATATACTGCAGTACACAATCGCCGAGCATGTATGAAAGGTGTGATGAACAAAAATGAAGCAAAAGAGGTATGTCAGGATCGTAACAAATGACTTTCAATTGTCTCCGTCTACCCCTCTTGGGATAAAAGACGTGATGGTAGATGAAAAAGAAAACCAATTAAATTCAGTAATATATTAACATAACACCGAAGGGAACTCTTTCGGTTTATTTTACAAAATTACACTTTATCTTTGTCTTCGAAATATTAGTGTCAATGTACTCAAATAAACCTCCCATAGATTTTAAAATATATAGGTACTGTAGTTTGTATGAACAGAGCTTTAGAATTGTTAATAAATTGCTGTATTTGTCACAGAGTCAGTAATGAGAGGCGTATGTAAGATATATAGAAAGAGATAAACCTACTTTGGTCAGTTTCTAATTATTTATTCTGAATTCCTTTCCTTATAAAAAGAGACTAAGATTGCCTAGATCTAGTGTTTAGACCAAGTTTAGATCCAAACTATTGCTCGATGATTGCTATTTTAATTGCGTTTAAAGTCTGATGCTTTTTTACAGTTTTTTTCTTGATTAGTTTATTGACAATCTTAAAAAGGAACTTTACCTTTTATGTAAAACCTATTGAGAAAAACCACAAGATTCGTTTTATTACACACTGGGCAGGGAATCCGGTAATGGGCTTACTGCTGTCTAAGCTATTTGCATTTTAAATAAGTGCATTGAAATGCATAAATATATAACATTGTAGCAATTTTTGATCTAAATCTTTATTTCATAAATTTTCTGTAGACCCGAAAATACATGAATTTAAAAAAAAACTTCACAATTTGCCTTACAGTTCCCGGGAACCGTTGCCGGCCCCAGGGTACCCAGCGGAAGACAAAGTCTCCCTCACTTAGCCGAAGATTATGTCAAAAACGAAACATTAAAAAAGGGCAATCTGCATTGTATAACAAAATTTAAGGACACATACCTTCTATATTAAAAGAATCAGCGTTATCAATGAAGAGTCCTTGGTAAATCTTGATATTTTCCTGAAACAAAATAATAATTTATTATTAACATTTTTGATGCCGTTTATAAACGCATATTTTTAATTGTGGATGTATGAAGTAAGTTATATTTTTATTATATGGTTTTATATAAAATTTTACTTTATTAGTTATCTACAAATAAGATATATACAATAATGTATACAGAGTGTAACATCGAGATAAGTCGGTATGAGGACGTCCGAAACGTATTTATCTTACTGCACTTGGTTTTATAATCAAACGATTTCATAATATTAATTAAAAACTTATGTACATAATTCGACCAACTAGACTTAGAGGCTTTGCCATCTAAATATACCTCAAAGAGAATATAATCACTACCAACAGAACTGGCCATTCGGTAGGTATAGCCTCACAAATACCATCGGCTAAAGGAGGGAGACTTGGTCCAGGCTGGCGCAACTTAGAAATTAGGGCTAGGAAAAATGAGCCAATACTAATGGCGTCATATCGCCATCTCTTTCACGCCATATACAGATGACAGAGATAGCAAATATTTCTATACCAATCCACAGTACGATGTTGTTAGGTTGGCAGTGCCTTTCAGCCCTAACTTTGATTTCATTTTAATGTATGGCAGTCCAGACTCTTGATAGTGATTGCTACTTACTCTATGACTTAAATTGGTCATCCGCTGGGTACCCTGGGAACGATATCACGGTTTAGGGAGCTGTAAGGTAACTAAGCTATTTCCATTTAGCAAAGTGTCATTTAATGAATACCTACTCAAAGCTTTCTACTAAGTAAGCAAACTGGGAGATTATATAAATATTTTTCAAGGTGTTTATTTACATCCTTAACATGTTACGCACGAAAACTAAATTCATTTGAATTATTTTATTTAAAAGGCATATCACAAATTGGTATTATTTGAAATTGCCTACTGATCAAATTAAAATTGAATGTAATTTTTTATCTTTTTATTGTAATCAAGGTATGACACTGGAAACTGCTTGCTTGAAAATTGATAATATTGTTTTGTCACTGATATGTTTTTCTTGAAATTAACCTAGAAAAGCGGATGAAAAAATTATATTATAAATCGCCGAACTTCTTCATTCGTGTGTGGGTGGTATTGATGGTATGGTATGATATAAGTAATATATTTGAAGCGGCTCAATTTAAAATTCAAGCGGAATTTTCTAGTAATATTCCATTATATTGCAAAGTTCTCTCTCCTATAGAAAATCAATGCGTGTAAAAAAAGTTTTATTATAATAGTTAATTGTCATAGATAAATTGTAAAACATTTATTGTTTTATTGAACATTGTATTTAAAACATATTTTTACTAGTTAATGATCCTTGCTTCGCCCGTGAAGCTCATATCAACTTCATCCCTTTTAAGAGGATCGTGTAGCTCAGCGTACGCAGCGAAATAGGTATTTAGAAAATCATATTCTGTCTCAAGCGCGCTCTTCCCCCGGGCAACAGTGCGACAGAGAGCACTGCAGCTCGTGAGTGTTTGTAGGTATGTTCTTCGTTGAAAATTGCGTTTTGGGCGAAAACGATTTACACCTGCTAAACTATAACGAAACCTTATAATTTTGGTGTCAAACGTTTTAGCAGATTATAATCTACGTACGTACGTTTTGGTTTTTTTGAAATTTTGCTTGGTTTTTCAAATACAGACGGTTTATTACCAGCAAGTTATGAACCAAAAAAACCGAGATTTAAGGGGCTTATAACTTTTGACCTATCACGAATTTTGATAAAAGGAAAAAATACGTACGTAATTTTTCACTATGTCAGTAACATATTACAAAATCGTTGAAATTAAATAATATTTAGGGGTAGTAAAACGTTTTCTCCGTTTGTATGGACATGGACGCGGTACACTATATTCTTAATGTCTTGAGTTCATACAAAAATCCACATAAAAGAAAGCACTTTCAGTTCTTTACCAATTGCGAAATCGGTCCAGCCGATCTCCAGTGATGTGCTTACAGCATTTTATTATGATTTATATTATAGATTTTATGATTTTGGATTTACAACTTGATTTATAATGTGATAAAAGCGATGATTCGTCGATGTTAAAGTCTCGTGTGTATCCAATAATGACACCTTCCTAAGAAGGAAATTAATAGAAAATCCATATTCAGTCTTCGTAATACCAGCGTGTTAACTGCTATTGAATAATCATTATGTTTTGATTACATTGTGACAAATGCTTGGTGAAATCTGATATAACTAATAACGTAATTATAATTTAAATTACAAATTAGTATCTATTTCTTTTGAATAAGCGTGTAAATATTATTTAAATATGTTTTAAAGACATCTAGCGTTTAATAGAACCTAGACTGGGAGCTAGCCGCGCGGTAAACGTACCAGTATGAGGGAAGGTAAAATAATATAAACTAGCTTCTGTCCGCGAGGAAATAGATCCAAAAGAAATAATCTCGTTGCTGTAATTTGTCCCTTAATTAGTGGGATTAGTGGGATAGCAATAATGTTGTCCTATCCTACGATACCTAACGAGTCTTAAAAACGGGATGGAGGAGGGGCAATAATTATATTACGGAAAACCCATCATCTCCAAATTGCTACACTATGCGCGTATGCTCGCTTTTCATCTACTTACATATGAATGGAAGGTAAGTTATTAAACTCGAACAGCGAAGTTATATTTCTGTCTGTCAGATTAAAATCTTGCAAAATTGCCCACCATACATAGTAATCATTAAATGCACATATATTTTATTACATTCTGCATACAAAGAAGCCAACAAAGAACATTATACTAACGAATGGGGAAAAAATATGTCAAGTGCGGATTCAGTTTGAGCTCAGGGGGTTTCGAATAGTTTTAGGGTTCCGGTCACAGGGCTGTATCTTATCTTTTGAAACGTTATAGACACTTGTTCACAGAGTGTGTAGGTATTAGGTACTATGGCCGCTATAACAAAAAATAATAAAAATAAAATAAAGTTAGTTTTTCTCTTAAATAAAATAAGAAATAATAAAAACCGAGCAAGTTTGGGACTAAACTATTTAAAAAAATATGTTGTCTTAAATATTGTACGGTGGTACGGAGCCGACTCGCACTTGGCCGGTTTTTTGTTTGATAATTAGTTGAACACCTGTAGTAAAATATATAGTATAGTAAATATCTTGTTAGTCAATATGGCAGATCCAAACAAAACATATAATATCTACAAAATTGTTCGACATCAAGTCGACTGTCATAGATTTTCATGAAATATTTATATTATAAGAATTAAATAGGCAATAAGAGAAGATTTCAAGAAAATCGGCTATAACAAACTAACGCACATGGACACTGGTTAAATTTATTTATTTATTATAAACAGTCCAACAACACCTACGTCCACACATATGCATTGTACATTTTTATAACTTAGTAGACGCAGTGTCAATTAAATTAAGGGTTAAAATTTCCCTTTGGAGATAGGGAACCCTAAAACTTAATATGACCTTCAATCAGGACAAAGATGGTAGTTTATCTTTTTAGTAGTTATAAAAAATCCAACCCTAATAAAGTTAGTTTGTTATTATAATTGCCTTCTAAAAAAAAGTGTACCGACTTCAAAAATTATGCACTGAAAAGTGTGCTTTCCGAAAGCAAATGCAAAGTCACTATAAAAAAACCCAAATCGCTTCAAGTGTGCCTATAAGAAGAGTTCTCGATTTCTCCAGGATCCCATCATCAGATCCTGACCTGATAACCATAGAACTACCTGTGAAGTATACCTTACAAACAAAAAAAAATCCAAATCGGTTCAGGCGTCTTCACATAATCGGGGAACATACATTAAAAAAAACATAAAATTCCGACGAATTGAGAACCTTGAAGTCAGTTAAAAATAGGAAAGGCTCGAATGGAATCCTATTGAAAAAAAATGCTTACACCATTTGTGCATATTATCAAGTTTAAAGTTCTAGATGGGTTGACAGTGAGACAAGCGTGAAAGCATGTAAATATATTATTTTATATACATATAAATTATTCACACATAAGAAAATTCATCTAAACATTAAAAATAACTAAATAAACCAGGTCCACGTGGCTTTGTGGCAAGATTACTGGCTGCATTTCCCCGCTGAATCGCGATGCTGATTCGTTGAGCGAGGAAGGAGCCCTCTTGTCACCAGAAGAGATGATCAGTCGAGGGGATATATCTTTAATAAACTTTTTGGCATTTGAACCACACGGACCTAGAGTTTTTACACCAATGGAATTTTAAATACATAGTTAAATATGACAGCTTATTTTTAACAGTTATTAAGTATTCGAGAAAAAAAAAATATTACCAACTTTGTAAAACACTGTATTCACGCTTTTGGTAATCGTTTCTCAACTTAACAAAGACTATGTTTAAAATATGTCCTGGAATGTTGGAGTAAAAATAATTATTTAAATTATTAGTATTATTTTAAATGTAAATAGCCACTGATTGCTTGTAAATACAGTAACAAGATTGAGTTGTTCTGAAATTATTTTTAAAAAAGAAATGCTGTAACCTGATTTTAAGGAGCTTTATTAACTTTTATTTTGGTGTGCTTACACAGATTTTTTTCAGAGTACTTTTCAACCTAACAAACATAGGAATAGACAAATAATCCAGTACTTAATAAACGTTTTCATTTGAATCGGAATTCGTTGAATTAGGTACAGTCTGTAGTTCTGGGTATTACCGATGACGATTTTTAACTGATTTTTGGCGTTTTCTCTAAATAAGAAAAAACGAACGAGCCTTACAGTAGTCGCATATGATGTGTAACATCTGACATCTCACCATGGTAATAAACAACATTAAAATTATATCCTGAAAACATTAACACTTTATACAGCTGATGCGTTCTTGACAGTGCCAACCACCAACCTCTCGGAAAATGGGTTGGTATCATCTGACGGCCAACTCTACCACCGCGCCCGTTTATTGGTCAAATCAAATAGCGCGCGCTTCCCCGGCTTTCTGTTATACACTTCCGTCCCTTTTGACGAAATCACTCTCACAGGTTGCAGGAAAGCGACAGGAAAGATGTTACACATCAAAAAATCTTTTTTTTTTATATGTAATATATATTTTAAATATTTCGAGTTTGGTATAAATTCGCCATATTTAAAATAAAAGCAAGTCAGTGCATCTAAATAGGTTCATTAACACTTGCCTTTCTTAATTGTATAAGATTGGTCAACTAGCGGTACTGTTGCAAATACTGCGAATAACCAAGCGAGGTTCTAATTGCTATATTTACATTTAAATTGGGTGTGCTTTCGCTGTCGGGATATGTTGGCCCTCTTAAAACGATGTTAACACGGCTTCTGCGCACGCGAGCTGATTAATGCGTTTGGCTATCCCATAGAGTTTAAGAACTCTATGAGAAACTTTAAGAAAAAAGTTATTAGCAATTATTGTTATTATAGTAATTTGATATTACCAAACTTTAATCTTTTGCTTTCACTTAAAATGCCATAAGAATAATATCTATTACATGATGCAGGTTCGTCTACCAATTTGTTTCTCTATAATTATTTAATTTAATTCATAACAAACACACACACCATTAAGGTTTTTTTTAATTTGTGGATGGTCAGCGACAGTGGTTTGGATACATTTAGTGCGCTGCCCATTTAAAACAGCTAGCAAACCTGTCACTGTACTTAATTTTAAAACTATTACTTTTCAAATTTTACGTGCCTACAAATCACGAGTAATTGAAACTAAATAGTACTTATCAAACGAAAATTTATTAGATTTTTATCTATCATCACGCCTTTCATGCCAAGAGAGGTAGGCAGAGACAATCGAATGCCGTTTGTTACGATCCAGAAATACCTCTTTCGCTTCTTTTATATTCATCATACTTTTCATATATGCTCGGCGATTGTGTGTACTTTTAATATTTCCATCGATCAATACATTTTTTATATGTTCAATAAAAGTAGATACACCTAGGTCGTCCTCTGTCAGCATTTTAATTCTTTTAACTTTTAAACAAATTAAATTTTTAATTAATCTTAAATAGTTTATTTGGTAATTAATTGAATCTCTCTCCAAAGATTTAGTTGACTATGTTATATGCGGTCGGTTAGTAAATACAGTGGTCCGCAACTACTACCAACATTCTATCGATGCTCTATCGAATACCTCCTGCTGCTTTGATGTGCTGTTTCTAGTCCAAGAGATGGCGGCTACTTCATTGCTTAACAAATTTTAAATATAATATTACTAATATTTTGCACATATTAAAAACGTATCTACTTAACCCGACAAAAACACACTTTAGAGGCTTCTCCGCCTAAATATACTTCAACAGAACTGACCACTCGTTATATATAGCTTTATAGTTTCGGAAGCCGGAAACCAATCCGTGTAGAAATTAACAATAATTTTCACGTATGTTCTGTAATTATTGGTAATAAATTCTTACATAAATTTACTTTAAAAAAAAAGTGTACCGACTTCAAAAATTTGTACTGAAAAGTAAGAAATAATTAATATTTCGTCGTAGAATTTGAAGACGGCTGGTGCCAAATTAGGATACAAAGTAATAAACATCTAAGAAGAAAAAGATCTGTTCAATATTATCTATGTTTGTACTGATGATCGTAGGTTCCTAATGAATTGTCTAGATTTGTGATTTTGGGAACTAAATTTCTAATTTGGCACCAACCGTCTTCAAATTCTACGACGAAATATTTATTATTTCTTACTTTTCAGTGCAAATTTTTGAAGTCGGTACACTTTTTTTTAAAGTAAATTTATTTTTCCCTTTTAAGTGATTTTGCTGCCCTGAGAGACAAATAAAAACGCAAATAAAAAAAATTGATGAAAAAAAAAACTGCTGTGGATGGGATTTGAACCATTTGCATCCTGAGCTGCACCATACCATGTGGCTTCGCGTATCGAAAACAACGGCTCTTTAGAACCCATGAATAATAAAAATATGGTTGAATCCAATTTCAAATAATAACAATCCTTTTGGGGTGAGGAGATTTTGTATAAATTAACTCACGTTTCCAGGATTAACTTAGATTTACCATATTTTTGACAGATACAAGATGACCTTGACCACCGCCCCTTAAGAAAAATGTACTTACAAAGTCAGTTTTTTCAAAATTTCTAAAAAACTACTGAACCAATTTTCACTAAAAAAATGGGACCACCTGTGAAGTATATACCCTTTCAAACAAAAAAAAAATTTCCAAATCGGTCCAGGCGTCTTCAAGTAATCGGGGAACATACATAAAAAAAATAAAGATTCCGACGAATTGTTCTGTTTTGAAGTTTGGTTAAAAATGACTTTTATTATCTTATTATCCACGGACGGAAGAGCAAGCTTGTTAGCGCAATGACTCAGTAAACCGTGCGGATTATTTTGTCGATTATTTGTGTATTGACATGCGTATGTCTATTAATTATGTATATGTATATTGTACTGATTCAGTTTATAGTTAATAATTATGATAATTAATAATAAAATATATATTTTTCATTTATTTACTCTCAAACGTTGTTAATTTATTTAATTGTGCCTGTTATTTAATACATAACATATAGTGAACAAAGTTACGAACTATAAGGAAAAAAAGTTCAGAAGTCACTTTAGAATGTTCCAAAAGTATGTCAACGTCAGAAGAAACCTTGGGAATCGGTAGTAACGATTTAATATGACGTCAGCTCCCGGTCTATTCTAACAAGATAAATTACAAAGGGAATACAGCACACCGCTACGGGATATAATTCGCTCTTACCAATGCAATCGGTAGCTGTCTCAGTATCAATTGAATGCATTAATAATACACTACTCAGTTATAATTCAATTACACGGATTAAGGTATCTAGGAACTAAAATATACATAGGTAACCTAGGTCACATGTTCCTGTTTTAGACGAATATTTAGTTTTATTCGTCCGTTTGTATGTAAATCGGCATGCAGTTATAAAGAAAAGATCGACTCTTCGTGATGTAACCACAGAAATAGGATTTTTAAACTGAGTACCTGATTTTATGTTCGTATTCTGCTAACTAATAAAAAAATGAGTACACGATTTTGCCCGTACATTCTAGGGTTGGACATTCTTGAGTCGGGTATTTCTTGTTTGGCTATTGTGAGGACTTGACAAAATTCAATGATATAGATATAGAGCCTACAACTATGCCACATTTGAAGTCGATAGAAAAACGGTCGTTACATATTACATACTTAGCTTTCGCCCGTGGTTTTTATAAATGTGCTAAGTATAAGAATTTACCTCCAAAAACTTTCAGTGATAAAAGGAGCATAGCTATCTATTATCACGCTTTTTATCCCTAGAAGGGTAAGCAGAGACATCGAATGCCATTTGCTATATAATTATGAAAATTGAAGGATATATTCCTTAGGGAGTGTAGAGATGCCTAAGAAAGTATTTTCCGAAAATCAACCCCTAGGTTGTAATCCTGATATAACACATACGAAGTTTGCATTGCATTATAAATTTTGCTACTATAGAACAATCGACATTGAATAAACATAAGCTACTGAACCAATTGCCCTACATTTTAATACAAAATATACAACCACAATCTAGAATTCTAGAGTTTTGTGTTAGTGGCAGGACCGTTGTCAACAGAAAATGCATAATTCAATCTCTTGTAATACTTGATTTAAACCTACAGGTTATCTCGTTAGTTTGTGTACAGGCGCTTTATCTGCAAGATTTACAATTCTGCTTATTTACAAGAAATCCGTGCAGAAGCGAGAAATTAAATTATGGATATTTATAATGAAGGAGAGGTAAACCTCAATATTGAAAAATCGGTACAATATTTTTTTAAACAAAATTTCTGAAAGCTACAGCAAATTAGCACAGAAGAAACATACTAAGAATCAAATCAAATATTTAATACAGTATAAGGAGTTAAGAGTTTAAATAAATTCTTCATGATTTTTCATTTCGGCGACCATTTAATAACCCATTGTTTCAACTGCAAGCGCCGAAAATACATAGTTTGTTATAATATAAGAATATTTTCGGCGCTTGACCAGTATTTTGTATACTGTATTTTTTTTCCTAAATGCCAAGGTACTAAAGTTACGCCATCAGGTCTCTTGCCATCGTCTCTGCTCATACCAGATGGTTTAAGAATTGCAGGAAAAAGGCTTAACTTAAAAATAATGTACGGACTATAAGTAAGTAATTATATTTCGTGGTTGAGTTTGAGACGGTAGGTGCCAAATTAAATACTACTTGGCTCCCAATTTCACAAATCTTGATAATTACCAAAGCTACCTAAAGTAAATGATCAGATAATATTGAACATAATAATTATTATCTTCTTATTTTTCAGTACTTACACAATTTTTTAAGTCTGTATACTTTTTTATTCTATTTTAGTTCTATTATTAACCGACTTCAAAAAAGGAGAAGATCGGAATAGTTTTTCTTTTTTATGTATGTTCCCCGTTTACTTGAAGACGCCTGGACCGATTTGGATTTTTTTTTGTTTAAAAGGGTGGTCTCATGGTCATCAGGTCAGGATCTGATGATGGGATCCTGGAGAAATCGAGAATTCTTCAAATTTTATAGCCACACTTGAAGCGATTTGGGTATTTTTTTTATAGCGACTTGTGCATTTGCTTTCCGAAAGCACACTTTTCAGTGCATAATTTTTGAAGTGGGTACATATTTTTTAAAAGGTAATTATTTTCTTTGTGATTGTTCAGAGATAATTTTAAGACGAAGTCATGGGCATTAGCTAGTCGCAATAAAACTTATGAATGGAAAATGTTGTACTTTATGGAATCTAGTTTTACATGTTTCGTATAATAGAGATATCTCTGTAATGAAATATTTATGCAAACGTGTGTTAGAAACTTCTTACGAGTGCGCTTCAAGCGACGTGCACTTATCTTGTCTTTTAAATGTAAAATAAGACAATATACCCCATGTTTATGTAAGAGTAGGGTCATTTTGTATTTTTAATACACAGGGGGTCTAGCAAACCGACAGTGGGTTTGAGAGAACTACATTTATTATGGAGTTAAAATGCAAAGTTAAAGACAAAGGTGCATAAATTCACTCTGTTTACGGAGTTGAATGTACAGTGTTTCATTTAAGTATTTTTAAACTATAATAGTATCGGACCGAAACAGGATTTTCAGCCGAAACCGAAACCGATATCTTCGGCATCCGTCTCTTTCGGCCGAAACCGAAAACTAAACTTATTTAGACAAACAATTTCTAATGTACCTACCTATCTATATATATAAATTGAAGTAGTTATGTATGTATTTTTGTTATATAATATAACTTAGCTGGCGACCACACACGAACCACGAACTCACCCGAAGTTAGCCGAATGGTGGCCGAAATTAGATTTTTTGGTTGAAAAAGGCCGAAACCACAGATACTTTGCCAAAACCGAAACCGAACCTTCGGTCGGACACTATTTTAAACTTAGTTTTTTTTCAATATTCGGCACGGAATATTATCATTGCCTTTATGCCTTGCGGCGTGTCTAGGTAACAGGTAACAATGTTCATATTTAGTAAGAAAGTCAAAGAACAATATGACAATCCTGTCGCTGATTATGAGATAATAGACGTAAGTTTTTACATAAAAAAAACTTGACGGCCTTTATACCTTGCGGTGTGACCAGAGACCACAGTGTCCATTTTTTGCCAGTTGTCCATATTTAACAGAACTGGTGGCAGGCCTGTTGCTGCACTTAATGGACCTAGATGAGTCACTCATATTTAACAGAACTGGTGTCAGGCCTGTTGCTGCACTTAATGGACCTAGATGAGTCACTCATATTTAACAGAACTGGTGGCAGGCCTGTTGCTGCACTTAATGGACCTAGATGAGTCACTCATATTTAACAGAACTGGTGTCAGGCCTGTTGCTGCACTTAATGGACCTAGATGAGTCACTCATATTTAACAGAACTGGTGTCAGGCCTGTTGCTGCACTTAATGGACCTAGATGAGTCACTCATATTTAACAGAACTGGTGGCAGGCCTGTTGCTGCACTTAATGGACCTAGATGAGTCACTCATATTTAACAGAACTGGTGGCAGGCCTGTTGCTGCACTTAATGGACCTAGATGAGTCACTCATATTTAACAGAACTGGTGTCAGGCCTGTTGCTGCACTTAATGGACCTAGATGAGTCACTCATATTTAACAGAACTGGTGGCAGGCCTGTTGCTGCACTTAATGGACCTAGATGAGTCACTCATATTTAACAGAACTGGTGTCAGGCCTGTTGCTGCACTTAATGGACCTAGATGAGTCACTCATATTTAACAGAACTGGTGGCAGGCCTGTTGCTGCACTTAATGGACCTAGATGAGTCACTCATATTTAACAGAACTGGTGGCAGGCCTGTTGCTGCACTTAATGGACCTAGATGAGTCACTCATATTTAACAGAACTGGTGTCAGGCCTGTTGCTGCACTTAATGGACCTAGATGAGTCACTCATATTTAACAGAACTGGTGGCAGGCCTGTTGCTGCACTTAATGGACCTAGATGAGTCACTCATATTTAACAGAACTGGTGGCAGGCCTGTTGCTGCACTTAATGGACCTAGATGAGTCACTCATATTTAACAGAACTGGTGTCAGGCCTGTTGCTGCACTTAATGGACCTAGATGAGTCACTCATATTTAACAGAACTGGTGACAGGCCTGTTGCTGCACTTAATGGACCTAGATGAGTCACTCATATTTAACAGAACTGGTGTCAGGCCTGTTGCTGCACTTAATGGACCTAGATGAGTCACTCATATTTAACAGAACTGGTGGCAGGCCTGTTGCTGCACTTAATGGACCTAGATGAGTCACTCATATTTAACAGAACTGGTGTCAGGCCTGTTGCTGCACTTAATGGACCTAGATGAGTCACTCATATTTAACAGAACTGGTGTCAGGCCTGTTGCTGCACTTAATGGACCTAGATGAGTCACTCATATTTAACAGAACTGGTGTCAGGCCTGTTGCTGCACTTAATGGACCTAGATGAGTCACTCATATTTAACAGAACTGGTGGCAGGCCTGTTGCTGCACTTAATGGACCTAGATGAGTCACTCATATTTAACAGAACTGGTGTCAGGCCTGTTGCTGCACTTAATGGACCTAGATGAGTCACTCATATTTAACAGAACTGGTGGCAGGCCTGTTGCTGCACTTAATGGACCTAGATGAGTCACTCATATTTAACAGAACTGGTGTCAGGCCTGTTGCTGCACTTAATGGACATAGATGAGTCACTCATATTTAACAGAACTGGTGGCAGGCCTGTTGCTGCACTTAATGGACCTAGATGAGTCACTCATATTTAACAGAACTGGTGGCAGGCCTGTTGCTGCACTTAATGGACCTAGATGAGTCACTCATATTTAACAGAACTGGTGGCAGGCCTGTTGCTGCACTTAATGGACCTAGATGAGTCACTCATATTTAACAGAACTGGTGGCAGGCCTGTTGCTGCACTTAATGGACCTAGATGAGTCACTCATATTTAACAGAACTGGTGGCAGGCCTGTTGCTGCACTTAATGGACCTAGATGAGTCACTCATATTTAACAGAACTGGTGTCAGGCCTGTTGCTGCACTTAATGGACCTAGATGAGTCACTCATATTTAACAGAACTGGTGGCAGGCCTGTTGCTGCACTTAATGGACCTAGATGAGTCACTCATATTTAACAGAACTGGTGGCAGGCCTGTTGCTGCACTTAATGGACCTAGATGAGTCACTCATATTTAACAGAACTGGTGGCAGGCCTGTTGCTGCACTTAATGGACCTAGATGAGTCACTCATATTTAACAGAACTGGTGGCAGGCCTGTTGCTGCACTTAATGGACCTAGATGAGTCACTCATATTTAACAGAACTGGTGGCAGGCCTGTTGCTGCACTTAATGGACCTAGATGAGTCACTCATATTTAACAGAACTGGTGGCAGGCCTGTTGCTGCACTTAATGGACCTAGATGAGTCACTCATATTTAACAGAACTGGTGGCAGGCCTGTTGCTGCACTTAATGGACCTAGATGAGTCACTCATATTTAACAGAACTGGTGGCAGGCCTGTTGCTGCACTTAATGGGCCTAGATGAGTCACTCATATTTAACAGAACTGGTGGCAGGCCTGTTGCTGCACTTAATGAACCTAGATGAGTCACTTCTCTAACACATTTAAATATTTTTAATAGAAACGCGTGCCCTCCCAAGCAGGAGGGCCGTTGGTCAAGGTCATATTGTACCTGTCAAAAAATGGCAAATCTCATTTAGATAATCCTGGAAATTTATTTATACAACATTTCTATCCTACATTATTATTTTAAATTGGCATAATATTTTAGCATTGCTTTTGCGTTTTGAAAACTATGGCTATTTAGAACTCTTAATAATGAAAATCTCGTATCAACGGTGTGGGATGGGAATGTTTTATAAATAAACTCAACTTTCCAGGATTAACTGAGATTTGCCAGATTTTTGACAGTTATAAGACCACATATACTTATAGAAAATTGGTGCTTAGCATTATTGGTACCTCCCGGGTTCAAGTCAATGTTCTACTACCAACTAGGCTATCAAGTCCTTTTTTTAAACTACATAGCTTGAAATTTATTCATAAATAGCTTTTAACAAAAACAAACTTTGTGTGGTTCTTTAAATTTTTGATAATCGTAGCAATGGATTACGATAATCGTTTCGTGTATCCACAGTTTAAAACAAGAAAACAATTTCGACTTGAATAAGTTAATTGAAATAGCGAAATGCAAATTAGTTGAGAAAAAGACTAAATTAAAGGGCTCTTGGCATATCGACTTCACAGCATAATTGCACATACTGAGACAGACAGACAAATAAGCGTACGTATTGATGGCTCTTAAACTTTAACAATTAGCATTTGCCCGTGTCTTCGAATACCATGTTTCATTTCATTTTTCAGTAACTAAGTACGAAATACGCACCCTCACGGCTTTTATGCTTTGCGTCGTGTCCGATAGTTTTATATTACTATCCAACAATTGGAATATCTACATAAATACGCTTATAACTACTTATCTATTAGAAACAGATATATATGCTACCGCGGACTTTTTTGTAGATCACTTTATTCTACATAATACTTTACTATATAATTTTGTTATATCGCTGACGGATTAGACAGCGTACGCCGTGAAAACTCGCTGGGACAACTTTTTCCCCAACTTGATTTACTTATACTATTATTGCTCAGCTCCTAAATATGATAGGTCCATGTTTAATGCTTGTAAAACTTCCCGGTGAATTAACCTATATAACAGTGAAAATCTCAACAAAATCCGTGTTTTGGTCTGCAGAAAAAAAAACCAAAATACCTCTACAACAAAAAATTTTTTTTTACAAGATGTAAGAAATTCGACAAAATAAATGAACTATTAAGTGAAGTTCCGTCATGCACGTAAAATATGCCAAGCAATATTCAACCTTATATCTAATAAGCATCCGCCCACCGGAGTATTTGTTATCGAGGTTGTTCCCTGCCTTAAGTCGGCCACACATTGGTCCGGATGGTTCGCATAGCAACCGAAAATTTCACATTCCGGTCGCCGGATGATCTAGGCGGACCGTTCGTTACAAGAATTAGACGATTTGGTCGGTTTCGGTGGACCGTACGGCAACGCGCCGGGGATTGGACGAATGTGTGGCCACCTTAGTCTATCTATCGTCCATTTAGGCTTACGTGGCGTATGTACCTAAGTCTGTCAATTACATACAACCACGTAAGTCTAAATGGCCGACAAACAGACTATTGGAAACGGCCGTTAGTGGATTAGAATGGAAAGCTATGTCTGTTATTAAAACATCATTGTATATAATTTCATACAATGGAACCTAAACAGTAATTTAATTTTACTAATTATTATTATAATATCTCACGGTAAATTAAGAAAAACAAAATTATCTGAGATTAAGTGAAACAATTTCTTTACAGCTTCAACTTTACGAAGTTTAAAATACAAAACACAACTTTCCAGTTTCCCATAATATAATAATTAGCCAAATTTACGTATAATGCTCCTTCCCATAGCCAAGATAAGATCGTATACTAGTAGTTAAATCGTAGTTAAAACTAGCAACAGGCCCTGACTTTACACGACTTCATTATGGAACAAAGATTGTAAAATATACCCTACTAGCTGTTCGCCCCGGATTCGTCTTCAAAAAAAGGGAGGAGGTATTCAATTCGACTGTTTTTTTATGTTTGTTACCTCA
Organism: Nemapogon koenigi; assembly: GCA_963924495.1. Taxonomy (NCBI): domain Eukaryota; kingdom Metazoa; phylum Arthropoda; class Insecta; order Lepidoptera; family Tineidae; genus Nemapogon; species Nemapogon koenigi. The sequence continues at coordinate 3,478,953 of OZ004643.1, forward strand.
GAACTTTCGACTGGGTAAACCGATTTTGATGATTCTATTTTTCTTTGAAAGCTGGTGGTTTCCCGTATGGTACCGTTATTTTACTGAAAATTGGTTCAGTAGTTTTGAATAAAAACTGATTTCTAAATCAATTTTTGTCATAACTCGATGAAATGTTTGTAATGATAATTGTAATCACTTAAAAGGGAAAAATAAATTAACTTAAAAAAAAAAGTGTACCGACTTCATAAATTTGCACTGAAAAGTAAGAAATAATAAATATTGCTTCGTAGAATTTAAAGATGGTTGGTGCAAAATGCTATGTCCTTCCCTAGGATTCAAGCTATCTTAGTGGTTTAGCCGTGAAAGCGTAACAAACAAAATATTAGTATGGATAAATGCTGAAATTTTCATCAAAACACAATTAGCCCTTTTGGAGATTATTCTGGACAATCGTTCAAAGAGTTCAAGAGATAGTAGAATGACAGACAGACATATTTATTTATTTGTATCTACATAATATATGCACAGTATAAACTACTAAAATTAAAATTTCACTCGTGTGTAAAAGCCCTTTCAATATAATGAAGAGTAATTATGTTATTAAACACGTTTCGTTTGTAACTTTCCAAACTAAAATTAACTAAGAAATACTTCACATAATTACTAGGTAGATATAAAGGCTATATTAGAATCAGGTTAATTAAATGTAATTTTTTGCGATACTTTTTGGACTGTTCTTTAAGAGGATGCTTCCGTTCTTTTTACATCCAGAAGCACCCTAGAATATCCAGGTAAATCCATGTACTGTTCTAGTGCCCAAATTCCTTAGCTGGTGAGGACCCGTCCTTTTTGGCCTTCGAGTCGAACGAAAGATCAAAGAAATTATGTTATTCCCGGTGTTTTGTTTAATATGCGAACTTTTTAAATTCCCAAAAAAAATGCTAATGTAATCGACTCACCGTAAAGCTCTTAAAAATAACAGATATTTACGTCTGTTAAAAAAGTGACACATCTAGTCCCATTAAGTGCAGCAACAGGCTTGCCACCTGTTCTGTTCAATATGGACAACTGCCAAAAATTGGACACTATTACCTGGTGTCTCTGGTCACACCGCAAGGTATAAAGACCATAAAGATGTGTGTTTTTTTCTAACTGTATGATAATACGATGATTTTGGTTTGATAGGGTAAATAGATTAATGCCGAAAGAGTTTATAAAAATAATCAAATTTAATAGATTTTTTAGGAAAACACAAACTTATTACAAATGCAATTTTGGATGCTGATATAAAAATGAATTAAAAAAAAAGTATTTCATGAAAGTAGGTACTACTATAGTTTCAATCTCTTTGAAAGTTTATTATATCTCTTAATTATACAAATTAGGTGTAGTTTTTTTATCCACTAGTTGAATAAAACTTTCTGAACGCACTTAAATGACCGCTTGACATTCAAAAGCAATGCCATTCCGCATGTCCAAACTAGACAATACAATTGCTTATAAACTGCATTATAAATCGTGTAATTGTGATTTTCTAAAGAAATTGAAATTACCTTACAAATTACAAAAATAAAATAATAGGTCTGTGTTTTATTGAAACTTTAATCGACTACACGTTTTCGATTTCTTCTTGATCAATTTGTTGTTCTCTGAATGAAGGTCATCTATCATCACGGCATTTTAACCCATGAGGGCTAGGCAAAGACCGCCGAATCCTACGATTCATTCGCTTCTAATTCATTACATCTCTCATACATCTGCCAAGATGGAAAATGAGCGGAAATAGAAAATTTGCTACAAAACCTAGACTTATAGATTTTTTTTCCAGACACACTAAGTTGATAGTAAATTGGGATTTCATTAGATTCCTATTTCAGACATACAGAAGACGTCATTATTATTGGTACTTATTTTATTAATTAAAAATAATTATAATACTTAGGTATAATATTTTATACAATTTAACAGTAAAATGAAATGAGATACAAATTATTGAGAAATAAATGAAATTAAGGTTGGTACCTATGTCTTTTAAAATACATACCTACTTAATTGTTTTTGGATTTTTTAAGCTCTTATTTATTTTTTCATACAATTTATAAGTGGCTTATTCAGATAAACTTTAAACTTAAAGCTCTATTACAGTTCGCTTGATTACAAGACGTGACAGTAACATTACCCTGACCGGAAACGCAAAATAAAATCTAGGTCAATATTAAATTGTAGACAATCGATAGTTTCGTCACGTGCACTGAAAATTATACTTCTCTATTATTTTAATTCAATACAATTCTTTATAATTTTATAAGAACTATGTCACAAACAATACTTATTTAATTTACTGCATTTTATTGTTAGCATTTTAAATCTTTTATTATTGCAGTTATATACTAATTTTTTTCGATGTGTCTTCTTAGCTTAGGGAGTTCAGTGATTGAATGTACAAGAGAGTCTATGGGTGCAAAATTTTTAGGGGTAAAATATCTCTATTTTCTTGGCTCGTGGATAACATAGGAAGGTGACAAATCTTTTTGTCAGTCCATTCATTACCCATAGCTAATTTCTACCAAGTGGATGGCGATGGATTTCATGTTATCTATAAAAAACCAGCCAAGTGCGAGTCGGACTCGCGCACGAATGGTTCCGTACCATTATCTATAAAAACGGCAAAAAAAAAAACAGGTTTGTTGTATGGGAGCCCCCTTAAATATTTATTTTATTCAATTTTTTAGTACTTATTTGTTGTTATAGCGGCAACGGAAATACATCATCTGTGAAAATTTCAACTAACTATCAAATTGGCCAAGAGCCAGTCGAACTTGCGTGGAAAGGGGTTTGTAACATTATAACACATTATGCGTCAAAATAATGAAAAATAAACCAAACTAAAAAAGACGTCACCTCCGCAATACAATTCTGCCTTCGAGAACTTTTTACACGCGATTTGTGACAAGAGTGTAAACTGTGTAAATCATAGATCGTGTAGTATGTGATCAAAATGTCATTACATACTCTTGTTAAAAAGGTATTTTGTTTTTCTTTTGACATGGGAGAGTGATTTCTTATTGACAACAATATTTTTTAATTGTATAGGAAATGATAATTAGTAAGGTACTAATAGCTTGGTAGAATGCGTCTATAACACTATTCACACTTGATGCGTAAATAACTTTTTTATTATATATGTATCTAGCTACACTAATAAAGCTGAAGATTTTGTTTATTCGTTTTAAGGGGACGTCTCATGATTTTTGTCCCATACAAATCAGATGTTTGTGCTAGGCTCAATATTAAAATAGATTTTCAATGATAAATATATTCTAAAGTTTCTCATGGAAAGAAAATAACCAAAATCAGTTACACCTAAGTTTTATGAAGCCTTGAAAATCCTCAATTTCACGTGTATTTTAGCCAAGTTTGCGACTCGAGTTCTCTTAATATAATTACTAATTTACAATTTTCTCGACATTAAAAGATAGATAATTTCACATAATTTAAGAATACACTAACTAGAATTTGACAATTCTAATAGTTTTTGTAAAAACATAGAAAATCCGAGGTAATTTTCGTGTTCTTCGAAATACCGATTTTATTGAGAAATCGTACTGCCTCATTTTTCTGGTACGTGAATCTTGGTCTATCATATCTTATCCTTGGTTATCTTATCGATTTTAATAGTAATCCATCTTGCTCACATATTTCTAAAGAAATATGGACAAAATAAGTCGCGCGTAAAACTGAGTTCGTTGCGCTGTGATGCGTCGACTTAACGCGCTAATCTCAGGAACTACCAGTCAGATTTGAAAAAAATATTTTGTTGATCAAGGTCATCTTAAAACTATAAAAAATATGGCAAATATCAGTTAATCCTGAAAGGTGAGTTTATTTATACAACATTTCCTCACCACACAATTCATAGTTTTATTTTAAATTGGATTGAGCCATATTTTCATTATTAAATAGCCATAATTTCCAAAGCGCAAAGGCAATGCTCGTATTGAAAACTACGGCTCTATAGAACCCTAAATAATAAAAATATGGCAATCCAATTTCAAATAATAATCATTGTGGGGTGAGGAAATGTTGTATAAATAAACTCACCTTTCCAGGATTAACTGAGATTTGCCATATTTTTGACAGTTATAAGATGACCTTGACCACCGCCCTTTAAGGAATATTTATATGCTATTTAACATCACGATACCTGGAGTGTAAACGTTTGTATGGAAAATCGTATCCCTGCTTGTAGCAAATTGAGTCTTGGTGCAAAACAAATAACAGTACACGTGTTTTAGGATTTTTAAAAGCAGGGGTGTTGAAGTTTGTATAGGGAAAAATGTTGTATTGGTCGAATGTACTTGAACTTAGCTAGAGAACATTAGGAGGTGACCTAAAGAAGGATTTTTTTATATAACTCTTAAGTAGGGGTGCAACAGGGTAATAAATTGTCTATGGTGAAAATAAAGTAACTCTGTCTGTCTGTCTGTTACTCTTTTACGGCTAAACCACTCAACCGATTTTGATGAAATTTGATACGAAGAAAGCTTGAACCCTAGGGAAGGACATAAGCTTTTTTTTAATCCACCCCGTATGGGGTGTAATAGGAATGCAAATTAGTATGCGACCGGGGCGAACAGATAGTTTTTAATAAATTTTACATATCATATTTTACATCCATCAAATTTGCTTAATCCACAATAAGCTAGAGTAACTCATTCGGTGCGCCGGCGCCGCCACGGTGCACTGATCTAGAACCTATCACACAACCATCATTCAGTTTCTACAAGCACAGAGTAATAAGCTAAGCAGAGACATAATATTTTTCGCAACTTCAAAGTTCATGACAGACACGTAAAGTAGGTTAACATTTAAATAATTAAAATCGAGATATTCGAGAAAATAATTTGATAACCATGCAGCAATAGGCAAGCGGTTCAAAACGGACAACTGGCGAAAAGTGGACACTGTTACTGGTGTATCTGTGTTTGTGTGAATTGTGTGTTACAGTGAATATGTGTTTTTGTTTGTGTTTGTGAGTTACATTTTTAATTTAATTATAAATTAATTTTAATGACAAAATAATAATAATGTGCCCAAAAATAAACGAGATTTTTCGGACCCGTCACACTTCTCGCCACGATTTATCAATTCTGTGATAATTTCTTATTATGAAGAGACCTAGGATAATACTTATAAAAAATAACACCTTAACTATGTCCGTATTAATTTTTACTAGGTATTTATTGTCTTTTTATCAAGAAATACAACAACCGAGTACTCTTTTCTAGAGTACTATGTTTAGCCAAGAATTTATGCGGATTCTGTTTTAATTATACAATACAATAATAGAAAATATTTTAAAATCAGTCACTTCCATTGAAAAAGATTTTTATTTCTTACTCTGTGCAGACAGGTTGTAGCTCTTATAAATAGCGCGGGTCGGCGACCGGCCTCCGTAGCTACGGCCTTCACCGTACCTTCGTAGGTAACTAGTGATTACCCCGACTTCGCCTGCTTAACTTATAAGTTATCGATAAGGCCAAGGTTGCTAAACTACTCGCTGTTTATAATTGAACATAAAAAGAGATTAACAAAAAAACTGAATTTTTTGCTAAATTGCAGCTAAAACTGGATCGCTAAAATTATAGACTATGATGCCATTTTAAATAATACAATGTATCTAAGTTTTCTTCGATGTTATTATATTAATATTCTATAATTTTAATGTACTTAATTGAATTTTAGAATCTTAAATTAGGTAGTAGCGTTTCTGTCCTATAGTACCACGGCCCACATCTAGTGAGTTGAGAAATGGGAAATTACCTAAATGATAACGTAATTTTGCCGTCTGTCAGTAAAACTTTGAAAATTTCTTATAAAAAAGCAAATAGCAAACACCTAACCCAGTCGGTTGCGAGTTAGTTGCGTTTGACAGCAAGTTGCTAATTCCGTAATAAGACTGCGGATAGAAGACAATTTAAAGTCCGAAATACAGACAATCGTACAGTTTAATATATTTAATACTAGCTTTTTGCCCCGACTTCGTTTTCCAGGGTACTCAGCGGAAGACCAATCATCATCATCATCGACCTTTAAAGATCCACTGCTGGATCATGGTCTCCCTCTAGTGCACCATTTTAGTGGGGCTCATTGAGAGGAATTGCCATAGTCACCACGCTTGGCAGGCGGGTTGGTGACCGGACGGGCTTTACGTGCCCTCCGAAGCACGAGGAGTCGATTTAAGCACATATTCTTAAAGAAAATTGATGCTTAGCATTTTGGCAGCGAGTAGGAATCGAACCCGGGACCTCCGGTTTCAAGTCCACCGTTCTACCAATTAGGCTATCGACTACCTTTGGCGGAAGACCAAGTCTATATAAAATTCCATAAATATGCCTCTATGCATAATATGATATGCAAGGCAAGGTAGAAAAATGTTCGAGATTTTTTATTCACGCTTGTCATCGGCTTACTTCAACGAGTTGAGAAATTTAACATTACATCGTATCTATAGTATTATATAGGTAATAAGTCAATTTGCAGTGAAATCTGGCTCTATTTATAAATATATTATACTCGAATATGACAAACTAGCTTTTGTCCGCGGTTTCATTCCCGTGAAGGATTTAACATAACCTTGACGATTTGTATAGAAAGCGCTCGGGATTATAGGCCATAGGGCGACGGAGCCGGCACGCTCGCACGGAGAATCTTCAATTTAGGTGAAAAAATAAAATTCACTAGTAAAATGCGGACTAAAAACAACACTCTCAATTTAGAATATTAGTAATTTTAAGACCTTTTTTGTGTGTAAAAACTAACGAAAGAGCTTGTGCAGTTTTGGAGAAATTTTGCAAATCATAACGACACTTAGGTAAACATTTTTTTTATCTAAAAAGGGTATGTCTTAAATTCATTTATTTTCAATTCAAATAATCTATTGGATCATTATGTATCTATACTTATTTTTTTACACAGATTGATTTAATAGTTCTTTGGATATTTTGACTTAAATATCGAATAATTTAGGGATTTTACCACTGTTGAAGCCTTACGCCAAACCTACAGAATAAAATTAGGTAATTCGCGAATTAAACCCCGGCGTAAAATTGAAAGTTGAAATTATGGGTAATTTAAAATACCTTCTTTATTTAAATTAAACTAAAATAAACGATCTATAGTTAATTAAAAGTGTGAACGCGTCCTTACCTAGTGACAATAATATCAACATATCGGCGCCCAAGCATCTGCTCGAACAAATTGGCTGATTTTTAATGAAGCTATTTTTAAAGAAATAAATTATAAGACTTTAATGGAAGTTCCATTGTATTAAGATACTTGCTTTCTGCTCCTGGCTTCGCCCGTGGATAAATTTGAACAAAATAAAATATAGATAATGTAACTTCCTATCCTCTGTATAATATTAGTATAGATAATTCACAACATTTTTTAAGTCCGCAATCTTCTTTTTAAAATTTATTTGACAGATATTGTATTTAAGGAGAAGCCTCATAACTTTTGTCCCATACAAATTACATGCTTCACGCCTTCTTAAATTACAAGATAACTATATGTCTTAGTTTCGAAACTTAAATAGCTTTGAAAAAAAAAATTTTACACAATAGGTATGAATTTAAAATAAATATGATAAAAAGTAACACCTAAGTTTTAGGAAGCCATGAAAGTCATCAATTTCAAGCGTATTTTCAGTCAATTTTGCGACTCGAGTTCTTTTAATATATTTACTATTTACCTACTAATTTTGTCATATTTATCCTACAGATAATATCACATACTTAATGAAAACTACAACTTGCTATTTCTAATAGTAAAAAATCGTTCTTTCTCCTGTTACTGGTAGGTACGTGAATCTTGGCCTATCTTATCAACATACGTCCTAGCAGTCCTATAGCCTTTTTATATTACAGCGGATTGTACAATTCGGTTGCGACATATAGAAATAACCTTAGAGGCCGTCTCACTCCGCTATAACTCGGTTTAATAATGGTATGCCTTTCAGAAGTCTAGTTAGCACCCCAAATTACAATTAAACATTGTTTATCAAGATGAAATTAACCAACCGTTATAGTTAAAACGCGATATTACGTAACTTCAAATCAGGTTCTATAGCGTGTAACAAATGACAGGGATGAGTCTTGTAATTTTAACTTTATGATTAACAGATAGTCTGCCGTTATGGAATGTGTATTGCAACACGATAAACATGCAACGAAAATGGGCTTCCTTCTTTTGTGGAGATCGACATTTGATGACAGGTGCCTAGTGGTCAGTTATATATAGCATAGAGTACTATGTTCGAAGACCAGATAGAGCAAAATCACTATTTACCCCAGAAAGACTTCGGAGTAAATTTTTATATTTTTTTTTAATTTTCAAGAAACCACAGATAATACGTTCTTATGTCCGCGGTTTCACCCGCGTGGAAATAGATCCAATACGAAATAGTCCAGTGGCTGTAATTTGCCCCTACCCCGACCGCTTTCGCGGTATAAAAGTAGTCATTTTCCGACCCCTAAACTACCACTATGCAAAAAATAATGTCGATCCCGTGAATAACAAAAACAAATCTATACCACTGGAACTATAATTTTTATATGTTTTTTTCCGGGATAAAAAGTAACCTATGTGCTATTCCAATGTGCCAAATTTCATCCAGATCCGTTCAGCCGTTCTGGCGTGTTTGAGTAAAAAACATACCTACATCCATACAAACTTTCGCGTTTATAATATTAGTGGGATAAGACCTGACCAGATGGACCAAAATCAAAGGGGAATGACAGAGGCTACTATTTATCACAGAAAGCCTTCGGAATAAATTGTTATGATTTTTTTTTATTTTCACTAAACCGAGGTGGAAAGCTTGTAGATGAGCTTGTATGAGAAAGTTCCGACTTTACGACAAATTCGATATTATCTTCTTATGGTCCATATAAAATTCTAAATGAAATAATTTTACCTATAAATAATCCAACGAGTGGCTAGTTCTGTTGAGGTATATTTTAGATGGAAAAGCCTCTAAGTGTGGTTTGTGGGATTATCTACATAAGTTTTTTAAATTAAAAACCCATTAGTACATGGCCGGAATATTTATAGGTTAGGTATAGCTTCACATATACCATCGGCTAAACTAAAATTAAATTAGACAACCATCAAGCACTATAACGTGACATGAAATCTCCATTCAATCATAATAAGGTACTAATTTTTCTCATCCTAAAATGGTATTGAATGATTGACAGTTTGTCCGTACATATAACACACACTTTCTCTAGTGAATCATTGATAATAACGTTTGTTACAATAATTGACAGTACTTAGCACCTATCAGTCGATTCGGTGGTTACAAATGAATGAAGGCGGTAATTGAACCGTAACAACGGAGAAAAAAAGCCAATACCGTTTTCGCAATGAGATGTGACGTCGCTGAAAGGGAATCTGCCTAGAAACAGTCGATCACTCGTTAGTGAAAGCTAAAAACTAAATTCCAATTAAGTTGTGGAAAAAAAGGAAAATTTGCGGAAGAAAGTGAGGCTTTTAAGATTGCATGTGTTCTAATATGTTCGTATTTAATATTAAGGCACGGATTTACTAAGTTGTATGAGCCGAAAATGACAATTATTTACTTATCTATCTATCTATTCATCCAAAGAGGGGTAGGCAGAGACAATCGAATGCAATTTGTTACGATCCTGACATACCTCTTTCGCTTCTTTTATATTAATCATACCTTTCATACATGCTTGGCGATTGTGTGTACTTTTAATATTTCCATCGATCAATAATTCTTTTATATGTTCAATAAAAGTACACCTAGGTCGTCCTCTGCCAGCATTTCCTTTCACTTCAGCCATATAAACCTTAGAGTTACTTATTACATAAAAATAATTATTGAAAACTTTCTATACCGCAACTAAGATGTTAAATAATTGACTAATTATTCAACAAAATTAAATGGAGATATAAAATAAATAATGTTTTTTTTCTTTCACGTCTTGCCTTACGGTTAGCGGTCCCAGGGTATCCAGCGGAAAACCAAGTCTTTCTCTTTTAGCCTATGGTATTTGTGAGGCTATACCTAACGAGTGGCCAGTTCTGTTGAGGTATATTTAGATGGAAAATACTCTAAATGATTTTTTTCTTTTTCTTCTTTTTTATTATGGCTCCACCAATGTTTATCGGTGATTTGCCAATGTCAAGTATTATAGTCTTTATAGTGTTTATAGCCGATTAATCGGTATTTAAGATAATGCCGCCGACCGCGATGTCTTATTAGTCGTCAACTAATCACAACCATAATTATAATTACCTAATAATTACAATGACATATTGTGGATTCTCAATTTAGTTGGATTTTTTTAGCACAAAATAAATTCATAATATTGACCAGAGAACTTTTCAAAACTACTATTTAAAGAGGTGTTTTGTTGAATATTATGAGACAATTTATCTCGAAGGATTCAGGGACAAAAAGCTAGTAACCTTTGTCTCTAACTATCTCTGAGAAATCAATCCGTTGCTATGTTTTGACAAGAAAAATGGAAACAAACAAACACACAGGTGTGTCGGTGGCCGAGTGGTTAAGACGTCTGGTATTAACTAGGCAGACCACGGGTTCGATTCCGGACAAAAGCCATGGTTTTTTTAATTAAAAACTTATGTACGTAATCCGACAAACTATCAGAACTGGCCACTCGTTAGATAAAGCCTCACAAATACCATCGGCTAAACATGGGAGACACGGTTTCGGGAGCTGTAAGGCAACCGTGAATAAAGACAAAAAAAAACAAATACGCTTTCGCATTTATAATTTTAGTTTGGATAATTAGAATGTATCTTTTGTTGCATTCCTAATAAAAACTTTTTAAATTCACTGAAGGGCCCAGAGCTTTTATAATTTTTAATTGACATTAAGTCGAGTTTTGTCTCTACAAAGACAGCATTTATTATAAAAATATTAAATAAATGTGAAAGTATTTGCCACATATTTAGAATAAAACTTTTTAACTATATCTATCTATCTATCGTCACGGCTTTTATCCCAAGAGGGGTAGGCAGAGACAATCGAATGCCATTTGTTACGATCCTGACATACCTCTTTCGCTTCTTTTATATTAATCATACCTTTCATACATGCTTGGCGATTGTGTGTTACTTTAAATATATATAATATATATTTAATATAATAAATATTTTCAATAAAAAATAAATATTTTTTATATGTTCAATAAAATTACACCTAGGTCGTATCTTCAGCCATATCTTTTTAGTCAATCTTTCAGCCTTCATTCTTTTTCCAATTTTTTAAACTATATTTTAGCAACAATTACATAATATTTATATTAAACTTTAATCTCATTAGTTACAATTGTTGGTACTTACTATAAATGGTCCATAAATCGTATTTTGGTGATTATTAAACACTTTTTAAGTGCACAAAAACAGTAATAAATGATAGATAATAAATATAATGTTGCCATACGAGAGAAACTAAAAGATTTTTTCTTTTTTCACAGGTTGCCTTACAGCTCCCGAACCCGTATTACGGTTCCAGGGTACCCAGCGGAAGACCAAGGCTCCCTCCTCGTTTAGCCGATGGTATTTGTGAGGCTATACCTAACGAGTGGCCAGTCCAGTTGAGGTATATTTAGATGAAAAACCTCTAAGTGTGGTTTGTCGGATTATGTACATAAGTATTTAATTAAAAAACCCATTGGTACCCGGGTCTGCCTAGTTAATACTGTCACTTTTTTTAAGGCTTTAAAATATGTGCAAGGGCTACAAATAATTGTCTCCGACAAGTAGCTATTGGTATATTTAAGTAAGTATAAGGCTTTATTCTGACTAATAGGACCATTTAACATTGAATAGATATTCGATTTGCGAGATAAATACGATGATTTCGCGATAAGTTTTTTTTTATTATTGACTTCAGCCGCGACAAACGATTTTTTTCCAACAGGAAAAAAGCGATCGACGAAGAAAGTGCTTAAAAAAGTTTATTGTATTAGTTGTCTTTTGTATGGACGTCATGGTTAGTAATATAAAAACCGGTCAAGTTGCGGTCAAGACTCGCGGCTACAGGGTTCCCGTACCATCAAATGCCTGCGGAATCATATACATGAATATTATAAAGAGAGATGGTGACTTTGTTGAGTTTGTAAGAAGATTGAAGTAAAAGGAAATGGTGGCAGAGCACGACCTAGGTGTACTTTTATTGAACATATAAAAAAATATTTATCCATAAAAATATTAAAAGTACACACAATCGTCGAGCATGTATGAAAGGTATGATGGATATAAAAGAAGCGAAAGAGGTATGTCATGATCGTAACAAATGGCATTCGATTATCTCTGCCTACCCCTCTTGGGATGAAAGGCGTGATGATAGATAGATAAATGTACTTCCCGTCGGAAATATCTCGGCATCTCAAAAGATGCGCTTCTCCGTGAGTTTTATTTATTTTTTTAAATCATAATTCTATTTTTTGCCGTAAGTAGTGTGCCGCTGCTAGGCCGGATTCTTTTGAGGTGCCAATATATTTCCGACGGGATATAAGAAGTAAACTCTTCTCACTTGTTGTATTAATTATTATTATTTTTATTGTAAAGGAAAGTTAGGGTTTTGAAACTGAAATCTATTCTATTCTATTTTTTCAATATGGCTCCATCAGGGTTTTGATGATTCCGCCAATGTCAAGTATTATAGACGTCACAGTAACAATATGCCGATAATCGGTAGGTAAGATGTTTCCCGCCGACCGTAATATGCTCTATTAATCACTGACTAATCACAACTATCACAGCACGGACGGGATTAAACTGGATTCCCCATCACGTCACGACGAGACGCGTGCGTAAGTCGCCATGACATGACGTAGAATCCGAAACTAAAATCGGACGGTTATATTATTCACATTAAAAAACATACAATACAAGCGGTAAATAGACATTCAAATAAAATTTAAGAAATATAGAGAAAGGACTTCAAAAAAATTGGAAGACACGAGTTCAAATCACACTCGCGCCAGAAATACTAAGCACTAATTTGATTTAATCGACTTCTAGTGCTTCGAAGGGCACGCACTTCTTCTAAAACTCATCTACGAGATGACCACTCTCTGGTCACACCACAAGATGTTTGTTTCAGCTTTAATATTTTGCAACACTCTAATCGTGTTCTATGGAGAACATTTCAAAATATAATAATAGTGAAGATAGACATAAAATAGCAGTTTAGTAATGTCTATTGACAATGTGCAAGGAAAGCACGTTGCACTAACGGTAGGCGGGCAAGGACGTGGCACGAGTCCATTGTTGTGTTCTCCTCAAGATTTATGGTCTGATGGAGAATCCTAGGAAGACCATGGCTTTGAAAGTTAGGTAGGACGCAAAAACCATAGGTAATCAAAGAGAATCTTGGTTTTAAGAGTATCGACCGCACTCATGTCCCCATACAAACGGAGAAAACGTTTTGCTACCCATAAATATTTAATAATTTTAACGACTTTTTTCTTTTCTTTTTTCACGGGTTGCCTTGCCTTACAGCTCCCTAAACCGTGTTACTTCTCCTAGGGTACCCGCTGAAGACCAAGTCTCCCTCTTTTAGCCGATGCTATTTGTGAGGCTATACCTAAAGAGTGCCCAGATCTGTTGAGCTATATTTAGATAGAAAAGCCTCTAAGTGTGATGAAAAAGCCTCTAAAAACTAGTGGCTTATAAAAAACTTATAGAAGTTGCAATACACAACAATCAAACGACTCAGAGTAAAAGGGAATATTAAATTCACAACGCGCGTCGCTGAAAAATTCCATATATGTAGGTATATCAATCTATTAAATATTTTCGATACAGGTTTGAGTATTGACACAGTAGCGCCGCCATCTATGTTATGAGCCGCCACAAGCTTTCCCTTTTTAAAAATTCGTAATAGTTCAATATAGCTACACAGTTCTTCAGTCAATAACATAGGTATCTACTAAAATTCGTTGAAATTATTTTTATGAGTACCGTTTTCTCTGTTTGCACTTGATTGTCAAACTTATGAATTTTATTTAGTTATCGATTCGATTTCAGCAAAATTATCGCCTTTACAAGAGTACCATTTCGTTCGAAAACGTAATTTCATTCGATTTTGGTATTTGAAATTGAAAACAAGCAAAAGAAATTCTGAAATTAACAAAGGTAGAGTGAAAAACTAGTCTTCAATATACCATTTTGTTTATAAAAAAAAACCGTTGTACACGTGATCGAGATGAGTATCGAAAAATATGGAAAACTAAAGATTTAAGACAACAGAAAGTTTGGTCACTCCTCTAGGACAGAACTTTATGAGACAGTTGTACCGCGATAAAATAAACCTAACATTGAAGGAAAATTACCATCAAATCAATTTTCAATAGAAATAAATTGAATATGGTCTTCACTTTTAACCGACTTCGAAAAAAGAAGGAGAAAGTTCAGATCGCATTATATTTAAACGTTTTCAAATAAAATCAATTATTATTCCGATCTCTGAGAAGCTATTTAATGGCTGGTTTCCTTTTGAAGAAATATTTATAACACAATTTTATATAATATATTATTCATATAATATATTTCTATAGTATTTATTAAAATACCGGGACAGGACGACCTATGTGTACTTTTATTGAACATAATAAAATGTATTGATTGATAGCAATATTAAAAATAGGTAAGTACACACAATCGCCTAGCATGAAAGATATGATGAATATAAAAGAAGCGAAAGAGGTATTTATTTATTTATTATAAGGTATGTCAGGATCGTAACAAATGGCATTCGATGAAATGTATTTTTGTAATGATATTGTAACGAGTAGGTACTTAAATCGCACAAATAAATACCTAAACACATCAAGGTCGATAGACGTCTCTAGAAACATCCAGAGAGAATCAAGTACAAACGAAAATGGACCGTATGTGCCTAGCCATAGGTATCAAAATCGGCCGCGGTCGGTGTGTAGATATTTGGCGACGAGCCGCATCGAGACGCGTCTACAACTTTGTACAACAATCTCGGCGTTTCTCGAATGTTCGGTAGGCAATATAAACAGAGGATCATTGCCGCAAGGAACACAGTGCGAATCAGAGCGATCAAAGCGAAACAGTGAAGTGGAATTTAGTGCGAATAAGTGTTATTCTATAGTGTTCATTTATTTAACTGTATTTTTGGTGGTGTTAAAGTAAAGTTTGTTTATTTAATCGGTATTTTAAATCTCTTCGAACCCTAGCTCGTAACAATATTATATTATTATGATGTTATTAACAGCAAAAATAAATTAACTATTTAAAAAAGTATTTATAAAATTCACTGAAAAGCAAGAAATAGTTAAATATTTCATTTCGACGTAAAAATTTGAAGACGGTTGGTGCCAACTTAGACACTCTTCTCATCTTCTTCTTCTCAGTCGTAGTGCTCTTGACAGAGCAGTCGTGGTCAATCATGGCGGTCCAAAGCGCGACGCACAACCCTGCGCCATGTCTCTCTCGCCGAGGCCTGCCTTGCACAGTCATTCAAGGAGTGACTTTATTTGGTCGGTCCAGCGCAAGGTAGAACGTCCTCGCGATCTGTCGCCATCGACTCCACCCTGCACAACAAGTTTCTCAACAAGATTGAACGACAGCCGACAGTCTCTCCTTGACATGAAGTTCCTGGAGAATGGAAACATTTGTGCGGTACTGGGTCCAAGATATACGCAGATTTTTTCTCCAGCACCACTTTTGCAGTGCGTCTAGAAACTACCTAGCTCTAAATTTCACTAATCTAGACAATTAATTACAAACATAGATATACACTGATTAGATATTTAGAATCTATTTTAATTTTGTAATTAGGCACCAACCGACTTCAAATTCAACTACGAAACGAAATGTTTAATTATTTCTTACTTTTCAGTGAACAATGTTTGAAGTCGGTATACTTATAAAAAAAAATTATTATTATGGACAAATGACAAAAAGTGGACACGGGTTGTCTCTGGCCACGTTGCAATGTATAAAAGCCGTGAAGATATGTGTGTGTGTTCTTTTATGCACATATGGGTTGACTTTATTTACGGTACTACGTGCATTTGAAGTAAAAAAGCGTAATAGAAGTCATTGATTGACAGATTGAAGCATCATTCTATGTGCGCTTTTTCTCAACCGGTTTAACAACTCTAATATAAACTAAAGTCGTGTTCAACTGAGTTGTTCCCAGTAACAGATTACATGCGCAGGAGTGACTGCTAACGTCGGTAGTAAGTTAATGATAGATCGTATCTTTAGATTAATTACTGAAGATGACCGATTGGAAAAGCTGTTTATGTTTAAATGGGTTTCACAACTTTATATTACGATTTTGGAGGGTAGGGCGATTTTATCGTTATTTTGGTGCCATTAGGTATTGTCCCGGAATTAGAATGTAAAACAATGATCTATATTTTCTAAAGTGGCTTAAGCTACGAGAAAAATCGTTTAACCTGTTTGTCTGTCTGTCTGTGCCATTTTCACGCAAAAACCACTGAACAGATTTTGTTGCTGTTTTCAGTATTAGATGGTTTGATTTACTTTTTTATATTATTAAATAAATTTAAAAAAATACTATCGATATGTGAAAAGCATCGCTATATTCTAAAAGTACCTACCTATCACTTCTGATATAGATATATCGAAAAAAATTATCTATATTCATTATATTGGTTAGATTTAGCACAGTGTTTCTTTAAATACCTATAGGTACCGACTTTTACCTTCTAGGGTTGACTTACGCCTCCCGGGAATCGTGTTAGGCTAATAATAGATTTTTCAATATAACATCGATATCACTAGCTACACTTTTCGAATACATCGATAGTATTTTTTTATTTAAATAATAAATAACAATAAAAATAAATAAGTAAATAAAAAACTCACATTGTCTAGTCTAGACAATAACGGATTGGAACTAAATTCCGTAACTTTAATGATGAATTTATAGGAATTAACGGCTACTGAAGTACAATAATACTGTTTTATAAATTATCATTATAATCGGATTGGAAGTAATAAAAAAATAAAATAATCGATTGCTTCTAATTTTTTATACCTAGTTTAGCATTTAGCATAGCGAAATTATAACGGTGGGCGGCTTTGAGCGCAAAAACTCAAAGCTTGAAAAATGTAATTTGTGAAGGAGATTTGAATATTTTAAACTAATAAAAATAGACGACTGATCTTTCTAGAGAAAACATTTTTTTGCGACAATGTGCCACTGAATTTTCTTTCTCGCACATAAATCAATCTCTTGAATGCATTGTAACTATTGAAATGACATACGCGTCAGACAAAATGTGGTCACTGACAAAAGAGATTGTTTGAAAGATAAAATAAACCTTTTAAAAAAAAGTGCACCGACTTCAAAAATTTGCACTGAAAAGTAAGAAATAATAAATATTTCGTCGTAGAATTTGAAGACGGTTGGTGCCAAATTAGGATACAAAACTAAGTAAATATCTAAGAAGATAAAGATCTGTTAAATATTATCTATGTTTGTATGTACCTACTAATGATCGTAGGTTCCTAATGAATTGTCTATATTAGTGAATTTGGGAACTAAGTTGTTTCTAATTTGGCACCAACCGTCTTCAAATTCTACGACGAAATATTTATTATTTCTTACTTTTCAGTGCAAATTTTTGAAGTCGGTGCACTTTTTTTTAAAAGGTTTATTTTACCCTTTTAAGTGATTTTGCTGCCTTGAGAGACAAATAATAACGCAACTAAAAAAATATTGATGGAAAATTAAAAAAAAATACCCCTGTGGATGTGATTTGAACCATGTAATGTGCTTGTGCATCCTATGCACATTTAACCGCTAGACCATCGTCACGAAAATTGACAACTTCGTGTCAATAGCAACCGTTGCTAAGGCTTTTTCTGATACATAATTTTCAGCCGTAAACAGAAATTAATTACTGAATTCCTGAAAAACTACTGAACCGATTTTCGTCATATGTCTGTGAGATAATGTCGAGAAATTATTATATCTTGAAAAAAATAAGTGGTCAAAATCGGTACATATTTTATCGAGATATCAAGAAAAATGTACTTATAAAGTCAGTTTTTTCAAAATTTCTGAAAAACTAATGAACCAATTTTTATGAGATAAAAATGGGACCAATCCGGAAGAATTATCTGACGATTAAAAAAGAAACCATCAAAATCGGTTCACAATTGGCGGAGTTATCGACGTACATACATACATAAAAAAAAAAAAAAAAAAAAAAAAAAAATACGGTCCGAATTGAGAACCTTCTCCTTCTTTTTTTGGAAGTCGGTTAAAAAGTGACACAAAGGTATAGAGCGTAGGATGTTCGGGATCTCCCTCAGTGATCGAATACCCACCAAATAAGACAGAAGACAAGAGTGATGGACATTGGAACTAAAGTTGCGACACTGAAGTGGAGATGGGCGGGAGCACGTAGCTCGAAGACACGATGGTAGATGGACGGCAAGGGTTAAGGGTCCTTGAATAAGCCGTAGAAGAATGGGCAGACCACCGCGAGATGGAGTGACGACTTCGTGAAGACAGAGAGTAGAGCGTGGAGGAGAACTGAGGATGATAGGGAGAAGTGATGCAATGCTGAGAAGGCCTACGTCCAGCAGTATACGGACACAGGCTGAAGAAAAAGAATATAGGCCAATTTGTGTCGAACTGACTGGAGTGGATAGACCTATGATCAAACCATAATATAAAAAAAAAAATTTTTTGTTGTCATGTCTAAACGGTTCCGAATTATATGCGGACGAAGTCGGGAGCAATAGCGAGTACCTATAAGAGTACATTTTCTATTTATAACGGTTAATAATATTTGGTATGTTATGCAAAGAAGTTGTTAATTCCAATCTTAATATTGATAAATGAGATAGAAATGCTTATACTAAACGATTTTTTGTTTCGTCTGTCTGTTATAACGAATACGTACGCGCAAGGGCGGATATATTTTGAAACTGATTGATTGAAAGCTTGATAGAGTAGTGGTCTTCGTATTGTTTTGTTAAATAATAACAAGTTATTTGTCTCGACTTCGCGTGGATTGTGCGGTTTAATATCTATATCCCTATAAATAAAACTTTAATGCTGTTCATTGGTAAGCGCACCAAATTAGAACCGCTAGATTTAAATGTTCGTAATTTTGGTTAATTTTGATATTTTTTCTTTAAAGCCAATGCATAATTGCATGGTTAAAATTTCTTCAAATGCATCAACATTATTATGGGTGCATTTTGTGATGGATTGTTAACCGAGGGATCTTCTTAGATGTTTACAATTTTTGAAGTCGATAAGTATTATTTAAAGTTTTTATTGGTTAAGTAAATATATAGGTACTTTCCGAGGTGTAGAATAAAATTAATTTCTTAATAACTTTGAAGGTTTTCAGTTTTATTTGAATATAAGTAATAATAATGAAATGCTGTTCGTTGGTAAGCGCATCACTTGAGAACGGCTGGACTAATTTGTAAATATTTTCGTTATAATTTGAATAAGGTTTAATTAAGGGAAACAAAAATTGGAAAAGTTAACCGGAAAATTGGAAAATTCGGGAAAACTGCAAGTGCTTTTTTGTATGAGATTTTTGTATAAAGTCACGACCATACTAGGGGATGAAAGTTAATATGAGCAAAAGCATGTTTAATTTTTTTAAATAGCTCAGGTTAGGTAGTTTCCTCGTGTTCAAAATTGGAATAGTAAATTATTTTTACGAAACTAACTTATGCAACACAAGGAGTATTAGATTGCAAGTAGGTACCCACACGTCCGGCTTTGTGCTCATGATACCATAATTGAGTTTCTACATAGCTTAAACATATTTTATCTCATTACATATCTATGGACACATGCCATGGATGCACTTAGCAAATGATTTCGGATGTATTTATGCTTGATGCTTTTAGGAGAATAACATGGATCAAGTTCAATTGGTCCCAGACAGATTTGTGATTTTCTAGCCAGAGAATATAAATTTCTAAATATATAATAAAATATAATAAAGGTTTTTAATTTTTAACCGACGTCAAAAGGAGAGACTCAATTCGACTGTATTTTTGTGTGTGTGTAACGCGATTCCTCCACTAAATTGTGAACCGATTTTTATGGTTTCTTTTTTAAACGACAGATAATTCTTTCGGATTGGTCCCATTTTTGTTTTGGTGAATATTGTTTAAGTAATTTTGCAATAGTGATTTTCAGGCAGGATAATTTATTTTTGTAAAGTTTTATATTACGATATTATAAACAGCAAAATCACAAACTTTTAAAAATACGAAATATTATCTAACTATTCGGAGTCTGTTTTTTAAAGGTTTAAAAAAAAAGGAAAACCTAAGTCGGTGGTTATGAGGCGTCTCCTTAAGTCGACGCATCACAGCGCAACGAACTCAGTTTTACGCGCGACTTATTTTGTCCATGTCTCTTTATAAATATGTAAGCAAGATGGACTACTATTAAAATCGATAAGATAACCAAGGATAAGATAAGATAGACCAAGATTTACGTACCAGAAACATGAGGAAGAACGACTTCTCAACAAAACCTGTCTTGCGATAATGCACAAAACAGACTTCAGCAACTCAAGTATTGTACATAAAATATTAGAAATAGCAAGTTCTAGTTAATGGATCCATAAAGTATGTGAAATTATCTTTATTCAAAATGTAAAAAAAAACATATTAGTAAATGTATTAAGAGAACTCGAGCCGCAAAGTTCGTTGAAAATATGCGTGAAATTGTTGGCTTTCAGTGCTTCATAAAACCTAGGTGTAGCTGATATTGACATATTTTATACATTTAGTATAAAGATAATTTCATATACATTTAGGATCCATTAACTAGAACTTGCTATTTTTAATAAGTTTTGTACAATACTTGAGTTGCTGAAGTCCGTTTTTGTATGGGACAAAAATCATGAGACGGCCCCTTAATAGAATATATTCCATGAGCGAACTCGGGGCGGAAGACAAGTGGTATATAGAAAGTAGCATTATTGGCAATATTTATATTAACAATCATACTTCATATTGACATATCGTTTGGAAGCTAGCCATGCCAATACAAGTAGTTAAACAAACTATTAAACAATATTTGGTTTCTGACCCGACGAGAAACCGAAAGTGCTCTTACAATAGAATAAAGCTTTGATTTTTAAGTAAAAGTTACTGGCTAGATCCTTTAAAAAGTTGAATGAACTTCTACAAAAAAACTTTCGGTATGCCTGCAGCTCCTGATAACCGAGTTTCCTAGGGTTCCCAGTGGTAAATAATTTAGCCAATTGTAGTTAGAATGGCGGTGACTTATGTTTAGAATATCCATATTGTAAGCGAGTTCTCTTAATATATTTACTAATGTACTATTTTCTCGTATTTATCCTATAGATAACGCCACATACTTTATGAAAAATTTAACTCAACTTGTAATTTCTAATGGTTTTTGTATATCTACTGAAAGAGCATTCCGTTTTGTGTATTTTCGAAGACCGATTTTTTTAGAAATCGTTCTTTCTCATGTTTCTGGTACGTGGAAATTGGCCTACCTTATCCTATCCTTGGTTATTTTATCGATTCTTTTTGCAAATCTCTAAGCCGCGCGGTTTACAGAGTTTAACAGACATACGTTTGACAAGAAGCGATAATATAGTTGGTAACTTCCGACGGACAAGAGATCATGTTTATTAATATGAATCCGCGGCGCCAACTCTATGATTACATGACAAGGAAGTTAAAGCTATTAATTTAATCGGCGAGATATTCTTTGATATTAAAATATGTTCATAATTTTATGTCCTTTAACAAATTTAAACCGCCGTAATACATAACGCTACTTTTGAGTAAATGGATGGATAACGATGGATCACTCATTCAAAAGTATGGATTTACACAGAATTTACACAATAAATAAATAAGTAAGTACTTAATTAAATATTAATGCGTCGCTTCAAGATTAGTTCGTTGTCAAAATTTATTAAAAGAAAATAGCGAAGGGAATAAAACTATGGGATTTTCTTGACCGATACTTAAAATACCTAAACAATGAAAAATAAAGTACCTACTGTAAATGAGTATGGAATCCTAAATATACCTATATAAAACTATCTTTACCAAAACCCCATAGAAAAAAAAACACTTTTAGTTTTTTCCGATCTTTTCCAACTTTCCTGGCAATTTTTGCAATTTTTAAACTTTGTCCTGACAATTACGAACACAACAAAAAAAAACAGCCAAATCGTGGCAATTGATTTTTATTTAATATATGTAGATATATATATTATACGCTGACCATTGAACAATAGAAGTAAATCGTGCTAGTTTCTATAATCTGAGGTGCTAGCCATACAGTTAGCATGCATGAAGTGAAACTCCAGTTAACTCCATACATCCAAAGGAACACAAGTGTTTTGCGAATCCGGTCAAAAAGATTTCGCCTCCGATAACGCAGAGCGGAACTACGAAAGCTTACGAAAGGTAATTGCCCGTTTATTTGCTAGGAATGTAGGTAAACGTCTCAGACCAACAAAACAAATAGACGGATCGCGACGGTCGATAGGCCCGCGAACACAAAAAACTGCTTTCGGTGATGAAGTTAGCATTCAGCACAACTCATATTTTTCCAATATTAATTAAAAATGGTAAGTATTCCAAACTTCACCGATATGTTTCGAGCTAGCTCGCCGGAAGCAGGCAATCTGCTAGAAGTGAAACCAGAAAATATCATGCCTACCCTAAACAATCCGGTGTTTTGTATAAATCCGGCCATATCAACGAATGCTGAGGCATGGTTGTGTGCGTGATCTGTCTATCAGTTTTTATTTGTCTGAGGTAAACGTATGATCTTCACGGTTCTCACCTTCGACGTAGGCAGACTTATCTGCGATCTGTAACAATGAGAGGTGCATTTTAACAATGGCCGATTTGCAGATTTTGAATTAAATTGTAGTGTAATTAATAAGAGCTTGTTTAGTTTTCATATAACTAGCACTTAACTTAAACTAATAATTAATGAATAATATTAAGTTAACTAAGGCAAGTTAATAATAATGGTTAAAAAATAACACCATAATGTCACTCATACAGGCGGTTGTGAATTCTACTAACATTATCTGAAGGTACATCTAAAACAGGGGTGGCCAAACCGCGGTGCGCTGCTTGTCTTTTTGTTGAGTGTGTCGGTGGCCGAGTGGTTAAGACGTCTGGTATTAATTAGGTAGACCATGGGTTCGATTCCGGATTTTTAATTAAAAATTATGTAGGTATCTACATAATCCAACAAACCACACTTAGAGGCTTTTCCATCTAAAATATACCTCAACAGAACTGGCCACTCGTTAGCTATAGCCTCACAAATATCATCGGCTAAACGAGGGAGACTTGGTATTCCGCTGGGTACCCTGGAACCGTAACACCCGCGAAGAAAGAAAAAAAGCTTTTCATCATGCATAGTCTGTTGGTGTACCATATTAATCTATACTGCGTTGGAATTAATATTTCAGACTTTCAGTTTGGAAAAGTTGTACCTACCTACAAAACTATATTTCTTAATTACAATTTACAATTTTTTGTAGTGGGGCATACCGCTGCAAAAGCTTATTTCTAAAATTTGACCCGGCTAATGAAAAGGCCACCCTTAATCTAGAACATCATCTGGCAGTATTTGCTGGAACTTTTTTTTAGTCAAATCTTTACTTATCTTGCCACCCCCAAATAAATTTTGAAGTTTGAAAAAACGCCGAAATACTTGTTTTATAATGCATAGTTTAAATTATATTAAAGAAAATATACGAAAATTGAACGTCCCGGGGGGTTTTTACTTAGTCTAACACTTTGAAAGAATAGGAAATATATGGCAGTTTACTGGAAAACACCATCTACAGGCTACTTTGACTCGCTCTTGACCAATTATTTATGGCGGATATTATCAGCCTACGACATACCTATCAATTGAAACTCTTTCCTGAAACACACACCTACTCGACTTCGCGTATGATCGTATAGCGGATACACGCCACATATCGTATTCCAATATAAAAGACAAGTTGAAAGTTAAATGACAACTTTCCCACAATTAAATAATTGTCATATAAATATTTCAATAATTGGTAGTAGTTTGACCATTATGGAAACTTGCACTTACTGCATGGAGATGAAATTAATTAATAAGTTTTTTTCTTATTTTATTATTGTACTTTGTGATTCTTATATCCTATATATCTATCATCACGCCTTTCATCCCAAGAGGGGTAGACAGAGACAATCGAATGCCATTTGTTACGATCCTGACATTCCTTTTCGCTTCTTTTATATTCATCATACCTTTCATATATACGTGTACTTTTAATATTTCCATCGATCAATATATTTTTTATATGTTCAATAAAAGTAAACCTAGGTCGTCTTCTGCCAGCATTTGCTTTCACTTCAATTGATTCCTGAATTTGGGCCGATTTTCGTTTATCTATATATCCAATTGCAAAAAACAGTTTACGACTTTTATTTGGAAGAAAAAATAGCTGAGTGTACCTAAATTATTAATAACAAGAGGCTTTTCCGTATAAATATACCTTAACAGAACTGGCCACTCATTAGGTATATCCTCACAAATACCATCGGCTAAAATAGGAAGAATTTGTCTTCGGCTGGGTACCCTGAGCCCTGTGCCTGAGCCCGATAACATGGTTCCCGGAGTCGTAAGGCAACCAGTAAAGAAAAAATCAAACATATAAGTAACAAGATAGTTAGATCATTTGTGAATTATTTAACTGTAATTTGATTCATTTGAAAGTAAGGTTGTAGAGTAATCTATCTATTTTATATTGTATTCTATTCTATATCTATCTATACCAACGAATAAGAAAAAGATCTATACTAATAATAATAAAGCTAGTCGGATTTGATAAAATATTTTTGCATTTGATAGGCCATTTCTTAGCGGCTAGAGCAGTAACTATTAACGAGGGTGCACAGCTATAGTGAAAAATAAAAGTTGGTATTTAGAGAAATAAATTTAGCCCATCGAAGTTTTCAAATTGTCGTATATTAAATTGAATTTGAAATATAATAAAATAAACAAAAATATCTTCACGGTAAAAATAAATTGCGGTGTGGCCAGAGCACTAGTAACAGTGTTCACTTTTTGCCAGTTGTCCATATTGAACGCAACAAGTGGCAAGCCTATACAAGTGAGATTTGAACCTGAAATCAGTTATAAAAATAACTGATTTTCCTAGTCAAATCGAGCTAAGCCGTTATAATGCAGTCGAAGCCATGTTAAACAGGTAGTAAAATAATAAATTGGTATGCAAAAATGTCAATATTTTCCCAACGTTCGTGACTATAGTAAAATTTATTACTAATAACTCATTGCTAAATGACAGCTTGGTGGCATCCTTGTAAATAAAGTGCACAAGAAATAATAAAAAGAACCATCTTGCATTTTACTATGAAAAGGTTAACAAGTAAAGTTTAAGAGTGGGTGTGTAAAAAATAATAAAACGAAGTTCGCAAGTCTTTTAAGTTATTTATGTCCCAGCAGTTATTGTTATCGATTAATTACATTATCTGTTAAATATCTGTTGCCCACGACTTCGTACGCGCAGAATTAGGAACATTGACAAAATTACATAATTTGTAAATTTTAATAAATGCTGTTACACGTGTTGTATTATTTGTGTTTTAGAATCTTTATGATAAGGTTGAAGTAAACATCATTAATTTTTTTTTTACAATTATACGGGATTTCCAAGCGTCTAAGGAATAAAACTAAAAATAAAATATTAAAATATATCAAGTAGTTTTTTGATGATTTTATTTATATTAATAAGATTGAACTTCACACACATAGTCTATTTATTTTTGTTATTCATATTGCAAGTCTGGGAAAGTTTTTATTTTTTGCTTTACGAATTTAAATGTCGATGCGTCGCTGGCCGAGTGGTTAAGACGTCTGGTATTAACTAGGCAGACCAACGGTTCGATCCCGGATCCCGGCCATGTACCAATGGGTACTTAATTAAAAACTTATGTACATAAACCGACAAACCGAGAGGCATTTCCATCTAAATATACCTCAATAGAACTGGCCACTCGTTAGTTATAGTCTCACAAATACAAGTTTTAAGATGTAGGAAAATCGACAACACTAATTTCCAACGAATGCTTCTTTCCACAGAATATGACAATCGTCACCGAGCTAAAAACCATTGGACCGAAATGCACATTTTTTTAGGGTCCCGAGGTAAAACAAGTAAGAGTTAACAGTATTTCAACATTCTGCGTTGTTTCTACCACGGAATCATATTCTCTATGAGCCTGACAAGCACTTGGCCGGTTTTTTTAAATAAGTGCTGCGCTCGCACTTTTAGCAAAATATTATAGTATAAGTTATTATTATTTTACCTAAGTAGATCAATTTAAGAAGTGACAGATGTAAGTTACTTTCCCCTTTCCAGCGAAAGGCTTGTTTTGTTCTTGTTAAACATTGTTAGATGATTATAAACATCTAAAAGTACAGAACCAGGCAGAATATAATACCCATCGAGCTTTAAGTTGGTCACACATTCGTCCAATCCCCGGCACGTCGCCGTACAGTCCACCGAAATCGAACACAGACTCGTCCAATTCTTGTAACGAACGGTCCGCCTAGATCATCCGGCGGCCGTAATCGGAAATTTTCGGTGCGATGCCGGACCAATGTGTGGCCTACTTTAGCAAGTCGGTTTTGTAGAGCTTTGTATATGTCGCATGTGCACGAATGAAAAAGAGGGCTCTACATAATATTAGTTTCTGTATAACTCTCGCCCATAGATCAATAGGACTGCAGTGTTTCTCTATGAGTGCGCAGTTGACTTATGGCTCCCGAAACCGTGTCATTGGTCTCAAGCTTGTCCCAGGGTACCCAGCGGAAGACCAAATCTCCCTCTAACGAGTGGCCACTGTTCTGTTGAGATTATTTAGATGGAAAAGTATCTAAAGGTGTCCACTCATTCGTCCAATCGCCGGGGCACCGCCATACGGTCAGCCGAAATCGACCACAGACTCGTCCAATTTTTGTAACGTACGGTTCGTCATCCGTTTTAAAATCGTTGTATTTGTGGTTGATTTCGATTCACGCACACACGGATGTTTGATAAGTACTTTGTTTAATCGAATCTTGTGTGTCTGTGTGAGTGAGTGAATTGCATGTGATTTAAATGATATGATTTACATCGCTAATGTGTGACAATCTCGATCATACGGCGGCCGGACCGAAAATTTTCGCTGAGATACCGGACCAGTGCATGGGCTACTTAAGTGTGGTGTTTCGGATTATGTACTTAAGTTGTTAATTATAAAAAACTCATTGATACACATTTTTAATACTGCGCATCGAATGTCAAAAGCTCAACGTATCTTCTTATTTGGTCGGTATTTTGGTTAGACATTTTTTCTATAGCAAGTAAAAGTTAGCTTATATAACAGATAAAAAAACTATACAGGAAATTCTAGAAACTGCACAGCTTTTTTGTAAGAACATAATCAATCATCGAAGTTGCAGCCTTTAGAAATACCTAGATATTTCTTTGAAAGGCACATCCGACGTAACAATTTAACTGCGTAATTATAACTGTCTAGTCATAGTTCCCATGAACACGCGGGTTAAATAAAGATCTTTTTAATAAATAAGGTTCCGTACGAAGACAATTTAACGATTTGAATCTGAGAGTTTAAAAAAAACCACACGTTTAAAATGTCAGTCTTTAAAATTTTCTCAAAAAAAATTCTCCGAAAAAGAAAGATTTAATCCAAATCCAATGAAATATGAATAGAAAAAAATCTGTCTATGATTTCAAAATTATTACGAAAATCTAACGCACCGTTATGGTGTCAATATTGTTGTCATAGTTCAACTGATCTCCAATAGATGGCGTCTTTTAAAAAATAAATAAATTTGGCTAATTTAATTTTGATTGGTTCGTTTATTTTTGTCGGCGTATCAAACATTAAACTTTGATACAGTATTAAGGGGGATTTTTATGTCTGTCTGTCTATTCCAATATTTGTTCAGAATAGGCTACGGCGGCTCAATGGATTTTAATTAAAATTTCATCAATCAATCAAATCTAAAATCTGCGAAAAAAAGATTTAAGAAAGTCGACTAAATCAATACTTGTTCGTAGCTTTAAAAAAATATTTGCTAAAAAATGTAGACCCTTTTGTCTTCCCTTGGGTATAAGATTTTAGCCACTTGTGATTACAAATAAACTTATTTTCCATCTCCCGTCTATACTGTAATTCCTTTTAATCTTCTAGTTCACACAGCGAAGAGGCATTACACTCTAGTTAGCAATGCTACGCCTAATTTTACCAACTAAACACTATCAGATGATCACACGGTGAAATTTCTACAGATGAAACAATACGTCGTGTCTTGTGCATTAATTACATTTTAATTCAAATATATAGTTATTTAGAATAAAAAATTGCTTCGCCGATTGTGATCTTAATTTTTGTTTTTTAAAGTAATTTTCTGTTTCGCTATTACGCACTAATAATTCGGCAATTATTTTTACATTAGGTACTGCAATTCAGTTTATTTGTAGTTTTTCTAGAAGAAGTTTTATGTAATCTCTTGAAAATACATTTTACAATAATATGTAAACCACAGAAAATAGAGAAAAAGGTAGGTGATGGACATATAATTTTATAATATTCTATTCTATTTCTATTTTTTTTCAATATGGCTCCATCAGGGTTTTGATGATTCCGCCAATGTCAAGTATTATAGACGTCACAGTAACAATATGCCGATTAATCGGTAGGCAAGATGTTCCCGCCGACCGCGATAATGCCCTAATCACAACTATCAGAGCGGCGGACGGGATTAAACTGGATTCCCTATCACTTCACGGCGGGACGCGTGCGTTAGTCGCAATGACATGACGTGGAATCGACATTAGCTTTATGATTTTATATAATTTGACAGTTGTACCTATTATTAAAGAAAGAAAAACGAGCAATTTTTTTTTTCTTTTTTTTAAATTGTTTTAAGCCCTAATCAGCTAAATAAACATAAAAAGCATATTTATATTAAACAGAGGAAGACTAACCTTCCGTCATTTCTCTTTTTTTGTTTTAAATTCCTAGAACAAGATCTCTTATAAAAATGACACAATTACTACTATTTGCACGACTACTTGTCTTTGACGGAAACTCTTAAATGGTGCATATAAACGTTTCAAGTCCAGGTTTATCCTACTAACATATATGACCTGGGGCGATTTTTAATATAACTCTACCTAGCATTTTCTAACGGCTGTGACGGATAATAACTAAGTAGAAAGACTTACAAGGGTAGCAATTGGTTAGGAATTTTTGAGGACAAGTCTTTCCATGATATTTTTTGCCAGCTAGCTCTGATGAGGTCTTTTAAGTTCGATATTATACTTACCTATTGTATAATTTGATGGACTATCTACTTAAATTTTATTTAAAACTCATTGATACATGACAGAGGTGGAAATGGAAACCAATGGATCTGCAAATTGGCCACCGAGCAACTCAATTACCAATCATTCCTCAATATTATTATTCACAAATTACTAATCATGAACTAATAAGCACTTATTTTTTCTTCTAAGACAAGCATGTCTCTATCATCGCCTGTTATTTATTTATTTATTTAT
Source organism: Nemapogon koenigi (assembly GCA_963924495.1). NCBI lineage: Eukaryota > Metazoa > Arthropoda > Insecta > Lepidoptera > Tineidae > Nemapogon > Nemapogon koenigi. Next base: position 3,508,646 of record OZ004643.1, read on the forward strand.
AAGGAGAATTTACAAAAGGTGTAGGTAAAATAAGACATACACAAGATAATAATAATAAGCAATGTTGCCTGTCTTACTGCCGGCAGAAATGCTCAAAAATGGTGGTTGTTTTAGGAGGCCCATTTAGTAAACGGCGAGTCACCACCTGCCAAATTACGTTTCATGGATGAATGATACCGGCAGGTAACCGTAGTCTCAACCAATAAACTTGATAAACCAATCCATTTAACACCTCAAAACAATAGCCCGATTTTAATTTAATTTTATCTCAGCAATAGTCCAGGCACCTGACGGGGCCTGTCTGTGAGCGCATTGTATTTGATGCATTCAGAGATAGGTCCCGACAGTTTAGATTAAACACTCTTAAGGGCCTCTACGTGTTGGACCTATGTCCCCATGCAAGCCTTACAAAGGCCGGGTATTATGCCCGTGAATTTAGAATATTGAGCAAAAGTGGTGAGTCTAGGAGTCGCAATCGTCATATAGAATCTCGCACATTGCATTATAACTCATTTTCAGAACTTTCTTTTAAATATTTACTTATATTTTATATTATTACATAAATTTATTTATTTTAGGTTATATTTATTTTACGAATCAACTTTCTTTTAGCCATTTTATCCTATTTAATTGACCAATCACCTTCGTTTAATTAACAGGTTAATTACGGTGGCAAGGTCACATGTCGTCTTCTCTATAAAAAAAATGACAGGATTATCCTAATAATTTGTAATAATTGGTATCACCAATGTTTATGTATGTTCACGTTACTTCGTCTTGTCTCGCAACACAGAACCGCATACGTGTAGCCACAAAACTGCATGTACAAATGAAATTATTACACGAAAAAGGTGGATAAATTTACATTTATTAGCCTTTAAAGATGTTATTATTGAATATTTAAATGTTTGCGGATATGTCGGCTACTGGCGATGGACTATGTTTAAAAAAACACTTTCACTGTAACACTGTAATTAACTTATTAATATCTTTATTAATTCTCGATGATGCATTAATTAGGAGATGAAGCGCTTCCTGGTTAAGTAATGGTTATACTATGAAGATTATTAAAAGACATTGCTTTTTTAAGATAAGTAATATGTAAAATATAAAATAGTTATAGGTACTAATAGGTAAAAAAGGTTTTCTCAAAGTAAGTCTTGGATTTATTTGCACTTTGCATGCTAAATTGAATGGTCTAATTTTAACATTATTTCAATACGCAATACAAAAACTTTTCGAATTCATTCACGTTTTATGTGTGAAAATAATTGAGACTGACTAATTATATTTTAAGATAACAATATTTATATTTTTTAACTACCAGGGTCGAAGGACCAATTTATTTTCTTTTTTTGTTATCAAATATTTGTAAGTACAATTATGGTAGACGATTTGTCAGTTTATTTGGTGAGGCTTATGTTCATAATACGTATACTTATACATTTATGACCTTTATCATGTATATCTGACCGCCAGGGCTCTTTTTACGTAACGCAACCTATATTTTAGTTTAAAGTGTTTGATAAACATAAATAAACAAATTGTTCCTTCGAGCCGGATAACAGTATTTTTACGTGACTCGGCTATATTGAAAAACTAACTAAAGAAGTGTTATACTTAAATTAAACTGAGCCAGAGCCAGCACCTTTGGCCATGTGACATATCTTATGAATGATTAAGGGTCTTTGGTAGTCGGCCATCTTACTTCTATCAAAAATATGGCGAACCTTAATTAATCCTAGAAAAATGAGTTCATTGCTTGTTTTAAAAACTATAGCTATTAAAAACCTTAAATATTGAAAACATGGCACAATTCCATTTAAAATAATAACCAGTTGTATAAATAAACTATATTTTCTAGGATTAATTGAGATTTTAGTAAAATATAAATATTGTGATTTAGGTATAGGACAAAGCTTTCTAAATATAAGATTGATTCCCGTAATATAAGTCACGGGAACTGTCTAGGCTTGTTCGTAAATTAAGTACGTTATAGCTACGTTTAAGTCTAAATCTGCAATTTCCTGGCATATATATCAAAGTGGAGGTCCAAATATCTTATTTACGATGAGTCGAGTAGATGATTTAAGTGATATCACGTCCGCACTATAAATCGTAGAATAGCAGGTCTGCGTGCCTTTTACATAGCTCTCTGCTCCGAAGAAAACTACACGAACAACGGTAATGAATTTTTTTATACTTTAGTTTGCGTTGGCAATTGAAAAAGTGTGAAAATTGAGAGTGAGTTATTTTGTTTAGAATACTTACCTATACATTATTTTGGGAGCCATAATGCATGCTATTATCTAAATTTTTATTTTATATTATCTTCGCCCGTGGATATTTTAGAACAAATTAAAATATAGCTCATGGATAATGTAGCTTTCTATTAGTGAAAGAATTTTTAGAATCGGATTAGTAGTTTCAGAGACTTACAAACTTACAGAGATATAACTCTTTCTTTGATGAAGTTTTATAGGTAATAAAAAATTGACCCAAGTATTTCCAGAAATCGGTTTTAATTTTTTTTATTCAGTAGTAAATATTTAAAGTGTAAAAGATGATGTTGTGACAAAAATGAAGAAAAATATTTTACGCTGGTTTGGACACGTTGAAATAATGAAGGATGAAAGATTGACTAAAAAGGTTTATATGGCTGAAGTGAAAGGAAAAGCTGGCAGAGGACGACCTATATGTACTTAAAAGTACATACAATCGCCGAGCATGTATGAAAGGTATGATGAATATAAAAGAAGCAAAAGAGATATGTCAGGATCGTAACAAATGGCATTCGATTGTCTCTGCCTACCCCTCTTGGGATGAAAGGCGTGATGATAGATAGATAGATAGTAGGTAAATATTTCAAATTTATTTCAAAACAATTTCATTAACATTAAAGTCATATAGTTTTCATTCTTAAACCAGTAAGTATATCAATTTCCCTGAGCATAACGTAATTATAAATCTAAGATTGCCAATTATCATCATTCCGGATCATCATCGTAACGGATATGAGGATAAAAGTGAATTTACATTAATCATAGGTACGACTAGTAATAAGCTAATGTACTTTGTAATTAATATTTGATGACAGTAAATTGTAATTGTTAATGTAAATGTAAGAATATTGTCCACATCTACCAGTTGTTATTAAACAGAAACGTTAACAAGAAAGTTACTGCACAATGGACCTATTAAGGCTTTAACATCTGACGATTTGACTTGCTTTGATTTTGATCGCGCGGATGATCTTCAATTTAGGACGGTGAAAAAATAAAATTTACGAGTAAAAGGCGGTTTAAAAACAAAACTCTCAATTAAGAATATCAATATTTTTAAGACCTTGTGTGTAAAAACTAACTAAAGAGTTTGTGCCGTTTTGGATAAATTTGCAAATCATGTCAATTTATTTATTTTCAATTAAAATAATCTATTACATCGTTATGTATCTAAACGTATATTTTATCACAGATTGATTTAATAGTTCTTTGGATATTTTGACTTAAATATCGAATAATTTAGGGATTTTACCGCTGTTAAAGCCTTAATAAATGTGTATATTTGTTATTTTTAGAAAAAATGCAGACTTTAATGTGTCCTCCGAAACAAGTTGGTGCTTAGCAATTTTGACAGCTCTATACCAATTAAGCTATCTACTCCTTTCTATCAAAATTAAATTAATAAAATTGGTCCTTAGCTGCCACGGAATGCGTTATGTTTTCTTATAACAAGCAAGAATCCCGCACCTGCATCTTAGATATGTGTCGAAGTGACATTTCTCCTTCGATATTCCTGCTCAGCCGTCTATACCATAACGAGCTTCCGTCTTACTCAATCACTCCTAGATTTCTTAAGGGGGAACGTTTTGACCTAGCTCCTAATAGATGGAGCTATAAGTGTCAGATTTAAGGATCCGTGGCTCTCAGTCATCTTGTATCTGTCAAAAATATGGCAAATCTCAGCTAATCCTGGAAACGTGCGTTTATTTATACAACATTTCCTCACCACACAATGATAGTTATTATTTGAAATTGGATTGAGCCATATTTTTATTATTTAGGGTTCTAAAGAGCCGTAGTTTTCAATACGAGCAGTGCCTTTGCGTTTTGGAAATTATGGCTATTTAGAACTCTTAATAATGAAAATATGGATCAATCCAATTTAAAATAATAACTACCAACTGTGTGCTGAGGAAATTTTGTAAGTATAAATAAACTCACGTTTACAGGATTAACTGAGATTTGCCATATTTTTGACAGATACAAGATGACCTTGACCACCGTTAAGAGCCGATAGTCAAGGTCATCTTGTATCTGTAAAAAATATGGCTAATCTCTATGAATCCTGGAAAGTTGAGATAATTTATACAACATTTCCATCCCACACAGTTGATAGTCATTATTTTAAATTGGATTGAGCTATATTTTTATTATTTAAGGTTCTAAACAGCCATAGTTTCCAAAACGAGCAAATGTTAGATAAATAAACTCAACTTTCCAGGATTAACTGAAATTTGCCATATGACAGTTAACCTTGACCATCAGCCCTTAAGACTGCTCCACAAACTCGGCGAGACGTTCGGCGAATATGCCCTCTACACTTTCGGGTCACTCATTTGATCAAGATGGGCTATCAAGATGTACGTAGCAATTATGTGATTGCATATTTATATTAGATGTAATATAGAGGTGTCATCATTAAAATAGAAACTGGATATTATAGTGATCTACCGACTATGGATTTAGCCGACTATCGACTAATTGGCCCCAAAGTAACCGACTATTTGCCGACTAGTCTCTGACTATGAAATATTATTATTGTTAAATTATTAGTTTTATTAATTTTTTTATTATTTAATTTACAATAAGCAAATTTAATGAAAAAGTTAAACATAATGAGTAGTAAGTAGTGGCATTGGGTATAATTTAATTCCCATTCCCTGTACCATCACAAGTGCCGAATAGAATAGTGACCGATTCCTCTGTATTCTAAACATTTATTTTTTAACTTTTGGTCCAGTGGTCGTAATGAAATAGCTCCAAATTTGCTAAAAATTATCGTCGTCCCCCATTTTATCCTATGTTTCTAAGTTAAAATTCTGATTTTAATAGAGTTAGTGGATATTGATTTATAAATTAAACTGCTTGGTACGAAACCTTAATGCGAGCCCGACTCGCTCTTGGCCGGTTCCTTTGACTTGTGCCAAAAACCGACAACGAGGCGAGACTCCACGAGACTATACGAGACCGCACGATGCAACACGAGGCTCTAGGCGAGTGTGTGGAGCGTCCTTTACGCGCGTTGAGCGATTTTTGGTAGGGGGAAATCTTATGGATTCGCGACATGTATTCGGCCCTAGTATGCTCGATCCGAGAATGTCCGGGCAGGAATTCGTGTATTCCACGTATGCCTGGGTCGGCCATTTTTAGCTGCGCATTTCTGGCCGGCAATTCGTATTATTTGATTTATTTTTCGTGTAACAAAAACAATAAATACGACAATGGTGCCATCTACTGGAAGCTAGGTTAGAGTTGCTGGATATAATTTAAAACATATTCTGCTGTGTACCGACAACGGATTGACATTTCTCGCTCACATGCTTACAAAACTTGTTCGCAATAATTATGCTATAATGAACTTGTTTTTCTACTTCAACCAATGTTGGTGGTTTATAACCAAAGTCATTAACACATTGCCTCAGCGAACTAATGATAATCAGCCGCAGAAGCAACAAAACTCCTGAAAAGCACCACTCTGTCCTATTTAAGCTATAATACGCTCATGCCCAGCCTGTAATAACAGATATTTACGTCTGTTAAAGAAGTGACACATCTAAGGCTTGCCACCTGTTCTGTTCAATATGGACAACTGCCAAAAAGTGGACACTGCCAAAAAGTGGGTCTGGCCACATCGCAAGTATACATATACAAGTGAAGATGTGTTTTTGTTGTTGTGATCTATGTACTAATATATAACGCTGAAGAGTTTGTAGGTATGAAATACCAGTCCGATTTGAAAATAGTTGGTTTACTGAAGAAAGTTATAAATTATATAACATCACGCTACGACCCAAAGGAGAGGAGCAGTAACCATAACGTCAGCCAATAAGAAATTTCAACGAGCGAAGCCGGGGAAAAATCTCATTGACCTACTCTACCATGGATGATAAAAAGTTGACAATTAGTCATCCTTTTCGCTTAGAAAACATCAGGATGGGTGGTGTCTTTTCCACTGTAAGTTGCAAGTAGCTAAATTGGTCAAAGATCCTGGCGACAATGTCCACATATAGCTAGCTAGTTGCCCATATTAAGCAGGGCAGTGCAAGCTGTTTCTTGCTTGAGTGTAGTAACCATGGGGCCTCCTAGATTCTTTATAAGAGCTACAAAATTATAACACCCCTGTTCTTAAGGTTTTTTTCAACAACAAAACAACAGCAGTAACAGTGTTCACTTTTTGCTAGTTGTCCATATTAAACAGAACAGATGGCAAGATTTGTTGCTGCACTTAATATCTGTTATTTTTAGTGCGGAAGCCAGCCTTACGTGCCCTAGAAGTCGATTAAATTTTTAAACGAGTGGTAATTGAATTCGGGACCTCCCGGTTTCAAGACAACGCTTTACCAATTAGGCTGTCGATTCCTTTTTTTTTACTGATTCGAAAAATAGCAACATTATATCAGATGAACACAGGCTATATTTTTCAAAAGAAACAATAAATTTTTTATTGGCTAAAACATTTCTTTTTTTCATTAAGAGCTCCTTTCACAACTTTTGTCTCATACTAATTACGTGCTGCAGCTATTCATAAATTACGCGATAACTATATTATTAATGCGTTCGATATTAAAATAGCTTTCCAAATATAAATATATTAAACACCTAAGTTCTATGAAGCCCTGAATCGTTAATATCACACGTATTTTCAACCGACTTTGTGACTCGACTTCTCTTAATATATTTACAAACATTTTTTTAAAGTTTATTATATATAATAGATAACTAGCAGTTGCCTACTATTTCTTACTCGTTGTATTAGGAATAGTGACATATTTTATGTAAATATGATTTTCCATAGAAATGTTTACATCCCATTTCACCCCCTTAAGGGTTGATTTTCGAAATATTATTTCTTATTGCATCTCTACACTCCCTAAACAATATACCTTACAATTTTCATATTTATATCTTCAGTGGTTTAGGCTGTGCGTTGATTGTCAATCAGTCAGCGACACGCTGGTTTTATATACATTAATTACAACTTGCTCTTTCCAATAGTTTTTGAATCCTTGCCCTATCTTATCCTTGGTTATATTATCTCTAACATCATTCGACAAAACAAATCGCGCGTTTCACTGAATTCGTTGCGCTACGATGCGACACCTTAACAAGGCGATTCAGGGCGATGTCGGATAGAAAACCTAGTACAAAATAATGGGAAGCAAAGTTAAACATTATTTCATTTAATCTATTAAAGCCTTAGGCGACGTGTCCACTTAAACCAGATTATAAAATTACATACGAGGTTCCGTATTCACGCTGATAAGACAAGAAAGGTAGCATCTAGTCGTTATAACCGTAGCCTAGCTCTAATAAGGGACGGATGATTATAGTAAACCTATGGAATACAAAAGACCTGAGCCAATCATCTCGCCACTTTAAAATAAGGTAAGCACGAATACGGAACCCTAAAATTGGGTAACTCGCTAAATATGGACATTGTTACTAAGGTAGCTTAAAAATGACATTAAGGGTCCGTGGCTGTGGGCCATCTTATACCTGTCAAAAATATGGCAAATCTAAATTAATCCTAGAAAAATGAGTTTATTTATACAACATTTTGAACTCTAATTGCTGATAGTTATTATTTTAAATTGTATTAAGCCATATTTTCATTATTAAGACTTCTAAATAGAAATAGTTTTTATAACACAATTAGCAATGTTTGTTTTAAAAACTACGTCTATTTAAAATCCTAAATAATTAAAATATGGCTTAATCCCATTTTAAATAATAACAGCAATTAGAGTTCAAAATGTTGTATAAATATACCTACTCATTTTTCTAGGATTAATTAGGATTTGCCATATTTTTGACAAAAGTAAAATGGACGACTGCTAGTGTCTTCCGCTGTATACACTGGGGAACGAAAACAAATATTTTTTCAGTAGGTAATAATTATATACCTATCATCTTTTGCAAAACTAAGAATGTCACGGGATTAAGAAAATGTGATTACATTAATATTACAAAAAATCGGTCAAGTACGAGTACGTTTATTTGTTGTTTTAACTAGTTAGACATATGTATTGCCATTATAAGGTTCTTGTATAAGGACCCCTTTAATTTTTAACTTTTATTATTTGTTCTTATAGCAGTCATGGAAATACACACTCTGTGAAAATGTCAAGTGTCTACTACCTATTACGGTTCAAAAATACAGACGAACAGACAGCGGAGCCTTAGTAATAGGGTTTCCTTTGGCACCCTTTTGGTCCGGAACCCTACAAAATTAGTGCAAAATTTAACTCAACAAAATATTAAAATACAAATTACTAGCTTTCAGCCCCAGATTCACCCGTGAAGTGCGAAAAAATTAACAACTCTATTGCTATATAAAACATGGGTATAAAATATTATGGTCCTTTCTAAGGGTCCTATCAATCTCCATTACCAAATTTAACCTATCTATCTATCAGCACGCCTTTTATCCCAAGAGGGGTAGGTAGAGACAATCGAATGCCATTACTACGATCCTGACATACCTCTTTCGCTTCTTTTATATTCATCATACCTTTCATACATGCTCGGCGATTGTGTGTACTTTTAACATTGCCTTAGATCAATATTTTTTCTATATGTTCAATAAAAGTACACCTAGGTTGTCCTCTGCCATATAAACCTTTATAGTCAATCTTTCATACTATTAACTAAGCAGACTCCACGGGTTCGATCCCGGATCCCGGCCATGTAGCAATGCTTATATACATAATATGACAAACCACACTTAGAGGCTTTTCCATCTAAATATACCTCAATAGAACTGGCCACTCGTTAGATATAGCCTCACAAATACCATCGGCTGAACGGGGGAGACTTGGTCTAAAAAAAAAGACCGTATTTAGGGTTATGCAGTAATTATTTTTTACCACAATTTCTCATATGTACCTATAATTAGCAAACGTAATCGTAAGCCGCGTATCTTTTGTCCGCTGCGTGTATGCATGCAACTCTCGACTTATCCGATAGTTAGTGGATATCAATTTCCTAGAAAATATCCCGAGCTATGTATGGAGAACCTCACTTATTTGATCGCTTGTTATGAATAAGTTTGAACTTAACGCCATATAAAATAATGTCCTATATTGAATGGCAGAGCTATGGAAATAAAACCGATAGTTTTCGCTTTGCTCTTAATCCGCGAGTATTTGAAATATTTTTTCAAACACGACAAGTGACAAAGTGATCAAAACACGGCCTACATAGCCTACGGCGTGCTCAGATCACTAATGGTAGCAATGTCCACATTTAGGAGAGAATATCTCTTAAAAGTATGTAATTACTTACTAGAATTAAAACTAATTGAGGAGTAAATCATAATACCTAACTGTATCAAAATATTGTAGATTATATATTGTATCTTGGGTCGTAGCCTGATATTATATATAAACATTTTTGTAGATCGTTTTATTCTAAACAATTATTTTATACATCATTTTGTTATCTCTCTGACGTATTAGACAGAATACGCTATGAAAACTAGCTGCGGCTAACTTCCCGACTTGATGCACTTATGCTCAGCTCCTAAACATGACAGGTCCATGTGTAATAGGTACTCGTGAACCTACCCGGTGAATCGACCTATCTAATAGTGAAAGTCGCATCAAAATCCGTTCTGTAGTTTTTGCGAGACAGACAGACAGACGCGGCACGGTCTAGCGTCGCACCGAAAATTTCCCATTCCGGCCGCCAGACGATCTAGGCGGACTATTCGGTACAAGAATTGGACGAGTCTGTGCTCGATTTCGGTGAACCGTACGGCGGCGCGCCGGCGATTGGATGTATGAGTAGGCACTTTTACTGTTTTATAATAGTACTAATATTTTTTATAAACTTGTGTTTTCCCAATCAACCGAGACGTAATGGATTGACGCGTCTATCACCTACTGAATATAAAGTTAACAATCTTAACACGGAATTGGAAATTTTGTTCCAATTTCTTTTGTACGGAAATAAAAAAAATATACCTACCCCTGTATGTCTGTCTGTGGCATCGTAGCTCCCAAACTGACAGATCGATTTCATCATCATCATCAACCTTTTAAGATCCACTGCTGGATCATGGTCTCCCTCTAGTGCACCATTTTTAGTGGTGCTCATTGAGAGGAATTGCCATAGTCACCGCGCTTGGCAGGTGGGTTGATGACCGGACGCAGGCTTTAAGTGCCCTCCGGAGCACGAGGAATCGATTTAAACACATATTCTTAAAGAAAATTAATGCTTAGCATTTTGGCAGGGGGTAGGTTTCGAACCCGGGACCTCCGGTTTCAAGTCCACCGTCCTACCAATTAGGCAATCGACTATCGATTTGAATTCGGTTTTTTTTTTATTTCAAAGAATAGTTTTATGAAGATCGGCTAAGCAGTTTCCAAGATCTTCAGGTCTCATAATTTTTTTTTCAATTTTTTTAACGCCACAGCTAATTAATTGAGCGAATTTGGTTTTCTTTCTTTCTGCCTACACCTATTGGACACAGGCAATTAATCCACTAAGTAATAGATTAGTATTCTATATAGTTAATATATATGTATGCAGAGCATTTATAATAGTTTTTATTGCAACAACCGGCACATGACAATGAGTGTGATCACGCGACCAACTTTACCTAGATGTGACAGCTTCCTGTTGCTTTTTATTTAGTTTTACTCAGTATTTTGATAATTCGTTCGGTTCTAATGGATATTAATTGCTCAGGATTTTTTCTTTCAGTCTTATTATATCACGCACTTAGTAGAAGTTCAAATTGAATTAATTGAATTTTGTACACTCGACAAAATGAATTTGGAAAGATTTTTATTTAATTATTGATTATTTACTATAATATCTAATTTGTTAAATTGTTTTTTGTAATATTAGGAATAACTTATGTAGATAATCCGACATACCACACTTAGAGGCTTTTCCATCTAAATATACCTCAACAGAACTGGCCCACTCGTTAGGTACAGTCTCACAAATACCATCGGCTAAATGAGGGAGACTTGGTCTTCCGCTGGGTACCCTGTAACCGTGGCACGGTTTCGGCAGCTGTAAGGCAACCCGTGAAGAAAAAGAAAAAAATATAGTATATTTTATAGCAATCTTTTCATTTAAAAAATAACCTACAAACTGTTTCAAGATTTTAATACACTTGTGGAGGATTTTTAAATGTATAAAAAAGAAAAAGAAAATTGGCTATCAAACCAACCGCAGCCCAGAATATTTAAAGTAAATCTTTATGTATGTAAACCACACAATTAACATTATGGTACGGGACTTAAGAGTTAATAACTGAGCTTTCTAGTGCTATTTCTGGGATGTATTTAAGAATTTCATTAGTGCACGTTGTTATGGAAATAACATAGCGCTGTTCTCTTGTATTTTAAGTATTTAAACATTCCGGTCAAGCTCATAGCCGTCGTTTAAAATGTGAAGAATTGTGTTTTTGACTTGTCTTTAACGATGATTTAATGATAGATAGTTAATAAGCGTTGTACAACAAATATATAGTTATCATTTGTTGGTATAAATATCTCCCTTAATACTGTATCAAAGTTAATGTTGTCTCCTCTAATGACGAAAAATAAACAAACAAATCAAAATTAAATGTTTCACACAAAAACTATTGAACGTATTTTGTTGCGGTTTACACTATAAGATAGTTTGATTCACCGGGAAGGTTTAATAGTATTAACTTACTTGCTTATCATGCTTAGGAGCTGAGCAATAACAGTATTTGTGAATCAAGTCGGGGATCAGTTATCCTCAGCGAGTTTCCATGGCGTTTGCTGTATAATAAGGCAACCCGTGCGAAGAAATAAAAAAATATATCTAAGATATCCATTACTTTTAATTACACATTTTTTTAAACTTACCAACAGTGTCCTTGTTCCCTAATTTTTTTTTTCTTTTATTTTTCACGGGTTGTCTTACAGCTCCCGGGAACCGTGGCCGGCCCCAGGGTAGCCAGTGGAATATTAAGTCTTCCTCATTTACCCAATGATTTTTTGAGGCTATACCTAACGAGTGGCCAGCTCTGTTGAGGTATATAGATGGAAAAGCCTCTTTGTACGGTTTGTCGAATAATGTAGATACATAGATTTTTATTATAAAAACCCATGGTTACCTAAATGTTCGGCCAAAATGACTGTTAAATCCTGGTCAAGGTCATCTTGTATCTGTCAAAAATATGGCAAATCTCAGTTAATCCTGGAAACATAAGTTTATTTATACAACATTTCCTCAGCACACTATATTATTAAGAGTTCTAAATAGCCATAATTTCCAAAACGCAAAGGCACTGCTCGTATTGAAAACTACGGCTCTTTAGAACCCTTAATAATAAAAATATGGCTCAATCCAATTTCAAATAATAACTATCATTGTGTGGTGAGGAAATGTTGTATAAATAAACTCGCGTTTCCAGGATTAACTGAGATTTGCCATATTTTTGACAGATACAAGATGAGTGAAAGCCAACAGTAGCCGAGAATCGCACTTCTCCGTCCTATTTTTTCGAACAGACAGCAATCCATATTGTGCACCTAGATAATAAAATGATGCATGCACCATAAACTATATTAACCTGTTATTAAACACGCTGAATGCCAATTGTGGCTACAATTCTGTAATGCACATTTTTTTATTTAAATGAGCCGTGATTGCTCGCCACTTTTGTCTACATGACTCGGAAATGTTTATATGAACTTGGAAAAATTATTATAATCATGCAAAAGACACTGGGTCGAATATCTATCTATCATCACGCATTTTATCCCAAGAGGGGTAGGCAGAGACAATCGAATGCCATTTGTTACGATCCTGACATATAATACCTCTTTCGCTTCTTTTATATTCATCATACCTTTTATACATGCTCAGCGATTGTATGTACTTTTAATATTGCCTTTGATCAATTTTTTTTTGTGATCACCATGGGACCATACCCTTTCAAACAAAAAACAATCCAAATCGGTCCAGTAATCGGGGAACATACAAAAAACCGACGAATTGAGAACCTCCTTCTTTTTTTTAAGTCGGTTAAAAATAACAAATAATTACGTTTTGTTCAATATGTTACTGGTGGCCACACCGAAAGGTATAAGGGTCGTGTTTGTGTTTGTTTTATATTATACTTACCTACTTAAATATTTATCCGCATAATAAAATCTAATTTAAATTAAAATGCTGTATTACTTAGCTATGTGTAATTACTATTGTTTCAAGATATAATACATTTAAATTCCTGCAATAAAATGTCAACAAAATATTTACACCGACAATTAAATTCATATACTTATTATTATTGTCTGAATAGCATACAAGAAATGTAAAAATAACAATTAAATAATCGTTAACATACGCAGAGTGCATGCTGGGTGATTATTAATTAATTAGCCATCAGTGCTATTAAAAAAATTTGTTCTATGCATTAAGAACAAGTAGCATGCGAAATATTATTTCTTGTTTCTTTGAGCCAATGATATAGAAAGATGTGATCCCGACCATGTACCAATGGGTTTTTTATAATTACAAACTTATGTACATAATCCGACAAACCACACTTTGAGGCTTTTCCGTCTAATATACCTCAACAGAACTTGCCACTCGTTATAGGTATAGCCTCACAGATACCATCGACTAAAAGAGGAAGACTAACACTTTTCAGGAAGGCATGTAATAAATATTCCAACTAATACGTTTTGAATGCGATTTAGAAATTTTGGTAGCGATCTCTAACGCCTAATTTTTGAAAGTCTAGTCAAAATTAATAAGAAAGAGGCCTTACCGATACGCCGCACTCGACGCACGTGTGTGCGTTATTAAAAATTAGTCGCGCCTTCAAATTTTGATCATTTTCGCATTTTTTTTATGTTGACTTTGATATCAAAATAAAAAGCGGGGATGGTTTGAAAATAAAAAAATACTCAACATTGTAAATTGTTCACTCTTTAAATTATTTTTTATTTATATTTGTAATGTTTTCTATCTTAAATAAAATTTAGATTATTGTTATGGAATAATTCGAGAATAATGTGTTATTTTTATATTATTATTTTTTTTGTATCTATATACATTTTTATATCTACGATTTTTTCCAAAAATTACGATTTCTCAAACATTTTTTCTCGTTTTTTTTATGAAAGTTGAAAAATCTATCTATCTATCAATATTTAAGTTGACCATATTACGGTGTCAATACTGTTTTTTAATGTTCAAAATCTTCAGTGAGCTTTACAAGATCGATCGTCAAACGTCACTCGAACGTAAGTTTTTGGAAAACGAGTCCGGAAAAATTATAATTTACCAACACTATAGAAATAATTTCAAAATGTCCTTCTATCAGTCTTGAAGACCAAGACCCGTATTTTCAAAATGACATAATTGTATCCACAATCTTATTCGTATTCTCACAAACATACATCAAAAATGTCCAAAATGTAGCGTGTGGGTGTATGAGATTTGGCATAGTTTTATATGAAGAAGGTGTACAGAAAATAAATATTAATATAGGTATAATGTGTTGGAAATTCATTAAATTAAATTTTCATTATTTACATTTTATATTGTTAATGTCAAACATGGCGGCTCGCATAGATTGAAGATTGTCACAAAATAACAAAGAGAATATAACCACTACGTTAGAAAGAATTTTAAAATGTTTCCAGTAATTATTACTGATTGATACTTTATTTTTATTCTGTCACACAAAAGCATTAAATCATGTTTCTGACAACGTCACCCTCATGTCAATCACAATACTTCAAACAGATATTTCCAAAACCTACCTGCAACAAATCGTAATTTATTAAATGAATAATTGTCGAATTTCGACCAACAACTAATTGTGAAATAAGTGAAAATGTATCATTTTTACAGTTTTTATATAACAAATCATGACTGTTCGTTTAATTTGATCGGGTTACACGGCCAAGGGTACAGCGGTTAAAATTTACAGGGGGACACAGGAAAATAAGTGATTCAGAAATTAAAAGTACCTAAGTTAAGTTATAAAAAGCATTACGATTAATAATGAAGATAAATTAAAGACACAGTATCGTTGCGCCCTTTAATTGGATATTACCAAGAATTAAATTGCAACACGTATTGTGAAGGAAAAAAGTTGTGATCTAGATTATTTTGAATAACAATTCATGTTCAAGTCGAGCAGGTTCGATTTGTGACATTTAAAATGAACTTCTCAAGGACGATGTACTACCTTGAGCTAAAAGCAACAATGAAGAGGTGTAGAGATATACAATAATTCTCGTATCAGTGAAATTTGCCAATAGATTTTGGATTTCCTACGCATTCCGGTTTCGCCAGTGAATCTAAATAGAAATAAATATGTTTTTCCAAACACACATTTGCACCCCATCAGGGAGAATTTCGATAAATCACTTCTTATTTGCACTATATAAAACCTGTCTTCCTACTCTATTCAAATTTCAATGGTCAGTGAAACGGTATATCGCCTGGATTTTATTTATGAAAGATTCAAATAACAATTTTCTCGAGGAAATAAGATATTTTCTTAAAATAATATCTATGTCACTCTCCAGCCGTCCTAATCTGTGTAAAAAATAACGTCGATCCGTTCTTCTGTTTCGGAGTAAAAGAAGGAGTTGCAAACACACTCTTTTTGACCAGCGATATATTTCTCAAAGGTGTTTTATTGTCGGTATCAAATAACTCCCTTAATTTTGATACGCTATTTTGAAGATAACACCCTTTTTTTTTAATTTCAAGTTTCAAACAGTAAAATATTCTATCTCTCATACAAACTTAGCCATCCCCTTTCTCTCCTCAGGGAGAAATTCGATAAATAATTTCTTAAACGATACCTGCAATATATCTAGGTATCTACTCTATACAAATTTCAATGGTTAATAAATCGGGACATTGCCTGGATTTTTTTATGAAAGATTCAAATATCAATTTTCTCGAGGGAATAAGATTTTTTTCTAAGATAAAATCTATGTAACTCATCAGCCATACCTCTCTGTGCAAAAAAACACGTCGATCCGTTCTTCTGTTTCGGAGTAAAATAAGGACTTGCAAACACACTTTTTTTGAACAAAGATACCCTAGATTCATTTAGTTTCAAAATAATTATCAATAGTGATAACTCTATGGAAAATACTAGGTACAAAACGACAGCAACAAGCCTAAACAATATTAAGACCAGACTTATTCATGCCACATACAGGTATTCAATTTTATAACATGGTGTACTGTTGACCTGAGTCCGCTAGTTCGACTCCTAACAGTTACATATTCAAACAAACTTGTCACGTATGGCCCGCGTTACGGATATTTTAGTATTGCTATTTCACACGGTCACTTATTGTATATTCAAGACTCCGTTTTATGGAAGTGTAGTGTATATTGGCTAATTACCATGTACCAATGGGTTTTTTAATTAAAAACTTATGTACATAATCCGACAAACCACACTTAGAGGCTTTTCCATCTAAATATACCTCAACAGAACTGAACGCTCGTTAGGTATAGCCTCACAAATATACCATCGACTAAACGAAGGAGACTGCACGGTTTCGAGAGCTGTAAGGCAACCCGTAAAGAAAAAAAAACATAATTTTATAGAAAAATCTTAGTTAGTATTCTACTATTTCCTATACTTACATTCAGTTTTTCCCAAATTTTCCAATTTTTCGGGCAACATTTTCAATTTTTTCCCCGAGGGCGGTCCAGCCGTTCTCAAGTGATCCTCTTCATAAAAATTTAATGCTGTTTATTTATATAGATTCGTTCATAAAATATACTACCATCTAAGTAGGTATACTTATATACAAAATCTTATAAACTTAAATGTTTGTATTTAGATGAAGAAAAATCAGAAAAATTGCCCAAAAATTGGATAATTCGGAATTTTTTCTATGGAATTTTTGTATGAACACAAGACCATAGGAGATGCAAGATAATTTGAACTCTAATAGAGCCTAAAATAATGTTTTTAAATTGTCATAGATTACAATCTTAGAAAATGGCATCACATTTGCAAGTCTTCCTTGAAAGCTACTCCCCAGTCACACGAGCATTAGTATAAATTACTACACTATGCCGGTAATAACATGTAAATCGATCGTGATCGATCAATTAATTACTTTACATCGTAATCAGATGTCATATGTAACAATTTAATTATGCTCCATTGCATGTGATTGCATATATCGTGACATAATGTGACAGACTTGGCTTTTTATAGTGATACGATAAATGGACCTGTAAGAATTTAACGCTATACATTATCGGTTGAGTCCTATCGGGGTAGACAGAAATTAAAAACTTCACGCATTTAAAATACTATAATACGAGGTAAATTGCAAGTCCTAATAAATATTTTACTTACGCTCTACCTTGTTTTTTTCTGTCTATAAAAAATACTTTTTCAATCAAGAAATATTTTGAAATATCTTATACTTACTACTTTTTTTTTACGGTTATCAGTCTTCCTCTTTTAGTAGATTTGTGAGGCTATACCTAGGCAAGAACATATACTTGAAATAAGCCTTATTCATTCAATTGTATCAGAATAAAAAGAGATAAACATTGTTTTCAATACTTTATTTGATTTCAATACTCAATCTAAAATTAATGACGTTAATTTTGCGTAACTGAATTATCAAGACGGTTCCGTCAGTGTTAAAATATGACAATGGAAAAAGGCATTAGAAAGGAAACAAAGTGAAAAGTTTAATGTACAAGCGATGTCCTTCCATTGCAATCCTGCACTGATAGTGCATAAGTTTTTAATTATAAAAATCACATGACCGGGATCAAACCGTGGTCCGTCTAGTTACTACTTAAATTGTTTCAAGCCAAAACGGAGCAATGGAACCACGTGATTTTGCACAGAAATTGATATAGGCTACTTTCCTGTACGGAGCAGAGACATGGACGATTCGAATGCAAGACCGAACGAAGATAGATGCCATGGAGATGTGGTATTGGCGGTTTATTCGAAAATACGCTGGACCCCACATCGTACCATTGTCTTCATACTGAAAGAGCTTCATATGAAGCAGAGAATCTAGTCTGTGATACAGATGCGAATACTAAAGTTCTTCGGCCATATCAAGGTCGAGTCGAAGGCAGGAGGTAACGCGGTCGGTCTCCTACTAGATGGACTGACCTGATTATATCTGTGACGAAGTATTCTATCAATGAAGAAGTAACTCATTCCACCGGGAAAATTAATGTTCAATTTTTTTTCAAAAGTTGCAATATAAAAATGTCGTCAGTTTATAAAGTCAATTGAAATAATAGAGGACCCAAAAATTACGTCACATATTAATAGCTAAAAGGAGAGAGCTCTTAAAAATAATTTAATCTTTTTTGAACTTCATAATAATATAATAAAATTTCTAATTCGCAATGCAAATGATGTACCCTTTCACTGCTATTACCTTTTGTTGAACCAACGCGTTGAAAAGGTGTTTATAGCTCTTAAATTGCAATCATTGGTTGCGATGTGCGAAAATTATGTATCAAAAGATCAATGGCCATCCCACAAAGCCTTGATTAACTTTAATTATACTTGGTTAATGGTGATCTGAACTAATCAGTGATCGATATGTTTCTGTCAGTGGTATTTGAAAATTATATTGATAAGAAAGTAGTGTCTGTTTTTTTTATTGAAAGTGAAGTCATTTTGGAGCCCAGTGTCTCAGATGCATTCTTTTCATGCAAGGGGACGATTATAACTTGCGGTATAGCCATCAGTGAGGAACAATGCCCGCAGCAAAAACACAGCTGTCATTTCTTTAATGAAAAGTGTCTAAGCATGATTTCATGAAGAAGTGCAGTATTGATAATGTATTTTTAAGTCTTCAAAACTTTAGGACTTCTTTTTAAGTCAGTAGATTCTGAAAAAAGCTCATATTTCTTCAGGATTTTTTCGGAATAAGTCTAGTAAAATATACCGATTTCGATTATTTATTTTTGTTTGAAAGAGTTATTATTACAATACTCTTAATATTATATACAATACATACACGTGTATAATATTCACCGGCTTTGATGAAATAAATTTTGGTGAAACATTTCAACGCAAGGCAAGCGCATAATATGTCATTGAAATGCGCAAAATTCTCATGTCTACTGATAATTTTCCACTTATCTCCACAGTTCCACTGTTCTTCATTCAATTGTATTTATCTTATATAAATAAAAATAAAATGCCGTTCGTTGGCAGCCTGGATCGATTTGCCTAATATTTTTTTTATAATATATTTAGTCTGAATAAGGTTTCTAGGAAAAGAAAAACCTGGAAAATTCGGGAAACCCTAAAGTGCTTTTTCCTATGGGAATTTTGTATGAACTCTAGACCATAAGTAGTTAATATGGGCTCCACGGACAAAGCCGGGCGGAAAGCTTTACAAGCAATTTGGATTCCAGACGGAATATAAGTGACTTTTAAAGGTCGCATTCTAAAATTCTCAAGGAAATAAATTAGGCTTCTCTATATTACTTATTATCTAACAATAGGTGATTTAGCGAAAGTTGATATTTTTTTGCACTTGTGCGAATTTCAAAATTGACCATTTTTCTCCATTAAACGAAAGCGTTCACTTTCGTCTCGCAAATTACTGTTTTATGTTAAAATGGCAATGTGTTTGTTGGTTTAAGAATATATTTGCACATGATTGTAATTATTTTACTTTTAAGTAGAGTGAATTAGCGAATGTTAGTTAAAACTTTTTACTTTGGTTAGTTAGGTATTATCTACTTATGTGTATATTATTTTGGTCATTAAAAATTATATGTACATAATCCAACAAACCACACTTAGAGGCTTTCCAAATAAATATATTTCAACAGAATTTGCCACTCGTTAGGTATAGTCTCACAAATACCATCGGCTAAAAGAGGGAGACTTGGTCTTCCGCTGGGTATACCCTGGGACCGTACCTACACGATTTCGGGACCTGTAAGGCAACTCGTGAAGAAAGAAAGAAAATTTTATTTTTGATTGTCACAATGTTAGTTGATTGAGATTGTGATGTAAGTCATGGTAGGGTTGGGTTATTGGACTATTTATATGTATTATGCAAGCACGCATGTAGGTCTGAAATCCCTGGCAAATAAAAATAATTTAATTTCATTTCATTTTATTTAAAAAAAGAATAACTCTGGTCTATTTTGGCACACTAATAAAAATAACAGATATTTAAGTTTGTTAAAAAGTGACACATTTAGGTCCATTAAGTCGATGCATCACAGCGCAACGAACTCAGTTTTACGCGCGACTTATTTTGTCTCTATATAAATATATATGTCTCTTTATAAATATGTGAGCAGGATGGACTACTATTAAAATCGATAAGATAACCAAGGATAAGATAAGATAGACCAAGATTTAAGTACCAGAAACATGAGGAAGTACGATTTCTCAACAAAATCTGTCTTGCGATAATACACAAAACATACTTTAGCAACTCAAGCATTGTACAAAAAATATTAGAAATAGCAAATTCTACTTAATGGATCCATAAAGTATGTGAAATTATCTTTAGGTATTCAAAATGTAAAAAAAAAATTACATTAGTAAATGTATTAAGAGAACTCGAGTCGCAAAGTTGGTTGAAAATATGCGTGAAATTGTTGACTTTCAGGGCTTCATAAAACCTAGGTGTAGCTGATATTGACATATTTTATACATTTAGTATAAAGATTTTCATATACATTTAGGATCCATTAACTAAAACTTGCTATTTTTAATAAGTTTTGTACAATACTTGAGTTGCTAAAGTCCGTTTTTGTATGGGACAAAAGTTATGAGGCGCTCCTTAAGTGTGATTAAGTGCAACGGATTTGCAGGCAAAAGTTATCACTGAGGTATCTGCCCACACCGCAAGATATAAAGACCGTGATGTTGTATAATTAAATCTCAGTGGTTAATGTTGGAGATAAATCTAAATTAACATTTACATTACTCAACCTGACTGATATATTTCTGAATATTTATGTAAAAATCGTGCAGGAATTCCGCAAGTATCTACAATTCTGTTTGTCAGGCAAGACGCGTTCCGCCCTATATCACGGTAGTACTATACCTACTATTATATTATACCTCTTATCTCTGTCATGAAGTTACAATTAAATTATCAACTGTCTTCATAACCCAGTCGTGCATTTTATTTATTTCATAGTCTCGACACTGGGGCCCATATTAACTTTCATATCCTATTATGGCTAAATGGTCTTGAGTTCATAAAAAAATCCCATAAAAAAAAGAACTTTCACTTTTTCCCGAATTTTCCAATTTATTATTCCCTAAAAACCTTATTAAGACTATTACGAACTTTAAAATAGAAATTTATCCAAATCGATCCAGTCGTTCTCAAGTGATGCGCTTAACGAACGAGTGATTTTTACTCTTTGATGTGTAATCTTTCGTGTCGCTTTCCTGCAATCTGTGGGAGTGATTTCGTGAAAAGGGACGGAAGTGTGTAACAGCAAGCCGGGGAAGCGCGCCCTATTTGATTTGACCAATGAGCGCGCGTGTCTAAAGAATTTATCCCGAAGGAAGGAAGGCGTGAATGAAGGACAAATAAACTAATACAATTTCCCATTTACAAAATTTTGTTTTGCAAACTGCGTCAATTTTTTTTTCTTTTTACTGCACCCTATTACCATGGTATCAATCAAAGATATATAAGTAGGTATGTGCGAATGGTGTTACATTATACTATATAATCTATCTATATATAAGCAAAACTTAAATGCTGCCATGTTCGATGGTAAGAGCATCACTTGAGAATGGCTGGATCGATTTGGCTTATTGTTTTTTAATGTTCGTAGTAGTCTGAATAAGGTTTTTAGGGAAAGAAAAATTGGAAAAGTTGTCCGGAAAATCGAAAAATTCTGGAAAAACTGAAAAGGATTTTTCTATGGGACTTTTGTATGAACTCAAAACCATACCTAATACGGGATGAAAGTTAAAATGGGCTCCACTGGCAAAGTCGGGGCAGAAAGGTATTTTTTTTTATTTCGTAGGTACACAAGGTACACTTGAAATAGTCAATTAGAAACACAATACACTTTTGAATTAGCAAATTAGAAAAAATACAATGTTTTATAAATGTTAAGGGGTGTCCAAAAAAAGAATAGTCTTTATATAATATAATGTCTAAATAATATGTCTCTTTAATAATTTATTAAGGCAGTATCTATATTTTATTAATTATCAATCACAAATATCAAACACACAAACAATATTTTTTCAGGGGTCTCTTCGATATTAGAATACACCTCTCCCCTGACCTGATTTTTCTGCATAAACGTAATTGGGATACAGAAATAAAGTGAAATTAACACCCTTTTTAATTAAATTTAATCCAAATCAGTTCAGTAGTTTATTTCTGAAAAATTATAAAATATAAACAGTAAGAAAATTATCGAGTTTATAAACTGTTTTTTTTTCATGGGTTGCCTTACAGCTCCTGAAACAGAGTTCCAGGGTACTCAGCGGAAGACCAAGTCTTCCTCGTTTAGCCGATGACATTAGTGAGGCTATACCTACTTAACAAGTTATGTTGACATTTATTTATAAGTGTGGTTTGTCGGATTATGTACATAAGTTTTTACATTAGTACAAATCCATTAGTACATGGCAGGGATCCGGGATTGAACCCGTGGTTTGCCTAGTTAATACCAGACGTCTTAACCACTCGGCCACAGACGCACCTTGTCTGCGCTATGTTTGTAGACAAAATACGTATTGCCTCTATTATCCCGAGGTTTCATTTTATACAATTGAATCAATTTGTATACACCGCAGGAAGACGTGATTTTTTTTGATTGGAATTACAAAATGTCAATGGGAAAAATAAGTTGGAGAGCGAAAAAACTATAGGTAAGAGGACAATGAAAAATGTTAGGAAATATAATATGAATAAATAGCGTATTTGCGTAAGCTTTTAACTTGAGTCCGGGGGACCCAAACTTTAGTCTTGCCAAAAATGCTAACCACTTTCTTCAACGATTCCCATACTTAGATTTAGAATCTACTTAGTTTCGTGAAATAACAATAACAAAATCTATTTCCCATATGGCGGTAATGAGATCGGTGTTTCCACTGGCGAAACCGGTGGATGTCCAACTCTAAAATCTCCGGGAAAGTCCGTGTACTGTCTTTGCACGACCTAGCAATTTCCCCGGACATTTTAGGCTTGGATATTCTCGTTTCGGGCATTCCTCGGCTGGCCATTGTGCGGACTCATCGTTTTTGACCTTCCAGACTAATATTATATTCAAAAATGTCGTTCATCTCACAACAGAGAAACGTTTGACGACAGGACAACACTTAGCAATCGTACAGTAGACAAGGACCCACAGTGGTCAAAATTTCGTTTCATAGGCCAATTTCAAAAAGTTTAAGCTAATTGTTGTCCAATCAAATATGCATCAGATCAGCAGCACACACCAATAACGGCGTTCACTTTTTGCTAGTTGTCTGTCCATATTGAACAGAATGTATAATCGGACATTCTGCTAAGAGAATGATACCACTCGTTAGGTATAGCCTCAAAAATAAAAAACATAGGCTTCGTCTTCCGCTGGGTACCCTGGGGCCGACAACGGTTCCCGGGAACTGTAAGGTAACTCGTGTAAAAAAAACGCTAATGTTGTTCTTGAATACTGGTATCAGGAACGGAGATATAAAAGTAGCATAGGCCACTTTTTATCCCAAAAATCCTTCGAGTTTAGGTATATAAATTGCAAAACAAAGATCTAGCTATTTCTAAATATAGCAAAAACAGTTGAACATAATTATTAGTGCAAAAAATGGTAACTTTCCCCCAAAATAGCACCTAAACGCCGACTTTCGCGGAAACGTGAGTAAAACGAGAGCTTGAATTGATTATCCACCGTCACAACATGAAGAGTGCGCTATGAATAATTTAAATTAATTGATCGATACCTTCTAACTAGAATCTATATTAAAAATGTGAAGGAGCGTTCGTTAGTTCGTTTGTCGACGCATCAACGTGTTTTAGGGTTCCGTACCCAAAGGGTAAAAACGGAAACCCTATTACTAAGACTCCGCTGTCCGTCTGTCTGTCACCAGGCTGTATCTCATGAACCGTGATAGTTAGACAGTTGAAATTGTCACAGATGATGTATTTCTGTTGCCGCTATAACAACAAATACTAAAAAACAGAATAAAATAAATATTTAAGGCGGCTCTAATACAATAAACGTGATTTTTTTGCTCGTTTTTGCTCGATGTTGATAACGGCAACAGGTAGACGCTTGAAATATTCACAGAATATTCAGTTATATATTCTCTTTAAAAATAAATAATTAAATTAAAATAAAATTAATATTTAAAGGGGGCTCCCATACAACAAACGTGTTTTTTTGCCGTTTTTATAGATGATGGTACGGAACCCTTAGTGCGCGAGTCAGAATCGCACTTGGCCGGTTGTTTTTTGCAAAGAGATATTTGAAGGGCCGGATAGTGAGTTTTATCCCGGAAATATTTCGGGATTTTAAAAATGTCCACGAGCCAAGCCAGGGCTGTAAGCTAGTTTCATTGTAAATGTTATTTTATTACTATACCTAATTATACCATCTCAAATAGTAAAGGCTAAATGAGGAAGTGTTCTCCGCTGGGTAGCCTGCTGGGGCCGGACTGATAAAGTACCTAGGAACATAATTTATTGGTTTTTTTTAATATAAGTTGCCACTTGTGAATACCCTAATACGCTAAATGTAGACATTGTTACTCATATCTCTTATTATGCTGCAATATGACAAGGCCGTGATGGCGCGAAATATAAAATATTTTGATTTTTAAATCAATATTATATTGTAAAACGAACGGATAAAAATTACTTCAGCAATAAACTTCCCTATGAATCCTAAAATATGAACCTAATAATTTAAGTGAATTTCTGAATTCACATGGACGGAGCCTCATGGTTTCTAACTACATAAGTAGGTTCCTAATTAATTAACAGTAATAATATTAAAATCAAGTTCATAGCGCATTCATTTTCCGCCAATTATCTAAAGAACGATTTAAATAATTTGACATGCACTTTAACATTTTTTGCGTTTATAAACAGTTACGGTGTTTGCTTGGAATAGTTTGATTTATATGCCTTGGTTCATAGGTAATGTTACCGTTTGTTACAAGCAGATTGATGGCATATGGAATATATTTCATTTATAAAAAAAGATCCAGACACCTTTACGCATATAAGGATAAGCATAGAAAACAGGTTATTCTCGAGGCACCAACGGAAAACCGATGGTATTTGTGAGGCTATACCTAACGAGTGGCCAGTTCTGTTTAGTTTTTTATTTATAAAAAACCCATTGGTACATGGCCAGGATCAAACCTTCTGCGTAGGTATCGAAGATATTTAAAAAACTATTTATTTTTGGGAAGAAATCAAAATTTGAAAGTGAATTGAAGACAACTTTACTGACATAGGAATAATGAAGTCTAAACCTTGGCATAACCATATTAAGTAAATATTAATACTGTCTTTGACAGATTAAATAAAAATGGAAAAATTAAAATAAAATAAACTAAAAAACCACTTCTGATGAAGAAAAAAAACCGCCTTCAAAACCAAAATGTGCTTTCCGAAAACAAATGCCCAAGTCACTATAAAAAAATACCTAAATCAATTCAAGTGTGCCTATAATATTTGAAGTTTTCGATTTTTCCAGGATCCCATCATCAGATGATTTGAAATTTCAAACAAAAAAAAGTTTCCCAAATCGGTCCAGACGTTTTCAAGTACCTAATCGAGGAACATAGATAAAAAAATAAGATTCAGACGAATTGAGAACCTATTCCTTTTTTGTAGTCGGTTAATAAAGAGATCGGTCAATATATTTATCGCTTCTAACTGAAATTTCGGTCAAAAGAAGTTTTGACTGAAGGACATTAAGTCAATTACTGCAAATAATCTGGGCAACTCGTTAAAAAAATGTACCCAAAACGGAAATCCTATTACTAAGACTCCGCTGTCCGTCCGTCTGTCTGTCACCAGGCTGTATCTCATGAACCGTGATAGTTAGACAGTTGAAATTTTCACAGATGATGTATTTCTGTTGCCGCTATAACAACAAATACTAAAAAACAGAATAAAATAAATATTTAAGGGGGCTCCCATACAACAAACGTGATTTTTTTTGCCGTTTTTATAGATAATGGTACGGAACCCTTCGTGCGCGAGTCCGACTCGCACTTGGCCGGTCTTTTTGAAATTGATTTTGAAATAGACTATTTCTCACTTCTTAAACTTGTAGTTGTTATTTTTCAGAAGAAATTACTGAAGGACACTTTTTCTGAAAGTTAATAATTATGTATACCTACTTTACTTATAGGCATACGAGTCATCAAAAACATTTCCATAAAAGGGGCATTATAAAAAAAATTTGAAAACTGGATACATATACCTAAGTCTCAGATATCCAGGGCTGGCATCTTGACAATTTAATTTATACTATTGCATTTATACCTACACATTTATATACCATAATTTACACATATAAGTACCTAGTATTTATATGCCTACACATTTTTAATAGTACACAGATAAATTTACATGTCTGTCTGAAATTTTGTAAATTTACAGGATCTGGTATTTAACGGCGGAATGTACTTTCGTGAAAATTTCAGGCATCATAGTGGATAAAAATATATTAATTTCATTCTTATTTTCATAATTTTATTTCATTTTTAATTAACCCGTACAAATTCGGGGCATATCTTTTAAATAATTTTGTAATTTTCAATTGATATTTAATTACATTATGAAATAAAATAACAAAAACCGGCCAAGTGCGAGTCGGACTCGCAGAGGAAGCGTTGCGTACACTCAATAATTTACGGTTAGACGTTTGTATGTATTGTCATTATTAAGAGCAAAAAAACGCCGAATAAAAAACACAAAAATTTAATTTTTACTTTTATTTTATTATTATTATTTATTGTTATAGCGGCCATAGTAGTACACACTTTGTGAAAATTTCAAGTGACTACCTATTACGGTTCAAAAGCCCTGTGACGGATAGACGGACGGACGGACAGCGGAGCCTTAGTAATAGGGTTTCCGTTGTCACCCTTTGGGTACGGAACCCTAAAAATTAAGGCCAACTACCCTTTCCGACAACCCTAATTAATGTGGCATGCGTTCCCTTTTTTTTCAAGTAATTTAATATTAAAACCGGTATCACTCGGGAATTATTACGGTTCTAAATTACCGATAATACTATAAAATTATGTGGGATTAATTAAAATTACTTAGAAACCTGTACATTAAATGAATATTAAATATATTTTAAACACTTGCACCCGCCTTTATCTCTTTCATTAAGAGGCTTGGTACTTAAAATTCAAACTTAGGTATTAATATTAAATAATTTGTAATTATAATGAAAAATAAGCTCAGACTATATAATTTGAGAAACACTATGATTTTTCTATAATATTTTTTTTTAAATTTATTTATTAATTATTATTTTTATTATGTAACTCTAAATTCACGGGCACACTGCCTGGTCCTTTGTAAGGCTTGCGTGGGGACAATTAGGTCCAACACGTATAGGCCCTTTAGAGTGTTTAATCTAAAGTGTTGTGGCTAGCACCCGTCTGGACCTATATCAGAGACAATGCGCTCACAGACAAATTTTATTTTATATTTAATAATTTAATAAATAAATATTATTAATTAATTTAAATATTTGTTTAATTCTATCAAGGCTTTTAGAATTTTAATTAGCTCTAAATTTCATTCCTAAATAAATAAAAAACTATTAATTAAGTAAATTAATAACACGAAAGACTAAAAAGAAAATGCTACAGAAAAAGTAAAAGCTCACCTCAAAATCAGTTGTATAATTGCTTCACACGTCCCGTAGAAAGTAATCGATAAATTCGTTTTGGTCACAAAATTGAACGAATCACTGCTTTTAATACACCGTAATAACAGATCGCGACCGATCCGCGTTCATAGAAACGCGTCGCCGACGGATTTCAAGTTACGAATGAGCAAGAATGCTTTGCGACTGTGTTTATACGGACCTCGCAATAGCTAGACACTTTCGCCGTCTAGATGCGAATCTAGGGAGACAGTCTCCCTAAGGCTCTGTTACTTGAAGATCAAATTGTTTGAGCTAAATGTATGGGTGATATACCAAAGAGTATCAATAGTGGAAACGGAATATAGCACGGTTTCATAAAAACTTCGAAATTAAACGAGAAGATTGTAATAGAAATCGACCAAGTCGAAGTCGGGCTCACATACGAAGATTATGCATTTAGACGTTTGTATGTATTGCCATTATTGCCATTATTAAGATCGATCAAAAAACGCCGAATAAAACTTTAATTTTTAACTTTTTTTATTTGTTGTTATAGCGGCCATAGTAAGACACACTCTGTGACAATTTATCGTTTGTACCCTTTGGGTACGGGAACCTAAAAATAAATAAGCCAAAATTCACAAACACAAACAGACAATTTAATTTTATTTAGGTACCTATTGGTAAAACTAATAAATACAATTAAAAAAATATTAATTTTACTGAAAATACTATTTTTTCAAGTATTGATTATTGAGTAATTACTGAAATACAGACAGACAGAGGCTGAAATCCCACCATAAAGGTTCGTTTTGAAAAAAATGATCCTATTTTTAGCAATTTTCTCCCAACACACATATAAAATGCAATAATTATTGCTTCCTCTTAATAAAATTTAACAATTTCCTTCAAACCGATTCCCTAGGGAACACCTGATAAATATAAAGTTTATTTTACAATCTAACCGGATACAGCTTCGTTCCTTCGAATACATCCGCCTGTAGTCATAAGATGTTAATCCTATGCTTATTAATATAGGATAAACTATGTAAAAATTCAATAATTTTTCAGGGATTAGAAGTCAGTTTTATACCTTTACATTTTCTCTATAATTATTTAATTTATTGTTATACTAGACTTACCGTCCCCGGCTCCGCCCGTGGATATATTTGAACTTGATAAAATATAGCCTATGATACTCAGGGATATCGTAGCTTTCTATCAGTGAAATATATTTTAAAATCAGTTGAGTAGTTTTTGAGTTTATTCATTATATATACATATATAATTATTTACCTCAACAGAACGGACGGACGTGAAGAAAGAAAAAAGAAATCGGCAAAATGAGGATCTTTTTACTGAAATAATATACTGGTACTAACATCTTATAAATGCATGTGGACAAGAATAGAAAACGATTGAATATTGTATGAGCAGGCGTTTGCAACAAGCCTTGCTCCATTTCGGCATCGACGAATATTGATTTTACCATAGACTTAGGATTTCGTGGATTTTACTAACAAGCTCTCCGCATCGGCTTCGTCCGAAAAAAAATTTGAAATTTAAAAAATTAGGTCTTAACTTGTTTTATATGGTAGTCTATAATTTAATCCAATTTTTTTTTCAAATCTGACTGGTAGTTTCTTAGATTAGTGCATTCAAGCCTTTGTATATTAGTATATATAGAGTACAGACTAGCAATAGGCCCCGACTTTGCATGGGTTTTTTACAAGCAAACATATTATGTCTTAATAAGACTTCAAAAATAATTATTTTCTCTTTCAGTATAACCTATTTACCTCGTTTATTTTGGTGGAATTTTCAGCCATGATTTTTTATGCCTAAATTAAAGCAATCCCCATTTATTTTACTTACAAATACTGCTAATATTTTTAAATTAAATGTTGTTCTTTTTCTATTCCGTGATGTATAAACGATACAGGTGGTTAACTCTTGACGTAAAGCACAATCCTAATCCTAAAATACTGAGTTTAATTTCCTTGCGATGGCGACGGTAACAAGAATTTTGTTGAAATTGAATTGAAATTGTCACTGTTGTATTAAATTCAGGATTTTGATTTTAGGATTCGAAATTGAAATTGAATTCATGAGGAACATAATAGATATGTTCCTGTACTTTTAGAGTTTTCTTCTTACAAACGAACAAACTATCTCTTTAAAGATGACAATCCTAGTAGATAACAAAATCCTAATAGCGTCATAATAGACACGTCAAATCCGCACTCAAAAAACGGCTCTACTGTACCTACATAGAGTGACTTATTTAAGCTACATTTAATCCGAAAATTCTTTGCAATCATTCGTTTTCAATAAATAATGTAAGTACCATCTTATTACTTATTGTAATATAAACCCTTTTCCGGGATAAAAAAATGTTCGTGCTTCGGGGGGCTGCAAGATGTTATAAAAATAATAGATACTTGAGTCTGTTAAAGAAGTCATACATTGGTCTGGCTTGCCTTCTGTTCTTTTCAATATGGACAACTGCCAGTGTCTCTGCCCACACCGCAAGGTATAAATGGCATGAAGATGTTTGTTTTGTTTTGTAAAAATATTCGATCCTAAAGTTAATTTCAACCGATACGGATTATAATCACTTCCGTCACAAATTATACCCACAAAGTAATATAAAGAGATAATAAAATGACTTCTTTACGCGTGCCGCACTCGATAACATCTGGACTCAGCCTACTTCACAACCGAGATAAACTATCTTAAACAATATTTACTTTGTAACTGAGCATTAGGTATTATTAGCCGTGGCTTCGCCTGTGTTACATTAAAAAGATGCTTTTCAATAATATTTCAAGCATGAAAGTTATATGATGAATTTAAAAGCAGCGAAAGAGATATGCCAGGATCGTAGCAAATGACATTCGATTGTCATCGAAGGCGTGATGTTAGATAGATTCTAATAAGAGAACTTAATTTGATCCCAAAATAACTTACAACAGCTTAACATTAGGTCATCTCAAAAATATCATTAGCTGAATACCTACCCTGGGACTGATAACACGGGTACCTGGACCCTTCAGGAACCCGTGATGGAAAACCAGGGAGATTAAAAAAAATTTTAGCTCTAACTAAAAGTAACCAAGGTAGCTTCTTTTAAGAATTTTAAAGGACTTCTTATTTAAAAAAGACATTTTTTTTCTAAAAAGACAAGTCTAGAATAAAGGAACTCCAGGTATTCCTTAACCACCAGCGAGATGGAGTGACGACATCGTGAAGAGAGAGCGTGGAGGAGAACTGCGGAGGATAGGGAGAAGTGCAGGCGCAATGCTGAGAAGTCCAGCAGTGGTCGGATACAGGCTGAAGAAGAAAAAGAAGAATATCCCTTTATTTATTTACAGTTTTTAAAAAAACTAAGCATTAATTTTATATCTTGGTAATACTAGCTTTTCGCCCGTGGAGACTATATTAACTTTCATCAGTTCATACAAAAATCCCATAAAAAAGTCATTTTCGTTCCTCCTAAATTTTACAATTTTCAGGGCAATATTTCGGACAAAACCTGATTCGGACTATACGCAATCAAATGCCATTTGCTACGATCCTGACATACCTCTTTTGCTTCTTTTATATTCATCATATCTTTCATACATAAAATATAAGATTAACAGCAATATTAGCTCCTAATAAAATAATTGGAAGGGTCCTCAATATGAAAGTTGAACACGTAACCAGCGAGAGTAAAACGATGCGTGTTAAAAGGTTTACATGTCAATAATGACGTGTGATCGATATTACTTGGAATGTTATATAGAATATGAATGGAACTTCCGTAGAGTAATATGCACTAGGTACTCTAGGACCTGCAACGCGGGAGCCTTAAAACATCTCGAGAAGATAAAAAAAATTATGTATCTTTTTTTTTCCCTCCAGATTATTTACTGAGTCAATTTTACACATGCATAAACAATATCTGGAACAAAATCTTGGTTTTATATTTGTGTAGTGATAGTGATAAGCAATTAGATTAACTTACTGTTAAAATAACTATAAAACTAAGAGAAAATACTCAGGTAATTGCCTTAGATAAGATACTTATAATGTTTCATTATATTGAATAAGTAACTAGGAAATTAAATTATTTTACGACATAATTAACGGACGGATGTGATTACATTTGCACTAACAATTTCTTTAACTTTGGTAAAAACACAATCAGGGTATTCGGCGGCGCCTTAAAACATTCGTTTGCCCGAAATTCGCTAACAAGTGATTTCAGTATCAATGCGGTTATAAAAAACCCTTAATCCATAAGGGTTATGTGTCTAATCTTTGGTTATCTATGCAGTTCAAGACAAGTGTATCCGAAATACACTCTTCCGCCAAGAGCCGCAAGGAAACTGTGCTAATGGCCTAATCATTTTGCGAATTTCAAGTGGAAGAGATAATTAATAGAAGCAGTGGCGGCGCTAAGTGTCAGCGACCTATGGGGGCCTCGCATAAAAACTGTAACAGTATTATTAAAAGTTTACGTACATACGCGTGAGTAGTATTTATACCAGAGTTTTTTATGTTTATTCATGGTTTACAAAATTCGCACTCTCCTGCTTTATTTCACAGATAACAACGTAATAATTATCTTTTAATAGAAGTATGACGTATATTCAATTCAAATTCAAATTAATAATATAAGTGAAGGCAACTATAACGCAACTACTGCAACGAGAATCGCCGTCCTCACACTCAGTCTGTAGATATACCTTTTCACGTTTCAGTGCTTCGGTTGCCAAAATAATGAGGAAGGCACTAAGGTCGTGTAACTCTTCGGAGCACTTCCCATGACAGAGCCGGCAATTATTGCCTCAACGCAACTGTAAAAGCTCAAGATGTTGTCTAATCTTACCACAACACCACACTTGCCACTGTTGTTTAATATGAACAACACCCTAAATGAAGACAATGTGTCCAGTGTCTCTGGTCCTTTTTCTCGTTACCAAAAAACTTATATAAGTCATAATAATTATCATCTCTTTCTTCTTAGTAAGCTTCTTCATAACTGAAGGTCGTGTCTATCATGAAGAGAAAGAGTTCATCACTTTCGGGACAATACGCCTCTGTGTCCCAGTCCTGGGCAGTCCTCATGGCATCAAACAGCGGTTGACCGCACAACGATTTTACTTCGTCTGCCCATTGTGTAGGTAGACGAACGACTGCATGGTCTTCTCCATCGACTTAATAATTATGGAGGCAGTTAAGCTCATCAGTTACAATTCTTTCGCTTCTATTAATGTTATTCATCGAAAATTTAAAAGTTTCATTGCTAATGGTTTCGAGCCACGCGATACTATTAGTTGTGCAAAAAATCTTTTATCTCGACCGATCAACGCGGTCCATTCATTAAAATACTCACTTTCGTTTAAACTCCATTAGATCCATTACAATGAATTAGCACTTGTCTTGTTTGATTTTTCGATTCGTTTTCAATTCAAACTTGTACTTTTTTCATATAGAATAAAAGTAAAGCTTTTAAGTATATTTCACTTAATATCTCGTCCATTTTCCTTTACATAATATAATAATACTCAATTTAAAATGGTTTTGAAAATGTACCTACCTATCAATCGACCTTAGGTACTATCTCAATTTTTAAGCGACTTCATATTAAATTAGAGTTATCCTCCACAATCGGTCCCTCCGACTCATCAGCTTCTCCTCAATAAAATAGATTTTCGTCCATCGACTGCGGTCCTCTACCTGATGAATGGCTGTGTTAAAAGAGGTGTCCAGGTTTTCGGACACTTGATCGGACCATCGTTTAGAGCTTTATCCCCGAGATCTCTTTCTTTCCACCCTGCCCATCACCACAAGCTTTTCCAGGTTGAAGGTAAATGAAAACATAATACCTTTGCACCTACCAATGAGCCACCACGTCATGACTCCCTTCCCATACCACAGGTCGATACAGTATGAAACCAACATCCATGTAGCGTAGTCAGTTCTTATGAACTGTATGATTGACTGCACGTGCGGCGAAATCACATGAAGTGGCAAAATACAACAATCCAACGAGAATAGTTCCCAACGCGTGTCGCGCGATTCAGGTTTCAGTATTGAGACAGCCAAATGTGCCGCCACAAGTTCTAGTCTAAATGGAACAATGAAAAGCCTTATACTATTGTTACTACAGGATATTTCTTTCTAAATTTTAACCGTGAAACTGCAACGGTTCGAATGGCAGAAGCGTGACATAAGCTATCTACTTTTTAATCAGGAAATTAAGCTTCCACGATCGAAGCAAGAGCAGGAAGCTATATTTTAGTAATAAATAACTTAGTTTAGGTACGCTGGTTTGGACACGTTGAAATAATGAAGGATGAAAGATTGACTAAAAAGGTTTATATGGCAGAAGTGGAAGGGAATGTTGGCTGAATTTCCTCCCTATGTCACTCAGGGATATCGTAGCTTTTTATTTGTGAAATAATTTTTAGAATCGGTTCAGTAGTTTTTGAGTTTATTCATTACAAACAAAAATACAAAAAATCTAATTTTACCTCTTTATAATATTTATAGATGTAAAATAATTTGAGGATAATGCTAAAGTTCATTCCATTCAATCGCCGAGCATGTATAAAAGTATTATAAAATAAGCGAAATGGATATGTCAGGATCATAGCAAATGGCTTTCGATTGCCTCTGCCTACCCTTCTAGAGATAAAAAAGTGATTAAAGATATATCATAAATTTAATAAAATAAACATCAAATTAATAATGAACGAACAAACTAAACCTAAGTTTAGTATCAGAGATCAGTGTGTAAGCACAATAATAGCATATTGCCACTGTAGCTATGCTGCCTATGATGCGCCAACATAAAATGCAAGTTTCATCAAATATTAGAGGCCGTTGTCTTGGTTTATGTTTATATCTGAAACTAGAAATAATTTGTATTTTAACCACTCATCGAACCATTTTTGACGATCTAGGCGGACCGTTTCTTACAAGAATTGGACGAGTCTGTGCTCAGTTTCGGTGGAACGTAACGCGCGCCGGAGATGGACGAATGGGTGGGCACCTTTAGGGGTAAGACCGACTCGTTACCTCTTCAATGCTGGCTTTATAGATGAAATGGCCGCACACATATTCTTGGAGGGTACAGGTGTGGCCAACTACAGAGCAGAGTATCTTGGATCCACGAGGACGACACTGGAGGCCTGCAACAACCTGCGAGGACTGCTCGGCTTCCTGGGGGAACCGGGATGGCAGAAGCGATGTCCATCATCAAGTAAGGGAGTGAAGTGGTTTCTCCTAGGTTTCTCTGTCTACGGAGTGAAGTGTATTTTATTTGACTTGTCATGACTTTTACTTTTTTAAATAAGTTGTCATTTAAATTTCTTCGAAGACGTCAACGTTTTTAACCTATTTTACATTTTTGTAGAACGAATATATAATTTTTAACTCTTCCGCTGGGTACCCGTAACACGGTTTCTGGAGCTGTAAGGCAACCCGTAAAAAAATACACCTTTTCCTAACCGATCAACCAAATAATTGAGCCGTTAAGAAGTAAAATAGTTTCCAGTTGATCGGTTTAGTTGATCGGAACGGAAGAAGTGATTCTTTTAATGTAAGTCATATGACTCTACCACAGTAGAAGTATTATGATAGCCTAAGATTTTGTAAGAGGATGCGTGGCCTCCGTCGTCTTACAAAATCTTAGATAGCCTATTTATATGAAAACCAGTGTAACCAAATGGAAAAAGTCTAAACAAATCTCTCAGGTTATTTAGGTGGACAAAAAAAAATCCAATTGAATCCACCAGGGGTTTTCAGCGGAAAAGCGGTTTGTCGGATTATGTACTTACATAAGTTTTAAAATGGCTATGTTTCAGGGACTGTTCTGAAGATTTGCGAAAACATACGTGTGCTATGCTGCAGCTCATATTTGTGGTTACACGGGAACGCCCACTTACTATTTCCATAGTTCTTTATAATGTTCTGTGGACTCTACCAGCGCCTGGTATTGGGCTAAAGTGGGTCTATGAGTGAAGGCAACTACTGGAAAGAGAGTCGCAATCGTCGCAATCGTTACATTCACTAGTTGGCCTGTAGAGATGCCTTTACCTACTAGAATCCACTAGTAGCTATGAATACGGAGAAAAGAAAATTCATTCATTCTTTCCATCTTCTCTATAGCACGACATAAATTGTGTTATGTTGTAAAAAGAAAAATCTATGAGACGAATTTTATTTTTATTCAGGTGTACATACAAACCCGATAGGGTTTTGGAACACCTGCTAATGTATTTTATTTGTATTTTTTTAATAAGTAATAAAAATAATAATAAAGGAGTCGCCGAACCTTTAAACTCGTCTTATACTGTGTGGTAGTATTTTATTATGAAGTAAAAGGGAATGCTGGCAGACGACGACCTAGTACTTTTTATTGATAATGTAAAAAAATATTGATTGAAGGCAATGCTAAAAGTTCACACAATCGCCGAGCATGTATGAAAATGATGAATATAATAGAAGATGTGTCAGAATTGTAGCAGATGACATTCGATTATCTCTACCAACCTTTCTTAGGGTAAAAGGCGTGATGATAGATAGATAGATAAATTATAAAGTATGTTTAGTTTACCGGTTCACGTCTCGTTTGGGTGCTCGTTGGGCTTGTACAGTGGGTGGGTCGGATCCTATATTATCTCTCACGCCTACATTGTTAGTTGTGATTGTGTTATCTCGTCCACTTGAAATTGGTAAAAATCATCATATTAACTTTGATGGAGACACCACGCTCCGTATATTAGCGCTAAATAAGTTGAGAATGATTGAACTCTAGAGTGGGGAGGACACTCATACAAATTGTATAAATTATACCAACCAACTATTATACTTAGGTAGAGACGAAATCAAACGCTTTTATATCTTGCTTGCGGTGTGGCCACTGGCCAGATGAGATACTGGCTACAAATGATGACAATTAGAGATTTTTGAGTTCAAATAAAGATTGAACCAGGGCCTGCCAACAATTCAAATCCAACGCTCTAACCAATGCGCTACTTATAGGCTATCTATATTAGTTATACTATATAGAAAATCTGTGATTGCAGTTTTTCTTATCTTTAAAATCGATGACAATATGGTTCCTATGAACTGGCACCTAACTATAAAGTCAAAACAGAGCAACGGATCGACGTTATTTTTTGCACATAGATAGCTGGAGGGCCAAAGTTGACATACCCTACTTTTCATCCCAGAATTCCTAAGCTATTTTACCTATTTTTTTTTCTTTCTTCAAGGGTTGCTCGCAACTGTGTTACGGTCCCAGGGCATCCAGCAGAAGACCAAGTATCCCTCTTTTAACCGAAGGTATTTGTGAGGCTATATCTAACGAGTTGCCAGTTCTGTTGAGGCATGTTTAGATAGAAAAGTCTCTAAGTGTGGTTTGTCGGATTACGTGTATAAGTTTTTAATTATAAAAAACTCATATACCTATAATGTTGAATCGAATCGAAATACCTGCTTATAATCAAATATAAGTAATGTTTAGAAATAAAAGTATGATCATACATTTCAATATCATTTTCTTGCATATTACGTTCCTAAACAATATAAATTTTATCAACTTTGTAAAAACCATGTGCCATCAGCTATATATCTGGAAAAGGAAAATTACTAAGGTTAGTATGGGTCCTAGTTCCCTATTTAATATCTACCTATCAATAACAATTATTCCCATAAAAATAAAAGGAAATGTTTATTGAGGAGCAGTAAGAAGACACGTTCTTCTCTATTACTCCGAATGCTGGAATGAATGCTCGTGACTGAAATGAAGATGTTGCGCTGGTCTGGTGATGTCACACGTTAGACAAAATAAGAAGTTTACTACATCTGGCGAACTTTGAATTTCCAACAAGATAACCGCCATGTCATAATACGTGAGGATGATCACATGACTAAACGAGTACTTTCCATGGATGAGGGAAAGCGAGGTCGTGGACGACCCCCGAGAAAATGGAGGCAAACTTTAAAAAAATACTATAATAATCCACAATCGTGAAGGAGCCGTCTCCAAATGAAATGGTAAAAGAAGAATATGGATCATATACCTACCTAAACACCATTTTCTAAATTCCTATAGTCACTGGAAGTAGTCTAAACTGTTGATGAGTGAGTGAGTCAGTGATTTTCGGACGTCTCGTAAATGGTAAAAGGTTTTTATTGAAATTTGAGATTTGGTAATTAGAAGAGGGTCTTTCTAGACATGCAAAGTGACAAGTATGTAGGTCAAATACATTTTAAATTATGGGGGGGTGGGGCGATAATGGCCCGAAATGGTTCATGAAATATAACCCCCGGCCGGTGTAATTTCGCGGTTGGCTTTGCGAACTTGGCGGACACACTTAGATATTCCGATTCCGACGTTACTTTCCAGTAAAAATCAACTGGCGACTACTCTACCGTCGAGAGTAAAAAAAACAGGCTTCAAGCTTCAAAGTGTGTTTATTTGTCCATCTTTCACTAACGCCAAAAAAAGCATTAATTCGACATGATTTAGATACTACTAGGAGGTTAGGAGAGTGACGTAGGACATAGGCTACTTGTTATCACGGAAATATTTCAGGATAAGTTGAAAATTCTTCGAGAAAATTCTGATGTCACATACCCCAAACTTTCCATGGGCGAAAATTTTACACATTTCTGTGCCTCTAGTGAGAAAGGGTATAGGTATGTCGAATTGTTCCCTTTTTCGATTTATGCTTATTATTGATAATAAAGAAAGAAAATCTCTTTCGAATGGCCTAAGAAATGTAGAGATATTGTTTAAAACGACGGAGATTTAAAACGTGGGTATAATTCGTACAATTTTTTGGGCTAATTCGAACTACCTACCTACTCACAGATTTACAAAAGTGCTGCAAAAAGTAGTAAACAAATATTTCAGGCGAATGACTATTTGCACAATGCACAAGACTACTTATTTAAGGGGAGGAACGAATAATTTTGGTTGATTTCTGAACTGAAATTCCCGAATTTTACGAATGCTATGAACATACAATTTGGGCATCGAAAACTTTCAATAAGACGATTATTTAAAAATAAAAGTAGGTAAAGGCGCGAATACAGATCCGTGGTTGGTCCCAAAGGTTGGTCCATGAATGCGCGCGACTGGCAGTGAATAAAATGTAGGTAGGTCAGTCGCGCCCACTAGTCGGCCCTAGGAAGCAGGAAAGACCGACGCCGGAAGTTCGTTCCACTTTTATATATATTAGGTATGTACCTAGGTACAGATCGGCCTCTAAATACTTACTTCTTGGTATAGTCAAATCTTGCATGATAAGCCACGTAATGAACTTTAGCTACATACACTATAAATAGAACAAATCCCGTTATAACTAGAATAAAGGCACCGAACTGCATATACCACAAGGTACTTGTGAAAGTTGTCATTTTTTATTAAAACCACTTACGAATAGCATTAATGTAAATAAATAAATAATCATTTTTTTTAATTTGACATTATATTATATTATTTGACATTTTTTAACAGAAAATTCAAAGAGAATTATTATAGTCACAGCGTAGGTATAATAAAATCTTTGTGTAGTATCGAATCATTGTACAAAGATCAAACTACCTAATTATTCTACAATGCTACATCATATAAATATTGAATTATAATATAATCATTAATCTAATTCATAAATAACAAAATTAAATGTCAATATTACCAAATAAAAAATAAAAATATTAGGTAGTCATTAAGTGTACCTACCTATAATAGTAAATTGCAATGTCAAAATAAAGGGTCTTTAAAAAAATCCTCAATGGTATAATAACACTTTCCAACCAATATATTTTGTATTCTACATTTAAAGACTGGTAAGCTAAGGTCCCTCAGGTAGGTGGTTAAAAAGGGAAGCAGCCATTATGTGCGTTGTGTTTTCATAAAACTGTGTCTTAGCTTGGTGATAGGGCTGAACATAATATTTATTTCTATTCTTACATTAATTTTTATTTAAATAGATAGAATAATAATTATATCCAGGTGACACTACAAGTAGAATACTAAAATACTGGTAAAATGTTATAGGTTCAAAAATGAGAGAGAAGACGTAGTCGGATCATAGCTACATTACAATTATTAGTACCAGATACAGACAGTACAGAGTACTTACAGACATATAAGTAAGTAGGTATATAAAGACAGTATTATCACAAAGTAGGTGAGCGAAAGACTATCGGACCATTTCGGCTTGTGCTTCTTAAAGATGACAACTTCAGCGTCTCTTCAGAATACCTTTGCCTCTCAGATTTCTGAGCTTTGCCCTTTGCCTACTTAAAATAAAAAAATAAAAGTCATACTGACAGTTGTCTACAGTCAGTCAATGTAGCAGTCAATCCATCCAATCGGTAGAGAGTAGTATATTCCTTGAGTCAATCAATTTCGTTTTCATTTTATAAAATCGAATTATCGAAATGAGTTCATTTATACTAACTTTATATCATTTATTACAAAATGAGCCACTGTGCTCAATATTATAAATTAAAGATAAGCAACAAACTTATTAAAACTCGTGTGCTTACTTATAGTTCGCGATTAAAACAACACTGAGTCACGAAATCATTTCATTTTTCTACAAGTTTACAATCTAACATTTAATTAAAATAAAAGAAATATTAATAAAGTGTGATAATTGAATATAATGTAGTGGGTAACAAACGCGCGGCATGTGCGATTTCTACGCCTTAGAAGAACGAAGAATGAGAGGTTCCTTACGTGATTGGCGTAAGGCGCTCCGAACTCCTACCACATATCGTGTCGGAAATGCCGTTCGAATACAGTCACAACTCGTCATATTCATAGCTATAGTTGGCCTTTGCCTTCTAGTTCTACTATACTACCAATGGTTGACAGGAATTTTTCCATTGAAGAATCAAAAATGGACAGAAGTCCACAGAACTTACAATTCTACATATCCATTAACATCTGCAGTGAGAAATGGTGAATTGATAACTTTTAGGATTGGTATAGTGACAGATTTGGATACTATGTCTAAATCTGAAGTGAAACCTCATACATGGGTTAGTTATTTTAAAAGAGGTCATTTGACTTATAACCCAAATAAGAACTATGTTGTTGTTTCGTGGGACAAGGGAGCTCCAACATTGTTGTCCTCTACATATTCTTACAAAGATCGTGGTATGGAACTGTCCGAACTGTTAGTGTATGATGGTAGATTGCTAACATTTGATGATAGATCTGGAATGGTATGTATGTATCTATACTAATATTATAAAGATCAAAGTTCGTAATCTCATCTGAAACCACTGATCCGATTCTGAAAATTATTTCACTAATAGGAAGCTACATTATCCCCAAGTGCTATTATAGGCTATATTTTATTTTGTTTCAAAATATCGAAAATAATTTTATATTTTTAT
Organism: Nemapogon koenigi; assembly: GCA_963924495.1. Lineage (NCBI taxonomy): Eukaryota > Metazoa > Arthropoda > Insecta > Lepidoptera > Tineidae > Nemapogon > Nemapogon koenigi. The sequence continues at coordinate 3,550,177 of OZ004643.1, forward strand.
GGAGTAACTAGAACAACTACAATATACTTAATAAGTAGTGGTAGTAGCTATATTTTAACAGCTTTTAGTTAGAATGCTGATTTGGTATGGATACCAAGATGTTTTATCTCAAAATTACAACATAGATAGTCAGGTGCATTAGATATATATTAGAAATAACTTCAGCTAAACAATAAGGAATTTGTCTTCCACTGGGTAACCTGGGGCCAGTAACATGGTTCCGGGACTCATAAGGCAAGGGAACCTAGAATGTCCATTGTCCAGGCAAATCCATTGTACTGTCTTTGTCCGACACAGCAATTTGCTCTGACATTCTAGTGTTGGACATTCTTGGTATTCCTTGGCTGGCCATTTGAGTGTCAACAATATTTATTCTTAATAGCTTTGTAGTAAAATGTCATGGTATTAATTTACTTAATTAAAAAAATTTCAGATATTTGAAATAATAAACAACAAAGTCATTCCATGGGTAGTACTAAGTGATGGCAATGGCCAGGTCGAGAAAGGGTTTAAGTCAGAGTGGGCAACTGTTAAAGATGAAATACTATACATAGGTTCAATGGGTAAAGAATGGACAACCGCCAGCGGGGAGTTCCTGAGTTGGGATCCGATGTGGGTTAAAGCTGTTAATATTCATGGAGAGGTTGGTTGATAAGCTGTTAAAATCAAATTTAAATATTTTTATTCAAAATTTGGTGGCGAAAGTGGCAAGAAACTTCACTATCTAAATATATAAAACTATCATGTCACTGACTGGCTGACAATCAACACACAGCCTAAACCACTGAACATATAAATATGAAAATTAGGGGTATAAAGATGCACTAAGAAAGGATTTTTCTAAAATCAACCCCTAAGGGTGTGAAATTGGGTGCAAACTTTTGTATGGAAAATCACATTCCCTGCAAGCCATATTATCTACATAAAGTATGCCAGTGCTATTCATAATACAATGTGTTAGTTTTTATATTATAATATACTACCTAACTTTGTGTTCTGGTAGTTCTAATTAAAATCTTACTTATTTGTATGCATTGTCAATGCCATTGTATTCACTTGAGAAACTGATAAATAACTAAAATAAAACAGCCTTTGTTATCTAATGTAAACAGAACACAATCATTTCTAACAAACTTTTTTGTTTACAATTTAAAGAAATGCAAAGTATGAGAAAGAAAAACACATCAAATAAGTTGAGCCGAAAAGTATCACATAGTTAGACTGTGCTCCATACAAATTTCACACCAGACAGAGCAACACCAACATGATTTTTTGTATAATTACATTTACATTACATTAATTTGACATAATTTTACCCTGGAAATCCTTTGAGATAAATTCGTATGGCACATTTAAATAAATCCACAGGCAAAGCCAGGGCGATTTTTTTTGGGCAAAGGTAGTTGGAGGTCCGGAAAGAAACATAAACTAACTTTTTATTCCTGAACTCCATTTATGTAACAATCCAAAAAAAAAACCTCTGTATATTGAAAGAAATTACTTGGTCCCTTCAATGTATGTGCTATTAATTACAGGTCCAACATTTGAATTGGGTGAGCCAATACAAATCATTGCGTAGTGCCATGAATATACATTGGCCCGGATATGTGATACATGAATCGGGTGCATGGTCCCCTTTCACCCAGAAATGGCACTTTTTACCACGGAGATGTTGTCACGAGGCATACAATGAGACCAGAGACGAAATGATGGGATGCAACTACCATATTACTGCTGACAAATACTTCAATGGTGTTGATGGTCGTGAGGTAAATGTCATTTTTGTTTATGTAACTTTGGTTCATATTTACTAGGATTATTAATTAAGTGTATAGGGTTACTAATTGTCCCAATACATTGGGACATTGGGACATATTCACTGTTATTAACACCTACTTGGCACTTGAGGACGGGCTCTTTTTCCGCAACTTGACGTCTATGTCATTATTTTCTTCTTCTTCTTCTTTTTTCTTCGTCTATCTCATTATGTTCATCGGTGATTTGCCAATGTCAAGTATTATAGCCTTTATAGTGTTTATAGCCGATAAATCGGTATTTAAGATATTCCCGCCGACCGTGATATGTCTTATTAATCACTGATTATTCACAACCATCACAGCGCGAACAGGATTAAACTGGATTCCACATCACGCCACGACGAAAACGCGTGCGTATGTCGCCATGACCGGATGTGGAATCCATTATTTTCATACTGTGCTGCTTGGATGTTTATTATAAAACGGTCCTAGGCCAAGGCTACACGAGCGGTTCTCACGCCGCGGAAATCCGCTCGAGAAAGCTGCCGCAACCATCAAACTACACGGAAAGCGGTTTATCGCTGTCTTTTGATGTCATATTGACACGACACGAGCCACGCACGACATGGTCTCGCGCAGAAAGATGCAATAGCGGGAAACCGCCATCGTGTAGTTTCAAGGAGCGGTTATCAGCGCGGTTTGCCGCTGCATGTGGCGGTCGATTTTCTCCCGCCTGTGAACTGCGACGGGAACCGCGCAGTGTAGTATGCAGCATACAACTTTCATATTATATTGTGTCTAGTGCGCGGTTTAGGCAGGAGCGGATTGCCGAGGCAGGAGAACCGCTCGTGTAGCATGGGCCTAAGGGAACTTTTCAATGCCACTTCACTACATATTATAAAACAAAGTCCCCCGCGTCTGTCTCTCTGTCTGTGACAGGAAAGGTGTGAAAAAAATCCCCGGCGGCTTAATATATCTCTAATAGATGTACATATTGAAATTGTTGTAAACCCATATTGTACCCATGCCAAGCCGTAGCTAGCGACTCCTAGAATTGATATAAATTGAATTGATTTTTTTCCGAAATATGGCAACACTGTTATATAAGCTTCTTCTTATTTTATAATGGCTCCATCAATGTTAATCGATGATTTGCCAATGTCAAGTATTATGGACGTCACGTCGGTAACTAGGATGTTCCCGCCAACTGTGATATGTCTTATTAATCAACGACTAATTACAACTATCACAGCGCGGACGGGATTAAACTGAATTTCCCATCACGTCTCGGCGAGCGCGTGCGTTCGTCACCAAGGCGTGACGTGGAATCATTATATAAGTGAGATATATGAAAGGTAAAAAGAGATGTCAATATTTTGATCTTACAAAATTATGTTACAGATTACAAAGCTGCTTCCTAAATTTGGCTTCTCTTCTTTTAAATTTCTGCCCGGAACGGAAGATGAAGTTATTATTGCTCTCAAAACAACAGAATTTGAAGGAAAAACGGCAACTTATATTACTGCATTTAAAACTGACGGAACAATATTATTGGACGATACCTTTGTAGAGAATCTTAAATATGAGGGTTTGGAGTTTATATGAATGATGTAATATTAATAGAACAATATGTAATTATGATGTACATAATGTAAATTATAAAGAATTTTATTGTTTTATTCAGGATATTTTTCATTTAAAATGATTATGGTGGGCTCATTTCTATTTATAACCCCTGAAGAAAAAAGAGTAGTATTAAACACTTATCGCCGCGGCCATGGGCATTAACAGCGTTACCAGAACATACAAAACCGTACGGTTTTCCGTACTATTTGAACCGATCGTACCTAGACTTACCAAATCTGCCTAATTATTAGAAAAAAAAATTTTAGAAAACTTGCTGTACTATATCGGAAATTCACACTGGCGGCCATTAACTTTAAGTTTGTAGGTTTGCGCCGCTGTATAGAAACCAATAACCATAGAGTACTTACTCTGTGCGAGCATGACTGCGTAGAGAAAATCTACAGGGGTTAGACAAAACATAATAAATCAAGTACCTACCAATATGGGCAGATAATAGCTGCATCAGGAATATTAAATAATCCTAAAAACTGTTTTTAAAACACTTTATTTTTCATGATTTTACCGAAATAGAGGAAGAAACTGCAATTCTCGGTGGGTATTAAATGGGGAAGTAAACTGGCATTACTCGCCGTTAAAGGCGCTGAAATCGCTTGTCCCTAAATAACTGTCAAAAACCGAAAGATTATTTATTTTTATAGGTTATGTACGCAGGAAGTGAAACATAATAATTTCAAGCTAAAATCTGCTTTCTTTTTCTTTCTTTCAATAGAACGTGCTTTTTAAATTGTAATATACTTGTAAGACATTGTAATAAATAGAATCGTGCATGGTTTTGTTTGGTTAGTTGTTTTTCTAGGATAATTAATAAAACTAACCGACTGACTAGGTCCGCTTTACATCCTTTTAGAGACCCTCCACGGGTTCTCAACTCAGCATTTAACTGATCTACAGTCCAGTTCGCGTACATTTTCACTATTACAAAAAACACCGCAATATTATACTTTATAAACACTTTACAAACTATTTATTATAGGTAGATCAAAATCGAATACATTAGAAAGAGTCAGAAAGACCCACACGCACACACATTCATATCACTATTATCACAGCATATTATTTAAACAAAGCATAGTTACAACTTCTGAAATATCATAATTTACAGTCATTTTCGTCCAAAAGCACTTGACCGCCGTCACACATATCCTCGTCTAGCGTCTACCCTCGTAGAGACTATTAATCTATGGCGAGCTCGTAGCGCCCTTTTCCCGATAACATTAAATTTTTTTCATATAAGTATACCTACAACAATAACATAAGCCGAGCCGTTGTAATCATCAAATTACAAAATCAGAAAAAATAACAACCATTTAGCCATAAATACAAAAAAAAATTACATCTCACTTGACATTCAATTATATGTTAAAAATCCTTGAATTATTAATTTACCCATAAAATAAAAACCCTAGTATTTTATTTACAAAATTAATTAAACAATATTGAATTAAAAAAAATCCCCTACCCTCAACATTGTTTAGTTTGGCGCTGTCACGTTTCCCGACTGCATTATTGCTAGCGTGTAAATAAATTTGTAAAAATAAAAGTTGAGCTATTTGCGAAGTTTAAATAATTGTCATACAATAAAAGTGAAATGTTGAATTGTTTTTTTACGCGTTAAATAACGACAGAAGGCAGACCGGTGTGTATTTATTTTCTTGTAAACTTTATTGAAATGGTCTTTCTAATACGACGTTCAAAGTTAAATACGAAGTCATTGGTTAACGAGTCATAATCATTGCCTAATATCTAATTTCCACCCACCAGCAGTTGCATTTTCTTCCCTTTTTTTCTTCCTGGGTTGCCTTACAACTCCCGAAACCATGTAACCAGGGAACCCAGATCAAATCTCCCTCTTTTAGCCGAAAGATTTGTGAGGGTACACCTAACGAGTGGCCATCTCTGAGCCTATACCTAAAATGGTGCATGGCCGGGATCCAGGATCGAACTCGTGGTCTGCCTAGTTAATATCAGACGTATTAACCACTCGGCCACCGGCGCACAAATCTTCCCTTATTTAGGTAAAATCCTGAAAAATAATTTGTGTTTTATATTTTTAGGTCTCTTTATTTAAGGTAAGTCACGGTAATTCCTGCTACAGCTGCTGTCTGCACATATTTGTGAGTAGATTTTCACATTGTTACTTAGCCTAGATGTAATTAGTATCGCTAGTACCATCGCTAAAGTATCATGTGGCTAGATTGCGCTCCATAAGTTTTGTATGGGCGACATTCCCACCCTAGTGCTCTATTTGGCCCAAGGTATTTGGCGAGTGCTATACTACCAACACGCCGAGTGACACTCGTAAGTGTCATGCAACCGGACTGTTTTAATAAATAAATGAAGGGAAATAAAGCTCTACTTATTTCAGTAGATTGTCAGATGCAGCGCCGGATGAACATGAATGGCGACCTGTAGGCATAATTATGGTGGGGGTCTGCTCATGGTCGGTGACTTTCGAAAAATCGACGTTTATACTTTTTTAAATAACTAATTGGACAAAAAAAGTCTCATTAGTTACATTAAAATAATATTTCTAAATAATATAACTACTTGGAACTAGGTGGAACAGACGAAATAATCAAGACCTTTTATTAGGTATAACAGAACACATTTTTATTTATCAATAGTTTTAAAACAGTTTTATGTTTATGATTTTCTGTAATTGCAGGACAACTGATTTTGATCTCTGATTTGAGTTGCAAATACCTATGACAATTTTTTTTCATTTCATACTTTTTCTAGACAATGTAGTGGGGGCCCCGAGGCAATGCATCATCGCCTTTTGGTTAATCCGGCCCTGGTCAGGTGGCACACATATCCCTGTCCTTGATCGTACATATTTTCAAGAGATATTTTTAATAACAATTCAAAATCAGATTAAACATTTATTATTCAAAATATCACATTTCTATTCGCTATTCACGTTACAAAGTTGAGCAAAAATATAACATTTATGAGCCAATAAGGCTTTTTAATTATTTTTCATAATATTTCAAAACATCAACATTATACTCGATGCTATTGACTTTAAAATAAATCAAATAAAACAAATACATATATCATGTACCTAACCCATTAAACTTAACATAATAGTAAAATGGAATAACAAAACAAGTAGAAAAATATCACCAACAGTATTTCTCAGACGCTAACTAATAAAACAAGATAAAATTACATTTAGGAACAAAAACTCATGTCATTCAATAATGTACTAACAATATAATATGAAATAACAAATTTGCATACAAAAAAAGGAGATTGGCCATATTTAGGCTTAATCACCTACTTACGTATCATATTTAAATAAAAAAGACATCTAGATTTCTGTAGACAGAGACCTTCGTGGATAACAGGGGCAGGCAAACTTAATCATAAATATTTGGAAGATGATATTGCCATCTACGAGTATCAATGAAACTTGTAAGTAATGTGATTATTTAAAATTAATTATTTTGATTCCTACGACTGTTCTCTTAGTTCACACACTAAATCTTGCATGAATTTAAAATTACAACCAGCCCCGCGAGCATGACCACGAAGAATGAATCTACTGCGAAGATAAAATATCAGTTAAAAAGAGAGATATATATATAAAGTTCCATAGAGATAAAGATTGGTCATGCTCTTGGGCGGACATTGTTTAACAAAGCTCAATCGGCGAATCACCAATAATTTTTTTTTTTAGTTATTCAGCCTTTTATATTAAATTTAATAATATCTATCATATATTATGGTATTACAATTATTTGTGTAGGTAATTCTTTTCAAGAACATGCCAATCTCCTTTTTCGATTTCATTTTAAGCCAATAGATCGAGTTATCTCTTCAAAGACCGTCCAAGCCATAGCTGCCATCAACGTGCGACGTATCATTCTTGGTACAGCACCCTTGAAGTAACCACGAACGCCGTATGTCTGGAATAATAATAAAATAAAAATAAGTAAAATGTTGTAAGACCGATAACAGCGGTTAGGCAGTGACAAGATCAGACTAAAAACATATAAGATGCCTTTCTGCTACTCAATAAAATATAATTGTCCAAAAAGTATCACGTGCTTAGACTACGCTCCATACGAACGAACCTACATATCAACAAGAACAAGTTGGCACAAACTGGCGGCGCCACCATCTATGTAATATCGAAATCAAATATACTAAAATAATTTAGTTCCATTTTTCGCCGCGTGCCATATTATACTTGTCGGTTTGTGGGTAACATCATCGCCTAGTAAAGTTTTTTCCTATATATGTTATGGTGACTGAAAATTTACACACTGCATAATAATAGGTAGATTATCTTATTAAGAATATAATAACTATTAGGTATGGACTAGCTAGATGATACATGCTAATACTTCGCATCGTTAGTTCAACTGATCTCCAACAGATGGAGTCTTTTACAAAATAAATAAATTCTTTGTTTATTTTTCGTCATTAGAGGGGAAAATAATCTTTAAAATGGCGTATCAAACATTAACTTTGATACAGTATTAATGGAGATATTTGATATGTACTGACAAAAAAATACTGTTGAGAAATAATATATAGAGATTGGCCAAATCCGTTCAACCGTTACTAATTCCTACAACAAATCACACATACCTGTTGTACATACAACGCAGCACTAAAGACGTTCGGAAACTTGTCCGGGTACAATTGCATTTTAGTCTTGAGTACGTCAGCTGGGTTTGTGACGAGCGAAGCCGCGACCCCAGCTAGCACGCCGCACGAAAAATGCACCGCGCTCGCTGCACTTCCCGATTGCATCCATTCTGGGGAATAATGGTTCTTACTACAATTTTCATTGTAGTCTATGATCCGGCCGCTTATTTGTGCAGTTATTTGTTTTTATTTAAAATTTTTATGCAATTATTTTAAAAAAATCTGCAGAAAGAAGCGGCTGGATATGGTATATTGTACATTTGGAGAAAGCAAGGGGTAAAGTCTTAATTCAATGTCATACATGTACCTACTATATAGTATGAATGAACTTAAAATTATCACAGCAAACAGCATTACTTAAGTATACTTTGTAGTTTATGTTTAGTACCTATTCTACATTTTATTAGGCCAAAGCGATCATTTGGTAGCAAAACTGTAAAATTAAATTAGATATTTACCTTTTGGTGCAATCTGCTTAGCTTGAGTGTAGAACATTAAATACAGTCCCGAGAACGGAGCGTCTCTGGCCAAAGTTGGTCCCAAACCACAACAAAGTCCCCTCAACCCCTCTGCCCTATATATATCTTTTAGAGCACCTCCCAAACTGGTGTATTTGTAGACTCCAGACTCATACCTAAAAAATAAAAAAAATACATTATTATAAGATTGTGAATAAATATTTAAACCAGGCTTGCTTTCTCGGATTTCTGTTTGTTTTATTTGTACTTTAAATAGGTATAATACGCGTCAAGTTTCTATGAAATAAAAGAAGTCTGCAAAAACTCTGTACTTTTACGTGATACACGATCTCCCAGCATGAACTTAGAAATTGACCTCTCAAATCTGTTGGAAACATTGCTCCTTTCATTCCTTATGACCTTCTATACAAATAAAAAAAAACAATAGTAAACTCACCTAGTTTTAATCACAGTGATAGGTATGAGCACCACACCACTCATAGTCCTCGCCACCACCCCCAAAGTCATAGCTTCCAAAGGCCCCAAATCCTGATTTCTAGTCTTCCCCAGCATTCCCTTCAACCAATGCAGAGATGAGAAATACAAGCCAACTCCAGGCACACATCTCACTACAGAAGGCACCATGCCACGCCACAGTCCAATAATATGGTCTTGACGGACTATGTTCGTGAATATGTTTATCATCCCGGGTTGATATCTGCCACTGTGAGAAAAAAAAATTGTTAATTGGGCTCTACAGGTTCTTATTCTAAATACACTTATAGTGGGTCAGGCCAAATCCTACAGGAATGAATGGCCAAAATTGCATACCTACATTGTCATTTAGAAAGGAATTTAAAATATATTATTTTATTAATATATCTACCCAATTAGACAAATTTAATGACTACAGATTGTAGCAGTGATGAAAAAGCATATCTATATGTTCACTGTACATAATAACTTATAATATTTACTATCACAGGGCAAGCATTAAAATTAAAAGTTCAAGCATTATCTTCTTCACAACAAACATAGTGAAGTGGAAGAGCTAGCAGCAGATGTGCATAAAGACTCATACTTATATTTATACTAATAGTATAAAGAGAGTGCGAATTTTGTGAGTTTGTGTGTATGTGGAGGGTAATCTCCGAAACCACTGATCCGATTATGAAAATTCTTTCACTAATAGGAAGCTACATTATCCCTGAGTGCTATAGGTTATATTTTATTGGAGAATATCCACGGGCGAAGCCGGGGGCGGAAAGCTAATCGTATTATAAACGAAAATATAATTCCATGATTATGTTACAACAATTTTATATACAAAACAATAAAAATACAATAATTGTAATCAACTTGTCAGAAAATCTGATGAATAATTTATTGAATTAACTTATTATTTGTAACACCCAATTTTAGGCTTATACTGAAATATCAGATAAAAATCAGATGCAAGCTTTTGGTCCATAACAATACAAGCACATTGTTTTTGCTTTCTTTTGTATTTTTAATTTTGTATAAAAGTATTTGTAGATACTTACTTGAAAGTAGCTGCGACATTTTGTCCTGAGTTTTGCAGTCTTGTTTTCACTAAGTCCAGTGGTTGGAACAATATGGTGCTAAAAGTCCCCGAGAAGGAACCAGCCAAGAATGCCTTGAACACAGGGTGGTACTGTAACAAAAAATATTTAATCAATTCACAGATAAACTCTTGGCCCATCCAATTTAACATTCCTTGTATAATGTAAGATAACAGTTTTTTTGTTTGTTTATAGTTACTAGCTGTTCGCCCCGCTTCACCCGTGGGGTCCATACTAACTTTGATTTCCTATTATACCCCTTAGGGGGATAGAATAAAAAATAAGTATCCTATGTCCTTCCTTAGGATTCAAGCTCTCTCTGTATTAAATTGAGTTACTTTCGCATTTATAATAATAATATGGAAGTATGGATAGTGTGGATGATCCAAGGAGCTCTAAAGAAACTGTCACTTCTACAATATATTTTAGAGTTTTTACAAAAATTTGGCGCCATTTGTCATGGGTTTTAAAAGATTTAAGATGTGTTTTATTAGCAAGTTCTTCCTTAAAGAAAATATATTATCATGACTTACATTGGCCACAATATCCATGATGCGTCAAGCTCTGACCGAGCGAGTCTTCAGTAATTGTCAGGTGATGTCCCTCGAGTAGAATCCAAACTTGGTGGATTGTAAAAATTCGTATAGCTCAAATAGCTGTAAGATATTTTCTAAATCGTATCGGAGTAGTCTGAATAGTATATGGGGTTGACTCGGAACATTAAAATAATGGTCATTTTTTGCAGCAGATCTGAGTGAAATTGATGCATGTAGGCTATCCAATGAAGTAATTGTTGCAGCAAATGTCACTATTTTAAATTCGACTCAGGCGAATTGACTGTGCTTGTATCACTTATGTCCCAATGTCTTTTAAATTACAAAAACACAAAACAGTTAATTAATGTGGAGAGAGAAAATCACTGTAGTTTACGAACTTGGCCATTTGAAACATTCAAAAATTAGATTTTAAATTAAAATATTTGTATTAATATTGAAAACGACTTGTCTAGAACGCAATATATTCTGTACTGGCTTGTAAAGTTGATAATTGTACATTTATACATTATTGTTATCACAGTATGCTTGTGCTAAGGTCTTACTCTCTAACCTTTTGATAAGTATCATCCATACTCCGTCTGACCAGGGGGTACGATACAATAGTCCAGACAAATAAATAACTTAAAATGGTTCCTTTAAGATAACCATATCAGTGTTAACCTTAATGTCTGTCATTAATTAAGTATGTACATACAAGAGGCATGTAGAAACAATGGATGAGAAAATTGTTAGTTTAATTTTATATTAGTATCTAAGAGGAAGTTATGAAGGGACAGTGTTATATAAGACAAAAAAGCTTAAATAATAAAAATAACTTATAGATCATGCACTATTCATTACTTGAAAATTTAAATAGCTGTGAGATATAAAAGTAACTATGCCTTCCTTGCCACCAGCTCTCTAGCCATAAGGGAAATAAATTATTGTAAGTATTCTTTAAAAGCATAATCGTAAATATATAATTTTGGTAAGCTCTGCCTACCCCAATGTGACTCAGGTATGTACATGTGAGTGTAATTTCATACTAATACTTGCTGAAATCTATACTAATATTGTAAAGAGGTTTGTAAGTTTGGATGTAGGGGGGTCCGATTCTGAAAATTATTTCACTAATAGGAAGCTACATAGGCTATATTATATTTTATTAAGCTAGTAGGTATAATATATTATCTTTATAAAGTAATAACAATTAATTACTATCTGCAGATATGATTTTTTTAATGCTTGGAATTTTTTAATCAACTTTAATGAAACACAGGTCATAATGTCCATTTTATTTCCCACCTTTACCTGTAATAATGATTATTGAATAATGACTTTCAGATAAAATAATGTATTAGGATAAGATTATAGATAAAGCACCTATAGGGAAACAGAAATGTATTTTGTTTAAGTAAATTATATTTTAACTTTTACATAACAGTTTCAAACATAGGCTATAAAGTATAAATTATTTATCACTAATTAATAGCCTGCGTCAGCACTGCACATACAAAAACTAGAATACATGATTTGCCCAAGAAATTGGAAGAAGTTTGCAAGATTGCATAATTTTAATTCCTTATTAATTATGCCATATCAATAAACTTATTATAGTTACTTCATGTTTTTAGTTCAAATAGTTAATTAAGCAAATACTGCAAATACATTATAATATGTGATAAAGTTGTAAGATGAACATTGGGAAAGCAATTATTAACCATAACTTAAAAAAATTATCAATATGTCGTGAACAAAAAGTTCATTCAATATAGGACAAATGGTCAAATTAACTAATTAACCCCTTCTACTTTAGATTACATTAATTAAACCAAGGACCATTTGTAGCCAAGTTTATGTAATAAAATAGTATGTTAATAATCATTGATATAAAAAAAGAAAAGATGCGTGACTAACACACTCTCGAACTGAGTCATAATACCCTACCTGATCCCACAACCGTAGTAGCCCACACGTAGTGTCTCACACGTGTTTGTCTCTGTCTTAGCTTTGGCCCATTTCTCAAATTCGTTTTGTAGGAAAGTCACACATCTTTTTTTTATATCAATGTTAATAATAATATTATTCATAATAAATATTCATCTGCCTACTAAGAACAAATTATGGCAAAAGAAATATATTATTTGAGGGAGCGCAGATTTATGATTCCATATGACATAAAGGCATTGGAATCATTCAATATCTTTAAAAGGATTTTAAATTTTGTGTAGCAGCTAATTTATAAGTTTATAATTATATAATTGCTCATTGTAAGTGAATGTACAACTATTTCATGACTAATAAATATTCTTTAAACCTTAAACTAAAATGGATTTTAACAAAATAACTTTACTAATAGGTAGGTACATCTTTAAATTCTTTCCTGTTTCCTGTCTGCTGCCACTCTAGTCCTGTAAGATCCTAGAGTCAGTCTCAGCTCATCCTCTCAATGTCTAAGTTGTCACTTCATGTTCATTCTACTCCTATTTTACACATTTGCAACAAAATAAAGAAAAGAGCTTGTAAACTGCATTGGTACTGTAGAATACTTTTATCTATGATATGATATGATTTTAAGTGCTATAATTATGATGTGACCTACCTAACTAAATCACCATTGAAATAATTACCTAAATATACTAATCCTAACCTAACTAAAATATAAATTTGCAAGTTTGTTTTTTTGTTTGTTTGTCCTTATGTGAAAACCAAAACCAATTGACATGTTTTTTTTTCAGAGATAGTGGAGGGGTGGAGATTGTAAAAAAATCTTCCACCCCCTCTAGTCTCTGGGTAAATAACAAATAACTCATAAGACATAATAAGATAAATAAATAGTACCTATAGATAGGTTGAGTAATAAGAACTGGCATGTACAATAACTTTGAATTTATAAGAGCCGAGTAGCTGACATATTCAATATACCGAACTTTGAATTTTTGATACATTGAATATGTATTTGTTCATGCCAGCTTTTGTTAACTGACAGTATAGCTAGGTTTAACTTTTCTAGGGTTTTATATGGTCATAATTCTTTTGATTTGGTCAGTGTTTCTGTTAGCTACAGACCTAACTTTAGATTTGTTTTACCAATTAATGTATAAAAGATATTCCTTTCAATGCCACTTATTGATGAAATCATTTTGTTAAATTGTAAACCTTAGGACTGATGATGACATAAACAGAGCTGTTGCTGGACAATTAGTGAGGGAGATTGTTAATATTTCCACAAATAAATGATAAGGTCAAGTCAGACGTCATTTTATCAGTTTGTTTACATAAACAAGTCCGTTGGGGGGCTGTCTGTAGGACTTACGTCGTTGTCGGGGTCAACGGGTGCTGTTGCCTCCGGGGCCCATCCATTTGTAAACGAAGATTGTGCCTTTATCTCCATAACTATATCAAACTTTGCCTAGTTATATTACACATTTTAAAGAAACTAACACTTAAAATCATAAATCTAATTTCTTTCCAACACATTTCACGTTGTAACAGATTATCGAATAAAAATTGACATGAAAATTTCTGATAATAACTTTCAAGTTTTGGATTACGTAAATACTGAAAATTCAAGAAAATTGTCTTATGTCAGCCAATAAGAATATAAATTTTTTGCGCCAACCAAAACGTAACCAATCATAAAGCAGCGCTATTTGACATTTTCAATCATAAAAAGGAAACGCATTTTTTAAGTTTTGACAACTACTTGAATCTCAGTTGAATGAATCGTTCAAATACTTTATTCAAAACACAAGGTTTTAGGATTCCGTAGCACAATTTCAAAAAAGGAAGGAACCCTCCCTATTTACTTACTACATACATGTTTTGTAATATTTCTGGGCATAATAATTAAATAAAAGTACAGTTAGCGCCCATCTTGTTCAGAAGTCAGAAAAACTGATGATACAAAGTGTCTCTCTATTTGATTGAAAGCCATTTTATTTAAACACTAACTAGTGTCGAAAGTGCATCACGATTGAAGATTGCTTTTCTAGGTGACTGCATTGAGTTAATTTAATTTTATTGGTTAAAATGGGGCAAGAAAAGAATACCGGCGTAATATGTGACAGTAGGCATAATAAAATTATTATACCACTTGCTATGGCTTTAAAGGGTTAAAAGAAAAGTTTACTTACTTGGGTTGTGGTTGTACTTCTACTCGATTCCATTCAATTTTTTTTTTAAATAATACTTATTTAAAAAATTTATTGGGCGAGGTTTACGTTAGGTACATGCGCTGTAATGAATGAGCTTTTAATTTACTATTAGATATATTATAATATAGCATGGTGACCACAAATGATAATAAAACAGGGACATTGAAATAAATAATAGGTAATACTTATTGAACATAAAAATACTTAGACTGATATTTAGTTTACTAAAAGAAGCTTATTAAACATAATTTTATACTTACTTCATGATTATAGTAGGTATTAGATTAAAGTCCATTTTCGTTTTTACCTGTCCGTCTGTCACCAGGCTGTATCTTATGAACCGTGATAGTTAGACAGTTGAATGATGTATTTCTGTTGTCGCTATAACAACAAATACTAAAAAAAACAGAATAAAATAAATATTTAAGGGGGCTCCCATACAACAAACGTGTTTTTTTTGCCGTATTTATAGATAATGGTACGGAGCCCTTCGTGCGCGAGTATGACTCGCACTTAGCCGGTTTTATGTTATTATATCAAATAACGGTTTAAAAATGTGATTATTAGTTTTATTAGTTAAAATTGTTATGATAAAGACTTTTAAGAATTTTAAAATGACAACTTATTAAAAAAAAGACATGCAGGGCGTTACTACAAAACGGTGTTTAGCTAAATTATGTTTCATCACTCTCCTTACAAATATATCATTCAATATGAAAGACTAAGACAGAACTATGTTTAAACACCATTTTGTCGAGGGGTGAAGTTTGTATATATCAAATAAGACAGGCTAGAAAACCGGACATTACCTACACCTGTACACAGTAGGTACACGTATGTAATATTTTTATTTTATCTTTATCACTGAGGTCTAATCGATGTATTCTATTGACGAGTAGTAGTTACCTTCCAGAGTACTCCTCCCAAGTTTTCACTGTACTCTCGTACTCTCACTTTAATTTCCCGGCTCAGAAATATCCTCATACGTAAAAATCATTGGAAATCATTAAAACGTAAATATGAATTATTTATCTACTGAAAATAGAAAATGTAGAGATAAATGCTTAGTTAATCATTAAGTATATGATAAGGCAATGTTTATGAAAATTCTAATACCTACCTAGGTTATCGTAAAACCTACGCATGTAAATAGCGTTGAAAATACATTATCCATATTTCCGTGTCCATACTAATAGATATTATAAATGCGAAAGTAACTCTGTCTGTCTGTTACGCTTTCACAGCTAAACCACTGAACCAATTTTGATTAAATTATATACGGAGAAAGCTTGAACTCTAGGCAAGGACATATTATGTTCTATATATCAGAATTCACTTAGAGGCTTTTCCATCTAAATATATCTCAACAGAACTAGCCACTCGTTAGATATAGCCTCACAAATACCATCGGCTAATCGAGGGAGACTAGGTCTTCCGCTGGGTACCCTGGAACCGTAACACGGTTTCGGGATGTGTAAAGCAACCCGTGAAGAAAAAAAAAAAAAAAAAAAAAAAAAAAAAAATCAGAATTCTATCATCAAGCCTTTCATCCCATGACGGGTAGGCAGAGACAATCGAATGCCATTTTTTACCATCCTGACATACCTCTTTCGCTTCTTTTATATTCATCATACCTTTCATACATGCTCGGCGATTGTGTGTACCTACTTTTAATATTTCCATCGATCAATACATTTTTTATATGTTCAATAAAACTTCACTTTTTAGTCAATATTTCATCCTTCATTCTTTCAAAGTGTTTTTGAATTAAATAGCCGGTTTAACGCTATAATAATAACATAACATAAATACTTATAAAATAACGTCACCAAGTCAAACTTTTCCACAAGTGAAGTCGGGGCGAAAAGCTAGTTTTCTATAAGTCAACATAATATAAGTACATATTATTACTAAGTAGGTACCTACATGTTTGTTTGTTGAAGTTATCTTAGGTCAAATAGAGATCGATGCAGGGGGTAGGTACTGTTTTGATCTCAAGTAATAAAATGAGACTATCGTCATGAGAATGATGCGAAAATGGTTCGATGTTATCTATGTCACTACGCAGTTTGTTTTCAGAATAATTATATTTGTTATGTTTTAATTAGGTTGTTTTTAACAGAATTTTGTAACATGAACATGAAACAGGATGAGAAATTTTCAAAAGACACTACTCGTCATTGACAATGTGGACCGGTCTTTGGTAGGTATTCTAGATTTATTCAGTTTTCTTCATTTAAATGGGACCACTAATAGGCAAATAAACTAATAGGCAAACCCCATAAAAAATCTTTACCTACCTATTCCTTTATTCAGCGTTCACATCCAACAAGTTCATCAACATAAGGTAGGTACTCCTCCTCAAATAAACCTACAAATCATCGACTAGGCAAACCGACTACAAAAATAAGAACATTTTATTCGACTGTATATTTTCAACAAGTAAATATTTTATGTAGGTTCTATGTTCTGCAATATGTATTTGCGTCAAATTGTCGATGTTAGAAGTTTGAAAATCGATTTAAATTTTTAATTAAAATGCTGATCTCTATTTTGAAGAAAATTTAAAGAGAGAAATAAACAGAATTCACCGATTTCGATGTCTTCCTTCTTCCGAGATTATGTCACCTACCAATTATAAAAATCATTCCAATTTTTGGAAGTTCAGTAATTTAACTGGCGTAGGTGGTATAAGACTTATTATGTAGGTATGTGGTTAGGCAATTTTTCAAGAGTTTCCTGATATCCTCTGCTTTTGTTATTATTCGTCTAGCTAGACCATTAAACTCGGGTCCGATTTACTAGATGATTATTTTCTGAACTCATCAACTAGGTCCTACTGACCTACTCCTATTATAACTCCTTTAAGTATTTAAATCAATTGTTTAAAATTTTATTTTGTTATTAGCATTTGAATAATACTCTGTTAACAAAAAAAAAATGTTATTTTGTCAAAATAAAGTGCTTTGGACTTGACTTGGACTCTCCCCCCATCGATCCGCGCTTGGATACATAACAATACCAACGTAACCTATATAAATACTTAAATAAATAAATAAACTTACGTATTCTATGATTTGAACAGTGGGGTTGCTATACTGAGAATATAAAACAGACGAGTTCATAGTGCCAGTATAATCTCAATTACAAAAGTATATCGGCAAAACGAGACTAACTAAAAATCTTCCAAATTAATTGGATACTTTGGGAAACTATAACTCGTTTGATTCTGACCTCAAACGTTAGGATGATTAGGCGTTTATGTTATTTTATCTAGGTACTGAGGATCCTGTAATTTTTTCGTACTGTTCATCAGTAGGTACTATATAATTATGAAACACAAAAAATATTTACTTGATATTATATTGTCACAGTATAAAGATTGTTTGTCCAGAATGGCTCCGATACGTATAAATTAATTTTGATAAAACATTCAGCGATCATTCTCTGTATTTTTAATAGAATGATATTAAAATAATACCTGTTTAATAAGCCGTGTTTAACCTCTTGTTAACTATGTTAAATAAAATACTTAAATTGGAATAATGATAGATATTATTTTTCTTTTTCTTTCTTCACGGGTTGTCTTACAGCTCTCGAAATTGTGTTACGGTTCCAGGGTACCCAGCAGAAGATCAAGTCTCCTTCGTTTAGCCATTGGTATTTGCGAGGCTATACCTAACAAGTGGCCAGTTCTGTTGAGGTATATTTAGATGGAAAAGCCTATAAGTGGGTTCTTCGGATTATGTATTAAGTTCTTAATTATAAAACCCATTGGTACATGGCCGGGATTCGGGGATCAAACTGCCTATGGACGCACCATTGCTACGCACTATGATTTTATTAGTGGTTGAAATAAAACATACTTATGACATCTTACAGTTTAATTCTAGATACTTCCATAAAGCCTAAAAATAACTTTACGAAACTTAACATAGTCTTAATTGTATTTTAAAGTAGGTACTAAGAAAATAATGTAATATTTATTCATAAAGAAAAACATATTAATCACAGAATTGATACATATAATATTTAGAAAAATATATAATTTGACAAAAATTTAATAACTTGGGAATGTTTATTGTGTCTTTTATAAAATATCTTTCATTAATATCGATAATTGACAAAACATAACATATATTTTTCTTCTATATATTAAATTCTAAATAACTTTTAGACAACATTTTTTAGTACACTCCTACGGAGTTTGGAAGGCACGTTTTTAAATGCAAAGTGTATTAATTACTGTAAAAACTTCATATATAACGCCCTAAATAGGTAACAGGGTAAACAGAGTTCATAGGAAGAAATTATTGGCACAATCATTAAACTGAGAGATTCAAATTATAAATTATTAAATGTTAATGGAATGATATATTGGAATGAAGCAATATAGATTGAAAATGTATAATTAGTCAGCATATAAGTACAGTAATTCGTAAATTGTGTATAATATAATAATTTCTTAACTAACAATCAGCGCTAGCTAAAAGTCATTAATTTTTTTTATAATAAATATTAAAATTGTCGAGGTTTCGAATTTTCTTCGTCGTCTTATATTTAAAAGAGATTTTTAAATTACGTTAAGTGAGAGTGACTATGGGTAATTTCGAGTTTTAAATTCGAGTTTACATGTGCCTTGTGTTACCAAAGTTAATACCACTTTGATTGGCCCCCTTGTTAGATCCATATTGCAGGGAGATGACACCCTGACCAGCTCTCAGTTGCTCTTCTGTGAAGTGTCTCACGTTTTTCTCAGCTTCCTTGGGTCCTATTCCAGGATGACCGTAGTTGTGGGCCTGAAATTTATACAAAATAGGTGAAAAGTTTCAGTCGAAAAGTGTGGTACTCTTACAGGATTTCTTAATTTGTATGTTATTTTTGTAACAAACGTAAACAAATCTAGGAAGCCAACTTTTTTTTATAGAGAAGACGACATGTGACCTTGCCGCACCGCCTGTTTAGGTTGGTCCATGGATGCGCGCGACTGGCAGAGCAAAATACAATCCGCCCATATAGAGATGCTTTTTCACGCCTTGCCCAGGTTGTAGGAAGCAGGAAAGACCGACGCCGGAAGTTCGTACCACTTGTTGACAGTGCGACACAGAACTTCTACATACCTACCTACTTAATTAATTTGTGGTATCGATTTGAACTTAGCAGATAATTCGGATGTAGGTAATTCGGATGACAATACAATAACTTGGTACAATCTGATCACGGAGCCAGGAGATGCATAGTGGCTGCAAATTCTCTCGAGTTTGGGCTCATTTGGTTTGTGCAAGCAAAAGCGTGTTATTTTAGATTTTTTAAATCATAATTATTATAACTTGACTTGAGTGTCCTTGGCCATACAATTTTAGTAAAAAAACCCCCGATGCAATTTTTGGAACAAGGGATGTTTTCTCAGATGACAAAGTGTTTTGCATACATACTTACCTCAAAACAAAAGGTGATAATGTATACATATAATTATATCATAAATATCTGTCCGTCTGTACGTTTGTGCACGCTAATGTCACTATTTCTCCACAATGGTTGAACCACTTTGGATGTGGTTTTCATTGATGTATTAAAATAAGCTTGGGCTAAGATTTAGCGATTGTTTCATTTAAATCGCTTGCGTAGAAGTATAAAGCGCCTACTACATTAGCAATCCAAACACGATTGGTCAGGCGTAACTGGTTATTCTATTTCTACGCGGGTGAAATAGGGAGTCTCTTGTTTGTTTTTTTTTCAATCTTTGAATATTACGATCTGTCTCTCAATGGGACCTCTTGTTTGACATAACAATTTTTGACATAATTTGATTTATAGGTGCCCTTAATTAATTATTTTCATTACCTTACGTCCCAACGACTGAAGACAGATAACAACGGAGTTAAGATTTTGTCTCTCCCACAAATCAACAGTTTGGAAGGTCTCCTGGGCCGGTACTCCCATATTCTTAGCTGCTTCAAGGAACGCGTTGATATTCTCCATACATTTGAAAGCCATTTTGGATTCGTTGATCTTCTTTACCATGCCTGGTTGAATTTTGTTCACCAGCCTGAAACGTAAATTGGGTCCATTTGAGATACAAAATCAAAAAGTTAAATGGTTTAAGATGTATGGCTTGGCCTTAGAAACATGAAACTTCAACTTTCTTCTTGGACACGCATACCCGATTTCTACCAAACATGGCTATGAACTGAACCATCTCACACATACAAGGCGGTTCTGCCGTTAATGGCGTAGCAATGATGTCGTTAAATAAATTAAGATTTAAAAAATCGGAAATTCGGGGGAATTAGATACGGCCATGCATGAGGGGGTAGGCCTAGGCATATACATACAATTGAATGTTACGGTAACGATCCTGACATACTTAAATTTCATTTATTTTATATTCATCATCCCTTTCATACATGCTCGTCATATCGTCATTGTCTATTTGTGCCAGTGCCGTCTAGTGTAAATACCTACGTCAATTTTATTTCAAATTCAGAGGTGGCACATAGGGGCCATCTCCACGAGCGAGAGAATCGCGGCGATAGTCTCGCCGTGCCATACAAACTCTATCGGTGATAGTATCACCCTGTGGAGATTGGCCCATGGAGTTTGTATTGAATTTGGTGGCACGGGCAAGACTATCGCCGCGATTCTCTCGCTCGTGGAAACGGCCCCCAATGCACCACTACAAAAAGCACAAAAAGCAAGGTCCCGTGCTCGATTCAGGATGTTTGAAAACGTTCAGCAAACTTTCTAGCCCTTTTCGCATACATACATAAAATCCACTATTGTTAACATATAATATGACCTTGAATTTATGACTTTATTTTATACGTAAGAAATTGTATTCGAGCGCGCTCTCCTGTTCTTATATTCTTTGCATACTACACGCACATCACACGATTACGTATAGGGCAAATAATTTCGTACGCGACAGATCGACGTTTTCTTTTTGCAAAGAGATAGTTGGGAACACCGAGTTGGAAAGATATAGTGACGGGGATTTTTGGATTAATGAATTTTTTGATAAACTTCTATGTGTGAGTGAAGCCGGGCCGCTCATACTACAAAACGGATTTTGTTGCGGTTTGCACTTTTAAATAGTTTGAGTCATCGGAATAGTTCGAGTTCACAATTATTAAATATAGACCGATCATGTTTAGGAGCTGAGCATTAACAGTATAAATGAATGAAGGAAATAAATGTTAGAATAAAATGATCAAATTAAAGTTCGCGGTAGCTTATTTATATCTAATAGATAAGCGTATATAAATAGGTATTCAAATTGTTGTCAACCTATATTGTATAGAAACCGGGGTCGCTAATACATATTTTCAATAGCAAAATGAACTTACTTGCAAAGCAGAGTTCCGTCTTTAAGAACTTCATAGAAGTTGTCCATATCTCCGGAGCAGTCGGTAGGCTCGCCGGTGATGATGTTAACCCACTCGAGACATTCCTGAGCCAACTCTTCGCTGTACTTGCTGTTGATCTGAAAAAATTACAGAAAAAACTATTTACTTTTACTATCAAAATGAGCTTCATACAAGATCTCAAGGGAAATGGGGATTTATCACGCGTGAACGGATGGAACAATTTCACTAATTTTTTTGTTGTGTTTATTAAAAAATAAAATTAAGAAAGTTCAGTAGAACATTAGAAAATTTGAGAAAACTTAACGACGATTTTAACATCGCGTGTTTGACAATTCGCGCTGTAAGTAATGGTTGTAGGTTGTGGTAGGGGTGGGAGTAGAGATAGGGGTAGAGGTAGTGGTAGGGTAGTGGTAGTGGTAGGGGTTGGATTAGGGGTAGAGGTAGTGGTAGGGCTTGGAGTAGGGGTAGTGGTAGTGGTAGGGGTTGGATTAGGGGTAGAGGTAGTGGTAGAGGTTGGAGTAGGGGTAGGGGTAGGTGTAGTAGTAGTTGTTTTCCATGGACGAAGGAAAGTAAATAGTAGGCAAGCCAACGTTTGGGCAGGACCATCGTCTACCGGGTCCGAGTATACTATAATTTTCTTTTTATATAAAATTGTTTCTATAATTTTGAAGGAAGATATCCCCTTCCCCACGGCACTCTAAGCCGCACTACAGGGTCTAATGAATAAATGAAATTTGATTAATTTTTTTTTCTTATTATATCGTTTTTTATAAACTTTTCCTTCAATGTCAAAACGGAGAAAGGATCGATGTGATTTTTTTTGCTGAAGGGTCGGACTGTTCACTTAGGCTACTTTTTGTATAAGTAAAAATGTATAAGTATTGAGTTTATGGCGCTTTGCCGGCCGCTCCCGCGGCATGCTCGCTTCGCTCGCTCGGCTTGCGCTTTATTCCAACACCATCAGAATAAAAACAACCTCTTGTGAATTCGGGGCAGAAAGATAGTATTTATTATAATGATTTATCTTATAAAAGCTGAAATCTTAGTGCTTCGGAGGGCACTAGGAAAACCTGTGTCCGCACTTCTGAAGATATAAAAGCCGTGATGGAGCATGAAGCTGTATGTAACGGGAATTATTCAGGGCTGTGTTAGTATTTATTTTGTATAGTAACGTTATCCGAAGGTCGTACCATACTGATAAACTCTCAACCGGACTAGTACCGAAAATGAGTTTTGTAATTATCGCATTTTTGTCATTTTTTACAGTAGTAACTTGATATAGAAGTCGTTACAGAACACTAAATTATACTTTAAAACAGGATAATTTACAAAAATAAGCGAAATTACTACTGACTCTAAGCTAGCGCCCGAGCTACATACTAAATCTATGCTTGAAACCACGAGCTAAAAGCGAAGGGGACTTTTATGCAGTGACATGGACAAATTAAATTATTTTCAAAATCACAAAGTATTTTCTATGTAACAAAGGACTTAAACTCGAACAAGGACGTTAAGAGGCGTGTCCACAATATTAAACGGTTAAAACGTTGAATGAGTTATTTGAAGCGTGACAAAATCATCGTCGACCGAATAAAAATAAATTGTACGAAACTTACTTCCTTGCATATTAACAACATGGTTTTAGAATGGAATTTGTTTTTTTTTCACGGTTTGCCTTACAGCTCCCGAAACCGTATTATTGTTCCAGGGTACCCAGCGGAAGACCAAGTCTCCCTCGTTTAGCCGATGGTATTTGTGAGGATGGCCTCACAACTAACGAGTGGCTAGTTCTGTTGAGATATATTTTAATGGAAAAGCCTCTAAGTGTGGTTTATCGGATTATGTACATAAGTTTTTAAATAAAAACCCATTGGCCGGGATCCGGGATCGAACCCGGGGTCTGCCTAGTTAATACCAGACGTCTTAACCACTCGGCCAGCGACGCACCTCGGAATTTGTTTGAGTTTCTATTTCCGCATAAACTGTTCCCGGAAAAAATACCTACCTAAGCATTGATATAAAAAAAGCAAATAAAGATATTTATTTCTTGGAAAACTAAACCTGTCAAGAGGGGGTTGTCTCATTTCAGTTACCAACCCCAAATTTTCTTTGTTGATTTTGGACACGTATTGACTCAAAAAGTTTATATGGCTGAAGTGAAAGGAAATGCTGGCATACTTTTATTGAACATATAAAAAACTATTGATTGATGGAAATATTAAAAGTACCTGAATGAAGGTGTGATGGATATAAAAGAAGCAAAAGAGGTATGTCAGGATCGTAACAAATGGCATTTGATTGTCTCTGCCTACCCCTCTTGGGATAAGAGGCGTGATGATAGATAAATGATTTTTGTCTAAAAATATAATAAAGATGGTTTGCTTTTTAAAAACTAAAAAATAATAATAAGTCGATTCATTCATTTATTGGAGGAAAAATGAGAGCAGGAAGGAAGTTGATCAAAAAAATACATTTTATACTACAACTAGCAGTTGCCCGCGACTTCGTACGCGCTATATTAGGAATACAACGGTTT
The DNA here is from genome assembly GCA_963924495.1 of Nemapogon koenigi. NCBI lineage: Eukaryota > Metazoa > Arthropoda > Insecta > Lepidoptera > Tineidae > Nemapogon > Nemapogon koenigi. The sequence continues at coordinate 3,574,877 of OZ004643.1, forward strand.
CGAAAAATCCTTTCTTAGTGCATCTCTACAGGAATATACCTTCCAATTTTCATATTTATATCTTCAGTGGTTTAGGCTAGGTGCGTTGACTGTCAGCCAGTCAGAGATACGACGATTTTATATAACATACTAGTATGTTCAGTAGTGCGCCAGTTGTAAGCAACTCTCGAGGTTTCAGTGTGGGAACATACTGCTGCCCACACCAAAGAAGACATGCTACAAGTCAGCGATAAGCCCGCCACCTATCAAATAATTCCCTACTCCTACCACAACTACTCCCACTACCCCTACTCCAACCCCTACCACTACCTCTACCCCTACCACTACCACTATCCCTACTCCTACCACTACCACTACCCCTACTCCAACCCTTACCACTACCTCTACCCCTACTCCAACCCCTACCACTACCTCTACCCCTACTCCAACCCCTACCACTACCTCTACCCCTACCACTGCCGCTGCTCGATTGTAGTAAATAAAAAAATATATGGGAGTTTTTTTTTGTATGGTTGATTTTTTTTAACAGGAACAGATCCTGAACATTATTAGTTTCGGCACCTACTTCTCCGATTTGTAGTTTCCGAGATAAAAAACAAAAAAAATAAGGGGGCGAAAAAGGGGGGTTTCGGATTTATGATAACTGGTGCTTCTCCGGCCGCTGCCGCGGCATCGCTCGCTGCGCTCGCGCTTTTCAATAAAAAAATTGTATGGGAGACGTGAGGGGGGGACGGTACGGGGTAGAAATCAAATCCCAGTCTATAGGAAAAAAAAAGAGTTTATTTATATCGGATTAAGAGCCCTATATCCATAATTTGTATTCCCAATTTCTCTGTAAATAATACACATGTGTCACATATGCTAAATTGCATATTATTACTTATTCGTGAAATAGTCGTTATTTTTTCAATTTATTGAATAGAAAATATTTTGAATTGGTCAAAAATAATTATTGTCTTAACCCCATTTAAATTAATAACTAGATTTGAGATGAAAATGTTGTATAAATATATTTTTTTTATTCTTTAATTGAGATTTGCCATATTTTTGACAGAAGTAGATGGCCGACAGCCAAGGACACTTATCTAGGTACCTACTAATGTATGTGCAGATTACTTTTACTTTGTTTGTAACTCTGTCAGAATCGTCATTGTACGCGTTTTCGACTCAATATTTAGGATTGGAATTTTCTTTACGCACGTGTTAAAATGCGTGTCATGTGAGCACGTGACAACGGATTTGATAGGTAACGTGACGTTTCCGGAGTCTACGATCAATTAGGTAACTAGAGAAACAATACGTGACTAAAATGTCTAAAAACTAAAATGCAACGGCAATGACACAAAAAAGTTTATCGGTTTGTATTGTTCTTTGTTCTTCTATTTTTAATTATGTGGCACAATTTTACATACTTGCATATCGGTTGGTACCTAGTTGTACACAATTAGAAATGAAAATTACTTTCTATTTATTTATAGTAAATAGTTTATATATAATATATATTGGTTAAGACGTCTGGTATTAACTAGGCAGACCAATGTACCAATGGGTTGTTTTAATATGTAGTTCCGAGAGGCTTTTCCATCTAATTAAACCTCAACAGAACTGGCCACTCGTTAGGTATATACTATCGGTACTAGTAAATACAATCGGCTTAAAGAGGAAGATTTGGTCTTTCGCTGGGTACCCTGGAACCGTAACACGGTTTCGGGAGCTGTAAGCCGTAAGGCAACCCGTGGAGAAAAAAACCGATGTTTAAGTAGAATCACATTAAATATTTTAAAATACACGCTCATGGACGTAAAAAAGGAGAGGACGGATCGCCGCTAAGACAAAAGTGAAGCAACCAAGTTTCATTGTAAATACGAGCCTCACGCACACATTCTCATTCGGTTATGCTGATCAGCCGCCATTAAGAAAATAAAAAACAATGCCGTCTTGTGTAGTAAAATTATGCAAAAACAACTCCATTACTCATAAAAAATCTCAAGGAATCACATTTCATAGGTTAGTTAGTAATTTACCACTTATTCTACAATTTAAAGATATATTAGAGATAAATAAAATCGGTAGCACACATGCACGCTTGGTGCTTCACTTTTGTCGTAGCGGCGATCCGTCCTCTACTTTTTTACGTCCATGTACACGCTGTTATATTTCACATTTCAAAAAAATTCACAAGCGAAGTCGGGGGCGGAAAGTTAATGATGTATAGTTGATATTTGGATGAATGATCCTGTTCGAGAAACTTCTCTAACGATGACGCAATGACCAAAGGATTCGTGACTCAAGTTTGGCGGTCATGCTGACCTAACTTTGCAGAAAAAAATTAAACAATCATTGAAAGATATGTCGAATATAATGTATAAAATGTATAAAAATATGGCAAAACTATGCAAGTTCGCGAGATTTCTATAGAGAAAAAATTACCAAAAACAATTTAACTGTTTACTAAATATTTGTTCCAATAAAGTGTTTAATTGAGTATTTATTCTATAGTTCATCATACATATTTGAAAAGCTGGCCGTACGAGTCAGACTCGCGCACGAAGGGTTCCGTACCACCATACAATAAAAATAGATAAAAATTTGCGTGATTCCCACTCGCACTTGGCCGGTTTTTATTATTTAGTTGTTTTATTAAAGAAAATGCATTATAGTTATACTAGTTAGACGTTTGTATTTATTGCCTTTATTTCCATTATTAAAATCAAGCAAAAAACGCTGAACAAACACGGTTTTTGTATGGGGTCCCTCCTTTAATTGAATTAATCTACCTATTACGGTTCAAAAGATACATCCCTGTGACAGACGGACAGACAGACAGACAGCGGAGCCTTAGAAATAGGGTTTCCGTTGACACCATTGGGTACGGAACCCTAAAACAGAAGAAGGACACTATCCACTGAATTCTGATTGATTGAAATGAAATCGATGCTTGATCCATCCTAATTTTGGCCTTGCTGTACACTGTACTGCTGACTATTACGGACCGTTGCTCTCAGTCATCAGTATCTGTCAAAAATATGGCAAACCTCAGTTAATCCTGGAAAGTTGAGGGATGGAAATGTTGCATAAATAAACTCAACTTTCCAGGATTAACTGAGGTTTGCCATATTTTTGACAGTTATAAGTTGACATTGACCAATGTTAAAGGCAATACTCGTATCGAAAACTACGGCTCTTTAGAACCCTAAATAATAAAAATATGGCTCAATCCAATTTCAAATAATAACAATCATTTTGTGGTGAGGAAATGTTGTATAAATAAACTCACGTTTGCCATATTTTTGACAGATAAAAGATGACTGAGAGCCACGGGTCCTTAATAAATAACTTTTCTAGTAAAATATCCCTTCATATGAATGAGTATTTAATTATCTAAAGCATGCAATGTTGAATAATCTCTTTATGTGCGATGACCATACGAAGCACGCGGCAACACAGATCGTGGGTAACCATAAATAACTATGATTCAATGTCAATGGACGAGCATTGTGGCCTTTGACGTCATCCGCAAACAATGTGACTTTGTTTAGAAAGATACGTCAATATGTACATTATAGGCTAGGCTAGGCACTAAACAAAATTGGGTCGTAAAGGATTGGATTTCAACTGTTACTGTTCTTAGGAATAAAATTTAAGTAAGGCTTAACTTTACTATATCGTATTTCAACCTTCACTCAACACAAATTCGTTCCTGAGTGGGACCCTTAAGGGTAAAATTTTTAAGTGACAGTTGATGTCATAAACGTCTATGCTTATGAGTTGTTAGTTAAAATTTGTTTGAATTCCCTCAATTACCTAGGTACTTATATAAAATTTGTGCGCGCGTTGTGTAAAAACTTAGCTCTTGCCATGTGGCACCACCTCATAACTTTTATCCCATACAAATTACATGATTCACGACTTCTTAAATTACTCCATAATTATATGTCTTGTTACACCTAAGTTTTATGAAGCCCTGAAAGTCATCAATTTCACGCGTATTTTCAACCGATTTTTCGACTCGACGAGTTCTCTTAATATAATAATATTTACTAATGTACCATTTTATCGTATTTACCCTATAGATCATTTCACATAACTACTTTTGCTATTTCTAATAGATTTTGTATAACTTTGGAAGAGCATGTGTTCGTTTTGTGTATTTTTGAAAGACCGATTTTTGTGATTTTTCTCATGTTTTTGTTATCCTAACTCTCTGACTACTTTTTAAGGAAATATCTACAAAATAAGCCGCGGGGTTTACTGAGTTCATTGCGCTAACAAGCTTGCTCTTAAATTATAAAGAGGTCAAGTTTGCAAGTTTGTATGTAGGAGGTAACCTCTAAAAATACTGAACCGATTTTAAAAAATATTTCACGAATAGTAAGCTACGATATCATTTTTTCTTCGAAAATATCCACGGGCGAAGCCGCTAGTAAGGAATATTTTCGTGAAATGGGACGGAAAAGTAACCGAAAGTATAGGTACCGGGACGGTTCTTGAGCGGTGGTCGTTAGATGCGCAGAACACCATTTTTGGGTCTGCTTGACGGTATGAGGTATTAATTTAAATTTTACCAGCAGTAAAAAGCAATCGTAAAAACAAACACCAATAAATCAATTATAATAAATATACAAGTTATATTGCACTCGAATTACACATACGCAAACATCCCCCCACTTTTTCGTCGAGCGCTCAAGAACCGTCCCGGTACCTATAAAGAAATTAAAATTCGATGCACATGATTGGATTACTGTAAAAGTAAAAGCTCAAGTGGGTGTAAGATTCGCATACCAAGGTTCCGTAAAATTAACAGGTTTATTTCCGACAGCAACTATAAAAATCTGGAACTTCTTTTTACAGTTCCTGTAATCAGATCTTTCCCGCCATGGGCTTCGATCACAGTGAAAGTATTAATGGACTAACCTAGGACCCAACAAACTAACTATCCTCGACTAATTGAGGAAAAAGACGGCTGAGTATTCTCTGAAGAAAAAAAACAACCAATGCTGAAATTGTGTCTGTATTTTGAAGTGGTATGAAGGTTTTTGAAATAAGGTAAACTGTTTAAAAAGCAGACAGCCTTGTCTGATTCTTGTCTACAATGGATTCACTGCCAGTAAGTGCCAGTATGGGCAAAGGAATGGGGTCAGCGAGCGAGGTTGTGCACCGGCCATTTAATTCGCATACGCAATGATCCTGCATGATAAAATCGATGCAGTTGATTGCATCCCAATCCCAATGCTATAGAAAAATGAAGCAAATCCTAAATAGTTTTATGTATTATTTATGTTAGTATTTTAAAGATTGGATGTTTTCAAAACAGTCTATTTGTCTAGATGATGACGTCACAAAGTAGTTGTGATGACAAAACTTTAAAAACTTTTAGTATATAAAGTAAAATATATACAATATATTTTTCAAAATTTGAATATATTACTTTCAAAATTTGGATTTTTTCAAGAATTTTACAAACAATAGTATTTTTAGTTTCACTCAACTCAAAATAAATATGCTGTTCGTTGGTAAGAGCATCACTCGAGAACGGCGGGACCGATTCGGCTACTTTTTTAAATGTTTGTAATAGCCTGAAAAAGGTTTTTACGAAAAGAAAAATTGGAAAATTAAGTGCTTTATTCTATGGGATTTTTGTATGAACTCGAGACCAGTTGAGCTCCACGGGCGAAGCAGGGGCAAAAAGCTAGTATTGTAATAAATTGTACTTTAATATAATTAATTAAAATAAAAGTAAGTATGAGTTGAGATGAACCAGACCACACTCAAGTTTTCAGCACGGGATCTGTTATACATTTTTTTTCAGGTTAAATTGTAATTTAATAGTGTTGGGTAAAACATGCTGGTCCAGTTCAAACACAGTTATGCACTATACAATACAGGTTATAACATCAAGATGGGTCAGTATGGTGACCTCCGAAACTATAAGAGATAGCAAAATGTGTTCTAAGGAACCATGTCGTCGATTTTAGAGATAAGAAAAATTGCATTCTTAGAATTAAAAAAAACAGGAATCGAACCCGGTCATTTTGAAAACAAAACTATCTCTAAAATTGACAACATGGTTCCTTAGAACATATTTTGCTATCTCTTATAGGTACTGACCCATCTTGATGTTACTTGATGTACACCTACTAATCAAAGTTTGAGAGACGAAGGAATTATTGTCAGGCTCTCCATAAAAATAAATCCTTATTGATCGCCATATAAGGACTGTACGAGTGAAGTTATGACCGTTTTATTGATACAGAAATTAAACAGTACAATAGAATTTCTTTCCAGAACATTAACTTTTATACCATTAGTCGTTCGATGGAAAACTACTCGTTACACGTATAAAACAGTCGCAAATGATATTATGAGAAATGAAGATTAATAAAGTCCCTTTTCATTTGGTAGGTACTTACTTTTGAAAAGGAACTGATTTTTTTTTAAATTTTTGTTCCTTATCAAATTTTGGCTAGGTAGTGAAAGTTTTTTTTTTCACGATTTCTCGTGTTATCGTTCCCGAAGAACATGTCTCCCTCTTTTAGCCGATGGTATTTGTGAGGCTATACCTAATGAGTGACCAGTTCTGTTGAGGAATATTAATATACGTTTTATTTATGTAGAATTGTAGATATTTTGAGATTTTTAAAGTTTTTGCCCACGGTGTTACCCGCGTGGTAATAGAATATATCGTAACGCATGAGAAAGAAAATAAATGCCCTGTTATTTTAACGGGATAATAGCCTATGTCCACCCTGAAATATTTTTTTAAACCGGATGAGTTCTATGAGTATTTGATTATTTTCTACATCCAAACTTACAAACATTACCTCTTTGTAATATTAGTATAGATTATACTAATTTAATTAATTTTGTTCATTTAAATAAAACTTGTTCAGAGTAAAGCTATGGCTCCTTTGACAAATGTTTCTATACTGCGAATATGTTGTGACTACTGGGAAATGACAATAACTGTATTTTATAAAAAAAAATTATGTTGCGAATAACAATGCATGCATGTTCTTAACTAATGACATTATGTTTAATATTTTAATTGACATTATTACATAAATTATATTAAGTGAATATTTGTACGCCTTTGCGGGCAGGTTTCTTTTTTGTATACGTATGTTTACTAAAAATTAACCAACAAATAAATAAATTTCATTTCATTTTATTTCATAAAACTGTCGTGTCGCTGACTGACTGACAAAATCAACACACAGCCTAAACCACAGAAGATATAAATATGAAAATTGGAAGGTATATTAAGGGGGAGTAGAGGTGCACTTAAGGATTGTTTTTAATTGCCCCATATGGGGATGAAATGGGGTGTAAACGTTGTATTCCTCGTAAAAAGACACGGGCAACTGCTAGTTATAAATAAAAATTATCTAATAGTGTTGGTGTAAGACATAATATGTGTATTACTAATAGTTCTGTCACTTCTGTGAGTTTGTCATGAAACTGCTTATGTCCAAATTAGCGTCTAATTATAAGGTAAGTACAATTTTAATTTGTGTCAATCGGATTATTAGGTTTAAACGAGCAAGTGTGTGCTTGATGAATAATTTTACAAACACATTTTTATTAACCAAACAATAATGACACGTTATTTGTTCAATCGTAATTGAGGGTAAATGTAGGCACTTTTGATAAAAACAAATTTATTATTTAAGTAAGTACTTAAATATGATTCAAACTATAAGGCTGTACCAATGTTAGGCCGTAAATAAAAGTGACAAACAACCAACTATAACTAAATAAGCCAGGTTTGCGTGGAATAGTGGCAAGAATACTGGTTGCATTTCCTCGCTGAATCGCGATGCTGATTCGTTGAGCGAGGAAGGAGCCAGCCCTCTTGTAACCAGAAGAGATGATCGTTCGTGGGGATGCTTTATGTTTTAATGAATATTTGTCACACTGTGAAGTATTAGAAATGAAGAATAACTCCACAACACTTGCATTGTATACGAACATCCAAACGGCTCTGATGTTGCTTACAAGCCTTAAATAGAAGTTTGTACTACTTGTTGTGAAGATTGCCTAGCATACTTAGGCAAAAGGAAGAGTACTGGAATAGTTTGAATTTAGAGGAAAACTGGAATTCTTTGTCAAGGGCATACACACTCCACTCATACGGAAATAATGGATGACAGGATACCTAGAATGATTAGTTCACTGCGCCCTAGAAGAAACTTCACAGATCAAATCAATAACATTTTGAAATAAACCTTTAAAAAAAAAAGTGTACCGACTTCAAAAATTTGCACTGAAAAGTAAGAAGTAATAAAATATTTCGTCGTAGAATTTGAAGACGGTTGGTGCCAAATTAGTATACAAAATTAAGTAAACATCTAAGGAGATAAAGATGTACTGATGATCGTAGTGTAAACAAAATATAGTTATTACAGTATATTATGTACCTACATAAAATATTTACATTTATTTATATTTATTTTATATAAAAGCAACACCCAAGTGATTTAATTTATAAAAAGAAGTACAGAACGTCAATTGATATTCGCGATCGTGGCGCCTCCCCGTGACGTAGGCTTGATATAGATACCTGTGATCGGTGGTAAACGCGTACACGCATTTTTAGCGCGTCATTATTTATTGACTAATAAATAATATTGAATTGTGCACTTGGCGTTTTATAAAATAACCCTTTAGTTTACAGTCAGAAGTGGGATCTGTAAACTAAAGGGTTATTTTATAAAACGCCAAAACAGAGGCAAATTACTGAATTTCTAAAAACTACTAAAAAACCGATTTTCGTCATATGTCTGTGAGATAATGTCGACAAATTATTATATCCTTAAAAAATAAGTCGTCAAAATCGGTACATATCATCGAGATATTAAGAAAAATTGACTTAAAAGATCAGTTTTTTCAAAATTTCTCATAAACTAATGAACCAATTTTTGTGAGATAAAAATGGGACCAATCCGGAAGAATTATCTGTCGATTAAAAAATAAATTATTGAAATCGGTTCGCAACTGGCGGAGTAATCGATGTATTGTCCATACATAAAAAAACATACGGTCCGAATTGAGAACCTTCTCCTTATTTTTTTGGAAGTCGCTTAAAGTTTTTCAGAAATTCAATAATTTTCCATTTTACGACTGAAAATTAATATTAGAGAGAAACCTTAGCAGCCGTTGCTATTGACACGATGTTGTCAATTTTCGTATGGACGGTGGTCTAGCGGTTATGTATGGCGTGCATCGCAGGATGCAAATGGTTCAAATCCCAACCACAGCGGTATTTTTTTTATTTTATATTCATTGTTTTTTATTTGCTTTATTATTTGTCTCTTAGGACAGCAAAATCACTTAAAAGGGAAAAATAAAGCTTGTAAAAAAAGTGTACCGACTTTAAAAATTGTGCACTGAAAAGTAAGAAATAATTAATATTTCGTCGTAGAATTTGAAGACAAAAGGATACAAAAAAGATCTGTTCAATATTACCTAAAATATGTGTGTACTGATGATCGTAGGTTCCTAATCAATTGTTTAGATTCAGTGCACAATTTTTGAAGTCGGTACACTTTTTTTAAAGGATAGTAGTCTAGGCAAAAGGAAGAGTACAGAAATAGATTGAATTTAAAGGAACCTGGAAGAATTTGTCAAGGGGCACACATACACCGAAAAAAAGGCAAACTCGTAAGGACTGAATTTATTTGGTCTCTTCCTTCCTCAAAGGCATATCAATCAAGGTTTTATAAATGAAGTGAGCTAAATACTGATAACTGTAAAACACCATAGCAAGAGACACAATTGTAATCTATCGCATAGAAAGCGTAAACCCGTAGAGAAATCGAGTTCATTGATACCTAATAAGTCACCATATTGATTCTAATAAAAACGTTTACAATTTGAAATTACACATTGAGAGAAATTTTAACGCTGCTAACAGAACATATGGCAGTCTCGAAAGTCGAGATTTTATTCCATATTTAACGTTACTTGCAAAGGCCTTACCTTTAAAGGTAAAGTTGGTTTTGTAGAGGCCATGACTTACATGTGACTCATGGTTCAGAAAGAATTAGTGATGTAAATTCTGTATAGCTAATTCGAACATCTGTTTTTAGTGCTATAAAGTGAAGTGTTACAAAAAATATATGATGACTAGATATTTGATTTGTGAGTCATTTGATCATTTTCGTAGTTGGTCATACAACATTCTTGAAAATTATGTCAGCAGATGTTTGAATTAAAATTATTTTTAATTGCTTAATATTCCAAACATGTTGTAGGTAATTATGTAGGTACTAATAATTTTATTTGATTTAATTTAATGGATTCAGTTGTTGCTGAAACAATAATGCATAAAAATAAAGAGTCATGATGAATAACGTAAGTTGTAAAATAAAAAATGTAGAAGATTGACAAATCAAGCCATTTTTATCTATGAGTAAGTTTTTATTATAATAAGAAAACATGAAGTAACTGTCGCTTGAAAAGGAGAGATAAAACACAAATCAAATAACCTCACGTATGTATTTTAAACTTCTAAGAATTAAATGACAGACATATCGCTATAAATATTTTTTCTCTATAATCCGATCACTGAAGGGCTTAACTTACAATAATCCCCCCGCCAGAGAAGCTTTGCAGCAAATTAAAAATATAGATGGATTAATTTATGTGACCTAAATATTTTGAGAAGACACAAGCTTTACGTGCTCTCCGAATCATGAGATGAAATAATATTATAACAGCACTAGAAAAATATAACTGTTTCAATATAGGTTGAACAAGGTGTGGTTAAATTAAAAATGTTATGAAACGCATCCGCAAACACACAAGAGTAATAAACTCATTTAAAACGGTACTGTCTGCTAAAATTTTGACTCAAATTTTAATTGATAATCAACGAAGCGTTTTGTACTGAGTTTTATATTCCTATGTCAACAGTAAAATTTGGTGTGTAAAAGCAGAAAATATAATTATAATGCCTGCCCACGAACCATAATTACATGGTTAGATAGAATCCTGGGATTTCTTTAGATCCGATTGGGGTAATGCTTTTGGGACTTTTTCATTTCCGGTGTGTGTGATACAAGATTCTTACTAAGGTCAATGTCTGGTTTTAATGTGTCAGTCAGTCAGATAGTTCAACAGCATGAAAATGTTTCTGTGGGAAAATGTGGCCAATTGCATAGGACTGAAGCTGTGTAGAAAAAGTCTTGACATCCAGACGAAAGTCAAAGTGTTCTTCCATATAGATAGGTTCTTTTTCATTTACCCAAAAAATATATCCAATTTGGTAATTGGCCTTTGAAAAATTCATGAATGATTTAGGTTTACGACTAGTTCACGCCTCGGGTGACCTAAAGACTAGACTCTTACCTCGCACAAAGCAAGCTTAAAAAGGATCAGTTTAACCATTAAGCGAGGTAATGCAGCCAGTGCTTTGGGAACCAAATCATTTTTTTTAAAGATTTTAGTTACGTTCCCAGATTGCCAAATTTCTCTATTACAAAATATTTTTACTATATGCACATAATTGATGCAGATGTTTTATGCATTTGAGAAACATTTTTTAAGTCGGTTAACAGTTTATGGAATTTCCCCAGAACACAGCTCGGTATCTCTTTTAAATACAGGGACTTGTGTTTTATTTAGGTCAAGGTATATTGGGTCTTGTCCACTGTTACAACCGGTTATGGGATTTAATACAAGTTTTATGTGAGAGCTTTACGAGAAATTATTTCAATTCCAAACTTATAAATCTATTTTTACTCTGAAAATATTTTTTGTCGATAAATCCTGCTTTGTTTGTTAGCAATCACATATAAGAAAAAGTCTGAATTAGAATTGAAATTATAGATGTTCACTACACGTCTTAACTCTCGTTATGGCATGAAATAGGAAGTAATTTCGTGAAATGAAACGAAAGTGAAATGGCGAATAGGATGGAAATGTGTAACCGGTAAAGAAATTCGTATTCATATCTACTGTAGACTCGCTCTTATTTTGACTACATGGTGCTACAAAACGGGACATCGAAAAATATTTACAGTCACAGAAGGCTTATTTAATTGATATATTTTTACGTAAATAGAAGTAGAGATGGAAACAAAAGTCTATTTGCACAATTTAATTCGAGCAATATAGGAGAATTTTTGTATTGCATTTTGATTTGACTATCATTCACATTCTTTGATCGGTCTAATTAGCCAGTCTTCTATCGGTGAAACGAATAATAAAGTATTATATTATAGTAAATACCTATTAACAGTTGTAATGTTAACATAACTTGTATTGAATTGTTCTAATGGTTACAATGACTTTCAATGAAGAAAACAATATAAGTACCTAATAGCTTTTGTTAGAAAACGAACAGAGACTTAGAACTTTGACCCCGTTCTCTCGACCTAGGTTATGTATCTACTTGCATTATGCTTGTTATTTTCATGTTACTAACTTTGCGGCTATGGAAATTTCCGTTTTTGTTGTTTCCTCCGTTTTTTAAATACAGATTACTTTTGTTAACTAAAAATCTGGAATAACAACAATTATTTTATTATTTACAAACAAACTCAAACTCTGTTTTATAATATCAGAATAAGTAAAATTTAATGAAGCCGAATTATTTTATCATAAAATACATATATAATACCTACCTAGTAGATTTTGAATGTGAGAATTTATGACATAATTGTTAGAAGTAGATTATTCAAATACGTATGTAAATTAAATTGAAAGAAGAGTAAAAAAACGTTGGAATTGTTGCTACACGACAGGATGGGTACAGTCATATTCAAAAGTGACTACATAGCTGTAAAAGTGCCAAGTAACTAAACAATGCGAGACCGAGGGCTGTGTCGAGGGTTTAGTCAGAAAAATAACAGATTTATTAATTTTCTTCACAAACAAGTTTTTTTTGTAAATGTATTAAGTACGAATTATTTACTTAAACTTGTATATTTTTAGCATATGTCTAAAATTACTGGGGCATTTAAAAAAATAGTACGGCTTTTCGATCTTAAAATACAATTAGAATTGTCTTCTATTGGGTAACACGAGGCCGATAAAGCGTGGTTCAAAATTTAGGAATACTGGGTGTATTTCAGTTCGATAGCAATTTTACAACGGTCCGTTTAGGAAAGCATAAAATAAAATCTGTCTAATCTTATTAGATTTTAGTTAGAACTTTTGCATTTTTTAGCTTTAAACTCATACATGTTAAAGCTTTGTCCAAAATTAACGCATGGTAACACTTTGGTATCCGTATGCATGTCTGTCCCTGTATGTATGTAACGGCTATTTTTATCAGTTTAATAATTACAGTTGCTTTCGATTTTTTTTTTCAAAACTTCTCCAGTTGCCTTCGAGTGCCCAGTTCTGTTGAGGTATATTTAGATGGAAGAGTCTCTAAGTTTTTTTTAATAGAAAATTCAATCTCTTCAATACGTCATAATTATACCTATTCATAACAACAAAAGTAATCAAAGTGTAGACAGCAAAAAATATGCAAATAAGGAATGTTTACACAAGTAATTATGACCCCGACTGTACCTACCTACGCTGTCTCTTTTTTGTATGAGAACCAGTTTATTTTGGCCGTTTAAGTAGGCACCTCATACATGCCAACCTGCTATTTTTGTGTATCTTCAAATAATGTCCCTCAAAATATCATTTCAGTTACCAGAGGGTGAGATTATGCAAAGGTTTTGAATGAAATTTTGACAAAAATATTTGTATGATGGTTGCTTAGAGACGCCTTTTACGGTTAAATAAAATTATGTACTAATGAGATAATGAAAGAGAATGTCGTTTGTGAAAGAGAATTGGCATCTGTAGTCCAGTCAACGAAATGTTTGAGAAAGGTAGGCACAGTCAATTCACATCCTAACTAAGTAATACTTATTGTAAATGCGAAAGTGTATTTGTTGGTTTGTTTGTCCTTCTTGCAAGTCAAACGGATCGACGTGTATTTTTTGCACAATATAGGCTGGAGGAGTTTCAGGGGCGAAGAGCGATAAAGCCAAATACAGTGGCAATCCAGGTAATTTGTGTAATTTAACAAACTGCAAACAGGTACCGCATTATCTATTAAAATCTGATGAAAATTGTACAAAAATAGCAGTAGATTTGTTGTCATTTATGCATAAATCTTATGAAAACAGAAGTGGGATAAACAAAAGTACCTACCTACCTATAAATAATTACTTATTATTATTTATTGTAGGTAGGTATCTATGCAGGTATGCAACATGAAGACCACGACCGCTCTGTCAAGAGTGAACCGACAAGGAAGAAGAAGGTATCTAGGTCCACTTATGACGTTACATCCCAAACAGTCGCTCTGTTAATTAACAAATATTTACTGATTCAGAGTAGGTAGGTAGTTGTTATCTATCTACATAATAATAACAATTATCAACAAAACTATTTAATAATGCGTAGGTACTCATTTCCTAGGTAGGTACCTAGTAGATATATTACAAAAAGTAGGCCTTCTTAAACTAGGTCAGGGCTATGTCCTGTTAACATAGTTCTGGAACAGCAGCATCCCAATCGATAACATCTCTGAACAACCGAACAAATTAAATATCCATCTAATAACATAACATCAAAAGAGATATTAGAATGTTTCAATTGAGCAGGATAATAGTATTTTATTTTTCTATAAGATGTGATGGTTGTGATTAATCAGTGATTAATAAGACATATCACGGTCGGCGGGATTATCTTAAATACCGATTTATCGGCTATATACACTATAAAGGCTATAATACTTGACATTGGCAAATCACCGATGAACATTGGTGGAGCCATAATAAAAAAGAAGAAGAAGAAGATCTACCTACCAAAGAAAGAGTTAAAACCGCAATGATATATGAAACGCTTACCTTTCTTTGGGCTTCCGCTGCAAATCCAGATTTTGTCGCTCTGTTGGTAGCCATTTTATAAATTATCTAATAAGTAACAAATAGAATAAAAAATTATTAAATTAAATCACAGGTTCCGTGAAGTTACACCGTATAGAATGTAAACACAGACGAGCGGCGCGCAACGAACTTGTCTTCTGAATGTATGCGTGTGTGTACACAGTACGTGAATGACATCATCGCGACGAGCGCCGGCCGGTATTGTAGTGTTGGACCGTTATCGATGCTTTTTTTATCGATAATTAGAATATAGCATAAACAGTTTTGAAATTTTAATAAATTCTAATATAAACCATACACTTAGGCCTAGCTATAGTTCAAAGTGATGTTACATAAATGTGAAACTATACCTGATTTATTTACAAAAAAATGAAATGTTTTTAACGCATATCTACCTATTTTATTTCACCGGTTTTTTTTTATCCAAGGCATTAAACTATGCTGTGAGTTATCGTCCAAGTTTCATCAAAAACACACAAACCCACAAACATACTAAAGTGTATGTCCCACATTTCTCTCAGAGACCGTTTAAGATAAAAAATGGACTTAGATTTAGGACTTTTGGTCTAATTTATTGATGAAAACTACATAACATTTAGGTAGATTTAGGGCATTTCACGCTGTATCTGATTCGTCGAGTGAGAAAAATCAGTAATTATTAACCATAGAAGGTAAACATCACAGGAATAACTCTTTGTAAAGTGCTCGTTAGAAGAAGATATAAACTTTTTATGCAAACATTATTCAGGTGGTTACAACATTTTTCGTGGACAAATGTCATTTTTTTTTTCAATATAAAACGTAACAAAGAACATGAAATTTTTGACAACTTCTGCCATAGTTACAATTCATGTCCATAATCTTATAATGGAAATTAATATTTGTTTATTTGTTTGTTCGTATTCTATAGACTGAAAAACTACTAGAAGTTATTTTTGTATTTGATAGCCCAATTCTTGGGGAAGGTTATAGGCTATTTAACCTACGCTACCTACCCAAAGGGGTGAATTGTATCTCTAAGACAACGCGTAAGAAGTAGTGGGCAATCAGCTAGTTGACGCCTTTTGGGGAATTAGTCACAATAATAAATGAATATTTTACTCCATATTGTTTTATTTCAAGTTTTTATGTAGATTATAGTATTTTTACATCAGGAAAAGAATATATTAACAGGAAAGGAAGGACAAAAGACAAAAAGGATCCAAAGGAGCCAAAGGAGCATGCTGGAAAAATAAAATAAAATAAATAAGTAAATGATTTCCAGGATATCATAGGATCTAAACACAATACAACTTAAATAGTACTTACAAATAGTATATGCTCCTTTATAGTATATTTTTATCAGCTTGTTGCAATTAGTTTACTGTATTAAATTATTGACATTATACTTAGCAATGCTAAAACGGAATTGACTAAAAATGGAAGAAAATAAACAAATAGCAGACACTGTTCCAAATTCAGATTATTTTGAAAAATTCCTAAGTTATAGGTAGTCAGTAACTTATTTTGTAAGGAGGTTAACAACTATTTTTGCAAGGAGGTTAGCAACTATTCAGACCTCATTAAGAAAAATGGTCTCAATTATTAGCTAAATGAGCACAACGTTACATAGTAAAACCTTTAAGTATAATAATATAAGGCCAAATTGAATAGTTAGCAAGTTCTGAATAACTTGCTTTAAATTGTCTACTAAGTTATTTAGCCGTATTTCTATTAAGTAACATATAAACTTATTTGGAACGCATAGAAATGTTTACCAAATTTCTACGATTTAGTGATTCTTATTTTAGTTTTGTATGATTAATGGAAGCTGTCTTAAAATTTATCGATAGCAGCGAAATGACATCACTAAAACTTGTAAGGTAAAACGAAAACCAAGTTAGGAAATACAATGGGAGTGAAGGAGATGCTAAGTTTGTCTCCCTCTGGCCGTTGGGCGCGACTTGGACGATCCGAAATTTAACCTTCGAAGAAATGACTTCACAATGACTGACTCCAATAAAATTCTGTACACAATAATTATACAATTGATTTCAACTAATATTTCATACTAGGGCTCTGCTCCCGGATTCCCTTGTATCATTTTCCACCCGATTTCAATAATCGCATAATAGTAGTTATTCGGACAATACCTTTTTTCATTATTATTTATTAAAACTTGAAGTTTCATAAAAAATCATTCCGCTGTTTTGGAGCAAGACAAACATTGGGATATTAGATCAAAAAGTTGTTGTATACCTACAAGACTTAATTACTTACTTTTTTTTTTTTTTTCACGGGTTGCCTTACAGGTCCCGAAACCGTGGCATCGGTCCCAGGGTACCCAGCGGAAGACCAAGTCTCCCTCTTTTAGCCGATGGTATTTGTGAGGCTATACCTAACTAACGAGTGGCCAGTTCTGTTGAGGTATGTTTAGACGGAAAAGCCTCTAATAAGTGTGGTTTGTCGGATTATGTACGTAAGTTTTTAATTTTAAAAAACCCATTGGTATACGGCCGGGATCGATTTAAGACGTCATAACCACTCGGCCAAAAATCTGAAACGCTTCACGATTTTGCGTGTAATCCTTGCGCAGGGGCCATGCTTGTCTTCTCTATATCGTTTAAATTTTAGAATATGTACCTCTACCTACTGCCGAAGCAAGTAGGTATATACGTACTTATTTACTTATAAAAAATATAAGTACTGTAGAAATAATAATTATGTGGATGTATGTTTCTCTATTTGTGAATCCAATCTACTGGCTGGCCTGCCATACAAAGAAAAACGTTCACTCAGAATGCTAAGTTAGAACGCGAAATAACTTAATTATTTGAACGCTTTGTATTAGACCATGTCATGCGTTTGTATCCTCCTCCTCCACAGTCGGTCCCTCACTGCTGAGGATCGTGACCCCGTCTCATCAGCTTCTCCTCAATTATCTTCTTCCATCGGCTGCGGTCCTCAGCCTGATGAAAGGCTGTGGTAATACTGGTGTCCAGGTTTTCGGACACTTGATCGGACCATCGTTTAGGGCTTCGTCTTCGAGGTCTTCTTCCCTCCATCCTACCCAACACCACAAGCTTTTCTAGGTTGTTGCCCTTTCTTCGTGCAATGTGTCCGAAATATTGCAGAATTCGTCTCATGCTCACAGTGGAGAGTCGTGGTTTGTATAAGTCGATGCGTTTGTATAAGGGTGTTGATATGATTCTAATAAAGGATCTATCAGATCATTCATCCAAGGAATCCAGGATTCCTAGGAAAAATTGCAGAAGAAAATAAGGAATTACTTATGAATTGCCACACAATGGACAGAACCATAAGTAGGTACCTACGTATGAGGTTTCAAATATCAGTTCTTCTTACGCACCAGGGGGCTTAGATAATGTACCTACAACTAAACGAATAAAATAGAATGTAGAATAGTCTATCTATCTATCATCACGCCTTTCATCCCAAGAGGGATAGACAGAGACAATGTAGAATAGATATCTTTAAATGTATGGGACCGACTGAAATACAACCACGTGACCTAACGAAACTGTCATTCACTATGACGAAGAAGAAACCAAGGAGTTTATACTACTAGGTTTTGCCCGCGACTTCGTTCGCGTATAATTAGGAATAATACATCATTATTTATGTAAATATGCAGAGATATCCCTTAATTTTATCTTTTACTCCTAACTTTACTAAAAAAAGTATAAATTCGGTACCTATAAATTAATATCTTCCCAGTCCCGTAAAAATACTTCCCAATGCCCAATTTAACAATTTCTTAAGGGTTGTTTTATGTTTTGAAAAATATTTGTACCAAGATTATTATTTAATTTATGACCAAGTTTAAAGTCGATACACCAGGTAATACGATTTCCCTATACTAACTTCTACACCCCGTTGCACCCCTCCGTAAAGGTCGTTTTTAAAAATCCAAAAATACGTGTTTTATTATTTATTTTGAAGAATATTTGTACCAAGTTTCAAGTTGATACACGTAGGTAATACGATTTCCCTATACAAACTTCTACACCCCGTTGCACTCCTCCTTAAGGGTTGTTTTTAAAAATCCAAAAATACGTGTTTTATTATATTTATTTTGAAGAATATTTCAACGAGTTTCAAGTTGATTCACGCAGGAAATAAGATTTTCCATACAAAAGTATTTACCAAATTTGACCCCCTTAGGGGTTGAATATCGAAATGTCCTTCCTGATTCCTTGTCTACATAATATATACAGATTGTATACAAACTCTTTGTAGAAAACGAAGCATAATTAATTATGTCATGTTGTCCGTCTTTCGTGAACGAAAAGTTAGCGTCCGCCCATACCCTGTAGATAACGCTGAAAAAAATGGCGAAGGTTTTATCAGATAATTTTAGATGTTTATGTAAGGTTGTTTTGGATTTTTTATTATTAAAGTTTAATAAGTAGTTAGAATGCATAAATTGAGCCTCTTAATAGGTGGCGCATACTTTTCATATAATTATTAATTATACTATATAAAGCTCGATTACCACTGACTCACTCACTCACTCACTGACATCATTGTTCTCCCAGAAAGAGTTGTGATGGGGGGAAACTTTTGGTGGGATCGTATAGAGGGGGTCCCAGTGAGTACCAGAAAAATCCGAAACCCCCCTTTTTCGCCCCCCTTATTTTTGTTTGTTTTTTATCTCGAGAAGTATAAATCGGATGGGGTAGGTGCCGAAACTAATAATGTTTAGGATGTGTTCCTATTAGCGAATCCATTAAAAAAAAATGTTCTCCCATACAAAAAAAAAACTCCCATACATTTTTTTTTGTTTTTTATCTCGGAAACTACAAATCGGAGGGGGTAGGTGCCGAAACTAATAATGTTCAGGATCTGTTTCTATTAGTGAATTCATTAAAAAAAAATATTCTCCCATACAAAAAAAAAACTCCCATACAAATTTTCATACATTTCTTTTTTTTTGTTTTCCCAGAAAGAGTTGTGATGGGGGGAAACTTTTGGTAAGATCGTATAGAGGGGGTCCCAGTGAAAACCAGAAAAATCCGAAACCCCCCTTTTTCACCCCCTTATTTTTTTTGTTTTTTATCTCGGAAACTACAAATCGGAGGGGGTAGGTGCCGAAACTAATAATGTTCAGGATCTGTTTCTATTAGTGAATCCATTAAAAAAAAATTCTCCCATACAAAAAAAAAACTCCCATACAAATTTTTATAAATTTTTTCTTTTTTTTCCTATGGACTGGGATTTGATTTCTACCCCTTTCCACTTTCCCCGTACCTCCCCCCCCCCGTCTCCCATACAATATTTTGTAAACTCGCGAGCGAAGCGAGCGATGCCGCGGCAGCGGCCGGAGAAGCGTCAGTTATCAAAAAACCGAAACCCCCATTTTTCGCCCCCCTTGTTTTTTGTTTTTATCTCGGAAACTACAAATCGGAGGGGGTACGTGCCGCAACTAATATTGTTCAGGATCTGTTCCTATTAGCGAATCTGTTAAAAAAAAATTCTCCCATACAAAAAACTCCCATACATTTTTTTTGTTTTTTATTTTTTGCAATCGAACAGCGGTAGTGGTAGTGGTAGGTGTTGGAGTAGGGGTAGTTTAAGTGGTAGTGGTAGGAGTAGGGATAGTGGTAGTGGTAGAGGTAGTAGTAGGAGTTGGAGTAGGGGTAGGGGTAGTGGTAGTGGTAGGAGTAGAGATAGTGGTAGTGGTAGGGGTAGAGGTAGTGGTAGGGGTTGGAGTAGGGGTTGGGGTAGTGGTAGGGTTTGGAATAGAGGTAGTGGTAGGGGTTGTAGTAGGGAGTAGGGGTAGGGGTAGTGGTAGTGGTAGGAGTAGGGATAGAGGTAGTGGTAGGGGTAGAGGTGGTGGTAGGGGTTGGAGTAGGGGTTGGAGTAGGGGTTGGAGTAGGGGTTGGAGTAGGGGTTGGGGTGGTGGTAGGGGTCGGAGTAGGGGTTGGGGTAGTGGTAGGGTTAGGAGTAGGGGTAGGGGTTGGAGTAGGGGTAGGGGTTGCAGTAGGGGTAGAGGTAGTGGTAGGGGTTGGAGTAGGGGTAGTGGTAGGGGTTGGAGTAGGGGTAGTGGTAGGGGTTGGAGTAGGGGTAGGGGTAGTGGGAGTAGTTGTGGTACGAGTAGGAATAGTTTATAGGTGGCGGGCTTATCGCTGACTTGTAGCATGTCTTCTTTGGTGTAGGCAGCAGTTGTTCCCTCACAGCAAACACGCGAGTTGCTCGCAACTCGCGCACTACACAACATACTAGTTCTATTATAAAGTTTCATATAATATTATTATTTTATTCCGAGAGAATAGAATACTAGAGTTCGTATGGATTGTATTGTATGTCACATTCGCTGGTGTATTAGTAACATTTTTTTTATACTGCTCTAGAAAAAAAAACTCCATTTATTTATTTCATTATTTTTCCGCCAGGCCCTACAACATTTTTCGTATCGCCATCTGTTAGCGTTGATGTGATGTACAGCAGCAGTACGCTTCGGATTCCATGTAAAGTATATCACGATGCTGGTTGCTTCTCACAGTTTTCTATTATGCCAATAGGTGGCGCTATTTGTATTATTCTTAGTTCAGTATATGGAGAATTGGAGAGCCCGCGCTCGATTTCAAAGAATTTATAATAATTGATTTACTAGTTTCTGCCTGCGGTTTCATTCACGTAGAAATTGAACAAAATAAAACATTCCCGTCGCGTGTAGTTTTTTAATGTAGCATGCTAAGGCTTTCAGAACCGTGTTACGGCTCTGTTGAGGTATGTAGATGGAAAAGCCTCTTTGTACGGTTTGTCGAATAAGTTTTTTTATTATAAAAATCCATTGGTACATGGTCGAATGTGGGGATCGAACCTGCGACTTCTCAGTTGTGAGCCGACTTAACCCAATGGACCACCGACGCCCCAAAAAAATAGTTTAGGTGGACGTTTACGGTTAATCATCCTGATTATCTATAGGTACTAATACCTATTATAAATTTCCTTACTCGTAGATTATAAAGAGGAAAGATTTGTATGTTTGTGTGTATGTTTGTAATGAATAAACTCAAAAACTACTGTGCCGCTTTAAAAAAATATTTCACCATTGGAAAGCTACATTCACCCTGAGTGACATAGGCTATAATCTATTTTCAAAAAAATTAGGGATTCTTACTAAAACTCCAATAATGTAACCCAAGGTGTAAGAAAATGATAATAAGAAATTCCTTACATCGCGTGCGCTGCGAAAACATTGATGATATAGAGGTAGGGGTAGGGGTAGGTATAGGGCATGTATAGAGCATGTATAGGGTATATTTTAATTTGTTCATAAATATCCACGGGCGAAGCCGGGGGCGGAATGCTAGTAAACAATAAGACCACATAGGATTAACCTAACCTCCTCGAACAAAAAATATTCAGTAAGACTGACCATTAGTGGTCATTACTAAAAAAAATTAAGACATTTAATTTACTTATTATATTTTAAAGACACAAAATAATTATTACAAAATTGTTTAAAAATAAACTGTCATTTTATCGTTTTATGTGAAATTTATAACTAAAGAAGTCAGATAAGGTCAAAAAATATGTAGCAAACATGTTATAAAATTAAATTATTAACAAAATCCAAAATTTAATAAAAAAAATATAATTCCAAACTATGGAATAAGCAAAATTAGTTGAAGTGAAGTTAATAAAAGAAATTCTTCCACGTGAAAAATTTAAAAGTGTAAAATGAATAGCGAAATGGAGTTTTCGAGGCGAAGATCGCGCCGTGGGAGAGGAAGAAATCATGGCCATAATTTTGATATACCAAATATGACAACGCAATCAAAACTTATATCTCCATACATCTTGAACGCAATGTTTAGTCTTTTAGTCCTAAGCAGTTTAATTACATTAATATATTTTATGCTGGAACATCACTGTAATGTTTGTAAAGCTAAATGCGAGTTGGGAAACTTAACAAACAGCATTGAAGATATTTCGGTTTGTTTCTATTTTTTTAAATATCTTTCAATCCAGTGGAAATAGAATAGAAGTCGATAATTCTTACCTAGGTAAGCCGTTCCCTCACCTATCTATCAGTTTTTCAAAATCCCTGAAAAAAAAACCAGTTGACCAATTTTCATGAGAAAAAGGGACCATTTCGACAAAAAAGGAAATCATTCAAATCGGTACGATACTTTGACCAAGAGGGGTAGGCAGAGACAATAGAATGACATTTGCTACGATCCTGACATACCTCTTTCCCTTCTTTTATATTCATCATACCTTTCATACATGTTCTGCGATTGTGTGTACTTTTAATATTTCCATCGATCAATAATTTCTTAAATGTTCAATAAAAGTACACCTAGATCGTCTTCTGCGTCCGTTACCACTCTGCCAGCATTTTCTTTCACTTCAGCCATATAAACCTTTTTAGTCAATCTTTCAGCCTTTATTCTTTTAACGTGTCCAATCAGCGTAAACTACTTTTCTTTCTTTTTAGTCAGAACATCATGTGGTCAATACGCTTTACATCACACATTCTACGTAAAGACCGCATTTCCACTGCATTTATCTTACTTTCATGCTTCTTATTCCATACCCATATTCCATGAATTTAGAATTTCCAGAATTTCATATTTAATCTCTTTAAAAATATATGAATATGTGCGTTAATCGACTGCTCGTGCTCCGGAGCGCACGTGAACCGTCCGCACTTTAAAAAATAACTACACCTTTTTTTTTCTTTCTTTACGGGTTGTTGTACAGCTTTCGCAACCGTGTTACGGTTCTAGCGTACCTAGCGGAAGACCCAAGTCTCCCTCGTTTAACCCAAGGTATTTGTGAGGCTATACCTAACGAGTGGCTAGTTCTGTTAAGGTATATTTAGATGGAAAAGCCTCTAAGTGTGGTTCGTCGGATTATGTACATAAGTTTTTAATTAAAAAACCCATCCGGAATCGAACCCGGGGTCTGCCTAGTTAATAACAGACGTCTTAACCACTCGGCCTCCTGTTCTGTTAAATATGGACAACGGACAAAAAGTGGACATGGTTACTGTTTTCTCTGGCTACACCGCAAGGTATATTTGTATTTCACGATTAATTTGTTTTTTAAACTATTTTTTTTTTCAGGCAAGCTTACAAAAACTAAACGTTGGCTATCAAGAGATGGAGATGAAAGTAGCATCATTTTCCGCAGAACTTCCGAAGATTCAGCACCAACTAATTTACTTGGAGACAATCGCAAACGCAGCTCAAATGCGTGAATGTTCAAGACGGAGACCACAGTGTGTTGCTCCCATACCTAACATGGATATTCTATTTAAAAACGATATGAATGATAAATTGAACCAAAATAGGAATCATTGTCAAAGCGCGAATGTCGAAATTTACAACGTTCCTGAAGAAAAAGCTGAAAACAAAAGTCAAACTTGACCTTTAACATTTTAGGGAGAGTGAATTTTTGGCCTTATATTGTCTGAAAATATATTTTGCATAATTTAATTAAATAGTATAGTGAAAAATATCAGTTAAATTTAAGAAAATAATAAAAACTGAACAGTATTTTTTTTTCTTTTGTTGTAGTCGCCTTTTGTATGCATGTAAATTAGCCAGAGCATGTCTCGTAGGCTGTTGTTTGCTAATTGGTAGGCGCTGTGAAAAGAAATTTCTGCACTTTTGGTTCGTAGCATTCTCACTTCTAAAATATAAATGTAACTTTATTTGCGAACAAAGGAAATAAATTTCTGGCAGAAGACGACCTAGGTATACTTTTATTGAACATGTACATTTTTTTTTGATCGAAGGCAACATTAAACCTACCTACACACAATCGCCGAGCATGTATGAAAGGTATTATCTATCTATCTATTATAAAAGAGGTAAAGTTTGTGAGGTTGTAGACGGTAATCTCTAAATCTACTGAACCGATTTTGAAAATTATTTTACCAATAGAAAGCTACGATATATGCTATATTTTATTTTGTTCAAAAATATCCACGGGCTAAGCCGGGGGCGGAAAGCTAGTATTAATAATAAAGCTGAAGAGTTTGAAAGCACTGTCTGGAACTACTAGTCGGATTTGATCAATTATTTGCATTTGATAGCCCACAAGGCACAGCTAGGCAGAGACAATCGAATGCCATTTGTTATTATTTATATAAAAATAATAAGCTGCTGCTGTCAACACGTCCATTTTTTTTAAAGCAAACAACACACATATTTGGCATGTTCGGCACACAGACACGAAGTGTGGTGGCATGTTCCTTATTCGCCCACATAGCAAATATTCTTGCGAATAAGCCGCAGCCGCATAACGATTAACGCTTAAATTTAAGTCTGGTGCCGGCATGATAATTTGCTTCTTTTATATTCATCATACCTTTCATACATGCTCGGCGCTTGTGTGTACTTTTAATATTTCCATCCATATAACAATAAAAAGACAAGTTTAAAAAAATACTTTAGATACCTAACGATGGGTTTAGAAGGGGTTCCAGATTACCAGACTAGCTTCAAGATATTCTAAGTAGGAAAAATTACAAAATTGAAAATCGCAATAAATTTTCAGTTAGGTACACATATGTAATGTATTAACATTTTACAAAGTATTTATTACGTATTGACATCTAGTTATTTCATTCTATAGATCTTCTTGCAACCCTAAAACAGAATCTGAATATTTCCTTAGTTTTTTAACGTCTGCATTGAGGTTATCATATACGTAGTCTAATGTTTCCACTGTATCCTGAAAAAATAACTGAACAATAAATTTTATCTACTCTAGTACAATAAATTCCATATTATTAAATAAAACACACGTTTGTACCGTCACAAATTACAACTCCTCAAAGCATAGAGGTCGCTTATTATATAACTTGACCTATGCTCAGAACACATACACACATAAAGGTCGTGAAGATATGTGTCCATATTTAGCATTATATGCCGGCACCAGACTTCGTTATGCGTTAGTCGTTATGCGGCTGCGCCTTATTCGCAAGAATATTTGGTATGTGGGCGAATAAGG
The DNA here is from genome assembly GCA_963924495.1 of Nemapogon koenigi. Taxonomy (NCBI): domain Eukaryota; kingdom Metazoa; phylum Arthropoda; class Insecta; order Lepidoptera; family Tineidae; genus Nemapogon; species Nemapogon koenigi. The sequence goes on from OZ004643.1 coordinate 3,600,751, forward strand.
AACATGCCACCACACTTCGTGTCTGTGTGCCGAACATGCCAAATATGTGTGTTGTTTGTTTTAAAAAAAATAGACGTGTTGACAGCAGCAGCTTATTATTTTTATATAAATAATACCTGTTGTATAAGTACAAAGTTACTAAAGGAACGAAAAGAAAGCGCTGGTGGATCATCACAAGTCATAGGAAACGAACTAGGTAAGTAGTATTCGAGACAAAAAAGAGAATATTCCTATACGTCGAGACACGACCCAACACGACCGCTGCAAGCGAGCGAATGAGTGAACGAAGTGTGGTCAGTCGACGCGCATATTCGGCTTATTCGTGTCCTTTGATGTGTGCCAAAAACGGACAAGTCGACGGATAGCGTATGCATAGTCGAAATACGGATTACATATTTACTTGGATGACGATTGGTCCTTTGGTACCTAAGCAACTTAGTAGCAATTCAACCAAACTATTTCAAACCCATAGTCGGTAAATCACTCAGTACTACTCAGCCTTTTTAACGACTTCAAAAAAAAGACGTTACTCAATTCGACCGTATATATATATATTTGTGTGTGTTCGCGGATAACTTCGTCGTTTATGAACCGATTTTGATGATTTCTTTTTAATCGACAGATAATTCTTCCGGATTGGTCCCATTTTTATGTCATAAAAATTGGTTCATTAGTTTTTCAGTAATTTTGAAAAAACTGACTTTATACAGTAAATTATCAGTATCTCGATGAAATATGTACCGATTTTAATGACTTATTTTTTTAAGGATATAATAATTTCTCGACATTATCTCACAGACATATGACGAAAATCGGTTCAGTAGTTTTTCAGAAATTCAGTAATTTATTTCTGTTTACGGCAACGGTTGCTATTGACACGAAGTTGTCAATTTTTGTATCGACGGTGGTCTAAAAATCACTTAAAAGGGAAAAATAAATTAACTTTAAAAAAAAAGTGTACCGACTTCAAAAATTTGCACTGAAAAGTAAGAAATAATAAATATTTCGTCGTAGAATTTGAAGACGGTTGGTGCCAAATTAAAAACAACTTACTTTCCAAATTCAATAATCTAGACAATTTATTAGGAACCTACGATCATCAGTACAAACATATATAATATTAAACAGATATCTTCTCAGACAGATTCTTCAGATTTATCTTCTTAGATGTTTACTTAATTTTGTATCCTAATTTGGCACCAACCGTTTTCAAATTCTACGACGAAATATTTATTATTTCTTACTTTTCAGTGCAAATGTTTTAAGTCGGTAAAGTTAATTTATTAGAGTAATAATTGAACCAGGGATCTCCAGGTTAATTTTTTAATATACATTACCTTTAAAGATGTCAGACTATTTTTCATTTTAGTAATTTCGCTTTTAATGTAAATTCTTTCCCACAAATTGACAGTCATATGACCCAAAATTATGAAAATAGCAATGAATATTACTGCTTCTAGAAAAAGGTTTCCGAATGATTTTGTACATTTGCGTCTTCTAGGTGGTTCTCGAAATCTTGAATGTGATGACTCATGTGGATAATGATTAGACATTTTTTATTATACTTTGTTGTTTCATATTATTTACAATTTTATTTTTAATGATATATTTTATATTTTTGAATGACGTAAGCTTTTTAATCTTAAGCTTGGCCTAACACTCTATATGAACCAAACTATTCAGCCAAATATTAAAAAAAACAGGCCAAGAAAGAGTCGGGCTCCCATAACTAAGGTTCCGTACCGCTAACTACAAAGAGCTTAGGATATAAACATATTATGCTAGCTCCTAAGGAACTGCATTATATGCTTCAGCTAACTAACGTTTTTTTATAAAAGCTGCAGTTTTTCGGTTATCTATGACTCAATATAAGGAGGTAAGGGGAAGAACCTAAGATTTTGCAAGACGACGCCCCTACGGGCCACGCATCGTCTTATAAAATCTTAGGGAAGAACGGAATAAGATCTATCTGACTCCAAATGTCATCCTCACCTGCACTCTTGGTACCCTCTGCTAGACAACAAACGAGGCTCTGTTGAGCGAGCAATGGCGGTATAACCATACACCTAGCTAGGTTACTAGCTGGAAGAGACTACAGCGAGCCTGAAGATCTAAATGTCTGGTGCAGAAGGCAAGGGGAAACCACTGCACTATTCTTCCCAAGAAAGTTAACCATGGCGAGTCAATAGGTGCGTCGCGCTGTGACCGCCATGATTGACCACGACTGCTCTGTCAAGAGCACCACGACTAAGAAGATGACTCAATATCTACTAACTCTATTAAAATCAGAATTTTCCCTTTAGAAACTTAATGACTACCAATGATCAAAATATTATAAAAAAATGTTGGCTCTTGGGATTGTTTTAAAGAGGATCTGTGGTTTGACTCTTCAGCCCTCTACTTACTCTACTCTATGCTCTAGCTATCTCTGTGCAAAAAATCACGTCGACCCGCTGCTTTGTGAAAGAAAAACAAACAAACAAACAGACTTTCTCATTTATAATATTAGTTAGGATTTTAAATCTTATAAAATAAATTGTAAATATACATTTTATACATATGATCATAAAAATTAATTCAGTCGTTTCGAAACCTAGTCATATACAGGCATCAAAAACTGTTTCTTTTTTGTTGTTTTGGGGACTGAAAATGTAAAACTTTGAGAGAATGTAACTAAATTTTGTTTTTATTACTTTATGTAGGTAGGCACCTACTTAGGTATATAATATCTGTCTGTCTACTATTGTTATTTCTCCTTAATAAATAAATAAATAGATCCTCACTTAAATATTAGTAGTTTGTGGCATAAATAAATAATTAAAATTATTAATTAAATAAAAAACATCCACAAAACTTTTGCACAATTTATTTTCTAATCAGAGATTTCACTGTCATTCTTCTTGGTATTTTCAGAATAAATATAGGACATTATCGCAATTTCTTTGTGGGAATCATTTTTGGGACCTAGAAACAGTTTTCTGTAATGGAACTTCTTGGTGCGGTTCTTTGAATCCTTTGGATAATTTGGACAGGCGCAGAATTCTTCAATATTTATCTGAAATTGTAAAATAAAAATTAGGTATTTAACCAAATTTTGTAATAATAAAATCCTTGTTTAGCTTTATTTCATAAAGATCAAAAAACCTTCTGCACTCTACGATAGCATATTTAGGTAAATTGGTCGGATTATGTACATTTAATCCATCTAAATATCTGAACTGGAAAATCGTTAGGTATAGCCTCACAAATACCATCGGCTAAACGAAGGAGACTTGGTCTTCCGCTGGGTACCCTGGAACTGTAACACGGTTTTGGGACCTGTAAGACGACCCGTGAATAAAAAAAAATAATTACATTGTTTGATTTCATGTTACAGTGTACACTACAAACATTGTCTGCTGCTTGTAAACATCTTTCTTCAGCAAAATCAACTTGGCCCTGTTAAATGATGAAAAAGAACAAAATTAATACATTATGTACTAGCTTTCCGCTCCGGCTTCGCCCGTAGAGTACAAAAATCCCATAGAAAAAGCACATACAGTTTTTCCCGAATTTTCCAATTTTCCTGGCAACTTTTCAATTTTTATTTCACTCTAAACCCGATTCGGCCTATTACGAACATTTTAAAACAAAAATTAACCAAATCGGTCCAGCCTTTCTCAAGTGATGCGCTTACCAACGAACAGCATTTTATTTTTATTTATATAGATATCTCCGCCAATATTTGGATATTTTTTCAGGAAAATAAGTTTCCATAGTGCCTAGTTTTAATCAATTAAATAGTTTTACGTATATTTGTAATACATAGTGCAAAATAGAAACGCTTTTTCGCAACTCAAGCTATAGCTTTTTCATTTCAATTTACTCATCAATGGCAAACCTTCAGTAATTTAGTTGTGTTTACTTACATTTATCCAATTAATAACATTTTTCAGAGTTGTAACTTGATTAGTAGCATGAATTTTGTAATAAATATTCGGCAATAAATAACTCATACAAACTACGAGTATTACTGTGAGTATTGGTATACGGTGAACATTTGCCGATTCAAAAATTTGGCGAGAATACGACAAAGTAATATCTCTAATATAATCCTTACAAGAACATTTGTTACATCTGTGTATTGAGCTGTGGGATCCTAAAATAAAATAAAATTAGATATTTTTTTACAATTTGAAAATTTCTATGTAAAGTTAAAACTAAGGTATGCTTATATTTTTATATAAATAAAAGATTGCTATTTAAAACATTTTTTTTATAATATTTTTGGTTTCTATTCAGTAGTTTCAGAGTTCCGAACATCTTCGATGAAAACGGAAGCCCTTATCACTCGTGTGTCTGCTGTCACAGCTTATTTCCTTCGAATTTTTCTGGCGTAAATAATCATATTTTGATTTTAGAGGAAAAAAAACTTTAAAAAAAAGTTTCCTTTATTCTCATTCTCATTCGCGTGTGCACACACTAAGCGCTCGTGTACCGACAGTACCGGCTGCAGCCTGATGCTATAGGTCTTTGGCTCTATCCAGCGTCTTAATGTCATGTCACAATGTTAAATTCGTGTCAGATGTGTACGAATGACAGATTATATATGTAATTATGGCTGATAGTCTGTTTCTCATTATTAGTCAGTTTGATGTGATCTTGATTAATAAAATATGAATACCAATTTAATCCAGTCCAAAGCTTCACAAACTGTAATATAGATATCGATAGATCGATATGTATCTTCAATAAGTTTTGAAGACTCCAGTAACGTACCTAGCTGCCAGTGCTGATACCAGTTTCAGGAACCTTTTAACGTTAACAGGAATGGCAAATCTTCCATTTGTGTCTCTGCTTTTATTATTGCAGTAGTATTTCAAAGTACCACACCCTGCATTGATCACGTGAAAAGAGAAAATCAATTTAGCATTATAAATCTCATACATAACACTCCGAAACAAAAATCTATTGAAGGGACGTTTATTTCTACTTACCGAGCACTCTTTTCAACAATACTCAACATTTTTTTGAGCCTTTTAATGGCAAATAAGATAAAACATAAGGCTACACAGAGTCAAAATAGTTGTCCGGGTCTTTGCGTAAATTGGTTCACAAATAAAAGCAAACGTGTGAGCTTTTAGAATTTCAGTATAGTACGAATATTTTTGCAAACATTTGTAAATTGGTGTTTTTATTTATTCAAACATATGTATGTATTTAATATTTATACCAAATTATATACAACACGTTGAATGGCGGGTACTTCGATCAACTCTTACTTTTATCAAAAAGGGATTAGCAAAATGGCTACTGCGGCGGTGCTTAGGGTGAAGGGATGAACTTGTTAAAACATTTATCGTGAAGCGTGAAGTAATTTTATGACGCATCAAACTTATACTTAATGATTAGAGTCAGATAGTATTCAATGAAAAAAAGATCAGCTGCATTGAAGAAGGCTTATAGGTATTATTATCTTAAAATGCCAAAGATAGTCAAGGAATTCATGTAGCTGAATTTTGATTTATTTAAAAGTAGGTACTTATGAAAAAAGAACGCAGACTGTAGATATTACACACAAGGCACAAAATATAGGAGTAACTTTGCATACATACCTACCTAATTATACTTGTACAAATATTTGGTCTATGAATTGTTGTTGCAACTGCGTCAGATTTGTATTTCGCTTCCACACATGCGCAATTGCGCATAGAGTGAAAGAGAAGAGTCGTCGACTTCACTCACACACAGCAGACCTCACAGTTCACCGTCCCTTCCGCTTCCCGTCACCCGTCACCGAGTCAGTTAGCTATTTGACGCGATTCAGAGCGGTCGATTGTTTGTTAATTCATTCATTCAGTATGGAGTGGACTAATGAGATGATAATAGAATTTATTGAACTCATGCAAGGAGAACCTTGTCTTTGGAAAACACGTAAAAACAACGTTAGCCGAAATTTAGGGAGGGCTGCGTGGATTCGTATCAAAAATGAGTTTTCTGTACCAATAACAATTGAAGACTTAAAAAGGAAGAAAAATTCTCTATTAGCACAGTACAGAGAGTATAAAAAAAAAATTAAAAAGTCCATTAATTCTGGGTCGGAAGAAATATATCAACCGTCGTGGTTTGCATTTGAGTCGATGAACAGTTTTTTGGGTGCTGTTTACGACCAAGACCGACCTCCATTGGATACTGAGGTAAGGAATAAAATTATTTTTTTTATACAGTACTAAAGATTTGTAATTACTTACATGTAATATTAATCTAGTACATCTTTTACATGATACCTACTCGAATTGTTTGATCGGAATTTCAACTTCGGGATTCCCAACAACATGATACTGAAGACACTAAGATATATTTGCCGCGTCCAGAAAGAACATAACTTAAAATTGTCGGTAGCTTTAAAGTTACGAATTTTAGTAACCTTTTTCCATAATTTTCTCATTCGCAAATCTTTCAGAAAGAATTATGTACATTATTATTCCATCAAATTACAACAAAACGAGGCATTTAGGAATATTATTAGTAAAATTTGAATTCAATATAAAATTTACTATGTGATTTGACAGTTTGTTTGTGCCATGGTGTATCAGCGCCTCTACTCTAGTGGCAAAAAAAAACAGGATTCTTCCCCATTAAATGATGGAAATAAATAAAAAAGTAGGTAGTGAAATCTCAAAAAACATTTATAAAAATTTAATCCAAGTAACTCTTATTAATAAACTCGAAGTAGCGACGTAGTAACTAAACTGTGTTTCGTCTCCCTCTATCATAATGAATTGCAGATTTGTTAGACGGAGACGAAATGCAGTTTAGTTACTACGTCGCTACTTCGAGTTTATTAATAAGAGTGTATTAGTATTAAGTCTTAATGTAATTATATCCTCCATAATAAATATGTATCTTTAGTTGCAGAATATTTTGTCACTTGGTCATTGCGTTGCGCTAATTAAAATTATTTGTCATAAGACTGATTGTTCTAGTACTATTAACAGCCAAGTGCTGTGTTTATAGTCTGAGTGAACTGCATCCTGTATGATGCAGTCCACATCATGCTAGTATTGATATTGCACAAAGCTCAAAAATCGGCCGCAGGTAATAAATAAACAGTGATAATATGCTCATGAAACGATATATTTTGGCTCCACATAAGATTTTACTACTTTTTACTGGCTAAGAGTCGAGATACTTGGCTTAAATTTTTACATTTATGTTTTTGATGTTATTTCACTAGTTTATGTACGATGTTTTATATAACATCTATTTCCAACATTTTATTTTTTTACCCCACCGAGTCTAATGAACACTAGACAACAATTGCCTTTATGGCTGCCGGACACTGTTGATTTTGACGATACTTATAATAAAATTACTATCACATTAGTTTCAGGAATTTAATCGGTACAATGTCGAGAGGTCGTCACCCGAGTCAAGCACAGAAGCAGATGTTTTAAGCGGTGTAACAATAAAGAGGAGAGACTCAAACTCAAGCACCAATGGTTCTCATATGAGTACTCCGAATATTGAAAAACGGCCTCGTGTAATAAAACATTTAGAAGTCACAAAGCGGAAAATGGACGAAACAGTATCAATGAAAAAAGATAGTTATATCCAAAAGAAAAATAACACTGACGTATGTGACCTTTACGGAAAACTCTTAGCTCATAAACTAAAGACACTGGATGAAGACGATCAGTTAAGACTGATGAATGACATAGATAACTTAGCGTTCAAATATTTAATAGCAGCTAAAAAACCGGTTCATCCATGCCCTTCTACATCTTCACTAACATGATTTACATTTGTATCATAAAACCAAGTAAATTACCCGGCCTACAAATTATATAGGTATACTTCGGGCTATAGAAAGAGACTATCGGCTATGAGAACCTCCGCATACTAACGACTTTTAGACTAGATGCGATTTAGAAGTTCGAAGCAGCGACGGAACGCTACGCTTTGCACACATTCGGACGTTGCAGCAACTGGCATCTGTGGCAAGGTTGCCAACTCTCTCTTGACGAAGCGCGCTGGCTACCTTGATCAGCGAAACACGGCTCAGTGTTGCACTGCATCTTGGCGAAGCTTTACAATTACCATTAATTGATTAAACGGTAAAGTCAGTCGCGCGTAAGACGGTCACAGTTTAAGGTAGTGGACTCGCCCAAATGTATGCGCCGTTATTAATAGTGGCATCCTTTGATAAAATAAAAATATGTAGATATGTGATCGACACTTTTTTGTGACACCAAATTTACGAGTCCACGGTCTCAGATGCAAACGTGCGCCGCTAAGTGAAATCATATTTTTTTATAAATGTTTCATATTATAACGCCATTATGTGTTTCGCGGGTGTACAAATCACATGCGACGGACCGGATTTTTAATGAAATGTTAGGTAGGACGTAACGAATCTATATTTTTATTTTATCAAAGGTGGTATCGCCTGCGTGTCGGAGGATGTCGTCTCAGCCAATAGGAAGGCTCTCCCACCCGATTCAACGGTCGTTTTGCGTAAGCGGCGATCTGCTCCGAGTCAGTCGTTTTGTTTTCTCCCTATAGTACATTAAATACGTACTTCCCTGTCGGCTTCAACTCGCCCGTCAGGAGAGACTCTAGGCCTTCTTGTGTAGTTTACCAGTTACCAACACTTATTCAGTCTCTGTAAAGCAATTCCAGCGTATACCAAAGTATGCCCTGTAGTGTGTTTTGTGTCTGTTAAATGTAACCATTTTAAAAATCGTTAATAAATGTGGTTTGCTATAACTAAGTTTTTTATTTACATAACGAACCTTCCCTATACTTACAACTTGCATTACAATTTGTATTAATTTTGGATGATTCTTGGCACTTGAGTTCAAAAGTATAAAAATTAACAATTTGGGCGGATAGAGACAACTTCAAAAGGTCTGCGCGAGCGAGATAGCTGTTAAGATTTTTCATTACCACGAATAAGACAAAAGCCAACTGAAAGCCGGACATGCAATGTCTGGCAACGCCAACTACGCTCAACGCAGTGAGTCAAAGCTCGATGTAAACGCAAAATTCTGGTCTCAGTTTCCAAAGTTTCCAGTCTTCTGAGGCCTTCAAAGGTTTATTTTGAGTCCATGACATGACGCATGATACGACAGAGACTTACTTAAACGTATAAGATAATAATAAGATCATAGAATAAAATATTCGAGCTCGCTCTCTACTTAAAAAAATATCTTCTTCTGGTAAAGAGGTGACACATCTAGGTCCATTAAGTGCAGCAACAAGCTTGCCACCTGTTCTGTTCAATATGGACAACTGGCAAAAAGTGGACACTGTTACTGGTGTCTCTGGCCACACCGCAAGGTAACGGCTGTGATGGTGTGTGTGTGTGTGTGTGTGTGTGTGTGTGTGTGTGTGTGTGTGTGTGTGCTCTCCACTTAAGACTAACAGACACGCTATCATGCATAACCACTTTCTGACAGTCAATTTTAAGTTTGGATGCAATTCTACATTTTTATTTACCACCTGTACAAAAATGTTACTTTACAAACTTCAGCATGACATTAGGAAAAAGTACTTGCCGCTCCCTCCTCTTCCATGGTGCGCAAGGGTATTGTAAAATATATAAATTGGTATTAGTAGATTCTAGATATAAAAGACATACCATAATAATAATATCGGACTTAGTATTATTGAGAAGGTATTACAGAAAAATAACATTCATGACTCGAAACTTCCCATCGTTGTTATGTTGGTCTAATGAATTTAGGAAAATTGCCATCAAAATTTTATATTGGTCGATTCATATAATATTCAGTATCTATGCTTGCATTATACTGCTCGCGTACCCACCAAAACCAGTGCTACCAACATTAGATTAACATAATTTCCAAGCGATATACTTCGTGAAACGCACTATATCTGAATTTTGAATAAGTCTTTTTATTTGCTCAACATTATCATCATCCTGTGCTTGAAAGTATGGACCCATGATCTCCGAATTAGTAACGCAACGCGGCTAAAGACAGTGGTAACAATCACCAAATTTAGCGAGTTGTCCATAAAATAAGTGGCAAGTATATTGCTGCACGTGATGGGAGTATAGTCTTCTGAGATGCGCCCTTTAAACAATATTTAAGTGACTGTCGATTAAAGCAAGAAAATTGGTATTTAGCTGTTATTTTTTTTGAGTGAGGATTCTACCCTGACCCTCCAGTCAAATACCATTGCACAAAACATTTTCAAAATTTTGTTTTCTGGGCGTGAGTTGTAGATTTCTTAATCACACCATATAGGCCAATTTTAAAATTACTTACGTCTTTCTGACATAGTGGTCCACCCTACAAAGGCATTATCGTTTCCCTTTCCCATTTTTTTGTACTTATTTTTATTATTCAGACTCCATCAGCCGTAATGTTTATTTTTGTTGCATATTGTTTGAGTATTGTTGACTTTTAATTTTTTAAAACTGTCACAATAAAAATAACTCAGAATAATATACCTTTTAAATAACACGAGCACAAGAATAAATTATCGGGGTGAGTAGAAGTCGCGCTACTATAGCTTTTTTTCAAGGATCGAAATCACCCGTTCGCTATCTCGAGTATCGTAGTTCGAAGCTGCACCCTTTTGTATATCTCCTGAACAAACATGGATCACGCAAATACTTCATCTGCAATCAGATACCTTCTTTCATTTCGCCAGGAACCACTTACAACTCATTACACAACTTTTTACTGGCTAAGCCTCATGAGGCTTGGCTCAATTTTAACATTATTTCACTATGAAATTATTTATTATATTTAATAAATTTAATTTAATTTAAATTAAATAAGAGGTTAAATAAGAGGTGGCTTGACAATTAAACAGAATCTTACACAAACAACGATCTTGTTATTATGTCCAACTTCCGAACCAGGCTAGGCGACTATGGTGACCCTGTGATCAAGTCGGGGTGAAATGTAGCCCCGCAGCGCGTTTTCATGGCTAATCTTGATTGATGTAGGAAATAATCGTTTAAAAAATACACTCATAAAAAAGTCTGCGGTAGCATATTATCTACCTCTAATAGATAAGTAGTAATAAATAACACAGATAGTAAAAATAAAAAGTTAAACATTGGTAACAAATTTAATATTACCAAATACAATTTTTACATATAAACATTTGTGCACAAAACGAATTTCTCTTCTTGTTGACAATAATCTTGTTTTTTCATAACTCTGTAACAAATTTACGAATATTATGTAAATAAGGAAATGCTGGCAGAGGACTACCTAGATGTACTTTATTGAACATATAAAAAATATTGATTGAAGGCAATGTTAAAAGTACACACAATCGCCGAGCATAATATAATGAAAGTATAGGTATGATGAATATAAAAGAACTTTCTTTCTTGTATGTCAGGATTGTAACAAATGGCATTCGATTGTCTCTGCCTACCCCTTTTGGGATAAAAGGTGCAGCAATTATGTTAAATATGTCAAATTAACGTCGTTTGCTACATGATTGCCAGACTAAATAACCTTTTTCCAGTCTCTTTACACAGTAATCGAAATTTTGTACGTTTCCACTGATCTCAACTAAAATAAGATTTACGATTTTTTTGCAGAACTATGGAAAGGTAGGAAGGTATGAAGGTAAAAATTTCGGCTATCTTTGGCCTTGTGCCGGAAGTCAGTACACGAATTCCTGCACGGACATTCTCGGATCGAGCATACTCGGACCGGACAATCCATGGTCTTGTTGCGAAAACATGTCGGTCGCGAATCCATAAGATTTCCCCTCACCAAAAATCGCTCAACGCGCCTAAAAAATTGTTAAGTACATGAAAAACCCGTTTTAATTTTTATTTTTATTGGACTCCTTTGTTACAACATTATTTTACTGATAATAAAAAACGATTCTTAGTCAAAACTGACTGACTGCGAAATTTTACTGTGATAGATTTGGAAGCCGTGACGGGAAGGGTCTTACAAACGAGCTATGTTTGCAAATGGCATTCGATTATCTCTGTCTACGTGTACTGTGCCTTATAAAATACGTGATGACAGATATAAGAAACTTGAGAATCTGATGAGGTACTAACCTTTTTTTTCATCTCCGTCCTTATCATTTTCATCTTGACAACATTCAGAGCAACACGAAATAGGCGAAGCTATTGAACATAGTTTGTCTGAAAAAGTATTAAAAATCGGTTAGATTATTCACACCTTGAAACAAATCGGATTACTTAGCGTTCGTTGCATTGTCCACGTCTTTTTGATTTTTAACAACAAAAGGAAAGGATAGGGGTGAGGAAAAGAAAAATATTCGATATTGCCCACAATTTAAGGCCTGTTTATCTATAGGCCGTAAAATTTTGGTGTTTGAGCATTATGAGGGGCGGGGGTGGAGTAAGCAGGATAAGAGGGAACGTATATACCTATGGCCCGCGGCTTCGTATGTTTTAAAACTGCAGTTTTTCATGAATTATTGAGAAATTATTAAAGTAATACTAAATGCGGAAGTGTTTTTGTTTGTTTATTTGTCCTTCCTTTAGGTCAAAAAGGACTAACATATCGATATGATTTTTTACACAGAGATAGCTGAAGGGCCAGAGAGTGACATACTTAATGCGAAGCCGGGGCAGGTAGCTAGTTGTAATTTTGTAATTATCATTTTTGTTTGAACGCGCTAATCTGTGGAACTACCAGTCGCATTTGAAAAAATATTTTTGCTTTGATAGCCCAAATTCGTGAGGAAGTTATTTATAATGACTCTGATTTCATGGGAACGAGGCCGGGCCCTTGTATAGGATGCTACAGTACACATTAGCCCCGTTTCATCTCAGGTAAACAGTAATCAAAGCGGAAGCTGCGGCGGAAATTCCAATTTCAATTCCAAATTCCATGAAAACTACAAGTTTGTGTCGAAACTCTAGGCCCTTGGGGTCCAAATACCAAAAATTTTGCGACTGATCTATAATTTTAACTATATAATTTGATAATTGTAGTTTATCTTACTTATTGATGAATGGCATGACGACTGCATTTTCTGGAGAGGATTACTGAAAACGTGAAAACTATTGTATTACACTCAATAATTTGTATGGGGATAAACTATTCACAATTTCTCTGTAAACCCATTAACCCATTGAAAAAAATAACAGCTATTTTTTTTTTTTTTTATATTCTTCACGGGTTGCCTTACGGCTCCCGAAACCGTTGCCGACCCCAGGGTACCCAGTGGAAGACAAAGTCTTCCTCATTTAGCCAATGATTTTTTTGAGGCTATACCTAACGAGTGGCCCGCTCTGTTGAGATATATAGATGGAAAAGCCTCTCCGTACGGTTTGTCGTAAAATGTACATAGATTTTTCATTTAGATATATTGAATAAGTAACTATACCTATGCTAAATTACAGTGACACAGGTGGATTATTTACAGAAGGGAATAGTTTATCCCAGAAAAATTATGAATGAATGTTATTACATATGAACTAAAATATAACCTAACTTTCTAACTAATATTACCTAATAATGCGAAAGTATGTTTGGTTGTCCTTACTTCACGCCACAACAGAGCAACGGATTGATGTAAATTGCACATGGATATAGCTGGAGGGCCGAGCATGATATGAGCTACTTTTAATCCTGGAAATCCTTCAGTTCCGAAGATTCAGTTTCGATTCGGCCAGAGTCCATTTTTGCGCGCCGAAACTAGTTTGTGAATTATCGCGCGTCGTTCGGCTAACTTCGGGTGAGTTCGTGGGTCGTGTGTGGTTGCCAGCTGAGTATTTTTTTATTATTTTACCAGGGTACCCAGTGGAAGACAAAGACGAGTTATATAAGTAACATAAATAAATAACTACTTCAATTATTGTTTTTACTTCATTTAACACGAGTTAAGTTTCTGTATATGTGTAAAAATTTAAAAATACACTAGATTTCAGTATACAATGGAAATTTGAATATGTCTAAATAAGGTTCGGTTTCGGCGGAAAATCCTGTTTCGGTCGTCAGTCACATATCAAAATTTTTCACTGGCGATGCCTGGGTGCAAAGCTAGTTCCGTTATAAATTAATATCCTTGAAGAGTAATGTAAAAATTTAAAAGCCATCTACTTAGATCACAAACATATTGTTTAAAAATGCAGGTCAAGAAAAGGTCATCGTTTATATGTAGGTAGGTACTTCAAATGTAAGTTAGTAAAAATAACAATTACTTTAAAAAAACTGTAGTTGCCAACAAGTCGGCCTCATTTAAGCCTATGATATTGCTAGAAATGTAAAGGCTACAAAGGTATCATACAACCAATTACAACCTCTATGGTGTAGATAGTGAGATACATGCGCGTCGGGTTTTAAAAAACCTCATGCTCATTTGATGAATATTATAAAGCCGATTCCTGAGTAATTTTTATGTCTATGGTCATGGGTTCTCGTGGGTGCTGTGCCCCCGAGCACCCACGGAGCCGGCGCTTCTTTTTTGTCATTGTCACTCTAAAAGATTATAGTTAGTATTTTCTTTACGTGAATTTCATCTATGCACCTTTGAAGCCTTTCCATTTCTAGCCGATTATACTTAATGCTTAACCGCTGTTAACGGTCTCACATACACAGAACCGACCCTTTTTGGTATTTTCGCTTTTATTTGAATAAAACTTACCTATCACAACAACCATTTAATTCAGAATCGCTTTCAGATTTGTCAATATCTTTAAATGTACATTTTGATGATCTGAATTTTTGCATGCAATCATTCTAAAAAATAATAATAAAGAAGTAGATATTAATATTTTAAAAAATTTCTAGAATTGAAAGGAAGAAAGCAAAGAAAATAAATATCAGTTTTTTTTATTTTTCGTGTAGGTAATATTGTATTATATAGTAGAGACTATAAATTATTTTCGATTCTTCGGAAATGCTTGATGCTTTAGCATTAGGTTGTCTATCTATCTATCTATCTATCATCACGCCTTTTATCCCATAAGGGGTAGGCAGAGACAGTCGAATGCCATTTGATACGATCCTGACATACTTCTTTCGCTTCTTCTAAATTCATCATACCTTTCATACATACTCGGCGATGGTGTGTACTTTTAATATTGCCTTCGATCAATAATTTTTTTATATGTTCAATATAAGTACACCTAGGTCGTCCTCTGCCAGCATTTCCTTTCACTTGCCACAGCCATATAAACCTTTTTAGTCAATCTTTCATTCTTTCAACGTGTCCAAATCAGCGTAAACTACTTTTCTTCATTTTAGTCACAACATCATCTTTCACTCCGCATTCTTCTCTAATGACATCGTTCCGTGCGGTCAATACAACCTTGACTGTTCAATTAAATAAAAAAATAAATATTTTTTCAAATTATGTGAGTGACACGAAGACACTTTCACTGACAAGATTGTTTCATTTGCGAAATGGTAAGTATTTGAGTTTTTTTTCATTCGCCGCTCATCTTCCTCGCACAGTTCTGATAACCATGGTTCAGTTTTTGTTATCGGTCGCAGGGTAACCAGAGGAAGACCATGACTCCCTCTTTTAGCCGATGGTATTAGTTAGGCTACCTAACGATTTAAGGGTCCTATATTGGGAATTTTTCTGGGATAAACTATTCCCAATTTCTCTGTAAATAATCCACCTGTGTCACTGTAATTTACCATATAGTTACTTATTGAATATATCTAAGTGAAATAGCTCTTATTTTTTCAATGGGTTTTATTGAATAGGAAATATGGGTAGTTTAACTTTGCCCCTGCTGTCTCTTTCATAATCTATCACAAAACTCTAAATTTTTTTAAAAGCGCTGTTATACCATTACCCTTCAATTATATATGTCGAATTTTTTGGTAGCTTATTGAAAATTTAAAATAATAATTATTTTATTATTTTTACCAAATTAAAAAATCATAAAATTTTTTTTTTTTTGAATTTTCAATAAGCTACAAAAAAAAGCGATATATATAATTAAAGAATAATGGTATAAGAGCGCTTTAAAAAAAATTTAGAGTTTTGTGATAGATTATGAAAGAGACAGAAGGGGCAGAATAATCCTTTATTCTACCACCCATATTTCCTATTAAACAAAACCAATTGAAAAAATAACGACTATTTCACTTAGATATATTGAATAAGTAACTATATGCTAAATTACATTGACACAGGTGGAGTATTTACAGAGAAATTGGGAATAATAATATCTCCATACAAATTCCCAGTATAGGACCCTTAACAAAATCACTTAATTAAGTAAATAACCTTCTGATAACCTACATCCCTTAATATATGTTCATCTTTTGAACAAGCACTCGTTGCAGCCGATTGTCCACATGTGTTTGGATGTAAATAATTTCCGTTAGAGCATATTTGACCCGCACTCCTTTGACTGATCATCCGCAGCATGTATATGAACACAATAAGCATTGAAGCTAATCCCAATCCTAGAGCCAGTAGCGATTTTTGTACGAACTCTTGGAAGCAATCAATAATTTCTTCAATATATAAATCCATAATTTATTTTTATATTAGTAATTGTTATTCTTGATTTTTTTGTTTTCAATATTTACCTAATTAAAATGTGTAATAAATATACCTGAAAAATAATTGTAGATATTACGTCTGGCAGTCTTTGAGTACCTATTACGTACCTCACTAATTTTGTAGGAAATAGAAAATATGAAGTTAATTTCAGGAAATCCTTCAGTAGATTGAATTATATACATATAAAGGTACGAGTATTTAATAAATTGGCATATACATTTCCAGTGACATGCGTTGGAGAGTATTTCTTGTACTCACAGTTGTCGGATTGTTGATGTAGCCATTTCTATAGAATAAATATAACAGATAAATAAATAACTCTTATTTCACATTTTAATACAAACAAATCTGTAACCCACTAAACTTTAAGAAAGTTTAAAATATTTCAGCTTATTCAGGTTGATTTAAAAAAAATCATTCCCCGGGAGTCTTGCGACAAACCTTTGGACCAAACCAGCTGATTTGGGTCTCAGAAGCATTGTAGAATCCTTATGCTTAAAATGTAGGTTAACTTGAACTAAATAAAATTATGTAAATGTACCAGGCGATCCTTTTTACATTTTTGTAATATTGTGAATACTTTCTGTAAACGAACACGGGTCGCATACCTACTATGATATTATTTTATAACATTACATTTACAGAAAAATGAAAACCATGATAACCTAATGATAACAGTACAAATGTTGTGACATAAATTACGTTCAATGACATGATGGCCATAGATCATGACGCGAATGACAATTGAGCATTTGAGCATTTGAAAATATTCTATTAAGGACCCTTGGCTCTCAGTCATCTTGTATCTGTCAAAAATATGGTAAATCTAAGTTAATCCTGGAAACGTGAGTTTATTTATACAAAATCTCCTCACCCCAAAAGGATTGTTATTATTTGAAATTGGATTCAGCCATATTTTTATTATTCATGGGTTCTAAAGAGCCGTTGTTTTCGATACGCGAAGGTACTGCTCGTATCGAAAACAACGGCTCTTTAGAACCCATGAATAATAAAAATATGGCTGAATCCAATTTCAAATAATAACAATCCTTTTGGGGTGAGGAGATTTTGTATAAATAAACTCACGTTTCCAGGATTAACTGAGACTTGCCATATATTTGACAGTTATAAGATGACCTTGACCAACGGCCCTTTTTTATGCTCAAATTTCAGGAACAACCAATCAACAAATCTCTGTTGTGGATTCTCTATGAATTATACTCTTTGGAAGGAAAGACTGACGTTTCGAACCATGAACTACAATAATAATATGTGATTATAAATTTCATTTCATTAATAGTTTCCCATCAACATAGTGAGTCTTCTACATATTATGATGAATTCTAATATTTTCATAATATCATGCATATCTAAATTTTTATCGGATAATAACATAAAAATATAAGTCTATCTATATTTTAAATAAAGCTTTATGTTTATTTATTATCATTCTTATTAAATAATTTGTTAGTTTCAGTTATGTATCAATTTCATTGTTCCTATCTTAAGTTGTATTTAGTCATGAATTATTTAATTTAAATATTATTTTAATGTTGAATAATTTTTTTTTGTGTATGTAAATAGTTTTAATTAATTTAGTTGTAAATATAGAAGTAGTATTGTATTATTTATTTCAGATTCCTGAAAGTTTCGATACTAAATTTCGACAGATAAATGTAACTGAATAACGACGTGACACTGGCAGAAATGTACTTATCTTAGTACAATTGCCATCCAATAAAAAAAAAAAAAAAAAAAAAATATAAAGTGTTCTATTTTATAATTTAACTGTTAAATAATGTCTAAAGGAGAGTCAAATACAAAATGTATATATAGAGGCGGAACAATGCAGGGTCATTAATACCACAAGTTGAAAACAACGAACTACCCCTTCTAGATGTTATGAATACTTATAAAACATAGAGGTTCGAATCCCAGATGGAGTTAAATATTTGTTTAAAAAAGTGCAGTTCAAAAAATACAATTAAAATTATTGTTGATTGTGATTAGTGTAAACTGTATGTTATATTACCTACTTGTATGAAAATTAAAATATCCAACAATATAAAAAAATAGACCGCCACCGGCTTCACAGGGGTACAATATGGGTTTAAAACAATTTGAATATCTACATAAATACGCTTATAACTACTTATTTATTAGAAATTGATATATGCTACCGCCGACTTTTCTGTTGATAATATTTTCTGCACAATTCTTTCCTACATCATTTTGTTCTCTGACGAATTAGGTAACATACGCCATGAAAACTCACTGGGGCTAAGTTTTTTCCAGACTTGATTCACTTATACTGTTGATGCTAAGCTCCTAAACATGATATGTATATGTTTAATACTCGTAAACCTAACTGGTGAATCAACCTATCTAATAGTGGAAACCGCAATAAAATCCGTTTAGTAGTTTTTGCGTGAAAAGGTCACAGACAGACAGACGCGGCGCGGGACTTTGTTTTAAATAGATAATATGTAGGTAGTGATTAGTTTTTCGCCCCGGCTTCACCCGTGGACATGTTTAAAATGTGATATAAGAGTTTATCCCTAAAGATTACCGATACAAAATGTAGCTTATGTCATTCTCTAGCCCTCCAACTATCTCTGTATAATATCCGTTGCTCTGGTCTGACGTGAAATAAGGACAAATAAGGACAAAACACACTTTCACATTTATAATATCACCCATATTTCTCTGAAAAATATTGGTCGATGGGAAAATGAGTGATGAAAAAGCAGAACGCATTTATCTAGAATCGCGCGCACGCGAGCAGGATAGAAACAGTACACGGTGAGTCATATTGAAAGAAAGAAAAAAAGAATTGAATTGAATATTGAATTCAACGTAAGCGATAATTTTGTTTAAAACGATTTTTTTAAGTCTTATACACCTACAACATATAAATAATTTTACAATGAAAAGATAGATAATTACCAAAAAAAATTAATGTAAATTTTTGTAATGATAGGTATATTACATCCAAAAAATTTGATAAATAAAGTTTTCAGAGGTGTATTTTGGATTTTTTTTCAATCGAGTAAAATGTTTCTAATCATATTTTTAAAACAATAAAAAGATTTGTCAGATCCTTAAAATCAATATTATTATTATTTTTTAGTTTCGTAAATAGATCAGGTTTTCTGATTTTTTTTATAATATATTGGATTTTGATGACTTACTTCCCCTTAAACTTTATTGTCATATCAAAATGTGTGTCAATATTACACACAGCAAACTCGAAAACATGGTTTATTTTTGTATCACTTATATAATAAAGTATTACTGAAGAAGGAGTAAAGTTTACACATTTTACAAACAACGCGATACGTCATTTTGTATTAAAATATTTTTTTATAGTTCAGTAACAGCTATAGTGCTCTTCATAATATCAATTGCAAAAATTAAAACTATGACAGATAGACCCATAGAAAAGAATTTTGATGAAGTGCGCAAATTACCTGAGGATACAGAAAATATTGACAGACAGAAAATATATAGTTTGAAACATATTCTTCTATGGACAAGACCAAGTCATGTGCCTTTTGTTGATATGAATGTAGGACGACAAGGTTTTATTGAAAAAAAATGTCCGGTTACCAATTGTTTTGTGACTGGAGATCAATTTATTCTAGATGATTATACAAAGTTTGATGCTATAGCATTTAACGGACCAGATATAATCAAATATCATAAAAACCATTTTCCGCAAAGGAGATCTAGTTTTCAGAAATATATTTTTGCATCTATTGAATCTGCTCATAACTATCCGGTATACAATGAAGTATTCGACGGGTTTTTCAATTGGACTTGGACATATAAACTAAATTCTGATGCGCGATGGGGTTACATAGTTGTTAGAGATAAGGAGGGCAAATTAATTGGTCCGAATGAAATAATGCATTGGATTGATATAGATCACATGGATAACATTAAAGATGATGTCAGAGAAAAACTAAAATATAAATCAGTAGCCGCAGCGTGGTTTATCTCAAATTGTAACTCCAAAAGTAAAAGAATAGAATTTGCAAAACTAATACAATTAGAGCTTAACAAATATGGCTTAACATTAGACACATACGGTCAATGTGGTGATCTAAATTGTTCGACGCAGGAAATGGATAACTGTCTAAAGTTAATTCAGAAGAAATATTATTTCTATTTAGCTTTTGAAAATTCATTTAGTGAAGATTATGTTACTGAGAAGGTGTTACATGGTTTACAAAATTATGCTGTACCAGTTGTTTATGGAAGTGCAAATTATACTCGGTTAGTAATATACTTAACTTATATTAATTAGATGACACATCTCGGAATCCGATTACTTTGAACGAATTGCTATAAACCCTGTTGGATTGTATTATCAATAAGATATTTTACAAAGTTTACCCATTAAAATTCGTTGCTTTTTATTTAATAATAAAATAAATACAGATTTATGCATATAATCTAGTACATTGCTACCTGCTCCTTGCTACTACGACCCTTTTTGGATCCTTGTTTGATGGAGATGTTTCCTAATGTCTATTTTAGTTAAATCATGGTTATATTATAAAAATATGAGGAAATTTATTTCAAATTAAAAAAAATAACATTCACTAAAATTACTGGAAAAAAAATAAAAAGCAACAAAAAAAATGGGTAAACATTTTAGTATTTTATCTATAAAACATAAATCAGGACTCAACCTTCCCGGTGAATCAAGTGAAAACTGCAGCAAATTCTGTTTAGTAATTTTTGCGTGAAAAGATCACAGACAGACAGGCAAACGCGGCGGAGGACTTTCTTTTATAATATGTAGTGATAGGTGATAGTGATGGTGATGATATCTATTGTTTTGAAAAGAAGCTTTATCTCAAGATTCAACACGGTTCCTCCGATTTGAAGTTTAAAATCTATTACGCTTGTGATGATACGACCTTATTTTCCTGGCCGCTTATAAGCTGGCCATCATAAATAGCAGGATTTCAATTTATTTTAATTTTAGAATAAGGTATTGTTCATTTTTATTCAATAGAACATTGTATTTTATTTTCAAATATTCAATGTGTAGAACCTAATTAAAATTTTGCTCATTCCTTCACAACCATTTGACTTAGGCAGTCACTCTGCCAATTGTAAAATCTATTTTTATTTAATTCTATTCAAGAACAAACATCTATGTTTATAAAAGGAGCGCAAATAAGTATTGTAAGTATTTTATCATATTTTGTATTGTGTTCCTTCCATAGCTCAACGTCCTGTAGTAATGTTTAGTTAATATTTATTGCAGTGCGCTCCTTCCTTGGTTCCTTCCTTGGCTCCTTTCTTCAGTTCCTTCAGCTTCCTTGTTACTACCATGCTAATTCGACCTTCTTCTACTTGGAAACTACGATAAACGAATAGTGAAAGTTTACTACGAGTTTTCCTGATATACCTACCCGGCCAGCCTGTGTAGCCATCCTGGCTACCCACCCACGACACGCTATCAATTTTAATACTTTGCTTTTATTATTTTCAGTTTTATGCCGGACGGTATATACCTGAATGCATTAGCATTAGGTCCTCAAAATTTATCTGCAACCATGAACGAGCTCATAAAATACCCAAAGAAATACGAGGAATATTTTAAATGGCACAACCATTATAGTTTTCATGGAAGAACGGAAAGCATAGAAACCAATGACTATTGTATTTTCTGCGAAATATTGAACAACAAAACTCTGACAAGCAAAACTACAGTATATGAAAAATTTAGGGATTGGTGGAATCCTAGTACGGATTCGTGTCGTAATAGTGGCTAGTGAAAGTCTAGTGTACGGGCCGGGGAACGGTTGAAGGAGAAGGAGAGTGGTTCAATATTAAATAAAGGAAGGATGTGCAGGATGATAGGATAGGATAGGATAGTAACTTTAGAACTCTCTGATTGGTCGAACAGAGCCGACTCCGACACGGCAAAGTCTCGCGCAAATTATACTATTTGTATAGTATTCTCAGTAAAATGCTTGGTAAAACTATGTATATCACGAATATTTTTTGATAAACAAATTGTTTTTAGGGTTCCGAACATCTCCGATTAAAAAACCGAAACCCTAATAGGATCACTCATGTGTCTGTCTCTCTCTCTGTCTGTCACAGCTTATTTTCTCTGAACCTACTGGACGAAAAATGTTGAAACTTGGTACATTACATATATAGAGTTTTATGACCCAATCACGACCTGTTCATGTCACACTTCCCCCCCGCCCCCTAAATCTGTAACGTAATTTATCGATGTAAATCCGGAAAAATTAGCTTTCGAATAAAAAAGAAATCACCAAAATCGGTTCACAACTGGCGGACTAATCGATGTTTACACATACACAAAAAAGTACTATTCGAATTGAGAACCTTCTCCTTCATTTTTGGAAGTCGGTTAAAAATCGAACAAGAGGGGAATGATGAGAAAGATTTTTAGGGTTGGGTTTATATTGTTAAAGAATGGTGTGTTGGACTGTACCATTTCTGTCGTTTTGAGAATCCGTCGTTATGAGAATCTGTCTTTTTGCGAATCTGTCTTTTTGAGAATCTGTCCTTATGCGAACAAAGGTCACGGACGTATAGCGTAATTAATCGAATTTAGATTTCAGGGGTTAAATTTGTGACATTAAATAAAAGGGCTCGTTATAAGGTATACAAATATTTTTATTTTTTATTTTAAAATGCATATTAGTTTAATTTGTTTTAAAGATAATATACTCCGAAACTACTGAGGCTAAAATTTTGAAAAAAATAGAGAATATAGGGCCTTATAGTTTACAGAATAAATACGCGTATTATTCCTTATCTATGAGGCAGATATATGCTAATGTTGACTTTTAACATCATTTCGTTATATCTCTTACGAATTAGAAATTATGCAATGAAAACTCGCTGGGGCTAACTTTTTCCCCGACTTCATTCACTTATGTGCTCAGCTCCTAAACATGACAATATATAATACTTGTAAACCTTCCCGGTGGATTAACCTATCTAATAGTGAAAACCACAACAAAATCCGTTCAGTAGTTTCTGCGTGAAAAGTTCACTGACAGACGCGGCGGGAGAGTTTTTTTTATAATATGAATACAATTAGACAATTATAATTAAAAACTTAAACCACACTTAAGGCTTTTCCATCTAAATATACTTCAACAGAACTGGCCACTCCTTAGGTATAGACACACAATTGTCATCGGCATAAAGACGGAGACTTGGTCTTCCGCTGGGTACCCTGGGATCGATAACACGGTTTCAGGAGCTGTAAGGCAACCATTGAAGAAGAAGAAATATACAATTAGATTGCAACTATTGTTATCCCTGGATCGGACTTTCAAAGCAAGAAAATTCTAGTCCTTTAATATAGGTTTTTCCTCATAGTCAAATTATTTTGTCAAACAAATTGTTAGGTTAGGTTAGGTTAGTTATCTAACTAAGAAGTTTGACAAACAGGATTTTTTTCCTGTAGGTCAAATCAGTTTGACAAAATAATTTGACTGACCTAGCTATAATGTAACACTTTCTTTTACAGTTTAAAGATTTGCTAATTTCACTTTTACTGCAAACGACACGATACAGTGCAAAGTAAAAAACGTGTTCAATTAAAAATCAATATTGAAATTGGTAGTTAGAAGTCAATTTACGTTGGCATGCTTTACCAATTCCCTTATTTCCTGTTCACTCACAATCTACGAGTGCTTTTAGTCACTCCATTAGCAATGATTGGACGTTCCTGAGTTCTTCAGCTGTTAATTCTTTAGTTTCGTAGAGGAACGCCCGCAGTGATGGACAGTTTAACGTCAAGTTTTACACATTATTGCAAATGGACAACATTTCATTTTTCGTAAGGTACCAAAATTCGAAAACCGTTTGGAGATTACATGCTAGAAAGCTTATTTTTCATTTTTTTATTTTTTTATATCTTTTAATTTTCGAGTTATTTTAAAAATACTGAAATATTGAAAAATAAGGATTAATAGGTGCCCTAATCTGTGCTAACCCTCTAATTTAAAAATACTAATGTCTGTTGGCAGAGTTGTTAGTTATTGAACTCAGGTGTTGCCTTCTCTTAATTTTACCCATTTTTATTACATTTGAAGCTAAATTAATAATTATTCTTTAAATATAATTATAAAAATACTTCTTTTATATAATATTATCAAATATATATTAAAAATAAGAGACGTATTTTTATATTTTATTTTTGGATGAGTTTTTATATTTTTAATTTAATTTTGAATTTTTATAAATCCTGAGGAAAAATAATTATGTCGAAACAAAAATCTGTCGAAACAAAAATCTGCCGAATGGGTAATTAGTATTTTTAAATTAGAGGGTTAGCACAGATTAGGGCACCTATCAATCCTTATTTTTCAATATTTCAGTATTTTTAAAATAACTCGAAAATTAATGCATATATAAAATAACAAAAATAAAAATAAGCTTTCTAGCATTAAATGTTGTCCATTACAGCATCCTATATCTAAAAAGTTAAGGTCAATTATGATCTATATTACCTACTCCTCAGTTGAATTCACGGCGTTTATATAAAAGTACAAAGATATACAATACCTACACAAATAAAAATTACCTGTTTTTGCTCCAGTAATTAATTTATAATATAAATTCAAATTTCACAAGATAGCGAAATGAAATTAATATTTTGAAAATTCAAAATAATTATTAGATATTTTATTATTTTTGCAAGTAAAAAAATCATAAAATATTTTTCATTTAGAATTTTCAATAAGCTACAAAAAACACTGTATATAATTGAAGGGTATTGGTATAAAAGCGCTTTAAATTTTTTTTAGAGTTTTGTGATAAATTATGAAAGAGAAAACAGGGGCAAGCGCTTTAGGGCGGGCGTGGGTCCATTTTCAACTCAATGTAGTGTGAAGTGGGTCTGCTCCTATTTTACCTAAAATCCCAATAGGTAATCTGGCGTTCGGCATTGAGAACAGTGCTTCACACATTCACAGTGCAAGTCAAGCGTGGTTGCTGCCCGTTTTAGGCCTAATTTCCTCAGAAATAGGTACAACAGAAACAGCTTGGCGTCTCCTACTCCTAAGAACCTCACCTAACCTACTCCCCATACATCCCATGATATATATCTATATATTTTATATAAATCTATTCTATGGCCTTCTACGTGTATGTCCCACTTTCACTTTAGTATGATTTTATGGCACACAATATGTGGCTCTCATTAAACCTCATCCAGTTTCAGTAGGGGCGACCGGATGCAGGAACTTTCAGCCCTTACCTGTACTAGGACCTGTGCAGTTGAACGCCGTACGCAGAGATGACGGGATCCTGGGGGGTTGAGCTGAAAAGGGGATGCGCGCCCCCGTAAGCAACACGCTGCCTTTGGCCCTAATTTCAGGCTAAACGGTTGCCTCCTCGGCTAACCACCGTGGGGAAATGACCAAGTGAGCTGGGGGAGGGTCCGCTCACGTCTTTCAAGACGTGTGTGCGGATGGGGGTAGGCCACGCCACGCTGAAGGGGCAAGGTTGCGGGCAGGCACTGGCGGGCTATATACCGACCCGTCTCTGTTGCTTACTCACATTCTCGTGTCTGTCTATCTGTCAGCTTATTTTCTTTTGAAACTTGGTACATATATAGTGTTTCATGACCCAATTACGAATAGCGTAAATAAAATCAAATTTCGATTTTGGGAGAAAATTAAAACGAATTTGACATAACAAATGAAAGGGCTCGTTATATGGAATGAAAGATTTTATAATTTTAAAATGCATAGTAATAAATACATACGTTACATTTTAACATTAAATTCCAAGATAATATGATATTATTATGCAAAATTCTAACATAATATAACCACAGAAATGCTAATCATGTATGTTTGAGGCATAGATGTTCTATCTGTGGTTTGAGGTTAAGGGTTAACCTCTCATATCTCTACTTAGTAGGAAATGTAAATGTACAATACAGTAATTAGTTTAATTTTAGCTACGTAAATTGATCAACAATATTTCCTTTAGGCATATAAAATATAGGTACTAGACGCTAGAAGTGTGCTTCAAATTATGATATATGCACATATTTAAGAGGCTTATGCAAAAAATATTATGTGTTTGCTTGGAGTGACACGTTTAGAAATTGAATAGTTTATAAAAAACTAAAAAAACACGCTTTTGTCAGTAACGCACACTTGCGCATACCAAATGAGCCCAAAATCGATGTGGTTACGTCCTTTCGTTGCAGAGTTCCTGTGGCCACCTTCCGGCTCCATAATCAGGATCCTGAACATCATCTAAGATCAGAGTATCTACTTGTGAAGACAAATCAAATGAGCCCAAACTGGGGTTACGTCGTTTCGTTACAGAGTTCCACTACCCAACTCCTGGCTCCATCGGATCGATGGTACGAAATTATTGTATTGTCATCCGAATTACATACATTTGCAAAGAAGTTGGTTTCCCATATCTTACGGAACCTTAGTCCATGTTCATAGCTTCGTAACTGTGCAAGAATTTTTCAAATCGGTTTAGTAGTTGCAAATATTTAAATCTTTGACTGGGTGCCATCATAGGGAAAATTATTTCAGAGAAGTTTTCAGGCGGTCTATCTAAAAAGGTAATGATAATGAAGTTCAACTACTCCACAACAGATGGCGTGCATCAAACTTTTCCCATCAAAGCATTAAGGCTCTATCCATAATTTTTCTGGGATAAACTATTCCCAATTTATCTGTAATTAATCCACCTTTGTCACTGTAAATTAGCATTATAGTTACTTTATCAATATATATCTAAGTGAAATAGTTGTTATTTTTTTTCAATGGGTTTTATTGAATAGGATGGTTAAACTTTGCCCCCATTATCTCTTTCATAATCTATCTAATGTTATACCATTACCCTTAAATTATATACATCGCGATTTTTGAAGCTTATTGAAAATTCAAAATATAAAATTATTTTTTAATATTTTTATTGGTCAAAAATAATAATATATTACTTTGAATTTTCAATAAGCTATTTTAACACCCATATATCCTATTCAATAAAACCAATTGAAAAAGTAACGGCTATTTCACTTAGATTAAGTAACTATGCTAAATTACAGTGACACAGGTGGATTATTTACAGAGAAATTTGAGAATAGTTTATCCCAATATAAACTATGGATATAGGACTTTTAACATTTAATATAATATACATATTAAATTTAATTTAATATAAATTCGGAAGTTGACTAAATATACCTAAGGAAAATTAAGTTTATCTTTGCTAAGCCCATGAAACTAAGTAGTAACTTCATGGCGAAGCCATACTTATTTAAAAAGTAATAACACTTTTTTTGACATTTCTTTGACAGTTTTGTCTTTTTTATTGCCATATAAACTGACAAAATTTGGCCAAGCCAAATTTTTAATCATATAAAACGAGCTTTTAACATTTTGAATGTGACATATAAAATATCTCGAGGGATTTCTGGAATAAAAAGTTATCCTATGTCACTCTCACGTCTGGTATCCTGGAGATGGGAAGAGAAGGAGAGGGAGGCAGATGAAAAGATGGTAGGACGATTTGTCACAGGGGTGGAGAAGAATCTGCCAAGATTGGCTCAAATATGGAAGAGGCATATGTCAAAGGAAGGCAATTAGAGAAAAGAAAACAGACTATATTTTTGGTTTTTAGTTTTTAATATTAAATACTTAAGTATATTTAAGATTTGTAAATAGTGTTTACGTATTTAATGGTCAGCGAATTAAAGGATATTTTTATTTTATTTTATTATTTATGTCACCAGGCCCTCCATTTATCCATGTGCAAAAATTACGTAAGTCCGTTGCTCTGTTGTGGCGTGAAAGAAGGCCAAACAAACAAATACACTTTCGCTTTTTAACCGACTTCCAAAAAAAGAAGGAGAAGGTTCTCAATTCGGACCGTATTTTTATGTATGTATGTACATCGATTACTCCGCCAGTTGTGAACCGATTTTGATGGTTTCTTTTTTAATCGACAGATAATTCTTCCGGATTGGTCCCATTTTTATCTCATAAAAATTGGTTCTTTAGTTTTTCAGAAATTTTGAAAAAACTGACCTTTTATGTCAATTTTTCGTAATATCTCGATGAAATATGTACCGATTTTGACGACTTATTTTTTTAAGGATATAATAATTTCTTGACATTATCTCACAGTCATATGACGAAAATCGGTTCAGTAATTTTTCAGAAATTCAGTAATTTGTCTCTGTTTACTGCTGAAAATTATATCAGAGAAAAGCCTTAGCAACGGTTGCTATTGACACGAAGTTGTCAATTTTCGTATCGACGGTGGTCTAGCGGCTAAAGGTATGGGATGCAGCGTAGGATGCACATTGCTCGAGGTTCAAATCCCATCCACCGCAGTATTTTTTTAAATTTTCCATAATTTTTTTTAGTTGCGTTATTATTTATTTCTCAGGGCAACAAAATCACTTAAAAGGGAAAAATAAACCTTTTAAAAAAAAGTGTACCGACTTCAAAAATTTGCACTGAAAAGTAAGAAATAATAAAAATAGCGTCGTAGAATTTGAAGACGGTTGGTGCCAAATTAGAAATAATTTAGTACCCAAATTCACTAATCTAGATAATTCATTAGGAACCTACGATCATCAGTAGAAACACAGATAATATTGAACAGATCTTTATGTCCCTAGATGTTTACTTAATTTTGTATCCTAATTTGGCACCAACCGTCTTCAAATTCTACGACGCTATTTTTATTATTTCTTACTTTTCAGTGCAAATTTTTGAAGTCGGTACACTTTTTTTTAAAAGGTTTATTTTTATAATATTAGTTAGAAGTGATTAATTAAAAATAAATAACTTAAATTAAAAAAATAAGTACTTATAATAAAAGCGGGCAGTTAAGAAAATTAAATTACTTATACTTCGAAAACCACGCCATTGTGGCAAAAGATATAGGTACCTATTATAGAACCTCACAAAATGTTTTATAAACATTTTTAGCCGAGTTGCATTAATTATCCTCAATTAGCAATATTACTGATTTTCAGTATCATATTATTGTCACAAATTGGCACTGTTGAAGATTTTGCATTCTTAAGAAAAAAAATAACTCTAAAATTAGCACGTTACAAGACTAGAAGCCCTGAAATTTGTAAACAATTTCAAGACCACGTACAAATGTAATAATTCTTGACGGAAACTCATTGGTGGCTTTATTTTTGCTAGTCACAATTGAATCCACAAGTTTGCGAATATTAGTACTGTGTCAGCTATATAATTCAGTGAAAGCTAGCACATCATCTTGCTAAGCAAAGCAAACAATACACAGTGTTGTGTGCCAAGTTTCCATCGGATCTCTTGAATAAATAAAGACTCTACACAATGAAAGTACGAAAGGAAGTTAAGCCGAGTCAGCCATCGCACCTTTAGGGACCGACCTCGCACGTAAAAATTATATTCAGGATTATAGAATTTCGGGGAAAATTCGGAATGTTAAGATTAAATATTAATTAAAAGGTTGGAAAAGGAATAAAGACTTTATTTGGGACTAATTACACAAGTCATCACAGGACATGGGCCTTTTAATAAACACCTTTTTAATATCGGCATTACAGATAGTCCACTATGCAGAACTTGCATGGAGACTGAATAAACGGTCATCCACATCCTTCTGGAATGTGTAGGTTTGACAGAATATAGGGCTGCTCATCTCGGTGCTCCGAGGACCCTTCGGGAAGCATGTGGCGACACTAAGGAGCTGATCGGCTTTCTGGAGGAGCTGGTATGGCAGGAGTAACGAAAATCACGTATCACGCAAAATAGGCGCTAGACGTCGAGTTGGGGAAACCGAGCCCGTTAACCAGAACCAGATCTATCTCTCACAGTTTCTATAAAAGTTATAATTGTTTCAACAAGATGTACCTACTGAATGATGATGTTGTGACTAAAATGAAGAAAAGTGGTTACGTTTGGACACGTTGAAAGAATGAAGGATGAAAGATTGACTAAAAAGTTTTAAATGGCAGAAGTGAAAGGAAATGATGGCAGAGGACTAGCTTTAAAATAAAATATAGCCTATTTTACTCAGGGATATCGTAGTTTCAGATCGTAACAAATGGCATTCGATTGTCTCTGCCTGCCTACCACTCTTGGGATGAAAGGCGTGATGATAGATACTATAGATAGATAGATCTATGTGAAATAAGTAAATAGCTCGCCTTTTTACTAATGAATGTAGTACAAACAACAATAACAACTAAATGAAAGTATTCACTAAGAAGATGCTATCCAGGGCGAATTTCCATTTACCAGTGTTTGAGTGTTTGACAAGATTTACTTCAAGAAGTGTGCTTTGGAAATAGACAGAGTCCTGAATAGCTCTTTGTGATTTTGGCAATTAACTTGGCACTTGAAAGTAATGTACGTTGGTAAATAGGTACGCGTTTGATGCACTAAAGATCTTACTTGAATTAAATTCGCTTTACAACAACTAAAACGACATCTTCACGGGTTTTTATATTTTGCGGTGTGGCCAGAGACACAACTGACAGTGTCATATTGAATAGAACTGTACTGTGAACTGTGTCATTTTTTTAACAGATATAAATATCTGTTATTTTTAGAAGAAGTGCGAAAGTGACATTCGAAGAACGAGGAGTCGATTAAAGCAATCTTAAAGAAATTCGGTTTTTGAATTTGAATTTTTGGCACGAGTAGGAATTAAATCCGGGACCTTCCGGTTTTAAGTCAAAGCTCTACCAAATTAGGCTATCGACTCATTTCTTTAAGAGTTATGTATGTATTACAAAATATGACAAAATCAAAATACTTCATTCAAAATTAAATGCTGTTCATTGGGTAAGTGCATCACTTGAGAACGGCTGGACCTCTTTGGCAATTTTCATTTATGGTTTTTAGAAATTTTTTTTTTTATATCTCCGGAAATATGGAAAATTCGGGATAAACTTAAAGCGTTTTTTATGGGATTTTTGTACGAACTCAAAATAAAAATTAATTCCACGATAGACCCTCCATTAACGTGCTGACATTTACAATTTTTCTAAAATAATCAAGTGAATATAGCGACAGGCTTGCCACCTATCTGTTTAATATGGGAAAAGGCATTCTAGGATTTTTAAATATATTTCATAAGGAACACAAAAAAATTGAAGAAACAATTTCACATCTAAAAAAAGTAGAGCGTGAAAGGCTGGAAAATGAAAAAGTGAGATTGCAGTAATATATTATCTAGTATAAGGTATATTTTCCGTTTCCAATAGGCGCCTGTTGCTTCGATCGCCTCTCGACCTCATCTCGCTGACCTCAAGTTGTGTGAATACTTAAAGCCTTTGTGCTCTCTGAGATCGATATTGAATATTTGATGTAGAGACTATACTCGAGGGGGTATTATCATATTTACATTATACTTGTAAATGAAATCCTGCTAACGAATGTGAAATGAAATATTCTGGTTTAACTCGTACTTGGACTGCACGAAGAGAGGGCAACAACTATGGAAAGGTTGTGGTGATGGATGAAGCCGTAAACAATGGTCTGATCAATTGAGGAGAAGCTGATGAGTCGGAGTCATGATTTTTATGGAGTAGGAGAAGCTCGTACTAGAGGTATGGAGTACTTTGAGAAGGAAAGCAGAGAGAGGTTTTAGGTCCGATGAAAAATAACGGAAATCCTTACAGAATCACTTTTGTGTCTGACAGACGGACTGTCGCGTAAATAATCGAGTTATGATTAGGGTTTATTTTGGAGATTAATCAAAAAGTAAAAAAAAAAAAAATATTTTCAAGTGCGTCATGTCAGTCATGTGACATATCAAATGAAAACCCTCGTATATAATTTTTTTTTAAATTTTAAAATGCATAGTTTAAATTATATTAAAGAACATATACGCCACTTATTTCCGAAACTACGGAGCCTAAATTTTTGAAAAAAAATAGGGAATGTAGGGTCTCTCTTATTAACCTC
Source organism: Nemapogon koenigi (assembly GCA_963924495.1). Taxonomy (NCBI): domain Eukaryota; kingdom Metazoa; phylum Arthropoda; class Insecta; order Lepidoptera; family Tineidae; genus Nemapogon; species Nemapogon koenigi. The sequence goes on from OZ004643.1 coordinate 3,633,213, forward strand.
AACGAAAAATCGAAGAGTCGTATACTCGCAACTTGGCCAATTTTTTCTTAACCGAAGCCTAAATGTAGTGATAGAGGCCGCCGTTCCATATCTGAGGAAGTACCACCGATCATCCCTGAAAATGCTGTCAGTACTAAACCGTGCAGACGATGAGTATTCAGTGTAAAACTGAAAACTAAAAAATGTGAAAAAGCTTGAATGTGCAATGCAGTGTTTCTTGTGTTTGACCTCCGTTCTTGGATTCCCAAAGATACTGGAAAATATTGTTAATAATAAAAACCTTAAATTAATGATATGCTTATAAGAATTGGAAAGCGGCCGTCGTAGCTTTTGGTATACTAGATTCTACTTATTCTGAGGAAATTGAGGGGTATAAACATTTTACAAGTTTACCAGTATTTTTAGAATTTAAATAAATTTACAGATCTCATGCACCATATGACCTTTAAAGAGCATTGAAAACGAGCTTCAGTATATTTTTTGTATATTGTAGACCTCGTCAATACAAACATTTTGACACCTCCATCATCTATAGTGTCCTATAACTTCCGGAGATATCGGCATGACGAGCTTTTGCTGATCGAAAAAACATTTTAAAAATTTCGAGTCGGTTATTTGCTTTTTGGTACCCATAGTTCAAATCCAATCTGTAAACCTGAAAAACTGTAAAATCGAATTGCCAGCGTTGATTATAAACAAGTCATTTACAGCTTAGAGCAGCATTGATAGATTGTTCTGGAAATGAAGTTCAAATTGTCAATCAAGCTGACCTAGAGTAAAACAGGAAATTACTTAATGAAACATCACGAAACAGGTCAGTCCACGATTGGTTTACGTGGAGCTAATGATGATTGGCTGAAAGTAGATTCACATAAGTAACAGACAGAATATGTACCTCAACTGATCTCTTGTTAGGTTACCTTAAAATATACTTAATTGGCAAAATGTGGAAGACTTGACCAGCTAAACACAACAATCAACAATTTTAATTGACGAATGGCTACAGTTACTAAGTCATAGTTCGGATGATCGAGGTTCGGATAATCTAGGTTCTACTTCGTAATTTAGTTTGATTTATTTCAGCAATATTCAAAGAATTTGGCAGCACTTTGTAATAAGAACAAGAGAACTTTTAGAGTTAGTACTAATTTAGCAAGGTGTTAAGTTTCATCCTATGTTCGGTAGAAGGTCGTTAAATAAATAGCGGGCATATTCAGGATGAAAGTACAGCAATTTGATTAAGGCGCGTTGCTAGAGAAAACTTGCCTCTTACATTATTCAGAGAAAGCTACGAAATGTCTGTATTTTTTACTTCATAGGGAGTATCATTTTAATGTATTTAAAACTAGCTTTTAAAAATTCATACCGATCGTTGCTCTGTTGTGAAAGTAGGTCAAACAAACAAACAAATAAATAAACAAATAAAACTACTATATAGGTGAGTCGTTGGCCGAGTGGTTAAGACATCTGGCATTAACTAGGCAGATTACGGGTTCGATCCCGAATCTCGACCATATAGAGGCTTTATCATCTAAATATATCTCAACATAACTGGCCACTCGTTAACTAGGTATAGCCTCACAAATACCATCGGCTAAAAGAGGGGAGACTTGGTCTTCCGCTGGATACCCTGCGACTGTAACACGGTTTCGGGAGCTGTAAGGCAACACGTAAAGAAAGAAAAACCGGCCAAGTGCGAGTCGGGCTCGCGCACGAAGTGTTCCGTATGATTAAAAACGGTAAAAAAAATCACGTTTGTTGTATGGGAGACCCCTTATATATTAATTTTATTTTAATTTAATTATTTATTTTTAAAGTGAATATATATAACTAAATATTCTGTGAATATGTTAAGCGTCTACCTGTTGCAGTTATCAATATCGAGCAAAAACGAGCAAAAAAATCACGTTTGTTGTATGGGAGCCCCCTTAAATATTTATTTATTCTGTTTTTTTTAAGTATAGTTTTAAGTTTTAAGTATATTGAATACGAATAAACAAACAAATATTGATTTTTATATATTAGATTAAAGAAAATTGGTGCTTAGCATTTTTGACACAAGTATAGGAATTGAACCCGGGACCTCTACCAATTAGGCTATCGACTCTTTTGCTCTATAAACCTTTCTATTTTTGTAAGATATCTCAAAAATCTTGTCATTCCAAGGTTCTCTCGTCATTAAGTTCAAGACTCAAGAACTAACGATCCATGTTTCTGACGTCAACCGACTCATATTTCACTATAATGGAAAGATGGAAAAAATCTAACAAAGATGGAAACTTTATTTTATGACAATTACTTTTTTTCGTATATGTATGTAAGTAGAATCCTACACAAGTATAGAAAGATGTGTTTTCCGCCCCGAATTCGCCTGTGGAAAATTTTGAAATATGACAATTTGAAGGAATTCCGCGATAAAAAGAAGCATTATGTCACTTTCCTACCCTCCAACTATGAGCAAAAAATAATGTCGATCCGTTCCTCTGTTGTGGTGTGAAATAATTGAAAACACTATAATAATTAATTAGGATGAAGCGTCTGTCTGTGATTTCAAAATAATATACGGGCTATGCTATTTTTACAATTTTTTAACCGACTTAAAAAAAAGGAGGAGGTTCTCAATTAGACGTTTTTTTATTTTATGTTTGTAACCTCAGAACTCTCGATTTTGATGATTCTCTTTTTATTTGAAAGCTGGTGCTTCCCGTGTGGTCCCATTTTTTTGTGAAAATTGGTTCAGTAGTTTTGAATAAAAACTGATTTCAAGTGCCAAATTAGAAACTACCTAGCTCTAAATTTCACTAATCTAGACAATTAATTACAAATTATATTGAACAGATATTCTTTAGAATTTATTTTAATTTTATAGCCTAATTTAGCACAAACCGACTTCAAATTCAACGGCGAAACGATATATTTAATTATTTCTTGCTTTTCAGTGAAAAAATTTTTGAAGTCGGTACACTTTTTGATAAAGTTAATTTATTTTGATCGCTTCATTAGCAAAAGTGCGACATGCATACTTGTATATCTCCGAAAGTTGGAGGTCACTATAGATGATTGAGGTGTCAAAATTTTTTTTTTGAGGTGGGTAGGTACCCTACATCCTACATCTAGTCTTATTTACGTTTTTTTTTTCACGGGTTGCATTAAGCTTCCCGTTGTTATCGGTCCCAGGGTAGCCTTATTTATGATTTTTTTAAATTCTACATGTACACACGAGTTCAGAAAGATTATATCTTATTAAATGTACTAAGCACTTAATAACTTTTTTCAGAAATCCTATTAGTTGTAGAATGTAATTAACACGTAACAGGTAGGTATGAAGCCACAGTAGTTGGCTAGCTTCCAAACGGTTATATCCTAGAGGCAATTCCTACAAAAATCCACGCAAGCCTACACCCGCAGTTCTCTCAATTGGTGTACGTGACCGTGTAAGCTTTTATTGGTTTGCCCATTCACTTGTGGATATTTTTATAGGAGCCTTTGTGAAATTATCGCTATTTCATAAAGTTGTATGTATAATTCTCGCCAAATGTGTTGACAGAGAGCTCAAGTTATTTGGCGGTGCCTATAGGAGTAGCACTCAGAATTTTTAATACACTATAAGAATTAATTGTTTTACACACAACAATATAAAAAACCTTAAAATTAAATCTAAACATTAAAAATAACTAAATAAAACAGGTCCGCGTGGAACAGTGGCAAGTGGTGCTGCATTTCGCCGCTGAATCGCGATGCTGATTCGTTGAGCTAGGAAGGAGCCAGCCTCTTATCACCAGAGTCGTGGGGATACATCTCCCATGGACCTAGAGTTTCTAAACCAAACGGCACAAAGTAGGTTTCTAATTCTTTTTTCTCTTCATGAGTTTACCCTTACAGCTCCCGAAACCGTGAGCGTACCCAGAGGAAGACCAAGTCCCTCTTTTTAATCGATGGTATTTGTAAGGCTATAATTGAACTATATTGCTTCACCTAAAAGTTGCTTCTGGTCATGTCGCAAGGAATAACGTCCGTGATGGTAAATTTTACATAACCTTTGGTTAGTTCTTTAGCCAATGTCTATTACTCCTTTCACGTGGAAATAGTGAACAGAAATAAACCACTCGTTGTACTGCAATTTGACTTGGTTTAATTTAGTCATTCTCATCATACACTTGCAAACCAGAATAAACCCAAAGTTAAGAAAACTGAGAAAAATCTTTCAAGCAAAAACGAATGTGAATGAGTCTGAAAAAAACCACTCAGTTTCTAACTGAAAGTCGAAAACATGAATATTTTTCTCGTTTGCTCTCATTTTTATTATATTTTCTGCAATGAATTAACACGGCATGCATCCGACGCAATGTAGTTAGGTACATTTTCATGAATATATAGTAGGGCTAGTACGGATAATTACACTCGCGCCTACTCTTCTGTATAACTACTTTGTGATAATTTACTTTTAATTTTTTTATGAATAAACATTTTCTTAGTAGGTATGACATTTTTTAAACACATATACATACGATCCCAAATCCCGGCCATGTACCAATTGGTTATTCATAATTAAAAATTTATGTACATAATCCGACAGCCACACTCAGAGACTTTTCCATCTAAATATACGTCAACAGAACTGGCCACTCATTAGGTATAGCCTCACAAATACCATCGGCTGAACGAGCGAGACTGGTCTTCCGGTTGGTACCCTGGAACCGTAACACGGTTTCGGGAGCTGTAAGGCAACTCGTGACGAAAACAAATTATTTAACAATTATGATTTAAAACCGGATTTTGTAGAGACATGACCATATCCAGGATAATAATATAGGATATTTTTTTTTACCTGAATTTTGGTCCAAATGGATTAATTCGGAAGAAAAACAAATGTTTAAATCTATACAATTAAATAAGGTAGTCTGTCTGTCATTTTAAAGTCTATATAATTAAAATTTTTCTTTTTCACTGGTTGCACCAAGGTAGTACCCAGCGGAAGACCAAGTCTCCCTCTTTTAGCCGATGGTATTTGTGAGGCTATACCTACCTATCGAATTATCTATACTAATAATAAAGCTGGAAAGTTTGTTTGTATGTTTGAACACGCTAATCTTTGGAACTAAATGTCGGATTTGAAAAAATATTTTTTTGTGGAAGCACTACGACACAAAAGGGCGGAGCAGTAACCATTATTAGTTCAACAACTAGTATTAATATAAATGTTGTTCGGTGGTAAGCGCATCACTTGAGAACTACTAGACCGATTTGGCTATTTAAAAAAAAATTAGTATTTTGGGAAATAAATATTGGAAAAGTGGCTTGAAAAATTAGAAAATTCGGGAAAAATTGACGAAGCTGGGGCGGAAATCTAGTTACCTACCTAACACACGATACGAACCATTAAATAATGCAATTTAAATTTTCTCGTATACTTTGAACGGCAGCCTTTAAAGTGCTTGGCACCTCTTCATATATAAATTAACTTTAAAAAAAAGTGTACCGACTTAAAAAATTTGCACTAAAAAGTAAGAAATAACAAATATTTTGTTGTAGAATTTAATGGTGCCAAATTAGGTTACAAAGTTAAGAAGATAAAGATCTGTTCAATATTAGGTATCTATGTTTGTATGAACTGATGATCGTAGGTCCTAACGAATTGTCTAGATTAGTGAATTTGGGAACTAAGTTGTTTCTAATTTGGCACCAACCGTCTTCAAAGTCTACGACGAAATATTTATTATTTCTTATTTTTCATTGCAAATTTTTGAAGTCGGTACTACACTTTTTTTTTAAAGTTAATTTATTTTCCCTTTTAAGTAATTTTGCTGCCCTGAGAGACAAATAATAACACAAATATATATTTATTTTCTTCACGGGTTGCTTTTACAGCTCCCGAAACCGTGTTACGGTTCCAGGGTACCCAGCGGAAGACCTAGTCTCCCTCGTTTAGCCGATGGTATTTGTGAGGCTATATCTAACGAGTGGCTAGTTCTGTTGAGATATATTTAGATGGAAAAGCCTCTAAGTGTGGTTTGTCGGATTATGTACATAATTAAAAAATTGATGGAAAAATAAAAAAATAAATACTGCTGTGGATGGGATTTGAACCATGTACATCCTGCGCTGCACCCCATACCTTTATACAAAAATTTACAACTTCGTGTCAATAGCAACCGTTGCTAAGGCTTTTCTCTGATATATAATTTTCAGCCGTAAACAGAGACAAATTACTGAATTTCTGAAAAACTACTGAACTTTCTAAAAACCTACTGAACCAATTTTCACTAAACAAATTGGACCACCTGTGAAGTATACCCTTTCAAACAAAAAAAAATTCCAAATCGGTCCAGAAGAATCAAGTAGGTAATCGGGGAACTTAAATAAAAAAAAGATTCCGACGAATTGAGAACCTCTTCCTTCTTTTTTGAAGTTCGGTTAAAAATGGTGTTTAAACATACTTCACACATATACACAGAGTTTTTTATCGACTCCAGGGATTTTCTTAAAGCGACGAAGATTGATATAGCGTAATGTCTCCGTCATAATGATTTATGTACAAGTAAGTCCCTTGTTTAGAGTACTGTTTACTTCACTAATGTATTTTGTCCGTTTTTATATGGACATTAGGATGTGTGTTTTGGAACGCGTAGGTTAAGTGGTTATAGGATTCGCAGCCTAATCTCTATATATATATATATTATTTCTCAAGGTTTTTTTTTGTCAGATACCTACGCCATTATGAAGCGCCTGCAGAAAAAAAACAGCAATGAATTATTTTAACCGTTTTATTCAAATCGCAATACAAATCAGCGTGAAGAAATCTGATCTAATTAATCCGTAGTGGTATGTCAAATTTTCTTTATTTATTACCTTAGAAATACCAGAAAATAATTTCAGGATTTTTGAGGACCTTTTAAAATCTCCCAACCTATCGCAAGTAATACCTATAATATAGTGTGAGTATCATAAAAAAAACAAGTCTTTTGTTAAAATTACTTATGAACTTTACGGCTTTAAATCTAGGCAGACCCTTTATTGCCCATTTATCTACCTTTTTTTTAAAGAGAAGACGACTTGTGACCTTTCCACCGCCTGTTTATTAAGCGAAGGTGGTTTGATCCATGAATGCGCGTGACTGGCAGAACATAATACAGTCCGCTAGTCGCGCCCATAGAGACGCTTTTTCACGCTTAGCTTGAAGGACCTTTGGTTGTAAGAATTAGGAAAGACTGATCAAAGAACCTTAAAAGGTAAGCACGAGAAAAATAAGCGTATTATTTATACTTGTGCTCATTAAAAGAGGCTATTGAAAAAACACACCGCTTTTCAGGAAGTTTCTGACCTAGATTCTTTGAAAAAATGCGGAACATAGGAACTGCGTATAACATAATAATACATTTTATATACTTCAATATTCATTCAGGATTATTTAGACGCACGATTTTTCATTTTGCTATTGTACTCTCAAATCATTGACAAACTCTTCAAAGAGAAAATTAACAAAAGTTTCGGAAATCGATAGCATCGAGCATGTTTATGAGAGATTCATCTAATTATTACATTGTATGAAAAAAAAACTCATTATCTTCACCAGATACAAGGGCAGATGTGAAACATCGAAATTGACGCGTCAAGTATACCTACTGTAGGTGATTAGAGAGGCACACGTAGTACACACACTCACACGGAGAAGCAACGAAGTATATATAGTATACGCGTCACGCACACACAAGGGAGTAGAGAGTGGCGGCGGAGAGGGAGCATGACGGCAATGGGTGACAACTATCCGTTCCGCTGTCCGTCCGTCCGTCTACCACAAGTATTTTAAACCGTAATAGGTAGACACTTGAAATGTTAACAGAGTGTGTATTACAATAGCCGCTATAACAAAAGATAATAAAAATAAAATTAAGTTAAAAATTAATGGGGGTTCCCATATAAACGAGTTTTATTCGGCGTTTTTGCTCGATCTTAATAATGGCAATACATACAAACGTCTAACTAGTATAACAATAATGCATACTCAAATAATAAAAGCCGGCCAAGTGTGAGTCGGACTCTCGCTAATTTGTTCCTGCGCGTGACAGGGGCGTCAAACTTGGTCTGACGGGTTTTTTGCTATACTTTTACAACATTATTTTTCATCCCAGTCATCTCAGAGATACTAATTAATTTCCAAATAAAACCGACCAAAGCAAATATACCTAATATATCATAGTTTCGGGAGTCGTAATAATTGAAATTTTTTATTTTCCTCTCTTTTTAGGTTTCCAATTAGGGTCACTAATGAATTTGTTTGTCTGTCCGTCTGTCACAGCTTATTTTCTCCGAATCTACTGCACGAAAAATGTTGAAACTTAATACTTAATAACATATACCTAGAGTTGAAATGCAGCAAAACAATTAAAACTTTTTCTTATAAGTTTATTAAGTTACAAGTGTTTAGAATTCAAAAGTTTTACCTTTCACCACTGTTGATTTCCCAGGTTCGCGTCTAAATGATTTACAGTGTGCGAGCGATACTCATTACGATTGTAAGAACAGAACTTTAGTCTGATTACACACTCCATTCACGTCGAGATCCAAAAAGAAAGGTTCGTTCACGAAAAATAACTTGATTTATACCAGGACTTCATCTTGGGAAGGGAAAACTTATTTTTTAACATTATAGCCTTTCATCGGACTGGGGATACTTTATCAGAATTAACCAAGCTTGGAATCTGTAGGTAGCGTAGATAAAATATTTGAATAATTTATTCGTTTTACCTTCGAAGCTTAGCTCTTTGACATGGTTACGGGCACGAAATACAATTATGCCTCTATGCGCATGATATAACAACAGTAAATGCCTCTAAAAAACAAACAAATCTTCATATAAGTAAAAATTAAATGCTATTCATTTGTAAGAACGGCTGGACTGATTTGGTATTTTTTTAAAGAAGTTCGTAATAGTTCGAATTAGATTTTTAATTGGAAAATTCGGTAAAAACTGAGTGCTTTTTTTCTATGGGATTTTTGTATGAATATGTTATTAATTACTATAAAATATTAATAAATATATTATAGAAGTATGTTCGTTTGTTTGTTTGTCTATTCTTTTTTCACGTTACAGAGATAGTTGGAGGTCCTGAAAGGAACACATAAGCTAGTTTTTATCCTGGAAATTAAATAATCTTAATCAAAAACCGTCTATGAACTATTTTATTGCAATATCTAATGTTATATATTGAGTGTTCCCATGAGGCTGTCAACTGGAACTGATGAAGGAAAATCGCAAGATCACCGGCAGTCTTCCAGCGTGATTCATAACTACTCTCTACCGCTCAAGAGACTTCCTAAAAGATTTTTGTTTAAATACATCATTAGAATAAAATGAAAACCATAAGTTACAGAGAATGCCTCAGTAATGATGATTAAGGTCACTCGGCAAACAAACAAATTAAATTGAGATTGATGCGATTTTTACTTACTTTATTTAGTCAAAATACGCGGTGATTGCGTAAAATATAGAAACGAATCACTTATTACGATAAACTTGGCATTGTTAATTAAAAACTTAATGTACATAATCCGACAAACCACAGTTAGAGGCGTTTCCATCTAAATATACCTCAACGGAACTGGATACTCGTTAGGTATAACTTCACTAATACCATCGGCTAAACGACGGAAACTTGGTCTTCCGCTGGGTACCCTGGAACTGTAACAAGGTTTCGGGAGCTCTAAGGCAACCATTGAAGAAAGAGAAAAAGAAAAATAAATAATATTTAATTAATTTTTATTTCTAAACCCTCATGAACAGTTGTTTCAGAGCCTGGACAAACATGCAAACAGACAGAGACAAAAATTTAAAAATGCATGTCGCGTGAGTTGTAAAATAAATCCGATGTAGATATTTATATTGCAATAACAGTCAACAATAAATTAAGTTGTAATTAAAAATAAAATTGACTGCAGAGTACCCTTTACGTAGATCAAACTCGTTAATATCAAGTTTCATATTACAATTAAATAAATGAAACTTTTGCAGAAAGTGACCTAATTATTACGGACTGTAGGTATGTATATATGTGATTATTTTCCCAAGTTAATATCTTACAGTTTTCCAAAATAAAATAAATTTAAACTTTGTTAATATTCACTAAAAGCTAGCTGACTGAATTTTTACCATAAAATCTTGTCATTCGTTAACCAAATAACCAAAATGAGAATATTCGTATACTAGATGTTATCCACGTCTTTGCTCGAGTTTTTTGTATTTTATTTTCCAAAGTCTGTTACTATACCCACAGAACATTATATAAATTTATAATGAAAACCGGTGTTACCAAATATTTTTACTGTAATGACAATATTGTGAAAATCTAGTCTAGTTAAATAGCATAATATAATGCTATTTTTAGACAAATTATTTGTGCGGTTATCATTTCTGCACTGAAATATAGCACAAAATGTATTTTGTTTAATTTTTATTAATTGCAATTAACTCTGTGACAGACGGCCGAACACAGAAGGAATTCCATAAGGTATAGTCACAGAACATTTAAAGAACATAATAGAAGTAGGTGTATAAAAAAATAGAATTTATTAAAATAAAACTTTAAAAAAAGGATGAAAGTTTGACTAAAACGGTTTATATGGCAGAAGTGAAAGGAAATGCTGGCAGAGGACGACTAAGGTGTAATTTTATTGAACATAATTAAAAATGTATTGATCATAATTTAAAGTAGGTACACAATCGGCGAGCATGTATGAAAGATATGATGAATAAGAAGCAAAAGAGGTATGTCAGGATCGTAGAAAATGTCATTCGATTGTCTCTGCCTGCCCCTCTTGGGATAAAAAGCGTGATGTTAGATGTTAATAGAATTTTGTTTCTTAGGCATGTCTTGTAAATTCCTGTAAATCGTTTTAATAAATGTTTCATCCTTCATTCTCTCAAAGCGCCCACCATCGTAAACTACATTCTTCATTTTACTCTAATCTCTTATTATTTATTATACCTAGATTCGAAATTTATCTTACAGTAAATTACATTGAAATATCACTTAAAACAGAATAAGTAAAAGTATTTTGAAGTTTCTGATCCCAATATTTTCGTCACGATTCTTGTAAGAGACGTTCAACCCCTCAGTTATTACTAGATCTTGTGTTAGGCGTGACCGTGGTATTGATGAAGCATTTACGGAAATTATTTTTCGATATCCACTCACTGGCAGCACACTCGTTTGTAATAAATATCCTAACTTCGATATTTCTGTCTAGATATTTGTACTTAATTGAATTTGTGACATACAGCCCTTATTTTAGGGTGTCATATTTATAAAAGCTTCAGAGTTTGAAAAAGCAGATTCCAAGTCTACATTCCTGAAACATTCATCAAAATCCATTCAGCCATTTCTGCGCTATAAGTCTAGAAAAAGTTTCATCAAAGTCCATTCAGCCTTTTCTGCGCTATAAGTCTAGAAAAAGTTTCATCAAAGTCCATTCAGCCTTTTCTGCGCTATAAGTCTAGAAAAAGTTTCATCAAAGTCCATTCAGCCTTTTCTGCGCTATAAGTCTAGAAAAAGTTTCATCAAAGTCCATTCAGCCTTTTCTGCGCTATAAGTCTAGAAAAAGTTTCATCAAAGTCCATTCAGCCTTTTCTGCGCTATAAGTCTAGAAAAAGTTTCATCAAAGTCCATTCAGCCTTTTCTGCGCTATAAGTCTAGAAAAAGTTTCATCAAAGTCCATTCAGCCTTTTCGGAGCTATACTAATATGCAGATTCCAAGTCTAAATACCCACTTTAACGATCCCTGAAAATTTCATCAAAATCCATTTCATACTTACACATACACACCAATACCTCTACATTCAGACCACCTTAGGTTTAACGCGTAACAATCAGATGGTCCCATGATTATGGGATTAAAGCGATTTGGGTATTTTTTTTATAGTGACTTGTGCATTTGCTTTCGGAAAGCACACTTTTCAGTGCATATTTTTTGAAGTCGGTACATTTTTTTTAAAAGGCAATTATAGGTAGTTATAGAAGCTATGACAGATGGTCACAATACTAAGCTTCCTTTTGGTACGGAATCCTAAAACACATTAAAAAATTAACATACTATTTCAACTTACAAATATAGGTACCGGGACGGTTCTTGAGCGGTGGTCGTTAGATGCGCAGAACACAATTTTTGGGTCTGCTTGACGGTATGAGGTATTAATTTTAATTTTACCAGCAGTAAAAAGCAATCGTAAAAACAAACACCAATAAATCAATTATAATAAATATACAAGTTATATTGCACTCGAATTACTTATGCGCAAACATTCCCCCACTTTTTCGTCGAGCGCTCAAGAACCGTCCCGGTACCTGTACATATGATTCCAATTTAAATTCAATAGCAATACAATCTGAAAAAAAAAAACAGAATAAACTTCCTGAAAAAAATCTGTGAATTTATTATGTTTTATGAGACTTTATAATCTGCACCCTTGTCATTTTAATAGCTGTTACCTGACGAAAGGATACAGGGACGAACATTAGCCGATTCTAGACTTTTAAGTACATTTTAAGCTGCGTCCACAGTGTGATATCGCATCGTATCTTGTATGGACACCTCGTTTTTTCGTAAATTAGAGAAATTTACGAAAATAGTACAAAATTATTGAAAAAGATTCAGACACTTGTTGAAATTATTTTGAGAATTTTATCAAGAACATCAAATATTGTTTATATTTTTGCTGTATCATGTTATTTCTATCATTGGTAAATGTTATGTAGTTATAGTGATACAAACTTCTGTCCGCTGTGTCACCCACGTGGACATAAATCCAAAAAGAAATAATCCCGTGGCTGTAATTTGCTCCTCTCCCGCCCGCTTTCGGGGTATAAAAAGTAGATGTCATTCTCTGACCCCTAAACTACCACTATGCAAAAAACCATCCCGATTCCGTGAAAAAACAAAAACAAATCTATTCCACGGAAACTATACATTTTTCCAGGGTAAAAAGTAGCCTATTTGCTATTCAAGACTATAATCTATTTCTTCAGCCTATTACTAGTTCAGCCGTTATGGCGTGATTGAGTAACAAACATACATACATCCATACAAACAAGTTTACAATATTAGTGGGATTTGTACCGAAACTCACCCTGGTTTCATTTCGCGGGAAACCTCAAAACTCAAAATTTTACCAGTTTCCGTAAATACGCGGCCAGCATCCGAACAAAATCTATTACATTATCCGACAAACCGTACAAAGAGGCTTTTCCATCTCTGTTGAGCTGGCCACTCGTTAGGTATAGCCTCCAAAAAATCAGCTAAGTGAAGAAGACTTTGTATTCCGCTGGGTACCCTGAGGCCAGCAACGGTTTTCGGGAGCTGCAAGGCAACCCGTGAGGTTTTTATTCAATTAATTTCAGCAGCGATTCAAGTTTGCAAGGGCAAATCCGGGATGGAAAACTAGTTATAATTATTATGTGGATCCAGCTTTAGGTCGGTTTATAATTACTTATTTATTACAATAAAACCTTTTGTATCGTGTCCCCCAACAATTAGGGTGTGAGCTTAGTTATCTCCAGTGTTTTATGTCTTTTGTGAGTAGACCCTTATCAAAACACCACAAGTAATAAACAATTACTTAATGTGTCTGAAATATAGGCTATGTCATTAGGTCTGAGGTTTTAAACTGTTTCGCTTTGATAGATTGTTATAAAGGTTTTGTTCAACTATGTATATGATGGCGCCACTGTACCAATACTGAAGCCTGTATCGCGCTATTAAAAATATTTAATAGATTATTGCATATATTCAACTTTCCAGCGACACGGGTTGGGTAGTATTTCCTTTTACTCTCAGTCGTTAGTAGTGTGTATCGTTATTTCTACTCGTATATGGTAACCCTGTATGAACACAACTTGTGTCAGCCACATCTAAATGACCCCGCAGCCTACTCCCACTTCCCACGGCATGTTAGTCCATACCAGCCCCCCCCCCCCCCCACTTTAATTTTCCGTAGTTCCATCTATTAGTTCTTATTCTTAAAGAGGTGATAAATCTAAGTCAATTAAGTGCAGATTCAGGCTTGCCACCTGATCTGGAAGCAGGCTAAAAGTGGACACTGTTACTGGTGTCGATGATATGGACCTAGTTACAGTATCTATTATTCACAGAAGAAATGCTATTACCAGCTTTACATTCCTTCCGTAGCAATAAAAATCGTTTTCTTAATTACTCTACATTAACATTCTGGTTACATCAGTGTTTACAATTTTCTTCAGACATTTTGTGCAAACATTAAAATTTCCTTATAATTACGAAACCTTTAAAACAATTATGAAATCTCTCCTTAAAGATTTTCTCTTCGAAAATATTTGATTCGATATTAATTAATTACTAACGAACCCAATTTGACAAATTAATTTCAATAGACCAATAGCGCACGTGCTAACGATCGTTTGAGGTTTGGGGGCACCATTTTGCAGTTTCCAAAACTAATACTCACTCTTAAAAGTTTCCAATAATGTTGGGGAATTGAATTATCGGTACCTACCTAGTAAGACTAGATACCCTAGAATATCTAAAATTAAGTTATTTAATACTATCCTATCCTAAAGAAAAAATAAATTGATTGTAGATATTTTACTAAATTATATACTTATAATCTGCCCTCTGTAAAGTATGGTGGTTAGAGATACCTAGGGAAAATACCAACTAGCAAGTGTTTCTACTGCGAAGAGGAAGACACAGTGGAACACACCTTGTTTCACTGCACCCAATTCGAAACATGTAGAGCGAAAACCGGGGCCCAGTTAACAAAGACCAATATGGTGGACGAAATGCTGAATAGTGAAGACCATGGGATTTAATAACAACATGTATAACGACAATCCTGTCACATAAAGCAGATCAAGAAAGGGAAGACGAAAGAAATCCAAAATCCGCCAGGTATCAGTACCAGTCAACTATCAAAATGGCCGACATCAGGAGGAGGGGTTTTAGCCGGTTTGAGTCCGACACTACCCAACATTAAGACGGGTGTCCGTGAGGATTTCCCCTCCTCAAAGAAAAAAAGGGTGTCTAGGGTGTTCTGGACCATTTTGAAGTAGGTATCTATCTATAGAGTTGGTTTTCTAATGGTGCGGTAACCGTTTGCTTATTTGACCAAACGATATATATGGCCCATAGTGCTCCATATACAATTTTAGTGATCAGGTTCCAAACGTCTGGTATTAACTAAGCAGACCACGGGTTCGATCCCGGATCCCGGCCATGTACCAATGGGTTTTTTTTAATTAAAAACTTATGTATATAATCCGACAAACCACTTTATAGGCTAACATGGTTTCGGGAGCTGTATATAAGGCAACCAACCCGTGAAGAGGTAAGCCAATTTTGATTTTGAACCTGACCACCTACCAATCTGTAATTTTACAGAAAGCAGACGGATTTGTTACCTTTCGACAAAATCAGTATATATCCCTGACTATAAGTAATACCTACTGTTTACTCTGCCCACTTAATATTTCATGAGAACAAAATAGACATAGGTAATTAATTTTTTAATATTATTTTGCTTTTTGTATCAAAACATTAATAAAATTAATTTTAGGTTCAAAATAGAATTGTGAAAAATGTGAATTCGGAACCAATCTCCGAAATTAATCTCTGAAAAAACATACTTTCAAAAAAAATAAGTGTGTACTTTATATCCCAGTCTCTGCAGCCTAAGTAACATAGCTATGATGGGCATAAAAACCTTGAAAATCTCACAGAAAAATCTAGTTACAGGTGTGTTCCGGTGTCAGCATGTGTGTAAAATTATAAATAATCGTGTAAAATATAGTTCCCGACCTATCCATGACCGCACACAGCCGCCGGGAGGTCGAGCGTCCCGGGCGCGCTTGCGCTGTAAACATCACCATTAACATTGCAACATGAACAAGAAGGGTCACGGCTCTGGATAAATCTAGATTAGGGAATTTGTAAGACATTTCGAAGACACACCTTAAGCCTATAAACAAAGTTGTTACGTAATTACCTGACCTTAACTTTGTGTTTACAAGTTTTAAAGCTAAGTGTGGCGAGGCTTTCAAGAATCAAGTCGTATCTAAGCATTGAGTTACATATACAAACATCTAAGTATCTTTTGTGACACAAAACTTTAACTAGACTGACCACGTTTCGATCCCGGCTATGTAACCAATGGGTTTTTTTATAATTAAAAACTTATATACATAATACGACAAACCACACACTTAGAGACTTTTCCATATAAATATACCTCAACAGAACTGGCCATTCGTCCTATAACGAGCCTCATAAATACCAGCCGATAACACGGTTTCCAGAACAGGCTTTATTATGCATAACAATCTAGGTCTGTGGGGTTCAAATATTGACCCTAGGAAAAAAAATATTTATATCTTGGGTTCAAAATAACTGGTCATCTTCTCTGGTGACAGGAGGGCTGGCTCTTTCCTCGCTGAACGAATCAGCATCGCAATCCATTTTTACATTTAATTTTAAGGTTTTTTACATAGTTGTGTTATTTCTAAAAAGGAACGAAATAAACTGATAAATGTTTTCATGATATAGGATAATATAAATAAAAAAACACCTATTATATGTGTCCCTAATCATAGAATAGGTGTATATATATATTGCCTTTTTATCAAGAAATACAACAACCTATGTTACTTTTTCTTATTCGTAGATTTTAGTGTAGGTACTATTTTTAGCCTCAGTTTGAAGAATTGTTGCGGATACTGCGTATATTCTGTATTACGTACATACATTATGTACATATAGTCATAAGCCGTAAGATAAGTAAGGATATTCCAAGATCAAGATATTAAAGTCTGATTTAAGTACATTATTAATATCTTCGTAACAAATGAAAGGGAAATCTGAAGAGCTACAGAATTGTTGAACAGAGTAAATAATTAGCGTGTAAATAAAGGTTTTATTCAAAATAAACAGACTTTTGATGCAAATACCTTACGCATATTTGAAACCGAGGGTCTTATTTAGATCTGCCATGTTGAATCTCAAATATAAACATTCCCCTTTGTTTTGGAGAGGCTCATTATAAGCCTTATTAGTTGGTTCCGGTTTGATTCCTAGACATAAATCCTAGTTGTATTGGATTCACCTCACTGGTGGCAAAAAATAAAAGTGTTTCTACTTTAAAGAGTGCTGTCTATGTCAAATACTTTTTTAAAGTGGATTCTTTGACATTTAAAGAAAATCTTTGAGAAAATTCTCGCAGGCCTCGAACAGATGTACGTCTTTAGGCTTAGAATTTCTCCAGAGGAGGAAAATGTAAATAAATTCCAGTAATTAATGGTCAAATACTTTAATGAGGATTTTGAAACGAAACGCAATAATTGGGGATTGGGAACTTAATTGTTTTCTAAGAAAATTAAAATACTAGCGGATACCCGGCTACGCTAAAAAAACATTTTGTTTATATGTTGGAAAAAGGAAATTTTAATGCTAGTGGATAAACAATATTTAGAGTTTTTTTTTTAGTTTTAGTTTTCTTATTCTTTTTTTAAACATCTTCGTATTATTGCGAATGAAACCGGGTTGGGGCACATCGGTTGGATGGTTTCAAAGTCTATAACGAACAACATTTTTTTTGTTTTATATTATATGGATAGATTGTTATTTAGTTAAATTTTTATTTAAGTAGTTGTCTAATTAAGAATTATTGAATTGATTTTAACATCAATAGTGCAATATGGTTAGAACATTAAGACGAATGCTACGTGTTTGTTCAATCTTAATTCGAGTAAAAAATATTTCTCTGCAACCGCACTTGTTGTGTGTATAGTTAGTATGAACAATTTGCCTAACCGTGGACATTGTTTCTAATATATCTAGCGACGCTGTAAGATATAAAGGACGTAATGGTGTGTGATATTAAACGGAATATTTCCTTTTTCCTCGTCTTTTTTGCACTTTCCGTAATGATAAATTAGTATCCTTATAAGAACATATTCTGTGGATCATACATAATCAATTAATGTAAAATTGACACTAATTTCATTACAATAACGATTGAGAATAGCTTGACAGTTCTACTGCCACATCATGTGTCAATTTGCATTAATTATTACAATGTACAGTCGGCTTCAAAATTATCTATGAACTTACTGATAGATTTAAATGTAAAATAAAAACAAAGATGCTGTCCGTACAGT
This sequence comes from Nemapogon koenigi, assembly GCA_963924495.1. Classification (NCBI taxonomy): domain Eukaryota; kingdom Metazoa; phylum Arthropoda; class Insecta; order Lepidoptera; family Tineidae; genus Nemapogon; species Nemapogon koenigi. The sequence continues at coordinate 3,651,389 of OZ004643.1, forward strand.
GAACAGTATAATTCTACTGTCAGTTATTACGGCATTTGTGGATTCTCGGCAAACAAATTTGACATTTTGACATTCGGTTCGCAGTACAAAATGTTAAACTAAGTAGGTAAATATTTTGTACTACGCACCAAATTACTAAATGTTGTTCCTAATCCTAACTTCCTAACTAATATTATAAATGCGAATATGTGTTTGTCTGTCTGTTTCAACGGATCGACAAGTTTTTTTCTGTCGATAAGTATGTCTGTCCGTCTGTCATATAATGGTGTTTTTTATTTATACATTACTGCACAAAAAGATTATATAACTTCTAAAGGTCTTCAAAATCTACGACGAATTTTTAATAATTAGTTACTTTTCAGTGCACAATTTTTGAAGTCCTTTATTTTTCCCTTTTAAGTGATTTTGCTGCCCTGAGAGACAAAATCGATGTTAAAAAATACGGTCCGAATTGAGAGCCTTCTCCTTCTTTTTTTGGAAGTCGGTTAAAAATATACGAAAATTCACCGTTCCCCTCCCTTATTTTTGAAACTACTGAGAGTAATATAAAAAAAGGAAATATAGGGCCTCTCTTATAGGCTTAATATGGTATGCATACTCATTTCAAAAATTTCCACGAACGAAGACATTAGGTACCTACATAGTTATGAACTTACTGCATTTATCGAAAATTGTATCTGACTGTACTTTAATCTCCTTTAGTTGCATGGCCAATTTGACTCGACTATCTAAATAGTTACACATTTCACCCATAGTTTAAAATTAGCATAGCATTTCTATAAATGATATACACCGATACCTACCCTATGTCACCCGGAATGAAGCATTTTGAAGAATCTTTTTTTGGCAGTCATGAAGAAATCAGAAACAATTTAATTTCTAGAAAATCATCCACAAACTTTGCCGAAACATCAACAGATAATAGTCAAAACAATTAACTTAGTAACTTCTGCCTCACTCAATAAACTGTTCAGATAACGCTTTAAGATTAAACGGCTTTTGAACTAAATTGACAGTTTACTAATCTAAAATAAGGCCCTATCTATCTCCTGAAGTTTTAATGTCTTTGAAGTGGAAACAAAATTCTGAGGGGTAGAAGATTTGTCTCTCCGTTGCCATTAGGTTCACCCGTAAATTTTTTTATATGTTAGATTTCATCCTCATACTGTCCATGGACACGTTCTGCATACGAAAAAATTCAGTGACGAGTCGTTCCTGTGTCGCACTCTCAAATAGTGGAACGAACTTCCAGCGTCGGTTTTTCCTGCTTCCTACAACCTGGGGTCCGTGGGGTACATGCAATAAAAATAAATATGTTAATATTAATAAATAATATAAATATGATTGAAAACTCCTCTCGCATTAATATTTATCATCCTCAGTGTCTAAAATTGAACTTTTTATACATGTTTCAACTAATTGTGATTTTATCACATTTTGTAATATTAAAAAATAATAAAAAAATACTATTTTTTTTTACAAATAATGATTCAACCGTATCATATCTGGAGGAGCCCAGCCCAAACTTGGTATGTTTAACCGACTTCGAAAAAAAAAAGAAGGAGAAGGTTCTCAATTCGGACCGTATTTTTTTTTTATTTTTTTTTATGTATGTACATCGATTACTCCGCCAGTTGTGAACCGATTTTGATGGTTTCTTTTTTAATCGACAGATAATTTTTCCGGATTGGTCCCATTTTTATCTCATAAAAATTGGTTCTTTAGTTTTTCAGAAATTTTGAAAAAACTGACCTTATAAGTCAATTTTTCGTAATATCTCGATGAAATATGTACCGATTTTGACGACTTATTTTTTTAAGGATATAATAATTTCTTGACATTATCTCACAGTCATATGGCGAAAATCGGTTCAGTAATTTTTCAGAAATTTAGTAATTTGTCTCTGTTTACTGCTGAAAATTATATCAGAGAAAAGCCTTAGCACCGGTTGCTATTGACACGAAGTTGTCAATTTTCGTAGTCTAGTACGGTGGTCTAGCGGCTAAAGGTATGGGATGCAGCGCAGGGTGCACATTGCTCGAGGTTCAAATCCCATCCACCGCAGTATTTTTTTTTGTTTTCCATCATTTTTTTTTAGTTGCGTTATTATTTATTTCTCAGGGCAACAAAATCACTTAAAAGGGAAAAATAAACCTTTTAAAAAAAGTGTACCGACTTCAAAAATTTGCACTGAAAAGTAAGAAATAATAAAAATTTCGTCGTAGAATTGGAAGAAGGTTTTTTGAAAATTATGTTTATTTTAACTTAAAACAAGTGACTGAAATATATAATGATGTGATATATTTTTAGAATCGGCTTAGTAAGCCATTTCATTAAATACCACACACGGTAGGTTTGAGAACAAAAAAAAATGTTTTCCTCATACAAAAAAAAACGTCATAACTCCTCTCCTTTTTGTTTTTATTTCGTGCTACGGGTCAAATTGATTTGTATGGCCTAAAGATCAATCGTTCCGATTTTCATGCTTTGAACACCATTTGCAGCTTTTTACTGAATTTCGGGGTGTACGGCTAACACTATGTATTATGGTTCTGCCAGTCGCCAGTTCATGGACCACCTTTGCTTAATAAACAGTCGTCTTCTCTATAAAAAAAAGGTTTCAAACTGCAAAAATGCAAAATAAAATACTTACAGACATTTAAATTAAAACCTATAATCAGTAGGTCATATTAATAAAGTTTCCTGAAACTAAGTGGAAAATTCGTCGTATGAAACAAACTCACTGAAAATGTTCCCGCTTTAAAATACATTTATTCAGTGCCATGAAAGCATTTACTGTTGTAAGCAGACTTAGCCAAACTGTGGGGGCTAAAAGAGGTAATAGACATATATAGGGAGAAGAACTGTTGCATCTGCCTGAACTTTTCAAACATTTTCAATAAAGCTGACTTTTAAACTTCCGTATTATGAAGAATTCATTTATTAACTAAATACTTGTGAATTATTAAAAATGGTAGTGATAGTTGGGTATGGCAGAAGAAATACCAAAGTCTAGTGAATGCAGTAGAATTGAGAGCATTGAATATGTGTGGTGTGACTATAAAAGATAAAATAAATAGAAATGAAGAATATATGTACCAATGGGTTTTTTTATAATTAGTACCTACATAATCCGACAAACCACACTTCGAGGCTTTCCCATTTCATACCTCAACAGAACCGGCCACTCGTTAGATAGCCTCACAAAATACCATCGACTAAAAGAGGAAGACTGGAACCGTAACACGGTTTTGGGAGCTGTAAGGCATCCCGTGAAGAAAAAATTGAAAAAAAGAAAGAAAAAATATTATAATGCGAGTATAAAAGTGCTCACAAACAAACAAACAAAGGTGTTTCAAATCGAATTTAAAACGTTATATACTTACTAAAAATATGTATGGATGTGAATGAAGCAAGAGAACTAATGCAAATATGGAGAGAAGTGACGCTCCATACACTCTGCCTACTCCTTTGGGAACAGGCGTGAAGGTATGTAAGTATATATGTATGTAGACAAACTGAGAACCCTGTCTGATCAATAAGGATTTTTATATGGACAGACACACCTTGACAATCATTCTCTCATTTCTTTTTGTTTGCAATTAAAGATTACAGATGTCAAATAATCCAGGAAAAAATAATACACCATATTACTTTGACATGACGGTTGTTGTATGTAATCCCCCATTGTTTCATGCTGACATAGCTGATCTGGGGATCGAACTGGGCCTGCTCTTCGTGCTTGCAAATCCACACTCGGTAACTCGGCTACCGACGCACGATCAACAAAGCCAAGTTGGTTCTTTAGTCTAATATAAAATGACATAAATACGTACACGAATATTCCTTTAGAAACATAAAACATAAAAATTTAATGACACACTGCAACGACGATAGTTTCGCTGAAACTCGCTGATATTTTACAACGCGCAACGTTAAAACACGTTTAACTGTTTTTTCTATAGTTGAAATTTAAATTAATTAGTCTTTGCTTTTAGAGAAATACCAGTTGTTCCTGTGTTTAAATTATATTTTTATTTTTAGTACTTTTTTTGACCTCGTCTTCTGTATGGCCTCTAGACAGACCGTTGTAACAGAGTCCACCATTAACGAGTTGCTCATATTAATGAGAACAGGTAGAAAGTCTGTCGTTACACTGAATGGTTCAAAAAGCTCACAAATGCTATCGGCTAAAAGAGGGAGACTTGGTCTTCGGCTGGATACCTTGGAACTGTACCACGGTTTCAGGAGCTATTAAGCAACCAGTGAAAAAAAAACAGGTAGATATGTTAGTGGAAAATTTGGATAAGGGTTTAAAATTAGTCCCCATACCTCCCACTACTTTGTTTCTGTATCAGACTTGTTGTAGAATTACACTGAATAATTACACAAAATCCTTCAGCACTATTTATATCAAAAACACAAACAACAAGTCACAAAAGCCGTCAGTTATTTAAATTAAATATTACAAAACATATATTAACCCCCATTCATCTCAACGTAGTTCGTGCAAATATTAACTTGTAGAGAGAGAGTACACAAATAGCACAGTATCATGTTTACAAAAGAAATTCTGTACGCTGTTCGAAATGTGCTGGTTCCAATTTATTTTTTAGTCGAAATATTTTATTATAGTGTATTGGAAAGATATAATTACTAATTTTATTTGGAACTCTAATGCACCTTATGTACATGCATATTGGTAGTGGTAGGGGCTGTCGGCCCACGTCTGGGGCTCATCGCTGAAAATGTTTTCAAGTAGCATCAGTATATAACCGAACACCTGTACTCATCAAATACAGTCCACTTGTTTTGGCTTGTAGCAGGGACCCTAGCCACGGAATGCAATGAAATGTCTTGTCTTTGCCCGACCCAGCAACGTTTTTGGCCTTTCGGTCGACACGAAAGATGTCACGTCAAATATATGCTCAGCCTCAGGAACAGTGATGGTGACAAACAGGATTATACATGCACTCTTGTCACCTCTATTCATGGCCTTTCAACCAAGTGGATGGTAACTGGCAAATCACATGTCGTGCTATTCATAAAAAAACGTCTAATGGATCTGGATTTTACTGATTTGCATTTCTAGAAAATTATCATTTCTATAGGAGCTAAGCAGAATCTAATCGGGAAAAATGCACAATAATCTTATGTCTAATTCCCCTAAATTGTTTCCTAGTCGTTTCGGCTTGCTAGTTAAATAATTAAATAACGATACATGACAGTTTTTACTAAAGGTCTGTGCACCTTTAGTAAAAACTGTCATGTATCGTTATTTATTATTTATTATTATATTTATTATATGTATTCTTGTACCGAATGGTCCGTCTAGATCGTCTGGCGGCCAGAATGGGAAATTTTCGGTGCGATGCCGGAATGTGTGGCCTACTTAAGAAGCCTTTCGATCTCAAAATAACTTAAAGAATTGGACAGCCTCAAAAAATATTATTGACTAACTAAGTACTGGCATGAATTTTTGAAAATAAATACTAACCGTAATATTGTTTAAACCAAACAGCAGAACGAAATCCAACCTACAAACCCATTTTCCACATAATATATCAGTCAAATCAGTGCGATGTAATAGAGTGTGCTAAGTGAAATAAAGAGAAAAGCTTGCGGATTTACAGGGGACCAAATTGCAAACAATATTTCACCTGAGGCGGCATCTGTTTGCCTCAGATGAAACACATTTAGATTCTCTCCGGGATATTAAAAAGGCAGATTGCTGTCGCATTTTAACCTCCACGCGCGAGTAACTGTTATTAAAAAAGTACATGTGGGGTTTAAAAAAGATAATAAATACCAAATATGGAGCGACCTTAGAGTTGAGGGAGCGACACATTCAGTCCTCATTGAAATACTCGGGAATTTATATTCATTCAAAATAAGTATGTGAAATTTATTGTTTGGTTTGACAAAAGTGCTTGTGGATATCTTCTACTTATAGTACTTATAGTATTAGTACAGTTTCACTTTACAATACCTAATGTGTTTTTTTATAGTTTATTTCATTCAATACAATGGAAAACATTAAAACTTTTAACCATAATTTGTGAAAAATAAAAGATCTGTTTTTCATATATTTTATTGTTCACTTGTATATATTAGTAATATTTTCATTATTATTTTTAATCATTAAAATCAATATTGAATTCTATATATTCTATTCTATTTTTTCGTGTTATGGCTCCATCAGGATTCAAAAAGCAAAATAACTCTGTTGTCTTGGCCAATCCTGGTTGGCATGACAGTAAAAAGTCAATCTGCCATGCCAAAGTTATGTCAAAAATCATGTTGTGTCTTTCAGAAGCGATTTGGGTATATGTGATCCTACAGGATTTTTTTATAGTGACTTGTGTATTTGCTTTCGGAAAGCACACTTTTCAGTGCATAATTTTGAAAGCGGTATACTTTTTTTTTTAAAAGCAATTATTTATTACTCATTATTTTATTGTTCTTTGTTCCCTACATGATTTTCTTATATATGTTACGGATTACACAGCATAATGCCCTAAATAATTAAACTAAAAATTTCCTAACCCTATCCTAGGTGTGAATGTATGTCATTAAATTTAATACTAACAATTGTATACATTTTATTTATAGAACTGAAGATATAGTTTGAAAAAGAAAAACTTTGAAGAAAATTTGGGCAGCAATTTTGTTTTTCTTATTGTATTTTCCCCAAGGCAATACAAGGGTTATACAAAATATCATTCCCACAACTTTTGGTTGTTTGACAACAAAATAATAGTCACACTACAATAAAAGTTGTCTTACTTATAAATATTTTACTTAAAACGTTTCTATATTAATTGTTACCAGATGTTCGTCCGTGGAGCCCATACTGACTTTTATGCCATATTGCGGGAGTGGATTAAAAAAAGTATTTGTTGCGTTTTCAGTTTTCATGCTCTTCGCACACCGAGTACCACCACCATTCACGTAGTTTCTATTATTTATACTAATATAATATTATAAAGAGGAAAGATTTGTTTGTGTGTATGTTTGTAATGAATAAACTCAAAAACTTCTGTGCTGAAAAATTCTTTCACCATTGGAAAGCTACATTCACCCTGAGTGACATAGGCAATATTCTATTTTCAAAAAAAATAGGTATCCTTACTAAAACTCCAATAATATAACCCAAGGTGTAAAAAAATGACCTAAGAAATTCCTTACATCGCGTGCGCTGCGAAAACTATTGATGATATAGAGGTACTGGTAGTGGTAGAGGGTAGGGGTAGAGGTAGGAGTAGAAGTAGGGGTAGGGGTAGGGGTACGGGTAGGGGTAGGGGTGGGGTAGGGGTAGGGGTAGAGGTAGGGGTAGTTGTAGGTATAAGGGTAGGGGTAGGGATAAGGGTAAGGGTAGGTATAGGGTATTTTTTATTTTGTTCGTAAATATCCACGGGCGAAACCGGGGGCGGAATGCTAGTTAGTAATATTTTGTATTTATTTGGTTAATAACTTTTATTTTCGTACTACTTATAAGCCATTAGTTTGTAAGTTTGGATGTAGACTGATGATACTGTTATATATTTATTTATTTCCAAAGAGATTGAGTAAACCTTCACGGTGTTTAGAAGAATGTGTGGTAATGTGTCAAGCTATGTAAATATGTCAAATTGGAATGTAAACAGAATTGACATTATCCTTAGCGCTACAGACCCGATTCTAAAAATGCTTTCACTAATAGGAAGCTACATTATCTCTGAGTGCTATAGGGTATATTTTGTTTGAAAATATCCACGGGCGAAGCCGGGGCGGAAAGATATGTAAAATAATATCATAATATAGTTTTCTTTCTATTCTTTTTTTTTCTATTATTTTTCTATCCTTTTTCTATTCTATTCTATTGTATAAAATTCAGGTCTAATGTATATTTTATAATTAAAGTTTTATAAAAAAAAATTAGTATTCCAATGTAACCGCAGTTCGCAGCAGCGTCGGTGTGCTATGCTAACAGCATTAATGCAAATAAAACATGCATCGCATAACTTTGAAAAATAATAATTTTATTGTATTTAATAGAAATAAACAGATTACATATGTCGCCGCCAAATGGTTAAACCAGCCACTCAATTGGATGGCTAGACATTTCATATTAGGCAAATTGTTGAAAGAAACGTTTAACGTAAGGGCTGAACGTCGCAGCCTCTTGGTTGTTCGTCGTATTCGTATTATTTAGACTCAAAATTTTGTTTAAAACTAGTGTCCGGCTCATTATTTGCAGGTAAATCCATTATGTGATCCTTTTATTAAAGTATTAAACTGTCTATTTTAAATAAAAACAAGGCACTTTACGTAAAACAACACACACTACACACAAATAATCAGCTGTTGACGCCATATTTGTTAGAGACAAAATAAGGACTAAATTTTAAATGACGGTTGCTTTTGGTTTAGCCGTTTCTAAAGAGCTAGCGTTCAATCAGGCAACACATTGAACGTTAAGATATCATAATTCAATTACCAAACGGCCTAGCCAATCAATTGAATGCCGCCATTTAATGAAATGCCTAGCCATCCAATTCAGTGGTTGTTTTAACCATTTGGCAGCGACATATAGGTACATAATTACGGCTAATTTCTGCACACAATTTCCAGCAATTTTTACAATATTTATACTCCATATAAAACGTAAACACAAAATAAACTGCGAATAATAAATTCAAAGGTAAATAAAAATCATTAGATTGCAGCTCACACAATTCGCGCGGGAATTCAATATACATTCAGTTGGGGCTGATTTGCATTCGCATCGCTCGTTTCAGGATCGAATAACTGAAAAAAAGCTGTGATTTTTCCATTGGGGTTTCTACTTAGTTCGATCGTGTAAGAATTTGTAATAGATTCTGTTTGAAAAGTGGTCATAGTCTAGTCAATGTGACTTTGAGACCATTAATACCGGTTTAACAGCTACAGTAATAAGGAGGATAATAATAAGTGATAATCTAGAAATATTGCTTTTCTTTATGTAGCCTCCATAAATAGTTGATATCAGTATAAACAGAGCCCCGGTAAACTACAAACTTAAGTCCGCCATAATTTTAGGGTTTTGTAAGTAACGCAAATACAAAATCAATTATTTAGCTGAATTTTTTGAAGTGAACATTTCTTAAGCAATTTTTGGTAGGGAGAAATCTTCTGGATTCGCGACCTGTATTCGCAACATGCACTCGGCACAAATGCCAACGCGGCCCGAGTATGCTCGACCCGAGAATATCGTTGCAGGAATTCGTGTACTGGCTTCCACGTATGCCTGGGTCGGGCATTTTTGATGCGCAATTCTGGCCGGAAATTCTCGGTCCAAAATTCCGAGATTTTATTTTGAAGAAAAAACTTTATTCATAGTTTTAAGTTTTCACTTCTGGCGCCAGTCCCATGACTGCCTAATGCCTATGTCTTTTTTTCTTTTTTCACGGGTTGCCTTTTACAGCTCCCGAAATCTTATCTTATTTTTTAAACTTAATTTATACTATTTGTATATATATATACCGTTATTCATAAACGTTTATTAGCAACGTTTTTGTTAAAATGTGTTTTGTTTCTTTCTATTATTAGTAAAGACAGGTTTGTTAGAGAGTGACAAAACATATTTTAACAAAAACGTTGCTAATAAACGTTTATGAATAAAGGCCTTAGTAATTAAATGCAGAGTTGCTAAAATCGCATTTTCGCATTAAATTTTAATAGTTGATAAAAGGAACATAATTTTCTGTAGTTTCCTTTTTTTTATATTAATTTGTTTCTTTAAGTGGTTATTTTCACATCTAAAAAAATCCAAGAGCTAAAATGGAAATGCGAAAATTTTTAGGTATGTTTGGAAATGAAATAGATTATAGAGGGAGTCATGGGTGGCCTGTTCCATTTCCACACGAGTGAAACCACGGGCAAAAGATAATGTTCCATCTTACTATTACACCTTTTATCTCATGAGAGGTAGGCAGAGACAATCGAATACCATTTGTTACGATCCTGACATGCCTCTTTCGCCTTTTTTGTATTTATCTTGCTTGGCGATTGTGTGTATACCTACCTACTTTTAACTTCATAAAAATAAATAAAAAATAAGGAGCGTCGATGGTTGAGTGGGTAAAACGTCGGCTCACAACTGAGAAGACGCGGATTCGATCCCCATAGATCCGACCAGGTCTTTTCTAATAAAAAATATATGTACCTACATCATCCGACAAACCGTACAAATAGGCTTTTCCATCTACATACCTCAACAGAACTGGCCACTCGTTAGGTATAGCCTCAAAAAATATTCGGCTAACTGAGGAAAACTGTCTTCCGCTGTGTACCCTAGGGCCGGCAACGGTTCCCAGGAAGATTTTTTTTCCATCCTTTATCCTTTTAACTAAATACATCAAAAAGATAATGTTTTATAAAAATAAATAGCGGTTCAATGTTATAATATAAAATGTAAAAGCTTACACATTATTTTTGTTGTAATTTCACCTACAATTTTGCTTATTCTGAAAACGATGGTAAATATTTTATTAGTTCTTTGTTTCCAGCGCTCAACAGCGAGGTAACTCAATCTACTCGAATTACGTTCGTTTTTGTTCGGCATTCTTTTAGGTACGATGAATACTGTTTTTTTAGTTTTGTCTTAGTATTAGGTAATCTATATAATAACATATAACGTACTTAAAAATAATACTAGATTTATAAATAAAACATTTTTTTTTATTTACTGGTTACCTGTGTTATCGGTCCCATGTATATGATGTATACCAAGCTGAAGAACAAGTCTCCCTCTTTTAGCCGATGGTATTTGTTAGGCTGTACTTAACGAGTGGCCAGTTCTGCTAAGGTATATTTAGGTGGAAAAGCCTCAAAGTGTGGTTTGTCGGATTATGTACATAATTTTTTAATTATAAATAACCGGAAATAACAAACCTTGGTCCGCCTAGTTATGAAACTAAGCAAAAATTTAAATTATCTCCCAGATCGTTGTCCAGCAGCACAGTTCCCATCACGCTGGCAGCATTACTTGCTAGCATAGCATGCTTATATAGTCCCCGGATTATAACATGACCTAAAATGGCAGTTTTAGAATTGTGATTACACTTACAGGTTCATAGTTATACAATTCCAGAATATAAAGGTAAAGTAGAAATTAATAGCAGCCGAAAAATAAAAATAATTGTGTTCAAAATAGGTCAAGTTTTAATGTGGCCACACATTCGTCCAATCACCGGCGCGCCGCCGTACGGTCCACCGAAACTGACCACAGATTCGTCCAATTCTTATAACAAATGGTCCGCTTAGATCGTGTGGCGGCCGGCATGGGAAATTTTCGGTGCGTTGCGTGGCCTATTTTATACGTTGAGCAAAATAGCTAGGAATCGTTTAATTTTTGAGTCAGGAAAAATATTTGTATTAATACTAGTAATAAACTTTAAAAAACTATACACTTAAAAAATTTTTCACTGAAAAGCAAAAAATAATTAAATAATAATTCGTCGTTGAATTTTAAGACGGTTGGCTCCTAATTTTCTGAATAAGTTTAACATTTCTAAAAAAACCAATGTTCACTAATACAAAAATGGGACTAACCCAGAGAATTTTTTGTCGATCAAAAAATAAACCTTCAAAATCAGTTCATAATCAGCGAAGATATCGCGTAACATGGACACACAGACAAACGCGCGCCGGGAAGATCTTTTATGCTATAATTAGCTTTTTCCTGCGGTTTCACCCGTGTGGATATAGCACAAAATAAAGGAAATAATCCCTTGACTTTAATATATTTTGCGCCTGAAAGAAGCAAACAATTTTCAGTAGGCGCTTTATTGCATCCTAGATAAATACCAAAATATATATAGCTTAAGTCCTGTTTTCCGGTATTAAGCCAGCCCCTCTTGCCATAAAAGGCGTGATGATAGAAAGTATCAAGAATAATGTGTATATGTGTAATGGGGTGTAGACATTTTTTTGGAAATTCTTTTAAATTTTATATTTGTTGTTTCATTTAAAAATTATCATTTTAATTTAATTTTTCAAATCCCCGCAAAAACGATGATGACGTCACATTAAACTTGCAAACTAACAAAATTATGGTCACAGATTAGACAAAATAACAAGAAAATCACTTAGTCAGTGACAGATTGACAGCCATTTATTATAATATAGTTAGTAGTCTGTGGTTATTTATTTGACGTTTAGATGAAAGTGACGTCACTGCCCGTTTGCGGTCAGGTGACCAAAAGTATGAAATAAATATTTTTCATTCAGATATTAAAAAAGACATATTTATTAAACAAATAAATAAACATTATTTTCAGTGATTATACGTTATAGAATATTATTGTGCATTTATTTTCTTTTACTGTCAACACCCCTATTATTGAAAAACAAACATCCAATATTTCTATGTTATTATATAGTCTGGTAAGTTGTATGGCAACTCTATGATTTTATTTAGTTTTAGAAGTATCTCAGCATTCCACCCCCGGCTTCGCCCATAACATTTTTTGAAATATGACATAAGATTTTATTCCAATGTATTATTGGGCCCTCTAACTATAATATCTGTGCAAAAAGGCACGTCGATCCGTTGTTCTGTTTTGTCGTGAAGAAAGGACAAACACACTTTCGCCCTAATTAATCGCTATATATTATAAAACGAAGTCCCTCTCCGCGTCTGTCTGTCTGTCTGTGCTCTTTCCACGAAAAAGTACTGGATTCATTTTGTTGCGGTTTCCACTTATTAATTAGGCTGATTCACCTGGAAGGCTTAGGAGTATTAAACGTTGACCTATCATGTTTAGGAGCTGAGCATTGATAGTATAAGTAAATCAAATCTGGGAAAAGTTAAGCCCAGTTGTCTCATCCGTCAGAGTTATAACAAATTGATGTAGGAAAGAATTGTGTAGATTAATATTATGTACAAAAAAGTCCGCGGTAGCATATATCAATCTCTAATAGATAAGTAGTTATAAGCGTAATTATGTAGGTATTCCCATATTGTATCCGTTCGAGGCCGGTCGGGGTCGCTAGTGGTATCATTATTATACAATACTACCTGATTGCCCGCTACTTCGTACGCGTTGTATTAGGAATACAATTCACCCCCTTGGGTAGATAGCGTGATGGTAAATAGCCTATAACCTTCGCCTATAATATTAATTTTTAGGGTTCCGTACCCAAGGATAAAAACGGAAACCCTATTACTAAGACACCGCTGTCCGTCCGTCTGTCTGTCTGTCTGTCTGTCTGTCCGTCCGTCTGTCACCAGGCTGTATCTCATGAACCGTGATATAGACAGTGAAAATTTCACAGATGATGTATTTCTGTTGCCGCTATAACAACAAATACTAAAAAACAGAATAAAATAAATATTTAAGGGGCTCCCATACAACAAACGTGATTATTTTTTTTGCCGTTTTTATAGATGATGGTACGGAACCCTTCGTGCGCGAGTCCGACTCGCACTTGGCCGGTTTTTATATATTAGATGTATACCTACCTACCTAAATGTTGCCAGTGAAAATCGACCTCTTTAGCAAAACCGCCCGATATGTTACAAAAACAGACACAAAAATCCACCGATCACTCAATTTCCCTAAACATTACTTGGGCGCAAATGTGGAAATCAATTGCAGGCGAGTATAAGCGGCTTACGGCAGAACGGATGGGCGATCTACAGGTAGATATGAGGTAGAAGGTATTGGGCGGTGGCTGGGCGGGTGGGAAATTACTCTCAGTGTCAAAGTTGCCGCGAAGCAACCGCCACGCTTCGACGGGCGAAATAAACCCGCGAATACAAATTTTCCGAAGTGAGTAGTGATTTAGTGATAACTTCTACGTAGTGATAGTGCGTTTTTCAGCCTTTTTCAGTTAAAAATCAAGTAAGTTATTTTTTTATTATTGACACTGTGAAACTTTTGTGACAGTCACTTTTTACAGGGTTTATTACTAAATGTTTCATGAGTTGAATTCTGATACTTATTGATTTTTAATGCTGAAAACTGAACTGGTTTTTTTTTTAATTGGAGGTAGTAAAATTATTTTAGTTTACAATTTGATTGAAAATTATTTTCAATTACTGAAATGAAACAGAAGATGATCAGCGAGATTATTATTTCTGTTCAAATACCCACCCACAAAGTCCTCGTACTCGTACCTAACCAAAAAATGTCCTGATAAAAATGTGAAACTCTTCGAAGACAAACTCCCGCGGATATTCAACAAAAAAAATTTAAATAAATCGCAAGCCGTAACAGTTCAGGCCGGTTGATTTATTGTTTTTTGGAAAATTAATCGAATCATCACTTTTATACATTATCACAAATATCTAGCTTTAATTTTGGATGACAGCTTCACATGCTTCCAAGACTTTTCTTTAAAAAAAAATGTTGATAGCTTTTTAGATTCGAGTGAGAATTGGACCCATGAACTCCGGTTTCAAAAGCTATACGACTCTAACTAATTAAATATACTGTCAATAAATTAAATTTAAGAACCAAATAGGTATACTTAACTAACAAAGCCAGTACACCAATTTAATAATTAATTTACCTCTTCTTCAAATAGTCTAAAGCTGGACTTAAAGTTTAAATAATATAGTGAACCCAAAGCTTAAAATTTCATATTTTGACGACTTATTTATTTGAAAAATTATTATTATTTTCTGGGATATCTCAACTCGTTTACAGATTATTTTGAATTGAAGTCACATGCCTTAGCCAACGGTCGATTTGGTAGCCCATTCTGTTGCATGAGTAGCAGAATTAAATATTTTTCTGTCACCATTGAAAACCTAACCTATGAGGATCCAAGTATTTTGATGGTTTCATAGTAATCTCATCCCCACATTGAAATTAACCTTCAATAAATTTCAATTACCGATATTTGCACAAAGTAGAATAGAAAATAGGTATTTTCACACTTGTTTAAATTAAAATCGAACGAAACACGGTTTCACAGTTAGGTATTATAATTCGACTTTACAATATAAATAAATTACTGTGGAAAACCAGAGTAGAATTTGTCAAAGCGGCAGATACGAAGTCTGGTCTCGAAAGCTAATATTAAGTTGATATTAAACGCAAACCAGTTTATAAGTTAGCAACAAGATATAGAGGCTTCACAAAAGGGGCTTCTCTGAGGATTTCTAATCTCAGTTTTGGCTAGATTCCAAAATTCATTGAACAGATTAGTTATGGCAATAGAATGTTGAATACCGTCTACCTTATTGACTTTACAAGTGTGTTGCGTGTTTTGTATTTTAGAAACTATGTATTAGTTTCATAAACTCATATGTTTAAATTGAATTTTTATTACGTTTTCGTTTGTAAAATTACATTTAGGTCCACGAGTAGTTTTATTAAAAATAAATTGGAAATTTTAAAGATTTTAGAAATGCTTTTTATTCAAAAATTAATTATGTCCTCTTCTATACATTTTAGGACACTTGACCTCTTCACAATAGCTAGATAAAAATCAAACACGTGATCAGAGCTATATAATGAAAATTGACTGTCTAAATTTAAGAAATGCTTGCGTGAGGTATTCAAGAGATAGGTAAATGAAAATACTAATATTATTGCCTTTATGCGACTTGATAAGCCTGTTCCTTCTTTTATATGTGTTTAGTTGATAGACATATATACATTATTGTTAATCTTTACCTATAACGTTTTTAACGTTATACCTATGTAAAACGTATTGACCGCATCCGGAACGATGTCATTAGAAAATAATGAGGAGTGAAAGATAATATTGTGACTAAAATGAAGAAAAGTTAGTTTAAGCTGGTTTGGACACGTTGATAGAATGAAGGATGAAAGATTGACTAAAAAGGTTCATATGGCTGAAGAGAAAGGAAATACTGGCAGAGGACGACCTAAGTGTACTTGTATTGAACATATACTTAAAAAAATTTTTGTTCGATGGAAATATTAAAAGTACCTACGTACAGTCGCCGAGCATGTATAAAAGGTATGATGAATATAAAAGAAGCGAAAGAGGTATGTCAGGATCGTAACAAATGGCATTCGATTGCCTCTGCCTACCCCTCTTGGGATAAAAGGCATGATGATAGATAAATAAATAAATAGATAACGGATTCTCCTAAATAAATAAATATTGTTTCCTGGATAGGATAGGCTGAATTTGTCGTAGAAGTTACAAAACCATTATAAATAATATTCAGATTTGGATACCAATATCGTGTAGGTACCTACTAATAAAATAAGTACAAAAAATTTAAGCCCAGTCACTATAGAAAAGTAGCACACACGAAGAAAAAGGGCATGGGGAGTAGAAAATCGAGCAAATTTACCGAGAATGAGTGTACAAAACACGCTGCCTCATAACAGAGGCGTTCAGATCGTGGGTAATAAAGTGACTAGGCTAAACTGTTTGGTTAGGAATTTTCCGAATTTAAATGTATCTAGTGGACTCAATTATTCAGCTTGTCAAACATGATCAACATTAAAAAAGATCTCGAGGAATAGAAATTTGTTAAAGAGCAAAGGAAAGAAGTAGCTTACAAGAAAAAATGAGAAAACTAACAAAATGCAGATGCTTTAAAACTCAAAAGACTATAAGCAAGACAAAAATGGATGTATGGATAGAAGAAAGCCATGAAATTGGTCATCAAACATGAAAAACAAAGCAAGTAAATCAAAAAGGAAATGGGTAGGGTGTAAAGACCGCAGGAGAGAATTCTAAAGATGACTGGTTATGGACAAGAAAATATGGCTATAGATGACAGATACTCCGAAAGTACGAACTTTCTGCCACTTGACTTTTATTATCTATTTTTTAAGGTTCCGGATACAAAAGGGTGCAAACGAAAACCCTATTACTAACTTGAACCGTAATAGGTAGACACTTGAAATTTTCACAGAGTGTATATTACTATAATAATATGACGTTATCCCCTTATACAAGAAATGTGTTTAATTCGACGTTTTTTGCTTGATTGGTAATAATGACAATACATACAAACGCCTAACTAGTATAACTATAATTCATACTCTTAAGTAAAACAAGAAATCACAAAATCCGGCCAAGTGTGAGTCAGACTCGCACTAATTTGTTTCTGCGCTAGGAGCGTCAAACTTGATCTGACCTTAGTGCATACTATTGAGTGTATAAGTCGCACTTAGCCGGTTTTTATTTATTTGCTATATTTATGTATAATATCGATCCCACTAACAACACCCATGTCAGTAGCTATTAGTATTCTCTTTTGTGACATCGCCTCAAGTCTTTGAGTATTTACCAAAGGAGACGTGAAGCGTGTAAATCACTGAACAATTTTTTCTGACACTTTTGGCGGGAGGGGGAGGTAAACGCCAAGTACTAGCCCCTGTACCACTGTATTGTTCTGTCGTTTTATTGTCGCAACGGATTTTACGTTATGTGATGATTATGTTAAAATACAAACATAATAATTATAATTAATGATTGAAAACACTAAGTTTGACGCCCTAGATCGCCTTTCCCGTTTAAAACATCACAATGGGGCTAACAAGTTGCATCTGGCTCTTGAGAAGTGCAAAATGTTATCATTCACACGCAATCATACTAAATTGACTTATGATTATAGTCTTAATGATAAACTCCAAACCAGGGTGACCAGTATACGAGGCTTAGGTGTCATGTTTGACTGTAGGTTGTTGTTCGACCAGCACATCGACAGTATATGCAGTAAGGGGTGCCAAATGTTAGGCTTTGTGTTGCGGTCAACTAAGCATTTTAGGTGTCCTGACTCATATATATTACTGTACACTAGTCTTGTTAGATCACATCTTGAGTATGCTTCGGTAGTATGGAATCCATACTACAAAGTATATGAAGATAAAATTGAGTTGACACAAAAGAAGTTTCTACGTACAATGCACTACAAAGAGGCCAAGTCAAAGTTACATTACACCCAACTACTCGGAGTGTATAACATGTGCACACTGGCTGACAGACGTTACTTGTTGGATGCATGTGCACTGTACAACATTTGTAACAGCGTGTACAATTGCCCGGACCTGCTGGAATGTATTCAGTTCAGAGTTCCTGGCTATGCGTCGCGACTGCAACAATTATTTGCGACCAGAAAGACACGCACCAACGCTGGCCTGCGTGCTCCGCTCACCAGAATCTGTGACAATCACAATAAAAGCTACCTCTCGGTCGAAATTTTTTGTAGTAATAAGAAAGTTTTTAAAACATCTGTAAAAAATATATTAATGGCTAAACTAGATTAATTTGTTTGTACCTACTTATTGTTCACTGTTTTTCTTTATACCTACCTATTTTTGTTGTTTTTGGGGCTAATAATGTATAACTTTGTGAGAATGTAGAGGTGGTGGGCAGAACTTAATTTTTTTTAACTACTTTATGTACCTATATAATATATGTCTGTCTTCTACTGTTATTTCTCCTAAATAAATAAATAAATAAATAAATAAATTAACTATTTTCCTAGAGCTCTGTCTCGCGACACAAAACTATACCAACGAAATCTAAGGTAACTTATTACTGGCGCACCTGGTCAGTATAACTGGTCAAAGAGGAAAAAATTGGCGAAAGGGGGAGCCCGTCTATGGCCCCTCCATAGGCTTAGTACTCTATGCCTCAAGTCAATAACGTTCATAATAATTAATTTTCCACTTTTTAGTCAGAGGGGAATTCACATTTACATTTTCTTCCTGCTCAATTTTCTAGCTTTAAAATTATACCTACTGCGTCGACTTTATTATTACTTAATTCGCAAAACGTTTGTCTGACTGCAAAATAAGAAGACGGGTAAATACGAATACACTAGAAAAATGGTTGGATTCCTCCTTATGCTACGAATTATATAATTGGTTTGTGCACATAACTAGAATACTTGTCTTATTTACTGGATATGCAATTGTAGGTACCTATGTTCAATTCGAATAAACAAAACGATTCCAACATTCAGAAGAGGTAACAGCATTACATATTCTATGTGAATGGATATCTCTCGTGCGGAAAAGATATACTCGCCCATTTAATTTATTAATTAGTTTACAAAGAATCAATGAAAAGGAAACATTGTACTAGAATATAATATCGATATCACAATGTATTTGTAACGGAATGTCCCGGATTCAGGAAACGACTTCTTGTGTATACTTCTGTGGTCTAATAATAAAAGTCTGTGGTCGATTGCGGTGGACCGTACGGCGGCGCGCCGGTGATTGGACGAATGGGTGGCCACCTTAAGGAATATACTTTCCTATTTTCAAATTTATATCTTTAGTGGTTTAGGCTGGGCTGTGCGTTGTGTATATGTCAGTCAGTAAGCGACACGACAGATATTTAGATTAGTTCATTTAAAGTGGTCCTATATAAAAACGTATAAGGCTTTGTCAAAAACTACAATATTCTTAAGAGGATGTATAGAGCTAAATGCGAGTTTTAGGATGCGTAAAAGTACATAATCCACTGCAGTGACCATAATCAAAAAAATATATGATATTCTTGAGGTTATGCGTTATTAAGATACTGTGTTCAAAACATAATACAACTATATTGATTCGATAGAAAAAAATCACGAATGTACCTCTTAAAAAAATATTATACTGTCTAGAAACAGTACTAAAATGCATGCAATGATTCTGATTTTTTGACAGATTTTTTATCTAGCAATATACTATCGTAATACTGTTCTATTTTTTAATCAAATTTTCAGCAAGCTCCTTTATTCTCATTTTCGAGATTTTATGTACGCACTGCACGCGTGTGTGCGTAAGCGCTCGTGTACCGACAGTACCGGCTGCAGCCTGATGCTATATTATTAGTGGCAGCCACGTCGTTTGGTGTATATGTGTACCCGCGTGGGGGCGGTGCCATCTCTTAAGGTCATTGGCTCTATTCAGCGTCTTAAGGCCTTTCAAAGAGATGATTGACTGTAAAGCCATGATATTTATATATAGTCTTCGTGTTTATTTCGTTTGACGTGTTCGTTCCAAAAATATTTTCTTTTAATATAAACTGCCTAGGCAAAACGTAGTTCAGGGTTTTGACACGTATTTAGTATTAGTTTTATATATAAATAACTAAATCTACTACTTATTAAAATTAACCAAAATATATACACAAGGAACACTTGAAATTGTCAATTAGAAATATAATTTATGTACCCATACACTTTTGACTTATCCAATAAAAATTTTTTTCATTGAATATTTACTGGGTACCCTGGGGCCGGAAACGGTTCCCGGGAGCTGTAAGGTAACCCGTGAAGATTTTTAGTCGATTTTTTAGACTTAAAAATGTGGTTTTTGTTTCATCAATATTTATGGCTGTGTTACTAGGATCAGCTCAGCAGTGTCTCTGGCTACACCACAAGATATAAAGGACGTGAAGGTGTATTTATTTTGTTGTGCCAGCAGTGATATACAAATATTTTTAGGCAGAAGGCTAGTGAATAATAAAGAAGTCTAACTTTTGAGCGCAAGCTCGGGCAATTTTTGTTTTTTTTATTTTTCGTCATTAGAGTGACAGTGAAAGAAAATAAATAGACATTAATATTTTTTATAAAGTTTATGACGTAAAATCTATGCAATAAATAATGTTTATTTATTTGTTAAATATTTATTCATACTTCTGGTCACGTGACCACAAACGGACGTCATTTCTAAGTAAATGACAACTAAATAACCACAGACTAATAACTTATAATATAATAACTGTCTGTCAATCTGTAACTGACTGTTGTGGTTTTATCTAATCTGTGACTAATATTTTGTCGTTGCAATGGGATTTAAAAAATAAAACTATTTTTTTAAATGAAAATGCAAATAGAAAATTTTGTAATTATTGTATTGAAAAGTATCCCCAAAAAATTACATCGTCCCTATATGCGGCCGAATTGGACTCAAACTTTAAGTTTAAACCGAGTAGGCAATTTATGTTGGTAAAAAAGTTCTAAAACATTTTTCATTTAAAAGGAAAAATACTGTATATTAAAAGCTCCTCATAAAATTTTCAGGCAAAAGCTGTGGCTTGCGTATGTGTACACAGTTAATGGAAAGGATTTAACTCGAAGCTCAATAAAATGTTCTTTGCGTTGACAAAAAAACATACAAAATATTTTTAAAACAGCCTTTCCCAGTCAGTGACTGCTGGATTTCTAAATCAATGGAAATGACTGAAAGAGTATTGCTACTAAAAAAAAACAATGACATTCTTTAAGTGGGCTATGCTATTTTCATGGAAATTGCTGAATTTTAGGCGATTATGAGTATATTTACGATAAATTTAACTCAAGTCTGTAAAATTGGCACCCCATATATAATTTTTTTTATGTTCTGAATGCCCCCCTAAGAGTTCTAGAATTCCCTATTAATTTAAAATTTAAATGACTAAATCAACGATAACTTTATAATTATTGAAATTAATTAATTTTGTTAATTCTTATAGAACTCTTGAGGTGCTACTTAGAACTCAAATAAAATTTTCTACCCTTAAGGGCCGTTGGTCAAGGTCATCTTATAACTGTCAAAAATATGACAAAGTGCTATCCAGAACTCCAATAAAAGTATGATCCACTAAATTATTTATAGAAAACCCATTTAGTCAAAATATTTAATTAAAATTACTTAAAGTTACCCTTTTAATAATAGGCAATAAATTTAATTCTAACTTTTCAACTTGATTGATAAACCATAACGTGAGTACGGGCTCTAATAAACTTTGTTTTGCAAGGGGAAATTCCCGTTGGCTCTTTATAAAATTAACTTATCCTGCGTGACTATAAGGTATAGTGGTTATATAACGGACTTTAAAGTTTCAAAGAGAATTTAAAATGAAGCAACCGATATTATTAAAACATACGATAAAAATATTGTACTATTAAGCGGCCTTAGACAATGTACAACTTAGCAAATAGAAAAGAATGTAGAATTCTTCTTTTCAGTCGTAGTACTCTTGACATAGCCGTCGTAGTCAATTGTATTGGCTCGCCATGGTTAACTTTATTGGGAAGAATGTGCAGTGGTTTTCCCTTGCCTTCTGCACCAGACATTTTGAGACTATTTAGGTTTTCAGGCTCGCTGTAGCCTCTTCCAGCCAGTTTCTTAGCTAGGTGTATGGTTATACCGCCATTGCTCAGTCACCAGAGCCTTGTTTGTTGTCTAGCAGAGGGTACCAACGTGCAGGTGAGGATGACATTTGGAGTCGGAGATCTTATTTCGTTCTCCCTTACCCCCCTAGAATTCGACTGAAATACAACCACTTGACCTAACTAAACTGTCTAAACTGATGGAACCAAGGAGTTTATATACCTATTGTATGCAAACTCCTTTGATATAGGCTGTGAAGATATAAGCCTGTGACATACGGACGGAAAGGCCGTTTGGCTACAGAAGAATTTAAAGAAATATTTTAGTTATATAACATTCAAAACAAGCTATATAAAGAATGATTTAATATTATATTCAACTAGATTTCCGCCCCAGGCTTCGACTACGCTAGAAAAAAAGAAGGTGGTTGGCTTAACTAGGAAACCATGGGTGCGATCCCGGATCCCGGCCAATTGGTTTTCTATAATTAAAAAGTTATTTACATAATCCGACAATATACCTTAACACTGGCCAGTCGTTAGGTACCTATAGCCTCACAAATATCGGCTAAAAGAGGGACACTTGGTTCTATTATTTATAGTTTTTTTATATATAATGACCGCTATAACAACAAATAATAATAATAAAACTTTAAAAATGAAAGGACCCCATATAAATAACATTTTACCGGAAGGTCACGAAATAAAAATAGTTTTATATTTTCTACAGTACAGTTTCCGGGTCAAGAGTTAAGTGCTAACAGAAATCATATCGAGTGCCATGCGGCGGACGGGTAGAAGTCGTTTATACCATTTTGATAACAGTATAACTTAAGTACTTGTTCACTCAATAGCCAGAAAAATTCTGAAACTATTTTTATTTTTTCTTCACGGGTTGCCTTACAGCTCCCGAAACCGTGTTACGGTTCCAGGGTACCCAGCGGGAGACCAAGTCTCCCTTGTTTAGCTGATGTAAACAATTCTTGGAAGTCTTAAACCAAAATTTAGAATTTGAATTTATTTCTAATTTTTATTCCAATTTAAGCTATTTTAAAAGACTAAGTTGAGTATTTTTCTTTTCTATGCATTTCAAAGATTTACCAACAGACGACAAAATGATGTCATAATATAGGTAAAGTAGCGTTTCTTTCACGTGGCATTATTTGTTTGTGACAAAAGTAGTACCGCACTTAGTCTGCCCCGTGGTACTAAACGAAGGAGTTAATTAATAAGGAAGAATGGCTCTTTTACCTAAATAATGACGTCACTTTGTCGTCTGTTGGCAAAAGCAAAATTATTCAAATTAGGTTCTGAGAATTGGACTACTGTATCCTAAAAACAGGCATTTAAGTAAGTATGTAGACACACGACTTTGGTTTTGGGTTAAGATAGATGGTCATACAAATTGTTGCGAAGTGCTGCCAACCACCCTCGCGGGCTATATTTCAAGATTGTATCTGCTATAGGGTATATCAACATATTTTTCTCTTTAGTTACTTCATGATAAATTATTCTAGACCATGTATTTGGAGTCTGTAAATATATGTAAGAGGATTTCGTCTGGCTTCAATTTATTAAGCCTGTGTTTTTGGATGGTATTTTTCTAGCTCAAAATATGTAAAAGGACTGAGGGCCAATTTTAATAATAACAATCGATAAGCAAGCATAATGATAGGTGAGAGGCAAATATAATTTCAGTTCGGTACCTATGTATAGTAAAAACTAAGGTATGATTTTCGTATTTTTATTTCAAAGATTGAGCTATTTTACTATGTCCGCTATAACAACAAATAATAAAAATTTAATAAAGTTAAAAATTAAAGGGGGTCCCCATACAAGAAACTTGTTTTTCGACTAACCGTCTGTCACAGAGCTGTACCTACCTTTTGAACCGTAATAGGTAAACACTTGAAATTTTCACAGAGTAGGTATGTTCTACTATGGCATTTAACAACAAATAATAAAAATAAAATATAGTTAAAAATTAAAGGGGGTCCCCATACAAGAAACGTGTTTTGTTCGGCGTTTTTTGCTCGATCTTAATAATGATTGATAATGAACGCTAATAGTATAACTATAATGCCATACTCTTAAGTAAAACAACAATTTTTTTTATGTATTTTTTTTCTGCGCTATACAGGGGTGTCAATGTTGGTCTGACCTTAGTGCATACTATTGAGTGTACGTAACCCTTCGTATGCGGGTCCGACTCCGAAAATTTCAAAGATTTACCGACAAACGACAAAATGGCATCATCATAGGGTTCTATTACTTACTTAAATTCCTTTAAAATATGTTTTCCATTAGAAATTAATTTTGCACGTTGTTTGAATCTTATATAACACAATAGCTAGATCGAAAACGGTCCTCGGTCTGGGTCGGACAGTATAACAAGATGCATAAGCGACACGACTTAGATGTGTTTGGTTCTCGGGCCACTTTCCAAACCACGATTGGAAAAATTGATTTTTTTGAGTGTTCTTAGTTATTAGTTTAGAAATTGTTTTCGTGTAAATTATTATTATTGTATTTTTTGTGTTATTATTATTATTAAATTACTTTTTTTTTTCTTATCAATGTTGTGTTGTTGTTATAAAAATGTTAATAGCCCTATAATTGACACTGCGTCTACTAAGTTACAAAAATGTACAATGCATATGTGTGGACGTAGGTGTTGTTGGGCTGTTTATAATAAATAAATAAATAAATAAATAAATAAATAAATAAATAAATAAATATTACAAAATCTATAATATAAAAGGTCTCGCAAATAAAAAATGACAGCAATATCAGGGACATATGCCGTTATGGACATGAATGAAACCACTACAAAATGATCTCATGATCGTCCCAACATTTCTGCTCCATTTCTCAAGAACGGTTCACCCGTAGACCTCTACGTAACCACGAACAATCGCGTCAAAAAGGGATCCATATAACTGAATATATATTTTCAATTTCAAGGGATACTTTAGGGAATTGACTACGTGATCTTCTTTATGTTGAGATTTTGACTTGATAACCATATTAATCAAACGGTGATGTAATGGTTTTCAAATTTATCTATCAGTATCCTCACGCCTTTTATTCCATGAGGCATACGCAGACAGCTACAATTCTAAGATACTTAAACGAACCGGTGAAAATGTAGGTTCCAGAAGTTGGTAATTGAATTTAATTTCAAAGTTTTTTATTTATAATTTGAAATTCTATTCTTTTTCTTCTATTCCGCAAATAGTCGGTTATTATGAGGCCGATTAATCGGTTAGTCGGACAAATCCATAGTAGGTACTTAGACCTTTATACTTTGTGGTGCATCAACAATTTCCAGATTTAAAGGGCTAGCAGTTAGATAAACGACAATGGTGTTTACTTGCAGATATTCTGGTCAGGTTTGCAGAATGGTAATTTGTAACCTCAATGAAAAAAAAAACTAAAATAAAATAGATCTACAATAATATATCCCAAAAATAAGTAAATCCAGCAACACATTAATCATTTTAAAATATACATTCATATACCTATAAGTAAAATGTGTTGGTAACTTTCTACATATGAGATCGATTGAGAGTTTGTGGCCGACAGATAGGCGGGCGGGAAACTTGAAATTGATTTATTGTCACTTAGAATGATATACTATATTGTATTTCAAACAAAAATACAAACATTTTTTAAACGTCGTGATAAACAAAACAAAACTACCTAATTGTTAAATATACAGTCTGGTCAGGCTAATTTTGTATTACACAATACATACACACAACACGCCACACATATCATATACATTTTCCTACCTACCCTCCGTTCTCCTTATAACGGCCCTTCAGTGTGTGTCCAGTGCCCGGACGGTCGAGACGTTGGTCGCAAGTGTCGCAACGTACCGCAATCGAGTCGCGCTATTCGTACCCGTTAGCCGTCGCGCTGCCTACTCAAATCGCTAACGCAAGGACAATATTGTTTACACGCAACCCGCAATTTAGTTAGTAAGCTTAGGTTAAGAAGAAAAGTGTGGTGCAGAAAGAGAGAGCCAAAACATCGAACCTAAACCAGCGACCTATGGATAAAAGAACATCATCAAGGACACAGATAACATCTCGAAGGTAAGGGCTGTTAATTTCCTTACCACAGTCTATACAATTAATAAAGCTGAAGTTTGTTCCTTTATTTGTTTGAACGCGCTAATGTCTGGAACTACGTACTGGAAGTAAGTACTAGTCAGTCTTTTTGCATTTATAATAGCCCAATTATTGAGGAATTTAATAATAGGCTATATTACATCACGCTGCGACACAAAGGGGTGGAGCAGTAACTATTAACGCGGGTGCAAGCGCAGGCTTCGCACCGGTTTATAAAAATTGTAATACCCAAACAAATTCACTAATTTCTACTAATCTATTAGAGATGTTGCATATAGACTTAGCATCATAGACCTATTCACTCTTATTAATAAAATCGAAGTAGCGACGTAGTAACTAAACTGTGTTTCGTCTCCGTCTATCATAATGAATTGCAGATTTGTTAGACGGAGACAAAATACAGTTTAGTTACTACGTCGCTTCTTCGAGTTTATTAATAAGAGTGATTATGTTTAGAAGCTGAGCATTAACCGTATATGTGAATCAAGTAGGTAGCATTAACGCAGTTTTGTAGACAATTTTAATCTACACAATAGACAACATTTCATTTTTTTTAATCACTCATTTTTATTACTTTAATTAAAAATATATTAAAAAATAAGTTACACGTATTTTTATATTTTATTTTTGGTTGAGTTCTTATATTTTTAAATTAATTCTGAATTTTTATAAATTCTGAGGACTTATAAACCAAAACCCTTAGCTAGGACTAAAATTAAGAAATATAAACTGTCACCCAAAGAAAGTGACAGATAGTGTCAGTCAAGCCACAGAGTATACGTTATAGAAATGCAAAGAGTATAATATACCGTGTTCCAAATAGGTGTTGCCGTAGCCGGAACTCAAATCGCCTACAACATTATTAATAATGTATATATATGTATATAATAATACTAGCTTTTGTCCGCGGTTTCACTCGTAAATATATTTCCTGTGATAGCACATTCGAAACTAGCAAAACTTCCAAAAAAATATTATATAAAAGAAGTATTTTTATAATACATTTAAAGAATAATTTTTAATTAGCTTCAAATGGAATAAAAATGGGTAAAATTAATAGAAGGCAACACCTGAGTTCAATAAGTAACAACAGACATTAGAATTTTTAAATTAGAGGGTTAGCACAGATTAGGGCACCTATTAATCCTTATTTTTCAATATTTCAGTATTTTTAAAATAACTCGAAAATTAAAGGATATAAAAAATAAAAAAAATGAAAAATAAGCTTTCTAGCATGTAATCTCCAAACGGTTTTCGAATTTTGGTACCTTACGAAAAATTAAATGTTGTCCATTCTTTCCTATATCATTTTGTTTGTCTCGTACGGATTAGACAGCATATGCCATGAAAAAGCTGGGGCTAACTTTTTCCCCGACTTGATTCACTTATTCGGTTAATGCTCAGCTCCTAAATATGATAGGTCCATGTTTAATACCCGTAAACCTTCTTGGTGAATAAACCTATCAAATAATGAAAAACGCATTAAAATCCGATTAGTAGTTTTTGTGTGAAAAGGTCACAAACAGAGAGACTAACGCGGCTGGGGGGCTTTGCTTTATAATTATATAGTAATGAAGTGTTGATAGTAACTATATACGGGGATTCGATTTGCCATACCCCCCCCCCTCCCTTTTTACACCGTTAATTTTCAAAAACAATGAGATACTTGTAATTTTTTTAAGAGTATATTTTCAAAGTGTTTTATCGTTGTAACTTTAAAAAAATGTTTCGCCATTTTTTTTTTTTACATCAATATTTTGGTGTTCATGTATGATTTAGCCAATTAATTAAGTACTTAATACTGTTATCTACACCTGTTGTAAAAGTATTTGACAGACTTACCCCCAGTTTCTGAAAGGTCGATCAAAAGTTAATCTACGATTAGTAAACATAACAGTTGTCAAATACGTGAAAATGTATGGATTTTGACAGCTGTTGATTAACTAATCTTTGATTAACTTTGACAAGCCTTTCAGAAACTGGGCGTTATAGATACAATACCGAGGTTCAATAAGATTGTATTATCGCAAAAAACTAATAAAAATAAACAAACTGTAACTGTGTTGTATGAAATATGAAATCAACATTTGCCGGAGTTAGAGAAGTTTAAAGCTCTGGATGAACTAAATTAAATTCTAAACCAATACAAAGTTTTAATGAAAGGACAACAAAAGAAAACGATTCAGCGTTTCGCTGCAGAATTCTCTATCGTTTGTAAATAAATAAATAAATTATGCAAAACATCTAAAGAGGAAATTAAAGTAATTTGCTTTCATAGACTCCTGGTAATTCCTCTAGGTTCATTAAGTACAGCAACAGGTTTGCCACTGGCAAAAAGTGGACACTGTTACTAGCAAGGTATAAAGACAATAAAGATGTGTGTGTGTATGAAATTCAAATAAGTGGAACTTTATAGACTTGAATTAATTTCGTGTTAGTTACAATATTTTTAAAATAAAATTAGGTGTAAATTTAACCCTTTAACTTTTCTCCGAATATCTTTACCTGATTTTTTTAACATTGGAAGCGTTTTAGATCGCTTCTGTAGGGACCCCTTTAGCAAGAGTGAGTCATGCTGATATCTCCGAAAGTTGTAGGTGTCAAAATGTTTGTATTTTATTCCAAGTGGGGTAGGCAGAGACATGAATTAGTCGTGTATTTTTTGATAACATAAAAAATGCTCTAAAATGCAAAATTTTTTGTGTTACCTGTGTAGTGTATCCTACATCTAGTCTTATTTATGTTTTACGTAAGCTACAATTTTGTAATCTTAATAAAATAACAAGGCCTTAAGGCCCCTATCCATAATTTTTCAGGGATAAACTATTCCCAATTTCTCTGTATATAATCCACCTGTGTCACTGTAATTTAGCATATAGTTATTCACATAGTGAAATAGCTACTAATTTTTCAATGGGTTTTATTGAATAGGAAATATGGGTGGTTAAACTAAACTAACTAAAGCGCTGTTATATCATTACCCTTCAATTAAACGTCTTGCTTTCTTTTTGACGTGACAACGTCTTATAATTCGATAAAGCCGGCTGCACGCACGAAAAAACATGACTCATGCGGCGTTACCTCGCTCTGAGGCGTTCCATTTAAGTCTTGAAGTGCAAGCGAGAGCGCGGAACGAGCGACAAAGCACAATCGGCCTCCGCGTTCGGCAGCGTTCGACATCTGTCTCTCTCCTACTTGAGTGAGCGATGCGTCCGCGTGGACAGCTTTCTTATGACGTTGTCACGTTCAACTATCGTCAGTAAACCGACTTTACAGACAACCGATTTTTGTAGCTTATTGAATATTCAAAATAATAATAATTTTATTATTTTTGACCAATTAAAAAATCATAAGATAATATTTATTTTGAATTCAAATAAATATAAGAGTTTTGTGATAGATTATGAAAGAGAAAACAGGGGCAAAATAATTCTTTAATTTACCATCCATATTTCCTATTCAATAAAACTAATTGAAAAAATAACAATATTTCACTTAGATATATTGAATAAATAACTTATACTCGTATAATAAATTACAGATAAATTGGGAATAGTAATATCCCCATACAAATATAGGGCTCTTTATCTACCAATAGGCCATTGACTCCTTTTTATAAACAAATTTTTAATTTTCTCTATTACAAGGAAATAATTTATTTGTCGTTTTGTCAGTCGCTGGTTTTATTATATAAGTCAAAGGAGCACGTAGTTATATGACATCCTTCATAGGAAATATTAACCTGAATTTCTGCTCAAACATTTCCCTCTAGCGATCATTATATTTGTCGGGTCCCGCCACCAGATCAAGTTTCACGGTACCCGAGCAAAGCCAAAAGTTATCCGCATGTTAAACGAAGCGTAGCAACCTGTTCGTCGAATGCAGGTTACCTTGTTATAAGTTAGATGGTGTTATACTGAAATATTTCTATTAATTATACAACTAGGAGTCTATAGCCACATTTCATATAGTTAGGTATAATTTAGGTGAATGGCAAATATTTATATTAATTTATTATATTTTGGAAACCAATGAATTCCTATTTTTTTTTCTATTTCAAACTCGCAATAAACAATGAAGTTTATATTATTTGTATTGCGTATGTCTGTTTTGCAAAAAGTGAATAAAGTCTAAAGCGTCCTCTGTCGGGATAAAAATGCAGTTTTCTACCCCATTGCATAGTGCACTTTAATTACATGAAAAGCGAATAAAATTTATTGAATCAATATGGAAAACTATTGAAATTGAAGTAATACACGTTCTTAAGCATAAATAGTGGTTTTTACTTGCGCGTAAATCTGTCTGTCTATATTAAGGAAGCCACACATTGGTCCGGCATCGCACCGAAAATTTCCCATTCGGGCCGCCGGATGATCTAGGCGTACCGTTCGTTACAAGAATTGGACGAGTGTGTGGTCGCGCCGGGGATTAGACGAATATGTGGCCACCGAAACGACTTAATTAATTTCGAGCGATCTTAGTGAGAATTTATAATCTCTTTTTCGTTTCATATATCAAGATATATTTCGAAGACAGTACCTGAAGACCTACTTTTTCTATTTCGCTAACTTTGTATGAAACAAAGAGATGAAACTGTTTAGTACGAAACTAAATCATGAAAGAAGTCGAACTCACCGCTACATTTTCATGAAAAAAAAATCACGACAAACATCCAAAGGAACGTGGGTGTATTTACGAGGTGTAGTCGGTTTTATTGATCTCCCTTTGATATTGTATGAATAGATAGATATATTTACTTAAGGTTCATCAATCATTTTAACACTCACAAACGAAATACGAGTATTTTCACAATAATAAATTGCTTTTATGAAAGTTTAAAACAGGCAATTAAGGTCAGGTTTTAACTAGACTAGATGCTGCCCATGGGTTTGCATAGGTACTACATTTTGATAGGATAATGATCATCCCATCACATTATATTATCCGTGTAGACAATACAATTATTCGGTAATTATTTTTTAATATTCGTAATAGACTGAATAAGGTTTGTAGGGAAAAAAAATAAAAAAAATAAAATTTCGGTTTATTTTTCTATTGGATTTTTGTATGAACTACCTACCTAAGTTAATATGGGCTCCACGGGAGAAGCCGGGGCGGAAAGCTAGTATCAGATACTAATTTACTGCGTCAAATTACATCCAAATTCATTGATACGTGAGTTAGTAACAACGTAGTTTGGAAAATTTCCAAAATATTTGTAAAGTACAATAAAAAAATATTATTTAAAATACATCATGAAAACCTTTCAGAATAATGTCATTTTCAAACGCTTTAATTCGAAGCCAAACGCAGCGTTTTGGTGTCGTAGATCAGAAAGGACTCAATTGATTGTAGTCTGCTGTTGTGTAACCCGTATTGTTTCCCTTAAATGGTATCAAAGGCGCCTTTGTCATCTTAAGGGTCCCTGGACGACAAGATCAAAGGAAACTTCGGATTGCGATTCTCCGCATCGGCTAAGCACCGGGATGTTGAGATGTTTGCCTCCCCCTTGGGAATTTCTGCCAAACCTACTAAGCAAATGGACATTTTTCTGTAAACAAAAGCTTTTCGGGGAAATTATATATACACAGCGAGGTCTTTAAGTATGGGGAATTATTGAGAAAATACGAATAATTTATTGAGAAAAATTCGCAGAACAATATCCTTCCTTGCTAATCTATATAATAAAATTGAAAAACCAGAACGAGATAAAATACGAGACAGAGCGGAATGGCCTCTTCGAAACTTTATTGACACGTTTTTCCACCAAACGGAGTACTCCTTCTCAGGAATTTGTATGTATTAAGATTCCTTGATCTCTGGAATCGCGAAAAACTTAAGAAAATATGATATTGGATGTGTAATTTTTGTATAGTAAGCAAAATAAAATCGCAAGTTCGAATTTCGAGCCAAAAGAGAGCGAATCCATTGTCTATGCCAGTATTGTCGTTTGAAAAAGTCGTGACATTTCTTTGGTTGGTTTCGAGATTTAAGGCCGATTTACACAATATATTCTTTGGTTAGTTTCGCGTTTTAAGACGAGGAACGACTCAGAAATTTTTAATCGTAAGCCACGCCCTAAACTCGTGGTTCGGGCGCATGAGTGGTTCGAGAGCAACGATCACGTCATGCAAGAAAACGACGGCGCTTTGTCCGTTCTTGCTGCAGAAGTGAGAAGGACATAATGTATCGCTTCTCGGAAAAAATGACGTAAGCGGCACATTACAAATAAATAATTTATTAAAAAACGATCACATGCAGGGAAAAATCATCTTATTCAATACTAGGTACTGAAATTACCTACAGATTCGTATAAAATTTAAACATAAATCCCTTTATATGGTCGTATGACTAAAAAGGTGTTTTTAAAGAGGTGATTTCAAAAATTTAAGTTATCGAGAAAATTTTCACCAATCATGTTTTCATCCTACACAATACTAGATAAAATCCTCTAGTTTTCGATGCCAAAATTGTATGTTCATAGCATTCGTAAAATTCGGGAATTTCAGTTCAGAAATCAACCAAAATTATTCGTTCCTCCCCTTAAGAGCGATTTACACAATACGAACTTATCCCAAACCTGTGTCTAATAGATTCTACGCGGGCGGAGCCGCGGGCGGTCGCTAGTATTATAAAAATGCAAAGTTTGGTTTCTTTGTTTGTGTGTCCTTCTCTCACGCCACAACATAGCAAACAGATCAACTTAATTTTTTTTGTACAGGGATATTTGGAGGGGCCATAGAGAGTGACATAGGCTACTTTTTATCCCAGAATTGTTTTTATGTCACTTATGATCACGTTCCGGATGCGGTCAATACGCCTTATATCACACATTATACGTAAAGAACGCATTTCCACGGCATTATTTCAATACCCAAGTCTCGCTTCCATTACTAAGTGATGGCACTAAAACAGCATTAAGTATATTAATTTTACTTTTAGTTGTAAGTTGTGTATTTCTGCATACATTGTTTAGTCTACCAAATATTTTTATGTCGCATCCTTAGTTTTTGAGGACATTTGAGGTATAATAGGCAGTAAATAGGTACACTAATTGTGCTTCGCGCGACTGCCTTGTTTAGCGACCACAAATTATGATTTCACTAATGTGCATTGATGCCAAACCAAAGTATTTCCAGAACTCTTGTACCTACCTATTGAAATATTGCAATGCCAAAAAATGCATGCTGCCTATGTTCTCTGATATTCTCGTACAATCTTATTATAAGTAGGTATATAAACGCAAAGTGCACTTAATGTAATGAATACCATATGGCAACACTAATGGGATGTATATACCTATGCTACATTACTTATGTACTAGTATTAAACATGAACCTATTATTTTCAGGAGCTGAGCATTATCAGTATAAATAAATCAAGCAATGGAAAATGTTAGCCCCAGCGAGTTTTCTTGGTGTATGCTGTCTAATCCGTCAGAGATATAACAAAATGATGTACTAAAGAATTGTGTACAATAAAATTATCTACAAAAAAGTGCGCGGTAGTATATATCATTTCAAATTGTTGATACCCATATTGTACCCGGGAACGGGGTCGCTATAGCATATTAATAAAGTACTAATTGCACCAACCGAGTTTCTTTGAGAACTATTTTTTTAATTCGGTCCGATGGAACTCTATAATCAAACATTATTAACCGACTTCAAAAAAGGAGGAGGAGGTTCTCAATACGTCGGATTCTTTTATATTTTTTTATGTATGTTCCCCGATTACTTGGGACCGATTTGTAT
The DNA here is from genome assembly GCA_963924495.1 of Nemapogon koenigi. NCBI lineage: Eukaryota > Metazoa > Arthropoda > Insecta > Lepidoptera > Tineidae > Nemapogon > Nemapogon koenigi. The sequence goes on from OZ004643.1 coordinate 3,685,336, forward strand.
TTTTTTTTGTTTGAAAGTGTAGATATACTTTCCAGGTGGTCTCATGGTCATCAGGTCAAGATCTGAAGATGGTATCCTGGAGGAAATCGAGAACACTTCAAATTTTATAGGCACACTTAAAGCGATTTGGGATTTTTTTATATTGACTTGTGCATTTGTTTTCGGAAAGCACACTTTTAAGTGCATAATTTTTGAACTCTGTAGGTACACTATTTATTAAAAGGCAATTATTTTAATCTTACGATTCGCAAAAGTTTAAAATTCCTCATTAATTTTCCTTTAAAAATGCAATGCAATGAATATCAGCTGACGCTTGGATGCAATTTATGAAGTTAGTTAATAAATCTAGTTATTATTATTAAACTAAGTCTCAAAATAACCGATCGGTACATAAACGTCTACATCTGGAACTGATGGAATTTCCTGTAGACGCCTGAAGGTCGGACAGTATGATTTGTGTTCATTGAACACACGTGCACAAACGTACAAAGAAATTGTTCACAGAGTCTGTATACAAATTGTGTTAGAGTAAATAGGTTTGGTTTTCTATGAGGCATTATAAAATTATGTTTTTGTTTAACTTAAATTCATAATCTATTTTTACAGCGAAACGCTAATAAATTATTTAGGAAAACAAAAACACATGTTTAAACACATAATTTAAGAATGTTATATATGTTTAGGTAATTCGATATTTATGCTATTTTTAGTAGATCATTCGGCGGAAAATTTTAACTTCATTATCTACTATCACTAAGCTATCACTTCATTATATTATAAAACAAGTCTGTGCCCTTTTCATGCAAAAACCACTGAACGGATTTTGTTGCGAGGAAGGTTCACGAGTATTAATCAAGTTTAGGAGCTGAGCATTATCAGTATAAGTGGATCACGTCGGGGGAAAAGTTACCTCCAGCGCGTTTTCATGGCTTATGCTGTCTAATAATGGAGCAAAGAATTGAGGAGAATAAAATAATCTACTAAAAAGTGTACGGTAAGTTTTTTAAGTCTTTGCGAAGCCGGGGGCAGATTGCTAGTGATTAAATAAATTAATATTTACGATATTTATCCCACAATGACACCTAAAAATTTAATAATTGATCAACCAAATGCCATATGATACTATAATTGTTTTTATATTATGCTCTGTTATTATAATTGTTTCACATTTTTTTGAATTGACATTGAATTGTATTTTCATTTGTAATATTGAATCAACTTTCAAATACTGAACGTCCCAGACTTTGTTTGTACCTACTTGAAATTAAATATATGTATACCGTAATACGGTAGAATGTGCTACACTTCTAAAATTACTCCACCTAATATACTATGTACTATATATGCTAACAACTAAGTAAATCAGGGCCGCGTGGAATAGTGGCTAGAATACTGGCTGCATTTCGCGCGATGCTGATTCGTTGAGCAAGGAAGGAGCCAGCCCTCTTGTTACTAGAGGAGATGATCAGTCATGGGCATAAAATTTTTGTCATTTGAACCCCACGGACCTAGAGCTTTTGCACAAAGTAGTTTTGAATAATTGAACTATATTTGTGCGGTTTGTTAGACTGCGATCTCCGCCGCAGCTCCCGCTTTGATTACTGTTTCCCTGAGATGAGACAGGGCTAATGTGTCCACACACGTAGCATCCCATCCCAGGGAATCAGTGTCATTCTTTAGGGTCTCTTGCTTACTCTATATCACACCTCTTATACATAAAAAGTTTGACTGACATCTTAGACCCTTTTTTATTAGCTTTTTATAAATGTAATCAATTTTAAATCTAAGACTTGTTTCTGCAAAGCAAGCGTTCTAGATCAACAGATAAGGCAAGTAGGTTGCATTTCCGCTATCACCGTTACGCTGTTACAAAGATACAACACGATTTTATCGGGACAAGAGCCTACTACAAACTTTTAATATCTAATCGAGAATTGTAATTTTTTCGATCTTTGAAAGTTTGTCTCTGGAGTTTGGGTAAATTTTGGTAGGTACTTACAGAGAATCCTATATTTTAATTTAAATCTATTAAACTCGCGGGTTCGATCCCCACATCCGACCATGTACCAATGGGTTTTTATAATAAAAAATATATGTACATTATATTATCCGACAAACCGTACAAAGAGGGTTTTCCATTTACATACCTCAACAGAGCTGGCCACTCGTTAGAAATAGCCTCAAAAAAAAATTCGGCTAAATGAGGAAGACTTTGTCTTCCGCTGGGTACCCTGGGGCCGGCAACAGTTCCCGGGAGCTGTAAGGCAACCTGTGAAGATTTTTTTTCCTATTAAACTAAGTAAGCATAATAACAAAACATAAAAAATCTGCGTCGGTGGCCAAGTGGTTAAGATGTTTAGGCAGACCACGGGTTCGATCCTGGATCCCGGCTATGTACAAATAGGTTTTTATACCTAATTAAAAACTTACATATAATCCGACAAACTTCTTAGAGGCTTTTACATTACAAATATACCCCAACAGACTGGCCACTCGTTAGGTATTATTAGCCTTACAAATACGATCGACTAAAAGAAGGAGACTTGGTCTTCCGCTGGGTACCCTGGAACCGTAACACGGTTTCGGGAGCTGTAAGGCGACCCGTGAAGAAATAAAAAAAAAGAAAATAATATTAAGTAAGCATACCTATTATAGTCTCACATTTGAACCTCATAGAGTAAAATGTTTGTATTTTTTTACCACGTTGCGAGGCTTCTGTAGCCATCCATATCATTACATATTATAAAACAACAACACTCCCCCACCACGTATGTCTGCTTGTCTGTGAACTTTTCACACAAAAACTACATTTTGATTCGGTTTTCACGAGTAAATAAGTTAATTTACAAGGAAGGCTGAACTTTTAGAAGCTGAGCATTAACACTATAAGTAAATTTAGTATAAAATTACCTACACAAACGTCCGCACTAGCATATATCTATCTCTAATAGATAAGCGTATTTATGTTGGTATTCAAATTGTGGTTAATCCGTGCGAAGCCGGGGGCGGGGTCGCTAGTAATATTATAAAGAACAAATAGAAGTAGCAAGTGGGCGTGACCACGCATATTATTATGCTCTGTAGCATATATATGATTTGCGCACATCTTCAGGATTTCCCCTGAAATATAGCCAAAGAAAAATAACACATTGTACTATATTTTAGTGCAAAAATGATAACCGCACAAATATTTGTCTAAAGATTCATATTTTCACAACATTGTCATTCCATACAAAAATTTGGTTACACCGGTTTTCATACAAAAATGCTAACATTATGCTATTTCTAACTTCTATACTTATAATGTTCTGTGGTTCCTCTGAAACACTGGAATACTGTAAATAACTGAAACTACTCGTAACGTAACTGAAAGTCTCAAAATGTATTCAAACATAAAGTAAATTGTCCCGTATTCTTCCAGAAGTTAGTAGGGTACTTGCGGACTAGCTTTCAAATTTCACTATGTGCAATTTTATTCTCTTTCAGCAGCTATAACTGCAAGTTTTATCGTCAGTGGGCATTTAGCTTTTTCTTTCTTTCTTCACGGGTGGTCTAACAGCTCCAGGGTACCCAGTGGAAGACCAAGTCTCCCTCGTTTAGCCGATGGTATTTGTGAGGAATACCTAACGAGTGGCCAGTTCTGTTGAGGTAGATTTTGATGGAAAAGCCTCTAAGTGTGGTTTTTCGGATTGTACATAAGTTTTTAATTAAAAACCCCATTGGTATATGGCATTTAACTTTAGACACATTAATCTATATAAATAAAAATTCAATCCTTGTAAATGGCTGGATCGATTTGGATTTTTTTTTAAATGTTCGTAATAGTTTGAATAAGGTTTTTAGGGAAATAAAAATTGGAAAAGTTGTCCGGAGAGTTGGTAAATTCGGGGAAAATTCAAAATGCTATTTTCTATGAGATTTTTGTGTGAACTAAAGATGATGATGATGAGGATGATAGGGGATGAAAGTTAATACGGGCTCCACGGGCGAAGCCGGAAACTGTAATATAATATAATCGATGGAAAGATGCCGTTTTCGCCATTTGCCTACGGAACCTTAAAAAATCAGGAAGTTCGATTCTTATTGTATGTTATTTGTGATGCCATTGCTAGAGTAAGCAATAATATGCTGTCACAAGCTTTAGCATTTAGTAATAATTTCCGCAAATTGCATAGCGTGTTGACTGTGGATTTCGCTTCATGAATAATATCACGCTAATATTGCCTTTATGTCAGGGAATTAGTACATGCATAATGAATGGACAGGAATTGAATGCATGTTTTATGATGCACGTCTATGAAATGCTAAACACTTAATTTTCTTTAAAATAAGGCTTCCTATGCTGTGAACGCCGTAAATTACACTTCTTCTAATTAATGTAGTGCAAATGTTCCAATCCAGACCGTGATGGTTACATTATCTACATTTATGTTGGATATGACTAAAACAAAAATAACAAAATAAAAAAAAAAGATGAAATGTTACGTAATAAGGTTTTCAGAATTTTATATTTTGAATTTTCAATAAGCTACAAAAAAACGCGATGTACATAATCCTTTATTTTACCACCCATATTTCCTATTTAATAAAACCAATTGAAAAAATAACGGCTATTTCACTTACATATATTGAATAAGTAACTATTTGCTAAATTACAGTGACACAGGTGGATTATTTACAGAGAATTTGGGAATAGTTAATCTCCATACAAATTATGGATATAGGACTCCATTAAATATTTTTATTTGTATGAAGACCCTGAAAATATTTCCACTGTTTTTTGTTTCAAATGTTTCCAAAATATATATGCAGTTTTAACCTGAACCGTAATCAGGCGCATGGCTAAAAGCGTATCCTTCACAAAATTTAGGCACACTTCTAGACAAAAATACTCTTGAGAATTTGTGTGGGGCAATGCATAGGGGCACAGCTGACGTGTCAACCACATTTATGTGTATGAGGTTTAAATGTTGAGGCTAATGGACACCACGGCCTGTCTTGTAGAAGGAGTGCCGGTCGAATTCCAAGACATATAGCAATAAATAATATAATAAAACGTTCTTTGAGTTCGGCTGATACTCCATGTCTATTAGAACCCCCCGGCCTTAGCCGGTCGGATGGTCATGTCGCCACCTCCTCCAGCTCTGCAGGTGCCGCAGCTTCTGAGGCGGCACATTTAAAAATTCAAAAGTATTCCTCGCTGCTAGATCACTTTGACTTTCTTGCTTTTGGGGTTGAGACTCTTGGCCCGTGGTCATTAGACTCCAAGAAGTTTGCTGATAAAATTGGTAAACTACTCATCGAAAAGTCTGGTGATCACCGAGCTAAGAGCTTTTTCATTCGCCCCATAAGCTTGGAGATTTAAAGAGGTAACGCAGCGAGTGTTCTTGGCACGATTGGATTTTCTCCAGAGCTGGAGGAGGTATTCTACCTTTAAATCCTCCATGCCTTTTCTTTTTCTCTTTCTTTTTAGTTTTAAGGTATTTAAGGTTTTTATATTTAATAACTTTGCAATTTGTCTTCCAAATATTATAAATTCGAAATTGTTCAAATCGATGTGGTATTTTGCACATAGTCATAGAGTACTAAGCCTATGGAGGGGCCATAGACGGGCTTCCCCTTTCGCCAATTTTTCCCCCTTTGACCAGTTAAACTGACCAGGTGCGCAGTAATAAGTAACCTTAGATTTTGTTGGTATCGTTTAGTGTCGCAAGACAGAGCTCTAGGAAAATAGTTAATTGTGATGTTTTAAATGGGAAAGGCGATCTAGGACGTCAAACTTGCTGAAACATAGTGTTTCCAATCATTAATTATAATTATTATGTTTGTATTTTAACATAATCATCATATAACGTAAAATCCGTTGCGACAATAAAACGACAGAAAAATACAGTGGTACAGGGGCTAGTACTAGACGTTTACCTCCCCTCCCGCCAAAATTGGCAGAAAAAATTGTTCGGTGATTTAGCTCTTCCCGTCTCCAGTCTTAAATACTCAAAGCACATAGTATGTTGTAGGACCGGAGAGTGACACAAACTACATTTTATCCCGGTAAATATATAATTTTTAATAAAAAAAATTGTCGTTGTAATTGTATAAGCCTTCGTTGATCAAACTATTCGTGTTAGAATAAAAGATGTGGTCCCATACAAGGTACAGTGACATTTTCATTTGCAAGTAAAATGTTTTAAAGGATACTGTAGGGACCGTGGCATCTGATACAAGGTACATAAAAGCCTCATCCCGATGTCAATTTCAGAAAGGCTCCCCTTTACAACTCTGCATAGTAAATATACGAAAGGGTAACACAAAAATGTGTAATTGACTGTAGTGTAGATTAGTTGTGTTAGTTATTTTGTTTTAGGGGCTGTTTTACAAATTCAAATTCAATCTATCTATCATCACGCCTTTCATCCCAAGAGGGGTAGGCAGAGACAATCGAATGCCATTTGTTACGATCCTCACATACCTCTTTCGCTTCTTTTATATTCATCATACCTATCATACATGCTCGGCAATTGTGTGCACTTTAAATATTTCCATAGATCAATGCAGTTTTTATATGTTTAATAAAAGTACACCTAGGTCGTCCTCTAGCTGCTAGCATCAAATTCAAAAGTTATTTTATTTATTAATTGAGAACATTCTTTTTGAAACTTATACTCTCATCAAACCTCATTGTGTCGTTTTGGATTCTATCTGAACAAATATTCAGAGTTAAAATTGCGAGAAAGTTTTTCGACATTTAATAAAATTAAAATCTTAATTAAATTGATTGATTGACTCAAAGTATATCGCGGTGATTGCTGTTTGCGTCAATGTGTGTCTTACTGATAGTAAATTACCTGAGAATCCTAAGATTGCCGCGCAAGTGCAAGCTCGCGCACCTATGTATGTACGCATACCACTAATTGGGAAACACTGTTGTACACCAACACTTAAATTTTTATTAAATTATAAAATACTGTAGATGAAAAAATGATGTGAAACGATGCATAAAATGTTAGAAAGGCAGTTCTCAACCTATCTATAATGAACATCCCTAGATAGTTTACCATGTCAGAAGCATTCTTGCGAACAATATGCAATGAAGCGTTCATGAGGCCTTTATAAATATAGATTATGCAGCACGCCTTTTAATTCCGTGCAACCAGGCCGGTGTCGTAGGCGTAATAGTCCCCCTACTTCTAAAGAATATAATATGCTACCTTGAGGAGCAATTCAGGGTGATTACGTTCAAAATGCTGTGTTGGTTTAGGGACTTGGTGAGTAAGATTTAGTGGCACCCCCCCCCCCCCATACGTGAGATTTCCGCTACAGTCTATATGTACTTTTTTCAAGAGAAGAAAAAAATATTTTTTTAAATCTGTGTAGCAATGCATATTTCTTTAAAGTTGACGTGAGATTTTCAATTATACCCCCCTCAGTTTAAGTGAGATTTAATGAGATTTTACTGGACCCCTCCCCCCACCCCCCTATTTTGAGCACACGTAATTAATGGATGCCCCCAAAGCTTGAAGGGTATTATTTTGTGCCGGGTTTGTTCTGTAATGCTAGTCTATTACATGAATCGGTTAGTGTTCGAAGTTTTTAAAGAAAGGTTCTTACGGTTACTAACAAAAAGCCATGGTAACTGTCCACAGATTAGTAAATATAACAGGTTGAGAGTGAGTGTACTGTGCCCAGTACCGGCCACTCATTCGCCCAATCGCCGGCGCGCCGCAATACGGTCCACTGAAATCGACCACTGACTCGTCCAATTGGCCATGCTAACTTTTTGAACAGAAACGAAGATCTCGAAACCGTTTCGAGATATAAGCTTTCAGTACAATTTCTATTTATCAGATTTTAAATTAAGTCTATACTTTTTAAGATATTCAATAACAAACAATAACCTTAATTTGACCGATGTATGACGTCATCTTAAGCAGTATGAAAAAATGATACCTTTGCCTACAAAAAAGGGCAATCGTCAATCTTTGAATGACATCTTTATAAATTATATTTTACGTGTAATTATTTTCTTTGTTATTAGGAAATGACGGGATGAAACACTATTTACTTGCCATTGTAAAAAACTATTCAATTTAAATAAATATAAACACGAGTATATAAACAAGAGTAATTTTTAGGTTAGTCGACCTTGACTGACGTTTGCTTGACGTTAATTTGATTGACTGTCACTTTTTATGTGTAGTGGCCAAGATTATAATCCTGTTCTAAATTCTTGTGACGTCACGTTTACTTTTCGCGGGTAAAATTTGTAAAATATATTAAAAATAGACGCAATGGATAAAAAACAAAAATATCGAAATTGGTTTCTTAAAATGGGCTATATTTTCAAAACAAATTATAAAAAAAGTATATTATAAATATGTAGCATGGCCAATTCTTGAACGCGCGGCCCACCATCCGTTTCACATCCACACGCCTTTGTTTAATCGAATCTTGTAAGTCTGTGTGGGTAAGTGAATTGCATGTGATCTAGATCGTATGATTTACATTGCTAATGTGTGGCCTGTGTTCAATCTCGATCATACGGCGGCCGGACCGAAAATTTTACTGTGAGATGCCGGACCAATGTGTGGCCTACGTTAGACAGTAGTTTGTTTCGTTTTCCATTATAAAAGATTTGAGACATAATTACAATATTTCCCTTCGTGAAAGGTAGCCTAAATCCTATAAACAATGACTGTTGGCCACACATTCGTTCAATCTCCGGCGTGTCGCCGTACGGTCCACCGAAACCAACATCAGACTCGTAATTCTTGTAACGAACGGTCCGCCTAGACCATCCGGCGGCCGGAATGGGAAATTTTCGGCGCGATGCCGGACAAAAATGTGTGGCATACTTTAACGGCTTAACGGATTTTAATTCATTAAAATGACAGTATTAATTTCGATGCGATAAACCGTCATCAAACTGTAAAATGTAGGTACATATTTGAGTAAAGTCTCGCTCCGCTTGCTCGCCCGAGGGATGTATTAAACAAGGCTCAGCACTCAGTAACGTTGAGCTTTTGTCTAGCACAGCGAAATATTGTATTCTGTGAATACAACACTATTTTTAAAAGTAATATTCAAACAAAGGTTTTTGGGATGTATTTTTATCGCACAGAATGTAATGTTGAATTCAAGTGCATTTTTAAGTGCTGGAGGCGTTTTTATAATTTATTGATTTTTATATATTATTTTCGCCCCTGCTTCGCCCGTGGAGACCATTTACGAGTTTTTACGAGATTTAGTTACTATATTATTTTAAAATTTCATTGTCAATTAAATATTGTATTGTATTTTGAGTTCATACAAAAATCCCATAAAAAAGAACTTTTCCGGGCAACTTTTCCAATTTTTATATTCAGACTAATAATACGAACATTTAAAAAACCAAATCGGTCCAGCCGTTCTCCAGTGATGCGCTTACCAACGAACATCATTAAATTTTTATTTATATGTTAACTTTTTATTTCCAAATATTCAATCCGTTTCGATCACTGTTTCTGTTGTTCGCCTTCGACTGCGCCATGTAATGTTGTTTATAATAAAAGATGTCTTCGGTCTTTGAGGTTTTATTTTATAATATATATTAAATTATTACAAGGTGCTCTTACGGCACTGTGCGTTGTCGCCACGTTATCTGTGACACTCTATGACGTATATAGACGTCAGTGGAACGTCAACCAAATGTCATTTGGGTGCGTTCACTACACTTAGCAGTAGAATAGTTCTATTTACTGTATTAAGCTCAAATGATATCCCTTGTGAATTAAATGTTTGTTTTACTTTACATAATGTGATAGACGTTTGCTATTTCACATTCAAGAGCTCAGACAAATTGTTGACAATTCGTGTATTTAATTTGTTTAGCTGAATAGGTTTGTGTCTAGGGATGTTAAATATTAAATATCTGTCGTAAATAACGATGAAGAAAAGTTACTTTATTGAATAAATTTTGTTCTGTCTGTCTACACGCATTTACCCTTATAGGTACTAAATTTAAATTTAGCTCAATGCTTAAGTAGATAGCTAAACACAAATTAGAGAAGAATGCGGAGTAAAAGATGATGTTGTGACTAAAATGAAGAAAAGTAGCTTACGCTGGTTTGGACACGTTGAAAGAATGAAGTATCAAATATTGACTAAAAAGGTTTATATGGCTGAACTTAAGGAAATGCTGGCAGAGGACAACCTAGGTGTAATTTCATTGAACATATAAAAAATTATTGATCGCCGAGCAATGAGCATGTATGAAAGGTATGATGAATATAAAAGAAGCGAAAGAGGTATGTCAGGATCGTAACAAATGGCATTCGATTGTCTCTGCCTACCCCTGGCGCCTGAAAGGCGTGATGATAGATAGACAGCTAAACACATTTTTAGGTTTTTTTTAAGAGTAAGTTTATCTAGGTAATATAACTTATGCTTCGGAGGGCAGGAAAAGCATTGTTATCAGTGTCTGTGGCTACATTTTAAAATATATGGTCCTGAAAATATCTTCTCCCAGAAATATTCGTTTCCTGAAGGGTAAGAGGGTTGATGGAGTAAACAAGCATTAACACTGTTTGCGTTGCAACGATCTAACGACGTGTACTTGTGGCGAAATTAAGCTTGGTGTTGATTAATTATAATTTTAATGAATGCTGCATACAACGAGGTTTACAAATTGTTTAAATTTCATTCATAACTTCAAGCCTGTAGGGGTAGGCAGAAATGATGATTATCTACTAGAGACCCGCCCTTGGCTTCGCTGTGGATTTTTTTATAATATGACATACTTCGATTAATATAAAATAATTCTTCTTCTCATTAAATAATCACTATAAATATCAATATTAATATTAATAGAATCTTCGATTAAATATATCAATTTAAGTAATTATCAATAATTATATTATTTGGCACTATGCGACGATACCATCGCCTCATTCATTAAACGTCAAAAGTCACCTCGACCAGTTATTCGTTCAGTTGATCATTCATCTCAGTCACCTACTATATAAAGAAAGGTGGCCACACATTCATCTAATCCCCGGCGCATCGCCGTACGGTCCACCGAAACCGACCACAGACTGGTCCAATTCTTGTAACGAACGGTCCGTCTAGATCATCCCGGCGGCCGGAATGGGAAATTTTCGGTGCGATGCTGGACCAATGTGTGGCCTACTTTAGTTCTTTTATTAATCGAAGAACAACAAGAATGTATCCCAACTCCCTACTAAAATATTAGGTACTAGACTTTCCGCCCCAGCTCCGCCCGTGGATATATTTGAACAATATAAAATATAGCCTATGTCGCTCAGGGATATTGTAGCTTTCTATTCGTGAAATAATTTTTAAAATAGGTTCAGTAAGTACTTTTTGAATTTATTTATTACAAACAAAAATACAAAAAAATCTGAAATTCTCGGCCCTTTGCTCTACATTATTGGTTGCTGCTCGGCTCCCAGGAAACGTAGCTTGATTTTTTATATACAAAAACCTTCTCCGTAAATCATGCTATCTATTAGTGAAAACCGTATCATAATCGGCCCAGTAGTTTATAAGCATTTTATTAACCCCCGACGCAAATATTATTTCTCAAAGGTGTTTTTGTCGGTATCAAATCAAAGTTAATGTTTGATACGCCATTTTGGCGATTATTTTTTCTATAATTACGAAAATAAAAAAAATAAACAAACAAATCAAAATTAAATGTTTCTATTAAAATTAGACTAATTAATTTATTTATCTGTTGGAGATTCACCTTCACGCCTTCACGACCTTTAATACCTTGCGGTGTGGCCAGAGACACCAGTAATAGTGTCCACTTAACGCCAGTTGGCAAGCCTGTTGCTGCACTCAGTTGAACTAAAGGTGCGAAATATTCACACCAATATCATCCCTGAGAGTATATGAAAATTAATTCAGCTATTAAGCCTTATTCAGATCGTTTAGTCTCAGGTTTAAACAGTTTTCTCCTAGCTTTCCTCCCCAGTTCGCTCATGTAAGTCATTAGTCGACCGTTGTGGTTACTCGAAGTAGTCGATAGCCTAATTGGTAGGACGGTGGCCTTGAAACCGGAGGTCCCGGGTTCGATTCCTACGTTTGTTCTCAGTAGTTCCTTTTGTGGTTCCTTTGGAGGAACTACTGAGCCTTTTTTTTCTCTATAGTTCCTTCAAAGGGACTAAAGGAACTAATGAGACTTACCAAGTTCCTTTGACGAGTACAGGAAAAAGAATGTATGCTGTTTATAAACAAAAAAACATTAAATACTCATTAGAGGAGCCTTTTTTTGCGTGACGTTGGACCCAGCACTGGCAAAATTTAAAAATTATTTCTCTACTTACTGGTTTAAGCCATAGCTCATCAAAATTTGGTCGGTTTATGGAGATCTAATAATGTAGTTGAGGGTTGGAACCACAAAATTAACACGCTAAAATTCTAAGCACCAATTTTATTTAAGAATAATGTGCTTAAATCGACTCCTCGTGCTTCGACCACTAAAATGATGCGCTAGAGGGAGACCATGATCCAGCAGTGGATCTTAAAAGATTGATGATGATGATGATGATGTGGTTACTGCTCCGGTGGTGTTATATTGTCAATTTTAAAATGACAGATACTTCAATTTAATTTATTTATGTAGGTATATTTAGTATAATTTTAAGTAGGTAATAGCGATCTAGAAAATGCTCGAATAAGCAGCAAAGTTGTGAACGAAACATCGGAAGCAACCGCGTGGTAGATAAGCCGAGAATAGGATATTCTCGTGTAGGTACGGTATATTTCAATAGAAACTGTAATAGATAAATGACTAACTTTTCTAGCGGTAATGTAATACTTACCCTGAGAATTGATTATGCATTTTAGATTACGAGTCTGTCTGTCTGTGCCTTCTTCACGCACTATTCACATTTAAAGGTCTGTTCACGTGGAAGGTTTACGCGTATTAAATATGGGCCTATCATGTTCAGAAGGTGAGCATTAGCAGCATTAGTGAATCCAGTCGGGAAAAAATTTGTTCTAGCGTGTTTTCTTGGGGTATGGTGTCGGACTTTCATAAATATGTATAACGGAGAAAGAATTATGGAGAATAAAATGATCCACAAAGTCTGCGGTAGCATATATAAAATAAATAAAAATAGCCTTTATTCTACCACAAATGTTTCCATGCATAATTTACATTCTTACATTTTAATCAAGATTAACAGTTATTAAAATTACAGATTATTATTAAAATTTAATAAAAATACATTATTTAGAATCGTTAATAGTTCTATGAATTTAGCTTTATTTTTTCTAATTTGTGGAAGACGCCTCTTTGGCGTAGGCCTCCCCCAGCATCCTCCAGTTCTCTGTGTCTCTAGTTTGTCTTCTTCAGTCCAGTCCACATCTTTCCTTAAATATGTCCTCCCATCTTTTAGTAGCATATATCTATCCCTAATAGATAAGTAAGCGTACATGTGTAGGTATTACAATTTTGTAAATCTATATTGTACCCGTGCGAAGCCGGGGGAAGGTCGCTAGTCTAGAATAAAATAAGATTACTGAGAGGGATATCATTTACATGATACTGAAGCGTCTGCGTCTGCGCGTTCGCTAAGGTCCCCACACATTTAAGCAATTCTTGTACGAACGGTCTCCTAGCCGATTTAAAATCATCGTGTCTGTGGGCGATTTCGATGCCGAACAGATTCCGGACTGCACACATACACACGCATTACACAGGTATTGAGATGTCAATCTCTAGCTAGATCATATGACGGACGGACTGAATTTTTCGTAAGATATTCGCAGAATCTGTGGTGGGTTTAGTGTTATTCTTGAATACGAATGTTAGAATCTGCTTTTTGTGTCATCTCTAAATTATCTTAAAGGGTTCAGTAAATAAAAAAATTACAAATTTGGGAGCGGACCAGTGATATCAAGTTAATGTGGAGCTAAATATGGACACTTTACCAGTGTCTCTGGCCACGCTGAAAGGTTTAAATGATGATGAACAGCAAACTTTTAATCGACAAGAAACAGGGAAGGATGTTTCCAAAGGAATCGACCGTCACTTCAAAAATCCGACCAAAGACAGCCTCTATTATATGGCATGTTTGATATAAAGATACAATAGGCAGAACATCGAGGAAGACGTGTTGTCGGTAGATAAGAGCTCGCCTTCGTCCCTCGAAACTGGGCCACACAGCTATAAACTGTTTCTGAGCAGAAATTTTAAATTCCTGCGAAACAAAGCTTCGCGTCACCAGTTTATGCCCTTCGGTAACAGCAATGATGGAGTTTTTAATGAATTTCGTTTCAAAAGTTTGTTTTTTTTTGGGAATAATTAATTTATTTCGGGTGTTCTTTCAATGTTAGTACAATACTGTACATCCAATATAGAAAGTAATTTTGGTTTTTTGTAGTAAAACACATTTCCTGGGGTTCTTCAAGCGAAGCGTGAAAATTCATCTCTATGGGTGCGACTGGGGGACTGAATTATGTTCTGCCAGTCGCGCGCATATATGGACTAACCACTAATATCTAAATCTATACTAATATTATAAAGAGGAAAGATTTGTATTTTTGTATTTTTGTGTGTGTGTATGTTTGTAATGAATAAACTCAAAAACTACTGTGCCGATTTCAAAAATTCTTTCACCATTGGAAAGCTACATTCACCCTGAGTGACAAAGGCTGTATTCTATTTTCAAAAAAATTAGGGATTCTTACTAAAACTCCAATAATGTAACCCAAGGTGTAAAAAAATTACCTAAGAAATTCCTTACATCGCGTGCGCTGCGAAAACTATTGATGATATAGAGGTAGTGGTAGAGGGTAGGGGTAGGAGTAGAAGTAGTGGTAGGGGTAGGGGTAGGGGTACGGGTAGGGTGGGGGTAGAGGTAGGGGTAGGGTGGGGGTAGAGGTAGGTGTAGGGTGGGGGTAGAAGTAGGAGTAGGGGTAGGGGTAGGGGTAGGGGTAGGGGTAGGGGTAGGGGTAGGGGTAGGGGTAGGGGTAGGGGTAGGGGTAGGGGTAGGGGTAGGGGTAGGGGTAGGGGTAGGGGTAGGGGTAGGGGTAGGGGTAGGGGTAGGGGTAGGGGTAGGGGTAGGGGTAGGGGTAGGGGTAGGGGTAGGGGTAGGGGTAGGGGTAGGGGTAGGGGTAGGGGTAGGGGTAGGGGTAGGGGTAGGGGTAGGGGTAGGGGTAGGGGTAGGGTAGTGTATATTTTATTTTGTTCGTAAATATCAACGGGCGAAGCCGGGGGCGGAATGCTAGTGCTTAATAAAAAACAAAAATGTTTTCCGCTTTAGTTCAAAATAATATATATATATCTATCATCACGCCTTTTATCCCAAGAGGGGTAGGCAGACACAATGGATTTCCATTTGTTACGATCCTGAAATAGCTCTTTCACTTCTCTTATATTCATCATACCTTTCATGCATGCTTGGTGATTGTGTGTACTTTTAATATTTCTATCAATCAATACATTTTTTATAGTTTAGTTGAAAATAAGGAGATGAAATAAAGATTTAGGTTTAGCCAATAATTCATTCAGCCGTTTCGAATCTCATTCTAGACTAACCGACAAAAAATACATAGACAAGTAGTTATTTATTATTCATTAAATTGTGTAAAGCAAAGCGTCCTACTTATAAAACTACTTAGTACTTGTTGTTGTATGCGACTTCTTACAAGTATAGCATTGGGAATACTGACATTGATGTGGTAGATCCCAGGTTCAATTCCCACTCCATTTTCCTTATAGAATATGTGCTCATTTCGACTCCTCGTGCTTAGGAGGGAACGCAAACACGCTTCTATAAATAACAGATAAGGTATTTACGTCTGATTAAAGAAGTGTCGCACATCTAGTGTAGTAACAGGCTTGCCTCCTGTTCTGTTCAATATGGACAACTGGCAAAAAGTGGACACTGTTACTTGTGTCTCTGGCCACACCGCAAGGTATAAAGACCGTGAATGTGTGTGTGTGTGTGTAAAGACATATTTATGTGTAGAAAATATTAATTGCCAGAAAAGATACGAATCATCCTTGCGCGTTGATTCTGATCTCACGAAATGGGCATATCGCTAGTGATCGGCTAGTATCTTATCTATCTATCATCATGCCTTTTGCTACGATCCTGACGTACCTCTTTCGCTTCTTTTATATTCATCATACCTTTCATACATACTATCTCTATGCCGCGAGTTCAGAACATCTGTAAAATCTTTGTCTAAAAATTTATTAAATAATTTCTTCTACAATTGCGTTATAATTCTGCAAGAATTAGTTATGAAGTGGCTATAAGTTGAAATGTAGGTCTATGTTTTTGATGAGATTTGTTATCATGAATTTTCTAAACAAAAGTAACTATTTTTAGTTATGCATGTTTCTCGAAAATCTTTTGTATACTTCATTGTGGCCACGGGAACTGAAGGTTAATTTAAATTTTATGTGCCGTTTCTTAAAAAAAATCTGACTGCTATAACGCAAGATTTATGGCAAACACGGTTTTGTTGAAAGTTCGTATGAAAATGGGCATCGCGTCATGGCATGAATCATTGAATAATTGCAACTTCTATAGTAAAATTGCGTGTACAATATACTTATATAATGGAAGGAGTAATTTTATATAAGTGCCTAGAATATATAAAAAACTTATGACAACGAAGGAACATAAGGAACATTGTCTGTAAAGTAGGCCACACATTGGTCCGGCATCGCACCGAAAATTTCCAATCCGGCCGCCGGATTATCTATAGTCAGACCGTTTGTTACAAAAATTGGACGAGTCTGTGGTCGGTTTCGGTGGACCGTACGGCGACGGTTAGAGGTAAACTCGAAATTATATTTTGACCGATTTTAAAAATTGTTTCACAGTTCAGGGCCCGTGGCTGTCGGCCACCTTATATCTGTCAAAAATATGGCAAATCTCAATGAATCCTAGAAAAAAATATTTGATTTATTATTTTAAATTGGATATTTTCATTATAAAGACTTCTAAATAGCCATAGTTTTTAAAACGCAGTAGCAGTGTTTGTTTTAAAAACTACGCCTATTTAAAACCCTAAGTAATAAAAGTATTGCTTAATCCAATTTAAAATAAAAACTATCAGCAATTTGAGTTGAAAATGTTGTATAAATACTATTTTTTCTAGATTAATTGAGATTTGCCATATTTTTGACAGAAGTAAGATGGCCGACTGCCAAGTTAACTTTAACTTCCTAACACTCCTTAAGTAGCCCACGCACTGGTCCGGTATCTCACAGAAAATTTTCGGTCCAGCCGCCGTATGATCGAAATTGAAGACAGGCCACACATTAGCAATGTATATCATATGATCTAGATCACATGCAATTCACGCATTCAAGACACACAAGATTCAATTAAACAAAGGCGTGTGGATGTGTGTGTGTGTGTGTGTGTGTGTGACAGATCGTTCCGGTCATCGAAATCAACCACAAATACAACGATTTGAAAACGGATGGTGGGCCGCGCGATAAGAATTTTACGAGTCTGTGGTCGGTTTCGGTGGACCGTACGGCGACCGGCCGGGGATTGGACGAATGTGTGGCCACCTTTAACTTTAGATTTATTGAATCGCATGAGCGAAAATAAAAGTATAATTTGGATAAAATTAGACAAATTCCAATTAACTTGTCCTTCAAATTCGTGCCATGAAAGTTGATAAGAAAATGTTTTTCTACTTGCGTGACGTGACTGTGCCCATTAAAATAATTATCCAAGATGGCATTTCATTAACATAGAAGGGTTTTATTTATATCAAAATGCCCTTCATTTAGTCACAATGACAAGTAAAAAATGTATATAGAGTTCACGTTATTTTGTGGTGCTAGACAGCTAGACTGTCGTCTTCGGAGCAGCATTATTGTACAAGTATTAAATAGGTAAATCAAAACTTGACATACCACTTTTATTTATTCAATAAAAGGACGACCTAGGTAGGTACTTTTATTTAACATATAAAAAATGTGTTGATCGATGGAAATATTAAAAGCACACCGAGCATGTATGAAAGGTATGATATGATGAATATAAATAAAGCGAAAGAGGTAGGTATGTCAGGATCGTAACAAATGGCATTCGATTGTCTCTGCCTACCCCGCTTGGGATGAAAGGCGTGATGATAGATAGATAGAGCTTTGAGCTTGAGCCAAAATAAAATAAGACATTTCTTTCAGAATTTGATAGATCGCCTAATAAGAGGGATGTTGGTCAATCGAATAGTTATCGAGATTTAGCGAGGAAAGTTGATATTTTCTTGCCACTATTCCACGAGGAAAAAATATTGAATTTGAAGATTACGTAATTTTGGGAATCTAAGTACGGTCCTCCGAAATCAAGCACAGACTCGTCCAATTCTTATAACGAAAGTCCTAGATCGTATGGCGGCCGGAATGGGAAATTTTCGGTGCGATGCCGGACCAATGTGTGGCGTACTTAAGGTGGTTCGTTTTCCATACAAAAATGTAATTAAGATAAACTAATTAACTAAACAGTAAAAATGTCTAAATATGTGCTTACTTAACTATTTTCGGCTTTTATGTTGCGCGAAATCAATAAAAAATAACTTTTTTTATAATAGAAAAAGTTTACACTATCAAGATCACACACACATGCTTATTTTAAACAATATTTTAAATATTAATGATTTCTATTATAAAAAAGTTATTTTTTTTTATTGATTTCGCGCAACATAGAAGCCGAAAATAGTTAAGTAAGCACATATTTAGTCATTTTTACTGTTTAGTTAATTAGTTTATCTTAATTACATTTTTGTATGGAAAACGAACCACCTAGTGTGGTTGTCGGATTGTGTAAGTATAGATATAAGTTTTTAATTATATAAAACCTATAAAACCAATTGATAAATGGCCGGGAATTATATACCAGACGCCTTAACCACTTTGCCACGCATTGCTTGTATTAATTCTTATCTTACATCTTAAATGGATTAGATTAGATTTAAAATGACTAAATAATTGTTCACACGTTCGACGTACATTTCCCTCCATTTGCTACATTCGCTGTAACAGATGTTCTATGTATACAAGGAAGCGCTTTCCTGTCACATTATTATACTTCCGTCCGTAGCTCGTATATTTTTAGGACAATTGCGTACTTTGATGTGAAAAACAAATATAAACAAAAGGCACACATATTTTTTTGTATTCTCATCTGCTTAGATGATAATTAATATACTTGTTATGAGAAATTATGCTACTGCACTTTATTAATTTTCGAACAAAATAAAATGGGATAATGTAGCTTTCTATTAGTGCAAGAATTTTCAGAATCGGATCAGTAGTTTCAGAGATTAGCCCTTACAAACTTTAGGCACCTCTTTATAATATTAGTATAGATTTAAGAGCTGAAATGAAAAAAATCATGAAAAATGTAGGTACACGATTAGTTCACGCCTCGGGTGACCTAAAGGCTGGCTTACCTCGCTCAAAGAATCAGTTTATTCATTAAGCGAGGTAACGCAGCCAGTGTTTTGGGAACCATGCCACAGGGAAGGGTTCTTGAAGAGGTATTATTTTTATAAATTGTCATCTCTTCTGGTGACAAGAGGGCTGGCTCCTTCCTCGCTCAACGAATGCAGCCAGTATTCTTGCCACTATTCCACGCGGACCTGGTTTATTTAGTTATTTTTAATCTTTAGATTTGATTTAAGGTTTTTATATTAATAAAAAAAAAATTTTGTATATATAGTTTTTAAATATATTATTTATTATTGTACATTTTAGTTAAGTTGTAAAAATGACGTAAATTAACACATATCAAAATCGCATATCGTGCCAGCTGATTGATGTAGAACGAACTTCCGGCGTCGGTCTTTCTAGCTTCCTACAATCTAGGACTTTTACAACATTCAACAATGTCCCAGACGTATTTAAGGGCATATACTCAGGGCACAGATAATAAATTATCATAGCTACCACAATTTTATTAATCGATTCAAAAAGATATTGTCGTACCATGAACTTTATTTGGCTTGTTGTCAGCCGAGCGTAATTTGACAGATCTATTTTTCATGATTAAATGCTTAACATAATGATCCAAATAACGTGGCAGTTCTGATTAAGGCCTGTTGTGTTTATGGTACGCCTCCTGGCCAGAACTCAAAAAGCATTAATAAATAAAGCTTTAATATTATACAAAGAGAAACATTGCAACTCATACATTATTTAACATCAGCTAGCATGCCATTCGCATTCCGTACAAATTTAGAACAAACTAAACACGTGCGAAATTTTACATTAATATTGGTATATTACTGTTTTATTATTCGGGCAATCATTCATCAAACAAACGTAATCATATGAGCAAGGTCAATATCGAGTTTATCAATGAGAAACCTTGTTTTCTCGTTTATATTTTAACGCGTAATGTTCTATTTCTGCGGTACTACATTTGTAAACTTATGACGTGTCAAGATTAGCTACACTTTAGCAATCTATTATCTCGCTTTTTACCTTAGGAGGTGTAGGCAGAGACATTATTTGCCACGATCCTGATGTTCTTCGTCAAGGTTTCCAACTAACTTCTGCTATGTAATAGGCAAGTAATAAAAATGTTATAAGAGAGTGTGGACTAAAAGAAGATGTAGAAAGAAAATGAAGAAGTAGAACAGGTAGAGAAAGGATGCCTAGACGGTTTGGTCATATGGTAAAAATGGATGACGAGAGACTGAAGTAGCTCACTCACTGGTCCGGTATCTCACCGAAAAATTTAGCAGTCTAAACCATATGATCCAGATCACATGCAATTCACTTACTCACACAACACACAAGATTCGATTATACAAAGGCGTGTGGATGTGTGTGTGTGTGACAGATCGTTCCGGCCATCGAAATCAACCACAAGTACAACGATTTGAAAACGGTTCAATACAAGAATTGGGCGAGTCTGTGGTCGATTTCGGTGGACCGTATGGCGGCGCGCCGGCGATTGGACGAATGAGTGGGCACCTTTACGAAAGCTTTACATAGAACAGATAGCGACTGGAAGGTTGATTGAGGTTTAGAGATAAAATCAATGATATTTTGTTAAAAATAGCATCAAAGACCATGCATGAATAGATGAGACGAAAGAGGTGCATCAAACAGAAGATCAATCTTCATTCAAGACAAAAAAAAAATTGCAAAGCATTTTTTAAATATTTCTTGCTTCTTAGGCACTAAATGGCTTCTGTTAAGAACTGGATTTCTATTAGTTTGATACGGAATGTTTTTTGTTAGAAAGTCCCAAAACCGGCTTACACTTATCCACGTTTCATATTTTACCTGCCCAATTTTATTCAGGTTTTTTTAAGTCCGTAGATAAATAAAAAATATGGGTTAGGGTGAACGCAGTGATATCAAAACCTAATCTAATATAATTTCCGTAAACCAATGTTTTTTTTATTGACCGTTAATTTATTGATTAATTAATTTACTCATATCTCGACTAAAAGTTTATTACGAATAGTTAGGTTTGAATTTAGCAATAGAGTTTTCTTACGAATGGGACTGTAGCTTCATATGTATGAACAATACCTAATCTCTATATATAATTTTCTCAAGGGTTTTTTGTTGGTTCGCCTACTGTTGCAAAGTTAATGTTTGATACGCCATTTTAAAGATTATTTTTCCATCTAATGACGAAAAATAATAAAACTAATTCTTCTTTTAAAAAAATAGACTAATTTATGTATTTTGTAAATGACGCCATCTGTTGGAGATCACTTGAACTAGCGGTGTATATCGCACGCTCGCACGGCTCAATGTAATTTCCGTAATCAAATGTTTTCTAAACAATTTATTCATTAATTAATTGATTCATATCTCATCTAAAAGTTTATTACGAATAACTTTAAATTCAGTAACAAAGTTTTAATTGATATCCCTCGACTTTTAGCGTAGTTTCTAGCTAGATCTGGCCACTCTGTAAACATCGGCTAACAATGGCCAGATGATGGACAGCAAAAATAGAACACAACGTAAACAAAGCGGGCACAGCGGTTGTTTAGACCAACGGACAAGCTCGCTCAGACACTTATTTGGATTAAGTATTAATTAGGTAGAAAAGTGTTTTTAAAAAAATCTAAAAGATACACGCTTACGCTGTTAGCACACCGACGACGCGAACTGCAGTAACATATTAACGATACTATGTCATATCATACTTATGTTGTCAGTAGAGAGAGTAGGTAGATCAATTTTGCTACCGTCATGTAATGTAAATAGGAATAGTTTTACAGACATTGGTCCGGCATCGCACCGAACATTTCCCATTCCGGCCGCCGGATGATCTAGGCGTACCGTTCGTTACAAGAATGGGACGAGTCTGTGGTCGGTTTCGGTGGACCGTACGGCGTTGCGCCGGGGATTGGACGCATGTGTGGCCACCTTTAGACTTAGGTTCAATTTAACTGTATCTTTTGAATGAAAACATCTATAGGTGCGTTGAGTGATTTCTTGGTGAGGGGAAATCTTATGGATTACCCGGCCCGAGTATGCTCTACCAAAGAATTCGTGTATGCATGGGTCGGACATTTTTGGCTGTGCATTTCTGGCCGACAATTCTTCGGTCCGGACACAGATACATTTATATGTGAAGTGTCATTATATATAACGAAAAAACCACTATTACTTTATTATTTTGAGTTCTCATTTCTGTCGGCAGTCCCCATGACTGCCTATGTCTTTTTTTAACATAACATACCGACTTAAAATTCTCTATTTTATAATTTTTTGAAGTCGGTATAGTTTTTATTATCCTTTCTATCATAATAATATCAGTGGCGATTAGGTCCCGCGATGGAAACTGAACCCTCTACAATAATAGAACAATTTGCATGCCTTATGCAGCACTATTATTTTTAGTAAAAAGCCCAACACAACGTTCTCAGCGATACACGAGTTGTGGATATTCTAGCTCGTCTGTTAGGTTAAATTCTATTTTTAAACAGTAAAACAAGTTAAGTACTATTGAGAAACTTTTCCATTTACATAAATTGAAACAACTGAGACAAATTCATTGAAGATCAGTTAATTGTGAACTAAAGTTTATTCCTAAAGTTTCTAATTTAAACATTTCGACTAAGGATATTTTACTCAAAAGTGATTCATGTCAATTTTCCTGATGAGTCCCTTCATTTTCTGAATCCACTGAACATAATTGACTGAAGCACCTTCAAGTTATCTGACTTCATTTACATTTAATGTATTTTAATTTGGAAGGAATGTATTTTAAATTGGCTTAATATTTATGAATAAAGTAGTCGATTGTGAAAAGTTGATTTATAAGGTTACCTATGTGGGCCCCGTAAACGGTTCCAAAAGTTTATCTACATTCCGCGTACACTGCCTTGACGGCCACCACAACTTAATCTCTTTTTTTTCTTCGCGGGTTGCCTTATAGCTCCCGAAACCGTGTTACGGTTCCAGGGGGTACCCTGCGGAAGACCAAGACCAAGTCTCTCTATTTTAGCCGATGGTATTTGTGAGGCTATACCTAACGAGTGGCTAGTTCTGTTGAGGTATATTTAGATGGAAAAGCCTCTAAAGTAGCCCACGCACTGGTCCGTTATCTCACCGAAAATTTTCGGTCCGGCCGCCGTATGATCGAGATTGAAGAAAAGCGAATTGCCGGACTCACCCATACAGACACACAAGATTCGATTAAACAAAGGCGTGTGGAAGTGTGTGTGTGACAGATCATTCATCGAAATCAACGACAAATACAACGATTTGAAAACGGATGGTGAGCCGCTCGATAAGAATTGGACGAGTCTGTGGTCGATATCGGTGGACCGTGTGGCGGCGCGCCGGCGATTGGAGGAATGAGTGGGCACCTGTGTGGTTATGTGGTTATGTCGGATTATGTATATAAGTTTTTAATTAAAAAACCCATTGGTACATGGCCGGGATCCGGGATCGAACCTTATCTCTTATCTATACTAATAATAAAACTGAACAGTTTGTTTGAACGCGCATCTAATCTCTGGTACTACCAGTCGGATATGAAAAATATATTTGCATTATAACATCACGGTACGACCCAAAGGAGCTGAGTAGTGACCATAAGGTACAGTTAGTCGTCCATAACATCTTATTAAACACCTCTTCAGCTAATATTTACTATTGGCATCGATTTCAAGTTGAAAAGCCTATTACGGACGTGACGTTAGAAAGCACGATAGATTGCTCCCATCAATAATTCACGATTCAATCGAATTCCCGGTACCGTTGGTATCGATACACAGTAATTAGTAGTACATCACTAAGTAGTATAAAACAGAACCGTAGTAATAATGAATAATCTAGACTAGGAATTTCTGGCAAGCAGCCGTCTTGTTTATCCTTATTGTGGATTTGATAGAGATCTATCTGTCTGTTATTTGTAACAGTTCTAGATGTAATTGAATGCATTTGTAAGAAGACCATTTCCTTGCATTCTACACGACGCTGTCGTAACTATGTTTAAGAAGTCCGTAATAAAAAAGAGTGCGTCGGTGGCTGAGTGGTTAAGACGTCTGGTATTATATAGGCAGACCACGGTTCGATCCCGGTTATCAACCAATGGGTTTTTTTACAATAAAAAAACCTTTTTTTTCAACTTATGTTCTTACATAATCCGACAAACCACACTTAGAGACTTTTCCATCTAAATATTCCTCAACAGAACTGGCCATTTGTTTGGTATAGCCTCACAAATACCATCGGCTAAAAGAGGAAGACTTAGTACCCTGGGACCGATAACACGTGAAGGCCATAAGGCAACCCGTAAAGCAAAAAATGAGTAAACAACATATTTATCCAAATTAGTTCAAATGTTAATTGACAATACCCTGCTCTGGTAACTGGCCTTAGGTAAGGGATTTAATATACCATCTATTGGTCATAGGTAGTTGAACTCTTAGCTTGTCAATCATCACAATCCACACAAATATTGCAATGTCTGTAGCTGTGATAATAAAATCAATGATTATATAGGATTTTGTGATTTTAGGATTTGTAAATTATACTAAAGCAATTAAATTAATTTGAGGTATTTTTTTATCGTTGGGTATACCATCGGCTAAACGAGGGAGACTTGGTCTCCCGCTGGGTACCCTGGAACCGTAACACGGTTTCGGGAGCTGTAAGGCACCCCATGAAGAAAGTTAAAAATTAATGTATCTTGTGTATGTAAAAATGCAACTGTCACTACTATGTTATCAAAACACTTCGTCCAAGAAATGACTCCATATCTACGTTAATTACCTCGTTAACTACATATCTTATTATAGTTAATGGACATTTAAATTTTGCCAAGTTCCTATTGCTCCAGACTACATCAGTTATATTCAGCAGACATGTCAGCCCGAAATAACGCTTGACCAACCTATTGTGTTGGTTTTGGGATACGTTCAATCGGATAACAAAATATTTCATGTATACAATATGCAAACAAGTTCGTGTTTTTAAGAATCTACAATTTTGTAATCCTAATCCTAATCCTAACTAAAATTATAAATGCGAAAGTGTGTGGTTGTTTGTTTGTTTGCCCTTCTTTCACATCAAAACAAAGCAACGAGTCGACGTAATTTGGAGGTCCGGAGACATCCTTATGTCACATTTCAAAATTTTCCACGGGCGAAGCCAGGGCGGAAAGCTAGTATATATGTATATATAAATATGTAGATATGCGTATCTATCTATCATCACGCCTTATGTCCCAAGAGGGGTAGGCAGAGACTACGAATGCCATTTGTTACGATCCAGACAAACCTCATTTAGTTAGAAGCTGGCCATATAGCCATACTAACTGGTATGGCTACCGTCTGCTGAGTCGCCCTGTAACGGTCTGCGAATTTCTACGTGGCATCTTCCCCCGTGGTAATTATTTCAGTTTTTTCGTCATAACTCCAGCTTATGACCACATGCTGAGCCCAAAATTTGCAGGATGACTATTCAGGATCACACAAATCGAAAACAGATGGTTTCCAGACCAGTCGCTTTCCGACTGGATGCCACGTAGAAATTCGCGGACCGTTACAGGGCGACCTGGGGCACCCTACTATCGTGTTTAAAGCTCAGCAGACGGTAGCCATACCAGTCAGTATGGCTATATGGATCATGAAATTTTGCACATATATTCTTGGAGGTATTAGAAGTAACATAGGATACTTTTTATTATCACGGCATGACGACGGGAACGGGGTGGGCAGTGTATGAAGTGTATATGTTTGCCAACATTTTGAAATTAGAAGTCGTGGGAAACAGCTATCAAATATAAAGTAAAGAATGTGTCAAATCAAAATCTTCTTAAAAAGGAACTCTTTATACAGCCAAAGAGATCGAATATTATTCATTTCGGTCAGCTACAATTAGATATTCGTAAATGTCCACGGGCAAAGCCGGGGGCGGAATGCTAGTATTAAATAAAAAACCCATTGGTACATGGCCAGGATCCGGGATCGCATCCATGGTCTGCCTAGTTAATACCAGACGTCTTAACCACTCGGCTACCGGTATAAGTGTATCAAGTCGAGAAAAAGTTAGCCAAGCGCGTTTTCATTGCATAATAATATGCTGTCTAATCCGTCAGAGATATAACAAAATGATGTAAGAAAGAATTGTGTAGAATAAAAAGATCTACAAAAAAGTTTGGCATATATAGGTATGTATCTCCAATATAATAGATACGTAGTTACAAACGTATTTATGTAGGTATTCAAAGTGTTGTAAACCCATATTGTACACGTGTGAAGCCAGGGGATCGTTAGTAAGTTTAAATTTGAAAACCCTTTGGTGCATGGCTGGTATGGGTATTGAATTCATACTATATTATGTTTCGTGCAGAGCGCTTATAAATATGCATTACCACTCGGCCCCTGGCGCACTTTTGTTATTTTACTCCGAAAACGTTTTAACTGTTACAATAGCATAAAAATTTCAAAATTTCCAATACCATTGAAATAGAAGTTTTTACTTTTAATTTATTGGCCAAGTTGCGAGCACGATTCGCGGGTTGAGGGTTTTTTTCGGCCAGAACTTTAAGACAGGATTTTTGTTTAGGCTTTCCTGTAAACTATAAGAAAGGTCTTATATTCCCATTTTTTTTTTATTTTAGACGCCGTGGTTTCGGAGATAAGGGGGAAACGCTCAATAACTTTCGTATATTTTCTTTAGTATAATTTAAAATTTTATTTTTTTAAATTATAGAAAAAATATATTTGTATTCCTTATTTTAAGCCCTTTTATTTGATACTAGCTGTTTCCCACGACTTCGTACGTGATATTTCAGAATGTTGGCAAACATACACTTCATACATAGCTTTTGTCATGTTCACCTCTGCCCACCCCGTTCCCGACGTCATGCCGTGATGGTATATAGCCTATGTTACTCAGGGATCATGAAGCATTCCAATGGTGAAAGAATGATCAAAATCCGTCCAGTAGTTTTTGAGTTTATTCGTAATAAACCAAACATACAAAAATACAAATGTTTCCTCTTTATAATATTAGTATAGATGTGACATGATGCACATAAAAAAATCCCCCAAAATAGGAATTCGATTATTTACGCTATACGTTCGTGATTAGGTCATCAAACTCTATATTGATATGAACCAAATTTTAACTTTTTTTATCCAGTAAATTCGGAGAAAATAAGTTGTGTCAGCCGCACACAGTCACACAAGATTGATCCTATAGTGGTTTCCGTTTTTTCATCGGAGATGTATGGAGCCCTAAAAAGGAATTTAAACGCGACAGAAAGTAAAACAAGTGGATAGGATTATATACAACTGCTACCGAACCCAGAGGCGATTGAATTGATTTTTTTCAGTTATGAAATAAAACGCTTCAGTTACGCCGCGTAAACTTTTCGTTAGAAATTTTATCCAGTGAAATTTGGTATGTACTCGTAGTCTATTAGTATCTGTTGTAAAACCGATAACAAAGGTTAAGTAGTAAACAACAAGAGCCCTTTTTACAAGACGCTACACACACGACACGTACGAACACAACAATATCGTCAGCATGTCATATGGATTCCATAAGTTTTATTATTATTTGTACACATTGTAATATTAGAACTTATTATACGATATAACATGAGTTTCAGTTCGATGAAAAAAAACTGTAAAATTATACTAGCTAAAAATGTGCAAAAAATAAACAGTAACTTTGACCTGTTTTGGTTATTCAGAAACTTACAATCAGGGTTCAGTTGAAATATTATAGATTTATTTCGAAATGTATGAGCTCCTAAATTGTCAAGATAAAAAAACCATAAACTGTCGTAAACATGTCGTATTCGTATCGTGTAGCGTGTTGTAAAATCGTCTTTAGATGAAATAATAGTAAAACCTCACAATAATAATTAATTACATAAAAAAAGAATATAATATAAAAACCTTAAAATAGACTTAATACAATTATAAAATCTAAAACTAAATTTATAAATAAAAAAATTGTCCCAGGTCCCCAGACATAAAACCGGCCTGGGGACAGTTTGGGCATTGAATTCAAGTTCTAATCTTGAAAATGTCCATTATGAGAAATGGCTATATCATCACGCAAGACAGAGCCAAGCCAAATAAATATAAACAGAATTTCATATTTGCCTTCGTGAAGAGAGATGAAATTTTCAGTTTGCTCTCCCGGGACAAGTTACGTCTCCATCTTAGACCTATTTATGTATATTTTATATACCTACTTGCTGAAGTGTAGAAAGCACTTTTTCGAATTGCATGTATATTTTAACACGCTCATATTAATTTCATAGAAAATATTATAATGTCGATTTTAAATAATAAGTAAGTATTAAATATTACAATTTATT
Source organism: Nemapogon koenigi (assembly GCA_963924495.1). Classification (NCBI taxonomy): domain Eukaryota; kingdom Metazoa; phylum Arthropoda; class Insecta; order Lepidoptera; family Tineidae; genus Nemapogon; species Nemapogon koenigi. The sequence goes on from OZ004643.1 coordinate 3,714,144, forward strand.
TTAGGGGGTAGCCAACGTTGCGTTAAATAAGCGTCCGTCTGTCTGTCACCAGGCTGTATATCATGAACCGTGATAGACAGTTGAAATTTTCACAGATGATGTATTTCTGTTGCCGCTATAACAACAAATACTAAAAAACAGAATAAAATTAATATTTAAGGGGGCTCCCATACAACAAACGTGATTCATTTGCTCGTTTTTGCTCGATATTGATAACGGCAACAGGTAGACGCTTGAATATTTAGTTATTTATTCACGTTAAAAATAAATAATTAAATTTAAATAAAACAAATATTTAAGGGGGGCTCCCATACAACAAACAAATTTTTTGTCGTTTTTATAGATAATGGTACGGAACCCTTCGTGCGCGAGTCCGACTCGCACTTGGCCGGTTTTTATATAAAATCACGTTACGGCCCAAAGGAGCAGAGCAGTAATCACAAATGTCAACCAATCAGAAATATCCACGGGCGAAGCCAGGGCGGAAAGATAGTTGTATATAAAATTCATGGTAGCCGCACTGCACTTGTTCTTGCTAAATGTCGCCATTGTTTCGTTACCATGAATTGATTCTTCAAAGGGGTGAAAAATACAGGAACAAAAAACAAGTTAAAGCTTGAAGTGTAAAATAAAGAACAGTGAAATCTAGGAAAGTTGTAGAACAAAGAAGACATAATAGATACGCGGTGTCGAAAATCGATTTGCTGAGACAAACTTAGCACCTTGTTTCTCAGGTTTATTGTGCAGTGTTCTGTTTTCTTCATTACTAGCATTTTGCTTTTTGTTGACATATTTTTCTTATGTAAAAGGTATTATATGTCACATAATATCTTATCCAGGACCCATATGAAACTCTGATTCTTATCGATATAAAAATTTAAAAGAAATCTTTTATCGAAACGATATGTCGATGTCGATGGAGCAAGAGAAGTATGCAAACCCCTTTGGGAAACAGGCATGAAGGTAAGGATTAAAAAGGAGTCTATAGCCTGATTGGTAGAGCGTTGTCTTGAAACCGGGAGATCCCGGGATCAATCAATGATTCTTTTTCTTCTGTAAGTGACACATCTAGGTCCATTAAGAGGATCGTGTAGCTCAGCGTACGCAGCGAAATAGGTATTTAGAAAATCATATTCTGTCTCAATCGCACTCTTCCCCCGGTCATCAGTGCGACAGAGAGCACTGCAGCTCGTGGGTGTTCGTAGGTATGTTTTTCGTTGAAAATTGCGTTTTGGGCGAAAACGATTTACACCTACTAAACTATAACGAAACCTTATAATTTTGGTGTCAAACGTTTTAGCAGATTATAATCTACGTACGTTTTGCTTTTTTTGAAATTTTGCTTTGTTTCTCAAATACAGACGGTTTATTACCAGCAAGTTATGAACCAAAAAAACCGAGATTTGAGGGGCTTATAACTTTTGACCTATTACGAATTTTGAAAAAAGGAAAAAATACGTACGTAGTTTTTCATTATAACAGTAACATATTACAAAATCGTTAAAATTAATTAATATTTAGGGGTAGTAAAACGTTTTCTCCGTTTGTATGGACATGGACGCGGTACACTACACTCTTAAGTGCAGCAACAACAGGCATTCCACTTGTTCTGTTCAATATGGACAACTTGCAAAAAGTGAACACTCTTAGGTACTAGTGTCTCTGGCCACACCGCAATGTATAATTGCCGTGAAAGTGTGGTTATTTAACAAGAAAGCTCATTATTCTTTATTACTATATGAAAGTTAGTGTTCCGTCAGATAGCAATATTTTCAACTAAAATATTAAATTACTATTGGTGATTGTTTTACAATTATTTCCTAAAAATGTTAACCTAAATATACTCTAAGGCCCTGTCCATAGTGTCCATACACCAGTGCACGCATAAACGTCATTATTTCATTGCTCGTATAAAAATCTAAAGTATATTTTACCTCATGAAGGATATTTGGGGCGGAAATGAGATATGCATAAAAGATAGCTACTGATAAATATGAGGGTCGAAACGGTCCATATTATGAATCCAACATATGGAGTTTTATTGGGATACGAATTGCGAATTTGCGTACATATCCTATTTTATGACTTGTAGCCCAACTTTGTCGAGAAAGATATAGCTAAATAAAAAAACTGATTTAGAGGGAAACTTTTAGAAATAAATTCACGGCTATGTCCTATAAGGGTGAAGAAATGCACCATTTTTATCTCTATATATAAATGTAGTTTTCGCGTCATCTAATCCATAGCACATAGTGTCTCTAACTTTTAATCACATATTTTATTAATGTAATAATCGACAAACCAAACGTTACCAATGTATAAAAAATCATGACAATGGGATTTCATCAATTTAAATTATAAAATTCGAATATAAATACTACAAGGGACGAAAATTCAGTTACTTCTGCATCCCACTGTAAAGAATGAATTGAGACTGGTTAAAATACTTGAAACTAAACCAATCTACAGGTAATGTAGCGCGGTTAATGATGTTCGTATACAAGCTTCGTTTAATAAGACGAAGTGGCAAAGTTAGTAACCGTTCATTCAACCACCCGCCTTGAATAAAGCTTGCAACACACGACTTATTTCCTAATAGCTATAAAAAAAACTTTATATGCAACGATCCTGACTTTATTTTATTTACATTCTATATCCGGATAGGTATTACCTATTTCCGTTTAAAATTTCACCCAAATCCGTTCAGGTATTTAGGAGTAATTGAATAACTAAAGTTACGTATTTATAATGGGGATTTTTTTCGCATTTGTAAAATTTTCACAGAGGACGGGGACTAACATTTTCGAATTTCTGACTCATGGGGAAACTAGGGGGGTAAAAAATCAAATTAATTGTCTTTCTGTATTTACATAATTTACCTCACTATTCCTAATACAACGCGTTCAAAGTCGCGGACAACAGCTAGTATATAATTATATATTCTCCTTGTCTTCTATTTTAATTATTTACTCTGAATTTATTAATTTTTAGATAAATTACTTAGTTTTTTATTTCTAGATTAAATAAGTTTGTAAATTGTATACCTACGGTTATTTTGTTATTGTTATATACTGTTAACTTTCAATAAATAAATAAAATATGAGTTTAAATAAAGTAATCCGCTTATTCCATTCCGATCAACTAGTTGCATAGTCCTCTATTTTTAAATCACACTTTGTCACCAAGAATTCAAAATTACTTATGTCAGATTTGCAGTATGGCAGTATTTATACCGCGCGTATTTTGTGACAAAAATCAAATATTAGTACAATTTACCTCAATTGACTGCCGATTTGATGTTAGTTAAACGGTGCTGAATTGCACTTAAAAATATTTTTAAAAGCATTTTTAACCCAATATTTTTTTACGTTTTCTTCTGTGTACACCAACCCTTAGAACGTATAAAATTAAGACGATGTAATTTGGCAGCCGCGAGCGCGTCTGGCCGATCCAACGTGACTTAATTGCTCCCACTAAAAATTTTGTTTGCTCTAAAAACGGCCAACTTCCGGCTACAGAACGAATACAGAATTTCTGCAAAAGCTTTAAAACTCTGTATAGAACTGACCTTCATTCTGTTTATGTTTCAATGTAATAAAGTTTTAAATTAATTCTAGATATGTAGTAGTGCTAAGCTACTTTTACTACCAGAAATGTATAAAAATATATACTAATTTAGGAAATGTGTAAAATATTCTTCTCAAATCTTCTCGAATCTTTTCAAAGATTCCTAACAAATACAATGTATGCACATCCTAGGCATTCTATACAATTCCTAAATGGTACTAGGAAATGTATAAATTAACATTATCTGTATGATTAAGATATCCTAACCTAACTAGGTTCGCTTGCTATTTAGGAAATGTATAGAACTCCTTGGAAATATTATGTATAATATAATTTATTTCACACAATATTTCATGTCGATTTTAGGAATTGTATACATTTCCTAGGATTTTTATATAATGACGGATTACATACATTTCCGATAACATATATAAAAATATCTTAACTATAAAAACTAAACTATAAACATGTGATATACCTATATATAGTGAGTAACCGTACCACAAAATTATTTAGCAATCGTTGATAGCTCACTTTTTAGCAGAAAAACTCTTTAACAGTTAGTGGTAAGGCCCCTGGTGCCAAACCTATCACTGCGACTAGCATTCATCTATCTATCTATTATCACATCACGTCTAAGAGGGGTAGGCAGAGACAATCGAATGCCATCCTGATATACCTCTTTCGCTTCCGCCGAGCATGTAAAAAAGGTATGATAACTGACTGTACATGCTCGACTACTGTACTATTAATATTGCCATCGATCAATACCATTTTGTTCAATAAAAGTACACCTATGTCGTCCTCTGCCAGCATTTCCTTTCATTTCAGCCATATAAACCTTTTTTGTCAATTTTTCATCCTTCATTCTTTCAACGTTTCCAAACCAGCGTAAACTACTTTTCTTCATTTTAGTCACAACAACATCGTGCAGTCCGCATTCTTCTCTAAAGACATCGTTTCGGATGCGGTCAATACGCTTTATATCACACATTCTTCGTAAAGACCGTATTTCCACTGCATTTATCTTACTTTCATGCTTCTTATTCCATACCCAAGTCTCGCTTCCATAAGTAAGTGATGGAACTAAAACAGCATTACTTTTAGTTGTAAGTTGTGTATTTCTGCATACCTACATTGTTTAGTCCACAAAATACCTTGCTTCCAGCTTTCACTCTCCTTCCAATTTCCTTATCTATCTTTCCGAAATTCTTAGCGAAAATACGAAAAGAATTACAGCCATGGGAAATCCGAAGTAAAAATAAATTATTTTCTATTGTTGGAGTCAGAAACTTGTAACGAATGGGGACGTATTGTTTTGTAAATCAGATTTTTCTAGGGTAGCAAAACAATAACACTTATGCGCACGCGAACATTTCATAAGCTTTACAAATTATGAAAATGGTAATAGCGTTGTGAAAGCAACGTGTTCTGATTCTTATCAAAATGGTTCAACCGATAATTTTCGTAACAAATTACTTGTCTAAAATAAAAGTTCAATGTTCTTATAAAGTGCTCCGCTGCGTCTGTTTGTCTGTCTGTGACCTTTTCACGCAAAAACCTTTTAGGTTGATTCACTGGAAAGTTTTACGAGTATTAAACATGGACCTATCATGTTTAGGAGCTGAGTATTTACAGTATAACTGAGTTGGGGGAAAAACTTAGCCCCAGTGAGTTTTCATGGCGTATGTTGTCTAATCCGTCAGAGATATAACAAAATGAAAGGAGTGTGTAGAATAAATTGATCTACAAAAATATCTTAATTAATCTAATTATCTATCTTAAATTTAAATTTAAATTTATTTAGGTGTTCTAATTGTTATAAATTCATATTGTACCCGTACGAAGACCTCAGCGGACGTACGCTCATCAAATAAGAAGCGTCCTCGAGAAAGGACCCTAAACCCAGGCTGGCTCAACTTAGAACAAAAAAATGGACTAGGAAAAATGAGCCAATATTAATGGCGTCGTATCGCCATCTCTTTCACGTCATATACAGATGACAGAGATAGTAAATATGTCTATACCATTCCACAGTACGATGTTGTTAGGTTGGCAGTACCTTTCAGCCCTAATTTGATTTCATTTTAATGTATTATTAAAATCCCGACTCTTAGAACATAGTGATTGCTACTTACTCTATGATGCCTAAACCGACGAGCTTGCATGAATGAAGCGAAAGAGATATGTCAGGATTGTAGCAAATGGAAATCCGTGGTCTCTGTCTACCCTTCTGTAAAAGTAACTTTTTTGTCTGTAATTATTGACGCTGAAAGTTTTATCAACATTCATTCAGCTGTTTCGTAGCCTGTTCTGAACAAATCATAAAACATTTATTTCTGCTTATCAATTGAAGTCACAGACAGGCAGGTCTTCATTTGTATTTGTAAGTCAATAAATGCACTTGGTTTTAACCCCACGCGACTATGATTTTTTTGATTGAAAATATATCCGTACATAATCCAAGAGGCTTTTTTTTGGAAATCAGCTGGACTTATAAACAAGTCGACTAAATATCCTTAATTTGTTCCAGGTACAACAGAAGACATTGATCTCATCACATTCCAGCATGGAGAACAAAGCACGCCAATTAGAACAGTGTCAAATCCAAAACATTAAAACGCGCAAAACATTCTACCTGTATAGTTAAAAGTAACAAAACTAAAATGATAAAATAACATCTCTTAGTCTAAAAAAATGAGCTTAGTATTTTAAGTGTGTGATTATGCCTTACTACGGGTATCGGGAAGGGGGTCTTCCAGAGACTGATTCCAGCGGTGGAGGATGTTCAGGGTCTGAAGATGGAGAGTCAGATTCTGATGGAGGTCTCAGCACTGAGAGCACCGGGGGCCAGGGTCTGCCATATCCAGGATTTACCCCGGTTGCTCTCAGATACCTTACGCAGGAGACCAGGCCAAGGAGCTGGTGCCTCAAGCTTATCACCAATCCATATCCTTTTCAAATAAATATTATTTTCTAATTCACTAGCATTTGTCCACGGTTTCAATTGCGTTCAATTGTAGCAAATAAAAATCCTTACTGTAGCTGCTGTAATTTATGTAAGTACCTACTCTAATTTTTCTCTTTTGTTGCTGAGATTACACGAAACTCACATCCAAGCATACAAACATTTTTTTTCTTATTAAATTTGTATAGGTACTTGACTACTTCAAATTTATGAACTGGACATGTAATGATTTGAATTATTTTAATTTGCTATAACTTTGCTGAAACTAATATCTGTCATTGAAAGAAACCATTTGTAATTATTATTATTAAATAGACAAGATATTTGTTTTTGTATCATATTTATTTATATATTTTAATAATTGTTACAATTATTGCAGAAAAAGGCTTAAACAAATTAAATTAATACATTTATCTAAATTTAAATATAAAATACAGAATTTACTTGTAGGCCCATACCTACATGGTTTGTAATGTTCCAATCTAGTGCTTTGAAAAGGACTTAAAACTGGTGTACTCTGATCACAGAGTGTCTCTGACTGTTCCGCAAAGCATACAATCCGTAATGGTGTCTTGAGATATAAATGTCAATACTTAAAATCGTGATCATGAGATGCTTGATAAGGAAATCAGGTGAGAGCATATGTATGTATTGTTTGTTCAATAGTTTACATAAAGATCTTCTCTCGTCACCTTGAGTCTCAATTAAGCCAGAATATACTAGTAACTGTTCTCAGTGGATTTTATAGCTTTTGCCATTCCCTCTAAATTTCGTAATCAAAGCGACCGGTGTGGCGGTAATAAAATTGGTAAACCAAGATTACAATTTGTAGAAAACTAGCTATTGCATGCGGTTTTGCTTAAGGAGACGCCTCATGATTTTTGTTCCATACAAATCAGATGTTTCGTTTCTCCAGTTAAAACTGTATGTGATAGGCTCGAAATTAAAATTGCTTTTCAAAGATAAATATATTCTAAAGTTTCTCATGAAAAGAAAATAACCAAAATCAGTTACTCCTAAGTTTTACGAAGCTTTGAAAATACACAATTTCACGCGTATTTCAGCCAAGTTTTTGACTCGAGTTCCCTTAATATATTTACCTATTTACAAACTTCTCGATATTAAAACATAGATAATTTCACATACTTTAAGAATACACTAACTAGACTTTGATAATACTATTGGTTTTTGCAAAAAAAAGCCGAAGTCCTTTTCGTGTATTTCGAAATACCGTACTTTCTCATGTTTCTGGTACGTGAATATTGGTGTATCTTATATTATCCTTGGTTATCTCCACGATTTTAATCTCGCTCACATCTTTCTAGAAAGATATATCCATAAGCCGCGCGTAAAACTGAGTTCGTTGCGCAGTGATGCGTCGCCTTATTGTAGGTATAGATTAACCAACTACTTAAAAACCTAACCTAAACATTTCCTGTTCAATTAACGACAAATAGACAAACAGTGTCGTTACTGAAGATCGTGACTTCGACTCATCAGCTTTTCCTCATTAATGGCTGTGGTATTATAGGTGTCCAGGTCCGGAACTCCGGATGATCACCACAAGCTCTTTAAGGTTATTGTCGTCTCTTCATGCCATATGTCCAAATTATATAGGTACATATTTTACGGCTATTCACAACTCGACTCTATATTTTATATGATAGCTTAACCCAAATTTGTGATCTCGATAAAGTTTGAAACTACTTGTGACATCAAAAATCGTATTGCTACATTATATTACTTAATAATGTTCTCAGGAATTTTGAGAAAACTAACATTGCGATATTTCTTTACAAATATTATGTTACCAATTAACTTTTTCCAAATATTTTCAGGTATTCGAAAAATATATTAGTGATTAGAGCTAAGTCAAATTTAGCACCAACAGTTTACTTTTCAGTTTAAGCTTTTTAATCTATTATAAAATTATTAAAAGTAGAATACATGCCGCACTATAAATCGATACCGTTGTCATAACCTAGTCAGACCTTTATTTTCATTTTGTTCGAGCTGAGTATTAAACCTGCCGAATAGCCTTTTATTGCTTCATAGAAAATGGCTCTATGTCGAAATTACAAAAAAAATGTATTATTATAGTTTCAATTATTGCATTTTTTTTGTAGACACTGAAATAAATCGTAGTAAATGAAACATCTCACTCTAATATAAAGCGTGCATTACAATTTGGTAACAATGCCCATATTTAGCGAGTTGCCCATACAAGCCGACGCTCCACTAGAAGTAGGTGTCTATTTTTTTAGAAGAAATGAGGAGCAGGTTAAGAAAAAAGAAAGAAAAAAAGAAAATTCGAGAAAATTCTTAAACCACTCATACCTTAAAAAAATACCGTATAGGTATTGATAAGTTGCCTTCTTATCATAATATAGCAAAACATTTGCTTTCGTCGCGTTTCACGCAAAAACCACTGATAGGATTTTGTTGCGGTTTTCACTATTAGAAGGTTGATTAACCGGCTGAGTATTAACAGTGTGAATCAAGTCGGTGAAAAAATTTAACCCAGCGAGTTTTCATGGCGTATGCTGTCTAATCCGTAAGAGATATAACAAAATGGTGTAGGAAAGAATTGTGGAGAATATATTTATAATTATCCATAATTACCTACTGCCATGCATAAATAAGCATAAGCACGCGGTTATACATAATGTGCCATCCCGACCAATTACATTCGTAATTTATTTTAGGAAAATATCGTTTAAATATATTATAAATTTAATGCGGTTGCCCTTTAAATAATTCATTTTTATTATATTCAAATCCGTCGGTTTATCTAAAATTGCTGTTACATACGCAAATCCCAACCGATTAAAGGGATTTGTTAATAATTTACATATTGCTAACGTCAAAACAGAGTAGAATTACAGATGAACTAAACATTATTGTTTAGTAAGCAACAGTTTATAATATGTTTAAACAATTAACAAATACACAGGTGCAGAGGAAAATGTTTGTTCATAATATTATAGCCCAAGAGGCAGTGGAATATTGGTACAAGTATTTGATAAAAGCGAAAAGTCAGCAAAATATAAGTCCTACCATACGTGGGTATGGAATTCGGTATGTAAAGTAAAAAGTAAAAAAAAAACTAGGCGAGTTGCCTTACAGCTCCTGAATTCGTATCACCAAGTCTCCTTCTTTTAGCGGATCGTATTTGTGAGGCTATGCCTAACGAGTGGCTAGTTCTGTTGTGGCAAGTGTGGTTTGTCGGATTATGTACTAAGTTTTTAACTGCCAAAAACCCATTGGTACATGGCCGGGATCCGGGATCAAACCCGTGGTCTGCCTAGTAAATATACCAGACGTCTTAACCTCTCGGCCACCGACGCACAAGTATAAAAAGTATGGAATAATTTTATTTTCTAAGCTGCAGTACTTTTTTATATTAATTTTTAATAGTGTCGCCGACAGACCACAAAGTGACGTCATCATTTAGGTAAATAGCGTTTCTTTCTGGTTCTACTCGTTTGTGATAACAGTAGTACCACGGCCCTTATTGTGCCCCGTGGCACTACCAGGTAGACAAATGAATTTATAAAAGAACTACTACATAGAAATCAAAAATATTCAAATTGGTTTCTTAAAATTATCTTAAATACTAAATTACAAATATAAAATAAAATAAAATAAAATAAAATTCATGTAAATCGCTATCTACTGGGAGAGTACCCAACAGACTGGCTGCATTGCCTCGTTGGATGGTTATGCTTACTCTTTCACCGAAGTAAGAGCCAGCCTGTTGGTCATGTGAACTTTCTATTAGTCGTTTACTAATATTTATAAACAGACTGTGTGCTTCAGGTCCCCATGGTCCCATCGCTTTCACACCAAACTTTTTTTTATTGTTTAAACTTATAAAAATATAATTTACGTACCATATTGTTGATTTGTTGTAAGGACTTATAAGCATACCTATTCAGAGAAAAAATATTTATTACTGTTTTCGAGGAAATTCATGACAAGTAATTGTGGAAGTTCTATAGATATTTACTGACGCCTATATCATCTCAATTTCCTTCACAAATGTATCCGCTTTAGATACATAGACTAGAAACACATATCCGTTCTGAGATGTCAACAAAGTCCGAGCCTGGTTCTCTATTGGAGTCTGTAAAATTAAGAAAAAACTGATATTGATATTTATGAAGGATTTCTTAAAATATTTTTTCTAATGTGTTAATTTTGGAGCTACATTCGTTTACGCTCGTCCGTAATAAAATTGCCATTGATAAACAAACGTTATATCGTAGTCGATAAAGTTTGGCCAATTTTTCCTAGAAACTTACAATGAATTAACAGTTTTTTTTTAGTTTTTAGGTTCTGAAGTCAAATGAAAAGTGTATATGGTGAGACTTCGGTGTCTTTGTGTCTGTATTTGTATTCTATTGTTATAGATTTGTAAGGCGCATTTGTAAAAAGTTTGAAATCCGAAAAAATCAAAATAAAAATATCATTCGTTTACGAAGAAAAAAAATTATTTTATTTTATGGAAGTGTCCGTATTTGACTTGTATTTTTTAACTTTCGTTTTCGCCTTCTTTTTGACTTTTTCAAACATAGGCTATTAAAATATTTAACATATTCTTCGTTCCTGAATCAGCAAATATTTGGTATATTTAGAGGAAAATTATTTATTACATATTTCTAAGCAATTCTTGGCAAGTAAATTGTGGAATTTCTATGGAGATTTTCTGGCGCTGACATCATCTCATTGTCGAGTTTATACCTTTTCAGAAATCTATTCGTTCATAAATAAAGTTAAGTTGGGCGAAGAAAGAAATCCATTTCTTTGCTTCTAAAATTAGGCTCTTTGCCAGCTTATATTATGCCCGGTCCGTTTTATGGCAGGCCAGGCCGCGCCTATCCAGGCCGAGAGACGACCGTGTCGTCCGATGAGGCCTGCCATGGCCCGTCGATCAAAACGCGGCTTCGCTCAGCATGTCAGTTGTATTATTTGTACTATTATAGCCAGTCCGCGCCGGGAACTGCTCGACACAGGCTGCGGCAAGCCTCGACAGATATCGTCCGGCGCGGTCTGTCAATTAACGGTTCGTGGGACCCCCCGCCTTTACACGAACATTAATGAAATCTGACAGAGACAATTCCTTCATAAATTCATATTCTATGTTAACAATCAACTTTTACTTTGCCCATGAACTCTGGGAATTCCTAATATCCGCCCGTTTTAAATGTGCTGTAAGAGTTTATCCCGATGGATTTCCGGAAAAAAGTAGCCGGTGTCATTCTCCGGCCCTCCAATTATCTATCTATCTATCATCTCGCCTTTTATCCCAAGAGGGGTAGGCAGAGACAATCGAATGCCATTTGTTACGGTCCAACGTCGATCCGTTCCTCTATTCTGATGTGAAAGAAGAACAAAGCAATACACTATCGCATTTATAATATTGGTTAGAATTTATACTACTATATTATATAGGAGTCGATAGCCTAATTGATAGAGCGTTGACTTGAAGCCAAAAATGTTAAGCACCCATTTTCTATGACTGATGTTTACGTCTGTTAAAGAAGTGACACATCAAGGTTCATTAAGCGAAGCAACGGGCTTGTCACCTGTTCTGTTTAATATGGACAACTGTCAAAAGGTCGTGAATGTGTGTTTTGTTGTTATGTTGTTAATACTTTCAATTCATTACTAACATTGTAGAAGTAAAATAATTTAAAAAATATTTACTGCAGCGGCAGGCTTGCCAATCGTACCCATCCCTTATCAGACCTACCTTTATGCTTATTAACCACTGTCAACGATCTCACAACTACTTCGAACTATAACAATGACTTTCCCAGTTCCATATCAATCAATTAACTTCACATATTCCTATACAATGTTCGCAATAAACACTCTACGTCTTTAAGTCATTAATCATGCTATCATACCCCCAATAATCTTGTGGCATAATTATGACGTATGGCAAGATATATTAGGAGCAGGGCAAGGATGACATTTTACTATTATTGCTGACTAACTTTACACCGCGGCTTCTCTCGTGGTTTTTTTAATTCAATTACAATAACTTTCCTTTACTAAAACATAATCTATATAATTAAAAACAAACCACACTTAGAGACTTTTCCATCTAAATATACCTCAACAGAACAGGCCACTCGTTAGGTATAGCCTCACAAATACCATCGGCTAACCGAGGGAAACTTTGGCTTTGAGGTAACTCGTGAAGAAAGGAAAAAAAAGGCTAAAACATAGTCTATTGAATAATGTAGCTACATAACAGTAAAATGTATTTCCAAATCGGTTCAGTAGTTTTTGAGTTATTTCTTACAAACTTAGATAAAGCTAATTCGGTAGGTACCTATGTAAAGTAAAAACTAAGGTATGTTTTTTTGCGTACCCCGTGATATGATGACGACACTTTGTCGTCTGTAGGTAAAACTTCGAATTTTTTTTATAAAAAAACTACTGCATATAAATAAAAATATTAATTTATTAGAAGCATTAGAAATAAAAATATAAAAAAACATATTATTTACGTATTATGGTTTGGTCGAATATTTTGTTATTTATATTATGTTGTTTGTGATAACGTAAAATTGATGGGTGTTTATTGTACTATAAAATAAAATTATATTATGATTCTCACGTGAAAAAATTTAGTATGTGAAAGAATTTTTAAAATAATAATATTAGTATTATAGTATGTTATCCACGGCTTTGTCTGGCTGTCAAAACCCCTTAAGTTTTATCAAAATGAGTTCATCCGTTTCGGCGATTATTTTGTACAATGGGATAATATGACATAAATATGAAAAACTATTTATATGTTAATGAACATGTGCAAAATCTAGCGCATGGCAATTTTTTATTCAAAGTTCAATTTGCGACACAAAATGCAATCAAGTTCGCAAATTAATCTGTAGAATTATTGTCTTCATCCAACTGGTGAATCTCATAAATCGACTTCACAATTCTCCGTACAGATCGAATTTAATTTTGTTAAAAGAAATTATAGAATTTGTTCTATTCTTATTTCTATTCTATTTCTATATTTATTCTATATTATTTCTTTCTGAATTTATCTATGTACTAGGAAATTTTTGATTTTTGACGTGAACCAAGTTTATGGTTACTGATCCGCTCCATTGGGTCATAAAGTGATATTATATAGCATTCCTTCCTTCCACAATAAACAGGCTATATTTAACGCAACAATATTTCTGTCTGAAGTCTGGCTTAGCCCAGTTGTTAATAATCCTACTCACGAAGCATGTATACGGTTCCTTGTTCGAATTCCTAATTTTTTAATTTTAACTCCAATATTATATCAGTATTCTGCCCCATTTCTCAACCAATTTGTATTACTGGTAGTTGTTGAGGAGCGTGGTACTAGTTTTCTCACGGGACGAAAACGTTACTTAACCAAAATTATGACGTCATTATGTTATCAGCTGTTGACATAACTTTGAAAATTTAATATAAAAAAGTATTGTATAGAAAACAAAGATATTCAAATAGGTTTCCTAAAATAACTTAATCTTTGAAATAAAAATATAAAAAACATACTTTAGTTTTTACTTTACATACCGATTTTTTGCTACGGGGATCGTAGCTATTCGTAGCAATGATTCAGATTCGTTTTTTTCTTCACGGGCTGCCTTACAGCTCCCGCAACCGTGTTACAGTCCCAGGATACCCAGCCAAAGACCAAGTCTCATTTTTTAGCCGATGGTATTTGTGAGGCTATACCTAACGACTGGCCAGTTCTGTAAGCCGTTAAGTGTGGTTTGTCGGATTATGTACATATTTTTTTAATTAAAAAAACTCATTGGGTACCTGGCCGCCGGGATCCGGGATCGAACACGTGGGCTGCCTACTTAACCACTCGACCACCGACGCACCTTTTTCAGAGATATTTTCACATTTAGCTTGAAGGACTGAAAGTTGTATGTGGCTGAAAATGCAAAAAGACTCAGTATACCATAAGAATAATAATTAAAATAATGATAACAATTTAGCGAACAGTTGGCAAGTCTTGAAACCATAAGTTCATTCTTTTCATTACTCATTTTGAGCATATGTAGTTAGTATAATAGTAGTTTATGATAAGGGATCATAATAGGGGTAATTAAATCACAAGTGGAATCGCCTAATTTTTTAATAGCATCCACGAGTGTTTTAATTCCAAGTTATGTGCCCGTTCATACACTACTTTATCTAATCCCATGCAATAGTACAAAACAAATTGAACCAAGATATTTTTCTTAATCCACAAATTGGCGGCAAACCGCGCTTACCTACTTACTGCGCATGCGCGTTAACTGTCAAGTGAAGATGCGCGTGTCGATATTTTCATAAATCTTCTGCCCTTTCTGCATTAAAAAAAAACAAAACATTACGATATCGTTTTTGTATGAAAACTTCTGTACTGTAATACAATACAGTATCGAAGTTTTACATATGACAGACGCGTGTAAATAAAACATATCATTATGAAGTATAATTCGATTTGGTAATAGAGACTTTACGATATAAGAGTACCTAGATAAAATTATTATAAGTCGACTAATGCTCTTACTTTCATAGAAAATTGATGTTCAGCCTTTTGAACTCGTACAATAAAATAAAACAGTAAGGACAGTATAGGTAATTCAATATTCTAGCTAAATGTACCCGTGGCTGTGTTTCAACGTAGCCAAGGGAACAATTTCAGTTCTTTACCAAATATTGGTTCAAAAAATTAATGTTCCAGTCTAAATGGGAGAAATAACACTTGGATTCAGTCTATTATTTAAGTCTACACCAATTTCCATGTTTACATTTAAGCTATGTGTTTTTAGGGTTCCCGAACATCTCCGATGAAAAAACGGAAACCTTAGGATCACTCAGTCTGTCCGCCTGTCACAGCCTATTTAGGGGGAAATTAAAACGTAATTTTTTTTTCAAGTGCATCACCAGACATCAAATGAAAGGGCGGGCTGGGCTGGTTATAAGATATACAAAATTTTATTTTTTAATTTTAAAATGCATAGTTAGAAAATATACGAATATTTACCGTTACCCCGCTTATCTCCGCAACTACTCAGTCTAAAATTATGAAAAAAATATACCTCAACAGAACTGGCCACTCACTAGGTATATATATACTCGCAAATATTATCGGCCTAAAAAGGAAGACTTGGTTTACCCTGGGATCTTTGAGTATTTACCAAAGGAGACGTGAAGCGTGTAAATCACCGAACAATGTTTTCTGCCACTTTTGGGGGGGGGGGGAGGTAAACGCCTAGTACTAGCCCCTGTACCACTGTATTTTTCTGTCGTTTTATTGTCGCAACGGATTTTACGTTATATGATGATTATGTTAAAACACAAACATAATAATTATAATTAATGATTGGAAACACTAAGTTTGACAACCTAGATCGCCTTTCCCGTTTAAAACATCACAATTAACTATTTTCCTAGAGCTCTGTCTCGCGACACAAAACGATACCAACGAAATCTAAGGTAACTTATCACTGCGCACCTGGTCAAAGGGGAAAAAATTGGCGATAGGGGGAGCCCGTCTATGGCCCCTCCATAGGCTTAGTACTCTATGCCTGGGATCGATAACACGGTTTCGGGAGCTGTAATGAACCCGTGAAGGAAAAAAAATATCATTTAAATAAAGGTGTCACTTATCAGCACGTTTGTTTATTTGTATGATGTAAAACTACTCTTGAAAAAAACTTTCACATAAAAACATTTGTTTTATTTCATAATAACTGTTAAAGGTCCATTAAATTCAACAACAGCTTTTCCATCAGCTGCTCTGTATAATATAGACGACTGGCAAAAAGTGGACACTGTCTCTGGTTTATCTGACCACACTGCAAGATATATACGCCGTGAAGATGTGTATGTTTGTTTGTTTGTACAGAGAGGATAGAAAATAAAAAATCTAAGTATGAAAAGCTCTGAAGTATCTTTTTTTTTGTGTACAAAACAAAATTTGATAACTATCCTAATTTATCTATTCTATGAAAGATCCAAACAAATCAGAATAAAAATTCAAGTTCTTTTACAAGCTACACCTTTTTATGATTCCATGAAAAGCTTGTTCATTAAAAATGCACGCGGCATATACCCCGAAAAAGAACTCTAGGAAATGAAGGGCCCTTCATAGCTATTATGTCAAACAATTTTCTTGTCTAAAGGCATTCATTAAATTTTATTGTTTGAGTTTGTCCCTGATTTTCATATAAAAATATTTGGTTTTTGCGTATTCTGTACGAAGTCGAAAATTCTTATTGAGTTTTCTCAATGCCGCCTGTTCACAAATATTATTCTGGGGAAAAGTTTTACATAATTTTAAAATAATATGTCAGTCTGATTCTTAAATTTTCTGTTTTATTTATTTTCTTAATTTCGATAAAGAAAAAAAATATATGGAGCAATTTACGTCGCTTGCTATATTCAAGTTTAATATTATCTTTTATAAGTAGGTACTAATCGTGGACATATTCGAACAATATTAGCCTAGGTCAAGCTACGATATAGCTTTCTATTAGGGAATACATTTTTACAATCGGTTCAGTTATAGATTTTCCGCCCTCGGCTCCGCCCGTGGATATATTCGAACATTATAAAATATAGCCTATGTCACTCAGGGATATCGTAGCTTTCTATAAGTGAAAGAATTTTTAGAAACGGTTTAGTAGTTTTTGAGTTTATTCATTACAAACAAACATACAAAAAATCAAATTTTACCCCTTTATAATATTATGAGTATAAAATAAAATTCTGTTCGTTGGTAAGCGCATCACTTGAGAACGGCTGGACCGATTTGGTTAATTCTTTTTAATGTTCGTAATATTCCGAATCAGGTATTTAGGGTAAGAAAAAATTCGGGAAAAACTGAAAATTTAGGCGAATATGGGCGAAGCCAAGCTAGTATTTAATAATTCTTTAATTACTAACTTTGAATGTAAAGCGTAACAATTATTTTTAACTATTTTATTGCCACTTTGTTTAGATAGGTATTGTTTAATTTTTAATGTAGGAGATACTTATTAAAAAATATTTTTCAGAAAAACTTCTTACGAGTATAACTGCAAACTGTATAGCAAATAGTAAAAATTGCATCATAATTTGAAACCATACTTTATGTCGCTTTATCTCTTCCATACAGAGTCCCATAATTCTCGTATAATTCTAGCATACTTGACCAATTTTAAGGGTAAAAAATATGGGTACCCTGGATCCTGGTTTCGGGTCCTGTAAGGCAACTGCAGAACAACAATTAACAAAACAACCCAAATCCTCATTGATGCACAATTGTAATAGCTCTTCATTTCCCCCTTTTTAAGATTGTAACAATTTTAATTTATCATAAAATATTCTCGTATAGTCCACAATTTAAAATCCTTACAAATTGTGGCAATGTGAAAACTTTTTCTTTTTTACCTTATATTTAGAACGTGCATCGTACCGTGAATGGAAAGTGGAGGCTTTGTAATCATGTTTCAAGCTTTTACATGAAAGTGGATGGGAATGTAAACACAGCATTTACAAACTAGGTACTGATTTAGTCCACATTAAAAATAATTGGCCAAGTTCCGTACCATTTTTTCGATCAGAACTTTAAGACAGGATTTTCGTTTAAGTTTTCCTGTAAACTATAAGAAACGCTCTATATTCCCTATTTTTTTATCAACATTTTAGACTCTGTAGTTCTGGAGATAAGGGGTAACATATTTTTTTAAATTATATTTTTCCCCCAAAATTAACGCCCAAAATATTTACGCTATACGTCCGTGATTGGGTCATGAAATTCAATAAAAAGAATTGAAAAAATAACGGTTATTTCACTTAGATATATTGAATAAGTAACTATATGCTAAATTACAGTGACACAGGTGGATTATTTACAGAGAAATTGGGAATAGTTTATCTCCATACAAATTATGGATATAGGGCTCTTAACGACGTGTCTACGGCTGGAAGCTTTCAGGGGAAAGGCTTTAAATTTCGGTAGTCCCATCAATGGGACGACCTATGTGACTACGGAAAAAGACGATGAAGTTATCTATACTAATATTATAAAGAGGTACAATTTCATATTTTGTATTTTTGTTTGTAATGAACAAACTCAAAAACTACTGAACCGATTCAAAAAAATATTTCACTAATAGAAAGCTACGATATCCCTATTGTGACATATATTTACGGGCGGAGCCGGGGGCGAAAAGTCTAGTATTGAATACACTGACAAACAGGCACCAACTTAGTTCAACGTTTAAAATGCAACGATTCTTTAAAAATATACCTTTCTGTGACATAAAGGTTACACAGCTATTTTAACTTCGAATTTCTGGTGCATTGGGAATTATAAATCCCAAATCCATTAACGGGATCTTGTTCATGTAGGTAGGTATACACTTCAATATAATGTTCGTAGATAAAATTTATACTATCAATACCTTTATTATTCTATTCATTTCTTATTTCTCACAGTTAAAACAATTAATTTTTACAACCATTACGGTCTTCGCGCTTCGGGTAAAAAAATCGCTATCCACAAATGGGGTGCAGTACTTGATGTGGAAGTCGTTACCAGTGCCTCTATTTGCATTCTAAACGTAAAAAATAATTTCGTAGGTCCAATAAAAACAATGATTAATCTGAAGGTTAAACTAGTTTTCCTAATTAATAGCCAATAAAAAAATTGAGGAAACCTTTGCAAGTGTTCATAAACGAATTTAATTAATCGTAAAAATAATTTCAAACGTACATTGACTTTATTCATACATCTGCCATAAATATAAGGATCGTAAAATACTTTACTAATTAATGTTAGAGACTTATCATCTAAATATACCAACAGAACTGGCAACTCGTTAGGTATAGCCTCACAAATACCATCGGCTAAAAGAGAGAGACTTGGTCTTCCACTGGGTACCCTGGGAACGTAACACGGTTTCGTGAGCTGTAAAGAAAAGAAAAAATATAAATGTTCGTCATCATTTTCTTGTAAACTGGCACACTTCCAAATTATTTTTTAATGCATTTACTGTAAAATATTGAATCAGAAAATGCAGTACGGTGCAGTTAAATATAGATAAGTCACATTAAGTATATACTTATTTAATAATATTAATAATGCACGCCATCTTCGTACAAGGGTGTCAATTATTTTCAAAAAGATCAGGACAATGTGTAAAATCTTAGTTTCAATAAACTAGCATCTATTTTATTGATACGTGAAGACAAATTTGAGTCCATTTTAACATTGGAAATGTTTTTCGATCGCTTCTGTATGGGCCCCTTTCTCAGCAAAAGTACGACATGCCGATATCTCCGAAAGTTGTAGGTCACTATAGATGGTTGAGATGTCAAAATGTTTGTATCGACGAAGTCTACAATATACAAAAATTTAATTCTTGTGTATTTATTAAAAAAATAAAATGGTAATTTTTTGGGGTACTTTGTGTACAAGTCTTATTCATAATATTGTTTTTCTTTTACGTTTATATATTCATAAAGGTTATATCTCGGGATGTTTTTCGAAATTTGAAAAAATAATAATAATTTTTGGACTTAGGACGATTTTAAGGTCAAAATTTTAATGGGCCGTATCTCAAAAACTACTGACTGGTCGTGTCTCTGTCGGCTGTCAACATATACATGTACGTTTTAAATTTTAATACCGAAGTTCATTTTCAATGCTCTTTAAAGGTCATGTCGTGCATGAAATCTGTGAATTTTTAACCATCATTAATAATTTCATCTCTCTTGCATTGCAAAAGACAACTGAATTATTTTGTAACAATTAGTTAATTTAGATATCAATTTCCTTTTATGCCAAATTAAGAACGGCTCTACTTTTAAAGTGCGGCTACAAATAGTTTAATTTTAATATAATGTAATTAAATTATTTTACCTACATCTACGCTTAAAATATTTGATCAATATTTCAGATCAATGTTTACATTTAATTTTTAAGTAAATAATTACAAAATATATCGGACACCTAAAAAGACGAAACTAAAATGCATTTTCTTACACAGATTAAAATATACTTTATTAAGTCTTTTCATAGTTTGAAACTATTGCCAACCACACAAAATGTCCCCTGTCAGCTTTTAGAAATTACAAGTAAGTTTGCGGATTTACAAAACCTTTGTCACCCCAAGGACAGCCCTCTTTGTTCACTTTCTTGAAATATTACTAGAAAGTCATTTTCTTGAAGCAACGGTTATTGCATGTTCGTTGAAAATCTGCTCTATAGAGTGAAGACGAGAGATTTGTGAAGACTTTTGTGATGTCTGTGTAATGAAAATAGGTATTCATTTCGGATTTACACAACTATAAAGCTCACTCCTTTGACATATAATACTCGGAGAAGAACATGACTAAAAGTAATTTATTCAAAATGTACTAATATGTACCTACTAAATGTACCTATGTAATGTAGCGACCCCGCCCCCGGCTTCACACTGGTTCAATATTATGGGTTTACAACAACTTGAATAACTATTTTTTGTAGATTATTTTATTCTACATAATTCTTTCTCAGTTGCAATGAATGTCATAAATGTAATATAATGGGGGGGGGGGACGCTGAATTTTCGTATATTTTCTATAAAATATTTTAAAATTATGCAAAAAAAAAATTTGTGATTCATGGTGCATTGGAAAATATTTTATTAACCTCCAAAATTTTTTTCCGCTATACTATGATTGGGTTATCAAACTCAACCAAACTTCAACTTATTGTCCAGTATATTCGGAGAAAATAAGCTATTACAGACGGACAGACAGACAAACACAAGAGTGATCCTATAACAGTTCTGTTTTTTAATCGGATGTACGAAACCTAAAAAAATACTAGCAATGAGAAATTCTGTATTGTATCATGCATTGTGATTCATAGGGCGTAATGAATGACGCATACGATATAAATTTCTATTGAATATAAAAATTAAAACTATAAACTACGGTTTATAAGCTAAACTAGATAGAAAAAGTCCATAAGTGGGACACCACTTGACAGTGTACCTAACACACTTGCAGCATTGCCTCGTTGAATGGCAATGCTGATTTTTTGTTTTAAACAACGATGGCATCTGGTGTCACCAAGTTCTTAGAGGAAATCTTGAGCTTCAGATCCGAGTACTCTCAAAATTAATTTTATAATATGGGCTAACAGAAGTAGATTTTTTAAACAATCAATGAATTAACTATACAAAATATATTTAAATAAACGCCATTGTTGTACCATAATCGCATGATACCTATCTCAGTCCGCTCTGTGTTCCGTACCTACCTTTTGTTATGACAACAGCCTACAAAGCTCCCTTTGTGATCACGTTAAACGATTCTTCATTAAAATTAATTGAGCTGATATTCGGAATTTTAAGTATGTCTCTTATAGGCGAGCTTTTCCTGAATGAATTATTTATTTAGGATCTGTTAAATGTTGAGAGTATGGGATTACAAAATTTTTGTTCTATTATATTTGTTGTCTTTCAAGATTGCTTTACCTCCTTCCAATTATTTCCGAACTTCTTTGTGTAAATTCAGTTTTTCAATATTATTAACGTTAAATATAATAAAATAAATAAATAAAATAAAAAATCCTTTTATTTGCTACTACAATCAACTACGTAAAACTTTTACGTAAAAAACTTAACCTACATTAAAAATACTAATTACATATATTTACGTATAATATGTATAAAAAATATTAGTGCATGCTGGTAGTCGCCTCTGCGGCGTAGACTTTTCTTGTCTTGTTATTCATCCTACAAATATGTCCTGCCTAGTGCCATTTGAGTAGTCTAATTACTTTCCTTACATCTATTATTTTTGTTTTACTTCTGATTTATTTATTAATAACGTTAGGTATATCCTATTTAGCATCTCGCATACCGTAAATCCTATACCAACTTGTATTGATTATAACTGATCGACTTATCATCTCTTTTCTGTGATAACGTTATTTTCTTCTTCTTCTTCATTTGTTATGGTTTAAACGTTGCCCTGAAGACCATCGTTAAGCACACCAGCGTGACATGGACCTAACCTTCCATACACCGGAATAACTGAATTGGAAATATCATTTCATTTTCCCGGGCAAACCATCAATCATGTGATGCGCAATTTTACACATAGACAAAAAATATCAGATAGCCATATGATATTATAGTGGCGACCGATTAAACTTGATATTCGAACCATTAGTACCCCATTCCGCCTCCTCGTCACAATTTAATAAATGTAGTAATCTGAAGCTGCATAAATCTTCGCTGTTCTGAAAGTCTGAATATTTGGTATCAGCGATATACACCACATGTTATAGAGGACGTAGGCCTATAGGTAATACGGAAATTCCCACTATGTAAAAGCCTTATAATAAGAGATGATGTACAGTGTTCAAAATCATCTTTTTCACCATCTTATCTATTAGATCTATGTTACCACGGACTTTTTTGCAGATTATTTTATTCTAAAATTGAGCACAGACAGACAGACGCGGTGGGAGACTTCGTTTTATAATATGTAGTGTGATTTGTATCTATTATTTCTCGCACTTCTCAGAAAATAATATCCTATTTAAGAAGTGGCAACTTGTTCAATGTAGCCATTCTAAAAATCCATGACTCAAGATATGAAAGCAGTGATACCATGGAGTACGTGTTTATTGTATTGTGTATAATTGAATATTGAACTGTGTTCTCGTTTTCCCACGGACAAACGGGATCGCAGCTGCCACTGAAAAGTTGGCTCGTAATTTCAGTTTTCAATAATTAAAATTACTGAAAACAAACTTATGTTTGATAAGTTCGAAACTCTCTCCTCTGAGCTTTGAACTTTCTATTTTCCTTGTCCTTTTTCATTATACATGGCATTGTGCTTTATAATTTATTGTCGTTCTCCACTTTTGGAAATCTCAACAAAATTATCTTCAAATAATGTTTTTTTTTAAAGAATTTATTCGCATAAATATCTAAATTAGTTATTGTCTTGAATTTTTTGAATATCAATTCTATCGTTTCGGAACCTATTTAATACTGCCGGATATCCGGATATAAGAATATTCAGACAGACAAAAATTCTAAAAAACTTCTTTAGGCGCGTTGAGCGATTTTTGGTAGGGGAAAATATTATAGATTCGCGACATGTTTTCCGCACAAGACCATGGATTGCCCGGCTAAAAGTATGCTCGACCCGAGAATGTCCGGGCAGGAATTAACGTACTGGCTTCCACATGTGCCTGGGTCGGGCATTTTTGACTGCGCTTTTCTGGCCGGAAATTCTTCGATCTGGACACATATAAATTTATATGTTATATACTTGATTAATGATTGATATCTAGTTTTGATATTCGTATTCATTCTGAAATCACCAGACAATTCAATCTTATATAATTTGTTTAGATGCCATTAGAAGCAGATATAATTTTATACTCATCGCCTTTACCTTTAACTTCATCATTTTCAAACTTTTTATTCGGTGTCGATTTTGTAAACATTATTTCTCGAATGAAACCAAATACAGTTTTCCTCCTTCAATATCTTAGAGTAAACGTAGAAGCCTCAAAACAAAACGGCTTATTCATCCCATCCAGAGTTTAAATAAAGGGCCTTCTTAAATACCCTCCTTTTATACTACCTGATATAATATGCCTTACAATGGACGAACTCATTATCCACAGTTTTATGAAAGGAAGGTACCTGTGGTCAGATCGTCTAAATTTCATTTTACTAAGAATATCTTCTAGGTCAGTAAACTTTAAATTTTGAGCTCCGTGGAAATTGTACTCAGAAAATGTAATAGGATTTCTCGAGCCTCTTTTCAGAAATCAATACCCCATTGTTTTCAAGCAAACTCCCAAAAAAGCCATATCTCTTCTGGTGACATATGGGCTGGCTTCTTCCTCGCTCAACGAATCAGCATCGCGATTCAGCGGGGAAATGCAACCAGTATTCTTGCCACTATTCCACGCGGACCTGGTTTATTTAGTTATTTTTAATGTTAAGATTAGATTTAAGTTTTTTATATAAGATGTCCGACCGTGATATGTCCTATTAATCACTGACTAATCACAACTATCACAGCGCTGACGGGATTAAACTGGATTCCCCATCACGTCACGACGAGACGCGTGCGTTGGTCGCCATGACATGACGTAGAATCTCCAAGCAAACTCGTCATTTTGGGTGTTTTTTTTTAATGTCAATGATGAAATTTCTTCTGGAACGCCCTCGACATAGTTTCATCTTGCTAATTACAGTATTTCCTTAAATTTTATTATTCATTAAAATACTTGCAAATTACTTGTATGTTTCTTTTCTTTTATTTTTATTACCACAAAGCCCTTTTGATTTATTCAAGCAAATCGAAAAGCCGCAAAGTCTAAAAAAATGTCCTTTATGACTACAAGTTTTACGAGCCCACCTCCACTAACTAGTTTTGTTTATTTACACGGTTGCCAGTTGGACACACGTGCTTGCAACCGCTGTCAATAAACATTGACTTCTGGCAGCACTCCAACCTGTCCAAGTTCAACTACCAACGAATTAAATGTATTTAAAAAAACAATGGACAAGCGTGAACTCATTTGAAAGTTTTATTGTAACTGGCCTCTTTAAGTTTTAAACTTCGAATTTTTTTTCGTTCCATTTTCAATTCAAATGTTGGTTAGTATTATCTGATTACGCACCTTAGACTTTCTCCTTATTGTTATCTCAATCGACAGGTGATTATTTTTCACTATTTTCAGGTTCGATTCCCGGGTGATTTTCTAATATCTTTTTTTTGCTATATACAAAACTGTCGTGTGGCTGACTGACTGAAAATCAAAACACAGCCTAAACCACTAAAGATGTAAATATGAAAATTGGAAGGTATATTTCTTAGGGGGTTGAAATCGGGTGTAAACATTGTATTACTAATACTAATAATATTCCCAATAATAAAATAAATATTTCTTAGTCAAACTACAAATATAAACCATATGCCTACCTTATAGATTTTCTTTCAGTGTTAAAATATGACTTTTCCATAAGGTTTTCCTTAACCAGTATTTGTACGTGGTTCGAGAGAATATCAATGTTGGTGATATTGCTGAACTGTATAACACTCGGCATGTACCAGCCCTGCGTGGATGACCAATGTATCACCAACAGATGCAAAATATTACAGGTAATTAATATTTGTTATACTTTTATATATTATTTATATATATTATATATATTATGTGGCTAGTTTGTGAGCGGATGTTCTCATTCGTCCAATCGCCGGCGCGCCGCCATACGGTCCACCGAAATCAACCACAGACTCGTCCAATTCTTGTAAAGAATGGTCCGCCATCCGTTTTCAAATCGTTGTATTTGTGGTTGATTTCGATGCTCGGAACGATCTGTTACACACACACATCCACCGTTGATAGTTTGACACTTTGTTTAATCGAATCTTGTGTGTCTGTGTGAGTGAGTGAAATACATGTGATCTAGATCATATGATTTACATCGCTAATGTGTGGCCTGTGTTTAATCTCGATCATAAAAAATGTTTTTTCCGGGGAAATGAGTTCTTCGGTCTTCCAACTATCTCTGTTCAATCATGTCACTCCGTTGCCCCGTTATGACGTAAAAAAGGGCAAGCAAATTTTAACACTTATAATATTGGTTAGGATGTATAACCTTTATATTAAAGTAACGTCTTAAGAAAACTTAATATATCTAATACTAAATTACAAATATAATATAAAATTTACAAATAAAAAAATTCATGTAAATTGCAATCTACTAGGAGAGTACCCAACAGACTGGCTGCATTGCCTCGTTGGATGGCTATGCTTATTCTTTGACCGAGGTAAGAGCCAGCCCGTTGGTCATGTGACCTTTTTATTAGTAGTTTACTAAATTCTTTAGGATGTTATTTTATGTCTAGGTATTCCTTGCTTCACTCAATTTAATTTCTGCATTTAGCTCTATTTTCAATACCGACAGGCTCTAATTTCCTACCTTGTTTTATGAAGGAAAATCAACAGTTTAACAAATTCATGAGTTACGAGAACGCATGGACTCTTCTTGTACTAATTTAATGGAAGAAAATTAAACCGCTTTCACGCCCGCAGGTCCTATTGTTGAAAATAATTTTCATTTCGCGAACCCGTGTAAAATGGGAATTAGCCTCATCTAACCCTTGCGGCTTAAATTGTACTCGTATTACTCCTTCATACACAATCATGTACTGTAAATCTGCACCTAGGCTCCTTAATATATATGTACACACCAATATTGCTTTAGAGATTAATTCCAGTTTTATATGAATGACAAAGATGATAAATCTAGAATTAGTTCAGTTAGATATTTGGAAGACATTCATCATCATCATCATCAACCTTTTTAAGATCCACTGCTGGATCATTGGTCTCCCTCTAGCGCACCATATTAGTGGTGCTCATTGAGAGGAATTGCCATAGTCACCACGCTTGGCAGGCGGGTTGGTGACCTTACGCCGGCTTTACGTGCCCTCCGAAGCACGAGGAGTCGATTTAAGCACATATTGTTAAAGAAAATTGGTGCTTAGCATTTTGGCAGCGAGTAGGAATCGAACCCGGGACCTCCGGTTTCAAGTCTACAGTCCTACCAATTAGGCTATCGACTATCGGCTAGAAGACATTACTAATACCCTAATTTGGATGTAAAGAGTGACAACGGAAACCCTATTACTAAGGCTCCGCTGTCCGTCCGTCCGTCTGTCACAGGGCTGTATCTTTTGAACTGTAATAGGTAGACACTTGAAATTTTCTCAGAATGTGTATTACTATGGCCGCTATAACATGAAAAATAATAAAAATTAAATAAAGTAGAAAATTAAAGGAGGTTCCTATATTAGATACGTCTTTTATTTGGCATTTTTTGCTCGATCTTAATATTGGCAATAATGACAATACATACAAACGTCTAAACTACCTAGTATCTTTATAATTCATAACAAATAATAAAATCTGGCCAAGTGTGAGTCGGGCTCGCGCTAATTTGTTCTTGCGTCAAACTTGGTCTGATCTTAGTGCATACTATTGTGGCCGGTTTTTATATATTTGAAAAACAACAACAATTAATAAAAAAATCATTTAAAAACTACTTACAAATAAAAACCCTCTCAAGATCGCTGTCCTGCGGCAGGGTCCCAAAACACTAGCTGCGTGGTTAAAACGTCTGGTATTAACTAGGCAGACCCTGGGGTCGATCCCGGATCCCGGCCATGTATTTACCAAATGGGTTTTTTAAATAATCCGACAAACCACACTTAGAGGCTTTTCTATCTAAATATATCTCAACAGAACTAGCCACTCATTAGGTATAGCCTCACAAGTACCTACCACTAAAAACCGCGAAAAAAGAAGAAAAAAAATGTATATATTTAAAATGTGTGTTTGTTTGTTCATTATATGGTGGTTTGTGTGTATGTTATTTTGGCACAAGATAGTTGCAACCATAAAGTGGCTTTTTATCCCGGGAAATTTCTTGTTGCGAAATAAGAAATGTTCCATTCAATATTTTCAATATATATTATTGAAAATCAACATTTATCTGCGCACGTAACAGTCGCGTAAAATAAAAGCAATAAAAGTGCCAAAAACGAAATGGTTTGCTTAAATTTAATCTACAATCTGTGAAAACAAAATTTTTGTCACGTCTCTCGTACCTAGGACCTACATCATAAATATGTATTTTATTTGCATTTTGTATATTTTAACTTTATCAATTCAATATCGAGGATGGTTTCAAATTACAACCGTATGTCTCAAGTAAATTTATGGTTAGATATGTAAAAGTTACTCTACGGAACCCTGACTCAAAGGTTCTCAAGAACTTATTAATACTAAAAATAACAAATGTTGTTTTAGTTCCATCACTTATGGAAGTGAGACTTAGGTATGCAATAAGAAGCATGAAAGTAAATGCAGTGGAAAATAAAGCGTATTGACCGCATCCAGAATGATGAATGCGGAGTGAAATATGGTGTTGTGACTAAAATGAAGAAAAGTAGTTTACGCTGGTTTGTGCACATTGAAAGAATAAAGAATGAAAGATTGACTAAAAAGTTTATATTTATTTATATAAATATAACATCTTACACTAACATTATAAATACATACATGCAAGATTTAGTCAAGACAATTATACTATGGCTGAAGTGAAAGGAAATGCTGGCAGAAGACGACCTAGGTGTACTTTTAATGAACATATAAAAAAATATTAATCGATGGCAATATTAAAAGTAGGTACCTACACACAATCGCAATGCATGTATGAAAGGTATGATAAAATACAAAAGAAGCGAAAAAGGGGTGTCAGGATCGTAGCAAATTCGATTGTCTCTGCCTACCCCTCTTGGGATAAAAGGCGTGATGATAGATATAAAATTAAAAAAAAAAGTTGTAAATCACTTAGTAGTTTTTGATTCTCTCCACAACGAAATTATTATCCATGGAATTATTTGCTAACTAATTTTACTAGTGTGAAAGTGTGTGTTTGTCTCACGTCGAAACGGAGCTACGAATCGCTGTGATTTTTTGCAGAGATATATTTGGTACCGTAAAATCTCTTTTATTTATGATACCTATGATATGATATGATTTTAAATGCAGAGCCGGAAAATGAGTAGACTATTTTTAAT
This sequence comes from Nemapogon koenigi, assembly GCA_963924495.1. Classification (NCBI taxonomy): domain Eukaryota; kingdom Metazoa; phylum Arthropoda; class Insecta; order Lepidoptera; family Tineidae; genus Nemapogon; species Nemapogon koenigi. The sequence continues at coordinate 3,743,341 of OZ004643.1, forward strand.
TCCGGGAAAATTCAATTTTTCATGTGCGAATCCGGGGCCCAAGTATATTTTCATAATAAAAGTATTACATTATTGAACAACAGTAATTGCATGACCAGATTTTCCATTTTCAGTTCAGTTATAATATCTAATATTATTTTGTCTAAGGTATTCGACGACATAATTTTCGCATTCTTCACTTTGGAAATGAGCATCAAAATGGTGGCGATGGGTGTTTATGGCCATGGAACATATTTAGCTGACTCTTGGAACAGACTTGATTTCTTCATTGTATTAGCTGGGTAAGTTATATTTGAAATATTTATTTTCTTATTAGATGAAATATTTAAAATATTTTGTAATTTTTAGGGCGCTTGAGTACGCTTTGAATGTGGAAAACATCAATTTGTCAGCAATAAGAACTATTAGAGTATTAAGGCCACTACGAGCCATCAACAGGATACCAAGTAAGTAAAAATTATTTAAATATTATTATAAAGAGGTAAAGTTTGTAAGTTTGGATGTAACCTGTTATCTCTCAAACTACTGTACCGATTTAAAAAATTAATTCACCAATATCCCTGAGTAACATATAGGCTATATTTCGTTTTGTTCGAATATTTATATCCTACTAGATTTTTAGCTCATGGAGCACATATTAGTTTTCATCCTCTATTATGGTCTTGAGTTCATTAAATCTCATAGACAATAATTTTCCAATTTTCCGGGAATAAGGTTTTAGGGAAAAAAATTGAAAAGTTACTATTACGAACATTAAAAAAAATGCCAAATTGGTCCAGCCATTCTCAAGTGACACTCTTACCACCGAACAGCATTTATTTTTATACCCAAAGGGTGACAACGGAAACCCTAGTGTATGGCCGTTATGACAACAAATAATAAAAATAACTGCGAGTCGAATACGAATTTATGTCGAATACGAATCTACTCATGCAAAGTCACTCAAAAGACTGGAGAAAATTCTGTTTCCATACTTTGATTTAGTGGCATGGTCGCAAGAAAATATCAATTGAATACAAATTATAGTAAAAATATAATATACCCTATGAATTCACCATCCGCCATTGCCACGAAGGTTTCTAAGCAAATAACGACTTTTTATATACATATAATGTATGTATAGCTGAACTACATTCACCCGTCTTGTATCTACAAAACTAATCACATACAATATAATATATGTTCTGAAGTATTATCAATAATGTAATACGGTCAGAGTTTCAAAGCTCGTTGAGGTGATATCGATCGATACAGGCAACAAGTGAGTTTGCCAACTGGGCGTCTATTGCTGCCGCGCTCATTATTACATACGTTAGGCACGCTACAAAGTTATTACTTATTTTATTTTTAATATCTCTATAAATACGTACTATAGCGCCTGTTTATATAGGTAACAGGAATAGGTAGCGATAGAATATACTTTACATACTTATCTTACGTCATCCATAGTACAGATTTTGGATGGTACAAAGATTTTCTAATACTTTTATTTTATAAAAAAAACAAAATTACTACATGACTCCATGATTAATATCTTTCATACAAATGCCACTACATATTATTGAAAAGCTTATGCTACAATTCCACGTCACGTGTGCTGCTCGATGGTCATCTACAGGGCAGCGTGTCAAAATTATCCTTTGAGTACAGAAACTTATTTTAGGAACATCTAGAAAATATTTGAATAATTATCTAGTATGTGGGAAGGATATGATTTCATGTAATTTAATAATGTACATGTTTTGTGGTTACAGTGTAATGTACTACCCATTATTGCCTTTGAGTAATGTCTTTAGGGAATTAAGAGCTTGGCATACCTAAACAAAAATTACACATCTACTTATAACTAGTTGATGAAAATTTTTAATTGATTTCTCAATCTTTCATATTTTTTTAATTTGTAAATACCAAAACAATTAAGGTTTTAATTTAGTTAAAAAAATCCTAAGTCTCCTTTTTAAGTCTTATATTTTTTGACCTCTTTTATTAAATATAATGATAATTAAGTCAATTTCCGAAAATCAGATTTCTATTCTAAAGTAAAGCTTATTTTTTATTGATTTCATGCCAAGGAGCGTGCAAACTAGTATGCATTTTATTTGTCATCATAATAAATAATGTTTAAGAAATCCTAGGTTAACAAAAGCTTAAAACCTTAAAACACCCCAATAGACTCGTTAGATATACCAAAAAATTACAACAGCTAAATGAGGAACTGGAAACAGTCCAAAATAAATCTACAAGTATTACAAAATTGAACTTCAGACCTCCGATTAAAAGTCCAAAAGCACCAAAGCTGTAGATTTTGATGAATTTAATAAAATTAATTAGTACATAATTGAAAACAGCGAAATATTTGAAACAGCTTTCAGTTAGCATAAAATTAATTTCGTTTATCGGTCGCTCTAATTAGCAAAATGTCAATTAATAAAGTAATTGCAGAGTACCTCCACTTCAAACTTCAACAGGTATTTAAGTTGCGGCATTTAGGTACTTTATAAAAGTGGAAACGGCTGAAATATTTACTGAAAATATCCGCATTCATAGTCAACTGTTCTTTTTTACGGGTTGCCTTACAGCTCCCGAAACCGTGTTATCGGTCCTAGGGTACCCAGCGGAAGACCTTTAGTGATATTTTTATAATATTAGCAAAAAAATAAATAAAATGCATATCGACATGAATCAAAAAGCGTTCAGTAGTGCGTCGGTGGCCGAGTGATTGAGACGTCCCGGCCATGTACCAATGGGTTTTATAATTAAAAACATAATACGACAAACCACATTTAGAGGCTTTTTCATCTAATGAGGTATCTGTTGAGGTATCAACAGAACTGGCCTCGTTAGGTAATAGCCTCACAAATACCATCGGCTAAAAGAGGGGACTTGGTCTTCCGCTGGGTACCCTGGGACCGTAACACGGTTTCGGGAGCTGTAAGGTAACCGGTGAAGAAAGATTAAAAAAAAAATCTAGTAACTAGTCTAGTATATTCTGCACTTTGCTGAGATCAAAAGTTCTGGTTACCTTTGAGGATCGCGCGGTTTTCAATGTTCTATAACGATGCTCGATATTTCAAACCACTTGGAGACTCCAGAATTATTCTATCTATACCTTTTACTATTAAATTGACCCATAAAACTCTTTGATGTTGGTAATAACTAATTCATCATCTCCGTATTTTATTGCCACAGTTTACACCAGAATTTTTCAGTAAAATTTTGACAATGGCCGTACCGTTATCTAAATTACTTGGAAATTTTGCTGTTTTCGAGATGGCCTCGTAAAACAAAGGTCAAGTTGAATAAATTTTCGTTATTTTTGAATAATCTAAGAGTATTTGAGTTTTAAATTTTTCTACCTACTCATGGATTTATATGTAGGTAGGTACTCAAAAAATAATAATTAAATCGGTACCTTTCCCTTGTTCTCGAGCTTTTATTATAATCGACTTCTCATGCATCTTAGGCTTCGTAGGACACATAAAGCACTTTCCTCAAAATTAATTTGTTCATAAACATCCTTGTAGTGTATTTGTTATGTATGTTATCCGTCATTATATAAAAATCCTAGGAAATGTATACGATTCCTAAAATCGACAGGAAATGTGTGAAATAAATTAGATTATACATATTTTCAATTGAATTCTATACATTTCCTAAAGAGCAAACAGAAATGTATTAAATTTCAGAGTCGGTAAGATAGGTTAAGTTATCATAATCCTACAATATAATGTTAATTTATACATTTCCTAGTACCATTCAGGAATTGTATACAATGCCTATGGTGTACATTGTATACATTTCCTAGGAATTGTAAAGAATTCCTAGGTTTCATACATTTCCGGTAACATGTTCACTACATCAATGCAATATGATTGATTGTGGTGAGGTTACTGCTTAGCTAATAAAATAATTAAAAATACAATACAATCAGTATACTACAATCCTGATGCCATAATTTAGATTTCCTAAGCTACCGTTACCGGCTCCTATGGGGTGAGCAACTGAACTGATATTGTTCTGTGTATTGATTCGATCGATTTGCAGAGGTCTTTGAATAAATCATATTCGATTCGGAGACGTCAAACCATTTTTTTACACTTTGTTTAACAGCTCTTTGACAAAGACCTCTGCAAATCGATCGAATCAATACAAAACGATGTCGTTTTCCTAAGTTTTATTAAGGGTCTGTGGCTGTCGACCATCTTATATCTGTCAAAATTATGGCAAATCTCAATTAATCCTAAAAAATGAGTTTATTTATACAACATTTTTAACTCAAATTGTTGATAGTTATTATTTTAAATGGGATTAGCCATCATTTTATTATTTAGGGTTTTAAATAGGCGTAGTTTTTAAAACAAACATTGCTATATTCATTGAGATTTGTTATATTTTTGACAATAGTAAGATGACCCATTGCCAAAGATCCTTAAGTAAGCTAACCCCACAGGATACTCAGCAGTTTATTGACCTGATGATATTTTTAAAGGGGATCAAATTCCTGTCTCCTGGGCTTTATTTTACTATCTTTTCTTTTATCTATGAACACACTTTCCATCCTTTTTCGTCTCCTTTGTATTCGTTACACCTCTCATTCACGCTAATTGTAATTACTATTTGAATTTAATTTTTTTTTTTGTAAATATTGTAATTTGTTTACAGGTATGAGGATTCTCGTGATGCTGTTATTAGACACTCTCCCAATGCTGGGAAACGTTTTACTTCTATGTTTCTTCGTTTTCTTCATATTTGGAATAGTTGGAGTTCAGTTATGGGAGGGAATATTGAGACAAAGATGCGAACTTGTACTTCCATCCAATGTTTTTAGACCCAAGTAAGTGCTAGAATTTGTATATCTGCTTTAGGTTTAAAATCTTTAACTATTGTATAATAAAATTTATTGCAATAATGTGTCGTTTTCTAATGTTTTAATATTCCGCGATTACAAAGAATAGCTTAGTTGAGCAAATTGTTATTGTCGCCAGTAGAGGACAACGGCCTAATATTTTGGTTTGAAGTTTTGAAATAATTCATCTCTAGATTCATTTGCTCGATAAGTTAGCAGCACATCCCATTTGCTAATGTTGACTGCATGCAATATTTAACGCTTTTGATTCTCGCGTATGGCTGCTTCATTATCATTATTTGAAACAAATACATAAATATAACGTGTTTTTAAATATTTGCTTGCAATTTTTTGTCAATATTATGAAATTGCACGATTATCACATAACAAATATGAAGCTTACAGACACACTTAAATATTGCATTATGTCAACACACAACTAAAGAATACACGCATGACATTATTTTATATGATGATGCAAATAAAAAAAATAATAATGTATATATTATCTATTATAAACACCTAATAAAAATCATATGAAGCTGTACCTATTTGTCACATCATATAACTTATGTTTAAAACAAAATATAACATTACCTACTAAATTCATATTTAAAAAAGAATATTGTTTATTTTATACTTAGTACTAACCTTTAGTTGTTTACAGGATTAGAAATAATATCACTTTTCATATCAAGTTTAGTGAGCGATTACTAGAAGTTCTTGTTTTCGGTGGCGTAGCTGCCCTAGAACAAAGTGAAGCACTTGGTCAATCCAAAACCAACGTCCTTTAGTTCTAAAAATATATTCCTCAAAGAATTATTTTCACTCGCCAATTATTTGTAGCATTTTGTTTGCAAGGCAAGGGAACATCTGATTTGAAATCATGTTCTCCAAGTTGAATGGAGATTGGAGATGTGCGAGTCGCAGGTCGTTACAATACAAAAGGGTAGTCCCTTTACAAAAAAAACGTGTTCGAGTCAATACACGATCATTTGAAATTCCATAGTAAGATTTTCAGCTTAAAAAAAAATTCCATAAATATATTCAAATTCAAATCCAAAATTGTTATTGCTTCACATAATATAATAGTTTTACATGTGCTGCCTATTACGGGGTACAATAATTTATCCTATATCTAAATAGTACGATAACAATTCAATAATAATAAAAAAAAGGCAATGAAATTAGAAAATTATTTATTTATTTATAACTTACACACATAGTATAAGTTAGGGGCGCAAAACGCATTCTATAATTTAAGAATTATTATGATTATATTATTAGCCTATTTTGTCTGCAGTGATTAGTGACCAGATTATGTACTTAATTATCCCTAACTTTAAATAATAGGTGACCTAGTTACGCCACTGGATTTCTTTTTAACTAAAATCACACACTAGCTTGATATGAAAATATCGAAAAAAATAACATTCATCAAGTCCTACCGACAAAATAGTAGACGGCCATCACCGCTACCTCATTTATGTTCCAGAGACCTGACCGAATGGTACAGAGTGCGCGTCAGAATCAACTCGTAAGGATTTGCGATAAAATTAAATCGATGTCTTCTATAAAATGATATTGAGATTTTGTTGTTTTATGTACTTTGACATATCTGCCGTCCAGATGTGTTTTAACAATCTGCCAACTCAATTTCTCTTCATTCTTATATTTAATATGTTCAGGACCTTAATTATAAAGTTTCTAATTATATTTGTCAGCTGCTTTAGAATTTAATTAAAATTGTTTTAGATTTCGAAAAATGGAGTTAGAGTTGTCGGATTGTTCTCTGAATCGGTATTACGTCGTTAGAATCTACCTACTCTCTAAGTACAAAACACTTCCACCTCTATTTGCAATGGAATCAAAATTTTCAATTTCAATACACTTGTCCGCACAAATTACTGATTCTATTCAATCAGGCCTTTTAATTTCAATAAAAGAGATTTTTTGGTTAAATAAAAACTGTTGATTATTTTGTCTGTCAGATTCTCCAGTTCAACCTTTAAACTAACTAATAACCTTTACTAACACAAGCTTGTGGTAATAAATTGTATCTTTGCTAGAAATGCATGTTAGACATAATTTCTTAATATTACTTAACCTTTCCCAATTTTCGCAACTTCATTTTCTACTTTACAATGCTGTACATGAAAATAAATTTGATTTTTCCAATGTCAATTAAAAGATGTAAAATAAGTAATGTTGCTGATTAATCGCCATTCAAACACAGCAACTGGTTGTGACATCAATGTTCTACTTAACATCTGAAAAATAAACTTTTAAAAGCAATAAAAATATGAAGCTATGGGTTAAGACCACAATAAAGCCCTTATGACGGTCATTAGTAAGCGAGGGTTGCCGCGAGTGAACAGCGAATCAGCACAAATGATGTTACTGCATAAAGCTGGGTCCACATGCATAATTTTGTATATCCGATCATCGTATATTATGTATCGGGTAGGTATGCGATTATCAAAGGATGGCATTTATCATGGCATTAGCAAGGGGAAATTTTCAATATATGTATGTACGAAAAGGAGAATAATGGAAAACAATGAGAAAATGGGGAAAAAAATAGAATCGTAAAAAATGGATGGAAATTGATTTTTCAATCTCAAAAGTGTAATTGAGGAAAACTTGTCTGCCCCTGGGAATCGTGGAACCGGTAACCCTGTAAAGTTATGAAAAAAGCTAGTCTTAAAGTAATCGCCAATGATCTATGTGAAATATCTAACCCCTTTTTTTACGTGGGGAAATACATCATAAATTTAGATTGTTTTTCTTTTTCTGTGTCTTTCTCTTTTCACAGGTTATGAAAATGTTCGCAGCACAAGTTGACGATCTGTAGGTTACATCGAAATCAGTGCCACCAAATATCACATACAGAAAGTTAAGATAGAAACTTCTTCCAAGTCGTACACTCTTCACGGAGTGGTCGTGATTACTTATCACTCTGGAACACTACCCACCCGCTACGATTCATAGCTTCACTGAACATTCATTGATCGATCACTTCGTCACAGATCTAAGTTGTTATTCATCAAAAACAAAAACAATGGGTCCACTCAGACATCTGTGAATTCGGTGATACGGTACGCCATGACATGTGACCATCATAACATGTGAATCCAGCTTTACAGTCGCGTTGCGAAATTCGGTCGGAACTCGGAACCTTTCCCGACGCCGATAATCTCCGCGAACCGTTACATCCTTGACCTGAACGGTTTACAGCTTTTATTAATACTTTGTTTGAAAAGATTGATATAGCTTCCAAGCGATGGATCACTAAAACAGATTGCTAAGCTTTCTGGTGTGTTTCCATTTTATGGTTGACAAAATATTAATCCGCGGCTCTGATCATAAATATTCCATCCAGTTTTTTTCGAGATAAAAGCAGGGACCCGTCAGTTTATCCATGTCACATTGTGGTCCGTTGCCGTTGTCATAAGCATGCCTATTCTGGGGGGCCGATTCTCATTCTTTCGATATGTAGTCGAATTCGATAAACCTCTATGGCAAAATATTACAAAAATGTCTACTTTTGATATTATAATTACTGCAAGACGATGAAAACTACGCCATTTGAGATCCGACATGTTTATTTATCTCTATTCCCAGCGTATGACATGTGTCGACTACAAATGACCACTCGATAGATATTTTGCCGTAGAGACATCTCTAATTCGACTAAATATCTAAAGAGTGACTAGCGAAATGAACATATGATCGCGATAAACCGGCCAAGATAATTGGACCAAAGTTATTATGCGGTGCCATACTAATCGTGGTTCTATTTATATTGGTCCGGTTGCCTTTTATCGGTTGCCTTTTATGTCAATTTCGGTAGTTCAGAATCGAAGTGCCAGGCAGCTTGAGACAAAATCCAGTGATACTATTGAAGTTAATAGTCATTATTAATATTGAATAGCTTGGAGGATCATCTATCAGCAACATTTCTTTATATCTTTGACTTGACATAAAAAAATCGTTATATTTATTTGTCTGAACGCGATTAGCACAGAAATAGAATGTGTTATGATACTTTTGCCGAGATATTAACAAAATTAACCTAACATTATCATTTTCTACATTTCTAAAACTCATTTATAAATCAGATTTTATATCATACTTCTAATGCCGATTCTCTATTTCAATTTGCATTTGAATTGTCTTTTAATGTAAGCTAAATAGATGTCGCTGTGATTGTGTATGTGCATGTTATTATTATGAATTATGATGCGACCTCACTTGGCGTATTCGTGTTCGCCTATTTGCCATTTCGACAGATAACTCCATATTCTTATTTTATTGTGGCTGGACCATTTACCACTGTCAAGTATTATATAGCCTTTATAGTATCAATATGCGTATTAATCGGTATCTAATATGATCCTGCCGACTGTGATATGTATTATTAATCACAGACTAATCACAACTATCACAGCGCGGGCGGGATTAAATCGCCATGACTGCTGTCAAATATTCAAAATAAAACGAACATTCGAACACGTATACGCCATTAGTGAGCATTTATGCTTATGATTGTAATACTTGAGATAAATGTTTCTAATAAATAAAATTAAGATGCCTGTCTGTGATTTCAGAAGTAATTTCTAAAATATTGCCTAAACGCTGAATTATTTTTTATGAAATTTTCAGTGATCAAATCAATAATTTATTTCTTCTCAATATATTAATAAAATTAAATAATGTATTACCCTGAATGCCCACATATGGCGAATCATATTGACAGCATCTAGCAAATTACATATCTATTTGTTTTAATTTCAATTAAATTTCATTATAAACCGGCTCGTTATTAAAATAAGTCCCTACATTGTTATTAAATAAATACATATTTTAACATTAAATATTTTATTCCCAAACAGTATATCATTCTACTACGAATTTTCAAAAGAATTGGACTACATATGCACGACTCCCGAAGACAGTGGAATGCATTTATGTGGAGATTTCCCACCATATAGATATGGGCCTGTAGTTTGTAATGAAAAAGCCAAACCGTTTTCATATAATACACCCACGAATGAATCCTGCGTTGATTGGAACCAATATTATACTAATTGTACTCAAAGAGGCTCAAATCCATTTCAAGGAACTATTTCGTTTGATAACATCGGCTTAGCTTGGGTTGCGATATTTCTGGTAAGTAATGACATATTTAAAAATATTCTAATTGACTCAATTAATGATTATTTCGCCATAAAAATATATAAAATTGAAGTATATGTGTGTGATTTCAAAATAACCAAGTTCTTCGAATTTTGATGCAATTTTTTTTAAACAATAGCTATCTATCCGCACGCCTTTTATCCCAAGAAGGGTAGGCAGAGACAATCGAATGCCATTTGTTACGATCCTGACATACCTCTTTCGCTTCTTTTATATTCATCATACCTTTCATACATGCTAGGCGATTGTGCGTTTTTATATGTTCAATAAAAGTACACGTAGGTCGTCCTCTGCCAGCATTTCCTTTCACTTGAGCCATATAATCCTTTTTAGTCAATCTTTCATCCTTCATTCTTTCAACTTGTCCAAATCAGCGTAAAGTACTTTTCTTTATTTTAGACAACAATTAATATAGACGAATATTATCAAAATGACGGATTTGGTTTCGAATGCGGTCAAGCAGAATTTGTATTAGAATTTGCAAGTATTCGGCTATTGCTTTGGGTGCCCATATAATACAAGAATAATTGGGACCCAAAACTAAATTAGGAGCACTAATTGTAATAAATTCCCTAACATAGCATATTACATTATGATAGGTATATAAATCATCTACGAATCCTATTTTGGTAGCCTTTCATAGAGATTGTACTTCATTATTTCCAGGTAATATCTCTGGAGGGTTGGACCGACATTATGTACTACGTTCAAGATGCCCACAGTTTTTGGGATTGGATCTATTTTGTGTTGCTCATCGTCGTAAGTAACTACATTATCTTCAAAAATATTGATTAAATTTAAGTTTACTTGTTTATTTAATTTTGTGTTTACAAAAAACTCAATTTTATTTTCAGACAATTTTTTTTTAAATAGTTCTTTATATAAAAATTTTTCAGACCATTATTCTGAATGAAAATTCATTGGATTGTCCCAGATTTTTAATTTAGCAATATTCCATTTTTAGGGTTCCGAACATCTCCAATGAAAAACCGGAAACCCTTTTACGATCACTCATGTGTCTGTCTCTCTCTCTGTCTGTCACAGCTTATTTTCTCCGAATCTACTGGACGAAAAATGTTGAAACTTGGTACATATATAGAGTTTTATGACCCAATCACGGACGTATAGCGTAAATAATCTAATTTCTATTTTTTGGGTTATTGTGGGGAAAAAAAATTTTTTCAAGGGCAGCATGTGACATATCAAATGAAAGGGCTCGTTATAAGTATCCCCCTTATCTCCGAAAACTACTGAGTCTAAAAATGGAATCCTCAGCGCGCGAGTCGTACCTACTCGCAACTTGGCCAATTATTTTATATTATACACCTATGTATAATACTCATAGTAAAAATTATAATAGCACAAAGCCAGCAAAATCTGAATTTGCGAGATCAAAAAGTTAATAGTATGAGGTTTCTCTAAATTCGTTACATTTTTAATATTATATTATTATATAATATTTTTTCGTGTTGTGAAAATATTAAAAAATTAACGCTTATTTAATCAGGTAGAGTGTAGACGGACTTTCCACCAATTTCTATTTTATATAGGTAACTCGTTAATATGGATAAATTTTATACTATATAGCTGTTTGTTTCCCACGACTTCGTACGTGACTATTTCAGAATGTTGGCAAACATACACTTCATACATAGCTTTTGTCATGGTCACCTCTGCCCACCCCGTTCCCGTCGTCATGCCGTGATGGTATATAGCCTATGTTACTCAGGGATAATGTAGCATTCCAATGGTGAAAGAATGATCAAAATCCGTGCAGTAGTTTTTGAGTTTATTCGTAACAAACATACAAAAATACAAATCTTTCCTCTTTATAATATTAGTATAGATAAAAGTTTTCTGCCCCTTCAAAAAAAGGAGTAGGTTCTCAATTCGACTGTACCTATTCAGTAGTTTTATAAATAAAACTTTAAAAAAGTATACTGAATTCAAAAAATGTGCACTGATGACTGAAAATCTAAAGAAAAAAAAATCTTACAGTAATCTAGAAATAATTAAATATTTCGTCGTAAAATTTGAAAACGATTGGTGCCAAATTAGAATCTACTTAGCTCCAAATTTAACTAATCTAGAATTCTATGCAATAGGTATTATGAGAACAAACATAAAACATATTAAACAGCTCCTCTTTAAATATTTATTAAATTTTGTATTCTAATTTGGCCAAATTCAAGTGCACAATTTTTGAAATAGGTATTCTTTTTTTTTATTTTATTAAAGCACCTTGTGTTAAAAGGTCCTTTTTCCATAGATCGGGTCATTCTTCATGATAAATCTATGCTTGGTCGTCATCGCAACACAGTTTAGTGAGACAAAAAAACGTGAAATGGAACGAATGAGAGCGGAGCGCGCTCGGTTCACTTCCTCTTCTACTTTAGCTTCGTCCACAAACAATAGCGAGCCAGCCACTTGTTATGCTGAAATTGTAAAGTATATAGCACATCTATGGAGAAGATTTAAACGAAGATTGGCTAAGAGAATAAGGTATTTTTATACTCCTTTAGTTCTAAACGTAAAATGTGTTTAAGCTCTAGTACCTGTTTAGCGTTTTTAATACAATTTGTTGAACAATTCATCACTAAGCAGTTGTTAAATTTAATTGTTTTTATTAACAGCTCTATATACAGCTCCCGAAATCGTATACGGTCCCAGGGTACCCAGTCTGCATTTTTTAGCCCATGGTATATTTGTGAGGCTATATACCTAACGAGTGGCCAGGTCTGTTGATGTATATGAAAAAGCCTGTATGGTTTGTCGGATTATGTGTTTAAGTATAAACACCCAATGGTACATTACAAGGATCCGGGATCGAACCCGTTGTCTGCCTAGTTAATACCAGACGTCTTAACCACTCTGCAAGCGGGAAGGCCCTGATAAACTTTTATAATTATAAAAGAATTTGGTGAAACCAGAGTAGTAATTCCCTACAATGTGATGCGATTTTCTAATTTCAAAAAAGCTCCAGATCCTTATATATTGATTTTTTTAATCAGGGTATACAAATATCAAAGAGCACAAGTTCGATGGCGTACAAGTCGAGAGACACTTCAGTTGCCAGCTGCCAGACCAAAACAACACCACCCATGTTGTCCAAGAGTACACCCGCAGGTAAAATTGGTAGACATTAACCTAACTTTTTGACGAAATTACTATGAAAATACTTTGAAAGATGACGTTGTGACTAAAATGAAGAAAAATAGTTTACGCTGGTTCGGACACGTTGAAATAATAAAGGATGAAAGACTGACTTAAAAGATTTATATGGCTGAAGTGAAAGGAAATGCTGGCAGAGGAAATTTATTGATCGATGGAAATATTAAAAGTACACACAATCGCCGAGCATGTATGAAATGTATGATGAATATAAAAGAAGCGAAAGAGGTATGTGAGGATGGTAACAAATGACATTCGATTGTCTCTGCCTAACCCTCTTGGGCTAAAAGGCGTGATGATAGATAGTTAGATATTATTTTGCTAAAAATATAAATATTGAAATTTATGAAATTAATAAAATATCCTACTTACTTTTAAATGCGAAAGTGTTTGTTTGTTTGACTTTATTTCACGTCAATACAGCAGAGCAATGGTGCGACGTGATTTTTTGCACATATCCATGTGCAAGAATATCCATATATAGAGGGCCTTCTGGCCATGGGCTATTTTTTTATCCCGGAAATCATTCAGATTATTTCATAACACATTTCAAAAGTTTCCACGGACGAACCCAGGGCAGAAAATCATTACAGGATATTAAGAAGCTTCATATCGCACAAATAATCCATCTTCGATTTTTGGTATACTTATTCAGAAAAACGCTGTAAAATAACTTTCGTCGAAAGTGTCGAAACCAACTTATTAATTTCTTGAAAATCGTATAAACATATCCCAATCTAGGATTCTAACTTCAGACCGACTACTAAAATGTTATCTAACGTAGCCAAAATATATAAATATAATGTATCATGATATTTTAGTTTGAAAATAAACGTTTTCAAACTCAGTAAAATATTCCCCTTGATATTAGTAATTCAAATAGTAACCAAATACCAAACGTTGTGACAAAAGTGTCACGATAATGGAGTACCTTATCAAAAACCGATACCGAGCCTGGACTGAAAGAACTGTCGCGACTTCTCAATATTGCCTGAAATTGATTTTTAGAGCCCCGTAGATAAAATGGTAAGAAAAAATATGGACCATTCTCCGTACTCTGAGTATTTGTGTTGTCAGAATCAAAGTTATTATCTATGTTTTTATTGATTGACATTTATTGTTACTGCTCTGACTACTCCTTTGGTAGCTTGATAGCGCAATGAACTCAGTAAACCGCGCGGCTTATTTTGTATATCTCTTTTAAAAGTTGTTAGAGAGATACACTGCAAAAATAATCGGTAAAATAACCAGGGATAAGATAAGATAGGCCAAGATTATCGTACCAGAAACATGAGTAAGAACGATTTCATAAACGACATATGCTCTTCCAGTATTATACAAAAACTATTAGAAATAGCAAGTTGTAATGTTTGAAAATAGGGTAAATACGAAAAATGGTACATAGTAAATATATTAAGAGAACTCGAGTCGCAAAGTCGGTTAAAAAAAGCGTGTAATTGATGACTTTCAGGGCTTCATAAAACTTAGGTGTAACTGATTATATTTTTTTTTTATTCATATTGTGTCAATGATTTTAATCTTTCGAAAGCTATTTCAATTTCGGAACAAAATCATATTGTTATAGCGTAATTTAAGAAGTTCTGAAGCATGTAATTTGTATGGTACAAAAGGCGTCTCCGGACTGGTAGCTCCTGAGATTAGTGCGTTCAAAGTCAGTTTTGTATATTTTGAAATATAGAAACAAACTCAATTCTGTGTTAGCCAAATCTTGAATCTTGAAAAAATACTTGAATCATGAAAGAAAAACCACGCCTTATTTCATCTAGCATAACATCACTGAACCTTAATATAACGTCTCCAACACGCACTTAGCCAGTTTCCTAACCAAAATGTCCATTTCCGAAGTCCTTTTTTCGTTTGCAAAAGGACCCTATTGTATATTCGTTATTTCTGAATGCAGGCCAATGGGGGAGGTAAACCTCAGAGCGTAGGGATGGGGGATGAAGGTTCTTGCGACGGGGGTGAGCCCCTCAGTCGACCGGGCCTGTTGCGCGTACCCTCGCTTTCAGCCGCCGATCTTGAGGTACGTATATATCTTTACTAATATTATAAAGAGAAGTTGTGAGTTGGTTTGTAAGAGGTAAACTCTAAACTAATGAACCGATTTGAAAAATTATTTCGCTGTTATGAAGGTATATTATTCTTTTCTTATAGTAATAAGTAATAAAACCACAGGTTGGATTTCAAAATCTCCCACGTTCGAAGCTGGGGCGGATATTTTTTTTTTATTCTTCACGGAAAACCTTTCAGCTCCCGGGAACCGTTGCCGGCCTCAGGGTACCCAGTGGAAGACAAATTCTTCCTGATGTAGGCAATAATTTTTTGAGGCTATATACCTAACGAGGTATGTAAATGGAAAAGCCTCTTTGTACGGTTTGTCGGATATGTTTTATTGTAAAGGTATTTAAATTATTGTAAACGCATATTGTACACGCGTATATATAAGATGTTGTCTTTTTTTACATTTCAAAATTGCCAACGAGCGACGCCGGGGCGAGTATACTAACTAATATTATAAACAAAACAAACACACCTTCACGGCCTACCTTGCAGTGTGGTCAGTAACAGTAACAGTGTCCACTTTTTGCCAGTTGAACAGAACAGGTGGTGAGTTATTTTTAGAAGAAGCAGAGGAGTCGATTATACATAATTATGCTATATTTTATTAAATCAGAGTTGTTTCACGACTGAACACGGGGCGGAAAGCTAGTATTAAATACATTAGGTAGATTGTGTACATACATTAGATGTCATGTAATTTGGCTCGTTCCAGGCTTCTCAATAGGCTGTTCATAATGTTACGTTAAATATATCTCGTGTGTATACCTACTTTGCTAATATAAAACATCCGTGTTCCTTAGAAATACTTGTCTTTCTTGGATTTGTTTCAAATAGTAATCTAATTTATACCAATGAACAAAAATTGTTGTATCTGTCATTTAAATTTAGTATCAAATTGTTTTCTGTCTGTTTGATCAAAATATATTCCGAAAAGGCTGAACGAATATTGATGTAACTTTTTTCATGCTTAATAAGTTTCTAATATAAAAATAATTTCAATATTTCGTCTTTTAAAGAACCCATGCGAATTCATCACTTGTTTTGTTTGTAAATGCTATTTTCAAAAAATGCTGTAAAAAAGGCGTAATAAAAGCGTTGAAAATGAAATCGGAAATCCCGGTTTCAATACATACTTTCAATCGTCACTCGAGGAAAATACGTTAATATAGTGAGAGAGCTGTGTCTGATTTTATCAAAAGGTAACGAATCCGTCTGCTCTCTTTCACAGAGCGTACAAAAAGTACAAAAAGAAAAATATAAAATTTGTTGTCTCCTGAGTCGTATAAATGAAATCACAAATCAGATTTTCTGATCTGAAAGATATTTAGTTAAATGTATGTAAATGAAATTTTTATTTAATAGGTCGGAGTGGTTCCAGACTTCACTTATCTCATGCAAATAAAACATTATTTGTCTCTGACTTTTTAAGAGAATTGAAAGAAACTGAAGAATGGCTTTAGTATGTTATTTAAATTATGTTTTCTTGTTTGAATTTAACAAACTCAAGTAACTTGGCTCGTTTTAAAAAAAATCACGGGTTGCCTTACCAGCTCCCGGGAACCGTTGCCGGCCCCAAGGTACCCAGGGTATTTTTCTAATGAAAAAAAACAAAGCATGATGGCTTTTGTATCTTGATGCGTGGCTATAAAAATTTTAGAGAAGGTGCTTATAGTCTGGGACCTGTGTCTGATTTTATCGAAAGGTAACGAAATGAAATGAAATGACATAATTATTTTATTTGTTAGAATATGGCATAAGTAGATACATAATATAGGTGGAGTAATTTTAGAAGTGTAGCACATTCTACCGTATTACGATGTACAAATATTTAATTACAAGTATACGTTCAATATTTGAAATTAGATTCAATATTACAAACGCCAATACAATTCAATATCAAATCAAAAACCACAAATACTTCAAACAAGTGAAACAATTACAATAACAGAGCATCAAATATAGTTATAAAATAATATAAATAATTAAAAAACATGTCAAAAGTGAATTTTATTAAAGCAATAATAATGTAAAAATTTATAAGATGTCAAAACGTGATTTATCATTTCATTTATAGAATAATATATTTTTTTAGTAATATCTTATTAAATGTCCTTTTGAACACCAGCAGGGGAAGTTTAGTCAGATTTTCTGGAGTATGATTAGATTATATATATATTTTAACGATATAAGGAATATGTCTGCTCTCATCACACATCTTCGAATGGTACGAAAGTTATGTCAAAATAAAATGTTGTTTTTTGGACATAACTTAACTACCAGTCTGAAATTTTATATGAAGCATGCTTGGCCAAGGAGCCGTTTATAAGGAGTCGGTTATCGTACCATTCGAAAACCGACTCTATAGATAAATAGATAGTATACTTAAAAATGCTCCAGAACACCCTAGATTTTCTCTCGACAACTTATTTAATGTAATGAGGCGGTGCGAGGCAACTCTAACAACCATATTTCACAGAGAGCAGACGGATTCGTTACCTTTCGATAAAATCAGACACGTCTCTCTGACTATAAGCACCTTTTCTATACCTCGATTTATTATGCTTCGGAGGGCACAGTACGTTCATAAGATAATAATGCGACTTCGTTACAAGTGTCTTTAGCCACGCCGCAAGACGCAAAGGTCTGATTGTTTTTTTTATTAGAAAAATAAGAAAGAGCCAAGTTAGTTGAGTTTGACAAACTCAAATAAGAAAACATAATTTAAATAACATACTAAAGCCATTCTTCAGTTTCTTTCAATTCTCTTGAAATGTCAGAGACGAATAAAATTTTATTTGCATAAGATAAATTATGTCTGAAACCACTCCGACGTATTAAATTTTTCATTCACATACATTTAAGTAAATGGACGGGCTTTCAGATCAGACAATCTGATTTGTAATTTCTTTTATACGAGTCAGTAGACAACAAGTATTAATTTTTTATGATTTACTTTTTGTACTTTGTGAATTTTTCATGCCAATGGCTCATCTTTCATTTAGCAAAGGGTATTACGAAGGTTAATATTTATTTTAATCTCTCCAGTATAAAACGAGTTTTTTCTCTGGTCGACAATAAATTAGTATTTTTATTTTATTAGTAGACTTTTTTTTTACAAGAAATACAACAACCGTGTATTTTATTTTAGAGTAGGTACTACTTTTATGCTCATTTTGAAAAATATGCGGTTTCTGGTTATGGCGGTCACAGAAAGCTCTAATATCTTTCCAATTGTCATAAACCGTAACATATTTTTATTGCTATCATTCTCTATTATTTTTATAGAATGCCTCAAATCTATCTCTCCTTTCACCACCATCACTCGCCAGAAGACGGTCCTCCGTGATGTTTAGCGACACTGTTCTACTACATGCACCTAATGCGCCACATTTACAGCATCCTCATAATGTATGCTCTTCAGAGAAAATGACACAAACAGGTAATTATTCTAAAAATAACAATTTTATGTTATTTATAATATTAATCTAAGACCTAACGCAGATCTGTAATTTTAATCAGTCCTACAAAAGTCGGTCGTAATAATTATAAAATAAACACCAATCGGTTTTACAAAAATCCAACTCTCACCGGCTAAAATCGGCCGAATAGGGTCGTCTGCTTTGGGCCTGTAAGAAAAGTTAATTTAAATCAAACGATACAAAAATCGATTCTTTAGTTCTGATATTTCAATTTGTAAACTTGTATGTCCAAATTAATTATTGATTCCGTTCCACGGCCGTTACGATCTTTTAACCTTTCTGTTTAAACTCTCTAATTTCTTGCTATTTCAAAACACTTTTAATTAGTAGCTTTATTTTCTCGTATACATTATATAACAAAATTGAATAATTATTATAGATTCATTGTGTCAACGAGACTGGCTTAAGAGCCAAAGCGGTGAGTCTAGAGAAAAGTAGATCTAGACATCAAATGCTAGTAGAGTAGCATGTGCAACTTCCTTCTATAGCCTATCTATCCTAGTATTTCTATCTTCTGTACAAATATATCGATGTATATTTAAATTATTGTTACAAGATGTTTCATAATGGATAGACAAATTATTATTAAACTAAATTAAAGTGTGATATAATTCAATTTTCGTGTTTTGTTTTTGCTGCGTAGAGTTCGACCTTCCGACAGGAGAAACGAACGAAGACCGTGCGGCAGCTAGTGGCGGTACCATGTCTTGTCAAGAACTATTGGCATTATCTGGAGCATTGTCCGCAGCTTTACCTACGGGACAAGTAGCTCTGGATTCATTTTTCGAAGAACTTACTAAAGGCATCAGTAAAAGAGCTGGTGATGAAAAAAATGAATCCAAGGTTAATATTATCCATAAATTAGTGCAATATATCTCGAAATTGGCAGTTATGATGATTTTGTATTTTTACAGATTATAGACATAGAAGATTTTACATGTTGTGCTGAGTTGTTAGCTGCAGAAGCCGCCGCTAATGAAGCTAAGAAGGGCAGATTCTCAAAAACTTTCATTGTGTATTGGAGAAAACTTAATAAGTTTTTATCTTGGCTTAGAAAACACATTAAAAAAATTGCTAATAATAAATATTTTCAGCAAGGTAACTATTATTGTCCAGAAATATACATTTAATTGCTCTTCAGTTCTTTATAATAATTGCAGCTACCAAGGCTTACAAGAAATAATATATCTAAAATTAAATTATTTATTATAAAATTACAATTAATAATCGTATTTAAAGATATAAACGTCAAAAATAGTTATAAATTATGTACACATTGTTAATCATTTGTTCCAGGTATCCTTTTAGCAATTCTCATAAACACATTATCCATGGGTATTGAATATCATAATCAGCCTGAAGAATTGACTGTATTTGTGGAAATGAGTAACATAGTATTTTCTGCCATTTTTGCCGTAGAAATGCTTTTAAAAGTTGTCTCTGAAGGGCCATTCAAATATGTTGCGAATGGATTTAACGTATTTGATGGTATTATTGTAGTTTTGAGGTTGGTGTCAGTTAAATTTGTTTTGAAATATATTGTACTGTATTATATATTTAATGATGTAATTTTAATGTTTACAGTGCATTCGAGTTAGCGCATAACTTAGGTAACGAAAGAGATTTAGCTGGAAGTTCAGGATTATCAGTTTTACGAACATTTCGACTTCTCCGTATATTAAAATTGGTTCGATTCATGCCTAATCTCCGTCGGCAACTTTTTGTTATGTTACGTACCATGGATAACGTCGCTGTCTTTTTTTCTCTACTAGTTCTCTTCATATTCATATTCAGGTAATTATTATTTTCTTGTAATAATAATTTTATTTGTAAAAAAAATTATAGACAACTCAACCAATATTTAATTTAAAACTCAATTAATATGAATAAAATAATATTTCAATAACTATAAACTAAATAAAAGAACAACTTAAATTATTTATCTGATATAATATACTTTATTTTTTTCTTTTACTATATGATTTTTCTATCAATCTATTTTATTTTATTTTTAGTTTCCGCTATTAATAACGAAAATGATAGTGTCCATTACTAACAACCATTATTATGCCTATTAAGTGGCATACCTACTCGTATAACAAATTAAAACTCAATTCAATAGTCAGAAATTAAATAATGTAAATTCCATTTTTTTCATTCAGTACAATACTGCGATATTATTTTATCTAACTCTCTGTAATGAAATTCTAAATGTTTCTACTATCTGTCACACCCGCATCCTGTTTCCCGTGCACTGTCTAACTGTGAGTGATATTTTCCCTTTATATTCGTTTCACTCTCATCCTCGACGTGTCAATTACTTCTGTCTTTGACAGCTACGTACTATAATAATACACTACCACTATCCACTCACACTGTTCACAACTATCTCTTTCTTCTTCACTTTATTTATTTATTTTTTACTGTATGTCTCTCTCACGCTTTTGTGCTTTGCCGTCCACTTCAATCTTCCACATTTTGCACCTTCATCACGTGTCACTAGAGTATGTGTCCTTATTTCAATAATTTCTTTCATATTAGATTGTTTTACATATCTCTCACCAATCCTCGACTCCTTCCTGCCACGAATGAAAAGGATTGTTTTAATCTCGTAATCCTTTCTAATCGTATATTGCGTGATGACGTTCAGCATCCTCGGTATGAACATCTTCGGGTGCAAATTCTGCGAGCGTATGGAAGACGGAGATCAAGATTGTGACCGAAAAAACTTTGATACTCTCTTGTGGGCCTTTGTCACAGTGTTTCAGGTATAGAATATTTTCAATTTCAATAAACTAACAGACTACCCAGAAAACAAACTGAAACTTTCCACATTACCAAACGCTTCAATCGCTCGTCAGCACTCACAAATGACAGTCCTAATAACAAAACATTTGTAGCAGCGACGGTCTAATTACTACTAACCTAAACCACCTCGCACTTTGCTGCAGATCATTTATACTATAGTAACCATATATCTAGTTTTTGACGGTATTACTTTCAAACTAATTTGAATGTGCGCCTACTTCGCTTGTCGAATTGTAACGCTGCAGCTCTGTGCTCGTAATTTGCGTTTTTAACGCTCGCTACACGTGACTGTTGCAACTATTGCCAGACTAGAAAACCATGTTCAAAATGTCCTGGTAGAAATTATTATAGAGTCATTATACAGATATATTCATTTTAGAACTCACTACGACCATGTTTGGTACTCCATCTAAATTTATTACAGCACTTAGTCAGTTAGCTTGGTTGACCAGTAGGTTAGCTTGAGTTCGAGAGAGTCGAGTGTCGCGAATCGCCTTTGATATCTTGAACTTTCTTATACTCATACTTTCACTACCACTGCTGCATTCAAATTTATTACCGTATTTCCTCTATGCATGCCGCTTCAAACTACTCAAAACATTTCATGTCTAAGCGGAATTTGTGATTTACTTTGATACGCAACTAAAAAATTGCTGACTATGCTCAATTATGACATCAATGCAACTTCAAAGTAATCACTGTTCTTGCCTTCACTTGAAACACTTTTTCTAACAATATCCTATTTTGCTATACCTATTCTTCTTCTTTTTGACTTTTTATCAATTGGCCCATTTATGTTTTGTCTTTGAAAGTTTGCATTCACAAGGAGTGATTTTATGATGCATCTTATACGAGTAATGTAATCACTGAAAGTGGCTGTTTAAAACAACAACTTACAACTTATATCAATTTATCTAATTATTTATTAACAAGCATTGTTTGGTTTGCTGTTTATTCACATTTATTTTTTGTTGGCATATAACATGTCTAAAATTTTATAATTTTCTATTTATTCGAATGTTAATTTTACATAAATAAATTTACTTCCTTAGGATATTAATTGCATTATATAATACACTGATTTTAACTAGATTTAGTTGTTACGAAAAAGCAAGCGTTCAATCATCGAGAAAATCTGTATTGTAATATAATGAGATATTCTCGCTGTTTAGCGCACGTAATTGTATCCGGATGTCCGGCCCCGTTATGTTGCGCATAGCGTTTTCTTTTTCTTTCATTTTCACATCAACATCGTGGACTCGCAGTATTCTGGGAATGTATCTGTTCGGTGGTAAGTTTTGCAAGTTTGTGGACGACGCGGGCAACGAGCGCGATTGCACATGCCCAGAAATTATTAGCCATCACCCGAAATGCGAGTGCGACAGGAAGCATTTTAATAACATCCTTTGGGCAACTGTTACTGTATTTCAGGTAAGCGCCTTCACAGGAACCTTACAAGAGATAGCGTAAGTGTAATGGTGAAAATGCCATCACAACCTCCTCAAAAATATTTTGTAAAAACACTGCGTATTTGTCGTCAAAAACAAAGTTGTGCTGTTACAGCATTTGTAAATATGTTATGACACTTAATAATATATTGCATTTATCGGTAAATTAGTTACCAATCATATTTATTCGTATGAGCATAGAAAAAGTAGATAATGGCATTGTCAGGAGCGCTCCTGTAGCTAATGCATGACGCTTGATTAGAGATTTGTGGATTTTGATCAATATGCTTGTGTAATCAAAATGGCCGTTTGTGTTCCTTGTCACATCCTGTTTAACAACATAACTACACATAAAACAGAACACTCAACACACAAATTCGATATCCCACATGGTCATCGATAACGATGTTTTGTTATTTTAAAGTAAATTATTTTAACAATATAATTGATTTTTACTACAAATACCGCAAATATACATGCTTAACACAAAACAGCACACCTGGCTTATTTTGATTTATTAAATCATTTGAAGGAGAAATATCGATGTGGTAGTCTTGTTTAGATTAATTGTTTGTAATCTATTGGATGAGGTGAAATTTCAGGTGCTAACTCAAGAAGACTGGAATGTTGTATTGTTTAACGGAATGGAAAAGACAAGTCACTGGGCTGCTTTGTACTTTGTAGCTCTGATGACTTTTGGAAACTACGTTCTGTTTAATTTACTGGTTGCCATTCTTGTTGAGGGTTTTAGTTCAGAGGTTAGTGTTTCTAGTTATAATGGAAGTATTTACTTATATTTTGTATTAACATTTTATATACTTAATTAATCTTGTTTTATAAAACAGAGAAATGAAAGAAGAGAACGTGAACAAAGAGAATTGGCTAAATCTAAATTGTCCAGTGAATGTTTTTCGGATAACAATGAGTTGCAATATGACGAATCTCACTCGGGATCACATTCCAGTGAAAGTGTTTCTCAGGTAAAACTTTACTTACAACACAATAAGTACTTCGAATATTTTTATTCCTAAGTACTAGGTATCAACAATAGTCATTGTAGATGCAAATAAATCATTTAAAAATCTTGATTTTGTACAGAATGAAATCAAGAATTTTTGGAAATCAGCTGATGACGTCAGAAGGGCGAAAGATGATGTTAACGGACATAAAGAAAAGTTAATGCGAAAGAAGAAAGGGCGAGTTTCCACACATCACCCTACACTCTGTCG
Source organism: Nemapogon koenigi (assembly GCA_963924495.1). Classification (NCBI taxonomy): domain Eukaryota; kingdom Metazoa; phylum Arthropoda; class Insecta; order Lepidoptera; family Tineidae; genus Nemapogon; species Nemapogon koenigi. The sequence goes on from OZ004643.1 coordinate 3,767,603, forward strand.
TGATTGTGCACAATCAAACAAGTGTAATTTGCAGAAGGTGCCTACTAAGTACTATTATTCATACACTTACTTTTTGGCTATGTTTAAATCCGCGTTATTCTGCTCGCCTTCTGCTTATGAATGAAGGGGTTGACGCTTGAGGTATACAGTAATTCCTACATTCGTTAAACTTAAGAGTTTTATAGATTAGGGTAGCTATGTCTAAGATGTTTTCCACAACTGCAAAATTTCAAAGTCAAGGGAATTATTTATTTGAATAATTTCCGTTCAGCAGATCTTTAATTTATATGTATTATATTTTATGCCAGGAGTCAAAGATGTTAGCAGGAAGTACGGCCACATCAGATACAGCTAATCTACCTGTCATTACACATACAGCAGCCACGCCTCAAGATTCACCGTCGACAACATTAGAGCCTGGAGCATCTTTTAAGGATTTTAAACTCGCAGTTAGTTTGGAGCGATCTTCAATGCTATCAAGTTTGGATTCTATTGATCGAACTTCGGTAATTTGTTTTCGAAATGTTTAATTACTATCAACGGTTATAAAGTGTTATCATTATATGTCATTTCAAAAGGCAACTACTGCCGCATTCACTATGCCTGTAGACACTGCTTTTCAGAGTTCGCTTGGCGGACCCAAGGTTACATTAAACTGGAAACACGGAGAAAGGCAAACGGTTTCACTTCATAAACACAACATTTAAAAGGGCCACTAAACTTTTTTTAATAATGTCTATTTTGTAAAATTGTATTAGGTACTTCCTTAATTATCCAAAATCTAATCAGCTGCAAGACAAAATCTGACAATTATATTTTATTATTAGACAAGAAAGGTGTTACAAAATTCTAATGTTTCTTTACAGTGCACAAGTATTCCGGGGTTGTTGAAACCACCTACTAACAGTTATACATTGACACTGCACTCGGCTGCTGCTCAACTTGCAGGGGAAAGAGCTCGATTACCACCAACAACACTCGCTCCACCTCATTTATCACTAGCTCCTCCACCACTTTCATTAGGCATTTCATCGGCGCGTACGCCATCACCTGGCGCACAATCATCATCTGCACCAAGATCCATAGCCTCATCATTAATACCAGAAAAGAACTTACAAATCTCCTTCGCAAAGGACGACAACTGCATCAATACGAGTGATAAGTCTAGTTTATTAAGTTCTCAAAAGTAAGTATTTTATCTTAGGATTAGATTCATCAATCTGTGTCCTTGCATTACAATAAAATTTTACTTTTTAGAAGCATTTGTGTGACCGGTGTAGGCAGTGGTGAAGATAAATGTCGAGTTCAAAGGGGTTATAGTTGGAAAATATACAGGCCAAGTCTTCGACGAAAACAAAAGCATCGATCAGGATCCGACTCAGATGCGATTATCTTGAATAACGGTCGAGACCACATAAGTCGTAATGGTAAATTATTTCAAAAACCCTGTTACTTACCGATAATAATGCTAATAAAAATTCTTAAAACGAAAATAAACATTATTTTTAGGTTTGAATATTAGAAAGAATGAGTTACTTCTCTCATCATCAATAGTGATAAAAAATGATACACAATCGGAGATGCCCAATAACCGAGCGAAAACACAGCTTCCAGCACCTCGAGTCTTGGCACCGCCAAATCGAAGAGTGTCCGTACATGCCGCATCATTATTTCCAGATGTAAGTTATTTTAGAAATATTTTTAAACGTTGCTCCAAATAATTACAAAATTAAACTCTTTTTATGATATAGATATCCTGGAAAGCTCCAGAAGCAGGTATCTCTGGAGATTCGTCTATTCGTCTTGAAATTGGTCCACCAACACCTCATAGACGTTCCCTAACCTCAGATTACTCTATCGGTAAAGTAATAAAACTAAATTATTTATTTTAAAAAAAATAAATTTGTATTGCATCGATTTACAATTTTATTATTCTAGAATAAAAATCATCTTTTTTTCTTTCAGCTACCTCAATGGGTGATGTAAAATCTAGTAACTTAGCCCAATCTACTACCTCTCAACTACATATTGCACCTAGGCCGTCCAGTTCTGGATCGATTTCATTACGACCTAACAACCAATCTGTAACTCTGATTAAGCAGATCAATGAAGAGGTAATTTACCTAGCAAATAATAATTCTTTTTTTAAATTCATTTATCAACACATGCATATTGCCTTCGAATGTTTCAGGTCACAGCAAATAATAGCATAACGTTTTTGCAACCACAAACAAATAGAAGAAGATTCAGAATAAAAGATTTGTTCAGATTCATGGAGCCAACAGGATGCCTTAAAGAAAAAGAAGATTTTTCACTTTATATTTTTACTCCCAATAATAGGTACTTACACATCTATTACATACTAAACGCCTAATCTCCAAAATACAGTTATATTTTATTTTTCACTGAATACTGTTTTGTCATAAAACGACATAAACTGTTCATTAAAATATTTATATATACTTAGTAAAATATTTATAGTTTCGATATTGTAATTTTAACAAAACAATGACATCGTTCTGGTCAATACGATTTATATCACACATTCTACGTAAAGACCGCATTTCCACTACATTTATCTTACTTTCATGCTTATTATTCCATACCCAAGTCTCGCTTAGAATGTAGAAAAGTAGAGAATGCGGAGTGAAAGATGATGTTGTGACTAAAATGAAGAAAAGTAGTTTACGCTGGTTTGGACACGTTGAAAGAATGAAGGATGAAAGATTGACTAAAAAGGTTTATATGGCTGAAGTGAAAGGAAATGCTGACAGAGGACGACCAAGGTGTACTTTTATTGAACATAAAAAAAAATTGATCGATGGAAATATTAAAAGTACACACAATCGCCGAACATGTATGAAAGGTATGATGAATATAAAAGAAGCGAAAGAGGTATGTCAGGATCGTAACAAATGGCATTCGATTGTGTCTTGGGATGAAAGGCGTGATGATAGATAGAACAAAACAATTGCTACGAAATTTTTATATTTGGCTTTTATATTATTAATTATTTATCTGTTGCAGTGTACGAACATTTTGCACATGGATGGTAACAAGGGGCTGGTTTGATAATGTAGTGCTCTTTTTCATTGCATTAAATTGCATTACCTTGGCAATGGAACGTCCCAACATACCGCCTGATTCTAAGGAACGTGCTTTCCTCGCAACAGCAAATTACGTGTTCACGGTTGTTTTTGCTATAGAAATGTTTATAAAGGTTAATATTTCATTTTTTATCTCCTCTCGACTTCCTATAAGATTTTTCTTAAATTTGCATGAATTCATTTTAGGTCGTTTCGTCTGGAATGTTTTACGGACCGGATGCATATTTTACTTCTGGCTGGAATATCATGGACGGTTCCTTAGTAATAATTTCCATAATCGATTTGTTAATGTCCCTGGTATCAGATTCCAGTCCACGAATTTTCGGAATACTTCGGGTAAGTGCTTATAAATTGACTTTTTGACGTCTCTGTTACAATAAAGTATGTTTTCCATTACCCATAGAAACAATATTGATAAATCGATTTATGTGTTGTCTATATCTTAATTATGGGAATTCATTACTTGCAATTTTGCATTAATTTTTATTTTCCTCAGGTTTTTAGATTACTGAGATCATTAAGGCCCTTACGAGTTATTAACCGTGCACCGGGTTTAAAATTAGTTGTACAAACTCTGCTCTCATCTCTAAGGCCCATTGGAAACATTGTTCTTATATGTTGTACATTTTTTATAATATTCGGCATTTTAGGAGTGCAGGTAAAAATTTAAAATTGTATTGTTACTTTATTTAATTTCTTTAGAATATAATCACCAAAATATATTATCTTATTTTTAGTTATTCAAAGGAGCTTTTTTTTATTGCGAGGGAGCACATATAAAGCACGTTAAGAACAAAACAGACTGTCTCTCCATTGATGGCAATGTCTGGGTTAATCGGAAATACAATTTTGATGACTTGGGCAAAGCTCTTATGTCGTTATTTGTTCTAAGTTCGAGAGATGGCTGGGTAAACATAATGTATACGGGCCTCGATGCCGTCGGGGTTGATCAACAGGTACTATATAATTCTTTTGTATGTGTAATGTGAAATCACTGAAATGTCTAATAATTTATATCAATTTATAACTATTATTTTACTTTTAGTTAAATAATACTTAACATAACATTTTCAGCCCATCGTCAATTATTCTGAATGGAGGTTGCTATATTTTATTGCATTTATTTTGCTTGTTGGATTTTTTGTATTGAACATGTTCGTTGGAGTGGTCGTAGAAAACTTCCACCGTTGTCGCGAAGAACAAGAAAAGGAAGAAAGAGTTAGACGTGCTGCCAAAAGAGCTCTACAAATGGAAAAGAAAAGAAGAAGTAAGTGTCGTTTGTGGATTTTATATATTATTTATTTGCAAGATTATTGAGATTAATTAATTGTTACTTTTTCAGAAATGCATGAAAGGCCATACTACGCGGATTACTCGCAATACCGTCTATTTGTCCACAACGTTGTAACATCCAAATATTTTGATTTGGCCATAGCTGGTGTAATTGGATTAAATGTTGTTACAATGGCCATTGAATATTATAGAATGCCACCAGCTCTTCAATATGCGTTAAAAATATTTAATTATTTTTTCACAGCTGTATTTATTCTAGAAGCTTTAATGAAACTTGTGGCTTTGGGTTTCAAGATATATTTAAAGGACAAATGGAACCAGCTTGATGTTATAATTGTTATACTTTCCATAGTTGGTATAGTGTTAGAAGAACTAGAAACCAATATAATTCCTATAAATCCCACAATAATGCGTGTAATGAGAGTTCTCCGTATCGCACGAGTTCTAAAGCTATTAAAAATGGCTAAAGGCATAAGAGCTTTATTAGACACTGTTATGCAAGCTTTGCCACAAGTAGGAAATTTAGGTCTTCTATTCTTCCTTTTATTCTTTATATTTGCTGCTTTAGGAGTGGAATTGTTTGGACGATTAGAATGCTCTGAAGAAAAACCTTGTCAAGGTCAGTGACACATAGTTAACAGTCTTTACCTTAAAGACTTAAAAATGTTAATCTCTTTCCTGTTAGTCGTTTAAAACTTGTACCTCTTTCAGGGTTAGGGGAACACGCTCACTTCGAAAACTTCGGAATGGCATTTCTAACATTATTTCGAGTAGCAACTGGTGATAACTGGAATGGAATTATGAAAGATACTTTACGTGAAAATTGTGATCCTGCAGTTGATTGTGTCCGCAACTGCTGCGTCTCCACAATAATCGCACCAATTTTCTTTGTGGTGTTCGTCTTGATGGCTCAATTTGTGCTCGTCAACGTGGTCGTAGCTGTAAGTTAATATAAATTATTATTAATTCGTCACTTTTCATGATATGTATTTGTTATAAAATGATTCGTCTGTTTGCAGGTGCTCATGAAACATTTAGAAGAATCACATAAACAAATGGAAGATGAAAATGACATGGATGTAGAACTTGAGCGCGAATTAGAGAGAGAAGCTGACGACGAAGAAGACCGAGCTCTTTGTCGCGCATTAGAACAATGCACAGAACCACCACTTCCTCTAAATAAGGTACCCTCACTGCCGGCCAACTTCATGTACAGCGAGCCCAAACACCCGCCGGTCACCTCGCCAGCACGGCTCGCTCGCCGCCGTCGCACGCTCCACTCGCACCATGCTTTGCTACCGCCTTCCCTGCAACCGAGGAGAGCCTCTCTTTCACCTCATGTATTCGCTCGTCGCCGACAGGATTTCTCCTCCGAACCGCCACCCGCACTTTATGAAGAAGATGCGAGGTTCATCGACGCCGATGACATCGAAGAACTAGAGCCATCCTCTCCTCCACCTCGACGAGACTCCTTCTTGCACAATCGACGTCAACGCATCGACAAACGAAACTCTCTACGAGGCGAGGAAGCTAGACTCCTACGTCCGACACCAGTTTTATTAACTGTTCCTGTTTGCCGCCCAAATTTAAGACTTGCCGGAAAAAGAAGATCTTCTAGTGAGTCCGGGGCTACGAGTGAAGCGAGTCATGTGAATACTCCTAAATCACAAGAAACTGCTGAATCCGTCGAAAAACCAATTAGTGAAGAAGAACGGATTCGGATAGTTATTGCTGAAAGACGGAAAATTGAAGGATCACGGACAGAGCCAGAAGAAGTAGTGGAGTTGTTCGAGCGAGGCTCCTAGTGTAGGCGAAACCGGCCGCACCAACATCATGAAGTCTACATATAGACTCAAACCTACTCGCCCTGAAAATATGTCCTGTAGAACTCCCACTTCAATGGAAGAACAACGATTCTTGATATGAACAAGCTGTGTGAGTTGGAACTCGGTTGCAAGGCACTAAAGACAGTGAACTTTACGATAAATAACGGGTTATTTTGTGAAAGTTATGGTACAGTTCTTCAAGAAAGTGTTTTCCGAAAACGTTGCCCTCAGTTAGTTGTACCTACCCATAATTATTCAATTGCGGCCGGTTCTGAAAAAATATAATAGACACTATGTTTTAATATTAAGATAGAATAAATAGATGAACAGTGATTAGAGCTAGTCAACTTGTTGTTCTGTAACATTTTCTATAAGAACTCAGTGTTCTTCTGACAAACCATAGTATTTATATTTACGGTGCTTATTGTTAATGTTCGTTTTGATATTTATCTTATAGACAATTTCTAAGACGTTAATAATATTTATGATCTTCGCAGTCGTAAACTGTGCTTAATGACTTTAGTAAATACGTTTCTGTCTGATTTTATTGCTTATTTTTGTGTACAAAGCTATTCATTATATTTTAGGCAATGATTGTCTAAAGCACTAAGTATTTAATTAGGATATCTTTAGATAATATGATAATTGTTCAGTAAAGTTCTATGTACTAAAACTTATAGCAACGACTGTAAATTTACTTTAGTGCATAGTTAATCGAATTTGTTATTAACTAGAGTTTACTCTCAAATAATTATCCTGAAATGGAACCAAACATTTGCGAATTGAATATCTATGTAGAAACAAAGTAAAGTATAAATGGTATTTTGCTAAAATAAATATCCTATTTTCTTACACATGTGTAAAATACATATTAAGTAAATAACAGCAATACGCACATATTATAGGATACTGCATAAATGAACATACTTGATAGTTACTTGTAATTAAATGTTTGTCAATTGAACTGTTGTTGAATAGAGGGTTGAGATAGCTACAACGTTAACTTGTGCCAAAGTGAAAATTTAGAAAAAGATTCTAATTTAGTAAGTACCTACACAAGATGCTCAAATGTTTCAAGTGGCTATGCTATATTCTTTATCATTATTCATTTAACAGCTTATCATATTTCCCAGTCCATCAACTTTTAATACATTAAAGTTTAATTATCATTTTAAACGAAACAAAAGTAGTGAGAGATATATTTTTAATTAAAATTTTTCCTACAGACTCTTAAACTTGGCATGAACTTAGAAATTAACCCATATTTTTTTCTATTTTTCACCGTGGTGAAGTGATATAAAACTGTAGTTAGGAAGAACAGCAATAAATTTTATACTTCAACTGTGCCTTTCCTATTTCTAATATTAGTCTGTGAAATTATTGTCATTAGACAGATCTATGTATAGTGTATAGAGAGAAGTTATATAATCTTGTTGGTTTCTCAGAATCTTTACAAATTGACATAATAATAACATTTTTAATGTTTTTACATATTTTCTACTAGAAAATTATGTTAATTGTCATTTAATAAAATTATTCTTCTTTCTAATCTATATTCTAATGTCTTCCACGACTTCTTTAGTATAATTAGTTTCCTCTAATTTTATTGAATCTACGGATGTAGTATTAGAGCACATATTATTGTTTAATTCATGAGTTTGTGGGTGTCGATCTCTGACTACGTATGTGAGTCCAATTTTGGAAGCACATACTACTAAGTCGTATAAATGAGGAGAATATTAACTATGACACTCCGTGTATCATTCGCAAAATTGATGGAAGGAATTTAATAAGTTAAGAGTAGCGTTTCAGTGATATATTCAAACTTTGAGATAATGTAATTATTTCTCTTGGTACTGACTGTGTAATATAATTCATTAAAGTATGAATATTGTTAGCTAGATGAGATACGATCTGTTAACGATTAGCTGGTGTAACAGTTACCACATGTTAGGTTGAAAGAATAAATTTAATGAAATACCCTAGTGTTTCATTTATATCTTTCACACACTCCTTCATTTCCATGTGAATTACTCTGCTTTGACCCCAGACCATAAGCGCAGCAACTTCCAGGCCCACCCCAGAATCATACTGGACCAATCTTATTTGTTCACAGAGGACTATTTAAGAATATTTCCTATAATCCTCAGGTTTTAAAAGTGAATCTTCTTTCTTTCCCGAACTAATAAACACCAATGGGTGTAGCAGAATATATCTCGAAACAAATAATAGATAAAATACAATTAGGTATAATATATTCGTGATTAATAAAATTATTCTCTACGCTTAGGGTCTGAAATTATATACAATAAATATTTCATATAAATGTATTGAAATTGTTACTGAACATTCAAATAATGTTTTATTTAAATCCATTGAGCAATCAACATTCAACCAAGATATTATAAACCCCTTCAAATAAGGAGGTATGTATCCGTATATAACTTGCAAATCCTCCATGATTAAAATTAAATATGCCATTTGATGGCATTAAGGACAGAATTAAATTGTTGAATTGTTAAACAGCATCGATAGCGCAATGTTTAAAGTTTCGGACTTGAATCCGGGAGGTTCCGGGTTCAATCTCTATTATAGTTAAGGATACTAATTGCTGAGCCAAAATTTTAAATGTGCTTTAATCGAATTGGGAGAGAGCAAGTAAAGACAGTGTCAGCACTTCTGAAATGAAAATAATATGTGAAAAAAACTTACCACTGGCCATCCTGCCATGCTGCTATTTTTTAAATAAACTAAAACTCAATAAAATTTTAGTTAAATTTAAGCGAATTCAAATGAAACTCGTGAATTAATCAGTCCACCGCGACCATTTCACCGAACAATTTACAGTTAACTCAGTCGCTGCAAAGTTGCTCTCCAAATAAACGTAGTTCTGGGTGACTCTGGCCACTGTGCGCGGTCGAATAAACAAATTGCATCAACTCGACAATTGTGTTAAATCAAGTTAAGAGTATACTTGTTAAGGAAAGTTTTCTTGTTTTCTTTTAAAATGGAATAAAGTTGTCTCATGATGCACTACTTAACATATATAAAACAAATTCCTCCGCCACGGATTTTGATGCGGATGTAGGAAATAAATATGCAGAATAAAATGGTCTACTAAATAAAAAAAACTAATAAAAGTCCATGGTAGCATATATCAATCTCTCATAGATAATAAGCGTATTCGTGTGGGTATTCAAATAGCTGAAAACCTTTATATTCTTAATACCTGTTCTCTGAAGGGTGGCCAGAGAGGATGGAGTGTCACTTTTTCTCGATCCCCTTACATTCCAGGTTCATTTACATTGATTACCTCTAAAATTGACGTCACTAATTATATTACTTACTCCAAACCTAAACCTAACTTTCAATAAAGCTTTATCCACTTGTATTATTCCACGTGAATTTGCCTAGATTTTCCCTCGAGCGCAAAGTTTGTTCTCGACGCCTTTGTTATATCAACTATAGGCACCTTAATTTGTATGGGTTGACGGGGACAAAGAGGCAAAGCAACAGGCGAGTGGAATTGAGTTTAGGAACAATCTTTGCGAACGTCCTAGCTTGGTACGGCAACGCTTACAATCTCATTTGCATAATTCCTGGAAACGAATTTTAATGGGTTCTTTATTGTGTTGAACAACATAATGCTTTTTCATAAAAACGATGTTGAACAACATAAAACTTTGTTTTATTAACTGAAATTTTGAGGATACCCGTGAGTATTGGAAATTTTGCAGTAACTTCCTTTTAAGTACTTGAAATTGAGTTTAAGCCTTCATTAAGGACTTATTAGACTAAATTTTGCTGCAAATTAATTATCCAATATAGGTTATGTAATTTGATTAATTTATTATTAATTAGTAATTGGATGTTATACAGATTATATACATTTTGATACGCAATCCGGATTAAATGCATATAGATAGATTAATCTAATTATAGTTTTAATAAACAAGGAAGGGGTTAAAAAGGCTAACAATATATACTATGCACTCTAGATTATCAACAGATCCATAATATTTTTAAAAGTGTGCTTCTTCTCTCAAACTATAAAATTATAAAAGAGTTTGTTTGATTCTACGCCATGTCATGGAGATCGACGCACGCGTTCCGTCGTGACATGATGGGGAATCCAGTTTAATAATAATAATAAAAGCTATAATATTTGACATTGGCAAATCATCGATTAAGATTGGTGGAACCACAATACAAGAAGAAGAAGAAAAAGAATTTGTTTTCTATACTTTAAAAAATAGAATCATCAGCTAAATATTTGTATTCCGCCTGAGTATCCTCTGGACGGTAACATGATTCCCGCAAGACCCGTAAGTAAAGGTGTAATATATAAAAGTATAGAAAATATACGAAAAAATTAAAGGAAAAATTAAAATGTAACTTTATTGCAATTTGGAATGTACTTATGTAAGTACATGTACTTAATTTGCCACTCGTTAGGTATACACACAGATACCATCGGCTAAAAGAGGAAGACTTGATCTTCTGCTGTGTACCCTGAATCCGTAACACGGTTTCGGGAGCTGTAAGGCAACCCGTGAAAAAAAACTTTCTCAAATTGCATTACACCAAAAGTTTTAGTGAAATAGTTTTATTGCAATACACTTGAAAGATACGATTTTACTAAAACTGTTCCCGTGTTACAGTTTCTGCAACAAAGTTCTCGATTGATGATAAAAAGATTTAGGACTATCATAGCAACTTTCGTTTACTTTATCCACAATTTTTATCAAGTAAGTAGACGCTACCCAATGCATCTTTGCATGGAGCATATAAATTAACTTATGGCCTCCGGAACCATTAGTCGTTCTCAGGGTACCCAGCGGAAGGCCAAGGCTTCCTCTTTTAGTCGGTGGTTAGGTTTTTGGGAAAGAAAAATTGGAAAAGTTGCGGGAAATATATGAGCTCTACGTGCCAAGCCGGGGCGGAGCTAATTTATACAATAAGAATAAAATGCTGTTCGTTGGTAAGCGCATCACTTGAGACTGGTCGGACCACATCTCTAATCCAATCTTGTGTCTGTCATTGTACGGAAACTTGATTCATATATTATATCCTCTATATCAGTGGTTCCCAATTAGATTTTCCTGAGTACCCCTTCGAGAAATAGCACAGACTCGCGTACCCCTTGTAGCTTGTAGCTGTAAACGAGGATAATTAATTAATTAAATTAGTTTTTCGTCATTTAATAAATTTAAAATCATACTTAAATTGATTGATTGATACAAAATATATCTGCTTGCTGTTTGCGGTAATGTGTTTCTTACTGATAGTAAATTACATGAGGATCCTGAGATTGCCGCGCGTACCCTCTGAAGCAAGCTCGCGTACCCCTGGGGGTACGCGTACCACGAATTGGGAAACACTGCTCTATATCACGGACGTATAGCGTAAATAATCGAATTAAAAAATTAAAACTTAAAAAAATATTTTCAAGTGCATCATGTGACATCAAATAAAAGGTCTCGTTATAAGGAATACAAATATATATTTTTTATAATTTTATAATAATAATAATAAAATGTATTTTGTTTTTGTATGTTGGTTACGAATATGTAAAAGAATAAATATAAAAAAAGCATAGTTAAAATTATATTTAAAAAAATTGACGGTTGCTCCCCCCACCCTATCACGAGCCTTTCTTATAGGAAAACCTAAACATCCTGTCCTAAAGTTCTGACCAAAAAAATGGTACGGAACTTTCTGCGTGCGAATCGCACTCGCAAGTTAGCAAATATTTTTTTTAATGTTCGTAATCAGGTCTTTAGGGAAAGAAAAATTGGAAAAGTTGCCTAGAAAATTCTATGGGATTTTTGTATGAACTTAAGACACATAAGCCAACTGGAAAGCTAAGAATGAGATATTTTCTAAAAGGCCTCGAACATTTATCTTATACCTTCCAGTCATAGAGTACTAAGCCTATGGAGGGGCCATAGACGATCGAGCTCCCCCTTTCGCCCTTTGACCAGTTATACTGACCAGGTGCGCAGTAATAAGTTACCTTAGATTTCGTTGGTATCGTTTTGTGTCGCGAGACAATAGTTAATTGTGATGTTTTAAATGGGAAAGGCGATCTAGGACGTCAAACTTTCGGAAACATAGTGTTTCCAATCATTAATTATTTTTTTTATTTTATTTTATGTATTTTAACATAATCATCATATAACGTAAAATCCGTTGCGACAATAAAACGACAGAAAAATACAGTGGTACAGGAGCTAGTACTAGACGTCTAGGATCTTTATATCAGAAAATGTATTGTTTCGATTTGTGGAAATTGCTGTGTTTGAAAAAAGGACTAAAAAATCCTAACCGTCTCTGTCCGTCGGCCTAAGGTGCTAAAATTCTGAAAACTGAAGCGAAGTCCGTGAGGCATTGCGAAAAGGAATAAAATTTCTAGGTAGCTATAAAATTTATAGATACGAAATTCATCAAACCTTGATTAATGAACGGAAGCTTACTTTAAATCTGTTTACTTTAGTTAGATATTGTTTGACAAACACACCTAAATTAGTTTAGTTTGATGATTATATCGAGATCCTGAGGAAATTATAAGAAAAATTTCCATTTTCTTTCTTCTTCCATTGGTGCCAAATTTTTAGGATTTTCCTCATTTTTGTACAAAATCTCGTGTTAACATACTTTTTAGGGTTCCGTACCCAAAGGGTAAAAAAACGGAAACCCTATTTCTAAGACTCCGCTGTCCGTCCGTCTGTCTGTCTGTCTGTATGTCCGTCTGTCTGTTCGTCCGTCTGTCACCAGACTGTATCTCATGAACGGTGATAGTTAGACAGTATAAATTTTCACAGATGATGTATTTCTATTGCCGCTATAACAACAAATACTAAAAAACAGAAAAAATAAATATTTAAGGGGGCTCCTATACAACAACGTGATTTTTTGCTCGATATTGATAACGGCAACAGTTATACAGAATATTTTGTTATAGATTCACTTATATTAAAATAAAACAAATATTTTACGTGATTTTTTTGCCGTTTTTATAGATAATGGTACGAAACCCATCGTGCGCGAGTCCGACTCGCACTTGGCCGGTTTTTTTCTTTCTACACGGGTTGCCTTACAGCTCCTGAAACCAAGTTACGCTCCCAGGGTACCCAGCGGTATTAGTTAGCGGATATTAGAATATTAGGTAGAATATCAAACATAAAGTAAAAGTAAAAAACAAGAAATAATTTTACCTGATTTGATAAATTATTTCAAGCAAACTCAGGGCTAATGTAGCTTTTTTTTTATTTTATACTTAATTGATAATATATGTCCATACTGGATTGAATGCGAATAAAGTATGAGGAATTTTACTTTAAATGCGAAGTAGAAAAACTTCAAAAGACAGTCAAGAAGAATGCTTGACTAAAAGCAATTTACGAGTGTCTATCTACTTGTAACTTATTACTTTGAAATTTCTTGGTGAAATACAAGATGTTAGATTTATTAAAATGCTTTTTGTTTTAGGTATTAATATACAACATACGGTACATTACATTGGTATCCTGACCAATATTGTTAATTGTATAAATTCGTATGACATCAGGCCGGATAGTAACTAATCCGGCTAACTATTTATGTCTTTCTACGTCATGTCATGGCGGATAACGTACGCACCCCGTAGTAACATGATGGGGAATCCAGTTTAATCCCGTCCGCACTGTGATAGTTGTGATTAGTCAGTGATTAATAGGGAATATCACGGTTGACAGGATCATCTTAAATACCGATTAATCTGCTGTATACCTACACTATAATAGATGACATTGGCAAATCACCGATTAACATTGGCGGAGCCATAATAAAAGAAGAAGAAGAAGAAGAACTTTTTATCAATATTTATAAATTTTACATCACATCCAAAAATTAGCGGAAAGCTAGTATACGAGTATATATCTTATTCCTTAGTACTATAGGCTACACCAAATTACAAAACAGATCTCATCGCGACCCCCCGAGGTGAATTGTTCCACGATATTGTCTACGTATTTTGACAAAATACCAAAAGGAATATCTTCGTGTCTTTGTTTTATTTCCTACAAAGGCAATAAACGAAATAATCTGTTAGCGAGCTACCTCCAGACGAATCGTCAAAGTCCCTTTGATGAAACAATAAAACCATAACGTTGAATTTTTTTCTCCAAATGAAAATAATTAATTTTAGCAGTTCCAATTTCTTGTTTTATATAATTCGATTGGAAACTTGAAACACTTTGTTTATTGGAATTTATTTTACTTTTTATGATTACAAATGGAAGATGCCTACCTTGATTCGCAAAGATAAATATTACCTCCTTTTTAGCAATCAGCATGGCCACCTGGCATGGATGACATGGCATAATACATAAATCTATAACTATAAGAAGTACTGACGCCGGCTTTTCATACCCTCTAGGGGCCCACTCATTAGTCCAATCGCCGGCGCGCCGCCATAAGGTCCACCGAAATCGACCACAGACTCGTCCAATTCTTGTAACGGCCGTAACACACACACGGATGATTGTGTGACGGTTTAATCGAATATTTGAGTGAGTGAATTGCATGTAATCTAAATCGTATGATTTACATCGCTAATGTGTGACCTGTGTTCAATATCGATCATACGGCGGCCGGACCGAAAATTTTCTGTGAGATACCGGACCAGTGCATCAACTCCTAATGATGCATTTCAGTCAAACAGAATTTTCTAAATATATACTGAAAATAGCAATACCCAGGCATGTCTGCATACTTGTATTTTAAGTTTAATTAAAACTATATTGGCTATTAAACAAACAATGACGTACCTAGGTACAAAATCAACACTTCAGGAGAACTTCAGCATACATCTACCGCCTCACTAGCAAACGTTTTTATAATAAAACTAGATACAAACCCGGCTTCGTTTGGGGTGTTTTTTAGGGTGTTTAGGTATATAATTTTATTGTATTATTTAGGTAATTATATGAATTGGATAATTATATAAAACGACCTGTGTTTGAAGTTCATGGCTCAAACAAACGTTACCCAATGCCCACACTTTTCTTTGACTCAAACAAACGTTACTGTCACATTGAAAATTGCTTCTGACAGCATTAATGAATAAATTAAGACTTATTTATTGAAATTACGGGATTATACGAATTTTGCCGATATATGTTTCTAACCCACAATTGATCAAATTTTTTTTGTTAACAATTTGGTATGCATTTGTATCAAGTCTACCGTACCCCTAAACGAAATTATTAATACTTATAGATAACTTTTAATTACAGTTGTTCAATCACGATATACTAGTTAATATTTATTTTTAAACACAGCTCCAGCCAAGTATTTTCACTAAAGATAAGTTAAAGTGTGTCTGTAATGTTGAAATAACTGCATTTTTAACTTACTTTGAAAAAAGGAGTACCTAGGGTTCCGAAGATTCCGATGAAAAAACGAAATCCTTTGGGGTCACTCATGTGTCTGTCTGTCCGTCTGTCACAGCTTATTTTCTCCGAATCTACTGGGCGAAATATGTTGAAATTTGGTACATAATGATATAGAGCAGAGGTTCTCCTTATTTTGTCTACCGCCCACTTTGAAAATCAATTATTTTTCAGCGCCCCCCATTTTTTTTTACTTTACCAGATTTTAAAAATCACAATGTAATTCATTACTTTAATTTATATATAGTGTGCTATATTAGTTTTTCTGGACCCTTACCTAGGCCTCCAGCGCCCACAAGGGGGCGTTATCGCCCACTTTGAGAAACACTGATATAGAGTTTCATGACCCAATCACGGACGTATAGCGTAAAAAAGAGCTTCGGACTGTCGATTTTGGGGGGAAATTTAAAACGTTAAAAATCACATAATGTATTAAATGAAAAGCTTCGTTATAAGGAATATAAATCCGAAACTACTGTGTCAAATGTTAAGCTCACATATATACCTAATAATATATTATTATTTCCTTCGTAACGGCTTTGGAAGAGGTTACTTTTATCTTGGAAACATTTAAGGTTCTGGTTTCCTGTTAGGTTTCCAATATCAAAGTAAGATAATATGCTATTCACGCGTTTCTACAATTTCTGTCTGTCTGTGTATTTTAATGTTTAAGAATGGGCCAGGTAACGGCTAAATTAATTTTAATGAAATTATCAGTGATCATAGTGGGTATATATTTTACAATTTTCCCTTTGTTTCATCTTGATAACTAAGTCATGTGATATCTTTTTATAAATAAAAAACCGGCCAAGTGCGAGTCAGACTCGCTCACGAAGGGTTTAATGTTTAACACTACATTTCTTTTTAAAATAGTTTAGTAAAAAAATTGCTCGAATCCGGTTTTTATACAATCGAGCAAAAAACGCCGAAAAAACACGTTTTAAATTTTTTTTATGTTCCTAATAGCCCGAATCTAGTTTTGGAAAAGTTTGATAAAAACATTGGATAATTCGGGTAAAACTAAAAGTACTTTATTCTATGGGATTTTTGTATGAACATTAAAGCTAAAATATGTGTTTTTATTTTTAAAGATTATGTTATGACCAAAATGAAGAAAAATAGTTTACGCTGATTTGATTGACTAAAAAGGTTTAAAATAGCTGAAGTGAAAGGAAACGCCGGCAGAGAACAACCTAGGTGTACTTTTATTGAACATATAAAAAAAATCGCCGAGCACGTATAAAAGGTATGATGAATATAAAAGAAGCAAAAGAGGTATGTCAGGATCGATTCGATTATGTCTGCCTACCCCTCTTGGGATGAAAGGCGTGATGATAGATAGATATTTTTATTATACAGTCAAGATCTCCCATACTGCAACAAATAGGTTTTGTCAATGATATTATCTACTTTTCATCAATATTCCGCCCCTGATCCTACGAAATCCTTTTCCCAGAAAGCTTTCTATGGAGACATTACCTACGAAATGTACGACGGAGGAAATGACATCTACTTCCAGGCACCATTGTTATATGATCATTCATATCTTATTACAATAGGTACACATTCGACGCTTTCTGTATCTATGGGTATAACAATCGTTGTATCCGCTTTAATGATGATTTATAGCGTTGGTTTTGTTGTGTTTGTGTCGATTTGAATTTAGCCTACCTAGTAAGATCATAAATTATATTATTTATTAAAGATATTAACTAGGCAGACAATGGGTTTTTATAATAAAAAACCTGTCCATTCGTTATACAATGTATAGCCTCACATATACCATCACTACCATCAGCTAAAAGAGGTTTCAGGAGCTGTAAGGCAACCTGTGAAGAAAGAAAAAAAAGAGATATGAAACAAATTCGCTCAAAGTTTCATCAAAATTCATTCAGCAGTTTTGTACCCTTTTTTTAGACATATATCCAGACAGATACTTCAATTTATCTTTATATACTAGTATATGTATTACGTATCATTATATGTTACAAAAATTAAAAAAAAACTAAATCAGGCCTCAGTTTGAGTAAAACTTTTTTCGATTACGGCTGTGAAAATCAGTTACTTCGTGCAATAATTACTTTATTATTAATATTATATACATAATACCATAGATAAACATCAGTGACATCACAATATTATTCAGACTTGCATTGCAGGATTTCTAAGCCAGGAAGTAAGGACCGCATACGAACAGTGAACGCTCCAAAACCCTCTTTGATCTCGTGGTTCCTTTCACACAAACATCACAGCTCCTTTGCGCAAACAATCGTACAATTTCTTACAAAGAAATAAATGTGGGTGTCGTGGTAAGTCTGGACCCATTATATAAAATAGCCTTTGCCCGGGGCTTCTACAGAATGGATTTTTAATGCATCTATTCTCTTCTGAATGAAAAATAACCCTTGGTTCAAAATATTATAGTCCTGGGGTAATTTGGAAGACTTTGAAACAAAAACCTGTGACTTTTTTATTTAAAATCTGGAAACTGTTTGAAATGTGTTGAAATTAATTAGGTAGATGCTGAGCTTTTGCGAGTGCAAAAACGTCTGAAATTCACTAGAAAAGAACTCAGAGCAAAGACAAAGAAGAATAGAATCAAAGAGACCACTTTTTGATGTGTGACATAAGAATTTGTCCTGAAGCCTGTATCACTATGCGGCAATCAGACTATATCTAAGTAGGTACACAAAATTAAGACGATTTGCTCTGTTTTGACGTTAACGAAAGACAGACAAACAAACAAAGACTCTTTCGCTATAATATTAGTTAAGATGTTATATCTGCGTCAAAAATTTAAACGTGAGTTTTTATAGAAATGTACCATTAGCGAAACCACGAAGCGAGCCTAGCACAACAGGAAAAAATAAAAGCTACCTCGAAAATTACTTTAAATTATTTTTTACTGAAATTGTCATCAAAATTAATTGAACCGTTATCTATTCTATCTATCTATCATCACGCCTTTCTCCCAAGAGGGGTAGGCAGAGACAATCGAATGCCATTTGTTACGATCCTGACATACCTCTTTTGCTTCTATTAGGTATATTCATCAACCTTTCATACATGTTCGGAGATTCTGTGTATGAACTTTTAATATTTCCATCTATCAATACATTTTTCAGCATTTCCTTTTACTTCAGCCATATAAACCTTTTTGGTTAATCTTTCAACTTTAATTCTATCAACGTATCCAAACCAGCGTAAACTACTTTTTTTCATTTTAGTCACAACATCATCTTTTACTCCGCATTCTTCTCTAATGACATCGTTCCGGATGAACCGTTTTAATTAGTGATAATTTTAAGTAGTTTTAGTTTTTGGTACTACCCAACAATCGACACTAACTATAAAATTAGTATCCATTTTAGATTTTGGAATATAATTTTGTAATGAAATAACTAGAAGCGGTCCTATGAAAATAACAGGTCATTAACAAAATGAATTCCCCGTGATGACTTAGCCCTTGCTAAATTAATTTTGAACAAACTTGTTATCTCGGTCTATATTAAATTACAACTCTGGCGTCAGATTGCGAACTTTCGAACTGTGTTAATGATTTTCAAAGTTCCTATATTCGATCGTGTACATATCGAACCGTATTGTATCCAATCGTAATGAAAAACAAGGGGCGATTTTGGGTTTTGTTCCCAATTTGGACCCAATAATATTGTCCGCATAGCAATAGTATTCAGAAGTTAGTCTTTCCCATGCCTGTAATTAATAGTGCACCCTATTTCCTATTCCGTTTTTGAGGACTCCCTAATCCTTTGTGAATTTAACATTGTTTTTCTTAAGGCATTTAATTTTTTACTAATCCGGTAAACTAACGCCGCAGTGGACTGGCCACTCGATCGTTTGTCTTGTTTAGTAAACAAAGCATGTCTTTTCATTGTCAAACTTTTAATTAATAACCGTTTAAAAAGGGGCGGTGGTCAAGGTCATCTTGTATCTGTCAAAAATATGGCAAATCTCAGTTAATCAATAAATAATCATATGGCATCATAATAATAATGTCCATTAGGTGTTGCCATAGTAAAAAATAATTATAAGTAGGTACGAGTTTCACAAAATAACTTTTTTTTTTTTTTTTTTTTTTTTTTCACGGGTTCAGCTCCCGAAATCGTGTTACGGTTCCAGGGTACCCAGCGGAAGACTAAGTCTCCCTCGTTTAGCCGATGGTATTTGTGAGGCTATACCTAACGAGTGGCTAGTTCTGTTGAGATATATATTTAGATGGAAAAGCCTCTAAGTGTGGTTTGTCGGATTATGTACATAAGTTTTTAATTAAAAAAACCCATTGGTACATGGCCGGGATCTGGGATCGAACCCGAGGTCTGTCTAGATAACACCAGACGTCTTATCCACTCGGCTACCGACGCACAAAATAACTTCCCTTGGAGAAAATATTTAAAACGCACAGGTAAAGAAATGTTTTCAAATTACACCTTGAGTGTATTCCCCGGTTGAAATTACCTAAATGGCGACATAAAAGTATCGTTAAAGCTCACACGACATTTACGACATGTGTGGCTATAGAATGTAACTATTCCTAACACTCAAATAAACAGACTATAAAGAACACATTTCCGATAAGAAATCCGGGTGGAAATTAATACCAGAAATTATAAAATCTTCAATAAAATTGACCCCGAGCGACAGCCGATTTTTATTGTGTTTTGAGAAAAATATTTTATCTTATGGAAAATGACTAGGTTTGGTTTTCTGTAAACCATTATTTTATTTTATTAGTAATTAAAATAAAGTTTGTTATTTTTTTTTAATTAATTTCTACTTTTATTGAACATATTATAAAAAATGTATTAATCGATGGAAATATTAAAAGTACACACAATCGCCGAGGTTGTATAAAAGGTATGATGAATATAAAAGAAGCGAAAGAGGTATGTCAGGATCGTAACAAATGGCATTTGATTGTCTCTGCCTACCCCTCTTGGGATAAAAGGCGTGATGATAGATAGATAAGTATATGGATTAAAATGAATCCAATGCAGATTTATCCATTTTAAATATGTATATATATCCATATTTTTTTCAGTCTATTATTTTTAAAACAACAAGTCAATGCAAGAAATCTTCCTAGGTTTACTACCCATAGCAAGCAACCACCTAAAATCCATAGTTACATTCTACATCGGTAATGAGTACATAGTAATAGAGTACTTCACAAACCTTAGGTCTAATAAAAGTTGAAATCTATCCTTTAATTTTATTTATGTAGGTACAATTAAAACATTTATGGGTTAAACGTGACCATCCACAGACCCTATAATTTCGTCATACCCTTAAAATTGAGTTTATTATAGTGCACTGTGAAGTAACTAACCCAAATTATTTTAATTTGAGGTTAAAAAGCGTAAACAGCTTCTTCTCTAAAGTTAATTCTTATGAAGATTAGACGTATCAAACGACACCACATTTATGAAAAGATGGTGAATTTATAATACGAACGCACTCGACGAAATTATAATTTCCTTTTCTTGTCCATTTTGGCTACGGACCCTTTATAAATTGACATAATTACAATAGATCGTTCAAAGCTTAAAATATAAAATTATATTTATTGATCCAAAGTAATAAATTGTACCCAGTATTACAAATTAGCTACAACAAGTATTTAGCAGATTGAAGGGTTGGTTTTAAAGGGTTTCCTTTTAATCTCAAGCATCTTAACATTTTATATAAGATTTCCTTGAACCTTTCTCGCCCGTGTAAAAATTTAATTTTTAAAGCAAAATGCCTCAATTTCTAATTCCGATGTTTTCGAGCAAAGTGGTTTTTCCGTGAACGGGTTAATGAAATAGCATTTTTTAATCAGAAAAAGCAAGTTTGTCGGCGACGCACCACAAAAACGAAACTTCTTCTTTACTATCTAGCGATTACTACCTAGACTTTACAAGAGTACGGTCCATCGAAACCGACCACAGACTCGTCCAATAGGCATGATGACTAAAAAATTCTAATTAGTCCGTTAGTTAGATTATCAGAAAATATTGGACACGTATTTTTTCTTCTGTCAATTAAACAAAAAAATATGAAGATATAGCCCGCTAAAGTTCCACGTGACGTCACGCCTTAGTACAATGTTTAGCAAGGCGTGACGTCACCAGCCCCCACTCTCAAACTTTGAAGCGCTTTATCTCTGTAATTTTTTGTTTGATTGATCAAAGAAAAAATACGTGTCCAATATTTTTTGATAATCTAAATGACGGACTAAATAGAATAAAATTTTGTTTATCCTGTCATCTACCCTATTCTCGTAGCGAACGGTCCGCCTAGGAAATTTTCGCTGCGATGCCGGACCAAAATGTGGCTTACTTAACTGAGTGTTGAAAGTACTACACAATTACGTCGATAAAGAAGGCCACATATTGGTCCGGCATCGCACCGATAATTTACCGTTCCGGCCGCCATAAGATCTAGGCGGGTCATTTGTTATAGGAATTGGACGAATATGTGGTCAATTTCGGTGGACCGTACGGCGGCGCGCCGGTGATTGGACGAATGGGTGGACACCTTAAGATGGCGGATGACGTCATTTCCGTATCGTGATGGTCGGATTTTCTATGTTGACTCCCCGAAGCCTGTATTAAGAAGCTTCGCATCAAAGCCTTATTTATTACATAATACCTAAACAATAATTTTACTGCGATAATGACTCAACAGAACTGTCAACTGAAAAAAAATACTAAAGAGGAACCTCGCCGCTAGGTACCCTGGTTCCCGGGAACCGAAAGAAACCCTTGAAGGTATAAGAAACTAGACATTTTATTTTATTAGGTATTTGTATTAATTTTAAAGACACAGACACTTTTTTATTTAATAGGTATTAAACTCTCCGAACCAGCAAAGCTGTCTCCATTCTCGCCACTGTAAAATTGTAACGACATATTATTATTTGAAGCCAGCGTCGATTTTGTAGAAAACCTCGGGTCGCCATAAACATTACGGTTCAGCCATTTGTGAATTACGAGACAAGACATTGTAGTAAACTTTTAGTAGGTACCTTTTAAAATTATTAAAACAATTTTACTTCATCACGACTCAACGTGGAACCACAGTGTACTTACTGTCTATGAAAATGTAGATATAGCAGCTAATTTAAATTTACTAAACTGATCTATACTTATTTAAATAGTTAAATTTTGTAATGATGTAATCAACCAATACTTATAACCAACATTCAAAGTAAATTACATGATCTGTATTAATTACGCCTATGATTTAATTCAGTTCAGCCGATTTGGATATTTTTTTCTTTTATTTTCCCGAAACCGTGTAATCGGACCCAGGATACTCAGTGAAAGACCATGTCTTCCTTGTTTAGCCGATAGTATTTGTGAGGCTATACCTAACGAGTGGCCAGTTCTGTTGAGGTATATTTAGATGTGTGGTTTGTCGGATTATGTAGGTACATTGGTACATGGCCGGGATCGATATACACAGGATAAAGTTACGTCCTGGATAGAACGATCGTGCAAAAATGGAAGCGAATTCTCATATTCGGCTATCAGTTTTTGAATATTTTAAATACAGTATACCCTCCAATATTGTATATATATCTAAAGTATTTTATAATCAAAATTTTACTTAAGTTATTATAAAACTAAAATCTGTCATCCATATTACAGAGCGTGAGGGCATGTGTTTTTAAGAACTAAGAAGTAGGTAAATTCAAAAACTACTAAGTACATAATCCGCAAACCACACTTAGAAGCTTTTCCATTTAAATAAACCTCAACAGAACTGGTCACTCGTTAGGTATAGCCTCACAAATACCATCGGCTAAAAGATGAAGACTTGGTTTTCCGCTGGGTACCTATCCTGGGACCGATAAGACATTTTCGGGAGCCATAATACGGCAACCCATGTAGAAAAAAACATGTTGATCGATTTGAAAACTAATGAAATATTAGATTTGTAAGATTGCAACTAAAACCGGAGAAATAAACTAAAATGTCCACTGGAAAGGCTGGAAAACTAGTTTTTAATACAGGATTGTCTTCAAGAATTCGTTCCTTCTAGTTCTTCGTAGGTCACATAAAATTATTCAAAAAATAAATTATTTTAAAAAGTTACTGCTTTATTCCTAATAAGTGCAGTAGCATGCCTATTATGCCACCTGCCGTTCAATATGGATTTCTCGCCAAATTTGGACATTGTTACCAGTATCTCTGATCACGGTGCGAAGCTGGAAACACGGAGAAATGTAGAGCAATCCATTTATCTATAACACATAATAACTATAGTTTCCCCTTACTCTAATTTGCAAACCGTGTAATCATCACATATTGTAAGATAGCTCCAAGCACTTAACAACAAAGTTACAATTTCAGCAATATTGCAAGAGTTTTTAGACACGTAACTGACGGTTTGACGTGCAGGAAGTAAAGGCAAAAACAAAATGCCTTAAGGGCTGTTTTACAATGTTTAAAAATTAATATTTACTGCAGTTCGTTTCACATTGCATGTTTTAGACGTATGTTACTCAATTACACAGGCTAAACAGATTTTACAAACGTAGAGGATAAATGTCCTGGATTAGGCACATTAGCACCAAATAAAAATACGTATTTTAGGATTTTTCGAAATTCTACCCCTAAAGGGAGTAAGAGGGTAGCAAATTTTGTAATGGCTCTTTACTTGAAACTTATGCTCTTCGACACAATAAGTAATGTATTCTTGCGTTTTTCAAATTTCAACCCTTAACGGGGGAAAGAGGAGTTCATAAATGGGAAAAATATTTTTTTTTTATTTCAACAATTTCCACGGGCGAAGCTGTGGGCGCAAAGCTAGTAAAATATAATAAGTAACTGTAAGAAAATAAGCAAAGGTTTTCAGCGCATACAACTCAGAAAATCTGACCCTAATACATATACATGTCTGCAGGCTAGCAACCCCCCGTTTTAATGACGCCACCTTCTTCACTTTGAATAATTCCTCATTAAGCGCTGGTTTAGACCTTACCTACATAATCGGGCCTCAGTGCCCTGTGTTTGTATGATAAGTCTTGTTGACTATGCATAAGGTAGTTCCTATGTAGCAGGACCGGCTTCGCCCTGGTACAATTTGGTATTATTTTGTACATTACAATTAATAGATTTTCCTACCACTGTTCAGCTTTTTTGATAGAGAGAATAATATGACACTGACTTTCTGAAAAACTCTCTTTTTTCACATTTTCCTTTCATGTAAATTTATACTAAGCAAATGGCATATAAAAACAAATAAAATAGTTGTAAATTTTTTCAAACCTCTGAAAACTGTTTTGACAATGTGAAAAACAGTTTCAGTAAGGAAGTCATTACTTCGAGGGAATTTAGGAGCTCATCTCTCGCGAAATATTTACAAAATATATTTATTAAGAAGTTATTAAGAAGTCCATGCGACATTCCATGTCGACTACAAATTACTATTCGACACATTATGTCGTACGCTAGAAATAGAGAAAAGTCGAAAAAAAACAAGGCGGATCCCGAAGTCCTAGTTTTCAACATTTTACATAACCTAGTTATAATATCTAACGTAAGACAAAAAGAGTAATAACTGATTTATCCCTCGACATACGACATCCATCTTTATCGTTACCAAGAATCAACTCTTTTTCTGTACTTCAACAAAATATTGAAATAGCGATAATCGGCCCCTCAGTGACTTACTCATGAATATGCTGCAGCAATTTCTATTTTCTAATTCATTTCTTAAACCCATCACGCTATGACTGAAAAAAAACTCCAAAAATGTTCTTCCTGAACGGAGCGGGGAAGGGGCGTGAAGTATATATGTCTATATGTATGTATGTAGTATATGTAATAAAACACACACGACATATTAAAACAAATTACAGCTAATAAAAGAGAATCAAAGATATATACGACCAAGGGCTTATTTGACCTGTCGCACATCCCATTCGGGGTTCAAAGAAGGTAATGTTCACAAAGGGCGAATGTGGTTTTAATGGCGTTGTTTTTCGCAGGACCCTAATCTATTTTCCTAACAGATTAAATGAAAAACCTTTTCACTGGTCCTATGTCACTTTCATGCTTTATTTCACACTTGCATAGCATTTGCTCGCAAGCCCCATTTAGGATTCGGAAGTATTTTAAAATATAGAATATAACAAGTTGGGGCACACACTGGTCCGATATCTCACAGAAAATTTTCGGTCCAGCCGCCGTATGATCGAGATTGAACACAAGCCACACATTAGCAATGTAAATCATACGATCTAGATCACATGCAACTCACTCACCCACACAGACACACAAGATTCGATTAAACAGATCGTTCCGGCCATCGAAATCAACCACAAAGACATCGATTTGAAAACGGATAGTGGACCGCGCATTCAAGAATTGGACGAGTCTATGGTCGATTTCGGTGGACCGTATGGCGGCGCGCGACTGGACGAATGAGTGGGCACCTTTAGGAACGTAGAATCGTAAAAACGTCACTTTGAGTTGACGAATAAATCCAATAATCTGTAAGATCTCAACTGAGTTTATTTGTAACTGCTCTAAAATGTATGGCGTGATTTTCCTAAAAAGCTATACAAACAATAAAAACGTGTCCATTCATTTAAGGTAGACGGTAGAGTATTATAGTCTAGGAGCGTTTCTGTTGTGACGTGAACAACGTGTAGAAGCTGTACACTCCCTTCATGGACTGTGGACAAAGAAGCCGGTATTAGAACTTGCATTGCATATCACCTTACAGCAGCATCTTGTGGGTTAATTTGTAGCAGGATGTTCTACCACAAACCATTGACAGAGCAGTCATATGGAGGAGTGTTCAGTTCTTATACTTATATTAAATATTATTTTGATTATGATTTCGTAATAACATCGTTAGTAAACAATTTTACTATAATTGTCAAGAAATATTACAATGGCGCAACTTCGAACTAAAAATTAGGTCTAGGAAATATTGAGCCAATAATAATGGCGTCGTATCGCCATCTCTTTCATTCCATATACAGATGACAGAGATGGCAAATATTTCTGTATCAATCCACAGTCAAGTAATCCTTAATGTTGTTAGGTTGGCAGTACCTTTCGGTTTACTTATGAAAACCCTGTTTACTTATGATAACTCCACAGACTGTCCCAGACATTACCAAGAGTGACGTCCTACTGAATCTTTATACAGTGCTACCACCAAACTTTTTCGTTTGCATGCCTTATGATGTCAGAATGTGGGATGCGTAATTAGTAGAAAATATGTAGTGACGCACGTCCAGGAAGGCTCGCACGTGCAGATGTATCGCCGGTCCCGCCGTCATCTTGAGTGATTTTCGTAGCTGTCCGGCCATCAATAATGCCCCCCGCGCCTCACTCCCTCGCGCCGCACGTGACCACCAGCGTGACTCGTATACGCTCCAGCTTAGCGCCTCGCTCTGCAACAAGCGCCATGTAAAATTAAAATTCCACTGGGCAAACAGAATTGGGCATATTGTTACGAGCTAGGGTTCGAAGAGATTTAAAATACCGATTAAATAGACAAACTTTACTTTAACACCACAAGAATACAGTTAAATAAATAAAAACACTTGAATATCACTTAGTCGCACTAAATTCCACTTCACTGTTTCGCTTTGATCGCTCTGATTCGCACTGTGTTCTCCCGGCGACGATCCTCTGTTTATATTGCCCTCCGAACATTCGAGAAACGCCGAGATTGTTGTATAAAGTTGTAGACGCGTCTCGATGCGGCTCGGTGCCAAATACCTACACACAGACTGCGCCCGATTTTGGTACCTATGGCTAGGCACATACGGTCCATTTTCGTTTCTCTCTGGATGTTTCTAGAGACGTCTATCGACCTTGATGTGTTTAGGTATTTATTTGTGCGATTTAAGTACCTATTCGTTACACTGCCCCCCGCTTAGACTTGCTCGTCCCGAGCAATATTCGAGCCTTTGTAAGGAGCCAGTCGATCAATATGGACAACCTTTAACTGTCCACGCGGGCATCGTTGGATCCGATAGGTCACGTCACTGATCCTCGTGATGACCTTATACGGGCCTTCCCAGCGGTTCTGCAGCTTGGGAGATTTGCCTTTTCGGCGTTTCGGGTTGTGCAGCCACACCAACGATCCCTCGTCAAAACCGTTACTATTGAAGTTTCTATCGTACCTGGTCTTCATCTTTGTACTGGCCACAAGACTGCTCTGACGAATCTGGTCATGTATGTCGCACATCTTGTTTTTCAGGTTCGATACGTAGTCACTTACAGGTTGCGGCGCATCCGGAGGTCCGCCGGTCAGGAGATCAACTGGTAGTCGGAGCTCTCTCCCAAAGTTGGCATAAGCAGGAGTCACCTTTATGCTTTCATGCTCTGCGGATCGATATGAGAGCAAGAACAAGGGAATATATCGGTCCCAGTCCCTCTGGTGATCCTCAACCAGTTTCGCCAAATGAGTCTCCAAAGTGCGGTTGAACCTTTCAACCATTCCGTCGGACTGTGGGTGATACGCCGTAGTCCTCGTTTTATTTATTCCCAGGAGACGGCATACTTCCTGGAACAACTGCGACTCAAAGTTACGCCCTTGATCAGAATGTATCTCCATTGGTAGCCCGAACCTGCAGAATACTTCGTTGACCAACTTAGTCGCCACTGTTGTCGCTTCCTGGTTGGGAATTGCAAAGACCTCCGGCCACTTCGTGAAGTAGTCCATCACGACCATAAAGTACTTGTTCCCGTCTTCAGTGGCCGGGAACGGTCCAGCAACGTCCACCGCAATTCGTTCCCATGGAGCGCCAACATTGTACAGCTGCATACGTCCCCTCGTACGTGTCGTAGGTCCCTTCACGGCCGCACATACTGTTGTGCACTTGCGACACCAATCCTCGACATCTTGCCGGCAATGAACCCAATAAAATCGTTTCCTGATTTTCGCCAGGGTTCGATTCATGCCCAGATGTCCTCCCGAGGATCCATCGTGCACGGACTCAAGCACTGCGCGCACCTTTGACCTAGGCACGACCAGCTGCATCAATGTCTCCTGTCCACTTGGCGACTCCCACTTGCGGTACAGCAACCCGTTGTGCAGCACTAGACTTTCCCACTGAGCCCAGTAGCTTTTCGTGGTGGAACTCATTGCTGATACAACATTCCAGCCGGGCCTTGGAACATTCTGCGTCTTCCATTCCATTATCGGCGCCAAGTTGTTATCCTTGAGTTGCTCGTCTCTCGTCCTCTCGTTCGCCCATTCGTCACTAAGGTTGTTAGTCGTAATGACTTTGATGACAGAATCACCGATTTCACGCCTCCAGCAGTGTTTACAATCTTCAGGGCACGGCCTGCGTGACAGTGCGTCAGCGTTGCCATGCATCCGTCCTCGTCGATGTTCGATCGTGAAATCGAATTCTTGTAACTGCTCGATCCATCGAGCGACTTGTCCTTCGGGATCCTTGAACTGAAGTAACCATTTCAACGCCGCATGGTCTGTCCGTAGCTTGAACTTCCTTCCGATGAGATACTTGTTGAAGTGTCGTAACGTCTTCACTACGGCCAGAAGTTCGCGTCTGGTTACACAGTAGTTCCTTTCTGGTTTTGACAGAGCCTTGCTGAAATACGCTATCACAACTTCCTTGTCCCTCTTCCGTTGTGACAGCACACCTCCAATGGCGATGTTGCTTGCGTCTGTGTCCACCACAAACTCGCCGTGGTCCGGGTAGCCCAAAACAGGTGTTTCACACAGCCGTTGTTTCAGTTCCTGGAACGATTTCTCACAGTCCTCAGTCCACTGAAACGAACGCTTGTCCTCCGTCAGCCGATGTAGGGGCTTGGCTACTCCCGCGAAGTCGTAAACGAAGCGGCGGTAGTATGAGCACAGACCAAGAAACGCCCGAACATCTGTTTTGTTCCGCGGGGTGGGCCATTCTCGTACAGCTACTGTCTTGACAGGGTCGGTTTCTACGCCATCCTTTGTAATTACATGCCCGAGGTAATTTACACGTTTCTTGAAGAAGCTACATTTCTTGGCATGCAATTTCAGGTTCGCGAGTTTCAATTTGGCAAACACTCTTTCTAAATTCCCCAGGTGCTCGTTGAAGTCGCGTCCCATGATGATGACGTCATCCAGGTAGACTAGGCAAGCTTTTCCAACGAGATCCGCAAGCACAACTTCCATCAGCCTTTCGAACGTAGCGGGAGCATTGCATAACCCGAAAGGCATGACGTTGAACTGCCACAGTCCATTTCCGGTCGAGAAAGCAGTCTTTTCCTTGTCCTTGGGATCGATCTCCACTTGCCAGTATCCACTCTTCAAATCCAGTGTTGAGAACCACTGGTTCCCACTCAACTTGTCCAAGGTGTCGTCAATCCGGGGTAGAGGGTAGCTGTCCTTTCTAGTTACGTCGTTCAGTCGACGATAATCCACACAGAAGCGAGTGCTGCCATCCTTCTTCTTAACTAGCACAACCGGAGAACACCATGGGCTCAAAGAAGGTTCGATGACATTAGCCTTCTTCATGTCTTCCAGCATGCACTGTACTTCGGCTTCTCTTCCTACTGGGATTCGTCGAGCACGTTGACGAATAGGTAACTCGTTGCCTGTGTTGATGGTGTGTTTCACCAATGACGTCCTGCCGAGATGCCCATCTCTGTCACTAAAGATGTCAATGTAACGAGTGAGTATCTCCTTCGCTCTTTTGTACTCGGAGATTGACAAGTCCTTTTTCGAAATATCGACGAGTTCCAAGGGGTTTACACTGTTATTTTTCACCGCCGACAGCTTCCCCTGGGTGCAGCTCCGCATCCAATTCGCCTCGTCGCACTTCGCCACGACTTGATCCTTACTGAGAGTGACAGGAGCGCCATTGAAGTTGGTCACCCTTACTACAGCTCGTCCACTCTGGCTGTTTACTAAAGTTGGAGTGAGTAACCAGCCTTTATGTTTAGAACGTTCCAGGTGGTCGATGATAGAGCACCTCGTATTGGAGGGGTCCCCATTAGTTGGTAACTCCACATCGACAAGCGTCTCCGAATATGGGTTCAGCTTGACGCCCTTGGCACAACGCACATAGCCAGCATAACCGCCTTTCAAAAATACCTGTTCCTGGCCGCACTGCAGTACACCGTTGCGCAAGTCGATGCCAAACTGGAACCGCTTCATAAAGTCGAGTCCGAGAATGCAGTCGTCTATAATGTCGGCCACGATGACGGTGTGTGAATACTCCCCGTCACCCACCTTGAGTGTCACCGGCAGCTCGTCGTATGCGGGTATTGGCTGACCGGTTGCCGTGAAGAGTTTCAGACAGGAAGATGAACGTCTGGTTCTTTTCGTAGATCGTCCCAACAACTGAGGTCTCACAACCGTACGCGTTGCTCCTGTGTCGATCGTCATCTCACATGGCGTCCCGTTGACCTCGCCGGCGATTACCAGACTGTTCCCGTCGAAAACTTGTCGGATGGTAACTTTTGGGGCTATGTCACGATCAGCCAGTACCCGCCCCGCGGCTCTGGCTGTTACTCGTTTCCCGGAAGCTCCGTAGTTACGGCACGGACATCAGCTTCGACGTCCCGTTTCGGCACTCGTTGATCCGTGCCTTGTCGTTTAAGCGCCGGGCAGCTTGCTTTAAGGTGCCCCAGCTTGTGGCAGTAGAAGCAGCGGGGTAAGTAGCTACGCCTCTCTGCTACAGGTGTCGTTGTTGGAGTAGCCTCCTCCGCCACTTGTCGCAATCGCTGAGAACGAGGCTCCTGTCTCACGGCTTCCACCTCTAGAGCATGGGCGAGTGCATCTTTCAGGGCGCTGTGGTGGCCCAGTCGAACTGCAGCTCTGACCTCCATGCTGCGGATGCCGTCGATGAATGCTTGAACGAGGTTCGCAGCAATGAACTCTTGTCCGGCAGATGGGTACGCCTTCCTCACGATCTTCTCGATCTCCAGAGCCCATTGTTGCAGATTCTCACCAGCATGTTGCGTCCTGTCCCTCAGCTGCGCTCGGTAGACGTGCTCCAGGTGTTTGTCGCCGTACCTGGAGTCCATTGCCTCGATCAGGTTCCCGTACGTGGTGCAGCTGTCTGGAGAGGCTTCCAAAACAGACAGTGCGCGGCCTCTTAAAGCCACTGTCAAGGCGGTCAGAGATTGCTCGTCTGTCCAGCCGTTGGCAGAGGCGACCGTTTGGAACTGCAATTTGTACGCTGTCCAGGACGTAGTCCCGTCGTACGGCGGCACCTTGACTCGGGGGCCGGAGACGATGGCGCCTCCAGAAACAGGAGCGGTCAGCTTCAGTTTCCTTACTTCATTCTGGAGCCCCTTGCATTGGCTGTCAAGTCGTGCCTCCAACTCTCCGTAGCGGTCGTCAAGTCTTGCATCCAGTTCTCTGCTCATCCTAGTCTGTATTTCCTTGCAATGCTGTTGGAGGTCTTCATAACGAATGTCGAGGTCTTCGATTCTCTCCTCGTGCATGTCTGTAACCCTCTGTAGCTGCTTCACCTCCATAGTCACCTTTCCCAGTGATTCTGAAAACAGCTCCTTTAGGCTAGCAGACTGCTCCTCTTGACGTCGGGCCTGCTCCTCCAATAGCTGCCGAGTCTGCTCCTCCTGACGCCTGGCCTGCTCCTCCTGACGCCTTGCCTGCTCCTCCAATAGGTGCCGAGTCTGCTCCTCCTGTCGTCGGGCCTGCTGCTCCTGACGTCGGGCCTGCTCCTCCTGACGTCGGGTCTGCTCCTCCATCAGCCAAATCAGCATTCCCATGTCGGTTGCCTGGGGAGCACCCGCAGAACCCGCAGCACCCGTATCAACTCCAGCAGAAGCTCCAGCACCAACAGCAGCAGTCCCAGCAGCACCAGCAGCGGCTCCAGCAGCAGCTCCGGCACCACCAGCAGCATTCCCAGCAGCACCAGCAGCGGCTACAGCAGCAGTCTCGTCAACCTCCTCTTCGTGATGTCCAGCAGTAGTTTGTCGTGTTTTGGGTCGCCGTGATAACGACGAGTCACGTGGTGTAATCGGCATTTTTTTAATCCCACACTCCTGACACCAATTTGTTACGAGCTAGGGTTCGAAGAGATTTAAAATACCGATTAAATAGACAAACTTTACTTTAACACCACAAGAATACAGTTAAATAAATAAAAACACTTGAATATCACTTAGTCGCACTAAATTCCACTTCACTGTTTCGCTTTGATCGCTCTGATTCGCACTGTGTTCTCCCGGCGACGATCCTCTGTTCATATTGCCCTCCGAATATTCGAGAAACGCCGAGATTGTTGTATAAAGTTGTAGACGCGTCTCGATGCGGCTCGGTGCCAAATACCTACACACAGACTGCGCCCGATTTTGGTACCTATGGCTAGGCACATACGGTCCATTTTCGTTTGTACTTGATTCTCTCTGGATGTTTCTAGAGACGTCTATCGACCTTGATGTGTTTAGGTATTTATTTGTGCGATTTAAGTACCTATTCGTTACAATATCTTTTAAAATGCTAATGAAATTATATTTGCCTTTCGCTCATTTGCCATTATTGAGAGCGAGAGGCAAATATGTCCCCACTCTTTAAATATTAACTTTATTAATAATATTCAACATTCAGTACCTTGCGTTTCTGTAACTACCAAAATCTAATTAGTAGAATTAACTTTCAGTATAATCTAGAAATGAAGAGGAACAATAGAGCTGATGTAGACCGCCTGGTAGCCGCACGCCAACCTCGTGTATATACACATAGTCACATACTCACCTCGTCTGCAAGCCGCGTGGTCGGCTACCAGGATATTGTCATCTCGACGAACAGAGAGCTGTTGTGGACTAGCAACTAGCCGCACAAACACTGCCGACAACCCCGCCCTCCGCGCACCACCGCAGCTCTCTCGGCCGCCGCTGCCTCCCCCGCGAGCCGCAGCCAGACCTCAGCGTGACCCTTCAGCGAGGCCAGCTTGATTATCACAGTGAACATCGACAGTGTTATACAGACAGGTTCTCGAGCGCAGCGCCACCTCACCCCAACCTGCACGAACTGCGACACCAGAAACACGACGCCCGCCGCCCACACGAACGAGAACATTGCCCCCCGCACCCCAACCCACCCGACCACACCACCACACTCCGCAGCACCCCCACAATGGGTTCCATAGAGGGATGTTCTAGCGTCATCCAACAGTTCACACAATAATAATAATTGCTGTAAATGTACGTCAGTGAGCCGCGTGGCCGGCCAACAGAACATTATATCATCTCGATGAACACAGACCCACTATAGACCAGCAGGCAGACCGCCTGTTAAGGCTAATGTTCACGCATCACTCACCTAGTCAGCAATCCGCGTGGCCGGCCAACAGAACGTTATATCATCTCGATGAACACAGACCAGCAGGCAGACCGCCTGTTACCCGTCCACTCACCGCCCGGCTAATGTTCACACATCACTCATCTAGTCAGCGATCCGCGTGGCCGGCCAACAGAACGTTATATCATCTCGATGAACACAGACCAGCAGGCAGACCGCCTGTTACCCGCCCACTCACCGCCCGGCTAATGTTCACGCATCACTCACCTAGTCAACAATCCGCGTGGCCGGCCAACAGAACGTTATATCATCTCGATGAACACAGACCAGCAGGCAGACCGCCTGTTACCCGCCCACTCACCGCCCGGCTAGTGTTCACGCATCACTCACCTAGTCAGCAATCCGCGTGGCCGGACAACAGAACGTTATCGTCTCCAGGAACAGAGAGCTGCTGTAAACCAGTTAGTCGACCGCCTAGTTAAGTAGCCGCGCGAAGGTGTCGACACATACTCACTTCGTCAGCGAGCCGCGTGGCCGGCCAACAGAACATCATCATCTCGATGATCAGAGAGCAGCTGTAGACCAGCAGGTAGACCGCCTGGTAGCCGCGCGCCCGCCCCAACGCCACCAATACGGCGCTTGTACACATCATCACAGAGGCCACCAGAAAATACAGGAACATCACGGGAGACAGTAACCCGTTCAGACGACGGTGGTAGCTGTACACGCAAATGACTTATTTCCTTAAAATATGAATATATAAATAGATATTGTGTTACTCGTACTAGTAATAGGTCGAGCAAAAGCACAGTCTTTATAGGAAGCATCTCACGACACCCTTTTTGACCCAACCAATATTTGTAATGCATGTGTCTAAAACATGTGTCATTGCTTCTCTGGACATGAGCTTACGGAAGCTGAAATGAAATATCATGTTTCTATCTCTTTTGGTTCACAGGCTCAAAATTTGTCATTTTTACTCTCTCAGTGAGATCATCAACGTGTTTAGACAATTTCCGTAGTCCTAAAAAACTGAACAAGAAAACAAAGCTGTGTTAGTGTGGAGCTCATTCCTGTAAACAGCCAAATCGAGCAGCACCGAGAACAGTATATTGATAACATTTATATTAAAATGTTGTACCTAACTGTGAATTGTAATTCAAGTAAAATACCTATCTAGTGACGATGTGCAATATTTGGATGGCAACAGTGGAAGTCAGAAGTCAGTTAGTTAATTTGAGTCCTTTCTAGAAATCAGCTGAAAGTACTTTTGGTCCAACGTGTGATATCATTAAGCATTAGGTACACCAAAATCTATCCCGACAAGTGCGGAGTGACTCGAACAAACACATAGACAACGGACACACCTAAATCAGATCGTCGTGTTATCTGGCTGAAAACTACTCTAGATGACTAATAAGTACGATGCGGATCTTACTCCACTATGTAGATATGGTGAGCGTGGCAGGCGGCCAGCCGGCGGCGTACTTCCTGCGGGCCGGGTCTGTCCTCGTGCAGCTCTGGGTCACCGTACATCTTCCGACAGCTGTCCGCCAACTCAGATAGTTGTCCCAACAGGAACCTGATTAGCGCTACACTCAGAAGGTCGAATACGGCGACCGTATTCGACAATACGAAGTTAAAGAACACGTGTGTGGCGAACGCTACGTACAGACCGGGTGGGTGTCGCGAGTCAAACCAGAACCAGCTGCTGATGATCTCGGGTCCCTCGTTTAGCCCCGCCTGCACTGCACGCCGTTCTTCCGTCCACAACAGGTAGATAAGTACGGGTGGCACGTTGTACAGCACGTAATTGATCGTGCAGCAGCTCATGTACAGCGCCGATAGTACCCGCACCATGATGACACGCGACCGCATCGCGCTCACGTCCCGCCCTCCGCGCAAGACCGCAGCCCTCTCGGCCGCCCCTGCCTCCTCCACGAGCCGCATCCAGTCCACCGCGCGACCCTTCAGCGAGGCCAGTTTGATCATCACAGTGAACATCAACAGCATCACAGACAGATTCTCTAGCGCGACGCCTCCTCTCCCCGTCACCTGCAGCACCCCCAGCTGTACAAACTGCGACACCTGGAACACGACTCCCGCTACCCACACGAACGAGAACACCGCCCCCCGCACCCCGCCCGACCACGCCCCCACACCCCGCAACACCCTCACAAGAGGCTCCATAGAGGGATGCTCCTGCATCATCCAGCGGTCCACACGCGGCTGCATGGTGCGTACCTGTATGACTGTAAGCCCGACGCCGCCGCCGGGCACTGTCTCGGTAGGTACTTACTATAAATTATACTCTACAAGTCTACACAATGCTTATTGTTCACCCACTAATTAAATTATAATCGGCAGACTAGGACACGCCCTGAAGCTTCTTTATAATTATTACCACTTATTTTTTCAACGTTTCTGAAGAATATGTAAAGGCAATGTAATGTAGATAATAATCGCTGTAATACCCTACCTCTGACCGCTGACCTTGGCCATAAATCATGAGGACATTGAGCGAGTAGCAGTCAGAGCTGGTCAGAGCTACAAAAATGTGCGGGAACGTCACTTAGGCCGATGAATCTAATCTAAAACCATTCTTGAATACATATCACTCCAAAACTGAGAGGACGTGAAATTTTTAATTGCATATGTTCCACGAAATTAATGAAAAGGACGTAATTTATTTATTGTCTTTCATTCAACACCTCAATAACAAGATCAAATTAAAGCCAATACGAATTAAAATAAGAAAAAATAATTTATTATAACCTATATAGGTCTTGCTTAATAGATTTATGATTATTATAACAAAATACGTTGGCAGCAACAAAAAATGTTCATACTAGCTGAGCCAAATACAAATTCATTTCTTAGAAAAAGTTATAAGTAAGTAGTTATAATATCATAAAGAGCAACACAAAGACTCCATTCTATATTATAATACGCGCTCGTATCTCAAGTCTCTGGCCAACACATGAGTATTATAATATTTATAGAGTGAAAAATGATGTTGTGACTAAAATGAAGAAAAGTAGTTTACGCTGGTTTGAACACGTTGAAGGAATGAAGGATGAAATATTGACTAAAAGGTTTATATAGGTACACACAATCGTCGAGCATGTATGAAAGGTATGATAAATACAAAATAAGCGGAAGAGGTATGTCAGGATCGTAACAAATGGCATTCGATTATCTCGGCCTACCCCTTTTAGGATAAAAAAAATTGGCGACAATGATTACGTAGAGATAAACATAACCAAAATAAAATAAAGTAAAAAATAGTTAAAAATATCAAAACGGAAGTGAGATACAGGCAGACAGATACCGCGGTCTCACCATGATTCGTTATGGGCGGAAACATAGTTTCGTAAGAGAAAGGTGGCAATGAATATAAATTCAAAAATAAAGTGACAAGTTTCTGATTAATGGGAAAGGTAATTTTGTAAGATAAAAGTTGGAATTTAGTTGATATTTGAATAGTCGATTGTAATCGGGTAAATATGTTTTTGACTTATTACTTCTTCTTCTTCTTCTTTTAAGTTTATGGCTCCATCGTGACTACGATGATTTTGGTTTGAGAAGACACGTTATTAGAATGACGGATGATTGATTTGATCATTGACAATTAATCGGTGAGATGAAATTAGCCTCACTCGGAGCTCTGGATTTACTGTTAACAAGCATAAATCTGGAACAAACACAATGGGTAGTAAACAAACACAAAGTACAACGTACATATTAGAGTTATCTGTGAGTACAACACAACACAGTATTTATATGTAGGAGTTAAAGCTAACATGGGGGAGGATAATCAGTTAGTGAGTAAGAGATTCCAGTTATTACAGTTTTAGGCTATTATCTTTGATAAATTTCCCTATCCTGTAAACAAGAGGTGAGAATGTCAAGGAGAGAAGAAAGTTCATATTGACCGGATGTGGGGTAGAGGGGGGAAGGTATTCATAAAGTAATTTCTGTGGTCGGTTGCATTGTAGGAAAAGGTGATCCAAGGTTCCTTCATCAAGTCCACACTCACATAATGAGTAATCCCGTACCTTAATTTTGGGCAAGAAGACAGGGGAGAGAATGCGAATTATGGAGGAGGTAATAGGTTTGTCCAGATCACGATACTTGTAAAACCAAGGTCTGACAGGAACGAATGGCTGTGTGGCGGCACATCGCGTCGCGTCGATAGATGTCGCACCGTTACTAACTCATTGAAATCTGTATCGCGCCATTGAAAATATTTAATAGATTGGCATATATGCAACTTTCCAACGATGTGTGTCGGGGAGTATTCCTTTTACTCATGATCGCTGGATTGTTGTATGTATTGCCATTTCTATATTGGTGACCCCGTATGAACACGCCTGTATTCCTGACCCCGCATCCTACTTCCACTTCCCACTGACCAGACCGCCGGCCCGACATGACGACAGGTCATACATCACGACAGGTGATTCAGCCGCGATGCAGTCCACCACACAGTCCATCACTGCTGACAAAGCTAAAATGGATGTTGGTTTTCATACTGTATCGACCTCTGGTCTGGGAAGGGAGTCATGTGGCGACACATCGCGTCGCGTCGATAGATGTCGCACCGTTACTAACTCATTGAAACCTGTATCGCGCCATTGAAAATATTTAATAGATTGGCATATATGCAACTTTCCAACTATGTGTGTCGGGGAGTATTCCTTTTACTCATAGTCGTTGGATTGTTGTATGTAGCCATTTCTATAGCTGTATAGATCTGTAGTGTTTACATTTTACTTGGTTTGGTGCCTGCCAGACACCGTTCCAGCTGTCCCTCAAGTGAGTTGCAGCTAAAGGAAGAATGTCCCGGGAGAAGCACTGAGAATATGTCAGGCATCCTGTGGTAACTGCATATTTGGCATAAGCGTCTGCCCATTCATTGCCCACAATGCCAGCATGACCTGGGATCCAGGCCAGCACGACATTAATGGCAGATAAATAACTCTGTGAAGAGCCTCTCTCGTCTGAAAGGTATTTCAAAGTTATATTTTGATTGGAATGGCAGTTTTACAATATCTTAAGAAGTCCATGTCGGTCGATTACAAATTACTATTCGACACAATATGTCGTACGCTAGAAATAAAGAAAAGTCGAAAAAAACATGGCGGATCCCGAAGTCCTAGTTTTCAACATTTTACATAACCTAGTTATAATATCTAATTAATGAAACCATATTTACAGGGCAGAATTCAAAAAGTGGACGTGAATGGAAAGCTTTATTCCGGCTCAATAGTTTCAATCGGTGTACCACAGGGCTCGATATAAGGTCCTTTTCTATTCCTCGTCTATAATAATGACTTACCTTGCCTCTTTTTTTTATGGCAATCGTTCACTTATGAACATTTATGCCAGTGTCACGTCAGTGTATTTAGCAACGAGAGAGAGAAACAAATATTTAAAAACATTTAGAAGCAATCTTCCAGATAGCTGAAACAAAGAAAAACAATACTACAACTAATGTCTATACTATAACAACTTAAATACAGTTACATTTAGAACAATATAATAATAATTACAACAACTATACTATACTATACCTAAAACATAAAATTAAATACCTACCTACTTTATAATTTTATTTTATTTTTTGTTAAAAACATAGATAATGAAAAAATAATTTCTGTAGAAAATACACTTAATAGATGAGATATATTTACAGGAAAAGAAACATCTTTGGATAATGAAGAAATAAAATCTGATCGATCATATTATAATGGACAAACAAAAAAAAATGATTGAGGTCCCCATCCTCTAAACCACATTCACACATGGACGAATCTCTGATTCTTAGTTTATGAAGAAAAACTGGTGAACAACAAAAATTTTATCTTAAACGACATAGCATGGATGTAATCAGTTTACTAAGACGAAATTAAAAAAACCATGGTTTGAGTGGAATTACCGGTTGTATCCTTGAATACCAACACTTATTGTTACGTGAACTCCATTGAATAGACCATGATTTTCTTAGGTAGGTCACTGGAAGAGATAATAAATCTGGGGAGTAATTAATAAATGTGTCCCTGTCACCGCACAAAACCGCATCCTTTGCATACTGGTCAGCCCTTTCATTGCCCGATATACCAGAGTGACCAGGGATCCAAGCTAATTTTATGTTTTTACCTTTAGAACAGTATTGAAATAACAGGTCTTTAATTTTGAAAATTATGGGATGATAATTATGAGATTTGAATTGATTACTCAGAAGAGCTTGGAGACAACTACTACTATCTGAAAATATAATTATATTATTTAGTTTGCACATAATTACATACTTGACAGCTTCCAAAATGCCAATACATTCACCTGTAAAAACAGATGTTTCTGGGGGACACTTTTTTTTATTACAATATTGTAATTGGGATGGAATACCCCAACACCAACACAGCCAAGAGCATCAAATTTAGATGCATCAGAAAAAATACTTGACCAACCCTGAAATTTATCATTTATTAAGGAATTTACGGCTTAACGAACCATCGCCGGCAGTTCATCTCGCATCATTGCCATGAGTTCATCCTTTAATGTCGTGTCACTATCCCCTTCTATGTTCTGCTTAGTAACATAATTACTATCGGATGGACTGTCTTCTGGCTGTTGCTGCCTAACCCGGCCGTGTTGCTGTTGTGACCCCTCGGCAGACAAGAAATACAACTGGGACATCTCCACTCAGTTTGTTTAATTTTTTTGGCGGCAATATTTACGCAGACCAAATGAAAGCATTTCGCGCAAAATGTAACACTGCACTTAATCCTCTCTGATGCTTTTGTTGTTTTGTTACATGCATTACACACATTCATGATGTTATAATTTGTGTGCAGGTATTCGCAATAAACAAATTTGAAATAAAATTCTTACTCACGTAACGATTCTCTGTGATTGTGGCAAACGATAATGCACCTTACTGCGTTTACATAAATGTCAATTCAGAAACTAACTCTATTATATTATTTTATTTATTAAAGTATTGTGATCAAACAAGACACGTCTGCTCCGTTCCGTTTCGATGTATGTATATGTTATTAATAATATTCAACATTCAGTGCCTTGCGTTTCTGTAACTACTAAAATCTAATTAGTAGAATTAACTTTCAGTATAATCTAGAAATCAAGAGGAACAATAGAGCTGATGTAGACCGCCTGGTAGCCGCACGCCAACCTCGTGTATATACACATACTCACCTCGTCTGCAAGCCGCATGGTCGGCTACCAGGATATTTTCATCTCGACGAACAGAGAGCTGTTGTGTACTAGCAGGTAG
Organism: Nemapogon koenigi; assembly: GCA_963924495.1. NCBI lineage: Eukaryota > Metazoa > Arthropoda > Insecta > Lepidoptera > Tineidae > Nemapogon > Nemapogon koenigi. Next base: position 3,808,818 of record OZ004643.1, read on the forward strand.
GCCGCCTGGTAACTAGCCGCACAAACACTGCCGCCAACCCCGCCCTCCGCGCACCACCGCAGCTCTCTCGGCCGCCGCTGCCTCCCCCGCGAGCCGCAGCCAGACCTCAAGCGTGACCCTTTAGCGAGGCCAGCTTGATTATCACAGTGAACATCGACAGCGTTACAGACAGGTTCTCGAGCGCAGCGCCACCTCTCCACGTCCCCCGCAGCACCCCAACCTGCACAACTGCGAGACCAGAAACACGACGCCCGCCGCCCACACGAACGAGAACATTGGGGCTCCATAGAGGGATGTTCTTGCTTCATCCAACAGTCCACACGCTGCTGCATGGTGCGTGACTGTGAGACCGTAAGCCCGGCGCTGGGCTCAGTTTCGCTAGGTAGTCAATATAATTATACTCCATACGAACTCATTGCTCACCCATCAATTAAATTATAATCCGTAAACTAGGACACGCCTTGAATCTTAATTATTACAATTTTTTTTTCATAATTTCTGTAGAATACCAAATATGTAATGATAATGTAATGTAGAAAATAATAATCGCTGTAAATGTACGCCAACAGAATATTATCGTCTCCAGGAACAGAGAGCTGCTGTAAACCAGTTAGTCGACCGCCTAGTAGCCGCGCGAAGGTGTCGACACATACTCACTTCGTCAGCGAGCCGCGTGGCCGGCCAACAGAACATCATCATCTCGATGATCAGAGAGCAGCTGTAGACCAGCAGGTAGACCGCCTGGTAGCCGCGCGCCCGCCCCATCGCCACCAGTACGGCGCTTGTACACATCATCACAGAGGCCACCAGAAAATACAGGAACATCACGGGAGACAGTAACCCGTTCAGACGACGGTGGTAGCTGTACACGCAAATTACTGATTTCCTTAGAATATTAATATATAATCAGATATTGTGTTACTCGTACTAGTAATAGGTCGAGCAAAAGCACAGTCTTTATGGGAAGCATCTCACGACACCCTTTTTGACCCAACCAATATTTGTAGTGCATGTGTTTAAAACATGTGCCATTGCTTCTCTGGACATGAGCTTACGGAAGCTGAAATGAAATATCATGTTTCTATCTCTTTTGGTTCACAGGCTCAAAATTTGTCATTTTTGAGTCTCTCAGTGAGATCATCAAAACGTTTAGACAATTTCAGTAGTCTTAAAAAGCTGAACGAAAAAACAAAGCTGTGTTAGTGTGGAGCTCATTCCTGTAAACAGCCAAATCGAGCAGCACCGAGAACAGTATATTGATAACATTTATATTAAAATGTTGTACCTAACTGCGAATTGGAATTCAAGTAAAATACCTATCTAGTGACGATGTGCAATATTTGGATGGCAACAGTGGAAGTCAGAAGTCAGTTAGTTAATTGTAATTTTTTCAAGAAATCAGCTGAAAGTGCTTTTGGTCCAACGTGTGATATGGTATCATTAAGCATTAGGTACACCAAAATCTATCCCGACAAGTGCGGAGTGACTCGAACAAACACATAGACAACGGACACACCTAAATCAGCTCGTCGTGTTATCCGGCTGAAAACTACTCTAGATGACTAATAAGTACGATGCGGATCTTACTCCACTATGTAGAGATGGTGAGCGTGGCAGGCGGCCAGCCGGCGGCGTACTTCCTGCGGGCCGGGTCTGTCCTCGTGCAGCTCTGGGTCACCGTACATCTTCCGACAGCTGTCCGCCAACTCAGATAGTTGTCCCAACAGGAACCTGATTAGCGCTATACTCAGAAGGTCGAATACGACGACCGTATTCGACAATACGAAGTTAAAGAACACGTGTGTGGCGAACGCTACGTACAGACCGGGTGGGTGTCGCGAGTCAAACCAGAACCAGCTGCTGATGATCTCGGGTCCCTCGTGTAGCCCCGCCTGCACTGCACGCCGTTCTTCCGTCCACAACAGGTAGCTAAGTACGGGTGGCACGTTGTACAGCACGTATGTGGTCGTGCAGCAGCTCATGTACAGCGCCGATAGTACCCGCATCATGATGACACGCGACCGCATTGCGCTCTCGTCCCGCCCCCCGCGCAAGACCGCAGCCCTCTCGGCCGCCCCTGCCTCCTCCACGAGCCGCATCCAGTCCCCCGCGCGACTCTTCAGCGAGGCCATTTTGATCATCACAGTGAACATTAGCAGCATCACAGACAGATTCTCTAGCGCGACGCCTCCTCTCCCCGTCACCTGCAGCACCCCCAGCTGTACAAACTGCGACACCTGGAACACGACTCCCGCTACCCACACGAACGAGAACACCGCCCCCCGCACTCCGCCCGACCACGCCCCCACACCCCGCAACACCCTCACAAGAGGCTCCATAGAGGGATGCTCCTGCATCATCCAGCGGTCCACACGCGGCTGCATGGTGCGTACCTGTATGACTGTAAGCCCGACGCCGCCGCCGGGCACTGTCTCGGTAGGTACTTACTATAAATTATACTCTACAAGTCTACACAATGCTTATTGTTCACCCACTAATTAAATTATAATCGGCAGACTAGGACACGCCCTGAAGCTTCTTTATAATTATTACCACTTATTTTTTCAACGTTTCTGAAGAATATGTAATGGCAATGTAATGTAGATAATAATCGCTGTAATAGCCTACCTATGACCGCTGACCTTGGCCATAAATCATGAGGACATTGAGCGGGTAGCAGTCAGAGCTACAAAAATGTGCCGGAACCAGCCGGAACGTCACTTAATTAGGCCGATGAATCTAATCTAAAACCATTCTTGAATACATTATCACACCAAAACTGAGAGGACGTGAAATTTTTATTTGCATATGTTCCACGAAATTAATGAAAAAGACGTAATTTATTTATTGTCTTTCATTCAACACCTCATTAAAAAGATCAAATTAAAGCTAGTACGAATGTTATTTATTTATAAGTGCTAAAATTAAAATAAGAAAAAATAATTTATTATAACTAGCAGCAACAAAAAATGTTCATACTAACTGAGCCGAATACAAATTCACTCACAAATATTAGTGGAGGAAGTATTGCACTTGACCTTTGATTTTGGTATTAAAGCAAGCCACTCAGCACAGATGTTCCTTGAGTCATTCTAAGCCGATCTAGCTCGAGAATCATTGAGATATATGCTGCTGGTAGGGGTGGGGGAGGGTCAAAGTCGGGCGCCGCCTGTCATCATTTAAAAAATTCTAATTCTTTTTGTATAGCTACCATGGCATGTTTAGTATCATTTTCGTGTAAAACGAAGATGTAGAAATCATTTCTGTTATTACATTTCATAGGAATTTCATGAAAAAAATGATAAAAATTGAAAATGTTCATGCGATTTTTTTTCTTTGAGTTTTTATAACTTTTAAATAGTGCAAACATCTATAATGAAAAAAATACTTGCTTGAAGCGTATTTTATGCACATTCTAAAAATATAAATTCCAAGCGTCTGCTATTTTAAAAAGATGGTGTAAAAAAATATTTTGTGTTGCGCTACCCGCGGTTTCGCTGCGACATCACTCGCTCTATGAATGACTCGTTGTAAGCATACCCACCTATTGTCTTCTTCTAATATAGGTATTTATTTGTTTATTTAAAATAGTAACATAGTTTAATATTTATTACTTACACACATATTACATGACTGTAATTTATAATATACATACTTATTGATGTGTTTATATACCTACAGCTATAGTATAGAGATGGCTGAAAAAACATAGAAATGTACATGTAATGTACTTTTTTTTATTATTATACAAATATTATAAAGAGAAAAGATTTGATTTTGGTATTTTTGTTTTTAATGAATAAATTCAAAAAGTGGTACTATACCGATTTAAAACAATATTTCACTAATAGAAAGCTACAAACTATATCCCTGAGTGACATAGGCTATATTTTATTTTGCTCGACTATATCCACGGGCGGAGCCGGGGGCGGAAAACTTGTCCTAGATAAACAGGTCACATTAGGTTTTCAAGCTACTACGCAAGCGAGAGATTAATGGTACCAGCAAATTATTCATTGCAACATGTAAACATAGATCTGGAGACCTGAATGTTTTTCTCCTGAAAATCATTCAACTCCACCAGCGTTTTCTGTAGCGGGGACAATACGATCAAAAGCAAAATCTGATCTATTAAACTGCCTTATTAATGTACCCAGTGATAGTATCATCAACACCCCACCCAAACCCTCCATCATCCGGCTATTGTGGATATATTAAATCTTCAAACATCTCAAACATTTTGCGAATGCGCTTATAACATTTTCATCCCGTTTATACGACGTGAATTGGCAAAGCTTGAAAAACGTCACACGAAAAAACGTGGGATGGGGCAACGGGTTAAAGTTGATTTGAGTACGAGGGTAGATAGATACCAATAGGCTGGGCAAATTTCCTTCACGTAGACGCTAATAAAGAAGAGCTTTTTGATCTCCTATCGGTCCGATGTCACACACTAAATTTACCGGATGATAAAGAACTCAATGTTAGAACAAAGACAGCAGTTTGGAAATATTTATAAAATATTTTAAGGTTCACAACTTCCACCACAGATACATAAGGCTGTGCACTTTAAGTTCCGTTTTATTCAATTGCAGCGACTTTTACACCCTGCACCGTATATAAGTTCCAGACACACACTCGCGACATCCTGTAAATCAGACCAGTGAGGAGTCCAAGAGATTTCATCGTATCACCAGCCCCAAGAACAAGGATTCGGAAGATTTTGGAGGGGAAATAAGGCCTGACCCCAAATATGTAAGTACTCCTTGGTAAACTGCCCGCAGTGTGTGTTGGTGAAGAGCTGCTTCCGTTGGAGGAATATTTTCTAATTGTCTGTCCTTTTTTGTGAATAGATATTGTCTACATTCATTCAATGTAGTGCAGGGACTTGAACTGCAAAAATAAACCCTAATATTAAATACAATTACTTAGGATACATCAAACATTTACCGAGTGCAGTGGCAATAGAGTGGCAAGCGATGTAATTGTGGTGTTTGCCTGTGCCCATGTGAATCCATAGCTCCTTCCATGCAGGCAACTTTTGAATACAGGAAACGGCTACCACTACTACATCCATATCTAATTTTCTCGTGTCCTTTGTTTAAACTTTGAGTTCTTTATCATCCGGTAAATTTAGTGTGTGACATCGGACCGATAGGAGATCAAAAAGCTCTTCTTTATTAGCATCTACGTGAAGGAAATTTGCCCAGCCTATTGGTACCCTCGTAGTCAAATCAACTTTAACCCGTTGCCCCATCCCACATTTTTTCGTGTGACGTTTTTCAAGCCTTGCCAATTCACGTCGTATAAATGTTATAAGCGCATTCGCAAAATGTTTGAAATGTTTGAAGATTTAATATATCCACAATAGCCGGATGATGGAGGGTTTGGGTGGGGTGTTGATGATACTATCACTGGGTACATTAATAAGGCAGTTTAAAAGATCAGATTTTGCTTTTGATCGTATTGTCCCCGCTACAGAAAACGCTGGTGGAGTTGAATGATTTTCAGGAGAAAAACAGATTATGTTTACATGTTGCAATGAATAATTTGCTGGTACCATTAATCTCTCGCTTGCGTAGTAGCTTGAAAACCTAATGTGACCTGTTTATCTAGGACAAGTTTTCCGCCCCCGGCTCCGCCCGTGGATATAGTCGAGCAAAATAAAATATAGCCTATGTCACTCAGGGATATAGTTTGTAGCTTTCTATTAGTGAAATATTGTTTTAAATCGGTATAGTACCACTTTTTGAATTTATTCATTAAAAACAAAAATACAAAAATCAAATCTTTTCTATTTATAATATTTGTATAATAATAAAAAAAAGCACATTACATGTACATTTCAATGTTTTTTCAGCCATCTCTATACTATAGCTGTAGGTATATAAACACATCAATAAGTATGTAGGTAGGTATATTATAAATTACAGTCATGTAATATGTGTGTAAGTAATAAATATTAAACTATGTTACTATTTTAAATAAACAAATAAATACCTATATTATTATAAGAGAAGACAATAGGAGAGATGCTTACGAGTCATTCATAGAGCGAGTGTTGTCGCAGCGAAACAGCGGGTCCGCGCAACACAATATAACTTTTTACACCATCTTTTTAAAATAGCAGACGCTTGAAATTTATATTTTTAGAATGTGCATAAAATACGCTTCAAGCAAGTATTTTTTTCATTATAGATGTTTGCACTATTTAAAAGTTATAAAAACTCAAAGAAAAAAAATTGCATGAATATTTTCAATTTTCATCATTTTTTTCATGAAATTCCTATGAAAATGGTAAAATGTAATAACAGAAATGAAATGATTTCTAAATCTTCGTTTTACACGAAAATAATACCAAACATGCCATGGTAGCTGTACAAAAAGAATTAGAATTTTTAAATGATGACAGGCGGCGCCCGACTTTGTCCCTCCCCCACCCCTACCAGCAGCATATATCTCAATGAGTCTCGAGCTAGATCGGCTTAGAATGACTCAAGGGACCATCTGTGCTGAGTGGCTTGCTTTAATACCAAAATCAAAGGTTACGCCCCTTTTTATACTTCCTCCACTATATTTCTTAGAAAAAGTTATAAGTAGTTATAATATCATAAAGAGCAACACAAAGACTCCATTCTATATTATAATACGCGCTCGTATCTCAAGTCTCTGGCCAACACATGAGTATTATAATATTTATAGAGTGAAAAATGATGTTGTGACTAAAATGAAGAAAAGTAGTTTACGCTGGTTTGAACACGTTGAAGGAATGAAGGATGAAAGATTGACTAAAAGGTTTATATGGCTGAAGTGAAAGGAAATGCTGGCTAGGTGTACTTTTATTGAACATATAAAAATGTATTGATCCATGAAAATATTAAAAGTCACACACAATCGTCAAGCATGTATGAAAGGTATGATAAATATAAAATAAGCGGAAGAGGTATGTCAGGATCGTAACAAATGGCATTCGATTGTCTCGGCCTACCCCTTTTGGGATAAAAAAAATTTGGGGACAATGATTACGTAGAGATAAACATAATCAAAATAAAATAAAGTATGTGGCGGCACATTGCGTCGCGTCGATAGATGTCGCACCGTTACTATCTCATCGAAACCTGTATCGCACCATTGAAAATATTTAATAGATTGGCATATAATATGCAACTTTCCGGTGACATGCGTTGGGGAGTATTCCTATTACTCATAGTCGTTGGATTGTTCTATGTAGCCATTTCTATATTGGTGACCCCGTATGAACACAGCCTGTTCAACCACATTACTTGACCCCACATTCTACTCCCACTTCCCACTGACGACATGTCAGTCCTTACCAGGTCCTCCCGTGCACGCCCCGATGACGACAGGTCATTCCCACATCACGACATGTGATTCCGCACTGCAGTCCACCACACAGTCCATCACAGCTGACAACGCTAAAATGGATCGACCTCTGGTCTGGGAAGGGAGTCATATGGCGGCACATTGCGTCGCGTCGACAGATGTCGCACCGTTACTATCTCATCGAAACCTGTATCGCGCCATTGAAAATATTTAATAGATTGGCATATATGCAACTTTCCGGTGACATGCGTTGGGGAGTATTCCTTTTACTCATAGTCGTTGGATTGTTGTATGTAGCCATTTCTATAAGTAAATAAATATCATAGTATATTAAAGTCAAAATAGTTTAAAATATCAAAACGAAAGTGAGATACAGGCAGACAGATACCGCGGTCTCACCATGATTCGTTATTGGGCGGAAACATAGTTTCGTAAGATATAGGTAATTTTGTAAGATTGGAATTTAGTTGATATTTGAATAGTCGATTGTAAATATGTTTTTGACTTATTACTTGTGATAGCGTTCCAATTTATGGAAAAGAAATTGTGCTGTGGATTTTCAATAAATAAATAAATAAATAAACTTACTAGGCTTTTCCATCTAAATATACCTCAACAGAACTGGCCACTCGATAGGTTTAGCCTCACAAATACTATCGGCTAAAAGAGGGAGACTTGGTCTTCCGCTGGGTATATACCCTGGGACTGTAGCTGTAAGGCCCCAGTAACCCGTGAAGAAAAAAAATATAAATTAAGATCTACAATATTATTATTTAAACTGATTAGTAGACACAAAGTAAATTTTCCATTGCAATTTGATTTCAACTTTATTATTATGATCACTGTGGGAGTTTGTCAAGAATAAATGAAAGTAGAAATAAATTAGAAAAACTGTATCAACACAGTAAATTATCATGTTGGTGTTTGAGAAGAGATTACTTCCCAAAAATAAATTCACACCGTAATAAATTTATTAAAATTAAAACCCGTTAACTTCACAGCATATCAACCCTAAATTATGAAATATTTAACTAAATAACTGAGCAAAAATGTATTTTTTGTATGAAAAACTGTTCCCTTGTTTATTTCTCCCTCAAGATGGAGCATTAAATCACTTTGCCACCGCTGTTCCCGAGCACCTATTTAAACTAATAACAACATTATTGTAGAAATAAAGGCAACGTAAAACAAAATTTCAACTTGAGATCGTAATTTTATTACATTACTAGAGTTTGCCGGAGAATTCACGTAATTAATTTTATTTATTTTTTCCTCTCCATCCTTGGGTAGGTACTTGTTTTTATTAAGTTACGAAGGTAAACTTAAAAAAAAGTTAATAATTTTAGAAGACGGTGTAGTATATCAGTCCGATCAATTAGGTTTTCTTTAGTATACACAATATATTTTAAAGACTGGATGGTATAATAGCAAATGCTTTTCATTGTATCTGCCTATGTCTCCTAGGATACTGGGCGTGATGATAAATATCATAATAAAAAATCTGGTATCTCATTTAGCCTAGAATATATCCCGAAAAAGATTAGAGGAAAGAGCGCAGGACCCAGGGATCGTAACAAATCGATATTTTTTTGTCAACAGAGGAATGCTTTAATAACTTACAATGCAGTTTCATTAAAAGCATCAAAGCCCTCGCATTTCATTAATCTTAAAATAACTTAAAATATTTCGGAGTACAGAAAGAGAATTTACGAGAAGAAAGGAAAATAAAACTGTAAGTTAGCTCAACAGGTAAAAAGGAACAGACGAAGCTCTTTTATTCGAGCGACGGACTCTGAAACACGTCGTCGTCGCCGTCGTGTAGAGTACAAAAGATTTAAGGCCAAGTGCTTTCATCGTATGTAAAACAAGAAAAAGGAATAGAAAAGTTTCAAGTCAATAGGGGCTAAATTACTATGAACTAGTTAAAAGTAGCAAAGGAAAATCGACCTTATTGCTTTGAAATGTAAATATGACAGTCGTGACTTCGACTCCTATTACCACCTTACTATTGATATAAGTTACTACCTTTTGCCTCACCTTTTGTTTCACCCGCGTGAAAATACAACCAAAAAAAATCTCGTGGCTATAATATGCCACTCCCCCACCCGTTTTACCGGTATTTACTAGCCTGTTTATCCTCCGCAAGTTTCATCCAAATCCGTTAAGGCGTGATTGAGCAACAAATATCCAAACTTTCGCATTATATAGGATTCAATGTGTGGTCAAGAAGTAATACATTTTTGACAAATTCACTCTATTTCTCGTGCTTCTAAGGACACAAAGCCGGGCGTCATCAGATTAAATAAAGCGACAGGCTTGCCACCTGCTCTTTCTATACAGGCAACTCTATAAATGTGCGTCGGTGGCCGAGTGGTTAAAATGTCCGGTATTAACTAGGCGGACGTCGGTTCGATCCAGGCCAATGGATTTTTTTATAATTAAAAACTAATCCGACAGAGACTTTTAAATATCCATCTAAATATACCTCAACAGAACTGGCCACTCGTTAGGTATAGCACTAATAGCCTCACTAATACCATAGACTAAAAGAGGGAGACTTGGTCTTCCGCTGGGTACCCTAGGTACGATAACACGGTTTCGGGAGCTGTAATCCGTGAACAGAAAAAAATGTGTAAAACTGTTCTCCCTCTGGCCACGCCACTAGGCCGTGTAGGGATGGTTGTGTTGGCGTTTTCAATTTCATTAATAGCCAATTAGAAGTCTGCAGTATTTGAAACTGAAATATGAAGAAAACTTTGTACAGAAAATAAAAGATCCTATTAAAAATGAAGTATGATTACAAGTAAATAAAGTACTCAATGCTCCTTCGAGCAAATGCTGCAAAGTTACAACTTTGAAACTTCTGTGGAAATTGAAGTTTTAAAAAGTATATTTTACTTTATAATAGCCGTACTACGTCAATATATCTCGAAACTTTCAAGAAGATATAATATTTTGTTCATTTTCTTTTATTGTTTTGCTCATAGAAATGTACCATATTTCACATATCGGCGTGCTACGAAATTGTAGTTTGAGTAGGATGTCGCACTTCTAAAATCGTATTTCATCGGAGTCTTAATAAATCCATACACCTATACATTAATACCTAATAATATTGTAATTTGAAAATTATTGCCAAATATCTAAGTGGGATTATGTTATTTATAGGATACTATCTTCGTGGATATTTTCGAACAAAATAAAATATAGCCTATGTCACTCAGGGATATCTTAGCTTTCTATTCGTGAAAGAATTTTCAGAATCGTTTCAGTAGTTTGAGAGATTACTTACAAAGAACTGATTTCAGATTCTTTGTTTGTCTATCCCAATAATAGGTACCTATTGCCTATATAATCTATACTATAGTGTGGAGTAAAGCAAACCTTTTAAATTATAAATTGAGTTTTTCTCATACCCCATCATATGACGTATTGTTGTTGAATGTTGAATAGCTCTCTTAAAAGTTATCTGAATATTTCGCGAGATATAAGATCCTAAAATAGTTAATATTGTGCCCCCCCCCTCTAATTTTAAACGCTTTTTTTTTTAATTTACAGAAAGATGTCTTTGTGAACGTCCACAGAATTTTGTAGTCAATTATGAAAACAATTTTTTATGGGTAGCTCTCCATACATAGAACTGAAGAATGTAAAAATAATTGGTATTGTAAACTATGAGTAAGGCCCTATATTTCCTATTTTTTTAAAATCATTTAGAATCAGTGGTTCCGAAGATAAGGGCACGCTCAACTTTCATATATTTTCTTAGATATAAACCTAAGTAAACATGCATTTTAAAATTTAAAAAAAAACATATTTGTTTTTCTTGTAACGAGCGCTTTCATTTGAAATGTCTCATGATGCACTTTAAAAATAATTTTTATACTTTTTTTCCCAAAATTAACCTCTAACGCTATACGTCCATGATTGGAACATCAAACTCTACATATGTACCAAATTTTTACATCCAGTAGATTCGGAGAAAATAAGCTGTGACAGACATACACAAGAGTGATCTCATAAAGGTTCGGTTTTTTCGTTGGATGTACGGAACCCTAAGAAGTATATAGTACATAATATTTATACATATAATAAATGTACATAATATATAAATGTATATAATAATAGTTGCAAGCCTCGATTCGATTGAACGGAATTCTCAGTGCGCGAGTCGTAGTTACTCGAAACTTGGCAATTATATTTTAATTTTCGTTTGGAATACTTAGTAGTGATTCCGTATTCGTGTTACGTAATATCAACCTATTTAAGGCTCTACCCATGAAGAACGACGTTGACGACTTGCCTTATCTTAAAGCGACCCTTAAATAAACTCAATTCGACTGATTTAACTCAATGAGGGCGTTTTGAGTTTACGAGCTGTTTTTCCTTGAGCCTGATTTTTATTTACTTTTCCTTATATTTTCATGAATTTGCGTACATCGCTTTCTTTATTTTGGTTCACGTATTCAGAAATAACATAGCTCATTATGTTTAATGATTCCAAGAAAGAATCGTTTGGTATTATTAGATGAGGCACGGTTTTTGTTTTGTACGGCTTGTAAACTCAGCTGAATATATTATTCTTATTAGGAAATGTAGAAATGATATAAACACCGATTTTAAGAAATTAAATACATTATATTTCAAATCTGTTTTTGTACAATTCCTTTAACGAAGCATGATTTTTTTATAAGCAATAGTTATAGGTTATATGTAACATTTACCATCTTTCTTAGTAATGAATACATATTATAACAAAGTCCCCCGCCGCGACTGTCTGTGTACTTATCGCGCAAAAACTACTAACCAGATTTTGTTGAGGTTTTCAATATTAGATAGGTTGATTCACCGGAAAGCTTTACGAGTATTAAACATGGACCTATCATGTATAGGAGTTGAACATTAACAATATTAGTGAATCAAGTCAGGAGAAAAGTTAGCCGCAGTTTTCATGGCGTTTTTTGTTTAATACGTCAGAGATATAACAAATTTTCTGTTATGTTATGTTATACCGAGTATAAAGTAGCCCACGCACTGGTCCGGTATCTCACCGAAAATTTTCGGTCCGGCCGCCGTATTTTCGAGATTGAACAAAGGCCACACATTAGCAATGTAAATTATACGATCTAGATCACATGCAATTCACTCACCCACACAGACACACAAGATTCGATTAAACAAAGGCGTGTGGATGTGTGTGTGTGACAGATCGAAATCAACCACAAATACAACGATTTGAAAACGGATGGTGGGCCGCGCGTACAAGAATTGGACGAGTCTGTGGTCGATTTCGGTGTACCGTATGGCAGCGCGGCGGGGATTGGACGAATGAGTAGGCACCTTTAGTATATTCTACCATTATTAGTAAGGTAGATAAAGATAAGCTAGTTATAATTTTAGTTCACCTTATCCAAAATGAGTGAATTTCACAATAATGTTGCACATGATAAATACTAATACAAATTCAAAAAGTCAAATATAAAGTACAAAATTCAATGTAATTAGCTTTTCCTTACCCAAAACTTTACGAAAGCTTGCTCGTAAATTTTATTGGCGCATTTTCTAACCCGCTACCCAAATCTAAAGAGTGTCAGTCGTTGAACAAACAGGTAGCTTGGATTACGGTTTAAAAGGACACAGTTAAATATATATAGTTGGGGAAAAACTGAATGGTTTAGCTTAAGGTGCGATTATGATCGAGCAAAATATTGGATCTTAATTGGACCAATGCAAAAATTATTTTTTCTTTTTTTTCTTTACTTTGCCTTACGCTCCCTAAACCGTCGCAGGGTACCAAGCGAAAGACAAAGTCTTCCTCATTTAGCCGATGATATTTGTGAGGCTATATCTAAAGAGCGGCCAATTCTGTTGAGGCATGGATTAAATAATAATTACTACGTAATAGATGTCGCACTGCTTTGATCTTGAAGAAAAACGACGTTTTTCACACACGGGTGACTACAGCGGCACGATATTTGTCGCGCGGCAAGTCTACTTTGGAGCTTTGCGGCCTAGCTATTTAGACGGTAGATTTTTCGTCGTCACCCGTGTAAACATCCCGCATTAGATTTATCAAAATGTTCGTCATATTCATTTATGGACTCTCATAGCATAGGCACTTAAGGATCCGTGGCTCTCAGTCATCTTGTATCTGTCAAAATTATGGCAAATCTCAGTTAATCCTGGAATCGTTTTCGATACGCAAAGGCACTGCTCGTATCGAAAACTACGGCTCTTTAGAACCCTAAATAATAAAAATATGGCTCAATCCAATTTCAAATAGTAACTATAATTGTGTGGTGAGGAAATGTTGTATAAATAAACCCACGTTACCAGGATTAACTGAGATTTGCCATATTTTTGACAGATACAAGATGACCTTGACCACCGCCCCTTAATACTCCTTTCGGTATAAAACTTGGCTATTTTATACAAAAGTTGATAATAATATGTGATTTCATCTCCGTCTGGTTTTAAGCGGTGTAAAGTTTACGGTTTGTTTACCCATTAAACTTCAAATAAAAAAACGATGATTCATTAATTGTGAGAATGTTCACTTCAGTATATTATTACGGCCGTTTCGGAATACCCACTTTTAATTATTATTGAACTGTGGTCCGAAGGCCGAATTCGGTCACAAGGTAAACATTGATTCGTGCCCTTTAACTTCAAGGGTATATTGCAAACAAACATAGGTACCTCCTTAAATACAATGTACTACATTATGTGCCCATATTAACTACAAAGGAGTTCGCAAGCAAACATTGTTATGCGTATAATGAAAATATGTGTAGATGTGCTTCGGAGGTAGGGTTGCCATACGTATAATATAGGTATTTGTCCGGAATGCGGGGGGAATCGATGCATAACGACATTAATATTATATTTACAATAATATCCGGAATTTTCATTAAATGTTAGGAATTTTCTCCGGAATTTCGATTTTTTGATCTGGGAGGCAAGTAAAGCCCGTACTTCTTCTAAAAATAGCAGATATTTAAACAACTGGATACCGGTGTAAATGCTGTGTGTTGTGTCGGTGGACGAGTGGTTAAGACGTCTGGTATTATAATTGAAAAAACTTATGTACATAATTCCACAAACCACACGTAAAGGCTATTTCACATAAATATACCTCAACACAACTGGCTACGGCTAAAGAGGGAGACTTGGTCTTCCGCTGGGTACCCTGGGACCGATAATAATTAAAAAAATAGTATTATTAATATATAAAAGATGTTCATTCGAGGCATTATCTGTTGCTATTAAAATTGAATTACTATAATTGGCCCATTTTCATGATAATCTATATCTATACTAATATTATAAAGAGGAAAGATTTGTATTTTTGTGTGTGTGTGTATGTTTGTAATGAATAAACTCAAAAACTACTGTGCCGATTTCAAAAATTCTTTCACCATTCGAAAGCTACATTCACCCTGAATGACACAGGCTATATTCTATTTTCAAAAAAATTAGGGATCCTTATAATGTAACCCAAGGTGTAAAAAAATGACCTAAGAAATTTCTTACATCGCGTAACTATGTGGTAGTGGTAGAGGGTAGGGGTAGGAGTAGAAGTAGGGGTGGGGGTAGGGTAAGGGTAGAGGTAGGGGTAGGTATAGGGTATATTTTATTTTGTTCGTAAATATCCACGGGCGAAGCCGGGGGCGGAATGCTAGTGTAAAATAAATTACCAATTTTTTCATGTTATTTTTTTGCTTTAAATTTTGTATTAATTCAACGATTCATTAGATCCATCGATTTTAAGAAAGTAGTTGCCCAATGGCCATTATCATGAAATGACCAATTCTACGATCAAAAGGTCGGAATAGTGCGATCAAACCTCTTGGTTACTACGAAAAGCAATCACGTATTATAGTAGTACTCGGGTTCTACTTACATTCAGGTGCTAATAGGATTTACGCAATTTTTATGACGGTCAGAGTGAGGGACTTGGTCTAAATATAGCCACCGGTTGATTTACAGACTGGTTTATAGTAGCAATTTGGTCTTCATTGGTTTCCATTCAAATTGTGATGACGTGGTAATTTTCATAATTGTAGGTATAGAATGTACTGAATTTCGCCCTAAATATTTACTTTTGTAAGAAGACAGTCAATTGATTAGTAGTTACGTCTTTTGCCCGCCAGGTGGCGGAGGGAAAGTGGTGCGTTGGCCAGCAAATGAAATGGTCGCTTTGTTTTAACTGTGTAATATTTTAATTCTGTTTAATTGTTTAATTGTGTCCAAAGTGGAAATTAAAGACAGTAATTAGTAAAGACGTTAATTTTATTCAATCCATCATCGTCTCTTTACAAGTGGCAGCCCAACTAGTGGCCAATAAAAGTTTCGAACCAAAATAACGAATTTTTACGAACTCTTAAATTTTGTTTCTAAAATATATTCAGTTTTCAACAAGCATCTTGCTGGTTTTATGTGTGACTGTCTCAATCTTCGAGGTGTTAAGTGAAAGTGAAAATGCCAAGAAGAAAAAGTGCGCAAAGTAGCCACGAGGCGGACTTCGAGGTGGAGTCGCGCATGTCAGCGATGTTCGCGTCCTTTGCTAGGGCTCAAGCTGAGTCTAACAGAGAGTTAATATCAGCTATCCTAGCTTCCAAGGATTCCAACAGTGACAGCGGCGCTCCAAGCCTGTCTCCGACATCACACATCGCACCGCCCTCCGCGCTTATGGGAAACTTCGCTAACTGTACAGCGCGTTTCAGCGGGAGAGCTCATCGAGATCCACGTGTCGTGGATGCTTTTATTGATACAATCATAGTATACAAAGAGTGTACAAATATAAGTGACGAGCATGCGCTCCGCGGCCTGCCAATATTACTAGAGGCAGATGCTGCTGTTTGGTACAAGGGAGTAAAGGGCTCCATTTCTTCGTGGACAGAGGCAATACAACGTTTGCGATCCATGTATGGTGCGCCGAAACCTCCCTACAAAATATTTCGTGGCGTGTTCAGTGCAGATCAAGGACACGAGCGTGCCGATATTTATATCAGCCGTCAACGCGCGGAACTCGCGAGTCTACCGTATGTTCTTGATGAACGAATTATATTAGACCTTCTTTACGGCTTGCTAAACATCAATATTCGAAAGCGAATACCTCGAGACCTGGCTAATAGTGTCGACGAGCTCATCGAGCGCGCCAGACAGGTGGAGGACGAGTTCGACGAAGCAGCGTCGGTGCCTGTTCAGGGACAACGGGAGCTTCGTGCCGGCCGGCATGAGCCGCGCTCTACGGCGGCGCCTGCGCCGAGCACCTCACTCCGGTTACCTGTGTTTCACGGGTCAACGACTGCTCGTAACTCGGTCGAGACTCCGCTTCGGTCTTCGACGTGTGAAGTTCCTCGGGCGACACAGTGTAACCAAGTAATTCAACCTCTTCAAGGTAACAAAAGTTATTGTTTTTATTGTCGTAAAAGTGGTCACGCTCGCTCTGAGTGTCCGCGACTTAAAATTAAAAGGGATAGTGAAATCAAGTGTTATGGTTGTGGTGCTAAGGGCATCATTCGTTCTAAGTGTGCTAATTGTAATGCTGGGGACAGTAAGCCTAAAGACACTAGTAATACATTTTATTCTTGTAATTTTCATTCTTTGGACAAGTCTTTGAGCGATGATACCTACCCATTTACAGATCTTAGTCATGAACCTAATTTTATAAATCGTAGTAACGATCGTAGTTGTACATGTTGTAACAATATGTCTGTAAATCGTAGCAATCGTAGCCCAAAGAAGAGTCCGTTTTCGTTTAATACAAATTTGTCAAAGATTAAGCAAGGTCATCTGTCAAAGATCACCGAGTTGTGTACTAACACTTTTGTACCTAATGGGAGTTTGCCTCTCAGAGGCAAGTCGCCTATTCAAAATTGTAACAAGCTACCATTAATGAAGGTTGCCTTTGCGTCTGACTCCAACAGTAACGGCACCAGTAACCGACCTATTCTCAATGTCGAGATTAATGGGGTTCGTGGTACCGGTTTAGTGGACACAGCGGCCAAACGATGTATAGCTGGTTATAGTTTGTATACGTTGCTACGCGATCAAGGTCACCCGTTTCGTAAAAGTAATTTTCGTGTAAAATTTGCAGACGGGATTGTGCGCGATATGAATGTCAAACTTGTTGACGTCGACGTTAAACTTGAGGGTAAGGTTGTACCAACTACCTTCATAGTTTTACCTAACGCCGTAAATAATGAAACACTTTTTGGTATCGATTTTTTATGTAGTGCTCGTATTGTTCTTAACTTACACGCGAACTCATGGTTTATGACTGATCACCCGCAGGCTGTGTATCCTTTGCAAGGCGAGAAGTCAAGCGTCAAGGTGAGTTGTGCAGCTGCAGACGTGATTCGACCTGATGAGGGGGCGATGCTGTCGTCAATGGAGCGAACTGCATTGTCAACCTTAGTTCACGAGTACGAGGACATCTTTGGTGAAGGGGGAGGAGCGACACCTTTCGCCGAGCATACCATCGATACAGGTAACCATTTTCCTAAGACTACTAAAGACGAGACCCGTCGTGTGGGGGAAGACTATTCACCTGGTGACCTAATCCTTCTACGTAGCCATGTTTTGAGTAATGCCGGTAAGGGTATAACCTCGAAACTCGTCCCAAGAAGAGATGGGCCCTACTGTATAAAAATGAAGGTGAGTCCCACCACTTACTTAATTTCGCATCGTGAAGCTCCTGATGAATCGATCGGTAAGTATCACGTGTCCGATCTTACTCGCTACCATGCACGTGAGTGTGAGGGTGATCAGTCCAAGCCACGACCCGTCAACCCAAAACGGAGACGCGGTCGACCTCTTAAACTATTAGATTATGTTTAAGTTCCTTGTTCTAATTGTTTTTTGTTATTGTTAATTGTTCTTACTGACTTTCTCTTTGTGTTACTTTTGTGTTTGTTTGACCAAACTGGTGGTCCTATATTTGGTCAAAAGGGGGAGTATGTAAGAAGACAGTCAATTGATTAGTAGTTACGTCTTTTGCCCGCCAGGTGGCGGAGGGAAAGTGGTGCGTTGGCCAGCAAATGAAATGGTCGCTTTGTTTTAACTGTGTAATATTTTAATTCTGTTTAATTGTTTAATTGTGTCCAAAGTGGAAATTAAAGAC
Source organism: Nemapogon koenigi (assembly GCA_963924495.1). NCBI lineage: Eukaryota > Metazoa > Arthropoda > Insecta > Lepidoptera > Tineidae > Nemapogon > Nemapogon koenigi. The sequence goes on from OZ004643.1 coordinate 3,827,290, forward strand.
AGTAATTAGTAAAGACGTTAATTTTATTCAATCCATCATCGTCTCTTTACACTTTTTTTTTTTTAATCTATGGTAATATTTTTTTTAATTTTTTTTTATGAAGTGGAAATCATTGGGGATAAATTCAAAATTTCCACGGGCGAAACCGGGGCTGAGAGCAAGTTCTGGTGAGAATTTCAACGGCTGTTAAGTTGTTGAGTTTTATCCACAGGTCGCTGGTTTAAGTTTGATGCCGCGGTCTTGATCATAATATTCACTTATCACTATAATTACAGGAGTTTGCGTACATACGGATGCGAATCATTATTTGCGGTTTATTCATCATGCGCGAGCGCGGCCGTTGAGCGCACAGACGACTAACTGCCGGTAGGCAGGCCGTTTCATAAAGGGAAAGGGGCGAGGGATATATATGTATTAAAGTGCGACGAATATGCGTGTGTGTACGCAATAATAAAAATATCGGCTAGACATCCTTATTTTAGCCATGATACAATGTAAAAATACGACAACCGGTCTAAGTATATACACAAATGAATAGAATTAAAGTCTCTCTGTGATTTCAAAATGAATACCAGAAAGATGTCTGTTTCTCTAGAGAAGAGACCGCTGAATATATTTTTATAAAACTTTCAGGAATTATAGTGGGCACCTATTTACACTTTTTTTAATACTAGGTTTCCGCCTCGCCTTTCCCCGTGGAGGCCATACTAATATTCATTCTCTATTATGGTTTTGAGTTCATACAAAAATCCTATAGAAAAAAAGCACTTTCAGTTTTTCCCGAATTTTCCGGTCAACTTTCCAATTTATTTTTCCATAAAACCTTATTTTACGAACATTAAAAAAAATAGCCGAATCGGTTCAGCCGTTTTCAATTACCAACGAACAGCACTTAATTTTTATTTTCTATAAGTTTTTTAGGTAAGTAAATACATCATTTAACATTAAATGGGCGCGTTTGGTATTCGCGGAATATTTAGGTCGCTAAAATTACACCACAAAGTAATGACCTGTTATGGAGGTAAGCATACCTCGAGTAGTTATGTAATATTTTTTTTATACATTTTTTTTTATTTTTATAGGCAACTTTGTAAAGATAAATATTTATTTGAACTAAAAAGCTACGCATGACTTTCCATGCTTCGGAGGGCATAACACTTCTTCTGAAAAGATAACATATATTTATCAACAGTTAGTGACTGCAGTATTCCTAATCGAACCAGCCACAAACTATTTCCATTCAATTAATAAGAATCTAAAAAATTCAGTTTTTCACAGAGAAATACATTTACAGACGTCAATCGATTTAACGATGCCAATATTTTTTACAAACGATCATTTTATAGCGGTTTTCAGGACGAATGGACTGAAATCGATAGGCGTTTAATTGGTGTTTTTTCAGTGATTAAAAATCTAGTATACAGTTAAGTTTATTTAGTTACAATTCATCAAAACTAAGCAAACTTTTCAGAGTTTTTTGAGCTTTTCGTTTGCTTTTAAGAAGCTTCTCCAATTTGATGTACCAACGTCTGCTAGGTCGATACGAATATTAATAGAATAAATATAAATTAAATATTGTTCGTTGGTAAGCGCATCACTTAGAAAGGGCTGGACTGATTTGGTTAAGTTTTTAATGTTTGTAATAGTTTGAATAAGGTTTTCAGGGAAAGAAATGTTGGAAAAATTGGCCGGAAAATTTGGGAAATACTGAAAGTGCTTTTTTATGGGAATTTTGTATCAACCATAATAGAGGTAAAAGTTAATACTCGTATAGGCGGCTAGTTTATTGTAAAAAGAATCATTATATTATGAGAATCGAAAGTGGTAATTTCTGATCCAGATAAACTATACTTATTCTCATTTACCAATATCCTGCAAAAACAGACAAATACTAACAAATTACTGTTTATTGAAATAAAAGTTTGCAAAGTTAGGTTAAAAATGGTATCTTTAAAATTATTCATAATATTACGCATTTACAGGAGCATCCACAGCCAGTTCTAAAAGTCCAGCCTTTTCCAACGTCTCCTGCTTCTATGATTGTTTTGGACATTACCACAAAATATTTTTTCCTGAAATAAAACGTATCTAAATTAAAAACTACTATCTTAACAAACAGGTGACTTTAGCATAGATATAAGTAAAAAAAATTAAAGATGATTTAGGGTGGAATGCCACCTTTTATACCAAAAAAACGAGCGAGCCTTACAGTAACATCTGATATACCACCTTGGTACACGCACACACTATTGGTTGACAGTATCAACCTCTCGGAAAATGGGTTGGTACTATCTGACGGCCAACTCTATCACCGTCTTCCCCGGCTTCCTGTTATACTTTCGTCTCTTTTCACGAAATCACTCACAAACAATAACAGGAAAGATGTTACAAATCAAAAATAATAAAGAAAGAAAAGGAAAATAAATTTAAAGTATCAACTACATAATTCAAGTATTGTGCTCTAACTATTGCTCCAAATGAGATACATTTTTATTTAGCCCGTGGATATTTACGAATAAAAAAAATATAGCCTATAGCACTCAGGGATTTCAGGGATTTTCAGGGGGAAAAAATCAAAATCGGATCAGTAGTTTCAGAGATACCCCCTACATCCAAACTTCCTAACTTTACCTCTTTATAATATTAGTAGGTACCTAAGTAGATAAGCAGGTTTTTCGTTTTTGAGTCATATCGGATCGATTCCAAATTTTTCAAAAATCTCTTGATATTTACTATCTAAAATATTTAAAAGTTACTTTCCCTCCACTTTGCATTCTTAATCATATTACCCATACAACCTTATTTTATTGTTTTACTAATCACTACAACCAACCCAAGCTTGCAATTCACCGCTCCTAGAAATCTATACCATCCACTGTAAATGGATTCCTATCAAATATTCGCAGCGGAAACTTAAGCTAATGGATGCTTTTATTACACAGACTTCCCGTAAACACTACTACCACTTCTGAAACTTTAATCATTGTGATACTTAACTACAATGAAAGTGAAAATGTATGTCTGTACTTTGAAAATATTTAAACACTAGCTTTGCCCGTGGAAATTTTAGAAATCCGGGAATTCCGTGATAAAAAGTATGTAATGTAACTCTCCAGCCATCAAAATAATGTCTGTGAAAAATTGGCATTCTCGCATTTCTAATATTTAGATATTTCAATATGGGTAGTATTAAACTGCAAATCAAAAAAAAATGCCCATTTTCCAGCAAAAATACTGACTCCACAGCAAAATACTTACCTCAAAATATTATATCGTATTGCCCTACGTGAAAGGTCGTACGGCATCTGCCCAGGGTGGATTTATGTGCGTGCGTGCAATAAGTATTTTCTGATGTGCAATTAAAAATAACCCTTTGAATATTAAGTTTTAGGAACATGACTCAAAAACTAACTGGACCGATTTTGTTACTGTTTGCGTAGATATATATTCACGAGGTAGGTTCAGGTGTACAAAATATCACGCTACATCTTTTGGAAGCCGAGCAGTAACCAATAATGTCAATATCCCGTAAACGAAAGGCAATTCAATAGAAAGCTTGCTAAATTTTGATACATAAAAGTTTGTTCCGTTTTAATGTTCCCGTTCCGTTTTACTCCTCATATACTTAATAAAATAATTTTATTTTCATCGTTAATAAAAAAAAATTATCTAAGTACATATATAAAGATTTTACCTTATTGTATTTCTACGCCATGATGATACGTTTGACTGTTACGAGTACATTACAGAAAATAAAAAAGTTCTTGCTACAAAATATTACAATTCAGTGAATAGTCTAATTGTTTCTCCCATAGCACGGTATTTTTTTTCTCTCGCGTCATCATTATTTTTTTTGTTTCAAATATATCTGAAATGAAATTTACGCATTCATAAAATAATTGATTAATTAAACTGAAAAACATAATATCCGTATCTCATCATTTAGGTACCTACGAAAACAGTACCTACTAATTTAGTTATTCACCCAAAGATTGTATGAAGATACCAACGACTGCATTTAATCAGATTAGATTAGGCCACACATTGGTCCGGCATCGCACCAAAAATTTCCCATTCCGGCCGCCAGTCGGTCTAGGCGGACCATTTGGTACAAGAATTGGACGAGTCTGTGGTCAGTTTCGGTGGACCGTACGCGCCGGTGATTGGACAAATGAGTGGGCACCTTTAAACATATATTGCTTTCAGTCTTCAGAAGAAGTGAGGACGCCGGCTAAGTATGAGAAGTCGAGTAAACTACCTAACTAGCGACCCGCCCTGTGTAGGAAAGTTGTTTATGAAATATTATGCCATTTTCACGGGGGAATGAGATATGTTCATGGTTTGCGGCTCCGGCTCTGTGCAAAAAAATCACGTCGGTCCATTGATCCATTTTGACGTGAAAGAAGGACTGTCACATTTATATTATTACTTAGGATTTGATTGTTATATATACATTTATTGGCTCGGCTTCCCAATCGACGCGTCGCTTGAATAATTTTGATACAGCTATTATTAATGAATTTAATCAAGTGTGAATGTAGGGAGATCCAGGAAATTCAGCTTGAACCTTCCAAATTTAGTTTACACATATAAATAAAAAAATACTATAATATAATTTTGTATGAAATATAGATTTTCTCACAAATTATGGGTTTCTGCAACTTGCCAGAAATTTCCATTCCGGCCGTCGCACGATCTAGGCGGACCGTTTCTTACAAGAATTGGACGAGTCTGTGGTCAGTTTCAGTGGAACGTACGGCGGCGATTGGAATGAGGGAGTGGGGGTAGCGATATCTCTCTATATAAGATAGTGGTTTATTTAGAGAATTATTTTTTTAAATACTAATTATCTTAAAACTAGGCGTTACCGTAATTTGCCGTCTTTACTATGAACTTTTAAGAAGGTGATTGAAAGGATATGGGAGTCATAAACTTGACTAGAAAACGCTTATTTAAGTATTAATTTTATTTTAAATATAAAATTAAGTAATCTCCCCTGTATTTAATAATAAAATTACCTTTTCCCAGTTACATATCTAAGTACAAATCATGGTATTGTCATTCATGTCGCACACTGTCCGGATTTATAAAATAAATACTAAATTTCTGTACACAGTATCTAAAATGTTTTCAGTTTGTCGAGCTGGTTTTAAAATTTCCATTCCACTTTCATTTTAGAGTAAATCCTGAATAAATCGCACAAATCAATTTCAACAATTTAATATTTTAAATAAATTTTGACATTGATTAATAATATGACATTTCTTTTATAAATTAAAAAGTAGACACGAAGAGCTAAGGCAACTATGTAATCAATCCGTACTTATAAATTGCCCTTTAAAAAAAGTGTACAGACTTCAAAAAGTATGCACTGAAAAGTGTGCTTTCCGGCAGCAAATGCATAAGAAACTATAAAAAATTACCCAAATCGCTTCAAGTATGCCTATAAAATTTGAAGAGTTCTCGATTTCTCCAGGATCTCATCACCCGATCCTGACCTGATAACCATGGTACCACCTGGAAAGTATACCCTTTCAAACAAAAAACAATTTTACAAATCGGTCCAGGCGTCTTCAAGTAATCGGGGAACATACATAAAAAAAAAGATTCCGAAGAATTGAGAACCTCCTTTTTTGAAGTCGGTTAAAAAGTATAACTTATTAACTTACTCTCGCTTTCTCTTACATATTGAATGGCATCTTTTAGAGGGAGACAAAACATTATATAACTATCGTTGAGTATATAAAATTGACACAAGATTATATATAGTTCAAATATAATTTTCAGTTACAAATCTATATGAATTTAAACAAAACTGGGTCAACTACATCGAAGCTCTCTGTGGTAATTTAATCACAATCCCAAATCATACCTGCGAACGAATGCCAGCGTGTACTCAGCTACAAACAGTTGCATATGATTAGGGTAACCACATTTTTAAATACAATACGTGGATATTTTCCAGACTGTCCGTAGACGCCCGTGGCACTACTAATTTGTCCTACTGAGCTTCGTAGCCTTTTTTTAAAATTCAATGCAATGCAAGGCATAATGTGAATAGTACCAAAACATACGGGACAATTTGAGAATTATATATAATATAGTTTCTAGAAGATATAAAAATTCATGGACCATGGACATGTCGTCTTCTCTATAAAAAGCACTATCTAAATGCTATTTAATAAATGTTTTTAAGTGTTTTAAATATTATGTCTTTCAATCTGTTTTTATTTTAGGTATAGGTTATAGGTACGAGTGGTATTTCACTAAAAATTTTAACGTTAATTTGTTATGCCAGAAATTATTAAATACACAAACTTCTTATACAGTATCTTCGTATCTTCGTAGTAATTGGTAAAGCTAGGTACTTTATATTTGCCAGTAGTAACTGATATCGTGTTATAACAATGCCTAGTGTTTATTATTCATTATTATTACTATCATTTTATGCCCGTAAATATGTCTATGATGTAAATTAATGAAGATTTGAAACTGCACACGCCTAACCGACAAATACTACCCGTTTAGTTTATGATTGGTGTTAAATAACTCGCTAAAAATGAACATTGAAGCCAGTGTCTATGACGTATAGTAAAAAATCAATTGTTATTAAGGGGCTGATAATCGTCAGCGTCCTTGACGATTTGATGTTTTAAGTCACGCCCTTTTTCCGACCTAGCCTGCGAGAGACTATCATAGTTAGAGAGACCACGCTTTTAGTTGCCGTCTGGCGTCTAATACTAGACTGTATGTGATCAGTAATTGTCGTCTGACACAGGACTGCATGTGATTATTTGTCTCCTAATACCATACATACTGTATGGGATTAGTTGTCGTTTAGTAATCTGTCAAAAAATATTTTATAAGATGTTGCTCCGTATTGACGTTAAAAAGGACAAATCAACAAACAAACAATCACTCTTTCACGTTTGTAATATTAGTAAGGAAGTAGGAATAACTACCTATTTACACGCTTGATGATAAAATGATGCTTTTTGCCCCGGCTTTGCTCGTGGAAATGTTTGAAATGTGACAAGCGAGCTCTGATATTTTATTAAAATTCAACATTATACTAGATTTCGACTAATTTTAGGACTCTGAATTCGAATTTGATATCGATTTCGCAATTCAATATGACGACATCTGTCAATTTCGTAAAATTCGACATTATACCAGATTTCGACTAATTTTAGGGTTGTGAATTCGAATTTGACATCGATTTCAAAATCGAATATGACGACATCTGTAAATTTCTTTAAATTCGACATTATACTACATTTCGACTAATTTTAGGGTTCTGAATTCGAATTTGATATCGACTTCACAATTAAATATGACGACATCTGTCAATTTCTTTAAATTCGACATTATACTAGATTTCGACTATTTTTAGGGTTCTGGATTCGAATTTGATATCGATTTCACAATTCAATATGACGACATCTGACAACTTCTTAAAATTCGACACACACATTTCGACTAATTTTAGGGTTCTGAATTCGAATTTGAATTTGATATCGAATTCAAAATTAAATATGACGACATCTGTCAATTTCGTAAAATTCGACATTATACTAGATTTCAACTAATTTTAGGGTTCTGAATTCGAATTTGATATCGATTTTACAATTAAATATAACGACATCTGTAAATTTCTTTAAATTCGACGTTATATTAGATTTCGACTAGTTTTAGGGTTCTGAATTCGAATTTGATATCGATTTCACAATTCAATATGACGACATCTGTCAACTTCTTAAAATTTGACGTTAATTTCAAAAGACATCTGTAATTTTTTTAAATTCGACATTATACTAAATTTCGACGAATTTTAAGGTTTCCTCTAACATTCATAACACATTAATATTGCACAAAATAGTGACTTTCTTTATAATAACAATAATTTCCATATAAATATGTGCTGCTCACATCAAAATTCCATAGTGAATGAATATTTTAAATTACCTGCATTTTATTCAAATCGTAAAAATATAAATCAAAACAAAATAAAATTCGCAACGTATGGGATTCGAATCGGCGACCTCAGCGTTTAGCAGCGCGGTGCCTCCCACCTAGCCACTTCGGCTTGAACTTGTTTAGTCGAAATTTGACATTGCATAGACATGTTAGTATTCACATTTTTAACCCATAACATAATATTCAAATAGTACTTTAATCCAAACATAAATAATGAACAAAATAAAAATATGTACAAATTTAGAAATTGTTAAAACTTAAATATCGTGAACATGTAGGTTGATTGGAGGGAAAATCTTTGTCAACTGTCGTCGGTCTTGCAATTACATTCAGGTCTTGCTGTTGCAATACTATATTTTTATCTCCAATCGGTTCTCTTATTTGAAGCTTTCTGGTGAATCTAGGATCTACATTACCTTAAATTACAATACATTAAATTACATTACATTATTATTATAATATAACGTCAAGGTCAGGAACGTCATCGGTAGATTTAGAAAGAAGGGTAACATTTTCTTGAGTTTCTGCTAGTGACACATTGTTTAACCTGTAATAAAGTTTACAGTTATATGTAAAATTTCAAATTTTTTATATACATTACACGACAAGTACATGATGTAAAATAATAACTCCAAAAACAAGTGTGTTGTAAATCTATTAATTCTCAATTTTCGTACGAAGAAACTTACTCTGTCAATGAAAAATCTGACGTTTCAGTTGTTTCACACGTAGTATTTTCGTCCAACTGTTGTTTCTTCCTGATATAATAAAAAAATGTTTAATCACATACACTGTCTAGAACTCTAAAATTTGTCGAAATCTAGTATAATGTCGAATTTTAAGAAAATGACAGATGTAGATATATTGAATTTTGAAATCGATGTCAAATGCGAATTCAGAACCCTAAAATTAGTCCAAATCTAGTATAATGTCGAATTTTAAGAAATTGACAGATGTCGTCATATTGAATTTTGAAATCGATATCAAATTCGAATTCAGAACCCTAAAATTAGGCGAAATCTAGTATAATGTCGAATTTTAAGAAATTGACAGATGTCGTCATATTGAATTTTGAAATCGATATCAAATTCGAATTTAGAACCCTAAAATTTGTCGAAATCTAGTATAATGTCGAATTTTAAGAAATTGACAGATGTCGTGATAATGAATTTTGAAATCGATATCAAATTCTAATTCAGAACCCTAAAACTAGTCGAAATCTAGTATAATGTCGAATTTTAAGAAATTGACAGATGTCGTCATATCGAATTTTGAAATCGATATCAAATTCGAATTTAGAACCCTAAAATTAGTCGAAATCTAGTATAATGTCGAATTTTAAGAAATTGACAGATATCGTCATATTGAATTTTGAAATCGATATCAAATTCGAATTCAGAACCCTAAAATTAGTCGAAATCTAGTATAATGTCGAATTTTAAGAAATTGACAGATGTCGTCATATTGAATTTTGAAATCAATATCAAATTCGAACTCAGAACCCTAAATTAGTCGAAATCTAGTATATGTCGAATTTTAAGAAATTGACAGATGTCGTGATATTGAATTTTGAAATCGATATCAAATTCGAATTCAGAACCCTAAAATTAGTCGAAATCTAGTATAATGTCGAATTAAAAATTTTGGCTGACCAGCGGCGTTGCGGCGTTGTCCAACCATGTAGAAGAGGTTCTATAATTCTACTTCTTTTACTTTTTTCACGTTTTGTGGAACAAGGGATTGACGTGATTTTTTGCACAGAGATAGTTGGAGATATAGATAATGACATAGGCTACTTTATATCCCAAAAATTCTTCGGGCTTGCCACTCTTTAAATATTTCCACGACGAAGCCGGGGCGAATAGCTAGTATATCGTAATTTTATCATCAAGCTTGGATAATAGGTAGGTATTGTAACTTCCTTACTAATATTACAAATGCGAAAGAGTGTTTGTTTGTTTTTTCAAATCAATACGGAGCAACGGATTGACTTGATTTTTTGCACAGAGATAGTTGGAGATATAAATAATGACATGGGCTACTTTATATCCCAAAAATTCTTCGGGCTTGCCACTCTTTAAATATTTCCACGGCGAAGCCGGGGCGAATAGCTAGTAGGAGGGTCTATTATGTAAAACCAATACGTATGTAACATTGTTTATCGTAATTTTATCATCAAGCTTGGATAAAGGGTAGGTATTTTAACTTCCTTACTAGGTAATGTTTCAAATGCAAAATAGTGTTTATTTGTCCTTTTTTTAATTAATCTACGGATTGACTTGATTTTAATGACATATCCCACAAATCCTTCGGGCTTGTCACTTTTCAAATACTTCCACGCGCGAAGCCGGGGCGAAAAGCTAGTCTATCATAAGTTTTCCATCAAGCGTGCGTGGATAAAATATTACAAACGCGAAAGAGTGTTTGTTTGTCCTTTTTATTCAAATCAATACGGAGCAACATGGGAGCAACGGATTGACGTGATATTTGCACAGAGATAATGACATGAGCTAATTTATATTTCGGAAGTCCTTGGGGCTGGCACATTTTAAATTTTTCTACGGGGGAAAAGCATATCATAATTTTATTTGCCTTGCAATGACTTCTGCAATATGTTTCCCGTACGCATTTTCTATGTAATACCTACCTACCTACTTTGCTGTTTATTAACTTATTTCCAATACTGGAGTTAATTATTTAATATAATTACGCTCACAAAAAGCAACGCTGACTCCTAGACTAAAGTATACAAATAGCAACTTCCTTATGAAAATATTGCCTAATCGCTACGGTAATGTCATTTATGAATAAAGTTTACCATTAATAAATTAAATTTTAGCCAAAAAATACACAAATAATACAAAAACTTCTGAGCGATCGAGTGGCCGCGACCGTCTAGCATCACGATTCAGCCGTCACTGCCGACAAGGCGAGTGTGAGTAAAGAAGAGCTAAAGCGTTTCCGCTCAGAGTAGAAATCGTAAGCGCCATTTGACATAATCATTATTTTTTAAATAACTATACAATTTATTTGAATATGCAAATGACAATTATATGGGTAATTGAATATTACAAAAACAAATTAAATGTCATAGTACTAAAATCACTAGTACCGCCGTTTTCTTTTTTTGAAAACTTTCAGAGACCACATTTTGGGATTATTTTCTATCGAGCGAAAATTGTGTAATCGCGTTTTCAGAATTACAATTATATCAATTATATCCTGTAGAATAATATATATTTTTTTCAATCTTGGAAATTGTCTTGTTTTTGCTAAAACATTCTTTAAATAATCGTATATAGGTGTTATCTGCCCCTTAAAATGTACAAAACTGAAATATTGTTTGTCATTTCCATTGTCACCCAGAGCTTCATATAAAGCACAGACTCTAGTCTGTGGTACAGACGCGAATACTAAAGTTCTTCGGCCATATCACTCGCAATGAAGACTCAATGGAGCGTCTAGCTAGTGGTACAAGGTCGACTCGAAGGCAGGAGACGCGGTCTGATTAGATCTGTGACGAAATCAATGAATGTTCCCTTAAGAGTGTAGTGTACCGCGTCCATGTCCATACAAACGGAGAAAACGTTTTACTACCCCTAAATATTATTGAATTTTAACGATTTTGTAATATGTTACTGACATAATGAAAAACTACGTACGTATTTTTTCCTTTTTTCAAAATTCGTAATAGGTCAAAAGTTATAAGCCCCTCAAATCTCGTTTTTTTTGGTTCGTAACTTGCTGGTAATAAACCGTCTGTATTTGAGAAACAAAGCAAAATTTCAAAAAAAGCAAAACGTACGTACGTAGATTATAATCTGCTAAAACATATGACACCAAAATTGTAAGGTTTCGTTATAGTTTAGTAGGTGTAAATCGTTTTCGCCCAAAACGCAATTTTCAAGGAAAAACATACCTACGAACACTCACGAGCTGCAGTGCTTTCTGTCGCACTGATGCCCGGGGGAAGAGCGCGCTTGAGACAGAATATGATTTTCTAAATACCTATTTCGCTGCGTACGCTGAGCTACACGATCCTCTTAAGGCTGTCAACAGGAGCCGGTGGAGGAAAATCGCAAGAGCGACGGCAGTGTTTCAGAGTGATTAGTAATCACAGCCACTCTGTCAAGAGTGTACGAATATGAAGAAGAAGTAACTGCCATTCGGACTCCCATAGTCACTTTCCATCAAGTAGATGGCGAGTCACATCACACTTCTCGTGCTATCTATAAAATACGCTATTTTGTGGTCACTGCATACATTGACGAGAAATTTGAATTCCTCTTTGGTTTACTACATTCTGTAGCAGACAACCAATGATCACTATATTAAGTGTATACTGCAATTTGTACGTCCAATATGCAATGGTGGAATTTTGTAAAATGCCTTTAGCTCTATCAACATCATGCACAGATCATTCGATAATTATTCGATAGCTTTGATTTTGCATCAAAATGTTTAGTTAAAATAGTTACGTGAAATTCAAAATTAATTTAGAAAATATATCTACAATACAAATAAGTATCTCTGTCAAAGCTAAGTAGGTAAGATAATAAAGATCATAGACAGAAATTGAAAGAAACAAAAAATAAAACCACCAAAACCCTTTTATTTACAACATTAAAAAGTTTTCACTTCTTTGTAACAACAATAAAGTTCAAAATCAAAAGTAGAAAGGCAAAGCACACTTAGAGGCTTTTCCATCTAAATATATCTCAACAGAACTAGCCACTCGTTAGATATAGCCTCACAAATACCATCGGCTAAACGAGGAAGACTAGGTCTTCCGCTGGGTACCCTGGAACCGTAACACGGTTTCAGGAGCTGTAAAGCAACCCGTGAAGAAAAAAAAAAAAAAAAAAAAAAAAAAAAAAAAAAAAAAAAAAAAAAAAAAAGAAAGGCAAAGTAAACAAAACAGTTAAATTAATTCAAACCTTCGTTCATATTGAACCAAAACCATAACATAAAGTCAATATTTTAATTAAATTCTGCCCAATCTTCTTGAGTATTTAACGGGTCGGGTCTCTAATAGGTAAACCATTAAATATCATAGGTTGATTAGAAATTAGGATGTACGCCGCATTATTTTGTCCTAATTTTCCATCAAGTTTTAAGTAATGATAGTGTATCCGTAGTATAAGGTTAGTTTTTCGATCTGATTTTATTTTTCTTCGTATCTCCTTGTATCCTATCCTGAATATTGTAATATTTGAAATGACAAAAAAAAATATGAAATCATTTATCCGATGGTGTTTCACAAAAATAATAGCATTATTTTTTTATGCCAGAAACTATTAAATACACAAACTTATTAACATACTATATCAATTTAAAATCAACGAAATCAGTAATCATGTCATTGACTCTTTTAACATAGCGTTCATTATTACAAAGAAACAATTCTGGATATTCACCATTAAATAATTGATGCAAATTAATTGAATAGTCTACTGTAAAAAATGGTATCATATATACTGATGTCAATACAGAGAAATATATTTGATTTTTCAGCTCTTCCTTAAACTGATCATAAGTGCAATATTTGTTTATATTAATACCAAGCTTATCAGAAAATTGTCGTAAAGCAAAATAATAATCATCCATCAATTGCCAATAATGTTTACGCCTTAGTTCTGCCTCTGAAGACATTCCAATTATATAGTGTAAATCGTTGGTTAATGACGCATATCTCATTACTTGATAATCCAACGGTAATGCAGCTACAGGTTCGTCATCCTGAAATATAAATATTAATTAGTTTCAAGATAATATAACTATTTTTAATTTAATTTAAAAATTTACCTCATATTTAAACAGAATATTATTTGCCCAAAAGTCACCGTGTGTTATCACTCTTATATTCCCTGATCCCCACAACTGACCCAACTTTATTGATAGTTTACCGTCCACGATATTTATAAGTTTCTTCTTGAGCTCATCGGTATCTAATGCACTTAAATATTTAGTAAGAGCCTTTTCACCATAATTGACTATTTCTTTACAGTCATACTCGTCCGTTTTTGTCAAAATAGAATCAGTCAGATGACTTGTAGTAACAGAAAATTCATTAGGATAATATTCCTGGAACGCGAATGATAATGCATGTAGTTTTGCTAAACATTTTACTGCTAATGTAGCGTGCTTATAATCCAGAACATCATTCACTTTCATAGAAAACCCCTTTACTTTCAAATTTTCTAAAATAATAAATTCATTTCCGTATTCTCCATTTGTTCCCATGCATTTGGGTATGATGAACTTGTCATCTTCAGATATACCAAGCTTTTCTTGAATTTTTGCATACATAGGAGCAATTTCATTAAAAAAATATATTTCTTTGTTGAAGAAGCCTGTTACAGGTATGTCTTTACGAACTTCTAATTTAGCAGGTGTACATTTGACCATAACATCAAAATTATGTTCAGTACCAGATTTTTCAGCAGAAATGTCTGTTTTAAGAATTACACCAATATAACCGTCGCCTTCCTTTGAACCATTTTCCATGTTTATTTTTATATTTTTATATCCCCTTTTTTCAAACACTTTTTTGACTCGTTCTTCGAGTGCTTCATATTTATTATCTTTAGGCAACATTTTCTGTTTATTTTTTTTAATTACTACTAACACCGTCTGTATAAGCGACTCTTAATATAGCATAGCAATCACATTAAAATCAGAATGATAGAGCAAAATTAATTTTATTATAATACATAAATGTTTTATTTATATAGTTGTGTGTGTATTCTAGACATTAATATTTGCAGTAAGTATTGAGTCTTGGTGGAAAATTACGTCACTTACTTATGTACCCTTATCTGTATAATTATGTATTATGGCGTATTTGCATAATGTCGGAATGGAGTATAATTTACGAATGTAATGCACGTTACAGCGATAACAAATATTTGATTAAATTTAGCGCTAAAAATAATTAAGTAGTTTACTGAGATTAAATAACATCTCCCTTACATTTTAGAATTAATATTTACATTAGAAAATGACAACGAATACTGTGAGGTACCATTAGGTAAAATTAACAAAATAATTGACCTATTTCTGTTTTTAATATTTGCTAACAACTTATGTACTATGTATCTTAATAGCAAATAAGCTTCCGAACTTATGATGAACTGTTTTAATTAAATATACTGGAGTCATACATTAGTTCACGTTCTTGGGACAAAGTTTTGGATCTTCAATTACAAGGTATCAGACTCCTACCTATCTACCTAAATAAAAATGATTTTTACTCTTTCTTGATATTTTACGATTTTATTACAAGACAATAAGGTTGATCAAGACGAAAAGTTGTTCATGTGTTTTCATACTTAAGTTTACTAGTAACTAGACTTGCAAGGGGCCCTTGGTCATTTTGGCCTATTTTTAGGTCCTAAGGTTAACCTACCGTATGTTAGGTCTGGGAGCGAGGCTCTAGCTAGACTGCCTAAAAACCGAATATCCTTCCTATAGGGCGCAGGGCTATTTGCACTTTTCTCTAAGGTCCGTTTTTCTAGCCACGTCTTTTTGGTAAATAAAAGTTGTGTCTATTTTAATTAAGTTGTCATTTAAAATTCTTAAAAGACGTTATAACAACAATTTTATAAGTATATAGTATTTTTAATCTATTTTACAGTTGCAGAACTTCTAATCAGATTTTTTAAACTGTTATTTTAAAAGTCTAAAAAATATACTTTGTACTAAAACCTCATTATTGATCGCACTATGCTATAATACTTAACCTTCTACAAAATATGGTGTTCATCTCGTTACGTGAATGGTTGCAGCAAGTGCACATGTACCAGTTTGTAACAAATAAGAAAAGAGTTTTAATAGTGACCCCCGTCTCCTACATCATAAAACAATCGTAAACTCCCAGCAAACACTCTCAGAACATTGCTAACGAAAATTTTCTAAAGTTCCCGTTACATATTTTTACTGAAACGGTCTTTTATTTCTACATAGATTATACAATACTATAATAGCTTTCGAACCCAGCTTCGAAAGTTTTGAAATGTGACAAAGGAATTTATCCCATGGGATTTCCGGGATAAAACGTAGCATAATATGTCCCCTCTTAGGCCCTCCCATCATCTCCGTTCAAAATGAAGAAACAAATGTCTCTCTCCGGCCGTCCCACCATCTCTGTTCCAAATTATCAAGTCGATTAATTGTTCTGTTTTGACGTGAACGAAGGACAAACAAACAAATTTATCTCTCCGGCCGTCCCAATTCCCATTATCTCTGTTCAAAATAATCAAGTCGATCCATTGTTTTGTTTTGACGCGAAAAAAGCCTTTGTTCGCATAAAGACAGATTCTCAAAAAGAACAAATGTCTCTCTCCGGCCGTCCCACCATCTCTGTTCAAAATAATCAAGTCGATTCAGTGCTCTGTTTTGACGTGAAAGAAGGACGAACAAGGAAATGTCTGCCTCCGGCCGTACCACCATTTTCATTCAAAATTATCAAGTCGATTCGTTGCTCTGTTTTGAGGTGAAAGAAGGACAAACAAACAAATGTCTCTCTCCGGCCGTGCCACCATCTCTGTTAAAAATAATCAAGTCGGTGTATTGCTTTGTTTTGACGTGATAGAAGGACGAACAAACAAACAAACAAACAAACAAACAAACAAACAAACAAGCAAACAGACACACTTTTCATGTATTTAAATATAAGGCTATAAGTTTGGAAAACGAAGCCCACTAACCTCCATATAAAGGTCAGTGACGAAGCCATATTCATGTATCTCGAATTTCTAAATTATATTTATACTACGAGGAGCGACCCCATTTTCGCAATGGTAGAAAAAATGTTTATGAAAATTTAAATTTTTTTGATGAATAAGATATTTTCCTGTAATAAAAAGTAGCCTTTGTCATTACACGGTCCTCCAATTATAATATGTTGAAATAAAATCAAATCGATCCGTTGCTTCGTTTTGAAGTGAACGAAGTATAAACCAATACACTTTCGCATATTTTATAATATTGCCTAGGATCATATAATATAATAGAAACAATAATTTGTAGATAGGTACTTCCTTTAAAATGAAAGGGTATAATTTACGCGGACACCAAAAATATTTTTAAGACTCTAAGCTAAGGCACCAAATAGAATAAACAACTCCAAATAAAATAATTGACACTATTAAAAGTGTTCTAAAGTATATCATATTATGATCCAAAATAATAGAAAAAACATCAGAAAAATCGCACGCCTTGTACTAATATTTTATTTGGTTTCTAAAATGGATAAATGGTCACCAAGTAATGGATAAATGGTCACCAAGTAAGGTAGGTAGGTTAGGTTAGGTTAGTATAAAATTTATTAAGTATAAAGTGTATTTTAAAGGCGTCTATATATTTTTATGGCAGTCAATAATACCAAAAATGGATCTATTTCATAATATTTTAGGAAACGTAATTTGGTGACCATTCATCCATTTTGGTAACCGTTTAGTTTTTTTGGTACTAAAATAGATACATTTTTGGGCGTCGCTTAAACACAAGCCAAAATGAAATACACTATTTTGTGCATATGGCTTTTCAATTGGCAGAATATTAAAGGCGAGTTCACACATAAACTATTTATATTTTTCTATTTCTAATTGTTACGTTGTACCTAGTTATGTACTCATTAGCAACCCGACCCCGGCTTCGCACGGGTACAATACGGGTTTACAAAAATTTTAATACCCACATAAATACGCTGATTATTACTTATCTATTAGAGAACTATATATAAATGCTACCGCGGACTTTTTGGTAGATAATTTTGTTGTATATTTTTTTTTTATTGTTATATATATTATAATTGACGGATTAGACAGCACTTAGGCAAACACACTAAGGCTAACTTTTACCCCGACTTGATTCACTTATAGTATTAATACTCAGCTCCTAAACAAGATAGGTCCATGTTTAATACTTGTAAACCTTCCCGATGAATCAACCTATCTAAAAAGGAAAACCACAACAAAATCTGTTCAGTAGTTTTTGCGTGAAAAGGCCACAGATAGGCAGACAGACGCGGCGGGGGACTTTGTTTTATAATATATAGTAATGATGATGATGATGATGATGAAGTAAATGTCCTTTTCAACCTTAGAATAATTTATCTGAAGTTGTTGTTCTTTTACGCTATTGTAAAATTATGTTTTCAAAATCACTATGCGATTCCGAATTAACAACAACAAGAGTCATACAAGAGACAAACTAATTTAAGTTTCACATATTGAGACATTTTGATTTATGCTCCGGATATATGCTACTAATTTATTCCTTGTTCAGCATCGTGTAAAAATAGTGTGGTGGTTTATCGATAGATGGCGCCTACTATCTCAATACTGAAACCTGTATCGCGCTCATGAAAATATTTAATCGATTGGCAATGGAGCATTTCCTTTTACTCTCAGTAGTTGGATTGTTGTGTATTACTATTTTAAGTTGTGTATTAGAGGACGACCTAGATACACAACTTAAAATTGTAATACACACTTTTAATGAACATATAAAAAAATTATTGATCGATGGCAATATTTAAAGTAGACACAATCGCCGAGCATGTATGAAAGGTATGATGAATATATAAGAAGCGAAATAGGTATGTCAGGACCGTAGCAAATAGCATTTCAATTGTATCTGCCTACCCCTATTGGGATAAAAGGCGTGATGATAGATAGATAGATAGATAGACACTTCAATTTTATTTATTTGTACAGATGTGTTCACACCCTAAAATGTATACGTTCTCAATTCCGTTTATTGTGTTCGGAGCACAACACGCTGCATCGAGTAGTCAAGTCCGACAACGTGGTCATTATGTGAAATGGTAGCTACTTAATCGGCTTTTCACTGTAATGAACGACGTATGCTCACTGATAAAGGCATTTAATGATTTTGTGCACCAAAATACTCAATATGGTAATTATTTCCCAAACAAGACTTCGCCCGTGGTACCCTGATATTGAGATGAATCAAAGAGCAAGCAACGCACAGCCTAAACCACTGAAGATATAATATGAAAATTGGAAGGTATATTCTTTAAGTAGGCCACATATTGGTCCGGCATCGCACAGAAAATTACGAACTAGCTAGGCGGACCGTTTCTTACAAGAATTGGATGAGTCTGCGGTCGATTTCGGTGGACCGTACGCCGGCGTGCTGCCATACGGTCCACCGAAATCGACCACAGACTCATCCAATTCTTTGTTGATTTGTTTATTTCTCGTTATGAGAGGGAAAAATAATCTTTAAAATGGCGTATCAAACATTAACTTTGATACAGTATTACAGAAGATATTTAATACCGATAAAAAACTTTGAGAAACAAAGAATCTAATTGTATGAAAAAGTGATAATTTTTGACTAACTTCTGTCGTCACTATATTTTTCCTTCCACACAATAAAATCATTACGCACTTGACAAAAAAAACTTTTTTTGTTTCAGACAAAAAGAGCTGAAGTCCACAAAGAAAGTAGGTACCTATGTTCCTATCTCCTCTAGAAAAGTAGGCTGTCATAGAGTCCCCGTTAAAAGAAAATCTCTGTATAGGTATTCGACCTGCATTTTTAGGGTTTCGTACCCAAAGAGTAAAAACGGAAACCCTATTACTAAGACTCCGCTGTCCGTCCGTCTGTCTGTCTGTTTGTCCGTCTGTCACCACTTCACCAGGCTGTATCTCATGAACCGTGATAGTTAGACAGTTGAAATTTATACAGATGATGTATTTCTGTTGCCGCTATAACAACAAATACTAAAAAACAGAATAAAATAAATATTTAAGGGGGCTCATTTTTTTTGCCGTTTTTATAGATAATGGTACTGATCCCTTCGTGCGCGAGTCCGACTCGCACTTGGCCAGTTTTTCAATATCTAAATACAATTATTTTGCTCGACCTGAGACTCTCATCTCTTTTCACTAAACTAAACTTGTCGTCTAAGTTAGGTATATCTACTCAAAAATGTTCATCTAAGATAAAGTGGCAGTGATTACTAATTATAAAATAGTATATGTTCTATTTTGTAGAGTCATGGTAAGTACATCTTCATAAGCACTAAAGAACTAACTAGAAAGTTTGAAACGTACATAAAATACTCGTAAAACCTCTGAAATCACTTCTCAGTACTCCCACAACCCAAAAGATAAATTTCTTCATTTTACTTTTGGACAACTTTGTTGAAAAGCTTTAGCTGGAAAAGTTTCTTTCATTCAGAACAAAACGATATGTCTTTATTGAAAACTAATTAAGATGTCGCGTCGCGTTTCTTTGCAATAACAGAAATTGTTCTGTAAGAATTTCCAATTTCATTAATGTCATCTTTTATGGTAAAAAATTGGTATACCTTCATTTCCCAAATGAAATGGGCCTAGAACCATCGATGCCTAGAACTGTCACTTTGAAAATTTATAGGTATAGTTATCTGAGGCCACACAGACGCATTTTACTATTCGTATAAGTAAACAAACCTTTAAGTGTGTTGTTAGCCTCAACTCTAGTTGCGATGCCTATTCTTTGAACTTCAGACCCACCGTACATCTGACTATTTGATTCAGGTGAGGATTTCTGCTTCCAATGCTTTATCGACACTCATTCGTCATATTATAAATGCAAAAGCTTGTTTTCTTTATTTGTTTGTCTTCATTCACGTTAATACAGAGCAACGGATAGACGTGATTTTTTGCACAGATATATTTTAAAGACCGGACAGTGACATACCTATCCCGGAAATCCTATTGGGATAAATTATTATAATTGTATTCCCAAAACTTTGCACGGGTGAAACCGGTCGGAATGCTATAGTATTTGGATACTTTGACTGCGAAACCTTAAAAAATACACCCTCACAAAATTAGCTATTTAAAAAGTATCAAAAGCGGTCTTAATTCGTTTAACCACTCGTCGCAGCAAACTATTTTCTTTTCAGCCACAGGAAAGTTTATTATTATTCCTAACTAAGTTTACATTTTAAACTTTTACTGAGTCGTTCTGTTTTCTGTTTATTTTTTTATTCAATTATGTTAGTCTGGTTGCTATTTATGTACCTATTTCTTTATACATATCGGTGTGGCCAGAGATACCAGTAACAGTGTCCACTTTTTGCCAGTTGTCCATATTAAACAGAACAGGTGGCAAGCCTCTTGCTGCACTGCTTGGCTCTTATAGCACCGAATTATTTTCCAGCGGTGACTTTTCCATGAAAATCGGCAAATACTGAAACTACATAGTCAACTTTTCTTTATATCCTGTAAAGTTGCGATAGAGATCAGGGGCAATGTAATGAATACGAATTCGGTTAATTTTTGCACGTAACTCTACACACATAAGATTATCTGAGCTCAAATAGATCAAAGTTTTACAAGGAAATATATCAAGGTACGAGAAATATGGTGACCAATTATTATAATTATCTCGGATTTTTTACCAATTTTTTTTTAACCTTAGAAATCAGAGATGGCTAGAGCTTTTCATCGGTAACAATGTCCATATTTAGCCAGTTCGTGCCATACAGGTGCTGCGTAATAGGTATATCATGGATGTTGCCACTCCTGCCAGCTAAAGGTGGCCACACATTCGTCCAATCCCCGGCGCGTCGCCGTATACGGTCCATTCAAACCGACCACAGACTCGTCCAAATCTTGTAACGAACGGTTCGCCTAGATCATCCGGCGGCCGGAATGGGAAATTTTCGGTGCGATGCCGGACCAATGTGTGGCCTACTTAAAGGTTCATTAATATTGGACATTTTATCCTTTATAGGGCATGGCATCTTTTTTGTCTTTTCACTGCTAGATTTACGTGGGGAATAAGGACATGGTCCTTACAATCGTACGGTAGTATATAGCACAGAAGTTATTTTAAATTTGAATGAAAACTATTGGATGGTAATTCACAAGCCAATATGAGTCTAATTTCATTCAGATAAGGCTCACTTTGCGTTGACAATACAATTACATATTCGGCAAGTGGGCAGTGCTGGGGTGAGCGGGGGAAGGGGAGGTAAAAACGCGCGAGGGTAGTATTTCAAAGCTCCGTGCGTGCGAACAATAATAGGTTAGGGTTCTTTTTTTAAAGTTCTTTTTATACGGGATACACTCCTCTTAAGTTGTAATATTACTACGACTCTCCGAGGTACTCCAAGGCCTGCCGTTAGATAAAATTTCCAAAGTCCATGTAGCTTAGTCTGGACTTAAAATTCTTAGTTGAATTTCGTTATGACAATTTTATTTAAATCGAGTAGCATATTAGACAACTTATCTATTAAACACAATAGGGGTTATGACAGTGCAAGAAAATAAACACAAATATTTTTTATATAGTCTATAACGTATAATCACTGAAAGTAATGTTTATTTATTTGTTTAATAAATATATATTTTTTAATATCTAAACGAAAAAGCTTTAATTAATACTTCCGGTCACGTGACCACAAACGGTATGTGACGTCACTTCTAAATATTGTAACGAGTAGGTACTTAAATCGCACAAATAAATACCTAAACACACCAAGGTCGATAGACGTCTCTAGAAACATCCAGAGAGAATCAAGTACAAACGAAAATAGACCGTATGCTCCTAGCCATAGGTACCAAAATCGGCTGCGGTCGGTGTGTAGGTATTTGGCGCCGAGCGCGCATCGAGACGCGTCTACAACTCTGTACAACAATCTCGGCGTTTCTCGAATGTTCGGAGGGCAATATAAACAGAGGATCGTCGCCGGGAGGACACAGTGCGACAAAGAGCGATCAAAGCGAAACAGTGAAGTGGAATTTAGTGCGACTAAGTGATATTCTAGTGTTTTCATTTATTTAACTGTATTTTTGTGGTGTTAAAGTAAAGTTTGTCTATTTAATCGGTATTTTAAATCTCTTCGAACCCTAGCTCGTAACAAATTGGTGTCAGGAGTGTGGGATTCAAAAATGCCGATTACACCACGTGACTCGTCGTCATCACGGCGACCCAAAACACGACAAACTACTGCTGGACATCACGGCGAGGAGGTCGACGAGGCTGCTGCTGCTGGAGCCGCTGCTGGTGCTGCTGGGACTGCTGCTGGTGGTGCCGGAGCTGCTGCTGGAGCCGCTGCTGGTGCTGCTGGCACTACTGCTGGTGGTTCCGGAGCTACTGCTGGTGGTGCTGGAGCTGCTGCTGGAGTTGATTCGGGTGCTGCGGGTTCTGCGGGTGCTCCCCAGGCAACCGACATGGGAATGCTGGTTCGTCTGATGGAGGAGCAGGCCAGACGTCAAGAGGAGCAGGCCAGGCGTCAGGAAGAGCAGGCCAGACGTCAGGAGGAACAGACTCGGCAGCTATTGGACGAGCAGGCCAGACGACAAGAGGAGGAGGCCAGACTTCGGGAGGAGCAGACTTGCCGGCTGTTCAAGGAGCAGTCTGTTAGCCTAAAGGAGCTGCTTTCAGAATCACTGGGAAAGGTGACTATGGAGGTGAAGCAGCTACAGAGGGTTACAGACATGCACGAGGAGAGAATCGAAGACCTCGACATCCGGTACGAAGACCTCAAACAGCACTATAATCCACTATACTCCTGTTTCTGGAGGCGTCGTCGTCTCCGGCCCTCGAGTCAAGGTGCCGCCGTACGACGGGACTACGTCCTGGACAGCGTACAAATTGCAGTTCCAAACGGTCGCCTTTGCCAACGGCTGGACAGACGAGCAATCTCTGACCGCCTTGACAGTGGCTTTAAGGGGCCGTGCACTATCGGTTCTGGAAGCCTCTCCAGACAGCTGCACCACGTACGGGAGCCTGATCGAGGCAATGGACTCCAGGTTCGGCGACAAACACCTGGAGCACGTCTACCGAGCGCAGCTGAGGGACAGGACGCAACATGCTGGTGAGAATCTGCAACAATGGGCTCTGGAGATCGAGAAGATCGTGAGGAAGGCGTACCCATCTGCCGGACAAGAGTTCATTGCTGCGAACCTCGTTCAAGCATTCATCGACGGCATCCGCAGCATGGAGGTCAGAGCTGCAGTTCGACTGGGCCACCACAGCGCCCTGAAAGATGCAGGAGCCTCGTTCTCAGCGATTGAGACAAGTGGCGGAGGAGGCTACTCCAACAACGACACCTGTAGCAGAGAGGCGTAGCTACTTACCCCGCTGCTTCTACTGCCACAAGCTGGGGCACCTTAAAGCAAGCTGCCCGGCGCTTAAACGACAAGGCACGGATCAACGAGTGCCGAAACGGGACGTCGAAGCTGATGTCCGTGCCGTAACTACGGAGCTTCCGGGAAACGAGTAACAGCCAGAGCCGCGTGGCGGGTACTGGCTGATCGTGTCACAGCCCCAAAAGTTACTATCCGACAAGTTTTTGACGGGAACAGTCTGGTGATCGCCGGCGAGGTCAACGGGACGCCATGTGAGATGACGATCGACACAGGAGCAACGCGTACGGTTGTGAGACCTCAGTTGTTGGGACGATCTACGAAAAGAACCAGACGTTCATCTTCCTGTCTGAAACTCTTCACGGCAACCGGTCAGCCAATACCCGCATACGACGAGCTGCCGGTGACACTCAAGGTGGGTGACGGGGAGTATTCACACACCGTCATCGTGGCCGACATTATAGACGACTGCATTCTCGGACTCGACTTTATGAAGCGGTTCCAGTTTGGCATCGACTTGCGCAACGGTGTACTGCAGTGCAGCCAGGAACAGGTATTTTTGAAAGGCGGTTATGCTGGCTATGTGCGTTGTGCCAAGGGCGTCAAGCTGAACCCATACTCGGAAACGCTTGTCGATGTGGAGTTACCAACTAATGGGGACCCCTCCAATACGAGGTGCTCCATCATCGACCACCTGGAACGTCCTAAACATAAAGGCTGGTTACTCACTCCAACTTTAGTAAACAGCCAGAGTCGACGAGCTGTAGTAAGGGTGACCAACTTCAATGGCGCTCCTGTCACTCTTAATAAGGATCAAGTCGTGGCGAAGTGCGACGAGGCGAATTGGATGCGGAGCTGCACCCAAGGGAAGCTGTCGGCGATGAAAAATAACAGTACAAACCCCTTGGAACTCGTCGATATTTCGAAGAAGGACTTGTCTATCTCCGAGTACAAAAGAGCGAAGGAGATGCTCACTCGTTACATTGACATTTTTAGTGACAGAGATGGGCATCTCGGCAGGACGTCATTGGTGAAACACACCATTAACACAGGCAACGAGTTACCTATACGTCAACGTGCTCGACGAATCCCAGTAGGAAGAGAAGCCGAAGTACAGTGCATGCTGGAAGACATGAAGAAGGCTAATGTCATCGAACCTTCTTTGAGCCCATGGTGTTCTCCGGTTGTGCTAGTTAAGAAGAAGGATGGCAGCACTCGCTTCTGTGTGGATTATCGTCGACTGAACGACGTAACCAGAAAGGACAGCTACCCTCTACCCCGGATTGACGACACCTTGGACAAGTTGAGTGGGAACCAGTGGTTCTCAACACTGGATTTGAAGAGTGGATACTGGCAAGTGGAGATCGATCCCAAGGACAAGGAAAAGACTGCTTTCTCGACCGGAAATGGACTGTGGCAGTTCAACGTCATGCCTTTCGGGTTATGCAATGCTCCCGCTACGTTCGAAAGGCTGATGGAGGTTGTGCTTGCGGACCTCGTTGGAAAAGCTTGCCTAGTCTACCTGGATGACGTCATCATCATGGGACGCGACTTCAACGAGCACCTGGGGAATTTAGAAAGAGTGTTTGCCAAGTTGAAGCTCGCGAACCTGAAATTGCATGCCAAGAAGTGTAGCTTCTTCAAGAAACGTGTGAATTACCTCGGGCATGTAATTACAAAGGATGGCGTAGAAACCGACCCTGTCAAGACAGTAGCTGTACGAGAATGGCCCACCCCGCGGAACAAAACAGATGTTCGGGCGTTTCTTGGTCTGTGCTCATACTACCGCCGCTTCGTTTACGACTTCGCGGGAGTAGCCAAGCCCCTACATCGGCTGACGGAGGACAAGCGTTCGTTTCAGTGGACTGAGGACTGTGAGAAATCGTTCCAGGAACTGAAACAACGGCTGTGTGAAACACCTGTTTTGGGCTACCCGGACCAAGACGGCGAGTTTGTGGTGGACACAGACGCAAGCAACATCGCCATTGGAGGTGTGCTGTCACAACGGAAGGGGGACAAGGAAGTTGTGATAGCGTATTTCAGCAAGGCTCTGTCGAAACCAGAAAGGAACTACTGTGTAACCAGACGCGAACTTCTGGCCGTAGTGAAGACGTTACGACACTTCAACAAGTATCTCATCGGAAGGAAGTTCAAGCTACGGACAGACCATGCGGCGTTGAAATGGTTACTTCAGTTCAAGGATCCCGAAGGACAAGTCGCTCGATGGATCGAGCAGTTACAAGAATTCGATTTCACGATCGAACATCGACGAGGACGGATGCATGGCAACGCTGACGCACTGTCACGCAGGCCGTGCCCTGAAGATTGTAAACACTGCTCGAGGCGTGAAATCGGTGATTCTGTCATCAAAGTCATTACGACTAACAACCTTAGTGACGAATGGGCGAACGAGAGGACGAGAGACGAGCAACTCAAGGATAACAACTTGGCGCCGATAATGGAATGGAAGACGCAGAATGTTCCAAGGCCCGGCTGGAATGTTTTATCAGCCATGAGTTCCACCACGAAAAGCTACTGGGCTCAGTGGGAAAGTCTAGTGCTGCACAACGGGTTGCTGTACCGCAAGTGGGAGTCGCCAAGTGGACAGGAGACATTGATGCAGCTGGTCGTGCCTAGGTCAAAGGTGCGCACAGTGCTTGAGTCCGTGCACGATGGATCCTCGGGAGGACATCTGGGCATGAATCGAACCCTGGCGAAAATCAGGAAACGATTTTATTGGGTTCATTGCCGGCAAGATGTCGAGGATTGGTGTCGCAAGTGCACAGTATGTGCAGCCGTGAAGGGACCTACGACACGTACGAGAGGACGTATGCAGCTGTACAATGTTGGCGCTCCATGGGAACGAATTGCGGTGGACGTTGCTGGACCGTTCCCGGCCACTGAAGACGGGAACAAGTACTTCATGTTCGTGATGGACTACTTCACGAAGTGGCCGGAGGTCTTCGCAATTCCCAACCAGGAAGCGACAACAGTGGCGACTAAGTAGGTCAAGGAAGTATTCTGCAGGTTCGTATACATTCTGATCAAGGGCGTAACTTTGAGTCGCAGTTGTTCAAGGAAGTATGCCGTCTCCTGGGAATAAATAATACAAGGACTACGGAGACTTTGGGAGAGAGCTCCGACTACCAGTTGATCTCTTGAGCAGTCTTGTGGCCAGTACAAAGATGAAGACCAGGTACGATAGGAACTTCAATAGTAACGGTTTTGACGAGGGATCGTTGGTGTGGCTGCACAACCCGAAACGCCGAAAAGGGAAATCTCCCAAGCTGCAGAACCGCTGGGAAGGTCCGTATAAGGTCATCACGAGGATCAATGACGTGACCTATCGGATCCAACGATGCCCGCGTGGGAAGTTAAAGGTTGTCCACATTGATCGACTGGCTCCTTACAAAGGCTCGAATATTGCTCGGGACGAGCAAGTCTAAGCGGGGGGCAGTGTAACGAGTAGGTACTTAAATCGCACAAATAAATACCTAAACACACCAAGGTCGATAGACGTCTCTAGAAACATCCAGAGAGAATCAAGTACAAACGAAAATAGACCGTATGTGCCTAGCCATAGGTACCAAAATCGGCTGCGGTCGGTGTGTAGGTATTTGGCGCCGAGCGCGCATCGAGACGCGTCTACAACTCTGTACAACAATCTCGGCGTTTCTCGAATGTTCGGAGGGCAATATAAACAGAGGATCGTCGCCGGGAGGACACAGTGCGACAAAGAGCGATCAAAGCGAAACAGTAAAGTGGAATTTAGTGCGACTAAGTGATATTCTAGTGTTTTCATTTATTTAACTGTATTTTTGTGGTGTTAAAGTAAAGTTTGTCTATTTAATCGGTATTTTAAATCTCTTCAAACCCTAGCTCGTAACAATATCAAATAAATAAGTAAGTAACCACAGACTACTAACTATATTATAATAACTGTCTGACTAACTTATTTTCTTGTTATTTTATCTAATCTGTGACCATCATTTTGTTCGTTACCAAGGTGTGACGTCACCATCGCTCCCAGAACGAAATTATTTTTTTTAGGATAGGATTAAAAAAGCGTAGCGTGGCTACCCTATAGTACCCAGCTCGCAGCACGGCCGCCAGCTACACAGGTGACATAAGACAGAAGTTGGTAATCTGGTTAAGAAGTTCACTAATTACTCGTCTCCAATGCCTCTCTAGATAAATTCGTTAAACTTATATACCGCTTTTGTAGCGCTTGTGGAATTTATGTGCTCTTATTATTTTATTTAGTTTTCATTTAGGCTATGAGGCTTCTATCCACTAGATACTTATTGCATTCAAGGGCTATGATTTCTAATGGTACGGGAGTCCGTAACCAAAACCTTGTAATATCACCTAATGCCTTATTCCAGTGAAAAAAATCCCTATATTTATTCACTTACACATATATATTCACTCAACAAACACATGACGCGATTTTAATAATTTACAACTGTAAAAAAAATTTTCCTCTCCGCGCCTAAATATTTTTCACAAAAAAAATATTTCGACGGTAGGTAAATGATTTTGTTCAACACACTTGAAAAAATTCCGTTCAGATATTTCCCATATTTTTTATGATATAAAGATAATTCAAGTGGAGAACGGACATTAGGGGATAACAAAATCAGCCCCGAAAAATAAGCAGATTATGAATTAAATAACTCTTACTTTGTTGTCAAGAAACATTGTAACTAGGTACTCATTTTTTTTACATGTTTGAAATATAGATTTCAACTTTTTAGAATTGCTAGAAAATTCCGTCACCCTACATTTTTTGGATCAACTCTCCAAGAATCAGTTTAAATTACATAGGAAAGACGCTTAAATTATCCATTAGGGAATAAGTCTGAAATCATGGTTCAGGACAGTCGTACTATAAGTAGCCGCCACGTTTAGCTAATTTTTTATCAAACTGAAGGTTAAAATGTTCTAAAATAAAATACTTAGAGATTTTTTAAAGAATATGTGCTCTAATCGACTCCTCGTGCTTCGGAGGGCACGGCGTCCGCACTTCTTCTAAAAATAATAGATATTTTACGTCTATTAAAGAAGAGACACATTTTAGGTCCAATCCAAGATAAAAAATATTTTGAAGTGCCGAGTGAGACCTCAATAAAAGAAAGTCCCATGAAAATCCATTTACTAGTAGATTTTGCACTATTTACCACTAAATGCTCCCGAGTATATATTTGACTAATCGTGTTTTCCTATTAGCAAGGATGTAAATTAACTATGTAGAAGTAAATCCTTAGAATCAGAAAACCTACCCTGATCATTACAGGGTCTCTGGAGGACAAATATCCATGGGCGTAGGCACTTTTTTTTTCTTGTTAAATAATATATATAGCTTTATTGACTATTTAAAAGTGTATGAGGATATAGAAAAATTTACTTTTTGACTATTGTCAAATGTGTATGTATATTGTATATCAATATTGTTTAAACTCAAAATGTAATGTATCTCATTGACGTTTTTAAGTGTGCTCTGTGTACCTATGAAAATAAATATATTTTGAATTTGAATTGATCGCCAAATACATAGGAATCGTTGAAAACAGCTAGATTTTATTATCCGTATAAAATACTTTTTCCGAAAGTTTCACCAAAACGAACGCAAACAACTGTGATGGATGGAGACGTCGGTCGAGTCAGTAAAATAAATTATTTATTACCTGATATTGAATTTATTTATTACCTACCTGATCGATTTTTGAAGTAAGACACTTTTACAATTCATACTGAGAGAAATGGGATCTAATAATACCTTTAGTGAAGTAGGTCGTAGTAAGAAATTGTGAAAATGATTCACAGAAACAATCAAGCCGCTTCGTACCTACTTGAGTACCTTGAAGTATTCTAGTGGTAGACATTCTAGGGCCGGGCATTCCTTGTGTAGCCATTGGTGATTGGCTTTCGATTCCAAACGAAAGATGTCACGATCCTGACTCTGTTAACCATACGGGTTCTTTTTCCGCAACTCGACTTCTATGCGCCTATTTTGCTTGAGGTGGGATTATGAACATCATTTCTGCCATCCCAGCTCTCCAGGAAGCCCAGCAGTCCTCGCAGGTTGTTTCAGGCCTCCAGTATGTATCGTCCTCCGGATCTAAGATTAATCTGCTCTATAGTTGCCCACACGTGTACACTCCAAAAGCATGTATGCGGGCTGAACAAAAATATTGAAGAGGCGTCTGATGATGTTACTAGAAAGCAGTAGGTACCTAGACTATCCTTTGGTAGTAAGTATACCTAATCCAAGCTGTATCAATCAGTTTATCAAGCTTTATCAACATACCAAAATTTCATATTACAAAGTACAAATTATATTTTGCTCAGAGAAGATAGAAATACGTCTGATAAAACATGAATTTTAATAAAAATAAAAACATGTATAGCAAATATTTTTACTCGTGTATAATCCTGATATGAAATGTAAATTTAAGCTCTTTACCTCTTATGGGATACAGGGATATTACCATAATTCTATAACATCAAACGAAGATAGATTTATCGATTTTTTATCTATTAGGAAAATGGTATTACGGACCACGGTGTCTTTTTCTACTTATAAGTGGTATTTAGATTTTTTTACGCTGTAGCTTTTAAGTAATAATTTACGATGGTTTGGATACGTTGAAATAATGAAGTATGAAAGATTGACTAAAAAGGTTTATATGGCTGAAATGAAAGGGAATGCTGGCAGAGGACGACCTAGGTGTACTTTTATTGAACATAAAAATGTATTGATCGATGGCAATATTAAAAGTACACACAATTGCCGAGCATGTATGAAAGGTATGATGAATATAAAAGAAGCGAAAGTATGTCAGGAGTGTCAGGACCGTGGCAAATGGCATTCGCTTGTCTCTGCCTACCCCTCTTGAGATAAAAGGCGTTATGAGATAGATAGATAGATTAGAATCAACAATTCCGGTTTTCAAATTGCCTGCTTATACAACAAATCGGCTTAGATGTTAGTACTACTTACAAAAATACAAACAAACTCCCATCTTATAGTATGTATAGAAGATGGTGTTTAAATAGTAGATTAAATCATAAGGGAGCAAAATAATATTTTACGACTAGGGCGCTATTTTGAATCCAGAGCGGGGTAAGTATTCTAAAGTAGAATCCTGAGCACATTGAGAGATTTAAAGTACGCCGCCTGAGGAAATAATAATTTAGCGGCCGAGTGATCAATACACACTTATAATCTCTCTATGAGAGTTCTCCTCCAGTTTCATCACTTTAAAATATTTGAGGAAAAAAAGAGGTATAGAATCGTATGATATCCTCTGCCTACCATACTGGAATGCATTAAATATAAGGTATATAGCTCTCCACATCATATCATAAAACTGATCTCAAATCAGGCATTAAATTGCAATTTCCAATACAGCTAAAGTTATCTAATCTAATCAGAAGTCATCACCTGGATGGATATATAGGGAAGTAATCCTCGCCCGCACCGATCGTTGTTCCTAATTGAATTTCTTCCGCGCAATCAATTTACTCTAGAAACGAGCCTTTGGTAAAAAAAAAACTGGAGTAAAATTAACAAAAAGTAAATTCCTGCAAAGTATTAATAAAATAAGTATATATATAAATTATCTTCCTGTCTGTTTGTCTAGATTTGGCTCCAAAACTTTGATTAATGTTTCAGCTGTCAATATATTTCTCTATGTGCATGTGGTAGAAAGCTATACCTACAATATGAAACAGATATTTCATAACTAAATACCTACGCTTATAACTACTTATCTATTAGCGATAGATATTATGATACCCCAAGGTAGTCGATAGCCTAATTGGTAGGACGGTGGACTTGAAACCGGAGGTCCCGGGTTCGAATCCTACCCCCTGCCAAAATGCTAAGCACCAATTTTCTTTAGGAATATGTGCTTAAATCGACTCCTCGTGCTTCGGAGGGCACGTAAAGCCGGTGTCCGGTCACCAACCCGCTTGCCAAGCGTGGTGACTATGGCAATTCCTCTCAATGAGCACCAGTAAAAAAAATGGTGCAATAGAGAGACCATGATCCAGCAGTGGGTCTTAAGAGGCTACCTTCATATTAAATCATATTTTTCAAATCGTTTTGAGTGAAACCTAAAGCTCTTAGAAATATAGAAAAAATTACATGTTATAATTAATCATATTTCATAATAATCTGTAAATCATAAAACATGTTTAAAGAAACTTTGCTCGATAGAAAAAAATTGCAAAGTAGCCTCTGAAAATAGTCTCCTTTCCAAATTTCTCAGTAGTACATAAAGTATTCTTTATTAAATTAAGTACAAATTTGTATCATCTATTACTAAAGTAAGATGTTAATTTAGATTTTCAATAAAACTACTCCTTTAATTTAAATAAATTATTTTTGATTTGTCACTTAGGACGTTTGTTCCAAGCACCTTCCGTGCGCCTCTTCTCTTTTGTTTCTATTCAATGCGACAGAGAGAGATTCAGCGGAGAGACCAATCGATCACGTAACGCTGGGTAGCGCTAGAGTATTGTATGCAGCTAGGCCACACCCCTCAAACTATGATTTTATTTGAATGTATCGTCTCAAAAGGTTGATGATGATGATATGATACCTGGGACTTTATTGTAGATAATTTTATTCTACACAATTCATTCCTACATCATTTTGATATATCTCTGACGGATTAGACAGCATACGCCATGAAAACTCGCTGGGGCTAACGTTTTCCCCGACTTGATTCACTCGTACTGTTATGCTCAGCTCCTAAACATCATAGGTCCATGTTTAATACTCCGGTGAATTATCCTATCTAGTCATAGAGTACTAAGCCTATAGAGGGGCCATAGACGGGCTCCCCTTTTCGCAATTATTTTCCCCTTTGACCAGTTAAACTGACCAGCAGCGCAGTAATAAGTTACCTTAGATTTCGTTGGTATCGTTTTGTGTCGCGAGACAGAGCTCTAGGAAAATAGTTAATTGTGATGTTTTAAACGGGAAAGGCAATCTAGGCCGTCAAACTTAGTGTTTCCAATCATTAATTATAATTATTATGTTTGTATTTTAACATAATCATCATATAACGTAAAATCCGTTGCGACAATAAAACGACAGAAAAATACAGTGGTACAGTGGCCTTCATATTCCTTTACATAAAGATTTGATAGGGAATGATAAAATCCCGCAAATCCTGGATCCAGTGGAGATCGAATTTTACCACAAATTTCACAATACATAAAAAGGAAATTCAGTGAAATAAATAAGGGGCAACCTTTGTCGCGGGAACAAACAAATGTTCGAGAAACTTCCACACACGTTTTTCTTCTCCCTGTCTTTTTTCACGTGACCTGTTTTTTTTCTTATCTCAAAGGACATGGAATTTGACAAATGGACCACATTATAGAACAAACAGGTAAATAACAAATTAAAGAAAATGTTCAACGCGTTTAAAAAAATTATGTTATTTTATTGTTTTAATGGAAAACTTATTTGTACACCGTAATAAGGTAGAGTGTGCTACCTTGATAAGACTTAAGATCTACTATTTACTGACTAGATTACATAATCAATACATTTTATATCTATATATTTAAACTAAGTAAATGAAACATTGCCAAGTAGTTTTTTATTAAGAAGGAAAACACAACCTAATTGAAGATTATTCTTAGACCTATATTTTTGCTTTGCTTTGCCACGATCGACTGGACTAGTAGCCGCGATCGACCATTGGCTACCCACGTGAGACTCTTTTAAAATTACTCCACCTATACTATGTATGCAATATTCTAACAAATAAATAATAATTTCATTTCAATACAGTATTACAGAATTATTATAAATGCGAAATTGTATTGGAGCGGATAGAAGTGATTTTATTGCATGGACGGCGCCGTACGGTCCACCAAAACTGGCCACAGACTCGTCCAATTCTTGTAAGAAACGGTCCGCCTAGATCGTACGGCGGCCGGATTGGGAAATTTTCGGTGCGATGCCGGACCAATGTGTGGCATAGATACCTAAATGTCAATGAAATAAAACTTATTGCTTTGAATACCTAGACTTTCTTTTCTTTACGGGTTGCCTTACTTACAGCCGTGTTACAGTTTCAGAGTACCCAGTGGAAGACCAAGTCTCCCTCGTTTAGCCGATGATATTTGTAAGGCGAGTGACTAGTTCTGTTGAGGTATATTTAGATGGAAAAGCCTCTAAGTGTGGTTTGTCGGATGTTCATAAGTTTTTAATTAAAAACCCCATTGGTACATGGCCGGGATCCAGGATCGAACCCGTGGTCTGCCTAGTTAATACCAGACGTCTTAACCTCTCGGCCACCAACGCACCGACACACGCAGACGTAAATAAAAAGGTAAAATCGGAATGTCAGTAACATTACCTATAGTAATAGTCAGATGCCCAATTTGTACACAAAATAATATCTGTTACAAAAGTCGAGCTTGGTGTATTTACTTGGCCGTAGATCTTGACATGGGTTCGCGGGTGTGCCAAAACTTTCGGGTAATTGCCGAAAACAAACAACTTAATCACACATTACGTCTTACCTTACAGTGTATTTCTTTTCATAAATACCTACCTAACGTATGTTCCTACAGAATTATTCCAAGTAAGATCCGTTTTTCTAGTCCTGTATTTGGTAAAAAAATGTTTTAAATAAGTTAAAGACGTCATATTAACAATTTTTCATTTAATTAACATTTTTAACTTATTTTACATTTACAGAACATAGTTAAATAACAGTTTGTTTGTTAAAAATTTAACAATAAAAAGACATGCAAAGATGTGAACCAAATAAGACAAGACTACTTTTTATTCGACAGATAATTCTTCCGGGTTGGTCCCATTTTTTTTGTCATAAAAATTGGTTCAGTGGTTTTTTAGAAATTTCTAAAAAACAGACTTTATATAAGATTAAATATGTACCGACTTTGACAACTTATTTATTTTAAGGATATAATAATTTCTTAACATTATCACACAGATATATGACGAAAATGAAAATCGGTTCGAATATAGAGATCGTAGTATATTTGTGTAAACATTTTGATGAAAATTCAACAAATTATCATAATGATATTAATTAAAAAATACTTCTGTATAATCTGTGCCTCTTAACGCGTGCTTGTGAAAAAAAGCCCGCCATTATTATTGGAAATTTGATACGGAGAAAGCTTGAACCCTAGGGAACATAGGCTACTTCTTTATCCTAGCTTGAAAGTTAGTATGAGCCCCGCGGGCGAAACAGGAGCGGAAAACTAGTACCTAATATAAAGGAAATCGTCTGCACCTAACCTATGTAAGTATCTAACCAACAAGGGAAATTTTCCTGTTCTATAAATATTAACCGCAATAATAAAAGTTGTAGAATAGAAGATTGTGAGAGGGAGATAAAAGCTTATGTTTAGCATAACTTTAGTAATCAACTCGTTACAGTTGGTATATCTTTGTCCTCCTATTACGATTGGACAACTCTATGAAGACGTATTTTTTTGGACTATTCCGATTTGTGATAACGGACAGCCGGTCAACGTTATATACCTAGTGTAAAATTCTGATTGATCGACGTTCCTTTGGGTCGATAAAGTCCTCCTTATTAACCTATAACCTTCCTCAAAAATTGGACTATCAAATGAAAAAAAATTTTTTCAAACTGGACTGGTAGTTCGCGAGGTAGGTACATGAGATTAGCTCATTTGCCAGATTGATTGAAGTTTATGGTTACTGCTCCGCTCCTTTTGATCTTAGCGTGATGTTATATAGCCTAAGTATAATAGGCCAGTCTGGCTATTTTGAGCTGTATGGAAATTTTTCGTAACCGTTATACAGCAAACGAAGATATGTAAAATCTATCTATCTATCTATCTATCTATCATCACGCCTTTCATCCCAAGAGGGGTAGGCAGAGACAATCGAATGCCATTTGTTACGATCCTGACATATCTCTTTTGCTTCTTTTATATTCATCTTACCTTTCATACATGCTCGGCGATTGTGTGTACTTTTAATATTTCCTTCGATCAACATATTTTTTATATGTTCAATAAAAGTACATCTAGGTCGTCCTCTGCTAGCATTTCCTTTCACTTCAGCCATATAAACCTTTTTAGTCAATCTATCATCCTTCATTCTTTCAACGTGTCCAAACCAGCGTAAACTACTTTTCTTCATTTTTGTCACAACATCATCTTTTACTCCGCATTCTTCTCTAATGACATCGTTCCGGATACGGTCAATACGCTTTATATCACACATTCTACGTAAAGACCGCATTTCCACTGCATTTATTTTACTTTCATGCCTCTTATTCCATACCCAAGTCTCGCTTCCATAAGTAAGTGATGGAACTAAAACAGCATTATGTATGTTCATTTTACTTTTAGTTGTAAGTTGTGTATTTCTGCATACATTGTTTAGTCCACCAAATACCTTGCTTCCCGCTTTCACTCTCCTTTCAATTTCTTTGTCTATCTTTCCACTTCTTGTAACCATACTACCTAAATAAACAAATTCATTCACTTGCTCTAACTTACATCCTTTCACACAAATCTTACACTCCGTCCTTTCATCTTCCTTTTCAAATACTAATACTTTTGATTTCGAAATATTAATTTTCATGAATTTCTTCTCACATTCCTCATTCAAAATTGCAACTAGGTTTTGCAGCTCTTGCTCCGAAGATGCAATTAATACCGCATCATCGGCATATAAAAGACAGCAAAGTCTAGTAGGACCCATTTCTATCCCTAAGGAACATTGTTGTAATTTGGTCAAACAACTATCGAAATACAGATTGAATAGACAAGGTGACATTACACAGCCCTGTTTAACACCACAATGTATATTAAACGGGGTTGAGCACTGTCCACCCACTCTAACAACGGCAGTACAGCCATCATATAATGATTGTACTGCCCTTATGAGTTTTTTATTCACTCCGTATCTCGCTAGTGTTGACCATAATTCCGTTCTGCATAGGTTGTCATATGCTTTTTCTAGATCAATGAAAACACTGTAAACTTTTTGATTTTTTGCCAAATGTTTTTCAACAATGTTTC
Source organism: Nemapogon koenigi (assembly GCA_963924495.1). Classification (NCBI taxonomy): domain Eukaryota; kingdom Metazoa; phylum Arthropoda; class Insecta; order Lepidoptera; family Tineidae; genus Nemapogon; species Nemapogon koenigi. The sequence goes on from OZ004643.1 coordinate 3,864,450, forward strand.
TTAAGGTAAAAATTTGGTCAACACAACTCTTACCTTTCATAAATCCCGCTTGAGCATCCCACATCTTATTTTCTGTCACCTTTTGCACCTTTTCAATTATTATTCTTCCATACATTTTTCCAACCAAGCTGATAAGGCTGATGGCGCGATAATTATTGCAATCAAGCTGTGAACCCTTTCCTTTAAACACTGGAACTATTATGGCTTGACACCAGTCTCCTGGTACTCGTCCGTCGCTCCAGCATTTATTGAAGAGAGCACACAGTGTGTTACATATTATCGCTCCTCCATGTTTTATCATCTCGGAGGAAATCCTGTCTTTCCCTGCCGCTTTTCCGTTCTTCAATCTTCTGATGGCTGACACAACATCATCCTCCGTGATAATGTCATCGATAATTTCCGAGTCCTCATAGTCCTCACTATCAGCATCCGAAGGATGTGTTTGTTGTCCATCAGAGTTTCCATATAATCTTTCATAAAACTCTTTCATTCTTTCTAATACTTCTCCATTCAATGTCATTAACCGTCCATCCTCTGCTTTAATCATTTGTACATTAGAAGTCCTCAATACTCCTCGAAATTTTGACGTTCTCTTGGAAAAATCTTGAGAACTTCTTCTCTTCATTCATCTTTTCTTTCATCTTACTTTCTTTAATTATCTCTTTTACTCTCTTCTTGCATTCTCTATATTTATTCTTCATTCTCTCTTCAAGTTCTGTATTCTTTCCCGTTACTGCCAAAATATCTAAATATGCATTCTTCTTCATTTGTACAGCCACCCTTACTTCATTATTCCACCACGGATCCCCTCTCATACCACCAACCTTCACAACTCCACAAGTAGTTTGTGCTGCTTTGACAATTCCATGCTTAATCTTCTTCCACATTTCATCTATACTGTCATCCTGCTCAATGGCATCTAGTTTCTCTTGTACTTTCCTTACATATTGTCCTCTAACATCTTCCTCTTCCAACTTTTCTACTTTTATTCTTTCGGCTTTTGGAGGCGACACAGGGGTACGTTGGCGCCAGCCTTGAAACAGACCCTTAAATGAGGTCATCACCATATAATGGTCCGTTTCAATACCGGTACCTCTGTACACCCTCGTGATTTTTGTCGCACTCTTTAGCCTATCGTCAATCAAAAACAAATCTATTATGCTTCTTTCAATTCCTCGATGCCATGTATAGAGATGAATATCCTTGAGATCAAACATAGTATTCGAGACAAACATATTCATCTCTAAACATAGATCAAGGATCTCTAGTCCACTACTATTCATTCTCGGGTCCCCAAATTTTCCTAGAGTGGACTCAAGCCCGTCTCTTCGGGTCCCCACCCATCCATTCAAGTCACCTATCATCATTAATCTTTCATTTAGTTGCCTCTGAGCTAGGATGTTTCTTACATCAACCCAGAAGTCCTTTATTTCTCTCAGTTTGTTGGTGGCACAAACTGGAGCATATCCAATAACTATTAAAATTCTTGTTAGTCCCACCTTCAAACGGAGAGAGAGTAATCTTGGGTTGATCCTTTCATATCCATACATACATTCTACCATACGTTGTGATAATAAGACTCCAACACCACGGTTTGCTCTTTCTCTATCTTTAACGCCGGACCATATTCCGGTGAAGCCGCGATGTTGTGTTCTGTCATTACCACGACGCATGGTCTCTGTCAGGCATAACACATCTATCCACTTTTCTTCCATCATATCTAAAATCTCATTCATTTTTCCATTCATTCCGCCTTGTACATTTAACGTAGCGAAATGGCATTCGCCCGTCCTCGTGTAGCCCCTTTTGTGTATCAGGCGTGATGGTTGGCAAAACCTATCGCCACCTGTGGTGTCAGAAGACATTTAAATGTCTTTTGACACCACTACCACTAATATAATTATAAATAAAATTATTAATAATAAACTATATATAAATAAATAATATAAACAAATGTTCCGCTTCACTTCACTTCATTTCTTTTAATGTATTTATTTCTTCTGACTTTTTCTCCTGGTCCTTGGTAGAGTTATCATTCGTTTTATCATCATTAATTTCCAGTTCATTTCTGATTTTTCCTGTTTTGTGACGAAAAGCATATACGCCTCCTTCACAGCCAAATTCAAGCCGAGATTTATTATTGTTGTTAGCGTCTTGTACATCCCAGGGATTCCAAAACCTGAGGATGTAAGTCTGTAAGAAATTGTGCCATAAATATAATAATACAGGCACAATGAAGAACTTCACGCACACCATGTTGCATTTTTTAATTTCTTTTCGTTGTGAGTCATATCAATAAAACTGATTATGATTAATTTATTTAGAATATAATATTATGTTAAGAAAATTATTGTATATTGATGTAAATTTGTTTTATTTTAGTAAATAAGATTTTTATATAAATTTTTTGTTGTTTACATCCATTTGATATGTAAAAAATCGGAAATATTCCGTAGAATTCAATGCACTATTTTTAAAACAACTGACATTAGGGGAACTTATAGAAAATGGCGGCCAAAGTTGGTAAAAAACACTTTATTTGGTTTTAAAAAAAATAGGCTTTATTTAAAAAAAGTTTAATACACAAGTTGTGGAACTATTTATTTCGGGTCGGTCTAGTCCGGTCCGATGTCAATAAATTGTAAAATATATTATTTATTTAAGAAAAACCGTTAAAAACGCATTATTTTAAAACGTCCGTATCTCTTTGAAAAAAAATGTTTGAAACCGAAAAATAGTGAAAATGTAGCTCTTGACAAGCCAAATAAGAGCGTATTTTCAAATTTTAAAAATATTAAAAAGATCTTGCAGAAATTTGATTTTTCGAAAAAAAAGTGTTTTTTTTAAATTCTTATAACTCATAAACCCGTGACTTTTTATAATCGTGTCTATGCTTGAAATTTTCTTTAATAGTTGCCGTAACATGTGCGAGTATTGCGCGCTTCATTAACTGATCGGTAATATGCGAAATATAGTGTATCGTGATTTTGGTCCAAAAAATTTACACAGACAGGCCTATAACCCCTTCATCAATAAACGGATAGCCCGTTTATTTAACGTAAACAGTTTTTTTTTTTTCAAACTTGACTGGTAATAGATACCTGAGATTAGCTCGTTTGCCAGATTGATTGACGTTTATGGTTACTGCTCCGCTCCTTTTGATCTTAGCGTGATGTTATATAGCCTAAGTATAACCTTCATCAATAAACGGATAGCCCGTTTATTTAACGTAAACAGTTTTTTTAAACGTAATGTTATATAACTGGTAGTTCCCGAGACTAGCACGTTCAAACATACATACAAACTCTACAGCTTTCAAGTATAGATAATACATGTATTAGACGATTGCGTTTATCTTGGATGAGTAAAAAACATTTCGAATCCCTATTACTTCAGTGATATAAAATATGTATTTGTTAAGCACGAACTACGGTAAATATTAGGATTTACCGGTAAACCTAAGATTTACCAATATTAATGGTAAAAGTCCGAACTGTTACGTGATCATCATTAATTTCGAACTTTTACCAATATTCAATCAGTAAAGTTGGACCCGATTTTAATGATTAGTTTCAATTCGAATTTTATGAATTACTATAAATTCAGCAGTTTTTCAGTATTCTCCAAATAGGCAAACTATTTCAACTTACTTTATAAACATGTTCATGATCAATTCATATTGCTCCAAGGAAGCTTTGAAATAGCCAAATGAAGACTTACCTATTCATACCTAAATAAAAAACAATGTGGGCTTTCCGTGTTCATTACATTTCTACCTAATACATTCCTTGGTACATCCACTATTTTATAAAAATTGTGTAAAATGCTTGTACGCATAGAATACTTATTATGTGCCAGTCGCCTGCGACTATGGATTAGTAAGCGGCACTGAAATCTCTTTTGAAAAAAAAAAAAGACTTTGAATTTTAGTGTCAAAAGTATTGTATTTGTGACTGTTTTTTAATAAAATGAATGATAAAATTTTGTTTCCACATTTGTTGACTATCAATTTACTAAATATATAGTTGGGTTAGCTACATGAATTTGTTATTATAAATAAAACATCAAAAATATGTTTAATTCATATATTATTATTTTGCAAAGTCCAATATGATGATATTAACAAATGACACAAAACATGAAATAAAAGAAATAAATACCTGAACATCCTCCAACTGGATTCTTGTTAAGACAATGAAACATAGACACTTCTAATGTAAACAATGGCTGATAGAGGAGGTAGTATAATATTCATATACTAACAATATTTCACCTAAATTAATATTATATTACATGCAAAGGATATTTTTAAACTCAAAAGCTATCTTTAAATATAAAATTAACTTTATTCTAAATCACCTCGATTTGTGGCCGAAGCAGACATTGTATAATAAGTGCTTGAGAGGTGAAGTCTTGACATATTTTAAATTGTATTTCAAAAATACCTCTAGTATTTTCGTCGCCGGTATCACGATGGCCCCGAAGAACACCTCCGCAAACTGAAAAGTCCATGATGGAAGCTAGTAGACTGACTTTAAAGTTAGTTGATATGGGTAGGTACAATTATTATTATTGTGAGTGGATTTATTTCAAAATATTCCGTTTTTTTTTTTCAATTACAATAATTCAATCACAATAATTAGTTGAAAGGGTAATGGGGTATTTTTTTGGTAATAAGTAACGGCAGGTCTATATAAAAAGATGACTTGGCGTCCAGTTACATTTATAAATAAAAAAATAATACTATAGTTTCCATTGTTAGATCTGCCACCACTTTATATCAATTGGGTACCTTGAAACATTAACTCGGTGATGTTCGTACAGCAACAGTCATATCACTGATACAGGACGAAAACTCCACATCTCCCGAATACATCAAATTGAAACAATCGCAACTAAAATGTGTAACTATTTATTATACTATTCAAATATTAGTAATTTATTTTTAGACATTTTTTGGTATAAATATTATTATATTTAGATTCAAGCAATCTGCAGGGCTATAGACTTCATTTCAAATTGTAACTAACAAAAAAAATGTAAACAAAATTATGGCATCTGTATAATGAATGTAAATCCATAATCCAATCGTTAGTCGAAGTCAAAGAGAATTTTCCTAACAAATACCTGTTGGACCGCAGGCAATAGCGCCGCAACTCGACAAGCCATGAACAAACATAAATAAATACCTCGAAACCAACGAAGTCGGCCCTCGGAATGTACACCGTAGAGGGTGTATAAACAGGTTTCCCGGAAGTAGGTAGGTACCTAAATCGCCGGCAGTATTTACCGGAGTCACGCCTAACGAATGGCGCACTCCGAAACGAAACTTAATTCCAATAATACCTGATACGAGTCCGTCCAGTGACGTTTAGTTATCGACATAGCAAAAGGAGTATCTAGCGCCCCTATTGCTTTAAATTATATAAGCTGTAAAATAATATTGTTCAATTTATTACTTGTTATTTTATGTTTAACACATAACGCAGACATCGCGATCCCATCGGCCAGTCATTATTCCAATTCGAAGTATTCATGTAACTGAGTGAAAAAAATCTACAAAATAATATCGAACCTCCTAGCATCGTGTTTAGTTTGATGGGGTCAATCAAGAATGGGTTTTATGAACTCAAGACCAAATAAAAAGTCAAGACGGAGCGCCGCCAGTAACAGACTGAGGCCGGTTTATGCATTTAGTGAGTGTTGCCATTTTTTTTTATTTCTTCAGGTTGGTTGTATTAATTAATTATATTATTTGAATTCAACTTCGTCGTACTAACAAAATAGGCATAATTTTGTTGCGCGTATCACGTACAAGTTTTAGCCGGCCTCACTCGTTTCTCGGATTACTCTTGTCTTGACTTTTTATTTGGTCTGAGTTTATGAAAAAAAAAATGGACCTTAGCACATTGTGCTGACAGCGTAAAATGTAATTCCGTGTGTACTTACCGCTTGGTGAAGTAATTTGTGATACCTCAGAGCTAGTGACGTTCGCGGGAGCGGCGACGGGCGCGGTCGTGCGGGGAGGATCCTGTGTACAACAAAACATTATAAAGTAAGTACAAATAAATGACAGGTAAACCGCGTCAAATAACTTGAGCCAAGCCAAGTGCTAGTAGTGGGAATGACACCATATAAATCACATGGAGCGCAAGTCTAACCACATTATACGTTTTTGATGTGCAATATCTATTGGCGCTCCCTTGTATGTGCGTGGGGCGTATACTATACACTTCGTTGCTTCTCGTGTGTTTGTGTGTGTACTGAGTGTGCCTCTCTATTCGACAATTTTGATGTTTCAAGATTTCCTTCAAGACTCAGTTGGTATATATTTTGTAGGCAGTCTGCTAGGTGTGCATGGGCCATAGCCAGGTGTAGGCATAGTGTGGCAGCTGGATCCTAAAAATTATTTTAGAACGTTACAAAATCCAGAGTTTTCTTGCTTTAGCCCGCCCCACCCTAGACCCTAAATCAAATTTTATCTACGCCCATGCTACTACAGAAGTTTTTAGACCAATCAGAGATCGTTTTCAAAAACTTCGCTCGGAGTGACTCTTGTACACCCCACCCCTAGTTGACCGGACTATGTAATCCCGTTACTTACTTCTGTCTCTCCTGTGCCGACGGTCCCTGTCGCGGTCCCGGTCCCGTGTGCGGTCCCGGTCGCCCCGGTCTCGCTCGCGGTCCTTCTCGTCCTTCTTGTCGTCCCTCCTGTCGTCCTTCTTGTCGTCCCGCTTCTCTTCACGGTTCGAACTAAAAACGAAACGTTGGCTTTTTTTACTGTCTCATTTAGCTGGTGACATATTTGAAGCTATAGCCACTGTAAATTAAATTCGGAACCAAGAATGTCTCTTATTTATCAAGAAAGCCTAATAGAACACAAATCACACGGCTTTATACGGTGACAAAAGTAACAATGTCCACTTTTAGCCAGTATTAGAAGCTTATATTAAACTGAGTAAGTGGCGAGCCTGTCGCTAAATGGAAATAAAGCCCAATTTTATTTTAAAAAGACACGGGTAGCTATTGTTTTCAGAAGTGCCGACACCGAGCTTTACATTTAAATTGATGCCCAGGATTGAATCCGGGACCTCATCGACGCCCTAACCACGAACAAACAGTTCGCCATTTCCGTAATACTGAGGGTCTATACAGACTGCGCAGTCCGCTTACAGTCGGTGTGCCGATCCGAGTTTGTTCGATCAGTCGTTTAGAACTGAACAGACTACGCAATTGATCTGCAGTTTCGATGCAGTTACTGTAACTGCAAAAAAACTGCTTCCAAACTGCAAATTTGCAACCAGGTTGCAGTTTCAATGCAGACCTTATTTGAACTCTGAATAGATGTCTTACCGATGCTTCTCCCTGTCCCGCTCTCTCTCGCGGTCAGCGCGGTTATCGCGATCCTTGTCACGCTCGCGGTCCCTGTCGCGTTCACGATCCCGATCCTTGTCGACACGCCCAGAGTTGAGACTGCCGCTGCCAACGCCGCGGGACGCCCTCTCTCTGTCCCGCTCCTCCCTACGCTTCTTGTCCTTCTCCACCTCTTTCTCTCTCAGCTTCGTGAACTCTTCATGCGCCTGTCGCACCTTGAAATATCTGAAAAAGGGATTTCGTTTTGATTTTTAAACAAAGCTAAAAACAACATTAAAAATATTGCAAATAAATTAGTTAGTGGAGTTAAAGTAATGGAATGTAAAATAATAATAAATATTGTCTTCCTGTGTATTTGTTGGAAACTGCCAATTCAATTTAAAGAGATGGAACATCACATCAACTCAATCCGCTCATTAATTTTTAAAGTTATTCAAGAAGTGGTAGGTGCTTGGTCCTCTTTGTTTACGCATGTTTTAAGTCTGGAAGTGTACCTATAATAAACAGCATCAGAAATAGAGCAAAAAAAAAAATTTCTGTGATTGTAACATAATATAATCATTGTTTCCCAAAGTGGACTATATTATATGGTCCATTTCTATCCATGTGGTCAACTTGCTGTTGGTCCATATTAGCGAGTAAAATTTGGAGATACACAACAAAACATAGGCAATTAATTCAATATGAGGCAAGCAGAGGGGCTCTATGGAGAATAAAAAAATCGCCACGGGGCCAAACATTTTGGGGACCTTTGAATTATTGTGTTAATCTTAAATATAATCTAGTTCCTTTTTAAATTTCATACAAATCAGCCGTAAAGTATTGCTCACCCCATATGCTGTTTCCCCGACAAGTGGTCTTCGATACGTTGTTGCGCGTCACCGACAATGAGGAACGCGCCGCACACCGGACACACCTCCATCTGCTTCTCTTGGGCGGCGGCTAGCTCGACCGTCATTGACCAGTGACTGAAACAAATAAAAATAAAGCATTATTTGTGTCTTTGAGGCGATATTAAACAGAGTATCAATATGCAGTTAGATGCCTAAATAACCATAAAAAAATAAAAAAACCCATGAGTTAGTGAAGAGTTGGGTATCTGGCTGCTTCCAGATGATGCAACAGAGTCAGATAAAGGCTACCATGTTATTGTAATATCATTGAAGTCACATAATACTAAATTTCGATTCAATCAGATCAGTAAGTTGCTCACATCCCTTCAATGACTAGAAAAGAGCTAATGATCTTCAAACGGCTGAATGGATTTTCTTGAGTCCAAAGCTAAGAACACTCTCGATCAAGTCACCTTTCAAACAAAAAAAACTAAACCAAAATCCGTTTAGGAGCTACGATGCCACAGACAAACACACATATACACACGTTAAACTTATAACACAGGGGGTGTTTTTTGCTTTTTGAGTCGGGGGTTAAAAAAGGATATTATTATTCTAAGGGCCTGCATGGCTAGCATGACGGGCTGGAGAAAAGTCTCCCTATGTAGACAAAATCTACTGCCAGAACTTGACATGTAATTGTGAAACGACACTTTATCCTCCTGTCTCTCTCTTTCTAATGGTGTAGACTGTAGACATTTGTCTCTCGTCTCCCGGTTGGCAAAACTAACGCGTCATGCTCGGTCAGCAGACTTGATTTTGTAATACACATTATTAATAGGAACTTTTTCAATACAAATAAACCTTTATCTTGAAATGCAGGTCATCACAGTATTCCGAATTATAATTAAATTAAAAACTTATGTACATAATCTGACAAACCACACCTAGAGGCTTTTCCATCTAAATATACCTCAACAGAACTGGCAACTCCTTAGGTATAGCCTTACAAATACCATCGGCTAAAAGAGGGAGACTTGGTCTTCTGCTGGGTACTCTATGACAGATAACACGGTTTCGGAAGCCATAAGGTAACCCGTGAAGAAAAAAAGAAAAAGAACAGTATTCCAAATCTGTTAGTGGTTCCACAGATACGTGCAGACAGACAGACACTTTTATACCATATAACTATATACCAATTAACTAATTGTAGTTGTATTTGAAGTGCTATTATAAATCTGAAGAGTTTCTGTTTGTATGCATGTATCTAATGCAATAATATCAGGAGATTTGAAAAAATATTTTTATGTTAAATAGCTCTATGTTACCTATTCTCCTGTTGTTTAATCAGGGTGTCCTTTTCTTCTTTAAGTCTATCACAGAGACGCATCAGCCCCTGTGCCTTCTCTACATCACCACGGGTGCCCACTTCCTCAGCTTCTTGGACTAATGAAGCTATTTTGTCTGTTAGTAGTTTCACCTGGAGAAATAAATAATGATTTATGTATTTCATAGACCAAATAAGCGCCCAACACAAGAATTAATAAATTTTCCCTAACATGATTCACTAATAATATAATTTATGCTCATTGCTTTTATTTACTTATTTATTTATATTTCCACAAAAATCTTAAGGCAGGGAACAATCACTGGGTACCCTGGGACCGTCACGGCTTTAGGAGCGTAAGGCAATCCGTGAAGAAGAAAAAACAACCTCAAAAAAAAATGATTTGCTTTCTGGTGGGTGGATGCTTATGCTACAGGTATTTAGGATGGCAAATAATTTACCTGTTCCTGGTTTTTCTCGGTCTGTGCTTGAGTCATTGGTGGTACTTCTGGTTTAGAGTTCATCAGTTGCAATCTTTCTTTGCCCTTGTCTATTTTTCCTAGAATAAACAATTACAAATGACAATTAGAAAACTCATTAGTGTGACAAGTAAATCTAGGTATATTGTTTTGAATTAGTCCATTTTTATTATATTTTATATTATCTAAAATAATATTTAAAAGAAACCATATTTGCAGAAATTGCAATCCTAAATCTAAATACTATAGAATTCATGAAACCATACTACAAAATATCTTAGTAAATTCTGAAGGAGTTATTTGTTTGTTTGTATGTGTAGGTAGAGGGTAATCTCTGTTAATCTAAAAATAAAATTAGGGTTCCATAACACAGTAACGTTGTAACAATCAGAGAAAATCCACAGAATTGACAACAAACACAGATGACGATAAACATGAACAAATCCAAAAGTTGAAAATAAGTTTCTATAGAACTCGTCATGCCAACACTACACTTTGGACCACTCTATACATTATTATTATTCTATGGGTTCAATGGAATTCATGAACTTGTGATATCATATAATATTAATTTAAGTAGACTTCTAAATCAATAACTTACTTTCTACATCATTTATCATGTGACCACAAAATCGTAAAAACTCTTCAATGTACTGAGTTTTCTTGTATGAAGATTCTGCTTTCTGAAATAAATCCTTGACTTCTTCATCATGAACTTTGGCACAAGCACCAAGATCAGCACGGGTGTTGACAAATAGGTCATGTGGGCAAAATTTCACCATGAAATATATGCAATACTGAAATAATAATATTATATAAAGTAGTTAGGTAGGTATAATTAGAAAACTTATAGCAAAAAATTTAAATTAATTTTGAAAATTATACATAACCTACAAAAATTTTAATTATACAAAATAATATGAAAGAATTATGTTGTATTTTACCTCGGGGTCTTCCCAATTAGGTTTTCTTATTTTGTCGTTGGGGTTCGAGTTGCGGTGTCTGCCCATCAACTCATCCAGAAGTTGCGCTGCTGCCAGCACAGCCATGGTGATACAGTTTTACACCTTCCACTATGATGTAAAGTATGGAATAACACCAAGTGATTCTTAGAAAGTTGTCAATATTCAATTAAAATTAGGAAATACTGTTATTTTATTTTTTATTACAAAATAGCAACCTAGCAGCAAGCAGCCATATTTATTTAATATTTTTTAAATTGTCAAGAATGTCAAGATCAACAAGATGTTTTGGTATGGATGCCATTCATCCAGTAATCCCTTGTTGATCATAGAGTACTAAGCCTATGGAGGGGCCATAGACGGGCTCCCCCTTTCGCCAATTTTTCTCCTTTGACCAGTTATACTGACCAGCTGGGTTAGCATATATTTTGACAGCGACACTTTCGTTTCGGTCGAATGGCCTTGAACAGGCCAAAACGTTCATGTCCAACAAGGACCGGCCAGAGATAGCCCGGCCGAGTTAGCATACATTTTGACAGCGACACTTTCGTTTCGGTCGAATGGCCTTGAACAGGCCAAAACGTTCATGTCCAACAAGGACCGGCCAGAGATAGCCCGGGGCCGAGAGGTCCGGCCCAACAATGTGCGTGCAAATTTGTGCAAATTTTGCAAAGACAAGTACACAGAATTTGCCCGCACATTGTTGGGCCGGACATTCTCGGACCGGGTATGTCCTGCACAAGAATGCCGAGCAATTTGCTTGGCCGGACAAAGACAAGTACACGGAATTTGCCCGCACATTGTTGGGCCGGACCTCTCGGCCCCAGGCTATCTCTGGCCGGTCCTTGTTGGACATGAACGTTTTGGCCTGTTCAAGGCCATTCGACCGAAACGAAAGTGTCGCTGTCAAAATATATGCTAACCCAGCTGGTGCGCAGTAATAAGTTATCTTAGATTTCGTTGGTATCGTTTTGTGTCGCGAGACAGAGCTCTAGGAAAATAGTTAATTGTGATGTTTTAAACGGGAAAGGCGATCTATGGCGTCAAACTTAGTGTTTACAATCATTAATTATAATTATTATGTTTGTATTATAACATAATCATCATATAACGTAAAATCCGTTGCGACAATAAAACGACAGAAAAATACAGTGGTACAGGGGAGTTAGCACAGATTTTGACAGCGACACTTTCGTTTCGGTCGAATGGCCTTGAACAGGCCAAAACGTTCATGTCCAACAAGGACCGGCCAGAGATAGCCCGGGGCCGAGAGGTCCGGCCCAACAATGTGCGTGCAAATTTGCTATGCCGGGCAAAGACAAGTACACAGAATTTGCCCGCACATTGTTGGGCCGGACATTCTCGGACCGGGCATGTCCTGCACAAGAATGCCAAGCAATTTGCTTGGCCGGACAAAGACAAGTACACAGAATTTTCCCGCACATTGTTGGGCCGGACCTCTCGGCCCCGGGCTATCTCTGGCCGGTCCTTGTTGGACATGAACGTTTTGGCCTGTTCAAGGCCATTCGACCGAAACGAAAGTGTCGCTGTCAAAATGTATGCTAACCCCACTGGGGCTAGTACTAGGCGTTTACCTCCCCCCCGCCAAAAGTGGCAGAAAAAATTGTTTGGTCATTTCTCAGATGAATTCATCTGAGGGTCATTTACACCCTTCACGTCTCCTTTGGTAAATACTCAAAGTTGTTGATGGATATCTAATGTAGGCAAAAGAACACAAGAAGCATACTTCCAAAAATATATATAGATTACATGTCATCTTGCTGTGCATCCGAGCGTACACAGCGTAACGGGTAACCTGCGTAACCAATGGGCATAATACTCCGCCTACGCTCGGTAGCCAGCAATTATTGGCAGGAGGACATAGAGTAACTTATCAAGAGGGGATCGCCCGTCTATCTCCCGCCCGCATCTCTTGTCTTATATACCTACTCAAAGATGCCGGAAATCATGACGATGTAGAGAAAATCCTGGAAACTACTCTTTGTTCTGCGTTGTCTCCACGGGATTATTTTTTCTAATATAGATTTTGTTTACGTAAAGTGATTTTCTCTACACCGCCATGCTCGTGGTGTATTTTACAGTCCACAGGATTCGGATTGGACAAATCTTCTCAAAGTACCATGACGCAATCTACTTTTAGACAAAATTAGCCAAGCTGGTATTGAGCTAAAATAAGCAAGTTTGCACATTTCGCTCTAATATCTAGGCTGTGTGAATCATATGTACATTTGCCTTCTTCTGTACAAGAACATTTTAAAGAAATGAAACTGTTTTTTTTTTGGCAATCGTTCACTTATGAACATTTATGAGATCACCAAACTTGGCCCCCGCGAAAATTTTTTTTTATTATTTTTGAATTTTTATTATTTCATATCGTTAGTTCATGGTTTGTTCTTAATTGTTCGCTATGAATAATCGTTTGTTCGTTAGTTGTTTATTTAGAAAAAAATAATTAAAAAAGTACTGTTTGGTTAGCCCCCTCAATCAAAATTATTAATATTTTGTCTCATTATCAGTCTATAAATACATATTGACGTTTGTTCTTCAATAAATTACGTTTGTTCGAACATTTAATTGCCTTTTTATTGTTTAAATTACAATATTTATTTCGAAAATGTTGCATTGCGCATGCGCCATCTTTTCTTTTCGATCGCTCTAATAGTGTTATATACTCTTTGGCTCTCATTGAATAGAAACGCATACATTGACACAAGCAACTTCCGATCGACTCTGACGTCACACGTCACACCTTATTATGTCACTCAGTACAATATCAATTTAATGTATATAGCATTATGGTTCATTTTAAGACAAAAGTGAACAACAAACCAGTTTCTTAGCGGAAATAGTTTTGGTAGAATTTTGAACTTATTGCTAAAGGCATAGCGTTCACAGTTCTTTGCTTCGCGGCTGCCGCAGAGTGTACGCCGTGCAGAGTTGCCAACTCGGATTTTGAAAAAGACGTAGGATAGTCTAGAAAATTATATAAGTTTATATTATTAAAATAAACGTAGAATTTGTAAAAATTGCATATGAAAAGTACGTAGATCAACGTATTTTTTATTTTAACTTTATTTACTTTAAGATTTTAAAGTTAACGGTAAAATCTAAGATCTAAGCAAAAACACGTGAACTGGCAACGCTGACAAACTTTCGTTCGACCGAAAACGAAAGTGTCGCTGTCAAAATGTGTGCTAACCTAGCGGATCAGTCGATTTTTTATTTTATTTTTTAATTTAAACAATAAAAAGGCAATTAAATGTTCGAACAAACGTAATTTATTGAAGAACAAACGTCAATATGTATTTATAGACTGATAATGAGACAAAATATTAATAATTTTGATTGAGGGGGCTAACCAAAGTACTTTTTAATTATTTTTTTCTAAATAAACAATTAACGAATAAACGATTATTCATAGCGAATAATTAAGAACAAACCATGAACTAACGATATGCAATAATAAAAATTCAAAAATAATAAAAAAAAATTTTCACGGGGGCCAAGTTTGGTGATCTACATTTATGCCAGTGTCACGTCAGTGTATTTAGCAACGAGAGACAAATAATGAAACTGCGTGTGACTGACTGAAAGTTTACTTCTGTCTGTGGCATAGAGTACCTTTTTTGGGTGGTTCACTTCATAGAGTAACTTATAATTCACTTCACTTGCTCTGTGGTTGTAAAAAAAGATCAAATAAAATTTTTTCCTTAAAAATATTTTCATTTCTTACCTTGTTTTCAGCATAATTTCATAACTTTCATAATGTATTTTTAAAAATATATTCGACTAGTGTTAAGCGTATATTTTTTATCTTTGGATAGTTTTGTTTCCAAGTTTTACAATGGGTGGTTTATTTGGTAAACACAAGAAACCTGTAAGTAGAATTACAGAGCAAGATAAGGCAGTATTACAGCTGAAACAACAAAGAGACAAACTGAAGCAATATCAGAAAAGAATAGAACTTAACTTGGAGAGAGACAGGCAACTTGCAAAGAAATTACTTTCTGAGAACAAAAGAGATCGTGCGAAACTGTTGTTGAAGAAAAAGATATATCAAGAAAGGCTTTTGCAGAACACAGATTCTCAGCTTGAGAAATTGGAGCTGCTAACACATGATCTTGAGTTTGCGCAGATAGAAGTTCAGGTATTTACTTATTTAAAAAAAAACTAATTTTAACACTTTTACACACAGCAGGATTTTTTGTAGTGGTGCTGCCATTAACCTTAGTATTAAATTGCATTGTATTTACTTTTATTGTTTATTGTGACAGGTCCTTGATGGGTTGAAGACTGGAAATGCTGCACTTAAGCAGGTTCATGATATACTGAGCATAGATGAAATTGAGAGAATCATGGACGAGTCCAAGGAAGGTATTCAAAAACAGAGAGAATTAGACGAACTGATTTCTGGACAGCTTACAGAAGAAGATGATCTTGCTGTTGAAGCAGAATTGGAAGAAATACTAGACATGAAAGACAGGCTTCCAGAAATTCCTTCAGAAGAATTGCCGAAAGAAACTCCAGAAAAAGTACCTACGAAAAAACAAACGAAAGAGAATCGGCCTAAAATAGCCTTGGAAGCTTAATGGTGTGATTATTGTGTACAAAGCAAATAATTATAATATATGATTACATATTAATATAACATGTATATAAAAAATAATTTCTATTAAATACATACTAAGATAATGTATTTTATGAGAAAATATAATACTCTTGTTCTAATTTTGCTAGACTAATAACGAAGTGGGGAGACATTGACACAATAGATTTAAAAAAAAATCTGTCACTCCCCAGTGCATCTTGGGGAGTCAAGGGTCTGAAGGGGAGCTTTGACCTTGATACTGGCTAGAGTGAATGGATTTTTATAAGACTTTATTTCAGATCTTTTTCTTCAAGAACTTATTCTTTTACATTAAAGAAATAATGCTAATGATTACTACTAATATTGGTTAAGTAGCTTTGAGCTTTATAAAGCACAAGTGAATATAAAGGTCCTAAAAATGGAAACCAGCATACAAGGCCAAACTAAGAATGGGGGATTGCTTTATAGTGATATGCCTATCTAAATCTATTCATCTAACTAATCAATAGTATGATACCTTGATAAAGATGAAACTTGTGGTCACATCATCGCTGCATACATGCCACATATATACTCACGAAATCCGGATTATTTTATAAATAGGAACCCTTCCCCTCCTCTTCCAATATCCAAAAGTTGGTTCAATTTAATTGGCTCATAGACAAGACAGAAATCCATTGTCATAACTTAAAAAACGTAGTAGTCCTTGGTATTTCCTTTCCTCGCTGACTACCCTGAACGTCCTTTACTGCTTAGGTCAGCCCTCCCCTCAAGGGCATCATTGAGCGTCTGCAATGCTTTTTAGTACCCACCAGACAAAAACTAAATGGTACAATTGGGGGAGAGGTGGAACGAGCGTTACCGAATGCCGCGTCTCATTGGACGAAGAAACTTGATTAGGATAACAAAAACAACAATTTTTTTTTCACTTTTTAATCTCCATCATATCAAATTATTGAACATAATTTAGTATCATCTATAATTTACAATTAATTATAAACAGCGTGGCACCATTAAGATTTGCCATTGTGTCCTGATATATCTCAATGATAACCCTCCAGCCCTCTAGTGCACGATTCTTAATCGTCCACCAAACATTCCCAAGCCCTATCAAACCATGATCCATTGTTAACGCAAATTAGAACATTAGCCTTAAATTATTCTACATTATTATACTAATCAACCTTTTATTTACATCTATACTATACTGTCAAGCTGTAATACAAAAGACGGAACGTTTAGGATCAGCGTAGACCGGCGAAGTGACTAAATCTATAGTTATTGAAAGTCAACTTTATTTGCTTCGACTAAGGCTCAGAAACAGCGCGCGGAGGGCTGGCCATTAGCGGCTTTTTGCGGTCATTAGCCAATGCCAATTCTACAAATAAAATTTTAGTAGAAACAAACGCATTGCCGATTATGCTCTCGATTATAGATGTAGTTTGCTGGCGCTCTACTAGATTGGTAATGTCGCGATTAGAACGAGACCAAAAAATTAATACAACAGTGTGCGTATAAATGTGTTATTCTGTGGATTTTTCATCTTAGATGAGTTACATCCAGGCACTGCACATTAAACTTAAAACAATAAACACTAAATTATACTTTAAAACAGGATATTTTACAAAAATAAGCGAAATTACTACTGACGCTTGGCTGATGAAGTCTTGAAAAAATGCGCTTTCTTTTTTGCATTGCCAATCTAGTAGAGCGCCCGCGCGACTATACAAAATCTATGCTCTCGATAATGGCATTAGTAGTTTAATTAATAACAAATTTAATTTAAATTAATTAGTAGAATTGGTCCTCTGCTCTTTGCAATTTCGCTGGTCTGCACTCACCCTTAAACGGCGTTATCGCAAGTCTTACATAATCTAAAACTACCCTCCAGCATATTCACAATATTAATTATACTGGTTTATCACACTTCACATGGCAATGATCTTGTTACCTAAGCTTGACAAAACAAGTTGTAGCATACATAAAGTATTTAAAAATGATTATAATTTTGTCTCATGGTCCCTATATGCTACTTTTGAATGTGATTGTCATTAAGTATACAAACTATGCGAACTTTCATGTCATGTATTTCATAAAACTAAGGAAACTGAGTAAAATTTCACAAAAGTAGAGCAAAATAATATAAAAAATAGAAATAATTTTATTGACTTTCCAATAAATATCCCATTTATCATTAACTGGTGGCTCATATGCTGTGTAAAATAAATAATGCCACACAGAAAGATACTAGGGTTTTAACGAACAATTTTGACAATTACCGACTAAAAATAAAAAAAATATATTGACTACAAATAAAATAATATAATTACTAAAATAATTTTACAAATATGTATCTATTGATCATGTCTTTGCTAGCATAAAGGGTTTAGAAGTTTCGTCAATTATTGAAATTACTAAATTTTAACAGCACACTGTCTCTTGTTTACTTTTATTACATAACATCTACTCAGCTGTAGTATATTAACCATATTTTATGACAAAAGTTGTGATTTTATTTGGGGTTTATTTTTCTAAAGGAAAGTGTGCAATATCCAATTAAGATGTTGGTTACAGGTTCATTTTGATATGATTTAAGGTTTGACTAAACTAGAAACGACATCTCTTTTGAAAATCTGAATAATGTTGATATATATTATGACAAACAAATAGAGTTAGCATAGCATTACTAAGGCACATAAAATACATTTGAACTATATTTGTATTGAAACTTGATCAAAATTTACAAAATAATTTATTTAGCACTCTAGAAATATAATCTCCCTTACCACAAAACCATGTTTAACCAATGTTATTTCATACTGAATGATGTTTAACACCGTTGTGTGGTAAGGCTCTATATAAACATATTTATTGTATTTTAAACACTGTTATCATTAACTATTCAAGCTTTCTAAATTTACAAGATTTGAGTTTCGGATACATACCTATTTAAAAATAAATAAATGCTTATAGTTTTTTTTACAAAACATACTAAACACCATACATAATATGTACACGACTTCTAAAATTAAAATATAAGCGGTAGGTGATGAACGAAGGTAATCAATACTCTGGTATAAGTTTAAAGTAAGTACCAGGAGAATATAGAAATTTTGTAAACAAACATTCAGGTGATTGCAACATTTTTCATGGATTTTTAGTAGACAAAGGCCATTTTATTTATTTTTTCAATACAGAAAACGTAACAAAGAACATGAAATTCAAATGTTGCCAACTTCTATCATCGTTACAATGCATTTCTATAATTATCTATTAGTTAAAAAAAGCTAAATTGAATAGTCTACAATTATCTACATATTATTGGTAACAGTAACAACAGTAATTGTAACGCGTATAAAAAGTTTACAAAATGTCTACAATCTTCTGATTTTTACTTTAATTAGTAATTAACGGTAACAGGATGAGCTATAGAACCTCCGGTGTGATGTGTGGGAGTCACGAATGTGGGCGTCACGGTACCTACGATAGGGGCATTGCTGGAAGCTCCGCTTCGCACCTGGAATTATTAATTTTATTGGCTATAATTACATTTACTACTATAGTCTGTTTCAAGTGCAGCCGAAAAATTGTTGATTAAGAAAAATATTTTGGTTCAATTCGTTTTGTACTATTTATTGCATGGGATTAGAAAAAGTAGTGTATGACTTGGCACATAATTTGGAATTAAAACACTCGTGGATGCTATTAAAAAATGCACTTGTGTTTTAATTACCCCTATTATGATCCCGTATCATAAACTACTATTATAGGACTTTCAATTAATTATATTATTTGTATTTAACTTCGTCGTAGTAACAAAAATAGGCATAATGTTGTTACGCGTATCACGTACAAGTTTTAACCGGCCTCACTCGTTTCTCGGACTACTCCGTCTTGGCTTTTTGTTTGGTCTGACTTTATGAAAGAAAATAAAATGGACCTTAGCATGTTTACCCCTATTATGATCCCGTATCATAAACTACTATTATTTAGCACGTATATAATTAATGGAAATAAAATTGCGTTAACATAAATTGTTAAAATCTGAATTCAAATAAATAATTAAATTTAAAAAATGGCTATTATAATTGAGAATTAAATGTAGGTACTAAATTGTCTTAACATAATAAAAAATAGACATCGTTAAAATTTCACTCTTCATTCGGCAACTTCATACTGTCGATTTTTGATGCATCGTCAAATTTCACTCTCATATTTTTTTTATAACACGCCTAAAGAAGTATGTATAACTTCAAAAACACTTTCGTCACTTACAACTTCTTTTAAATAAAACATAGCCTAAGTCCACCTGGAATGACGCAGCATCTTAACAATGAGAGAATTTTCCAAATCGGACAAGTAGTTCCGAGTTTAGATTAGACGCCCCGTGGACATATTCTGCATACGAACGAAGAACCGACTCATTCCTGTCGTACCATTAAAATTTTGAATGAACTTCCGGCGTCGGTCTTTCCTATTACCTATAATATGGAGCCGGTTAACGATATTTATGTGCGACTGACAGACTATTTTTGTTTTGCCTGTCGCGCGCATTCATGGATCAAACTTCGCTTCAGAATAGTTGGTGGCAAGGTGTAAATTCTATAAAAAAAGACAATGAAATATACCTGTGTAATCGGCATCACAGTAGAACTGTTCTGAGATGGTGAGCTCACAATAGCTAACGGATCTTGAGGAATTCTGAAAAAAATATTTCGGAAATAGATTAATTAATATATCCTCACTTCAGTAATAAAACTTACGGCGCCTGTACTATCAGAGGTGCCTTAAGACTCCTAGTCAATTATATTTTAGGCTAACCACAGCTCCGATTAAGAAACTTATGGTCTGGCAAATAATAGTAAGATGGATTTTTAAAATAGTTTACGAATTATTTTTCTATGTGAGTTAAACGATATTTTTGTTGTTTTTTTTAAACTTAAACGGCTAAGAACAGCTTTGAGTTGATTTATCTTTGTTTACTACCGTTACGAATCAAGAATGAATTGACAGTGCTGTCAAGTTGTAATTATTGGCTTGACTGCGATGACGATCGACGACGTAAAAAAGAACGAGTAGTTGCTAATAATGAAATTTATGCCGCATACCGAAACCTAAGATGTTTTTTTTTCTTCACGGGTTGTTTTACAGCTCCCGAAACCGTGTTATCGGTCCCAGGGTACCCAGCGGAAGACCAAGTCTCCCTCTTTTATCCAATGATATTTGTGAGGCTATACCCTATGAGTGGCCAGTTCTGTTGAGGTATATTTAGATGGAACACATCTAAAACTGGTGCTAGCCGCTCAGAACTGTTATTGTCTGCCGGGTATTACATCAACATACATTTCAATAATAGGCTTTCTGTCCACCGGTTCTGTCTTGCATTTACCGCAGTCCGCGTCCACCGCTCCTTCGTGGGGAGGCTCGGGCGCGACCGGCGCTGCATTCTCGCCGGCATCCACATGGGTCGCTCGATGGGCGTTTAGATGAACTGCAACATTGGTTTGTAAATTATCTTATTGGAATATTTGGTCGACAATCATCAACATCACTCATCAGTTCAGCTTTTACAAGATGTGACTGACTCGGCTTACAAATAGCCGGACTCCCATGAAGTAGCAGCATCTCGAAATCAATTTCATTTACTTATTTATTCTTTTTGTTTATTTTATAATTAAAAAGCTTGGCTATAAAAGGATGTTGTAACAAAAAACAAGTTAAAATTATGAAGTTTTAATATATTAAAATTGTGAAGGTCGACTTTGGCCATGTTGGCTGTACTGATATATAAATCTAAAGAGTTTGTATGTTTGAACGCGCTAATCTCAGGAACTACTTGTCCGATTTGAAAAAATATGTTCGCGTTAAATAGCCCGTTTATTGAGGGAGGTTAGAGGCTACATAAATAACATCACGCTACGACCCCCACAGAGCTACTTGAATAACGTTGTGTTAGAGTGACAAAACATTGAGTTAAATTATGATGAGTTACCTTTACAAAGGAATTCCTTAGAGCAAATATCACAATTAAACTGTCTCGCGGATCCCTTGTTATGCGACCGCTCGTGGAACAGCAAGTTGCCCTTCAGCGGGAACGACTTCCCGCACTGCCCGCAACTGTACGGACGCTGGTCGCCAGCCGTGTGGGATCTGTGGGAGTAGGTTAGTCTATATTAATAACTAAAATAAATAATTATATAATAAATATTAATAATTATTTATATAAATCACTAATAGAAAAAGGTATTATCTAGGAAGTTTATAGGCTATAATTTATGAAAATTTTGCGGAAATAAGCTACAGGTATATTGATATTGTGGGTATTACAATTTTTATAAACCGATAGTTCAAGATAAAGAAAGGCATACGGGATTAAAGGTTATACACTCGTTAAAACAGCCACATCTTCGGCACATCTCGACCGCCACGCTAACACTTTCTTCGAACTATACTTTCATAGATAGTTGAATACATTGCGAATATTGCACATTTGATTTGACTTTCTTTAAGGCTGAACCTTCTTAGGACAGTGTTTCTTAACCTGTGTGAGTACATGAGTGTATGGGGGTCCGCAGCCTCTTTAACAATAATAAATAAATGCCACCAAAAGTAAAAATAATATATATTTTTAAAGGTGTCTTTGATATAATTGTTCTTGATTTCCTAGTGGTCCGTGGCTGAAAAAGGTTAAGAAACGCTGCCTTAGGACAACGATATAACGCAATATACGAATACATGCAAATAACAAAATGTATAATTCCGTGTCCAGGTTTTAGAGTTACTAATTGTAAAAACAACCAAAACAAACAAAATACCTCATATGCGAAGTGAGATGCTCCTTCCTAGTAAAAGGCTTCGAACATATCTTGCAAGTATGAGGCGTGTCACCCGTGTGCTGTTTCAAATGGTTCGTGAGATGCTCCTTACGGGTAAACGTCTTCTGGCAGTACTCGCAACGATGCGGGGATTCGCCCGTGTGTATTCTATATTTAATAAAAAAAAATGCTTTATAGAGCAGTTTAAGATATAAAAAATATCACACAAAACCAAATACTATGTGAATTGTAATTAATATATACTGTGTAGTCATCTATTAAAAATAAAATTGCCAATGATGTGTAACATCTAAACACCTCAAAAATATAGATAAGTATACCCATAGCGAGGGCTAAGATGCTACAGATCAAAAAATTATCACACAAAACAAAATACAATGTGAATAGTAAAATATACTGTGTAGTCCTATAAAAGATGCGTTAGCTAAAATATTGCAAAAAAAAATCAGCCTTATTTGCCTAACAAGATATTCATTATTTAAGTCTGTATTTATTTATTACATGCATTATTTAACAATCAACAAATCAAAGCGCTACTAATTACAAGCAAAGTATACAGAGGCATCAAACATACACTACTACAATCGAGCTACGTACATTCGGCAATAAAATCGTCAAGCACGTTACGGTCGAGTGATATTAAAATAATTGACATTGATTTATAGTAAGTGTTAAGCGACTTCGGTGTAGACTATACATCAAACACTAAACTACTAAAGTCAAATACTCGACGACTCGTGATAATTCATGCAACGTATTTAACCAGCTCCAAATAAGTTGGGCAAAAACGCATCACGTGGTTAGACATGCGCTCTATACGATTTATTCCCACTACCTAGCGCTCGGCCTGGCTCAGCTTATTTGACGCGGTTTATAACTAAAGCTCTTACCAAAGAGCATCCACGTCAGAGCACTAGTTAGCTCCACCATTACCATCTCCCACTCCCACAGTGCACGTAGCCCGCGCCCGCTCACCAAACCCACCTGATATGATTCGTAAGATGCTCCTTCCTCGAAAACGTCTTGGTGCAGTAGAGACACTTGTGGGGGTTGTCGCCAGTGTGGATGTGCACGTGGTTGTTCAGGTGCTCCTTGCGCGAGAACGCCTTCGTGCAGAAAGTGCACTTGAACGGAGTCTCCCCAGTGTGCTGGCTGCGAGGCATGTTCACGTTTATTAGCTACGGGGGCACAGACAGACGGACAGAAGGGGCAGGGGACTATGTAGTAACATCAAGAAACTAGGGCACAGACAGACGCCGCACGCGGCAGGGCACTTTATTTTGTAATATGTAAAGACGTGGCAGGGCAAATATCCAACAGACAAACCCCACCATCATAGTATGTATATATGTGACCAGAAACAAGGGAAATACAGTGGACGAAATAAAAAGTTTGTTTTGAACTATTGTAAATTAAATTACTAAAAAAAATTATAAAGATACAAATCTATACAGGTGCAGAAAATGCAATAGAAAAACTTAATACTTACTTGGAATATTAAATGTGAAAACTCTAAATCTAAACCAAAGCATTACTAAACTAATTATATATTAACCCTAAAACAACAGATGGGCCCTTTAGGGGCTTGAGTTTTGACTCGTTGCTTTTAATTTTATATTTAGAATTAAAGATTCAAATCTATTTCAATGAAAGTTCACTATTTTGATAAACAATTTATAATTTTAAAAATATCCAAAAAAGGCTGGAGACATTCGTCCTCTATGTTTCAAAAACATAGTGATCGCCAAACAATTTCGCCAATATCAGGGGTTATTTACATATCGACTCGGGGTCTACTTCTGTAGTTATGTATAGTGACTTTATATATTTTACTCGCTGACTAAGAGTGGAGGTCAAAAATAGTCCTAAATGTTTGCGCCCCTTTGACCCGAATCAGTTGTTAGGAGATCACTACAATATCACCTGTTAAATGAGTTAACCTTCCAAGTCCAGTTATTATCGTTCATTTCACGCATTTGGCAAAAATTTAAATTTTGATATTATAATTATTACATTTTCATAGCAAATACACCTAATATTTTCGTATGATGTAAAAAAAGAGCTAGTTTTATAGTAATCGCCAATGATGCGTAAACAACAATCTTAAAAAAATTATTCGAATTCGAAATTAGCATTTGAATTTCTTACTTCCTACAAATGAGAGCTAAGATGCTACACAATATCAGACAAGCGTGCTCTCTCGGTGGTTATTTACATAATTTATACACAATTCAGTTTTAGCTTTGCTTTTATAACTGTACGACTGGTAAACCGGACCACGGACTACTTATGCGGGTTAACTCACTTAGCCTCCATATATACAAAAATATTTTTAAAAACCATACATACCGCACATGTATGACGAGATGCTCCTTCCTTGTGAACGACTTGTTGCAATACGCGCACGAGTACGGAGTGTCGCCAGTATGTTGTCTCACATGGTTATTGAGGTGCTCCTTACGGGAGAACGCCTTCGGGCAGTACGTGCACTTGTGCGGAGTTTCTCCAGTGTGCTGGCTGCAGAAGTACATTCCGATTTGAGTATTACTTTTTATTTTTGTAGGGAGTCATTACGTGAAATTGTGATGGAAATGCGTAATCGGAAGTAAAGAAATTCAAAATCGAATTCGAATATTCAAATGATTAGAATTTTTGAGGTTCTAAGGGACTATTATAGTTAAGTTATATAAAAAAAATTCTATGCAGCGGATTATATCAAAGGACTTCATCCGTCGAGCGTTCTTCATAAAAAAATTGACGCAGCTTTTCGTGCACGCGCCTCGTACACTTGTTATAACTAGTCCCTTTTAGATGTATCATTTGAAGATTCAAATTTTTAAGGTTTTTTAGAATGTTTCACATCATTGTAAGACTCTTTATATATACTAGTTTCGCAAGAGACAATCTTTCAATAGCAGTTAAGGTGTGAGTAGCCGAAAAAAACCGAAGCACTTTATCAACAACTTACACATCCACACATAACGACTGACACTGGCAGAAATGTCCTAAACAATTAGTAAATTAAAAGACAATTGGCCATGCTACATATTTATGATATACTTTTTTTATAATTTATTTTGAAAATATACCCCATTTTAAGAAACTAATTTCGATATTTTTGTTTTTATCCATTGCGTCTATTTTTAATATATTTTACAAATTTTACCCGCGAAAAGTAAACGTGACGTCACAAGAATTGGAACAGGATTAAATAATCTTGGCCACTATACATAAAAAAGTGACAGTCAATCAAATTAACGTCAAGCAAACGTCAGTCATGGCCGACTAACCTAAAAATTACTCTTGTTTATATTACTTACTCGTGTTTATAATTATTTAAATTGTTAAAAGTTTTTTTAAATGGCAAGTAAATAGTGTTTCATCCCGCCATGTCCTAATAACAAAGAAAATAATCACACGTGAAATATAAACTTATAAAGATGTCACTCAAAGATTGACGATTACCTTTTTTGGTAGTATTCTTTCCGAGGCTTTTTTGTAGGCAAAGGTATTTTTTTTCATACCGACGTCATACATAGGTCAAATGAAGGTTATTGTTTTTTTTTTGAATATCTTAAAAAGTATAGACTTAATTTAAAATCTGATAAATAGAAATTGTACTGAAAGCTTATATCTCGAAACGGTTTTGAGATCTTCGTTCCTGTTCAAAAAGTTAGCATGGCCAATTGACAGAGACAGCAAGCTGATAATTGTCATTCATTGTTATATTATTGTATAAAAGTTTGAGAATATAATAATATGTTTTTTATTCAAAATTAATTTGTGATTGATTTCAATCAAGTCTACCGTATCATACCCCTCAACGAAATCCACATTAATATTATAAAGCGATAAACTTTGTTAGTAAATTTGGATGTAGGGGGGTAATCTCTGAAACTACTGATCCGATTCTGACAATTTTATCACTAATAGGAAGCTACTTATCCCCGAGTGCTATTTTTACGTAAAAAAAATCCACGAGCGACGCCAGAAGCAGTAAGCTATTTTTCAATATAGAGCCATGAATGAGGCAACCCGTTAAAAAAATAAAGATTGTTGCAATGTGAATTGAATCTGATTTTATTGTGGTGATCGGTCGATTTACTAACTGTATAATATATATTATGAATAAAATAATATTAAGTATTTGAAAGTGAAAGTATAATGTGAGGCGGTTATGAGGTATGATGTGAAAGTGTGTTTGTGATGGTTAAAAGTGATACCTGAGGGTTACGCCTGTATTATTTTTCTCTAATATGACTAAGACCGTGTCCTACAAGTGTAATATTTGTATTTATGTTAATATTAGTTATCTTTGGCAGACCATTAGGTATATGAAATACTTCAAGCTTCAAGTGATTGATTAAAACGATATTATATTATAGAAAGCTCAAATCGGAATGCACGGCACTGTGCTCAGCTATTTGCCATATTTTTATTAACGAAAACTACACACAAATGTCATATCTGATATGGCAGTATACTATACCAATTTGGAGTGGCGGTCCCAGGTAACGTTTATGATCAAAATAGAATTGAAAAAGAAGGAGGAAATCTTACCTCGCGCGTTGGTTTGTAAGGAACGGTGCCACAAGATGCTACTAAACTAATATACTATCTACATTCTAATAATCGTTTAAATAATGAAACGAAAAATGTAATTGTAAATTAATCCATGCATAAATATAATTAGTAAAGTCAATAAAGTGCAAATATAAAACTAAATAATAAAACAGTCCACATTTATTTATCAGTTTCTTCAATAAACTAAACGCCTCTGAACATTAAAAGCGAACTCAAACGACATGCCCTTAAACCAAATACATAAGAAGTACAAATACGTGCTGATCTAAACTATTTAATACAGTCTGATATACCTACGTTTTGATACATGGATATGATATACACGCTTGATATAACGCGCCGTATAAGACAAAAAGTATAATTTCTTCTTAGAATTGAATTCGCCAAATTGAAAAACTTGGTTCACTGTTATAAAATCAAATTACTCCAGTCCAAATTAAGTCTTGTTTAAAACAAATTAGGGTTCTGTTAGATTTAGCAAAATTTGCAACCGGAGAAACAGGACCACTAGCTAGAATTTCCACGTGCGAAAAAGTTTCCTATTACAACCGCTAGTGTCGCACGATACTACACGCATTAGTACTTCTATACACACAACCCGCGACGATAACAAATAGTATTGAAAATGGTGCATTTCTACGGACTTTTCTCTCACACAACATATTATGTGGCATGCAGAAAACCCGCCACTTTCAATCCAATTCTCTATCTCTTTTTTAAACTAAGGCTAAAACGACCAAAACTCACCGAACATGATTAGTGAGATGCTCCTTCCTCGTAAACGACTTCGCGCAGTAAGTACACCGATGCGGCGACTCGCCCGTATGTTGTCGCACATGGTTTGTCAGGTGCTCCTTGCGGGTAAACGACTTGGTGCAATACGAACACTTGTGCGGGGACTCGCCTGTATGTTGTCTCACGTGATTAACTGAAAAAAAATTGATTAAACAAAATATATCATAATACTACCGCTGATTTTTAACAGACTTCCAAAAAACGAAGGAGAAGGTTCTTAATTGGGACCGTTTTTTTATGTATGTATGTACATCGATAACTCCGCCAGTTGTTAATCGATTTTGATGGTTTCTTTTTTAATCAACAGATAATTTTCCGGATTGGTCCCATTTTTATCTCAGAAAAATTGGTTCATTAGTTTCTCAGAAATTTAAAAAAAACTGACTTTATAAGTACATTTTTCTTGATATCTCGATAAAATATGAACCGATTTTGAAGACTTTTTTTTTAAGACAAAATAATTTCTCGACATTATCTCACAGACATATGACGAAAATCGGTTCAGTAGTTTTTCAGAAATTCAGTAATTAATTTCTGTTTACGGCTGAAAATTATGTATCAGAAAAAGCCTTAGCAACGGTTGCTATTGACCCGAATTTGTAAATTTTCGTGACGATGGTCTAGCGTTTAATTAAATGTAATGGGGTGCAGTCACTTAAAATGGTAAAATAAACCTTTTAAAAAAAAAGTGCACCGACTTCAAAAAGTAAGAAATAATAAATATTTCGTCGTAGAATTTGAAGACGGTTGGTGCCAAATTATAAACAACTTAGTTCCCAAATTCACTAATTTAGACAATTCATTAGGAACCTACGATCATCAGTAGGTACATACAAACATAGATAATATTGAACAGATCTTTATCGTCTTAGATATTTACTTAGTTTTGTATCCTAATTTGGCACCAACCGCCTTCAAATTCTAAGACGAAATATTTATTATTTCTTACTTTTTGAAGTCGGTGCACTTTTTTTTAAAAGGTTTATTTTGTATATCATTTTATTCTACACAATTCTTACAACCTTGTTATATCTCTTGACGGATTTGACAGCATACGCCATGAATGAGCGCTGACACTAAATTTTCCACAACCTGATCCACTAATAAATAATGCACAGCTCCTATATACGATAGGGCCATTTTTGATACACCTAAACGTTACTCGTGAATTAATCTATGAAATCGTGAAAATCCGGAACAAAATACGTTCAGTGGTTTCAGAACTGAACTTTGTCCTAAAAGAATGTAGGCGTCCTTATTATAGTCTCCAAAAAAAAACTCACCTAAATGGTCCTTCCTAGTGAACGCCTTCGGACAATAGCCGCACTGGAATGGAGTCTCGCCAGTATGCTGTCTCACATGGTTCACTAGATGCTCGCGCCTCGTAAACGACTTCGAGCAAAAGTTGCACCGGTGCGGCGACTCGCCCGTGTGTTGACGGACGTGATTTAGCAGGTGCTCCTTGCGAGTGAAGGTCTTGGAGCAGAAGTCGCAACGGTGAGGGGTCTCGCCTGGAAATTTGGCATTTATCCACATTAATATGATGACTTACAAAAACTGACAATAAATGGCGCTAGTTATCAGTTTATTACTTTCTTATTTTTTACTCGTAAATTAATACCTGAAGACTAGCGTCATTTTTATGATCAACCTTAATATCGATGATCTATTAAGTTTTACAATTACGACAAGTCCAACAAATATAATAAAAATAAACGTAGAAATGAAACCCGTACAAAGCAGCGAGATCTTAATATCTGTGGACCCAAATCTAGCGATTTATTCACAAATCTCTCAACATCCACCACTCCATTTAACCTTATATTTTATCATATTCCCAATTTCTCTGTAAATAATCCACATGTGTCACTGTAATTTGGCACATAAATCTAATTGAAATAGCTGTTATTTTTTCAATTGGTTTTATTTAATAGGAAATATGGGTGGTAAAATAAAGGAATATTTTGCCCCTGTTTTTAATCTATCACAAAGCTCTTAATTTAAAGCGCTGTTTATCCATTACCCTTTAATTAAACGTCTTGCGATTTTTGTAGCTTATTGAAAATTTAAAATAATAATAATTAAGAGCTTTGTGATAGATTATGAAAGAGAAAAAGGGGGCAAAGTTTAACCACCCATATTTCCTATTCAATAAAACCCATTGAAAAAATAACAGCTATTTCAATTAGATATATTGAATAAGTAACTATATGCCAAATTACAGTGACACAGGTGGATTATTTACAGAGAAATTGGGAAAAGATTATCCCAGAAAAATTATTGCCTTAAATTGACGTCCTACTGGGTGTCGTCCACTTACTAAGGCGTGCCTTAAGTTATTTAGCGCGGATTATACGTAATCATGCTCAATAGTCTCACGTTCCAAGCCTGATGCATACTTCATCATACTAACCCGTGTGCCACAATATATGGTTGGTGAAGTGCTCCTTTCTGGTAAAAGTTTTCCCGCACATATCGCACCGTAACGGCGTATCGTTTGTATGGGAACGCATATGGTTCGCTAAATGTTCTTTCCTAGTATACTTCTTGCCGCATATTTGACAATGGTGTGGCGTTTCACCTAGGGGGGTGGGGCAGAAAATAAAATGTTAACATTCAATGATGCAACTATTACACACTCCTTGTTCAATTTCTCTTCGTTAAGCAGACTTGGGTATAGTTTTGGGTACAAGTCGTTGTTCACTTTCTTACATTGTCATTTGAATGGACAACATTTAATTTTTTGAACCCCCGTTGTTATTATTTAAATGAAAAACATGTTTAGTTAAATTTTAATATTTCTAAATTATTAGAGATCATAACTATAAAATATAAAGTAACTATAAAAAATAGTAACTAATGTATACAAAAAAATAATGATTTTTTTTATTTATGCTTTGTATCAGTTAATCTCCAAACGGTCGTGGAATTTTGATATCTTACCAAAAATTAAATATTGTCCATTGGTCTGAATTTGGCAAAAATGTTAAAGCTTATAAAAGAGAACTTTCACTTTTTGGGAGTCAAATGAACAAATACATTAATGTGTTACATTAAAACAAATATTAGTGTTTATTATTTTACTGTTCGTAAAGAAATTTCATAATTATAGTTGAATCATTCAATAGTGTCTACTTTCTGCACCACGCGTGGCCCGGGTGCAGGCTTGGACGTGTACTAAATTTTACGTGTCAAATAATATGTAAAATAACGGAAATCGAAACTACTTACAAAATATAAACAAAAAATGTAATAAGCATAGGGTTTCAGAGCAACAATATTTTATATACTGTTTAGTTAAAATATTTTCTGTCACAAATCCGTGATTCAATATGATAGAGGGAGATAAAAAATTATAACTAAACAGTTGTTTAACTATGTTTAATAGTAAAGCCCACAGAAGATATTCTGTCTCTATCAATTTTTAATTCTGTTAAGACTTGGACCACATCGCCGTAAATAGCATTTAGTTATAAAAAAGTTATACAGCCTTATTTAAATGTGTTTTGTTTCCCTCTATCATTTTGAATGACAAGAATATTAATAAGGTTGTCATTCTAAAAAAGGTGATTACAAAAAATAACAAAAGGTAATTGATACAGACACAATACACTTGTAAGCAAGCTAGTGATATTAAAACATAAGGCCGGTGCTCATTGATAGGACAGCATGGCATGTCCAGTGTCCATAGGAATGCCGCGGCAACCCGAACTTGTGACGACATCAACTTCAAAATTTCCTTTGGCATGCCGTCCTGTCAGTGAGCTAATTCCAGATGCTTTGGATTATGTTACAGGTGAATTAGGACTACGTGAAAATGACTACAAGTAACAAGCTTGACGTAAACAAATCCTAAAATCCTGAATTTAATTTTGCTGTGATGGGGTCAATTTTATAGACATCAAATAGTCTTATAATACACTAGCATTCCGCCCTCGGCTTCGCCCGTGGATATTTACGAACAAAATAAAATATATCCTATACCTACCCCTACCTCTACCCTACCCCCACCCCCCACCCCTACTCCTACCCCCACCTCTACCCCTACCCCTACATCTACTCCTACCCCTACCCTCTACCACTACCTCTATATCATCAATAGTTTTCGCAGCGCACGCGATGTATGGAATTTCTTCGGTCATTTTTTTACACCTTGGTAATTATTGGAGTTTTATTAAGGATCCCTAATTTTTTTGAAAATAGAATATAGCCTATCACTCAGGGTGAATGTAGCTTTCCAATGGTGAAAGAATTTTTGAAATCGGCAGAGTAGTTTTTGAGTTTATTCATTACAAACATACACACAAAAATACAAATCTTTCCTCTTATTAGTATAGAAGTACACGGCCCTGGTTTTGAGGAAAAATGGGCAGTCTAACTACGAGTGAAGGCAACTACTGCAACGAGAATCGCGATCGTCACATTCACTAGAGATAACCGATTCAAATACAATCGACCATCGCAACAATATTAAATTCAAGATTTTAATATTTGAAATTAGCTGTAGTCGTGCAGAAATGACCCAATCCACATTCAAGTCAAACTGAGATATTTGCGTTCAAAGTCAAGAACTTGCTTAGATAAAATGATAGAAAGCAAAAATAAAACTTCTCTCGAACAGGATCTATTGCCATTGCTGATGGTTTCTTTTTTTAGGTAGGTATTAATTATTACGAGCCACATACCTGTATGCCACATGACATGGTTCATAAAGTGTTCCTTTCTCGTGAAGCTCTTCTTGCATATCTCACAGCGGTGCGGAGTCTCGCCGGTATGTTTACGTACATGGTTCACCATGTGCTCCTTGCGGGTGAACGTCTTCGCGCAGTACTGGCATCTGAATAATACTCATCATTAATTGGAGACTACAGTTACCTACTTATGTTGGTCGGGTTGCGCTTTATCACGGGCGATGTCTATTTCGTATCACTCGTGCACATGTGACGTTGCGCGTCTGACCCAATATTTATCCAGAATTGGCTCAATGAATGTTCAGTTAATGAAACTTTACATACATACATACCTTCACGCCTGTTTCCCAACGGGGTATGGATCACCATGAAACTTTCAGGGATTATAATGGGTACGTAGACTTAAAATCTCCCTTTTTATTTCGTTTCAATATCTTCAAGGAATCCGTGGACTAATAAAAAACCTTTTGCTCATATTTGGCTGTGTTAATGAGTAAGCAGTCATATCAAAATTTCACGGACATAGCCGGAGCGGAAAACCAGTATTAAATAATAAGATGTTTTTTGAAAGGTGAAGAAGACCAGTCGGTTGATATGCCAAACCAATTGGCTATATAAATAGTACAAATATATTGTATCAAATTAAAAATTATTTAAAAAAGATTCACAGTATATCGTGTCGACAAACGAAAACACAGAGAAAATTCAACAACAAACCAACCTATAGGGTGTTTCGCCGGTGTGACTGCGCACGTGATTGCAGAGGTGCTCCTTCCGTGCGAACGTCTTGTGGCAAGTGGTGCAAGCGTACGGCTTGTCTTGTGTCATTTTCTTTGCACGTTCACCTGGAGACAAACACTCGTTATATACTCGATCCCAATCAGTAACATGGTTATGGCTGTGTGAATGTTTAAGAAAACTTGATATGCGCCTTCCCCGTTTTATGGCTCGGTTATTTCATAGTACCACCTATTTATTTGTAAAAAAAGTAAGACGGAGAGTAAGAAATATCTACTTAAAAGCACAAATTAATTTAATTTCGTCGCAGAATATTTGAGAAGGGTTGATTTCAATTGATCCTACGAATGGTTGGCTCTAATATTGAATATGACTCATAAACAAGTTTCTATGGTGTGATTGAGTAACAACTTTTAGGTAGGACTATAGACATTTAAGTCATGCTTCCCACCTAGATGGCACTTTCCATGCCTGCCCAGATCAATTGCATTGGCAAACATTTGTCCACAGTCTTGGCAAGCGAAGCCTGCCTTGCGCTCGGTGCCCGCCGTGGTAGCGCTGTTGGTGCCAGTGTGGTAACGTCTGTAAAATGATTCAAAAAACAAATTAAATAACTCGCATAATATAATTCAAAGCATTTATTTTAGCGTGTTCAGAAAGAAAACGGCCGTGGCAAGGGATTATAAATTTAATGACATGATCATTATTTGCTTTGTTATTTATGTTGTTTTGTTAAGCAAAGAGCTTAAGTGTTGTCAACATAACAAACGACGACCAAGACTAACTTTCATTGATCAAATATTATTATCGGATGTCATTAAAACAGATGTACTAAAAATAGACATGCATGTATGAAACGATGTATGGATGTGGATGAAGCAAGAGAAGTATGCAAATATCGAGAAGTTGCGCTCCATACTCTCTGCCTACCCCTTTGGGAAACAAGCGTGAAGGTATGTATCTATGTAACATAACTTTATCCAAACAGACTTTATAAACATTCTTATAGTGCAACAATGTTTTTTTATAAACAGATGATAAAAACGAAACAGATACAATCTAACTTATTGATGTCGCTTAACTACTATGAAGCAAAATAAACCTTTTTTCGATGAACATGTTTTTATCACAATTTCTACATGAAAAAATTTATATTGCAATTGAATAGTTAGAACCCTTCAGAACCCGTTTTTATTTTCTGGTACAATACCTACTTGTTGTTTATGTTAACGAATAAAAATGTACTACATAATATACTTACATTTTATATTAATATTCAAGGGGGGTGCTCCCATACAACAAACGTGATTTTTTTTGCCGTTTTTATAGATAATGGTACGAAGGGTTCCCTTCGTGCGCGAGTCCGACTCGCACTTGACCGGTTTTTTAGAAATATGAACATCACAAGATTGCACAAGGTCACGCGTATTCTTAGTTGAAACGCATAGTACATTAAATATTTTTACGAAACAGGGAATTCTATTGCACGTGGGAGTAAAGATAATAAATAAATGAAAATTAATAACAAAAAAAATTGCAAATAAAAGCTGGACAGCGAAACTGAGATTTTGACGCCGAATTGTATTCTTCGATCTACAGTTAAATACTAAGCTAAAGCTAAAATAATTACATGCGAAAGTGTGCAGAGCCATGTAAAGATTTTACCTCGGTCGCGGGTGCATACTTACTCGCAGTGTACGGACCTGTGAACAATGAGCTGGTACCGAAACTGAAATATTTTCCCACAAATGTCGCATGCGTGGTGCTCCGGCGAGCCGTCGCTCTCCATGTTGGCGCTGGTGCCCGCCTCCACTTCGACCTCCATTATTTGCGATTGCTAAAATGTTATTACTAAAATTAATCTTTCGTTTGTGTATAGGCCTATCTGTAACGTATTTCTAGTGTCCTGCATTAAATATTGTTTGTTTGTCCGATCAATATGATTGTTTGCAGATAGTGTCACAAAATTTCAACGAGCGATGGGATATAAAACCTCAGAACAAAATTACAACCAAACTTTCACATTCATTATAGTACTTATTAGATGATCGCCCACTTTAAGGGTTGCTGACTCATACACTCGTCATTTCCGTTCACCGAGTTTACCGAACTGCCCCGTTCACGCAATGAAAACTTGAAATCAACACGTCTTTTCCAAGGTGGTCCCTACACTTTTCTTGAAACTTCATTAAATTCGACTAATAAATATTTCGTTGCACAAAGTATCGTATCATAATAATATCGCGTTGCAACTCGGTATAGATCGATTAAAAAGAGCTGAGACATTAGAATATTCACGCAAACTTTCGTTGTCAAGTATCCCCATTAATTACCTTGAGCTGCTGCTGCTGCTGTTCACTGTTCAGCTTTCCGAACACCTCGTGGTAGGCGAGCAGCTGCGACAGATCCTCGACGTTCACTTTGTACATGGCGTGCAGGTCGTGGTCGTTCGCGCCGGCGGATATCTTCACCACGGCACCCTCCATGCCCATGCCGCCGACACTCTGTCAATGTGTTGAGATTTTTATAAAGAAATAATCATATCACCTAAGGCATCGTCTTTGTAAGCATTTTCTATAGAAATAAATATAATTGATTGAAGTGGCTGTCCCAATGTTTGTCTAGCATAGGCTCCGAAACGAATCAATGGATATTGACGAAACTTTCAGGATTATAGGGTACTTAAGGGCCTGTTATCCGACCGCGGTAGGCATTTAGCGCTCTCTCAACCCTTGCGTAAATAACATCGCGCTTGCGCAGCGCGTTTGAACTCACATTACCCCGAGCCGCTAGATTCGTGGCGTCGCGCGTCACAGTAAAAAATATGCAGTAGGAAAACTTGATATATATGTACTTATATTCATTTAAAGATAAAGTTTTGTAAATAAACTATGCCGTTATGTAACTTTTTCCTATTAAATTTTTAAAAGGCAAAGTTTACTTTTAAATGGTGGGGTTTTGGGATCTAAACAGGTATAAAATAAAAGTAATGGATAGCGATAAACAATAAGTTTTTATTGATTTCTTATAGAAACACTAAATAAAAAAAGTAATTGATATTACCAAATACAAGGGCAAGAAAACGTAAATGTTGAGTCTTGTGGATTGTTCATAGACAAAACTTATCCATATATTGGAGCAACTCCTGACGGATTAGTAGGCGATGATACGCTTGTAGAAAACAAAATACAAATAATTAAATATAATAGAAACACGAACACCAGTATGTACAGTAAATAAAAAGAGTAAAAACAAGAGCAACTTCACGTTACTGAGAGGCAAGTGTGTCTTCTTGAAATCTGGGCAGGAGCAAAAGAACCTCTATCAACAAAACAGATTGAAAGAGATGATAATTTCTGGAAAACCCTAAGTTGGTTAAATTTTATATTAAATGTTTACTTCCTGAAAACCCACCACATTCAGGGTTAAAGACTACAGTTTGTGAGTTTTTTTTATGTCCACCTGCATGGACTGCATGCATTATGTGCGTAAATAATGTATTTTCTATCATTATAGTCGGACTGGCCTAATCAATTTTGGTCCTCAGTATGATAAAGGTTCAATTTCAAAATAAAACACATCACGCGCTGATTTTAATAGCACTTTTTAAAAATATTTAAAAAATATTACAAAATTACAATGTTGTTCTATTACAATAAATAATTATCATTTAAAATGAAGTGTGATTTATAGAGAAAATAACAATTTTATGGGCTATAATTTTTACTTTTTTTATTAATATCATTGTGTTTTTTAATTTCTGAAGAAAAGAAGCAAAATATTAATATATTTATTGATAACTATTTTCCTGAGAATATTTATAGTCTAATATTTTATTATTGTGAGATCGGCAAGTGATTTCAGATATTATAAGTTTGAAACTTGATGATGAAAGCGAAATTGAGAAAAGCCGTCTCAATTATCTTGTTATAATTCAAAAATTCTTTATTAATTTAAAACTTTTCTTAATTTTTTTAGATAACAATATTATCTATAAAGTGGCTAAATAACAGGGAATTTCTTCAAGTGCTTCACGGAAATTATACTGTTCAAATAGTACAGTTTTTGATCCAAAAGTACGATTTACTCTTAAAGGCCCTTAAGAAAAAAAAACTGTGATCTGTAGTTTCATTATTTCTTAGTTTGTTTTAAAAATTTTTAGACTAATTTTGATTACATGTAGCATTACACTTACTCTTCATCGATACATTGAACAAGTTCATAGGTTCCATTGTTTGATCGATGCTTTGATGCACTAAAATAATTACATTCAAAAGTTATAAATAGTTATTAACATAATCTAGGTATATGAATAGTTTCTCTACTGTAATGTGATAATGTCTATACTGTGACGTTATAGATAAGAGAACATTATAAATTATGAAAAAAATACATGATTGTTTACTTGGTCTTACGACAATTCAAATTATGTAATATATTTTTCTTATTTATTTAATTTCCCATGTTTTTGTCAAAAAATAATAAACCGGTTGCAATACAGTAGCCAAGTGTGGGGGAGCGGCAAAAGCGACACAGGTCCGACCTCGACAACGCCCGGCAGGCTTCTGGCAAGACGCGCGCGGAGCGTTTTCTATATATATTACGCTTTTAGTCATTGTTTAAAAAACCTATTTATTTACAAAAATATAACTGTACAATACGATCTTAATCAGTAAAACGATAATATATATATAAAAATTTTGACATAATCTTTGTTAGATTTGGAATAAAACTGGAAAAACAAACGAAGTTTAGACCTGTTTTCCATTTTTTTTATGATCGAGCGATATTAAAAGTTTCATGTTTTTAACTGTACAAATATATAGAGCATATGTTGAACTATATCACATATTTTTTTTATTTCAAAACAATCGACATTTGCCTATTAAAAATTGGTTCAAAAAACGGTGAATTTGGGGTAACCCAGCCTTAAATTCTGCTTCGTTTCATTTCGATATCTTTAAGGGTTCTCTAGATAAATAAAATTGCCCAAGTACAGCTGTGTATAATGGGATCAGGTGTTTTAAAAATTCCACGGGCAAAATTACAAATGCAAAAGTGTGCTTGTTTGTCCTTCTTTCACGTCAAAATGGAGCAACGGATCAATGTGAATGTTTGCGCAGAGATAACAGCAGTGCCGGAGTGACATACGCTGCGTAGTAAAATTCTGATTAAATTTCAAAAATGTCCACGGGCAATGCCGGAGCGAACAGCTAGTTCAGTATAAATCACTATCACCCGTTCGGGTCGTCACCACATTCCGGCATCTGACTTTGATGTGGGCTCAAAAGCCGACACTGAGGCTATTGTCAGCCACGCTCGAGTTATATCCTAGACAAAATGTATTACCTGTACGATGGCTTATTCTAAGGCGTTAATAGTGTGCAGCTCAGTGAACAGCTGAAGTTTCATTCATAGTTAACGTTAATTAATGACAAACCAACGGTCTGTCATTCGTACACATGTGACGTTGCGCGAAAGAGACGACGCTCTACAATTCTTAAGCCCGATGGGTATTGTTTTCTGCCGAGACAGATCAGAGGGCCAATTCCACTAATTTAAACTTCATACTCTTAATGGATATTGTTTAAAGAGATTGAAAATCTTTTTGCTTCTCGCTCTTACTGATAATGGCAGGTAAATAATTTCCGCATTTTAACCTTTCTCGACCCATAACACTTGATCCTTGTATGGTGATCGGTTGATGGAAAACTTATTATACATGCCATTGTGTGAGCAAGAGGCAAATATATGTTAAGTCTCTTAAAATAATTGGCATAACCTTGCGTTACTGTTGCTATCAAAACTAAATTGGCATTATAAGAAGATGTCGCGCCCTCTCACCTTCAAATCAATAGCGCCCTTAAGGTCCTTGATCTCCGTAGGGATCGCAAACTGGGCGGTCTCGATCTTGGTCGTCTTCTCGTCTTTAATGAGTAGAGGGTCCACGGCGCTCGCCTCTATCGAGGTGGTGCCGTCAGGGTTGTGAGTGACCAGTATGTTGGCCGGCTCGCCCGTCGCCTGTTCTATACGTACCACGCTGTCTATCACCTAGAGGCAGGGTCAATTATTTAAATCAATGCCTAATAAAGGAGCGTAAAGTTGAGCGCCAGATATCTAAAACTTACTCTTCTAATAACAATAACAAGCGGTTAGTATTATCGGGGATTCGAACTAAGTTTACTTACACCCGCCATTATTGGTCGTGGTAAAGGAAATGTAGGTAGCTGAAGAGTTGGGCGCCAGATCAAGTAAAATCTAAAATTTACTCTTGTTTCGCCATTTCATAATGACCAAGACACAGTTAATTACAGGAGGTTAATTTTACACCCGCCATAATTGCCTTTACAATAATGGCAAGGGTTAAGCCAACCTTTATTCATAATATTTTTTAATTTGAATAAAGGATGAAAAAGGTCTCACATCCAAAGAGCCACTGAACTAAAAACTAAAGGTATGTAATAAAAAAATCAAATATTAATTATTTAAAACTATTGTAAAACTGTATCCGTGAGAAACCGGGACGGGTCGCTAGTTTAAAATAACAGTGTACGAATGACAGAGACGAGAAGTTTCTACGATGCATATTATTATCGGCCGACTGTACCTGTTGGTTGACAATTTGCTGCAATTGGTGCACC
The DNA here is from genome assembly GCA_963924495.1 of Nemapogon koenigi. NCBI lineage: Eukaryota > Metazoa > Arthropoda > Insecta > Lepidoptera > Tineidae > Nemapogon > Nemapogon koenigi. Next base: position 3,904,319 of record OZ004643.1, read on the forward strand.
GTGAGCGTGTGATCGGCGGGCATCTTTATGGTCTCGTGCAACTCTTCCTTGTCGACGAGCTTGCCGGCGCCCGGCTCTACCACGGTCACGATGCCGTCCTCGCTTACAGTCAGCTGAATCTGGACCATATCATACCCATGGTAAATACACCATTACACAAGACACGTTTCATTGAAAGTTGAAAACGGAACGGTTATTGAAAAGTTACTATAAAAGAAATTTCACAATAGATATTACTAACCTCGCTAACCTGTTGTCAAGATGTTCCAGTGAAATTGCAACAAAATAAATGCAAGTACATTAGTATAAGCGAACAATTCTTGTATGTAGTTTAAATTGCCTTGGCTCATGCATAGCCACTGTGTTATCAATAAGCCGGCATAGTGGAGGTGAAAACAGGAATCAAAATGCAGTCACCTCTATTCATGGACGCCCATAGCTACTTTTCACCATGTGGAAGGCGAGTAACATGTCGTGCTTATTATAAAAAAAATTTACCTAGTAATGTAAGCGACTTTTCACCAACAACACTAGTCATTATATAGATTTCAGTTGCATAAAATAGAGTAGATAGCCTAATTGGTTGAGCGTTGTCTTAAAACCGGGAAGTCCCAGGGTAAATTCCCACTTATTACAAAAATGCTAAGCACCAATTTTCTTTAAGAACATGTGCTTTAATCGACTCCTCGTGCTTCGGAGAGCCTGTACTCTATTAAAAGTGACACATTTAGGTACATTAAGTGCAGCAACAGGCTTGCCACCGGTTCTATTCAATATGGACAACTGGCAAAAAGTGAACACTGGATGGTGTATATCATAGAAAAACGGTTTCGGACAATGTTCAGTTGACAAGGTAATTAAAAAAAATTATCACACTATCTATTAGGTTTCTATGTACTGTCAATAAAAGAAAGACTAACCTGTTGATTAGTATGGTCTGGTCTGGCCGCTGTCATAAGCTGTTGCTGCAGTAAGTGAGTAGAATGTCCCTGTAGTATAAAATATTATTTAAAAAAAAATTATATTTAAAGATTGACAAATATAACAAAAAAGGAACATTTTGACATTAGTCTAATAATTAAAACTCATGCAGAAGTAAAAATTAATTTATGTTAGATATTATCTCATGCATTTGAATTCTTTTAGATTCAAAAACAGTAACATTGTTATAGGAGAATTTCAAAGAAAGAAAAATATTGGTTAGAAATTATGTAAAGACGAAAATTGATCTAAATATCTGACTGAGTGAAATTTTGTCTACATGCAATAGTTCTGTAAATTGTCTAATTTAAGACTGCCAAATAGATATAAATGTGTTATTCTCATAAAACAATAGTATACACTGTCTTAACTGATATTATAAATGTGAAACTGTTTCACGTCAAAATGGAGCAACGAATAACCGTGATTTATTGCATGAGATGTTTGAAGGACCAGAAACTAACATAGAGGCAACTATTTATTTATACTGGGAAAATGTCGTCTTATTCCTCGAGGAATATTTTATTAAAATATTTTTCTCTAATAGTGGGTTGCCATATAAATATTTTCTTGTTATGTTGAGGCAAATTCAACACTCTCTAACAAATTGTTTTAAATAATCACCACTTGTGCGATATGAATTTAAATCATAGTACCAACTTTTTTTTATTCATTAATTCATCTCATTTTTTAATGCAAACATAATTTTATATTGGCAGCCTTAACAATATTAATCATAGTACAAAAGCTTTAGACATCGAAAAAAAGAGGAAAAGACTATCGTCTACACATCAGCATTGGTCGGACAGCATTCCCGCAAATATATTGTTGTGTTACCACAAGAATTACCATATCAATGTTATGTTGTTGTACAAACTCGACGCGAGTATTCTGTACCTGATGGTGAGAATTCTGTCCTGCACTCACGGAGACTGTAGTGCTCGAGCTCTGGGATGATAACTCTGCTGAACCGTGAGCCACCAAGCCTGTTCAAAAATTTTCAACTTCATTTAAATAAAAGTTCATTCACACCTATAATTTTAAATCTTTGCTGTTGCACTATACAAAGTATATTCTGATATTTAAACAAGAGATAATATGCCATTTATGGTGCAAAATCCAATGAAGTATATACAATTTTCACATGGGTGAAACAGTGCACTACTTAAATAATCCTTATAGGCCACAAAGTGTTCCTATATAATATACCTTTTGTCTATTATGTTCAATGAAAGATCTAGTCACACCTACAAGGCAAATGACTCATAACTGACAACAACAAATTACTACATATCTAACTAAACAGTCATTACAACAATCTAATGTCATAAATTCTTAATGGACCTCAGGGTTGTTATTGAGATTTGCCAAGTTTCAATCTGCTCATATTATTATAATCAGCGCTGATACAGACGTATTCGTCTTGGCAATTTATTTCTGGAAATACTTAGCAAATATTGGGTGTCTTGGTCTATGGTTCGACGGTTCTCATACAAAGAAATATTTTCTAGGATGCCATTTAGCTGCTGAATCTCTGGGTAAAGGATATGCGATATTTTGCCAGCATTACATGCTGTAAGTGGTTGCGACACTACTAGCAGATTTGGCAGTGAAATGCAATTTTTGAAAGCTGCGTCTGAAGATTTTGTACAAACAGCCCTTATGTCTCTGGGAAACCTTGACCTAAATAATGAGCAATTGAAACAGTTAGAAATAGTTTGCGCTTATTTCTTTTAAAAAAATGTTAATTCCTGATGAACTCAGATATAAACTGATTTCTCAAAACATAGGTTTTGGTTTTAATTTGATAAAAGTAATATGCACATCAGATGCTTTGCATTTGCATCTAATAAGGGCTACAGTACAAACATTTATTTGGAAAAAATCTCATCAAACACAATTACAACCCATTGATTATTATTGTTTATATGGTTATGAAAAGTTGAATGGTGATTTACGTCCATGACAAATGACTTAAGTCGTTTTTACCAGAGTCATTATAATTCAACCTTGTAAATATACTGCAAATGTCTTGCAGTTGCAAAAAATCAGAATTATTTTATATTTCTTTATGTAAATGTATTAATAACAATTATCTAAATATAAATGAGTAATTGTTCCCCTACTTTACGTATACCTACTTTTGTTTAAATTCACTGTTTTTTTTAAGTACCTATATGATTTTTTTTTATTAATAAAAAAAGATTTTATTACTTTTTTTTCTTTTTTCTTTTCATTGAACAATCCATCCTCACTTTTATTATTAGAAAAAAACTATAAATTATTACTGAAATAATCATTAAAATGATTTTATAGCATGTACTCAATACATTCCCTTTACAAATAAGAGTAGAGGGGGTAAAAAATGGACCAACGGCAAGATCCACATTATTAATCTTTGACCTATTCTTAACTCAAATCCATTGGTGGAATTCGGTCCTCATATTTTGCATACTCACTTACCTCTAGCACCTGCACTATTTCCAATAAGTAACTGAAAGTTGTATCAAAATTATTGCACTTATTGCTTGGACTGAGTATAGAAGTGAGTCTATTGTGATAAGTCTATAATTATCTAAACTTTGTGGAAAGTACCCTAGAAGTTAAAATGACCAAAACTATTGAGTTAGAAATTTTTACTCTGCCGTGATGATGGTTTAAATTTTAAGCCTTTTTTTCATACTTCATATGTCTAGTGCAATCTCTTTTTAAGTTTATGGCCAAAACTAATCTTTATTGTTTTAATAAAGTTTCACTCACTGTGATTTTGTCCAGATTGTGCAGCAATAATTTGTGAAACTGGTATCTGTTGCCCGCCTGCACTAACTGCAACTGGAGTCTGACCAGAATGACCAAGAATAATGTTTGGATCACCATTCAATATTGCAGCGTGAGTTTGCCCAAGAGGATCCTGTAAATTATTTTAAGGAAAGTTTGAAGAAATAAAATGTGAGCTTAGTTTAGAAATGCCAGATAATCCTAACTAATATTACAAATGTGTAAATATGTTTGTTCCAAGTTCTTCTTTCACATCAAAATAGAGCAGTAAAGCGATGTGATTTTTTGGCACAGGGATAGTTGGAAAGTCAGATAGGCTTTTTTTCCTTTACTTTTTATCCTAGAAATCCTTCAGAATAAATTCTTAATACATTTTAAAAAATATACAAGTGCGAAGCTGGGGGAAGCTAGTCTGGTTTAGATATGAGATTAATATCCTTTTTTTAATAACTTTATGGGTTTCCTAAAATTTTCTTGCCTTACAGACATCTACTGGAAAAAATTTACTGACAACATCTTGAGGTAATTTTGAGATCAAAGCCTAGTTTGTCAAACATTAGTTATTTTTTAAACTTACTTGGACAGGTTTACCATTTTCAAGACGTGTACCAGGTTGTAGACCATATACTGAAACTTGAGGTATAGGCCCGGGGAATAAATTCGTAAACACCCAATATTTGGCCACGCTTGAAAGAGCAACGTTCACGGCTGCAGAGTTCACTCGAAGGTCCGTAGCAGAAGCTGAAGACTGGCCACCAGACCCACCCTGCTGCGATTGGGACCGCTGGCTTGTAGCCTAAAAAGTAAACAAACAATAGCACCTACCGTTATTAACCACATAATCATTCCACAAAATTGCACTGAACCTCTGAATTCCCAGGAGGCTGGTTACCGCCCGTGCTTATATTATGGTGTTCTTGATTCATTTTAAAGTCTTTTGATTTCTATACGCGCTCACAGATTATTGTATCAAAACAATACATTCTAAAATATACGTATCGGCATTGTCATAACTCGACTGTCAACGAAATGGAGGCGCGGGGGACGCGACGGGCCGCCATCATGAAACTTGGGACACAATAACATCTTCCACTAAAACTATTTTAAAACGAAACTTAGAAGGAAATAACTAATACCACTTCTATTCACATCGATATAACAATTAAAAGTATTTTATACGTCGATTATGTATTTTAATTCAACTTTTAATTTTTTCACAACTAAGCAAATCCAACACGAATTGTCAAGTTGACAGTGTTGCCAACAGAGCGGCGCATCAAAACCATGGTTTTGCGAGCCTGAGATTTTTTTTACAAAATATATACCTTCTTTTCTTTTGATGACTCTAAAAATATAATATATATTTGTTTTGACAAATATGCGTTTACGACATATTCAAATTTACAAATTGAAGTCAATAAACATGATTTCAAGTGTTCAAGGCATAAAAAAATTTAAATTACAGATGGCGCTGACGTTGAAGTTGTAACAGTGCTGCCAATATAATATTATTATAATACGTTTCGTACTACGCATCAAAAGGGAAAAAATAAAATGTATTTAGCGATTAGGAAATGTAATGTAAGAAAATTGTAAGTGAAAGTGTTGTGTTACCTCAGAATCCATTCTAAGTGTGGTACACACATAATTATAAAATTTTAAAATAACCTATGGCTATGTTTTGAATAAAGATTGCCATTTGCAGCCGCCAATATCACAGCCAATATTTGTTTCCGTCATTGCAAAGGCAAAGAGTTTAGGTAATTCAGTAGTTCTATTTAATTTCTATCTACATATTATTCTACTCTTAGTACTCAAAGATTCTATTACATACTAAAATGATCCACTTGGTGGTGAAATGAGGATAAAGTTTTTTTCTTTGAACGTCTATTACAGTGTTTCTCAAAGTGGGCGATAACGCCCCCTTGTGGGCGCTGGAGGCCTAGAGGGGGGCGGTAAGGGGCCCAGAAAAACTAATATAGCACACTATAATTGAATTAAAGTAATTAATTTCATTGTGATTTTTAAAATGTGGTAAAGTAAAAAAAAATTGGAGGGCGCTGAAAAATAAAGTGGGCGGTAGACAAAATAAGTTTGAGAACCTCTGGTCTATTAGATCCGTCGACTCTCGTTAAAAAAATCTGTTTTTACAACGCGGGAAAGAAGGTTTGCCTTTTTTAAGGGATCACCCGCCAATCGATTACTTCTATCACATTTTCCTAAAATAATAGTCTTGAAATAACTAATAAAATTTCCAGACATATAAAACCTCACATTATAGAGCTGGCGTTAAGTTGGCGAACAAGTGTATTCGATCTAACTGGCGACACAGCACACTGTGTGTGACACACGTAAAAGCTGAAACTTACTATACTCTATGGCTGAAACCGACTTAGATGTAAGTGAATACTTTCATAAATTATTATTGAAGTAGTAAAACTTGGATTCCACGTCACGCCTTGTTGAAAAACGCACGCGCCCGCTACGTGATGGGGAATCCAGTTTAATCCTGTCCATGCTGTGATGGTTGTGATTTGTCGACGACTAATAAGACATATCACGGTCGGCGGGATTATCTTAAATACTTATTAATCGGCTATAGTAAAAACACTTTACTTGACATTGGCAAATCACCGAAGAACATTGGTGGAGCCATAATAAAGGAAGAAGAAGAGGAAGTAGTAAAACTTGAGCAGTAGGTATACTTATTGCTTGGAATAAAATATTCGATCGAGCGCGCCTCTGTAGACGACAAAAAGGGATTCATTTAGCAATTATAGTACCTATAGATCGGTGCGATGTGTTGGGTAGGGGTGTTGGGATAAATCTGTTTAAGGGCACTACCATTTCGTCACCTTGGAAATAACTACTGATATGCGCCAAGAAGTTGCATCTCCCAACGAAATGATTTATCTGGCACAGTATATACTCTAAAGAGAAGCAGATTGTAGGTAGGTAGGTTATACCTAGTCACAAAACGACGATTTTAAAAACCAGATAAATAAGGTGACGACACGCTTTAAAAAATTGGGATTATTTTTGAGGCCAGAAAGTGATTTAGTGAAAATTTAACACCTATTTTTCATGTATTTTCCGGTCTATGCTAAAAGAATATTCAAAAAATTGCGTATTTATTAATTAAATTCTAGCTGCTCACTGCGGTTGCACCCGCGTTTATTGTTAGGTACTAACTTTAGGTCTAAACATAAACATAAACCTTCCTCAAGAATTGGGCTAACATAATGCAAAAATAAGTAATATGAGCAAAATTCGTAAGAAAATCTGCAATGATTTTCATGAAATACCTACCTACATCACCGAAATCAGTTCATATTTTATCGAGATTATCATAATTCTTAAAAGTTTTAGAACCCATTTTCATGAAAATTCACGTTTTTTTTAATTCCCGAAGAACTAAACTAAGTATGTACATGGAGATACATGACATATTAACTAAACCAATTTTCATGAAGAATAATAAGCTCCCTTTCTTCTCTCTCTTTTTTACGGGTTGCCTTGCAGCTCCCGAAACCGTGTTATCGGTCCCAGGGTACCGAGCGGAAGACCAAGTCTCGCTCTTTTAGCCGATGGTATAGGTAATAAGCTTTTCGGAAGAATACTCCATTGATGGCCACATATTCGTTCAATCCCCGGCCGGTCGCCGTACGGTCCACCAAAATCGACCACAGACTCGTCCAATTCTTATCGCGCGGCCCACCATTCGTTTTCAAATCGTTGTATTTGTGGTTGATTTCGATGACCGGAACGATCTGTCACACACACACATCCACATGACTTTGTTTAATCGAATCTTGTGTCTCTGTGTGGGTGAGTGAATTGCATGTGATCTAGATATTCTAGATCAGTCTTTCTCAAAGTGGGCGATAACGCCCCCTTGTGGGCGCTGGAATCCTAGAGGGGGGCGGTAAGGGGCTCAGAAATAATGAATATCTTTGTGATTTTTAAGATGTGATAAAGTAAAAAGAAATTGGGGGGCGCTGAAAAATAATTTAATTTAAAAGTGGGCGGTAGACAAAATAACTTTGAGAACCTCTGTTCTAGATAGTATGATTTATATTGCTAATGTGTGGCCTGTCAATCTCGATCATACGGCGGCCGGACCGAAAATTTTCTGTGAGATACCGGACCAGTGCGTGGGCTACTTTAAACATGTAGATATCTACTTTAGACCACAGTTCCAATCACAGTCGTCATGCAGCTTTTAATAAAAAGCTTATGTAGGTATTTACATAATGCCACAGAGACTTTTCCATATGTTAACATGCATAATATAGAATATACTTACAATATTTTTGATAAAACAAGAAAATAAGGAGACTTCACGATTTTCCGGATGAAAATCTTCAGTACCTATATGTCCTTAGAATTACTTACATTTCGTCGTAGTATCTATACCAAGGCCTTTATTCATAAACGTTTATTAGCAACGTTTTTGTTAAAATGTGTTTTGTTTCTTTCTATTATTAGTAAAGACAGGTTTGTTAGAGAGTGACAAAACATATTTTAACAAAAACGTTGCTAATAAACGTTTATGAATAAAGGTGTAAGTATTTATATTCTGTGCTTTCGTTAGTTTCGTACACATTGGATATACTTTTTTGAATCACTATCGCTCTCAAAAACAGGCATAGGATGAAGAAAATCTTCACGGTTTCCATTCCTTGCGGTGTGGCCAGAGACACCAGTAGCAGTGTCCACTTTTTGCCAGTTGTCCAAATTAAATGCCTATTGTGTCACTTCTTTATCAAACGTAAATATCTGTAATTTTTCAAGAAGTCGTTTAATCACTTCGGCGCACTAGAAGTCGATTAAGGAACATTTTCTTAGAGAATACTTATTCGTGATTAACATTTTCGCCATAAGTGAAATATGAACCTGGGACCTCACGGATTCAACCAATAGGCTATCGACTCCTATAACAGGATACTACACAAATGTGACAAAATTAGAAATAATTTCCTGTATTTTACAGAAAAATAAATACTTATAAATATTATATCCAAGTTCTCTATAGACATCTCTTTCGTTCACCAAAGTTTCCAATAACCAGTAAGGATTGAGGAAAGATGCATAGGACCTCCACGCCTACTGAAAGAAAACTTTTCAGGCGATATAGGCGATATTAGTCTCTATTAATATCAAGTTAAAGTATATAATAAAATGTTTAAGTACAGAAAAGCAAGTAGCGAAGGACGGTTTGTTCACAATAACTTTAGCGAGTTTCCTAAGTTCGTTTGTTAGTACTGACTTGAAAACGGTGTGGGTAGGTCGCTTCGCCGTCTGTTCAAGTAATAATATTTACGTTAACTCATAAAAACTTTTCAAAAATTCTTACAAACACTTTACTCTTCTGTGAATTAACACTTCAAAATGGATCATAGACTGTGAATTTGTAAATAATATATTTTGTGAGTTTATCGTAGTTTTGTTAAATTTGTGCCCATCATCTTGAAAAGGTATGTTTTCTTGTAATTTGTAATTGATTTGCTTACGTCTAATGTAAGTAGGTAAATATTTTATTTGAGTTAAGTATTCGTTTCAACTTCAACGAAGTAAGCAAAATTAACTAATTACGTAATACTAAATTGGAAAAACGATTACTGGTTGTGTTTAATTAATTTTCTTACGGTTCATTTTTAAAATATGCATTGCCGGCTCCCTAAGTTAGCGATAGGTTTGCCACTTGTCAATTTGTAAGTCATGAAGGAAATTGTACGTAAAATTTTTACTTATTGCAATAATATAACTATTAGATAAGAAGATTCTAATGAAATAAGAAAAAATTACACGATATTTTTAAGTAAGTATGTTTGTTGTTGTTTGTATAGAATAGGCTCGAAATTTCAGTGATCACAATAAAATTCTGTTTCAACTCGATTTTGGAAATAAAAAAAAATCTTTAGGTATATGAATCTGTGCGAATAATAATGTTTTAACATTTAGCTAGATGCACATAGAACTGAAAATAGATAGTTTGTATGTTTGTTACTTAATCACTTCATAGCCGCTGTTCGAAAAGAAATGAAATTGATTCATCCTGGAAAAATGGGAATGGGAAGGGAAGGGTGTGAAATATATTAGAGGTCACTTATTTCTAATCTATTTCCATGCGGTAGAAGTCACTAACATAAATGGCTTATTATTATTATCCGAATCTGTCCTTGTGTTAATTTGCCTACAACTTTTCATTATTTTTTCTGACCTCATTCACTTATCGTGCTTATGATTACACTTCTTCCTTTCCTATTCTTTAATCTTCTTCTCTTATATTTATTTTTTTGGCCACCCCTACTAACTTTCCGCCCTCTAAGCCTTCCTGTAAGTTTCATACATCACTAGGTAATCATTTCTATTGAATCAAGTAAGATATTTATTATTTACATTCATATCAGTAAAAAAATAAAAACGCTTGATAAACATTTTTGTTTGTAAAGTGAGTAAGCACGAAAACCTTTTGAGAAATTCATTGTTGTGAGCAATAACGTGATAAAGAAATTGTTGCGGTTAAGTTCTAAAACCACAGCCTATTACGGAAAAAACAAATAAAGTTGTAGAAATTGAATTTCGTAATTTTATGTGGGTATAGGTATAATAGGCGTCAGTCAAATAGGTGCCTATAGTTTCTTTTTGAGAGATTAGTCCCTATAGTAATGATATTGTATCAAAACTTACAAACTTTACCTCTATATAATATTAGTATAATAGAGAGATTCCACTATGATCTCACACAATCAATTTTTGTATCTAATTTGGAACCGAAATACATTATTTTTTCCGTAAAATAAGTTAGAAAAATATTACAGCCCCTATTTTTATAATTCTTTAATTAGGCTCCTATAGGCACCGGTCGCCTCAAACAATAAGGCTGACAATAAGGCTGGGCCGGTAATACGGAAAAATTATGTATTAACAACTTACTTATTTTTCTTTGAGCCATTTCCACATGGGTGAAATCGCTGGAAAAGCTAGTATTATCTAAGTTAAGTTTAAAAACGCTATCGGGAGAGGTTATCTGAAATTCTTACTTCAAGGCTACACAACAGTTGCTTTCATTCATGATCTCGCCACTATTAAATTAAATGGAAATTTTAAACAATTATTTTGAAAAGCGAAAGCAAGTAATAAAAATAGTACGCGATTATTATTACGTCAGATAATGTTTACATTGTTGAAATATGAGGTAGGTACCTACTTTTCTCGAGTAGATTAATATTGTGTTAATTTTTAATTTCACGCAGAGAGTAACGTGCATCGAGTCAGCATTTTATCTTTCGGCCAAAAACACTTGTTTTATAATTTAGTCTTCTATCCTAAGAGCGGTTAGCAGAGACAACCAAATTCCATTTGCTACGATCCTTATAATATGCAAGCTCTGGCGATTGTCGGTGTTTGAATTATCGTCATCCTGCTCTTATTATTATCTATATCTCTACTACTTATATTAGAATTTTATAGAAGTAAAGTTTGTATGTAGAGGATAATCTCTGAAACTACAGATCCGATTCTGAAAATTATTTCACATTAAGAAGCTACATTATCCCTGAGTGCTATCTGCTATATTTTATTTTGTTTGAAAATATCAAAGGACGAAGCCGGGGGCAAAAAGCTAGATTAATTATAAATATATCAACAAAACTTGATACCTTGAAAAACTGAACCTCTGAAAATAAAGAAGAATTAAAAGTGAACCAAATATGGCACGATAAGTCGATAATGGTAGCGACATTATTTTTTGTATCTTAAAGTGGCTGTGATTCATGCATTTTAGTTCCACAGACCACCAAGTCCAAGCGAAGGTAATTGGTGTCGTAATCAAGAAATGGAACGAATTAGTTAAATTCCAAATGAACATTTACTTTTTATTGAAGTAGTTTGGGTGTTGTTCCATTTAAAACATGATGCCTAGGATTTTTATTTGGGCTGAGCTGAGCCTATAATAAGTTTGTTTTCATGAGTAATTTATGAGAACGAAACAAGGTTGATAGTATAATTTTTATAGTCTATAACGTATAAACGCTTTAAATAATCTTTATTTATTTGTTTAATAAATATATCTTTTTAATATCTAGATGAAAAATGTTTAATTCATACTTCCGGTCACGTGACCGTAAACGGGAAGTGACGTCACATTCATGTAAATTCCAATGAAATCACTACAAACTATATTATATTAGCTGTCTGTCAATCTGTCAATGACTAAATTATTTTCTTGTTTTTTATCCAATCTGTCACCATCATGTTGTTGGTTTGTGTGAATGTGACGTCAATATCGCGCCCAGAACGTTTTTGCGGGAATTTTAAAAAGAAAATTAAAAACATAATTTTAAATGAAAATACAAATAACTATAAAATTTTCTAAATTTAAGAACATTTCCAAAAAAATTATTGATTGATTTTACCAGTCAGTAAATATCACCAATACAATAAATCCCTTCCCTATCCCTATTAATATAAATGCGAATGTAAGTTTGTTTGTTACGCTTTCACGCAAAAACTACTTAACCGATCATCATGAAATTTTGCACATATATTCTTGGAGGTATTAGAAATAACATAGGATACTTTTTATTATCACGGCATGACGACGGGAACGGGGTGGGCAGTGTATGAAGTGTATATGTTTGCCAACATTTTGAAATTAGAAGTCGTGGGAAACAGCTATCAAATATAAAGTAAAGAATTGTGTCAAATCAAAATCTTCTTAAAAATGAACTCTTTATACAGCCAAAGAGATCGAATATTATTCATTTCGGTCAGCTACAATTAGATACGAATTATAGGGTAGGTATATTTTATTTTGTTCGTAAATGTCCACGGGCGAAGCCGGGGGCGGAATGCTAGTATCATATAAAAATTATAGGGAATTCCGTAATTTAATCTTCCTCTTGACTAATTTTTAGTACTACGGGACACATTAGGGACCGAGGTACTACTGCTATTCAAATATTCTTTTAGGATAAAGTTGGCCACACATTCGTCTAATCCCCGGCGCTTCGCCGTACGGTCCGCCTAGATCATCCGGCGGCCGGAACGGGAAATTTTCGATGCGATGCCGGACCAATGTGTGCCCTACTTTAGAAGTAGTAGATATCTATTTCCCTGACATACAAACTTTCACATACATAAATTTAAGGTTGCCACTTAAATCAATAAAGAAAAGAATAGGTAACTGACGGAAATACTTCATACTTATACATAATCTCTATTACACAACAATGAGTTAGTACATATTTGCTTAGTATCCCCTTTTGAGTACAATAGCTAAAGCCGGAAAAAACATAAACAAGCCAAGTGCATGTTTACAAATTTCTACATTATTGGCTGTTCGATAATTGTTTTCTGAGTTTTGTTTTGCACAGATTACAGTGAATAATGCTTGTTAGAATTAAATTCTGTTATCGTGGCTTCATGTAACTGCGAGGAAGTGGCGGAAAGACCACACTATTATTAAATATCTATGAAAACATCAAACACCAGCTAAAAATCCGACTAATTCTTACACGACTTTTTTAATTTATTTACGGAACCTTCTTTTTCGAGATGAAATAAAATTGAAAGTTTCATCAAGATCCATTTACAGGTTTCGGAGCTTATCCTGGTCAAAGATAGGGACAGACAGACAAAATTTTGAAAAACTTTGCCTCAGTATCGTTTCAATAAATTATTCTAAGAAGCGATCCCAATATTGGTTTACAACAATTTGAATACCTACATAAATACGCTTATAACTAACTACTTACCTATTAGAGATAGAGATATATGCTACCGCAGACTTTTTTGTAGATAATACCATATTATGTATCTCCGATGGATTAACTCCATGAAAACTCGCTGGGCTATTTCCCCAACTTGATTCACTTATACTGTTAATACTCAGCTCCTAAATATGATAGGTCCATTTTTAATACTCGTAAACCTTTCCGGTGAATCAAACTATCTAATAGTGAATACTGTAAAAAAATCCGTTCAGTCGTTTTGCGTGAAAAGGGCACAGACAGACAGACAGATAGAGGCGGTGGGGTCAACGTCTTTAAAAATTTTAAATTGGATAGTAGAGAAAAAATACTAATCTTACAACATGGCTGTTTTTCCATGATTTGAATTTCGTGAGGATGATTTATGTAGGTAGATATACCTACACACACTTATTAAAAAATAATTTTCAACCCCTATGGTCTTGAGTTCATAAATCTATAAAAAAAAACCACATTCAGTTTTTCCCGAATTTTTCAATTTTCCGGGCAACTTTTACAATTTTTCTTTCCTTAAAAACTTATTCAGACTATTACAAACATTTAAAAAATAGCCAAATCGATCCAACCGTTCTTAAGTGATTACTAATTCATAAATTCATAAATGAACACACAGTGTCGCACCAATTATTCTACTAGATAAAAGATAGAAACATAATTAAATAACAAGAAGCCGTATGCTCTGCAGTTATGTACTTATTATGTGATAAGACCAAGTTAATGGGACAAACTGTAGGCGTCAATTACTTTGACGGCCAAACGAAGGAATGACGACATGACCTATGATCTAAGTTTTAACACAGAATAATAAACAAGGCGATATGCATAAAATAGAATATACTATACGGCTTTATGCACTGCAGCGTGACTAGGTACACTGGTGACAAGGTTCACATCTAGCTAGTTGTACCTATTAAGCAAGTGGCAAGCATACCGCTGTAATTTTTGGAATATAATTTTGACACTTCTTAAAACACTGATCTATCAAATTACCATGCAGGTACTCTTTCAAGAGCTACGCCGTATGTTTCATGTCGTGGGCCGATCGTAGAATTCGGCCATTTCATGACATGGCCAGCTAATATCTGATATATCTTAAAATAATTAACGTTTGTCAATTTGACAGATCACTCTTGGACATACCATAATGTAGAGTATTTATAAAGGATTTTTTTTCTTTCTTCACGGGTTGCCTTACAGCTTCTGAAACCGTGTACCCAGGGTACCCAGCGGAAGACCAAGGATTTTTATAAGAATGTAAAATAAATTAGCAACTTTTCATGTTAATTAAAATTATGCCATATCGTTGAATTCATACAAAATTTAAAGCAAAATTAAATTTTGTATGAATTCAACGATATGGCATAATTTTAATTAGCCATATCATAAAATGGCCAATTTTACGATCAGTCCACGACATATATATATATACTCAATGAGCATTCATTTTAGTAAGTAATCGGTTTCTGAATCTGCTAAAACGGAAGTAACCCTGCCCAACTATTTTACTTGCTGCGGCAAAAGTATTTTGTTTAAAATTTGTGACGAGTGATCCCATACAAGATAACATCAATAAGAGCTCTTTGTGCAAAGGATAACTTTACCTAAATTCATCCTAGATTTTCACAAATAATTGTCTCTAAAAATCACATCTCGTATTTTGAGTTAATTGTAGACAATCTGATAATATGGCCAGTGATCAATAAAAATATTGTCTGCACTCGCTTAGTCAATTGCACCGAGTGAGTCGTACTTCCTGCCTCGAATAGGGGACTCGATGTTCCCTCGTGACCATGTATGACTAAATGTATGAATTTGTATGAAACCTAGTATCAATTTGACCGACATTATATTCCTCAGTCCTCGAAACGCATATTATGTTGATTAGGATGTCCACTAAGAAATTAATTTTACCCCTAAGATGGTAAATATGGGTGTTTTGAAATAAGCCACTAAACACATTTTTTAAATAGCATAGAAATAACGCGCAAATAACTTGAGACCTTTAGATAGGGGTGAAAAGGTCTGTACAGTTTGAAAACCAAAGTCAAGTTTAGATTCCAGGTTTTTGGGAATTCTACTACTACTTGCGGGCAATGTACTTACATTGTGAAAAACAACTATAATATGGTTTAGAAACTCTAGGTCCGTGGGGTTTAAGGGGCAGATAACACCTATATACGATTATTTAAAGAATGTTTTAGCAAAAACAAGACAATTTCCAAGATTGAAAAAAATATATATTATTCTACAGGATATAATTGATATAATTGTCATTCTGAAAACGCGATTACACAATTTTCGCTCGATAGAAAATAATCCCAAAATGTGGTCTCTGAAAGTTTTCAAAAAAAGAAAACGGCGGTACTAGTGATTTTAGTACTATGACATTTAATTTGTTTTTGTAATATTCAATTACCCATATAATTGTCATTTGCATATTCAAATAAATTGTATAGTTATTTAAAAAATAATGATTATGTCAAATGGCGCTTACGATTTCTACTCTGAGCGGAAACGCTTTAGCTCTTCTTTATTCACACTCGCCTTGTCGGCAGTGACGGCTGAATCGTGATGCTAGACGGTCGCGGCCACTCGATCGCTCAGAAGTTTTTGTATTATTTGTGTATTTTTTGGCTCAAATTTAATTTATTAATGGTAAACTTTATTCATAAATGACATTACCGTAGCGATTAGGCAATATTTTCATAAGGAAGTTGCTATTTGTATACTTTAGTCTAGGAGTCAGCGTTGCTTTTTGTGAGCGTAATTATATTAAATAATTAACTCCAGTATTGGAAATAAGTTAATAAACAGCAAAGTAGGTAGGTAGGTATTACATAGAAAATGCGTACGGGAAACATATTGCAGAAGTCATTGCAAGGCAAATAAAATTATGATATACTAGCTTTTCCCCCGTAGAAAAATTTAAAATGTGCCAGCCCCAAGGACTTCCGAAATATAAATTAGCTCATGTCATTATCTCTGTGCAAATATCACGTCAATCCGTTGCTCCCATGTTGCTCCGTATTGATTTGAATAAAAAGGACAAACAAACACTCTTTCGCGTTTGTAATATTTTATCCACGCACGCTTGATGGAAAACTTATGATAGACTAGCTTTTCGCCCCGGCTTCGCGCGTGGAAGTATTTGAAAAGTGACAAGCCCGAAGGATTTTTGGGATATGTCATTAAAATCAAGTCAATCCGTAGATTAATTAAAAAAAGGACAAATAAACACTATTTTGCATTTAAAACATTACCTAGTAAGGAAGTTAAAATACCTACCCTTTATCCAAGCTTGATGATAAAATTACGATAAACAATGTTACATACGTATTGGTTTTACATAATAGACCCTCCTACTAGCTATTCGCCCCGGCTTCGCCGTGGAAATATTTAAAGAGTGGCAAGCCCGAAGAATTTTTGGGATATAAAGTAGCCCATGTCATTATTTATATCTCCAACTATCTCTGTGCAAAAAATCAAGTCAATCCGTTGCTCCGTATTGATTTGAAAAAACAAACAAACACTCTTTCGCATTTGTAATATTAGTAAGGAAGTTACAATACCTACCTATTATCCAAGCTTGATGATAAAATTACGATATACTAGCTATTCGCCCCGGCTTCGTCGTGGAAATATTTAAAGAGTGGCAAGCCCGAAGAATTTTTGGGATATAAAGTAGCCTATGTCATTATCTATATCTCCAACTATCTCTGTGCAAAAAATCACGTCAATCCCTTGTTCCACAAAACGTGAAAAAAGTAAAAGAAGTAGAATTATAGAACCTCTTCTACATGGTTGGACAACGCCGCAACGCCGCTGGTCAGCCAAAATTTTTAATTCGACATTATACTAGATTTCGACTAATTTTAGGGTTCTGAATTCGAATTTGATATCGATTTCAAAATTCAATATCACGACATCTGTCAATTTCTTAAAATTCGACATATACTAGATTTCGACTAATTTTAGGGTTCTGAGTTCGAATTTGATATTGATTTCAAAATTCAATATGACGACATCTGTCAATTTCTTAAAATTCGACATTATACTAGATTTCGACTAATTTTAGGGTTCTGAATTCGAATTTGATATCGATTTCAAAATTCAATATGACGATATCTATCAATTTCTTAAAATTCGACATTATACTAGATTTCGACTAATTTTAGGGTTCTAAATTCGAATTTGATATCGATTTCAAAATTCGATATGACGACATCTGTCAATTTCTTAAAATTCGACATTATACTAGATTTCGACTAGTTTTAGGGTTCTGAATTAGAATTTGATATCGATTTCAAAATTCAATATCACGACATCTGTCAATTTCTTAAAATTCGACATATACTAGATTTCGACTAATTTTAGGGTTCTGAGTTCGAATTTGATATTGATTTCAAAATTCAATATGACGACATCTGTCAATTTCTTAAAATTCGACATTATACTAGATTTCGACTAATTTTAGGGTTCTGAATTCGAATTTGATATCGATTTCAAAATTCAATATGACGATATCTATCAATTTCTTAAAATTCGACATTATACTAGATTTCGACTAATTTTAGGGTTCTAAATTCGAATTTGATATCGATTTCAAAATTCGATATGACGACATCTGTCAATTTCTTAAAATTCGACATTATACTAGATTTCGACTAGTTTTAGGGTTCTGAATTAGAATTTGATATCGATTTCAAAATTCAATATCACGACATCTGTCAATTTCTTAAAATTCGACATTTACTAGATTTCGACAAATTTTAGGGTTCTAAATTCGAATTTGATATCGATTTCAAAATTCAATATGACGACATCTGTCAATTTCTTAAAATTCGACATTATACTAGATTTCGACTAATTTTAGGGTTCTGAATTCGAATTTGATATCGATTTCAAAATTCAATATGACGATATCTGTCAATTTCTTAAAATTCGACATTATACTAGATTACGACTAATTTTAGGGTTCTAAATTCGAATTTGATATCGATTTCAAAATTCGATATGACGACATCTGTCAATTTCTTAAAATTCGACATTATACTAGATTTCGACTAGTTTTAGGGTTCTGAATTAGAATTTGATATCGATTTCAAAATTCAATATCACGACATCTGTCAATTTCTTAAAATTCGACATTTACTAGATTTCGACAAATTTTAGGGTTCTAAATTCGAATTTGATATCGATTTCAAAATTCAATATGACGACATCTGTCAATTTCTTAAAATTCGACATTATACTAGATTTCGACTAATTTTAGGGTTCTGAATTCGAATTTGATATCGATTTCAAAATTCAATATGACGATATCTGTCAATTTCTTAAAATTCGACATTATACTAGATTTCGACTAGTTTTAGGGTTCTGAATTAGAATTTGATATCGATTTCAAAATTCAATATGACGACATCTGTCAATTTCTTAAAATTCGACATTATACTAGATTTCGTCTAATTTTAGGGTTCTGAATTCGAATTTGATATCGATTTCAAAATTCAATATGACGACATCTGTCAATTTCTTAAAATTCGACATTATACTAGATTTGGACTAATTTTAGGGTTCTGAATTCGCATTTGACATCGATTTCAAAATTAAATATATCTACATCTGTCATTTTCTTAAAATTCGACATTATACTAGATTTCGACAAATTTTAGAGTTCTAGACAGTGTATGTGATTAAACATTTTTTTATTATATCAGGAAGAAACAACAGTTGGACGAAAATACTACGTGTGAAACAACTGAAACGTCAGATTTTTCATTGACAGAGTAAGTTTCTTCGTACGAAAATTGAGAATTAATAGATTTACAACACACTTGTTTTTGGAGTTATTATTTTACATCCTGTACTTGTCGTGTAATGTTTATAAAATATTTGAAATTTTACATATAACTGTAAACTTTATTACAGGTTAAACAATGTGTCACTAGCAGAAACTCAAGAAAATGTTACCCTTCTTTCTAAATCTACCGATGACGTTCCTGACCTTGACGTTATATTATAATAATAATGTAATGTAATTTAATGTATTATAATTTAAGGTAATGTAGATCCTAGATTCACCAGAAAGCTTCAAATAAGAGAACCGATTGGAGATAAAAATATAGTATTGCAACAGCAAGACCTGAATGTAGTTGCAAGACCGACAGTTGACAAAGATTTTCCCTCCAATCAACCTACATGTTCACGATATTTAAGTTTTAACAATTTCTAAATTTGTACATATTTTTATTTTGTTCATCATTTATAAGTACTATTTGAATATTATGTTATGGGTTAAAAATGTGAATACTAACATGTCTATGCAATGTCAAATTTCGACTAAACAAGTTCAAGCCGAAGTGGCTAGGTGGGAGGCACCGCGCTGCTAAACGCTGAGGTCGCCGATTCGAATCCCATACGTTGCGAATTTTATTTTGTTTTGATTTATATTTTTACGATTTGAATAAAATGCAGGTAATTTAAAATATTCATTCACTATGGAATTTTGATGTGAGCAGCACATATTTATATGGAAATTATTGTTATTATAAAGAAAGTCACTATTTTGTGCAATATTAATGTGTTATGAATGTTAGAGGAAACCTTAAAATTCGTCGAAATTTAGTATAATGTCGAATTTAAAAAAATTACAGATGTCTTTTGAAATTAACGTCAAATTTTAAGAAGTTGACAGATGTCGTCATATTGAATTGTGAAATCGATATCAAATTCGAATTCAGAACCCTAAAACTAGTCGAAATCTAATATAACGTCGAATTTAAAGAAATTTACAGATGTCGTTATATTTAATTGTAAAATCGATATCAAATTCGAATTCAGAACCCTAAAATTAGTTGAAATCTAGTATAATGTCGAATTTTACGAAATTGACAGATGTCGTCATATTTAATTTTGAATTCGATATCAAATTCAAATTCGAATTCAGAACCCTAAAATTAGTCGAAATGTGTGTGTCGAATTTTAAGAAGTTGTCAGATGTCGTCATATTGAATTGTGAAATCGATATCAAATTCGAATTTAGAACCCTAAAACTAGTCGAAATCTAGTATCATGTCGAATTTAAAGAAAATGACAGATGTCATATTTAATTGTGAAATCGATATCATATTCGAATTCAGAACCCTAAAAATAGTCGAAATCTAGTATAATGTCGAATTTAAAGAAATTGACAGATGTCGTCATATTTAATTGTGAAGTCGATATCAAATTCGAATTCAGAACCCTAAAACTAGTCGAGATCTAGTACAATGTCGAATTTAAAGAAATTTACAGATGTCGTTACATTTAATTGTAAAATCGATATCAAATTCGAATTCAGAACCCTAAAATTAGTCGAAATGTAGTATAATGTCGAATTTAAAGAAATTGACAGATGTCGTCATATTCGATTTTGAAATCGATGTCAAATTCGAATTCACAACCCTAAAATTAGTCGAAATCTGGTATAATGTCGAATTTTACGAAATTGACAGATGTCGTCATATTGAATTGCGAAATCGATATCAAATTCGAATTCAGAGTCCTAAAATTAGTCGAAATCTAGTATAATGTTGAATTTTAATAAAATATCAGAGCTCGCTTGTCACATTTCAAACATTTCCACGAGCAAAGCCGGGGCAAAAAGCATCATTTTATCATCAAGCGTGTAAATAGGTAGTTATTCCTACTTCCTTACTAATATTACAAACGTGAAAGAGTGATTGTTTGTTTGTTGATTTGTCCTTTTTAACGTCAATACGGAGCAACATCTTATAAAATATTTTTTGACAGATTACTAAACGACAACTAATCCCATACAGTATGTATGGTATTAGGAGACAAATAATCACATGCAGTCCTGTGTCAGACGACAATTACTGATCACATACAGTCTAGTATTATACGCCAGACGGCAACTAAAAGCGTGGTCTCTCTAACTATGATAGTCTCTCGCAGGCTAGGTCGGAAAAAGGGCGTGACTTAAAACATCAAATCGTCAAGGACGCTGACGATTATCAGCCCCTAAAGTGTATTAAAGATATATCCCCTCGACTGATCATCTCTTCTAGTGACAAGAGGGCTGGGGAGTTAGCACAGATTTTGACAGCGACACTTTCGTTTCGGTCGAATGGCCTTGAACAGGTCAAAACGTTCATGTCCAACAAGGACCGGCCAGAGATAGCCCGGGGCCGAGAGGTCCGGCCCAACAATGTGCGGGCAAATTCCGTGTACTTGTCTTTGTCCGGCCAAGCAAATTGCTCGGCATTCTTGTGCAGGACATACCCGGTCCGAGAATGTCCGGCCCAACAATGTGCGGGCAAATTCTGTGTACTTGTCTTTGCCCGGCATAGCAAATTTGCACGCACATTGTTGGGCCGGACCTCTCGGCCCGGGCTATCTCTGGCCGGTCCTTGTTGGACATGAACGTTTTGGCCTGTTCAAGGCCATTCGACCGAAACGAAAGTGTCGCTGTCAAAATGTATGCTAACTCGGCTGGCTCCTACCTCGCTCAACGAATCAGCATCGCGATTAAACGGGAAAATTCAGCCCAGAAAGAATACACTTACCACTATTCCATGCGGACCTGTTATTTAGTTATTTTTAATGTTTAGATTAGATTTAAGATTTTTATATTGTTATGTGTATTTGTTTATAAATTAAAGTTACGATATAATTCTGAAAACTATGATACATTTTCACAACTCCATATAACATAATTTAATGAATTGATGAATAATAGTATGAATTATAGACTATACTAATATTATAAAGAGATAAAGTTTGTAAGTTTGTATCTAAAAATTCTTTCACGAATAGAAAGCTACGATATCCCTGAGTATTATAGGCTATATTTTATTTGGTTCGAAAATTGGCACAGGCGAAGCTGGGGTCGGAAAGCTATATCATATATAAATTGCATTTCAATGTTCTTTAGGAAAAAACAGCTCACGTTTGTACCTCGCATAGAATATTAACAAAGCTATTGGTCCTTTGAATCCGGATTATTTAACTAATTTTACACTTATGGATCTCTGAAACGTAGACCGTAAACAGCGAAGAAATTGTCCGAAACATGTCTGACCCGAATTTTTCCGACAGTTTTTTCGAAGTCAGTTTAAAAGAGACATCATAATAAAATTTCTAGCGTACCTAATGACAAACCAACCTCAACGGTGAATTTTTCCATTTTCCATTTAAAAGATATAAATTGTCGGGTGTTTGGTATAATTAAGGTTGTGCTTCGTATCAGACGACAGAGCGATATAATGAGCGATACGGGTTCGATAATTGCCAAGGATATTTCCGTGCATTATGAAAAAGTGGAACGTGATGATTGTTTACTGACTTGATTTGTAATTGAAAGTCATATCTAAAGTTTTGAAATAAAAAAGTTTTTAATAAAACAAATCTTTTGGGTCGTCTTTTTCGGATTTAGTTCCAAATATTGCCATAAAATTGAGTTTATAATAATGTTATAATAATGTGAAATCGGCGATCATTGTACCGATAGTTGTGACGGTCAATGGTCTTTTTGCTAAGAGTTTTGACCGTCACCTTAGGAGACTTGAGATTGGCAGTTGGGTCAAGGGTCAGATCCAGAAGGCAGTACTCCTCAGTACGGCCCGTATTGTGAGGAGGTTCCTCTCTCTGCAGCCCTAACCACCGGTAGTTTGGGTATTAACCTCGCTTCCGGGGGGATAAATCCTTTTTTTATATTTTTATATATTTTTGTTTTTTTTTTTATACCTAAATATGTAAAAATATAATTTAAAGAAATATGTGAAATAAAGAGAATAATAATGTAATGGGTAGTTGTGAAATAAATAAAATTATTATTCAATTAAAAGTCATATGTTACAATACATGTAGCGCCATCTATTAGCCAACTAGGGAACTATTATTTTGATACAATTTTAACAATTAAAACACAACCTATTTCCAGAATATTACTTTTCACAAACAAAAACTCATCATAATATCTACCTATAGATTTTTTTCTTCCGTTGCCTTACGGATTCCGAATCCGTGTTATCGCTCCCAAGGTACCAAGGTACAACGTCTTCCTCTTTTAGCCGATGGTATTTGTGAGGCTATACCTAACAAGTGTCTAGTTCTGTTGAGGTATATTTAGATGGAAAAGCCTGTGGTTTGTCAGATTATCTACATAAAATCCATTGGTACATGGCCGGGATCAAACCGTGGTTCGTCTAGTTAATACCAGACGACTTAATCAGTATAGACATTTGTTTCATTCAAAGCCTAGCCAATGAAAGAATTTCTCATTAATTAAAGTTTAGAACCAATATAATGGTGGAACGAATATTGAACGATAACATATAAGGTCGTGCGATTAACTATGTTCAATATTTACAAGATATATTACAGTTTATATAGAAACTATTATAACATTACTTCATTTATTAATTGACGCGATGGACAATGAGGGCATTTCAAAGTAAT
The DNA here is from genome assembly GCA_963924495.1 of Nemapogon koenigi. Taxonomy (NCBI): domain Eukaryota; kingdom Metazoa; phylum Arthropoda; class Insecta; order Lepidoptera; family Tineidae; genus Nemapogon; species Nemapogon koenigi. The sequence goes on from OZ004643.1 coordinate 3,928,315, forward strand.
TATACCAATATACTTCTATATTTTTAAATAATGGGGACGGTTTGAATTGTTTAAAAGAATAGTGCTTATTATAAATAAAGAAAACTGATTTAGGTATATAATGTTATTATAGCTTTCCCCGTGGCCCGTGGACTTTTTTTAAATGTTACATGAAATTTATTCCTGGATTTCCCGGATAAAAAGAAGGCTATGTCACTCTCTGACCCTCAAACTATCTCTGTGCAAAAATCGTGTCGATAATATTACTTAGGATTATGATAATTTTATAATAAGTAAGTATATTTTTTATAAGTTCAAAATTCACTGAATAATTAACTAAGTATGTTGAAGTTAATAACAACCTAAACCTATAATTATATACTAATAATAAATTTGAACAGCTGTTTGTTTGTTTGAACGCGCTATCTCTGGAACTACCAGTCGGATTTGAAAACAATATATTTGAATTTGATATTATTGAGGAAGGTTATAGGCTATATAACATCACGCTGCGACCCAAATATCCGCCGAAACGGCTGCATGGATTTCAGCAAACATAAATAAAGATAAATTATTCATTACAACAAATACCTAAGTTGTTTTAAAAACACTGTGCAATGCAGTTATATCTATCAACTACAGTACCAAGGTGTCAGATTAAATCATATTATTTACTCATTAGCTGAATCTAAGCCGCTAATTAAATATTACGTAAATATTGTAAAATAATTACAGAGTAAATGATGTAAAAAAGTTAACTATGGATTTATGAGAAACAATAGCATAATTGGAGCTTAAAATACTGACAAGTAGAATGCAATGGACAAGAGGTTCTCAGGATTATGTCGTAAGTCTTTGTTGATAAGATCAAACTTGTAATGAGATGCAAACACTTTTTTCTAGGACAAATACCGCGAATTCTTATTTAAACTACTAAATGTTAGATTTATTTATAATTCTTATTATGTTTATGCAATGTTTATGTATAATAGAATATGTCCCTCTCTCTACCTAGAGGCAATGTTATGCAGGATGGAAAAAGACGGGCAGTGGATGGAAGTATTAATTCTAGAAAATTTTACCCAAAGGAAACATTTCTATATTTTATTAGGTAAAACCCTGTGGTAAAACCACATTCAAAGATATTTGTAAAGTCGTTGACTCATCCGGGAATCGAACCTGAAAAATGTGAAAAATAATAACCCTGTATTTCATTAACCGATGACCTATGGGGTCAATGATATAAGGAACAAGTATCACTAATAAATAATAAACATTGCATCCATGAAACTACTTGGGAAATGGGTTTAGTAACAATTCTTTTAACTTTATGTTATATTTTACTTAATTTTAAAAATAAAGTAAAAAATGTAGGTACGTCCGTACGCTTTCCTTTATTCGTAATTTGAGATAATATTTAGGGGTAGTAAAACCTTTTCTCCGTTTGTGTGAAAACGGGCGCAGTTATAGCTGCGCGGTAAACTTTTTTCCGCTACATAAAAACTCGCGCACAGAGGATTCCTAAAATCTCTTACTAAGAATGCCGTGATAAGAACACATACAGAATTACTATTTCTTTTGAACGAAATTTATTGAGGTATGGAAGCTATATATGATGAAAAGTATCATATAATATTGATTCATATTATAATCGATAAGCAGTAATAAGCGTGTTTATAAATTTAATTACATATTGTGTAGATGTTATATATAAATTAGTGTAAATCGATATTGTACACATGTGAAGCCGGGGGGCGGATCGCTAGTAATAAATAATAAAGTCTTGTCAATACTAAAATGAGGACGGCAATGGGCCCATGGGGTCCCGAAGCACGTAAGCTTTTTAAACATCTTGCCTCTTATCTTATAAAATTCAAATTCTTTATTAAAAAATGTACAAAGGTAAAAGTATAATTACGTGGCATAGCCTGTCACGTGAAAACCTTCGGCAATTGCATACATAGTGAGAGTTAGGTACCTAACTCTCAAAAGATCACACAAAAAAATCAAAAACATAGATTAGATAGAATAATGAACATGAACAAAATAATATTTAACACTATTACAATTTTGTTCAATGTCACACGGAGCAAGCAACTAAACAATATGGAAGTGGATTTACTATGTTTATTATTTGATAAATGATTCAATCTCCTCATAAGTTTAAGACGAGAAGAAATTGGTAATTAGCACTTTTGCATCTCTTATTGAGCAAGATTTTAAATTAATTGATTTTAAAATTTTATTTTATATCTATGGGTGCATAAAATGGCCGAAATATTTGGCCAATTTTTTTTAAATTATCTATGGATCCCTTCAAGATATCGAAATGAAACAAAAATCAAATTCTAAGTTAATATTTAAAATTGTTTTTTTGTTAGGAATATTAATAAAGTCATTAGAGAAGAATGCGGAGTAAAATGATGTTATGACTAAAATGAGGTAAAGTAGTTATCGCTGGTACACGTTGAAAGAATGCAGGATGAAAGATTGACTAAAAAGGCTTAATAGGCTGAAGTGAAAGAAAATGCTGGCAATGGACAACCTAAGTGTACTTTTATTGAACATATAAAAAATGTGCAATATTAAAAGTATTCACAATCGCCGAGTGTGTATGAAAGGTATGATGAATATAAAAGAAGCGAAAGCATCAGGATAGTTAAGACGTCTGGTAACATCTAGGCAGACCACGGGTTCGATCCTGGATCCCCGCCATGTACCAATGGGTTTTTAATTAAAAACTTATGTACATAATCCGACAAACCACACTTAGAGGCCTTTTCCACCTAAATATACCTCAACGGAACTAGCCACTCGTTAGGTATAGCCTCACAAATAGCATTGGCTAAACGAGGGAGACTTAGACTGCTGTAAGGCAACCCGTGAAAAAAAAAGAAAGAATCAGGACGTAGCAAATGGCATTCGATTGGCTCTGCCTACCCCTCTTGGGATAAAAGGCGTGATATTAGATAGATAGATAGAAAAATAGATAATTAATATTACTATTTTGACATAAAAAATGTGAATGTTTTAGAATATTATAGTATTGTGACTATGACTATTTGATAATTTTATTAGGGATTATTTTTTTAATTATTAGTGATGGTAACTTTTTTAACTTTATTAGAGCGTAAAGTTTTAGGTTATATTCAAATTCGTAAAGGCCCAAAGAAAGTTGGATTAATGGGAATTAAGCCACTATGATGTCTGAAAGTTTCATCAAAATCCATCGATCCATTTCTGAGCCTATTATGGAGAGACATTGGAACAGATAGTTTTATTTACTTGTATAGATTCAAACACTTGTGTAACATTACTAATAATAAAATCCCCTATTCCCGGTAAAAGCATGATTTTCCCTGTCTCACTGATAGTTGTTATTCACCACGAGTCGGGGTCATCACAAGACAATTGATTCAACGAGACGTACCCAATAGCTGTGACGTTCATGAATTCTGAATGCGATGAATAGTTATATATCGTAGAGTATTTTTATACTGTCTAGCTAGAGCGTGTATTCTTAGAAAGTACGTTTTATTTTCATTCATTAACACATACATATCCTTCTTAGGTTTCTGATTGTCAGGTTTTGACAGACTTTTATGACTGATTCATTTTATTTTTCATCATTTTCGTTACGGTTCCGGGAAGCCTGGCTATTTTGAGCTGTATGGAAAATTTTCGTAACCGTTATACAGCAAACGAATATATGTAAAAAATCGGAAATATTCCGTAGAATATAATGCACTATTTTTAAAACAACTGACATTAGGGGACCTTATATAAAATGGCGGCAAAGTTGTTAAAAAACACTTTATTTCGTTTTAAAAAAAAATAGCCTTTATTTAAAAAAAGTTTAATACACAAGTTGTGGAACTATTTATTTCGGATCGGTCTAGCCCGGTCCGATGTCAATAAATTGTAAAACATATTATTTATTTCAAAAAAACCGTAAAAAATTGCATTATTTTGAAACGCCCGTATCTCTTTGAAAAAAAAAATTATGTAACCGAAAAGTGGTGAAAATGTAGCCCTAGACAAGCCAAAAAAATTTGAGTAAAAAGTATTTGCAAATTTGAAAAATATTGAAAAGATTTTGCAAAAATCTGATTTTTCTAAAAAAAAGCAATTTTTTTAAATTCCAATAAATTACAAAAACGTGGCTTTTTAGATTTGTCTCTGGGCTTAAAATTTTCTTTAATAGTTGCCGTTATATGTTCATTAATTGATCGGTAATATGCGAAATATCGGTCAAAAAATCGGTTTCTTTTTTTTAGTTCCAAAAACGTAATTTATCTTTAATAGTTAAAATTGTATAAAATTGACGTTTACGCAATGTTATAGCTGGTATTTTTCTGAAAATTTAAAAAACAATTTTTTTCCTCACCGACCTTCTGGAGCTAAGATTTTTTTTTGCTTGAAAAAAATCCTGTGGCGCCGTTTTTTAATATTAATAGCTAAAATTTATATGAGTTAAATTTCATTATTTGTAGTTGAAATAAAAAAATACGAGAACTCGATTGGCCGTCGCTGAGCACTGCAAAATTAATCACACACGGAGCTTAGCGCTGTGGTACCATACTTCAGCTCTAGCGGTGGAGTAGGGGGGAGAGCCGACCGAGGTCGCATGAATATGAGCGACTGTCGCGACGCGGTTCCTGCATTTTTCCGAAAAATACCCATTTTTCGACCGATATTTCGCATATTACCGATCAGTTAATGAAGCGCGCAATACTCGCACATGTTACGGCAACTATTAAAGAAAATTTTAAGCATAGACACGATTATAAAAAGTCACGGGTTTATGAGTTATAGGAATCTAAAAAAACACTTTTTTTTCGAAAAATCTAATTTCTGCAAGATCTTTTTAATATTTTTAAAATTTGAAAATACGCTCTTATTTGGCTTGTCAAGAGCTACATTTTCACTATTTTTCAGCTTTAAAATTTTTTTTTCAAGAGATACGGGCTTTTTAAAATAATGCGATTTTTTACGGTTTTTTTAAATAAATAATATATTTTATAATTTATTGACATCGGACCGGACTAGACCGATCCGAAATAAATAGTTCCACAACTTGTGTATTAAACTTTTTTTAAACAAAGTTATTTTTTTTAAAACGATATAAAGTGTTTTTTACCAACTTTGGCCGCCATTTTCTATAAGTTCCCCTAATGTCAGTTGTTTTAAAAATATTTTTGACATATCTTCGTTTGGTGTATCTTGATTTTGGTCCAAAAAATTTACACAGACTGGCCTATCAACGGAAGACCAACTTTCTCTCGTTTAGCCGATGATATTTCTGAGGCTAACTAGTGGCTAGTTTTTGTTGAGGTATATCTAAATATACAAAAAACATCTAAATGTTGTAGGATTATGTACTTAAGTTTATAATTAAAAAACCCATTGGTATACATGGCCGGGATCCGGGATCGAACCCGTGGTCTGCCTAGTTAATACCAGACGTCTTTACCACTCGGCCACTTATTAATATGCTAATTTAAAATCTAGGTCTAAATTAAACGAGCATAGGATAGGTAGTGTAAACTGATTAACTGAGATACACTGTACAGGTCCAGTATTTTTATATCTATAAGGTATTTATTATATATGGTTACTGTTCCGCTTCTTTGGGTCGTAGCGTGATGTTATATAGCCTTCCTGAAGAATTAAGCTATCAAAAAAAATTTTTTTTAATCAGACTGGTAGTTTCAGATATCAGCTTGTTCAAACAAACAAACAAACTCTTCAACTTTATTATTGGGTAGTAGGTATATATTGTTCTAAATCGTAATGAATATGAGTGCTTATTTTTACTTCACGGGTTGCTTTGCGGTTCCCGAAACCGTGTTATCGGTCCCAGGGTACCCAGCGGAAGACCAGGTCTAACTCTTTTAGCCGATGGTATTTGTGAGGCTATACCTAACGAGTGGCCAATTCTGTTGATGTATGAGAAAAGCCTCTAAGTGTTATATTCAGAGAAAATTAATCTTGGTGATGAAACTTGATCAGCTTTTCATTTTTAGATATATAATAATTAAACTCTAATCCGAAGTAATATTATCAAAGAGTTTCTATTTGTCTGTTTATTTGTAATAGCTAATTTAGAAAACAACTTGCAATGTAAAATGTAAATTAGGAACTTCATTACTTTAGTCAGAGATTTTGCTCGTTTAAACGTCGCCCTTTTTGGGAACAAGAAAAATAAAAACCGCTTTTCAATCGGTTCAGCTGTCATGGAAGTAGATGTCCCAGACACATAAATACAAAAGTTTCAAATTTAGAACTTCGCTCCTTTTTTTTAAGTTACTTTTTCTTTGGCAAAGGTTATTTATTCTGCCCAGATTTGTATTAAGCACTCCAATACGATGTCGGGGCGATTCATAGTATATGAAGTGATCATAGCGTAGTTGTCCAGTCAATTGCTATGGATTACAGAAATTGATACCTACATTAGCTCAAACCATATACATGCTCTGTGATTTTTTTCAATCGCAGTCATTATATCAACTGATAGACATAAAGTAAAAATAGTTGGCCTTCATTTATGTTTTTATAAAGAAAAAATATACAAGTATTAAAGAGCTTCGATAGTCTGAGCAATGGATTCCAGATGTTCCGGGTTCAATACTCATTGGAGCCAAAGACCATTTTGTCTTTGATTTAAAATGGTACGAATATGAAAAAAATGCCCAATTCTCGATTTTTATTGATGTGTAACATTTTTCCTCTCGCTTTCCTGCAATATGTGGGAGTGATTTCGTAAAAAGGGAAGAAAGTGTGTAACAGGAAGCAGGGGAAGCGTTCGCTATTTGATTTGACCAATGAGCGCGAGCGGTGGTAGAGTGGCCGTCAGATGGTACCAACCCATTTTCCGAGAGGTTGGTACTGTCAGCCAACAGTGTGTGCGACTACTGTAAGGCTCGCTTCTTTTTTTTAACCATTTGAGACGATTTGATGAGAGATTTTCGCTTTACAAATGTCTTATACAAATCTCCTTGCCTTAAGAATTTTCCACCTGTTGTGTTTAGTTAGCTAAATGTAGACATTGCTATCAGTGTTTTTGGCCACGCCGCGCCGCTTGTGCGTGATTATGTGTTCCAGCCCAAGTTTGTATCCGATAATCCTGTAATAAAGTAGGTGTGACTATGGAGTGGCAATAAGTAATAAATCTATTTATGATATTTTGATGACGCCTATATACATTTTATTAATTCATTTATTTGTAAGTAATTTGAAGTGTATGTTGCTTTGAGGCCTGGGACCTTCTAGACATATTTTTTCGCGGGTATATATTCTATCAACAATCTAGTAGGTTATAATATATATTATATGATAATTAATATGGGGTATCAAAGGATTTAGTTAAAAATATATGGCACTAGCGACCATGGTACATGGGCCGGGATCGAACCGTGATCCACCTTATATATCAAACGCCTTGACCATTTGGCTACCGACGCACTTTATGGATTATCATGGCGTCTTGTTTGGATGTTTGTCCTGAATAGACGCCAAAAATTCTGAATCTGCTCTAAGATTTTTTTTTAATATTTAATTTAATTGTTCTGAGTAATAAACCAGTAGAAACTCGGAGTCAGTCATTCTAGATATTATATATTTTAGGTTACCGCCTCGGCTTTGCCCGTGAAAATTTTCCCGAAGGATTTCCGGGATAAAAAATGGATCTCCGGCCTCCAACTAACAACTCTCTGTGATAAAAAAATGTCGATCCGTTGCTCTGTTTTGACGTGAAAAAGAACAAACAAACAAACAAAGACACTTTCGCATTTATAATGTTGTAAATTCTGTAAATAATAAATAAAGGAAATGTTGTTTGTAAGTAAATGAAAAGATTATAAAGATAAAATATGATTTGTATGCAATCATGCATCACGTCCTATTGACATTCATATTTCATGATCACAAATCAATGAGGTATATTGTTTCTGACACGTACTAAGTTAGTCTCACGTGTGTCTGCATAATGAAGTTGTAATTACAACTCGGTTACTAATTATTTTCAATGTCATTTTTATCAGATCAACACTGATTATTTGCTACTTTGCTCTTTACCCGACTTGCGCGACAGCAAAGACAAGGTTATGCTTTTCGAGCGTATCTTGTATGTGGCTTATAAAGTCAGTTTTTTCAAAATTCACTAAAAACAATCGAACCATTTTTTATGGGGAAAAAAATGGGACCAATCCGGAATAATTACATTAATTACATTAATCGACAGATTAAAAATAAATCATCAAAATCGGTTCACAACTGGCGGAGTAATCGATGTTTATAATATAATTTAAAAAATACGGTCCCAATTGAGAACTTTCTTCTTCTTTTTTTCGAAGTCGCTTAACAAGTTTTTCACATTCAAAATTCACATCACAAAAGTGAAAAATCTTACGTTTTTTATCCTTTTCTATAATTTCTTGTTAATAGGCATTAGACATACGTTTATTAAACTTTTAATATTGTAACTATAGTCAAAATACAGTTTTTTGGGTAACATAACGTGCTTTAGAAGTGCCATTTGATAAACAGAATTAGGTACGTATGACGTCGCATAGTATTTGTACGCTTACGTCCGATTTCGAAGACTACGCGAATAGCGTACTCCCAGAATAAAGCTGGTATATTTCAAGAACATTGGGCGTGGACTGACTTTTACGTCAGTTATTACAAAATTATTTTACTCGAGCGAGAAGCGTATGATGGTAACTGCGAAAAATGACACGGTTATAGGCATTTTAAAATTCTCGATTTTTTCTTATTATTTTATTTAACGTTGTTATGTCACTTTTTATAGGGTCCAATTAATGTAACTTTTATGTAAGCCTAAAAAAGAATCAGTCTATCTGAATCATGCCTTATAAAAGTGAGATAAGTAGATTTATTAAAAGATAGTGGAATGTAGAGTCTTGGTTTGGATAATTGTCAGGAAACCACACCATAACAGTTCAACAGATTTGAATGAATATGATACAGAAATAATTTAGTATAGCAAGTGGTTCTTCCATCTCGTGATGTTACGCCACGGTATATTCCTTGAGGACTAAACCGTGGGCAAAATTATTTAAATTGCCGAAAGTATGTCCATAATGTACAGGAAGATAGTAATTTAAAAAATGTAGCTAGGTTTTAAATCTCATTTGTTACCTAGATAGGACGTCATGTGGTCACAGTTGAGAGGTTTCCTGTCAGGCCTAGGTCGTAGTACATAATATATTACAAATAATAAACAAACACATATTCAGGGCCAGGAGACACTAGTAACAGAGTCCACTTTTTGCCAGTCATCTTATTACACCTATAATTAAATGTCTTTGCTTATTACAGACAGAAAACAAAGTGTTTCACTTGCAAATTTGTGGGAAATTGACTTCTGCATCGACTGTACTGTTCAAGTCGATATCACATAGTAATTAGTTACTAAAGTAGCCCACGCACTGGCCCGGTATCTCACATAAAATGTTCGGTCCGGCCGCCGTATGATCGAGATTGAACACAGGCCACACATGTAAAGCAATGTAAATCATACGATCTAGATCACATGCAATTCACTCACCCACACAGACACACAAGATTCGATTAAACAAAGGCATGTGGATGTGTGTGTGTGTGACAGGTCGTTCCGGCCATCGAAATCAACCACAAATACAACAGATGGTGGGCCGCGCGTACAAGAATTGGACGAGTCTGTGGTCGATTTCGGTGGACCGTATGGCGGCGCGCCGGCCGGCGATTGGACGAATTAATTTAGAAACCTTTAGAAAAACGGCCGTGATATACAGACAATTTACTTACTCTTGACTTCAATTCCAGTTTCAAATCCTAAAATCCAGAATTAATTTTCGTTGCGATGACGACAAAACGAGTAGCATAAAATATTAGACAACTTTTAGGATTAGGATTGAAATTTACGCCAAGAGTTACCCCTCTGGTCTAAAACAGTAGTCTTACCTTTGGTTAGTTTTGTCCGTTAATTTTAAAACTTCTTTATTTGTATCCGGATTTAAGTTACATGCCTATTAACGAAATGCTAGGCATGATTCCGTAACCTTTTTCTTAAATGCAGACGCACGTTCATGATTTTTGGGTCACGACGACTTTGGACCCAACTGACTTAGTTTTAACTGGTGATGTAACAGATAAACCTTATTGCTGTCGAATGACAAAACATGGTCAACTCCTTCAACCTTGAGAAGAAAACGTAAAAAACTTGTACTTGTGTTTCCGATTCCATGGATTCGTTTCGATTTTAAAATGGCAAGTCACGAATTATTATTTAAGGCAAATTTTAGGTATGGAAATATAACCTTAGTAGAATGTCCTGTAAATTTGGAAAAGTATAATAGTTGACTAAAATAATATAATTGAAATAAACTGAAAATATTTATAAATCTAGGTAATAACGTAAAAGAATGAAAGATTGACTAAAAAGGTTTATATGGCTGAGGACGACCTAGGTGTACTTTTATTGAACATATAAAAAATGGCATTCGATTGTCTCTGCCTACCCCTCTTGGGATAAAAGGCATGATGATAGACAGATAGGTAAAACCTTTTCTTATACCCAAAATCACAAGTCATAATTGTCATCATATTTAATACTAACAACCCCTCCTACGGCTTCGCACGGGTACAAAATGGGTGTACGTACAACAATTTATTAGAGATAGATGCTACCGCGGACTTTTTTGTAGATAATTTTGACAGTATACGTCATGAAAACTCGCTGCGGTTAACTTTTTCCCCGACCTGATTCATTTATACTGTTAATACTCAGCTCCGAAACATAATAGGTCCATGTTTATTACTCGTAATCTTTCCTCTTGAATCAATCTATCCAATAATGAAAACGCAACAAAATCCGTTCAGTCCTTTTTACAGCGGGGGACTTTGTTTTACAATATGTAGTCATAGTTAAGCTACCTAAGCATTTTTAAATCATATGAGTATTGCCTACAATGTGGTTTTCTCAACAAATAGCATTCAAAATATTTAAGGTGAAGTGATTATACATAAAACGAACTTAATTATTTACCTAATTGTAATTAACTAGCAAAAACAAACAACTAAATTTTAGTTTTCCCTGTATTATCTTTCTATTAGTTCGTTTGATTAATTTATTTATGGAAATGTGATTGCTAAATATGTATTCAATTGAAATAATATCGAACTGTAGCAGATCTCCAAAAAAGAGATATATTTTACTACTTACAGGTACACAGGAAAATAAGCAGAAATATCTTATTTATCAAGGCCTATTCATATAGTTATTACATACACCTGCTTCTATAATTAAATTCCCTGGATGATAATAAATGTGTTAACTGACCCTCAAAGCGATACAATTACTCTTTTTTTAACCTCTCGTATAGTTCCATTGGTTGCACTTGAATAAACGATCAATGCCGTGAGATAAGTTTGGTTTAGTTCTTTATAGAACATGTGTGTCGGCACAGTGACCTATCGACATCAAATTGGTGACTCTTCACTTGTTGTGTCACCAAACAGGTTTGACCACTTTCACACTTCTTGTAAATAATGCAACCAATTCTCATATTATGAAATTGCGTAAGAGTGTAATTTTATTACAACTGATGGTTGCTTGTTTGCGAAAATTTTGCGATTTGTAAATTGTTAAAAAATTGTCAACATTCAATGTTTTTAGGATTCCGTACCCAGAAACGGAAACTATTACTAAAGTAGCCCACGCACTGGTCCGGTATCCCACAGAAAATGTTCGGTCCGGTTGCCGTATGATAGAGATTGAACACAGGCCACACATTAGCAATGTAAATCATACGATCTAGATCACATGCAATTCACTCACGTACACAGACACACAAGATTCGATTAAACAAAGGCGGGTGGATGTGTGTGTGTGTGTGTATACAATGATTTGAAAACGGATGGTGGGCCGCGCGTACAAGAATTGGACGAGTCTGTGGTCGGTTTCGGTGGACCGTACGGCGACCGGCGGGGGATTGGACGAATATGTGGCCACCTTAAGGCTCCACTGTCGTCCGTCTGTCACAAGACTGTGTCTTTAAAACCGTAATAGGTAGACACTTGAAATTTTCACAGAGTGTGTATTACTATGGCCGCTATAACAACAAATAATACAAGAATCTCATCTTATCTTAATAATGGCAATACATACAAACGTCTAACTAGTACCTATATATGTATATATATATGTATATTATGCCTACTCTTAAATAAAACAACAAATAATAATAATCAGTCAAAGACCGTGTGAGTCGGACTGGCGCAAAATTGTTTTCTAAACTGTAACAAAAAATTGTGTTAAATATTGTACATTGGTGCGGGAACCCTTCGTATGCGAGTCCGACTCGCACTTGGCCGGTTTTATTTAAATAATTTTGGACCCGATTTTGTCCAGTTAGATTCGTTAGGCCTAAACGAATATTTAATATAATGTCATATCCCACAAGAAACATCGCGTATTACCCATGGGTTAACTATAACTTTGATCTCCCCGAAGACTGTATTTAGCTGGGTACCCTTGGAACGGTAACACGGTTCCCAGGATTGAAGGGGAGATAAAATTATTTCTTGATAACATTCTTTTGAGAAATCTTATACAAATCTTGCTGAAACTACGATAATATGTTCTTAAAAATAGTTTCATTCAAAAATATTTTGCTATTCTCACAAGAGGAAATCTTATCGAAAATAAATTTATGCCGCGCTTTTATTATACCTTAGGTTGTGAAACTCAATACACGATAAACAAAATTGTAATGTTTATATTTTTAACATGAATGTACTGTATGCTTTCGTAATAATGTTTGCATTTTATATGATGTTTCTATTTATATTAAGATTTTCGTTAAAATAGACATTGACCTTGAAAAACCTTTAATGTCTTTTAAGAGCTCTTTTGGTCGCGTAACCAACTAAAAACGCACATGTTTGAAAATTTTGAATCTCTTTCACCCAATATCCTAGCGAAACAAATAAATAAAAAAAGAAAATTTCCAAACAAAACCGGTAAGTACAATAAATTACACAAAATTGACTTCAGCAATTCAAGTATTGTACAAAAAATATTACAAATAGCAATATGTGAAATTATGTTTACTCGATATGTAAGAAATATAAATTAGTAAATATATTAAGAGAACTCGAGTAAGAGAATTCATGAAAATAATAATTTCATATACTATCTAGAACTTGCTGTTTTTAATAAGTTTTGTAAAATGCTTGAATTGCTGAAGTCTGTTTTTGTATGGGTCAAAATTTATGAGGCGTCTCCTTAAAAGTTGTTAATTTGTTCAAGAATTTGTCTAATTAGAAACCTAGAAGTATTATGCCATTTTCACTAGAATTCTTATTTTCTTAAGAATGAGTGCTTTAGACTTATATTTCTTCGGAGGGCAAGTAAATCTTCTGAGAATAGGTTGTATATTTAGGAATTTAAACCATGAAGTGCTGCGACAGATTTGCCATTTGTTCTGTTTAATAAAATCTACCTAGTTAGTTACATTGTTAGCCAAGTAGAGATGTGTAAATTGAGTAGTATTATGTAAAGTTTTTTATAAGCACTAGGGGTGTTAACTATTTTTGGGAATACTTTTAAATTATAGCTGTAAGAATTATTATACCTGATAAAATCATTTAAAAAAAAATCAATTAAAAAAAAATTATTAAACAAATAAATAAACACTTGATGACCCTTTGCACCGCAAGTGGTGTCAATATTGTTGTCATAGTTCAACTGATCTCCAATAGATGGCGTCTATTACAAAATAAATAAATTAGTCTAATTTTAAAAGAAACATTTAAAATTATGATTTGTTAGTTTATTTTTCGTCATTAGAGGGAAAAATAATATTCAAAATGTCGTATCAAACAAATAATTTGATTGATAAACAGTGCAGATTAGGTATACGTTATAAACTATATAAAACATAAATTATTGTGTATTTATTTTCTTTCACTGTCATCAATATTTTAAATTGGCATAACAGAACGTATCTGTGAGTAATTTGTGTTAAGTAAAGTGGTTAACAATGTAAGCAGACACAATAAAATCAGAGTAAACACTTGTCGTGTCCCATGAAAGTGTGATCCAGTCAACCTTGTTTACAGTGACGCGGGTCCTCCATCTCTTTATAGATGCTCTCTGTTGCGTAGGCGAGACGATCAGCGAACTACAATATACCAAACACACAACGTGGAATGTAGTGTGCTTTTCAGCACGTTTCATGAAGAAAAAAAAACTTTTAAACTGACAGTGTTGAATGGCTAATTACAAGTGGTTCAAAATAATAGTGAGAAATACAATGTGTGTGAAAAATCTAGTGTTTCATTGAAAATTCGTATGGTTTTATTGTTTAACGAAATAACAATGAGGTGTTTGGAGATATTAATAATGTTTATGTACAGGTAATATTTCTAAGGCGAATCTCATTTTTTCAATCTCTGTTCATGAATTACCTAATTTATGTCCACACACATGGGGACCTCTGCCACGGCCGGGATACGAACCCGGGACCCCGCCGGTCACTATAAAGTAGGTTACGGCGACGTCTTTGCATTGCAATTACATAATTGAAAAGCTTCGGTGCATTTACAAGCGCTGCACGTAGCAGATGCATTGGGTCCGATGATTTGATCAACACCTCGGCTATAGACCAATGAGTTTTTTTAAATAAATATTTCAAAAATCTGTACTTAAGTTTTCTATCACCGGCTAAATGAGGAACACTCGTCATTAACTGAGTACCCTGAGTCCAGTTATATGGTGATAGGAAAAAAACACATAATAGAAGTTGCAGGCCACATCATAAAGTTACACCACTTGTTGCATCTCGTACAGAACATGAAAACTGAAATAATTTAATTTAAAATTAAATTAAAAATTATAAAGATTAAAAAATATATTATCACGCCTGAATTAAGGTATAGAAAGATGCAAAATATCTTAACACGTTAAAAATCCTTACTTTGACTTAAACACGTTCTCTATTCGTCTAAAACTTTTTGTTATCGGTACTTAAAATAAATTCAAGTCCAACTGACCTCGAAACATAAAATATGCGGACATAAGTAACAAATATTTAAATACCCAATAAATCAATTGTAAACTACATAATAATAACTTCAGTCATTGCATACCAAAATACTGCAATGTATGAATGAATGCGGTTTTATTTTCAAAATATTATTATTTTAAAGAAAATAAATAAAATATCCTTTATTTCTGATATATTATATAAGAGATAAATATTAAATACACTTATTATTCTCTTAATATTTCAGCATAGGCCTCCTCGAAATTATTTGAGTCCAGTGTTTCTTGTAGTTGACGGATACTTAAGGATACGCATGAAAAATGTATTCGTTTCCTAGTTGAAAGTTTTCTATATTATATCTATTTAGCCCCAAAGGTTCCCTTATGTTATGGATAGGTCCAAATGCGTTGACTCGACGACTCCATAGAAACAAATACCTGCCTTTTTTAGCATATTTTTTTGTTACACCTATTAGGATCGTCTAAACCTGTCTTCAATGGCATTGACTGAATCCTACTAATATTATAAATGCGAATGTTTGTTACTCCTTCACGCAAAAACTACTGGACGGATATTGATGAAATAATATAAACTTTAATATAACTTTAAGCTTATACAACAGAATAGTACATAGGCTATAATAGACAAAAAAAAGTCCGCGGTAGCATATATCTGTAGCATACTATATTGTATGCGGGGTCCTCTTTCACGTCAGTTTCAACAGAGCTAATAAAAATAGTTTGACAAGATTTTTTTGCACTGTTTATCCCGGAAATCTTTTAGATATATATAATATATATACCTATGTAGGTATATCTTTTATAAAAATAGATTTGCAGTTAGGTACCTTAAATGCGAAGCCGTAGTCGCACGTAGTGTCGCCATTAATTTGTTTCATCTGCAAAAACCTATGTTTACAATATATTTAGGAGGTGCCATAGACGCCCCCACCCCGCCCCAAATTTTCTGGTTATTTGGCCATAAGTATGACCATTAAATTACTAATAAGTTACTTTACGTTTCGTTGGCATCGTTTTGTGTCGCGAATCAGACACGGGTAACTGTGTCTACTTTTTGCCAGTTGTCCATATTGAACAGAACAGACCTAGATTTTTAGAAGACATGCTTTACGTGAAGTGGCTTTACGTGCACTACGTATTTTAGCATAATCTATACTAATATTATAAAGAGGTGAACAAAAGTTTGTAAGTTTTTAATGTAACCGGTAATCTCTTAAATTACAAAACCTATTCTAAAAATTCTTTCACTAATAGCAAGCTATGATCCCTGAGTGACATAGGTTATATTTTATTTTGTTTGAATATATCCACGGGCGAAGTATGGGGGCGAAAAGCTAGTGTCGACATAAAGTAAAAGGCGTTGCGACAATAAAACGACAGAAAAAGAAGTGTCCGACCGAAACAGGATTTTCAGCCCAAACCGAAATTTATTTACATTATTTCTATTGATACTGAAAAGTGTTTTTCTTTATTTTTACGTATATATACAGAAAGTTAACTCGTAATAAATTAAATAAAAAACAATATATAATTGAAGTAGTTTATATAATACTAGCATTCCACCCCCGGCTTCGCCCGTGGATATTTACGAACAAAATAAAATATACCCTATACCTACCCTTATCCCTACCCCTACCCCTACCCCTACCCTATATCATCAATAGTTTTTGCATCGCACGCGATGTAAGGAATTTCTTAGGTAATTTTTTACACCTTGGGTTACATTATTAGAGTTTTAGTAAGGATCCCTAATTTTTTTTGAAAATAGAATATAGCCTTTGTCACTCAGGGTGAATGTAGCTTTCCAATGGTGAAAGATTTTTTTAAATCGGCTCAGTAGTTTTTGAGTTTATTCATTACAAACATACACACTCACAAAAATACAAATCTTTCCTCTTTATAATATTAGTATAGATAGAAGATAACTCAGCTGGCGACCAAACAAGAGCCAAGTTATTGAGTTTCGGCCGGTTTTTTTTGCCGTAACCGAACCTTCGGTCGGACACTATAGAGAAAAATGTAGTGGGGATGACAAACACTGTAAACAAGTACTATACCTTATCCCAAAAGTGGCGAAAAAAAATTTCCTCTGTTTTACCGCTTCACAAATTTCCACATAGAGACAGTAATGTTTACAAGCAATTAAATAATATTTATTATAAAGAACTCAGACGCAATAAAAAGTTAGTCTAGCGAAGTAAAACGGAGAACGATTGCGTAGTCTTAAAAATATTTGTTCACTAACATTGCAATAATTTCTTATTGGTAAACGAGGTACATCAAACGAACTTCCAACATTTAAACGTTTAACTTTATGTTGTTGAGAAACAGTAAATTTATTACCAAAGGGATGTTTGTCGGCAATTAGGGTAAACTTGTTCTGCTCTTTGACGTTTTTCCCTTGCAAAGTTTCCTAGAGATGCTGGTCTATGATTTTAAATCAAAAATTAACTCAGCCAGTCATATAGCTTGGTTACCCAGAGCTGGCGTGACAAATACCTTCAATGTAACAAAAATCTCTAATTCAGCTAAATATAACTTGATTGTTTTTTTTTGTTTCAGAAATTTGAGGTTCGCGTTGTGCTATTGTTCAGCGTAAGTTTGTTTAATAATTATAGATTCAAAGTTGTCATTATTTACGTCGAATTTTACATAGGGAATTTAGGGACTCATGTTTCGCGAAATATTTACCAAGTAAAATATATTATAATTGAATTATTTTTTAAACCTGGTTTATCATACTGCAGGAACGGGGAACATATTACACAATATCCGGCGTTGTAGAAAGTTACTGGCAATTGTTAAACTCTAACAACTCTATCTGGTTATTCAATATGTATGATAAACATTGTATAACTTTCTACAACCTGTATAAGTAAGGCGGTGTATGTTCATCACTGTCAAAAAAATAAGGACTCGATAGCTTAATGAGAGGTTTTCAATCTGACAGTTTAAAAAAAACAAAAATAGTTTCATTATGTTGTTGAGAGATGGCGATGCAGTGCAGTCTTATGTCAAAAACTCTTGAGGGTCGCTGAGGGTGCAAAAAATGACTTCTAGTTTGTGAGCGTCGTCGTACATTTTTCTTTAATTTTTTTCAAACTTAACAATTTCAATTCAGCTGTCATCGTGCTAAATCCATACAGTACACATTTTATTTTTGACATATTACTAGACCTAGGCGCCATCTATTGGCGTTAAAAAAACGTCTTATTTTTTTTAAATGTCATCTTGAAAACCTCTCATTGGTAGGGCGTTGGAATTGAAACCAGGAGGTCAAAAATGCTAAGCACCAATTTTAGTTTATGTGTATGTGCTTTAATCGACTACTTGTGCTTCGGAGTCACGTAAAGCCGGACCGCACTTCTTCTAAAGATAACATAATATTTACGTCTGTTAAAGAAGTGACACATCTATTTATAAAGTTTATTAAGTGCAGCAACAGGCTTGCCACCTGTTCTGTTTAATATGGACAAAAAGTGGACACTGTTATTGGTGTATCTGGGCACACCGCAATGTATATAGGTCGTAAAGATTTGTCTGTGTGTGTGTTTTATATAATAAAAATATTTTTAATCTAAGTATTATTTGTTTTAAATTCATTCTTCACGGGTTGCCTTACAGCTCCCGGGAACCCGGCCCCAGGGTACCCAGTGCAAAACAAAGTCTTCCTCATTTAGCCATTGATTTTTTGAGGCTATACCAAACGAGTGGCCAGCTCTGTTGAGGTATACAGATGGAAAAGCCTCTTTGTACGGTTTGTCGGATAATGTACATAGATTTTTTATTATAAAAAACCCATTGGTCAGATGTAGGATGTAGGAATCGAACCCGCGACTTTTCAGTTCTCATAATCATAATCAGAATCGGTGTTCTGTTTTCTCTGTCTATCCCTATGGTGAACAGGCTTTATGTTATTAATGTTTCAATGTTTGTATGTAATGTATCATCATAATGCAATCGCTTGTGAGCAAGTAATGCAATCTTTATGAGTAGGAACATAAATCGTCATAACATGATTGCTGTCACCGCACTTGCGTGACTTTCGTTTTTCACCAAGCGTACAATTCTGAATAAAATATACAATAAAATTTTACAATTGATACATTGTGTCGCTATGTTAGATTTCTTACTTATTACGAACTGCTGCATATCTTCCCAGTATTATGCAACTAAGTTAATTAGACATACTTAATTACTGCAATTATTTTAATTTTCATTGGAAGGTAGGTAATGTTCATATAACATTTGCACCATATGCTTTTTCATTTGTAGAAAAATATTTATATGCACGTCAGGAACAATATTTTTATTATCATCACGCCTCTATTAAAGTCCCATCACGTCCATTCTTAGTTGGACTTGCTGTCTGTACTAAACTGATTTTTTTTGACTTGTGTTATTTGCTAAACAAACTTTGCAAACTTTAAAACTTTTATATTAACAATTTTACATAATAATTAACATTTTTAACCTATTTTACATTAAGATTTGCAGAACTAAATTTTCTAAACTCTTATTTAAAAATTGTACAATAAAAAGACGTGTAAGTAAAAAAAAATACTTTAGACGCAATAGACTGACTGCATATTTTCGTAATTTTGATCCTAAGATAAAGGAAAGGGGAAATATATTACTGGTTGGGAATAGAAAAGCAGTCAATAGTAATGTAATATGCAGTATAAGAACAATACAATTCTAATAAAAATAATTGGCCAAGTTGCCAATTTTTCGATCAGAACTTTAATTTTTGTTTAGGTTTTCCTGTAAACATTAGATATTCCCTATTTTTTTCCAATTGTTAGACTGATAAGTTTGTTTAATAACTATAGGATCAATGATGTCATTATTTACCTCGTGGGAATTAAGGGGCTCATATTTCGCGAAATATTTACCAAATAAAATATATATATTTTGATAAACACAATAACTTTTCACATATAGAAATTGCTATATATATACATATAGTATACACACATATATATACATAGTATACAACAATCCAAACAATCACAGTATAAATTAACTTTTAAAAAAAAGTGTACCGACTTCAAAAATTTGCACTGAAAAGTAAGAAATAATAAATATTTCGTCGTAGAATTTGAAGACGGTTGGTGCCAAATTAGGATATAAAACTAAGTAAATATCTAAGAAGATAAAGATCTGTTCAATATTATCTATGTTTGTATGTACTGATGATCGTAGGTTCCTAATGAATTGTCTAGAGTAGTGAATTTGGGAAGTAAGTTGTTTCTAATTTGGCACCAACCGTCTTCAAATTCTACGACGAAATATTTATTATTTCTTACTTTTCAGTGCAAATTTTTGAAGTCGGTGCACTTTTTTTTAAAAGGTTTATTTTACCCTTTTAAGTGATTTTGCTGCGTTGGGAGACAAATAATAACGCAAATAAAAAAAATCAATGAAAAAAAAAATACTGCTGTGGATGGGATTTGCATCCTGAGCTGCACCATACCACACCATACCTTTAGCCGTTAGACCACCGTCGATACAAAAATTGACAACTTCGTGTCAATAGCAACCGTTGCTAAGGCTTTTCTCTGATACATAATTTTCAGCCGTAAACAGAGACAATTTACTGAATTTCTGAAAAACTACTGAACCGATTTTCGTCATTATGTCTGTAAGATAATGTCGAAAAATTACTATATCCCTAAAAAAATAAGTCGTCAAAATGGGTACATATTTCATCGAGATATTAAGAAAAATGTACTTATAAAGTCAGTTTTTTCAAAATTTCTAAAAAACTAATGAACCAATTTTCACTTTAAAAAAATGTGACTACCTGTGAAGTATACCCTTTCAAACAAAAAAAAATTTCCAAATCGGTCCAGGCGTCTTCAAGTAATCGGGGAACATACATAAAAAAAAAAGATTCCGACGAATTGAGAAACTCCTCCTTCTGTTTTGAAGTTCGGTTAAAAAGGGAATGCTCCCCAACGCGTGTTGTCTGTCCCAATCTATTAAATATTTTTACTAGCGCGATATAGGTTTCAGATTGATAAATGGCTCGTCTATCGATGAGCCGCCACAAACATGATGATAATTTTATTATGGATCACAGAAAGTACCTACTTTTACTAAAAATAGCAATCAATCGATAGCATTATTTATTGCAACGAACATTAAAATTGCATTTCATAACATGCTACCTACTATGAAGGCTGTTTTGGCTTTACGATATAAATTGAAAATTTGAAAATATCTCAAAATATCTACAAGATCGAAAATTATAAAATTAATTAATTTGTAAGAAATAAACGATTTTCTTTGGCGGTTATTTTGCGCGCGAGTCTAGTATTTTGAATTGCGGACTGACGTATAATCCACCCTCGTCAATGCAGCTGATTTTTTTTTGATTGAGTACTCTCTGACCAACTATTAATCCAGGTGTCACCAAATGGCGGACCGCGGTTTTTGGTAGGTGGAAATCTTATAGATTCGCGACATGCTCTCGACACAAATCCCGACTATGGATTGCCCGGCCCGAGTATGCTCAACCCGACCAGGAATTCGGGCATTTTGGGCTGCGCATTACCGGACCGAGAATTTTTTTAAATTAAAAAATTTTCTTTAGGCTTTAGTTTTACATGTTTTTACTTCTGTCGGCATTTTTTTTCGACAAGTTCAACCCTTCATAACTCATAGTTCCAGCGCTACCGGCTCAGCTAATCTTATGTGCAAAGAGTAATCTATCATTGTTAATATTTTATTTTGCTTGATTTTATATTTTATATTGCTTGATGTATGAACCGTATATAAGTATGTTATAGTTTTGACAACTTTTCTATGTCCCATCACAGCCTTTGTAGCTTGCGGTTAAACAGAAAAGGTGACATTACCTATATTATATTTTCGATCACGAGAAGGCGATTAAAGCCAGATTAAAGCATTTAAGTACTTTACAATTACAAAATATAAAAAATTGCATATTTGTACAAAAATAATTGTATCATTATTAATATTAATAATTAAAAACTTATGTACATAATCCGACAGACCACTCTTAGAGGCTTTTCAATCTAAATATACCTCAACAGAACAGGCTACTAGTTAGGTATAGCCTCACAAATACCATCGGCTATATAGAAGGGGTAGAAGGAGAAGACTTTTTCTTCCGATGACACGGTTCCAAATCTGTGATGTAGTTTTTCGCACCGAATTTTAGTTGAATACTAATTGGTTATATAATATCTATACAAACAATAGCATTTTTAACTGTCTATAGTTTCAATTAGCATCTCAGTTTAGCGTTCAACAGAGTGATGACTAGACAGTTTCGTTAATTTGGCAGTTTGGTAATTGGACAGAAAATGCACTTTCAGCGAGGTAGAAGTTTATTTTTAATTCTCGTTCCTTACCACCTATTAGACTAGAATTATTTTATCCCGAGCTAGGATTGCCCTTTATTAAACACTAGCTTCACCTGTGGCAATTTTACCATGTGAAAGATCAAACTCACACTATTTTTAATATTAGTATATATTTCGTTAAAATCTAACTTGATTTGTATATTTTATTTCATTTGTTAACTCTCATAAAATAACAAATGTATTTATAATTATTATGTAATAATAATCATCAAGTTATTTCCTAGCGTGTCAGTTACGATTCTGGTATGTAATAACGAATATCATTTTAAAGTTTTCAAGGTATAATTATGACGGTCAAGTTGAACCACTTTCAAATCCATCAGTGTGAATTTTGTCTTTATTTTAAGTACTTAATTTTAGCTCTGCCTTTAGGGAATAAAGCTTATTTTAATCGAGGATTTAATCTAAATCCCTAATCCTCTTGAATTCCGATATTAAAATATTTGGAACTCGTTAGGTAGCTCAATACAATATAAGCGTCTAAATACTGTATTGGTATTTTTTATTTCATGATGAACAAATGGATATTTAGTATAAGTTGGCCTAAATCTAGGTTAAAATCAGTTTTATAATAATTTAAAAATAAAAGTCGGAGGCTACGTAATTACAAAAAGATTCCACTTAATTGCATGAACGATTCGTAATCGGCGAAGATAATACTGCACACTTCTTTATTTTTATAATTATTCTGACTATAATTTTTATTTGCCGTTGTTCGCGTTTCTGCAAACGGGATAATGAATTATTGTAAACTTCGCCGGGCAGTATGTATGATCAATACTTATACAGATAGCAAAAAATATGGCGGGATCATAGCAAATGATACTCCATTGTATTGTACTTCTGTCTACAATGAATCTCATTACGTAAAATCTCAGTTAAGGCAGGGTACAAACCGATATCTACTAAAAGTGTCATTTTTCGACGCTTACTTTGAAGTGTCAGGAATCAAACTCAATCTCAAAAAATATAGGTAGTGGATAGCAAATAATACTACATAAATCTTTAACCGCATAGATTTTTCATAAGTGTTTTGGTCTATCAAAACAAATATGCAAAATACCTCTATAAAAAAAATTGTGTGTAAATTCACAATTTTTTGCGCGACAACTATATACTTTTTTTTTAAAAACAAAATAGCTTGAATAATCTATTAAAACTTTAACCAATTACTTTCACTGTTTAATTGTTTTTCTTTAACAAATTTTAAGAAAAAACTACAAAATAAGTGAAATTTCAAGTGTAGCTGCATGACCACGTAAAATATGCCAAGCAATATTCAACCTTATATCGTCCTATATAAGCATCCGCCCACCGGAGTTTAAATAGTATTTTTATCGAGGTTGATAGATAATGTCCCATAGAGACAAAAAGGATCGATTACCGCAACGCTACTTTTGTCCTGCTTTGGCACAACGGGAAATTATATTTTTCTCTTTCTAATTATATTGAGATTCATTCTACACTGTTATGCTAGCACGGCTGGGATACATGAGATAGATAAAATACATCTACGTTTACCCGTTTCAAAATTTTCATATCTTAACCTTTAAACATAATTTATAGTCACATCAACTGCAGGGACTGCATTAAATGTAAGCATTATTACTTAGTGGTCTACTTGAATCAGAGGCTATGAAAACTATTGAAATGTCACTCTCCTATCCAACTATCTCTGTTGACTATGACCAACGGGGCTGGCTCTTATTTCGGTAAAAGAATAAGCATAACCATCCAACGAGGTAATGCAGCCAGTCTGTTGGGTACTCTCCCAGTAGATAGCGATTTATATGAAATTTTTATTTGTAATTTTATTTTATTTTTGTAATTTAGTACCTATCTAAAATAATTTTAATACCTATGTAAATAAATAAAAACTATCTCAATATTCTAATAAAAATATATAATTACTTAAAGACTTTTAATAGGCGTTTATGCTTGATGGACAGTCACAGATTTAGTGCTTGTTTAATTTGGTCCAAATTCTAAAGTAATGGATTGTGAAATTGTTTGTAATCAAAGTGTCATAATTTATTTCTTCGCTTCCTGGTAATGTCGTTTGAAAGTAAAAATAAAATTTAAGTATATTTTGTAAACTACTTCCATTATTAAGAGTAAGCACCGTGAACAAATTAAAAGATCGTCAGAAAAATGCAAAGTAAATTTGTCTGGATAGGAGAAGAAAATATTATTATCATTAGTAGATATTATTCACAACGACCTGTTTGGTCAAAAGCCTATATATTTATTTATATAGAACGTGATGCTAAGCGGAGTGAAAGATGATGTTGTGACTAAAATAAAGAAAAGTAGTTTACGCTGGTTTGGACACGTTGAAATAATGAAGGATGAAAGATTGACTAAAAATATTTATATGCCTGAAGTGAAAGGAAAATGCTGGCAGAGAACATATAAAAAAATATTGATCGATGGAAATATTAAAAGTACACACAATCGCCGAGCATATATAAAAGGTATGATGAATATAAAAGAAGCAAAAGAGGTATGTCAGGATCGTAACAAATGGAATTTGATTATCTCTGCCTACCCCTCTTGGGATAAAAGTCGAGATGATAGATAGATAGACAGATGCTAAAAGAACTTTACAGAGTAACTGCCCACTGACTTTTTTGTAGATAATTTTATTGTGTACAATTCTTTCCTACATCATTTTGTTATGTATTTGACGGATAAGACAGCTTACGCCATGAAATCGCGTTGGTGCTAACTTTTTCCGACTTCATCCACTAATACTGTAAATGCTTAGCTCCTAAAAGTGATAGGTCCATGTTTGAAGCAATCTATCTAAGTATGAAAACCACAACAAAATCCGTTCAGGTGTTTTTCAGTAGTTAGACAAACGCGGCGGGTGACTTTGTTTTATAATATGTAGTGATGTAATTTTAATGTATAAAATTTGGTAAGGAATGGTTTTCAAGAGTATTCATAAAGTATTAAAAGGAGGAAACCCCTCAGATTTTGATTTGCTCAATGACGATGTAACCGCTGGTATGCCACAATAGAGGCAGCAAGTAGAACTAAAATTTACTGGAATATAATTTAACGGAATTTCTAACATGATATCATTTCAACTAGCTAAGCATGTAAATAGTAATTTAATTGTGTACTTAATATAACTGATCGACTACTACTATGAAACGACTTCGCCTCCGTAGTTTTAAAATCTTAGAACATAAGCGCTTATGTCTGTAATTTGTATGGGATAAACTATTCCCTATTTCTCTGTAAATAATCCACCTGTGTTACTGTAATTAAGCATATAGTTACTTATTCAATATATCTAAAGGAAATCGTGGTTATTTCTTTAATAAGTTATATTGAATAGGAAATATAGTTGTTAAAATATATGATTCTATCATCAATTACTCAAAGGCCATACGAAATCTCGAGTTACGCAGAGACATAGCCTCTCTAGCGTCTTTAATCGACTGTATTATGGGAAATGTTCAGTAGAACTCCATGACCTCGTCCCTCCATCCCCTTGTCGCATCCGCACTGCTCGCACAGGATATAGGTTTCATCCTCACACAGTGGACACGTTCTGCATACGAACGAAAAACTTCAGTGACTCGTTCCTGTGTCGCACTGTCAAAAAGTGGAACGAACTTCCGGCGTCGGTCTTTCCTGCTTCCTATAACCTGGGGTCCTTAAGCGTGAGAATTCATCTCTATGGAGCGACTGGCGCACTGTATGATGTTCTGACAGTCGCGCACATTCATGGACCAACCACTCTAGGTCACATGTCGTCTTCTCTATATAAAAAAAGGATTATTTTTGACCAATTAACAGAAATGGGCCCAGTATTAAATATATATTTTACACTTCATCAGATCTAAATCTCAGCTAAATACGTGTCATGTAGACATATCAAAGCTATTTGATTAAAATTTCACTTTCTTCGCCAACTATTGAATTGCGCAAACGCATCGCATACTTTTCACTTTACGACTATGTTCTAATCAGTGCGAAATGCAGTATGGTAGCGTGCAAATACAAAGAAAATAAAAGTTGTTTGTTCCGCTGGTGTCTTCCGCTTCCGATATACTCATGCATAATCTACGGAACTACGGATGCCACGAACAACTTTATTTTATTATTTCTACGTTTAATATTGAACTTTATTTAATACTAGAAATAGGCGTGAACTTTCCATTCATGAAATTAAACGAAGAACAGAAAATACAATATAATAAAGTTCTAAGCTATTTCATTTTGTATAAACGGAAAAATACACACTTTTGAGTTTAATTTTATTTATTTGTATAGAATCTCAAAAAATTCTCAATGATCACGCCTTTAGGTCCTTTCGGGTAGGCATGCATAAGGCCAAATATGTCTACTTGCTACGATCCTAGCACAGGTGTTTCGGCATTCCAATCCACACTATTCCCTTACGTATTAGTAATTATTATTTAATCTATGCTTATAGTCCTTATTATTTTAAACCCATAAGCAAAATACTTACGTTTAATATCTCTCAAGTTTACCCCACTTGTACTATACTGTCATTCATGTTATACCATACTATTCACGTCCATACATGTATGTGCCAACACTCCATATGCATAGGTACCTATAACAATATATGTTCTAAATAGATATGTCTTTCAACAGTAAAGAGCTTAGAATATTGGTTTTCTGATTATAAATTTTACATTATCATCAATACATTATGTTGTTATTTATAGTAGAAACGAGAAAGTCAACGTGTTTTCATTAACGAATGATATATTTAAAATACTTTCAAGATTCAATATTGTTTTACTTCAATGAATATTAAGTTTTTGTATCTAATTACCATTTTAAGAAAATTACACAAAGTTTTACAACGCATACATTTAAAAATATGTAGAGTCACACAGATCACAAAGAAAAAAGTAGCTGAACATAAGGCAAAAATAAGATGGAATATGAAAATACAGGGCGATTTCAGCTCATAATAAGACAATCCGAAAATTCCGATTTTGGACTCAGAAGAAAATATTATATTCCATTTATTTTAGCCCTTCAGGGTTGTCACATAGTATATGTTTATGTTGATATGTAAGCGACAGGGCGTCAACAACCGAGACTGCCAAACCAACCAGGGCGCGATGTAGGTGTCAGTCAGTAGCAATCATACGCCCTGTCTCTTATTTATGTCAAATTTATTTGTACAGGTGGCCAAACTAATTTCTCAGATTGGTACTTGTATAATCTAAAAAATAATTTAAATATTGGAAACAAATTAATTGGATGTATGTACTTTTATTGTACATGTAAAAATTTATTGATCGATGGAATGGAATATAAAAAGTACACAAAATCGCCGAGCATATATGAAAGGTATGATGAATATACAAGAAGCGAAAGAGGTATGTCAGGATAGTAACAAATAGCATTCGATTGCCTCTGTCTACCCCTCTTGGGATAGATACAGAATATGCTTCGATTAATTATAAATACAGGGATTTAGACTTCAATGGTTTCGTAGATAAATAAAATAAATAAAATTATACATGGCTGCAGTGAGCCTAATAATAAGATACCGCGGGCGAAGCAGGGGCAGAAAACTAGTTTATAATATGGAAGTTTATTAATTTTCAGCTGCTTGCAAGTTGTTCTAGGTCAAGTCGTAGTCAAGTGCGCTCGTTTCAAGTGGACTGGCATGAGTCCAACACACCATCGATAAATTGTCAGTAGAAACAATATGAGCCGATTTTATATCTATTACCTGCTGTTACATTTTATATTTTGGATTTATCTAAAGATACAATTATTAAGTAAAAACAAGTTCATGAATCAATTTAAACAAATAAATAAAATGTAAGTGACTGTCTGCGATTTTGATAATTTACGTCACATCTAATAAATCTGAATTATTAAAACATCATATATAAGTGTCACACAAGGACGGGGAGGGGTCCTGGATTTTGATGAAAATTTTACTTATAGTGACTATTTAAACTTCTGATTTTTATTTCATCTTGTTACTGAAGATAGGGATTGGGTCCGCCAGTGATTTTCCAGGCCAGGATAGGGAAGGTAGTGAAAAATGCAATGTAATAGGAAGCCCAAGTAGTAGAAAATGGGAAACGAAAATGAATTAATAAAACATATTGGTAATCGCGTGTGTGTATTGTTGTAAGTCAAATTTAAACAAAAGTTAATTTAGAAATATATTTAAAAAAATTTGTAACTATTTACTCATTGTCAATTTTATTATCTACTTACTTTTCACAAATTTTCCCTAAACATAAACAAATTGTTTTATTGAGTTTTTTTTTCAATAGAAATATCGACGGTTACAAATTTTGGAATTAAATAATATAGATTTTTAATATATTTTGAAAGTGATAGTCTTAAGTAGCCCACGCACTGGTCTGGTATCTTACCAAAAATTGTCGGTCCGACCAGCTATATGATCGATATAGAACACAGGCCACACATTAGCTATATAAATTAGATCACACGCAAATCACTCACACACACAGACACACAAGATTCGATTAAGGTGTCAAACATATGTGTGTGCAGTGTGACAGATCATTCGAAATCAACCACAAATACAACGATTTGAAAAAGGATGGCGGACCGTTCGCTACAAGAATTGGACGAATGAGTGGGCACCTTTAGCGACAGTGCTATTCTGATAAGTGTAGGTTAACATGGTATCTGGCCACGCCACAATATAAAAGGCCGTAATGGTATAACTTTTGCGTAATATTTCCTCGCACAACAAATAATAATATTTTCCTTCAAGAACAACGCACATTTTTAATTTAATTGCGAGACAAGTAATTACTAAACAAAGAACAATTTAATTATATGATAAAAACGTCTAGAACTGTAGTTTACGAAAATGTTGATACGACATGAAAATTCATGACACAATAAGAGAAATGTGATTACGCACGTTTTGTTGTTTTTAATCAAGAGCTATATAAAATACGTTATTAAAAAAAATACAGTCATTATTTAACATGTTTAGTGATGACAGTATTAAAATTACATTACGAGTAGTTACAGTTATTTTGGCTAGAATCCAAAATCTCGTAAATCGGGTCATAAATTTCAGGAAAATCAGCTAATTTTGTTTTTGTTTCCTTGTTTATATTATGTTATGGTGCTTTAAAAGGTATGTTAATTTATTATTATTAAGTGTATTTTTTTATAAAATATGTTAATAGAAAGAAATAGTATAGAATGTACTAGTAAATTTGCAAGAAAATAAGGCTTAAAATGATAAGTAAATAGGATCGCTGAAGCTTATTTTGTACAATCATACAGACATAAAATTATCTTATATTGAAATATTGTCTTTCCGCCCGACTTCGCCAGTAAAATGGGAATTAAATATGACGACTTCGATTTTAATTTCAAATATTATTAATATAATAAAATAAGCAGGCAGGCTTTCTCGCCACAAATCCCTCAATACATCAAAAGGGATCTTGCAATAGAAGTCCCTGCTCTCCTAGAGCCAACGGGAATACGCCGGGAAGACGGCAAGAGACCCGATGGAATGACTCTGATTCCCTGGGTCGCTCCCAGGTCGGGCCCTCGTATGGGATGCTACGTGCGTGGACACATTAGCCCCATCTCATCTCAGGGATACAATAATCAAAGTGGGAGCTGCGGCAGAAATCGCAGACGCTAACATTCGTCTAGAAACTCTAGGTCCGTTGGGTTCCAATGCCAAAAAATGTATTAAAGATATATCCTTACGACTGATCATCTCCTCTGGTAACAAGAGTGCTGGCTCTTTCCTCGCACAACTAATCAGCATCGCCATTCAATCGCCTATGTTCATCTGCAATACTGATATCTAATCCATAGATATCAGTGAAAGAATAAAAAAATCATATCGATACAGTACCTACTTCAGACTTTTCCATTTTGTAGCAGGTTCTCAGCTTTCCCTCTACCAAAAATTAGTGTGTTTATTAAAGTTTTCGTTTACAAAATGCAAAAGTAAATGTATTCTCATGACATGCTCTATATCCGTGAAATCGGTAGAAGTGACTTTCTTGATTTATATTCGAGTCGTGATCGCGCTATATGAACACTCATGCCTTATTAACCACTTGACATACAAACACACCTATTTGAATTTGGGTACCTAACAAAATAAATGTAATCGTTTCTTTTCGGTCAAGATTATTCAACATATTATTATTATCTAGCGATAGACTATTCAACTATTATATAAACAAATTAAATCAAAATAAGATAGAGTGTAAATCCTCGTGACCGAGTTATTTATTGTATTGTATGTATTGTATGAGTATGATAAATATAAAACCGGCGAAAAACGTATGATAGGACCTACCCCTCTTGAGATAAAAGGCGTGGTGGTAGATAGATTGTTTTGTAAATATGTATTATTAAACATACATTTTTCAAAATTTAAAATGAATGATTGATATTGTGTGCCAATCCCTTTAAGATAGAAAACTCTTTGTTTCCGCCCAGTATCAGGTGAATATAGAATCACATATCAAACGGTTTTTCTAAGGTTACAAAAAGCGATATGCGGCTTCCGTCTACTGATATTTAATTTTATCAAAATAGAGTATGAGCAAAATTCTTACCTTGACATGAAATGCGAAGGTGAACAAAAAGTGAATGAAGGCGAAATTATTTAATACATAAATACGTAAACCTAGCCAAAACAGGGTGGAATTAGGCTAATATGGTCTGTGGAATCTATTACTAATATTATAAAGAGGTAACATTTTTAAGTTTGGATGTAGGGGGTAATCTCTCAAACCCAATCCCAGGCGCGTCGCTGTACGGTGCACCGAACCCGACCATTTTTTTTCCACACCACTCGTCTAATTCTTGTAACGAACGATCCGCCTAGGTCGGAATGGGAAATCTTCGGTACGATGCCGGACCAATGTGTGGCCTACTTTATATATCTATCATCACGCCTTTTATCCCAAGAGGAGTAGGCAGAGAAAATCGAATGTCATTTGCTACGATCCTGGCATACTTCTTTCGCTTCTTTTATATTCATCATACCTTTCATTATATGCTCGGCGATTGTGTGTACTTTTAATATTGCCTATCCTATATGGACTATTTTATTTTGTTCGAAAATATTCACAGGCGAAGCGAAATCTAGTTCTAAATAATATTGTAATTATACGAATGTGTGTTTGTTTGTTTCGTCCTTCTTTCACGTCAGAAGTAAGGGATAGATGTGATTTTGCAAAAAAAATAGGGGAAGGACCGGAGGTTACTTTTATCCAGGGACTCATTCCCCCAAACATTCAAACAAGTTTGTTGAAGATACATCTTTGTTAGACTTTTACAAAAAATCGATTTCAAATAATAATGCCATTTATTTTTCTTTCAACTTTCTATAATTTTTTCTATATTTATGTAGGTCTATTATGCAAAGAAGAGCTACGAGCACGGTCAATGTCACCGGAATGCACGCGTTTTTAGCATACATAAGTGATTGTTGAATTACTTTTGTTATTCCTGCATGGTCAATTTAATATGACCACAGTGGCCAATTTGTAGGTCATGCTATTATTGTGTAGAGAAACAAGCGGAAGTACCTATATTTTTATGGTTTATTCCATACAGATGAGTGAATTAGTTGTATGAATAGAATATGCTCATTCACTCTGGTATTCTGGGTTACATTCGTTTCAGGTTATATGATTTTTTTTTCTTCACGGGTTGCCTTGGAATCTAGCCGAAGACGAAGTCTCCATCGTTTAGCCGAGGCTATACCTAACGAGTGGCTAATTCTGTTGAGGTATATTTAGATGGAAAAGCCTAGTGTGGTTTGTCGGATTATGTACATTAGTTTTTTAATTAAAAAACCCATTGGTACTTGGCCGGGATCCGGGATCCGGGATCGAACTTTATGTGAATTTATAGAGAAAAGTGATCTAATTAAATTAAATTAAATATTAATATTTATACTGTGATAACGCTAAAACGCTTCATAGTTTCCTTCGCCATAGCATCTTAACGTATTGGAAGAAATAATAGGAAATAATGGATACATTTCCACACATAAATACATTATAAATAAATCTCTACATAATATTTCTTGTTTATGTCGGTGCACCATATCTCCCTAAATACTTCATCAAAATTAATGTTTGATACGCCATTTTGAAGATTATTTTCCCCTCTAATGACGAAAAATAATCAAACAAATCAAAATTAAATGTTTTTTTTTATTAGACTAATTATGTATTTTGTAAAAGACGCCATCTGTTGGAGATAACTTGAACTAACCTTGCGAAATTTTCGCACGGGTCATCTAGTTTATCTAATTATATCAAATATTCAACTGTTTCGGACAAATCGTTACTTTACAAAGACACTTTAATGTTATTGTAGTAATTTTTGCAAACCATGGTAGACTCAACAATCAAGGTAACAACTTATTCAGGATCAAACTTAGGTACCTACACAATATCTGAAATATTAGAAACTTATAGCCTACTTGAGGTAAACTTGTGTAACATTCAATTAAATATTCCAAAATATCTCAATAAAAATCATAACTGACTTTTGCAATAATGGAAAAAACAAACACAGAAATATTAATGGAAGCAAGTTGATCCAACTCAAATGACTACCGACTCAGTGGATGAATATTACAAAATCATTGCGCACAGGCCGTGTCGAGAACGACGGTGAAGGCGGAAAATTGTTCTTCTGGACAATTACCTACTCACTTTACTGCGACGTTGAGCATAACAGCTAGATTTAACTAAAATCTTGTCTCTGAGGTGATTTTCTTTTCTTGTAAGTTACAGTGTTTCCATGAACACAAACAATTTTAGTCACGTCTACTTTAAAAATGTTCCTATCTACTTAACTTACCTATCCATTCTTTTTTAAGGTAATTTCCAAAGAAGTGACACATATAGGTCCATTAAGTTCTGTTTAAGGCTCCTATATCCATATTTTTTCTGGGATAAACTATTCCCAGTTTTTCTGTAAATAATCCACATGTGTCAATGTCATTTAGCATTTAGTTACTTATTCAATATATCTAAGTGAAATAGCTGTTATTTTTTCAATAGGTTTTATTTGTTTATATAAGTAACTATATGCTAAATTACAGTGACACAGAGAAATTAGGAATAGTTTATCGCCATACAAATTTCTCTTGCCACACCGCAAAGTATAAAGACCGTGTGTGTGTGTCCGTGTGTGCTCCTGAGTTTAAGTTTATTTTCTACATGAGTATTTAAAAAAACAGATTTATTTACAACCTATATGTTTCTATTTCTACCTTGGACGCGCACAGTTTTATTAGCGTGTTGCCCATATAAATCTATAACATGTTGTCTGAAAATAGATAACTTAATTTTATGACTTTATCACGAAAATTCATTAAATATTTATTAGTAGGTACGAGATTTTATGTATAGAGAGTCATGAGTTAGAAAAACAATTTCTTGTATAATTAACTGATTGCCTGCTATTTCGTACGCGTTGTATTAGGAATACAATTCACCCCCTTGGGTAGGTAGCGTGATGTTTAATAGCCCCGAGAGTGGGCTAAAAAATGCAAACATATTTTTTTTTAACTAACAAATAAGCAAATATTGATTTTTATACATTAGATATATTATGATTTTGTACAATTTTTTTAACAAATATAGGATCAAAGTATAATATTATTAAAAACAGGTCAAGTGCGAGTCGTACTCGCACACGAAGGGTTCCGTACCAGCGTACAATGTTTAACACTCCATTTAAAAAAATATACTAGTTAGACGTTTGTACGTATTACTATTATAGGATCGAGCAAAAACTCCGAAATAAACCCGTATCTTATAGGTCCCCATACAATTTTTTACTTTATTTTATTTTATTATTTGTTGTTATAGCGGCCATAGTAATACATACCTACTCTGTGAAAATTTCAAGTGTCCACCTATTACGGTTCTGGAGATACTGCCCTGTAACAGACGGACAGACAGACAGCGGAGCTTTAGTAATAGGGTTTCCGTTGGCACCCTTTGGGAACGGAACCCCAAAAAAGAAAGAAAATGCTCATAAGTAGAAAACTTCGAAATCACTGTCCTGCGGTAAGATGCCAAGGAGGCTAGCAGCGTTTCCTTATTTCTTTGTTAAATACTAAAATATAAAGAAAATTCTTAATGTTATTCACTCCCATCGACAGGTTAGAGTGGTTAGAAAATCCAAAGAAAGCATTTTCATGTCTGCCACCATATGAGATCGGGCTAACATTAAAACACTTGTGGTCTGCATTTAGACGTCTCAAGAAAAGTATTTAAATGAAAATGTATTGAGAAAAGCTCCGAGGAAACGAGTTTCTTTCACAGCGTACATTCGTTGCCACTTTCAGAAAATAGCCGTTCCTAAAACTTTTTTACTATTTCTGTTCACACCGTTTACACAGCGCTCAAATTTCAAAGCTATTTTTGACACTTGCTTTTTCAATTGTTGCAGTCTGTTCCACAAAACATCCACGTAGGATATGTATAAGACTATCATTATATAACACTAGCGACAAGCCCCTGCTTCGCACAAATGTAACAAATATTCTTATAAGTATTTTCCCGAAAAATCATCCGTTGATCAGCTTTGACGTGAAAGAAGCACAAACAAAAAAACACCCTTTCCCATTTATAATACCTACAGATTCGACTCCCGAAGAGTTTGATTATAATAGAATATGTCTATTGATTTAAAAAAAAAATTAGGCAAAGTTAAGTAGTTTCCAACTGAAATTGATAAATCAATTTTTAGGTTTAGAAAGCCCGCTCCCGGCTTCACCCGTGGAAATTTGCAAAATATAAAAAAAAAACTGTTTTCTCAGTCAAACTTTTGCATCTCCTTTCTCTCCAAATTTTGAAGTACGTATTCTATTAATTGCTTCGAAGAGAATTTTAATTAAAAAACAAACAAAAAACCACACTAAGATGCTTTTCCATTTAAATATACCTCAACAGAACTAGCCACTCGTTAGGTATAGCCTCACAAATACCATCGGCTAAACGAGGGAGACTTGGTCTTTCGCTAAGTACCCTGGAATCGTAATACGGTTTCGGGAGCTGTAAGGCAACCCGTGAAGAAAAAAAAAAGTAAATTTGACCAGAATAATATTATTTCCCATACAAACTTTATCACCCTCTTTCTCCCCTTCGATAAATGCCTTCTTAAACAATGCCTGCAATATAAATTAAACACTCTCTCTACATTTCGGTCTGGGCTGGGCAATGCTGAGATCACTGAATCGGTACATTGCCTTTTATATTTATACATACATTACATGGTATAAATTAGTCATCTTAATTTACCTTAATGTTATATAAACGGACAAACGTACAAAGAGAACGTATATCCCGCTAATACAATAGCGAGGAAAATCGATTAGACGTGAGAAGCGGGCCACTTTTTATATGGCCGTAAGATAATTCATAATAACATAATTCTGTTTGTTGATGTGACATCTAATAATGCTCATAATATACACTTCCTTAAATGTTTTTATTTATTTAAACACATAAATAAAAATTTAAATGTCTGTCTGTCTTATATTAACTAGGCGGAACACGGCTGCGGGGTCATGTACTAATTGGTTTTTATGGATAATTAAAAACTTATGTACATAATCCTACAAACCACATTTAGAGCTTTCCATCGAAATATACCTCAACAGAACTAGCCACCCGTTATACTAGTATATAGCCTCACAAATACCATCGGCTAAAAGAGGGGGGCATGTTTTTCCGCTGGATACCCTGGGACCGTTAATACGGTTTTGGGAGCTGTAAGGCAATCCGAGAAGAAGAAAAAAAGTAGAATATGCACATTTATCTATCTATCATCACGCCTTTTATCCCAAGAGGGGTAGGCACATTTATTTTAAACCTAAATAGGAACCGAGCAAAGCCCGATCAAGTTGCTAGCATTATTATAATGTGCTACAGGATTTACGCTGCACTAACTCATAATTACCAACATTATACTAAATTGTACATATACATATTTGTCATTATTATTTGAAATGACGAATTTCAGTGTAATTTTATATTATGTTTACCTGACAGTTAATACAGCAACATCATTGACTCTATACATTCAAAATAAACAGCAGAACCTACTTTGTCTTTACATACAATGATTTTAATGCGTATTACAGCTTAACTTCTTGGTCATGGTCGTACCGAAAAATTTTATAAATAAAAATGAAATGCTGTTCACTGGTAAGCGCATCACTTGAGCACGGCTGGACGGATTCAGCTATTTTTTTTAATGTTCGTAATGGTGCGAACAATGTTTTTAGAGGAATACAAATTTGAAAAGCTGCCCGGAAAATAAAAAGAAATTGGAAAAACAGAAAGTACTTTTTATATGGGATTTTTGTATGAACTCAAGACCATAATATGGGCTCCACGGCTCCAGTTATATGGTTAATAACTAAAACTCGTACCTATTTAATTTCTTAATTTCTACTTATTTAATTTTTCTACAGATGGTAGACAAAATCTACAAACGGTGTCAGTTTATCTATTTATTACACTTGTAACGTGACAAAAGCTCTAGGGATCACGTTACAAACGTCATAAATAGACAAACTGACAACGTTTGTAGATTTTGTCTAACCCCTGTAGATTTTCTGTACGCGGTCATACTCGCACGGCTTATCGTAATATTTATCTCACTTGCTTTATTTAATTTAAAAAAATCTCTGTTTAAAACAAAACAAAATTATTTTGAAAGAGTCCTTGATTTTTTAGATGATACGGCAATCTCGTGCTTGTAAGAGATTATGGGAGCATTCTGGTAATGGAGGCTGCGATATAAAATATTTTCGGATTGCGTGGAAGTAGTTATGTTTCATTTAACCTATTGTTTGTAATAGTCTTTGATAAACTTGAAATGCCTTTGCGTGATCATTTTGTTTTCTTTCAATGTGTTTATCTGTTATATTACCTACAATTAAGGCAGAGCTTATTTTTTGCAATACCTCTATAATATGTGATAAAGATTTGATAGTCGATTTAACAGCCCTATTTTAATTCCGGATTGAAACATACGATATTGGTTTTTCACATGCTTTATATTACAGGAATAACTAAAGTATCTATGTAAACAAATTTTGGAAGTCGAATTTAACTAACTTCTAATTGTCGTATCGATTTGACGCTGATGATGTCGAGGGTCTTGATCATGGAGCCGGAAGGTGGCCACAGGAATTCTGTAACCGAAAAGACGTAACACTATCGAATTTGGGCTCAAGTATACGTTTACTGACAAAAGCGTGTTTTTTGTTTTTTTATATACTATTAGTTATTTATTATTAAAAATATTTTTTAATATCAACGACATTATTTATATCGTTTATTTATAGTTATATTCGTATTATTCTACTTAAAAATACCTCATGACTACAAAAATAAGAGATATTATCGTTTTAATTAGTGAAACAATCAGACTTTTGTTAAGTAAGGAAGTTCCAATGTCATATAATAAAAAGTTTAGCCATGCAGTAGTTGATTTTGAAACAATGGTTTTAAGTGGTGGGTTTATAAGATTGTTTATTTAATTGTTGGAGAATGGACATTAACAAATAATATATGCAGTACAAAACTGTTTGCTCGAATAGTGCATTTAATCTATCTATACTTCAGAACATATTTCTTTAAGATCGTCTTAATTGTCCTAATTATATTTAACTATACAATATCGGTTTATAAAAATTGTAATACCCACACACTTATTACTACATATATATTAGAGAGATCATTTTATTCTACACAATTCTTTCCTACATCATTTTGTTATAAATATCTCTGACGGTTAAACTCGCTAGGGCTAAATTTTTCGCGGCTTAATTCACTTATTGCTCAGCTCCTGTCACAAACAAA
Source organism: Nemapogon koenigi (assembly GCA_963924495.1). Classification (NCBI taxonomy): domain Eukaryota; kingdom Metazoa; phylum Arthropoda; class Insecta; order Lepidoptera; family Tineidae; genus Nemapogon; species Nemapogon koenigi. Next base: position 3,966,648 of record OZ004643.1, read on the forward strand.
CGCGGCGGAGAACTTTGTTGTAGTGATTCACCATAAAGGCATGCGTCCATTAGAAGAGAATTCTCTTCATCTTGGATTCAATTCGGCGAGGTTAGTGGACGCGGGTCTAATAGAGACCATACAAAATTGATCCGACTAGTTAGGATACCACATGCCCTGGTTCTAAATAATTAAATTTTGTACAAAAACTTTAAATTTTCGCTAGATTTCCTGGTTTTCAAAATAATGGTCCTTCTTTTCCTGTCAGATATTATTTACGCAAAATTATTACAATTGTATGACGAATTTCATAATTTATTGAGTACTTAATCTATTTTTAATTTACCTTCATCGTGTGTTTTCTATTACAATTTGTATGTTGGCTCAGCTGCCTATGACACTTAGGACCTACTATAGCTATACGTAAAAGTCAATATATGACGTACCTTAATTAACGTACATGATTACTACTTAGTTAAAATGGATGATTAGACAGAAATAATCTGAAAGCATTAGACGCCTTACCTCGATTCATCATCTATGCAGTATTTCATAGTACATGTAGGTACGTCTACTTTTGACCAAATAACCTTTTTTAAGGACATCACATTCTCTTTGGTCGGCCTTTCATAGAACATTTGATCAATATATTATTGTGCCAATTTTAGACAAAATCATAAATTTACATTCTAATGTAAATTTTTTCATACGATCTCTAAGATAAGAATAAAATTGAAATATAATATAATATAAATAGGTATCTCATTTATGAATTAATGAAATCAAGATATTTATGCATATAAAGAAATGTTTGTAGAATATTTACCCAGGCTGAAAATCCGCTCTTTGCTTCATTTCAACAACTTAAATGATTTCGAAGTTAAATTATAAATAAATAATGTTACATGATATTTTTATAGCGACGGGCGAAGGCATGGGTTCTCTCCTAGTATCGCATATATTTCTGAACTAGCTACCTATTGATAGAAAAGTTGTTTGTATAAGAATCTATTAATGGCTCTTATTATTATCATTTCCGCCTCGGCTTCGCTAATGGAGCCTATATTCACTTTCATCCCCTATTATGGTCTTAAGTTCATACAAGAATCTCATACCAATTTTCCGGGCAACTAAACAAATTTTTTTTCCTTAAAAATCTTATTTAGACTATTAAAAAAAATCGTTTTCAAGTGATGAATAGGACATTACGTTGTTCTGTTTTGACGCGAAAGAACGACAAAGAAAGAAACACACTTTCACGATTATAATATTGATATTAGAATAAGAAATAGATATAGAAGAAGAAGAATAAGAAAGAAAGACATAAGAAAGAAGACTTAAGAAAGAAAGAAATTGTAAGTAAAGTAACCTACAAATAAGTATCTACCTGCTTAGTTCCCCACTCGTTTACTTCACATGGAAATCGTAACGACTTTTTAATAAAAGGGTGCTCAGTCAGTTAAGCGGATAATATCAGTGCACACAATGCACGTTGCATACACTGCATATTGTAATGAGATATTAGACTCACTGGTGTACATGATTGTATTGTATAATGGTTACCTATTGATTTGAATCAATGTGATGCAAAAAGGAAAAGTTAGCAAGAGTTTAAAAACACGGAAAAGGTGTCAGTTCTAAAGCAGTTTAACCAATTCAAAGCTAGTATTTGCGATATTTGATGGCTTTTAGCAATGTTTGGGGGAAATCAGGAAATTACAACACAACTAGAGACTAAGAACAAACTTTTCTTTCCTCTAACGACGATTTGACCAGACATTTCCGGACACAAGTCTAACTTAATTATTTTTATATTAAGCGGTTGTCAATCCTAACTTCCTGTGAGTGTTTGTTTGTTTGTCTTTCTTTCACTTAAAAACACATCAACGAGTCTACGTGATTGCACAGAGACAGCTGGTAAAATCTTATCTCACTTTTCAAAACTTTCCACGGGCAAAGCAGAGGCGGAAAGCTCACTAGCTTCAATTCATAAAAATGTCACAAAGATGTTGGAAATGGGAAAGATACAACAATAAAATCATGTGTATTATTCCTGATTTGATAACATTGTCAAGTGACAAAATTGATTTGTATACAACACTCCAATTAAAACATCACTAATTACGTCAACTGATACGTAACATGATACTACCTCTGCAAAATTTTTATAGGCGTACTTTACCCGACTGAAAAATTGTAGTGGATTATTTCCTGTTTTATGAGTTATTATTTTTAATTAATAAGATAAGACTATATTCTTGCTAGTGCTCAACGAAGACTTCAATCTTAAGAATTTTATGATTTATGTAAACATTACATTTCAAGTGTCTACCTATTACAGTTCAAAAGATACAGCCCTGTGACAGGCGGACGGACGGACAGCGGAGCCTTAGTAATAGGTTTTCATTATCACCCTTTGGGTACGGAACCCTAAAAATTGCACCATCATTGCATAATTCATACTTAATAATAATTATCCTAAGTTTAAAACTATTTTTTATAAATCCCCCAACATAATTTCAATATTTGAATAACAGTGAAAAATTACAGGTACTACAAGAAGCAATTTGTCTCGGTTGTTTTCATAGTGAATATAAAAGAAATTTTATGAAAGAGCTCTCTTTCTCAATTTATACCCTTTTTCAGTAACCAAAACATGTTTTTCAATTTCATTGTAAAACGGCAATTACTCACTCAACTCTGGTACTTTAATTTTATCTAAGATAATTGCATAGTTTTTTATACTTTCACGAGTTTCCGTGTGGCTACCAGGATCCGTATGTCACTTTGAGAAAATGGAATAGCCCCTTAGTATCTAAAAAATAAATAAATGAGTAACAAACCTAGTTAATATGGGCAACTGGCTAAAAGTGGTCACTGTTACTGGTGTGTTTCACCACACCGCAAGATATAAATGCCTTGAAGATATGAAAATAAATATTGTTCACTGATCAGGCACTGACATTACATGATTTTAACTCTATCTTCTATCTATATAAATAAAAATCAAATACCTCATGTATGGAAGATCATCTAATGAGAACGGCTTGACCGATTTGGCCGATTTTTTTTCTTTTGTTCGTAACTATCAAGACAAGGTTTGTATGAAAGAAAAATTGGAAAGGTTGCCTAGAAAATTGGAAATTTCGGGAGAAACTGCAAGTGCTTTTTTTTATAGAATTTTTGCATAAAATCAAGACCATAATAGGGGATGAAAGTTAATATGAGTTTACCAGATTCTAAATAATATAACGATTGTTTCCGAAGCAGAGATTACTAACTATTCCATGAAAGACCTGTCTATAATGCGGAGTGATTTACTTTATGTGCCTAATAAAATTGATACCCGTATGCTTAGAAAGCATTTGCTTCTATAAAAGTTCAATTTTGCACTATTCTGTATACAGCTTTTAGCTTTCAACATAAATGAAAACAATAAAATACTTTGTATTTAAACACAACCGTGATATAATACATTTTTATGGCAACTCTATATAAAATACAGCCTTAATCCCGGATATAGGTTGTCTGTCTAATAATCCCGTAGTAACGGGCGATCTGATTTGGATTTGAATAGAATACCATCATAAGTGTCTTATAGGGGGATATCAGACTTGATGAGTAAAATTAGGTAGGAATCATTAGGAGTAACACGAAGCATCCGCACGGAACTTGTAGGAATTTTTCAGCAAGTACGTCTTGCCGATGTCTCCGGAAGTTCTAGGCTCAAAGTGGGCGATAACGCCCCCTTGTGGGCGCTGGAGGCCTAGAGGGGGCGGTAAGGGGCCCAGAAAAATTAATATAGCACACTATATATAAATTAAAGTAATTAATTTCATTGTGATTTTTAAAATGTGGTAAAGTAAAAAAAATTGGGTGGCGCTGAAAAATAATTGATTTTCAAAGTGGGCGGTAGACAAAATAAGTTTGAGAACCTCTGCTATAGGTGATTGAGTTGTCAAAATGTTTGTATTGACGAGGTCTACACCTTTTTTTTTTTTTTTTTTTTTTTTTTACGTGGGGAAATGCATCATGCATACCCGCGCCCTCGGGGGTGAGGGAACGGGTTATGTGGGACTTTAACCCACTAAAACCCCACGGTACTCCATCTCGCCGGTTAGTCGGCGGGCCACGGGGACGCGTTAGCATTCTTCCGCGACCCGCCGCCGGGTGGCCGTAAGGCCCCATCTCGCTCTGGTTTTACCCAGAGCTGGCGCAGCAGCGAGTACAAACTGCTGCGCCTTCCACCTTGGTCCCCGGTTGAGCAGCGGCTGATTTCCCCCTCAACCGCCACCGGAGACCGCGGCGACCCGACTGCGATGGAAAGTGCAGTCGGGTCATGCTTCGACCGGCAGCGCAAGCGTCACCGGCGTCCGCCTCCAGCCGCATGCGCGAAGAGCCCTGCCAAACCCACAGAACCCCTGCGCAGCGGCTCCACCTCGGGTGCCGCTTAGCTTCACCGTGGATAGTGTGACGAGCACTACCACGGTTACTAAGCCCCCCCGCCACGACAAGGCGGGCACCCCCGGGGGGGGACGAGGTCTACACCTACACAAAAACATTTTTTTAATTAGACGTGACTGTATTTTTTGAAAAAAGAACTAAAGAGGCTCTAATTAGGGTGTGAAATCTTGAGTAGGGTGACCGTCCGTTCGAAGTCGCGTTGCGGAACAGCGTCTTATTATAGGGACTATCCCTTTTTTATAGTACTTTGTGTATAGTCTTAGTTGTGTGTTTTTTTTATTATACAAGTACATATTCGGGATGTTTTCCGAAAATTGGAAAAATAATAATATTTTTGGGACTTTATGACGATTTTAAGATCAAAATTTAAAAAAAAAAAAAGGTCCTGTGGTGCATGAGATCTGTTAATTTTTAATAAAAAAACTAAAATATTGCGTTTCCTCGTTGGATTTTATCAAGAGACTGTCATTAGCCGATGTAGACTTTATGTTTGTTTGTGCTTCTTTCACGTCAAAACAGAGCAACGGATCAACGTAATATTTTGTACAGATATAGTTAGAGGGCCCGAGAGTGACATAGGCAACTATCCCTCGGGGATATACATTCTTATGTCACCCTTCAATAATTTCCACGGGCAAAGCCGGAGCGGAAAGCTAATCCATACATATATTATAAATGCGAAAGTCACTCTGTCTGTTACGCTTTCACAGCTTAACCACTAAACCGATTTTGATGAAATTTAATACGGATAAAGCTTGAACTTAGGGTTCGAAGGACATAGGCTACGTTATTTTTTAAAATCGATAAAACAGTACAATAGGGATTGAAAATTAGTACGGGCGGAAAGCACAGTGTTAGGTACTTTTGAAAATCTACTATACTGTACTAATTTTCTTTATAAACTTTTGTGTCTGAAGATTTTTATAGATTTTAAAATTCTTCAACATAGTTCACATAACAATATAAAAACCTTAAATCTAATCTAAACATTAAACATAACTAAATAAACAAGGTCCGCGTGGAATAGTGGCAAGAATACTGGCTGCATTTGGCCGCTGAATCACGAAGTTGATTCGTTGAGCGAGGAAGGAGCCAGCCCTCTTGTCACCAGAAGAGATGATCAGTCGAGGTGGCATTTGAACCCCACGAACCTGTTTCTACACCACACGGCATACATGTGTCGTTGTCAATAATTGAACATAGTTTCAAATACATAACATTATAGGCGCCATATAGGCTAAATGAGGAAGACGTGTAACATGGTTCCCCATGGTAATAAAAGAAAAACTAGATGAGTATTGAACGGAAAGTCCCTGATAATACACATGTCAATGCAACTTAGTTTATTAAGGAGGTCATTGTGATAACGTCGTGTCGACGTGTGGGCCACGTGTATTATATCTCGTGCAGCAAAACATCTAATCTGTGAGATCAAACTGTTAGAGGTTAGGGCCACTTGCTGTGTATATTGATCTCTGTACAATGTTGCTATCAGCTATTATTTATAATTAGCAACCTGCCCCGGGTTCGCACTGGTATTATCAAGATTCCGATAAGAATTTCCTGAAGGAATTAGAGATTTTCACGGCATAAAAGTAGTCTATGTAACTCTCTTTGTAGTGTAGTCTATGTCACGTCTGTAAAGAGACAAATCTAGGTTCATTAAGTGCAGCAAGTGCCACCTGTTCTGTATAAAGTGGACAACTGGCAACAAGTGGACACTGTTACTGATGTCATCTGATGTCTCTGGCTACACCTAGGGTTCCACTCAGCACAAGTTTCGTCTGATCTTATGTATGGCAAATATTTTGTCCTTTATCTTTTGATTCACATATATTTGTATGTGTTGTTGTTTCTACTCAGACTTTCTTCTTCTATCTTCATGTAAAATATATAAAAGCCAATATTTTGTGAATTTATACCATGACTCGAATTGCATACAGTTTTCGCAACAACAGAAAAGATTGATAAACTTGAAGGATTCGAATCGTCGTTCTAATTTCAAATTTTTGACAGAAATGTATATAAGTTATCTGTCAAAATAGCAAATACGCTAAAGTGAGGTCGCACAATTCAAAATGTCAAATTAACTATCAACCCTTATCATAACTACATTATTATAAAACAAAGTCCCCCGCGTCGTCTGTCTGTCTGTGTCCTATTTTACTACTGAACTACTGAACCGATTTTGTTGAAAGGTTTACGAGTATTAAACATGACCCTATCATATTTAGGAGCTGAGCATTAACAGTATTTGTAAATCAAGCCGGAGAAAGAGTTAGCTCTAGCGCGCTTTCGATGCGTCTAATCGGTCAGAGATATAACAAAATAATGTAGAAAATAATTGTCTAGAATAAAATTATCTACAAAAAAGTCCACAGTAGTACCTACCTATGCTTATGGACAAGTAGTTACAAGCGAATTTCTGTCTAGTATAATTTACATTCAGGCTGGAAAATTTTAACAGTGTTTCGACTCATAAATGTTTGTTATATGGCATAATAACTAAATAATGACAAACGACCGAAGATACTAATAATAAAGCTGAAGAATTTGATTAATGCCCTAATTTCTGAAACTACCAGTCGGATTTGAAATAATATTTTTGCATTTAATAGCCCAATACTTGAGGAAGGCTATAATAACATCACGCGACGACCCAAAGGAGCGTAGCAGTAACTATTAACGCTGGTGCAACCGCGAGGCACAGCTAGTGTAAGATAATACGCTGACACGTGTTCAACATTTTGAACTTTGATCACTAACTACTATTGACCGAGTATGTGCATTAGATAGCAATGTGCAATGGCATGCATCTAATGTATCCTTAGTTTCTTAACGACAAAATTATAGGGTCAATTTATTGGTTGTCTATGCAATTCTTGCAATTTACCTGTCAAATTGTCTATGCTTGCGAAAAATAAGGAAATGTATATTGTAGTTATTATTTAAATATTTATACATAATATGAACAATGAACATAGTAGATTTTTTCAGAATTTCAGCAATATTTATGTAAGAATTCTTTATAGAAACTAGAAAGTATATTTAGGGTTCGTGCCGTACCTCAAAGTTGTTCGTTTGAATGTAGGATAAGTCCACTTGCATAAATATCGGATTCACTACAAGTTTATGACAAGATTTCTATTTTTAACTAGACTTTCCGCCCCTGGCTCTGCCCGTGGATATAATCGAACAATATAAAAATAGCTTATGTCACTCAAGGATATCGTAGCTTTCTAATTTTTTGAATCAGTAGTTTTTGAGTTTATTCATTACAAACAAAAAATCAAATTTTACCTCTTTATAATATTAGTATACTTTTTAATTATCACAGATATTATCGTGTGTATGATTTACTGCAATGCATTTATTTATCTGCGTAGGTACCTACTGAATATTTATCGAATCACCTATAAATGACTTCTGCTCTAATATGAAGTTATAAACTGTATGATTCTTGTTTAGTGTGAGTGTGGTCAACTGTTTTCTCTCTGAAATGAAGGAGTAAGGGTTGTGATTTAATTATGTTTTTAAGAAAACTTAAACTAAAATAACTTGAAGAAAGACATCAACAGGTGAAGAATATAAAATACGCAAAAAAATATTTTTTCATTGTCTTTATTTTGCCCAATTATGACGATTTTAAAATGATGACGGTCTTGACTAACAAGGGAAAAGCCTTTTTTGAAAAACTCTCAATTCCTATGACGGTTCTCTTTCCGCACAATCTAGTGTCATCACATCAACCTTACAGTTCAATGTTTGTTGTCAGGGTGTGGGCGTGGTGTCGAGCTCGTCGCCGACATGTCCGCAGTGTGCCCGCGTCGCGCTCGCAGGCCGCCTGCGTCCGCGCAGACATGGTGGCTATGAAGTTAAAAGAGCGGTTGGCGCTAGCGGCCAGCGCTGCCGCGGTCCTCTTCACTCTACTCCTAGTGGCTGACTTGCAAATGGAATACGGCTTCACTGGCCGACATCCACCCTTGCATGCTCGTTTGAACTTAGCCGACACAACAGACCCGGCTGGAGCCGCCTACTTGGAGTTCAGGAAGCGGTTCCTTCAGAAAACGTAAGTATTTTGAGCTTTTTTTTGATATTTCTTGTCTAAAATTGGTTCAATTTTATTCAGATAGTGAAATATGTATAACAAACACAAATTATATTGGGAGTCTACCTACGTACAATAAATACATACAAAATAAAAAACAGAAATACAATTTAAAAAAATTATACAATTTATATTTACATTCAGTTCTTAACGCCATATTATGTACCAAAGTTTCTAACAATTTTACAATAATTAAAATATTATTAAACAGATAAAAATACGCCACCGCCAAAGGCTCTATTTATTATTATTATTAACAACATATGCGATTTCTGAATTCACAGCTGTACATTTATTATCGCCACTCACAAACTACATTTTATATAATTTTACAAAAACTTACAGTATTACTTACAAATAAAAAAATAAAAGTTAGGTAAGACAAATATCAAAATTTTAAAGCTTTGTAATTTTCGGTTTGAATATGAATTATTTTTATTTCGATTCACCTTTATATTTTGGTTATAAACTACTGTTAATCCCCAAAAACGGGGTGTGGAAGGGTGTAAGTAATACCAGCGACCCGCCCCGCCTTCGCCCGTGGAAATGCTCACCCGATGCCTGGAAAATTGCCATTACTGGTTACTGCTCAGCTCCCAAAAGACGTAGCTTGATGTTTTATTCACATTTTCCTCGTGAATGAATCTATCTATTACTCAGAACCGTATAAAAATCGGTAAAAAGTAAAAATATCAGCGGTCTCATGACGCATTTTTGATGCAGAGTGGATTAAAAAAAAGTAGCCTTTGTCCTTCCCTAGGATTCAAGCTTTTTCGTATCAAATATCATCAAAATCGGTTCATTGGTTTAGCTGTGAATGCGACAGACAGACGGGCAGACAGAGTTACTCTCGCATTTATAATATTAGTATGGATATATAAAAATTACAAGTGTATTTAATGAAAACACTTTTTGCCCGTCTGCCCACTGTGCCCACCCCAGAAAATATTTGGTCCGCCCTTGCTTCCTGGTACGACATGACATTTACTTTTTCTCATTCTTTTTTCAAGTTGGTGTGTCTTCTCCAATCTCTCTTGGTCTTTCCCTTGAATTTTCCCTTCAAAAATATCGTGTCGTACCAGGTATACCAACATCTTTCCGCTGCTGTTTTCTATTGTGGAAGCACCTTTTTTCTTCCACGATCGTCAATACGTTTGTTCTTTTCTCTGTCCAGCTGATTATTTCAATTCATAGTATTGGATAGCAACGCTTTGTAAATTCAAGGAAATAACCTTAAAATCAATATTGCGATGAAAATACGATCGAAAGCGGGTCCCATCCGTTATCAGGCGAGACGCTGCCAAACATGTCGACCTGTTGATAACGCTACAAGAACTCAAAGATAACACACATACAAATATTTATTAATAAATGAGACATTAAAAAAATATTCCGCCGTCACACTTTATGTTAGTAGAGGCATTAGAGTGGTTTACTTAAAAAAATTATTTACTTATGAATTCTCCGAATTGTTTTCTCTAGTGATCTCAACATTCACATGGACACTTAAAAGACTAAGCCACCTGTTCCGTTTAATATGGACAAATGGCATAAAGTGGACATTGTTACGGTTGTTCTGGCCACACCGAAAGGTATTAAGGCCGTGAAAATGTGTTGTATTATTGATCATGTTTTTTTATCAATTTCTAGTTATATAGTTATTATATAGCTAACGGTGCATTTGATAAAAATAATCCACCGAAAATTGTTAGGATTAGGTATATGAAATAGAACACAAAGATAAAAATGTATTGATAAGTATATCGATTGTGATAATAATTAATGGAATTTACCCTAAAATTATGTGCAACTGATATCAACAATAAGTACAGAATATATTTTTTTAAATATACGAAAATTGACCGTCCCCCCCCCTATTTTATTTACTACTAAATTTGTCTAAAATTTATATAAAAATATTTTTTTAATTGGTCTTTCTTATAGTTTACAGGAAAATCTAAACGAATAGTTCTAACCGAAAAATTATAAAAACCCTCAGCGCGCACTTGGCCAATTTTTAATGTTTAGGTTTTTCATATTGTTATGTGTAAATAACAAATAAATTTAACTTATAATAAAGTACATAACATTTACAAACATTATTGTTCGACAAATCTATCATTCAATATCATATTCATAGAGGCCAGGAAGTTAGCCTTCAGTATGAAACAATCAAATGAAATGAAATGATATAATTTTATTTGCAAGGACTTTTCAGACATTATGCTTAACATTAAATACATATATAGTCATGCAAGCCTACCGTTTTTACAGAGTGCAAAACATTTTTTAATCACATGATCAGTTAAAGAATAGCATAGATATATGCTACCGCAAACTTTTTTGTACATAATTTTTCTCCTACATAATTTTGTTATATCTCTGACGGATTAGGCAGCATACGCCGTGAAAACTCGCTATGGCTAAGTTTTCCCTGACTTGATTCACACATACTGCTATTGCTCAGCTCCTAAACATGATAGGTATATTCATAATAATACTTCCCGGTGAATCAACATATCTAATGGTGAAAACCGCATCCAAATCTGTTTAGCACTTTTTGCTTGAAAAGGTCATAAACAGACAGACGCAGCGCAAATATTGCAAATCCGTGCTTCCGTTACGGAGTGGATGATTTAAAAATAATTTCAAACATAATTTTGGTAGCACAGTTTTTGTTACGTATCGATGTCATGCCAGTGAGTTGATAAGGTTTGATTTATGTTAGTATGGGAGACATTTTTTTGTGTACACTTGCAAAAACAATACAGATTATAATGGTCACATCTTTTCATTGTGATTAAAAAAGTGACACGCTGACATAAACTGATAAAAAAACCTTTTGCTATTATTATGATAAGACTACGATTTTAAGATCATTGACATCCTTGCCAAACCTAATGAAAGCCAGAACCCGACAAGTCTTCTCGTAAATATAAAAAAAAAACTTCCATACAGAATATAATGATTGTTTGATTATTATCGTTGGCTGTATTGTCATGTACCTTTTGCTTGCCTCGTCAGCTGAAGTGTAAGATAAATAAAATTCTACAATTGGGAACAGGTAAATTATTACTGTTATAACTAACGTGAAAGAAAGACAAACAAAGGATTAGATCATAAAGTTAAGCTTGTGTGTGGATGTGCCCTCAAATTATATCTGTGCAAAAAAAATAAGTCGATTCATTGCTCTGTATTAAAGTGAAAGAAGGACAAACAAACAAACAAACACACTTTCGCATTTATTATATTAGTTAGGATTATATTATATTTATACATTATAAAGAGGTGTAAGGGGACTAGGGGGTAATAATCTTTGAAACTACGTACTGATCCGATTCTGTAAATTATTTCACTAATAGGAAGCTAGATTATCCCTGAGTGCTTTATTTATATGCTATGTAATATAGTGCTATATTTTATATAGAGGCTATATTTTATTTTATTCGAAAATATCCACGGGCGAAGCCGGGGGCGGAAAGCTACTGAACTGTGGGTGATACCGTCGTGATACTATCGGTAGTTTCAACGGTGTAGAGTTTTATAAATTGCTTGGCTGGTTTGATTGAGGTGCTATTTTACTATCTTCACGTGGTGGAGGGAGACGCGGATCAAGGCAAATAAAATTAGTTTATTACATAGATTACAAAATAACATTTTCCTGAAAATAATTAACGCACGTTTGTAAACAAACTTATGACTATATTTATATTGTCATACGTAAATTGCTGATAACATCTTTACAGTAATTTTCCCTAATATACCTACATTAATATTTTTCTATGACAATTCGGTATGTAAAGTAAAAACCAAGGTTTGTTTCAAAGATAAACTTATTTTAAGAAATTAATTTTAATATTTTTGTTTTCTATGCTCAGTAGCTTTTTTACAATTAATTTTCAAAGTTTTGCCGATAGATGCAAAGTTACGTAGGGCTTCTGTCTCGTGGTACCAATTGTTTGTTACAAAAGTAGTACCACGGCCCTTATAATCGTAAGCCACGCCCTAAACTAATAGTGTTTCGGGCGCATGAGTGGTTCGAGCGCAACGATCACTTCATGCAAGACAACGACGGCGCTTTGTCCGTTCTTGCTGCAGAAATGAGAAGGGCATAATGTATCGCGTGTATAATGTATCGGAATAAATGACGTAAGCGGCACATTACAAATAAATAATTTATTAAAAAACGATCACATGCAGGGAAAAATCTTTTTAATCAATACTAGGTTCTGAAATTACCTACAGATTCGTATAAAATTTAAACGTAAATCCCTTCAGAGTATGGTCGTATGACTAAAAAGGTGTTTTTGAAGAGGTGATTTCAAAAATTTAAGTTATCGAGAAATTTTTCACCAATCATGTTTTCATACTACACAATACTAGATAAATTCCTCTAGTTTTCGATGCTCAAATTATAATAATATGTTCATAGCATTCGTAAAATTCGGGAATTTCAGTTCAGAAATCAACCAAAATTATTCGTTCCTCCCCTTAACGTGCCCCGTGGTAGGTACTACCAGTTAAACAAATTAGTTGATAAATGGGTCAGAATGGCTCTTTTACGTAAATGATGACGTCACTTTTTCGTCTATCGCCAAAATATTAAAAAATTAAGCAAAAAAGGCTACTGTATGGAAAACAAAAATATTCAAATTAGTTTCTTAATATAACATCTTTGAAATAAAAATGTAAAATAGGTACATGCCTTACTTTTTATTTCTTCACGGATTGCCTTACAGCTCCCGGGAACCGTTGCTAGCCCCAGGTACCCAGCGGAAGACGAAGTCTTCCTCACTTAGCCAAAGTTTTTTTTTTGAGACTATACCTAACGAGTGGCCATCTCTGTTGAGGTATGTAGATGGAAAAGCCTCTCTATCTTTGTTTGTCGGATAATGTACATTTTTTTATTACAAAAACCCAAATGGTAGGATGTGGGATCGAACCCGCGAATTCTTTGTTGTGATCCGACGTTTTACCCACTCGACCACCGATACTTCTTACTTTATATACCAAATTGTTTACAATCAAGTTTGGAAAATTCTAAACAACTTTGCTTTTGTATAAATTCCCTTTAATTTTCATATTTTTTTGAGGTTTTAACATTTTATCGTTTTATCATTTCTGTTGCATTTTTATAATTATTGGTAAATTCCATAAAACTTGTTTACAATTTCACCAGGTAATAAAATATAATAAAAATGTTTTAAAACTGTATGATTGATTAGATAAATAATTTATTGAGGATTAAATGTAGGTAATTTCAATTCAAGATAAGTAGGTAAGTAGGTACATATTTATTTTTAAAAAAATACTTACCTATGCCCAATGTTAAGCTAGGTCAAAGTATTTGTGTCAAAAATCATAATATTTGGCATACGCCTTAAGTTACATAAAATATCTGGATAAAAAGCAGTTGATATAATTGGCCAAGAGCGAGTCGAACTCGCATGGAGAAGGTTTCGTACCATTTTTTTCCGTAAGAAATTTAAGACACGACCGTTTAGGTTTTCCTATAAACTAAAATAAACGAGGCCCTATATTTCCTATTTTTTTTTTAATTTTAGACTCAGTTGTTTCGGAGATAAGAAGGGAACGCTCAAATTTCGTATATTTTCATTAAACTATGCATTTTAAAATTATAAAAAAAAACATTTCTTACAATATTTCGCTATAGGTTTGCTCATCAAACTCTACATAATATGTATCAAATTTTAACCTTCTTCGTCGAGTAGATTCAAAGAAAATCAGCTGTGACAGACAGACACAAGAGTGATCTTATGAAGGTTCCGTTTGTTTATAGAATGTACGAAACCCTAAAAACTGGATTATCGCTAATAGTTTCATCAAAACTCGTTCAGCCGTGTCGGAGTCGGCGCCAGAATAGGTTCTGGACAGGCAATAGTCAACGTACACCATATTTCAACAAAATCAATTAAACAATTAGATTTTGCACCTCTTTCATCTTTAAAGATAATAATTACCAGAAGGAAATGCTTGATTGCTAAAGAGATTTCAATGTTTTTAGATATTCAAGGAAAAATTATCGCTATTTCCATTTTCTTATCTGCGAATTTTTTTAGGAAATAAATTTTAATGTTTCCAAACCAAAAAAGATAGAACTCATTAAATTTCGCCCGTGCAAAAGTTTTGAAATAGATCGATCGTTAATTTGGTGGATTTTCTCTGGTTGTTACAAATTGTGTTACGGAACCCCATTTTTTTAAATAAAATATAGTTTATATTAGGGATAGTATAGCTTTCTAGTAAGCGGTTCAATAGGTTCAGAAATTATACCCCATACATACAAACAAATACCTACCTCTTTATATTATTTAGTATTATTCAACACAGGTGCTAAATATAATTTTTTAGCACTATTTGCACAAGTATTGAGCTGTCATCGCCTATGGTTATCGATTTAGAACAGCGCATCTTTCTTTGTTGTTAACACAATACAATAATTAATTTTATGTTAGCAGTTAGGCTGAGTAAACCGAGTGTGACATCCGATCGCACTACAATGGTGCGCAGAAAATTGTTGATAACTTGATATTGTTGTTCAGTACATGCATTTCAATTAACATTGGAATAATTATAATGCGAACGTCACTGAACATAAGGCTACTTCTTATCTCTGGAAAATATCTCATTTCTCCAGGTAAATTGATGATTTTTTTATATAACTTTTCTCCCTGAGTGAAGCCGAGTCGGGTTTCTAGTACAATAATAGTAATATCAAACATGCTATGACAAGCTGTTTCAAGTAACATCCAAATCCGATCAGCCGTTAAGAAAGAAGAAGACGGTGGCATCGCCTCGTCCATATAAACACCTATCCATTACATTACCTGTGCTTTTAATAATTTTACTTGCAAGTTAAAAAAAATCCAAAGGTGGCCAAATTTGCTGTATATTTTCTGTTTCTCTATTTTGCCAAATAAACAAACACACTTTGGCATTTATAATATGACTAGCTTTCCGCATCCAGCTGCGCCCGTGGATATTTTCGAACAAAATTAAATATAGCCTCAGATCCTAGCTTTCTATTAGTGAAAGAATTTTTAGAATCGGTTCATTCTTACATCCAAACTTACAAACTTACAAAACCTCTTTATAATGTTAGTATAGATATAGATTTAGGAGAAAAATATTTTCCGTTGTTAACATTCCGATTCATTGTTTGGAAAAATCCACTTGGCCGATGATTAAATTGCCGTTAGAACAATATTAGAAAGGAAATTTCAATTGTTTACATCTGTTTGTATTTATTGAGAGCAATTCAGCTAACAATTCACAAATTCATTGACTTGATTCATGAAAACCAATAACATTTCCCAAGTGCTTTTCAGTCTTTATTGTTTCTATGATTGCTTTATATAATTGACGAAGTTTATTGCTAAAATTATTTGTACCTGTAATCAAATGTAAAACAAAATGTTACCGTTCAACGAACAAATAAATTAATTGAAAGAACAATTGATTAATTCCAGAGCAATTTTGTATATACTATGGTCTATTGTTTGTACTTAAAATGTTTGTTGTAAATACTTAATTGAGATTAAATTTTACTGATCACTAGTAGGTTAGACATGTAGGTTAAACGTTATAGAAATGGCAATACATACTACAATCAACGACTGTGAGTAAAAAGAATAAGAACGAACTTGTTTTAATATACTTAAATAGTGATGTTTTTTGGTAAGAATAAAATTCTGGGCACGATTTTTGGCCTCAGCCGCCGAATGTCACTTCAAAATATCGTGCCGTTTGAGCTTTCTGAGAAAACGGGACAATTTTTCGTCCCGAAGCTTGCATATGGGACACCGGGACAGCTTTGAAAACGGGACGTGTGGTCACGTTAGCATCACTAACAATTATATGTATATCAAAAAGAGCATACGGATTCCTTACAGGCACAGCTAGGTCCCTGACTAATTAGGTGAAACATGTTCCATCATTTCTGCCGACCCCTATGGCATGAAATAGCCGTACTTACATTATCATCACATTACAACATCACAAATGTTACATGTTTGTGTCAATGTTCAAAATATTAAATTACTCGTTTTATGTACCTAATAAACCACAGATTAGATACTTTGAAGGACGCTGATAAAAATGTTTTCATCAATAATGTATTTTATGTTATAAATACACATAATAGATATGATACCTTTTGTGTTTTCCGAAAATTGTTAAAGTAGAATTACATACATGCATACGAGTAGGTAAATGAATATGCTGCCATGAAATCTGACCTGTCTCATTAAAGTTTAAGTCGACCAATAAGACTTACACCCGTATGCAAGAACAAAACTTAACAAAGTGTTATCATTCTCCTAGCAAAATATCTGATTTCTTACAGTAGCTATTGAACTGACGGACATAGAAAGACGTTCGATTACTTAGACCATTGTCTTACAGTAGCTACTGAACTGATACGAAATTTTGACCACTGAGGGTCCTTGACCACTATGCGTTCGCTAAGTGTTGTTCTTGAATACGGTTGTTATTCTTCCTCATTACACATTGATTGTGTTTCTACTTCTATATTTTTAATCACCACTATCATTGCATATTACAAAACAAAGTCCCTCGCCGCCCCTGTCTGTGAACTTTTCACACAAAAACTACTTAACGAATTTTGTTGCTGTTTTCACTATTAGATAGGTTGATTCACCGGGAAGGTTTTCGAGTATTAAACCTGGTCTTATCATGTTTAGGAGCTGAGCATTAACAGTATCCACAGACCGCTGAGTGATCTGTGACAGTATCAGTGAATCAAGTCAGGAGAAAAGTTAGCCCCAGCAAGTTTTCATGGCATCTGTCTTTACCATCCGATATATAACAAAATGATGTAGGAAAGAATTGTGTAGAATAATATGGTCTATAAAAAAGTCCGCAGTATCACATATCTATCTCTAATTATAAAATCACAACAATAAATATCTCCATATTTTCTTTTCAGTAACCTAAGCAATGGATCCAGAGAATACGAACAGTCAGCAGCAGCTGAGACAAGTGGTGTGGCAGAATCTAAATCTCCTGCGCCCCCACTCGATCATTACGAAGACCTACAGAAAGTAATACAGAGCCAGTTAGTAGTCAAAAAATCAGACAACAAAGTGGTTGTTCCACCACACAAAGACCTCAATATATTAAGGCCAGACAACCCTACTATCGGTGAAATGGAAGATTTGGAGCCAAGGTAAAAGATTCTAAGTATTTTGTATTAAGTATATTAACTAAACTTATTGAACTCTAGGATATTGTAAATTGCCGATAATTTTGTCTCCTAACAACCCTTTTAGCTTTTTCAATAACAGTATCATTAAATCTTAATCAATTTGATAATGATAGGGATGAAAAAACGATATTTTGTAAGTAGGGGATCTATGGGTGCTACGGTGCAAAAAAGTTTGGGAACATCTGCTCTAGATGATTATATTAATTATATTAAATTAGATGGAGTACTATCCTAGATTAACATTATTGTAATGTCATTAACGTCATTACATCTAAATTATCATGATCATAAAATTAGTATGTAAACTGGAATTTTCTCGAAATCACTGTCCTGCGGTAAAGTGCCAAGAAGGCTAGCGTTTCCTCGTTGTCCAAGGTATGCTCCAGCCCTCTTGTCACCTGAAATGTCGATTAGACGAAATGAAAAACGCTGCTAGCCTTCTTGGCACTTTACCGCAGGACAGTGATTTCGAGAAAGTTTTCTACTTATGAGTATGTATCCTACATATTCATGATTAGAGAGCCACTCATGGGGTTCCCTGTGTTTAATTTTTATTATATTTAAACTTTGTATGTAGATATATATTATTTAATATTGTTTTAATAAAGTATTCTGTAAACTGGAATTTTTAAAGTATATTAATTTGTCAAATTTCTACAGCGCAAATAAATCACTGTTATAAAAAAATTATAGATTTATAATAAAAATTTAAAGACAGTTTTATATTTATTTACTATGATAATGTGGTTCTATAATATAATATGTAGACAAATAGAACTACATTGTTCTTTTCTCGTAGCATTTTCCGTTTCGCCGACTTTTTATTGCTATCTGTTTTATTCCAATGAAATTGTACCGAGCATTGCTGAAAGAATTTTAGCAAGTAGTCCACAAATCTTTGAAGTTTCAGGAGTTAAAATCCTTCGCTCCTACTTTTGACTATCTCATAAAAATTAATCCAGCCATTTGTATTCGTAAACCGGCAGGCTGCGAGTTTCTCCGAACGCAATAACAAATAACAGGACTGTTAACCTTAATAATTATCTGCTAAGAAATATTAATTAAAATTGTTCTGCGAAAAACGTCTACGAAGGACATTAAATGGAAAATTCTCTAAAGTTCCCGACAGCTGACATCTACAAGTACGATTTATGTAGCGCTTCCGAACTTCCCAAATGAAATTGTTAGTTGCTGCCTCCTTACTGCAGCTGTTATAACTTAATAACGTGAATTATTATTTTAGTTCTGAACGAATTTTATGTACATACGTCCCCCCGTCTTCAGAGACTGGCTTTTAAAGTATGCATTAAAATCAAACAAAGCGACCGAGGCTCTGCTGCGCTCGTCTTTAGACTGCTATGTTGACCGCTATATTCAGCTGGAAGAAAGCACATTTATAAAACATTTTCAATTAGACCTTACCTGAATATTACTTGTCATGATTGTGAGATCAATAGAACAAAATCAGAAGTTACTAGCAATTTCTAAACAAATAAATAAATTTTAACTGTCTGTATGTCCTTCGACGATCATTTATAGTCCTACTTCACATTTACAATCTGCACTTTGTAAAGATAATGATAATTTAATTTAATAAATCATAATAATAACAATAAGTTAATTAAAAATGTACATCGTCTTTATATCGTGCTAGGCCTTCTGAATCTTTAGTAGTTGCTAGAATTATTTATTATTCAATGTAAATATTAATTGAAACCCTTATTATCTACATTGTATGAAGATAATATAAATCAATACGAATAATTTTATAAACCGGCATAAAAATGCTCTCAAAGGCATACAAGGCTTTTATTTTTAATACGAATGAAGCTGGATCATATCACAGTTCACCGTCATCTCCATCCACAGCGGATCATACATAAATGGGGACCTTTCTTTATCTTGTGTTCTGAGGCAAATTTCATAAAGCCTCCGAGGAATATCTTATTTAAAATCCAGTTAGGAAGGTCTTGCGATAGGCGGCGGGTCTGCGACAATAAAACTAAATGGAATGAATGCATGATAGCTTCCTCAAACACGGCTCGTGATATGAAGGCCCTCTTACGGGGAAATTCATGTACAATATAGGATAGGATCTCTTTTACGGGCGGATTAATTTCGCATTTTTCCGTTCTTACGACATGGAGCTGGGAAGGTTGTGAAATGAACGCGTTATTTTTATGTCAGCAGTTAAATATGCTAGTTATAAGGGTAATAATGTTTTAATAATGACTTCCCGTGCGTTATGTGAAAAATTCAGCTGCAACCCGTAAACAAATAGTTTTTGATCATAGATTTCGGAATTTTAGACAAATTCTGAAGAAATTCTCAGGTTATTAACAAATGAACTCACGCTATTCCTCGTGGTTTTACGGTGCTCGGCGATCGTCTGATTAATCGGCTAATTATCATAGTTTAACAATTAATCTGCAATATTACAAGCATATCTGATGTATAATCTATAACATTGTAAAGGTTCATCTAAATCCGTCCAGTAGTTTTTGAGTGAAGGAGTAACAAACATCCATCCATCCTCACAAACTTTCGCGATTACAATATCATAAGTAGGAGTAGGATTAGCATTTAATAGTATAATATTATGCTAGGACTGTCAAGTAGAAGTGTAAGAAAATATTTGTAGCAGTTTAGGAGTTACCGTACAGAGTGAAGTTTTTAGAGCATCTTTAGAAAGCAACTTTTATTGTATTGAAAGTAGGACAACTGGACAACAAATTCAGTTTTGATAGTTGTTTCCTTTAAAAACTGATAAATTCCAGTCACATTCTCGCAATTTAGTAATTTGTATTCAAGAACAATCATTAGAAATCCTTGGCCAGTTACCAAGATATTCAAACCATGCAGGTGCATATTCAGTGTAAAAACAGAGATAAATTTTGGCTTGTGTCACAGAGATTTCTAAATGCAGGTTATCGGAGTATGCCACAAATCCAGTACGGTTAGATATCTTCTTAGTATGCGGTAGGGAGATGTGTCGTTGTGGCGCCTGAAGGTGTGCTAACGATTAGGAACCAAGTCACGTCCACTTATGTGTTTTTCGCAGACAAAACTAACACTTTTGAATTTGGAAAATCAGGTAGTCAACATTGATTTAAATCGGCCCAACTGTTTGCTTTTGTTATTGTTTTCTGTTATATTCACAAGATTTTTATGTTTTTCTTTTACAAAAATATTATTAAAACAATTTACCTTTATAATCATTTTTGTAAATTTGTACACACAATGAAAACATTTAGTGGCTCTCGTGTAGCGATAGTGCCATTAGTCTGTACTAATATTATAAAGAGGTAAAGTTTGTAAGTTTGGATGTAGGAGGTAATCTCTCAAACTACTGAACCGATTCTAAAAATTCTTTCAGAAATAGAAAGCTACGATATCGCGAAGCCGGGGGCAAAAGCTAGTAACTAATAAGCTTGAACTGCTGCAAATTATGCTAAATATAAATAGCAGACAGGTTCTATTTCCAGATTAAGTGAAATATTTGTATACAAAAATTCAAGTACTTGTTTGGATTTTTTGTGTTGTCGTTGCCTTTATATTACCAAGACCATGGCATAGTTTGCGTCCAAAGTAATACAATAAGTCAAAATCAATATAAATAAAAATTATATGCTGTTCGTTAGTAAGCGCATCACTTGAAAACTGCTGGACGATTTGGCTATTTTTTTAATGTTCGTAAGATAATTTAAAAAGTTGCCCGGTATTTTTTAAACTAAGTGCTTCTTTCAATGGGATTTTGTATGAACTCAAGAAAGTTAATATGGGCTCCACAAGCGAAAGCTAATAGTTGACAATAAATTAATAGGAATCGCGGTTTGCATTGTGACTTACAGCTAGTTCTAGTTAAAAATAAATATTAACCATAAACATATTTCACAGCATAAACGCATCAAATCTGGAAAGGTTCCAGCTCAACATAGCGCAACACGAGTTATATTCCACCAATGAAGAGCCTATAGTTCTAGCTGTTTTGAAGGATATGGCGACACTTCCCGTCTTACATGCTGGTAAGTAGGAAAATTCTTCTGATTCTCAACTAATTACACAACTTTACACTAATTACTGCTACTATTAATTTCTTGTTTCCGCCATGAGCCACTATTCTGAAAATATCTTTTGCTTCATCCAATCTCATACATATTCGTTACAGCTAAAAGGTAGTAATGTATATAGAGTGCTTGTAGTAGCACGTCCTGAAATGTAAAGTGTTACCAGGTGTTCCATACTAACTTATGATGGAAATGTGGACTTGAAAAACATGTAAAAGACATTTATAGTAAATAAATTAGAGATTTTTTTTTTAATTTGACATAAGAATTATCCCGAATTATTTTACTAACCGGCCCCCCAAATATCTCTTTGTAAAAGAGAATCACGTCGATCTCTTGCTCTATTTTGACGGTAAATAAGGACAAACAATCATACAAACACACTTTTGTAATAAAGTTTTCTACTTTCCACCATAAGCCTATGTTAAATATTTCTTAGTAAATAATTTTTTTCTTTATATGTATCACTAGTGACCCCACCCCGCCCCCGGCTTCGAACGTGTACCATATGCTTTTTTGTCTATTATAGCCTATGTACTATTATGATGTATAAGCTATAACATTGTAAAGTTTCATCAAAATCCGTCCAGTAGTTTTTGCGTGAAGGAGTAACAAACATCCATCCATCCTCACAAACTTTCGCGTTTATAATATTAGTAGGATAGGATGCTCAGTGCTCTGCTCGTTCACAATTCGGTTGGATGATTACAAAGAAATAAGAGGTAAACGGATTTGAATGAAATTTGGTATAAGTACCGAGATAGGTATAAGCGTACTTTTCATCATTACTTAAAGACACGGAAAGACCTATTTCTGATCACTATTTTCACCGCCGGTGATTGGAACTAATGCGTTTTACAAAATGGAGGTTCGACCCAACTACAACAGAAATAAAGTCATTAAGAATGTAACCGTCGGTAAAGGTTAGTTGTGGTTACTTGCTTGTCAAGGGACACAAAGCGATTAATTATTTTTGCTGTCAAATAAGAATAGAAAGCAAAGCTTTGCTTAGCATGGCCAGACTATGAGAAAAGGAAAACATTACTGAAGTATTTAATTGAAATATTTTTTACTAATTTAGTCATTAAATTGTATTAAAAAGTTATTAATGTAGCTTTTTGCTAGTGTCCGCGGTAGGTAGATTTCTGATGATGAGCTGGCCTAAAATATATAATTGGCTAAATGTAGAAGACAATATGTCTTCCGTTGAGAACGTGAGGACGGTAATGTAAATGTTTATTTATTTATTTTTTAATTTGAATTGTTTCTTGAATTAGTTATTTCAAAATAACTTTTACGTATTTTTTAGATTAAACAATATAAAACATTAATTCTCTAAATTCCAAATCTTGTTGACTCTTAAATAGAAATAGAGTATTTCACAGGTCGTGACTGGCAGTAGGCTTTTAGTACGATCGCATATTTTAATATATAAATTGTCGACTAGCTAACGCACTTGATTTAAGTTGATTTAAGTTGATTTAAATTTACTCTGGAATATTTTTAGTTTAAGTGCAATAAAATCTTAAAATAATTTGTACCTTGTAATGTTAAAAAAATGACCAAGACCGTTGGAGAAGGTTCCGTTCCGTACCATTCCGTTTTCTGTGGGAACTTTAAATCAGGATTTTCGTTTAGGTTTTCAAGGCCCTAATTTTTATTTTTCAAAATTTATTTATCAAAATGAATTTAAAAATTATAAAAAATAATTGTATTTCTTATAACGAGCCCTTTCATTTGTATATATGTCACAAAATGGTATATACTAGGTATTTAATATTAATTAAAATAAAAAAATTTTTTGATTGTTAAAAAATATATTGATAAATTCGCGTAAAAACTAGGTAGGTACATGAACGTGATCGTACGGGTATATATAGTAACACCATCACGCAACCTGTCTTTTTACAATAAGAACGCTACCTAGGAAAACTGATTTCTATGTAAAAAGCCGCATGTATTTTATATGAGATGGGAGTTGGGTCTTCAGAGTCAGAGGCAGTCAGCGGTCTAGCGGACAATAGTGGCACAACAATCTCGCCCTTTAGTTCAAATTGGACTTAAATATTTAAACGACTTAATTGGGTTTCATTGTTGGTCGGTATATAATTGAATTCCTAAAACTGTCCATAAGCGATGATCTCTCAATGGACTATGCGTGTCTTTCATTAAATTTCGTTTGATTCAATTTCATAAATCTGAATATTGTTTTAAAATTCGTGTCGGATTTATGCTGGATTTTACATACATATTGAGGTAGGTAGGCACTGTAGAGTGGGCGTCTCAGCCACGTTATCCCGATAACCTTATAATTCAGATACTACTTATTTCTTAACTTTACGTTACTAATGACCACATATTATTACAAAGTCACTCTATAATATGTATGTCATGGGCCGAACGTAGAATTGGCCATTTCATTATACTAAAATTTGCCATATCGTTGAATTCATACAAAATAATAATTGGCCCGGTTGCGAGTACGACTCGCACGCTCAGGGCTCCGTACCATTTTATCGGTCAGAACTTTAAGACAAGATTTTTGTTTACGTTTTTCTGTAAAATTTTCAAAATTTTAGACTTAATAGTTTCGGAGATAGGGGGGCGGGACGGTCAATTTTCGTATATTTTCTTTAATATAATTTAAACTGTGCATTTTAAAATTATTAAAAAATATATATCTGTATTTCTTATAGCGAGCCCTTTCATTTGATAGATCACATGATGCATTTTTCAAAATTTCCCCTAAAATGAACCCAATTAATTGGGTCATCAAACTCAAAAGTCAAGGGCAACCATATACTTACATTTAGCGTGCAAGTGGTTATCAAAAGCAATCGCTAACAGTAGATCTAGAGTTGATAGTAGCTGTGTATTCAACCTTTTCCGTCCAGTAGATTCGGAGCGTATAGATCCCAATAGAGTCGAATACGAAAATAAGCTGTGACAGACGGACAGACAGAGAGACAGACAGAAGAGTTAAGTGAATAAGTGTTTCGTTTTATCATAGGAATCGGATGTACGAAACCCTAAAAAGCAATAATTAACATTGAAAAACCGGTAATTTATTTTACATTTTTATAAAAAAATCTTTACGTTTGTACGTAAACTTTTACTTTTAGTACTTTACGTTACTCTATATTATATCAAGCGTGGTATAACAAATTGATAAACGTTAATTATTTATTTAACGTTAATTTTAGTTGGTAGTATATCATAAAATGGCCGAATTCTAGCATCTGCCCAAGACATATATAAGATTAAAATTCTGTCTACACTATTCAACTAATAATTTTTATTATATTATTTCACAGAACAAAAAGAAGGTGGTACACAATTAAAACTCATCATTGATTATCCGAACGGCATTCAAGCTTTATTCAAGCCAATGAGGTAAGAAAAATGATTATCCATAATTAGAATACTCTAATTAATATAAAAAGGGTCTAAAAATATTCACTTACATTATTTATTTGAGATTAGCTTTCCGCCCCGGCTTCACTCATGCATAAATCCAGTAGTAAAAAAATTCTGAAATCGCTACCAGAGAGCCAACAAATTCTTTACAATCTTAACTAATATCATAAATGCGAAAGTTTGTTTGTTTGTTTGTTTGTTTGTTTGTCCTTCTTTCACATCAATACAGAGCAACGAATCGACGTGATTTTTTTGCACAGATATAGTTGGAGGACCGGAGAGTGACATAGTAAATTCTTAGAATGTCACATTTCAAAAATTTCCTTGGGTGCTAGTATTATATGAAATTGCTAAGTTTTACGAAAGGGGGAACTACTATATACTTCAAACCTAGTTGATCGGACTATAGTAAACTACTTGCCATCTATAAGTCCTCCTATATTCTTTTAGTTCGAGTGTTCGTTTCTGAAGTTCGGACAATGCCAACATTGCCAACTCACTACATACTTGTCCATATTTTGTTTAGAACTAAGTGCTAAGTACTATTGAACTATTTCCTCCGCAGAGCTCTTAAAACTTCGTTTGTGTATGGGACACAATTTTCCTTAACAGTAAAAAGTTTGTGTATGATAAGTACATAAGTATGGTTTAACCTCTGAGAAGTGGTCATACCAAAAACAAATTAATCATCCTACATTTTTTTAACATTTCGTGGTTATAATTTGTTGTGTAATTGAATTGAACCGTGTTGAATTTATGAAGGGCTGATCCAATAAATAGAATAAAATAAATTTAAAATGATTATTAAAAGACATCATGTAAGACGTAATTTTGATTAAAATAAATTAGATTAATAAAAAGTTCAAGTATGTAATACTAAAATAGGTAGACGTAGATGAAGACGAGATCAAGGAAAACAGCACAAAGAAACATTTAATCAAGTATTTATCTACGTGGTAATAATTATTGCATACATTACACCCTAGTATGTGGTGAAAATCTCATTGACACACATTGTATTGGAAATATTAATTAAATCATTTTGACTTTGGTACAACGGATGCCACAAATTTTCCAATAATCTCCATTATGTAACGGTTGCATTTAAAATAACTTTTTTAAATGAGAAATAGTTCCTTTTGATTGGATTGCCCTTTGACTTATTCCAAAATACTTGGAATTCTAAAAACAACTCAAGAACTTTCTCCTATATAGATGTAGGTAAATGAGATAACGGGAGTATATCTTATACGAGGGTCACAAGTTTCGAACAAAAATTATGTAGCCAAGGGTGGATCTTGGCGACATATCAAGAGGCCCTAGAGGATCTCCTACAACTCAACCGGGAACGATAAATTCTTAAATCGATAGCAAGCTTGCGTTTTACCTGTGAGATACTTGATTCATTTTTAACAGATTTTATAAAAGAAAGTATTATGTTATATAATTTCTTTTTGTCGGTATCTATATAAATAAAAATTAAATGCTGTACGTTGGTAAGTGCATCACTTGAGAACGACTGGACCGATTTGGTATTTTTTTTATGTTCGTAATAGTCTGAATAACGTTTTTAGGAAAAGATAAATTTGATCAGTTGCCCGGAAAATTGGAAAACTCGGATAAAACTGAAAGTGCTTTTCTTCTATAGGATTTTTGTATGAACTCAAGACCATAATAGGGTATAAAATATTTCTTTTATAAATGCTTTCTTGTTTCGAGTAATTTATGCTTTTTTGTTTCCTTTGGTACCTATAGGTTAGAACAAACTGGAATGCTAGCTTCATAAATCCTATTTTTTTTTCTTTACGGGTTTACTTACAGCTCCCGAAACCCATGGTACAATTAATATTATAAATACGTTTCGTCTCGGAACTATTTCGGTATAAAATTCTTGTCACATTTCAAAGTTTTTCACGACCGAAGCCAAGGCGAATAGCTAGTTACATATTTATGTTTCAAAATTTTACATAATATATTCTATTTTACTATTTGAAACTTTCCAATAACATTTGTGCAGAATATGAATCGTCCCTTTTGTGTTAAATTTTGCGAAGTACACTGTTCTATGAGAGTGCAGAATAAATCTAACGACACTCGATGTCGTAATTCAACTAGATCGCCGTTTGGAACGTCCAGATTTAGAACTGTTCAAACCTATTCTAATCTTTTATTCCTAAAGTGTTCATATTTTCAAAGTACTCTAAGCTTCAGCAATTTTTCTACAGACATTTTATGACTTACACAGAATTTACAATGTAGGTAACATATTTTTGTAGATTATCCATACTATCCATACTAATGTGAAAATAACTCTGTCTGTCTGTTACGTTTTCACGAATAAACTACTGAACCGAATTTCATGAATATACGGAGAAAGTTTGAACCCTAGGAAAGGATACGGGTTACTTTTTAATCCACCCCTTTATTATATACATAATAGGGTATGTAAGTTAGTATAGGCCCACGGGCGAAGCGGGAGCGGAAAGCTAGTTGCTTGATATATATTAGAAATTTAACTTTTACTAAGACCAAGACATATTTTATGTCAAATTAGGTTTCATCAAATAATTGTGTAGATAATTAAAATTAAGATTATCTTTTCTATTTATTTCAATTATCAATCAAATCAATAAGATTATCTTATTTTTAATTATCTACACAATTCTCATTCATTCATTTATATGTGAATTAAAGTCATTCAAAACTCTACACTTTATATAAGCTTTGCAATTATAATATGTACACGAATAAAAATTATAGTATTTCCAAATAAATATACCTTTACATTACCTTTAGCAGTATCTGTTACACTCCTGTCAAATTTTCGTCATTCGCCCGAAAATTTCAATGTAATGTAACACAATAGTCACTTGAGTAATATGCCTTAAGGTATCAAATTTTGATATCTATTATCGTTATTGTATTAGTTCGCAGGAGTGGTGGTAATAAATATTCAACTTCTGCTATTTTAAGCTACGAAACGTTTTTTTTTTCATGGCTTGCCTGCCGCCAGCGAAGTCTTCTTTTAGCCGATGGTATTTGTGAGGCTATACCTAGTGGCCAGTTCTATATTTATATAGCTATATTTAGATGGAAAGGTCTCCAAACCAGACCAGTGTGGTTTGTCGGATTATGTACATAAGTTTTTAATTATAAAAACCCATTGGTACATGGTCAGAATCGTACCGTGGTCCGACTAGTTAATACAAGACGTGTTAACCACTCGGCTACCGACGCACAAACGCTACGTACACTACCTCGGAAAAATAAAACATTTTTACTAATTACTGCAGTAATTATAGGAGGCCAAAAACTTCAATTTCTTGTCCACGAGCAGTACCTAAAAATTATAGATTTTTTTTACAAGAGCTACGGAGCTACGGAGCTACGTTCTTTCATTAAGTTAAAATACCATCAAGTCTAATTCCACCATAAGGGTAATCAGAGTGGATGAAACTTCCCATAAAAATGCATTTGGATGAGGTCCAAGGTGTAACTCTACAAAATCACGGGATAAACCGTTTAACTTTTAGATTTGTAGTCGCGTATCTCTATCACGTTGCCGCACTAGAGGTTCGACCGGGGCTTCGTGACCTATCTCGATTACCTACTGTTCAAAGAATAAAACTCTAAATTAACCTGTTAAGCAAACTTTTCTATTACGTATCTATTTAGCAAATCATGTCTCTCTGATCGTCTAGATATTTATGCAATAGGTTTGAAAATTGTATATTATCACTGTTATAGATTTTTTCAGAATAGACTCTGAAACAGCGGAATTAATTTAATAAAACTTTCAGCTATATTTAGTGGATTTTATTTGTTTGGGATAATCTTTGGAAGTACTGAACCGATTTCAAAAAATATTTCACTACTCATACTCTCAGTTTGAGTTAGTCAGTTATTTATTTATATTTCAAAATTATCCCGGGCGAAGCCGAGCCAAACGCTAGGTACAAAAAATATATATTGTCCACATATAGTTAAGATGGAAGTGAGAAGACAAAGCGTCCGTTCCTTCGAATCATACCATGCGTATACTTGACCTTTTAATTTATTTGATTCGAAAATGCACGTTAGCATTCGGTATAACGATTTTATAGTTTTTAACTATCAGAATTCCTTTTTTCTTTTTTTGCCTATGTGCTATTATGATACATAAGCTAACATTATAAAGTTTCATCAAAATCCGTCCAGTAGTTTTTGCGTGAAATAGTAACAAACATCCATCCATCCTTCCTCACAAACTTTTGCGTTTATAATATTAGTGGGACTTTTTTTTCTTCTTCACGGGTTTCCTTACAGCTCCCGAAATCGTGTTACGGTTCCAGGGTACCCAGCGGAAGACCAAGTCTCCCTCGTTTAGCCGATGGTATTTGTGAGGCTATACCTAACGAGTGGCTATGTTCAATATATATTTAGATGGAAAAAAAAAAGTGTGGTTTGTCGGATTATGTACATAAGTTTCTAATTCAAAACCCATTGGTACATGGCCGGGATCGAGGATCGATCCCGGGGTCTGTCTAGTTAATACCAGACGCCTTAACCACTCGGCCACTGACGCACCTTTAGTAGGACTTTTGTTCACTAGCCATTCCTCACTAGGTAATTTAATTTAATTTTTGTGTTTCCAGGTTTGCTCGAGATGTCCAAACATTACCAAATCACTTCTACTTCTCCGACTATGAACGACATAATGCTGAAATTGCAGCCTTCCATCTCGACAGGTAACATTATTTTCAGATCCTACAACGACTTTTTAGAAGATGCAGCAAACCACTACAAGCTTTATAAAAAAAATGTTTTCAACCAATATTGTATTGAAACCTTACATACCAAATATTAGTTACCTTCCTTTTATCATTGGCAAAATACAACGAAAGACCAAAGACGTGTTTTTCTAGATGCATTCAAAAAATATCTGTTTAGCCTATAAATATAAAAATCAATTGACCGATTTTTGTAGTCTTCGTAATTGTCAGGACAAGGTTTTTAAGGGGAAAAATTGAAAAGTTGCCCGGAAAATGGAAAGTGTTGTTGTATGGGATTTTTCCATAATATGTTGATATGGATTCCACGTGCAATGTCGGGACGGAAAGCTAGTACCTATGTGATAAATGTAACATAATAAAGCGGAAAGAAATTGAAAAAAATCAAGTGAAAATCGACAAATTCAGCAATGAAATGATGGAACGCATGGATCGATGGACCTTCTATTCTCTCTCTGTATAGTATTTTTGACACGCAACATTTTTTTTTTCAGATTATTAGGGTTCCGTCGAGCGATGCCAGTTATAGGGCGGGTCCTGAATATGACTACAGAAATATATGACGTCACAGAAGGAGATATCCTAAAAACATTTTTCGTGTCGCCAGCGAACAACTTCTGTTTTCATGGAAAATGTTCGTACTACTGTGACACTGGTCATGCTATATGTGGCAACCCTGACATGCTGGAAGGAAGCTTTGCTGCTTTTCTACCGTCACCTGATATCGCTGAGCGTAAGGTAACAATTGGAACAAATATAAATAAATAATCCGTGGGGCCCATGCTAACTTTCATTAATTCCTTATTATACCCTCTTAGGGGGGTGAATTTAAAAATATGTCAATGTCGATCACTAGAGTTCAAGCTTTATCTGTATCAAACTTCATCAAAATCAAGCGTGACAGACAGACAGACAGAGTTACTTCCGCATTTTTAACATTATAGTATGAATATCTTGGGTGACTGTCTTGTCTTTCTTTAGTTTAGTTTATAATAATGTTGAAGGTTCATTATACGGTGCTGAAGATGACCATAGAGCACCTCAACGTACGTGAAATCGACCGATGTCTCGTCGCTTTTGGCCACTCCTGAATATACACCTAGTTAATATGTCGACATCCAGTAACAATGTCATGTACTTTATTTCATTAAATTTTATTACTAGATATTAATTTATTGGAATTACGATTAAATCGGAAAAGCTTAGCAAAAATCTGTGGGAAATGGAGAATACTACTGTTAGATGACAGATCAGTCACTACGTGAATTCAGTATGAAGACAACGATACAATATTTGTACATGGAACAATCAATCGTGATCCTGATTTTGTTGGGGGGGATTAAAATAATGTATATTTCTATTTACAAGTCCTATTTTTAGGTATGGCGGCATCCTTGGCGTAGATCGTACCATAAACGACGAAAAGCTCAGTGGGAACTACAGTCAGATTATTGTGATACGGTAAGCATATTTTTTTCACATTTTATATCTAAAATTACAAAGTTGTAAGCTAGAAGAACTAATATTATAAATTTGATGAACAGGTTCGTACAACGCCGCCTTACGACTCAGGTAGGAGACTCCTAGATCTCATGGACATGGCTATTTTCGACTTTCTATCTGGAAATATGGACAGACATCACTACGAAACTATCAAGTATGTATACCTCATAATTATTTATATATTTAGACTACCCTGAACCCTAGAACCCTACTACTAGAACTACTAGAACCCTGCTTAGCTCGGAGTATAATCTCTAAATTTCAAATACTTTGTTAACGACTTTACGAGCTCATATCTCTTGAATTCCAGGGTACCCAATTAAAGACCAAGTCTTTCTCGTTTAGCCGATGGTATTTGTGGTCGGTTCTGTTGAGGTATATTTAGATGGAAAAGCCTCTAAGTGTGGTTTATCGGATTATGTACATAAGTTTTAATTAAAACCCCCATTGGTACATGGCCGGAATCTGGGATCGAACCCGTGGTCTGCTAGTAATATTCACCTAAATAAAAAAAAATCTTAGAAACCTCGAGAGCAATGTAACAATATGCTCGTGATGGGGTACCCAGGTATGGAGAGACACTCTTAAAATTTATTGTTGTGACTATAAAAATCTTTGGCAGTTCACATAAGATACCTTTCTGTAAATTATCATAAGAATCGAGCGAGACCGAGAGAATTATATGTAGCTAGAGTATAACCCAGTGACATACGGATGGATGGATCCACATTACGAATAAAGGCTCCGTTTTTGCCATTTTCCCTTAATATCAGGCGGTGGCAAAATCATGTGTCCTTTCAATTAGCATCTTAAGGTTTTTAATGCTCGCACTTCTGATATATAAGGGAAATTTTGTAGTTTATTATAAATATAATAATATAAATATTAATTAAACCAAAATTAAATTCTCTTGCCAACAGAATGTTTGGAAACGAAACGTTTACTCTACACCTGGACCATGGACGGGCGTTTGGTAAAGCATTCCACGACGAACTGAGTATCCTGGCACCGCTGTTGCAGTGCTGCCTAATACGACATACAACCTTATCTTCACTTCTTTCGTAAATATATTTTATTATTATTTATTAATCTCTTCTTTTCCAGATGAAACAAAGACTATAATCGCTGAAAATTTTATCAGAATTAATTCAGTCTTTTCAGAGTCATACATACAAACATATTATATTAGTATTTTTATTTAAAAATAAATAAACACATCTTCACGACCTTTATATCTTGCGGTGTGGCCAGAGACATAAGTAACAGTAACTACTTATTGCCAGTTGTCCAATTAAACTGAACAGGTGACTGTTAATGCACTTGATAAACCTAGATGTAGATATGTCACCTTTTTTGTGTATTTTAATGTTATGTTTTAGAAGGAGTGTCCTCCGAAGCTCGAGAAGTCGATTATATTATATTTATTTGTATATATTCGATATCCATGGCATAAATTATCTAACTTTAATTTGTATACCATTTTTATAATTATAAATTTTGTACCTAATCCGGCAAACCACACTTATTAGGTCCTCACTAATACCATCGGCTAAAAGAGGGAGACTTGGTCTTCCGCTGGGTACCCTGGGACTCTAACACGATTTCAGGAGCTGTTAGGCAACCCGTCTGAACTTGTTTGTCAACTTTCAAAATGAACTTTCATATTTTTATAAACAATTTTCATTATTTCAGATTCCACAACGGAACACCATTATCAGCTGTATTACGAGAATCTATGAAATCCGATCCCGTAGCGCCGATCCTTTGGGAGCCACATTTGGAGGCTTTAGATCGTCGAGTAGGGATCATATTAGATGCCGTTAGAAGTTGCGTAGAACGCAGTGAAAATCCGGTAATAAATGAAGTAAACGCTTTCGTATGACCAATGAAACTGTGAAAATTGTGGTGTTGTGTGCTGGAAAATAATTTCAAAAGTGAAATTTAAATGAACTAGTCTAAAGATTTTTAAAGGAGTAACAATTTTTGGTCCTGTCCTCGAGACTTGATTATGTTAAGTTAAATTAGTGCCAAAGATTGTCCAAATGACTGGTGAAGGTAACTACAATGATTTTTGTAGAAGAATTTATATTATTCGTTGTTATTTAATATGTCTCTCTTATATAGATTGTATGCTTAAAAACTTTTAGATATGTTGTACATTTTGTGTAATTTTTCGTAAGCATGTGAAAAAGCAATGACTTTCAAAAACATCCAATTTATGAATACAAAACTGTAATAAGGTTTTATACAAATTATTATTTATTTTTAGACTGAAGAAGTTTGTGTATATAACGGAAGTTTCGATGAATTTATAGTAAATAAATCTTAACCTAAGTTATTATTTCTAATTTAAGAGAAATGCAATGCAAACACATTCACAGTTTAGACATTTTTGCAGCTAAGTAGTTTAGTTATTTTTATTATAATAATTTAGTTGCATGTGGTTACCGCAGCTTAAAGCTCAAGAAAGCACATATCAGCTCTAGCGTGGCCGAGGGAGATGTGATATGTTCTGTTTTAATTTTTAGGTTTTAGGGCTTACAATTAAATTTTGGCTAGTGAGGCAATTTGTTATTTGCTTTTAATTTAAATAGGTACATATTGGTGTTATTCCAAATTTCTTCTTACATTTTATTTCTACTACCCTTATTTTAAATTCTTCGATTCGATTTTATGTTTTTAAATTTTCTTAATTAAATACAGTATTCACTTTCTATTTATTCAAATATTTATAAATTTTGTATGATAAGTTATTGTTTTTTAATTGGCCTCTTCTATTTGCTCCTAAAAGTTGCTTAATTACATCAATTTAGAAATTTAATATAAGTATTTATGATTTACAAAAAACAAATTTAATTTTACACTTCCTAAATTAAATCTTACACAAAAATGAGATTTTAACAATTGTACGTATATAATACGTCAATATCATTATTATATATGTACACATTAGTGAAAATTTGTCAAAGAATTACAAAGTAGAAGTAAGTAGTCTACTTGCCAAAGACGTACCTAAAGTGGGAATGATTGTATGAAGTTGTACATAATTGTGATGTAGGGTGAATGTTGCTGTTAAATAAAATTTTAAAACATGTTTATGTACTTTTCTTTATTTTAAGTTTATTTTTGTAATATGAAGTGGAACTGTGGATTTAAGTCAGTACAAACTTAAAATAAAAACTCAGTTATATAGTCTGATTAATGTTAAGATTTTAACTTTCCAGTCAATCTCTACGTATTACAATACAAAGTCTCCGCCGCGTCTGTCTGTCTGTGCCCTCTTCACGCAAAAACTACTGAACTAATTTTGTTACAGTTTTCACTATTAGATAGGTTAATTGACCGGGAAGGTTTAAGAGTATTAAACATGGACCTATGGAGCCCAAGCGAGTTTTTATCGCGTATGCTGTCTAATCCTTCAGAGATATAACAAAATGATATAGAATGATATAGAATGATATAGAAAAGATATAGAATTCTGTAGAATAAAATGATCTACAATAAAATCCGCAGTTAGATATATCTATCTCTAATAGATAAGTTGTTGTAAGCTCATATTGTATCCGTTCGAAGCCAGGTGCGCTTAAATAAATTGCAAAATATTTATTGTCAAAATTCTTTTTATTTTTTTAAATAAGAAATTCAACTTTCAACTACATATACCCTTTATAAAAAGTTAGACGAATAAAAAGGATATTCCTTTGATTCAGGACGAATTTGATGTCGTGCCTTCGTATAAAGGTCACATAAAACTCACGGAACACAAGATATGTCCCTCGCCCATAAAAAGCCAAATATGAATAGTTATATCAGTAAATTGTTGTATCTATTATTTTATAGCTTCGTAAAAATCTTATAGATATGTATTAAATTTAATATTTTAGGTGTAGTACAGAAATAACAGCTTTTAAGTGATATTGAGACACTCAACTTAAACACCATAACGCCTGATCGGATTTGATAGAATCAATATTTATGGCAGTGTGCGTCGGTGGCCGTGTGGTTAAGACGTCTGGTATTAACTAGGCAGACCACGGGTTCGATCCCGGATTTCGACCATGTACCAATGGGTTTTTATATTAAAAACTTATGTACGTAATCCGACAAAATCTATATATATATATAAAAAGAGAAGTTCCGATTCACTGACGATCAACGCCCAGCCCAAACCCTTGGACCTATGAAGCTGACATTTTGCACAGAAGTTACCTTTATTATGTAGACAAGGAATAAGGAAGGAAATTTCGATATTCAACCCCTAAGGGGGTCAAATGGGGTAAATACGTTTGTATGTAAAATCTTATTTCCTGCGTGAATCAACTTGAAACTTGGTACAAATATTTTTCTGGATTTTTAAAAACAACCCTTAAGTAGAAGTGCAACGGGTGTAGAAGTTTGTATAGGGAAATCTTATTACCTGCGTTGTTCAACTTGAAACTTGGTACAAATATTCTTCAAAACAAATAATAAAACACGTATTTTTGGATTTTTAAAGACGACCCTTAAGGTGGAGCAGGATGTAGAAGTTTGTATAGGGAAATCGTGTAGGTATCAACTTGAAACTTGGTACAAAAATTCTTCAAAACAAATAATAAAACACGTATTTTTGGATTTTTAAAAACTACCCTTACGGAGGGGTGCAACGGGGTGTAGAAATTTGTATAGGGAAATCGTGTAGGTATCAACTTGAAACTTGGTACAAACATTCTTCAAAACAAATAATAAAACACGTATTTTTGTATTTTTAGAAACTACCCTTAATGAGGGGTGCAACGTGGTGTAGAAGTTTGTATAGGGAAATCGTGTAGGTATCAACTTGAAAATTGGTACAAATATTCTTCAAAACAAATAATGAAACACGTATTTTTGGATTTTTAGAAACTAACCTTAATGAGGGGTGCAACGTGGTGTAGAAGTTTGTATAGGGAAATCGTGTAGGTATCAACTTAAAACTTGGTACAAATATTCCTTTAAACAAATAATAAAACACGTATTTTTGGATTTTTAAAAACGACCCTTAAGCAGGTATGCAACGGGGTGTAAAATTTTGTATAGGGAAATCGTATTACCTGCGTGTATCAACTTGAAACTTGGTACAAATATTCTTCAAAATAAATAATAAAACAAGCATTTTTGGATTTTTAAAAACGACCCTTAAGGAGGGTTGCAACGGGGTGTAAAATTTTGTATAGGGAAATCGTATTACATGCGTGTATTAACTTGAAACTTGGTACAAATATTCTTCAAAACAAATAATAAAACACGTATTTCGGATTTTTAAAAACGACCCTTAAGGAGGTATGCAACGGGGTGTAAAATTTTGTATAGGGAAATCGTATTACCTGCGTGTATCAACATGAAACTTGGTACAAATATTCTTCAAAACAAATAATAAAACACGTATTTTTGGATTTTTAAAAACGACCCTTAAGGAGGGTTGCAACGGGGTGTAAAATTTTGTATAGGGAAATCGTATTACATGCGTGTATTAACTTGAAACTTGGTACAAATATTGTTCAAAACAAATAATAAAACACGTATTTTTGGATTTAAAAAAAATAAAAATAAAGGAGGGATGCAACGGGGTGTAAAATTTTGTATGGGGAAAAATGTTGTTTTGGTCGAATCTACTTGAAACTTAGCTAGAGAACATAGGAGTTGACCTAAAAGATTTTTTTAAACAACCCTTAAGAAATTGTTAACTTGGGCATGGGGGAAATATTTTTACGGACTGGGAAAATATTAATTTATAGGTAGGTACCGAATTTATACTTTTTTGAACTTCTGACTGACGGGGAATTTACGGAGGTAAAAGATAAAATTAAGGGAAATCTCTGCGTATTTACATAAATTACGTCATTATTCCTAATTCTACGCTAACGAAGTCGCGGGCAAAAGCTAGTCTAAATATATATACAGAACAGAACTGGCCATTCTTTAGGCCTCACAATAACCATCGGCTAAACGAGGGAGTATTGGTCTTCCGCTGGGTACCCTGGAACATTACGGAGCTGTAAGGCAACCCGTGAATAAAGAAAAAAAAAGAACAAATCCACAGATAAAACAGTTTGTATAATATTTATTTATTCCATTCCCGTTACCCATTCGTCCAATCACCGCCGCGCCGCCGTATGGTCCACCGAAATCGACCACAGATTGGTACAATTCTTGTAACGAACAGTCCGCCTAGATCATACGGCGACCGGAATGGGAAAATTTCAGATAAAACGAGTCAAAAAGCTAAATTACAATTTTTAATTTTCTTTGAGAAAGTGCTTTTATTTTCTCATAGAGTGCAGGTAAAACCGGTCTTCGCACTTCTAAATGTGACCTATGCTATAATGATGCGCTTACTATGATATACAGGAGCTCTCTAGGTAAAGATGCAAACATGACAGACTATTTACATCACATATTGTTAGTCGCACGTCGTTCAGCGCAATCTTCTAAATTGTATATTCCGAAGTGTCGTCACTACGCCGTCACCTATACGTTGTGAATAGTAAAAAGCCTTCTATTATTCCATGTCTTACATCGAACCGTATTACCTAGAAAATGTTAGGTACTTTTATCCATAATCCCATACTCCATTATCCATGCAATATCCATTATACATTTTTCAGTTTTTGTACTATCTATCATCACGCCTTGAATCCCAAGAGGGGTAGGCTGAGACAATCGCGAATGCTTGATCCTGTCATACTTCTTTCGCTTCTTTTATATTCATTATACATGATCTGCAATTGTGTGTACCTAGGTCGTCCTTTCTTTGCCAGCATTTCTGACCTGCTACGTTTTACGAAGGATTTCTTAGAACGTAGAACAAATGATATAATTAATTTCTAACTTTATTTCGCAATTTTTTATTTGAAACAACTGCACTTAAAATTTTTATTAAACTAAATTAGAATCTTAAATCAAATCTAAAGATTAAAAATAACAAAATAAAACATGTCCGCGTGGAATACTGGCAAGAATACTGGCTGCATTTCCCCGCTGAATCGCGATGCTGATTCGTTGAGCGAGGAAGGAGCCAGGCCTCTTGTCACCAGAAGAGATAATCAGTCGAGGGGATACATCTTTAATACAATTTTTGGCATTAGAACCCCACGGACCTAGAGTTTCTACACCAAACGGCACAAATTTGTAGTTTTCAATAATTGAAATATATTTGCGCCGTTTGTTAGACTCTGCGATTTCCGCCGCAGCTCCCGCTTTGATTGCTGTTTCCCTGAGATGAGACGAGGCTAATGTGTCCACGCACGTAGCATCCCATACAAGGGCCCGACCTCGCTCCCAGGGAATCAGAGTCATTTGACTTTCCATTGTTCGTTATAATTTAGTTCTGGGTTGAATCTACCTACGTTTTCTTTGAAGCATATATTGATTTTTTTTATTTCATGAAAAGGATTTTTTTAAATGTAATTGCTACGAGATTTGCACTGAAAAGTAAGAAATAATAAATATTTCGTCGTAGAATTTGAAGACGGTTGGTGCTAAATTAGAAACAACTTAGCTCCCAAATTCACTAATCTAGACAATTCATTAGGAACCTACGATCATCAGTACATACAAACATAGATAATATTGAACAGATCTTTATCTTCTTAGATATTTACTTAGTTTTCTTCAAATTTTACGACGAAATATTTATTATTTCTTACTTTTCAGTGCAAATTTTTTGAAGTCGGTGCACTTTTTTTTTAAAGGTTTATTTAAGAATCTTCGGACGGCATGCACTTCTTAAAAATAATAGATACTTATAATGACACATCTAGGTCAATTAATAGAGTACTCGGATCTGAAGCTCAAGATTTCCTCCAAGAACTTGGAAGACGAGTAGTGTTCCTAGAATGTGGCGACTCCAGATGTTATTTAAAACAAAAAATCAGGATTGCCATTCAACGAGGCACTTGTAGACTTTTTCCATCTACTTAAGTTTATAAAACTTAGTTTTTAGTTTTAACTTGATATTAATTTTTGTTAAATTTATATATTCAATAAATTTATAATACAAAAAGAATACTGTAATATGTAAAAAAGTTACAACAGACTTCCCCCTGTTCTGTTTAATTTGGACAACTGGTAAAAACTATTACTAAACCTGGCCACACCACAAGATATGTTTGTTAATACAAATTCTGATACTGATATGTTGTATATTCTCGCAAGATGCATCGTTCGACCTGTTAATCAAGGTAAAAGTGTTTGCGAGTTCGTAGCTGAGGTTCGTAGCATGTAAGTTGAAGTTGCTTTTGGATATTGTTTGGCTTTCAACAACACACACTGCGATCTATTTAGACAAATCAGAACTGTCTAACTATATTACCCCATGGAATACAGTTGTTGTATTACAGTTTAGACATCCGGTATGATTGTTAATTACATACCTTCACGCCTGTATCCCAAAGGGGTAATTTAAAATAACACTTACACAAATAGAGTGAGAAATGATGATATATGTGAATTGATAGAGATGTATATAAAATTAAAAGGGGAATGCTGAGATGGTTTGTACATGTTGAACGAATGTGTGATGAAATAATGACGAAACAAATCTATATAAAGCTGCAGTATCGAAAGGACCAACAAGGAAAGGACGACCAAGACGAAAAAAGAGATCAAGAGAATGAAGAGATAAAAATTCTCCTGCATGATATAATTCATTTCGGAAAACGGGGCTAGGGATGGGCGTGTGACTCGTAGCAGTCGTAGGTCGTAGCACTATTAGATCGTAGCACTATGTAAACTATACCTATTACAAGTATATCCGAAATTAAATTATAAAAATTGGATGTATTTGGATGTAAAAATTGAAGAAATTTATAACATTGATAATGATTATTTATATGCTAGCTGTGAATCGGGGTTCGCTCGGGACAATTTTAAAATTGCAAAATACATAACGGTCTGAAATGTACTCTTGACTTAAATTTCAATCCTAATCCTAAAATCCTGAGTTTAATTTCGTTACCGTGATGACAGTAACGACAAGTTTACTGAAATTGAATTGTGTTTAAATAAGTTGTATCATATGCTACTAGATTTAACTAAAATCGTCACTGTTGTCGTCATCGCAACGAAATTAAATTCAGGATTTGAAATTGAAGAATTAAAATAAAAAGTGAAGAGTGACTTATTATGATTTATTAGGAATTAAGGTGCGTCGGTGGTCGATTGGTTAAGACGTGTAGTATTAACTAGGCGGACCACGGTTCGGTCCCGGCCTTGTACCAATGGGTTTTTATAATTAAAAACTTATTATGTACCTACATAATCTGACAAACCACACTTGGAGGCTTTTAACTCTTAATATACCTCAACAGGAACTGGCCACTCGTTACGTATAGCCTTACAAAGACCATCTGCTAAAAAAGGAAGACTTTATCTTCCGCTGGCTACCCTGGGACCGATAACACAGTTTCGGGAGCTGTAAGGGCAGGGCAACCCGTGAACAAAAATTAAAAAAATTAATAAACAGACAGTTTAACAGAGATAAATTGTGATATAGATTTCATTGAAGTCTACCGTACCCCACGACGAAATTCTTAATAATTATAGACTAGATGACCTGTGCGAATACTTCGCACCGTTAGTGATGTCAATATTGTTGTCATAGTTCCACTGATCTCCAATAGATGGCGTCCTTTCCAACATAAATAAATAAGTCTAATTTTAAAAGAAACATTGTTTGTTTATTTTTCGTCATTTGAGGGAAAAATAATATTCAAAATGGCGTATCAAACATTAACTTTGATACAGTATTAAGGGAGATATTTAATACCGAGAAAAAAACAACTTTGAGATATAATATATAGAGATTCTAAATTTTAGTTTACAATAAGATTTTAATCTAAAATTTTCTCAATATGTCATACAAGCTATTACAGGAAGGTGGAACCATGGTGGAACACGCTCGTTTCACGACTGATTTATGAATGTCCGATGTTTCGGGCATTCGACGTTGCGCCTACTGCGCTATTGTTTTTGGTAGATTTATAGCCAATGTCAGTTTAGGCCACTCGCCTTACACTATGCACAACAATCGAGCTCCACTCCGCCGCTATACAGATGGCCATGTTAGCGCTGTTTACAGCCTCTCATACAATTTGAATTTTACGTCATATTAATATTTCACCAGCAGAAAATCCTGAAGCCTACAAATATATCTACAAAAGTATATCTATAAACCATATTTCGAGACAACATAAATTTATAGAAATTAAAATAAACGTCTGCATCATATTTTGCTATCATATTATCGCTGTTTATAACACACATATGGTATCGATAATTTTAAAATATTATTCTGTTCAATATGGACAACTGGCAAAAAATGGACACTGTTACTGGTGTCTCTGACCACACCTCAAGGTATAAAGTCCGTGAAGATGTGTGTAAGTTAGGTTACAAATAACCAAAAAAGAATTCACGCTTACCCTGAACGTATCTAACCATGCACCGAGACATTTTTCAATTTCATTTGCTTTAATTTATCTCCAATAGTGAATTAGTTTTACTTTCCTCATTTCAATCCTAACCCAAACTAATTAAGTTTTTAATTGGAATAGAGGGAGGTACACTTTAATTCCTTTTTATTCCGACAGTGACTGAAAACACTGAAAACGAAATGGTTTCATTAGCACTTTGTATTTTTTTAATTTTAAATAAACATTAAAAATAACTAAATAAACCAGGTCCGCGTGGAATAGTGGCAACAATACTGGCTGCATTTCGCCGCTGAATCGCGATGCAGATTCGTTGAGCGAAGAAGGAGCCAGCCCTCTTGTCACCAGAAGAGATGATTAGTCGAGGGGATATATTTTTAATATTTTTTTTAAAAAGGCTATAAGAAACAAAATCAGGAAATATTAGTTCAGGGAAGAATAATAAACTGAAAAATGAGTCTCGACATTTTTCTAAAAATATGGTCAACTTGTCGCGAAATTAAATCGACAGTAAATATGTGTATGACAACATGGAGATTACTTTCGTGACGTAGCGAAAGAGTGATTTTGCAATCCACTTTTATTGATTTAAATATAATATTTATTTGTAAGAAATCGTTGTCTAATGGAATTTAAAACTAAATTATTATTTTTCTAACCATTTCTTTCAACTCAAAGAACTGGAGTTACAAATTACAAGATAACTTACAAAATACATCTGAATTTCTCCATTTTTTTATGCTAGGTCGTAAATAATTGATATGTTCCTATAGTAGATTTATGGTTATTAAAGATGTAAAATAGAGATAGTAACATGGGGACGGATATATTCATTTACATGGAAATGTGGGGTCAGGGTGATACATCATATTTGCTCAATTGGATTTGGAGAGGTTTGGGAACTTCATTTTGATTTTAGGCAATTTCATTAAAAGAATATTAGTAGATGTTTCGAACAAACACTTATTCATGGCCTTTATACCTTGCGGTGTGTCCAGAGACAGCAGTTACAGTGTCCACTTTAACTGTACCACTTCTTTAACAAACCTGAATATCTGTTAGATTTAGGAAAAGTGTGGTCGCCACCGGCTTTACGTGCTCTCCGAAGCACTTAGCGTTTTCGGCACGAGTGAAAATTGAACCTGGGACCACCCGGTTTCAAGTCAATTAGGCTCGTGTAGGAGATTATATTTATGTAGGTACGGGGTCAGTGTTAATCTTGAAAGAAATTACAGATTTTTTTGAATATTATTTAAAATTGAACTGAGTTTTGAATGCTATCTCTGATCTGTATAAAAAAACTATATAATATATCTAAGTCAAAATTATATAGATTCTAAACTAATGTTTCTAAACGTGGATTAATTCTTGATCGTATGGTTTGACATTTGTTATTTATCTATCTATCATCACACCTTTTATCCCAAGAGGGGTAGGCAGAGACAATCAAATGCCATTTGTTACGATTCTGACATACCTCTTTCGCTTCTTTTATATTCATCATACCTTTCATACATGTGTGTAATTTTAATATTTCCATCGATCAATACATTTTTTATATGTTCAATGAAAGTAAACCTAGGACAGCCAGCGTAAACTAAAACAGCATTATGTATATTAATTTTACTTTTAGTAGTAAGTTGTGTATTTCTGCATACATTGTTTAGTCCACCAAATACCTTGCTTCCTACTTTCACTCTCCTTTCAATTTCCTTGTCTATCTTTCCACTTCTTGTAAACATACTACCTAAATAAACTTTGTTATTTAACTAATATCTGATTAACTTTGATTATTTGATTATCTCCCAAGATTTTGCTTATAGGCGACACGGCCCTGACTTCACATGGGTAGAAAAGTTGCTTTAAAAAAACCATTTTCCTGGGGAACGACATATTTTCCCGAGACAAAATCTGTGCAAAAAATCACGTTGATCCGTTGCTCTATTTTGACATGAAAGGACAAATAAACAAACAAACACATTGCATTTATAATTTTAGTTAAGATTTTCAGATGAAAGTTTTGACGAAGGTATCATGTAAATTGTAAAATATATGAAGACATTGTTGCTAAACCATTTCGTTTGAATTTGACCGCGGATCGTATAATCTACATATTTTGTGGGAAAATCTCAAACATGTCGTTGAATTCATAGAAAGAT
Source organism: Nemapogon koenigi (assembly GCA_963924495.1). Classification (NCBI taxonomy): domain Eukaryota; kingdom Metazoa; phylum Arthropoda; class Insecta; order Lepidoptera; family Tineidae; genus Nemapogon; species Nemapogon koenigi. Next base: position 4,010,809 of record OZ004643.1, read on the forward strand.
AGAACAATGGACATTTTATGGAAAATAGAAACGAATTCATCGATATTTGACCAAAGGATAAGACGTGTATTTAGAAAATAAAATTCTGTAAGCTATTGAATGCTAGAAATAACAACTGTATCAAATCAAATCTCTATGTATCATCACGCCCTTTATCCCAAGAAGTGTAGGCAGGCCATTTACTACAATCCTTACATACCTAACTCTTTTATGTTCATAATAATTATGTACTTTCATATACGCATAGGATAGTGAAATACTATGATACTTAAGCTACTTAAGCTTATTATCCCGGAAATCCTGCGTGATAAATTCCTATGTCACATTTCAAATACTTCCACGGGCGATGCCGGGGCGGGAAGCTAGTTTTTTAATAGATCATTTTTCTCGGCGAACGTATTTTTCTGCTGTTTTATTGTCGCAACGGCTCTTTGGTAATATAGAGATTATGCTAAAATACAAACATAATAATTATAAATAATGATAGGAGACACTGTGTTCCCGCAAATTTGACAGCCTAGATCGCCTTTCATATTTAAAAACAACAGAATTAACTATTTTTCTAGAGCTCCATCTCGCGAGTTCGCGATCCAACTCGATACCAACGAAACCTAAGTAAAGGTGAAGGCAAAAAGAATGAGCAGAAAATTGGCGAAGGGAGAGCCTGTCTATGGCCCCTCCTAGTCTTAGTACTCTATGAATCTAATCGATTAGTGAAATCTAATATATAAAGTTTCCGCGTCACAAGTTAGTTGCCATACCTACTCCTCCGAAACGGATTGACCGATATTTTTCACCCTCCTACCACCACCCCCCATTTTTTAATCGCGGTTTTATCTAAAGTTAGTGGTAGAGGTAGTGCAGGCAAGCCAACATTTGGGCAGGAAAACGTCTGCCGGGTCCGCTAGTTGTAATATACCAATGCTCCTAAATAATAATAATAAGATGAACTACTCGCCAACAGATGGCGTAAACCTAACAACGCTCGGTTGGCATATTTAATTTTGTCTTCTTCTTCTTCTTGTATTGTTACCACATATGTTAATCGATGATTTGTCAATGTCAAGTATTATATAAGCCTTTATTTATAGTATAATCACAGACTAATCACAACTATCACAGCGGGCGGGAATAAACCGGATTCCCCATCATGTCACGATGGAACGCGTGGGTCGGTCGCCATGTCGTGACGTAGAATATAGGCGTATTTGTGTTTGAGAATTTGCTATTTTGACACATGGAACGTTTCTTCTGTGAAAAAAATGAAATTAGAACGAACCATAAGGAGCGCGCTCGAATATTTATTCTAAGGAACGAACATACGAACACGAATAATCAAGTTACACCTTCAGGTATTTTAAAAGATTATTTCGATTATTTTTTACTTAATACTAGCTGGACTGTATGATTTAGGTAAACCTTAGAACTAGGAAATAAAGGTACAAAGACAGCTATGGTATTGATATCCCGCCATGATATTGAGCTGAAATGTATCATGTTGTTAGTCTGTGCTTCATACGATTTGTATGGACGTTCTCCGCACTCTAGCGCTCAATCATTTCAAGTTATTTGGCGCGCACTAGGGTGATAACAATTTTTTGGGAATACGTGAGGTTTATTTATACCTAATAAAATAATTAGAAAATTTTATATTTGTATTTTCATTAAATAAATCATGTATTTCATTTTATATTTCAAATAAAATTAAGTAGCCATAAAGTAAGTAGCAATCACTATGTTCTTTAATAAGAGTCGGGACTGCCATACATTAAAATAAAACAAACTTAGGGCTGAAAGGTACTGCCAACCTAACAATATCGTACTGTGGATTGGTATAGAAATATTTGCTATCTCTGTCATTTGTATATGGCTTGAAAGAGATGGCGATACGACGCCATTAGTATTGGCTCATTTTTCCTAGCCAAAATGTTTGGTTCGAAGTTGCGCCAAATAACTAACAAAATGATGGTCACAGATTAGACAAAGTAATAAGAAAACAATAAGTTGTTGTTGACTAAGGTCAGCATTGAATGATTGACAGACAGTTATTATAATATAGTTACTAGGCTGTGGTTATTTATTTGACTTTTATTTAGAAGTGACGTCACTAACCGTTTGGGGTGACGTAATCGGAAGTATGAATTTAAGCTTTTTCATTTATATATTAAAAAAGAAATATTTTTAAACAAATAAATAAACATTATTTTCAGTGATTATACGTTATAGACTATATAAAAAACATTATTGTGTATTTATTTTCTTTCACTGTCATCACCCCTATTGGTATTACTGTCTAATGGATTCGCACTGACCTTGACACTGATGCTGCAGATCTTCTAGATTCGGCGCTTCAGGGATGCGGCGCTTCACCTGGCATAATGCATGTTAGCTTCACCTTAAGTCTGTTATATTATTGCCAGCCGGCTTAAAAGTGTATTGTGGCAAGTAGATAGCGAATAAAAATGCGGGTTGTCCTTGTCTTGTACTAATGCGAGTAATTTGAATCCAATTCGAAGTTTTCTTAACTTGACTGTCAGGCAGTGCAGGGAAAAACAACAAAACCGAAAGGAAAAGGTATCCCCGTCCATTCAACCAGTGGTAACAAACTGGCGCAAACAATACAAGGTCTATTGGTAAGTAAGTTGTATATTTTCTCTTCTTTCGTTATGGTTCCATCAGTGTTAACGATAATTAGTCAATGTCGAGTTTTGAAACATTGATTGAAACATCTATGTTGATGCGCGGTATATAATACGGTCCCACAAACCATCTAACATACTAAATCATAATAAATACAGTTATTATAGAGTCACTCAATTTTCTGGGATAAACTATTCCCAATTTCTCTGTAAATAATCCACCTGTGTCACGTAATTTAGCATATAGTTACTTATTCAATAGGTAGGTATATCTAAGTGAAATAAGTAGATGTTATTTTTTCAATGAGTGTTATTGAATAGGAAATATGGGTGGTACAATAAGGTATTTCTCAGTAAATAATCAACCTGTGTTACTGTAATTTAACATATAGGTGAAATAACCGTTATTTTTCCAATTGTTTTTATTGAATAGGAAATATGGGTGGTACAATAAAAGTATTTCTCTGTAAATAATCAACCTGTGTTACTGTAATTTAGCATATAGGTAGTTACTTATTCAATATATCTAAGTGAAATAGCCGTTATTTTTTTCAAATTGGTTTTATTGAATAGGAAATATGGGTGGTAAAATAAAGGATTATTTTGCCCCTGTTTTCTCTTTCATAATTTCATTAATTGGTCAAAAATAATAAAATAATTATTATTTGGATTTTTTTAATAAGCTACAAAAAACGCGATTTTTTCAAAATGTATCCCCATACAAATTATGGATATAGGGCTCTTAATCAATGCAATGCCGTCTGGCGATTTACAATATTTCTCTCTCCGATCATTCGTTTAGAAATATAGTTAATAATAGAAAAAAAGACGCAGCGCTAGTTTCGTCCGACGGAATGTTGTTTTCATAATGTTTTGGACTAGTTCTTATAGCCGCGGGACATCTTTGGTGACACGGACTTTATCTAGTAAGCCACATATAGTCTGTGTCAAAGAGTATATAATCACTGCGTTTAGTCTGTCGACTTGTGAACATAGTAGTTTTAGTTCCACGGACACTAAAATGGTGTTAATCAAGTACGCACGATAATAATTTGACAGCAACCAGCCCTGTGGTAAATATTTATGTTACTTTATTCCAGGTCAGTATATATATTATTATGATTAGCATGTTAATTTTTTAACATAATTAATTTTCTATAATTTTCTAATAAATATTAGAAAAAAATCAGGAAGTTTTTCTTTAATTATACCCCATCTGAATTCAAGATACTAAACTATGTTCGGGAATTTTATCTCTCGATAGAGAATCTGTGAATTACGAATTTTCGACAATAAAACTCAATTATGATCTACGTTTTATTGTTTAATAACAATTACTCATACTTTATTTATTGAAAAAAGTTCAAAACTTGTTCATTTCTGTTAAGTATAAGAATATTAAATTTTTTATCAAGTTGTAAATTATGTTGAACACTTTAGACATACTCGTATATTGTTATACAGAATATCAAAAATATGTAAAAAAAAATATATAAAACATTAGGTATATTTATTATATACCTACACCATCATACATACCTACTGAGATTTATCAAATAAGGCAATGTGGAAAGCACCTTTTGTTTACAAATTTTTCATCCATGTATAATATAAACTGCCTTTATAATCAGTTATAAAAAATCAGATACAAAACATAAATAGTAGTATCTAAATGCTAGCTTACTATACTAGGGAAATATCGCTTTCTTATTGTTAAAAAGAATATTAGTTAAATATTACCTTAGAATGTTTAAACTTATAGAAATAACGTAAGTATAAATAATTAACAAATCTGTAATCTGTATGCTATTTTGTACTATTTGTATGTGTTTTTAGTTTTTTATCAGAAAATTGCAGTAAAAATCTTTGAAACTGTACTTAAAATCTAATTATTAAGAATTACAATTAAAAGACGCGTACAAATAACAACCAAGCACACATTTTGGAAGCGATTTAAACATATAATATACTTATAAGTGACGAAACTGAATATTATATGATATAAATTTTAGATATTTTTTAACATATATTTTTTAGTATTTTAATATTGGTATTACCATATCATATTCTTTTTCGTCTCTACGTTATAAAGAGCAGGTAGGGTTCATGAAATTGTATATTTCTTAACCACCCCGCTGAGTGAGCAGAGCATCAACAAGAAGTACTGCCCCATTGATGATGGCCAAAGAAGCTTTAGCCAAGTTCTTATCACGGTAGTCGCTTTTGCCAGAATTATGGTATCTGTAATTAAAAATATTTTAATATTATATATGTGATAAATATTATAAATGTATAAATAATTTGCATAAACGACAAACATTACATCATTTTATTTATTTTTAATTTGTGTTAATGGCAGCTAACAGAGCAGAGGCCATGAATACAAACATTTTATCTCCAAAGTATTATAGCTGTTTTATTAGATATGATACACATTTTATAATTGTTTCAACCTTCTAAATTATAAATCCAAAGTCATTCGTCCGAGTAAAAGCCCAAAATAAAGATGACAAATATTTATTACCTATATTTTTGCTAAATATGACTTTCCTCTGGCCACGCCATACTGCATTAGTGTTTTATAAATCTATTTAGGTAACTTTTATCTTCGGGAAAGAATTTCAGGTGTTCTATCGTGTATTCTCTTTCATACATGGCTTTAGTTCAAAATAAAGAAGTTCAACTACTCGCCAATAGATAGCGCATGTCTAACTTTCCCGTGCAAAGGTCGGTCGACCAGTTTGACCAGTAGAAATTTTATACACATTCAAGTAGTTGCAACATTTTTCATGGCTTTTCAAGGACGAATGCCATTTTCTTCAACATAGAACTTAACAAAGAATATGAAATTCAAATGTGATAACTTCTGTCTGTCATCGTTACAAAACATTTATATACCTATGACCAAAATAAATTGGAATCGATCGCGCGTGCTAATTCTACAAAGACATTTTTAATCTCTTTGTAATTCTATGATATTACCTATAAAGTATAAACTGGCCAAATTGAATAGTTGCACCAGTAACAGTGTTCACTTTTTGCCAGTTGTCCTTTTGAACAGAACATGTGGCAAGCCTGAATTTTCTTTGTTTTGTCTTATTTGGTAAACAAACTTTGCATGTCTTTTTTAAATAAGTTGTCATTTAAAATTATTAAAAGACGTTATATTACAATTTTACATAATAATTAACCTTTTTCACATATTTGCAGAACTAATAATAATATTTTTTAAACACTTATTTAAAGATTTTAGAATAAAAAGACTTGCTTACCAAAAAAGACAAGTCAAAAAAATACACTTTAGATGTGTCAATTCTTTAACAGACTTAAAATTTAAATATCTGTTATTTTTAGAAGAAGTGCGGAAGCCGTCTTTACGCGCCCTCTGACGCACAAGAAAACTATTTAAAGCACATATTCCTAATGAAAATCTCCAGAATATAGTAAAAAAATTACCTGTCAATTATTAGCGCCCCGCTAGCAACGAACAGTCCGACACCAACTAATGAGTAGAATATATCAACTCTTTTATGACTCGGGGTCTGCATCACATATCCTGGAAAATGACATAATAAGATGGTTATCACGAGCAATAAAAGGATTAACAAATATGAACTGGTGGTACTTTATAAAGCTAAAATTTGAACAATGATTCATGTGAGTCACATCGTGTTAATCTTATGTATGACGCTCGCTATTGCGAGAATAGAATTGTATCATTTTCTTTGATACGACTAAATGCAAACTAATTTAAATTTGCTCTCAGCTTTGTTAAATAATTGTAACAGAAATATGTACTTTTGAACTTTTTTCAGTAACCAAGTAAATTTCTGAAATCATAATAATTCGGTATGTAAAATAAAAACTAAGGCTGTAGTTTTTTTATAATAAATTTTCAAAGTTACGTCATCATTTAGGTAAAGTAGCGTTTTTATCCCGTGGTACTACTCGTTTGTGATCAAAGTAGTGCCACGGCCCATGACGTGACCTGTGGTACTACCAGATACGAATAAGTTGAGAAATGGGGCAGAAATATTGACTTTTAATATTGAGGTTTCTTATAGGTATACATTATACATAAAGAAATATCCCCTCGACTGATCATCTCTTCTGGTGACAAGAGGGCTGGCTCCTTCCTCGCTCAACGAATCAACATCGCGATTCAGCGGGGAAATGCAGCCAGTACCTACAGTGTTCTTGCCACTATTCTACGCGGACCTGGTTTATTTAGTTATTTTTAATGTTTAGATTACATTTAAGGTTTTTATATTATTGTGTATATTTGATATACACAATAATATAAAACTTAAAAAAAAGTATATTTTTAAGTTCTGTAGATGTTACACAATTTTTTTTTGTTTAATTTCAGAAGTACCCAAATTCAGCAGAAGTTGCCCTTACTATCTGAATATCAATATAGTAAGTAGGTACCACTATTATAATTATGCTGAATATGTTCATGTAGGTAGACTAAAGACAATACGCTACGACCCTGGCGTAAACAACTTTTATGTACCTAATTGCTAATTTGGGAAACTTTTTCTAAAAATAGCAGATACTTACAGGCTTGTCACCAGTGGGGTTAGCATATTTAGGTTAGGACCGCGATGTCTTTCCTTCGACAAACGACGGGTACGTACCAATGACCAGTCAAGGAATGCCCGGCCCGAGAATCCGAGAAAAGGACTTCCAGACGAACGAACTTAAATCTGGTAACCCCGCTGTTCTCTTTAACATGGACAACTGGCCAAAAGAAGGCACTGTTTTGTTACTGGTGTTTCTGACTACTCTGCAATGTAAAAAAGCCGTGATAGATTGGTGAGTATGTATGTAAATATCTTACCAGCTGCAGCTCCAGCAAATATGATCAGGAAACCGACGAAGGTGCCCGTGACTACCATGCCGATTTCAGCTTCGTTGTTGTAGCTGTGGTAGTGGAGAGCGACACACGAACATGTCAACGCCTGTTAAATAAATAAATATATATTATAAGTACGTGCTGATATTATGATAGCAAGTGTTGGTATTGCAGCGAGAGTTGAGGCTTGTTTCATCTACTTGTTTTGGATAATCGTAGCTGAAAAACGCAGAATGTGATGTTAAAATTATTTCAATTTACTGAAAAGTTTATTAAAATCCTCTATAAAACAAACTAAACTAAAATTGACAATATTTAATTTTGAAGTATATGAGTTTATTTTTATACTATCTTCACACGCGATTTTTCCTGTGTTATTGTTTCTTTTAAGACATAAATTTGGCATATCGCATAGAGGTTTGCATTTTTAAACGGTTTGGTAAAGTGAGTAGGATTTCATACAAAAAAACCTTTATCTGACTATAGATACTTAGCTAAAGATGAAATAATTATAGGGTTGTTATTTAACTTATAAATTAGATTCAGTTAAAGGTTTATTTCCAATCAATGTCTTAAAAGAAACAATAACACAGGAAAAATCGCGTGTGAAGATAGTATAAAAATAAACTCATAGTAATCATTACGTCATGACCACATCGAACGAGTAACGAGTAGGAGGTCGAGATAGAACTTACAAAATGACGTCATTTACCAATATAAGCAAAAGTATAGTTATTTAATACCTACGTAGCTTAAAATGACCTTAGATATACAACTTTGGCGATGACGAAGTTGTGAATCAGCGAAGGTTGATCACGCGATTTGTATAATAATCCGTGACAATACAAACTTTGGATTAAGAAATAAATATTTGATATGACTACATTAGTCTAGGAATGTTAACTAAAGTATTATGTCAGTCTACTACTGAAATATCATCACGGCTTTTATATCTTGCGTTGTAGCCAGGAAGTTGTTCATTTGAAACAGCAATCTTGTCGCTAGGTAGAGTACATCAAGTTTAGAATTTCTGATCGTCAGAGATCGTCTACTGATTTGGATTTCGATTCGGATATTGAAATTTCGTTGAAAAATAGAATAAGTTCAGTGGTTCAGTCTGATCAACGAAGGGATTGGGATGGATATAATATTCAACAATTCGTCAAATTCCTGAAACTTAGTTTGATAATATAGAGCAAGGTATACCTTTACATTACGGATGGAAAATAATCAAGTCTAGTCTAATACAACAACACACCTTCACGGCCTTTATACCTTACGGTGTGGCCAGAAACACCAGTAACAGTGTCCACTTATTGCCAGTTGTCCATATTGAACAAAACCTCCCGGTATCAAGACACGCTCTACCAATTATGCTATAGACTCCTTTCCTAATCCTAACTAAAATTATAAAAATGGGAAGGAGTGCAACAGAGCAATAAACCTTGTAGAATTTTATTATACTGGCCCCATGATACCCAGCTGAGGACAAGAGTTCCTCATTTAGCTAAAAGGCCTCTTACTACAGTTTGTAGAAGTAACATAAACATAAATAACAATAAAATACGAAGACAATTGTTTACATACCTATAAAATCTCTAATGACTGTATTGAACATTAAGATGTCCATTAAAGGAATGAATATTTATAAATAACACGATTAATATTCTAAATGTGTACCTACTTATTATAACTAAACTCAATATTGTCACAATCACCTCATACAGAGAATCCATCTTAACATTTTAAAGTATAATACGCGACTAGACCAGCGCCTAATGTCAAGCATACCATTTTCACAACGAAAACCTATTACGTCACCATTAAAAATCCGGAACGATGTCATTAGAGAAGAATGCGGAGTGAAGATGATGTTGTAGCTAAAATGAGAAAGTAGTTAACGCTGGTTTGGACACGTTGAAAGAATGAAGGATGAAAGATTGACTAAAAAAGGTTTATATGGCTGAAGTGAAAGAAAGTGCTGGCAGAGGACGATCTAGGTGTACTTTTATTAAACATATAAAAAATGTTTTGTCAATGGTCATATTAAAAGTACACACAATCGCCGAGCATGTATGAAAGGTATGATGAATATAAAAGAAGCGAAAGAAACCATACGTAGCAAATGGCATTCGATTGTCTCTGCCTTGGAATAAAAGCCGTGATGATAGATAGATAAATAGTAATAGTAATATCAATTATATGGTATCTTAGGGATTTTTCGTTTTTTATGGAAAATTTTTCACACTAATTCCATTATTTTCCACTTTCGGCATTTAATTTGTTTTTGCACATAGAATCTGCCACAATATTTAACCGGTGACGAAACTGTTAAAAAATGTAAAAAAAAATCATGGACTTCATGTGCTTTAGAGGATAAACAAAGCCGCCTTCGCATTTCTTCTGCTACTTCAAATCGCTAAATGTTATGAGTATGAGCCACGACGCAGAGCATAAAATGTCAGATTGTAGATACCTACTAGTAATTAATGCACAAAAAGTTATTTTTACCTATCTACGAACGACAAGCCTATAAACCATGAACTACGAAAATGTAAAATTATATCAGGTTAATTATTGCCCTACCTTCCATGACGTCAATTCTCACAAAGTAGTTTACTGAAACTTTAACCCTTAAGTGAGTAAAATGGTCTAATTTGTTTACATTTAAACCACCAATTCTAAAGAAGATCGGGATCATATGGAATTCATGGATACTTTTATAATGTGCGTGATATTCTGTGCCGCGTTCCCAACTTCATACAACCACTTTAGTAAGAAAAAAGTAAGATCCATATTCCTGAAATACTATCACGGGTACCTTACGGCTCCCAAGAACAAAGTAACAGGACCACAGGGTACCCGGCGGAAGGTACTCTACTAATATTATAAAGAGGTAAAGTTTGTAAGTTTGGATGTAGGGAGTATTCTCTTAAACTACTGATCCAATTCTGAGTGTTCTTTCACTAATAGGAAGCTACATTATCCAGAGATAATGAGTGCTAGAGACTAGGGGTCAGATTTATTATATTAAAAGTTATTTATTCTTTTAGGAATGTTTTGAGGCCGTACAAGATTCACTGAAATTAGTTTCAGTATTTTTAGTACTATAAACATCCAAACATTTCTAGAATTCAAGGGTATAATAATGTTAGCTATTTACGTCGAATCAAAACACAGCAGATTCATCCGTAGCTTATCTTCTCATGATTAATACGTTCTATGATGAGTAATTTTATTCACAAAAACAATGTCATAATAATTAAAATAGTTTACAATAAAATTTGTATCTACATAACAACATATATTTCAAGCTATGTGATAAGTGATGACCCAGGATACAGATCACATTTATGCATTTTTGTACAAAATTAATTTAGACTTTATAACGTAATTGAGTTACTAGATTGGTAATGTCGCGATTAGAACGAGACCAAAATATTCATACATCAGTGTGCGTGACAAATGTGTAACTCTGTGGATTTTTCATCTTAGATTACTAACTAGGCACTGCACCATTCACGGCATTAACCATACTTTAAAACATGATATTTTACAAAAATAAGCGAAATTACTACTGACTCTAGGCTATTACAGTATCTATTCAAAAAACTCTATGCGTTTTCTCTTTTGGATTACCAATTTAGTAGAGAGCCCGAGCGACTATACTAAATCTATTGACGTGTGTGTTTGTTTACTATGGATTAGTTGTTAATATTGTCAATGTCAACGCTAGTGTCGCTTTTATTGGTTTTTATTTTTTTAAGTTGAAGCAATTTACCATGGCGCAGTCGATTTATAATGGCTATGTAATATACAATAATATACAATATATTTTTAGAATTGGTTTTGTAGTTTGAGAGAAAGTTTGTTAGTTTGAATGTACGGGATTCAAACTAACAAACTTTACTTCTTTATAATATTATTACCATTAAAAATAGGCAAAATAATAAAAAAAACGGACAATATTTTAATAATTTAATAATAAGAAGTATTACTAACTTATTACGAAAAAAATAATTATTATTGCATATTACATATTTTTTATAGTTGTCCACATTTTTATTATATTGTCTATTTTTAAAGACTTACTAATTTACTTTTTATTTTTGTAATGGAACCCGGGGCATAGCGATATCACTATAACCACTAAGCTACCTGTCATTAAACGTACGTGCCTCTCTGTAAAAATATGACTTCCACGTCCAGGAAAAAATATTTATTCTGCGCTTATGTCAATTCACCTTCATATTATTATAATGTAGGTGGTTTTAACCTTTAGAAATCAAGGCAATGATAACCTTATACGTGCCAGTATCGTGGCCCATTATTTTTATATCATTTTCGGTAATTCTTTTGATATTCTGGTGAACATTATTTTTATAGCACAATAATATTGTTCTACAGGAAAAGCAAATGATCTATTCTGTACTATCTATATGTTTCGTCGTTTATTTTTTTTCTTTGTAAGAAGTAAATTCGAAAACTATTGAACCGATTTATACCAGAGAGATAAAATTATTCTGTAGATATTGCAATAATTGTAAACTTTTTTAAGTTTGTAAATTCTCCATATCATTGAAATGGGATATGAATACAGATCATATCATATTTTAGACTATTTTCTAAAATGTGTTTGTTGTTGTATGTCTATCTGTCCGACTGTAGCATACAGAGCTCTGAAGTTATTAGAAATATCTGTAATATAAAATTATGCGATATCTGTATCTGTAATAACTGTCTGTAATTTTGTAACCACAATTTATGCGTGACCCCAGTATTTGTCTACAAGCTGTAAAACTATGAGTAGGTACCAAAGTAAATGAGCATTGCGTGGGCGTAGATAATTTGTTGTTACTTTATTGTTTATTTTCAGATATTTGTAACTAATTGAACTTGTGACGGAACTGTTGTGTCATTCATTACAAATTGTTTTGATGTCAATCAAGGTCAATATTGTGATCATACTTATATATAGATATCGGTCTATAATACTAAGTTTTTTTTTCTTTACTATTACTTAGCTAGTACGCAAACGAAAGTTTATTCGACGGGATTACATTATATCCTACCGACAATTTTAATTTTGTAATTCAAAATATATTTAATTCTAATTATAATTTAAAAATTAATGATTTTTCCTTATATTATTACTATAATATATAAAACCGACTTCAAACAGAAAAGTAAAAAATAAATTTACTTAGCACAAAGTAATTCGTATTTAGATTTAGTTAATCAGAATTTTATAATTTTGAAGTAAGAAATAATAAATATTTCATCGTAGAATTTGAAGACGGTTGGTGCCAAATTAGAAACAACTTAGTTCCCAAATTCACTAATCTAGACAATTCATTAGGAACCTAACGATCATCAGTACAAACATAGATAATATTGAACAGATCTTTATCTTCATAGATGTTTACTTAATTTGGTATCCTAATTTGGCACCGTCCGTCTTCAAATTCTACGACGTGCCTGATAAATAAATAAAAACAAATAAGAAACTCAAATAACAATTAGTTCTCAAGTAGTCACCAAGGTGAAAACTTATTGAACTAATTAGGATTATTTTAAGAGTATGTTAGTCCAATTATCACCAAATGTACGGATTTCTAAGTCACAATTTCAACGTTTTTTTTTCTATAATAACCTAAAAACTTTTAAATCTCTGTAAAGTAAATGGTTATCACCATCCCATATTTAGGGGAACATAATTGAATAAAAATCCCAAATATCACCACTGTAGAATTTATGTTACAAGAGTTTGTTCACCATTTTCACACGAAACTCAGGGTGTAGGAAGGGGAAAATCGCAATGCAATAATTAGAAAAATACGGAAAATATTTTTAATCGCACCTGTAGAAATTAATGCAGCAAAAAAATTAAATTAAATTATTTTAAGGAAGTTAGTTACCGAAACCCAACTCGAACAAAATATGTCATGTGGGTATAGTACCTACAGTAAAATTCAGTTGGTCGTAATTCGGATGTAAACTTAATTTTTTATTATTTTGTTAGATACGTTTTAGATATTAATTGTTTGCTTATTCTGTTTATCGATGTTTCCGATAAAATATGTATTTATAGATTATTAATGAATGTAATATACCTACTCCAGTTAAAGCTTATCAAATTAGTCAAAAAGTATTTTAAATGTCCTATAATTTTAAGAGTAACCTGATTGATTGTAATATTTTGCTGCTATACGCCACAAACTATTTTCCAGGCGGTTGGTTTCCAAATATATTTGTATATATTTTAGTTTATGTATAAAATTATAAGTTCAACATTTTTTTAGACACCACACAATGTAGTCAAACATTAAATACAACATTTTTTAAACCATTCGTGGCCGACAACCCATGACCCAAATCAAAACCGGCTTACAGGCGGGTGCAGTCTCAACCGTAAAATACTAAAATAGAGTTAATGGCCTCTGATGTAATTCTATTGGACGTAAACAAACGCAGGGCATAACCACAGAAAGAATGTTAAAATACTTAGTTAATCGCGTTATAATGACAAATACAAATTATAGATTAAAATCCTACAAATCATAAAAACAAAACAAAATTAACTAACATACATACAAATATACATTTCTTAAAGCATATAGAATTATAGATAATATGAGTTATGGAACCGAAAACATTGAAATCATAGACAAATAAAATAAAATCCAAAAGAAATAGGCATTGTTTGATGCATCATGATTTATTAAAAGTTGGTTAATCATTTACAAATGGTTACACCTCTTGATTACTTGGAAAAATAAACAATAATCAAAGCAGATACCTAGTAAGTAAATTATTGCAGAATATGTTGTATTTAAAACAAACATTCAACAACAAAGTCAGTTGAATAAACAATTTTAAAGTTTTAAACTGAGTTGAAAACTATTATTAAACATCAACTCACCAACTCCAAAAACTTGATGATGGATAATCTGCTGACGGCCATCTTGTCCAGAAGTGAGAAATGTTTAAAACAATAACAATTATTTGTTTATAAGATTTTTTGGGCACGATCGTCTCGGTCCACAGTTGAAGTAAGTTTGCGCGCGCATATACGACTTACCTCGCTGCCCCTCTGTATGACATCATCTTCAAGTGGGGTGAATATTCTTGGTGTATTGAAGAGGATAAAACTAATCACGTTTTTCAAAGATAAGGTAGGCAGAGGAGTGCATCTTTCATCAATTCATAAAGCGTTCCATACATGCACGTCTCATTTATTCTATGCTGCGACCTTTTTAATTACATTTTATTTAATGTTATTTTTCGCACTACAAAAATCTGTTTTTCTTTCAGCCGCAATACTTTTATCAATTTCGTTTTTTTTCATATTACCTATCAATTAACTGAAGGAAGAAACCGACTATTTGTAATTCCAAATTTAGATCCTGAAATTCTTCCACAATGAAATTTTCTACTTTTTCAATTTCACGTCTACAATTTTATTGGGTCACACAAGATCTTTTTATATGATCACACTAACGCGATGCTAAATTTCAAATTTCTATGTCTAATAGTTTTAGAGAAAATCGCCTGCTACGCATCGAAGTGATTCCACAAGCTCCTTTTTTGGAAGTCAGTTAAAAGTTAATTAAAACCTAAACAAAATAAAATATCCTATTTAATTAAAAAGTGTGGTATCTCCATGGTACATTGTCGTCCAAGCGGTCTCACTTCCAGGATGACCTCACCGACTCGCCGCCGATGTGATTCGAGTCCGGATATGAATGCCAACTACACAATGTATATATAATATGTAACTCTCTTATGGCTGCAATGACATGACCCAATTTCTTAATTGAACCTAAGTATTCGAAAATCAGTTGCACCAAATTATTTTCAATGTAGTTTTTGAAATCTTTGGTAAGGAACAATCTAACGCTCTCTTAAAAAATCCTTGTAAAAACGCATTAAATAGCCCACAGTACAAGGTTTGGTTAAACGTGTTATTTTTAACATTGGAAAAAATCGCTGAAAATCCTGTTAATAACCAATATCAGACAATGTTTCATACAACATTTTTGTTCATTCAAATAGTGGATTCATACAAATCATTACTTCATTCAATTTACTGTTCTTTTCATTCGTTCGGTCTTGTCATTCCTTTAAGTAAACGTTGTAAAATTAACTATTAATTAAAATAATCTTAGAACCAGTGCAAAATCTTTTATTTTTATGTTGTAACCAACAGACAATAATTATTGTGCTAAGATGAGAAGAGGAGTAGGTATACCTATAGGCAACAAACCAAATCATTAGGTTTTCGTTTGTAAAATACACTGTACCTACACATAAATTAAAACCTTCTTGCCAAAACTCTTAAGAAGACAGCGTACAACTTAATTAAGAAGCTTTTAGTAACTACTCATTTTCGAAGACACAATTTGTGAGTAGGTTCTAATTAAAATTTCCAATAAGACGTCTTAACTCAGAGGTTACTCAAACAATTTGCATTTATTATACATCTACTCACTGGACAATGAACACGCAATCACTATAAATAATTGTGAATAGTAAAGAATGAGCGTATACAGAAATCTTTATGAATGTAAACTCGCTTTTTTCCCACAATAGTTAAAATTTGTGATACATTATTAAATATACATTTAGTTATAGACTTTATTTATTAATAGGTAAAATATCAAATAGTTTGATAGTTACATGCGGTTACAACGAACTCTTTATAGTGGCATCCTCGTGTCCTATTCTAAGAAAATTTAATAAAACGACCAAAAAAATACAGAACAGGTTTATAATGGGTCTGGTTTTGATGCTGTGTTCATGAGTTGTAGATACTATTATCGGATTCCTTTATCAGAACCACAACTTATATAAATATGTAGGTAGTTTGAAACCTTAGAGACAAATTCAATTCAAAAAAGAAAGTGTTTTACAGTAGGTACCTAGGTTCTAAATTCGACTGTATTTTTTTTACGAAAACGGAACCCTTATTATGTTTTTCATGTGCGTCCGTCCGTCCGTTTGTCACAGGCTTATTCCAGCTTTCTTTGCACTGATATATCCACAGAGATAGAAGAAAAATCTTATGATAATTCACTGAACGGTGTGATCCATTGTAGAAATTTGTTGTCTAAATATTAAAAAAAGACAAATTTCGTTTACCTATATAATTATGCTATAGGTAAGTAGATATTTTTAAATCATATTTATTTTTAACAAGATACGGTAATTAGTTTTTAAGATACTCGCAATTTTCAGGTTTGCACCTAGTGTTTCAGAGGTCCCGATTGGATGGCTGCGAGTTTTTACATAGCTAGGAATATTCCCCTGAAATCCGCCATAAAAATTGGTTGAGTAGTATTTCAGGAAATAAAATAAACTGATTAATATATTTTTAATTATAAAATTATTTCTCGATATTATAACGAAATATTTTTTATAGTTCTCAGGAATTTCGAAAACTGATTTTAATTATTTTTAATTAATCTATTTTCCGTAATATCTATCGTAAATAAGCAGTTTTTTTTTCTTCATAGGTTATCTACGGCTCTCGAAACCGTGTTATCAGTCTCACCAGGGTCCCAGCGGAAGATCAAATCTTCCTCTTTTAGCCGATAGTATTTGTGAGGCTCTACCTAAAGAGTAATCAGTTCTGTGTGGTTTGTTAGATATGTACATAAGTTTTTAATTATAACAATCCCATTACATGGCCGGGATCGACGAACCTACATAATATATGTATACCTCCGTTTATTTATGTTATCGCTGCAACTTTAAAAATAGATGATATGGTAGAATTATTTAAATATATTGTGAAGACCGATGCAGATAATATGATTTCTTTTTAGTCGAAAGACCGACCGAAAGAAAGACAACAAGAATTTTGTAATAACATTTTAACATATAGAGAATATTACTATTATTAAATCATTACAATAAAATATATCTACAATGCTAAAAATTATATATACAAATAAACCTATAAATAAAAAAAATCATCAAGATCGCTGCCTTCTGGGAGAGTGTCCATAAGGCTGGCTATAGAGAATATTACTATTATGAGGTCGGTAGGTTCATAATTTAATTAAAATGTACAATAATAAATCATTACAATAAAATATATCTACAATGCTAAAAATTATATATACAAATAAATCTATAAATAAAAAATTTCATCAAGATCGCTGCCTTCTGGGAGAGTGCCCATAAGGCTGGCTGCATTGCCACGTTGAATGGCGATGCTGATCCTTTGTGCCAAATATGAGCCAGCTCTTTGGTCGTGGGACACCTCTACCAATCTTTTGGCGATTTCTTTATAGAGGTGTCGTGCGCTAGGTCCCCACGGGTCCAGTGTTTCCACCCCAAACGCCCCAAATATGTATTCTTCAGTTTGGCAGCTTCGGCTTTGCAAGCGTCAGCCTCAGCCTCAATTGATGTGCATGGAAGGTGAGACGGAGCGAGGGTGTCCACACATGTTGCGTCCCATAGCAATGGTCGCCCCTTCTTCCAAGGTGCAAGAGTCATTCCATCGGGCCTTTTGCCATCATCTCGTGCCAGCCCTTTAGGTTCCAAAATGGCTGGCGCATTAATGCTGACGAGGGCCCGACGAATGATGTCATTAAGGCTGGCGTGTCTCGCAATGCGTCCTGAACTACGGATACACGAAAGACCGTGGTGGCCCAGCTCATTCACCTCCTCTCCACAATGGCAGCGATGTGACACAATTAATTTTGCCCCTAGACGTAAGTCCCAAAGCGATTCTAATTGTGTTCCGCTGTAGCAGAGTACCAACGTTTGGTGATGGTATGGCTTGTAGCCATAGTCCCGACTCCCACTCAGCAACAGCTAAGAGACGCGCCCGCTCTGCATCATTAGTTGACGTTTCTAGTAAATTGTTCCGTACTAATGTGGCTCGTCCCACTGTTTTTGTAATGACGGGACTATGGGTACATCTGAATTTGGGCAGGCTATGGGCCATGCATTTTTAGCTTCAGCGTAACCGTGTATTTCATGAATGTTTCCTAAAGACGATATTAGAATTTGTTTACATAGGGATTCCACGCTGTTAACTGAAGATAAAAATGCAGGCAAAGAAACACTGGAAATTTTGCGCATATGATGAAAGGTCGGTAGGTATAAGTTTTTTAGCATTTTTTAGTAATTCCATCAGATCACACGCTATGACCAAAAGTCTATTTTTAATCAACAAAATATTAAATAAGTATTCGTTATATAAACATTGTTTATTTATTAGATCACCACCTATTATTAATATTCAAACGATCACAATATAAATATTAACTAACCATTAAAATTATATAACTTCTACCTACATGTATGCCTTTAATAAATAGTCATAAGTATGTCAAAATATCAAATGATCTTCTACTCAGGCTCGACGATGATGAATCAGTCAGGATGTTAGTTTGTAAGTACCTAACCAGTAATAATAGATCAATTTGGAAGTTTTTTATCCAATATGCTCTACCTATCTATCTATATAAATAAAAATTTAATGTTATTCGTTGGTAAGCGCATAAATTGAGAACGGCTGGACCGATTTGGTTTTTTTAAATGGTCATAATATTCTGAATAAGGTTTTTAGGTAAAAAAAAAATTGGGAAAGTTGGTCGGAAAAAAGTGCTTTTTATGGGATTTTAGCAAGAACTCAAGACCTTGAATTTACTATTGTGACTATTACTGTTTATATATGGAAATCTATAAATGGCATTCAGTTATTATAATACAATTAATGGTTTAATACTTGAAATGTTGAGCTGTTGGTTTTCTTAATAAATAAATAAATAATAGAGAATGAAATAATATGGGCTACATGAGCCACGGGCAAAGCCGGGCGGAAAGCTAATAAATAAATCTTTTTTTTTTAAATAAACAAAGTAAAAAAATTCAATCAATTTCTCTTATATAGTAGAGATAATCGTAGATCAATTTGGACCGAAGCGAAAATTGTCAAACTTTTCATCAGTATCTAATATCCAATACATTTCCTTACTTCCACTCCACCAAGGGAAAGAAAGATCGTAATAGAATAGTAGTAAACTTAGGCAACCTAAAAAGTTCACGTGGAGCATTGAAGAAGTCCCTATTTTGCATTTCCTATTGTGATAAGTGACTAATTCAGCGATAAGCTCTGCACAGAGGCCAGAGCAATTCATTAGATTACTCTATACTTTTCGACTGCTTTATTTTAGCTTCAATGGAACATGTGGCGCCATCTGTAATACACTCTTGAAACTTAAGGTTCCATTATTCTATACTAGGTGCCAGTTTGATTGTATGTAAAATAAAATAATTCTCATTCAAATTACACAAATTTAATTCACAAAAAAACCTTTACTCTAAAAAACTATCGCTTATTACTTTGTCGACCTTTCGAGCTAGTTTCTTCAACATGAGATAGGCACATGGCTATTAACGTATCAAGAGCCATTACTATAGTGTTGGCGATGGCACAAAATGCAGCGATTTTAGCCACATGCCGTCGGGAACATTGTGCCACATTGTTCCAGTTATTGAGTGTAGTTACTGCACAAGCACCAAATAGCACACTTCCCCACCCCGACCACCACATATCCACATATGCATCTGCAGCCGCCGACACTACTTCCCCTAAAAATATAATAAGAAAAGTATGTAAGTAATAAAATGCTATTTTCTCATTTATTTCTGAAATTCGAAGGTTTTATTTTATTTTTTACTACGGTGTTATGTTATGCTTTACAGTCACCGAGCGTGTTGTTACCGACTTCCAGATTCCAGTAAGAGTTAGGCAAGTCTTTCTCATTTTACTTAATTTTTGAGGCCTAATACTTAATCATTAGACAGTTTTGAGATCGAAAGGCTTAACCGGTTAAGGACATACATATTATTTCCAAGTATAGGGGTGAGACGACAACTTTTACAAAATACAAAGACAAAAGTGATAAGAAATACATTCTTAACTATTTAACTAGGGTCTTAAACAAAGCCGCATTCATCACCTTATATTGTCATATGCTAGCTTCATCCTCGAATTCCTCAGAGTCCAAATAGGCCAGGGCCAGGTCAAACAACATGAAGACGGCTGTTGTTATAGAGATACCTCCCAGTACTAGAGCCCAATTATGATCGCCAGTACGAGGTATGGTCGTAGCACGTAATCGATCAGTTATCACCATCCCGCCACTGATTGAGAATAAAAAGACGCCCAGCATTCCAAAGAACATGTCTTGTACGAGGTCTAGTGGTGTAAACACCATTTCCCCTGTCAAAATACATAAAAAAGCATATATAGAAAACTACAATGGACAATAAATGCGGCTTTGTTTTATCTACAATTGCTAATAGTCTAGAAACCTAGAAATCTTTATTAGAAATGGAATAAAATTTTTGAGAACCTTACCTATTATTTCTCCAGTTAGCACTATGACATATCCAACATATGTCCCAGAACATAACATCAATGTTGGCAAGTCTGTGAGGTCAAAAGTGAACTGATGTAGAACTAAACAGGTTATTGTCAGTATCTGAAAATATAAGGTTAATGTTACAATAATTTTGTAAAAAAATCCTATTTATATTAATTATCGGGAATATTATTACGAATCTCAGTTGAAAACCTTTAAAATCTGTAGAATGTAAGACAATATATTTTTATAACTTTTAACTAACCAATTCTAGAAATTTAAACGTGCACGTAGGTATTAACATTTTATATGTTTCTGTACAAACAGATTATACTGATATTGTAGGAATCTGATTGAATTTAACTATTATATTAACTAAATATTTAACTAAAACATATTTATTATGTTAATCTACTATATGACAATGAGATTGCTTATTATGACAGAAATGTCGAATTTTGACAATCTTTGCTGACAAAGACAATATTGTGCGTTTTCATGTTCGATTTTTTATGATTAAAATAAGCAATCGATAAGTATGTATTGTATAGTTAATTATATAATAATAATATTTTGAATTTGAAATGAGAAATAGGTATGTTTGACTTGTATGAATATGTGTCTGACTTTTCTTGATAGAACAAAGAGGATATTATTGGTGTCTCAAACAGGCATGACTTTCAAAGTTCAAGGCGCGTGCCTACTACGAAAAATATAAGGATGTACTTTTAATGTTTTTTTAATATTTTATTGCTTCAATATGACCTGATAAGCAGTGAATTAACGATCGTATTATTATAATTTAAAGAAAATAAATATTGTTTTAATCTACACAGAACTCATTTGCATCAACCAATCAGAGCATTTTTTATTTTTTCAATAAACAACGCAACGATTGTAGATTAAGTATGATGCCCATACCCTAGTCTGCTCTACATATATATCCATACTAATATTATAAAGAGGTAAAGTTGTAATGTACGGCGTAATCTCTCAAACTAATAAACCCATCTAAAAATTATTTCACGCTTTATTTTATTTTGTTCGAAAATATTCACGGGCGAATCCGGGGGAGGAAAGCACAATAAAACGCCATTTACTTTTTTAGGTCTAGATGGTCTGATGATTACCTAAAGGTACAATTAAACCAAGTGCCAAACATAAAAATGTTCCGAAGAAATAATTTACGGTAACTTGAACTTGGGCGATATTATTATAACTATAGATATAAAGTTATTTTTTTAGACTTGTCTTATTTGGTAAACAAACTCTGCATATCTTATTACAGTTTTTTTTTAATAACTGTTTAAAAATATGAATATTTATTTCGCAAATGTAAAATAAGTTAAAAATGTCAATTTTTAATAACGTCTTTTAAAAATTTTAAATGACAACTTATTTTGAAAAATCATGCAAAGTTTACCAAATAAGACAAGACTAGAAAAACTGACCTTACATCCAACTTACATCAGATGAGAGTAGTGAAAAGTCACTTTTTATACAAATAAATTATTTCAGGTCTTGTAATTGATTGAATATCATGAATAAATTCTGTAACATATGAAATATAGCATGACTTCACCTTTTAGGCAGAAATATAATTCATCTAATCGTAAATCAAATTATCCTGAAACCAGCACCGAATTCAAAACGGAAAATTATATTTCTTGCGAAATTTTCTAAACCACTACACGATTTTACAATTTAAAGTAATAATATGATGGTTTTGTAACCTATTATACTCTTACCGATTTAGTAACTCGTATTCAATTGGATCCTGTATGTATAGCTACCTTTATCTACACTTCTAGATCTACTTATGAATAAGCTATCCGCTCATATGCCATACAAATTATTTATCTGAAATTGAATTATATCGAGCATTTTATTTGTAAATATAAAAGAAGCAATAAAATTATTGAAAGCAGCTCTGTAACTATTAGCTATATGCAAATATCATCACGTCTTTCCTCCCAAGAGGGGTGGGCAAAGACAATCGAATGCCATTTGTTACGATCCAGACATACCTCTTTCATACATGCTCGGCGATTGTGTCTATGTACTTTTTATATTTTTTCAAGCAATAAAATTTATATGCAAAATAAGAAGGCTAAAAGAGGGGATTTGGTCTTCCACTGGGACCCTGGGAGCTGTAAGATGTGCAATTAAAAATAACCCGAAAAAATAATAATAAAGAAGTGCTATACTTATAAGTTATCTAAGAATTTTCGTCTGTATGTCTATATTGGAAACGCAGCATCTGAATTAATTTTGATAAATTCCTTACAATAGCTATTCTTTTTATTTAGGGTTTCCAAGATAAAATAAATTGAAATATTTTTCTCAAATAAATTCATTGGCGATCAGACTGTTGTCTAAAGCCAGTTTATAATGGATAAAATAATCATTTTTTTATTACAAAATAGCTTTCCGCCCCGGTTTTGCCCGTGGAGCCCATATTAACATAGTTCATACAAGAATCCCATAAAAAAGCCCTTTCAGTTTTTCCCGAATTTATCAATTTTCTAGGCAACTTTTATAATTTTTCTTTCCCTAACAACCTGATATGGACTATTACAAACATTTAAAAAGAAAAATTTGCCAAATCGGTCATGCCGATCTCAAGTTATGCGTTAATAACGAAGAGCATTTCATTTTATTTATAAGAAGATTTGGATAATTTCACGAATTAAGTCAAAGTTAGACAAAGAAAAGACAGAGTCGTGATATTTTAGCAATAAGGATCAAACCGTTGGAGGTCGCACGGAGCTCATTACAGCGAACATGAAGGCATCTTGTACTACAAAGGTACACTTTAGATAACTTCTGTTAAATGTAATACTGATATTATATAGAAAACACAATAAATTACTGCACGCACCCCATATTTTAAAACTTGCAGCAGGTAACAGAGTCCACATTTAGCGCAATGGTTAGAACGTTTTGGGTAAAGTTAAAGTTAAAAAATACAAGATCTTTATTTATCGAGTTGGTTATTTAAAACTCTAAACTACTTGAGCGATTTGAAAAGTTCTTGTTATGAAGCTACTTCAAGCTACATTGATCCAAAAGGACATAGGTTAATATTCCACAATATTTAGAACTAAAATCTGAAGGTTGTAATTACTTTTAATTGTGTTAAAATATAGGTATATTAATTATTTTGTTACACATTAAAGAATTTAAGATAGTTAAACTATAATTGACGAACTTTTAATAATATTTGTGAAGGTGTCTGTGAACACGATTATTTCCGAGGAACTTTAGGTAAAGTGTTTCGAGAGGAACAGAACATAGCCGGTCACGGCCGACTTGCACTTTGATCTCATAAATGATATTCGAACAATGGAATTGTATCATTTTATTGTAACATATTTTTGGAAATTAACCTTATATAGAGAAAAGCTTTGACCTTTCGAGGAAATAACTGAGATGTATCAGGTTACCAGAGTATTTTAGGTGACCGTATATTATTATGATCGAATGATATCTTTCTAAGTCCTGAGTAAGTACTTTATGTTTGTCTTTCTGTTCTGTGCGCGATTTATTCTGGTGACATTTTTTTGTTTATTTAGTTATTTTTAATAGATTAGATTAGATTCAAGATTTTTATATTGTTATGTGTATATTTGATAAATGAAAAATTAAAAAGAATGGTTTGTGTATATTAATAATGGCTCTATCACTTAAAGGAACTGAACATTAACGGTATTAGTGAATCAAATGGGTAAATCTATCTATCTATATATTTGCTACGATCCTGACATACATCTTTGGCTTCTTTTATATTTATCAAACCTTTCATACGTACTCAGCGATTGTGTGTACTTTTAATATTCCCATCGGTCAGTATATTTTTTATATGTTTAATAAATCAATAAATTTCGGTAAAATTAGGGTATTTTTATTTTTTTATTTTTTTTTCTCTCTTTTTTTTCTTTTTCTCTTTTATCTAATTTGGCTCGGGACAAAAGGCTTAAAACTTAACACAACTGTCGTCACCCTGTTTATCAGATAATGAAAATTGTAGTTTTTGTGACTTTATTAACAATCTGCTTCGCTTCAAAGTACTGCGTCAGATAATTCATTGTATTTAATCTAACTATTAATTGTAACTTCCAGGCGCATGGAAGTTATTTCCAAGGTGTTTCAGGTATGGCATTTGCTCTTTTAACAACCTCCCTCACCACTGTCCCAAGCCCCGCAACAACATGATTATTACTGAATGAATCCCTTTTCGTCATCTTAGCAATACATTGAAAGTTTATTATGTTAGCATGAAATTTTACAAATGAAGTGCACCAACAGATTTAACAATTAAAATCTAAATGCCACCTACATTTCAAAACCTGCACTTGCTATTTACAGTAAGTATTACCTACCTAACTTTTAGTTCATACCTAGACTATTGTTAGAACTATGAAAAGGTCAATTTCACGTGAACCAAATACGTAAAGAATCTAGACGCCTCCCATTTTCGTCTAACCCAGAGGCGTCCGTCGATTGCCGATATTCACGCACAAGGTGAGGCAAGCCGACGAAAGGGCAATCCGGAGCAATATAAAATGAGCGCATCCTTACCAAATTGTATTCAGAAATCATCTGAACTCCGAAGAGTACCTATCTTTAAGTACAAAGCTTCACGATGTCTTCTAAAATTTCTTTGGTAAGAAAATAGAATCAAGAAAGTTTAAAATTGTATTATCAAAAAAGTCTCAGAATAAAAGTTTAACATATTACTACATTTATCTGTCAATTTATATATTTATCGGTTCCCGGGAAGCGTTACCGACCCCAGGTTACCCATCAGAATCTTCTTCCTTGCTTTCGTGGATACCTAACGAGCCTCTTAATACTGTTTTTCCAACTATTTTTTTCAGATCGCTATCTTCGCAGCTGCTTTAGTGGCTTATACGTCAGCTGGACGTCTAGAGCCCCAATACCTGCCACCCCGTCCTAGTTTTGGTGGCGGAAATGCTGGCGGCGGTGGTTTCGGCGGCGGGAGTGGTGGGGGCAGTGGTTTTGGTGGCGGAAGTGGGTTTGGGGGCGGAAACGGTGGCGGCTTCGGAGGAGGAAGCGGTGCTAATATCCCGATTACAAAATTCGAAAATGTGAACAATGGGGATGGCACATACCGTTACAGGTAAGTTCCTTATAAAATTCTATTACTTCAAACAAATTCGCCAATGTGATATATGAGATATAAAGTGGTCCCACAACTAAAACTTCAGGATTAAATTCGATTCTGCGACAACCATGCACGTACGTTCAACAAAATATTGTTCTTGTCTATTTTTCAAATGAAATGTAGCCACCTTCGATAAAACTTTATCACTGTTATATATTCGCAAAAGTTAAATGCAGCAAGAATAAAACGTGCACCAAAAAAGTAGAATGTCTAAAAAGTTTCAATCTTCCATCAGCTATGAAACCGGCAATGGCATCTCTGCGCACGAGAGTGGTGCTCCCCGAGCCAGTGGACCAGAAGGTGCGGCCGTAACAGCTGAGGGTGGCTTCTCATACCGCGCTCCGGACGGTAGTAACATAGCTCTCACCTACACGGCCGACGAGAACGGATTCCACCCCAGTGGAGCTCATCTTCCCACACCACCACCCATCCCAGAAGCTATCCTGCGCTCCATCGAGTTCAACAAGCGTAACCCCGGGTGAGATCCCACTTCTGATAATAACATTCTAAAACCATGTGATATTATTCTCTTATGTTATAAATATTTTATCAGTATTGTTAAGTATTTATGCAAGTTTCAAAATGTTCCAAAAAGTTTAATAGAGCAAGCCCTGATGTTATCCGATTTCTGATTATACCATTACATTATTCACTGTGCCATTGAACCTATTATATATTAAATAGAACTCAAAATAAAATAATTTAAATTAATAAAATTATTCAGAGACTAATTTGGCAAAAAATAAATAATATTCTTCATACAGCAAGTGTCTATTTTTTCAGAGGTGAGGGCTCTTACAATCCTGGAAGCGGTTCGTCTTCCGGAGGGTACCATTATTGATCTCATACAAAATGGACATGTTATACGAAACCTAAGGAACTTTATGACGGCTTCAAACAGACCCGTGGACTGTGATATGCACTAATATAGGCACTTAATTTATTTTAAAATGAATGTAAATAAAAATATAAATAAAGCTAGTGAATTGTAATATGTTTTTTTATTATTAACTATAGGTGATTGCCCGCTACTTCGTACGCGTTATATTAGGAATACCTACAATGCACCCCTCGTTTTCGAAAACTGCTCAACAATTTCTTTAATAAACCTTTTTAAAAAAGTGTACTGACTTCAAAAATGTGCACTGAAAAGTAAGAAATAATAAATATTTCGTCGTAGAATTTGAAGACGGTTGGTGCCAAATTAGGATACAAAATTAGGTAAACATCTAAGAAGATAAAGATCTGGTCAATATTATCTATGTTTGTAAGTACTGATGATACTAAGTAAGTACCTAATGAATTGTCTAGATTAGTGAATTTAGAAACTAAGTTGCTTTTAATTTGGCACCAACCGTCTTCAAATTCTACGACGAAATATTTATTATTTCTTACTTTTCAGTGCACATTTTTGAAGTCAAGGTTTTTTTTTTCTCTTTTAAGTGATTTAGCTGCCTTGAGAGATAAATAATAACGCAACTAAAAGATATGATGGAAAATTAAAAAAACACCGCTGTGGATGGGATTTGAACCTGCGCTGCACCCCATTATCTTTAACCGCTAGACCAACCTCGATCCAAAAATTTACAACTTCATGTCAATAGCAACCGTTGCTAAGGCTTTTCTCTGATACATATTTTCAGCCGTAAACAGATTCAAATTACTGAATTTCTGAAAAACTACAGAACCGATTTTCGTCATAATATGTCTGTGAGATAATGTCGAGAAATTATTATATCCTTAAAAAACAAGTCTCCAAAATCGGTACATATTTCATTGAAATATTTAAAAAAACTTACTTATAAAGTCAGTTTTTTCAAAATTTCTGAAAAACTAATGAACCAATTTCTATGAGATAAAAATGGGACCAATCCGGAAGAATTATCTGTCGATTAAAAAAGAAACCATCAAAATCGGTTCACAACTGACATAAAAAAAAACATGCGGTCCGAATTGAGAACCTTCTCCTTCTTTCAAGTCGGTTAAAAATAATTGAAGTTCGTCTTATAGATGGAGTCGAATAAAATTTCAGGCGTTTTCAGATGTTTTCTTACTATCTAATACTAGCTTTTTGCCCCGGCTTCGTCCGTGACAATTTCTGATTGGTTAGCGTTTATGGTGACTGCTCCGCTAATTTGGGTCGTAACGTGATGATAATAATATATCCTCAATAAACAGACTATATTTTTTTTATTTGATTCAAATCTGACTGGTAGTTCCTCAAATACGGTTATAACCACTTATCTATTAGATATAAATATATGCTACCGCTGACTTTTTTGTAGATCATTTTATTCTGCATAATTCTTTCCTAAGTCATTTTGTTGTATCTCAGACGTATTGGACAGCATACGCCATGGAAACTCGCTGGGGCTAACTTTTTCCCCGACTTGATTCACTTATACTGTTAATGCTCAGCTCCATAATATGATAGGTCCCTAGTGAAAACCGCAACAATATAATAAAGGTCAGAGAAAGATAAACAATCAAAATATCTTGACTTGGCCCACGAGATTGTCGACATGTGGGATGTGAAGTCGGCGATCATTGTACCGATAGTAGTGACGGTCAATGGTCTTTTTGCTAAGAGTTTTGACCGTCACCTTAGGAACCTTGAAATTGGCGGTTGGGTCAAGGGCCAGATCCAGAAGGCAGTACTCCTCAGCACGGCCCGTATTGTGAGGAAGTTCCTCTCTCTGCACCCTAACCACCGGTAGTTTGGGTATTTACCTCGCTTCCGGGGGGATAATCCTTTTTTTATATTTTTATATATTTTTGATTTTTTTTATATACCCCTAAATATGTAAAAAGATAATAGAAAGAAAGAAATGAAATAAAGAGAATAATAAAGGTCAGACGCGGTGAGGGATGTTGTTTTATAATGTGTAGTGATAGATAACATGTAAACTTCAATCGATCATGATGGACCGAGATGGACGGGGAGTGACATAGGAAATTTAATTTATATTTTTTTACCCTTGCGAAGCGGGGTGTTCGTACGCGTGAAAAAAAGGCTAAAAATATGTGGTTTAACATAGATTATAATTATCGTTTCGTGCTTTGAATTACACGTAAACCCGGAGACCGCACTTTTTCAGTTAATAATAGAAAGATTATTATTTTGAAAAAATAAAACACAAAGTACGACTTTACCTTTTATTACATCGTTTCTGCAATAGGTCAAAATCCTATTACATGCAATGACAAGTTTGCAACCTGTTCTGTGGACAGACAGAAAGACAGACATTTTTATATCGGAGATGTTCGGAACCCTAAAATGCAGATTTTTAATTAAATTGCTCTGACTTTATTATCCCGGAATCCCGAGATTATCTGTAGTCAATCCCGAAATCCCGGAAAAAATAATAAAGTACCGGGACTGAATTCCCTAGGTATAATGCACAATATGGATGAAAAGAAAGGAGTGGCTAAAATTTCAGTAAAAGTTTTCCTTTTTTTTATATTATTATTTCTATGTAACTCTCAAGTTTACGGGCACAATGCCCGGTTCTTTGTAAGGCTTGCATGGAGACATAGGTCCAACACGTAGAGGCCCTTTATAGTGTTTAATCTAAAAGTGTTGTAGCTAGCACCCACTATTATTATTCTCGTATCATATTACTGTATTATAATCACAATATTTTCCTACCTATATATCCGATACGATATACCGATATACCGGTGTTTGATCCAAATACACTATACAGGTATCTACATAGATTTTTATATTTAATGTTATTACTATAGATAAAGCTTAAGGAAGAATCGATTGGATTAGATGTACAAAATAACATAGTAAATAATTTTAGTAAAGCTATAACGCCTACAAATTTGGTTAATGAATACATTCTCTACATGTCTGTAATATTTAGGCGCTGAGAAATTGGACTGTGCCATAGAAGTATTTTCGTTTTAATAAGTAACTAGTTGTCCGCCCCGGCTTCGCCCGTGGAGCCCATATTAACTTTCATTCCCTATTATGGTCTTGAGTTCATACAAAAATCCCATAAAAAAGCATTTTCAGTTTTTCCAGAATTTTCCAATTCTTCGGGCAATTTTTCCAAAAAGCCTTATTCAGACTATTAGGAACATTTAACAACAATTTTATTCGTTTGGTAAGGGTATCACTTGAGAATGGCTAAACAGATTTGGCTATTTTTTTAAATGGTTAATGATAATAAATATTAATATTATTGTTTTTATTATAGTTTGAAAATAGCATAAAAAGTGTATAAAAAAGGAGTCGATAGCCTAATTGGTAGAGCGTTGACTTTAAATCCTGTTCAATTCTCAGACATGCCAAAATGCTAAGCAGCAATTTTCTATAAGAATATGTGCTTTAATCGACGCCTTGTGCTTGCTTCGGATCGGAAGGCACGTATAGCCGGCGTCCCCACTTCTAAAAGTAACAAATATTTACGTTGTTAAAGAAGTGACACATTTAGGTCCACCACCTTTTATTTTTTGCCACCTATTCTGTGCCATATCGCAAGGTATAAAGGCCGTTAAGATGTGTGTGTGTGTATATTTTTCATCTTCTTAGAAGCATTCAGTAGAGTAGACGACACAGGATATTCACTCGTTAATTTTGAGTAGGTACATAAAAAGAAGTAAATACAAAATTATATTTTATTTTATTGAAAACAATATAAATAAATTAAATATTATACATTATTTTCTTCAGTAGTTGTAACCGCCATTATGACCACGGTAGGATCCATCGTCACTGTAACAAAATACAGATTATAATATATGTGAAGTGTGATTAAATAAGCAGAAAGCATCATTTAAAATAAATATGGCTCCAAATCCTGGAGATGATAATCGAGCTTAGAGTGGCTTATATACCCTGCAGTCAGAGATTTCACATAAAATAATAGTAAAACTAATTTTGTTGTCATGTAGCGTAGTGCAATAGAACTGGGATCTGACTTAAGGTTGACCTCTTTGTATGTTACAGGAAATATTTGCGACCCTAAACTTTCAAAAGATCTCTGATATTTTGTGGAGTTGGTAAATATACGTTATGTAGACATGAATTTGAAAACAATACATTCTATAATGTTCATAGTTCACTTTAAAGTTTCAGTTAGGAGACTTATAGACTAAAATACAGTTAAATTTTAAATTTCGCCAGTGTTTCCTTATAAGTTAGCATAAACTGGATCAGAAATGGGATCTCACCTGGGGTTGTTTCTGTTGAACTCCAGAGAGCGTAGGATAGCCTCTGGAATAGGTGGTGGTGTGGGAAGATGAGCTCCACTGGGGTGGAATCCGTTCTCGTCTGCCGTGTAGGTGAGAGCTATGTTACTACCGTCCGGAGCGCGGTATGAGAAGCCACCCTCAGCTGTCACGGCCGCACCCTCTGGTCCACTGGCTCGGGGAGCACCACTCTCGTGCGCCGAGATACCGTTGCCGGTATCGTAGCTGAGATGCGAGATAAATATTTTGGCAAAGTAATGACTACGAGTTTACATATCTACTGTGCGTATGGAAGATATTATGTTAAACTCATTTTATTTTATTCTAGTAAGATATTTTTACATGGCTTCTCGTCTACCTAATATTTTATTCTAACTTCCTAACTACTATATAAATGCGAAAGTGTGCAATGTTCGTTTGTTTGTTGGGTTTGTCCTTCTTTCACGTTAAAACGGATCAACGGATAGACGTGATTTTTAGCACAGATATAATAGGAGGGCCGGAAAATGACATATCTTACTTATCCTGGAAACGCTTCGAGATACCCATGGACGATGCCGGGGCGGAAAGCTAGTCTAATAAGTAGTAGTTGACTTTGAGGTACTCACCTGTATCTAT
Source organism: Nemapogon koenigi (assembly GCA_963924495.1). NCBI lineage: Eukaryota > Metazoa > Arthropoda > Insecta > Lepidoptera > Tineidae > Nemapogon > Nemapogon koenigi. Next base: position 4,042,699 of record OZ004643.1, read on the forward strand.
AGGTTCCATCTCCATTGTTGACGTTTTCAAATCGGAAAGGAGCCCCATTGAAGGCATTTCCGCTATAACCGCCTGCGTTAGAGTTTGCCGAGCTATAAGCTCCTGCGAAAGCTCCTCCGTGATGAGGTGGCAAGTATTGGGGTTCTAAACGACCGGACATGGCTAAACCTACCACAGCGGAGCACATGAACACATACTGAAAATATTGATTAACAAAATAGTTATACAAGAGAAAATTAGAATTTAGCATCCGCTTTTTTAATAACATAAACAATATTCTATGTTTTCTAATTTGGGAATGAAATCGGAGACATTATAACAAAACATAAGAGATAAAATAAACTAGAATATACTGAAATTATTAAAAAATATTAAATACTTACCATAAGTTTTGCCATCTTTACTAAAAAAGGCTGTAACACAATTTGGACTATTCTCTTTCAGATGAAGTGACAAATTGATGATTGATGTTGAGATGTGCGATATTATATAGTATTCCACTTTGCCCTTTCGATGCGATTGCTTCATTGTTACAATTGTTAAATTTTGTTCTGAAGAATTTGAAACTATCATCTTAAGACCGCCCGCAGCGCAACAACCTTCATCAAGGTGACTATTAGGTGTCACAGAAAATATAGGTTACATATTTGACGAGATAGGATTGCAAAATTACAAATCTATTGTTAAATAAAATACTTGGATATATTCAATTTTCAGACCGTAGTAGGCGGATTTCGAGATGTCGTATGCATACCTACTAGACATCAGTTTCAGTCTGTCTCTAAACCAAATGGCATTCAATTCCGTTCAGTTACTTTCAGTATACAAGAATCGACTTCTGTGTTCCCAGTGGAGAACTTATCAATCCCCTTCCTTTTATCATTTATTCTGATCCCTATGATAGCGGGGGACAAGCGGGGGACCATGGGGTCGAGGTTACAAATCTAAGAACAAGTAAAACTACAAACACCCATCTTATAAAATCCAACAAAATATTAGAGGTCAGTTAGTCAATGTTTTCTAAAATATGGAAAGAATCTCGGTAAATAAACAGGGAAGGTGAAAAAAAAATACAAGACAAGAAACTGCAAAAAACAAACGCCGTTATTGTTGCTGAAACTCTGGAAAATTTACCTAACCCATAGAATAAATATTCGATCAGTCTATGACCTAGCCAATTATTATAGTTGCAGTATTAAAATTATTTCTAAGTACCTAGATTAATTACTGTTCAAGCACTCAATTTTCTTAAATTGTACTCCTTAAAAAATCTTAGACATTATTATTCTTCTCATATCTTCTCTCTTATATCTGGATCGATGCAAAACGAATACTTTGATGAATTCTTTAAATATCATTTTTTTAAAGTAGGTAAATGCTTCAAAATGTTGTATTTTGTTGTACCGAAATTAATTTATATTAAGTAGATGAAGACATGACAAGCTATACGTAATAAACAAATTAAAAACATATATATATGAACATAGAGTCATGGGTAATATAGTTAATTATATCTGTTGAATGTTTAAAGTACACACTTATTTTGTATTTGTTAAATCGTGGTCAATAAAATGCGGAATCACTCAAGCATCTGGTTAACATCAGAGATTACAGTCGTAATTAAATGAGTACAAAAATATTTACATCCAAACCCAGACGGTTTATATTAATTACACATTAAACAGGTTAAAACCTCTTGTACTTATGAAATTATTTTCTTTTATAAATTTCATCGCACGCTATCAAAGTCCATGAAAGTGAAGCTTGTCCTCACCCGTACCGTTTACCGGCCCCAGAATTGATTTTAAATAATTCGTAATAAATCTTTTTTTTTACTTCCAGAGGGCATGATGCCAAATTTTTCGGATAAATAAAGTTTTATTGTGTTTTAGATGGAACTTTTCAGCAGGATAATCGCGCCATGTTGTCTGCCTGTGACGCACGCGCATCAACACAGAAACTCTTTCTATTAAAATTCATGCAATCAATTATGATGCTCTGTAATTTTTCTAACTGATTCAAACATACATACATTATTATTATTGACTAGGGACTTGTTATTCAAAATTTAAATTTTCCCAAGGGAATGAGATTCTTGAGATGTCACTCTCTGGCCTCTAACAATCTCTGCGATAAACACGTCGATCCGTTGATTCGTTTTGGCGTGAAAGAAAGACAAACAAACACTACGCATTTATAATAATTAGTTAGTATGTTATGTTTATGTAGGTATACTTGTATAGTGTATATTATAGAAACTTGCAAAACACTTTTAGATACTAATAGTTGGTTGTGCTTCATTTAAACTTTGATTTTGTTATAATTTACATTATCTAAGTCGGTCGAATAAAAATATACCTTATATTAAAATTGTAGTTCAATTTGGTTTATTATTGTAGATAAATCATTTGAATGTTGGCACCTACAGATTTTCCTTCAGAATTTTCGATTTGTCAGTTTTTTAAGTATAGCGACTACTGTAAGAATGGTTTTTTTTTACTTTTTATTCAATACAAGAGATTTCTTAGCAATTTGGTCGTATGCGTTGTACATTAGTAATGTCTTTGTTAGTATTTTAACGAAGCCGACACGCAGTCCAGCCGCCCGCCCGACCTTCATTCCCAGCTCTCCAGATGCCAGACTTCATTCGTAAAGAATTGATACGAACCCATTGAAAAACTCATCGACGCAAATTAATGGATATCTGCTTTTAAACTAAAACATTTCGTACATTAAGTACTTTTTGCAAACACTGAGCCAACTGAGGTCAATTCGCTTGAAGGCGAAACGGAAAATGTACCCGAAATGGGTGCCCTACATGGTCGATTTAAATCTTTGGTTCGAATGGATCCGGTTTATTTGCATATTCGACTCCTTACATATCCACTTTCACATCACTTCGGAATAATGTAGAATAAATTCCCCGATACGATAATTTCACTTTTCCCTGGACAAAAGTGTTTTTGCAAAGGACTCTTTTATCGATGCATATGCACACTCATAACGTACTAGACATGAATCAAGTTACTTACAACATAAACAAATTATGACTAATCGCAAAAAAGTTTTTTATTATATTTTTTAGAAATAAATTACAAATAGTCCCACAATATATCTGTAATAGTCTAATTATAAAGATTTTTCAGGATTTCTAACTTTCTACACTCTATGAAAAAACGGAACCCTTATAGGATCTCTCTTGTGTCTGTCTGTTTGTCTGTCTGTATGTCCGCCTGTCACAGCTTATTTTCTTCGAATCTACTGGATAAATAACGTTAAAATTTGGTACATATGTAGAGTTTGATGACTCAATCACGGACGTATAGCCGTAAATAATCAAAATTCGTTTTGGGGGAAAAATTAAAAATATTTTCAAAAAAAATTTCAAGTGCATCATGTGACATATCAAATGAAAGGGCTCGTTATAATAAATACAAATATTATATTTTATAATCATAAATGCATAGTTTAAAGAAAATATACGAAAAGTGAGCGGAAAATTGAATACGAAGATTGAAATAAGGGTGCTTTATCTCCAAAACTACTGAGTCTAAAATTTTGAAAAAAAAAAAAGTAGGAAATAAAGAGACTCGCTCATAGTTTATAGGAAAATTTAAACGAAAATCCTGTCTTAAAGTTCTCACGGAAAAAAAATGCTACGAAACCTTCTCTAATCGAGTTGGACTCGCTCTTGGCCAATAATTTTTATGATGGTCCTTAGATACCTACCAAGTAAGTATTATAATAATTATCATACTTTCCGTTTAATAAAGTAGAGTACATAGTTTTACAGATTACGGGTATATTCCATAAAAATAATATTCCGTTGATACAATTCAACAGCACAGTTTTTCTATCTAGTTAGATATATTTTTAGAAGTAACATAATAATACAGCTTTCAACAATTCTGAACATGGTTCATCTCACTCTCAACAAGAAATAGTAGAGTCAGACAATGTTTTCTATTTACTTTGCGCCGCAAAAGAATGTAGCAATAGCAACCAGTTGATAAGAAACCCATTTCCCGTCGGACAAATTGCAATAATATTATGAAAATTGACGTTTAAACAAATAGGAAGAAAATGTAAATAATTTGTTTATAAATGTCCGACAACATATAAAAGCACTCGTACACCTTGACATGCTTCGACTAGTGGCGCCATCTGGTGACATAATAATTTCTTCTAGAAGGCTTAACCTGAATACCGCAAGGGATTTAATTTCTTTCTTATTTAATTAACTCTATAGAAAAGTTGTTACGTCGCTCCCATGACAGTGAAGAAAGCTTCTAAGTAGTTTCTATTGCGACGCGACGGTAATCACAGCAGCCACAAAGCAAAGCTCCAAGACGACATTGTCAAGGTCGTTCGTATTGTTGCCGCTCACTCTTCTATGCACACACAAATGAGCACACTACATTATTTTACAAAACAATTTCTTTTCATCATGTATAAGTCTTTATTCATCATTGATGATATTTTTGAGTCTACGTAATGAGTGGCAAGCTCTTTATTCAGATATTTTGAGTGACATCAAAACGTGTAATTAAATTGTAATAATATTTTAGCAGGGGATCCAAGCTAATTTATACGTAGAATATATAGATGTCCCACGCTTTTTCCGAGTCTTAAAGCTCAAGAATAGAATAAGTATTAATTCCTGTATAAATAAGGACATTTTTTACAAAAGATTTTTTAATTGCTCTAAACTTTAAAGATTTTAAAAAGTGTCCCTTAAAACACAGAACACAGAATTGCAGGTAGTGTGACTAGATAAAGTGCATTATTATGTAACCGCACAACAAGCAAATGCGTTTGGTTTCGTAACTTCGCATCCGGCTCTTGCTGCATTTACACCGTTAGCCATAGGGTGTCTATGAATTCTCAAATAAATAAACACTAATTTTTTTAAATACACAAGGTTTTCAAATTTCTGAAAATTGGTATCCTCTCAAATGCTCTAAAAAATATATATATAATTTCAGAAGCTATAATTTTAGTTGCTATAAATATTCATTTTCTATAAATTTAGATCCTGTAATTTTTTAAATCTATAATATTAATTCCTATAACGTATTGTTTTCTATAATTGCAGTTCCCATAATTTTCAAAATCTATAATTTCAAGTCCTGTAATTTTTATAATGTCTATTTTCAATTGCACTAATGGCTACTTTTCTATAATTGCTGTTACTATAATTTTGAATTTTGATAATAGTGATTTTGAAAATTACGGATATCGATTTTAGACAAAAGAAAAATTATAGCAAATAAATAATTATAGAATTTAATTTTATATATTTTGATAATAGTGATTTTGAAAATTACAGAAATTGATTTTAGGGTAAAAAAAATTATAGCAAATGAATAATTATAGAATTTAATTTTATATATTTTGATAATAGTGATTTTGAAAATTACAGAAATCGATTTTAGATTTAAAAAAAATTATAGCAAATGAATAATTATAGAACGTAATTTTATATCTTAAGTACTTATATATATTCTAAAATTATATCAAAACATTTTAGAGATAATGTAGGAGACCCCTGAAAATTGGATTAAATAGTCATACCCCCCCCCCCCCCCCCCAATATCGCCGTTTCATATAATTGTGTGTGAAATTAATTTCCTACAATATGTGTAAACATTACACATTTAAAATAACAATAATTATGAAAAAGACAAGATGATTATTTGATATTAGGTAGTCACTCATAAGACATTATCTCTATCTAGTTATTACTAGGTATATTTTATTCTAACTCTCTGAAGACTCTCTTCTGCCTACCTATTAATAATAGTATCAAGCTTGGTCACACTAGTCTACCTAATCCCGGACACAATCCGGAATGCCCGCTGATTTGATGCGCGATGAAGCAACGAATATTCGAAGGAACATTTGTTATTGTCGATCAAAGTAGTTCAAGATTCATTGCAAGTGCATAAATCTATCACAATATTTAACAACCTTGAAAGATGGTGATTATTTAACTATGGCATTAAGTATGCCTTAAGTTTCATAACCGTAAAAGATAATGCTCATTTTTTACTGTAGATACTTAAGTATTTTTTTGTAAAAAATATAGCAATTAAAGAAATATTTACAAATAGTATATTACGATAAACTTGTCATAAAACTTCTTCTAAAAATAACAGATATTTACGTCTGTTAAAAAAGTGACACATCTAGGTCCATTAAGTGCAGCAACAGGCTTGACACCTGTTAAATATGGACAACTGGCAAAAAGTGGACACTGTTACTGGTGTCTCTGACCACACCGCACGGTATAAAGGCCGTGAAGATGTATTTTGTGAAAGCTTAACATATTTGAATTTATCTTGATTGATAATTAATGGGTTGGGGGAAGAGCATATTTAATCATTCAAACAATTTAAATCATCCTTTTAATAATCTTATAATGAACGCTTGTATAAAATAGGGTAGAGCTTTTACAGATAATTTTAGGAAATACCAAAACCCACCCTGAAAATTAATCGACAATTCCTTTTTGTCTACTACACCAACATTCATCATCATAATGAGTTAGTTAATAAAATTCTTATAGCTTATACACCTAAAGCTTCCCTGTGAATGTAGTATCTTATTGTCAAAACCGGAACAAAATTCATTCAGTTAGTTACTTTCAGATAGTTCAGCCTTTTTATTATGTCTAGCAAAAAACCTGTAATTTTTATTCTGGGACGAATCTTATTTGTACAGTGTAAAAAATATTATTCTTAGTTCTGCATATGTAAAATAGGTTATAAATCTTAATAGTAAAGTTGTTAATATAAAGTATTTTAAGAATTTTATTTAATAAAGACATGCAAAGTTTACCAAATAAGACAAGACTAGAAAAACGGAAGGTCCGTTCATTGGTAGATATTAATCCATATTTCTTTCAGTTACCAAATATACAAGCAATATCTATTACACTGCATTTCTTCTTTTACCAAACCGCCAAATTACCATATATGTTTATATAATGATACAGCTAAATGTTCTTTTGTGATTAAGGTGTCCTCGAATACCAAATGTGGCGCCAAGAATAACCGTTGGTACGTTTTGACTTAATGGCCCTCATGTAGGTTAAATATAATCTGCTTCTGTATTGCTTAGGAAACTTGCTAGCTACCTTCATATGGTGAAATTCCATATCAATTAGGTACATGTTATATATAGGCATCTAATTATCCGGTCGATCAAAATGGAATTTCATAGGAAAATATATAATAATTATCTGTGTAACCCAGGCACATACAACTTTCTGTCTTTTATCGACTCCCAACTTGCCTTACAAAAAAGTCACGCCTTCCCTTTTCGTCTAAACTACTTATAAACAAAGAAGTGACAACCTAACAAAGATATTTTCAAAATGTTGTCCTATGTCCATTTAATATCATCATAATTAATATTATATATGGTAGAGTCCACAGAGCTTTGCTGTTTTAAATGGTAGAGTCAGTTTAAAACTTTAAATGGTTTATGTGTTCGTTTAAAGGTAGATGGTGCACTTAAAAAACAGCAGACACAACAATTACATGTAGCTGAAATGAGACGGCTGCGCTGGTCGACGGGCGTCACACTCTTGGACAAGGTGCCAAATAACTATGTATGTGGAAGTTTAAAAAGAAGCTCACCGATTGGTATGGACACGTAATGAAGGCTATATGACCCAGAAAGTGTTAGACCGAGTCAGGACCGAGACGTCGTGGCAGACCCCGACTCTCGTGCATATCAGTAGTCAATAATGACCTCAAAGCCCTAAAATTAAACCCACTGACGACCCGGAATAAATCGAGCTGGCGGAAAAGCGATTAGGAGAGCCGACCCCAACTAAACATGGGATAAGGTCGGAAAAAGAAGAAGTGTTCGTTCAAACGTCCAGACAGAACTTCACACTTCCACAACTTTAATATTCCAATTCAGCATAATTAAATCTGTATATTGACAAATAAAAATATCTGCCAAAAAACTTATCTTCGTTTCACCGCTTCACATGGATAAATAAATTAAATAATATGTAGAACCTAATAAACTTGATATAATTATAGTATGATAATTCACAGCTTCCTGTGATACTCGCGTGCGTCTGATAGCCATAAGTTTCACTCTTGTTCCGGAATATCTGCGGAAGCTGCAAATTTCCTCTAATTTTATTTTGTTAGCTATTAAATGAGTCCAAATCATTCCATGCGGATCGCAAACTCATTTCCGTGCCTGGAGCGTGAATGCAGAATGCATCATTCAAAAGAATATTGCTACATTTCTATAATACCTATATAACATTTTATATTAAAATTTCCCATAGATGTATGCATGCAAACTTCTTTCTTACATCCGGTACCCTCAAAAAAATTCCGTCCAAATAGAATCCTAACCACAAGTCCTATACCTACTAATATTATAAAATTGATTGTTTGTCTTTTTTTCACGCCAAAACGGAGTTAGACTCCGTTTTTTCGAGTTAAATATTCTACTTATTATCCCAGAAATCCTTCGGGATAAATTCCTGCCACATTTCAAAAACTATTGTACATAAGGCATGTAAAGTAGGTACTCGACGAGGTAATAAGTATATCGAAAGCTCTATAATAGTCACCGCAATCGTCTTGAAAGGTAGTTATTGTTCTACAGACACTTGTTCTACTTATAGACACTCGTAGCACTGCCTGGCGCCTTCCTATCTTCCTGTCGACTACACAATTCCGACATCTAAAGTAACCTATTTCAGAATATACTCTGTTTTACTATATCTAGTGTGGTTTCCTCTATATGTTCATTTATGAATACTAGACATTAACAAACAGGTAGTTTTTGTACTAGTTTACCGGTAAGAACCGCGACATCTTTGGTTCGACTTGAAGGTCAAAAACGACGAGTCTGCACAATATCCGGGCATATTGCTGGATCATGAAAAGATAGTCAGATTTGTCCGGTCATTTCAGGGTTGGATATTCTCAAGTCGAGCATTCCTTGGCTGGCCATTGTAAAAAGCGTCATCTGTTGATAGTCATGCGAATTATTCCCTTAACATAGTAGTAACTAATAACATTTATGTTTATTTCTTATATTTGTATAGTCATAAAGTGTTTTCATACTTACAAAGGAAATTAGAGTGTCTATCTATCTAACTATCTATCTATCATCACGCCTTTCATCCCAAGAGGGGTAGGCAGAGACAATCGAATGCCATTTGTTACGATCCTGACATATCTCTTTTGCTTCTTTTATATTCATCTTACCTTTCATACATGCTCGGCGATTGTGTAAAAAAAAAAAAAAAAAAAGAAATTAGAGTGAAACCATTAGATTATTTTACCATTTTTGATAATCCAATAGCCAGTACTTACAATTCAAAAAATATTGCGAGTGGGCTAAAGATGTGGTTCAAAAAGAAAATCCGAATGTAACGTAACGTAATATCCTAATTGCGTCGAAACCGCTCTAGTTAATATTTTGGGAAATCCTTTTGTTTTATATATATAATCCAATAGCCAGTACTTACAATTCAAAAAATATTGCGAGTGGGCTAAAGATGTGGTTCAAAAAGAAAATCCGAATGTAACGTAACGTAATATCCTAATTGCGTCGAAACCGCTCTAGTTAATATTTTGGGAAATCCTTTTGTTTTATATATATAATCCAATAGCCAGTACTTACAATTCAAAAAATATTGCGAGTGGGCTAAAGATGTGGTTCAAAAAGAAAATCCGAATGTAACGTAACGTAATATCCTAATTGCGTCGAAACCGCTCTAGTTAATATTTTGGACTTTTGGATTTTTTTTGGGACTTTTTTTTTTGATTTGGACGCTTTGGGACTACGCCTAGGAGCAAAATTAATTGTGTCACATCGCTGCTATTGTGGAGAGGAGGTGGATGAGCTGGGCCACCACGGTCTTTCGTGTATCCGTAGTTCAGGACGCATTGCAAGACACGCCAGCCTTAATGACATCATTCGTCGGGCCCTCGTCAGCATTAATGCGCCAGCCATTTTGGAACCTAAAGGGCTGGCACGAGATGATGGGAAAAGGACCGATGGAATGACTCTTGCACCTTGGAAGAAGGGGCGACCATTGCTATGGGACGCAACATGTGTGGACACCCTCGCTCCGTCTCACCTTCCATGCACATCAATTGAGGCTGGGGCTGCCGCTTGCAAAGCCGAAGCTGCCAAACGTCGCAAATACGCATCTCTTCCTGAAGAATACATATTTGGGGCGTTTGGGGTGAAAACACTGGGCCCGTGGGGACCTAGCGCACGACACCTCTATAAAGAAATCGCCAAAAGATTGGTAGAGGTGTCCCACGACCAAAGAGCTGGCTCATATTTGGCACAAAGGATCAGCATCGCCATTCAACGTGGCAATGCAGCCAGCCTTATGGGCACTCTCCCAGAAGGCAGCGATCTTGATGAATTTTTTTATTTATAGGTTTATTTGTATATATAATGTTTAGCATTGTAGATATATTTTTTGTTTTATGATTTTTCTAATTACTTATTATTTCTATGTAACACGGACACAATACTTGCATGGATGGGGACATAGGTTCAACATGTATAGACAAAGAGGCCCCTTAGAGTGTATAATCTAAAGTGTTGTGGCACCACCCATTATTTTAATAATAATAATTTATTGAGTTAAGAAAATAAGTCTGTAATAGAAAACAGTTTTTTTAGAAGTTTATAAAGTGACAAAAATAAACGTCGTAAGTTATCCAACGTTCCATCCAAATTAAAATTTTATTCTGTATTACTTCTTATCATTATAAGAATAATGGCTAGATATGTTAATTTAATGTGTTCCTACAGGATAGGGTGGTTTGCCATAAATTATGCGGTCGCCGGAAATGACGAAACACGCAGCACTTTACTCAAAATTACTACTTTATTTTCGTTCCTTATTGTGGGAATGAAAGTGAAAATTGTAATTTATTTGATAAGAGACTGGGGAATTATTGGGTCAGTGACATTCTACTTTCATATGGGTTCTATTTTATAACAAGCCTTGTCCGAGACTCCGTGAAAATACTTTTCGTCATAATATACCTTGTAAGAAGACAGTCAATTGATTAGTAGTTACGTCTTTTGCCCGCCAGGTGGCGGAGGGAGAGTGGTGCGTTGGCCAGCAAATGAAATGGTCGCTTTGTTTTAACTGTGTAATATTTTAATTCTGTTTAATTGTTTAATTGTGTCCAAAGTGGAAATTAAAAACAGTAATTAGTAAAGACGTTAATTTTATTCAATCCATCATCGTCTCTTTACAAGTGGCAGCCCAACTAGTGGCCAATAAAAGTTTCGAACCAAAATAACGAATTTTTACGAACTCTTAAATTTTGTTTCTAAAATATATTCAGTTTTCAACAAGCATCTTGCTGGTTTTATGTGTGACTGTCTCAATCTTCGAGGTGTTAAGTGAAAGTGAAAATGCCAAGAAGAAAAAGTGCGCAAAGTAGCCACGAGGCGGACTTCGAGGTGGAGTCGCGCATGTCAGCGATGTTCGCGTCCTTTGCTAGGGCTCAAGCTGAGTCTAACAGAGAGTTAATATCAGCTATCCTAGCTTCCAAGGATTCCAACAGTGACAGCGGCGCTCCAAGCCTGTCTCCGACATCACACATCGCACCGCCCTCCGCGCTTATGGGAAACTTCGCTAACTGTACAGCGCGTTTCAGCGGGAGAGCTCATCAAGATCCACGTGTCGTGGATGCTTTTATTGATACAATCATAGTATACAAAGAGTGTACAAATATAAGTGACGAGCATGCGCTCCGCGGCCTGCCAATATTACTAGAGGCAGATGCTGCTGTTTGGTACAAGGGAGTAAAGGGCTCCATTTCTTCGTGGACAGAGGCAATACAACGTTTGCGATCCATGTATGGTGCGCCGAAACCTCCCTACAAAATATTTCGTGGCGTGTTCAGTGCAGATCAAGGACACGAGCGTGCCGATATTTATATCAGCCGTCAACGCGCGGAACTCGCGAGTCTACCGTATGTTCTTGATGAACGAATTATATTAGACCTTCTTTACGGCTTGCTAAACATCAATATTCGAAAGCGAATACCTCGAGACCTGGTTAATAGTGTCGACGAGCTCATCGAGCGCGCCAGACAGGTGGAGGACGAGTTCGACGAAGCAGCGTCGGTGCCTGTTCAGGGACAACGGGAGCTTCGTGCCGGCCGGCATGAGCCGCGCTCTACGGCGGCGCCTGCGCCGAGCACCTCACTCCGGTCACCTGTGTTTCACGGGTCAACGACTGCTCGTAACTCGGTCGAGACTCCGCTTCGGTCTTCGACGTGTGAAGTTCCTCGGGCGACACAGTGTAACCAAGTAATTCAACCTCTTCAAGGTAACAAAAGTTATTGTTTTTATTGTCGTAAAAGTGGTCACGCTCGCTCTGAGTGTCCGCGACTTAAAATTAAAAGGGATAGTGAAATCAAGTGTTATGGTTGTGGTGCTAAGGGCATCATTCGTTCTAAGTGTGCTAATTGTAATGCTGGGGACAGTAAGCCTAAAGACACTAGTAATACATTTTATTCTTGTAATTTTCATTCTTTGGACAAGTCTTTGAGCGATGATACCTACCCATTTACAGATCTTAGTCATGAACCTAATTTTATAAATCGTAGTAACGATCGTAGTTGTACATGTTGTAACAATATGTCTGTAAATCGTAGCAATCGTAGCCCAAAGAAGAGTCCGTTTTCGTTTAATACAAATTTGTCAAAGATTAAGCAAGGTCATCTGTCAAAGATCACCGAGTTGTGTACTAACACTTTTGTACCTAATGGGAGTTTGCCTCTCAGAGGCAAGTCGCCTATTCAAAATTGTAACAAGCTACCATTAATGAAGGTTGCCTTTGCGTCTGACTCCAACAGTAACGGCACCAGTAACCGACCAATTCTCAATGTCGAGATTAATGGGGTTCGTGGTACCGGTTTAGTGGACACAGCGGCCAAACGATGTATAGCTGGTTATAGTTTGTATACGTTGCTACGCGATCAAGGTCACCCGTTTCGTAAAAGTAATTTTCGTGTAAAATTTGCAGACGGGATTGTGCGCGATATGAATGTCAAACTTGTTGACGTCGACGTTAAACTTGAGGGTAAGGTTGTACCAACTACCTTCATAGTTTTACCTAACGCCGTAAATAATGAAACACTTTTTGGTATCGATTTTTTATGTAGTGCTCGTATTGTTCTTAACTTACACGCGAACTCATGGTTTATGACTGATCACCCGCAGGCTGTGTATCCTTTGCAAGGCGAGAAGTCAAGCGTCAAGGTGAGTTGTGCAGCTGCAGACGTGATTCGACCTGATGAGGGGGCGATGCTGTCGTCAATGGAGCGAACTGCATTGTCAACCTTAGTTCACGAGTACGAGGACATCTTTGGTGAAGGGGGAGGAGCGACACCTTTCGCCGAGCATACCATCGATACAGGTAACCATTTTCCTAAGACTACTAAAGACGAGACCCTTCGTGTGGGGGAAGACTATTCACCTGGTGACCTAATCCTTCTACGTAGCCATGTTTTGAGTAATGCCGGTAAGGGTATAACCTCGAAACTCGTCCCAAGAAGAGATGGGCCCTACTGTATAAAAATGAAGGTGAGTCCCACCACTTACTTAATTTCGCATCGTGAAGCTCCTGATGAATCGATCGGTAAGTATCACGTGTCCGATCTTACTCGCTACCATGCACGTGAGTGTGAGGGTGATCAGTCCAAGCCACGACCCGTCAACCCAAAACGGAAACGCGGTCGACCTCTTAAACTATTAGATTATGTTTAAGTTCCTTGTTCTAATTGTTTTTTGTTATTGTTAATTGTTCTTACTCACTTTCTCTTTGTGTAACTTTTGTGTTTGTTTGACCAAACTGGTGGTCCTATATTTGGTCAAAAGGGGGAGTATGTAAGAAGACAGTCAATTGATTAGTAGTTACGTCTTTTGCCCGCCAGGTGGCGGAGGGAGAGTGGTGCGTTGGCCAGCAAATGAAATGGTCGCTTTGTTTTAACTGTGTAATATTTTAATTCTGTTTAATTGTTTAATTGTGTCCAAAGTGGAAATTAAAGACAGTAATTAGTAAAGACGTTAATTTTATTCAATCCATCATCGTCTCTTTACAACCTACTTTTTTCGTAAATAATAGATATATATATATGTCGGAAAAGTATTATATAATATATAACTGTTTCCTTATAACTCGAGATGACGGGTTTCGCTTTTAGATCATTTAAATTTAAGATCTAATATTATAGAGTGTGACCTTGTTTTTTTTTGTAAGAGGTCAATTCGAAAATTACTGAACCGATTTAAAAAATATTTCACTGTTATGATGCTACTTTATTTCTTTATTTCGGGAAATAAAAAAATATATAAACAAAGTAATTGTAGACACAGTGCCTACATAATTGTCTGGTCTTACGTCTTATACGAGTAGTAGGTACATGTTGAAGTCCACATATAGAGCACGTGAACATAGCAATGTTTGTAAACTAAATACACGACAAAAAGGTTTTGGCAACCGATACCGGGAAATGTGCTCTTCTTTTAACTTTATTTCTGACACATTTTTCTAAACAAGTAGTCGTTAGAAACACTAAAAAAGAACTATAAAGCAATTTCAAAACAACAACTTACAAGCGATTTCAATATGCAACTATTGTCCACTACTTCCTTACATTTTTTTCCTTTCTTCACGGGTTGCCTTACAACTCCCGAAACCGTGTTGCGGTCCCAGGGTACCCAGTGAAATACCAAGTCTCCCTCTTTTAGCCGATGGTATTTGTGAGGCTATACCTAACGAGTGGTCAATTTGTGATAGCTCAATGACAATTAAAAACACATGAATTAACGTAATAAAGTAAATGTACCTTAAATATATTATGACAGGTCATGCAGACGAAATCGCGGCCATCAGCTAGTGTTAAAATAAAATTTGTGTTGGTACCTAAGTTCTAAGATCAAGCGATAAACTATGTATTGGTCAAAGGCTAAGGAAGTTGTGCATTATATTGCTGATAAAACAAATATTTTCAAATCGATAGCGCGTTAGTAAATCTGCAGTTGAAGACTGCGTTTCATAGTGAGAGAGGTCACGTGATTAATACGCGTGTTTTTACTTTCTTACGAAATGGTGTTTTATATTGTTAGCGTGAGTAGGAATAATAATGTATGACCAACTTGTGAATCAAATCTCTATTATTATTCAGATGGTTATTTGTACAGCGTAATTGCTGAAATTTGAGACAGGGAATAAAGATAACCTGTCATTTCAACCGTAATAGTCAAACAGTACTACAGACAAACTTTTTCTGTAGCCGCTATAACAATAAATACTAAAAAACAGAATAAAATTAATATTTAAGGGGGCTCCCATACAACAAACGTGATTTTTTTGCCGTTTTTATAGATAAGAGATAATGGTACGGAACCCTTTTATTTTTTATTAGCGACCTGCTATTCTATATCACATCATGTATAGAACGACGCCCTCTAAATATCTTTACAAAAAGCATATCGTTTCCCAAAGTGGTCGTTCTACTTGCTGAGGGGTCCACGTCAGCAAGGAAAACGTACCTACTACGGGGGTCTACAGAAAATAAAAAAAAACTAGCAAGGGGGTCTATGGCGTAAAAACGTTTGGGCACCTCTGGTCTAAACAAACCTACTTCGTACTTACCCTCTACCTACGATCCCTCAAAGTTTCATCAAAATCAATTAAGCAACTTCGGAGCCTAATCTATACAAACACTGGGATAGACAAAAAATATAAAAACCGTAATTTATGCTTCTTCTTCTTCTTAGTCGTGGTGCTCTTGACAGAGCAGTCGTGGTCAATCATGGCGGTCCACAGCGCGACGTACCTTGTATTGACTCGCCATGGTTAACTTTCTTGGGAAGAATAGTGCAGTAGTTTCCCCTTGCCTTCTTCACTAGACATTTTGAGACTATTTAGGTCTTCAGGCTCGCTGTAGCTTCTTCCAGCCAGTTGCCTAGCTAGGTGTATGGAAAAAGGTACTCTTTGGTGTATGGTTATACCGCCATTGCTCGGTCGCCAGAGCCTCGTCTGTTGTCTAGCAGAGGGTGCCAAGCGTGTAAGTGAGGATTACATTTGGGGTCGGATAGATAGATCTTATTCCGTTCTCCCCTTACCCCCTATGCTTCAGTATATCGTGTAAATAGTGTTACGAGCTGGGGTTCGAAGAGATTTAAAATACCGATTAAATAAACAAACTTTACTTTAACTCCACAAAAATACAGTTACATAAATGAAAACACTAAAATAACACTTAGTCGCACTAAATTCCACTTCACTGTTTCGCTTTGATCGCTCTGATTCGCACTGTGTCCTCCCGGCGACGATCCTCTGTTTATATTGCCCTCCGAACATTCGAGAAACGCCGAGATTGTTGTACAGAGTTGTAGACGCGGCTCGATGCGACTCGGCGCCAAATACCTACACACAGACCGCGCCCGATTTTGGTACCTATGGCTAGGCACATACGGTCCATTTTCGTTTGTACTTGATTCTCTCTGGATGTTTCTAGAGACGTCTATCGACCTTGATGTGTTTAGGTATTTATTTGTGCGATTTAAGTACCTATTCGTTACAATAGCATATCTCACTCAAAATTTGGGAAAAATTGCGCGGCGTTTATACCTAATAACAATGTCCACATTAGTCTCATAGAACTGTCAGCAAATAATTTACTTATTGACAAAAGAAGTTGCGGTTGCGGAACGGACTTGACTTCGTAATGTGAATCATCTTATTTTTTCGGCAATTTTTCGCCAGATTTTTTTATTACGCAGAACACAGTGACCTACACACAGATATTATATAAGAACTTGTAATACGAAGTGATTTCAATTAATCATTTTGTTGTTTTTGTTTATTTATGCAAATAAGATTGATAAATAAGATCAATTAGTTAATTATAAACAAAATTTACATCCGCATAGCTAACCCACATAGATGATGTAGGCGTCCCAAGAATTTTAGGAATTTAGTCGCCATTGCATTTCTTTACGGCCCTTTAACTGTTGGATGGTATTGGAGTTGTAGTAACCCACTTCTATTCTAGAATGTTAATTCCCTTTTATTAAGTATAAAAATGTGATTAACACTAATACATAGTAATTACATATGGCGCCTTCCCATAATTACTTATCAAGATTCTTTAAATTAACAGACAAATCAACAGTTACCTAATGTTAATTTATATCTTTTTAAGAGTTATTATAATAATATACACACACCAATAAAGTCTGTAATCCCTTTTAAAAAGGTGAAATATTTTCTAAATTTTTAATTTATAATTAATAATGCACACCAAAACATTTTTTTAAAGTTAAACCATAATCGTAAGTGATAACAAAAAGAGTGAATTGATTTATTTGCTAATATTCCTAACATCTCTATTGCCTCCCTTCATCACACCAAATAAATGCCCAGAATCACAGTGTTGGTGTTGAGAGTGAAAAAAAATACTTACACAATAATATTTTTATATTTTCTATAACGTATAATCACTGAAAATAACGTTTATTATATTTATCTAAATCTAAATGAAAAATGTTTAATTCATACTTCCGGTCACGTGACCGTAAACGGGAGTGACGTCACATTCATGTAAATGTCAAATAAATAACCACAGACTATAAACTATATTATATTAACTGTCTGACTAACTTATTTTCTTGTTATTTTATTTAATCTGTGACCATCATGTTGTTGGTTTGTGTGAATGTGACGTCATCATCGCGCCCAGAACGGGAAAAACAAATATAAAATTTTCAAAAAGTATAATAAACCTACAGCTATATTTTAAAAGTATTTCCAAAAAATTGGCAACCCCTATTAAAATTACATCGAAGCCCCCTCTGTGGGTATTTTCTGGAACCTTATTTAGATCTGTTTCCTGCTCTCAACATCATCTTTCAATCCACATTTTTGTCTAATCTACATACCTAAACCATAATTAGATTTCAATCAAACTAAGTTAGTTTCCCTATGTGTCAAGGAAGGTTAGATTACTTTCAAAGTATAGTGACTCACCCCCACGACTTTAACCGCAGGTTCATATTAAAAAGTCGTTTTATTTTATCTCCGTGGTGTAACTCGTTCTTTACAGATATCGATTGACTGAATCATCAGTGTTGGTCATCGGTGTGATTGTTGGTAATTCTAAAGATTTCATCACTTCTCGATCGCATTTTGAAAGTGAAATTGATTTTCTCTTGCAGTTTTGAGGTCTATAAAAATAATTTAGACAAAAACGATGCAACATTCACTGATATAACGATTGCATTATGTTACACAAGTTTAGTGCAGAAAGTGTTTGTGCGTGATAAACTAACCTATGCTAATTGGACTGGTGACTGCGTGCAGCTGAATGAAAATCATTTATATAGTAAAAGTACCTGGAAATGCTGGCAGAGGGCGCCCCCGGACTCCGGTGATATTTCACGCTAGTAAAAAAAATCTATATAATAAAAATAAAATGCTGTGCATTTACTGGCTGGATCGAGAAATATAGGCAATTTTTTTTAAATGTTCGGAATACTCCGAATCCGAATTTTTAGGAAAAGAAAAATTGCATTAATTTGCCCGGAAAATTGGATAATTCAGGAAAAACTGAAAGTATTTTTTTTCTATGGGATTTTTGTATGAACTCAGGGGATGAAAGTTAAAATGGTCTCCACGGGCGAAGCCGGACGGAAAGCTAGTTATTAAATAAAATTTAAAAAAAATTGAAGTATGCCATTGAATTGAGAGGTGTGAAGGCGAAAGAAAGTATAATAGCAAACGGTAGGAGTAGGGGTCGTGGTAGGGGTAGTGGTAGGGGTAGTAGTAGGGGTAGGAGTAGCAGAGGTAGGGGTAGTGGTAGTGGGTAGAGGTAGTGGTAGTGGTAGGGGTTGGAGTAGGGATAGATGTAGGGGTAGTGGTAGTGGTAGTGGTAGTGGTAGTGGTAGTGGTAGTGGTAGTGGTAGTGGTAGTGGTAGTTGTTTTCCACGGACGAAGGAAAGTAAATAGCAGGCAAGCCAACGTTTGGGCGAGGTCTACTAGTAGATATACCTATTAATATTTTTCTACTGTGAACTTTGTTTCTTATAAAATCTGTGTAAATGGTGTTTATGTTAATAAAATTACTACGTTTCCGCACTAACTGTTGTTTTTTACTGTGTGTTACAAAATGTAACCAAGAAGCACCCCTATATATGTATACCTTAATTAAACTTTAATTCAAAACTTTCTCGTATAAAACAACAAGCTGTTTAAATGAAATAGTACAACATAAATCACATAGGTATTAGAGTTCCGTATATCTCCGATGAAAAAACGGAAACCCTTATGGGTTGTGTCTACTGAACAAAAATAGTTGAAATTTGGTACAACATAATATTATATAGAGTTTGATCGACTTTTAGTTTTTGGGAAAAAAAAATTCAAGTGCGTCATGTGTATATCAAATGAAAGGACTCGTTATAAGAAATACAATTATTATTTTTTTATAATTCATTGATTAAATTATGTTAATCGTCTCCTACCCCTTATCTCCGAAACAACTGAGTCTAAATTTTTGAGAAAAGAAAGGAATATAGAATATAAAAAATCTATTCTTCTCTATTCTGACCGAAAAAATGGTACAGAACCCTCAGCGCGTGAGTCGTACTCGCAACTTGGCCAATTATTCTATAAAAGATTAGTTCTGGTTATTGTTACCTTTGCGCCGTAGTTTTAATAGTTTTAGAAATACAATACAGAGGTGAAAAGTAAACACTTCCGTGTAAAGAAAAGTTAACTTGTTTAGGCTTGATATAAAAATAATATATTCATTGTTCACACCTAAATCTCGCATAATGAGGGAGAACGAAATCTACAAGCCGCAATTGTGACATAATATATTATAATATAATAATTAATTACTTATTTGCTAGATATTCAGGACTTTTTTCAAAAACAAAGTGTAGGTGTATGTTATAAAAGTTCTGTGGTTATGTTATATCCATAAGTGCGATCGTGGTTTTATATTTATTGTCTGTCTGTCTGAATAATAAAACTTTAGATAATATTTAAATAACACAACTAACATAAGAAACCTTAAAATTAAATAACACACATACCTTTATACTTTGCGGTGTGGCCAGAAACACTAGTAACAGTGTCCACTTTTTGCCAGTTGTCCATATTTAACAGAAGTGGCAATGCGCTTAATGGACCTAGATGTGTCACTTCTTTAACAGACGTAAATATCTGTTATTTTTAGAAGAAGTGCCCTCCGAAGCACGAGGAGTCGATTAAAGCACATATTCCTAAAGAAAAATGGGCTTAGCATTTTTTTTACCTCCCGGTTTCAATACAACGCTCTACCAATTAGGCTATCGACTCCTATTTTTATTATTATTATTATAAAATTAAACATAACTAAGTAAACCAGGTCCGCGTGGAATAGTGGCAAGAATACTGGCTGCATTTACCCGCTGAATGGCGTTGCTGCAGATTCATTGAGCTGGGCCTCTTATTACCAGTTTGTTGTCAGCCTAATCTTGTTATATTGAAAATTGCTAGAAGTATTATTTTGCCAAATTGTAAATTACTCAACTTTCATGACATGAAATTTAATCAGGTAAAATTAATCAAAAGCGACGTTGACATATTCTTATCTGATACAACATATAATAATAATATTATTTAACTAATTTGCAATTTTACGTAAGTAGGGCTTGACAGTGACTGATAGGGATAGCCTACGTAGAACATCATGCAAAAAGCTCGATAACTTATCTAAATGGAAGGAGATTTTGTAACAACTTTAAGTGCATTCAAACAGAATGACAAGTTCATTTACATTAAATACACAACATATATCCATACTTACACCTAATAGTATAGTTAAAAAAAGTTATTGTGTGGGGATAAAATTTAACCGTACCTAAAGTGCGAGTAAAAAATTATGAGATTTCATTTTTTCAGTTTCAGTTTCTTCTTGCTTCGACATTTTTTTAGGCATAGAGTAAAATGTATAGGTGAGTTTTTTTATTTATTCATTGTTACAAGATCCACATCACTACAACAAATACCTGCAAAAAAGGGATAAATTCCATTTATTAAAAAAATATTTAAAAAAAATACTTGAAATATAAGTAACTTCAGAGAACTTCAGAGATTAAGTAAAATAATTTAATAAAAACAAAAATCGAGTGGGTACCAAATCTATTAATATAATACTAATAGCATAGCTGAAGAGTCTGTTTGTTTGTTTGTTTGAACGCGCTAATCTCTGGAACTACCAATCAGATAGCGTTTGATAGCTCAATTCTCAATAGGCTAAAGTAACATTACGCTACGACTCAAAGGGGCGGAGCAGCAATTATTAATGAGGGTGCAACCGCAAGGCACAGCTAGTCTTCTCATATAGCTGAAGAGTTTGTTTGTTTGAAGGCGCTATTGTCAGGGACTACCAGTCCGATTTGAAAAAATATTTTAGCATTAATAGCCCGTTTATTAGTGAAGGAGCTGAGTGTAACCATAAAAATGTCAACCAATCAAATATTTCCACGGGCAAAGCCGTGACAGAAAGCTATATTATTAATTGCATACTGCATATTTCTATGAAGTTATTCGTATAAGTCCAGACGTGATTGAAGAAAGTGTAGATCGTGACCTTAAAGACACGAAGTACACTTTCAACGGATAATCTGGGGAAACCTGACGCTTTCTACCTTCGTTGGTCCGAAATAATTGTATCAGAAATATTATGACATTCACCTTGCTTGACCATAAAACAGTAAACACCCACCTGCGAAGCTTTCGAAGTTACTTTTTAATTAAGTTATCTGACATTTCATTGCCATATTATGGAACTGGTCAATAAAATTGTAACAAAAAGTATTACTTAAAATTTAATTTAATTAGGGATTGTTTTACAATATAAATACATAGTTCGCAAATTTATATCGCAGACTCGCAGTATATTGCAAACATATAACTCTCTTTATAACTTATCATATCACCCAGGAATAACATAATCAGATAATGATTTAGCGACAATAAAACAAAAAATAAGTCTATTGCATAGTCTTCTAAATTTCTATAATATTCGCGTATTAAAAAAGGTAAAAGTAACGAGCAATGACTAGGCTATATAAAAAAATACTTGGCTTTATGGGTGAACCCATTTGCCTTCCATTAAAATGGAGAATGAGAAACAAAAAAAAAACAAAAAAAGGTAAAAGTAAAAAGCACAAGTTTACGAAATGTAACTTCCCGCACTATATACAGCTACGTAAAGTACCTACTACTTTTCGAGCAACTGTATAGAAACAGAATATTACTATCCTAAATATGGCTCTGCTTGGACGGTTTCTAATTCGGCTATGAATCGGTAAGATCACCAAACTTAGCCCGCGCGAAAATTTTTTTTTTTGATTTTTTGATTTTTTATTATTGCATATCGTTAGTTCATGGTTTGTACTTAATTGTTCGCTATGAATAATCGTTTGTTCGTTAGTTGTTTATTTATTAAAAAACAATTTAAAAAATACTGTTTGGTTAGCCCCCTCAATCAAAATTATTAATATTTTCCCTCATTATCAGTCTATAAATACATATTGACGTTTGTTCTTCAATAAATTACGTTTGTTCGAACATTTAATTGACTTTTTATTGTTTAAATTACAATTTTTAATTACGTGAATATTTATTTCGAAAATGTTGCATTGCGCATGCGCCATCTTTTCTTTTCGATCGCTCTCATCCAAGGAATATACTACTTGCTCTCATCAGTCTCGTAATGGCGTGAGAAGATGTGAAGTCCACATCCAGTCCACAAGTAATTTTTAGTTAACAAATTGAAATCATTTGTTTACAAGTCCACATCTTCTCACGCCAAGCACGTAGCCAGGGGGAGGGTCCAGTGGGTCCGGACCCCCCCACCGAAATCCGTCACAGACACTTTTTGAAATTGAGAATTTTAAAAAGTAGGTAATTACTATCAGTTCAGCTGAGCTGATGAGGTCGAGTCAAGCGATCTAGGATATTGACCTATTGCAGAAAAGATGTAATAAAAGGTAAAGTCGTACTTTATGTTCTATTTTTTCAAAATAATTTCTTGGTTGGTGGTTGGACCCCCCGCCCGACGGAAAATCCTGGCTAAGTGCTAGTCTCACGCCATTACGAGACTGATCACAGACTGATGAGAGCAAGGAATATACTACTCGAAAAGAAAAGATGGCGAATGCGCATGCAACTTTTTCGAAATAAATATTCACGTAATTAAAAATTGTAATTTTAAACAATAAAAAGGCAATTAAATGTTCAAACAAACGTAATTTATTGAAGAACAAACGTCAATATGTATTTATAGACTGATAATGAGAGAAAATATTAATAATTTTGATTAAGGGGGCTAACCAAACAGTATTTTTTAAATATTTTTTATTAAATAAACAACTAACGAACAAACGATTATTCATAGCGAACAATTAAGTACAAACCATGAACTAACGATATGCAATAATAAAAATTCAAAAATAAAAAAAAAAATTTCGCGGGGGCCAAGTTTGGTGATCTGAATCGGTACCACGGGTTATTGATTTGGTCAGTCTTCATCAATCATCATTGATCTCATACTTTTTATCACCTCTACAATTTTTTTTTTAACTACACATATTATATGATATCTAACTATACGATACGATAAGTTTAAATGCAAAGAGTTCATGCATTGCATTGATTTTAGTAAACTAACCTTTACCCAGTTATTTTTCTAATGAAGGCAATACATAATCCAGTTTGTATTGTACTAATTAATATAGTATTATATGATTGGGTTGAGTTCTAGTCTCTTTAGAGTCTGTCTAGAAACGATATTGTGTTTGGTTTGAATCGTATTTATAGTCTGAATTGGGAATCGGATAGTCCGTAGATTTCAGCAATCTTAGAAAATCAATATTCCTAACCAAAAATTTCAGTAAGTACCTAATAAAGAGGTTTGTAAATTTGGATGTAGGGGATAATCTCTCAAACTACTGAACCGATTCTAAAAATTATTTCACTAATAGGAAGCTACATTATCCCTGAGTGTTATGTTTTATTTTGTTCGAAAATATTTACGGGCGCAGGCGCAGTCGGGGCGGAAAGCTACTGAAAAAATATATTTATGCAAACTGCACCAGTAATCTTACTAGGACGACATAAATCCGAATAACTGTTATGGGTGTAGACAGGATTTGGTTCAGTGCCCCCGCCAAGATGAGCCAAAAAAAACCTACCTTTTCTAGAAGCGTTTCGCCATATTTTCAAACTTTCATTCATTATAAACGTTTTCAAAGCTTCGGCCTGGATAATACTAGGGAGCTCAAATTCTCAGGATTAAAATGTCTAAGTATAATTTGTCTAGCTTTTATTTGGTTCAAGAAAGGTTCAGAGTCTTCACGGGAGGAGAAAAACGCAAGAAAACTCTTAATTTTTTTGTGTTTAATTAATTTTATATAATCCAGGGTGGTAAGTGCCCCGCCATGGCTATGAATATGTAAATTGTACTAGGATTATTTAAAATAACAAAATACTTGACAGAGCAAAGTGGCGCTGCCTACCCTTATGACACAGATTGTATGTATATATTATAGACCGTTGAAACAAAATGCCCGTTCATTTTTAATGGCGTTAAGTTTAAACTAAAATGTCAGTTTAAACTGAAGACTTAATCCCAGATAAGCTTGGGATAATAAGCTCCAATCATCTCCCCCAATCCTCGTTCCAGTTGGTATAACTCAGTAACTGGTCACAGTGAACTCGTCTGGCTTCACTCGAGTGACGAGATCGGCTCTGACTGCACGCGTCGCTTGTCCGTTCTAACTTTGTACGTCGCGCACGAAACAGTGAATGAATCCGCGCGAATTACAAACAAACAAGTGTTTTTCGTCATTTACTTTCTTTCGCTATCGCGCGGTGACTGTGTCTGTTATATTTTGTACATTTGGTGACATCGCATCTTGATCAATCATTCCACGAGGGCCGTGTATTTGCGGTGAGTGTTTGCCGGTTGAATTTTAATTTATTGGGCGACTCGATGGCCAAACACCTGATTTATGATTGTGGACTCTGCCACAACACAACAATGCAGTCTTATATTCCTCACGAAGGTCGCACTTTTAGTTGCAATCACTGTACGCTTCTAGCAAATTAAATTAACCTAACAATACCTGTACCAATTTACAATATAAGTCAATTAATTAATTGTTACTTATATAAATATTTCAATAAGGTGTCTAAATTGATTTCTTGCAATACTTACATACAACACAATAAATAAATGATCAATCATTAAAACGGATTGAGTTTATAATTAAAATTAAATTAACTTTTAGACTTTTGTATTTGTTATCATTTACCAAATTCTCTTATACATTCATGCTGTGTATACATTATTTCTATTTTTTGAGGGTACGCGTGGTTTTTTGTTAAAAGGCGCCCGTCAAAACACAAAAGTTACGCACCTGTCGTGACAGAGTACAAAAAATAAACTAAACAAGAAATATTAACAGGAAAGAAGATTCAATAGAACATTATTAATTAGCTGTCATAAGTTTCTAATATTATCTTTAGAATTGCGTAGCTAATTATTTATATTTTTTAATATTCCTATTCAAGAACAATAACAAAATAACATTAAACTTCTTGCTAGGTTACTAACACCAGGATACTTAAATATACAAATGTATCTTAGTTAAATATTTATTTATGTACATATGAGTGTAGGTAAATAATGCAATTTAATTAATTATTTACAACTTTATGTGTATAAAAATAAGGATTATATTTACATTTTCTAGTTTAAACAAACTGCACCAGTAATCCTTGGCCCTATATTCTTGCTTGCTTGTTTAATTAATTAATAAATATCAAGCTACTATATATTATGTTTTATACCTTCTAGGGAAGGAATTTTTACCGACATTGTGCAAGATTTAGTTTATACTGATTTGCCTATAAATATTTAGATATTCAGTACGATGCGACGTACTCGACACGAAGACTGAATAAGAATATCATTACAGGTACCATTTGAATTTAGATTTTTTTAAACATCGGTCTTCTTTTGGCTCTGTGACTGTGATTAAGCTAGGTCAAGATGGGTGATCGCTTGAACTTACCCATGAACCTAAAAATCGTAGCGCGAAAGTTTTGGTTTCCTGGGTGGTTGGGAATGCAGTTCTGATTGTGGTATTTTTTTTATTTCCATTGAAAATTATACTCAGTTAAAACTAATTTTAATAATGTTAGACTTTATACCTAGATCATAGGACACAAATTTTTTACATAAATGTAAGATGCAGAAATTGCTATTCATATAATTTAATTTTCAATAATGTGTAAAATTGTACGTCAAAGTGATCATCACTGGAGGCGTGGGTTAATATAAGGTTTTTGTTAAAATTTATTACTTAATTTAAAATCAAAATAAAAACATTTCGAAGCTCACGTCAAGGTCAGTTCATTGTGCATACTGCATATCAACAAATACCTATTAGAATTTATTACAAAGCTTTTTTGTAAAAGTTGACACCTGCTGATTCTAATTTTGTAGTAAATAATTACATTGACAAAGTTAACTAACCATAACCAAGAGTAAGAAACATATTTTATTTCAAAGAACAGACACATCTATTGCTGGCTGGCGTCAACTTATAAAATGCACAAAAAATAAATAAAATTGAAGCTGAATTTTAATGAAGATCGTTATGGTATATTTTGAAAAGTCGCCTAAAAAGGTTTGAGCCGTCTGTAATATATTTAGGGAGTGAAAAGCGGTGAATTTTGTTATTTTCTTATAAAAATTTCTAAATATTGTATCAACCAAGCTATAAATTACACGGTAACCTATTATTAATGCGAAAGTGTGTTTGTTCGTTTGTTTGTCTTTCTTTCACGTCAAAACAGAGCAAACGGATCGACGTAAGTTTTTTGCACAGAAATGAGCTATTTTTTCTAATGTCACATTTCAAAAAATTTCGCATGCAAATCCGGGGCGGAAAGCAAGTAATTTTGTTTATAACTATGAATCTATCTATCTATCTATCATCACGCCTTTCATCCCAAGAGGGGTAGGCAGAGACAATCGAATGCCATTTGTTACGATCCTGACATATCTCTTTTGCTTCTTTCATACATGCTCGGCGATTGTGAGTACTTTTAATAGTTCCATTGATCAACATATTTTTTATATGTTCAATAAAAGTACATCTAGGTCGTCCTCTGCCAGCATTTCCTTTCACATCAGCCATATAAAAATCTTCTCAGTCAATCTTTCATCCTTCATTCTTTCAACGTGTCCAAACCAGTCAAAACCAAAACAAAAAAAAACTAAAGTAACTATGAAAATTGTGAAGATTTGCGATGTTTTTAGTAAACTTTTTGTAGTTGTTTACATGGTTTGTTTATGTTTATAATCCTGTCTATCTGTTTAAAGTTTGTTTCTTTGTGTGGTAGGTACAAAGACAATACAATAGAATGAAATACAGTAGTGCATTCACCGTTAACCCGTAACATGATCGTGACACTACTTAGTACCTACTCACTTAGATACTATTGAATGTGACAACCTAGTGTCAACAAAGTAACATAACTATATTTATACTAGCGACCCGCCCCGGCTTCGTACGGGTTCAAAAATTGTTTATTAAAAAAATAAATGACCTTCCTCCCTCCTGTGCAAAAAATCACGTTGATCCGTTGCTCCGGTTTGACGTAAAAGATATTATTATTAATTAGGATATTCACGGATATAACACGATAACGGGTAGTCAGGATGAGAATTTTTGTGTCAATAAATGCAAGATCTCTCGGGTCATGAATGTTGTATTTTGTGATGTTGTTGCTTTTACCCACTTTTACCCATTGGCTACCAAACATAGCCAGTAATATCTACAATCAATGCTACCAAAGTGATATTATCGTTTGTAAAAATATATAGAGGGAGGAAAAATGTATCCACTAAAAAAAGTTAAATAGATAAGTTCAGAATACAGAATAAATAATTTCCTTTTAAAAAAATTGTACCGACTTCAAAAATTATGCACTGAAAAGTGTGCTTTCGGAAAGCAAATGCACAAGTCACTATCAAAAAAATACCCAAATCGCTTCAAGTGTGCCTATAAAATTTTAAGAGTTCTCGATTTCTCCATAATCCCATCATCAGATCCTGACCTGATGACAATGGGAACCTGGAAAGTACTTTAAATTACAGTAACCACTAAAAAAAACAGTACCTACCTTTAACTGTGTTTATACCTATATTTATATTTGTATAGTAGAATTTAATTGCAAAACATAAAGTAATAATTGCTATATTGATGAGTTAAATATTAGCATATTTTATCATATAATTCTGCACACATTGTAAAACTGTGAGCTGTTTCCCATCTTAGTTATTTACTACGAACTTCTATTGCAACATTTTAACGCTACTATATCCCAGAGGTGTAGGCCGAGAATATAATAAATAATCTTCATAATTATATGCCACACGATCCTGTTTATCTTTATATTCCCTATATCCGTTTTTTAATCCTTAGGTATTAATTACTAGTGGAATTAATGAGCATGTATGAAAAGAGTTATATATATATATATTTGTTGTAATTGAGTTCATAGATGTTAATGAAGATTTACATATAAAAGTAATCAATCTCGTTTTCTTTTAATGTGAACATTGACATTGGTTCGGAGTAGGTTTGTGAAGAAATCGTCGCCTTCAGGCTACGGAAGAAGTGGTGTCTTGCCGCGCCCAGCCGCCTAACCTACTTACTTGTCGTAACCAGTGTGAAATTAACACAATTATTATGGATTCTGCTAAATTATATACTGTATAATAGCGTGATTAACTTGAAATTTAATTTATATAATTGGACCATGACATATTATAATTCTCATAGGTTTTAACTTTTTACACAGTTTACCGCAAGAAAGTGTGCCACTTTGTTACACAAGTTGGTTATATTTACAAACACACCTCAAAAATTTATTTTCTAATACCTTAGGCCCCAAGCCTTATCGAAAACCTTCAAAGACAGGTTAGGCAGGGATGAAGAACTATATCGAAACAACCTCCTCGACACACTTCTAACGTCTAGTCAATTTCGATCATAAAATAAATTAATATTACTTTACATTTCAATTCCAAAGTGAACTATATTTTATATACTTAAATAAATTTTACTCGTAGATTGAGATTGTATTGTATACAACTCCTAGCCAAGTATGGCAGCCCTGAGGCCAAGGTATGTAAGCTGGGGTCGCGACAGATCCCGCGGCTCCCACGATCCCGTCTTCCGTCTTTCCCTCGCGAGTTACCAATCACAATAGTGACTAAAAACCACATTTTTTACCCTCAGAGACAAAGCGTAATTGTTTACATTAATCGCTAACGTTCTGATGTTCCTGGAAGTGAAACTCATCTTTTTCTCGTCCCCGGTGTCTCGAGATACTTCCGCGTAACATTTTTTACCGGTCCTTCGTCTGTGGCCTGCTCTATTTTGCACAAACTGGGCCGATCTTCGACACCGGCTTGACCTCTTCTATACACGTGAATTTCCTTAATGTGTACAGGTTATTTGAAAAAGCTAGTGAAATGTTATCGGATTACTGCTATTATATTGCGATAATTGTGATGATGCTTGAATTCCGAGGGACTGTTGCAGTGCGGAAGTGTTATTGCGACTGAAAAATCATAACTTAAGGTCATATTATTATTAGCATAGCCCACAGAAAGTTACACAATGTGAAACAACCCCTAAAATAGTATAAGCAACAGTAATTAGAATATGTAAGGGTTTAGGTATTAGGGCTGCACTTCAACGATAACTGACATTAGTTAATTAATTATAGAAGCTTTTATAACAACTACGCTGTAGGAAGTTTACGACAGCCATATGCAATTATTGTAATGTTTATGTGAACATCTCAGGCAGCCATTAACAAGTATTATCCTACTTGCAATAACCTCGGAATTAAAGTTTTCACTGGGAATTGTGCCACCTGAGTGCATTAAAGACGCTATTTTTCGTGTTATTTATTGCTCTCTCAAAACATTCTCTTTGATGTGACATCGTTTACTACAGACTAATTAAGATGCTATTTGTGTTAATGCATTGCAGTACAAGTATAGTCATATAATATATAGATTACAACGTTTATTAATAAAATTGTAACTTCAATTATTATTGTAGAAAAGTAATTCTTGTCGTGTTAGACAGTAAAATTATATATACGAAAGTGTGTGTGTGTGTGTGTTTATTTATTTGTTTGGCTTTCTTTCAATTCAAAATAGATGACCGGATCGACGTGATTTTTTGCACAGGGCCGGAGAATGACATAGGTTACTTTAAATCCCGGATTTCCTTCTGGATAATTTGTTATATCACATTTCAAAAACCCACGAGCGAAGCTAGTGAAAAACTTGTAAGTTAATAAATGTCATATCTCATTTTGATGGTCTCAATTCGGTCTGTCGTATGATGAAATTTATATTCTCCTGAGTTAACATATCCAGGTAGAACTATCACTGATTCCAGGCCAAACTCAGAGTAGCAGCCAAAAGATTAAAAACACATTTCTTAAATTATTTCTATATATCCCAATAAATAATCGGCCAGTGTGAAAAACAGCAGTGACAAAGATTACCGTTGCGAGTACCAGGCGAGCTTTTTTCTTTATGTAATTCTGCGAAGTACTGCTTCTTAACGGTCTCGCTTATTTTCGGCAGCAAATACACTTTAGTGCAGCTTACATAACAATTAGTAGAATATGCTACGTTTCACCCGTGGACATTTTTCAAATGTGTATCAACCTCAACAAACAATTTTTGGCCAATTTGTTCTGGTTTTAGTTGCGAACCCTAACTTTTTAAATAAGAAATATTTTTCAAATCAATCCAGAAATAGCGACAGACAAACAAACTCACGCACTCTCTTTATAATATTAGTATAGAACCTAAATTGTAACCTGGCTAACCCGGGCCTCAATTCTGTAAATGATTATGTATACATAGTACCTATATACTTATTATGGCTTTATGTAAATAAAGTAACTTCGTGAGAAAGAAAGATTTTCTTATTGCAAATACTCATAACACTTAATATCCGTGTGGAATTTATTGACAAGTGTGAAATTTGATAAGATGAATGCAGTCGTACACGAACTGCTACGAATTACATATTTGTATACCTGTAATAAATACTGTGATATCGATTTAAAACATACTTGCATTCCTTTTCATTACAATAAAATGTCAGAACTCAGAAATTACTTATAGAACAAACTGTAGAACGATGTAGAAAAATTTAGGTCCAAACGTGAATCTTTGATAACATTTTGTTTTATTACAATTTATAAGTTTGGTAGCTATATATATTGTTACGAGCTAGGGTTCGAAGAGATTTAAAATACCGATTAAATAGACAAACTTTACTTCAACACCACAAAAATACAGTTACATAAATGAAAACACTAAAATAACACTTAGTCGCACTAAATTCCACTTCACTGTTTCGCTTTGATCGCTCTGATTCGCACTGTCTTCTCCCGGCGACGATCCTCTGTTTATATTGCCCTCCGAACATTCGAGAAACGCCGAGATTGTTGTACAGAGTTGTAGATGCGTCTCGATGCGGCTCGGTGCCAAATACCTACACACCGACCGCGCCCGATTTTGGTACCTATGGCTAGGCACATACGGTCCATTTTCGTTTGTACTTGATTCTCTCTGGATGTTTCTAGAGACGTCTATCGACCTTGATGTGTTTAGGTATTTATTTGTGCGATTTAAGTACCTATTCGTTACACTGCCCCCCGCTTAGACTTGCTCGTCCCGAGCAATATTCGAGCCTTTGTAAGGAGCCAGTCGATCAATATGGACAACCTTTAACTGTCCACGCGGGCATCGTTGGATCCGATAGGTCACGTCATTGATCCTCGTGATGACCTTATACGGGCCTTCCCAGCGGTTCTGCAGCTTGGGAGATTTGCCTTTTCGGCGTTTCGGGTTGTGCAGCCACACCAACGATCCCTCGTCAAAACCGTTACTATTGAAGTTTCTATCGTACCTGGTCTTCATCTTTGTACTGGCCACAAGACTGCTCTGACGAATCTGGTCATGTATGTCGCACATCTTGTTTTTCAGGTTCGATACATAGTCACTTACAGGTTGCGGCGCATCCGGAGGTCCGCCGGTCAGGAGATCAACTGGTAGTCGGAGCTCTCTCCCAAAGTTGGCATAAGCAGGAGTCACTTTTATGCTTTCATGCTCTGCGGATCGATATGAGAGCAAGAACAAGGGAATATATCGGTCCCAGTCCGTCTGGTGATCCTCAACCAGTTTCGCTAAATGAGTCTCCAAAGTTCGGTTGAACCTTTCAACCATTCCGTCGGACTGTGGATGATACGCCGTAGTCCTCGTTTTATTTATTCCCAGGAGACGGCATACTTCCTGGAACAACTGCGACTCAAAGTTACGCCCTTGATCAGAATGTATCTCCAATGGTAGCCCGAACCTGCAGAATACTTCGTTGACCAACTTAGTCGCCACTGTTGTCGCTTCCTGGTTGGGAATTGCGAAGACCTCCGGCCACTTCGTGAAGTAGTCCATCACGACCATGAAGTACTTGTTCCCGTCTTCAGTGGCCGGGAACGGTCCAGCAACGTCCACCGCAATTCGTTCCCATGGAGCGCCAACATTGTACAGCTGCATACGTCCCCTCGTACGTGTCGTAGGTCCTTTCACGGCCGCACATACTGTGCACTTACGACACCAATCCTCGACATCTTGCCGGCAATGAACCCAATAAAATCGTTTCCTGATTTTCGCCAGGGTTCGATTCATGCCCAGATGTCCTCCCGAGGATCCATCGTGCACGGACTCAAGCACTGCGCGCACCTTTGACCTAGGCACGACCAGCTGCATCAGTGTCTCCTGTCCACTTGGCGACTCCCACTTGCGGTACAGCAACCCGTTGTGCAGCACTAGACTTTCCCACTGAGCCCAGTAGCTTTTCGTGGTGGAACTCATGGCTGATACAACATTCCAGCCGGGCCTTGGAACATTCTGCGTCTTCCATTCCATTATCGGCGCCAAGTTGTTATCCTTGAGTTGCTCGTCTCTCGTCCTCTCGTTCGCCCATTCGTCATTAAGGTTGTTAGTCGTAATCACTTTGATAACAGAATCACTGATTTCACGCCTCGAGCAGTGTTTACAATCTTCAGGGCACGGCCTGCGTGACAGTGCGTCAGCGTTGCCATGCGTCCGTCCTCGTCGATGTTCGATCGTGAAATCGAATTCTTGTAACTGCTCGATCCATCGAGCGACTTGTCCTTCGGGATCCTTGAACTGAAGTAACCATTTCAACGCCGCATGGTCTGTCCGTAGCTTGAACTTCCTTCCGATGAGATACTTGTTGAAGTGTCGTACTGTCTTCACTACGGCCAGAAGTTCGCGTCTGGTTACACAGTAGTTCCTTTCTGGTTTCGACAGAGCCTTGCTGAAATACGCTATCACAACTTCCTTGTCCCCCTTCCGTTGTGACAGCACACCTCCAATAGCGATGTTGCTTGCGTCTGTGTCCACCACAAACTCGCCGACTTGGTCCGGGTAGCCCAATACAGGTGTTTCACACAGTCGTTGTTTCAGTTCCTGGAACGACTTCTCACAGTCCTCAGTCCACTGAAACGAACGCTTGTCCTCCGTCAGTCGATGTAGGGGCTTGGCTACTCCCGCGAAGTCGTATACGAAGCGGCGGTAGTATGAGCACAGACCAAGAAACGCCCGAACATCTGTTTTGTTCCGTGGGGTGGGCCATTCTCGTACAGCTACTGTCTTTACAGGGTCGGTTTCTACGCCATCCTTTGTAATTACATGCCCGAGGTAATTTACACGTTTCTTGAAGAAGCTACACTTCTTGGCATGCAATTTCAGGTTCGCAAGCTTCAACTTGGCAAACACTCTTTCTAAATTCCCCAGGTGCTCGTTGAAGTCGCGTCCCATGATGATGACGTCATCCAGGTAGACTAGGCAAGCTTTTCCAACGAGATCCGCAAGCACAACTTCCATCAGCCTTTCGAACGTAGCGGGAGCATTGCATAACCCGAAAGGCATGACGTTGAACTGCCACAGTCCATTTCCGGTCGAGAAAGCAGTCTTTTCCTTGTCCTTTGGATCGATCTCCACTTGCCAGTATCCACTCTTCAAATCCAGTGTTGAGAACCACTGGTTCCCACTCAACTTGTCCAAGGTGTCGTCAATCCGGGGTAGAGGGTAGCTGTCCTTTCTGGTTACGTCGTTCAGTCGACGATAATCCACACAAAAGCGAGTGCTGCCATCCTTCTTCTTAACAAGCACAACCGGAGAACACCATGGGCTCAAAGAAGGTTCGATGACATTAGCCTTCTTCATGTCTTCCAGCATGCACTGTACTTCGGCTTCTCTTCCTACTGGGATTCGTCGAGCACGTTGACGTATAGGTAACTCGTTGCCTGTGTTGATGGTGTGTTTCACCAATGACGTCCTGCCGAGATGCCCATCTCTGTCACTAAAGATGTCAATGTAACGAGTGAGCATCTCCTTCGCTCGTTTGTACTCGGAGATTGACAAGTCCTTCTTCGAAATGTCGACGAGTTCCAAGGGGTTTGCACTGTTATTTTTCATCGCCGACAGCTTCCCCTGGGTGCAGCTCCGCATCCAATTCGCCTCGTCGCACTTCGCCACGACTTGATCCTTATTGAGAGTGACAGGAGCGCCATTGAAGTTGGTCACCCTTACTACAGCTCGTCCACTCTGGCTGTTTACTAAAGTTGGAGTGAGTAACCAGCCTTTATGTTTAGAACGTTCCAGGTGGTCGATGATAGAGCACCTCGTATTGGAGGGGTCCCCATTAGTTGGTAACTCCACATCGACAAGCGTCTCCGAATATGGGTTCAGCTTGACGCCCTTGGCACAACGCACATAGCCAGCATAACCGCCTTTCAAAAATACCTGTTCCTGGCCGCACTGCAGTACACCGTTGCGCAAGTCGATGCCAAACTGGAACCGCTTCATAAAGTCGAGTCCGAGAATGCAGTCGTCTATAATGTCGGCCACGATGACGGTGTGTGGATACTCCCCGTCACCCACCTTGAGTGTCACCGGCAGCTCGTCGTATGCGGGTATTGGCTGACCGGTTGCCGTGAAGAGTTTCAGACAGGAAGATGAACGTCTGGTTCTGCTCGTAGATCGTCCCAACAACTGAGGTCTCACAACCGTACGCGTTGCTCCTGTGTCGATCGTCATCTCACATGGCGTCCCGTTGACCTCGCCGGCGATCACCAGACTGTTCCCGTCGAAAACTTGTCGGATGGTAACTTTTGGGGCTGTGTCACGAGCAGCCAGTACCCGCCCCGCGGCTCTGGCTGTTACTCGTTTCCCGGAAGCTCCGTAGTTACGGCACGGACATCAGCTCCGACGTCCCGTTTCGGCACTCGTTGATCCGTGCCTTGTCGTTTAAGCGCCGGGCAGCTTGCTTTAAGGTGCCCCAGCTTGTGGCAGTAGAAGCAGCGGGGTAAGTAGCTACGCCTCTCTGCTACAGGTGTCGTTGTTGGAGTAGCCTCCTCCGCCACTTGTCGCAATCGCTGAGAACGAGGCTCCTGTCTCACGGCTTCCACCTCTAGAGCATGGGCCAGTGCATCTTTCAGGGCGCTGTGGTGGCCCAGTCGAACTGCAGCTCTGACCTCCATGCTGCGGATACCGTCGATGAATGCTTGAACGAGGTTCGCAGCAATGAACTCTTGTCCGGCAGATGGGTACGCCTTCCTCACGATCTTCTCGATCTCCAGAGCCCATTGTTGCAGATTCTCACCAGCATGTTGCGTCCTGTCCCTCAGCTGCGCTCGGTAGACGTGCTCCAGGTGTTTGTCGCCGTACCTGGAGTCCATTGCCTCGATCAGGTTCCCGTACGTGGTGCAGCTGTCTGGAGAGGCCTCCAGAACCGATAGTGCACGGCCCCTTAAAGCCACTGTCAAGGCGGTCAGAGATTGCTCGTCTGTCCAGCCGTTGGCAGAGGCGACCGTTTGGAACTGCAATTTGTACGCTGTCCAGGACGTAGTCCCGTCGTACGGCGGCACCTTGACTCGAGGGCCGGAGACGACAACGCCTCCAGAAACAGGAGCGGTCAGCTTCAGTTTCCATACTTCATTCTGGAGCCTCTCGCATCGGCTGTCCAACTCTCCGTAGCGGTCGTTAAGTCTTGCATCCAGTTCTCTGCTCATCCTAGTCTGTATTTCCTTGCAATGCTGTTGGAGGTCTTCGTAACGGATGTCGAGGTCTTCGATTCTCTCCTCGTGCATGTCTGTAACCCTCTGTAGCTGCTTCACCTCCATAGTCACCTTTCCCAGTGATTCTGAAAGCAGCTCCTTAAGGCTAGCAGACTGCTCCTTTAACAGCCGGCAAGTCTGCTCCTCCCGAAGTCTGGCCTCCTCCTCTTGTCGTCTGGCCTGCTCCTCCTGACGTCGGGCCTGCTCCTCCTGACGTCGGGCCTGCTCCTCCTGACGTCGGGCCTGCTCCTCCAATAGCTGCCGAGTCTGCTCCTCCTGTCGTCGGGCCTGCTCCTCCTGTCGTCGAGCCTGCTCCTCCTGACGTCGGGCCTGCTCCTCCATCAGCCGTCGAGTCTGTTCCTCCTGACGTCTGGCCTGCTCCTCCATCAGCCGAACCAGCATTCCCATGTCGGTTGCCTGGGGAGCACCCGCAGAACCCGCAGCACCCGAATCAACTCCAGCAGCAGCTCCAGCACCACCAGCAGCAGTCCCAGCAGCAGCAGCAGCAGCTCCGGCACCACCAGCAGCATTCCCAGCAGCACCAGCAGCGGCTCCAGCAGCAGCAGCCTCGTCGACCTCCTCGCCGTGATGTCCAGCAGTAGTTTGTCGTGTTTTGGGTCGCCGTGATGACGACGAGTCACGTGGTGTAATCGGCATTTTTGAATCCCACACTCCTGACACCAATTTGTTACGAGCTAGGGTTCGAAGAGATTTAAAATACCGATTAAATAGACAAACTTTACTTCAACACCACAAAAATACAGTTACATAAATGAAAACACTAAAATAACACTTAGTCGCACTAAATTCCACTTCACTGTTTCGCTTTGATCGCTCTGATTCGCACTGTCTTCTCCCGGCGACGATCCTCTGTTTATATTGCCCTCCGAACATTCGAGAAACGCCGAGATTGTTGTACAGAGTTGTAGATGCGTCTCGATGCGGCTCGGTGCCAAATACCTACACACCGACCGCGCCCGATTTTGGTACCTATGGCTAGGCACATACGGTCCATTTTCGTTTGTACTTGATTCTCTCTGGATGTTTCTAGAGACGTCTATCGACCTTGATGTGTTTAGGTATTTATTTGTGCGATTTAAGTACCTATTCGTTACAATATATATCTTTAAATTCCCACTCATTGCAAAAAATGCTAAGCATCAATTTCTTCCATCATTCAATTCACCATCCAATTTTCAGTCAGTATTCCAAAATTCTAAAGTCTTGACCAAATTCAAGATATTGAAGTGTCTGTCTGTGATTTCAAAATATAGGACATTTAAAATTAAATAATAGTTTTTTTAACTTAGATTTTCTTACCAGATGTTTGTTCAGCTTTCCAGACTAGGAATGAATAATTATTATGAATACTTTTAGAAATCTATATTTTATTATAATCGTAATCTGACTCTTGTTTTATTTCGACATCCTAGCCATTATTTTTATTAATATAAAAACCTTAAATCAAATCTAAAGATTAAAAATAACTAAATAAACCAGGTCCGCGTGGAATAGTGGCAAGAATACTGGCTGCATTTCCCCGCTGAATCGCGATGCTGATTCGTTGAGCGAGGAAGGAGCCAGCCCTCTTGTCACCAGAAGAGATGATCAGTCGAGGGAATACATCTTTAATAAAATTTTTGGCATTTGAACCCCACGGACCTAGAGTTTCTACACCAAACAGCACAAATTTGTAGTTTTCAATAATTGAACTATATCTGCGATTTCCGCCGCAGCTCCCGCTTTGATTGCTGTTTCCCTGAGATGAGACGGGGCTAATGTGTCCACGCACGTAGCATCCCATACAAGGGTCCGACCTCGCTCCCAGGGAATCAGAGTCATTCCATCGGGTCTCTTGCCGTCTTCCCGGATTATTCCCGTTGGCTCTAGGAGAGCAGGGACGTCTATTGACGCAAGAGCCCTTTTGATGGTATCATTGAGGGAGCTGTGGCGAGAAAGCCTGCCTGCACTTTTTATGAAGGAAAGTCCGTGAGTTCCAAATTGATCTACATCTTTTCCACACGGACATTTATGTTCGCAACATACTGGTGCTCCTAACCTTAGGCCTACACTAATTCTAAAAATTTCGTTATCCAAAAATGTACCGACGTTTCGAGATGGAAGAGCGTGTAACCAGTGGCCAGGTTCCTTTTCTGATGAAGCCAGAAGCCGAGCGCGGTCGTGATCACTGATTAAATTTTGTGTCAAACGTTTGTGTGTTAGGACAATTTAATTCCCAGGCTTCTATAGCCTCAGAAACATAGCTCATTTCACTAAGTTTGGAAATTTTTAGGGAAAGTTCTTTAACACTGTGTACTGAGGATAAGAAGGCTGGTAGAGCAACACTAGAAACTTTTCTCACGCCGATGCCACCTAGTCTAATGGGTAATGTTGCTTGGGTCCAAGATATTTCATTAAATGTCAAATTTAGAATTTTCTCCATAGTATCTTTTAGAATGGCATCTATTTGTTCGAGCGAGGCCGAAAACTTCCAAATTGGGCTGGCTCGTAGTATATACATCAATTTAGGAACGAAAAGGCAATATTTTAAAATAGTATATGCAATATGAGAATTCAGAATGCCCAATTTGGTACAATTATCTGCAAATAGTCTCATCTTATTGTCCAATAAGGGTTGTATGCCTTCTTCTAAGAGAGGCGCACCAAGGAGGCAAAGTGATGCTTTATTTAAATATTTAATATTAGGTGCAATTTTATTAAATTTTTCTATGATGAAATTTACTTCATCATTAGTCAAGTTGTCCGAAACATATAATTCACACTTAGATAAATTTAGTTCTAGACCTATTTTGTGAAATTCTTGTTTAATGTAAATGAGGTCTTTTAGAACTGTATCAGCTTTGCCTCCTAAAGTTCCATCGTCTAGGTACCACACATTAAGTTTAGAATTTAGGGATGAGATGCACCTATGGATACCTAGACTAAATAGGGCTAGTCCAAGCGGATCACCTTGCTGAACGCCTACGGCTGATTCTAAAGTATTATTGGCGTATAACAATTTAGAAGAAGAACTGTAACATTGCCAAACATATGGATAAATTTCAGGAAGTTGTGTCTCTACTTCGTTTAGCAAAGCGGCCCTATCTAATAAATTTTGCCATAATCCGTGAGAAGTCGGGGCCCAGCGCCAGTGTTAAAACTATTGCAAAACGTAAATCGTAGTGTTGTATATTATTATGTGTCCTATCCTTACAAACATAATTCAAACTTAATTATTTCAAATAAAACACAAAAGCAAGTTACACGATGATATGTATCTTGTAAAAGGGTTTTCTTTTGCTAGTCTATCCTTTCTTGGACTGGTTGACACGCGACATCGAGATCTGTTCAGTGTTCATGCACTAGCCTCTACTCCCACGACAATTACCTACAACTATTGCAAGACCTAGCTAGACTTTCAATAGGGCTATCAACATTCAATACTCATTATGTATTTTATTTAAATTACTATATTACTAACACTTACATCTCAGCGAGACGCACCTTCACGGCCTTTACACGTTGCGACTTGGCCAGAAACTGATATCAATGTCCACATTTAGCGATATGCCAGTCATAGCTAGAAAACTTCATAACTTGAAAAACTTTGCCCGTGGTGAAAATAGTGCATAAGCCTTCCGTAAATATTTCACGCCTCTATCATATTTACTTTGAATAGAAATATGTTACATAAATCATTGATACAAATCAGTTACAGAGTGATTGAGTAACAATTATTTTTAGTAAGATTGCATACATAAAAACAGTTTTTTCTTTCGTTCGAAAAAGGGAAAGATCCGTAGGTACCTAAAGAACTTCAAACGCTTCGGTGAAACTGCTAACGATGGAACTGAAACTTTTCCACTGTATAAATCTCACACTAACTAACAAAATTGCATTGGAAATGTCTAGAAATACAGTCATTAGAAGTGTAAAGACATTCATGGCAACCCTAATTGTATGAGATGCGAATAAGCTATGCTGAACGAGTGTCGCCGCCTGCTTGGCGCCATCGCCGTCTCTAACCTCAAGTAAAAAGTGCTAACAGTATCTATATTATAGCTGCTAACTGCTCCACTGCATGAATCTTATTTTCATTATTGCCCTTCCATACATAAATGTAGGTACCAACACTCCATTAAAAATGACCAGCTATGACCTTGTACATGTTTGTTATTAATGTGTATGTTTCAATATCTGCATCATACTTTCCATCTCTGGTGAACAATGAATATGCTTAGCCATTCACTTGTTCAAATACTTGACTAATTTAAAACTTGGACTGAATCCTTTCTGCTTCCTTTTCAATTACCATTATTTTCGTCTTTAATTCATTAATTTTCATACTGGATCGATCGCTTTTAAAAATATTCATTCATAAAACTTGAATAAAGAGTTTTTACGGGATTCTAACCTTAAATTTCTTTCATTCTGTAATCTGAGAGATTACAGAACAAACATTGTGTATAAATCGGAAAGAAAAACTATGTACCTACTATAATTAAGCTGAATTAAAATATTTATAGACAACTAAATACGAGTTCTATTTCAATTAATTTAAAATTATTTAACCACCTAAGCCTAACTAAATAAATTCGATATGAACATGATTAAAATATGAATTTACCCAAAATTTACCTACCTATATTCATAGAATACTTTATGTTAGTCAGAGTCACACCCTAAAATAAAAATCCTGTATTTTTAAATAATATTAATTGTTAAGACCTGTTTAATTAGCAATCTTAGGTAGGTAATCCTCACA
Organism: Nemapogon koenigi; assembly: GCA_963924495.1. Taxonomy (NCBI): domain Eukaryota; kingdom Metazoa; phylum Arthropoda; class Insecta; order Lepidoptera; family Tineidae; genus Nemapogon; species Nemapogon koenigi. Next base: position 4,083,816 of record OZ004643.1, read on the forward strand.
TGATTTATAGCGTATAATCAACTTCTTTATTATTTAGATTTTCCTCGTATTTCCATAATTCCATAAATGCAATGTTTCCTTGTTGTTTCTAGTTTCTTTAATATAGGTAAGAGTCTGGCAAAACCAGATTACACAAAATGTGATAATGATTGACTACAAATCACATACTTTCTGGTTTCAGGATGAAATTTTGGTCTACACCTGCTCTTGGAAAGCGACTAGTCGAGTCGAAAGTAAGTCTCTTAGATTTATTAACACTTACTCGAAATAACTCATGTGCTTAGTTCTGTCTCATGACTGCTATTTATATCAGTCGAGGTACACCTAACTCCTTTTAAGGTGTTACAATTATTAAGTAGATTGCGCTGTCGCCACCGTTTAGGGCGTTCACATAATTTTATGAGTTAATTATTAACGCGAGCTGTGTCTGTTATTATTTTATGTCCTTAGTAGCACAACTCTAAAAGTAGGTATAATTGTATTCAAAAGGAATCGTTAAACGTTAACGTTAATGACATAATATTATTTATTATTATTATATAGTAATTGTAAATGGGTAATTTCAGAAACACTACATATAAGAGGCCTTTAAGAGCCTAATGAAAACAGGATTTTTGATTTTCCAAGAGAAGTCTGATCATGCCGCTTAGTCTATACTAAATTTACTTATAACTTTTATAGTTTAAGTAAAAAGTTTTATTGCAGCATTCTTTCGCGTCGAGTAAGGTCAACGGCACTTTAAGCTTTTAAATTTTTTGTTTGTTGATAAACAATGTATGATTTTTGTGGTTCAAATTGTTTGTTCACATAAACGTATTTGCTTCCTCACTTCAGTGAGAGTTCTTTTAGATGCTTTTTTCCATTTTTATTACCCGAGACATGGTATCCTAATTTCGTTTAAGGAGTGTTTTCTTACGAAATTTAGGTCCTGTATTTGTGTATCATTCATTGCTGCTTTTTTTTTTTTTTTTTTTTTCTTCACGGGTTGCTTTTACAGCTCCCGAAACCGTGTTACGGTTCCAGGGTACACAGCGGAAGACCTAGTCTCCCTCGTTTAGCCGATGGTATTTGTGAGGCTATATCTAACGAGTGGCTAGTTCTGTTGAGATATATTTAGATGGAAAAGCCTCTAAGTGTGGTTTGTCGGATTATGTACATAAGTTTTTAATTAAAAAACCCATTGGTACATGGCCGGGATCCAGGATCGAACTCGGGTCTGTCTAGTAAATACCATGTTGCTAAAAAATTAAATCTCTCCCAATAGATTAAGATTTTAATGATCAGATCCCTTGATTTTTTTGTTCAAGTATTTTTTGAAGTTGTGCAGTGACTGATGACTTCAGATACGGTAGTTATTAATCTGTGATTTAAGTTCCGATTTTTTATAATTAAAATTTACTATTTTCTGTACCTACACATAATTTTTAATTATTACTGTAAATTACAATTCATATTCCTTTTAACTTTATTCCCGGAAGTAAATATAGCGTGATTAATGAGAAACAAAGATAAAACTACAAAGCTAAAGTTACTTTGCATAAAGAGGTCACATCATTTTATTCATTGATAAAATAACATAAGTACAGGATCATTGAAATGACATAGTAATTGACACCGAATTTGCTTGAGTAGGTTAAGTTCGTCATACTATGAAACTAATAACCTTAATGGAACGCACCAATACGTTTCAATTGAGTACCTAATCCAATTCGGATGTTAGTTGTCTGACAGAATGTACCCTGGACAATATAGTGCACACCGCGTACCTACTTAAAGGAGACAAAGAACATTACTCATAATCTATAGAAACAAATAAATTGAAGTGTGTGTCTGTGATTTCAAAATTAATACCAATATCTGATTGGGATATGATATTTACACCATCGACATTTTTGGAATTCCTTTCTGTCTGCTATTTTTGTCCAGATGAATGATTTTTTTATGAAACTTTCAGTGATCATTAAATGTGCTCATTGATGAAATGAAATATGAGTATTCAAGTATTGATGTGTGTTACTCTGTCAGGATAAAACCATCATCCCAGAAAACAATACAATCGCCTGGTACCTATAATATTATTTTAGGTGAAGAATTATATATTGCGCAGAGGTGTAGGTTGCACTTAATTTAGCAACCTACTTTCTGCGAAAACCGAGAATATTGTGTGATTTAGAGTGCCTTTGTGAAGTCAATTCCATTGATTATATTGTATTGATTAAATAGGGACTATAGGTAGTACAACGATTTCGATTTCCTTATATAGAAAGTAAAAATATTCCGATTGGCAGATAAAGGTAAGCATGTTAACAAGCTCAGCACGAGTTTCTAGGTGGAAACCGGTGACCGGTCGAGCGGTTTTAACCATGTTTTAACTATGCAGAGGTTGTTCTCCAAACCTTAAATTATTTTGACACTTAGGTCATTATTATTTGAATGTCAGTAACTCTTGTTACTAAATTTTAATTTCATTTGTTAGTAGTAACGGCTTAGCGGTATTTGATTGAAGATATATCCCAGGAATACCAAGAAAATAAACTTTTAGCAGATAATCATCGAATGACATCATTTAATAAAGATAATAACAATTATCTCATCGTATTATTAACTATTACTTAAAACATTTACCTCTCTAAATAATTTAACACAATGTTTATATTATTTTTAACTTTCACTAAGTTGATAATAAAAGTTAGGTTTTAGTTAGTCTGAAATGTTTTTTGTTTGTATAGTGTGATCAATTAAAGACAAATTAATATTGTAATACCTAATATGGTTTAATTTCTGCATCAATAAGTAAGAGAAATCAAGACATAATTCCTTCTTTCTCTTATTTATTATAAATAACATTGATACAACGTTTCTTACATGCATTACCTAGAAAAATCGAAGAAAATGGTTATGTGAAAAAAACTTTTGTAAGCCCCTTGGAAGTCTCTGTCGATCTCGATTGTATTTAGGCGTGATAGAGCATTGTTTCAAGACATCTATTGTGAAAGTTATGATTAAGGTATATAAGATTTCTTTTTCAATAATACTTATCATTTGTAATAAAGTTAGTGACGGTCGTAATATGCAGTAGGTTAATAAAGAACCGTAAAGAAATTGTAATAAGTATGTACTTACACCAAACGTTTAGTATTCACTCACTTTAAGATTGTCCAATAAAAACACTTTCTCGTTTTCTTCAACGACAACTGTTCAAATTACAAAAATCGGCCAAAAGTTTAATCATAATGTTGTTAAACGAGTGGCTAGTTCTATTGAGGCATTTTGAGGTACAGGTTGCCTTAAATTGTTGGAATATGTAAGTAGAGGAAAGGCTCATGTCATGGACATTACATAAATATTATTAGTTCCAACGTCAAATATTACCTACTTGTGTTTTTATTTTGTTTTTAATTATACGCTTATTGAATTAGTTCTGTTTATACACAAAGTAGAAGTAGGTACATAAAGTTGTACTATACAATTTCTGGCAAAAAGTCAAGCAACCGTAAAATGTAATACTTCCGTCGAAAGCATTTCTCCAGACGACCCTATTAAAAATTTATTTGTCTGCATGTCTGTTCCACCCTCCCAGACATAAGGAAGGAAAGCTTTTCCCCTAAGTTATATAGGATGTAGTTATAGATGTCCATAATATAACTAGAAAGGAAAATAATATATCAACAATTCCCTTGAGCCCAAGGGTGTATGCCCTATGTCGTACTACCTGTAAGGACCTCTATGTTTTAGTCAATTATTTTGGAAAGAATAATTGATTGTTCTGGTCGAATTCAACATGTTTCGAATGGTTACCGAAATGTAAAAATAAATTCGTATTTTCCTAAATTTCTGATACTTTCTCCTTTTATTTAAAAATGTAAAGTAATTAATTATTTCAGTAAATACGTTAGTAACATTATACTACTTCTTATTTAGATTGCTGTTCATAGAAATAACTTGGAACAAATGGAGGGATTCCGGGTAGTCGAATTTCAGTAAACATTGAAAGCGGAGTACATATTTGGAAAATGTTAACGTTTTTGTAAATGTAAACTCAAAACATAGTTTGTCCAATGACCATTAAATACTCTCTCTCCTCAGTCGGTCCCTCATTGCTGAGGATCGTGACCCCGCCTCATCAGCTTCTCCTCAATTATTTTCTTCCATCGGCTGCGGTCCTCTGCCTGATGAAAGGCTGTGATAATACTGGTGTCCAGGTTTTCGGACACTTGATCGGACCATCGTTTAGGGCTTCGTCCTCGAGGTCTTCTTCCCTCCATCCTGCCCAACACCACAAGCTTTTCCAGGTTGTTGCCCTTTCTTCGTGCAATGTGTCCGAAATATTGCAGAATTCGTCTCATGCACACAGTGGAGAGTCGTGGTTTAGACTTGATGTTCAGCTCTGATAGTATGGATACATTTGTGCGACGTGCAATCCAAGGTATCCGTAGCATACGACGCCAGCACCACATCTCAAGGGCATCTATTCTCTGTCTGCACCAGCTCTAAGGGTCCATGCTTCCGAGCCATATAGGAAGATTGAAAAGACGAGTGTGCGCACTAAATGCACTTTTGTGCGCTTCGAGATGCTTCTGTCTCTCCAAATATTATTCAGCTGGGTCATCGCAGTTTTTGCCATACCAATACGACGTCTGATTTCCGTCCCGCAGCCGCCTCTGTTACTTGTGACTGAGCCCAAGTATTGGAACTGCTCCACAGCGTCATAGTCTTTCAGTACATCGGAATGCGAGACCGAATTGAATCGATCCACTGTCATTAGTTTGGTCTTATTTTTGTTGATGGTGAGCCCAGCTTCTCGGCTTGAGACTTCCAAACGACTCAGAAGTTCCGCCATTTCTTCTTCGGAGGAAGCGAACAGGGTAGTATCGTCGGCATATCTGAGGTTAGAAATAACCATTCCGCCGAGTCTTATGCCACCCCTCCATCCTTCGAGGGTTTTATGCATAATATGTTCTCCATAGATGTTGAAGAGGATTGGTGAAATTATGCATCCCTGACGTACTCCTTTGTGAAATTTGAAATGACTTGATGTGGATGCCCAACCTAACAGTTCCACAACCAGACTCATACAGACCTCGGATAAGTTGCACTATGTGACCCGGTACACCTGCATTTTTCAAGATGGCCCATAGGTAATTCCATCTCACGCAATATGGAAATAATGGATAACAGATACATACAAAAGGTACATATAGAACAGATGTGAATGGAAAATGAGGAAATAAAAGTCACCCGAAATCGAAGATCATGCATGATATATGGATTTGAATGAAGCGAAAGAGATATGCCAAGATCGTGGCAAGTGGATACCTATCTTTGGTCTCCGCTTACCCGAAGGGAAATAAGGCGTGAGCATATGTATGTAGATTCAAATAACGAATTTTAGACATGACTAATTTTAGACCTAATAGTTTAGAATTTGCATCATATACAAATTAGGATTTGTTTATACACAAGTTTGATATGTTGAGTTCCGAGTTGGGAAACTTCTTGGACCATTGTATAAAACCCACATCACGTAAGACACGTTCAATAGCGACTCTTGAAGTGGTCATATCTTCTCCCACGTAGTTCCTATTCCAAGTTTTCAAACATTGCGCTATTTTTGGGACGCCCAAAAAGGAAAATTTGAAATTGCTAATTTTGAAAAGTTTATCATTATATTAAAAAACATTGAAGCCCATTAACTTTTACAGTCTATACAATCTATATATAATCACGCCTTTTATGGTAGGATAGGTAGGCAGATAATGATTTGCCATCTTGTTATGTTGATACAGTTACTTAAATAAAAACTTCATTGAAACCGATTGTAACCAGTAGATTCCTTGTTTCAAATTAAAAAATAACCTCAGAATTACATCTAGTTATTAGTTCTTTTATAAAGCCAAGCGATGATTTAACAATTTGTTTGTAAAACGACAATGGATATTTCCCCGTTGCCGTTGGCACAATGTTACCCATTTATTCGGTAGTTCACTTCCGATGAATTGGCCACGAACAGTTTAGAATTCAAACAATCACAGTCATTGTCTGTCGACCACCACGACAATAGTCGACTGGTTCACGCAGTAAAAGTAGAACGAAACAATGGTGGCGAACTTTATTTCATTTCTTACTTTCCCTTATTTCGCACAATTATTTGGCACTAGCTGGTTTTTTTTTATTCAAAGTAATTCGATAAGTTCGACTGACTTCTTTTTTGCCTTTTTTTTAGTCTTCTTCTATAATAAATAATTTCTAAGACCCTGATATATTACAAGTGCTTAACATTTTTCCATCCATAATAATATTTCAAAACAAAAATAGCCTCCAAACCATTTAACATATAATTGTCTCTATTTTTGTTCTAACTTTGTAGACAAATAATATCACGGACATGAAGAAATCCTGATAAATGTTTTACCTAATATTTACTCGAATACTCAGTCTAAACTAAAAATAATCAACTAGATTTTAACTAATAACATGATCTTCGTGAAATCTTAATGTTAATTACGCTTAATTATAACCAATTGTAACATGCTATACCGCATTTCGGTTTTTAGCCATTAAATTTCTAGTTTTGGCTCGAATGTTGTTTCAACATTCGTACGAATACGGAGCGGGATGTATTGTGATATAACAGCGCATAAATTATATTTAAGATGAATGTTAACAGTCAACACAATGCATGGTGCTGTCTCGTCATTGCTCTCTTTGATCCTTGTACGCTTGAAAGGCATTTCAAATTGGTCTTTTCTAGTTATTTCTTTATTCATAAAGATCAAAGCTAAAAGCTACACAGTTTCGTTAAGACACAATTGACCAGTTCAAGAAACTTCCAACAATATTAGTAAAATTAATAACTTCCCAGTTTTTTTTACTTAATTTTTAAGGAAATCTAACAAAGTTTCAAAACAAGTTTGTATTTAATTAATTATTTATTGGCTAGTTGAAACAAATTATGTCTACAATAAATAAAAGTTTATGAATTCCAATCATGGACTCCTCATTTCGCTTTCCATCAGGTTCATATCAGTTATCAGATTTCATAATAAAAAATTATACTTTCAAGTCACGTTGGTTTGCTAAAATTAGTTTGCCTTATATTATTATAGTATTTAAGTTTTCAGGCCACCGTGACAGACTCCATATTGTTTGCATAACAACTCGTTTTATTATTTGAGAAGATTTCTGTGTTAATTTTGATAGATTAGCATACCTAAATAGTTTAAATTTATATATTTTATTTGTATAAGCTTGTTATTTAAAAAATGTAAACAAAAATATTGAATATGATGTAAGATCGTATAGAAGTTTGTATGTCTCAACAACTTCATTATCCTGAAGGTTATTTCCCTTTGTTAATAGTATTGATGTTCATGTTTTACGTCTCTATTTATTTGTAATTAAGACTATTCTACGTTTTTGATCTCGACCTTCATCTCCACTTGACTCGTATAATCTATCACACGACAACAAAAAGAACGTGCTTTGTCATGTGCCACTATTGTGTGAGTTGCCTAATAAAATTGCCTATTACTAGTACATTAGGTGTCTATAGAAAAATAAATCATATATTAAAACTGCAGATATTTTTCAAAAGCACCTTTTCCATTGTCTTGACATAGAAAATGGAGTAACACTTCGCTCGATCCATCCATCCATACCATACGCCATACCGCAGACCAATAAATATAGATACATTTTTAGAAACACTATGCCGATTGGTAATTTCTAAAGATGAATTGCCAATATAATAACTATCAAAAAAGTCCACCGCCGCGTTTGTCTGTCTGTCTGTGCCCTTTTCATACTTTACATACATCTACTGAAATTATCTACAAAATAGTCCGCAGTAGCATTTATCTCAAATATGTATATAAGTAGTTATTAGCACATATTGTACCCGTACGGAGCCGGGCGGGGTCGCTAGTATAATATATATTATTTACGATTTATAGTTTAGAAGCATCTACATAACCCAATAGGATTCAAGTATGGGCATAATATCTACGAGTATATTATGAATATTTAGCTTGGATACTTGGCTAGGTATTAAAAAAATCATAACCTGTCTTAAACAGAATATTAATTGGTTAGTAAGTGGTTTCTTACTTACAAGCTAAATTATTTTCCTGGACCGTTATATCTAAGGTGATTCTACAGCTTAATTTTACGCTACTGTTGTTACGGTCAAGAAACCTCACTAAACGGTATATTAGTACCTACAATCATCTCGTATTAAAACCAAAAAAAAAATACAAGGAATGAAAACGTATTTTAGAAATGTAAAGATTAAATTTTACTGATGTTACTTAATGAGTTCGACCATTAACCTGTATATTATTACATAACACCTCAACAAAAATTATTTTACTGTTTCGTCGAAACAGTTTACTTTAATGTGAGGACTTCCTACTATCTTCAATGTAACGAAAGGAATTTCTTACATTCTTGTGAACTTAGTTAACTATAACAATATTATCAGAAAATTTTCTTAGACACTTTAAAATTCATTTTAAACTTACCATTAATGGTGTAAAGTACAGTAGTTTCACCTATTGTTCCTAGATTTTCCGATAGGCACATATTAAATAATTTAGTTAAATGTCTCAAGGCAACAAAAAAGATAATAATTTTATATGTGGAGATCGTGGTAGGTATTTCTATAGAAACTTTACTTTACTTAAAAACTTTGAAAACCTGTTAATCTTAATCAAGGTTTACTAACACAAAACCCAAATCATGTGATTATCTAATTGCTTAAACATCTCTAATCATCATTGAGTAGTCCATGGCCTTATTTTCTTATTGAATCTGAATTATTTTTGAAGATATAATGGAACTGTCTCTTTCAAATCGTTCAACTACTTATATGTATAACTTTTCTTTAACCTACTGTTCAGCGTTAAAAGAATAATTATTTTTGTATTAAGCCATAAAGTGATAGATATAACTAATATACTAATAAAGAAAATATTAATTATTGTCTTTGATTAATTATTAATCAATCATAATTATATTTTAGTCAGCTTCGCTCGTAAACTGACAAACAATAATACACACTGTATTTATAAATCGTGCCCAAATCGTGCCTAATATAAAAGAAAGTATAGGCTGTTCTAAGCAATATAAATTGTCTCTCATTCGTCAAGGGACATTTAAGTTAGAGGCGACAAATATGCAAATGCGGAAGCTGGTACTGAATCATTAATGATCCGTAATTCGTCACTAACGAAAGTGAAAATGTATGTAGATGACACTGCGTGATAGTAAACGGGTGGTAGGCGTTGGATTTTTTTTGTCATGACATTCTACTATATAAGATAACCTTATATGCAATCGGAATGGAATAGGACCCAATTTTAATTCTATACATACTTCTATAAACTTCATATATAATTTTGTAGTTTTTTTTATATATTTGTACTCGTATAGGTATATCAAACTTTCAGATTCATGGTATATTGAGTAACAAACATCCAAAGTTTCTATGAATATCGTAATCGTAATGTGAACAAGAAATGATTATGCTTTCTTTCTCTCTCAAATTGCGGCCTACGTACACTTTCTCTATCTATAATTTAATATAATAGTTATTCCTTTGTTCCGGATATGGCATAACTCTGCTGAGCGAATTTTGTAACGCGACGCTTGCTTAGAATATAAAATAAGCAAATAAATAACAGGTAAGCCGCGTGAGTCAATTTTCATTACAATGTTTGCCATGAAAACATGAAAATATAAATGTCTGGTGAATCAGATGAGGAGGACCGTTTCTTTAAGATTTTTGTAGAACTAAAAATAATAAATAATTAAGTACGTTTCTAACTTGCGGCGTGGCCAGAGACACTACTATTCTTCTGTCCACATTTAGCGAGCTATATTATAGGTACGTCAGTAACGTTTAAATTCTAAACACAAACACAAAACCGTTTTATTTCACGTTAGTCACTTGATACAGTTATTTCAGATAAAATATCACTCGTTTCCACTCTTTTGTCTATTGTATATCTACAATAATAATTGTGATCATTTGTAATTGTTTTAAAATTAGGTGATTCAATAGCAAGTAATATTCAATCGATAGTGAATGTAGAGTCCTTTTCACGAAAGAAGTCCGTGGCGTCGGTCGAGGTAATGTTTCATTGATTTCGTTGTTTTGTCTCCTCAAACCTAAAACGCAATTAATTAATCATATACTTACCTACGTCAAATTACTTGTTATTTTTATTTATTTAAATTTAGTTCCGCTAATGGCCGCTGGACTTCTTTCGTAAAATATACGTATATTATCCGTCTGTCAAATTATTTAGTGTCTCTATGGAAAAGGAAATAAGTCATATATTTATCTGGAAAAAATCGTAATACTTTTATCAATTAGCTTAATATTTTACTTTTTTAAATTATTACTCATATTTTATTTACTTAAAAAAAGGTTGATCTCGCACTTGATTAACTAGACGATCTTTTAGCAAGATTACCTATAATTCCTATATTATTTAGGTTAATTCTGGTTTTTCATGTTTCTTCAACTGTTTTTTGTCATTATCAACATTTAGAACTAGACAAACGAAATGCTCTACTCCTAACTTAATAAATTATCAATTATTATTAATTGACTTGCATACATTATATACGATTTTCAATCTAGTCAGAGTGAATGGCATCGGTCAATGCAGGTGTGTTGGCGCCGACATTCTACCAGCCGGTATAGGACAACTTTCTTGTATACATCGCAGACTAGTTCCAACAAGGACCTACCGCGTACTTGGCAGAACCGAATCTCCTTTACTAAATTTCCTCCTCGGTTCAGCCCTTAAAAAATTATATCACTGCCACTGCAACCAATTTAACAAATTACAGATTCTATATTTCGAAGTCTAAATGCCCACAATGATCCTTAATAATTTCGGACCCTATTTGTAAAAACATTTGAACAAAACTAAAAAAATCGTCGTTTAACCGTATCGTGTAAATAGCATATCCCACTCAGGTAATACAGACGTATTTGTGAGTAGTTAGATACTTACCTATATAGATTTTTAAAGCATCTGCAACCATCGCATGGCACGTGCGTGACGCATACCTTGGTTGCAGTCTCAATAAATAATCGCAATTACAACCTACACTTGCATAAAACCTTTAGGTAAATATACTTTGAACACCCAGACCTATTTCAAGAAGACGCTATACCTAAATAGATCTGCAGATTTTTACTTTAGATATATGATAGCTTTCTAATTTAAAACACACCTATTTCTCCTATAATAAATTAAGACAAAACGTACAAAGAGGCTTAGGTATAGCCTCAAAAAATCTTCGGCTAAAGGCAACGGTTCCCGGGAGCTGTAAAGATTTTTTTTTAATAAAGACACTGTATTTTTATTAGATTAATGCCTTGCTTCGGTACCTATGTGATAACACTGATAATCTACCTATACTTTAGATATCTCTATATTTTTCTTTGGGTGTATGATTGAGTCTGCACTCGTAGTTGCAGAATTTCTAGAATGCATAGATCTAAAAGGATCTTTTTACCTTCAATATAAATATTTATATAAACCTTACACAACTTCCTTGATCGTCGTTCCTGATATTTTTGCAGGAAGCTCAACCCTCGAGCCATCCTTCACTGTGTATAAACTATATCTCAGAAAAGTATCATTGGAACATAAATAATAATTATATCGATGGAAATTATAAAGTTGATCAGTTTTATTTAGTATGAATTACTTAATTATGAAATAAATTTTCCATTACAGATCTAATGATATCAATAAACAATTTGAATGTTTATGAAAAAAATATTTTTAATTAAATATTATTGTTTTTAATTCAAGCATATTATCTCTCTCATATAAAAAATATTGAAACAAAATGTGAGATTACTAAGTAGATAAATAATAACAATGATTGCAATCGACTGTGTCTTTAATGAATCTGGGTGGAAGCTCCCGTTTCCCACATTCTTAATTGCCAAAGGTCTATTGCCATGAACTAGATACGCTAAACATTCTAACCGTGATTCTCTGCTATAAAGACATAAAATTCGCAAGGTCTCCGACGATAAACTTTATGAAGTTATATTACAACTTTTTAATTTAACCGTATAAAACAATTCGCGTTATCGAGACTACAATGACTATACAATTGACTCTTGTATTGTACTAATTTATTGTTGTAAATTTGTTATTAACTACAGTAGGTCATCACGTGTGATGTTTACCAGAATTTTCCGTAGGCGTACAATAACAATCAAAAGTTATCTATAAACATGATTTGCCTTCATATTGGCGCAGATCTTTCTATCCTATAGCAATAGGAATTAATATAGTATTGACCGCATCCGGAACGAAATGTCATTAGAGAAGAATGCGGAGTAAAAGATGTTGTTGTGACTAAAATGAAGAAAAGTAGTTTACGCTGGTTTGGAATGAAGGATGAAAGATTTACTAAAAAGGTTTATATGGTTAAAGAGAAAGGAAATGCTGGTAAAGGACGACCTAGGTGTACTTTTATTGAACATATAAAAAAGGTATTGAGCCGCCGAGCATGTATGAAAGGTATGATAATTATAAAAGAAGCGAAAAAGGTATGTCAGGACTCAGGACCGTTGCAAAGACATTCGATAAAAAAAATGATAGGTAGATATTTACGTAATTTGCTTCGTAACTAAATAATGGATACGTATTAGATCCTCTGAACTAGATCCCAGATCACGTGTGAAAAATAAAAGTTTTCATAACTCAACCTAATTGAGATTTATAGACGGCAAATGAGTTTCTCAAAATAAATTTAAGTACATGAAAATTTAAAGTTTATAATTGCAGTGATTTATGACAACCACTTTAATGCATTTTAACGTCGTAAAATTACGATTGATTGACGTTTAGAGGCCGTTTGATATTTTAGTACTTATTAGCAATTCTAAAGTGCAATCTCCATTAAAATCATTATGATAACAAAAGTTTACAAGAATTAATATAAAATTGTAAGTAACTTTAAGAAGTTGGCACCGAAAAATACAGTCGAATTGAGAACCTCCTCCTTTTTTAAGTCTGTTAAAAAGGGAATTCACGGCCAACGATTAGAGGCATGAAAGCAGAGACGCAGGCAAAACCGAGTATCAAAATGAAGGTCTATCACGGAAGACCCTTTACATAACACGATATCAATAACCTCTTAACTTCAAATAACGTTATCAGTTTATTTATTGTTTTTATAATTACTATGATAATCGCGCACGAACACACTATACGTCACTTATTAATTACAAATAAAAACACAGAACATTATATAGAACAATAGAAGTAGCTAGTAGGCTCTCCCGCAGAACCTCACATATGCGCTGTAGCATACAAAGATCTTTGGTAGCATATCATATGACTAGTGACCCCGCCCCCAGCTTCGCACGGGTACAATATGGTATGCTACCGCGGACTTTCCATCATAGCCTATGTGCTATTCTGACGTATAAGCTATAAAATTGTAAATTTTCATTAATATCCATCAAGTAGTTTTTGCGTGAGCATCCATCCATCCTCAAAAACTTTCGCGTTTATAATATTAGTAGGATTTCCGCACATCTTCAGAATTTCCCCTGAAATGTAGTCAAAAAAATAGAACAAATACATTTCAGTGCAAAAAGATTATACCATATTTAACTAGACAAATTTTTCACAATATTGTCAGCACAGTACAAAAATTTGCTAGCATATGCTACTTCTACTTAGTTTATAATGTTCTGTTAATAAAAACATAGCCTTCCAAAGATACTATGACCTACCCTTTATTATCTTCGTGTACTTGCAAAAAAAATTATACGCATAATACAATTAACACGCTCTGGTTCGAGATAAAATATATGAGGAATCATTGAATTGAATCAGTTGGTCACATATTGTCGAAATGAGAACATTGTGTTTGTGCAAGTGTGTTTACAACATTAAAATTTAAAATACGGATCTGTGCTGTTTGAGTTTTGTGTTTGGATTGGGATTGTACTTATTCTTGGAGAACTAGAACAATATTTAAAGAAGATATGAGAGGTAGGTAATAACGATTAAATATTACTTTACAATACCTGGACCTAATTTAAAGTATACCTATTTATATTAATTTAACTGTTTTTAATTCTCGCATAGTACTTAACTATTAATATCAAGAGAATTTGTTATTTTAACCGACTACGAAAAAAAAGAAGGTTCGGACCGCATTATGTACGGTGTATGTTATATTGAGAATTTGGCTGAACCTATGACAAATCCTACTAAAAATCCTAAGTTTGTGAGGATGGATGGATGTTTGTTACTCCTTCGCGCAAAAACTACTGGACGGATTGTGATGGAACTTTACAATGTTATAGCTTATACATCAGAATAGCACATAAGCTATAATAGACAAAAAGTCCGCTGTAGCATACCATAGTATCACAATAATATAAAAAAATATTTACTTAGGACTAGTATCTAGATTCTAGTATATACCTACAACATTTTATAGTTCACTAGCTTTCCGCCCTACTTTCACTAGCTTCGCCCGTGGAAATTTCTGAAAAGTGACATAAAAATTTATTCCGAAAGATTTCAGGGATAAAAAGTACCGTTGTGTGTTGTGTCACTCTCCAATTCTCAAACTACAAGTACAAAGCACGTCGACCCGTTGTTCTGTATTGTCATGAAAAGACAGACAAACACAGTTTTGTATTTATTAGGATTAGGATTAGGTCAGATTATACCTAGTTATGTAAATATATAGTTTTTATAAAAAACTGTAGGTATTTTAATGAGTTTTGGTGTCTGTTGTTTTTACTACCAACGACAATAAAGAATAATCACTATTGCAGTGTTATCTTGTGTAGTTTATTCACCGCAACATTGTAAGATGGCTTATGTAAAAGTATGTTGTTTGAGAAAACGAGATGTAAATGATAACATATACAATTGCATGCAAATTTGTTGTATTGCGAGGCGAGTAACATACCAGCCATACAAAAATGCATACTACATTTCGACAGATTGTGATATTCACAATATTATATACCATTACGTATAGTATCTTATGTTGTACTTACATACTACCTACTACTTTATCTATAGGTATATAAAAATTGATGTTGGTTTATGTTTTTTTTTTTTTTGTTTTTTTAGTTTTGTTTTAATTTTTTGAATTCTCGTGTCTTTTATTCTGTATTTTATAATGTGTTTGTGTACCTATTTGTGTAATTAATGTGTGTTTACATCGATGGTGGAAACGTTGTTGGTTAATATGTAGTATTAATGTTGTGTCTGAAATTTGTTATTCTGTATACTGTTTGTTTCCCAAATATATAAATAAATAAATAAATATCTGTCTGTCTGTTTGTGCCTTATAGATTCAAAAACTACTAGACCGATTTTGATACGGTTTTCAGTTATAGATAGACTGATTTACAGGAAAGATGTGGTGTATAAAATATCACGCTACGTCTTTTGGGGGCGAAACAGTAACCAATAATGTCAATGTTCCTTATTATGTCAACTGTATCGGTGATATTGAAATTCCACTGTTTTTTACTACTAGTATTTTTTATTCTGTATGTATATAAAATCTATTTGGAAGTGTGTTTGAACACTAAATTGCTTTCAAAAATGTTATAGGTGGAACATACTGAATGTTTATGTTTTTCACATTACTTACAAAAGTTTTCACGAGCGACGCCGTGGTCAAAAACTACTTAAATGATATTTAAGTATTCTATGTAATGTAAAATTAAACTGTTTATTTTAGTTTAAATATTATTTATTTATCTAATATAAACAAAAGTATTCTAAAATACATTTTAATAAATAAGGCCGGCACGGTATGAAAGGCAGTAAAAATCTCCTTATATTATTATCCTTTCAGTTTCTATCAGATCTATCCATTTTTCGGTTTTTCTGATATTTTACAATTACCAAAATGTAAAATGAAGAATGGTTTCAAAGCCATTGCTTGCGTAGCGAGCTTCTTCAGTTTACGACCATTCAGTCCAAAATCCTGATTTCATTTCGTTGGGAAGGCGACAGTGGCGACAATTTTATTGATATTAAATTGTTTAAATAAGTAATCTCAAAATTGTCACCGCAACGAAAAAAGTCAAGGGTAAGCTACCTGATTTACCAATGAAGATAAAATTATATACTTACATCAAGTTGAAAGATCTCAAATTCTCAATGCTAAGTAATTATGTAAAAAATAATTTCATACACTCTCTTAGCAGATATGTTACCAATGCAAACAATTAGAAATTCTGTACAAATTGGCAATAATCTGTTAAAATTTCAAAGAAGTGAAAAGAAACTCACATAGTCAAGCTTGAAGAATTCACGTCTTCATTTTGTTTACTTACTAGTATATTCTATCTGACAATGCAAGGGTAGGCAGAGGCAATTCATTTGGCTACTATCCTGACTACTCGTATCTCTTTCACTTCCTCTACACTCTACCTTCATTATATATGCCCGACTGTGATTTGAAAGTTAACTTTACTCGTCTTTCGTTCCACATTTTTTAATGTAATCTACCTGTTTAACAATAACAAATAAACTAAAAAACACGCTTTTATCAGTAACGCAAACTTGCGCAAACCAAATGAACCCAAACTCGATGGGGTTACGTCGTTTCGTTACTAAGTTCCTGTGGCCACATCCTGGCTCCATCATCAGATCAGACCGATGGTACTTAATTAAATTATTGTATTGTCATCCGAATTACATACACTTACAAAGTGCCAAATCGATACGTCAAATTAGAAGTTGGTTAAATTCGACTTCCAAGATTTGTTTACATAAATACTTACATAGTTAGTTAGAGGTGAAAATAATATAAAGCGTGTAAAATTAAATAATTCTGCCACCCTATTTTACCACATCATATGAGAGATTTATTTAAGACCTTTATGAAAAAATCGGAAGTCGATACGCAGCAGTAAAAAACGTAAAAATAAACAGACAGCTGTTGTGTAATTGTGTATATCAACAAGAACAGGTGTTTTCCATGAACAGGGAAGATGTTGGCGGTGGGTAACGAAAACACAAATCTATACTAATATCGTAAAAAGATCAGAAACTGTAAGTTTGTATGAAAAACTCCAAAACTACTGTACCGATTAAATCACTTTTATGAAGCTACATTATGTGCTATGTTAGGGTTCCGTAAGATATAAGCAAATATAAAAACGATAATTATATAAAAATATATATCTGTTTATAAATTAACTATTGTAAAGAGACGATGATGGATTGAATAAAATTAACGTCTTTACTAATTACTGTCTTTAATTTCCACTTTGGACACAATTAAACAATTAAACAGAATTAAAATATTACACAGTTAAAACAAAGCGACCATTTCATTTGCTGGCCAACGCACCTCACTTTCTGCCACCTGGCGGGCAAAAGACGTAACTACTAATCAATTGACTGTCTTCTTACATACTCCCCCTTTTGACCAAATATAGGACCACCAGTTTGGTCAAACAAACACAAAAGTAACACAAAGAGAAAGTCAGTAAGAACAATTAACAATAACAAAAAACAATTAGAACAAGGAACTTAAACATAATCTAATAGTTTAAGAGGTCGACCGCGTCTCCGTTTTGGGTTGACGGGTCGTGGCTTGGACTGATCACCCTCACACTCACGTGCATGGTAGCGAGTAAGATCGGACACGTGATACTTACCGATCGATTCATCAGGAGCTTCACGATGCGAAATTAAGTAAGTGGTGGGACTCACCTTCATTTTTATACAGTAGGGCCCATCTCTTCTTGGGACGAGTTTCGAGGTTATACCCTTACCGGCATTACTCAAAACATGGCTACGTAGAAGGATTAGGTCACCAGGTGAATAGTCTTCCCCCACACGACGGGTCTCGTCTTTAGTAGTCTTAGGAAAATGGTTACCTGTATCGATGGTATGCTCGGCGAAAGGTGTCGCTCCTCCCCCTTCACCAAAGATGTCCTCGTACTCGTGAACTAAGGTTGACAATGCAGTTGGCTCCATTGACGACAGCATCGCCCCCTCATCAGGTCGAATCACGTCTGCAGCTGCACAACTCACCTTGACGCTTGACTTCTCGCCTTGCAAAGGATACACAGCCTGCGGGTGATCAGTCATAAACCATGAGTTCGCGTGTAAGTTAAGAACAATACGAGCACTACATAAAAAATCGATACCAAAAAGTGTTTCATTATTTACGGCGTTAGGTAAAACTATGAAGGTAGTTGGTACAACCTTACCCTCAAGTTTAACGTCGACGTCAACAAGTTTGACATTCATATCGCGCACAATCCCGTCTGCAAATTTTACACGAAAATTACTTTTACGAAACGGGTGACCTTGATCGCGTAGCAACGTATACAAACTATAACCAGCTATACATCGTTTGGCCGCTGTGTCCACTAAACCGGTACCACGAACCCCATTAATCTCGACATTGAGAATAGGTCGGTTACTGGTGCCGTTACTGTTGGAGTCAGACGCAAAGGCAACCTTCATTAATGGTAGCTTGTTACAATTTTGAATAGGCGACTTGCCTCTGAGAGGCAAACTCCCATTAGGTACCAAAGTGTTAGTACACAACTCGGTGATCTTTGACAGATGACCTTGCTTAATCTTTGACAAATTTGTATTAAACGAAAACGGACTCTTCTTTGGGCTACGATTGCTACGATTTACAAACATATTGTTACAAAATGTACAACTACGATCGTTACTACGATTTATAACATTAGGTTCATGACTCAGATCTGTAAATGGGTAGGTCTCATCGCTCAAAGACTTTTCCAAAGAATGAAAATTACAAGAATAAAATGTATTACTAGTGTCTTTAGGCTTACTGTCCCCAGCATTACAATTAGCACACTTAGAACGAATGATGCCCTTAGCACCACAATCATAACACTTGATTTCACTATCCCTTTTAATTTTAAGTCGCGGACACTCAGAGCGAGCGTGACCACTTTTACGACAATAAACACAATAACTTTTGTTACCTTGAAGAGGTTGAATTACTTGGTTACACTGTGTCGCCCGAGGAACTTCGCACGTCGAAGACCGAAGCGGAGTCTCGACCGAGTTACGAGCAGTCGTTGACCCGTGAAACACAGGTGACCGGAGTGAGGTGCTCGGCGCAGGCGTCGCCGTAGAGCGCGGCTCATGCCGGCCGGCACGAAGCTCCCGTTGTCCCTGAACAGGCACCGACGCTGCTTCGTCGAACTCGTCCTCCACCTGTCTGGCGCGCTCGATGAGCTCGTCGACACTATTAACCAGGTCTCGAGGTATTCGCTTTCGAATATTGATGTTTAGCAAGCCGTAAAGAAGGTCTAATATAATTCGTTCATCAAGAACATACGGTAGACTCGCGAGTTCCGCGCGTTGACGGTTGATATAAATATCGGCGCGCTCGTGTCCTTGATCTGCACTGAACACGCCACGAAATATTTTGTAGGGAGGTTTCGGCGCACCATACATGGATCGCAAACGTTGTATTGCCTCTGTCCACGAAGAAATGGAGCCCTTTACTCCCTTGTACCAAACAGCAGCATCTGCCTCTAGTAATATTGGCAGGCCGCGGAGCGCATGCTCGTCACTTATATTTGTACACTCTTTGTATACTATGATTGTATCAATAAAAGCATCCACGACACGTGGATCTTGATGAGCTCTCCCGCTGAAACGCGCTGTACAGTTAGCGAAGTTTCCCATAAGCGCGGAGGGCGGTGCGATGTGTGATGTCGGAGACAGGCTTGGAGCGCCGCTGTCACTGTTGGAATCCTTGGAAGCTAGGATAGCTGATATTAACTCTCTGTTAGACTCAGCTTGAGCCCTAGCAAAGGACGCGAACATCGCTGACATGCGCGACTCCACCTCGAAGTCCGCCTCGTGGCTACTTTGCGCACTTTTTCTTCTTGGCATTTTCACTTTCACTTAACACCTCGAAGATTGAGACAGTCACACATAAAACCAGCAAAATGCTTGTTGAAAACTGAATATATTTTAGAAACAAAATTTAAGAGTTCGTAAAAATTCGTTATTTTGGTTCGAAACTTTTATTGGCCACTAGTTGGGCTGCCACTTGTAAAGAGACGATGATGGATTGAATAAAATTAACGTCTTTACTAATTACTGTCTTTAATTTCCACTTTGGACACAATTAAACAATTAAACAGAATTAAAATATTACACAGTTAAAACAAAGCGACCATTTCATTTGCTGGCCAACGCACCTCACTTTCTGCCACCTGGCGGGCAAAAGACGTAACTACTAATCAATTGACTGTCTTCTTACACTATTCAGTTAAAAACATACATAAAATTTACTGTATTTTTCAACGCAATATTTATGTTACATACCTATATATTTTTATTTATATTGCGGTTACAAACTCGTACGAAGCCGGGCCGAGTACTAGTGTTAAAAATAAACAAAAATATCAGAACTTTCACGTTTTAAATTAATATTTGTAAATTGTTTAATTGTACAGTTCTTGGGAGAGCGTTACAACAGAGTTTCGTTTACAAAGTCAATATTGACAATATAGGTATGTTAACTGATTGTCAGACAATTTGTTTACCATTTTATTATGTTAGACTACTAAATACCTAGAATTAGATATCTGATCTTCAATACAGCTTATTAATTGCAAAATTTTAATAGCTGTTTCACTCGGGTGAAATTAAATAAATTAAATAATATTTCCTTGTCCATGGCTGTACCCTGTGGCTGTACCTAATATATATTTTAACCTAACCCTTCCTCCGCCCCCGTTTATATAGACATATAATAATTATATCCGGAGATATAGATATAATATTATATACCTATATAGGTAGGTAGGTGGGTAATTTCAATGTTTTTATCTAAATTCGTTCAGCAGTTTAGGCGCCACTGAGTAACAAACATTCAAACTTAGCCTTAGCTAAGAAACATTATACCTATTGATTATCACGAAAGAAAGATTTCATTAGTGATGAAAGTGCCTAAATGCTTTTAAAAATTCCATGAAAAATCAGATCGGGCACTACCCAGTACGATTTTTAGGTACATAAACCTTCGAGAAATCAATTTTCATGCGTTTTCAGGCAGATAACAACATGTTCATTGCACCTACTAATCAACAGATGGCGTAGTGGCAAAAAAAAACTTTTATTATATTTTAATCCATGTAAGTAAAGCCCGATATGTCAATTTCAATATTGTTTTATGCTCCCGGAAGCTATAACGACCCTTTGAGCC
The DNA here is from genome assembly GCA_963924495.1 of Nemapogon koenigi. Taxonomy (NCBI): domain Eukaryota; kingdom Metazoa; phylum Arthropoda; class Insecta; order Lepidoptera; family Tineidae; genus Nemapogon; species Nemapogon koenigi. The sequence continues at coordinate 4,105,068 of OZ004643.1, forward strand.
AGTTTGGTGCGTGCCTATGACAAGAATACGTTGTAAAGCGACATTCTGACGGGCGTCGGGCACCTCCATCATCCATAAGTATTGCTAGAAAGCGAACCACAAATAGTATGTGGTAAATTGTGTCGCGAGCACACTTAACATGTGTTTTAGAAAACCACTGCTCATTTTAAGTGGCTTTTGTAATAAGTTCTCTTTAATAAAGGTATAATAAAAGGACTGGGTTAAGATTTGGTGTTCTCTCAATGATAGACAAAAATTTCATTATTTGCAGATATCTAACCTAACACATAAATTACTCTAGAACGCTATATTGTGAAACAAATCCATGGGGTTTATTTGGAACAACTGACAAAAAGTGGAAACTGTTACTGGTGTATTTGATTGACCACACCTCCAAAGTATAAAGGCCGTAAAGGTGAAGAAAAGCGTGAGCGAAATTATGGATGTCAATCGAAAGCGTTTATCTCTTGATTTTATATTGCAAATATTATGTTTTTATTTTGATATAGTAAAATAAAACCAAGACGGGACATTGTTATTGAACAAGTTTTTGTTTCCTTGTTGCAGGGCTGCTTTCAACGAGCGAATACATCCGAGATAATGTGAGCGGCGCGGGCTCAACACCACGCGTGACTTTTTTCAAGGTAGGTGAGTAGACTGATCGTATTTAAAAGGACACATGAAGGCCAATGAACTGTAGGATTAATTACTTTTATATAAATCCTGGGGTTTGAATCCTGGACTGATTTTAGGTAGGTACTTGTATGAAAGTTTTCTTTGCATTTCCGCACTGAATCAGACATAGACAGGTACCTACTTTGCTTCTTTTAATGTCATATCTACATAAATAACAGACGGATAAGCTAACTTGTATGATCGGTTTCATAAGTGAATAAACAAAAAAATAATATAATTATTAAGGGAATATTTAATTAAATAGATTAAGACCATTCTGAAAACTTTAGTTTTGATTTTTAGATAATAACGGTTTAGAGGTGTAGTATAAATAAATAGTATAAATACGTTGGTATTTTCTTCTTAGTACTAGCCGTTGACCGATGGGATTTCCCAACAACATAAGATTCCCCATATAAAATTTGCCACCCATTGTCCACGCCTATAGGGATGAAATTAAAAAAAATCCCTCCTTAGTGCACCTCTATAGGATACTCAAGGAATATTACCTCCAAATTTCAAATCTCTATATATAGGTCCACCGTTTAAGCTGTGCGTTGTCTGTCAGTCAGATTTATTTAGTATTTTTAAAATCTAAGTAATTATGAACACGTCTGTACCTACCTACTAAGAACAGGTAACCTTTAAAGTTGTAAGACTGACTTGTAGCATATTTATTGTCAAGCTTGAAGCACCCACTGTGACCATGAACATGTGCGTGATATATTTGTTATTCGACATCGAAAATGAGACGTCCCCCTTTATGCTTCCGTCGGGAATGCCAAAAATACGATGTACCCACTATTCTGAACACACACGATGCACTTGATCGTAAACTCTCGATTCTGAGAAGACCTTCGAGTTGGTGCTGTCGCTGTCATTCATAATGTAGGGATTTTTAACTTTGCATCAAGTTAAAAATAAATCAATTACGGACGAAAATTGACTGCTCCCGGAACCGTTCGTTACCGGTCCTAAAGTGCCCAGCGGAATTTTGTAATATTAACTACTTACATTCGTCGCAGAATAGATAATTTGACGCGTTCGTGTTATTAAAACTATAGAATCTGTGTCGTGGCGTGTTGAATATTTTTAAAACAGATTCGTAAATAAACATAATGAAGAGCAACCAGAGCGGAACTGTAAGCTAAAATGCAGACAATTTTAGGCCTTTCACGATAAATGTATTTGCGTATTTAGAAATATCTTGTCGACGTTAAATATTTGGCCGATTGTTAGTTTATATATAAGCCATTTACGGAATTTGAAAACTTTTTCATGACTCTACAATATGTACTAAGTAGGTTTGGGTTGTAGTTTATGGGATTCAGATTAATTAATACTGTCTTATTATTTTCTATTCGTTTACACTTTCATTTACTCAGTGGTTATTCCATAGTATCTGAAGTTGACAGTGAAATGCCTTCATACGTCGATGACTAGGTCGCGACTCTAGACATAGGTACAGTTTGGCACACTTGCTCCAACCAACTGACAATGTCGTAGACACCTTTGCAAAAACAAATTCGACATGATACTCTATTACAATAAACTATCGCTCATTTTCGCACTTTGCATTATTTAAAATATATTTATATAAGTCTACAAAAAATGTACTTACCAAAATTATAAGTACTTACAAAGTTTGTACTGGAAATACACTATAAAGCTTAGACTATTCCTCAAGACATAAATGCCGTGATAGTGCGTGCTTATTCGTGATTTTCTCCGTTAAAATTAAATTATTTCAGAACGGCTTTCATATCAGTAACATTGGTATATAACAAAAAGTAGTAAATATTACGTCCGGGGCGTGACCTACTACGTAACAAATTAGCAACGGCTTACTTTAGTTAACGGTGCATGACGTAAACTTCGCTCGGGTCCATCTGCTGCCATTGTTTGAAATATTGTAAATTGTTGAAGTTGTAAACTGTAAAGCATACCATGAAAAATATTCCCGCAAAAACTGTTAAATGCGCTTATGTCTGTGTTGTTGGTTTTTTGGTCCCAGCCGATGGTATTTGTGAGGCTGTACCTAACGAGTGGCCAGCTCTATTGAGATATAACTCAGATGGAAAAGTCTCTAAAAGTGTTTCTTTGGAAGTATATATTATACTTACATATTATTGATAGATATGTAGTTATTTTGGATAAAACCGTGAAAAAGCATACAAAGAAAAGTACATATATTAAAATTTACATAGTAATATATTCAGACAAGAAGCTTTTTAGATCAACCAACTTAATTCTTTTAACTCAACAAAGCTACTTTGCAGTTTTGCACTATAATTTAGAGTTTTAGATATAAAATGTGAACTTTAACAACCGACTAAAGATTTTATTCAATTAAAATTAATAACTTAGGTACTTCCAATAATGACCATAACAAATAAGTAAGGAGGTAGTGGCAATAGTACATTCTCACTATTTTATGATTCGCAATTAAGTTCGCAATTATTTTTATGGGTTCTTGTTTGAATACTTTGAATGAAAATTGAAACTGCACACATTTGAAACTAGTTTTTTTTTCGTACCTGACAACGAGATGGCAAATATCAGAACAAGTTATTACATATTAAACAGTTTAAGATCAAGTGAAAGTCATCGTAGACATGGAGCTTATCAAATTGATTTTTTTATTCTATATAAACAAACTATAGGTTTTTTTATTGAAGGCAAAACTCTTACTCGTAATTTTAATTAGAATAATTGATTTCAAACAGTTACTACATTTTTATACCCCATAGAATTTCCAAACTCATAAAAAATACATTTGTCTTTACGTTCGCTTCGTGATGAGTGAGTTAGCAGCTTTCAGTTCGTACTTTCTCGTATTACACTAACAGAAGTAGGTACTTAAGGGAACAGTATTTTCAATATGAAATATATGTACCTATATCAGACATTATCCTGTTCTATTTTGTGTAAAATAAAAAAAATCCTAATTCCTATAGCCTTTTAAAGCTTTCGATCTCAAAAGCCTCGATAAATATAAATTAAAACTCATACCTTATGTTATTTTAACAATCCACTTATTTTAACTTCAATTTCAGTTTACGTTGTGTTATTTAATTTTAAACCAAATTTAAATTTCACGATGACTGGCTTATAAATAAAAATTCCCGTTCACAAACTCGTGTCAAGGTAGAGTAGAGTTCAAACTTCGAGGTCTTTGAGCCGAAATGTCTATCTTTCTTTATGTATCTTATACCTACTTTTTTGCGAATTGTATACTCGGCTTAATTGGTTTATAAGTCACTTCGATGATATTTCCTACTAGAATTGATAAATTAACTCAGAATGGAAAGGAAAAACGATTATTTTCTCTAGATCTAAAAATAATGAGCGGCTTGCCAAAAATCTAGCACAACATAGGCAGGCACCTACATAATATTTAGATGACATGACCTAATTAATACTATTTATTTATTAAATGATATTCTTATCTACAAGTAGGTATCTATGGACTGAAATTTCATGTACCTATATTAGTCCGTTGAATTTACTTCGCAATTTCCGTACTGCTTTGATAGATTGTTTTATTTCTGACCATTTACATTGAGAAAGTTGTCTATTATCGCAGCAAATAGTCTAAATTATGAAAGCTAGCTTTCCGCTCCCGCCTTCGCCCGTGATTTTTTTTTAAATGTGACAAAAGGATTGAATTATTTCCCGGATAAAAGTAGCCTATAACGTTGCACTGTTTTGAAAGATGGACAAACAAGCAAACATACTTTCGTATATTAGTTAGGATTCTAAATCTAAATTATACCTCAACTCCCTACAAATACCATCGGCTACAAGAGGGAGACTTGATCTTCCGCTGGGTACCCTGGGACCGATAACACGGTTTCGGGAGCTGTAAGGCAACCCGTGAAGAAAAACTCGAAAATCAAAGACAAAAATACTCACGAAATTATACTAATTTTATTGTACTATATCATACTTTATCGAGTCGCGCCGTCGATAAATATGCTTCCGTGTTCACGTGCTACGCCAGATGCTGTCAGGAGTAACGAAACTGCGGGGTCAACATCCATTCAATGCTCTTATTGTAACGTGTGACGGTCAAACCTTTTTTATTCATGTTTTACATATGCAGATGTTTTACGTGTGAAAAATTCTGATCTGATCGATCGGTAGTGATCACTTAGTTCCACCACTCACTACTACATTATTATTTTTGTAAAATTTTGTACCGACTGTATATGTACTAAAAGCTTTGTATGTCATTTATTTCCACACGAATGGAACCACAGTTAGTTACCTAACTAATAATTTCGTAATAAATCGGAAACACAGTAAATATATAAGCTAAACGCGTCCTCGAGAAAGGCTTGTTAGTACCCTAAACCGATGATCATGCACGAACTTATGCACTAAGAGTAATAATAGATAATTATGTCCTAGGAATTAGGATTCAAGTTTTGATGATGTGATATGGATCGTATGGAAAGTGGAAATCCGTAAGCTCTGGAAGACAGGCGTGACTTCTATGTATGTATGTAATATATTACCTACTTACCTACCTACAAATTAGCAACATACACAACCGATTTACAATTTATGATAGGTTAAATTACGAAATCCTAACACATTGTTGGCCAAAGTAAACAAGCAAAGTAAAAACCATTCATTATTAAATTCCAGATCGCGAGCTAACAGCTACCTTTTACATCTCTTTCTTCATGGTTCAATTAACATAATGACAGAAAGAGACCAAACCTTTCGTGACGGCCCGAAATACCTATAATTTTATATCCATTACCACCGAATAACTTAATAATGACGGACAAAATATATATTATTTAATGTCAGTCAAAAGTGAATGCATCAATAATGTGTTGCTTTCACTTTCTCAAATGACAAAGGGCTTCAAGGTCGAATTCCAGCGATATTTAGGACACGCGAGTTTTGTAGTTTATCGTTTTCACTCCTCAAATGCCAGCAATGGCAAGTGGCACAAATTCATAACACCTAGGTACATATATAGTTAAAATTGACAAATCATAGAAAAACTCCGCTGCTGGTAAATCAAAAGATGTGGATAACGGCTTTACGCCTTAGTCTCTACCCACCCTCCTCTATAAAACTAATCGTAATGAAACAGATACATGTGTTTGGATGCGATAAAAACCCAGCCGGACTTAGTCGCTCCCTAGGGCTTCCCAAAGTTTGTGCCTGCTAACTGCTGCCTTAGCGTGGGGTGCCGAGAGGCTAGAACCCAAGATTTTAGGTTAGCGCGAGAGGTTCATAACTATGTATTAGATCAATTTTTCATCACTACATAATGGTATGATCCTAATGATACGACTGCTAGTGCTAGAGCTTCGTGAAAAAAAAACTTCTAAGGGCGCTGCGAACTGTAACGGTTTGGGAACCCTTGACCTAGTCGATCCATCCAAACTACGTTTTGTCCAAACTATTACATTTTACTGGTATGATGTGGAAACTTAAGAACCTATAATAGGTAGGTAGGCATTAAATCTCAGAGTACCTACCCAGCGGATGACAAAATCTTCCTCTTTTAGCCGTTGGTATTTGTGTGGCTATACCTAACGAGTGGCCAGTTCTGTTGACGTATATTTAGTTAGATGGGAAAAGTGTGGTTTCTCGGATTATGTAGGTACAAAAGTTTTTAATTATAAAATAACATGGCCTAGTTATTACCAGACGTACTTCCGTACTTAACCAAACGTCTTTTTATAAAGAAATCACGTCAAGCTATATCTAGATTTGAACTATCTATTAACGCTGTTACTGAGAAATGGCCACCTCGACGTGTACCTACCTCCACTCTACAAGATAAGCATTTCCAATTAAGGGCCCTATCCCGATAATTTGTATGGGGATATTACTATTCCCAATTTCTCTGTAAATAATCCACCTGTGTCACTGTAATTTAGCATAATTATTCAATTCAATATATCTAAGTGAAATTGTCGTTATTTTTTCAATTGGTTTTTTAATTGGAAATATGAGTAGTAAAATAAAGGAATATTTTGCCCCTGTTTTCTCTATCATAATTTATCACAAAGCTCTTAATTTTTTTTAAAGCTCTGTTATACCATTACCCTTCAATTAAACGTCTTGGGTTTTTTGTAGCTTATTGAAAATTCAAAATAATTATTATTTTATATTTTAGAATAAATTGGGAATAGTTTATACCAAAAAAATTATGGGGGTAGGGCCCTTAATGTATAATGTAAATAGAGCTTGCTTTACCTATATTTAAAAACACATTTAATTTAATTTTCGTTTTGGTATCTACCTACTTGTTGAAATATAGGAGAATTGAACGTTTACAACTGAAGTTTTATGTGTGTGTACCTACCTAATTCATCATAAACGAGTTCGGCATTTAGTTTAAAGTTCTAGCTACCGCGATTAATCAGCTATAACTTCTGGAAATTAAAATAAATAGCATTGCACCGTAGATATCAAACTAGGTCACTTGTCATTTTGTCAAGAAAAGACCTTTGGTCTAATTTGCTGCAGAACCCAACCCAAGAACATTGTAAAACTTATCCATCCCCAATCGGTTATAACCCACTAAAAGGCTATGTACTTTTTATTATTCGTCGTCGTATATCGTGTGATAGAAAAACTAATTTTACAATATTGACTTTCAAAATGATCTGCGTTTTGAAGGTACACGAACTTGATGATTTAGGGCAATAATACAAAGAACTCACTAGTCTATTGTTTTCTATGCTCACCATCGTCAGAAGCAGAACCGTAACAAATGACATCCTCTCTCTACGTCTCCTGAAGTAAAAAGCGTGATGATAGATATTTTAAATTATAGGTATAAATTAAGCAATAAGTTTTTAAACATCTAATAACCACCTCTCTTCCAGGTGTCTGCAATGCGGTGCATTTGTATAGTACTAGCTTTCGCGTGGTGCGTGAGGAGTGAAACAGGGGAAACAACACAAGCTACTCCTCGGCCACCACTACGTACGTTGGACCGCCAAGCGGCGGAACTAGCATGGCGTTCTTGGCTTCAAAGTGCTGAGAGCAGGGATCCAGCTGCACCGCCACGTCGTATTACAACGAAATCACTGTTTATAACGCCTCTGATCTGCCCTAAAGGACAGAGGCTTGATCGTGATGGATGTGCACAGGTAAAATACTTATCCTAATCATAAACCAATATGTTTGTTGAGTCTGACCGACTTTTTGTTCCGGGAAATTGTTTTTTTTATAAACAACTTGGCTATGTAGCCAACGGCTGGTTAATGATATTTCAAATGAGGGATCGATTGGCCGGTTGATTCGTCGAGGGGAAACGGAAAACGTCAAAACCTTCTTTTCCGCGGTATAAAAACCGATTTTGCAACGAGAGTCGACGGGGATACTGGCAAAGAAGAAAACTTTATCCTCATATCCCCCTTTTAGACTATTTTTTCACGGCATTACTCGTGTTTCTAAATATACTAGCTGTGTCTTGCGGTTGCACCCGCGTTAATGGTTACTCCGCCCCTTTAGGTCGTAGCGTGATTCGTGCGTTATAGGTATATAGCCTATAACCTTCCTCAAGAATTTGGGCTATCAAATGCAATAAATTTTTTTTTTAATCCGACTAGTAGTTTCAGAGATTAGCTCGTTCAAACAAACAAACAAACAAACAAACAAACAAACAAACAAACAAACAAACTCTTCAGCTTTATTATTAGTAGGTATAGTAAACTGAATGTTAGGTCACTAGGTGTACCTACCCAAATATAATTTTATAGTAGTGAAATAATTGAAATCGGTTCGGTAGTTTTTTATTGTAAGACAAGTACCTAAATGACTACCACCGCCTGGTATTGAGCTAAAGTGGCGACTAGATATACTGAAGTGCGAGTGAAGGCGACTACTGCAACGAGAATCGCAATCCTAACATTCACTATGGCGGGCCTACAGAGATGCCTCCACTTGCAAGGCCCTAGATTGTATGAAGCTGGGATGTAGCAGTAGCCTATGTCCTTTCCTAGGGTTCAAGCTTTCTCCGTAGGTATCAATATCATCAAAATCGCTTAACTAAACTAACTTAAATTAGCCGTGAAAGCGTAACAGGTAGACAGACAGAGTTACTTTCGCATTTATAATATTAGTATGGATTTTTGTTTATATTTTGGGCCCTTGAGTTTCGTTACAGTTTTTATAAGTAATTATTATTGCCCTTTTTTTTTAATAAATTTATTTTGTCCGCAGGTCGTCACAGTAAGCAAAGATGATCACGAGCGCTATCTGTTAGAGCAGCTGAACGCTTTGTTCACATCATCGCCGGGAGATGATATCTTATACGACTACGGTGATGATGAACCTGGTCCACTGCAACTATCTATACCTATTGGTTTGGAGCCACAATCTGCACCACTTCAAGGACTGGATCCTTTGGCTCAGGTAATTTTATTTCTACAACAATAAATAGGATGACGCATATTTAATATCACTCACTTCATAACCGGCGAATCCAGATGAGGCCGAAGGGGCAAATTTAGAAAATCACTTCATAGCTTTTAAGTTTCTGAGGTTTACCCCGAAGGCTCTTCTTATGTAGGTTAGGGCTATTAAAATGCATTTGCACCCCCAAAAAACATGTTTCTGGGCTTTGCACCATCCTCTCAAACAAATCCTGGATCCGCCTTTCATTCAATTCACAAACTGTAGGTAACTTGCTTTGGTACTATAGTTACGATCTCAAAATAGGTACCTCAGAAGAACTGGCTATCTCGTTATATTTTCAAAAATGTCCATTCGGCTAAATGTAGAATCTTATCTTCCGCTGGGCATCGTGAACCCACTCGCCAGTGCCTAACAATATAAAATCATTTCACAACAAACTTTGTACAAATCGGTTGCTACGTTTATTTTGTTTAAAGCAAACCTTACAATCGATATTCAATAAGGAAATACCTATGCATTTAAAAATATTTTACTTATCATTTTCAGGCACAGGCAGAATCCAAACCAAATTATGTACAAGTTAACAATAAAGACGAAAGGCCAACTAATGAAGACTTAAGTCTTGAAGCAGAATTGGAATTATTGAAACTTGAAAAAACACAAATCATTAATAACGCAACGTCTGAAAAGGACAAACCTTTAGAAAACCACGTGTTTCACAATGTGCTAGTGTATTCAGACAAACCGAAGCGAGACAGTGCAATAGTAAATTCAACCTCCAATGAAACTTCGCACAATTCTTCTGATGAAGGACAAAAAGAACTTGTATTTGGCAATGTTAACGTTGATCCAATTCTATATATCACTGAACCAGTAAAGCGAGAATTTAATGAAACCAACATTGCAGCTACAAATAACATAACTGATAATAACAACCTACATGAGAATAATAATGGAACTGTTACAGTTGACATTCCTGTAAAGAGTAATACAATTGAAAATAAATCTAATGTCACAAGTAACAAAACTGTTAATCTTGATAAAGACAATACAAAATTAAAACCCGAAAATGACTATACAAACATTGGTGAAGCAATTAAGTTAATCAGTCGTTACGCCGAAGTTACCACAGATGATAACTTCAGTAAAAATGAGAAGAAACATGCACTTACAGACGACGGAATATTGGGCACGAGAACAAAACTTCAACATCGCCGCAACAAACTTAAGTCATTAGAAGGCACTCCTCAACTAAATACTGAGACGCCATTCCAAATGAAACCAAGTGAAGACAAAACTATGGCTCAAAGAGTAAACCCGAATAGTGAAATTTACTATCGGTATCCATGGAGTGGACAACATTATCCAACGCCACCGCCTAACTATCCATTTCGTCATTTACAAGATTACTGGCCAGATAGAAGACACATAGGTGGCGTATACAACTCCCCACACGAGAATCCACGACGACATCATCATTCTTATCCGCATACCAACAGTCGTCCGCACAACTACCCTGATTTCGTTGGGTACCCATCTCCGCATCAAGATGGCCAATTATACATTGGTCATTCACCGCACAGATTGGTTCCTAGACGTGTTAATGCAGTCAGGGGTCATCCAAACAACCAGGACCTATACAGTCTCCTAGGACTGAGACACTGGTTTTCCAGCGAAAGTTCCGCCAAGAGATAACCAGTTACACTCGCTAGCAGACGTAATGATGTTACCCGACTTTATACCGAGAGCACTGGAAGTTAAATAAGAAATATGGCTAAAATTTAAATTTATATCATAATTATTTTTCCAAAGCTCTCGCTATATTATTCACCTATTTATTTAAAACCAAATAATAGAGTCATAATTGAAATATCATCTTAGTTGTTTTAAGTTGTTGTAAATATAATTTAAGTGTTTGTTATGTGCTAGATGTTCATAGTATTAAAGTTGTTTTAATTTGTTATTGTAAATTATGTTTTATTTTATTATTTTGGTGTATATATTTTTTGTTGTGAGACATCTTAAATATATTTTATTTGTATCTTGTTTCAAATGTATTTTTGTTAATTGAAAATAATATATAAAAACTGTAATTTTACAAACCAATTAAATAGTTTATGGCACATACTTGCCAGTTTATACTGTAAGAAAATATTGTATTTGTAAAACAAAATAATGTGAGCCATAAAAATTATTCTATAGATTAGGTACATTCCTTTAGTTAGTACTTAATGTCAGATCCAACCCAAAAATTATATCCATTTAAATTATTTTACATCTAATAATTATTATAGACTTAAATGAAAATGCTACTTTTTTTTAGACACGAAAAATGACAAATGGTTTCCATGTTTTTTTATTGAATCAAATTGAATGACGAATAATTCAAATCACAATTACTACATACCTACTTTATTTATTTATAATTTTGTAATCATAAATATGAAATAAGTAATCAGTAGTAGATTTACCGAGTTATAGATCTGATAATCCCACCAAAGTTTAGATGTATTATTTAGATACTAACACATATAATAAGTGTAGTATTCTATGTTCGTAGATGCAAGTACATATAGTAATCGCCACTAACTATATACTTTGGTGATTACTATAGTATTGACATATTAATGTAAGTTGTAGTAGATTTCTTAGATTTATAAAAAAAATTAAAGTATTGCAGTATTACAACAAAATCTACACAACAAAACTGAATAAAAATAAATTGTATGTAAATATACCAAATAGTCAATAATAAATTTAAATTAATTTGCCATAAAAATAAAGCATGTAGACTGTGTTTGTAATACTTCTTTAATCGTGCAAGGTTGCAATGTAATTTAAAAATAATATGATTAAAAATAATTAATCACTTATGTAATCAGTACAATTTAAAACAGTTTAAGGAATATTATGCCAGTATTTTATTTGTACATAATATGTGTTGAATTAAAACGTGATATAGACCTGTATAAATATCAGTGTTTCATTAACCCCTCTAAGTTTCAAAATATATAGGTATAGGTTCAAATTTATTGTAAAAATGCAAATAAAAATCATAAATAATCATTACCAGATTTTATTGGAAAAAATTATGAAATTTTAACATCAAAAATTTCAATAATTTGTCGAAATAAATTGTCGGCTTGTAATAAAAATAGTATAATGTTATTGGTACATTTTTCAAAAAAATGTCACTATATTTTGTTTTATTTCATTATGATTTCGAGATAATTGGAGATTAATTAGCTTTCTATTGTACTTTAGACTTCCTGAAAAGCAGGAAGTATAAAATTAAACAAAATTGCAAATATAGGTACTTATGTCATTTACAAATAATTTAATTTGTTTACACAAAATATTCACAAAGTTATTCCATGATCTTCTTGTATATAAAACAATGGTGTGCACCAATTTTTACTTTAAAAACTAGACATAACAGGTACATATTCCAGTTTAATTAAATGGATGTAAAATTTATAAGCAGTCATGCTTCAAGAAAATATTTAATTATATATTATATACTGATCATAAATAATCTACTTAAAAATATATTTGTACATACTATCACTATGACACAAAAATACTTAAAATTAATTAAAATAGCATACAACATAAACTGTTTGATTTGGCTTTGACGTTATATCAATATATTATATATATTGTAATATTGATCTATATAACTTGTAAAACATATTTACAACTATTGCATTAAACTGAAATATGTTCATGTACAATTTCTTCTAAAACAAAATTAAAACTGCATTGGTGTTTTGTGTGGTAAAAATAACACTTATGGAACAAATAAGTACAAAGTAATATTCATCCAAATATCCACATCTCAGGACAAACATTTCATCTGAATTCATATATTTGAATGCTGTGCTCTGGGACATGGCTTAGAGTTAATGACTGATACCTGAAACAGAGTTGACAATATTTAAATCCTAACTAATATTATAAATGTGAAAGTGTGTTTGTTTGTCCTTCTTTCCCATCAAGACAGAGCAACAGATTTTTTTCACAGAAATAACTGGATCTAACAATAAGCCACCAATGAGAGTGTACTGGCAGCAAAATTTTTACCCTTGACTAGGTAATAGGGTAAACTTTCCTCAGCCGTGCAAATATCTCTACGTAGGTGGACAAAATATCAGTAAGAAAGAGAAAGAGATATGCAAGCATAACAGACCTAGAGAAAATATCTCTATGTAGGTGGACAAAATCTCAGTTAGAAAGAGAAAGAGATAAGTCCCATAGAGATAAAGCAGGACAAAACGTAGCGTCGCGGAACCTGTCCTTTTTGTCCTACTTTGTCTCTATTGGACATTAACTTTTTTCTCTACCTACCCACAGGAAAAGCATATCATAACAGTAAAAACTAAAATATTTCTCAAAATAAGAGCAGACAGGGATTTTTATACTATGGAGTGTAGGTGATGCATACACTATTATTTTATTGAATAATTCAAGTACTATTATGAGCATAGTAAACAAAATATAAAAGGACTCACCATTCAGAACTTCGGTGGTAGTAGTAACCCTCAATGGTAGCTGCAGATTTGTGAAAGCAAATATAGTAGAATCCAGCGAATGAAGCACCATTTATATCCTTAATTGTATGATCTGGCACTAAGAAGTGTTCTTTCCACCTCATAAATACGTAGTCAGCCTTTGCAAGCGTGTCATAATCAAATGAATCCGAATTAAAAGTCTTTGAATATGGTACAAATAAGTCAAATTTACTCTGAAAAAGTAAAGATTTATATCAAAATAAATGACCTTCTTTACAAAAATTGGCCAGGTAATGTGAGGTATACTTTTAAAATATTTTCGCAAAACACTTTTATTTTTATAATGTACTAGCTTTCCACCCATTTTTAAAATTTGGATGTTAACTAAATAAGGACAGTTTGAATCTACATGGTAACAAGAACATCAATACTCTATCTGTAGCAGTAGGTAGTTTTACTTAAACATGCAAAACTTAGTTTGAGTCAAAATGTTTGTCTCACACTTTCCATCAAACCATGTGCCAGATTTTGAGAAGCAAATGCTGACATAGCAATAATAAAGATAGTTACTTTGCAACAAATATGAACATAACTCACCCAATGTTTTTTGTCAACATCTTCATCAGCATCCCATTTTCTGGTGAGGAATGGATATTTGGCAGATATGATTTCTCCATCAAAAAATGTTGTTAAGGTTGGAAATTCTTCTGTTAAACCTTTAATTTTTAAATATCCGCAAAGGTATGAATTTGCTTCATCAACATGCTGGAAGTTGTAAATAACAAAATTAAATCTTCCCTGTTTCCCTGCAAAATATGGATCATTTCCTTTGATCCATATATTACTTCCTGGGTAAAAATATCATATTTCATTTGAAATGGTCAGACTCCCCCAAGACTCACTTGGATTGACTTTATCTTCACACACTTGACTCTCATTGCATACCACTTGTTTCACTCATTACCTCTCATACAAGCTTTATAAAAACACTCCTAGGGTTAAGTGGACTATTATTATTAGGCCAAGCAATATCTGCATATTTTAGGCCCAACCTCAAAAAGTTTTAGTTTTTGGCACACATGTTCCTTAGAACCCTAAAAGTATCCCTTCAAAAATCACCACGCGTAGTGTCAGCTTCAAATTAAAATTTTATCATTGTCAATTTTCTCCTAGCTCTGACAGTTTTTGTGAAAAATAAGTCATAAGCAAAAATTAAAATTATTATCAACAATTAACTGATGTCCCAATTGTATGTACTATCACTACTATCTCATATATGAGAATTGATGCAAGAAGCACCAAGCTGTAAGTTGAGAACCAATACTCATATGAGTTAGATACATATTAGGTAAATATATTAAGATTAAAACACTTAGAGATCATTTTCGATCATAGTCCTATAAATTCAGAGAAAAACATATTTTATTTCTAAATCTATAAATACTTATAAGATTAGCCAAGTACCATTTTATAGACAATTTACTGGGGATTATTTTTCTTATTAAGTTTTCTTTAGCTCTAACAGTTTTTGTGTAAAATAAAATAAACAGCAACCAGGGACACATTTAAGGGAGGAGGGTGTGAAGCGAACACTCTAGGTGTGGAGACTTTTGAGGGGATACTTCTAGGTTCCTAAGAAACATGTGTGCAAAAAACACATTTGAACCATTTTTTGTGAGGTCATTGCATTAATAGCTTGTACTATTTGAAGTTAGTTTATTTCTTGCATTTGGGAATGCTATTTCTCTTTCTTGTCTACGAGTCAGTTCATTGCTTGCATTTGGCAACACTATTTCTCTTTCTTCGTCTACCTACATGTATTAATTGTGGTGATCCAAGTCAGCTTATTGCTTGCATTTGACAATGCCTTTTATTTCTTCGTCTACCTACATGTATTAATTATGGTGATCCAAGTCAGTTTATTGCTTTGAATGCTATTTCTCTTTCTTCATCTACCTACATTCATACAAGATATAATTATATGAAATAATTTCAAGACTCTAGTATTCTCATAACATGACATAACACACTGATATCAATCATTTTTAGCATCACAAGTTATCATGATGGAATCTACTTAGTTTCACATATAATAGTTGTTTACTCCAAAACAAACTAAATGATTCACAATATATTTTATAAAATCAGAAAAATAAACACAAAGAAATCTATAAAAAGATAATAAGACGCATATCAACAAAATGTGACACGCAAGAAAGGCGCTAACCTGTAAAACCACTTCAACTTCATAGGAGCTGCCTTTAGACTTCTGGTGCCCCTGGAACCTGGAGCCATTGTATAGTAAAGACTTGGTGACTCCCGGCTGCTTGGAATTGGCGGGAGGAGGCGGTGTTATGTTCACACGAACAGGCATCCTGTTGCCATTACCCGTCTAAACTGACAGAACCACTGCACCGCGCTGACCGACTGACTGACACTTCCTTCTAGAAGACTGCGTATTTTACTCGTATATAATACTTCTGTTGCACTTAACAATCTGGCTCGGTATTGGATTCTACTATTGCTTAAACTGTATAACGCTTAAATTGTAATGACGACTTCCAATAAAATTTATTTT
The DNA here is from genome assembly GCA_963924495.1 of Nemapogon koenigi. Classification (NCBI taxonomy): domain Eukaryota; kingdom Metazoa; phylum Arthropoda; class Insecta; order Lepidoptera; family Tineidae; genus Nemapogon; species Nemapogon koenigi. Next base: position 4,121,232 of record OZ004643.1, read on the forward strand.
ATGAAAAGTGAAAGTTTTACGTGACTTCGCCGTTCACGTGGATGAGTGACACTCACAGAGCCACAGAGCAAGTAAAAAAAGAGTTGGGACTGCCATACAACCAATAGAATCAAATTTTGATTAATTTGGGAACGAGATTTTACGAGATGACAACATAACAGGAGAAACAACAAGAATACCAACATAACACAAACATCCCATCAAGCAACAGGGATACCAACATAACACAAACATCTCATCAAGAAACAGGGATACCAACATAACATATAAAATATAGCGCGCTTTTAGCTTTTTATTCTAACTTTTAACAGGATAGTTTTGATGCCGAGGGATCATAAATAAGACAGTGATTGGAAACAAATTATTAATTTTATTTATTTCAGTGATCTATTTCCTTAATGGCAAAGTCAATAAAATAAATAAAAATAATAATACTCTCCAATCACTCTCTTATTTATGTTCTTCAGCATCCATACCAGTGGTAGTTAGGGTCGATTCGACTCCACTTACAATCCTAAAGTTGTACATGTATAGCGGGTGGAGATAGTTCTAATACAACTTTAGACTTAATTGTGGACCCGAATCAAAGTAAGAAACTTTTTCTGTAAAACTCTTTTATTAATTATTAATATACCCTGATTCTTTATAAACATGAAATGAAAACTCATTCAACATTTCATCAGGAAGTGGATCAGCCTTTAGGTTTATTGAAGGAACTGCAGACTTCTTGAGGCACATTTTTTCAATGGGAACATAATAATGTTTCCCTACAGCAGTACAGTTTAACCCATTGCTTGCATCTGGAAAACAGCCATTCCATAAATAAGATTTAAAAATAAAATCTATAAGTACCTACCTACCTATAAATATAAAACAATTTCCGCATGTATGAAAACTGATTTTTCTTGTTGTGTTTGTTATTATCAGGACAAGCTTTATAGAGTAAGAAAAATTAGACAAATTCCGGATAATTCGGGAAAAACTGAAAGTGCTTTTTGCTATGTGATTTTTGTATGAACTCGGACCATAATAGAAGATGAAAGTTAATATGAGCTCCATGGGGAAACCGGGGCGGAAAGTTAGTTGTACAATATAAACAATTCGAAAGGACTTTCCAAACAAAGCGTTTTCTAATCAAGTTTATGACCACCTTATCCTCTCAATCATATTAATTATAGGTACCTATTGAACAAAATAACAAAAAATATAATAGGATTCCAAGTTTGGTTTAAAGATAGAATGCTGTTAAACATTAAATTAAACACAGCTGTGACATAATAATATGCAATAAAATGCTAACCGGGCCTCACCTAAAGGAATATTTGCAAAAAATATCCTTTTTTCCCTGTTTTTTCCTGATCAAGGCAACTGGCTCGTCTGTCACAATTTTCGCATGATATAAGAGCGTGGCATTTTCAGTCCTCTATACACAGAACACTTTTTATACTTTAATTTAAATTGACAAGGAAACAGAAAAACAAAACACAAAATAAAAGTAAACTGAGACTGCTCTATTAGCTCAATGCCATTGGTTCCTAAATTCCATAGAACAGTTTTTTTGTTCCTAGTTTCGCCAGCCTGCTGGGTTAGCATATATTTTGACAGCGACACTTTCGTTTCGGTCGAATGGCCTTGAACAGGCCAAAACGTTCATGTCCAACAAGGACCGGCCAGAGATAGCCCGGACCGGGCATGCCCTGCACAAGAATGCCGAGCAATTTGCTTGGCCGGACAAAGACAATACACAGAATTTTCCCGCACATTGTTGGGCCGGACCTCTCGGCCCCGGGCTATCTCTGCTGGGTTAGCATATATTTTGACAGCGACACTTTCGTTTCGGTCGAATGGCCTTGAACAGGCCAAAACGTTCATGTCCAACAAGGACCGGCCAGAGATAGCCCGGACCGGGCATGCCCTGCACAAGAATGCCGAGCAATTTGCTTGGCCGGACAAAGACAAGTACACAGAATTTTCCCGCACATTGTTGGGCCGGACCTCTCGGCCCCGGGCTATCTCTGGCCGGTCCTTGTTGGACATGAACGTTTTGGCCTGTTCAAGGCCATTCGACCGAAACGAAAGTGTCGCTGTCAAAATGTATGCTAACCCCACTGGCCGGTCCTTGTTGGACATGAACGTTTTGGCCTGTTCAAGGCCATTCGACCGAAACGAAAGTGTCGCTGTCAAAATGTATGCTAACCCCACTGCACAGAGCAAGTAATAAAACTCACACTGACAGTGACAAGCACAGAGCTGACAAGTGACAACGGACAGCTGAATATGACAGTTGACATCGTCATCGACTGCTGACGCATAGTGATGTCTTTTTCAGTCAGTGTTTAATTTCATTTCTATACAAATAAATATTTCTACTCTATTCATTACATGAATGGGTGGGTGACACATTCGTTAAATTGCCATTATAAAATAAATATATAATATGTTTCCTTTCTTCTTCTGTTGATTCTATTCTGATTTTTTTTTCACTAGGCTATCGTGCGTAGCGAAACTTCAATCCTAACATAGAGCTCCCTCTTCAGTTTCGAACTCTTCAGAGATTCTAATATAATATTGTGAATAATATTTATTTAGTACACATTTCCTTTGATATTTCGCTTCTTTTATATTCAGTCGAGCCCTAAAATAATATTGGTCGAGTCATAAATCTGCATAACAAATTACAATACAAACATACAGGTTCTTAAACAGAATTATAGAATTTACCAAAATCAACCAAAGTATGTAACTATAAAGTGACAGTTTATCTGTGGTGACAGTATAAATGTTGTCATACTAAAACTTAAAAAAAAAAACATAAAACCATAGATAAAAAATGTGTGTTTCCACTCATCATCGATCACTAATATCATTTTAACGATTTTATTTTTTATTCAGTTAAATTTTTGGTGAAGCTGCTCCACCCTTTCCGTAACATTCAAAATAAAATAATACCCACTAGAAAGCTAGTATTGTAATTTAATTGATTTATATGGAACACTTTATTTAATCGAATAAATCGATTATTATAAAACAAAGCAAGCAATAATTAAAGTCTACATTGTCTGTGGTACAATGGTAGGGTTTCGTTCGTCGTAGATTGTTTTATTTTAAGATTTATTTTGCATTTAATTTCATTTTAGCCCCGTTTTTATGTTTTTAACACAATGTTTACGTTTTATAAGTTAAGTAACGTTCGTTTTCACGCGTATAATATAGTAAGATAGGTGTTGTGATTCATAAGCAATAGTAGCGCTATTTTCCCACATAATTATGGTTAACTGACGTTAGTCCGTTCATCCTCAATTATGGCCGAGCCGAGCTACTACCACGGCGACTACATCCGGCACCCCGTACTCTTCGAGCTCGGGGTTAAATACGGTATCAAGACTGAGTGTATTCCGGAAATAGCCCTCCCGTCGAAGTTGGAGGAGCTAAAGGATGTCATACGTAGAGAGATACGTAAGGAACTTAAAATTAAGGAGGGCGCTGAGAAACTACGAGAGGTAGCTACCGACAGGAGGTCGCTCTCGGACGTCGCCAACATCGTCAAGAAGGCTAATATCAAACTTAATGAGCTCAAGTCAGATTTGCAAGAACTGGAGTCACAGTTGATTTTATCTCATGGACAATCCACTCCTACCTCTCCTGAAGACCTGTCTTATGATGAGGAAATCATATTGGCATCAGAAGCTGCCCAACAGCAGCGCCAGATTGGTGAGGGCACCACTGACAGAAAGCTGGCCTCCTTAGAGAAACAACTCAACATTGAGCTTAAAGTGAAACAGGGCGCCGAGAACATGATACAGAGTATTAGTAGCAGCAATCAGTCTCGTGACAAGAAGTTATTGGCAGAAGCTCACCAGATGCTAGTAGATTCTAAAGATAAAATTGAATATTTGAAGCTTCGTATATCCAAGCTTAGTAAACAACAGAAAGGTGACAGTGCTAGTGCCAATGGTGATAGTAAAAATTTAGAAATCAGTGGTGGTGTACACTCCCAGCTTGATGAAAGAATTGCTGAATTACGCAATAGGCTCAGAATAGAAAGAGCAGTTGTGGAGGGCTCAAAAAATGCTATTAGATTATTGCAGAGTGACAAAAAAGTTGCAGACAAAAAGGCACTTCATGAAGCTCAAACAAGTTTACATGAATCAACCCAAAAGCTAGATTTATTAGTAAGATCATTGGATATGAGACGTCAGGAGCTACCTTCTGAGAGTCCTGCATTCATAGAACTGGGTCACGAACTTCGCAGTACGACCTCTAGTCCCGGGTACATAAGTCTCTCTGGGGCTTCTGGGCCTAGAATCCCATATTCGTCACCAACTCCAATAATAAGCCCCTGTGTGCAAGTTACTGGACAGCTAGAAGTTCGGCTCATGGGATGTCAAGACTTGTTAGAAGATGTTCCTGGGCGTAGTCGGAGAGATCCATTGGCTAGTCCATCAGACCTCAAGTCTTTTGTAAAGGGTGTAACAATCCGTAATTCAATGAAATATACGTATAGCATTAAAGAGGATACAAGTAATGAAATTATGGCAGTTCTGAAGCTGGACAACCATACTGTGGCGCAAACTAGTTGGAGACCTTGCTCTCAACAAGCCTGGGACCAGAGGTAAGAAAAAAATATCTTTAAATTACCTTGAGGGTTATTAAAATAATCTAATTAGGAATATAACATTGCCCTTATGCCTGCCTATAAACCCTAAATTAGGAGCAGTTTATCTTTGCATGCGTGACTTTTATGGATGAACAAATATTTAATTTGCAATGACAGGTTATCAAGTTATCTATATGATTGCTTTTCAATGAGTCACAACCTTATCACTACACTGGCTGTTAGTAGGTGAGTGGCTTCATTGTGCCACATATCTGATTCTGAAACCATCTGTGATAAACTAAAAATACTAATCCCAAAAATGCATACTCAGACTACTAATATTATGATTTTTCTGTATATTTTCAAAATATACTATGTTCCTTGTTTTGACATAATAATTTCATAATAAAAGTTTTGTAAGTATGTATATTATTTTGTAACAGTGAACAGTGTGTAACATTTGAATGAAAATAAGCTTTTAATGAATTTTAGGAATCTAAAAGATATTAAACTGATGAATCCCTTACAAATTTGTTGTTATTTTTATTTACTTATTTTAATTTTACAATACATATCCTTTTATTTTCATTTACAGATTTTCAATAAAACTGGACAAATCTCGGGAGCTGGAGATTGGAATCCATTGGAAAGATTGGCGAGGACTTTGTGCTGTAAAGTTTTTGAGATTGGAAGAATTTATTGATGACATCCGTCACGGGATGGCTCTGGAACTTGAACCACAGGGACTACTGTTTGCTGAAATAAAATTCTTGAATCCAATAGTATCTAGAAAACCTAAGCTTCAACGCCAAAAGAAAATTTTCAAACAACAGGGCAAAAATATACCTCGACCTTCTTATGGGGACATGCATATTCCTGCTGTTGTTTTGGGCCGGTTACTGAAACGGTCTTCACCTTCTATCCAAAACATTCAAACTGCCCACATATCACATCCTCAACAGATGAGCTTTGAATCAACTGCTGACAATAAAGATGTTGAAAACCCCAATGTCACTTTGGGTGGAATGGCAGGCATCAGACCACTGGGCGTGCCCGCGGCTCCGACTGCGCCGCAAATGCCCGCTCCGCCGCCACCTAAACCTACTCTACCATTGAAACCTCCTCCGCAAATGTCAACTTTAAGAATGGAGAAGGAGCTTCAAGAGGCGTTCGCTTTCTTAGAAGACTCCTACACGAGAGACAATTATGTTGTAAAAGAGCCCGGCTCTACATGTAACACGCCACTCGTAGAGTATCCGCCGTCACCGTCTCCCAAGCTAGATATCGAGTTCCCCAGTAACGATGACCAAATTGTGGAAGTCACTTCCAACATGAGAATATCGTCTTCTCGCTCGTCCTCTGTCATCGAAACAATGAGCAAAGAAACAGACCCGAGAAAGCAGTCTGGAGAAATGAATATGAATAGCTTCAGACTGCTAAGTGTGCTGGGCAGAGGACACTTCGGTAAAGTGATTCTCGCTCAGTACAAACCGACCAATGAATATTTCGCAATAAAGGCCCTAAAGAAAGGCGATATAATCGCCAGAGACGAGGTGGACTCGCTGCTGTCTGAGAAGAGGATATTCGAGGTGGCCAACGCGATCCGACACCCCTTCTTGGTGAACCTGTTTGCGTGCTTCCAGACTGAGCAGCACGTGTGCTTCGTCATGGAGTATGCGGCCGGTGGGGACCTCATGATGCACATCCACGCGGATGTGTTCAGCGAGCCGCGCGCCGTATTCTACGTAGCGTGCGTCGTGCTAGGACTGCAGTATCTACACGAGAATAACATCATCTACCGCGACCTCAAGCTCGACAACCTGCTCTTGGACACGGACGGCTACGTCAAAATCGCAGACTTCGGGCTGTGCAAGGAGGGCATGGGCTGGGGCGACAAGACGGGCACCTTCTGCGGCACCCCGGAATTCCTCGCGCCCGAGGTCCTCACAGAGACGTCATACACCCGCGCCGTCGACTGGTGGGGGCTCGGCGTGCTGATCTTCGAGATGCTGGTCGGGGAGTCACCATTCCCCGGCGAGGACGCGGAGGAGGTGTTCGACTCGATCGTGAACGATGAGGTGCGTTACCCGCGGACGTTGTCACTCGAGGCCATCGCTCTCATGCGTCGCCTGTTGCGCAAGAACCCCGAGCGACGTCTGGGCTCGTCAGAGCGCGACGCTGAGGACGTCAAGAAGCAGGCGTTCTTCCGGAACGTCGATTGGGAGCAACTGTTGTTGCGCAAGACGCGGCCGCCCTTCGTGCCCACAGTCACTAACCTGGAAGACGTCAGCAACTTTGACAGCGAGTTCACATCGGAGGCGGCCGTCCTCACGCCGCCCAAGGAGCCTCGACCTCTCAGCGCAACGGACCACAAGATGTTCCAAGACTTCACGTACATGGCGGACTGGTGCTAAGCGCCGACATAGCTATTATACTTCATTCCAGATAACTAGCTCCTAGGGAGATAAATTACTAGCAACTCACTGACGTCATACATACGTAGATTTGGGAGCTCGTTAACTGTAATTGAGTATAGGTTCACTTTGGTTTCTTATTAGATGGAGTAAGCAAGTTCAGACGTCGTTGCTGCTGCATCTGATTAGAAATGAGAAAGTAGTTAGATAATAACAATAAACCCCCATTGCCTTATATAACACATGGTGAGATACTGTTTTGTCTTTTTGATATAATCGTCATGTTATGTTACAGGAGTGTGTCTTATTTAGGTTCTCTTGTTAACTTGTATTTAGTGCAGCTAAAATGCAATATTTTATATATAGAATAATGTAATTTAATATCTAAGTTTTAAATAGTGCTAATGTTTATTTTTATATAAAAATCGTGTTAAAGATTTATATATATTTGTAGCAATGAGGTTATTAACTTAGTATGTAATATGTGATTACATTGTATCAATAATAATAAATTAATATTTTAAGGGAATGACTATCAGCGTGTCAAATCATTATGTTTTCAGTCAGTTGTTCAGTGAATAAAGAATAAACCCATCCTAAAACATGTTTCATTGTGCATTCATTAACACGCATTATCCTACTAACAACTTTGTTTACCAGGCACATTTTCAAAAACAAGATGGCTATTATATCTTTACTTTATACAATAAGTACCTATGCAAAGGATTTGTTTACATAACATAATCTCTGAAACTACTCTACCGATTATGATAATCTTATGTTCAGACTCAAACAAAAACATTGTAATTTATAACTATGGACATTTATTACCTTATTAAAAATATTTGTTCATTGCCCGTGGTACACTATTGTATAGTTGCATAGTGGTTGCATACTATATTTGATAGATTTAAAAATTACTTTTATTTGAATGTTTTATAGCATGCATAACGGGATGGGAATTTTTAGACAGAATAGCAGAATACACATTATAATAGTTACTTAATTATTGCTTTTACTATTTTTTTAAATACAAGGCTATTCATCTTTTATCAACACTGCTGAACAACATTACATTCATCACCAACAAAATAATATTGTAATGGGTAACATAAAATTAAAACTGGCCTTCTGATAATAATAAAACAATAGAATTTATTAGTGTTACATTCTGTAAATGAGCATAATCATCTTATATTTTCTATGACAACTTTATTAAAATTAATCTATATTATTTACAATTAATATAATAACACATCTTGTACATTTCCTGTTGATATTATTCATCACTTAATATTAACATTGTCTTTCAATCTGGCAACATATTACAATGTAGCAAGTAAAATAATAATTGCTTTTATAACACTATAATTTACTACCTACAAAATCTTGATAATTTAACAAAACTTCCCTATGTACTGATTTGCTACACATATTAAAGTAATGTGAATCCGTTTGTTACGCTTAGTATAGGCACTCAAGGCTGAATCCCTCAGGGACAGGCAGTGATCAAAGATTTGTGTACTTTTAGCAGTGTATGGACGGGTGTAATATAAATTATTATAGTAGGTACAAAGATTGTGGTGGATTGTAATAAATCTCTGATATCATTATCAAAAAGAATTGCACACTTAAATTTTGTAAATGTTTAGAAGAGTAGAACAATTATTTAGGTAAGTCCTTAATTTTAATTTCATCAATATTCATCATACACCTAGGTATAAAACATTATAAAAGTCACCGAGTGTAAAATTATCAAAATATTATTTAAAAGTGCTATAAGGCTGTATCATTTCACTCAAGTTAACAATTTGTTTTTATATTCAAAGTATATAAATAACTGTATTGCTTTGAATATTTATTACTCAGTAAATACTAACATATTTTAAATTTCACTATAATTATATAAAGAGGAAAACATTTTAGGAATAAAAATTATTTAAGTTTGGTATGAGAAACCACTAATTACACATACACAAACAAACTTTACCACCAAGATTGGAATTTCACAATAACAAGGAACAAGCAATCCTACAATTTCAAAACTCTGAGTATTAAGTTACCTTTGTCTCAGTTACCAAACCACATACACAACATCTGGCCTTTCCAACCCTACACATTCACTAACATCTAAATTCAAATAAGCATTACAAAAAAAAACTTTTATAATTTTTTGGTAGAGAAATAAGCAATTTGTGAAAGTGTATTGTCTGATTTAATACTCTATACTGAGGAGTCAATACAATTCATTATATTCCATAAAATATCTTATCCTTAATATTAAATCAGCATGTACATGTACTTTGGAATTTTATAGAAAAAAAAAGACTAGTTCACATTATCCCAAGCTCACATGTACAAATATCATCCTAAAGTATTATATTTTCAATGTAAATCTAGCTTCACTAGCTTCTAATGTTTATGTTAGAGGGCATATTTGTTTCTGAAATACATTTACATAAACAGTAGAGCAAGTCACTTGTTGTCTCTAAGCACATATAAACAACTAACGGGTGAAGCAAAGCTCACATCCTTGATCCCTTCTGTTGTAGCACCTTAGCTCTATCTGTGGGCTCAATGTCATTACTATTTACTGAATTACCGCACTCTCTACTCACTACACAAAGGAATTCTGCATGGTCCTCATTTCCATAATTATACTGAGATCCAATATTTATGAGTTGCTCAAATTTCCACCCATCAGACATAGTTGACACCATTTGTGTTAACTCTTCTTCATGAAACTGCAGCACTCTGTACACATGTTTTTTGGAGTCTTTGATAGGTCTTCTTTCACGCAAGCATATTCTTTCCTTAACTAATCTTATCAGTTCTGTAATATTATAAAATTCCGCCTCCTCTAGGACACCTTCTTCAGCAATATCGTTGTTGATCACCAGTTTACCATGACGTAAGTAATTCAGTACTGGAGAAAAGTACGTCGGGTCTCTGTCTATTAAATAAGCGCCAGTTTCATCCTGAAATATTTGAGAAATAACACTGTTGTAATACAAATAATATCCACTAATAAACATAAATAAGGCAATAAAACCACTAACCCTATCGGATATTAAATCACTGTCTTCTTGAACTAATCGATTGAGGAACGAGTTAGGGTCTCTCGACAATGTAGTTTTCGTAGTAAGAAAATAGGTTCCTCCAACGTTAAGTTTGACCCATTGTTTGCTGCTGCGTCTTTCATTATTAAATATTGGCATATTTTCTTTTGAAAAATCTCCATTAGGAATATCTTGCGCCATGGTTTACCATAGATAAATACACTTATTTTTTAAAACTTGATTGCAGCAAGACCAAGACATGCGGCTCAGCCTAATATTGTCTATGGTAAATATTATAAATATCAATATAAATTAAATAATATAATATGTATATTTTACATAGGTTATGTTAAAATCAAATATACGTGCTTCTAATTTAGTAACATAAAGTTATAAAATAATGGGCGTACAATAATTAACCTTGACCAAAAAAATATATTTATTAAAAATAATTTATATAAAAAAAAAGTGAAATGTTGCCACTTTTTAAAACATTACCCAATAATGGATAAAAACCTAAGTATGTGAACTTGAGGTATATTAACTTCTGTCTTTTATTAAGAAAGATGCCATAGCAAACTTTACAACCACACTCTCTAAATATTAGATTTGTTTTATTTTAAATCTATTATTTAAAGTTTTTTATATCGTGTGTCCAATTATTAAAGAAATAATATGGCTTCATGTCACCACATGACAATATAAAACGTTCCACCGTGACGGGCCATAAAAATAGTACAGGTCTCTGTTTGTCGCGCCCGCTGCGGGTTTTTTGGCACACAGCAAAAATGGTGGTGCGTATTTCATTAAAATCGCTTTTTTCAATGTTTTCAGTATGAAACTACCTGTTCAAACTTTACAGTTCTAACCCTAGATATATTTTCTATACACACACTTAATATTTATTATATCTCTAGTACAACTTTGTACTCTAGTATACAGTTCAATTTTTGGTACCTATAAAAAACCTAGTTATTTGGGTTTTATTTAAAAATTAAACAATTGCATAACATAGTTTTAAGTTTTATTTACACCTTACTTACACTATACACATTAAATAAAAGAAAAATATAATACAGCTACTTTATTAAAAAAAAAAAATAAGTGTCAAAAACGTATCAAATATAGAGTAGGTACTAAGCCATAGACGGGCTCCCCCTTTTGCCAATTTTTCCCGACCATTTATACAGGTCCGCAGTAATAAGTTACCTTAGATTTCGTTGGAATCGTTTTGTGTCGCGAGACAGAGCACTAGGAAAATAGTTAATTGTGATGTTTTAAACGGGAAAGGCGATCTAGGGCGTCAAACTTAGTGTTTCCAATCATTAATTATAATTATTATGTTTGTATTTTAACATAATCATCATATAACGTAAAATCCGTTGCGACAATAAAACGACAGAAAAATACAGTGGTACAGGGGCTAGTACTAGGCGTTTACCTCCCCCCCCCCCCCCCCCCGCCAAAAGTGACAGAAAAAATTGTTCGGTCATTTACACCCTTCACGTCTCCTTTGGTAAATACTCAAAGACAAAACATAATAAACTACACACGCGAAGGTACACAATGGATATACATACATATGACTAAGTATACTTGTATACAATTTGTAAATATCCATACATATATTATATATTTTAATAATGTGTATTACCTATAACCATAGGTAGCGATAAAAAGACTCTTCATCTGCAGGTTTTTATACAGGATAATGAAAGGACGGAGTGTAACATTTGTGTGAAAGGATGTAAATTAGAGCAAGGGAATGAATTTGTTTATTTAGGTAGGTAGAATGTTTACAAGAAGTGGAAAGATAGACAAGGAAATTGAAAGGAGAGTGAAAGCGGGAAGCAAGTTACAACTTACAACTAAAACTAAAATTAATATACTTAGATATATATAAATTTTAATTCCATCACAGGTACCTATGGAAGCGAGACTTGGGTATGGAATAAGAAGCATGAAAAAAAAATGAAGTGAAAATGCTGTCTTTACGTAGAATATGTGATATAAAGCGTATTGACTGCATCCAGAACGATGTGATTAGAGAAGAATGCCGAGTAAAAGACTGACTAACTAAAATGAAGAAAAGTAGTTTACTTTCCTAGACAGACTCTAACTAATGGGAAGTAATTTATTTTAATTTGGCAACACCAAATTGACGTTTGTTGTCTACTTTTAGCGTTCATTTTTGAGATTTTCGTTTGCTTGTGGTTTGCTTTTTGTGGAAAATATACTAAAAACTTTATAGAAAGATACATTTTGTGAAAAAAACCTTTGTAAGATAAAACTCTGGATGTAAGCAAATACACCAAAGTTGAGTTTATAATTGTAATGTAGTGTTATTTCAAAATGGGGAGTAATTTAGAAAATGATAGATCTGTGACGACTGGTAAAATATATCCAATCGACTTGGCTCCCCAAAAAATCACTATTGTAAAAAGCGTGACCAACCCGGAAGTGAAGATGGCCCATTTAATGAGTGGCCAAACAAAAACTAGTAGCACAGGCCAAATAATAACACATTCTGGCCCATTGAGCCTTATGCGTCCAGCTTCACAAATTATCTCTTCAGGCGTCGCAACTCAGGTATTTTCATAATTTTACATATATACGCAATCTAAAGACGCAATATAAACCTAATTTCGTTATTTGTTTACTTTAATTTCAATAATTGCATAACCCAATATTATCTAGTCATTATTACTTTCTCTCAAAGTGACATTATTAAATCTTTGTTAGATTCCTAAAATAGTGGTATTTGCACTAGATTATTCTTTTTACTTTAGAACATATAGAACATCAATACTATTAACACAATATTATAACATTTAATTTACCTAACTATCTGACATTTATAATTTTGATTTATTTCCAGCCGCAGATGATTGTGAGTGGTTCACCCATCTTGCAAGGAACCCAAATTGTTAGCCAAGGCACACAAATCATAAGCCAAGGCTCTCAAATTATATCTCAACCACAATTACTTGGCCCAACAACACTATTGACACAGTCTACCCAAATCATCAGTCAAGGCAGCCAGACAAATGTTTCTGGAAATCAAAATATGGGCAATGCCCAAGTAACTGTTACACCAGTAAGTGGTGCCCAAGTGTTAAATGTTTCTGGGCAACTAGGGAATGCTGCAGGTTTACTTGTTAATTCTTCTGTGCGTGCTTTATCTCCGAGTGTTAGAGTGCTGCCACCATTACCACATCACAATACAAGACCAGGTATTTACTATTTTCATTATTAATACTAGTTCGCCATGGCTTCACCAGTGGGGCCTATACTAACTTTCATCCCCTATTATACCCCCTTAGGAGTATTGATAAAAAAAATTGCCTACATCCCTTTCTAGGGTTCAAGTTTACTCTTTATCAAATTTCAACAAAATCAATTCAGTGGTTTAGCTCTGAAAGTGTACAGACAAACAGTTACTTTCACTTATATAATATCAGTATAGATACCGTCCTAGATTTTAGATTATTGGACATTTATGGTTACTGCTCTATTCCTTTGTGTCTTAGTGTGATGTTATATAGCCTATAACCTTCCTCAATAAATGGGATCTTTAATCTATGTGAAATAGTGACTGTTTGAACTTTTTCTTTATTCCAATCTAAATGAAGTTTGATGAAAATTGATATAAACCAACTCCAATGTTTTTTTAAACAAAATATTAAAAAATTCTGTGCAAAAAATCATGTTGAATTGACCTGTATTGATGTAAAAGAAGAACAAACAAACACATTCCCATTAATAAAATTAGTATAGATCTGAAGGTATCTGATATGGACAGACAATATTTTTTTTTATTTTCTTTAGTTCTATCTTCAGTGGGATTGGGCAGTGGTAATACAAGTGTAGTGGTCAGTAAGGGTATCGCCACACATGTGCCCCGAGGACCAACAGCTGCAGCCTCACTAGCCGTACCAAGAGTAGCAACAAGACCCATCACACCTGCTTCTGCTCCTGTACCAATATCTATAGGTAAGACTACATTTCATATCCAATTTCCGCCCCAGTTTCGCCCGTAGAAATGTTTTCAGCCCTCTAACTAAAAAATGGCATTAAAGAAGGACAGACAAACATACTTTTATATTAATTAGGCTAGAAATGTACAATTAAAAAATTTGGTTGTAAATCTTTTAAAGGGGATGCTAGTATATGTTTGACTTTCAACCACTTTTTCAAATGTGAAACTTGGAAGGAACATAATATGTACAAGATAGCAATATTTAATTTACTCAAAAAACAGAATTTAAGAAAAAAGTAAGTATTAAAATAATCCCTGAAAGATTTCGAATGCAAGTTCTCCATTTTTTGAGCAAGCTATGACCATCAGATTTCTTTCATAAATATATTTCCTATTTTAAATGTAACAAACATGTTTAATTAAGTTCACCTTTTTCTGTAAATTAACAAAAATTTTATATAACACTTACAAATACATACACATACCTTCTTCTTTTATTGTGGCTCCACTAATGTTAATAGATGATTTGCCAATGTCCAGTATGCCAAGTATGCCTTTATAGTTTCAATGTGTTGATTAATCAGTATCACAATTATCACAGCGTGGGCGGGATTAAACCGTATTCCTCATCATGTCACGACGGAACGCGTGCGTCGGTCGCCATGACATGACGTAGAATCGTGCAAATATCAACATATATTGAACATTTGTGAATCAAACATTTGAGGAAACAATTGAACATTTGTGGAGTTTTTTTTTCCAACTTATTCTCCACAGATGATGTTTCGGAAATGGTGGCGGTATCAAAGAGTTAGTTTTCTTCCAAATTTTGAATAAAAATATTTGAGTTTAATTCTCACAACATGAATGTTGCAATTTTGATAGTCAAAATTAATGCCAATCCTGAGCATGACAACAAAAAAGTCATGTCAAAAATCACTTTTAGTTTTTGAATTTTGGTACCTTCCTAAAAGTTAAAAGAGTCCACTCCATTCATGTGAATTGTGAGGTTAGTGCAGTAACAAAACTCAATATTATTTTACAGCAGGAACTTGGAGCCCGGGTGTTCGCGGCACCTTGGTGTATTCCGCGCGCGCGACCGGGCCTCGTCCCCGCATGTCAGCACCAACGTCGCAATCCCCCATGTCCTTAACGTCACCTGCGCCTGCACACTCTGCCATTGTCACTTTGCCCACTTCTACAGTATTCACTAGTAAGTTATTCACTTTTGCTTCTTTTTAATTAAACCAAAGAGAGTTAATCATTTCATTTGACTGTGCAATCTCATTGAATAGATGTTGTTACAGGAGGTAATATAAAATCTTTTAAAAAAATCACAATGAATTTTTGATACAATGAGTATATTTAACTATTTTTAAGTGACCTATAATAAAAATATCCAAGATTATAGAAAGTTGTCGTTTGTAAATGCACTTTGCACATTTTTCTTTCACTCCAGCTATTTTAGTGCAAAAATATGTACCAATGGGTTTTTTAATTAAAAACTTATGTACATAATCCGACAAAACCACACTTTTCCATCTAAATATATCTCAACAGAACTAGCCACTTGTTAGATATAGCCTCACAAATACCATCGGCTAAACGAGGGAGACTAGGTCTTCCGCTGGGTACCCTGGAACCGTAACACGGTTTCGGGAGCTGTAAAGCAACCCGTGAAGAAAAAAAAAATATGTGTCAATCCGTTTCACCCTTTGAGTATTTAAGACTGGAGACGGGAAGAGCTAAATCACGGAACGATTTTTTCTGCCAATTTTGGCGGGAGGGGAGGTAAACGTCTAGTACTAGCCCCTGTACCACTGTATTTTTCTGTCGTTTTATTGTCGCAACGGATTTTACGTTATATGATGATTATGTTAAAATACAAACATAATAATTATAATTAATGATTGGAAACACTATTTAAAACATCACAATTAACTATTTTCCTAGAGCTCTGTCATGCGACACTAAACGATACCAACAAAATCTAAGGTTACTTATTACTGGTCAGTTTAACTGGTCAAAGGGGGAAAAATTGGCGAAAGGGGAAGCCCGTCTATGGCCCCTCCATAGGCTTAGTACTCTATGGTTTCACCCTTTGCAAGTTGTAACTTGAGTATGATAGGTACCTAATATAATCACAGTTTGATTCACACAACTTTGATCACCATTCCAGACCCATCTAACATCCCCGTACAAATGTTGCACAATGTTTTGTCTCCCTCTATCAAATATTTTAGTGAATATCATAAAGAGAGATAAATGTTTTTTGGTAAAAGAGTTATTTTATATTAGATTTCCCTCAATTTAGTCCACTGCCCACCCTATTACCTCATTAACACTATGTGCTATACATTTTTTTATTCAAGATATGAATTGAAACAAAGGCAGATATCAAAATTCATTGAGCCGTTACGTAGCCTCTTCAAGACAAATATTGGGACAGACAGATACTTCAATTTTATTGAACTGCTTTAAAATTTTAGCAGGCGGCGTGATAGCGGCGAGTGTTCGCGCGGTTTCGCCAAGAGTGCCGGTTACTGGGCCCACAGGCTCCATGCCCGTGGTTACTCCAACAGTGCAGAGACCATTACCACTACTTCAAAGGAATTATCAACCTGCTAAGGTTCGTATATATTGTTATATTATATAAAGTTTTTGAATAACTCTTGTTGGTGTATGTATACAATGTGTAACATCGAGATGGGTCCGTATGGGGACCTCCGAAACTATAAGAGATAGCAAAATGTGTTCTAAGGAACCATGACGTCGATCTTTGAGATAAGAAAAACTGCATTCATAGATTTTTTCACTACTTGAAAAAAAAAACGATTTTGATTGTGTAGTGTAGGTTGTAAAGAGTTTGAAAATGGAATGTGAAGTTCTTAGTTTTCCAGGCCGAACTGCAATTGTTTTAAAAGAAAAATAGTAGTGGGAAATTTATAACCATTTTATTATTATTTTATTTTTGTATGTGCTGTGTAGTTTCTAAATATGCCTCTTGAAAGTACAAATCGCAATAACTGATAATTACCTAAAAGAGTTAATTATTGCACCAAATTGTCATTTTGAACATATACATACTAAAATATACTTCTTCAATTCCCGAGTAGTCTATCACTTACTTTTTCTTATCTCTAAAATCGACGATATGGTTCCTTAGAACACATTTTGCTATATCTTAGTTTCGAAGGTCCCCATAGTGACCCATCTTGATGTTACACCTGTATAAATGTGTATTATCATTAAGAAGGAACAAAAATAGATTTTTATGATCTCCTTTACATTGATATACCTCAGAGGCGATTCTTGGTGTTTAGTCCTGAGTTGGCTTCAGTCTAAAGTTGGATATTTTCTCAATAAAATTAAGTCAATAAGAAATCAAGTTTTTAATTAATGTCAATATTGTATTACCAAATGCTTTTAGACAAAAGATCTCGTCGAAAAAGGTCTTTCTAAATATTAATTATAGATTTTTTTGGATGCAGCGACCATTACCACTACTTCAAAGGAATTATCAATCTGCTAAGGTTCGTATATATTGTAAAATATACAAAGTCTTGGAATAATTTCTTGTTGGTATATGTATATATCATTAAGAACAAACAAAATAGGATACATATCGAACAAATCATTTTATTATCAAGTTTTTAATTCATGTCAATATTCTATTACCAAATGCTTTTCGACAAAAGATTTCGGTTTTTTTTAAGTATTAATTATTGATTTTTGGGTGGTTTTAAAAATAAATTTAAGTAATGCCTATATAAAATAAATTATTTGGCGCCTTTCGCAGCGCCAACGTGTCCTGTATTTTTTATTTATATTTATATAGATAAATTATTTATATAAATAAATAAATAATTTAGGGAAAAATATTAGTTTTGGCGGCGCTAACGTCGCCAAACCAACTTAAACGAATTGCCACTGAAATACCTATACCGTATTGTAGCAAAAACAATGAATATAAACGCGCTAGCGAGCCGATAGCAGGGAACTCTGTATTCGCATCACAGTTCCAAGGCGGGAATGACTAGAGCTGAGTCGTTCCATGTTTTACGTACATTATCCATTCAAAAACCCCGTTGATTTGACAGTCAGTACAATATCAGTCTAATGTATTCAGCATTATGGTCCATTTTAAAAGAACAGCAAACCATTTCCTTTTTTAAAACCGTTCCAGAAATATTTTTGGTAGAATTTTGTACTTATTTCTAAAAGCATAGAATTTCAATAACTACGTTCAGCGTTCCTTAGTTCGTCCGTTCACGAAGACTGTGTGCACGCACATGCCTCGTGCGCCGCAACGTAATAAGGAATGTGTTTTTTAAGAACTGGATTTCCTTCTGGCAAGGACGCGTTCCTTCGTTACATGGCAAAAATCTGTTCCTTGGAATGCTTAATGAAAATAACGACCAGCTCTAGAATGACGGAGGCTTAAAAAGCGTTTGAATCTTGACACCGTCGTAACTTGGGTAATACTGCACCGATTTGGATTAAACAAAGATTAGTGTTATGTATACAAGTATAAGTTTCATATTATTTATTTTCTCCGTAGGTTGTAGGCGTAGCGAGTGTTGGTATGCGAGCCCCGGTCGGCAACAGTGCTCCGTCGCAGCTGTATTACGAGGTATCCCGTCCGCCGACACCGCACACTGTCCCGCCCGCTGCGGTCGCCATGCCTCGAGTGCTCACCCCATACAACCATGTTGTCCAGCCGCCTGCACAAGGTATACTATACTAATCCTAACTAATATTATAAATGCGAAAGTGTGTTTGTTTGTCCTTTCACGTCAAAACAGCAATGAATCGACGTGATTTTAGTGTAAAGGGCCGGAGACATTTAAAAATAACATTCGGCGTATAGGGCATACAAATCGTATGCAGCTGAGTTTAACTAACGAAATACTTTTTGGCTCAACTTATTTGGCGCGAGTTATACTTGTATAAATCCAAAATTATGACAGTAATGCAAGATTTTCAAGGTACAATGAATATATCAAATATTGATGTTTGTTATCAGTTAGTATGGCCAACGCCGCCGTTCAGATGCTCCCTGATAATCGGACTTCAACAGCTTCCGTACTGGCCACGACAGCTCTACCCAGGCCTTCAATACTCAGGAAGAGGGATATTGATGGGTAAGTTTTATCCTGAATATTATACTGAATTTTTTTTTTCATACAAAAAAGAAAAACAGAACCTTAACATATTTTTAAACAGAATACTTAAAGATACATATTTGATATTATTTTTTCATAATTATTTTATAATCTAAGTTTTTCATAATAAAATCAACAATAAATTTCAAGATGGCGGCAGCATAGCTACAAAAAATATATTTCCTTAACAATTATTTTTAATTGCAGCTCCCCAACAAAAAATGCCGGCGTCGGTCAACCCGTCAATTACGAGCCGCCTCCGCCGCCGCGAGTCGAAGAACCATTACCCGTTTGGACTGAAGAAGTATCATCCATGAAAACGTCCAGAGGTACATATTATTCTTCTTTACGCATGGGTAGACAAAATAGAAATGATCATCATCAGACGATCATGAGAGATATTCGTGTAGGCCATTGTCTGCACGCTCGAAAATCCAGCGCGCTATGCCCACCACGAACTCTTCGACATATTCGATCTGAAAGTCCTTGCGAGACCATCCCTCTCGACGAACCAAGGCGCGGGCGTGATGGCACGCAGTGCCTTGTTTTGTCCAGAACTACAGATACCACGGCGGTGAGGCGTAGGTCAGACGGGAGCGGGTGTACAACTTGTAGAGTCGCACCTTGACAGAGCGAAGCATGATGTCGGCTATCTTAGCGTTGTTCACGGCGTAAGTGGCCATGGCGCGCATGTTCAGCCGCCTGTCGATATTTTTGATACAGTAAATCCCGCCATTATACTCCAGTGTTGCCCAATTAGTAAGTTTAATTTTCGCAAATTCAAGCCAATTTATTATACGATTTAAATATTTAAAGAATTATATCGTTCCTTCAAATCTCGAACGGCTGTTTGTTCGGAACTGTTGATCTTCTCCTTCTATATGTATGCCTAGAACATTAAATAGCATTATGTTTAAATACCAGGTTCCCCGGACGGCTCAGGCGGCGGTTCGACCACAGTATCGGCAGCCTCGTCGCCCGCCCCCGACGACGACCTACCGTCACCACCGCGTGTGCCCACACCACCACACGACATCTCACCTAGAAAGAAACCCAGGAAACAGACGTATGTATTTATATATTATCGTTTAGCTTTAATTATATTTAACATGCCTTTAGGAAAGGTGTGCCTTATCCTAAATCTAAATAAAAGCTTTTCATTTTTAATTGTGTGTGACAGTGAAATAGCCAGGCAGGGTTTGTACCACGAAATTTTTAATGTGCCCCAATTTAGAGCTAACTTGTTTTTTGTGGAAGGTGACAGTATGTGAAACTGAACAAGTTTTGAATGGAATGTAAAGTTCGTGATATGGCACTTGCACAAATGTATGCCCTTATTCTTATGTCATTAATAATGGATCCAGTTAATATACCTACTATTATTGTGATTATTCATATAAGCATTTATATTTCTAATATATATTCCCTCATTTTTTAGATTGAGCAGTGCTATGAGACAATGTGATTTTTCTGCTGAAGAGGCTCCGAGGACACCCCCGCCTGCACCCGCGCCGCCACCGCCACCAAAACGTAATGCTACATTTATACAAAACTATTCCTTACCCATAATAGAAGCACACATACTTACCCATACGTACCAGTATCATATTATTACTAGTGACCCGCTTTTCTCGGGATGAAAAATAGCTTGTCACTTTCCGACCCTCCTACTATCTCTGTGATAAAAAACTTTTCGCATTTATAATATTAGTTAAGATGTATTAATTGAAGTTTCGTCAATCTATACTGAATAATATAAATGCGAAATTATTTGTGTGTTCTTTGTTCAAGGCAAAACAGAACAACGGATCGACGTGATTTTTTGCACAGAGACAGCTGAAGGGCCGCATGCTAATGTTTATCTCGGGAAAATATTAAATTCTACACCCGACTTTTCCCACCCAGGTCCCCTGCTAAGCTCGAGTTTCGTGTGCGGTTGGCGAGCGACAGCGCTGCACTTCACCCGGCCGACGGACGTGAAGAGACGCGAGCCCCGCGCCAAGGACATCGTCGCTCTGGCCAACCAGAAACACATACTGCACACGGCCAAGGGTTGGAAGGTGCATCATTTTACCGCGCAAATGGACGATCTGGTACGACTCTTATGTTAATTGCAGATATGTAGAAGTGAACTGTTTCGTTGCTATGTCACGCCCTTCCCCCGACCCGTCTTAACTTTATAAAATAATTGCAAAAACTGCGATACCAGTCTTTCTGATCAAAGCTATTATGTCATTGTAAAAGATGGGGTCAACGTTGGAAATTGGCCGCTGCTACACAACTGCTACACAAAGGATGCCGCACATTTTTTAAATTTAGAAAAGGTATTGGTATCGCAGTTGAGTTGATGCGTCATAACACAGACATTTTTTTCTATATATCGTTAAATAGTAGGCTAAGCCATTTTTATAGTCGTCTGTCTAGTCGGCCAAATTCATAGTCGGTAGATCACTACTCATTATGCTTAACAATCAAATACCATTGTTTATTTATTTATCAAGTAAATGCGGATACTTCAAAAAATCCATATACCATATACCCTTATTTCGATGATCGGTTTTTGGCACGGTGTACATGTGACGCTTTTTCCAGGTGTCGCTAGAGTCTGACGTGAGTGAGCAGCTGTCACGACTACTACGTTCCTTGGAGGCGACGCACGGAAAGGCTCAGGCTGCTCTGGCGCCCCACCATCACTCAATGTTAGAGCTTGTTAAGGTAATTATTATTCATCGTCCCTAAAAAAATAGACTTTATCAAGTTCAACAATTTTATTGACAGACAAAATGTGAGCACGATGTTTATCGCAAATATTGCTATAAAGTTGCCTGTCACTTTTAGGAAGCATTAGCAGTATTTGTGAAACCAAGTCGGAGAAAATTTTTGCTTCTAGATCGCTCTCGTGGAATATGCTGCCGTTAGTAATTAACAATATCATTTGTTAAAAATACACATGTGACATACATGAGATTCTCTATTTTTCAGTGCAATTTTCATTGTGTGTAAAAAAAATTATTAAACTAAATGAAATACTTAAACCAAGTACCATTATATTGAAAATTACTGCTTTTGTATGTAGCCCTTCGCTTGCATCTCGCTCATACCATGTAGAATGTGAGCAAGAGGCTAATAGAAAATCCGCCATTTTGAATCCCATTCTTTAATGTACCAGGGTTGTATGTACTTATATAAAAACAAAATGACATTTCAGGGTAATATACAGAGGAGTAACATAGTGCGCGAGGGCATCAACGAGTCCCGCAACGATATACTACGAGTGTTCACGCACCGTAAGTTCGTAGCGGACATTCTAACCCGGCAGGCGGACAAGCGCTCTTTCAGAAAACATCGAGTCACGTCGTAGCACGAGCCAAACTACTCGATTAGCCCCGCCGCACATGACCATGACCGCTCGAAACTGCGCGAGAGTCAAACTGAGAAATATTTGCCATATAAAAAGATATATTCATCGCGCATGCAATACGACGAAGAGAGGCTACTGCCGACTCGTAGGAGTAAATTACCTACTGGTATAACTCTTGCCAAATAGCTTCCAGTATAAAAATCGTCTTATTTTAGTTTGTAATGCGCACCGAATGTCAAATAGCTCAAGTTATTTGGCGAAAGTTATACGGTAGGTAACGTGTGACACTCGCGTAGTTTACAGTGGTCATGTGTGGCGAGGCTAGACATTCTTCACATGTGACTGATAAATCCTCAATCATACAAATACAATCAATGTTCATTTATTTACTTAAGTAATAATATTTTATTGTTAAGGCCCAACGCAGACTGACGACTTAAACCGGTAAGTTTTGGTAGTAAATGTCAAATAAAAAATGTCGATCGCCGATTTAAGTCGGTCGTCTGCGTTTGGCTTTTAGTATATTTTCGAGTGGTGGACGTTACTAGTGGAAGAATGGTGGTTAAGTTTAGCTAATTTTTAGTCTTACAGCATTGTCACCTGATTTATTTAACATTTGTGTTGTGATTTGTTTTGTCTTGTTATAATTTAAATTACGCAGGTTAGAGGTAGGATAAGACATGCGGTTGTATATACATAGTTGACTGTTTATTGAGAAGTGTTGTTATATTGTGATCCGCCGAACTGTGAGCGCGAATGTCCGAGAATGTTCATAATCAACTTTAAATGAGACGTTCAAAAGATACTCAACAAAAAATATATATACAAATTTGAACGTTATTTAGACCATTCTTATGAGAGTTCTTATTCTCAAGAGTCTTATGAAAAATCCACCGCGCTGACGCCTCGCTCCAAGTGTACGCCAACCTTTAGGCGTCTCAGACGTGGGCGTCGGCTAAATGTAGTTCTTCTTTAAAAGAGCCAAATTTGAATTACATCTACGCAAAAGTTTACGTACAGTTTTTGGTGTCCACTATACTTAATGCTCAGTTATGTCTATATACAATTAGCTTGTGGTTTTATATAATACTCCTTTCCGAATAATGAGTTCCCAAAAAAAAATCGTCTGTGTGCGACCATTGCATTGGCCAATACGCGCCAAATAAGTTAGCGCTAGAGTGGGAAGGTCGCCCATACAAATCGTATGAAGCAAAGTCTAACCACGATATATTTCGGCTCAATTTATTTGGCGGGGTTTATACAAATATATCAAAAAGAGTGCATTGCAACAATTTTTTTCTCTAGGAGCTCGTTATCTGGAATGGATGGGCATTATAGATGATGTAAATTTCTTAAATAAATGCAATGGAAGCACGACTTGAATAATCAACTTGCATAACTGTTGTGCAAGATATGTGTACACATTTATAAAAGTTAGAATTATAAAGAGTCATTATTTTTTTTAAGTATAGTATATTGTATAGTATGATGTGATGGTAAATATTTTTAAAATGTAAAATGATATAAACTTCCACAAAAGACCTGCACACAAATATAAAGAAAAATCTTACAGTAAGAAATGCTAAGTGCAAACTTGCTTGCTTGATTTTATACTATTAATAACGAAACTTGTGCAAATCGGACATATCTATCACTAGATCAATACTTGTAGTACCTTTAACGTAGTAAAACGACAGTTTAGTTATAAAGTGTTTTGTCTTCTTCTATCATATGAAATGACAGATTTGTAAGAGAGTGACTGAAGATTTATTGTTGTTAGCTGTAGTAGTTTGTTTCAACTATCCCCCTTACTAATAAAAGCTGTACAAAGTTATACAATGGTGCGTCTCCCTATAATAAATCTGTCAACCGATGTGATAGAGGGAGACAAAAACATTTTATGAATAACTTTGTGCAGTGTTTGTTAGTAAGGTAAATAGAATCATATTTTTTTAAAGCGTCTACATTATCTGTTCGTGAATAAATAATTTAAAGTGACAACAACAGTAATGTTTTATACATTCTATCTGTATATTAATGTCATAAAACAAATTGCAACTAAGTTTATTGATTACATACATATTTATCTATCAAATTATTGTTTTCATTTTAAATACTGCATAAAGAATAGAATGAAAATGGCGACCTATTATATGCGACTCGCTTGCATCTCGCTCACACAATATAATTTGGGAAGGACAAATAGAAATACAGCCATTTTCAATTCCATTCTTTACTTAATCGGGTGTTACATATGAATATTTTGTGTAAACTTGAAAATGTGGCTCAGCTACAGATTTTTAAACGAAGGTCCCAGGTTCGATTCTAAGTTCAAGATTCAATAGTGTTTGGTGACACTGAATCAGTGATATAGTTTCAATATTAATTAATGAAAAAAAAAGAGGCCGGTCAATCTTGGTAGCTTGGGGTCTAGGGCTCTCGTGAAATATATATTTTTATCATATAAAAATAAACAAAATTAGACTATTATCTTTTCAATCGAAATTATTTGAAAAAATCGGTAGAAAGTACTTATTTTATTAATGTAGGTATATAAACTAAAGATGGGGCGCTAACTGCATGTTTTTTATATTCTGTTAATCATATTTGTAGTTCCAACTGACTTAAAACGAAATAAAAGTGCAATAAAATGTGTTTCAAAAAGTAATCATAAATTATTATTGTAATATGTTTAACATAACATAATTTATCAAATCGAGAGATATTTATTACAATTTATTCTTTATTTTGACAATCATGGCTTGAAGTGAAGTTTATATTATGGAAATAAGTAGGGAGTATATTTTAAGTAACTTTAATTTAAGATCACTAATGTACTCGCCCAAGTTTGTTTAATTTGTATATGCTAGATGTCCTATTTATTTATGTAAATTCTACAAATAATATTCATCTGCGATAATATTGGGAATGGAATGTAAAGGTCAGCGCACACCGAAAGAGTGGCGACGAAGCGATTAATTTGATAACAAATTGAAATTCAACTTTTTTTACTTTATACATACAGCTCAAATTGGTATAACGAATAAGGTTTGGTTGGATTGAGCGTGCCAAACATGACTGTGAAAATAACTGACATCAAAAAATAACAGTAAAATTGGTCATATTCCATTCCTATATATATCTGATTCACCAGTTTATAATGGAAAATTTATTAGATCCAGATTAATGTATCAAATAGATATATTTTGATGTATAAAAATAAAATGAGGAACACTGTACACACAACACAGTGGGGACTGATAAATTTAATACAGTTCCTGTTAGCCAAGATAAAAGAAATGTACTTTCCATTCCCACTCTGATTGCAGATGGATGATGCTCTGACTCCCTATGATATTTAGCTATAGGACTGTCATCACAATTTTGCTTTGCCAATAAAACAGCATTATCTTTGTTTTTGACAAAAATGTGTTCATTTAGATATCCTGGTATTATTATTACACAAATTAGCGCCGTGTGTTTTGTCTCCCTCTATAACATCTATTGAATGACTGATTTGTTAGAATGTGACAAAACATATTAAGTAAAACATTTTTCAACTATTTTTAAGTTTATTTCAAGTTGTCTATAGTTATTTACATAGTCCCTCCAATTACACCCTGACTATTACCTCTTATTTTGGTGTAAGTAATGAGATTGAAGAAGCAAGAAAGTTTTGTTATGGAATTTGTAAATATTTGTATACAGAACTGTGAGTTTTCATATAATAAAAGGATAAATAATAATGTTAATTTTAGGTGATGAAGTCGTGTTTCTTTTTGTGATCTATTTTTAATTTCAAGAATAAAATATGACATTTTAAAGTGTTATTTTATTTTGGTGATTACTGAAGATTTTTCAATATCTTACATAACATAACTATGTAGTTAAAAAATTTATAGATATTTATAGTTCAAAAAAAATTGGTTTGTTTCTAGACTTTTTTGCGAACCTGTACTCCTTTTTAACCGACTTCCAAAAAAAGAAGGAGAAGGTTCTCAATTCGGACCGTATTTTTTTTTAACATAAAACATTGTATATTTTTTATGTAAAAAAAAGATGAACCCCCTTGAGCGGGGTGTCATTAAAATTAAAAGGGTCTTTTGAAATGCAATTATTGCCCATGGACTTACAGCTTGATTTGATTTTCTACTACAATCTTAATATACGAAAGGTTACTTTTAAATTAACC
Organism: Nemapogon koenigi; assembly: GCA_963924495.1. NCBI lineage: Eukaryota > Metazoa > Arthropoda > Insecta > Lepidoptera > Tineidae > Nemapogon > Nemapogon koenigi. The sequence continues at coordinate 4,147,999 of OZ004643.1, forward strand.
AAATAGAATTCTCAACTCTGAAAAAAAATAGAAATACTATCAATGAAAATTATAACAAAACATACTTTGGTGGCCTTATTTATCGGTATTGATTCAGTCAGAACGGATTTTCCGAAAAGATATGAAAGGAAAAACCGGCCAAGTGCGAGTCGGACTCGCATATGCAGGGTTCCGTTCACTCACTAGTATGCACTTACTTAGGTCAGACCAAGTTTGACGCCCCTGTAGGAAGCAGAAACAAATTAGCAGGTATAGACGTATTGCCATTATTAAAATCGAGAAAAAAACGTCGAATAAAACACGTTTCTTTTATGGTGAAAATTCAAATGCCTATTATTACGGTTCAAAAGATAGGTACAGACAGCCCTGCCCTGTGACAGACTGTAGTCTTTGGGACGAACCCCCCCCATATTACTACTATACTCTTATCGGAGCTTTAGTAATGGGGTTTCCGTTTGCATCCTTTGGGTACCTATACTATACATACATCGATGACTATTATATGGTACCCCATAGATAATACTATATCTAAAAATGTAAGCGAAAATGAGTTACGAAACTTGGTAAACGAATGCCTCGTTTCTTGCAATTTGTTTAGCATGCTTGACATTCATCAAAGAGTACCTTTTTATATAGACATTCATATCGCACCTCCGGTGCAAGACTGTCACTTATGTATGAGTTATATACACAGAAGTATCCCAAAAGTATCTCTGCACTTGCTGCTATAGACGCTGGATAGAGCCAACGACCTTGAGAGATGGCACCGCCCCCACGCGGGTACACATACACACCAAACGACGTGGCTGCCACTAATAATATAGCATCAGGCTGCAGCCGGTACTGTCGGTACACGAGCGCTTACGCACACACGCGTGCAGTGCGTACATAAAATCTCGAAAATGAGAATAAAGGAACTTGCTGAAAATTTTATTAAAAAATAGAACAATATTACGATAGTATATTGCTAGATAAAAAATCTGTCAAAAAATCAGAATCATTGCATTGTAAAGAGACGATGATGGATTGAATAAAATTAACGTCTTTACTAATTACTGTCTTTAATTTCCACTTTGGACACAATTAAACAATTAAACAGAATTAAAATATTACACAGTTAAAACCAAGCGACCATTTCATTTGCTGGCCAACGCACCTCTTTCTCTGCCACCTGGCGGGCAAAAGACGTAACTACTAATCAATTGACTGTCTTCTTACATACTCCCCCTTTTGACCAAATATAGGACCACCAGTTTGGTCAAACAAACACAAAAGTTACACAAAGAGAAAGTGAGTAAGAACAATTAACAATAACAAAAAACAATTAGAACAAGGAACTTAAACATAATCTAATAGTTTAAGAGGTCGACCGCGTCTCCGTTTTGGGTTGACGGGTCGTGGCTTGGACTGATCACCCTCACACTCACGTGCATGGTAGCGAGTAAGATCGGACACGTGATACTTACCGATCGATTCATCAGGAGCTTCACGATGCGAAATTAAGTAAGTGGTGGGACTCACCTTCATTTTTATACAGTAGGGCCCATCTCTTCTTGGGACGAGTTTCGAGGTTATACCCTTACCGGCATTACTCAAAACATGGCTACGTAGAAGGATTAGGTCACCAGGTGAATAGTCTTCCCCCACACGACGGGTCTCGTCTTTAGTAGTCTTATTACGATCTTGTTCATACTCGATAGTCTCCTTCGCTTCTCGGAGAGTATCTGCTAATTTTAATAAATACGGCGAGATTTGCGGCACATAATTTTCCGCTTCTACCGTAGCACGTAGGTCACTTTGAGCTTCTATAGGTGCGCGAAGTTCGCGAGCGAAAGTGAGATAAGCAGGACTATGTTGTGTGGACTTGGTCAATGATGTATTGAGCGCGAATCGAATAAAGGGAAGCGCTTCGGGCCACTGTTTGTGATGTCCTTCGACAAGGATGGCCAATTGCGTCTTCAACTCCCTATTCTTACGCTCGACGGGATTGGCCTCGGGATGATATAAGGGCACAAAATTTTGTTTAACCTTTAACACAAACATAGCCTTTTGCATGACGTCGGCAATAAATTGCACGCCATTATCCGAAATTAAACGCCTGGGTACACCAAAGCGTAGAAAAACCTCTTCGATTAATACCTTAACACAGGCTTCTGCTGTAGCTTCCACCAGCGGAAACAGCTCTACCCATTTACTAGCGGTATCTTCTATTATCAAAATCCATCGTTCTCCGTTAGGTCCTCTTGGCAGGGGTCCAAAAAGGTCGACGGCAATTACTTCAAAACGTTGCGCAGGAACCGGCGTCTGTATAAGTCCTGCTGGCTTTTTGTTAGAGGGTTTGTAACGCTGACACTCGACACATGTTTTTAAATAGTCTTCAACATAACGTCGCATACCGGTAAAGTAAAAACGTCGAGAGATTCTATGCAGAGTCCTCTCCACTCCCCCATGGCCAGAAGTTGCCGCATCATGACACTCGATCAGCACCTTCCTCCGTAGGGTATCCGGCACGACAAGTTGAGGCTCTTCGGTTTCAAGGTCAGCGTAGCGGTAAAGTATACCTTTACTCATATAATAACCACGCTCGGTCCATCTCTTGACAGCGACCTCGTCCCGACTTTCGAGCTCGGTTACGATTTTAGACACCTCAGGATCTGAGAGTTGGTCATCACGCAAAGTCGCAGCGTTCCAGTGTGGTGTATCAACGAAGACGGTGCATAGTCCACAGCTATCACGAGCTTCATCATCACATGGAGGTCGACTAAGTGTGTCAGCGACCAAATTAGCTCTCCCTGGAGTGTAGTCCACCTTAAGATCACACGACTGCAACTTCATCGCCCATCTAATCAGACGACCGGTGGGTGTCTTGAGGGTGAGTAGCCATTTTAGAGGCTGATGATCACTTGCTACTTGAACCTCGTGTCCATCGATGTAGCCACGAAATTTATCAACGGCCCATACGACAGCAAGCGCCTCTCTCTCGGTTGTAGAGTAGTTACGTTCCGAGGACGTAAGAAGGCGGCTGGCATACTCGATGGGGCGTTCGTCGCGCGGTGACTCCCCCTGAAGTAGAACCGCACCAAGTGCATAATTGCTCGCATCAGATCTAAGTATAAAAGGACGAGTGTAATCCGGCTGGATAAGGATAGGAGCCGTTGTAAGTAAAGTTTTTAACTCATTAAATGACTTTATTTGTGCCTCTTCCCACAACCAGGGTTGGTCCTTTCTTGTGAGAAGAGTGAGCGGCTGAGCAACCTTCGAGAAATTCGGCACGAACTTCCGAAACCACGAACAAGTCTGCAAGAAAGTCTTCAGGTGCTTCAGCGAGGTAGGCTCCTTCATTAGAGCTATGGCAGCGATTTTGTCAGGGTCGGCAGATATGCCCTGCGGCGTTATCACATGACCCAGGTACTTGACGTTCTCTCGAGCGAACACACACTTATCGCGGTTAGCTCGGAGGCGGAACACCCTAAGACGATCGAAAACGGCTCGTAAATCGTTCAGGTGTTTCTCATAACTGGGAGAGATTACAATCAAATCGTCGATGTAACCTAAGAGAGTAACATCCTTCAGGGCGGACCCGGAACGAAAACGGTCGATTAATCGCTGGAACGTAGCTGGCGCGTTACGCAATCCGAAAGGCATGCGCTTAAAACGATGAACGCCAAAAGGGGACACAAAGGCTGTCTTGTCCTGATCCTCCTTTTTTACAGCCACTTGCCAATAACCTGATCTAAGATCAAGGGTGCTCATGAAGCAGCTTTTACCGGTGTATTGAAGTAGATCATCGATGACAGGCAATGGATACGAGTCATTTTTAGTGATCGCGTTAAGTTTGCGATAGTCAACACAAAAACGAAAGGATCCATCCTTTTTTGGTACTAATAGGGCGGGTGCTGCCCACGCGGACTCGCACTCCTCGACTATGCCCTCATTAATCATTTTGTTGAGCTGGTCCTCCATCATCATTTTCTTGGCGGGAGTCAGCCTGTAAGGTGGAACAGAAATAGGCAAATGGTTACCTGTATCGATGGTATGCTCGGCGAAAGGTGTCGCTCCTCCCCCTTCACCAAAGATGTCCTCGTACTCGTGAACTAAGGTTGACAATGCAGTTCGCTCCATTGACGACAGCATCGCCCCCTCATCAGGTCGAATCACGTCTGCAGCTGCACAACTCACCTTGACGCTTGACTTCTCGCCTTGCAAAGGATACACAGCCTGCGGGTGATCAGTCATAAACCATGAGTTCGCGTGTAAGTTAAGAACAATACGAGCACTACATAAAAAATCGATACCAAAAAGTGTTTCATTATTTACGGCGTTAGGTAAAACAATGAAGGTAGTTGGTACAACCTTACCCTCAAGTTTAACGTCGACGTCAACAAGTTTGACATTCATATCGCGCACAATCCCGTCTGCAAATTTTACACGAAAATTACTTTTACGAAACGGGTGACCTTGATCGCGTAGCAACGTATACAAACTATAACCAGCTATACATCGTTTGGCCGCTGTGTCCACTAAACCGGTACCACGAACCCCATTAATCTCGACATTGAGAATAGGTCGGTTACTGGTGCCGTTACTGTTGGAGTCAGACGCAAAGGCAACCTTCATTAATGGTAGCTTGTTACAATTTTGAATAGGCGACTTGCCTCTGAGAGGCAAACTCCCATTAGGTACAAAAGTGTTAGTACACAACTCGGTGATCTTTGACAGATGACCTTGCTTAATCTTTGACAAATTTGTATTAAACGAAAACGGACTCTTCTTTGGGCTACGATTGCTACGATTTACAGACATATTGTTACAACATGTACAACTACGATCGTTACTACGATTTATAAAATTAGGTTCATGACTAAGATCTGTAAATGGGTAGGTATCATCGCTCAAAGACTTGTCCAAAGAATGAAAATTACAAGAATAAAATGTATTACTAGTGTCTTTAGGCTTACTGTCCCCAGCATTACAATTAGCACACTTAGAACGAATGATGCCCTTAGCACCACAACCATAACACTTGATTTCACTATCACTTTTAATTTTAAGTCGCGGACACTCAGAGCGAGCGTGACCACTTTTACGACAATAAACACAATAACTTTTGTTACCTTGAAGAGGTTGAATTACTTGGTTACACTGTGTCGCCCGAGGAACTTCGCACGTCGAAGACCGAAGCGGAGTCTCGACCGAGTTACGAGCAGTCGTTGACCCGTGAAACACAGGTGACCGGAGTGATGTGCTCGGCGCAGGCGCCGCCGTAGAGCGCGGCTCATGCCGGCCGGCACGAAGCTCCCGTTGTCCCTGAACAGGCACCGACGCTGCTTCGTCGAACTCGTCCTCCACCTGTCTGGCGCGCTCGATGAGCTCGTCGACACTATTAACCAGGTCTCGAGGTATTCGCTTTCGAATATTGATGTTTAGCAAGCCGTAAAGAAGGTCTAATATAATTCGTTCATCAAGAACATACGGTAGACTCGCGAGTTCCGCGCGTTGACGGCTGATATAAATATCGGCACGCTCGTGTCCTTGATCTGCACTGAACACGCCACGAAATATTTTGTAGGGAGGTTTCGGCGCACCATACATGGATCGCAAACGTTGTATTGCCTCTGTCCACGAAGAAATGGAGCCCTTTACTCCCTTGTACCAAACAGCAGCATCTGCCTCTAGTAATATTGGCAGGCCGCGGAGCGCATGCTCGTCACTTATATTTGTACACTCTTTGTATACTATGATTGTATCAATAAAAGCATCCACGACACGTGGATCTTGATGAGCTCTCCCGCTGAAACGCGCTGTACAGTTAGCGAAGTTTCCCATAAGCGCGGAGGGCGGTGCGATGTGTGATGTCGGAGACAGGCTTGGAGCGCCGCTGTCACTGTTGGAATCCTTGGAAGCTAGGATAGCTGATATTAACTCTCTGTTAGACTCAGCTTGAGCCCTAGCAAAGGACGCGAACATCGCTGACATGCGCGACTCCACCTCGAAGTCCGCCTCGTGGCTACTTTGCGCACTTTTTCTTCTTGGCATTTTCACTTTCACTTAACACCTCGAAGATTGAGACAGTCACACATAAAACCAGCAAGATGCTTGTTGAAAACTGAATATATTTTAGAAACAAAATTTAAGAGTTCGTAAAAATTCGTTATTTTGGTTCGAAACTTTTATTGGCCACTAGTTGGGCTGCCACTTGTAAAGAGACGATGATGGATTGAATAAAATTAACGTCTTTACTAATTACTGTCTTTAATTTCCACTTTGGACACAATTAAACAATTAAACAGAATTAAAATATTACACAGTTAAAACCAAGCGACCATTTCATTTGCTGGCCAACGCACCTCTTTCTCTGCCACCTGGCGGGCAAAAGACGTAACTACTAATCAATTGACTGTCTTCTTACAGCATGCATTTTAGTACTGTTTCTAGACAGTAAAATGTTTTTTTAGAGGTACATTCGTGATTTTTTTTCTATCGAATCAATATAGTTGTATTATGTTTTGAACACAGTATCTTAATAACGCATAACCTCAAGAATATCATATATTTTTTTGATTATGGTCACTGCAGTGGATCATGTACTTTTACGCATCATAAAACTCGCATTTAGCTCTATACATCCTCTTAAGTAGTTCTCGTGGTTTCTGTATGAGGGCTCAAGTGAAGTTACGGTTTTGGGGCGAATCAGGGGGCCACCGGGAGAAAGATCGTCTCATTGGTCAGTTGCGCGCGGCTGCCCTCAAGTATCAGAGTGTTTTGGAGCTACAACGTTTCTAAGGTAATTGTGACATTTAATTCTTAATTCTGGAGCAATAATGACCAGAGTGACAATTGTGACATTATTGCTCCAAATTCAAATTTTTCTAATTCTAAATTTCATAGATACGTTACGTGACAATAATGGCACTATTGTACAAATGACTTTGCAGCTCCGATTCTTTTATTTTTATTGTAAAATTATGGAAATAGGTACCTAGTACCTAACTAATTACTAGTTAAAATTTGGTATTTCAATAGCTACCTACCTACTTATATAAACTATAGTTATCTTTACTTATCTAATTATAAAAAATGTTTAATATAGAATGGGATTGGGTAATACTAACTTACTTATCTAAAGATTAAAAATAACTAAATAAACCAGGTCCGCGTGGAATAGTGGCAAGAATACTGGCTGCATTTCCCCGCTGAATCGCGATGCTGATTCGTTAAGCGAGGAAGGAGCCAGCCCTCTTGTCACCAGACGAGATGATCAGTTTATATATTAATAAAAAAAAAATATATTACATACATGCACACATATTATCAACACGCTCTTTTCCCTGCCGGATTGAGCAGAGCCTCTGATGACATTCTATGTCACACTGTTGCCATGTTGTAGCATATTGTTTGGGCCTTAGTAGAAAGTATGAGAAGCAGCTGGCACATTCTATGTTTTTTTTTCGGTTCCAGGCCAACATGGAAGTTTATTACTGTTAATTCTATCTACTTTATTTTACTAACACAAATTAATTATCAAATATTAATACATTAGTAATGAATATACCTAACTAATATAACCACTGACAAAATTATTTTAATTGGTTTTAGATTCAAATATGTTTCATCGTGGGAGAAAGTTGTTATCTTTGGCATGTGCCAAAACACCAGGAAACAGTTCTGAACCCAAAGAACCCCCAGAAACGCCTTCAAATGTCGAACAAGATGTAGGTGTCAGGTGTCAGGGTGATGGATCAAACTCACCATCCATATTAAGAACCAACGATACTAACGATGCTGAAAATAATCCGCCGGAACTAGATCATGAACCCAAAACTGATGACTTCTATTCAGGCGACAAGCTTAAACCCTCCTCTGTTTCGTCTTCTTCTAGCAGTTCTTACAGTAGTTCGTCTGCTCTGATCACGAAGTTGATGGTAACGCAAACAAAGAAACAATAGTTAACAGTGCTGAACCCAAAGAACCCTTAGAAGCTTCTCCAGATATCGATGTGATGTCAGTATGTTACCACCACCAAACTCACCATCCATATTAACAGCCAACGATACTAACGATGCTGAAAATAATCCACTGGAACTTGATTATGAACCTGAAACTGGTGACTTCTCTGGCACTGATTCAGGCGACGAGTTTAAACCTTCCTTTAGTTCGTCTTCTTCTAGCAGTTCGTCCAATAGTTCGTCTGATGATAGAAGCTCTGATCACGAAGCTGATAGTAACGTAAACCAATAACCAAACGTATCACCCAAAAAAGGAAGAAAACGAAATCGTAATCCCAATAGCTAGAAGAAAAACATCTCAAAAAGGTTAAAGAATTCTGGCCACATACAGCGGAAAGATAATCTTCTTATAGAATCTTCTTATAGATCTTCTTGTACATATAAATGTCGACTGTCTTGTTCAACGAATTTTACCGCTGATAAAAGATACGAAATTTTCAACTCATATTGGAAGTTAAGAAATTTAGAAAGACAACGCGAACGCGACTTTTTTGAATTCCTGTACAAGGTCACTCCTACTTACATAAGTATTTTGAAAAAGTACAAATAAGAATTAAGGATATTTACGTGATGGTTACCTTCCTGTGATTTCAGAAGTCTGATAGAACTAAAACTACAGATAGTTTTAAGATTGTTGAGCCTATAGAGATGTAAGTTAGAGTTATGAAATAAGATGCAGTATCTTATTATAATTTTAATATTTAAAACTTCAAGTTTATACTTTTTGATTTTAGATCATCACTACTCGTCAGCTTGATTAGCTGTCAAAAGTAAATAAAAGTTTTGGAAGATGTATAATCTATTATTTTGTGACTTCATTATTATTTATTTTTAAGTATTTTTTATGATCAGTAGGAACCTACTGCAAATGTTTATTATGTTTCTTTTCTAGGTTTTTACCATTTTCTTGCCAGGAAATACCATTTCCTTCAAATTTACTAATTATAATAAAACTTTTCTTTGATTATTTCTTGTTTTCATTTAGTAGGTAGTTATTGTGTCACAATTGCATTTTTTATTTCAAGCTAGAGCCATAACGTCACAATTGAGGGTGTCTCACATTTCAAACCGACAAAAAGTACTTTAATTTTAATGTTTCGGGTTATTGTTTTTTTTCTTTTAGAAGTTAAAAGTCACCATAAAGATTTAACCTATACACTTTGGCTAAATCAGAGAGTGTCGCCAGTTTATAGGACACCAAACTTTTAAAATGATGATGAAATGAATTCTCGATAGTATAATTTTTATTATTACAAGCTTTTATTTAATTTGTAATGTATGTATGTAATATGTAAGTATGTATTTTCTAATTATGTAGGTACCTATGTATGTTCCCGATGTTCAATTGAACTGAAATTTTAAATACGTATGTAAGTCTGATGACAATGCAATATTATGCTGTCATTGAGCTGATCTGATGATGGAGCTGGAAGGTGGCCACAGGAACTCTGTAATAAAACAATGCAACCCCATCGAGTTTGGGCTCGTTTGTCTTGACAAGTACTCTGATCGTAGATGCTGCCAATTTACTTGCTCTGTGGCTGCCAAGGTTCTAATGATGGAGTTGAAAGGTGGCCACAGGGAATCTTAAACTAAAACTGTTAAATTTCAGTTCAATTGAATGTCGGGAAGTGGGTCAAAATTCACTTGCAAGATTTGACCCAAACATACATACATACGTTGCAAGTTAAATAAAAGCTTGTAAAAACAATTAAATGTACAACGCAAATTCACAGCTATTATCAGTGAGTTATAGGTACTAGAGAAGACGCTACCCATCACTCCTATGTTGCATTCAATTGCGGCGATCGCGCCGCACTTCACACAGTCGCTTGCTAGCTGTTGAGCAGTTATACGCTAGTGATTGTTTTTAATCTAAAAAATTTGAAAGTCATACAATATGCCGTGGTGTGTGTTGAAATATTGCACTAATAATTCAAGGAATACGGCGAAGTGTAAAGGAATGACTTTCCACCGTTAAGTAACTAGGTATAATCATTTTAAAATTAAATACGAACATAAAATTTATCAGACGCATGTTGTGTCATTCGACATAGACTAAAAACATTCAGAAGTGAAAATAGGTAGAATTGTTTGACGTTCCCGTATATAGCGAAAATAATACAATAAATTTTCTACGCAGATATTATTGTTTGTGTAATGTGTTATCTACACTTCTACACTAATATTATAAAGAGAAAAGATTTTTCTATTTTTGTCTGTAATGATGAACTCAATACTACTGGACCGATTTTAAATGTTTTTCACCAGTAGAATGTATTATTATCGCTGAGTAACGGAGGCAATATTTTATACTAGCGGCTTGCCCCGACTTCGCCCGGGGTAACAATTGTATCCACTAGTAAGAAACTACTGGACCAATTTAAAAAAGTATTTCTCCAGTAGAATGCTATAATATCACTGAATAAAATAGGCTATGTTTTATATGATATATAATTGTTACCCCGGACGAAGTCGAGGCAAACTGCTAGTTTGTAATAAAATAGTTATTGAAATTTGTGGTATTTTGTCTATTGAAGGTTTCCACGCCCTAGCCAAGAAACAAGAGAAAGATGGATAAAATTTGTCCAAAACAACCGCAGTGAAGAGACCTGGTTACCATCGAAACATAGTTATATATGTATAATTGTTTATTACAATTAAAAGAAAGCAGTCTCAATTAAAGTAATATTTATATTTTATTTCGTCTAAGTAGTTGTGTTCGTCTTGACGTCTTGAATATCAGTGACGTTTCATTTCATTTCATCTGAAGCGCCATATGTTGCAGCCAGCAGTATTCTTAACATCCTCCCCCCCTCTTGGGAACTTAATTCCCAAGGAGTTCTTCAATACCTTCTAAGGCGCACAGTTTTGAGAGAGCCCTTTTGATAATACCATTTTTTGTTAGTACTTCGACCACTCTTATCACTCCATCAGCACCCGGATGGAGACAAGAAATTCGGCCAAGCAACCACTTCATGGGTGGCTGTTGATTATCTACCACCAGCACCAAATCGCCGACCTGGACGCTGCTTTGAGGAACCCTCCACTTGTGGCGTCCTTGCAGACCCGATAGATAATCTTTTGTCCAGCGAGACCAAAAGTGCTGCCTTAGTCTCTCAACTAGTTCGTACCGATTAATACAGATTCGCTCGGTGACCGGTGTAGGCAGCGAAGTTAATGGTCGACCCACAAGAAAATGCCCAGTAGTAATAGGAGAAAGATCTGAAGGATCAGCAGACATTGGAGTCAGAGGTCTCGAGTTCATAATTGCCTCTATTTGCGAGAACAAGGTGCTTAACTCTTCAAAAGTTAGACTGGCGTTACCAGCAATTCGTTTTAGGTGGAACTTATCTGATTTGACCCCTGCTTCCCAAATGCCACCAAAATGTGGTGCGTATGGAGGAGAGAATTTAAAATTAATACCTTCGTTACACGCGAAATCGCTGACTGGTTGTTTACAAGTTTTAAGTAGTCTGTTCAGTTCGCCACTAGCACCTACAAAGTTTTTACCATTGTCACAATAGATAGTGTGAGGTTTACCGCGACGTGAGATAAACCTACGTAGGCAAAGAATAAATGCATTGCTGCTTAGGTCACTGACTAATTCCAAGTGAACAGCTTTAGTAGTAAAACATACAAAAATACATAAGTAAATATTAGTTGTAGTTTATAGAGTTTAGAGTATTTTTCAAAAGGTATTACGTCATTAAGTTGAGTTTTAGTATTTAAGCTTATTTTTATTTCAGGTAAAGGTATTGTAGTAAATCTAGACTGAGGCCACTCCGCCTCCGCTTTCAGAAGAAATGACGGACCGTGCCACCAAAATTCATTACTAGAGAGAAGGCTCGGTTGAATGCCCCTGGAAGCCATATCAGCAGGATTTAATTCGGTAGGTACATGACGCCACGCATTCTTATCAGTCAATTCCCGAATCTGATCAATACGATTACAAACGAAAGTTTTTAGCGTTCTAGGTTGAGTATGTAACCACCCTAAAACTATAGTAGAATCAGTCCAAAATACTGAACATGAAACAGTAACTTTTATTGATTGTAGAACTTTAACATGTAGTTTAGCACCAAGTAAAGCGGCTAATAATTCTAAGCGCGGTATAGTTTCAGTTTTTAGTGGGCTTACCTTAGTTTTAGCACACAATAAGTTAACGTATGTACTACCCAAATGATTACTTGATTTCAAGTATACACACGCGCCATAAGCATCTTGTGATGCGTCCGTAAAACAGTGAACTTCTATCAAAGTAGGAGACTCGCACAGAGTATATCTTGGTATCTTAATGTCTTCAAAGTATTTCGTTTCATTATAAAAGTCTAACCAAGAGTTCTTAATATCGTCTGGGAGATCATCGTCCCAGTCTAATTTATTTAACCAAAGCTTTTGCAGTAATATTTTATGAAATATTGTGCAAGCCGACAAAAGACCTAGCGGGTCAAATACTTTACAAGAGTTGGACAAGATAGAGCGTTTAGTTATCTTAACAATGTTTTTAGTTTCAGTAGCAAAGTGTAAAGTGTCTGAATCAGGTGTCCATATTAATCCTAACACAGAAGATTGTTTAGAAAAATCTTGAGATTGATGAATAGTAGTTATGTCATCAAAAATATCAGGACAGTTAGTTCTGAATTTCCGCAATGGAAAACAACCTTCAGACAGTTTTTTAATAACACCTTTAAGAATAGATTTTAGGACAGATTTAGAATCAGAACCAGTATTTAGGTCATCTACATAGAAATCATGTTTTAAAGCATTAGCAACAGCTTCATCTTTACATTCAGATACGAGTTGCACAAGACATCTAGTACTAAGATATGGAGCCGAAGCTGTCCCATATGTGAGAGTATTCAATTGCAATACTTCGATCGGTTGACTTTCATCATCCCTCCAGAGTATTCGCTGCAGGTGACGTTGAGATTCATCCACCATGACTTGTCTATACATCTTCTCGATGTCCCCTGTTACAACGTAGGCATACTGACGAAACCTGAGTAATATGGCCATTAAATCATCCTGGACCACTGGTCCTACAAATTGAATATCATTCAGCGATTTATTAGTAGTAGTTTTACAAGAGGCATCAAAGACCACCCTTAGCCGCGTAGTCTCGCTACTTTCGCGTATCACTGCATGATGCGGAATGTAATAACCGAACTACTTAACCATGCAGTTTGCGCTGGACTCTAGCCCTAAACGTGTAAGGTGTCCAAGACGTTCATATTCTTTAATAAATTCAGTATAATCACTTTTCAAATTAGACTTAGACAATTTTCTTTCTAAGTTATAAAAGCGCCTCTTGGCGATATAATAAGAGTCGCCTAGAGCATCCTCGGGGGCTTCGCGAAAAGGATATTTAACAGAGAATCTGCCACCCTCTAAGCGGAACGTATTAACAATATAATCGAGTTCACAGCTTTCTTCATCTTTAGAAAATTTATGTTCAGTTAAAAGAGTGGGAATGTCTTCAAGTTCCCAGAATTTAGCTACAGAATCCTTAATTTCTTGACAAAAGTTAGAAACGGAACGGCTACCGTCCAAGCTCACCACCGCACTTTTACCTGACACCAGCCAACCTAGTTTTGATTTCTGCAACGTTGGCTTATTTTTACCCAACTTAATCTGCTGGCGATCTATTATGTCCCAGTATACATCCGCGCCAAGTAAAATATCTATTTCCGACGGATGACAGAAAGTAGGGTCTGCTAATTTAATATTGTCAGGAAGGTTAAGTTGTGAACGGTTTACCTCCATAGTGGGTAGCCTACCAGTAATCTCTGGTATAACAATACAAGCAACATTTACGTTGAATGAGCTAATTCGAGATTTCAATTTTACATTACAAGTTTTAGTTGTATTAATCAATCTATTATTAATACCAGCAATAGATATATTCGAATTAGAACAATAAAGTTTAAGATTCTTTTGCATTTTTTCAGTAATAAAAGAAGATTGAGATCCATTATCGAGGAGAGCCCTTACAAGATGAACTCTATTCGTTTTAGTATCAATCAGCTCTAGTTCAGCAGTACATAAGAGGACCTGTCCCGGTATTACAGGCGATACAGAAGAAGACCGAGCAGCAGTGCTATGTCCAGCACTAGGTGTAAACATACTAACAGTAGATACCTGAGGAGAAGCTACTACTTGAGTAGGTGAGGACACAGGACGAGACAATATATTAGCAACAGATTGACTCTCAGTTTGGTGCGTAGCATCACTGCTAGTGTGCTGTTTATGTAGTAATAAATTATGTTTTTTGTTGCAGAATTTGCATGGATGGTGTCTGCAATTAGAAGCAAAATGACCTGGTCGCAAGCAATTAATACACAGTTTATGCTTCGATACTTCATTATATCGAGCATCCAAAGACATAGCAATGAATGTATTACACTTATAAACCAAGTGATTTTGTGAACATACCACGCAGTTTGCATTGTACGAGTTAGAAGAAGAAACTAAAGACTTAACAAATTTATTTTCTTTATAATAAAATTGTGTACGTTTTTCAGTTTTATTGCCATCAGTGTTACTATGCTGCAAGGTTTCTAAAACATCCGCGCGATTGCGCAAGAACTCATAAAACTCATCAATAGTAGAAGAACTAAAGTTACTCCTATATTCCTCCCATTTCCGACTTGTGGCGCCATCTAGTTTCGAAACCATTAAATAAACGATTAAAGTGTCCCAATGAGAAGTAGGCTCATTCAAAGAATTTAAGGCACGCACATTTTTAGAAAAGTAGTCAATCATATAGCGTAGTGACTTATATGTCTCTTTGTTAATCGCTTCAAAGTTGAAAATAGCTTTCAGATGGTTATTCACCAGTATTCTTTTATTGTCATAGCGATTCACAAGTAAATTCCAAGCTAACTTATAGTTAGTAGCAGTAAATTCTATTGATTTAATGATGTTAGATGCTTCTGCAACTAACGAAGAGCGAAGATAGTGAAATTTGCTAATATCTGGAATGGAATTATTGCTATTAATTAACGAGTCAAAAGTATCCCTAAATTCCATCCATTTAAGATAGTTTCCATCAAAATTAGGTAGCTGAATGGTAGGAAGCTTTATTGTATTATTAGTGTTACATTTATTTATGAAAATAGTATCGTGACAGCTCGAGTTCGAGGGTTCTTCCTTTACAATATTTTGTTCAAGTATAATTTTGGCTAAAGCTATATTTTCGCAAAATACATTTTCAATTATTTCATTTTCTTCAATGTGCCCTTCCTCTAAGAGCTCAATTTTATTTTTTAATTCATCGAACTGACAGAGTAAGTTCCTAAATCTAGATAATTTCAGTTCTAACTCTGAAATCATTAGTTTTGTAATACTATTTGCCTCAATTAAGTTTATAGTATTTTCATATTTGGAAAAAGTGGTTACTCTACCTTTAATAGAAGTGCGTTGCTTAATAAGAGGTTTTATATCGTCGGCCATGGCAAAGAATTTGTTTAACAACAGTAAACAAACTGAACAGACGACTTGTTGAAATTAATAAGTAAAATTAATTAACCAAACCGTGGCTCCAGTCAGCTGATCGCGCGCAAAGCAGTTCACGCGTGCAATACAGCATCTTGCAGCAAGTCGTAAGTTTATAGTTTAGGAAGCAGCGGCCTCAACAAATCTGGAATTGTTAGCACAAGTGAATAGCAAGCAAAATTCAAGCAAATAGAGACTAGTATGCTCTCAGAAATCTGACTCCATAGAAAGTATAAGTATTGGAATAGTAGTAAAAGAAAGAAAGATCGCACTTCCCTTGTGAGCCTAGCAAGAACAACACCAGCACTTTGTCACCATAGATAGCTCCCGAGATCGGCAGCTCAGTCGGCAACTCAGGTTGGCACTTCAGATCGGCACGGCACAGAATAGCAGAATCTCAGCATCTCAATCCAGCACATTTGCGGGTTCGTGGTTTCTTTCTCAAGTTGAATCACGTCGAAGGTCTCCAAAATGTATAATTGTTTATTACAATTAAAAGAAAGCAGTCTCAATTAAAGTAATATTTATATTTTATTTCGTCTAAGTAGTTGTGTTCGTCTTGACGTCTTGAATATCAGTGACGTTTCATTTCATTTCATCTGAAGCGCCATATGTTGCAGCCAGCAGTATTCTTAACAATATATTATGTTCATTGCATTTTTATTACATTATTAAATACATAACAAAAGCAGAAAAGAACATTTTATCCAGTAAGAAGTATTTACATCTTTATTTCATTCTTTTAATCAACCGAGCACTTTAATTCACCGAATACATTTGATACGGGCTATAATTAACAAATATACAACAATTCGCTTGAAACATGAAGCTAAAACTGATCAGAATATTAATTATTACTTATTAATAAGAGTGAAATTGTTTAAGGGCATGTAACTAAATCATAACAGTCACCATTTCACCACGCTCTCTTCTAATGAAAATATTGCTTATACTCAATATGCTGAAGAACTCAAGTTACAACAAAAACAACTAGCGGCTTGCCTCGACTTTGCCGGGATAACTATTGTATACAATTTTATTTTTTAATTCATCGAACTGACAGAGTAAGTTCCTAAATCTAGATAATTTCAGTTCTAACTCTGAAATCATTAGTTTTGTAATACTATTTGTATTACCTGGAACGGGAGCTGTAAGGCAACCCGTGAAGAAAGAAAAAAAAAAAAAATATATATAAAATATAGCCTATGGTATTCAGTATACATTATATGATAGGTTGAAACTGTATTAGGCTTAGTTATTATATTAGTTAGCTATTTAATGAGTCGTTCTTAGTCTGTAAGTTTCCTTAAATACAATAAATAGCGTTCTACAGGTGAAAGAACTTTTAGAATCGGTCCAGTAGTTTTTTACTTGGGGATATAAATGTTACCCCGGGCGAAGTCGGGGCAAGCCGCTATTATAAAATTAAACTTATGTTACTCAATATATATAATATATATATATATTTAGAAATATTTTTTTTAATCAGTCCAGTAGTTTTGATTTTATTCATTACAAACAAAAATACAAAATGAGCTTGTTAGGTATGTCCTTTCTGTAAGCGTAGTTAGTCTATATTAAGCATGTTGTTGTAGTACGTTGAACGAAATGCGTAAGCGCCATGAAATTCACGGCGCTTTCGACCTTTTGGTCGCGAGAAAACTACATCCTAGAAGCGATCTAGCGCTGTGTGTTTATACCGTTTGGTTACTCGACTAGCGACTAACAAGCGCTTCAGCGAACTTAAGTTTTATTTTTTATAGAAATGAAGCATGTCTTTTGTCTATTATAGCTCCTCTAGTACCTATATCTCAATGGCTATTATAAGAATTTGTTATAAAATAGTTTGACTCACTCGATTATTTGTCGTTCACTTAGGAACAACACTATTTTTATATTACGAAAAAGTGGCAACCCACCAAATGTCATTTTAGTCCATCTAATTAAAAATCAGACATAGTAATAAACAATAATAAATACTTACCTATTAATAAAAGTAGTAATCAAAACTTATTTCATTATTAGCTTAAAATATGAAGCAAAGATGCTGTAGGTTATATGTACAGGGGAGCTAACTTGAAAACTGGTATAAATAATAGATAGATTTAGTAAAAGGTAAACTATATTACAACGTTAAATATACAATGATAATATTAAATAAAATGCAAATTAAATAAATAAGTTAAGAGATATCGGACAGCTAGTACGGGTTTTGTTACTCTCGTTTCCGTAGAGACATAGCTGCGCCGATATGCGCGCGACGGTCCGTGTGCGCGAACTCATTTACACACGGACGAAGCCGCTGTACTAATATCCGCTACAATGCAAAACACTTCTAAGGCAATGTTCTAAGGACATTTTTACACTTAATAAATTAGTTCTGTTTGAAGGAAAATAAAAATCTTTACCTACCTACTTTACTTCAGTCCAAATACTTTTATTTTTATTCCTTCAAATATTTATTTATTTATTTTTCTTGCTGGCCCCAGAGGATATCCAGTGGAAGACAAAGTCTTCCTCATTTAGCCAATGATTTTATTTTGAGGCTATACCTAACGCCAGTATAAAAGAGTACTCTTTGCCTAACGCTCTGTTGAGGTACATAGATGGAAAAGCGTCTTTGTACGGTTTGTCGTATAATGTAGATAGATTTTTTATTATAAAAAACCGAAAAAACCTTTGAGTATTTAAGATTTAAGAGGAGACGCCATTAACGGGCGATCCCCTCTGCCAAATTTTTCGACCAGTTGGCCAAGAGCGTTATATAAAAGTGGTTTAGGCGCGACCGTTTTTCATTTGGTGTCGTTATGTGTCGCGAGACAGAGCTCTAGAAAAATGGTTAATTGTGCTGTTTCTATGTGTACAAGGCGATCCAGCACATCCAATTTCCGAGAACATGATGTCTCCTATCATGTGCAACTATTATTTATAATTTATATGTTTGTATTTTAGCATAATCTCCATAAAATAATGGAAGCCGTTGCGACAAATAAACGACAGATAAATACCGTGGTACGCGGGATATTATATCCTCTTTGGATATTGCGTGACGTATTTAGGGTTGTGGCAATCTGAATGATTGATCGATATGAATGAATGATTTCTTTAGAAAATCTATGTACTACTAATGCTATTAATGCGGAAGTTTTAATGTTTGTTGTCACGTCTATAAACGGCTGAATGTATTTGTATGAAACTTAGAAGATAAAATAATAGTTTATGTACGGATTAAAACCTAATGAGAGGTTTTCAATCTGACAGTTTAAAAAAAACAAAAATAGTTTCATTGTGTTGTTAATAGATGGCGATGCAGTGCAGTCTTATGTCAAAAACTCTTGAGGGTCGCTGAGGGTGGAGAAAATGACTTCTAGTCTGTGAGCGTCGTCGTACATTTTTCTTTAAATTTTTTTAAACCTCAACAATTTCAATTCAGCTGTCATCATGCTAAATCCATACAGTACACATTTTATTTTTGACATATTACCACAGACTAGACCTAGGCGCCATCTATTGGCGTTAAAAAAACGTCTTTTTTTTTTTAAATGTCATATTGAAAACCTCTCATTATCTCGGAAAATATGACCATAAGGATCTACTAAACTAGTAGAGATAAAGCAATGAGAGGTTTTCAATCTGACAGTTTAAAAAAAACAAAAATAGTTTCATTATGTTGTTGATAGATGGCGATGCAGTGCAGTCTTATGTCAAAAACTCTTGAGGGTCGCTGAGGGTGGAAAAATGACTTCTAGTCTGTGAGCGTCGTCGTACATTTTTCTTTAATTTTTTTTTAAACTTAACAATTTCAATTCAGCTGTCATCGTGCTAAATCCATACAGTACACATTTTATTTTTGACATATTACTAGACCTAAGCGCCATCTATTGGCGTTAAAAAAAGTCTTTTTTTTAAATGTCATCTTGAAAACCTCTCATTCTGTTAAAACTATTCAGTAACTAGCAATTTTACCATAAAATGGAAAATCTGGAAACTTGGAAGACCTGATGATGGTTTTAATAATTGTATCAAAAGCATTATTAATAATCGACTTTAAAGTGTTTAAATAATGTTCTCTGCATGAATAAACTAAATGAGTAAATTCAATAGGAGCATGTCCGCGCTATTGTTTTTGATAATTCTTTTAATATACAGTGAAACCTGGTTAAGTGGGACCTGGATAAGTGAGAAACCTATTGAGGTCCCGGCACTTTTTCATCGAATTACCTCTGTTATTGGGACCTGGTTAAATGAGATTTGATTTCTAGGATTTTTTCGATGTTTACCTCTATAATTGGGACTCTGTAGCTCAATTGCCTGTATAAGTGAGACAATTTATCAGGTTAGGACAGGTTTCGACACGTTTGTTTACACATGCTTTGTTTGTCAGTACTATCGAGAAACAGGTTTCAGCTACTAGCAATCAAATACAAACAAACATAACCGATTACTTTAAATCAACTGTATTGTATTGTTTTTTTTATAATATGTATACTAAATGTAAAATGTATTAAAAATATCTAAACGCGAAGCAGTAAAAGCACTAGAAACTTTGCACAGTTATTTTTAAATGACATCAATTGGTGACCAAAGCATATTTGATAAAATTTATAACATCGAAAAACATCTGATAGCTGATACAGGATACTTCCAATAGACAAACTAAAATGACAGATTTTTATAGTAATTGATACAAATTTTATTTAATAATCGCACCTCTAAAAGAATCTGTATTTTGACCTCTATTAATGGAACCCTTTGTAAATGAGACAGATATTTATTTATACCTGGATATCTAAGACACCCTCTGGAAAGTGTGGAATCCCTCTATAAGTGAGACAAATTTGCAGGTCCCTTGATATCTCACTTAACAATGTTACACTGTAATAGAATAGATAAAGTGAAACTAATAATAATCTTTGTTTGATTAATATGGTAAATTACATATCCTACCGCATTGCAGTGTTCAAATCTCAATTACAAATAAGTATTAATACGGATTCCACATCCGGTCATGGCACCGACCGCACGCGTTTTCGTCATGGCGTGATGTGGAATCCGGTTTAATCCCGGCCGCGCTGTGATGGTTGTGATTAGTCAGTGATTAATAAGACATATCACAGTCGGCGAGATAATCTTAGCTACCGATTTATCGGCTTACTATTGCACAAGATTAAACAAACACTGGAGACTGGCAGAATTGCGACGAAAGTCAGCACTGTTGCCATATATCAAAAGAAGAAGAAAAAGTATTAATACATCTTAAAGTAACAAATTACAATATAAAGTAAAGCAATAATAAAATTATACAGTTTTATTCAGGCCCTAAGAGTCATTCGTTCTTTATGACATAACATATGTCACAGCCCTAGTACTATAGGAGAGAACGTAGTGATTATATCCTCTTTGAGTTTGAGTTTGTGTGCGTGTACCTCCCCTCCCGTCAAAAGTGGCAGAAAAAATTGTTCGGTGATTTAGCTCTTCCCGCCTCCAGTCTTAACTACTCAAAGTAAAAAACCCATTGGTAGGTCGTATGTAGGAATTGAACCCGCCACTTTTCAGTTGCGAGCCGACGTCTTACCCACTCGACTACCGACGCCCCTAAAAAGAAATATTTTTTCCTTTTTTTTTGTATATTAGGTACCCTGTGTATTGTAACAGTTGTACCGTTTCCCGTCATATATATTATAAAGTAGTCTGTGTTGTAGGTACCGTTATTAAACCAGACGGTTTACTGCAATCTATTATATCGATAATCGATATTAAAATTTGGTAAGTGCGCAACACTATCTATCTCGCAACATGCACGTTATACGCACACTGATGTATTTTAACCTAGTTAATTTAACTATTTGGTCTCCTCGTTCTTATCACAAGTATCAAAACATTACTAGAACAACTTGTTCTGAACAAGACCAAATAGTTTTATCTAGATTCTAGATTATCTAGTAGAGCGCTGCCGCGACTGTCCTAAGTCTATGGTCTCATCCATCTTTATCTATATAGTCTGTGACGCTTGTCATTTGTTGTCATTTGTCTGTGTTGCTCTGTGAAACTGAAAACCACAGAGCAAGTAAAGACTGAAAACAAACAAACACAGAGCAATTTTATAAACAAAATTGTGATACAATCTTTATAAATATTGTTATACGAATTTCAATATAAATAACTGTAATATAGTGGTTTTGTTTTGTAGTTATAATGGCTAATTCTAGACTCGAAAGAATCGGAACTATATTTACCAGGTATGTACAATTTTGATAATTTATGTAAGAGAACGCTGCTTTATAGGTTATGTGCGTAAAGTAAAAAGAGTTTCTTTCTGTATTTGTATGAGGAACTCTTTTGTATAAATTTAAAAACAAAAACATCGGGAGGGAATTTGGCGCTAATTTTTGGCGGGATTTGGAAAAGTTAAGAAAGCTGCAGGAGTTGCTTCGTAAATAATTTATTTTGTTAATTATAACAATTCGCTACAATGCCGAAAGTTGTTAAAAAAAGTGAAAATCCTGGAGCTTCTGCGTCTGAAGAATTGAAGAAGTTCCTTAAGTCGGGTTCTGGATCAAAGATAAGATCTTTAAAAACACTCCCTGATATGAAGCGGGAAATTTCTCCAGACTACAAAGAGAAAGTGATTGATGAGGATTTGATGAACGATAATTCTAATAAGAAGCAACCAAAAAAGGTGGCTCATAATTTTAAAGAGCCCCAACAGAAATTTTTAAATATGATTGGGAAGCAAAGTGACCTAAGGTATGTATATAATAAATTGAAATAATTATAGTACAATGTACATGCCTATTACATTTTTGACTATTACTACCAGATTGTTTGCTCTTCTAAATTATAATTTAATAATATTTTGTTACAGAAAACAAGGAAAAGAGAAAATGATGAGGACTTTGACTGCTGTTGTAAATCAACTTGAGGCAGATCTTACTAACTTGAGAGAGGGTGTTAAGATATTCCAACAAAGAAGCATTGATCAATTGGAATTTTTGGATCAAATAGTAACTTCTTCTTCTATAAGACTGCAGGCTGTTAAAGATATGTCAACTGCATATAAAACAAAGTATGAACATATTTTAAATATCTTCTAATTAATCAAACTGGTATTATTCTGATAAATGTCATAGGGAGCATAGAACACTTTTTATTTGAATGTCCTAAATTATTTCTAATATAGGTAGAGCTAATCAGTTGTGGAATAGATGTAGATGTTTATGATATTATTCTTTCAGATTTGATGAAATTGAGAAGAAAGAAAAAGAACAAAATGAGAAGCTTTCCAAGGATTTGAATAATGATATCAAGGAGCTTCAAGAAAGACTAGTTACTGAGACACGTCAAGCTGATTGGGAGACATTGCGTAAATCTCTCTACTATACAATGCATAAAGATCTCTAAAATTCATATTATAGATTTTAATTTTAACTATTTAAAAAAAACTCCTAAAATTTCCTTAAAGAACTAGTTTGATAGGTAGTTAAAAAGTTTAAAAATAAAACCTTATGTAAATTTTTGTGATGATCTAACAATAAAGTAGCAAAATTATCATTTATATTAAACAGTTTATGTAATTCTGATTGTTTTTATATAATTATATTAATGGTGCCATGGATTTACTAAATAGTACTTAAAAATGTAAGCAGGTTTTAATTGTAGCATAATTGATTCTTTCTAATTTTAAAAATAAAAAGTTATTAATTTTATTTATTTTATTTTTTTAAAGGCTTTGAGTCTCATTCATTTAGAATTCATAGCTAAATGAGGAAATCAATTACGAAATCCCGGAAAACGACGAAAATTGTAATTGATTATCTTATTGGAATATGTTAGGATTTTGTGATTTTGTCATATCCCTGGATGTTTCCAGTAAGAAAGATGACATAGTCCATTGGGATAGTTGACATCTTCTGGGATTTCGCGAAATCCCTGATTTCTTCATTTGCCTTTGACTAACAAGTGCTCCAACCAAAATTTTCTGTTTGGTAACTTTATTTGTCTGTATTGTAATTATCACTGAGAGTATTTATTCCTAATTTTTAGATTTTTATTTGTTTTATTTAAAAAGTTACAGGGGGTAGCTTAGCAGACCACTATATATCATCAATAAATCTTCTAATCTCATTTCAAAAGACCTTTTCAATGACACCCTACTCATCTCAACTTTACCAATGATCATGAAAAAATTTAAATTATAATGTTTTGTTAGTTAAGTCACAACTATGATGCTGTGACCATAGAGTACTAAGCCTATGGAGGGGCCATAGACGGGCTCCCCCTTTCGCCAATTTTTTCCCTAATGACCAGTTATACTTACCCTTTGAGTATTTACCAAACGGATTTTACGTTATATGATGATTATGTTAAAATACAAACATAATAATCATAATTAATGATTGGAAACACTAAGTTTGACGCCCTAGATCGCCTTTCCCGTTTAAAACATCACAATTAACTATTTTCCTAGAGCGATACCAACGAAATCTAAGGTAACTCCCTTCGTTTCGCTTCGCCCGGCTCTTAATTTTTATTTATACATAAACCTAACAACCAATTTAAAAAATTAAGAATAATGGGTGAATAATTTTCTTTACAGATTGGAAGGTCTCCTTACTAAAGGTGCCGTAAAGCCAGACGACCGACCAATTTGGTTTGATGTGTACAAAAGGTTTCCTCCAGCAGAAGAACCTAAATTTGGTCGACCAAAGCCAAATAAACCAATAAGACCTATTTTCTATCAGGAAGATATTGCTAGAGCGTGAGTATCTATTTATAAACCTCTTAACTTCAGATAATTTTTTATTCATTAATAACCAGCGACCAGCCCCTGGCATCGCATGGGTACAGTAGATGTGGGATGGGTAACAACTATGCGATTAAAATAAGAATAGGACTGGACCAGCGCCATTTTGTGACGGCAGGCTGTCCAACCAACTTCACTTCAGTATGGTGTGCAAAAAATAAATTTAGGAAAATAAAACTAAAATTTTATGTCTCTACTAAAATGTCTTCTTTAGATAGATCTAAATAAATACCTACTTATTACTAAAAACAATAAAAATATTACAATCGACAAACAACCACCAAAAGGACCCATAAATCGTCTACTGCACAAGTATAATCACGTGGCGCATCAAGTCCACACTTATATGGCACTTATTATACCGTGTTTCGTGCTATGAAATGCGATAAGATGAAAATAAATATATACCTACATGAAAAAATATACTTAATGTTTATTTTTGCGGAAAAATATTTCTTCTTTTTTTTTGCGGACTATACTGATTGGAGTGAAGTTAGTCAACAGCCCGTCCTATTCTTATTCTAATCGCTTGATTTTATTCCACGCTATTCTTTCCTGTATCATTTTGTTATATCTCTGACAGATTACACAGCATACGTCATGAATCATGAAAACGCGCTGGAGCTAACTTTTTCGCGACTTGATTCACTAATACTGTTGACGCTTAGCTCCTACTAGACATTATAGGTCCATAAGTAATACTCGAAAGAAATGTGTCAGGATTGTAACAAATGGCATTCGATTGTCTCTGCCTACCCCTCTTGGGATAAAAGGCGTGCTGATAGATAGATAGATATATTAAAAGTCGTAAACCTTACCCATGAAGGAGCGTGTTACGCGATTACTCCGCTAATTCTGAACCTATTTAATGCTTTCTGAATTCATTTCATTAATTTTTGTTTTGGTTAAAATAGTCTAAGTAGTATAATATAGCATACTCTTAAGTAAAACAACAAATAATAGAAACCGGCCAAGTGTGAGTCGGACTATCGCTTATTTCCAGCGCCATACAGGGGCCGGGCGTCAATCTTAGTGCATGCATACTATTGTTCGATACTCGAACTTCGAGTCTACGGAACCCTTCGTGTGCGACTCCGACTCGCACTTGACCGGTTTTTCTTTTTCGCAAAGTACTACTTCAATTCACCTTTTTGCAGTTAACTGTGTAATTGTAGGAAATTTAGTGTAGACAATATTTCTAGTGTCCAACTTTGCTGTGGAGGAAAATTGGGAATTTTGTGGATTTACTCAAAACTGCCTATACTTTGTCGTATCATATCTTAGCAACTATTAGGTATAAAGATGAAATAACTTTCAAATTGTAGCGTTTTTAAAGATTTTGTAAGACGATTTAGTCTTGTTCACACTTCACACCTATTATATACAACTTTGCTGTAAAACCCTTTAGTTTAGATTTTATTTAGCGAAAAACGATAAAATTAATAACGACATTTTCGTTGTTTTATTGACATAGCGGAGCCAGTGGCACTGCAGCTATCCACGGTGGAAAACTTTAATGAAACCTCTACCCGAATGGTTTAAATATATTCACGACAAAAGCGTCATCTGTTGACATATTTTACATGGAGCTGCAATATGGCTAAAATATTAGTTTCGTTATTGAAATGATGCACTCATTGTAGGTGCAAAATAGAGTACGCCACCAAAGTAGGGACAGCGGAACTAGTCCAAAGGAATTAAAACAAGATTCTGTCGGACGAAACTAGCGCCGCGTCTGTTGAACTCCTTTGGTGGAGCGGACTCTAGTTTACATCGATTTAAGAGGCGGTGGTCAAGGTCATCTTATAACTGTCAACTATATGGCAAATCTCAGTTATCTCATCCTGGAAAGGTGAGTTTATTTATGCATTTCCTCACCACACAATGATAGTTATTATTTGAAAATGGATTGAGCCATATTTTTATTATTTAGGGTTCTAAAGAGCCGTAGTTTTCAATACGAGCATTGCCTTTGCGTTTTGGAAATTATGGCTATTTAGAACTTTTAATAATGAAAATATGACTTAATCCAATTTAAAATAATAACTATCAATTGTGTGGTGAGGAAATGTTGTATGAAAAAATCACGACAACAGTGCCATCCTTTTCTTCCATTGTAAACCATCCTTAAAGCAGCTACACAGACGGTGGCAATATCGGGGCAATGGTGGGGAGAATGGCCCTAGATCGCTATCTTGATCGCCACGTATATAATAGGCAAATCGGCGACATAATTATTATTATTACATTAATTTTGAAATCGGTTCAGGCGAACCCACGATTTAGGAGCGATTATCGGGCTAGGGAGCATTGTCGCATCGTGTGTAGCGAAATCGGGGCGATTACCCGCAGTAGAAGGCTAGCAGTGCGGCTGCTGCGGTGATAGGACGTACTCTATATTCATGTTTTATTTTACTTGACGAGAGGCTTGGACGAAAGTTAAAGATTTATCATATCTTTATGACAAACATAATGAATATTTTAAACGTTACTATTTAATGCTTCTTCAAGTTTTGAATGAAAATCTTAGCGTCGACGGCATCTTGATCGGTAGATATTATACTGATCGGTAGGGACGTTGTGTAGAGTAGCACCCGATTTCACACCCCACCATCACTGCCCCGATATTGCCACCGATTTTAGGGGCGTGTGTAGCTGCTTCCTTAAATCCTCTTGAATTTTGCTGTATAATTAATCTGACTGAGACGTGATTATGAATCACTCTGCAACACTGCCGCTGCTCTTGCGATTTCCCTCCACCGGCACCGATCGACAGACTCACGGGAACGTTCATTGATGGAATACTTCGTCACAGATATAATCAGGTCTGTCCATCTGGTAGGGGACCAACCTCCTGCCTTTGACTTAACCTTGTAGTCTATATAATAAACATACCTACATTATTGTAAATTATTTACAGGAAAATTCACTCTCAAGGATTTGGTCTAGGGGCTGTCAACATGTTAATACCTGTGGGAGATACGCACACTAAGAAATTAGTGCAGCAATATGAAAAATTAAAAGCTGAGGGAGTGCCTGAAGATCAAATTGTAGAGAAATGTGCTGTACTAGTGGATGCTGAGAGAAAGAAAGAATTTCCATCAGTAAAAGTTACTACAGAAAGAGTTAATAAGTCTGTATCTCAACAAATACTAGCAGGGGCTGATATAAAAAATATTTTTCAAGAAGAGAAGAAATAATGCTTGACAATTTAGTTGGTTAATAGATATATAGAATAGATTATTTAAGTAAACTGTTCTTTAAATTATTCTTCATGTTTTATTGATAATATTTATCTTGTAAAGGTTTTTTGGCATTCGATTGTCCCGGCATACCCGTCTTGGGATAAAAGACGTGATGAAAGATAGATAGCTACAATTTGTTTGTGTAGGTAGGTACATTATAGGCTCAAAATAATGCCTGTATTAGTATTCTATACTAATATACTTACAAAGGTTTTTTTCTAAACTTGAATTGACTGACTCACTAATCAGTTCCACGAAAAATGGAGCATGTAAATATATGATTAATAAGTACATATCTACCTACTAATATTTTATATCCTTTGATACACCATGAATTGAAATACCTCAAGTATTCAAATTTACATAAAATAAATTCTTATGGTTATATTGTTTAAGTCCAAAATAGAATAACAAATTTTAGTTTGGTTTGTAAATAAGTGAGGTGCCTAACCTACCTTTGTTATCATGAATCTTATCTCATAGATAAGAGGTAGGTATTGTAGCTTGTAGCCAATGTTTCGTTGCTAGTAGGTGTATGTGAAACACTATTTTGTTTTTTTTTTTAGTATTGAGTTAAAAAATTGTGAATTTCGTGGAATACAAAATGGCTCAAAGGAAATCTTTTCTGTTTTACTTTGCTGTTATATTGGGTAAGTAATATATTTAATTAAATTTATTAACAATAGTGTTTGTGTTGCAATAATGATGTCATTGAGCCTCAGGAATCGATTTCGTAGAATTTATGCGCCACAAACCATAGAGCGTAACTCTATGCCACAAACTTACAAAAAACCACGCCATTTATGTTTGCTAATATTAATTTAACAAATACATGGGTACATTACATTCATACTAATTCACATACAGTCAAAGTGTTAAACAAAAGTACTTGGGGCAGAAGTAAGTCCCCCCATATCTTCGGACATTTGATACGCCCCTCCCCGCCCTGCATCCAAAACTGTTGATTGAGTGATAGCCATTCATTTCTAACAAATATTAATGAATTTTAAGCTTCCCATCTTTGTAGAAAGTAAGAAAATACCACAATAATTAAGTTGGTACGTTAAAATGTTCTGTAATTACGCACTTTCCACTCTATTTCAGTTGTAATCAGCACACTGACTCAGGAGACAGAAGCTAGAAGAAAGATTCTTAGGGGAAGACGTGTTATGACAAGGAATTACTATCGTAAGTATTATATTTTTATATAGACAGTTTGTGTGTAATTCAACGTAATAATGTGGTAACTAAGAAGGTAAAGTATGATGGTTAAATTGGAGAGATCCATACTGTAAGGCGATAGATACTGTATGGGATTGAAAACGGATTTTCTATTTGCATTTCGCACACACTGGTTCAGTTCGTCCACTTTTTTATAATGTCAATAATAACATGACAACTTTCCCTTGTCCACTATTGTGTGGGCAAGATAGAAGAGAGAGGCCCATACAAAAGTCGCCATTTTCAATCAAATTCTATATCTGAGCAGATTGTAAATATAATCTTAATACTTTCTCTCAATGCCAATTGGGTTTGTTTGTTTATCGACATTGGACAACTGGCAAAAAGTGGGCACTTACTGGTGCGTCTCTGGCCACACCTCAAGGTATAAAGACCGTGAAGATGTGTTTGTTTACAATAAAATAGCTGATATAAACTTTGCCATAGTGTTTATAGGCGGAACGAGGCTGGCACAACATAAATGTAAACTTGAAGCATTATTATGTAGAGAATAAAAATAATGTCGCTCTTAATAAACTAAGTAGGTAATTATGATCATATAAATGATATAAATAATTGCATCAAAATCGGTCTAGCCGTTTTGGAGAAACACATCTACTGCAGCGCCCTCTGGTGGCATTATGGTGGCACCACCTGTTATGCTGCCAATCGCTTCTGCCATTTTGGAGAAAAGTTGTAACAGACACAAACACACGTCTCTTACCCCAAACGCATTTACAGTTCTCCGTTCCGTCTTGAGAAATGAAGTTATATGTATATCGAGCTACATAATAAAACATTTTTTTATTTTTAGATGGCAATGCAGTACCAGCTTGGGCCATAAGTTTGATGTCTGGAATTGGTATGCTGATCCTCGGTGGAATTCTTTATGTGGCGATGAGGAAAATAGTCTTGTCTGGTGAAAATGAGTCCTACCAACCGGCCTTGCAGCATGATGACGTCTAAACATACATTCATACATAACAGTAATCAGAAAAGTCTGTTTTTATTTAAGTAACATGTACATAATATTGGGAGTTTCGGCTCGAGACTTGATAACTCCCAAGATGGCACTAGTGTCATATTTATTGGTTTGTTATTTTTTACGCATTTAATGAATCAAATCAAACGAAAATATTACCATGCGCAGACGATTTTATAATGGTAATGTAATACTTGTACAGTATTGTTTAATTCTTAAATAATTTACATTAAATTTACCCGTAAAAACAATAAATAAGACACTAGCGCCATCTAGGTATAGGGAGAAAGTAAACAATGGTGGATTTTCTATTGGCCTCTCGCACACACGCTATTTATAATATTATAGTATATCTCTCCTTTTCTCTCGCACGCAGTCTCCTTGGCATTACCTTAGCAATGTCTTGCCGCTAGAAATACTCCATATAATTTTTTTCTAAAGTAATAAGCGAGACAAGATAAATAATGTATTGGTATCTCGTTGGTATTATTTTTGTAATTTTGGCAAAACATATATTGATGTGCCGCTAACTGTTTAAGTTTGTAATATTTAACATTGTAATGTATTATGTAAGTACAATGAAATCCAGATTGTGCAAATTTTATATTGTAGACAACTTGAGTTTTTGTCTATAGTGATAATTGTATTGATTTTCGAGTAAAAATATACCTATTTTAAATATCTTTGTCTCTGTATAAATATATTTTAATAAAAACGAGATCCCACCTAAATAATACTTTTTTTAAATAATAAAATATATATATTTAGAGATTAAAAATTCACTTTATTCATTTTATCAAATACATAAACTTAAGATGATGACATCTAATTATACATATTTCTTTATTATTGTTATATTATAGTTTCGTGCGAGATATTTAATTTGAAGTTAATCGGCTTATTAAAATATTAATAGTTCAATTTAATTTATCTTTCTATTAAGATTAAAGAAATACACCGAAATTAGATGTCATTTACGCACAAAACCACGATATAATGTATGAGAATAGTTTAAAATTCCCTTCTATGATACTTGTCGGGGTCAAAGTATGAGGTAACGACAACCCGGTTGCTGAACTTCCGTCCCGTGAGTGTTTGCTGCGCCTTCTGACAGTCCGCTATACTGTTAAACTCTACGAAAACCTGTAATTAACAAAAATGGCTCTGTATTTATGAGACAGTTAACAGCTGTTAATTAAGCAGCACATGGCAATAGCATTGGTGAAATCAGAATTGATATTATCTACAATTTAAATTAGCATCTTCGTCTGCGTGGCCTAACCATGTCAACAATATAGTTTATTTGAGTGACTTCCTGTGGTCATATTGTCATTAAACACAACTTAAAATTATTTCTGAACTATGACAAAGAAATTATAAAAGACAAATTCCTCACGCTTTGTTTGTCTGTACGAATGCTAGTAATAAACATAGATGAACAGTTTCTGTTTAGGTAGGTTTCTTTTGTCACTGTCTAACAAGACTGTCATAGTCAATAGAGAAAGGCAAAAAATTGTGCTTTTTGTCACAAGGTAAAAAAAAAGTTCACCTTGCCACATCCCGGAACTTCCACGCCTTCAATCGGTCGCGGAATCTCTATGCTGCGTACACAGCCATACTTGTTACATTCCTCCCTGAAAATAGCAAACAATTAATTATTATACCATATCAATTACTCTACTCAAAAATTCTTTCACTAGTTATACATTGGCTTGGATTTGAACAAAGAGGCGACGCGACGCCGTTTATTATACTTAAATACTGACTATGCCTTAGATGATGTTACTTCCTTAAGGCGAAGGGATAGCCAAGTCACCTCGACTGATTAACGGCCGTTTTTGGTCACCTGCGCGCCATCTATTGAAATTTGAAAATATTCTTTCGACGCCTTTAACACAGAGTAATGTCGATCAGAGATAACTTCCTAGCTTGTCGATTGTTTCGATTGTTTGTAAATTTTATTATTTATTATTAGGTAACTTTATAAGTACCTATTTAGTTTTTTTACCGGCTTTGCCTGTGTAACTACCTTTATACCTATTTAGTTTTTGATGGACACGTTTTTTTACCGGCTTTGCCTGTGTAAA
This sequence comes from Nemapogon koenigi, assembly GCA_963924495.1. Taxonomy (NCBI): domain Eukaryota; kingdom Metazoa; phylum Arthropoda; class Insecta; order Lepidoptera; family Tineidae; genus Nemapogon; species Nemapogon koenigi. Next base: position 4,179,840 of record OZ004643.1, read on the forward strand.
TAGGTATCTGTATACCTGCTTAGTTTTTGATGGACAAGTTTTTTAACCGGTTTTGCATGTGTAAATAGGTGACTTCATACCTACTCAGTCTTTGATGGACTAGCTTTTTACCGGCTTTGCTTATGTAAATAGGTGACTTCATACCTACTCAGTCTTTGATGGACTAGCTTTTTACCGGCTTTGCTTATGTAAATAGGTGACTTCATACCTACTCAGTATTTGATGGACTAGCTTTTTACCGGCTTTGCTTATGTAAATAGGTGACTTCATACCTACTCAGTATTTGATGGACTAGCTTTTTACCGGCTTTGCTTATGTAAATAGGTGACTTCATACCTACTCAGTATTTGATGGACTAGCTTTTTACCGGCTTTGCTTATGTAAATAGGTGACTTCATACCTACTCAGTATTTGATGGACTAGCTTTTTACCGGCTTTGCTTATGTAAATAGGTGACTTCATACCTACTCAGTATTTGATGGACTAGCTTTTTACCGGCTTTGCTTATGTAAATAGGTGACTTCATACCTACTCAGTATTTGATGGACTAGCTTTTTACCGGCTTTGCTTATGTAAATAGGTGACTTCATACCTACTCAGTATTTGATGGACTAGCTTTTCCTTTTCACCGGCTTTGCTTATGTAAATAGGTGACTTCATACCTACTCAGTCTTTGATGGACTAGCTTTGCTTATGTAAATAGGGGACTTCAAATCACTACCTGCTATATGACATGACCCTCACCTTAAGAAATCAAATGCAAAAATATTTTTTTTAAATCCGACTGGTAGTTCCAGAGATTAGCGCGTTCAAACAAACAAACAAACAAAATCTTCAGCTTTCTTATTAGTATAGATATCACATATTGTTTGTTAAGGTAATCCTCTCGCATTTAGGTAGGTCAAGCACCATCACAGCCTTTATGCCTTGCTCGTGACCACAGACAATGGTAACGATATAAATATCCCACATTCCATGCCTCTGTACATTATGATCTGCGATATTTGAAGGCACAGTGTGCGATTTTATTGATCTCTTTGTGGAATGAAGTCTGAATGACCATGTTGAGCATATCATAGGTATAACTTCTAGCCAAATACGTTGAACTGAAAAGTATTACGTGGTTAGACTGCGCCCCATACATTTTGTATGAGCGACCTCCCCACTCTAGCGCTTAATTTGGCTCAACTTATATTACTAGATGACCCGTTCGTTTAACTGATCTCCAACAGATATCGTCTTTTACAAAATACATAAATTAGGTGGCCGAGTGGTTAAGACGTCTGGTATCAACTAGGCAGATCCCGGATCGCGGCCATGTACCAATCGGTTTTTTAATTAAAAACTTATGTACATAATCCGACAAAAGGCTTTCGCATCTAAATATATCTCAACAGAACCAGCCACTCGTTAGGTTTAGCCTCACAAATACCATCGGCTAATCGAGGGATACTTGGTCTTCACCTTGGTACCCTGGAACCGTAACACGGTTTCGGGAGCTTTAACGGAACAACGGATCGACGCGATTTTTTTCAGTGATAGCTGGAGGGCCGGAGTGACAGACATAGGCTATTTTTTATCCCGGAAATCTGTCACATTTAAAAAACTCCACGGGCGAAGCTAGTGTATAAGAAGAACAAGCGTCACCAACTTGATGTCCTCTAAGATGTCTTCATACTCCTCCTCGTCACGCAGCTCGTCGGGCGTGACCATGTTTAGTAGACAGAGCACCTCGGTGGCGGGGCCAGCACCAGCCAGCGTCAATCCAGCCACTTGCAGCTGCACAGGCGTAGCGCCCGCCATCGCTGGAGTAATTTATAACAATGTAAAATAAAACTGGCTACCAAAAACAACGACACATTAACTGTATCGTAAAAAGATTTCCCATAAGCAAAAGTAAATATGCTGGCAGAGGACGACCTTGATATACTTTTATTGAACAATTTTACATTCTCGACTTAATTTTATTTAATTTAGAACCTCTATTGGCTGAACCTATAGCGGAAAATTAGAAGTTTTCAGTATTTTTTTTTTTTAAATTCGTGCTTTTTTGAGCACAGTGAGCTCGGTTCTACTGGAATACTTAAATTTTTGTTTGTGACTCACCCAAAGTAGAATTCTTGGCACCAATACTGGCTCTCTGCACTATCAACTTCTTGTCACCAAGCTGCATGCCATTCAGACCTGCTATTGCCTGGAAAAATGTTATAGTATTGTTAGACATGTTAGATGACATATGTATTCAATATTATGCATACTGTTTCATTTTGTAATATCTCAGTTGTTTTAGAGGATGGTTTTTCAAACACACACATACAACACAACCTTGCGGTATGGCCAGACATACCAGTAACAGTGTCTACTTTTGTCAGTTGTCCATATTGAACAGAACAGACAGCAAGCACTTGCAAGTAATCACCCTAGATGTCCTTAAAAAAAAGTTAAAACTTCTCTAGAGAATAGCAAGGATGTAAATAGGTGAATGGAGATGTTCTTACCTGGTCAGTCATAGTAATGTCCACATACTCAGCAAAGGCATACCCCTTACTGAGACCGGTGGATGAATCTTTCACAAGATTGAATGCACGAAGTTGTCCAAATGACATCAGCAATTCCTTTACCTGTTACACACAAGCCCATATTAATTAAAATACAGCCAGCAAACACAAGTATACATGATATATAAAAACACAGATATAATATTTTGAGATAACTTGATAATAATAGTAAATAAATAAATATAAAATTTGGTCCCTATACTTCTATATTTGTATATGACATCCAAGTAATATTAATGTGATCTGACCTGCGTCTACGCGGATATTAAATTGATGAGGATTGGAGGAGACTTGCCTTAATATTGTTGATGTCTCAGTACAAGTTGTCTGAATGAGACTCAACAGTGACACGCGGGCCGCGAATGTGCCAAATCTAAGCTATGGAGGGTAAAAATTAAACTAGATAAGTGAGTTATTAAAGTGTCGCCCCACTGTTCCTGAAAATACCTGAAACGGAGCAAAAACGACGAGGCTCACACTTCACAACACACCCTGTCTACTGTTGAATCTCTGCCTGAAATGTGGCGGCTGAAAAAACTACCTAGAGGGATTCTTGTGGAGGTCTCTTTTAATTGTTCATACTGAAAGGCTTCGTAAGAACCTAAAAAGTGTTCCGTTCGATATTGCAGAGTAAATATAAACAAAAATAAAACCAATAGCTGTAAAAAAATGGTTGCTGCATTTTTTGTATTGTCAGTATCAGAAGTCTGGCAACTGACCTGGAACATATAATGTTTCTGTATCAAACTTACTCTGTCCAATGTTACTATTAAAGTGGCTACAGTACACAAGTATCAAGAGAAACTATGGACTAACATTTCATTTATCATCTATACAATGGACAATATTTATTTTTTGGGAAGGTACAAAGCTTTAATATAAAAAAATACATAGGAATAATGAGGTTTAACTTTACCAAGCAATTTAAAGAAGTAGTAACATCATTTTTAACATGACTTTGGCAGATTTGCTATTTTATTGTCATGCTGTCATTTTGCCTATCTTTTTCAAATTATATAAAATTTAATTGAAATATTAACACTAAATAAAAAACCTTTTCTTTACCTATTTTTTATTAATAACAATGAAACTGGTGGTCAATAAATTCAAATGTTGTCCATTTTACATGCATAGATCCTCTTGTTACTTGGCATTTTTATGTTAATGCAACTTTTAAAAGAATTTTATCCAGTATATTTTTGGTTATAATAAAGATTTGGATGTATGCTAATAGTGTCACAGTACATGCATGTTAAAATACCACATTATATTGTGTACAAAATGACCAATAATTTATATCTTAATTATAATAATAATGGGACTTACCTGATCTTCATTCAAATAGTTTGGAAGACCTCCAATAAATATCTTATGTGGAGAATCAGGTACCACAGTGCTTATTACTCCAGCTGAAAACACAACATCAATAAATAAATAAACTTTATTCACATCTGTTTGTCAGATTGTTGTAAACATTGTACAGTGCCTGGCAGAAAATAATGCTCATCATGCTCGTCTTTTTCACTTGTGCACTTAATTACTACAATAAAATGAATACAAGATATCATGTAAAGTGGTCCTTAGAATATCAATAATACTGCAAACCAAAATTGAGCTTGCCTCGCTAGGCCCAAACAGTAAAGACAAAATTGCACAATCATTTTATGTTAGTAAAAAGTTCATGGGCACAATGACCGGGCTTTTTGGTTTGCATGGGGAGACAGGTTCCACATAAAGGCCCTTTACAGTATTTAATCTAAAGTGTTGTTATTAGTATTAAAACTGACAACAGTAAGTTAAGCATGGGAGCAAAATAATTTAGTATGTACATTTAATAATATAACAAGAATGATACTAACCAGGTACACTGACTGCAGGGTTTTCAGTGCCTGGCATAGGTTGGTAATCATGTGGACGTCTAATTTTCAAACTCTGTCCTTTGAAGTTTATACCATCAAATGCCATGGCCTGTGTAGTCTCATCAATAGACCTAAACTCGAGGAAAGCAAAGTTCTTGTCCAAATTGATTTGGCAAGCTAAAACTGGGTTGCCTGCAGCCTGTGCAAGTCCAGAAAGATGCATTTGCTGGTTGAAGAACTCCATGGTCTCTTCTTCAGTGACTCCGAAGGGTATGTTACCAACGTAAAGTCGGCGCGCTTGTCGAGTTATGGTAGACCCAACCACGGGGACAGCAGCTTGGGGCGTATCTGCCACGATGTTGGCGGGAATCTGTCCTGCTGCTTGCATAGCCTTGTATTGCAGCGGGGTGATGTGTTCGAACCCTGGAGGGGGTACATCCCAGTATAAGGAAGGCTTCCTTCTACGCGACCGTTTAGTAGTAGGAGATCGTGAGCGACTCTTCCGCTTTTCACGAGGCTCCCGTTGCTCACGAGGTTCACGAGCTTCACGACCTTCGCGACGTTCGCGGGAACGTGAACGGGAGCCGCGGCGCTTCTCTCGGGAGCGCGATCTGCGACGACGGTCTGTCGGCGGAGAGAAAATACGTTAGCATTTTGGTGAACTAATGAAACAGAACTAAAACTAAAAATACGTACCTTTATCCTCTCCCATGGTTTGGATTGAAGAATTAAGACAACACCAATTTATTAAAATTGCAGGTTTAAAGCAATTAAATCACCAATTCACCACATTTTCACTGAAAAGAATCAATTTTTACGAAATGGCGACGCCGCAATCTTTCTTTATAATGATAATTATTTTGGAAAGGCAAAGACTTTATTTAGTGCACAGCCTAAACGACCAAAGAGTATAATAATATAAACGACCGTGACTCAGATGTCATTCATCTGAGGACCGTGAAGAGAGTGGAAGAAGACACAGACTACTATATATGACGGGAAAGAAGAAGATGCAGCGCTTGTTGGACCTGCTGCCTGATTGGCTTGGCTGGATAAATGGAGGTTGTCGGTGAACGTTGGTAAAACAATGGCACTGATGACCTCTAACAGGAGAATACTACCACCGCCGCTCCGACTGCGAGGTCAAGTCGTGGAGTGGAGCAATACAGTCAAGTACCTGGGGTGCCAGATCGACAGGCGGCTGAACATGCGCGCCATGGCCACTTATGCCGTGAATAACGCTAAGATGGCCGGCGCCATGCTTCGCCCTGTCCTCCGTTCATCACTGCCACTTCGGGTCAAGGTGCGACTCTATAAGTTGTACATCCGCTCCCGCCTGACCTACGCTTCACCGGCGTGGTATGCTCTCCTGTCAGCCACAGGCAGATACCTCCTTCAGGTCCAACAAAACAAGGCACTGCGCGCGATTACGGGCGTGCCTTGGTTCGTCCGCAACGAGACCATCCGCAGGGACTTGCAGATCGACTACGTCGAGGAGTTTGTGGTCGGCATGGCGCGCCGAATGTTCGAGCGTGCGGACAATGGCCGACACGAACATCTCCGTGGCATCGCCCTTGCGCATGGAAGGCCACTCAACGGCCACCACCTCCCTCGGGAGCTGGTGGAACCTCTTGTTTGGTCAGACGATGACTAGACATGGACCCAGTGTAGAGAAGACATCGCCAGGATAATCAGGCAGCCGCTGGCCGCCTTGGCGCCACCATAGGCGTCTAAAGAAGATACCGGGGGGTCGTCGCTCCCCGAGACATTGTCGGCGCAACGGGGGTTGCCCCAGCGCCTCCCGATCTGCCGAGTTAGCATACATTTTGACAGCGACACTTTCGTTTCGGTCGAATGGCCTTGAACAGGCCAAAACGTTCATGTCCAACAAGGACCGGCCAGAGATAGCCCGGGGCCGAGAGGTCCGGCCCAACAATGTGCGGGAAAATTCTGTGTCCGGCCAAGCAAATTGCTCGGCATTCTTGTGCAGGGCATGCCCGGTCCGGGTTATCTCTGGCCGGTCCTTGTTGGACATGAACGTTTTGGCCTGTTCAAGGCCATTCGACCGAAACGAAAGTGTCGCTGTCAAAATGTATGCTAACTCGGCCGAGCCTTCGGCACGGATCGGAAGCTTCCAAGAGAGTGGATTAAGAGAGTAGACAGAGAAACCAATAGACATCCTCCTCACTCCTCTGCGCAATAGACAGATTGTTATTCTTATGACGTTACGTGAAGTGGAAGAGCTAGACAGTGCAGAGAGAATCCACAGAATCTCTCAACGTCTAAATCGGTAGAGAGTAGTATATTCGTTGGTCTAAATACTCAAAGCTCAACGTAGACAAAATCAAAGAGAAATAATAAATATAATAATGAGAATATATAGTGCGCAGCAAATAAAAAGGAAAGCAACGACTGGGGTTTTGAGACGTATATTTGTAACTTTTAAGTAAACTAAAATTAAACATGTAAAACCGACATGACATACATTTTTCCAAATCTAGACAGATGAGTGACATAAATAACATAGACATCAATATTACTTTTTATTGATATTTTCACACCCTCCCTCAATAAAAAATAATTTAAAATAAAACTTAAAAATCAAAAATAAACTAACTCAAATTGACATACCTTCAATGAAAATCAAAATTCTAGACACAAACAAAAAACAAACTACTTACCCATTAGTTCAACTTAACCCAGTGCACCCTAACCCATCATTTTAGTGCGTAGTTTTACAAAAACATTTTTAGAAAGTGGCTTGGTGAGGATGTCAGCTATTTGCTCACTTGTATGAATATACAACACATCTACTATTCCTTGAGAAATTTTTTCTTTAATAAAATGAAACTTAATATCAATATGTTTCATCCTTTTCAATTGTTCATGTGACTTACATGAGCGAATAGCGGACTGATTATCCTCATAGATATCTTTACATTTTTCCATATATTATTATTTAGTTCTATTAACAAATTACGAAGCCAACAAGTTTCACTAATACAAATACTCAAAGAGACATATTCAGCCTCAGTTGACGAAAGTGCTACAGTTGACTGTTTTTTTTGAACACCACAGTACTAGATTGCCGAAAATTTGGATAATCAACAGTAAGAAAACATGTAGAATAATCTTGGAATTTAGTTGGTCGCTTTATATTTCTTTTAGGTCTTCCTTGACATTGTTCAATAGTTATCTCTTCCTCCTCCTCCTCCTCCTCCATGTTTTCTTCGAGAGTGTCATTATTACGAATTTCACAATTATCTTGTCTACATACTACTTCCACCTCCTTATTTTCCTCTACATTTATGTTTTCCTCTTCTGTATCATTTACGGTTTCAATTTCATTTTTAATCTGTGTAAAATCTTTCATATTACGTCTATTCTCTTCAGATTTTTCTCAGATCTCTCTTTACATCAATTATTTTCTTTGCCGGTGTTCTAAAAACTATTGAAAACAACTTATCTTTTCTTTTAGCTATAGCTGCCACATGTCCATTTTGATTCAGAATTTGACATTTGTTACTGTCCGACATCAACAAATAATTTCTATCCAATGCACTTGATACTGAGAATAAGTTAACTTTAATACTAGGAACATACAGTGCATTGTTTAATGTCGTACTAATCCATTCATGTCCATTATATGCTTCCAGCTGTATCTGTCCATACCCTTCAGCTGTTATTATGGATCCATCACCAATCACAATTCTTTTTGGTTCCTTTAATTTATGATAATCCACAAATAAATTTCTATCCTTAGTCATATGCTTAGACGAGGCTTAGACGCACCGCTATCCATAAACCAGCTGTCGCTTTCATTGACATTTTGTCCAGCAGTTAAAAAAGCATTATTTTGTTTCAACTGTTCTTTTCGTAGTCTATGACGACAGTCACGAATAAAATGACCAGTTTTCTGCAATAGTGACACAGTGGCCGTGGTATTTGTTGTTGCATATTGTACTTAAGTTTTTCCATATTGCCTTTAGTGGCACAACATTTGTTTGCATAGTGTCCAAATTTTCCACATTTGTTACAGGTTATCTTTTTTTTATGTGAATTTACTGCCAGTGCAGCTGATGAACTTTCTGTCTCTTCACTATTTAGCCTATCTTCTTCCATACATAAACGTGCTGTGAGATCGTTTATGTTTTGTTTAGATTCCTCAACAGACTCCCACGCACTTATGAAATGTTTGTAGTTCTCTGGCAGAGACATAATAATTTTTGTCATAATCATCCTGTCGTCAATTGCCTGTCCAAATTGTTTAATTTTATTGGCTAAACCTTGCAGTTCCGAAATGTGTTCACTCATGGTTCCACCAGCATATTTGTGAGCGAAGAACTTCGACCCGTCGACAATCCCCCATAGATCCATACCATTTAAAATTATGCGAACCTGGAACTTCCATACACTCCAGTTGCTAGAACCTTCCAGTATTAAGCTAGACGTCGCCGGGTTGGCGACAAAGTTACTGCTTGCCATTTTCAGCAGAGGCCCATAACCAATGACAATATATAGTGCGCAGCAAATAAAAAGGAAAGCAACGACTGGGGTTTTGAGACGTATATTTGTAACTTTTTTATTTTTTTTTATTTTATTGATTGGCAATTGTACTACGTAAGTACATTTCTGCCAGTGTCATGTCGTTATTCAGTTACATATAACTGTCGAAATTTAGTATTGATACTTTCAGGAATCTGAAATAAATATACAATACTACTTCTATATTTACAATTAAATTAATTAAAACTATTTACATACACATAAAAAAAATATTCAACATTAAAATAATATTTAAATTAAATAATTCATGACTAAATACAACTTAATATAAGAACAATGGAATTGATAAATAACTGAAACTAACAAATTATTTAATAAGAATGATAATAAATAAACATAAAGCTTTATTTAAAATATAGATAGACTTATATTTTTATGTTATTATCAGATAAAAATTTAGATATGCATGATATTATGAAAATATTAGAATTCATCATAATATGTAGAAGACTCACTATGTTGATGGGAAACTGAATATTGTTACTTAAGAGGATCGTGTAGCTCAGCGTACGCAGCGAAATAGGTATTTAGAAAATCATATTCTATCTCAAGCGCGCTCTTCCCCCGGGCATCAGTGCGACAGAGAGCACTGCAGCTCGTGAGTGTTTGTAGGTATGTTCTTCGTTGAAAATTGCGTTTTGGGGGAAAACGATTTACACCTACTAATTTGGTGTCAAACGTTTTAGCAGATTATAATCTACGTACGTACGTTTTGCTTTTTTTGAAATTTTGCTTTGTTTCTCAAATACAGACGGTTTATTACGAGCAAGTTATGAACCAAAAAAACCGAGATTTGAGGGGCTTATAACTTTTGACCTATTACGAATTTTGAAAAAAGGAAAAAATACGTACGTAGTTTTTCACTATGTCAGTAACATATTACAAAATCGTTAAAATTAAATAATATTTAGGGGTAGTAAAACGTTTTCTCCGTTTGTATGGACATGGACGCGGTACACTACACTCTTAATAAAGATTTCATAAAATTATCCCGATTATATAATTCACATGAAAAAAAAAGATGATTAGCATCTCCAATATCCAACCCACATTCACAAATTGATGAATCTTTGATGTGAATTTTATTGAGATGAACAGGAAGACAGGTATGACCCAAGCGTAATCTACTAATTGAAGATGTTATACTTCTAGAATAATGAATTTTAAAAAACCAGGGTTTAGCAGGAACTTGCTCAACAATCTTTCTATAAAATGTACCCTTAGTCTTAGAAGAAATTCTCCATGATTTATTCCAATTTTCAAACAGAGATAATCTAGGTAAATTAACAAGATCATGACAAAAATTTTGAAAAGGAAAAACATCTCCACATGATACTGCCTCTTTGGCTAATTTATCAGCCTTTTCATTTCCATAAATATTAGCGTGACCAGGAATCCAAACAATAATTACATTTAAATTTTTATCAATACAATTTTGTAAAGCTGACTTAATATTATATAATATGATATTATGATCTTTTGAATAAAACGGGGACTTACATACTGATTGAATAGAACTTAGTGAATCTGAGAAAATTACTGTAGATTTTAATTTAAATAATAAAATATATTTAATAGCTTCAAGGATACCCAAACATTCTCCTGTATATACTGTTGTTTCTGGAGGATATTTGATTTTTTGGACAATATTCCAATTCTTATGGAAAATTCCAATACCAACACAACCTTTTTCAGTAAGTTTTGAGGCGTCTGTGAAAATATAATGATAGTTGGGCCAATTTGAATCAATAATTGAACAAAATTCTTTATTAGCTTCTAAAGTAGATTTTGTTATTCCTATATTACAAATTACATTTGGTACAAAAATGCATGTATCAAAAGAATGTGTGTAGAAAGGCAGATTATTTAATCTAACTATAGGATATTTAATATTTTTAAAATATTGATAACTTTTAACCAAGGAAGGAATCGGTTTATTTGTCCAATAACTATTTGAACCACAATATCTTGTTAATAGTGAAAGTTTAGGAAAAATGGCATGCTTCTTAAATATGGCAATACGAAATAGAAATCTGTCAGATAAATATTGCCTGCGAGCAAGTGGAGGGTCGACAGATTCTAGTTGTAGAGCATTAACTGGGCTGCTTTTCATTGCCCCAAGAATTATTCTAAGAGACTTGGATTGAATAAGATCTAATTTCTTAAGTGAATTTTTATTGGCAGGAATTAAAAGAAAAGAACCATAATCCAAATGGCTCCGAATAATAGCGTTATATAAAATTTTTAAATAATAAGGATGACCACCCCACCAGACCCCACATAATGTTTTTAAAATATTAATATTACGTTCACATTTATTAACAATATAATCTATGTGAGAGGTACCTGACAATTTACTGTCCAATATTAGACCTAAAAATTTATGTTCATTGACAATAGGAATTAAAACATCATCAATAGAAACATTAACTAAAGGAATATTTCGTTTTCTAGAAAATATTAATAAAACACTTTTAGCTGGGGAAATACCCAAACCATGTAATATTAGCCATTGGTTAAGGGACAATAAGGCTTTTTGAATACTATCAGCAGAATTAGACACTACCTTGTTAGCAGAATAAATTAATATGTCATCTGCATACTGAAGTATTCTACAGTGAGGTATAACAGAATAGTGTAAATCATATGTATAAATATTAAATAATAAAGGACTAAGAACCGACCCTTGAGGTAAACCTTTATATATTTTTCTAGCATAATGAACATCACCTTGTAAATTAATTTGAATTGTTCTTTCTAATAACATGTTGATAACAAATGTGACTAATTTTTCAGGAACCTTAAGAGTTCTCATTTTATTATCTAATAAAGGAATTAAGACATTGTCATATGCAGCGGTTATATCCAAAAATGCTGCCACAGTAGACTCTTCTCTACTAAAAGAAAGTCTTATATCAGTAGTGAATATTGCTAAATTATCCATCACACTTCTACCTTTCCTAAAACCAAATTGGAAAGGTGATAAAATATTATGAAACTCAATGAACCATTCTAAACGATTTTTGACTAAATGTTCAGTAATTTTTGCCAAACAAGATGACATTGCAATAGGACGATATGAGTAAATATCATTTGGATTTTTAAATGGCTTCAGTATCGGAACTACCTTTTGAATCTTCCAGCTGGCAGGTATATTTCCACTAATAAAAACGCAATTAATAAATGTTAAAAAATATTCTAAAATATCATCATTAAGATTTACAATAAATGAGTATAGAATGGAATCTAATCCAGGAGCTGAATCTTTGACGTGGGATAAAACTATTTTTAATTCATGGAGGGAAAAAGGAGAACAAAGTTTGTCAATATGCATAGAAGGAAGATGTGTAGAGAGATGTAATGTAGATATTTCATCTTTATTAGGGACATAGCTAGGACAAAGTTTACATATAAAAGAATTAACTAAATCTATAGGAATATAACTATTTGATTTGTTATCTAGAGAGTTACGATATCTACGAATATTTTCCCAAACAAGACTTGATGGGACCTTAGGGGAAAGAGAAGAGCAAAATTTATTCCAACCAAAGTGTTTTTTTTTACGTAGCAATTGTCTGGTTTGTGCTTCAACTTTTTTTAATTCTATGTAATTCTCAGTTGTTATTGAAATTTTAAATTGATTTTCAGCCTTACATCTAAGTCGAATAGCTGCTGTACATTCTTGGTCCCACCATGGAGGAGAGGCACGAGAATGAGATGATTTTAAAGGAATACATTTCTTAGCTGTATTTAATAAGTGACCACACAATAACTCAACACAGCAATCAATATTATCCTATGTAGGATTAGGCAGATTTGGAACAATTTCTAATAAAGTACTATTATAAGATTTCCAATCTGCAGATTTAGTTTTAAATTTTAGGTTTGTTGAAGAGTTCTCATTAATTTTAACCTTTCCTGGAAATAAAATTAAAATTGTATAGTGATCACTGCCAAATGAACTATCCAATGTATTCCATGAAAGTAATGAGGTCAATTTTGAAGAACATATGGAAAGATCAACAGCACTAGAATTTTGAAAAGGGGAACCACGACGAGTTATAGCACCAGAATTGAACAAACACAAATTAAAATCATCCAAAATATCCAGTATTTGATGACCAAAACTGTCAGTCCGGTTACAACCCCATAAACGGTGATGACAATTGAAATCACCAAGCAATATAAATGGAGATGAAAAAGAACTAATAATTTTTCTAATTTCACGAAATATAGTAGATGAAGGATACGGGATATACATACATACATAAATAATGTCCTGAATTTTAACAGCTACTATATTAAGATCTGAATTAATGTGGTTGGTGATTATTTGAACAGGAGATAATGACTGATGAATGAGTAGCATGCAGCCTCCTCGGCCATCCTGCCTGTCATCTCGGAGGCAAGAAAACCCTGACATCCGAAATTGATAAGCAGTTTTTAACCATGTTTCCGAAAATGCTGCTATTAAAATTTTATGTTTTTTAAAAATGTAAAGAATATCAGAATGTTTATTTTTGATGCTTCTACAATTCCACTGTAAAATATTAAAATCCATTTTTTTTTCTTTTTTATAAAATTTAAAAACATTTAAAAAATAGAAATAAATAGTAAGAAATATATACTTACAAATTAAAATAACAAAAAAAAAAAAAAAAATTAGGAAGAGTCTAATAAAGAAGGGTTGGCAAGAATTTTAGGGAAGAAATAATAGGGGCAACGTTGGACGGTAAATTTATGGATTTTGATGAAATAATCATCAAAATAGAATTTAACAGAGTCAGTAACTCTGAGTTACTTGACTCTGAGTTCAAGGCACAACCATTGGGAGTTGTTGAAGGGACATCCCTAACAATTTCCAAATGAGAATTTTTATCAAAACCATGACGATGAAGAACAGGAACAGGAGAACGTTGTTTTTTCACCACAGATTTTTTATAGGAAATAACAGGAGTGGCAGATACCTCTGCATAAGATTTTTTGGATGGTGAAAAAATTTTTGATGCAGCAACATAAGAAATAGATTTTTCCGCCATGGTTTTTTTAATATTGTTTTGTCTAGTGAATTCTGGGCAATCTTTAAAATTTGCGAAATGACGTCCTGAACAATGAATGCATACAGCATTTTGTTCAGAAACGGAACAAGAAGAGGAAGAGTGATCTTTACCACACTTAAAACAGCGTGGTTTAGATCGACACTTATCTTTGGTATGACCAAATCTACAACATTCATAACATAGAATAGTTGGATAAATGTATTGAGACACAGGGATAGAGTTGTAACACATAAATACCCTGGAAGGAAGAGTTTGACCATCGAAAGTTAGAACGACAGTCTGAGAGGGTTTCCATTCAAAACCACTCTCAGACCTTACCCTATAATTAAGGCGTCTAACCTTCATAATCCTTCCAACTCCCTCTGGAACGGACACTGTTTCAATTATATCCTCAGGATACATGTCAGTAGGGATGCCTCTCACAACTCCCATTTTTGAAATTGAGAATGATGGAATAAATGCTTTAAATTTATATTACAATATTGGACTTTTGATGAAATTGTTTGCGTCTAAAAAAGTTGAAAAGGAAAGAGAAACTCTGTTCCTTCCTATCTTTTCCACACTTCCATTAATGATATTTTAAAAATTATTTTTAAATAAAATTTTTCCAAAAGAAATAGCACTTAGAGAAGTGCCACTATTATTGTCGATTTCTTTTAATTGAGCATGAATAACAAAAGGACCTTTGTCTGTAGAAGAATAGAAAGATCGGATTTCAGAAGAATGAGTTAATGGAGTTTGAAAAGAAGAAGACGGAATTGAAGGTGAAAATGAGGAAGGGACCTGATCAAAAATGTTAAATGCACTACTCATAGACTTCTGGCCAGCCGGAATCGATTTACTATCATCAGATGATGATTGAGAATCAGCATCATTTTTCCTTTTTAAAATTTTTTTAAATGAGGATCGTCTTTCATCCTGTTCATCTACATACGATGATATTGATAAATAGGCGCCTGGCGAGGGGCACTTAGACCCCCCTCCAGGATCCTCCTCCTCACCATCATCCATTAAAAAACTACCATACAACAACCAACCCAAAAAAACTATCCACTAGGTACTTACTAACTAATTTACTTACCCTAAATACTTAAGCACTAAAAACCATGAAATAATGGATTATTTATAGAAAAAAAAACCCCTGAAAGTATTTTATTTTAAATTAATTTTCAAAGAGCCAAACTTTCGCGTGTTTAACAAACGACGATCACTGACAGTTCCTTGTAACTTTTAAGTAAACTAAAATTAAACATGTAAAACCGACATGACATACATTTTTCCAAATCTAGACAGATGAGTGACATAAATAACATAGACATCAATATTACTTTTTATTGATATTTTCACAATAATGTACTATAAAGATGTAGCAAGAACAAAAGGACAAGACATTACTTTTTGTCCTGTCTTCTACATAGAGAGATTCTTTCTACACGCATCATTCCGTAGATAGGAAGTGGTATTCGGTAGACAAGGCAGGACAAAATGGACGGCTTCCGCGACGCTATATTTTGTCCTGCTTTGTCTCTATGGAACATTATCTCTTTTTCTTTCAAACAGATATTTTATCTAGGCGGTAGGACATTGTTAGAAAGAGATGGAAAAAAATATTTGTATTATTGCATTGTAATCATGTGTTTTAATATGGTGGAGCCCCCCCGTAGTTGTGATGTCCCACTACCCACCCTTCTCCGAGTCGTCCATTACTCGCAAGTGTGGTTCTATATCACAATTGCACTACGGATACTCGAACATTATCACCCCGACTATTCACTCATGCTACAGTCCAGGGTAACAGCATCTAAACGCAACCCATAAAATCCACTTATCCCACTAATCAGCCGTCCCTTCGGGGGCTCCGAGCTGTCCGGACTGTCTGTATGGCAGCACGGAGTTGATGCCCATATGGCAATTGGCAATATGAAGTTGCGGCTCCCAGAGGATCGTTTATGGACCGCTCGGAGTTACAAGGAGCGTATAAAAAGGTACTCTTTGCTGCAATGGCAGTTCATCCCAACACGGACCACAAAGCGTACACCATTAGCGCCGCGTGGTCCGTTCCCCTAAATTAATATATAAAGGAGGGTCTTAAATACTCAAAGAAAGGAGAGGGTTTTATTGGTTTTAGTTGGTAGGTTTGTCGTTTGAGCATTTCCCCGATTCCACATCCGGTCATGGCGACATACGCATGCGTTTTCGTCGTGGCGTGATGTGGAATCCAGTTTAATCCTGTTCGCGCTGTGATGGTTGTGATTAATCAGTGATTAATAAGACATATCACGGTCGGCGGGATTATCTTAAATACCGATTTACCGGCTATATACACTATAAAGGCTATAATACTTGACATTGGCAAATCACCGATGAACATTGGTGGAGCCATAATAAAAAAGAAGAAGAAGAAGAGCATTTCCCCCGCCTTTCTCAAAAAAAAAAAAAAATGGTGAAGGAATGTAATATTAGCAATATACCAGTGCAGAGGGATGAATCAATACCGGTCATTCAACGATAGTATCGTTGCGATACTAGTACTGAGTACTAAGTACTCAATAGTACTAAGTACTACTCAATACTAGTATTGAATCAAAGTATCGATACCACATTCGATACTATATTAAAGTATCGATACTTGTGAGTACTCGATTAATATTTTGTAACATCGACAACATAGTTAATTCATACAGACATTAGACGAGGCTTGATGCTTTCTTTAATAATATAATAATTGAGTTATTTATTGTTAGGTATAATGAAAATTGAGAACAAAATGTGAAGAAAAAAGCAGATTAGATTCATAATAATGCTTTATTAACAGCTCTTTGTTAAACTTTTAATTAAAAAAATCTTTGTGAGTAGCACCACCCAAGAAAAGCAATTTGTCCAAATGTTTGCTGGTAAGACTGTTGCGGTTTTTAGTCATAATTGCCCCTGCTTTAGAAAATAAACGTTCGCAAGGAACGGGAGTGGCAACTACAATAATTATAGCAGGTGTTGGCCCGACCGAGTGGATTGCGGGCGACAGACAGAGACAGACAATTGAGACAAAGCAAGCGATTGTGACTTTGTTGTGTACTTGTTTGCGTGAGTATTGCGTGCGAGTGAGCGACGACCGGCCGCGGCCACGTGGTATTCAATACCAGTGTGGCGCAACTTCGAACAAAAAATTTGTTCTATGAAAATTGAGCCAATATTAATGGCGTCGTATCGCCATCTTTTTCACTCCATGGTGCTATCTCTGTCTATCGCTGTCAAAGTTGCTAATGGCGGCAAATTTGTTTTGTCTTATTTTAGTTTTGAAATATTAATAAATAAATATATAATGTGATGCTTAAATCGTGCTTGTAATATATTAATTGTAAATATAATATAGTAAGTTATAGTAAATAAGTATATTGTTTTACAATAATGTATTCAATAGTTAAGAATGGACACATAAACAGTGTACAATATGTGGTACAAGAGACGGCCGCGTAGACGGTATCAAGCGAATATTTATGACAATATTCCCAATAAATGAGAATCGGTAAGTTATTAGTCATTCATATTATTTTAATTAAGTAATTATTCTTTATAAATTTCATATTAAACGAACAGCATATTGCTGGAAAATAGTGATGTACTTTGCATATTGTACAGTTTATCGATATCGATATTCTGACTCAAACACATTTGTTTCACATTCCACAAAACTAACCCATTATAACCCGCACTAAATAAATTGAGCCATTGCTTTTTGCTGCAGCAAATTTACTTTTATCATTACTCTTTCCAGGCAATCTGCCTAGCGGCCCTAGCGATAGCTGAGAGGAAAGTAAACAACCAGTCTATTAGTATACTGGCGGACAGAAAATCTGTCCTACAAGCTCTGGTAAGCAATAAGTTTAAATCAGGTGTCATACTTGAGAGTCATACAGCACTAAACAAGGTATGTAACTATAATAACACCTTAACCATACAATGGATCAAAGGTCATAGCAACTCCCGTGGAAATGACGCGGCGGATGAGCTAGCGAGAGCCCGTGCAAGTATGTTTGCAATTGGCCCCGAGCACCTAGTCAGCAGAGAACAAAATGCATGCACAATCTCGAATGGAACAATCTTAGGAATGTAGACAAACCAGGGCAGCTCTACCAACCATAAATACAAGACTCTCACAAAAGATCTTAAAACTAAAAAGAACCCAACTTAGATCGGTGACTCAAGCCATCACTCGTCATGGTCCTTTTAATAAACACTTATATAATATTGGTATTACTGATAGTCTGTTATGCAGGGCTTGCATGCTGACTGAAGAAACGGCTACTCTTTCCAGATTGACGTGCAATTTGGTGATTTTTAAACAATCGTTCTATTCCAGCTATGTTTGTGTCTCTTAGACTCGTTGTAAATTCATTTATACTTACTACTAGTTATTACTTACCAAAATACGCCTAATACTCATTATTTTACACGTACGCAAATCTATAAGTTTTTCTATCATTGCCTAAATTCACTTCGAGAAGCGGTGCTGAAATAATTACCTAAGATTGCTCTTAGATAAGGATAAATTTCAATTTAATAACCTATTTCACTGTAATATTGATAAAATTGTTGCTCTGCATTAGGTGTATTGTTTTTAAGAGGTCGGTGAATTGTATTATGTGTATATGTGTTGTTTTTTTTTAGGTTAAACTCAAATAAATTGTAGAAAAACATGTGAAGTTTTATTGAAATGAAAGATCAAAGGAGTTGAAATTTAATAATTCCTCCCAGACCCTTGGTCTACCTACGTAGTTTATTCAAATCCTATAAAAAAATGGTTGTGAATTACCTTACATTTCAATTTCTTCGATTATACTAATCAACAAAACCGAGATTTTAAAAGTAGGTAGGTGCTGATCCAGGTTTTAGCATATTTTTATCGATATCGACAAAAATATTTCTGTAGGAAGGACAGCACTAGTTTTGTCTTTTGTAGTTGGTAGCATTTTCCCTCCTTAATGTTGTTAGGTTGGCAGTATCTTTCTGCCCTAATTTTGATTTCATTTCAATGTATGGCAGTCCCGTCTCTTATTAAAGAACATAGTGATTGCTACTTACTCTATGTTCAATACTAGTATTTTCATTCGATACCAGTAGTACTAGTATTGAATGAGAAGTATCGATAGCATATGAGTACTTACTAGTATCGATTCATCCCAGTGCCAGCACGACCACACCACGATTCACAGAGCAAATATAAGATTATAAAGTATCGATTTACGAGTACTAAGGATCACGTAACCAATATCATAAATGGATACAGATGATTATATCGTTTGGTCATGCTCGCACTGAATACAGAATATGTCTATTGGTGTCTCCATCTATGAGCATCTACCTACATTTATGTAAGTATTATTTATTAAGTAAAAAAAAAGACTATTATATACACAGACTATAAAGAGAAGAACGTACGTACAGCGCTACTTGTTATGGCTATATGATTTTTATAAACTTTTGCCTTTTCCTGAATGGAAAGAAAAGTAAGTGTCAAGTCAAAAATCAACAAAAACAACCAAACGGTGTTTGGTTGGTAATTTTAACAAGAAAGTGAAAGTTTACCGAATTTGTTGGAGGTTCGTTAATATTACAACATAAAATCCTCATGGGGCCAGATGTTATAAGTACGCTATACGAAGCGGTCGCTTTAGTTTATTTGCTATCTTCAAATAATGGTGAGTTATAACTCACTCACCTATATTGGTTATAATAATGTTCTACTTCCTTGCAAATAATTACATTACAATTTAAACACATTATTTATTAAAACACTGTTTAAATTGTTTTTAGGATTCAGCTATACACAGCAGTAAGGAAAATGGTGTTACTAAAAGAAGAAAACACGAAGAAAAACTCTCTGAAACTTTACTTACACCTAGCATTGATGCCACCATAAAATTGAAAAGAAATAGAAAAATAATAGCTATAATTTTCGTGTCACTATTGCTTGATCTTTTGGCATTTACAATGATACTACCATTACTGCCATCTCTTCTAGATTACTATGACAGAGAGGAAGGCAAAGGGAATGGGTTATATGCAATGTTATTGAGTGGTATACAGAATTTTCAAAAGTTTACTGGAGCTCCAGAGAAATTTGCTTCCATTTTGTTTGGAGGAGCTTTGGGCTCTATGTTTAGTTTTCTGCAGTTCTTGGCCAGTCCAATAGTTGGGAGTTTATCTGATGCTTATGGACGGAAACCAACTTTACTTGTTTGTCTGGTGAGTTTAAATTTTTTGCTAAAAAGAATTTTCTAGTAATTTATTGGAGCAGACTCTTGGATACTCTTACAATATTGGTTGTTAATTCCCATAGATAAAATTAAGGAAATATTTCATATTGATAAGGCTTTATATGGATGATTTTACACAGAAAGATAATAAATACTTGACAGATAACTAGACTTAGGCTATCTTTAGGTATCTATTCTGTTTGATTGATTATAAAATCTTGGAAATTGTTTTTATTAGGTAGTTATTGTAAAACTATAATACCAACTATACATAACTACACAACTGTATTTTTGTATGTTTTTTTGTAAACTGTTCTTTCATAACTCAAGATCTACTGAACATATTTTAATGTAATTTTAACCATTAGTTAGGATTAGGGAATGCAATCCCGCAAAATAATTTCAATCCAGGTATTTGCGGGACTGAACCATCTTAATCCCGCGGGAACCAGGTATTTGCGGGATCCCGCAGGGTCGACTTAAACCTTTGAAATCAATCGTAAATAATCGTAATAAAGACCTAATAGACCTCGTTTGCACGGTTTTAATTTTAACCCAAATTAAATAAGCTTTTTGTTACATTTTAAATTTTTTTTTTATTTTTTTTATTTTTTTTTTTTATTAGTAACATTAGAAAACCTTAAACTATATTAATAATAATAAATATAATAAATAATAAAATAAAAATAACCGTCCGGGCTTTAAATGGTTTATTAATATAATAAATATAAAAAATAAAATTCTTAGAAAAGGTCGCAGTTGTGACAGGTGTTTGCAGGGTATACCCAGCCCGATGGTTCCAAAAATAATATTATTTCTTATAAAGTTCAGTTTGATTTTGATTTATCTATAGATTCTATGACAATCAATATTCAATGAATAAATCATTGCATTGCGTCATAATTACAAGTTGTAACTGGCAAAATATAAGTAATCAAACGCCTTCACACCATTCTCCTAGGGCTCGGCGCCTCGCACCTTAGAGAAATACGTATACGTACCACGCTTCTCTGTTTTTCGCAAATTTTTCGACCGAGATTAGTCCCGCAACATGTATGCGGGATCCTGGTATTTAGGAATCCCGGTATCCCGGTATTGCATTCCCTAGTTAGGATGTATAGATAAATGAAAAACTTATTAAATTAAAAGCATTTCTGTATTCAATGTGACTATCACATCATTTTATTTATCAATCATAGACTGCTTTTCATCTTATCATCAGGCCCAAGTCAAGATGATTATCTATACAGGTTGTCCCAAAACTCGACGTTATCAGATTCTCAGTGGTTTAGAAGTTATAGCACTTTTTCTATTTTTTCCAATTTCAAGCCCAATTTACAAATAAAAAATCATAAAAAAATTACATGTAACTTAGATAATTTTGTTTATTTAGTTTTTATTATCGATTATTTCCGCCTTGGTGGAAAGCGCACGCGCCGCGAAGACGTGTTGGGGAATCCAGTTTAATCCCGTCCGTGCTGTGATGGTTGTGATTAGTCAGTGATTAATAGGACATATCGCGGCCGGCGGGAGCATTCTACCTACCGATTATCGGCTTATTGTTACTGTGACGTCTATAATACTTGACATTGGCGGAATCATCAAGACCCTGATGGAGCCATTTTGAAAAAAAATAGAATAGAAATAGAATAGAATTATGTCTAAAAAAATATTTTATAAAGTTTCCTGCCTTATTCCAATAGTAACGCTTATTTTAATTGAATTTTTTCAATACTAACCAATGAAACTTTGACTTTGATTGATGTTTATTTAAAGTGAAGATTTGTGTTTTTTTCCTCTCAATGTCAGCACAAACTATTTTTTTTTCATTTTACTCACAACAAAATTGTCTTTCAATCTGCATTCTTCTCTATATTATTACAAATTAATGTTGCATGCGCAAGGTTAAACTAAATTAGTTATCCTGTAATTATTTTAATTAATGCTCTTCAACAACATTTAAAGTTCATTACAAGTGGAAATAGAAATTTATAAATTTGCATTCTGTAATTATACATAGTACCTACGCTATCAGCTAACTTCTATATTTTTAAAAGGATATTGAGATCTTTTTTTTTTTTTTTTAATTTTTTTGTTTTATTGTTTCAAAGAATTAACTAAGTTTACAGTTTTATTCTAAAATAAATTTGGCATTTTGGCATGGTGGCAAGAACGATGGCTGCATTTCCTCGCTGTATAGCTATGCAAATTCTCTGGGCGAAGAAAGAGCCAGCCCTCTTGTCACCGGTAGCGCATTTTTGGTGTCTTATTTTGTTTTATATTAAGTTATTATTGTTAACACTTGTTGGGGGGATAAATCCTTTTTTTATATTTTTATATATTTTTGTTTTTTTTTTATACCTAAATATGTAAAAATATAATTTAAAGAAATATGTGAAATAAAGAGAATAATAATAATAAAAAAAAAAAAAAATAAAAAAAAAAAATAATAATAAAAAAAAAGCTCAAAGTCACGACAACATCTGACAATCATATTATATTTACTTTTGTATTTTATTTTAATTTAACTATTTTCTAAGCCTTTTCTACAATAAATATTAATAAAAATCAAAGTACAATACATATACAATAAACTACAGATATTATCAATTATAAAATATACATAACGAAAGTTTTTACCCGATTTTTACCCGATGACATAACCAACATGTCATAACAAATCAAAAAAATCCATAGTAAGAAAGTACAATGGAAACAATATTACAATATGATAACAAGATCGAGAGCTGCACTAAGCGCACAACCAACACCTTCGGGATCGTCGCTGGGAGCTAATGGCTCTGTGGTCTCCGTGCAGGAAGTGGTGGCGCCAACACAAATACCGCAGGCAGACCCCGAACCTGCAAGTACCACTGAGTCGTCGAGCTCCAGCGACGAGTTTTTCTCCCCAATAACATCGCCAAACAACAGACGTCGGAGAAGAAAGCCCCAGCCCCCGGCACGCATAGGACCCGCAAGACGTCATGATGCCTTGCAAAAGGTCCCTGCTACCGGTGGTACAGTGCGCCGCATGAAATGGACTAATAAAATAAATGAGAATGTCATGCGAGCGTACTATGCGGCTACAGAGGGAGGAACTAACCTCACTGCGTACCGTGTACGGATGCTTCCTCTGTTTCAGACCCTGGAACCAACTGTCAATGTTTCGGTCCAACGACTATCGGATCAAGTGCGGGCAATCCAACGCTGTCACATGCTGGATGAGCCCGTACTGGAGAGGCTGCGCGCAGAATTACGAATTAACTGCATCATCCCTGTCCCGTCACAGCCTGCGGTAAGCAGACTAACATCACGTCCTACTACACCACAGACTGATGATGTAGACATGGATAACGCGGTTATAACAGTAAGTAGCCAGTATAATGAGCAATTGAGGAGCGTTTTGGAGGATGTGATTTTGGAGTATCGAACGACACCGCCCCTACTTAGGCCGCGTTTGCCACGTTTGCCTATGCACAAAAAAAACATAAACATTGTGAGTGCCCTAGATTCACTATTATCAAACTATTTTGATAATAGTGAAAACCTCGCCGACACGCATTCGATCCTGTACTGCGCCGCGGTTACGGCTTGCCGTGTAGCAGGAGTCAAATTTTTCAATGAAGCTACACGACCGAAACCTACCGTACCCGCGTGGCAGAGCAGGATCCAGAGGCGAATTGACGAGGCTAGGGTACTCATAGGCAAGCTAACCTGCTTCAGGAACGGAAACACTCGTCCGCGAGTGATGCGTTTTGTGCAGCGAGCCTTCTCGGGGTTTGACATCAGACCCCGGGAATATATATCTCGAGTCACAGAACGCATCGACTTCCTGAAGCAGAAAATTTGTGCATGGGCAAACCGCATTCGCAGGTACAAGTTGCGAGTGGATCGATACGTCCAGAATCACATATTTCAAAACGATCAAAGGCAGGTTTATAGAGACTGGGAACAATCCAAACAGAGTGTGAATGAGGGGAGTGTACCCGATGTTGAAACCACGAATACTTTCTGGCAAAACATCTGGTCGGCTCCCGTCAGTCACACCGAGGACTCTTGGATGGGGGATGTTGAGCGGGCCTGTGAGTCAGTGCCAGAGATGGGGTCTGTCATTATAGACCCCATCGATGTAGTTTGTGCGGTCCGTCCTATGGCAAATTGGAAGTCTCCAGGGCCCGACGGACTACACAACTATTGGCTAAAATGGATACGCAGCTCACACGCTCGCTTAGCTTCCCAATTCCAAGAAGCCATTGAGTTTGGATCGATCCCAGAATTTATGACTACAGGCATTACCCGTCTGCTTTTTAAGTCCGGTAGTACCACGGATCCTAAGAACTATAGACCCATAACATGCTTGCCTACCATCTACAAGCTCCTTACATCCATTTTGAGAATCAAAATTGGTTGCCATATAGATACCAATTCAATCATGTCTGCTTCTCAGAATGGATGTAGGGCTGGGTCCCGTGGTACTAAAGAACTTCTCCTCATTGACATGACCATTAGCCAACAAGTTCGACGTAACCGAAAGAATTTATCGGCATGCTGGATAGATTACAAAAAAGCTTATGACTCTGTACCACATACCTGGCTCATGAGGGTGCTGGAGTTGTATAAAATCGATACAACTCTACGCACCTTCCTGAGCTCATGTATGGGGCACTGGAAAACAGTCCTCATCTATCCAGGATGCCGAAGAGCTTTCGGCGACGACGAACTAATCAGGATTAAACGGGGTATATTCCAAGGCGATAGTTTAAGTCCCTTGTGGTTCTGCTTGGCCCTAAACCCACTCAGCACACTGCTAGGGGTTTCAGGGCTAGGCTACCGTTTGCGGAGAGAGAGTCAAGTTATATCGCACTTACTTTACATGGATGATTTGAAGTTATTTGCCCAAAACAAATCACAACTGATAGATTTACTAAGGATAACTGAAAACTTTAGTAAATCTATCAGTATGGAGTTTGGTTTGGACAAATGTGCGATCATACATGTAAAGCGAGGAGTGATAACGGAATCTGAGAGTACACAACTCACAGATTCTGTAAAACTTGATTCACTCTCTGAAAACGAAACCTACAAGTATTTGGGTATGTCACAGGCAATAGCAATCAATGAGACAGACATGAAACAATCTTTGAAGGAACGCTTCTATGGCCGCCTGAAAAAAGTACTGAAGAGTCTTTTATCAGGCGGAAATAAAGTGCGTGCCTTTAATGGTTGGGTCATGCCTGTCTTATTGTATTCCTTTGGCATACTCAAGTGGACTCAAACTGAACTGGACTCCCTGGACAGACGAGTTCGGACACTATTGACCGCATATCGTATGCATCACCCACGCTCATCTGTAATGAGATTGTACATCCCACGGAAATGTGGAGGTCGTGGCTTTCTCAACGCTAAGACTCTCCACAATCGTGAGGTATACAGTCTCAGAGAATATTTTCTCAACAGTGAGGGGGTGATGCATGGAAATGTGGTCAAGGTAGACAAGGGCTTTACCCCGTTATCCTTGGCTAAAGAGAACTGGCACAAACCTGTAGTACTGAGTACCAATGACCGCAAGGAGGTATGGCAGAGCAAGGAGTTACACGGAAGGTTCTACAAGGCTCTTCATGGTTCTGATGTAGACCTTTTGACTTCCGTGTCCTGGCTACGCTTCGGTGATCTCTTTGGAGAAACCGAAGGTTTTACCTGTGCAATTATGGACGAAGTTGTCAAGACGAATAACTACCGGAAATACATAATTAAGGACGGCACGGCTGACATCTGTCGAGCATGCCACCGTCCTGGAGAGTCAATCAGACATGTTATTTCCGGTTGTTCTAGTCTTGCCAACGGCGAGTACTTGCACAGGCACAACCAAGTAGCCAGGATTATACACCAACAACTTGCTTTGCGATACAACCTTGTAGTCACGGAAGTACCGTATTACATGTATGTGCCTGAACTAGTTCTTGAAAATGGTCATGCCACGCTCTACTGGGATCGATCTATCATCACAGACAGAACTATTGTTGCCAATAAGCCTGATATTGTGTTGGTAGATCGATCAGCGCGCCTTGCAATGATAATCGATGTCACTATCCCACATGACGACAATCTTGTGAAAGCTGAGACAGATAAACAATCAAAATATCTTGACTTGGCTCACGAGATTGTCGACATGTGGAATGTGAAATCGGCGATCATTGTACCGATAGTCGTGACGGTCAATGGTCTTTTTGCTAAGAGTTTTGACCGTCACCTTAGGAGACTTGAGATTGACAGTTGGGTCAAGGGTCAGATCCAGAAGGCAGTACTCCTCAGTACGGCCCGTATTGTGAGGAAGTTCCTCTCTCTGCAGCCCTAACCACCGGTAGTTTGGGTATTAACCTCGCTTCCGGGGGGATAAATCCTTTTTTTATATTTTTATATATTTTTGTTTTTTTTTATACCCAAATATGTAAAAATATAATTTAAAGAAATATGTGAAATAAAGAGAATAATAATAATAATAATTTCCCCCAAAGATCAGATGAGCAAAATCGATAAAAGGATAACCTATGGCTGGAGAAAATACTGGGCACTAAAGGAGATTATGAAAAGCAAAGACCTGGCCATAAATATAAAAAGTAAAACTTTTAATACATGTGTCCTCCCATGTATAACCTACGGATGTGAAACATGGGCGTTAACTACAGACCAAAGGGAAAAACTGGCAAGATGCCAACGAGCCATGGAAAGGAGCATGCTAGGGCTGAAGCTAATAGATAAAATCAGTAGCTCAGTAATTAGATCAAGGACCAGAATCACAGACATTCTTGCCAGCATAGACTCTAGAAAGTGGAGATGGGCTGGACATGCTGTGCGGTGCAAAGTAAACAAATGGAGCCATATGGTCACCCTTTGGCACCCGAGGGACAGAAAGAGGGCCAGAGGATGGCCTTTGACGAGATGGGAGGATGACTTGAAACTCACTGCTGGACCATACTGGACACGGGTGGCAAGAGACAGGGGTCACTGGAAGGAGTTGGAGGAGGCCTATGCCAAAAGGCACACTGAGATTAGGGATTTAATTTAGTCAAACATTATATTTAGTTTTATTTTGTAAAGCTCAGAAATAAAAGGCTATATTATTATTATTATGTAACTCTAAATTCACAGGCATAATACCCGGTCCTTTGTAAGGCTTGCATGGGGACATAGGTCCAACACGTAGAGGCCCTTTTAGAGTGTTTAATCTAAAGTGTTGTGACTAGCACCCGTTGGGACCTATCTCTGATTGCATCAAATACAATGCGCTCACGGACAGGCCCCGTCAGGTGCCTGGACTATTGCTGAGATAAAATTAAATTAAATTCGGGCTATTGTTTTGAGATGTTAAATGGATTGGTTTATCAAGTTTATTGGTTGAGACTACGGTCACCTGCAGATCATATATATCATTCATCTCATGAAACGTAAACTTGGCAGGTGGTGACTCGCCGTTTACTAAATGGGCCTCCTAAAACAACCACCATTTTTAAGCATTTCTGCCGGCAGTAAGACAGGCAACATTGGTGTAAGCGGCTGGGGGTGTCGAGAGGTGTGACACCGGTTTCACATATAGCTTCCCCGTTATTACGCCTTTAGACACTTCCACCCCCGAGCATAATACATAATATTATACTCTAACGACTCCACCCTGGACAACCAATTAAGGCAAGCCAGGGTCGAGAGTCTCAGGTCTGGCAGTGGGGACGCCTGCCTTAACCTACTCTCTGGAGCACTCGGGTTCGACGGTGTCGTTACTCACCCACGGCTCGCCACAAGCCGCCCTGCGCCCTTATTATTATTATTATAACACTTGTTGGATTTTATTGTGTAGCAGCTAGTTTGTAGGCTTATAATTATATTATTCATTGTAAGTGAATGTACAATTAAGTTCTTTTATGAGTAATAAAAATTCTTTAAACATAAACCTTATTTAAAATTCCATGTCTGTCTGTTTGTTGCATTGTAAATTATATCTCTTATGTAATTCTGGATAAATAGGGATGTGTAGGAGCATTATTACAATAGTAGAAACTGTATTTTATAAGTTCATATAGAAAATATTTCCACACAGACTTAGCCAGGTACCTGATACTCAAAATATAAATATGAAGGTCTGTTATGTATGCCAAACAAAGATTTGTAAACATTTTTCCTTCCTCTATCCTAACATTAAAACATCAATCCTAATCTTAAACTTGTTATTATCCTAGCTAATATTATGAATGCATTACAAAATTATGTCACATTACAAAACTTTAAAGCTAGTTTTTTACTAAAATAAACATACAAAAGTTTTTTTTCCATCAAAAAATTAATGTTATGTCAATTTGTTTTAGATTGGTATAGCAGCATCACATGCATTATGGGGATATGCCCGCACATTCAGTATTTTTGTCCTGGCAAGGTTCATTGGAGGTTTGAGCAAGGCTAATGTCAGTTTGAGTATGGCTGTTGTTACTGATGCCTCTGATAACAAGACAAGGGCCAGAGGAATGGTAAAGTTTATAATATTTAATATTTAAGTGCTAATATTTTTTTATCTCTGGTGAGGGGAAGTAGAGATAATATTTTGGGAAGGTACCAAAATTAGAAAAACGTTTGTGATTATCTGGTGCAAATTATTATTTTCGAGATATTTTTTATTGTCATAAGTACTAACCAAGATTGGCCAAGGCAACACAGTTATTTTGCCTATATTTTTTAAATGATATGAAATTGAATTAAATTATTTATTAATACTAAATAAAAAATGGGGGGTCTCATTATCAAATATTTTTCATTAAAAAATAAAATGTTGCCCATTTAATGCCTGCTATATTTTTCACCACCTCCATTTCAATGAAAATATAAATATATCCCTAATTCACTATTCATGCCTGTATTTCTGACTCTGTTAGTCAGAAAACCACATTGGTTATGGAAGATGTATTTGTGTATTTTTTTATCCTTAAATACCTCAATATTAGATTAGGCCAAACAGTCCTTCATAATCAATCATAGTAATTAATCAATTAGTGATAATTATATAAAAAATGTCTTGTTTGTTTTATATTACTAGATATTACTTGATAACTTGGATAAACGAAATATAAATTTAAAAAAAAATCATATTTGTTATTGAAAAAAAAAAAGAAAGTTATGAAAAAGCCTTCTGGAACATCAAAAAACCAGCCAAGTACCAGTGTGAGACTCAATACTAAATTATCACACTTACAATAAAAATGCGGTGTTTGACTCACATTATTTGCTATTTTAGAGGATGCATTATTATAATTATACTAGTTAGACTTTGTATGTATATTTAATTTTAAAAATCAAATTTGGATGGTAGCTTTATGAAAATAATAGAATCATTGTCTCCAGTATACGTCAAGTCTAATCATTAGCCTCTGGAGGGTTCGGTGTCATAATGACGAGAGTGACATCATTCGACCGGCGCCGGCGCAATTACGGTCCCTCGTGCGAGTAGACCCTAATGAACTATGCTCAATGACCTTACGTTGGCTTAACACTAACATCCTACACCAGGCTTCTGATATATTAAAAAATAATTTCTTGGGCCAGAAATTTAAGACAGGATATTGTTTTTCAAAATTTTAGACGTTGTAGTTTCGGAGATAAGGGGCCTTAAATTTCTTTTGTGTGTGTTTTTAGGGTTCTGAAGACCTCCGATGAAAAAACGGAAACCCTTTAGGATCACTCATGTGTCTGTCTGTCCGTCTGTCACAGCTTATTTTCTCCGAATCTACTGAACGAAAAATGTTGAAACTTGATACATATATAGAGGTCGCTTGCCTTATTTTGGAAAATTATGTAAACTCTAAAACTAAAATTAAAAAAAAATTAAGCAAAAAACTTAGACAGAGACAGTTGGTGTTTGGTCGAGAATAGGGAGACATGCGATCTCTGATAGAAAATTAATATGTAACGTCGGTCCCCGGGATCTTGACTTCATTATATTTTATAATTGCTATTTATTGTCTTTTCTTCTTTTTATATATATATTATGTTACATATTTAATTTTCTATCAGAGATCGCATGTCTCCCTATTCTCGACCAAACACCAACTGTCTCTGTCTAAGTTTTTTTCTTATCTATCTATCATCACGTCTTTCATCCCAAGAGTGGTAGGCAGAGACAATCGAATGCCATTTGTTACGATCCTGACATATCTCTTTTGCTTCTTTTATATTCATCTTACCTTTCATACATAAAAAATAAATGCAGTGGAAAAGCGGTCTTTACGTAGAATGTGTGATATAAAGCGTATTGACCGCATCCGGAACGATGTCATTAGAGAAGAATGCGGAGTAAAAGATGATGTTGTGACAAAAATGAAGAAAAGTAGTTTACGCTGGTTTGGACACGTTGAAAGAATGAAGGATGAAAGATTGACTAAAAAGGTTTATATGGCTGAAGTGAAAGGAAATGCTAGCAGAGGACGACCTAGATGTACTTTTATTGAACATATAAAAAATATGTTGATCGAAGGAAATATTAAAAGTACACACAATCGCCGTGTTTTTTTCTTACATTTTTTTTAATAGAATATTCATACATTTGAAATTATAAAGGAGTTTACATAATTTTCCAAAATAAGGCAAGCGACCTCTTTACAGTTTCAAGACCAAATGACAGACGTATAGCGTAAATTTAATCGAATTTCGTATGTAAAGTAATTTTTTTTTTCAAGAGCATAATGTGACTTATCTAATAAAAAGACTCGGTAGGCCCGCAATTTCATTAGTATAATATAATTATGAAGCTTTTCTCTAATAACAGCAATAAAGGTAATGGTTTGCGATGGAGTTAAAATTTAACTTTAATTTTACTATCGATCTATCTACAAACACTCGTTTTCATAACTTCGAAAATACTATTTATAGAGCGATTGTGAATGGATAGGTAACTTAGAGTCCAGTGGAAATATCGGAAATAATTACCACTTTTATCTGTATATATATGTATTTTTATTTATAGTGAATACTTGGCTGTATGGTAGTTTACCTTTTTCGAATGGAATTTACAGAACAAAAAAAAAGACAAAGGCAGAAGTGAAAACAACGTATAATAACACTATTTCACAATGTACTGGCTTCTACTTATGCCTGGGTCAGTACACGAGTTCCTGAAATACTAGGACCATGCAATCCATGGTCTTGTGCCGAAAACATGTCGCAAATCCATAAGATTTCCCCTAATACCAAAAATCGCTCAACGCGCCTAAAAAAGTTTTCACTTTAAATAATTATAATTGCCTTTTAAAAACTTCAAAAATTATGCACTGAAAAGTGTGCTTTCCGAAAGCAAATGCGCACAAGTCACTATAAAAAAAACCCAAATCGCTTCAAGTGTACCTATAAAATTTGAAGACTTCTCGATTTCTCCAGGATCCCATCATCAGATACTGACCTGATGACCATGGGACCACGTGGGAAGTATACCCTTTCAAACAAAAAAACAACCAAATCGGTACAGGCGTCTTCAAGTAATCGGGGAACATTCTTAAAAAGAAACAAAATCTGACGAATTGAGAATTTTTTAAAGTCGGTTAAAAAATGTCAACAACACTTTCTCAAAATACATTACATCCCTGTCAGCGGCTTATGAGCGGGGCGAAAGTATTTTCACATGAAATTTCTTCCCGCGTACTTTCCGAGCATTATTATTGTAGTATTATATAACATTGCAGTTCTTTTTTTTGTTTTTTTTTTGTGTTTTTTTAAGTTTTTTAAGTGACGCCCTCAATAAGTGCAGCAACAGGCTGTTTGTGGACATTATTTCTGGCCACGTCACAAGGGATAAAGGTCGTCATGATGCAGATAGTACCTAGGTATCTCACAATAGTATTAAAACAATATCCATTAAATGAATCGCAATTCGAAACATCATCAAGAATCGATTACTGAATTAAATTACAATTTAACTACTTTGCCGTATGGATCGCATCGTTTTGAAAGTCATTTATGAAAATTGCACTTCAAGACATATATACTTTCACGACTTAGTCTCATAGGAGTAATCAGATATATAGCTTTCTAGCTTCGTGAACTGTATGTTGTGATATTTTTGCCTTTTTCGTGGCATGTTTTCTTTGGCAAATCTTAATATTATAAATACAAAGTGTTTTTGTTTGTTTGTTTTTTATTTGTTTGTTTGTTTGCCTTTCTTTCACGTCAATACGAAGGAACAAATCCTCGCTAGTCTGGAATAAAGTAGCTTTCTAACAGTGAAATATTATTTCAAGTCGGTCCAGTAGTTTTCGAGTTTACTTCTTACAAACAATGTATGTTCTTATCACGTAAAAGTTGGCGCTAGCGGCTTTTAAGGAATATGCTGCCTAATTCGTTAAAGATACAGAAAAAAAATTATATTTTCGATCTCATGAAACGGGACGGGGGCGGGCTTAAGGAAGGATTTCTTTGTTTTATTTCCACGCAAATGAAACCGCAGGCAAAAGCTAGTTCATTATAGTACGAAGCCGAGAGCAATGGCTAATTCGTAATATAGAAAATGCACTTAATAACTTGTCGAAAAAAGCAAATTCGTCAAATTAAAGTTCTCGAATGCGCCGCAGCGGTGTGAAAATCCCGTACATTTACGAGAATCCATGAAAAAAGTCCAATTTTCGAAATTGTTCTCTCGTACAAATTTGCACAGAATTTGTGGCGGTTTTCGGCACCTTTGGGTTGTTTAATTAAATAATTTATTTTAACGGAATATCTGTATAATACCTATGTAGTGTGGTTCTTGAACTTTGAAAATACTGTACCTCTAAGTATACGCTGGTTTTGACACATTCAAATAATGAAGGATGAAACATTTACTAAAAGGAAATGCAGAGGACGACCTAGGTGTACTTTTATTGATGGCAATATTAAAAGTACACACAATCGCCGAGCATGTATGAAAGGTATGATGAATATAAAAGAAGCGAAAGAGGTATGTCAGGACCGTAGCAAATGGCATTTGATTATCTCTGCCTACCCTTTTTGGGATAAAAAGGCGTGATGACAGATGGCTATATTGTCAAGTAATGAGGAAAATACTGCGTAGTTGGATGAAAACTTAATTTTGCTTTTGTTAAAAACAATCTAGTGTGGTGTTTGAATTTTTTATTTTTTTTATTTTATTCTTCACGGTTGCCTTACAGCTCACGGGAACTGTTGCCGGCCCCAGGGTACCCAGTGGAAGACAAAGTCTTCCTTATTTAGCCAAAGATTTTTTGAGACCTAACGAGTGGCCAGTTCTGTTGAGGTATGTAGATGGAAAAGCCTCTTTGTACGGTTTGTCGGATAATGTACATAGATTTTTTATTATAAAAAACCCATTGGTACATGGTCGGATGTAGGAATCGAACCCGCGACTTTTCAGTTGCGAGCCGACGTCTCCCACTCGACCACTGACGCCAAACGGTCAAATAAAATAATATTCTGTAAATACCGATCACATTCGCTGTTATAGGTATCACTGAATTTCATTGTTTATCTTCTGTCAGAGCTGCCGGATCGTGAAACCTGATAAGCGTCTCTTTTTCTGAGTTATTCGATGGTTTTGTATTAACCCAGAAAACGTTAAAATATTTTCAAATATCCAGCGCTTTTTTGATCAGTTTTAAAGGATAAAATCCTGTTAGAAACCGTTTAAAAAGTTATAAGAAAATGTAGAAAATGAAAATTTACTCCAGAATCGATAAAAACCTGCTAAGTTACCTTAATCTTTAATCCGACCGACTGGGATCGATATTATGTGTAGTTCGGTTAATCTTTGTTTTGTTAGTATATGCAAAATTTGCAGATAAAAACAACCGTTGTCATGCAGACAGTACCTATAGGTAACGCAGGAAGAGTTGAGACAATCAACACACGCAAATAACACGTTCTTAGTAATCTTATATATAAAAAATAATATTTGTTTGTTTGTTCGTATTCCATAGACTCAAAAACTACTGGACCGATTTCAAAAAATATTTTTGGCATTTGCTATTTCAATTCTTGAGGAAGGTTATAGGCTATAACATCACGCTACTTACCCTAAGGGGGTGAATTGTATTCCTAATACACAGCGTACAAAGTCGCGGGCAATCAGCTAGTAGAATATTAAATAATATATTCAAATTCATATTATGCAACGATTTTTTGGAATTTGTGGAATAAATGTGTCTATGTGAGTGCTA
The DNA here is from genome assembly GCA_963924495.1 of Nemapogon koenigi. Classification (NCBI taxonomy): domain Eukaryota; kingdom Metazoa; phylum Arthropoda; class Insecta; order Lepidoptera; family Tineidae; genus Nemapogon; species Nemapogon koenigi. The sequence continues at coordinate 4,214,335 of OZ004643.1, forward strand.
TTTAACTCAACTCTCTCTGTGTTACCTTTATTGTTCAAACAATCAGAATCAGTATATTACAATGCTGGAAAATACAGTCAGTGTTGTAATAGTTGTTTTTTTTATTTCATTAATTTAAATGGTCTTTTTCATATACATATATTATATTTTTATTTATTTTTTCGATTTTTCGAGTTGTTATTTAAATTTTGTCGAAAAAAATATTATTATAAAATTATTTGGTACTCGAATGGTGGGAATCGAACAAAGACGAACAAACTAGTTAAATAAGAAATATGAATTTATCTGACTTTACATTATACTGTGTCGTAGCGGTTGTTGTAATCGGAGCCACAGGTAAAGTGTCACCTTACCAATTTCAATCAGTCGCGCGAGCATCGATGAGCTTCTACCAAGAATATAAAAAGCTTTTTAAATTCACAATATGTAGGTATTACCATTATTAAGATCTACCAAAAAATGCTGAAATAAATACATTTCTTGTATGGAGGTCCCCTTTAATTTTTAACTTTATTTTATTTTTATTATTTGTTATAGCAGTTATAGTAGTAATACACACTCTGTGAAAATATCAAGTGTCTACCTATTACAGTTCTGTGACAGAGGGACGGACAGACAGCGGAGCCTTAGTAATAGGGTTTCCGTTAGGACCCTTTGGGTATGGTACCCTAAAAACTAGGTCTCAATTTTCACTAAATCACTACAGCCATTAAAATGATCCAATTCTGTTTTTTGTTGACACACATTTTCTCTTTGTATTAAAGAAATCTGGATAAGATTTATTTCCTGTCTTCTAAAAAAAAATAGACTGAATAATCCTGGAACATTCAGGAATACTTTTACATTCTTAGTAATATAATTATTTAATGTCATATTTATTTTTCAGGCCCTGGTAGGATTAGCATTTTCAGTAGGTTTCATTGTCGGACCATTGGCAGGGGCGTGGTTTGCTAGAGCTTCAGCCACTCTACCTTCAGGATCATGGGGCGAAAGACCAGCGTTCTATGCACTCGGCCTGTCTATAGCTAACATACTGTTAGTCATGTTTTGCCTTCCTGAGACATTGCCTAAAGTAAGAAACGTCAGCACTCTTTTTTTTATGATATGATGAATTATTGTTATATTTAATAAAACACATGTACATTTTATCTTGTATATCTATATTATCAATATAATAAAAATGATGAAATATGTCAGACTTTATCTACAAATAAATGAACTTGTGTTGTCCCTGGTTCTGTCTGAATTATTTCGAAATCAATGATTACTCACGGAAGGCCATTGGTACATTTCCATATGTGAATTTATAAGAGAAGTATATAGCTGCTATGTAGCTATATTAATATTTTTCTTAATAATCCGCTACTAAGGTTCTCACTTAGTATTGACAGTGCAAATGAAGATTTGCACCTTATATACCATCCTTCTTTCCAATTTACTACTTATAATAATAATTGCATTCAGAGATAGGTCCCGACGGGTGCTAGCCACAACAATTTAGATTAAATACTCGAAAGAGTAGGCTTTATGTGTTGGATCTATGTCACCATGGAAGCCTTACAAAGGACCAGGCATATTGCCTGTGAACTTGGAGTTACATAATCCTTGTAGGTATAGTATCTGGCAGAAAAGAATTAATTCTTTTTTCTTTCGTCACACCCAATGGTTATTATGTTCTGTTAAAAATATATTATTATTTTTTGCAGGATGAGCGGGCGCCATTGTCATTCTCGATCGCCCGAGCCGTTGACTACATATCACCGTGGCACTTGTTAAAATTTACGGCCGTCAGAGATCTGTCACCGAAACAAAACAAGATTCTGTCCAAATTGGGATTGATATATTTTCTGTATTTATTTTTGTACTCGGGCCTGGAGTTCACGATCACATTCCTCACTCATCACACTTTTGGGTATACTGCAATGCAACAAGGGAAGATGTTTCTAGTAATAGGTGAGTGTATTAAAAATATGTAATCTATTATTCATATTAACTTTTTTGTTGTCTCAATAATCTATTGATCATGGGAGGACCAGAAAGTATTGTTATAAACCGTAGAACAAAAAAGCATTTATCTTAGACCATCAAATCTGAATATAGTTACTATAGGCCTCTTACTTGCACATATAGTATTGTGAGCGAGGGGCAAATAGAAAATGCGCCATTTTCAACCCCAGATTGTACAAATGTACATACTTGTTTAATATAATTTACTTTGACATATTTACTTCAATTTTGTGCCGCTATCGGTCGTATGTCGTGAACGTTTATATGGGTACACAAGCCGACTCTCGACTTATTTAATTAGGATATGTCTTCGAGCTGTCAAGTATTTGATGTCCTTGATCATACCTGTGCGTGATCTCCAAACAGCGACGTATTCTCCATAGGGTCGAGTGGGAAAAAAAAATTACTTATAACAAAACTTATAACCAGAAAAACAAGGAAATATTTTTTCTTAATGTTGCCTGTAGACCACATTTTCATAGAATTTCTGGATTAATAAAATACATATAAGTTGAAAAAAAATTTTAGAGGCTTTCCATATAAATACCTCAACAGAACTGGCGACTCGTTAAATTAAAGCCTCACAAATACCAGCGGCTAAAAGAGAGAGACTTGCTCTTCCGCTGGGTACCCTGGAACCGTAATACGGTTTCGGGAGCTGTAAGACAACCCACGAAGCAAAAAAAAGGACTTCAATGGATTAGGGGCTGAGTTCTATTCTAGGTAGGGCACAAATAAATACGTCTCTGTCTCCAAGTATAGATCTAGATTCTAGACGCACCAGACTGAAGATAATTCAACAATTTGACAACTGACTATTTTCCTAACGTTTCAGGTTTAATAATGGCCATTTTACAAGGGGGTGCGGCCCGGCGACTCAGTGCACGCGGTGCTGAGCACGCAGCTAAGTTGGCGCTCGCTCTCACGCCATTCAGTTTCCTCTCTGTGGCCTTGGCTGCCATTAAAAACCCGCCTGCGCTGTCCGCTTTACACTGGTTGTTTACTGGCCTTGTACTGTTTGCGATAGGTTAGTATTTTTAACCCACTTCAAAAAAGGAGGAGGTTCTCGATTCGGCACGTATTTATTTATTTACCGATTGAGAACCGATTCTAATGATTTATTTTTTATTTGACAGATTCGATGACTTATGATATAATTGTTTGTGGTTTGAGAAAAATGTGGCCGTGGGTAAAGTAAAAATATAAGTTTAGGTATGGCAAAAGATAAATTATGACTAAATGGATAGTGAAAGTGATGAAGTATGAGAGGTGATAAAATGCCAATGAGATCAAATTGTTTTTCTTTGATCGTTGCAAATGTCATTCGATTGTATCTGCCTACCCCTCCCGAGATAATATGGCGTAATGATAGAAAATCTATATCGTACTATAATATTATAAAGTTTATATATTTGTACACTAATCTCGAGAGCTACCAGTCCGATTTGAGAAAATATTGATGCGTTGAATAGCCCGTTTGTTTGTTGGAGAAGGTAAAACATTACGCTACGATTCAAAGGAGCGGCGCAGTTATCATAAACGTCAACCAATACAATAAAAAAATCATATGACAGTCGTTGCTATTATGTATGTAAAGTGCTTTTTCATCGCTCTTTCATTCCCTAAATATTTACGCGCCTCGTCTATCTTTGGAATAATGCAATGGAAACTATTTAATTAATGTGTTTTACAATCGAATCTAATTTGTAATTCTGCTCACTTGAGAACTTGACAGCTAATTCGTTATCACGCAATTAGCTTTGCATAACAGTTTACTTTGAGAAAATGTACAAATAAATTATGACACGCCTATAACGGAAGTGATTATATAAGAACACAATTCAAGTGTAAATATTAGTTCTCCGCCCCAGTTTCGCCATTAGATTTTTTTTAAATGTGAGAACAACTCTGAACCTCCCCTATTATTTACAAATACATATGCTATGTCTTACGGAACCCTAACATTATTTTTAATAAAATTTAGCTTTAGAGCGTTTAGAGACGCCACAGACGAGCGATCCCCTCTGCCATCTTATATAGCCGTAGTATAAAAATTCGGGAAAAACTGAAAGTGCTTTTTTCTATGGGTTTGAGTTTACTTAACAATCAATCAAAAAACTCATTTCACCCTCTCTTTATAATAATGTTGTACATCTATACTAATATTATAAAGAGGAAAGATTTGTATTTTTGTATGTTTGTTATGAATAAACTCAAAAACTACTGGACGGATTTTGATCATTCTTGCACCATTAGAATGCTACATTATCCCTGAGTAACATAGGCTACATACAATCGCGGCATGACGACGGGAACGGGGTGGGCAGAGGTGAACATGACAAAAGCTATGTATGAAGTGTATGTTTGCCAACATTCTGAAATAGACACGTACGAAGTCGTGGGAAACAGGGTAGGGGTAAGGGTATTGATAGGGGTAGGGGTCGGGGTAGGGGTAGTGTAGGCAAGCCATTATCTACGAGAGCTGTAGGGTATATTTTATTTTGTTCGAAAATATCCACGGGCGAAGCCGGGGGCGGACAGCTAGTATTTTATAAAAAAGAATAATTAGGGTTCCGTACCTCGTAATTTTGCGGAACCTTCTCACTCGACCTTTTTTTTATTTCCAGCGACAGCGTTCGCAGTGTCCTGCATGACGTCGGTGGCGGGAGGTCACGCGCCGCAGTTGTCTCGCGGGGCCGTCCTAGGAACACTACGGTCGCTGGGGGCGCTAGCACGTGCGGCTGGACCTTTGGTAGCTTCTGCGTGTAAGTTGTTTCTATCTACTTCTATATTTGTACATATAATGAGAGAAAAAATGATTTTATTTCTAACCCCGTTGGCTGCAAATAAAATTTAGTTTTTTTAGTTATTACCTAATTTCTTTTAGAAGCAAGTCTTGTCACATTATACTTTTTTTTCTTCACGGGTTGCCTTACAGCTCCCGAAACCGTGTTATTGGTATCAAGGTACCCAGCGGAAGACCAATTCTCCCTCTTTTAGCTCATAATATTTGTGAGGCTATACCTAACGAGTGGCCAGTTCTGTTGAGGTAGGTATATTTCTATTACATGGAAAATCCTTTAATTAGTGTAGTTGGATTGTGTACATAATTTTTTAATTATAAATAAAAGACCCATTGGTACTTGGCCGGCATCAAACCGTGGCCTGCCTTGTTAATACCAAACGCTTAATATTACTTTAATTATACTTTTTAGCTCAAGCTATTTGGTGAGAGTTATACAAGCTATGCTAAGAGGCCGAGCACTCGTTAGATAAAAATCACTATCTATCTACCTATCACCACACCTTATAACCCAAGAGGGGTAGACAGTGTCAATCAAATGCCACTTGCTACGATCCTTACATACCTCTCTCGCTTCTTTTATATTTCATACATGCTCGGCGATTGTGTGTACTTTTAATATTGCCTTCGGTCAATATTTTTTTATATACTTACTCTTATTTAAAAAAAAACCCATGCACAAGTGATAAGAGTTGTACATTATTCTCACATATACATGTTCTTGTTTCAGTGTACTGGTATTCCGGAGCAGCAGTTACTTACACTATAGGTTCTGTCATGTTGATAATTCCTGCTGTGATGTTGTATAGACTGAGAGTAATGTCTTGATACATGGTTGTGAATGGCAGAAAAGTGTGGCGATGTTCCTAGACTATTCGCAATATCTCGCTGCAGGCGCGGCAATAAAACGTGTGAGCAGGGCAGGGTATATGTATCGCTCCCTCTCGCTCGCACTTATGGCACACGAGCGCTGCACTACGCGTTCCCATACCACCTCAAAACCATAGTATAGACGACAATTGTCGACTCTATAACTGCAATAAAACCATAGATAGAGAACAGGGCCGCTGCAGCGAGATATTGCGAATAAAGGTATATGTTTTATCTCCCTCTAACATATTGAATGACAAATATGTTAGGAAGTGACAAAACAAATATTCTGATAAGAATTTTCCTGAAGGAAGTACTCGAAACTATCTCTGTAACCACGTCGTTAGTTTTGACGTGAGAGAACGAACAAAGACACTTTCGTATTTATAGATATTATATATTTAGCCTGGACAGTAATTTTGATGAGAAAAAAGTATATAATCAGATAACTAATTCTCGAGTTATAAGTATACTAACGGACAACTAGACGTTGCGTTTTTATAATATGTATAGATAAGACGGTTACTTTATATTAAGCTATAGAAAATATTTTTACGGATATAAAAATAAGTAATAATTGTATAACATTCCGTCATTACCAGGATAAAAGTTGCTTAAAGGTTTCATTTTATGTTTTTTTTAAATGTCTTAATTCTTTTTTACAAGAAAATATTGAGTTAATAGAATGTAGAACTGGATATACCATGTTAAATTAGCATCAAATTCTCAAAGGCCATCCTCATATCTTTTCTGTCTATAGGAATATTATATGTACGAATAGCAATAATCAGTTAGATATTTATTTTATTAAAGTATAATTTCACCAAGTGATCAAATTTTGTATTAATAGAAGTAAATAAGCATAATATATTTTAATGAAACTATGTATTTGTACATTCCTTTTTTTTAGTAATGTTGTAAGATATTTTTTTGTAACTTTACACTATAACAGTATTAAAATATTAAATTTTTTTATATCTCTGTATTTTGAGTTTTATTTCCTTCTTTGTCGGAATTCTGTTATTTTTACTTTTTTGTGCAACTGCCATAGTTTTTATTTACTGTTTATTTCAGTGATTGAGATCCTATCGATGTTGGACGATTAATTAAATTTTCCGTAGTCCCATCAACGGGACAACCAATGGCAAACGGAAAAAGACCAGCAATGTTTTTTTCCATGGAACTACTATTTAAGTTTATGGGTTATTAACTGGTTTTACAATCACCAACTCGTCGAATAAGGAACATTAATTAGTTACTGCTCGGCTTTCAAAAGATATAGCGTGATGTTTTATACACCTAAACCTTCCTCTTGAATCAATCTGTCGAATCTCACAAACACTAACTAAAACGGTTCAGTAGTTTTTGAATCTATAAAGGACAAACAAACAAATTTTTTTTTTTTTTAATTCTTTAGATTGACAATCTGTAGATTTTCTTGGTTCTGCTAAAGAATATAATCCTACAAGAGCTTCAAAGATATAGCTGAAACGTAGTGATTATCACGGAATTATTATATGGTTATAGCGACTCGTGTCCTTATTCTGAGGTTTATCATATAGTCCTAAACAAGTACTTTGGATAAGATAGATGGCGCTGCACACGTTTTTAACACGTTGTCATGGAAACGATGTGTACAAATTTTAAACAATTGTTATGGCAACTATTTGTTTTGAAATACAATTGTCAATTTTGTTATCTCAACACAATAGTTTTGAAATAAAATAAATTGTGATAATAATGCCATTATTTACAAATAAATTCTCACCCAAGAGTATTCCTGTGCGTAGATTGGACACATCGGTGCTGAAGAAGGAATTAGGCAGTGACTATGCGAATAAAGAACTATCTTTAGATTTAGGGGAACTGAAGTTACGACTTGGTGAATTTGAATTATCTTTCGAAGATGGTCATTGGATTCCTGGTATGTACGATTATCCGAAGGGGGAAGGACTTTCCAATTAAACCGTTTTTAAATCAAGTTATGACCCCCTTATCCTCTCAATTACTTGCGAAAGCGCCTAGTTTTGAACATTGAAAAAAAAAACTCGAAATCTTAGATATATATCACAAATTGTGTTAATGCTCTTACCCCTCACTCCCCAGAGCCCTATAATGGACAAATGGCGTAAACGATAAGTTAAAAATTTTTCAAAATGCTTCAGTTTATACAGAGTTTACCTATGTTAATATTTAAGAAAACTTTTATCAATATCTTTTTTTAATGTGATAAATATATAAAAATATATTCCATGAGACGCTTGTACTACATCTTGGATTTTAAATAAAGGCCGAATTTTAAAAATCGCTCATACCCGACCTTTTGCAAGGCAACTATTTTAGTTATCAGATATATATTTACCTTTATCTCCCCAGCGACCGGTCGAGCGGGCGCCGCTCACAAAGAAAATGTCCAGTTGAGGAAGGAGATAGAACAACTAGTAGAACAGAATAACATGTTGAGATTGAAGTTCGAGATAATGTTGGACATGGTTACTGAGAAGGTGGCGGAGTTTGAACAACAGGAGAACATGCAGCGAGCGTATAGTCTGAACTCTTTGAAGCCTCGCAGTAAGAATAAGCAAAAATAAACTGTGTTTTTAATGTTCATTGTTTATTATCACTATCACTACTTACATCATAAAAAAAGTCCCCCGCCGCGTCCGTCTGTCTGTGCCCTTTTCACACTAAAACTACTGAACGGATTTTGATAAGGTTTTCACTATTAGATAGGTTCATTTACCGGGAAGGTTTACAAGTATTAAACATGGATCATATCATATCATCATATCAGTATAAATAAGTGAATCAAGTCGGGGAAAAAGTTAGCCCCGAAAAAGTTTTCATGGCGTATTCTGTCTCATTCGTCAGAGATATAACAAAATGATGAAGGAAATAATTGTGTAGAATAAAATGATATACATAATAGCATATATATATGTTATCTTGCTGGATCGATTTGGGCAAATTTTTCTGAACGGTCGTCGTCATAGAACTGATTTTTTAGGTAAAGAAAATTTAGAAGTTTGATATATTTCTCAGATAATTATTTTAGCCCAGCATGATACCTGGTGAGGCTACCGCACATTTAAGGCATTTACGTAAAACTGATAATTAGTCTATAATTTTCGGTAGGTATTCGTATAGGAAGTAAGAGAAATTACTTGGGTATAGTTAAATATGTATTTTAACACTTAGAACTATTTTATAATTTACAGTACCTACCTATAAATACATTTATATACAAAACAATTAACTACAAGTAAATACTTATATATTCAGTAAAAATATAATTATGTACATATATACAGAATCTGTATATTTTCATCGGGTCGGAAGTAGGTGATACTATTAGGTGTCTCGAACCTAGCTCCCATTTATTGTTTTTTACGCGAAATTTAATTAATAAAATCCCAGAAGAGTAAACAGAGATGACGAACTCTAGATGCCACTAAATATAACTTATTCGCGTGTATTATTGTGGAACGTCAGATTAATTAATAGGAGCTCCAAAATTAAAATGTTTGGTATTAAAAATATGAAATATAATAAAGATGTGGAGAACATACAAGAAATAATGTAATATAATATAGTTTTATTCGTAAATTTAGTAATATTTCGTTTAAATTTGATTCATTAAATTTTACGTAAAACCCCCAAAACGACACTAGTGCCATATATTACGAGCTAGGGTCGAGATGATTCCTTTTAACATTTATTTGATAAGAAATGTTTGCTTTGAATTAGGAGTCACGTTTGTACCTATAAGTAGTTCTAACCTATATTACTCAATTCATTTCCTCTTAGATACTCCGCCCTAATACCTACATGTTGTGTAACTTGTTGTCTCCCTCTATCTTATCTATCATCACGCCTTTTATCCCAAGAGGGGTAAGCTGAGACAATCGAATGCCATTTGCTACGATCTCTTACACACACTTATCTTGGGTAGGTAGGTAATCTAAATTTATTTTTAAAACAAAATATTTTCAATAAAAAATCGGCGCCGGTCCGTGTGTGGTGCGCTTAATGCAGGAGCTACAGAGGGTCGGCGTGTGGAATTACTAGCTTTCGCCTGTTAAAGTTTTTGAAGAATGTATCCTAAAGGATTTCCGGAATAAAAAGTATAGGCATGTTAATTCACCGGCCCTCCAAAAAAAACACGCTGCTCTTTCTGACGTGAAATAAAGACAAACACACTTTCGAGTTTATAACTAGTTAGAATTTGAATTTACTTCCTGTTACACATATCGTACACGTAATTTCACCTACCGACCGAGAGCATAGATGTTCACATCAAAAATGTTCGAAGGTACAGTTGTGTTTAAAACGTAGTTTAAAAATTCGAAGGAATCATGTTACAGCCTGTATGTATATTTAGTTAGTATCATTGTTTGGACACCGGGAGCGCGTATGACCCTCTTGTCTACAAAGTCCACATTTCCTGGTTGTTGTAGTAGCAGTACGACCGCCGCGACCTCTTCCTCTACCGCGAGCTGAAGTTTCGCCTCCACCGCCCCAATCCACTGAAAAAAAACATTTTTATTTAATTGTGAATTTAAATGGTGCTTAACTGTAGTCTATATAGCAGTATGATTCGATATCCCGCGCTATTTTAGTTAATTATAGCATAATTGTCTTAATTAGCGATCAATTGGAAACATTACTTTGAATTGACATTGGAAAATTCAGATTAAGGCCATTAGTATAAAATGTAATATTATTGTTATCATTTAAAAACAACAAATTTATTCCTAAGACACTTCGTTAATATTGTAATTGTCACTAGGTACTTTCAACATTATATTTGGATCTTTTAAACGAAAGGGGAATACAGGCATAGTAAGTACGATACTATGATATATCGTGTAATTGTTTGTCAAGACTAAACAATTTTATTGGTGACAAGAGAGCTGGGGCGTAGTTATTCAAAGAGGAAACGCTGCTAGCCTTCTTGGCACCTTATCGCAAGACAATGATTCAGAGGTTTTCTATTTATGAGTATTTAGCAATAGGTACACAATACACATTTTGCATTTTTAAATTATATTATACTTTGTTCCTATAAATTTGTTAATAAAAAATAATTGTATGTTGCGGTTTTATCAATAAAACAATTGTTTGTCTAGCAATAATAATAAAAAGTGGGTAGATACTACAATAAAAAAGGTTGTGCACTGTATAGGTAATAAGTTGACATTCGGTGCACAGTACAAAATTTTAAATTATTTTTGTACTGTACACTGAATGTCAAAAGCTCAACTTATTTGGAGAGAATTACACCTACCAGGCGGGTTATCAGAGTCAGCCCACTGGAAGAAAGTACACCGGCCCGTACTCTTAGAGCAACCGTAGAAAGATCGGCCCTTGTTTACTCCGTTTTTCTTCACTGTCAATCTGAAAATTGCACGGAGTAAGACAGGCAGACAGACCTAAACATATATAAGTACTATCTTTTTTTTTTCTTCACGGGTTGACATACAGCTCTTGAAACCGTGTTACGGATCCAGGGTACCCAGTGGAAGACCAAGTATCCCTCGTTTAGCCGATGGTATTTGTGAGGCTATACCTAACGAGTGGCTAGTTCTGTTGAGGTATATTTAGATGGACAAGCCTCTAAGTGTGGTTTGTCGGATTATGTACATAAGTTTTTAATTAAAAAACCCATTGGTACATGGCCGGGATCGGGAAGTTAATACCAGTACTATCTAAACTTACCTATTGCAAGGATTGCCACAATTACACATAATCGCATCAGAATTGGCATCTTCCTCATCATTCGTGTCAGGAAATCTTGTAGGTAAGCCCCATCCTCTATCGTTGGTAGTCTGTGGTCGTGTGCCCCAACTACTTGAGGTACTTTGATCGGATGTACTCGAACTAGGTTGATCGCTTGACGAAGGTGCCCATAGGAAAAAATCACATCCGCCATTATTGCTGCCTACAGGGCAGGCGTAGAAGTTTTTGCCTAAAATATTGTTTGAAAAGTTTAGTTAAACAGTTTGCGACTTGCTTCATTGTTTTGAAATTGAAGAGTGTAAGAAAAAACTTTTAAATCTCTGTTCCTAATTTCATTGTAACGTCCAGTTTACAACACCTTTCTACCCCTCTTTCCCTGACAGTGTAATTACAGTTCATTACACCTTAAGCGAGAAATCGTTAAATCATATAAAATTAAGTTCCTGATTACAAAATCCTCTTATTTTCGCCATAATCTTGTAATAATAGTGTCGAATGAAAAAAAAATAAAATAAAGATAATTTACCAAAATTAGGTGTTTGCTTCCGCACAGTCCTCAGCACAGCTTGCTTATTGCAAATACACATTATACTATTTTCATCGTTGGAATTGTCACTGTTTCTTGGAGTAGGCATTCTTGGAACATCATTGACTACCGGAGGCGTCAGGAAAGATCTTGTTTGACTTATATTCCTGTTACTGTCCCCCATATTCCTGTTACTGTCCCCAACATTCCTGTTACTGTCCCCAATATTCCTGTTAACCTGGTTCCTGATATTTCCTGCTGGAGGTACTATTGGCCGATTTCTTTGAACAGTTGTTGTGTTAGCTGTTATATGGTTATTAGGCTCTCTAGGGGTTTCTCTGACGACTTTAACGCATGAGAGGTTTATCTTCATTAACTCTAGGAAACCTGTGTCGCAGCCACCCACACAACCTGTGTACGGTGGCGGATATAAGTGACTGATTGAATTGTTCCTCCATTGAAAAACAACTTTTTTGTATCTTGGACCACACTGGAAAATAGATATATGAAGTTGAATTGATGCTACTAATCATCTAGTGTAGAGCGAATGTAATGAATGCACGCGATCGGCCTGACATTAATACTCTGCCTACTCTAAGGCGTAAGCATATGTGTATGCTTGAAGAAAGAACTATGCCAAAATATTAGAGATAAGTTTGGAATTTAGATTCAAAATTAGAATTATTAACTTCCTAACAGAATCACTGATCATATACCATTTTAATTATCACATACCTCATGACATGAGTCAGGCAGAACTTGTATAGACCGCACAACACTGGGAAACCATACGGCATTCTTGCAGGTAGGAAATGATGTACAACTTATGTATAGTTCATCGGAATTTCTTTTCTGTCTTAGTACCATGTCAGCGTCGCATTTTGGACATTTTAATACTGTAACATATAAAATACAATGAAATCTATAATTATATTTCATATTCAAATTTAAAAAATAAAATCTAATACTAATAAAAAAGCTGAAGAGTTTGTATGTTTGTTTGAACGCGCTAATCTCTGGACCTATAAGTTAGATTTTAAAAAAGTACCGTAAGATTTTTATATATGATTACCGCCCGCCCCCGGCTTCGCCCGTGGACAACTTCGAAGAAAATAAAATATGACATGTCACTCAAGGATATCGTAGCTTCCTATTTTTGAAATAATTTTTAGAATCGGTTCAGTAGTCTGAGTGATTACCCCCATCCAAACTTAGAAACAATTTGCATTTGAATTTGAGTAAATGAAGGCATTATTAAGAAATAAATTGTAGTATGTATCTATATTATTTCTAAGAGGTGTTTTTTGGTTGGTATCAAATATCTCCCAAGTTAATGTTTGATACGCCATTTATTTATTATTATTTTTCCCTCTAATGACGAAAAATAAAGAAAGAAATGAAAATTTAATGTTTCTTTTAAAATTAGGAAAGCTAGTAATATTATAAAGAGGTACAGTTTGTATAGTTTGGATGTAGGAGGTAATCTCTGAAACTACTGAACCAATTCTAAAAATCTTTCACGAATAGAAAGCTACGATATCCTTGAGTGACATAGGCTATATTTTTATTCAGATCGAAAATATCCACGGGCGAAGCCGGGGGCGGAAATGTTAAGATAAAAATACACAAACACAAATTTTCATGGCCCTTAACTGCCGCCTTTAATTGCCTTCTGAAGCACGGGAAGTCGATTAAAGTACATCATTCTGGTACTTAACATTTTTGGCATGAGTGAGATATCTATATTGTTATGGATTCCTATAAGATAAAATAACAATAAAAATACATACCGAATGGCATATTGGCGGGCATAGATTCCGTTGGAGAAGTGTACTCTATTGGCCTCTCATTGAATCTCTGACTGAGAGCGGCGTCGATCTTATTGGCTTCAGCTGTCGCTTTTATATAAACTTCCTTATACTTTGCCACCTACAAATATATTTTTCAAATGAGTTGTACAAAAAATAAAAACTTTGTCCCGAAAACATGTCCATGGAATTAAATTTAAAAGCAAGCAAAGAAATAAATAAACATATTTTTTTAAACAAACTTTTATATTGATAAAATTGAACTAAAAAGTTAAAAATATTTATTTTCCGATTGGAGACAAGCAATTTTCTACAGTGTCAAGTTTTCAAATAAAAGCGTGTTACACTTGACAGCAGAGGAGAAAAAGAGGGTGTAACATGCTTATATCAGAATTTCTATTTCTATTTAAAGCCTAATGGGTATAATTTTCTGTCGGGTACTGTTCAAATTACCTGTTCAGCTAGAACTAGATGCGGCTGCTTCCGCCCCTCAGAAATAGCTTTTAGGTCAGCTTCGAGTTGTGCCCGAAGATGTGGCTTAGATATAGTAAGTCCCATATCATCGTAACCTTCCACCAGACCCATCCCTAACAATCCAGGAACGAAGTGTATAGCATCTGCCAACGCTACATATGACCGGCTTTTTATTGTTTCTATATGTTCCGCGTGGGTTGCGTCGGTACCTTAAAAAAAATATGTTTAATAATTTTACGATATATTTTGCTTTTCGTATGATAATGGAGTCCGTCCTTACAAAAGCTCGACATTGAACTATGGATTTCATTTCGCGCTGCCCTGAGTACATTCGGTCCGCAATGAAACGTGATGTGGAATCATACATTGGTATAGTGATAGGCATATTATTATTTTTATTATAAATAGAAAAATATCTTAATTTTACTTCTATTTGCGGTGCTCCATGGTCGTCTTCAAGGCGAGAGTGACGCAAAATTTTAATGCCAAGGGGTCTCCAACATAAATAAATGCAGTATTTAAAACGTATTCAATTAAAAAAAACTTTATAATGTAGTGGTGAGTAAGAGATACTAACCAATGCCATGTTTCTCCATAAGAGCAATAAGATCAGCTTCAGTAAGTAGATTTGGTGGAGAAGTGCTGCCATCGAGCATGTCTATACTTGTGGGATTGAATGTTTGACCAGTCTGAAATAAAATAATGTAATAAATTACGATAATTATTTTTATTTGCACTAAACTTAATCACAATGAAACCAATTTGGAATACGTTGCACAATTAATTTAATTAAATATTATCGAAACTAGGAATTTAAATATAAGCTAAGAGCGTGGAGCTATAAAGCTAACATTTATTTCGGACGTGTGGCAAGTTTGACATCCGTAACCTAACTTTATTATCACTAAGTTTTACCAAAACAGAGGAATTATTGTATAAACCAATTCCTTCGAGATCAATGCTACAACTTACTTGGTATATATGTATTTCCTTCGAAGACCACTTGTCGTACGGGTAGACTTCCAAATAATTTCTGGCAGTAATCATAAGTCCGCTGGCGTTAAATTTCTCATCAGACAGGTTTATAGTGACCGTGGTCTCTTCACCCTGCGCGTCCTTAGAACAACATGCAAGGAATGACCGCACTATGAATTCATATAATCTCTGTTCGTTACCATTTAAGCCTACAAACATCAAAGTATGTTTTATTATGAAGTTTGAAAAAGGAAAAAGCCGGCGCTTAGGCGTAAAAGCTTAATGATCGATTGAAGGTAATGTTTATGTGAAACAAACTTCCATGATAAAACGGTCCAAAAAATTTAATTGTGTCATGAGGTGCCCCATAGAAAAACGGCTCTCCAGGAGTAGCAAGATCTAAATAAAGTAAAGCAATAATCACCATTAGTATATTTTGTTGGGTGTATAGGTGGATGAGCTTTGTCACTCTTGTTACCCTGGCGTGGGGTTGGTCCCCCACTGTCCATGATCCCCTGAGCAAATGATCCCCAATTCGGGTCCCCTGTCTGCAATCCCACTAGTTGGCCTAGGTTCATCTCCTTGGGGTACTGGTTAGTTTCTGTACGCGGATAGCTGATTAAACCTTGTGTGTACAATTTTTCAGCTAACCTCATTGTTTCTTTAGCATTTATTTTTAATTTACGCGAAGCCAGTTTTTCTAATTCCTGTAAAATTTAAATGATTACTTATTCATGCTTTCTGTCGAGGCGGTTATTATTAACTACAATAGCATGGAATAGTGTTTAAAATTGTCTTTGTGCAATATACAGTATGTGTCGGTGGCCGAGTGGTGAAGACGAGTGGTATTAACTAGCCAGATCACGGTTCGATCCTGACCATGTACCAATGTGTTTTTTATAATTAAACATTTAGAGGCTTTTCCATCTAAATATACCTTAACAGAACTGGCCATTCGTTAAGTATAGCCTGATAGCCTCACAAATACCATCGGTAAAAGAGGAAGACTTGGTCTTCAGCTGAGTACCCTGGGACCGATAACACGGGAGCCGTAAAACAACCCGTAAAAAAAGAAGAAAAAGTAATATACAGTAGTTACAGGTCACGTCAAATAAACATACATAAAAAAATAAAGATTCCGACGAATTGAGAACCTCCTCCTTCTGTTTTGAAGTTCGGTTAAAAAGAGCGCTGATGGGTTTATTTGGCAACAGTTATATTGGTGAATTTGTTTATTTTAATTTAATATAACAAGCAGAATAAATGTATAATTTCAATTAAAAGAATACTAATAAGAACAGCCAATAAAACGCTCTTTTCACGTGACGCGTGGAAGAAATTGGGAATTTTTTAATTGCACATCAGAAAGTACGACCCTGTTGGCACGTAGAGGTAGGTTAGGGTATTTTTTTATAACCGCACATAAACTCACCCTGGGCAGAGCCCGTACGTCCGGCATTTACAGTTATAGGACCGAATTAAAATTGATTACTTTTTAGGCTTTCCCAGGCTAGTCCCAGGAATTTTCGGGTTGTCGGGAAATTTCTAAAACATTCATAACATTCGTTATATAATCAGTTTAGCCCTTAATACGACCGTCGAGCACCGCAAAGTGACTTGAAAAATCTGATATCAAAATATACTCACAACTGTATCCAAAGGTAAAGGCCTCCATTTAGATTTGGGTTTTGTTTTAACTTCAGTAACGGTAGCTTGAGGATTTTCTAAACAAATATCGTGAAGTACTTGACAGGCTTGTTGGTCAAACAAGCGCACTCTCTCCCAATTAAAGTCCACACTTAGACCAGCCATTGTATGGTTTACTGTAAATAAGAAAAAAAATTGATGGTTTTAACAGAAATGCGACGGAAATGTATAACAGGAAGTAGGGAGAAGCGCGCGCTATTCAAATTACTATGTACGCGTCGCTTCTTTACAGCGCCTGCGTTAACCAGTTACACAGACCAGCGCTGATCGCCGCGCTTCTCCTTCCCGGACAACTGACTGGACGGCCGTGCCCGCCCGTTTTTGAAGTTATACTTCTTTAGGCGCGTTATGAAAAAATGCAGATGAGAGTTAAATTTTACGATGCAATAAAAATCGACAGTATGAAGTTGCCGAGAGTGAAATTTAGCGATGCGCGCGCGGTGCAAGCCCATTTTATATAGACAATTTCGTTACCTATATTTAATTCTCAATTATAATAAGCCATTTTTACGGTTCCGTACCCAAAGGGTAAAAACGGAAATCCTATTACTAAGGCTCCGCTGTCTGTCTGTCCGTCTGTCACCAGGCTGTATCTCATGAACCGTGATAGTTAGACAGTTGAAATTTTCACAGATGATGTATTTCTGTTGCCGATATAACAACAAATACTAAAAAATAGAATAAAATAAATATTTAAGGGGGCTCCCATACAACAAAAGTGATTTTTTTGCTCGATATTGATAACAGCAAGAGGTAGACGCTTGAAATATTCACAGAATATTGAGTTACATAATTCACTTTAAAAATAAATAATAAAATTAAAATAAAGTAAATATTTAAGGGGGGCTCCCATACAACAAGTTATATTTTTGCCGTTTTTATAGATAATGGTACGGAACTTCGTGCGCGAGTCCGACCCGCACTTGGCCGGTTTTTAAAATTTACTTGAGCTTATATTTCAGTAGGTAACTGTATTTATGATCACTCATCACACAATTTTATTTCCATTAATTATTTGCATGCTAAATAAACTTTTTGTATTATGCCAAAAAGTATAACTTCTAACGCGCGTACATAAGTATACACACGGTTTTTTTTATTGAAAACTTAACTCATAACATAACTATAACTATTCATACTCTATTATAGACTTGAGTTCATAGAAAAATCCCATAGGATCCCAAAGCTTTTCCCTAATTTTCCCAGCAACTTTTCCAATTCTGTGTTAATGGGATTGGGTTAGCACTGTTAGCAGAGATATAAAAATTTATGCAAGTGAAGTTGGACCAGAAAGCTGGTACTAAATATACCTTTAATTTTCCAGAATGGTTCAGGAACAAAACTTTCAACTGCCCTATATCTTTCAACCACAAACCCCAAAGTTGGGAATTGACAAGATCCATAACTAACTAGACTGTCCGCTAGTTTGGTGGGAAACACTCTCTGCAATCTCAAAGTTTGAAATCTTGTAAATGCAGCTCCTGCAATGATATAGAACCAACATTGTAACTAAACAATGAAACATAATCCTATGGTCAAATGAATTTGAACGAAAATCTAAATATACTTCAACATAGCTGGCCACTCATAGCCTCACAACTACCATCGGCCAAAAGAGGGAGACTTAATCTTCCGCTGGGTACTGTGAGACTGATACCATGGTTTCAGGAGCTGAAAGGAACCCGTGAAACCTAAATAATAATAGGTATTACAATTTCTGAGCCAATGGCACTTTGAACAGTTCCATCTTCATCTTCTGTTTTCTTTTTTAAATTCTAGATCCAGTAGTTTTGTAAATAAATTGGGGAGATTATTTCAATAGGAAAACCAGCTAAGACAAACAATTGGACATTCCAGCTGGTCATCTTATAAGGGATACTTCTTTCTTTAGTTTAGAGGCAGGTACAGAACTCAAATAGGTAAGTGGAATATCTTATAAATTATTTTTTTAAATATTTTAGTCTGTCTATCATGTTTAATCAGAATAGGCTCAGAAACAGCCTATAAATAGGGAAAAAATATAAAAGACTAGCTAAAAAATATGTCATAAAATTTTATCCTCTCAGGCTTACAACTATCCCCTGTGCAAAAAAATCACATCAATCCCTTCTGACTTAAAAGAAGGACAAACAGACACACTTTCACAAGTATAATATTAATTATACCTATCCGTAGATCAAGTTCTTGTCTGACATCGACAGCATCACTAATATTCTTGTTTGGTTGCTCCAATTGCTGCAAAGCCCGTCTTACAGATATAGATGTTATTTCAGAGAACTTTGCTCTGTATATACTGAGACTACTCTTCACAGCAGTACAAACTTGCACTATTTCAAAACCAATGTTTTCCCCTTCTCTGTCACAATCAGTCCAAATAATCAAACCTTGGCAACCTTTCACTTCTCTCTCTAAAGTTTTCTGGAAATAATAATATTGTCAAATCAAAAACACTTCTAAAATAGCAATCAATTTCAACTTGTGGCAAAATTGCGAAGCACCAATTTTCTTTAAGAATATGGTTTCCTGTTTTAGAAGGCATATAAAGCATTTCTTCTAAAAATAACATATTTATGTCTGTTAAAGAAGTGACACATCTAGGTTCATTAAGTGCAAAACAGCCACCTGTTCTGTCAAATGTGGACAATGAGCAATAAGTGGACACTGTTACTTTGAGTCTCTTTGGCTATACCGCAAAATATAGAGGTCATGAAGGTATTTACTTCTAAAGTGAAACATAGTAGGATTGGTAGTATTCATTAACCAATAAATTAAATTGAAGTGTTTGTGATTTTAAAATTTACCTATTTATAAGTGGGGTACATCATATCTATACAATACTGAGGTATGATTAACGGTCTGTCTGTGTCCCAATATTCTACCAGAATAGGCTACAAAATGGCAGTGTGGATTTTGATGAAACTTTTAGGGATCTTCTAGGGATATCATAAAGGGTTTCGTAGATAATTCCATAAGCAAGACATTTGAAGAAATATGGAATTATTTCTATTAGACTTTTACTATGCAAGTGAAGAATTACAATTTTTTTTTATAAAATATCTATAAAATAGGGTTTATAACTCAACTCACAATACCTTAATCTTTTGATAATTTTCAGGGCAATATTTAAATACTGGTGCCTCAAAGAGGGTTACCGGGTTGCATGAATGCCAATTTTTTAATGCACCAACAAATTCCAATGCTAATAGATGTCCCGACACAGAAGTCATTATCATTTGGCACTTCTGACCCAAAACCTCAGCTTCAAATTCATATATTTTATTATAAGGAGAAAATCCTTCTCTCTGAAACAAAAATATAATTCTTTAAATAAGGGGGAATTCAATAATGTTTTGTCCTTTTAGCTTATAGGTGTTATTAATGCCAGAACTAAAACAAATGTGAAGAGATGATGGCACCTGTAGGTTCTTTGTCTACCTTAACAAGGTCTAATTATATCCATATTAAAAATAGATATGCATGTATGAAACGATGTATGGATGTGGATCAAGCAAGGGAAGTATGCAAAGATGGAGAGAAGAGGCGCTCTATACTTTGTGCCTACCACTTTGGGAAACAGGCGTGAAGGTATGTATGTCCTTAACTACATGAATCCAATATGCAAACAAACATAGGTACCCTTCTTGAGGTGCCACGTGATAAGTGTAAGGCGATATTTTTAGCAGCATCGTTTTTCTCCGCAACATTTAGAAATTTCATTGTCGAACTATAGTGACGAAATTGTAACTTAACACAACTACTTTTTATCAAAGTATTTATTTTACTACGGTGGAGGTTATATGCGCCATAAAAAATGTATTTCCAAGACATTATACTTTTAACAAAATAAAAGATCACAATTTGTTGGAAAACGAATGTGTTAGTAGTTAATATTACATTCTTATAACATAAATTTTAATTTTAACCCTTGAAAAATCGCAAGTTTCCCGCTTTTGCAAAAATAAACAAAGTTACTCTATGGTCCGTCCGGCGTCCGTCACGTCACACACAGAGCAAGTAAAAGAACGTCACACGTAGAGATGGTCGTTATCACGTAGAACTGTTAAAATAACTGCGTGAATTCCACAATAATAATGAACGTTGTTATCAAATATTAAAGAACACGTTACTGTATTCACGTTGGTCACTTCACAGTACCCTGAGAAGAGAGAGACAGGTGAATGCACGTGCCAGCGTCTTACGCTAGTAGTGTGAGAGAGAGGTGAGGAAAATTATTGCGTGAATTGCGTGATTATTTCACTCTCTCTTACTCTGTCGCACGGGCCAGTTTCATAATGCACTATTCTTTTCTTTTAACGTTTTGTTTATAACTCTCTTCGACTCTGTCGCATGAACCAGATTCATAATGCACTGTTCTTTTCTTTCATCATCATAACATTCCTAACTAATAACAAACGTTATTTCTTTTGTTTATGTTATTTCAAAATTCACCAGTTCACGTGTTAACCTCTGCTGTTACGTAACAAATTAACGGCGTATCATGGAACAATTAAATTAACAAATTAACTTATTAGTTTTGGTTTTGTTAATTTTTTTTGTGAGAAAGTGAAGACTGTAGTGTATAATTGTATATAAATTAAGTGTGTCCTTGTGTTTTGTTGTTATAATAAGTAGGTAGTAATCTAGTAAAATAACTTTAAAAAGGGTTTAATTTTGATTATAGTTTATTTAAAAATATTAATAAATTATTTTAAACATTAAATGCACGTGAAGTGGTTTGAACAAAGAGCTTCAATACACTATGGTTTGAATGAACTTAAGTAGGCAGTGTAGTAACGCGTCAGTCATTAATGCTACTATTATACTACGTGATGAAAGGTGTTGTTTATTAACATTAAAAATTTAACGTTGTTAAAATTTAACCGTTATTTTCACGTGTTCTTGAATTGAATTAACGTGTTAATTAAAATTACTTAGAAATGACGTTATTTCCCATCCCTAGTCACACGTCATTCAGTCTGCTTTGCTGTCTGTCAAAGTTGAATTATATATTCATAGATAAATTATATACCAATCATTCGTTCATTTCATTTCATATGTTTCTGTTATTCTGTTTTTCTTTTGCGGACATTTGTACAGTATATAATTTTCATGTATAAATAGGTTTTTATAACTAAAACTTAAGTGCGTAATCCGACAAAGCACACTGAGAGGCCTTTCCACCTAAATATACCTCAACACAAACGGTTACTCGTCAGTATAGACTCACAAATACCATCGGCTAAAAGAGTGAGACTTGCTCTTCTGTTGGGAACCCTGGGACCGTAACACGGTTCCGGAGTGGTTTCGGAAACAATATTAGGGTCGCTGAAACTTTTTTGTATTGCTTGTCTTTGTTTTAGTTTTTCCTCTTACCCGGTAGACAACATCTCACGCGTCGTGCTAGCCTGCTTGATATTGATTATTGTGATATTTTATGGTTTTAATGTTTGAAAATCTTATCCAATCTCGCCAATGGATCACCTATCTTTTTTTTAGGGAAAGGTTGATAATTAACCAAACGAATGAACGAGAAGGCAAAAATAAAATGTCAAATTACAGTCAGTCACGATCAGTCAGTCAGTGGTTGTGATCTCTTCTGTGGTTGTGATAAAACGTAGTGATTATATTCTCTTTGGTTGTGATCTCTCGGTAGCAAGGAATATACTATAGAGAGTATGGTTGTGATAATCGACATTTTGTCAATATTTTGATTTTATAGGTTAAAATTATTGTATTTGCGACTTTGTAATATTTGTGTATGATCTCAATATTTTAAATGAAATTAATTATAGCCTTAATATAAATTTTCATCAAATAACCATATAATATAACTTGTCAGTAGTGCTTCATAAGTTTAAAAATCTAACTTCCCTATACTTAATAATTAACTTTTCCATTAGGCACCCTATTTCTGTGGTTTATAAAACATGTTATCATTGCCTCCTCAATTTATTGGAAAAACTACATACACTAGAATATGCTTCCTCGTGAATTGTTTAAAGCGACTTAAAAGCTCACAGGAATGGTTGAGTCGACAGAATGCTGATCCTTATGTTGAGAAAGCTAAAATGTGCAATTACAGGTAATTTTTTAATATTAGGTCATGAAAAAGTGCCGAAAATGTGATTTTCACAGATAAAATTGTCTGTATGTTTAACTAATTAACTCTATTTTTGTCCATTACAGATGTCGAAGTGCATTTAAACTATTGGAAATTAATGAAAAAACAAACATAATGATCCCTGGAATGACGGTTATAGACTTGGGTGCAGCTCCAGGCTCTTGGACACAGGTTGCTGTTCAGAAGACTAATGCTGATGGTGCGGACACAACAAAACCTAAAGGAACCGTCCTATCAATAGACAAACTTCAAATTTTTCCCATTGAGGTAAAACAACTAAATTATTTTTCCATAGCAAAATTGCATCATACTTATAAAACTTTTATGAACAACTGTCATGTTATTGAGAAATGTTTTCTTTTAATGTAAATAAACACAAATATATTTTTTATATCATCACATGACTTGTAGAACCATGTTACTGGCCTCAAGAGTACCCAACAATTTTTGAGGATATAACCTACCTAAAGAGAGATACTTATTGATTTCTTGTTCAAATATTAATGAATTGTTTATAAATTTCAGGGTGCAACAATATTGAGTAGTATGGACTTCTCTACTATTGAAGCTCATAACAGAGTTGTCTCACTACTAGGTGATAAAAAAGTAGACTTAGTTATATCTGACATGGCACCTAGTGCTACAGGTATGAAGGAACTTGATAAAGACAAAATAGTTGGTCTCGGATACATGGCTCTAAGGTTTGCTGCACTTGTCACTAAAATTGATGGATCATTATTAATTAAGGTATGGGATGGAAAGGAAGTGCCAATATTTGAGATGGATTTAGGAAGATTCTTTAATCATATAAAAATAATTAAACCAAAAGCTAGTCGTTCTGAGTCATCAGAAAAATTTGTTCTTGCAAGAGGGTTCAAAGGTATTCAGAAACCTTTACATGGAGGGAGGTGGCAATAAATTGTTTAATTTATATTTAATATTAGAAGTACAAATATAAACTAAGTCTTCCTAATGCATAAATAAAACAAAATATAATGTTTATATACTTAATCTTTGTTTAATTTCTGATTAATTTTAATTATTTTAAGCTATAGTTGTTAAGTCATATTAAAATATACTAATATTTAGAGCTTGTAATATGGTTATAATATTTTACTTTGGTTACTGGAAATTTTTTGTGGACAGTGAAATGGGCAATGTTTTGTAAAGAATAATATAAAGCAAGTTATACTTTAGAATCTTTAGATTAATAGAGTTTTAACATTATTTATTATTAAATAATATTTTATATCTGAATATATTACAAAATAATATCTTTATAATACAATAGTCTATCTTGAGTCCATCTCAAATCTCTGAAACCTCCAATAAATCTTTGCATCACTTCATTTATATCAAAATATTATTTTATACAGCAATTGACAATAATTATTTCCTATTTCAAATGCAAAATATAAATATAAAGCTTAAAAAATTTAATATTCAGGCATAAAACATAATTATATGGAAAATAGCAATAAATTTTTATATTTATATAATTTCTACAAAATTAGTTATGTTATGATTATTTAAAATGATATTTTAGGCTAAATATACATACAATGCAATAATAATAAAATCAGTCCAAGCCTAAGCATCCTTCATCCTCATAGGAATATTTTAATTTACAAATTTAATTATATTAATCTTTTTTTAACTTCTAATATAAAACTAAATTATATTGTTCTATACATGAAGGCCCCTCTTCATGATGGACCATCACAAGTCATTGCCATTATCACGATTCCATGTCTCAATCTTTGCTGGCCATTGTTGCTGCCCACACACTGGCATATCATTCAGTATCAATTATTAAAAATCCAATGCTGAGGCTATCAATGCTTGATCGACCATCATATGTACATTTTAGGTGTAGTGTGTAGCCAGTAACAGTGTTCACATTTGCCAGTTGTCCATATTAAACAGAACAGGTGGCAAGCCTGTTGCTGCACTGGACCTAGATGTGATTGGTAATTTTAAGAAGTGCGTCTGCCAGCTTTATGTACTCTCCTAGGCCTAGTAGGATATTGTGTTCAGTCCTTCATAGCAGTGGGCCAGCATCATGAAAAGGGGCCTTTACAATGCAGTGAAAAATGTGAATGCAGGGAGACAGGCCACTTATATACAAGGCAGTAAATATAATATTTAAAATTCATTCAAACAAATTGAGATTGCATCCCATTAGATAACTTATGAAGTTGCTTTGTGGATAATACACTAGATTGTGCGGCATGGTCTATAAGTACCATTCGCTCTCCAAGTTCACACTTAGGTTGACGGTTAATACGTGGTCTGGATTTTATGAACCTCTTAGCACCCATACCATTATTTTGGACGTAACTCTGTGTTGGACGTAACTGATTGGCTTGCATTACGAAGCTGGTAACAGCTAGTATGGTGTATATAAACAACATCGCGAATACTCCGCAGCCGAAATCTGGGGATGAGATAATTATTATTATGTAGTCTATTCTATTCTATTTTTTGGGTTATGCCTCCATCAGGGTTTTGATGATTCCGCTAATGTTAAGTATTATAGAAGTTATAGTATCAATATGCCGATTAAGACGATACATTCAAATAAAATCATAGTTTGAGGGGCGTGGCCTAGCTGCATACGATACTCTAGCGCTAGTGATCGATTGGTCTCTCCGCTGAATCTCTCTCTGTCGCATTGAATAGAAACAAAAGAGAAGAGGCGCACGGAAGGTGCTTGGAACAAACGTCCTAAGTGACAAATCAAAAATAATTTATTTAAATTAAAGAAGTAGCTTTATTGAAAATCTAAATTAATATCTTACTTTAGTAATAGATGATACAAATTTGTACTTAATTTAATAAACAATACTTCATGTACTACTGAGAAATTTGGAAAGGAGACTATTTTCAGAGGCTACTTTGCAATTTTTTTCTATCGAGCAAAGTTTCTTAAAACATGTTATACGATTAACAGATTAATATGAAATATGATTAATTATAACATGTATTTTTTTCTGTATTTGTAAGAGCTTTAGGTTTCACTCAAAACGATTTGAAAAATATGATTTTACATGAAGGTAGCCTCTTAATCGGTAGAGATGTTCCCGCCGACTTTGATATGTTTTATTAATCACACCGTTGGGATTAAACTGCATTCCCCATTATGTCACGACGGAACGCGTGCGTTGATCGTCATAACATGACGTAGAATCCTATTATGTAGTCAAAAATTCAGTATATACCTTTAAACTAAATATTTTTATTTAATTTTAAATTGTATTGGTATAAAAGTACAATTATTATTATTCTATTTAGTTCCCTATTCTATTAGTAACAGAAGGATCCTTAATTATATTGTCACATCCGTTAGTACCTATATGGGGATTGGTCGGTTAACAAGAAAAAAGGTCAAATGTGTCGGCTCTTATAAATTCAAATATCAAACGTGCCAGCTTTACTTATAAAAAAATATACTAACAATACAAAATTAGACCGCCAAAAAAATCCACAACCATAGAAGATCTGCTACCAAGGTGAACAGCCACTGCGAACAAAGCCACGCCAGTCAGCGAAGTTAATACCCAGGGTAGCATAAAACCGCGTTTGTATTTGATCGCTCCATACAGCAGAGATACACAGGAAAGTAAATATATTGCTGTTAGCATTGTACTGGAGTACATTACTACCACCGTTTCTGAAAACAAAATTTTATCTCGATACATAAAACTGTCTTGTCGCTGACTGACTGGCAAGTACCTAGACCTTAATAAAGTAGGCATTAAGAAAGGATTTTTCGAAAATCAGCTCATAAGGGGGTAAAATAGGGTGTAAACGTATTCCTAATACAGTGCGTACGAAGTCGCGGGCAACTGCTAGTTTTAAATAATATTGTCAAGATAGATCACGTCAATCTTGAGTTGAACTTTGGATCTTCTGGATTTATTTGGCGCGTATTTCTTTTTTAGCGTAGGGGACGAAATAACATCATACTCAAAGAAAGCAGGTTGCCCTTACCATGTTGGTGAAGTTGCATAAGTTAGTACATTTCAGCATTTTAAATGTATCCAATATTAATTAAAAGTGGTATGGCTAACTTCACAGACATGTTTTGCGCTCGCTAAAAACAAGCAACTGTTTTCTTTGTGTCCACGGCCGTAATCGTGTTACCCGCCTTTGAAAACTGAGGGAAATCTTGTTTTTAGGGTTCCGATAAAAAAAACGGAAACTCATGTGTCTGTCCGTCTGTCAGCTTGCCGTGCTTATTTTCTCCAAATTTACTGGACGAAAAATGTTGAAACTTGATACATAATATATAGAGTTTCATGACCCAATCACGGACGTATATCGTAAATAATCGAATTTCGATTTTGGGGGTCAATTTTAGAAGGAAAATTAAAACGTTAAAATTTTTTTTTCAAGTGTATCATCACGTTATACAAATTATATATTTTTATAATTTTAAAATGCAGTCTAAATTATATTAAAGAAAATATACTTACGAAAATCCCCACTTATCTCGGTAACTAATGAGTCAAAAATAAAAAATAAATGGGAATATAGGGCCTTTAAGTTTACAGGAAAACCTGTCTTAAAGTTCTGACCGAAAAAATGGTACGGAACCCTCAGCGCCCGAGTCGTACTCGCAACTTGCCCAATTATTTATTTGCATTAAAGATTAGGGCCTTTATTCATAAACGTTTATTAGCAACGTTTTTGTTAAAATGTGTTTTGTTTCTTTCTATTATTAGTAAAGACAGGGTTGTTAGAAAGTGACAAAACATATTTTACCAAAAACGTTGCTAATAAACGTTTATGAATAAATGTGTAGTTCAAGAGTGGGTATAGGCTAGAAAACAAGATAATGGCACCATCGTTTTCCTCGCACTCAAAAAACAGGGGCATAAAGTTCTTTTGGGACAATTTTATTGTCAGTCACGACTGTTCGAAAGACAAAGTCGGTTTGGCGTGCGGTGGCATCTTATTTTCTGACTACCAAGTCGGTTGGGCGAGGACAAAATTTACCATTAGGATTCCGATCTAAGTACTTATATACAAACTAGCCTTGCTCCAAGGCTTCGCCCGCGGAAATGTTTAAAGCCATCAAACTATATCTGTGCAAAAAAAATCACGTCGGCCGTTGTTCTATGTTTTGACGTGAAAGAAAGACAAACCAATTTACATTTATAATGTCAGTTAACTATTAGTTAATTAATTATAATAAATAAATTGGAAGATATGTGTGTGATTTCAAAATCAATACATAGTAGGTAATCTTAGTGAGATCTTACGTACTTACCCGACATTTGAAGCAAACATTTTTTTCCAGAATAAGACTTCGAACGTAACGGCTGAATGATTTTTTATGGGTATTTACTTTTAGACTCGATATTTTACCTAAAAGGTATTAGAATAGGGGATCGGCTCAGCAGCAGTAGGTAATATAAAAATGTACACGGGGAAACCGGTAAAATAGTAACTTAGGTACATACCTGAAGCTAAATACTCAGCTAAATCGAACATCTTATTATTTAAGCTATTTATAGGCTCAGGATCTTCCCTATAAAGAAAATCATCGTAATAGTAAGCTACAGTTTCCTGCTCATCTTCCATGTCTGTAAGTAACATATTCATCATGGAGTCCACATGACCTAGTCCGGTTAGAAGAACTATTAATATAAGAGATCCCAGCGCCTGAAATATATTAACATTTAGAAGAAGCGCAGTAGTAAGTGTAAAAAACTATTTATTACACACACACACACACACACACATCTTCACGGCATAACCTTGCAATGTGGCCAGAGACACTAGTCACAGTGACCACATTTTGCCAGAATGAGTGTCACTTCTTTAACAAACGTACTAGTATTTCATATTTGTTAGCACAACATATACCTAACTCTACCAAATTCAGCTTACTTTAGTTTATTAATATTTCTGGACAAATGTAGTTTACAAACTTTACGGTATTCCAACATCACTGACATGTCCTTTCCTGCTGAGGCCAGTTCAGGACGCTACCGTTCCCCTTTACCGCACGATTGCCTTTATAGGGCGTCGTCGGCCTGCGGTTTGTATATCTATACTAATAATAAAGATGAAGAATTTGTTTGTTTGTTAGTTCTCTCTCCACCAGTCGGATATGAAAAAATATATTTGCATTTGATAGCCCAATTCTTGAGGAAGGTTGTAGATAACTCGCGGGTACAACCGCAGTACACAGACACACCTAGTATTATATTATATACAAGTGACTCAAAATAAAGTTTATATTATTAATTATCAAAATAGGTAGGTACACATTTTAGGAATTTACTTCATAAAAATAATGTCCTAAATGTCAACCTCAACCTCGCGGCACTCATTTTAACGAATATCAAAATTTCTCATGACGGCTTGGAATGTAGAGTCCCGATATCTCTTCTCCACGTTTTCGCCCGTTCTTGTTAACCTGGTCACCGGGATTTTGGTTTTTCGAGTGTTGACCTGATAAATTTTGTAAAATTCTTGCACACACGAAAATGAGAAACGTTCCAAGCGATTGAATTCCTAACAGCCAGGCTATCGATATAAACTTTCTTTTGAGACAGCCTGTATAACAACCCTATGTTATGTTAGTAGTGTGATTGTGGAGAATAAATAAAAATATTTTGTACATTAGACATACCGGTCTGTGATATATTTTTTCCAAAAGTTTAGTTCTTTTTAGGCGACGCTACTTGTACCTATTTCTGTTTAATCTAAGTAGGTATGTAGTATATATTTTATCCTGTGAATGTGATGTATATATAATCGAATGCCATTTGCTAAGATTCTAATTTCTTTCGCCTCCTTTATTCATTACACCACCTCTTTCTCTGTGTTCTGTGATCAGGGCCTGATTTAGGGTTCCAACTGCCTAACAATGAGATTGGCGTAGCACGTGCCCCCGAAATCCCGATATTTTTGAGAATGTAGGTAGTACACTAAGCAATGTTTTTTTTCAAAGTTGAAGATAAACCCCTCCCCTAGATTGATTAGATATAGTCACAAAATATATTTTGCACATTGTAGCATGGTTAATAAATAGAACAATTTGGGTGTTTTGTATATAACGATCTCACCCGGTCGAAGTTAAACATCTTAGTTAAATATATAGTGCTTGTAGTTACTCTAATGATAATATTTATATTCAATAATTAAATAAAATGTATAGTCTCAATCTACCTATTGTTTTAGTACATCTATCCTGTCGTCTGTTATTCATTATTTCGTCCAATGTTTGTTTAATTATTGTTTGATAGTCAAAAGTTTATCCATTAAACTATATGTCTACCTACAGTAAAACAGGATTATTTTCGATGTAAAATAATTCGGCCTTTTGCAGACAGGTCGTGCTTATTATAAATCAGTCCGCTATGACAGTGTGTGACCGCTGATTGATGATGCAAAAAAATTCACGTATTTTAAAACGGCGATAAGTAATCCCACACATATTGTTCCTAATTTTACCTACACTATCTGGATTTTACATTTTACATAAATTAAAAACCTCTAATACTAGAAGGATAGTACATACTTTTCTTTGTAGACTTCAGATCTTTTCGTCTGAAATTAAAATTGGCATACTTTGTTTTTTGGTCAAGTGTGTAGTCATTTTTATAAAAAAATAATCGAAAATATTTTTTCATTAAGTAGGTAATTGTTCTATTTTCATGTAAGTATCAATTCATTGTATTGAGGTGACGGCGACTACTTTTTCATACAAATTGTGCAGGCATATGAATATTATAATTAGTCTAAATGCTTAGTACCTACAATACAACACCACACCTGCATTGAAATCTGATCCGTCATAAGACGAAATTGTAAGGGTAATACCACGAACACACATTTTTTAAATAACAAAATAGGTAGCAACAGCCAACAGTAAATTAATATTAATTTATTTTTTAGCTCTATTTAAAAAATATCATGTCTACTTTATTTAATGTCAAGGTGTATAGGTGTGTCTGTGTAGGTTAATGGTTAATGCTCCGCTCCTTTGGGTCGTACCGTGATGTTATATAACCTTCCTCAACAATTGGACTATAAAATTCAACTGTTAGTTCGTTCAAACAAACCACGTAAGAGTATAGATACCTACTAGCTTTTATTACAATTTCAGAACTTTGAAGAAAGGAGAAAAATTACTACCCACTTACTGAGTTAAAATTTTGGAAAAAAATAGTTTCATATATATAGTTTACAGGAATAGTATAAATATATAGTATAATTTATTCAATTACAGGTTTGCAAAAAGGAGCGGGGTAGGGGCGAGATGTATTATAGATATATGCCAATGGATGTTTAGTATTATAATGCCGATAGTAAACAGACATTGTCGCGGATATTTAAATTCTTGTGAAAATTATTAAATGTTAAAGTAAATAAAGAACCAATCTGAAATTCTACTTACAATAAGTACTTACCTACAACTTTTTCAGGTAAATACGTACCTACATGCCATATTGTCGATGGACCCACAATAATAGAAGAATAAATATTTTCGAAATCATTTTTTTTCATTATAAAAGTAATGTTAAATTCTTACTTACAATTTGATGGATTGCCACTAATATAGTACCCTGCCGCAAAGTAAACACGTAGAGGAACCTCTTGATACGTATAATTTGTTTAAACAGTGTATACTTTTTAATATTACCAAACATTTTTGTCATTTCATTTATTTTTTCCAACGAACAAAATTTTCTAATTTTCTTTGTGTCTCTGTAGCTACTGTCAATGGTAGACTGTTATGAAACGCAGCGCGCATGATAGCATTTATTGATTTTAATCGTCGACTGGTGTTTTCTTTTAGCTCTACAAGTCTTAGGTTCTATTCTTTGGTAAGACATTTATAAATAGCGCCATGAGTATCCTTGGAGGACTTACATAACATTTTACAGGTGGAAGGGACAGGCACCAAGCTCTCAGCGTTTTAAAATTTGCTTCCATATTATCTGCTTCCAGGAGTCGATAGCCTAATTCAGAGGTTCTCAAACTTATTTTGTCCACCGCCCACATTTAAAATAAAATATTTTTCAGCGCCCCCCAATTTTTTTTACTTTACCAAATCTTAAAAATCACAAAGACATTCATTATTTCTGGGCCTCTTACCGCCCCCCTCTAGGCCTCCAGCGCCCACAAGGGGGAGTTATCGCCCACTTTGAGAAAGACTGGCCTAATTGGTAGAGCGTTGTCTTGAAACCTGGAGGTACCGGGTTCAATTCCTACTCGTTACAAAATGCTAAGCACCAATCCATGCAGCCTCGTCTTCAGTATATAACCTAAATGAAAAAATAAATAACCATAAAAAATTTCGTACTCCCTCTATTTCTGATCGCCACCCCACTACTTATAGGTAAGTAAGTGGTGATGGATTGTTTTCTTTTTCTGAAACCTAAATATTCTCAAAATGTCTGGTGCAGAAGGCAAAGGAAAACGACTGCACCATTCTTCCCAAGAAAGTTAACCATGGCTCGCCATGATTGACCACGACTGCTCTGTCAAGAAGAAGGGACCTCGACTGATGTACCTACTGTTATATTTACAAAATTAAATAAGTAAATTGCCTATTCGAAATATACTAAAAACCAGAGATAATTTATAAATTAGTTTATTTCACAACTTATAAGGTAATATAATAATATTAACAAAATATGACTGTACCAAACTAATCCAAACTTTTAGCTGGCATTAGTGACATTTGGATTATGTTATCTTAAACCTAAACTTCTATCACAAGTGAAAATTAAATTAAGTTTCATTTCTGTGTAGTGTTTACTACACATATGGGTGTATTTATATGGGTGTTAATTTTTTAGCTACATTTTTAATAAACACTGAAATTGTAAAAAGCAGATTAAGGTTATATGAAAAGCGAGAATGGATGGAGATATTTTCGATGACTGCGTTGTTGGTACTTACAGCAAAAATTAAAAGATACTATGCCAGCGATATTGTGGTAGACTTAGAAGGGAACTACTGGGAATATGATTTTTATATAATAAAAGTAAATAATGTACTGAGCACATGTTATGGCATTTTTGAATAACAACAATTACAATTGATGTTTTATTTTCACGGGACGGATGTATCGGATGATGTTTTTTTAGTTTAGATCTAGTCAAGAAAGTTACTTTTAATTCCTCGTGTTGATCAAGTCATACAAATGAGGGACGGATATGTCCAATTGAATGAATGATTTAACAAAATAAAAAATAAGTAGAAAAATATAAATATCTTCGTAATATAAATTAAACAATAAAAAAATGTTTTCGAATATTGATTATTCGATTAATTAGTTCGTACTTCAGCCATTTTTATATGAAATTTGATGGTTAAGGGGGAACGTTTCGACTAACTCTCAATAGATGACGCTAATTTCCAATTTATTATTAGTGTTTATGCGAAATCTAATATTTAAAGCAGTGGTACGTCAAGCCGATATTGGACAGGCAACCGGATGGCGAGTGGTAATCTAGGCCTTTGAGTGGTACAGAGTCCCCTGGTAGCGGCCAAAGTGACCCCAAATGGACAGGGGCGGCGATATGGGGGTAGGGCAAAATCGAAAATTTTTTGAAAAGGCAACCGGATAAAAATGCGGTAGCATTAAAGGAAATACCCTAATTATATAAACATTTTTTTTTGCCAGCCGAAACCCGCGGGCCGCTCTTGCACTAGCGAGTAAAAAAAATAAAAAAAAAAGTGAAAAGGCAACCGCTTCAAAATTAGTGAGCATACTTATTGACACCACCAAACGTTGGGAAAATAAATGCCATCCTATCCTGATAGGCAGTTTCGGAGAAACAACCCCTCAAAGTCGCCGAAAAACACTTTTTTTTCGATTGTTTCAACAATAATTAAAAAAATAATAATAAAAATTGTTCACATCGGATGGCATTCGAAATTTATACTGTCCTAAGTACAAATAATGGTGTGTATCAATGCCATCCGATTTCGATTAAATTAACCCCTATTTAGCCACCCCCCAAACCTCATGAAAATAACAATAATTCCATACGCTGCAAAAAATTGTTGAAAATCCTTTTCAATGAATATTTAAAGACTGCTTGGACTTTTTAAAAGGTCTGTGTATGCTCATTATCTATTAAAATACCCCATCCCGCCCCAACAACCCTTGGGCACCAACCCTTAGGACAATATGGGCAACAAGGGTTGGTGGGGAGTTGCAGTTATTTGTACTTAGGACAGTATAAATTTCGAATGCCATCCGATTTGAACAATTTTTATAATTTTTTTAATTATTGTTGAAACAATCGAAAAAAAGTGTATTTCGGCGACTTTGAGGGGTTGTTTCTCCAAAACTGCCCATCAGGATAGGATGGCATTTATTTTCCCAACGTTTGGTGGTGTCAATAAGTATGCTCACTAATTTTGAAGCGGTTGCCTTTTCACTTTTTTTTTTATTTTTTTTACTCGCTAGTGCAAGAACGGCCCGCGTGTTTCGGCTGGCAAAAAAAATGTTATTATATAATTAGGGTATTTCCTTTAATGCTACCGCATTTTTTTTCGGTTGTCTTTTCAAAAAAAAATCGATTTTGCCCTACCCCCATATCGCCGCCCCTGTCCATTTGGGGTCACTTTGGCCGCTACCAGGGGACTCTGTACCACTCAAAGGCCCAGATTACCACTCGCCATCCGGTTGCCTGTCCAATATCGGCTTGACGTGCCACAGCCTTGAATATAATGAATCCAATCAAACAAAATACTATCAAGCGAATACTATTTATAATGGTATATTATGATTACCAATATAAACCATCTCCACTTTTAAATTGTAAACTAGCGCCATCTAGTGGTAGTTACGTTGAATTACACCCTTAAATCAGTTCGAAACGTTATATATTTAACATCGATTCTTGTTTAGGCATGCGTTTGATTATTTATTATTATATTAAAAATGAAATATAAAAAATGATATTGGTTACAATTTATAATAAATTTTGGTATTCAAATATAAATTTACAAAAAGTTTAGAATAACATTGCCAATTTACAAGATACATGTTACTTAGACCTAATTTGTATGTCGGTTAATATAATCTTAATAGTAATGGACAATGTTAATGACTTAAATTAATTAAAATATAACAATTAATGTGATCTGACATCTATAAGATGAAGGAACAGTAATTTTGAGATAAAATAAATCAAAAAACAAGAAAACATAACATACTTATAGATATCAGATTGACTGTTTATTATGTTATATATTATTAGTTTGTATATATCTATGGCTCAAGTGTTCACAACTCTCTAGGCACACATTTTTGTATGAAGAATATTCATTTTTAGGTTGCCGTAGTCACCTTTTGTTTCACTTACGGCGTCTTTAGACAGAACACCCACAACAGTGTGTACCTAGTTTTTGATTATTTCTCCATACAAAAAGCACTTAGCAATTGTGGACATATTTGGCAAAAAATGTAATTAACCAACTAGAAACTAAAATACAATATATCCAAGGTATATACAAAAGATTTGATTAAGTAACAGTGTCTTATTATTTAATTAACGAACTAGTCACAAATCCGTACTCGTTTACAGCCCGAAAGTTATTCAGTTAAAAAGAATTTATACAAACTGATTTTATTTCGTCAATTTTAGATACACGAAAATATCGAAAATTAATTAATCAGAAAACTTTAATAAAAGCCACGTTCGTAAAAAAATATCAGATTTAAAGTAGGTACTTCTCAAATGTCATTGAGTTTTGTGGCCAGAATATTTTCTAATTAATTACTTCCAAATAAAAATACCCCTACTGATTAAAAAAATGTACCAAACTTTGAACTAAAATAAGTCAGTCGGACAAATGGGCTTACATCAGTGAGATCTAACACAATTATTGTTACACATATAGTGAAATTATTTATTTAAAAAAAGTTATTTCTGTTTGATAAAAGTGAAATTTAATTATCCGTGATAAAACAAGTGTGGTATATGCCCTTGTTTCCAGTAAGTACACACGTTAGCATAAACTTCAAGTCGATTAATAAAAATAGTATGCAGATGTATTGTCTATACGCCAGTACATACTAAGTTTATGCATTATATTATCAACAAAATCTATCTCAGAACAATAACTAAAGCATAGAAGATCAAAATGAACGCAATAAACATATGCCTTACTCATAAAACTTAACGAGTTATCAGTTAGTTAGAAAAGGAAAGAAACGTTCTGCCCGTCTTTTTAATATCACCATTTTTGTTTTTGCGCTGCTGCTGCTACATATGAAATCCGCTTGCGCGACCCCACTTTTTTGTCTTGCTTTATCTCTATGGAACTTTATATCTTTCTCTCTCTAACTGAGATTTTATCTTGGCAGTGAGATTCATTCTTCGTGTTCATGCTCGCGAGGCTGGAGAACCGGACAATGACACAAAATAATGTTAGGAGTCGCCTACGTGAGACTACTACTTCACTCCGTATTACGAAACATGGTACAATGGGTAAACGATAAAAAAGTGTATATAGGGCGTTGCATATCGTTTTACTTCGACGCTAACATAATACCGTATAGTATCATTGTCCGTATATATAAAACAATGCCTAATCAAAATTATTTATTGTATGGGCAAACATTTTACTACTTTACTTTTGATTATTATTATCAACTAACTTAGCGAGCTTATATTAACTTTCATCCCCTATTATGGTTTTGAGTTCATACAAAAATCCCATGGAAAAAGCACTTTCAGTTATTCCCAAATTTTCCGGGCAACTTTTCAATATTTTCTTTCCTTAAAAACCTTATTCAGACTATTACGAACATTTAAAACATAGCCAAATCGGTCCAGCCGTTCTCAAGTGTTGCGCTTACCAACGAACAGCATTAAATTTTTATTTATATAATTATCTTGTGTTAAGCAATAGTGGCGAGTCTATGAACGAAATCAACTATTGCTACGAGAGTGGAGATGCTTTTTTCGCTTAGAGAACCCAAAGGCTTGTATTGGAATTTGAAGTACGAGTTAAGAATCCTTTTATACTCCAGTCATTGTTCCGAATTAGCACCGCCGCACATGACTACACTCGTGCGGCAACCTGCGCGAGTATCACACGTTACCTACCGTACCAGGTAATTTACTTCTACGAGTTGGCAGTCGCGACATTTTTTATATTGCGAGCGCGATGCATATGTATATACGCTGCAGATGTTTTTATATAGAGAGCAAGTATTTTGTTTTAATATGGTGACACTCGCGCAGTTTCTCGCACGATTGTGGTGGTGTACGGCGGGCTTAGGGTTGATCCCCACTTGCCGGGACGCTTATTATATAGGACCCACATATTACAAATCTTGCTGTGCGTCCGAGCGTACACAGAGTAGACATATAGCGTTAGACAGAGACACATATAGAGGTTACTCTGTACGCTCGGTCGCACAGCAATCAATATGTGTAATGTATGGGCCCTTTTACGCACGGCGCCATATTTAACCTGTTTTTTGTACGGAGCTGTGCGCGCGTTCCGGCAAGTAATACAGCAGACATTTACAATTCACAACCATGTCGTTACGAGATGACGCACGTCTGTCGCCCGGAGCAGTTTAACCGAGCGTGGTTCGTGTGCTTCGTGTGTCGCGCTCGGTGTCGTGTCGGGGCCGCGGAGATTGCGTACGACTTGAGGTGGGACTTGAGCGTGGTGGGCAGCGGCAGACGCTCGAGACCGTAGACGGAGGTGCGGGCCACTATAGCGCGGCAACATAGCTCTTGGAGGCTCAGTACTGTGGACAGAGATATACATGTATACCTTAACCAATACTATAAATGCGAAAGTGCGTTTGTTTCTCCTTTCACGCCATAACAGTGCAATGCATCGACGTGATATTTTTTTTGCACAGAAATAGTTGAGAGGTTCGGTTAGTGACATAGGCTACTTTCTATCCGGGAATACCGAATAAATCTTATGTCACACTAGCTGTGTCTTGCGGTTGCACCCGCGTTACTGCTCCGCTCCTTTGGGTCGTATTAGTCGTATAGTCTATAACCTTCCTCAACAATTGGGCTGTCATATGCAAAATTTATATTATAATATATTAAATGCGACTGGTAGTTCCAGAGATTAGCGCGTTCAATAAAAAACAAACTCTTCAGCTTTATTATTAGTAAAGATTACACAAAATACCACAGGCGAAGCAGGGGTGAATAGATATATTTGATTATATTTATTAATTTTATTATTATCCATTAATAAGGGCCAAACCTAACCTAAAATAAAAATATTTATGTCACATTAACCCATATTATGTCAACAATCGCATGCTATTGTCTTATTACAAGTATGTCGTTTCTTATGTGTCTGCCATTAAAATAACAAAGGCCCTAAGTTCCCATTGTTATTTATTTTATAAAAGAAAAATCTATATATCTAAATAAGTTGTCTTACTTATTATTCCAAAGTGTGACGATGGCGACATTTACAACGATACTTGCTTTAGTTTATGGACTCGCCAGTTACCGATCTTTTACCATGCCCAACTCACCTTTTCCATAATATTAAGAGGATTCTGTACCGCGCCCATTTTCATACAAACGGAGATTTAGTAATTCTAAATGTCATCTAAAAAAAATTAAATTGAGGCAACGTGACAGAAAAGATGAAGGAGTCAAAATTGCGTCAATTTTAAGTGAGGCATTTTAATTCTTCTTTATCACATTACCTGGATTTCATTTCAATCCCTAATAATACGGAAGGGGTGAGATACGCATAGTAAAATGACTATAACTCCGATTAATAATTTCAAACTTTAGATAATAGAAACCATAGATACAATGTACAAATCTATTTCTAACAAATAGTATTATTAGGTTATTTTGTAACATAGCTTTCCGACCCCGGCTTCGCCTGTGAAAAATTACGTTTATATACATACAAACTCTTCAGCTTTATAATATTAGTACAGATAAGTAATTTACTATTCAAATTATTAGTCGTACTGCGTGTGCCTCATGCTGACCTGACCTGACGCGGTCGTGGCCGTAGACACTAATTATATAACAATAATTTATTATGCATTGTTTTCCAAAGCAGAGAGGATGGAGCGCCACTTCTCTCGACCTTTGCATACTTCTCTTGCTTCATCCACATCCATACATCCGTTCATACATTTTAGTAAAGAGTACTCTACCTTTTTTAAGGACATCAGATATTTTGAGTAGGCAAAAAATAATTTTAATAACTTTCCACATACCTTTATTGCTTCTCCACAGTCTTTCCATGCCATTCCTGTGCAGCGCCATCCGGGACAATTCACAGAAGCTCTCTCTAATATTAAAATCGCACAGTGGGCTGACCTCGAAGAAGGCCATACGATTTTTAGCTGCATATAGTTCCGCATCTCTCTCTTGGACTTGCCGTTTGAATGCGAGATGGAGGCGATTGCCCACTAATACTTTTGGTACACCAGGTGCGTGCTGGAATTGTGTAAAGAGATGATAAGTTTGATATGTGCATTAATCGACTTCTCGTGCTTCTGAGAGCACGACAAACCGACGGCGTCCACACTACTTCTAACTTCTACTTCTAAAAATAACAGAAACTTCACATCTAGGTCCATTGAGTGCAAACTGGCAAATAGTGGACACATTAAATTTTATGCTTGAAATTTGAAACTTAGCTTCATTTTAATTTTCAGTTTGATTATTTTTATAAATAAGTAATATCTTTTCACAAAATTTCCATTTGTACTTAGTTAATATAGTAAAATGCTGTTAAAAATAATAATTAATTAAAGTTATTAAAAGATATTATATTTTAAAAATAAACATTTAATTACGTTCCCGAAATGACAATTTTTGCTGTCGAGTTGCCTTAAAATAGCTGTAATTTGAAAAATTGTGAAATCTGTACGCGCTCCTTTTAAGTATGTAAGTATAATAACAAACCAATCAAGTCTTTTACTTGGCTATTGCTTTTAAAATTTTATGCTCAAATTGCAAACTTGGAATTTGCCACCTTCGTGGTTTTGTGCCTTATATGACTGAAATTTTACAATATGTAATGATTCTTGTCTTTTTTTCTTCAATAATTTCAACAGTTTTAGAGTTTGAGGCCTAATAAAATATGGAATATTGTAATATGGCCCTGGGGCTACTGTAATTTTTTTCTGAGATTAGCACATTCAGACATATATAAATATTCACTAACCTTTTCCACTTCTTCAAGCCACCTATTAATACTGTCAAAGGACCATTTGTTGGTAATGTCATAGACCAGTAGGATACCCTGAGCTCCTCTTGAGTATGACCTGATGATGGTACAAAACCTTCCCTGTCCTGATGTGTCCCATAGTTGTAATTTGACTCTCTTGCCATCCAATAGTATTGTTGTTGTTTTATAGGCTGTAACAATTATTTATTTATTTGGTAATTTCCATATTTAATATTTAAGGTTTTAAGATTTAAAGAATTGTTATTACTGACAAAAAAACATTATTGTACATTGTACTTACAATGAGCAATTATATAATTATAAACTAGCTGCTACACAAAAATTAAAATCCAAGTATTAACTATTTACAATAGAAAATATTATTCTAAAGGTTAAAATCAACATTGATTTGGTTCTGTGAGCATACTAACCACTGATTGAGAGATTTTATTTTTAGTTTAATTAATATATACAGTGGTGGACATATAATTAAGAACGGTAACAAGCGAACAATCCTAAAAACATATGTTTTTTCATATCTTTGTTTTAATTTATCAATAATAACTTTTAATCACATCATAATATAATTATATTATCGACGTATAAATCGATATAATTATTATACAAAACATCTTAACTTTTTTATATTTTTTAATATAATAAGTAAAGCAGGTTGTATTCCGAGCGCACTGGCCGCTGGACAAATAATTAAGAACGCAAAATAGTTTTGTTGTAAATTCAAAATTTAGTAAAAATAAATGTATTATTAGATTGCGCGGTAAATGAGAGTCCTTATTCGTTAATTTTCCTAGTTTTAAAGTTTGATAATTATTAAAGAAATAATGGGTAAGAAGGAAAGTTGCGATTCATCCACACGGAAAAGAATGGTGACACTATTTCAACGTGACTGGTCTTATGGAAAGATTTCTAATTATTTGAAATGCTCTAAAACGAAAGTTTATAATGCTGTTAATCACTTTAAGAAGTTTAACACCACCGATGATATCCCATGCAAACCTAAATCTCGTAAAACGACATCTCGTGAGGATTACATGATTGTTCGTTCAGCGAAGGTGGATCCTTTCAAAAGCTCTGGGAATATCAGAAATGAAGTATTTGATCCCGAACAAAGTGTATGCTCACGTACGGTACGTCGACGCTTAGTTGAAGCTAAATTATTTGGAAGACTCGCTCGAAAAGTACCGCTCGTCACGAGGCAGCATCGAAGAGCGAGGTTAGATTTCGCCCAAAAGTATGGTAATTGGACGGAGAGCCAATGGAAACATCAGAAGTATTATTTCCTGATGAAACGAAGATAAATAGATTGGATTCAGACGGTAAATCGTATGTTCGTCGTCCTGCAAACCAAGCCCAAAATCCGAAATTCACAAAAAAAGTAGTTAAGCATGGAGGAGGAAACATAATAGTTTGGGGATGTTTTTCTGGACATGGTGTAGGTCCTGTCAGAAAAATCAAAGGTATGCTAGACCAGTTTAAATATAAAGAAATATTAGAAGAAACAATGATCCCATACGCTGAGGAAACATTACCAGTTGTCTGGATATTTCAGCATGATAACGATCTGAAGCACACTGCACATTCAGTTAAAAAAAATCTTAGTGAAAATATTATCTCTATATTAGATTGGCCTGCAAATAGCCCAGATTTGAATCCCATTGAGAATCTTTGGTATGCCGTAAAGAAGAGTGTGTCTGCTAAAAGAATAAGTAATTTAACTGAACTTTATAAAGCTTTTGTGCAATCGTTTCTATTCAAACTTGTGAAAATCTAATAGCCTCGATGCCTCGTCGCTGCAGTGCAGTTATTGCCAACAATGGTTATCCTACAAAATATTAAATCAACATTTTTTTAAACATATTAATACGTCCTAAGCCATGTTATTAAATTTATTAAATTTTATTGAAAAAATAATGTCTGATGTTTTGATTTTGTTCCTGTTCTTAATTATTTGTCCAGTCACCAAAACTTGCACAAAATGAGTTTTTAAACATTTTGTTACAAAAAAATAAATTGAAAAGTCGTATTATTTCCTAAGTTAGGTTGATAAATACACTAATGATAGGGCTCCGTTATGATGTTCTTAATTTATTTTAAATACAACTCTTTAATGCTATAATACAAATCAAAGCACAAACATTACTCATGACATTAGCCGTTCCTAATTATATGTCCACCACTGTATATATTTTTTTTTTCTTTCTTCACGGGTGTTATGGTTCCAGGGTACCCAGCGGAAGACCAAGTCTCCCTCGTTTAGCCGATGGTATTTGTGAGGCTATACCTAACGAGTGGCTAGTTCTGTTGAGATATATATTTAGATGGAAAAGCCTCAAAAAAAAAAAAAAAATTAATATTATTTATTAAGATATCAAATTATTGGTCAAAAAACATACAAAAGTATCTTCTCTTCTTCTTTTATTGTGGCACCACCAATGTTAATTATTTGCCAGTGTCAAGTATTTAAAAGCTTTTATAG
Organism: Nemapogon koenigi; assembly: GCA_963924495.1. NCBI lineage: Eukaryota > Metazoa > Arthropoda > Insecta > Lepidoptera > Tineidae > Nemapogon > Nemapogon koenigi. The sequence continues at coordinate 4,257,040 of OZ004643.1, forward strand.
TTTTTTTTTATAGTTTCAATATGGTGAGTAATCAGTACCTCACTGTGATATGTCTCATTAATCACAATTATCACAGCATGGGCGGGAGTAAACCAGATTCTTCATCATGTCACGACGGAACGCGTGCGTCGGTCGCCATGACATGACGTAGAATCCCATCACCCTCTTAAAACGAATGAACGAGAAGGAAAACGAAAATGAGAAAGAAAGTATCAAAACTTTTAAAATTAAAATGTCAGCTCATATAAATTCACTAAACGTGCCATCTCTTTTTGGTAAAAGTTCTAAGTGTAATGTATATTGTACTAACCACTTCCGCTGCAGAAAGGTGAGTCAGCAGAACCATCTTCTAGGTCCTGCAGTATTTCCTGTTTACCAACATCAGAATCACCTACTAGTAATACTTTTAGTAGGTAATCATATGATTTGGGTGCAGCTGGAGGCCGACCTGGAATTGTATTTTTATTGAGATTAGTACAATATATATTGCCAATGACAAAGGAGTCTTTATACTCTGTTCATCATTTGAAGATATGGGTGGCAAGTAACAAATGTTAACAGCATATATTTAAAGATTTTTTATTTCATTATTTATTTATCATAACTAGGGAATGCAATACCGGGATACCCGCATACATGTTGCGGGACTAATCTCGGTTGAAAAATTTGCGGGATCCTGCTGGACTGGCGGGATTACAGAGAAGCGTGGTACATACGTGTTTCTCTAAGGTGCGGGGCGCCGAGCCCTAGGGGAACCATGTGAAGGCGTTTGATTACTTTTATTTTGCCAGTTTACAACTTGTAATTATGACGCAATGCAATGATTTATTGAATATTGATTGTCATAGAATCTATAGATAAATCAAAATCAAACTGAACTTTATAAGAAATCATATTATTTTTGGAACCATCCGGCCGGGTATACCCTGCAAACACCTGCGTCACACCTACGACCATTTCTAAGAATTTTATTTTTTATATTTATTATATTAATAAACCATTTAAAATGTAACAAAAAGCTTATTTAATTAGGGTAAAAATTAAAACTGTGAAAACGAGGTATATTAGGTTATTATTACGATTATTTACGATTGATTTCAGAGGTTTAAAAGTCGACCCTACCGGGATCCCGCGGGATTAAGATGGTTCAGTCCCGCAAATACCGGGATTGAAATTATTTTGCGGGATTGCATTCCCTAATCATAACTATACCTAATTAGTTAAGACTACAATCATAGGAATTACATTTTACTATTACTTTTGTTCATTTGTAGTTTATCAGTTATATAGCCATAATTAATGAAGTGTTGGTAATAATCCTCTATCAATTAATTAATAGTTAAAGCATAGTTTCAGTATCAAACATTGTCCATTCACATGATGTATTTCACCATGATGAAGTATAAAAGCCATCACCTGGACAGAGTATGTAAAGCAAAGGGAGTGTATTAGGAACAAAGTGTATTCCTTGGTCAGTGCATTATGGATGGTTTTTGGCATCAAAGAGGAGTATTCTATACACCTTAATAGGTGTAGTTGATGTCAGCGTTACTGCAAATTCTATATTTTATTACCTCTAGAGTAGAGCATCAACAATCCTCAATATACTGATAAGTACACTTACCCATCCTTTGAAGGTGGGAGCGGGGTGGCTGCTGCGCCGTAGCTATCATTCCCGTACCACCAGACATGGCTTGGGATGTCCTGACTGAAACACCTGGAGCTCGCCGCTGCCACCGCGCGCGAGCTTACTCATAATAGTAGCCCTCACTCTTCTTTGACAGCCATTAAGCAATCACTAAAATTCACACGCGAATGCAGATCAACGCACTTGTCCAACAGAATTAAATATTAACGATTGCTTTGAAAAAGAACAGAAGCCTTTCATCAATAAATGTCTAGCTGTCCAAAAATTCACAGATTTGCGTCGCACAAGGTCGTCAACTGCTAAGCAAAATAACGGTTACTCGAGTTTGTTGTGGGATATTTTTATATAACGATGTAGAACAAACAACACTGCAAATTAATTTCACTGTTAATTGGCACACCAATTATATTTAATTGCATTTTATGCCATATAAAAACAACCCAATTTCAAGAAAAATATAAAATGAAATGAATGAACGAATGAAACGAACGGAATAGATTGAACTAGTGATGCTCCAATTTGTCAGTCGACTGGGGAGGTATATCGAAAGTTTCGAAAAAATCAGTACAAGTCGCAGGGAGAAAAAATTGTGCTATTATAGGCTATGTGTGACTAAACGCAGACAGAGTTTATATCTGTGATTTTTGGTGAGGATTTTTGCTCGATTTTTGGTATTTATTTTTTGATAAGGTTGTCAATCAAGGAATATACTACTCTCTACTGTCAATGCTGTCATATATATTCACACTGTGAATTTCACAGACTATTATTTAATCGGACCGAGCTAAGGTTAGGTTAGATTCTCTATAAACTCCTTGGTTAGATTAGAATTAGATTCATAGAGTAACTACTACATTAGATTAGTTTTAAGATGGTTTTAAGTGTAATAATGAAAATAGTAGATGGGTAGTCGATACATAGTTTTTATAAACTTAAAACTGAGCTTAAAACTTAATCCGACAAACTACACTTATAACAGTTGTCTCTCTATAATAAATCCTCAATTCAATACGAATGAATATAACTTTCTAAAACATTTATTTGAAAGGCGGTTAATCTCTATGACGTATCAAAAATCTGTGTTAATACAATACATACTGTTGTATGGCCCCAAATGTTGTATTATAAGCAAATACTCTTTGATTATATACACTCTAGATAGAACGTTACGCCAAAGAGTACTCTCAAAAACGCAACAAAAACAGTAGGCCAGGTTCGAATCAATAGTGTGCGTAATTAAGGAGATATTAAAGCACACAAGTAAGGAGAACTGCTATTACCAACTTTAGACCATACCCCATAAATATGGGAATTTTTATTTTAGGTTTATTGAATTTATTTCAACGTGATGTTTTTATTAAATTAGGAGTACCTAGTGTGGATAATAATGTGAATTTCAAGGTTAAAAACATTTTTAACGAAACAAAAAAAATATTTTTATTTAATTTTAGTAGCAAAATGTACAAAATGATACACATGAAACATAATGAAATCTAAAAATATTACTTGGCTAGGTTTTATTTATATTTTATACGTGTATTATTATTACAATTCACATAATACAAATCTTTTGTTCTAAAATGATCGGAACATACTACTGTTGATTTATTGGTTGCCAGGTATCTTCACTCCGGCTTTTTCTTATAATATTAATCCACCGAGCACTAATAATCGGATCATTAGGTATTCTGAAAATAATAAATTATTATGAAAAAATTATAAAAAATGTAGGGGGCGACATGAATGAAAATTTGTATCTTAAGAAAATTTAAAATTGGGGGGGAGGGGTGAAGGAGAAAATGGACAGTATTCAAATAAAAGGCCTTTTAGAATGAGAGGGAAGGTTGCAGGACAGGGGAGGGGGGTCGCATTCAAATCTCATACGAGAAAATAATACTTGTTCAAAAAATGTTGTATGTAGAGTGCGACAATGTATTAAAAAAATGTATTCACGACACTTTTTTGGATGGATTCTGTAATAGGAGGAGGTCTATTAGTTCCGGCATGAACCCCCTCCGATTTGTAGTTTCCCAGATACGAGGGTCAATAAAAAGAAAGGGGGGAGGGGGATTTTTCATACAGGAAAAGAAAAAAAAGAAAAAAAATTGTTCGAAAAACTTTGTAAGAAGGGGGGCGACAATGTACGACATCCGTATTGGTAAAACAGGTCTTATGTGGGTGTTATACCACACAGTGGCAGCTGGTGGTATACGTCTCTGCCTACCCCTATATATGGTATTACAGGCGTGAGGACTACCTCTACCCCTACCTCTACTCCTACCACTACCACTCCCCCTACCCCTACCCTGCGATTCCCATACAATATTACTTATTTACTTTAATTTAATGTTTTTGAACTTCATTTTATTGTCTCTTGAAATTTTATTTATATGAGCTTTAAGCAAAAACAGTGTTTTCAGATATGTTATATTGCAGTAAATTATTGAAAACAATATTAAATATAAATAAACTCAAACAAATTCAACAAAACTCGATATTTGGATCAACTTTTGTCAGAGGCGCTACTTTCGCTTTTTGCCAGAATTTGATTATACTTCCACAAACTGGCCCAGTGACAGTGTGGCTGTTGTCGCATGTTTTGCCAATAAAAATGATTTTTCAATGTAAAGTGGGTATATAATATGCAACTTGTAACCAGTTGTAACGCTTGGCCATATTCATTTTAGGTAGAAAGAACAATACGTAGAAGAAACATGATAACAGAATATGTCCCAACCGCACGCCACTAGCTACAGAGTGTACCTAATTATACAGAACACCACAGTAGTTATGTACCCATTGTTACGATTCTGTAGCTACACAATCTATATTATATACCTACAATTATAATGTTTGTTTGTCCTTAATAGACTCAAAAACTACTGATATGATTTTGTTACTGTTTGTGTGATTAGATAGATTGATTAATGAGGAAGGTTTAGGTGTACAAAACTTCACGTTACGTCTTTTGGTAGGCGAGCAGTAACCAATAATGTCAATGTTTCATTTTCTACGAATTGTGTTAATGTGCAGTGATAATAAAATTCCAGTGGCGAAGCCGTGGTGGGTCGCTAGTACAAAATAAAACAAAATATTTTTATACATAATAGTTTTACTTAAGCAATAAGTGGAGTTATATAAACTGTATATGAATGCAATATATGGTTAAATGTTTAGGCAATGTGATTAATAATTTTGTAGCCCTGGTAAGGGGAACTTTCTGCTATAACTTTCAATTTCCTCCTTCAATTTAGAGACTTTTAATTTAATCTCTGCATTCTCTTCTACTACTTTGTTAAAGTCTACAAGCTTTGGTCCAGACACTTTTGTGATTTCTTGAGCTAGTTTCAAAGCTTTATCAATGTAATCAACCACATTGTCGATGTCATTCTCTTTCAACCCCCTTGTTGTCAATGCAGGTGTACCTACAAATAAAAAAGCTATTATTGGGATCGGCTGTCTATCATTATAAATCGTCTGCGCCATGGTAAATTAAATTCGATTTGAGTCATGAAATTATACGTAAAAAATTAAAAACAAAAAATACGACACTACTGCCATCTATTGTGAGTTAGGACTAAAAGTTCGCCCTTAAGAGCGTAGCCGGGCTGCATTTTCTCCATACAAATGTATTCCCCTATTTTCTTCACGGATAATGCCTCTAGAGCAATCGTTTTTTTTTCATAAAATCTAGGTTTACTGTAGGCATGCCCCTGTCATTTACTTTTTTCCAACAACTAATTACCTAAAGAAATAAGCCCTTCCAAAAACCTAAAAAAATGCCTCGTTTATACCGCCGTGATCAGACGACTACCAGACTAATTTGAAAAGGTTTTATTGTAAAAGAAAAATAGGAGCATAGATCTACTCTTTCTTTAAATTTCACTACCAAAAATAATTAAATCGGATCATTTTTGGAGGAGAAAACAGGGGAATACGAAACGTCTATCTGGTCAAGGTTTTATAGGTATAATCGGTCTGAGCTGCAGTTGTCCCTATCGCACTCTACGGGGGGGATCAAAGGGTGAGGCGACGGCAATAGTTTCGTCAAATACCTATTTCTCAATTCACTTGCAGACCGTCTACGCTCTTAACATCGCATACTTACCTATATTTATTAATGATTAGATTAGATTATTTGCCCTTACCTAGTCGGATGCCACTTGGATTAAGAGCACTTTTGTCTCCCGGCACAGTATTTTTGTTACACGCGATGCTACAAAGCTCCAAAATACGTTCAGCTCTAGCTCCCGTTAGGCCCGTACTTCTCATATCAACAAGTGCCAAGTGGACATCAGTGCCTCCCGTAGCGATAGCATAGCCTTTCTCTACGAGACGTTTGCAAAGACGTTGTGCATTCTTGACCACCTGACGACAAAATACTTGAATATTAAACATTATTGAATAAATTAAATTACCGCTTGAATTATGATATACACAATATTAGTGCAGTTAGGCCCATAGAGTAACTTATAATTTCCCCCTTATATTACTATACTCATAGTGTTAGGCCAGCGCAAAGTTGCAGACGGCCACGGCATGGCGAAATATTTTATATTGAAATTATTGGTAATTTTTTTGAAAATAGAAAGCAAGATAGAAAGCGTCGCGCCACTGGTGGCCAAAACTAGAACTAATACTGCCATTTGGACATGTCAGCAGTTTGATTGCTGCATAAACTGAAAAACTATCGCCGAAAAGCTAGTTATTAATATAAATTGTGGTGTTCTGATTGTGTATAGTCTTTGATCAGTGCTAGACTGTGACACATAGTGGCGTCCTCTGTCGTGTGCGGCAGCGTGTCAGTTAATGTTCCTTGCTCTGTGGCTATCATGGCGGCCGCCATGCTGAACAACGTATGTGTTAATAAAATATAATTAGTGTGTTTATACTACAGGATCTTAGATACATGAACTACTAACCTGAGTTTGATATTCAACAAATTCAGGAGACATTGCTTGCTTCATTGTAGTGGCTATAGCAGCTATAGCGTGATTGTGTGGACCTCCTTGAAGTCCCGGGAAGACTGATTGATTGATTTTGTTTTCCAAATCATATAAAACCTTATCCCCGTTAGCTTTGACTGAGCGAACGCCCTTACGGAAAAAAATGATACCAGCTCTTGGACCTCTCAGTGTTTTGTGGGTAGTTGTTGTTACTATATCACAGTAATCAAATGGACTCGGTATGACACCTGTGAAGTAGAAAGATAATAGTAATTTTAAAACCCATGTACACCCCATGTGACCACATACACTAGTTACAATGTCCACTTTTGCCTAGTTGTTCAAATGTTGGCAAGTGGCAAGCCTGTTGCTGCAATTAATGGACCTAGATTTGTCTCTTCTTTAACAGATGTAAATCTGTTATTTTTAGTAGTGCGATTGAAGTCACGTGCCCTCTAAAGAAGTCGATTTATGCACAAATAATCTTTAAAAAAATTTATGCTTAGCATTTTTGGCACGTGATATGCTCGTACCCGGGTCCCCCAGTCTCAACTAATCCCGCTATTGCCGATTTTCTTTATTCATTTTACAAACGCCGGTTTTGGGGTTTGAAGCCAAATCAATATAGGAATTAGTTTGTCATTGGAATTTATACAGAGCACATAGAAAAATTACCTGCGGCAACAAGACCAGACACATGGGCCATGTCCGCCATCAGATAAGCCCCATTTTCATCACAAATTTGCCTGAATCGCTTATAATCCAGACATCTTGAATAACAGCTCATACCAGCTATAATGAGACGTGGTTTGAATAACCTAGCTGTTAGAGCAAGTTGATCATAATCAAGAAGTCCAGTTTTTGGGTCCACCTAGAAAAATAATTTGAATATTCGAATTAGAATTTCTTTACTTCCGGTTAAACACTTCCATCCCATTTCATGAAATAACTCGCTACAAGGAAACCTTCCACCACTTCCATACATTTGTGGGCCCCAGGTGAAAACAGGATGTAACAAGATGAAAGTAGTGTATTTGTAAAAAGGGCATAACTGAGATAAAGGATACAGAGCTAAGATGTTACACAATAAAACTCTGAAATAGCATAAGCCATTTTGGTACAGCCCATTTGAACAAAAAATAGCAGTGTGTGTTGCCAACATAAAATATTTGGGCACTATTTTGTATGTACAGTTAACTTTTAACATAGAGCTGAGCTCTCCTACAAGACATGACAAAACATGTTTATCTTTGGAGCAACTGTAGGCATTGATAATAATATTACCACATGTATACAGGTCAAAAGTTCAGTTATTAAGTTGTATAACTTGATAAATATCCTAAATATTTTGTAGGAAATTCACTAATACAGATGGATTTTATGAAGAGGGACTATTCCATAAGTATATTTTTAATTTTCAAATAAGTATATACTGAAGCAAGGATTTACATTCAGGCAGAAATATAATATTCTATTTACTTTATAAGGCATACTCTCAAAGAAGATTGAGGTTGCAGATATTTTCTTATTAGCAGTGAAGAAGCCATGAGTGAGATGTCCACCGTCAGGCAGGTCTAAGCCCATGATTCTGCCATGAGGTTCCACCACCCCAGTGTATACAGCAAAGTTGGCAGGAGATCCTAGAAATATAGAATTTTGATTCTTAATCTTGGTTGGCAATTTAAATTATAGTTCACATTTACATGGCAAGAGAAAGTTTCAAAATTGTTCTAAATTTTTCTATTGGGATTTCTAGGGCTGACAAATAAAATGTAAACTGATAGGAGTAAGAGTAAAAGGATTTTTAAATATGTTTAAACAGTGGTTACCTGAATATGGCTGGACATTTACTCCCCATTCTTCAGGATTTAGCTTGTATGCCTCCAGTGATCTTTTCTGAGCCAGCACTTCTATTTCATCAATGTATTCATTACCACCATAGTATCTGAAAAAAGGCATACAATTTGAAAAAGCAGTTTCTAATTAATTTATTTAGATATTAGTATTAGCAGTACCTACTGTAAGATGAGTTAGGTATATCTCTAATAGCATTAAAATTACATTAGAATATAATTTATATTATAAAAAAAAACTATGGGTTGCCTTACAGCTCTACTACAAAGTCTTCCTCACTTAGCTGAAGAGTTTTTTTTGAGGCTATACATAACAAGTGGCCAGCTCTGTTGAGGTATGTAGATGGAAAAGCCTCTTACAAAAATGAGGAATAACTTCTATCTGTACAGCGGTTTCCAAAACTACCCTGACTCTTTATTTATTTAATAAGTATTTTACCTTTGATGAGGCAATCCCTCAGAATATTTGTTATGCAGACAAGAGCTAAGACACTGCAAAACTGGAACAGAGGTGAAGTTTTCCGATGCAATCATCTCAAGCCCAGCTTCCTGGCGATGCTTTTCCTTTTTAATAATGTCAAATAATTCAGGATCAGTATCCCAAATATTCCCATTTAAAAGATTGTTGTTCATTGTTGGGCTGCTGTGTAGATATCTTCTAGCAATATTCTGGAAATGATGTGATACTTCAGTGTCAGATGCTTGACTGAGGTCAGTCGAACAGATTACACTACTTATATTAATAAACTAAATAACAAATAATCAAGAAAGGTCAAACAAATAATGACCCCTACTTAGTTACTAGATAATGCAATCACAAACAATAGTTAAAACACATTTAATTTGATTTAAATTAAACCTAAGAATCAAGGAGTTTGATTTTAATAAAATTTAATACTTACATTATAACCTCTCTAACCCGTATTTTAACCAAACAAAACAACCTAGTATACCTATTAGATATCTGTGAAAACAACTGTGGAACTTTTCTTGTAAATGTTAAATAATTATATTAAGTATGTATGATGAACTTTTTAAACTTACCGTAAAGTGCAATTTTGATTGAATTTCACTTGCAAACTGTTTTGGTAATGATGAATTATATTTGCTACAGGCTCGTGAAATATCAAATAAACACAATTTAAGAGCTCTGTTATTCATTTTCTACAGTGTTCACGCTGTGGATTTATTAAACAATATAAAATGATGAATGTTTCTTGTAAAATTGTGTATATCACTTATCAAAGTGATAACCCATTTTGAACCTAAACACGCATTTATTTGACATTTAAGATTTGGCGGTATTTTGAATCCAGTTTACGAGGTTAGCTAACTTGACAACTATTTTTTAATCTTTTGTGTATTCAAAAATTCCATTTACGGTAATAATACACGTCGGTTTATATCGAAATACACTGCTGTAACTAGCAACTACCAACCCAGCTCTGTTTAATGATATTTGATTTTAGATTGATACCGCCTTTAACGAGTTTCTTATCAAGGAACAGTAAAACAAAGTGTTTTGCAGTTTGTTTGGAATACTGTAAGTAACCGACATTGTGAAGAGCCACAACAAATTCTGGAAATTATTTTCTTGATTCATAACATAACTCTAGTTTCAGTGCCGTAACCTATATAATATAGCAGCATAATAGGTCATAGGAGTTTACCTATAATATTTAACTATGCGGGCCCAGGGGCCCCCAGGGACCTATGGGGACTTTATAATAGATATACCTATGCCCACTTTTTTCCGTACCTAGCTAAATGATGTCATTTTTTTATCTATAGGTATCCCATCATGTAGCATTATTCATGAATATTTTTGATGTAAACACATCTATTGGCGCGCCTTGGGGGTAAGACGATAAGACCGACTCGTATGTCGTGATGGAAAACTGCGTCATGACCCCTCTCCCCCGCCGCCGCCCTCTACTCCCTTGTGTGTGCGTGGTGCCTGTACTTCGTTGCTTCTCCGCATGAGTGTCGACTACAATCAAAGAGGTTTGAACCTCTTTGACCACAATATACTTGAAGCATCAATTTCGATGTTTCACATCTGCCGAGCGGTCCGGCCATCTTTTTTTAAATTACACTGTTCTTTATATGATGATATGACTGATTTGTAATATTTCAAAGCCGCTCAGCTTTAATTACCCAACCCCACCATTTATACTCGAAGTTTCATTCAAATCCGTCCAGCCGTTATAAATCACCAAAAATTAATTAAGCAGTTTCGGAGGCTTTTCTGGATACACATTGGAACTAGATTCTTGGAACTGACAGACAGACTTGTTTTAGTTTTGATATGGTAAATATTATTATAATGTCGTCTCGAACCTAACACCCAATAGATGGCGCTAGTATCGTATTTATTGTTTTTTTTTTAACCTTAGGTACCTAATTATAGTATAGATTATCTTCAGACTTTCACCTTTTTATAAAATGCCAGTAAACATATTTACTTAATTAAATCTGTTGTTTATTTGTCAATGGAGGTCAGGTATTTTATCAGATTACAATTTTAATGTTTTTTTTTATTATTGACATTATTATCTATTAGATCTGTAAATACCTATTTAAAAAGCAAAGAAACATTATTTTAGTGTTTTTATATACTTTTGACCACATGATCCAGTCCTGACGGCTGCAGGACTGGCTGGAGAATAATAAAGGTACCTCCTATAAGCGAAAAATATATCACTAATTATACCTCTACCTACTTGTTAGCTTTTAATGCCAATCGCATCGCATGATAAATTGATCAATTTAAAACTTAGGCCCACACTTTTATAGACACCACATACATTTTTAGATGCTACCTAGTTTTAATTTATTTATGCCACTTGTTGTCATGGTGATGTGTTGTTGTGGACTGTGAAAAAGAAAAGGTTATGGGCCTATTTTGGCTGCACAACAGCACAAGGCTGCTATAGCCTTAATCGTAAATAGTAATAACCTGCTGGGATATATACATACAGTGTATGATGAATACAGAAATGACCCAGTAAATAGAATTAGCTATCAGTTTGAAGTATTTTTCAATATTATTGGTTCAGAGTTTATAAACAAGTCTCTCAACGGACACGGTAACTTGGGAACAACAGTAAACATCATTGTTTGAACATTTCTGACGGCTGGCGGCTGGACAGCTAACGAAGTAGTTTCAGATTTATATCTATACTAGCTTTACGCCCCCGCTTCGCTCGTGGATATTTTTAAAAAGTCAAATAAGGATGTATTTATCCAACATAATACCTCAATCACAGAAAACAAAGGTTTATATAGCTGAATTGAACGGAAATGCTGGCAGAGGACGACCTTAGGTATACTTTTATTGAACATATAAAAAATATAGGTATTGAACGATGGAAATATAAAAGAAGCGAAAGAGATATGTCAGGATCGTAACAAATGGCATTCGATTGTCTTTGCCTACCCCTCTTGGGATGAAAGGTGTGATGATAGATAGATAGAGAATAAATGTAGTAGTAATTTAATTTTAAAACTGGCCGGAAATAAAAAAAAAAATTTTTAACCACTAATTACTGGTCACGGGACACTTGTATAAATAATATCCGGTATAACAGTTATAGAGCAAAATCTCCTATTTTAGATGATATGAAACAGTCTTACCGTAGTAATAAAATATATAAGTACCTAAGTAATTCAACAACTAAATTAAAACACTAAATAATTCTACTTTAGCTCGAACCGAACAAACATTCAATATTTTAACTTGTTAGCCTTCGAATGGCGCCAACGAGCCTCAGAAGCATGCCAAACTGTCCCGTTTCTATAAAAAAAAAACACTAGGCGAAGTAAAGCTAGCAAAGTGTAAGTTTCAAAGGACCCATTTTTTGTGTAAAATAATAATGAAAATAAACGCTGTCTAGTCTTTCTTCACGCGTTGCCTATTGCTTACAGCTCCCGAAACATATTACGTTTCCAGGGTACCCATCGAAAGAGACTCCAGCGACCATAGACTCGTCCTTTACTTTAGTGTGGTTTGTCGCATTCAGGCCCGCCGGGTACGGATGTGCAGGGCGTGCACCGCACAAGCACAGCGCACAAGGGCGGCATTTTCAAGGGGGCAGCAAAAACAGATATCGAAACGAAAATGAAATATTCTCATAATTTTATGTCATATATTTTTATCATGTCATAATAACGACATCTATTTTGGTCAGTTTCGAAAATAACGCAAACGTAAAATAAGGTTAATTTTTGACCTGAAATTTGCCTGTGACCGCTGGGGGGGGGGGTATAATCGGCGCCGGTAACACGGTTTCGGGAACCGTATGGCAACCCGTGTAAAATAAAAAAAAGTTACTTTTATCCATGATATTCCATCTACATCAAAGTAGGTACATAACATAACTTCCACGACGAAGCTATAGTCTTTATTCAGTAAGTAAACGCTTTTAATAACGTCCATGTTAAAATATAAAATTACCTCGCTAAGTGAAAATAAGAAAGTGGGATTATGGATAAATTATTTTTATAGGTTTCCTTCCTAAGAGAATTTAGTTCCAAAAGTTAAAAAGCCTCATTATAGCTTTACTATTAAGTATTCTCTACATTATACTCAATACTAGCTTGCCGCATCGGCTTCGCAAACAAACACACTTTTACATTTATAACATTATTTAGGATAGGATAGATGGTAGGATACCTAAAGCTGAGAGCAAAAATGTGAAATGTATAAAATTCCACGCGGAAAAGAGTAAACTAAAGCAAACTATTCCATTGTACAAAATGTACAGGTAGGTACATAATAGATAATAAGGGTACGGAAGCAATGAAATAGAATGTAGAAAATTAGACTTACTAAAGAAATTGGTCTTGCGAAAATACGTGAAACGGACTTTTTTAGTGGTTAGGTAGGATATTGATAACAAGTTTCAAGTGTGTGGAAGTATCTATCACAAAATAAATATTTGTAATTTTTACAATAGGCATCTAATCTAAGTACCTATAGTTTTTATGATTATGGGATAATTAATTAATATAAAGCTACAGTATGAAATTTATGAAGCGTTTTCGTAAGAGGAATAATTAATGAGAAATGAAAAAAGAAATACTTCACTTTTTCCTCAATCTAAAGTGTGAAAAACAACTTTTCTTTACAATGGACGCCTTTCACTGGTAATTTGTTCAGAAATAAATCTCAAAATTATTAATTGCCGTATTTCTTTGAAATTACTTTCTTCTTGGTAGTTCGTCTTTCGTAGTAGCTACTTGTACTTACTGTAGCTTACTTTGCGTCAGACATTAGAAAATAAAATATTTTCAAGTTTTAAGACGCCTTTATTATATACGATTTAGATCACATGCAATTTACACACTGGCGTGTGGATGTGTGTGTGTGTCTGACAGATCGTTCCGGCCATCGAAATCAACCACAAATACAACGATTTGAAAACGGATGACAGACCGTTCGTTACAAGAATTGGGTGAGTCTGTGGTCGATTTCGGTGGTACATATGGCGGCGCGCCGGGGATTGGATGAATGAGTGGCCACCTTTAGGATTCACTATGATCTCTGAAAGTTTCGTCAAAATCAATTCAGCCGTTTCGAAGTCCATTCTAAGCAAACATTGGGACAAACAGACAAGATGCGTCAGTTATGCTTCAGTTAGTATCGTGTTTTATAGCATTTTCCACTTAGATATTGGTAATTTCATAATTTGGTATTCATTTTGAAATCACAGACGGAGACTTCAGTTTCATTTATTTGAATATGTAGATTGACACTCATTCAAATTCACAGATTTGCAACCAACAGTTATGCAGGTTATGCTGTCTGTATACAGTACTAACTAACGTGTATTTTTTTTCCTTGGTAAACAAACCATGTCTTTTTTAAATAAGTTGTCATTTAAAATTCTTAAAACACGTTATATTAACAATTTTACATAATTATTAATATTTTTAATCTATTTTACATTCGCAATACTAATAATAATATTTTTAAACTCTTATTTTAAAAAGTTACAATAAAAATAATGCGTTTACCAAGTCAAAACAATACACTTTAATTAGGAACTTCTTAAGAATTTTTATATCAGTCTTTTTCTAGAGATTTTCAGATAGCTCAATATGTTTTCATTAGTTTTATCACCATCATTCGTGCACAAATAAAATGAACACCTACTCAAGAGGGTGATCTAATTATTTACTGAGTTACCTAGCACGCCATAAATCGACCATTATCCCTCTTGGTCGCTCGACTCTGGCTATTTCTTCTTGTTTATTATGCTCTCACTAGGCGAGCTTGGATTTATTTATTGGCACATACGGATTTTCGTCTAGCATTTGATTTATGAGGATTTTATTCACGCCCATAGGGTACATAAAATATATACTGTACTACGGTAGAAGTCAAAGTTAGAACATATATTTATTTACTTATAAATAGTTCCCAACGAGCTAAGCCAAGTGCGCGTTTTTATCAAATTATTCAGTAGATACATATATACCAATAGAGGCAATAATCCCTAAGCTAATTTAATTCTTAAAAAATAAATAAACAAACTAATAAAATTGTTTTCATATATATTGTAAAATAATACAATTTAAAGCTAAAATATTATTCATAGTGGAGTTAAAATAACTTTTGTAGCATTATCTACAGAGAGTCTCATGGGAGATTTGGTGCTCGTGAAGATTCCCAACGAAGATATTAATGCAAATCGTATTATCGCGTCGCCCGTGATTGCTTTCTTAAGGAGATTAAATACACGAAGGGAAAGGTAATTAAATTATTACTTACAAGAATTTTACATTAAAACGACCAGCTAGCATAAATTTTTTGAGGTACACTCGGCTATAATAATTCTATTACACCAATTAACATTAAAATTGATTCAAATGTTACAATAACTTTAAAAATGTAAACGAAATTAATCCGTTTGGTTGACTGTACTTTTTTAACCTACTTCCAAAAAAAGAAGGAGAAGGTTCTCAATTCGGACCGTATGTTTTTTTTATTTTTTTTTATTTTATGGACATCGATTACTCCGCCAGTTGCGAACCGATTTTGATGATTTCTTTTTTAATCGACAGATAATTCTTCCGGATTTATCCCATTTTTATTTC
This sequence comes from Nemapogon koenigi, assembly GCA_963924495.1. Lineage (NCBI taxonomy): Eukaryota > Metazoa > Arthropoda > Insecta > Lepidoptera > Tineidae > Nemapogon > Nemapogon koenigi. The sequence continues at coordinate 4,272,588 of OZ004643.1, forward strand.
ATAAAAATTGGTCTATTAGTTTTTCAAAATTTTGAAAAAACTGACCTTATAAGTCAAAATTTTTGAAGTCGGAACTTTTTAGGTAAGTAACTTCCTTTTTTGTGCAGCAATGGTTTTAATTTTGTTTATTTTACATCAGTATTGTATACATAATTATATTTCTTTTTAATCTGTGTTAAAAATACCTACTTAGATATTTTTTTTAGATTTTTTAGGAAATTTGAGAAGAAGCATAATATGTCTACCCTATTAGACTTGACATCGTGACCCGTTTCACCCGAAGTCACACGAGGGAATTATGTTATCACGGGTAACGTAATACCCGGTTGATCTGGGATTAATATATATAGAACACTGTTAAAATAACTAGTATTTTGTAAACTGATAGCTCTGAAATTTCAGTTTTTTAATATTGTGCTGAACCACAACCATTATTGTATTTGTTTTCTGTACTTTGTGTCATCAATTTCATTATGACCGCCTCTGGTTACACAAGCACCTAAGAAAAATATCATTTGTAACGTGATCCATATTGTTTTCAATTACTTATTTAATTAATGTTCATAGCAGAATCCCACATTTCGGTTACCTAGTTAGTTCCATGTTGGGGCACTCGCAGTTGCTCTAGTTGAAAATGATCAGTTTGTGGCATTTTCCTTCGTGGCCTTTTTGGACAGGTAAGTACCTCAGGAATTCCTTTACGAACTTGGAAGACGAGTACTTCTAGAACTAGAATGTGGCGAAATCAGTATTATTTTGAAAAAGACCTTAGAATAATAAAAATAGAAAATATACGTTTTCAAATATGAATGGTATTAACGTTTCCACTAACTTGTCTTTGCCTAAATTAATTGCGGTGGTAATTAAGGTACATCCTTTGTATAATAATATTAAATGATCTTTAAGCGAAACTTCCCTTTTAATTAATAGTAGAGTCAAAGTGTATTTCAGTAAAGTTTGTGGAAACGAACGCTGTTGGTCTTCAACACCTTATATTTGAAATATTTTAAACTGATATCCCACTACATATTGAGAACATCATAAGTTAGGCATTTACGTCGTCTGAACAAGCTCTGAAAACTCACACGTCCGAATATTATGTTATACTTAATTAAGTAGACAAACTTGAAATTAAATTTTCCAGTGAAACGAAGTTTCTGACATGTTGAACATTTTGAAATGACACGTGAGAAATCCACAAATCCACTGCACAATTATTTGGGGTCAGCTTAGTTTGATTTTACAGTTGGCGCTTTGTTGACTATACAGGTTGAATGTGGTTTGCTTATATTTCTGATTTAGATAATTTAAAAAACGAAATTCAAATCGTTACTGAAATTGTGTAATGTGCATCATAGGTAGGTATAGGTATCGCAGCGAGAGTTGAAGCAAACAACAGACATTCGTATTAGATATGTTTGAAGAGGTAAAGTTTCTAAGTTTGGATGTAGCTGGTAATCTCTGAAACAACTGATCCTATTCTGAAAGTTATTTCACAATATAAAGCTACATTATCCCTTAGTGCTATATAGGCATAGATATAAACAAAAAGATTTATATCTATCTTTTTGTTTATATCTATGTATATAGGCTATAATTTATTTTTTTCGAAAATATCAACGGGCGTAACCGGGGGCGGAAAGCTAGTATAAGTAATGTTTGATTTCACTAATTATCTAGCTTCAACGAATGAAACCAAATTTTATTTGAAAATGTGAAAAATTGTATTTTCAATTTTCATCTTAGTATTTTATACAGTGTATGTTGCTAATGTCTACGTGATAATGACAGTCCGACCAAATTATGGCTAGTTCCAAGTTTAAAGTTTACCCTAGTTTAGCTATAATTGTGAAAATAATAAGTAAAGTTACCGTCCATTAGTGGCAGGCGTGGGAAGTTCAATTAAACGAATGTGGCCGGTGGCTTTTCCTGCTCTAAAAGCTTTTACTACGTGACAAACTAAACTATAAATTTAATGGTAAAGGAAACGAAAATACCTTTTGATATTAACATTTGGTTTCTGTGTTTATGTCGACTTCCAATTTAAAATACTAAGAAACAGAAGTAGGTACCTACTTCAGTCTTGGCTTTGTATGGTTAGGAGGGGGCCCGAAAAGAATCCCAGAAAAGGAAAGCACAGAATCTAAAATATTTTTACCTCTTACGGCACCTATTATACATCTCTCATAAGTCATAACATAATAATTATATAAGTACCTATATAATAATAATAATAAATTTATTTATTCAGACAACAACGATCCAGTCATGTTAGTATTATTAAACTTGCAGCTATGTTAGTACGTATACATGTATTTAAATTATATTAAAGGTAGGTACCTAATTCTAAAAATGTCTCATGGAACCCTATACCTTATATATATACCTATATGCTTACTTAAAATGCTACCAACATTCTAATAAAAAATCGCGGAACGAACAATACAGGAACCTTGTCATTAATTTTAGTGTAAATCCCCTCAATTTAATGAAACATTTTGACTCAAATTGTATGCGGGCAGTGTCTAGATAATAAATACATGTCACTGAAAATGGGAGAGATCATGCAGGCAGAGAGGAATATTTTTCACCATTTGGACGTGAATTTTGCACTGAGTTTGAATTGTTGATTTCATTTCACGCCACTTTGTATGTAAATGGTTGATCATGTTATAATTTTATAGTGTACTAGCTTTCTGCTCCCGGTTTCGCCTTTGGATAATTTCGAACAGAATATAATATAGCCTATTACTCAGGGATAATGTAGCTTTCTATTAGTGAAAACATTTCAGAATCGGATAAGTAGTTTCAGAGATTAACCGTACATCCAAACTTACAAAAGTAGAGGGAAATAGAAGAGATCTAGACCATATTTTTTGCCGTCTAGAGAGTGTATTATATATATTAATACATTACCATACCATGCATTCCTCTTGGTTGAGAGAATTGGACCACAGGTAGCTGTTTTTATACAAGGATTTTACAACGATGTCGTGTGTTTTTCTCATACACTCATAGCAGGACATGCCTTACGGTTTGGTGCAAACAAACATATCTTCACGGTGTTTATACGTTGCGTTGTGAACAGAGACATTTACCTAACCTCTTTGGAAAGCCTCTTCACGACCTTCATAAGTTGCGTTGTGAGCTGAGACCAAACCTATCAAGTGGCAAATTTATCATCGCACTGCATTCAAATTAGGATAAACAGAAATATTAATTGTTAGGTAGTAAATTTTCAATTACTACATAATCTGAACCACGCTCGTCGCTGCGCTCATCGCTAACCTATTTTCTAAATTCGCCTAACTTACTTATAAATTAAAAATAGAGATGAGTGCACAAATAAAATGTGGTTTATTTAGGTACCTAGTAATAGCACATTAATTTGCTCGCTAAGATTTACTGATCATTTCCTTACGGTGTGTGCAGAGTAAGCACATCATAAATTGCAGACCTACCTATTGTTACGATCCTATTCGACAATTAAAAGAATTCCGGACACCTTTTGAATAGAACTACGAAACAATAATTGCCGCTTTAACACATTAATCTTATAATTTACAACTTTAGCACCTTCACGACTTTTATATTTTGCGGCATGGTCAGTACCTAAGTGTCCACTTCTAGTCAACTTTCATATTAAACAGAATAGGTGACTTGTCACCTGTTCTGTTTAATATGTTTGGTCACAAACACCTTCAGCGGTGTGGTCAGAGACACCAGTAACAGTGTCCACTTTTTGCCAGTTGTCCATATTTCACAGTGGGCAGTGGCATACCTGTTGCTGCACTTAATGGGCCTAGATGTGTCACTTCTTTAACAGACGTAAATATCTGTAATTTTTAGAAGAAGTGCGGACGCTTTACGTGCCCTTAATCACTCGCTAATTAAAACCCTTTGTTACCAAACAATATCATTCTAAGGGTGAAGTTGGGCGGCTCGCAACAACGATTTTTAAACAAAAAATATATGGAATTCAACTACCTACATGTTTCGACATGATTTGAACACCTGCGGTCACATTATAAATCAATATCAAATATCAACGGTGCACCTACATTTATTCCCACGAGATATTTTTTTTTTCATAGGTACCTATACGATTTATTGCATACCTTTAAACAAATTTATAGTTCGCACTCTCATTCAAAAATGCATGCGGTCACATTATAAATCAATATCTAATTCTTTGCGGACACGTTTAAACAAGTCTGGTATGCGATGCACCTGCATTTCTTCTCACGAAATTTTTTTTTGATATACGATTTATTGTATAGTTAGTGGGGGGATCAAACACTATAAAACCCGGTGCACCCTCGTTCTAAATGCATTCTGCTTTGAAACTCGATTTGTGTGAAAGTTCATACAGTGATAGTTGATACATAATTTGTGTTAAGTACATATACTTAATAAGTTTTTGCAGTTTATCGCCATGGAGGTAAGAATTTTTATTTACTTTACATGCATGCGTGTTTTATACCTATTTATTGTAATCTCGGATGGACCATTGTCTATATCAACGGTAGGTTCGACACCTATCATGCGGAGTCAAAACAATATTACGAATAGAGGGAGGGGGTAATTCGTCTGAAAGTAGATACTCGGCTGCTATTACATCTTTGACTCACAAAACAAGAAAAAATATCATATCATAATATCTCAAATAATTAAGAGTAGGTATTCACAAATTTTGGTTACTTACATTTTTTAATGATAATATTTCAGATTTCAACGAACAATTTTGTTGGAGATATATTGTCTCTTCATAGCGATCAAATAAAGGCTATAGGAAAAAGCATTTTATTGATGAAATACCATAGACTTATCCGTTTTCTGTACATTCGAAATAGACTTGATGACTCGCTAATTAATGATACAGATATAATACCATACTATATTTATTTGTATGACTCCTAAGCCTATTTTGGCTGCAGTGATACAGCTCTGTATAAGACTGAAATAGCCCTAACCCCAAATAATAATAATATGACTCTGAATCCACTAATTTTACTCGCATTTCATTTTTCAGTACTCCACAACCGATACATCTTATCGCTTCTACGGTGCGCTTAGTGAAGACGATGACTCATCGAGCTATGTTAAACCTGTAGAAAACGCCATGAACACATTGAAAACGCGGAAACGGTGCTACAATAGAATCGACGAGTTCTTTGACAAGCCTTTGCCCAAAGCGAAAACATCAAAGAAATCCTCATCGATTGCGAGAGCTGTCAACGGGGGAGTCTCGTATATTACTAGCAACTTGGATGATGTTGCTAAAGCAACCCACCTCATAAAAATAGAGGTGTATGATATGGAGAAGTATAGAAATGGTCCTGAGACAGAAACATGGAAGCACGCTGACGTTCGCCTGAAGTACTATACAGTACATGGTGATGGAGATAAACATTTTCAGAATACACAGGACGTAATTTATGAGATTACAAAGCAGATTGCAAATGGAGATTGCAAAAAATATTTTTACGCTAACAACGTAAAATAGTTGTATGCCTTTATAAAATAACTTTAAAAATAATTTGTATTTTTTAAATTATAACTATCTCATTATAAAAGTTTTGCTCTGTTTTATTTCCATTATATTTGATTAATTCAACATTATTTTGAAATTGCATTTGTATACTTAATAAAATTTATTAAATTGTATTGGTGAAATGTGTGGTAAACACTTTCAAAGTACACAGGACTTAACACAAATTATGTATCAAACTATCACTGTATGAACTTTCACACAAATCGAGTTTTGTCATTGCATTTTTTTGTAAATTTAAAGAAAATTTATTAATTATATGTTTAAGTATAAAAATGTTTTTATTAAAAATGTTATGAACTATCCTTGCTGTTTTATTTTTAAAATAAGAAAACACATTTTAAGTTGAGACATTTATTTAGAAAAGACATATAGAAACATGTTTCTTAAAACTAAATCATTACATAAAGTGTTTTTAGAAAAACAATTTACAAAATCATTCATTGTTTTTCCCTTAGACTTAAAATAAAGATATAATAGACAATATTCACCACAAACCGAAGTAAAATCATTTTGTATTCTATTTGAGTTGAAAAACCACCGTCTTGAATTTCTCTTTATAAAATTTAAATGATATGACGTTGGTTTACGTCCATATGAATCGAAATACTCTCCAATACCATCGTATCCTAAATAAATTGCAATCCAATGAGAGCCTGGTTTAGTGTCAGGATCTAAATTGCTTATTATGTAGCTCGGTTCTGATACAGTTATAGGCAACCGATTAGCTGCATATACATTTGATTCAAGCTGGGGTTGTATCTTTCTCATAAAACTCTGAATCTCCTTTGTATCCATTACAATGTACACCTATTAATACATCAAACTCACTAATGACAAATATTGTAATAACATACTATTTATATCTTCAATCAAGTTTAACTGCTATAATCGACATTAACATCACGATTTTTATTTATTTCAATCATATTATCAAACTCAGCATATACAATACAGTTCACCGTTTGTATGAGAGCTGTTTCAAATCGAACTTCTAATCTAACGCTACCGTGTCGTATTAAGTTCCAATGTGATGTTGAGTTAGCTGATAAATCGGGGGTCAAATCAAAAGCCATCAAACAATATCCGTTTGCAAAATCTTCTTTGGAAATTGAATTTCCCTCATTCAGGAAATGAATACCGGTCCCCGAGAATAAAGTGTGGTATGCCATAGTGTAAGTCTTGCTATCAAATCCTGGTTGCAATGCTTTGGAAGGAATCTGCTGACCGTCTATGTATAAACTAAATGTATTTATTCCAAAGTTATTAAAATCAAAGGGGTTCTTTACAAGACTGCCATTAAATGCTACGTTATTTACAAACCCAACTATACATCTCTTAGGTATCTGTCCAAGAAAAATGTTGTCAAGGGATTTTCCTTGAACTCCTGATGGTATCGTTAGAACTTTCACTTCAGCACGTGTAATCGGATACTTGGCAGTAGTATTTGCTAAAACTTTTTGATGTGCAAGCAATACCGATGGATTAATCCGTGCTCTACGAATTAATAAAGATGCATCAGTTATTTTTACTTTAAATTTTGAATCTACTGTGGAAGACATAAGATTAAAAGCTTCTCTTGAGCGTACTAACTTCACCCCTATTTCTACACCATTTATTAAAAACTTTTCCTGGTTGAATATATCACCATGTAAATGACCAATCATTTCAACCTCCTTACTCTCTTTAGTATATGTTTGTCTTTGGCAGAAACCCTCATTATTTTCATCTACGGAATCCATTTTTCCAGGTGAGTCTGCGTGCCATAAGCCGCAGGTTAGATGAGACTGTTTAGCAGCTGGACCATAGTTTAATAATGTTTCTATATATGACCGGTATGCGTATGTATTGTTTGGTGGAGACACCAACTTTTGATTTAAATATACATCAAGTTGGGTAAACAATGAATGGAGCCAATTATTTATCGGTGCAACAGTTGTTCCAGCCGCCAGTACTGAAGAATCTTGATTTAAAATCTTAGCTTTGATATGAAGTAAAGTGTGGGATAAATCAATGTAGTCATCTCCTGTTCCGGGAACTTGAAATTCAATAGGTCCATCATCACTTAACGAGGAAATAGGCTTGTAATGAATCCAGTGTCCGTTTTCAATACTTGTTTGTGTAGAGGGAAGAGCAAATAAATCTAACTCTGATTTGGCACATTCACATGACTGATTATGCAAGAAAGACATTGTTTAATTTACAAATATATCCTCTATTTTATTTTTCTTTATCTTTTTAGTATTGTTTCTCTTGGAGGATTTCGAACGAATGATGGCTTGTGAGGCGCGCTTTTTACTTTTATACCCAGACCCTGACATAAGCGTATCAATTTTATTATCAGCCCTTCGTTTTAAATTTGAACTAGCCTCTTTAAAACGGTTTTTAATTGATTCTTCCATAGGCCGTGTTGCAGTCATATCCTTCAGAAGCCCAACACCAGCATTCAGGGCTTCTTTACCAATAGCTTTTGCTCCACTAGATAAAAGTGGTAGCACAGATCTAAATAGACCACCCAAGAAACTTCCAATTCCATGACCGCGTTGATGAAGTGCGCCTTTGTAAATAACTCCTACCCCCGAACCAGCTTGGTGTGTGTAGTAATGTTCGTAAGGGCAAATAATGTCATAACGTCTTGTAATCATTTTAATCGTTTAAAATGAAGTTTAACACATGAGGTTCCGAACTCAAATGGTATTTTATCACCAGTACTTGAGTTTATATTTATTTCAATTGTATCAAACTCTCTGCGCAATACAGTTAAGTAGTGAGCTGGAGTGAATGTGCACATTTTATATGTTCCATATATATATTGGGAGGTATCTAAGGGTATAATACGCAATAATGATGTCATTACATCTCCCACTACTTGAGGTTCAACTATATCGCAATATACAAACAGTTGTGAAGGTAAACCTAACGATAGATTTACTGGATAGTTTCCAATTGTGTTGAGAATATTTCTATATGGAGGATATCCAAGCTGAAGGGATAGTGTTGGTGATAGTCTCAATGCTAATATAGATTCATTTTTGGCAGCTACAGAAATAGTATTCGCTAATTTATCATATTCAAACTCAACATCATCCTTTAATAAAGCGTTTTCATTTAGAGTGGTGAGAATGTGATCAATGTTTACATAATTGGTTGCTAGAATCCGAGTTGTGTGCCCAATGATATCTGATGACTCTTCACTCTCAATTGTTAGTCTTTTTTGAATGTAGACAATGTTATTGTGTTCCTGAACTGTTAGCATAGTACATGGATATTGAAACTCAACAAGTCCAACTGCCCACTGTCCTTCTAGTTTAATAGTTTTAGGTAACTTCACACAAAAATTACTTGTCTTATTATTTGGGAAATACTGCATTGAACCATTACTAAGAAGAGTTAAATAAAAACTTTGTTCATTCATATTTTTACAGTACTTGATAATGGTATCCAACTGTTAAATTTATGAGGATAACCTTTCCATTTAACTAACACTTCTCTTCTGTGGCCAGAGTTACGAGAACGTATTATTTTATCTATTTTATATTTAAGGGAGGGGTCATAAGTAACTTTCTGCAACTCTTTTTCATAAAATGTTCCAGTTATTGGCTCGTTTTGTAGATCCTTTAGGGTGTATACAACCCAAGGAGATCTTTCAATTTTGCTAGATACTACAAATATTTCATCACTCCAGTTGCTTTCATATCCTTTCTTAAAAATGTGTTTATACTTAGTTATTCTTACATAATCACCTACATATAATTTAGCAGACCCCGGTATCATTGGAGTGGAATTTTGTCTATCATAAAGATTACGCCAGACTGTCATAATATTAGTCGAATCAACATCACATGGACACATTTTTATACTAGAATGTACACTATGATTATAGGAGTAAATTAAATCCTGTAAAATGTCTATATATTTATATGTATTCTTGTGAGTAAAATAACGCCACATTTTCATTTTTAAAGTTCTTTGAAATCGCTCAACAACACTTGCTTTAATATCCGGATTATTAGTGGTATAGTAATTGATATTTTTGTTTTTTAAAAACGTTTGGACATCTTTTGACACAAATTCAGTGCCTTTATCTGATTGAATATGTGTCGGTGTAGCTTTAGCTTCTATGAATATACTTTTAAAACATTCTTTAATTGTTTTAGAATTTTTTTTCTTCATAGACCTAGCAAAGGCATATTTACTAAAGACATCAATAACACAAAGTATATATTTAAATCCACAATTATATTCGCTGTAAGTTCTCATGTCACTTAAGTCTGCCTGCCACAATTCATTATAATTGGATAAAACGTATTTGTTTCTAGGAAATGTCCTTTGGACGGGTTTGTGCAGAGTGTATGTTTCTTGAGATTCCAACCATTTCTTCACTTCTGTTTTACTCATTTTCCCGCTCATTTCTTTAGTTAATTTGTTGATACTGCTATAACCAGCAGGATGCGAGATATCATAATAGATTTTATTGATTTCTAATAGGGGTTCCATCTTTCCCAATCTATTTTTCTGCCTACACTACTTGATCTTGGTCTAATAGAAATAGGTGAATCTGGACTCTTGTAATCTTTAATGTATAGACTGTTAATATGTGAAAGTCTTTTTGGATTACCTATGCAGGATATTGGCACATTTATTTCTTTCAATGCGTTACAAAATTGTCCCCACCCGTGTGGTTCACCTTTTTTTGACGGTCGTAGAATATCACCAATTAAATCCTTGATATTCGTTGATGGTATGGTTTCATTGTCAATTTTGATACAACCAGTTTGATCCTATGAAATTTTATCATCATTATCCAAAAGTGAATTTACAAGCAATTCACCTTTCCTTTTATATGTTTTCGGAATTGTTCTTAGCAAGAAATCCTTAGAGTAGTAGTCTATTTTTCTTTTACTGTTCACTAGTGTCTCCTTTGATGTACCCTGCTTCACGTCTTCCCCCTCTGCTGAAGCGTTTGGAAATGTAGTCTCTAATGTTTTCTCATTCTCTTTATGCTCATGAACAATATCATCTGTTATTATTGGTAGCTTGATCGGTTGTCTTTCTTGCTCCGTAAAGTGTAAATATCTTTGCAAAGATTGTAAATAGAGAGTCCACTTCTCACGATCATTCAATTTACTGCGGAGAATTTTTTGCATTTCTACATCTAAACGTGATGATGCATTTTCAGTAGTACTTTCCTTTTTAAGTCTATTGATTAAGTCAGGTTCAATAAGTATCATTTTTTTTGCATTTTCCATCATAAAGTTAATTATTTAATACTGAATTTAATAGTCCACTTAATACTGTTCCTAGAATTATAGGTAGAAAGGCTCCACCCTTTTGTATAATAATTCGTTTTCTACATGTGCTTTTACCTTTTGATACTAGTTTTCTTAATATATTTTTATATTTACTTAACTTTTGCTTTTCTTTATCTTTAAGCTGCACTTTACCATTTAGAACATTATATATACACTCACAAATACAGTTTATTTCTTCGTCGTTACAAACTTTTAATAATGCTTTGCGATACTTCGGTTTCAATGTATGAAGTGCTCGTAGTAATCCTTGATGTGTGGTTACTCTTCCATGCATTATGTATGACTAACATCTATTTCTTGCTGATTGATATATTTAAATCCTTTCTTGGGCACATACACAGTACAATGTTCATTATTAGGAAAAATGTTACTCTTAAAACGACACATGTCATTGGTGCTTTGTTTTAAATCAATCATTATATATCCATGTGGTGAATTTGTTGCATCTCTATAGGCATCTTCCAGAAACTTTGAATTATCAGGACTAACTTGGCGAGCCAAATATCTTATTTGTGTCTTATCTCGAGGATTTTTGAAATATATGATGTAGCTGGAATTCAAGGAAATGTCGCGTTGTCCTTTACCTTGATGAAATAAATTTTGGGTGATATAAAAAACACTAAGGTTTCTATGATGACTCCCCTTCGTGAATATGTCAACAATGCGACCATCAGATTCTCTCATTAGATCATCAATAATGATAAGCTGACTTTGTTTACCATCGAACATACTAAGATCGGGAATACCTTGATGATAGTAAACATTACCTAAATTATATATGGGTTGCATTTCGTCATAACACCACATTATTTTAGAAAACTTTTGATTGCATATTATCTCGACATATTTTAGGAAATTCATAACAAAATTTGATTTTCCACAACCACTTGGTCCTGCTACAATGGCGGTAAATGGGTGTATGAAATGAATCATAATATAATATGGAGAGATAAGGAGGTACTTTAATAGTAGACGATGTAGGAATGAATGATGGTTTTTAAATAAAATACAGTTTTTATATGTTATTTAGTATAATAATAAAAGTTAAAATTGTTTTAATAAGAAAAATAAAATTTACATGCAATATAATGACAACAATGGAACCAAAATACCAACTTTACGTGCGTCGTAGTAAGTATTTACAATAACAAACTCAAATTACAAATAAAAATACATATTTTTTAATACAGAAGTGTACATCTTAATTTATCTATAAGTTAAAAGAGCACATCTAAAAAACATAATTTACTATTTACATGTATATAGGTGTATAAGAGAATAAAACATTAAAAATATATAACTAGATTATAAGTACAGTTTAAATAAAACAATTTATACACTTGAAAATCATTAAAACAATTTACAAATATATATAATTATTTCATATGTAACTTTTCAGACTGTAATGTCCCCAAGAAATAGTATCTGTGGAATTATGTGGTATGAAACGTTTTGTATCATCATATGATAAACTATTTTTATTAATTTTTTGCGTATGAATAATATGTTTTATTGATCTAAATCTATACATTTCCGAAAGTTGAATTTTTTTATTGAACAGACATGTTTTATAGTTATCCATTGTCATATTCTTTGTAACAGATTTATTTACACCCTTTGCTTTAGCTATAAAACTATTTTCAACATTAATTGCATACATTTTTGCTCTAAGTCCTACAAATTCTGAAATAATTTTTCCATTATTTTCATCCTTAAAGAAGCCTAATTTTTTTTTGTTTATTTGTGGGTAGCCAAAGACATTATCCGTAGGATAGTCAGATGTGTCAAAGTACTGTTTTAAGTCCGGTTTTATATCATGATAGAAATCCTCGCATAAAATTTGATATATTAAACTATCAGTGTCTGTGTACAATAATTTTACATTACCCATAAATTTTTCTTTCATATATTTATAATGGAAATTGTATAATAATGTTTTGGAAATATCTAAAATACAAAATCCTAGGTAAATTGGTTTATTATAAAACATTTTTATTTTATTAAGCTGTACAGCTACTAAATTTTCCGAAAATATAGACAAACTGTGAAATTGTGGCTGGGAAATGAGAAATTGCGCGCCCCTTGTTTTACCTATGTTCTCCCAGTGTGTTATTAGTTTTACATCAACTCTTTTCTCTATGTTTTCCATAGTTTTCCCAAACACAGAATTGTTCATCAGTTTATAAAAATCTTTTTCAAATGTTGATGATGCTAAAGTACGTCGATGTGTGTTTAATTCTATATATTTTTGGAGCCACGGACTTTGTTTAAATTTTAGCACTCTATGTACTTTGATTAACTTCATCCCCATTTCTAGACATTGCTTTAAATTTCTATAGTGTATGACATATTTTGTTTTATTTTGTAAATTGGGTACTAATTTAAAATCTTTACTATTTCCTATACATATATTTTCAGGGCAAAGTGGCAAATCTGAATGTGCATCATGAATATTATCAGGATATTCCAAATCTACTTCCAAAATATATCCAATATCTGAAGTATTTGAAATATTAAAATCAACATGATAATCCACCCATTCAAACTCGCCAACTGGAAGATATTGAGACATGGACCACCCATATAAATTATTCGCATCTAAATATATTATATATGAGTTAGGTTCTTGACTGTTATAATCAATCATATATTTATTGTTGGCTTTTGCATAGCGATTACAACACTGAGCAACACCACCTCGAATGCCTGATTTAATGAATGCTATTTTATCAAAATCTGTCAGCAACTCCAGCTGAATTTTGGTATATTTTAGCATTGCATCCCAACTCAAACCGGGCGCTGTATAATAATGAGCAGGATCTAGATCATATGTACCTAAGCATACATTTCTAAAGTTTTCAAATATATCAGTCAAAAGTAAAACGTCTGTCTTAAGGTACAGATTTGAATAATCTTGCATGTTTTTACACTTGAAATGGGACCAAATATCTTGCGCATGTGCATATTCTTCATCTGTGATATTACAATTAGTAAGAGTGTTAAAAAAATTATGTTGCTCTGGAAGTGATTTCAGTTGTAAAGCTTTAAATGAAGATATGTATTCATATGGATAAACACCCTTTCTTTTCAAGCGAATAAAATCTTCCCGAGCAGAAAAACATTTATGTAATTCTATAAAATCTTTATCTTCCAAATTTTTTGCTAAACTATCTAAACTACATGATAAAAATTTGAAACTGTCTACAAACCTTAAATTAAGTGTTCGATGATTAATTTTAATTTGCTTTGAAAATGATATGTATTTTTCTTTGTTTTGGGGGATTATGTTCACTTCACCTTCAATAAAATTTAAGGAATGGACTATAAAATGCGCATCATAGTTACTTAGGTTATGTAAAAATATTGGTACAAAATTTGGCACATAGTACTTTGCTAAGCAACTTTTATGACCTACACCTCTATAAACTCCAGTATATTGATCATAATCTACTACTTTATTCTCAGATAGGTTTTGTTCGCAAACAAAGCAAGTTACTGCCTTTTCAATGTTATACTTTTGTTCCGGTGTCAATGGGAGAGAAAACCTTTTTTTCGGTGTGTATTGTTCAATTATTAATTTTAAATCCTCATATAAACTATCCATAAATACCCTTGTACAGTCCTGACCGCAGTACGTTTTAAATTTAGAAAGTGTATCATTATATGCACATTTAATATAATATGCAAAGCTATAAACACGATGTTTGGAAACATTTACAGTATATGAATTTTTGGGGTCATTACAGCAAGTGTCAATAGGTTCCAAAAATGCCTCAAAATCGGCATATATAACAAATGGTACTTTCAACTTTCGTTCATAATTTCCAAAACATAAAATATTGTTTGGCTTTAGTTCACCAAACCAATTCTTTTTTAAAGTATTTTCACTAGGCAAATTTATGGATATATGTACACAATCATTCTTTTGATGAGACACTAACCTATCATTGGATGGGAAATATAATAAACAGCCATCACAAATGTATATGGCTCCATTTCGCTTACTTATCTGTTTACTTACTAGTTTGGACAAGTTCTTTATATAACAATAATGACCTTTTTCACCTTCTGTTAAGTACAATAGATTTATATGGATCTTTTTGTGAGATTTAGTAAAAAATAGAGGCCCAATTATTTTGTGCAACTTATCTTTAGTGTTGTATTCTAAACCATATACATTAATGCTGATGTCATTCAACTTTTCAATTTTAGAAATGTCACATATTCTTATTGGGAAAGGTATATTATTAAACTTTAACTTATTCGCATTAACAGTGTATGATGAAACTCTATCAGAATGTACAGTTACGGGGTATAATGCTGATAGCAGTGCCCACTTGAAACAAAGACAGTCGTCATTTTTCACATTGATTATAGCTTTTTTGTTTTGAATGTCTTTGGGAAGACTTATATAGGAAGAGCCTCGGAGTGGATCAAACTTATTAATATTCATATCTATGTAATTAATCTCCTTCAAAGACCACCCACTATCTTTTTTCTCAAATTCGCTAATTTTTGATGAAATTGTGGTATTTAATATCGTTATAAAATTACTAAGGTCATCTCCTAAACATAATGTAAAATTTGATGTTTGAAAATCAAAAATGTTTAATAAGTTCTTTGTTTGTTGGATAAATTCACCTTTTAATAGAAAATTTACCTTAAATATAGTGAGCTTCTTAAAACATTCATTTATTAAAAATATGACTGTCTCTGCAATTGAATTTAAAAATACCTCGGATGGTTCAAATTGTTTAACTGATTTGCCTAATGGTGAAATGATTCTATATGTCAAAACTCTGTTACAGAAAGCTGATTCAATTATATTTACATTTGAAAGTTGATGCTGTGTTTTAAGGATGTTATTTAAATGTAAATTACTCCTAATGTGATTATGGAAATACCTTTTGTTGATAGGGACTTTGCAAATTTCACAGTCCATCCACGTAGATGAAGAAGTAGATGCTTCCTGGTCATTACTTGTTCTCACCTTCCTCACCCCCGTAGATGAAGAAGTAGATGCTTCCTGGTCATGACTTGTACTGGCCTTCCTCACCCCCGTAGATGAAGAAGTAGATGCTTCCTGGTCATGACTTGTACTGGCCTTCCTCACCCCCGTAGATGAAGAAGTAGATGCTTCCTGGTCATGACTTGTACTGGCCTTCCTTTTCAAACCGCGACCTCTTTGATTTGATTGATATTGTAGACGCTTTTCAATTTTTTCGCTAACATCGTAGAGCTCTTTATCATAGCATGTATCCATTTGTAGAGACTTCTCAATCTGCTCGCTTATATCATACAGCATTTTATCAAACTTTGTGCTATTTAATGATAGATGGGCATCTTCCATGATAGTTGATACATAATTTGTGTTATCATCGATTGTAGGGAACTGAAACAATTAGTGTTTACTTTATCGTCTTGTTGCATACTGTGCAGTATGCCTGTAGTGGCAAAACCCCATCAATTTGGTCGCCCGACTCGGAAGAATAATGCTGTTCGCATGGAGTAAAGTATGGTATTATATCTGTATCATTAATTAGCGAGTCATCAAGTCTATTTCGAATGTACAGAAAACGGATAAGTCTATGGTATTTCATCAATAAAATGCTTTTTCCTATAGCCTTTATTTGATCGCTATGAAGAGACAATATATCTCCAACAAAATTGTTCGTTGAAATCTGAAATATTATCATTAAAAAATGTAAGTAACCAAAATTTGTGAATACCTACTCTAATTATTTGAGATATTATGATATGATATTTTTTCTTGTTTTGTGAGTCAAAGATGTAATAGCAGCCGAGTATCTACTTTCAGACGAATTACCCCCTCCCTCTATTCGTAATATTGTTTTGACTCCGCATGATAGGTGTCGAACCTACCGTTGATATAGACAATGGTCCATCCGAGATTACAATAAATAGGTATAAAACACGCATGCATGTAAAGTAAATAAAAATTCTTACCTCCATGGCGATAAACTGCAAAAACTTATTAAGTATATGTACTTAACACAAATTATGTATCAACTATCACTGTATGAACTTTCACACAAATCGAGTTTCAAAGCAGAATGCATTTAGAACGAGGGTGCACCGGGTTTTATAGTGTTTGATCCCCCCACTAACTATACAATAAATCGTATATCAAAAAAAAATTTCGTGAGAAGAAATGCAGGTGCATCGCATACCAGACTTGTTTAAACGTGTCCGCAAAGAATTAGATATTGATTTATAATGTGACCGCATGCATTTTAAAATGAGAGTGCGAACTATAAATTTGTTTAAAGGTATGCAATAAATCGTATAGGTACCTATGAAAAAAAAAATATCTCGTGGGAATAAATGTAGGTGCACCGTTGATATTTGATATTGATTTATAATGTGACCGCAGGTGTTCAAATCATGTCGAAACATGTAGGTAGTTGAATTCCATATATTTTTTGTTTAAAAATCGTTGTTGCGAGCCGCCCAACTTCACCCTTAGAATGATATTGTTTGGTAACAAAGGGTTTTAATTAGCGAGTGATTAAGGGCACGTAAAGCGTCCGCACTTCTTCTAAAAATTACAGATATTTACGTCTGTTAAAGAAGTGACACATCTAGGCCCATTAAGTGCAGCAACAGGTATGCCACTGCCCACTGTGAAATATGGACAACTGGCAAAAAGTGGACACTGTTACTGGTGTCTCTGACCACACCGCTGAAGGTGTTTGTGACCAAACATATTAAACAGAACAGGTGACAAGTCACCTATTCTGTTTAATATGAAAGTTGACTAGAAGTGGACACTTAGGTACTGACCATGCCGCAAAATATAAAAGTCGTGAAGGTGCTAAAGTTGTAAATTATAAGATTAATGTGTTAAAGCGGCAATTATTGTTTCGTAGTTCTATTCAAAAGGTGTCCGGAATTCTTTTAATTGTCGAATAGGATCGTAACAATAGGTAGGTCTGCAATTTATGATGTGCTTACTCTGCACACACCGTAAGGAAATGATCAGTAAATCTTAGCGAGCAAATTAATGTGCTATTACTAGGTACCTAAATAAACCACATTTTATTTGTGCACTCATCTCTATTTTTAATTTATAAGTAAGTTAGGCGAATTTAGAAAATAGGTTAGCGAGGAGCGCAGCGACGAGCGTGGTTCAGATTATGTAGTAATTGAAAATTTACTACCTAACAATTAATATTTCTGTTTATCCTAATTTGAATGCAGTGCGATGATAAATTTGCATTTGGGATAGGCTTGCCACTTGATAGGTTTGGTCTCAGCTCACAACGCAACTTATGAAGGTCGTGAAGAGGCTTTCCAAAGAGGTTAGGTAAATGTCTCTGTTCACAACGCAACGTATAAACACCGTGAAGATATGTTTGTTTGCACCAAACCGTAAGACATGTCCTGCTATGAATGTATGAAAAACACACGACATCGTTGTAAAATCCTTGTATAAAAACAGCTACCTGTGGTCCAATTCTCTCAACCAAGAGGAATGCATGGTATGGTAATGTATTAATATATATAATACACTCTCTAGACGGCAAAAAATATGGTCTAGATCTCTTCTATTTCCCTCTACTTACAAACTTTACCTCTGTAATATTAGTATATTAGATTTTTTAAATATAATCAATATTTTTAGCGTTTCATAATTTTATTAACAGCTGTGTTATATTTTAATTGTATGAATAGAAGCAATTCTCAGTACAATTCTGTTCGAGAGATAGCAAAGAAATATTTTCCAGTCTATTTTAAATTTATGACATCGTAACACTGTATGGCAGATAACTTGAATTTTATGTTTGGCTTATTCGAGTAGCGAACATTTTACGAGTATGTTACAGGGGAGCGTGTGATTTTTACAACTTCTATTGCATTTTTTCGTAAATTCGTTTTGATTGCTGCTATATTAAATGTCTTTGGATTGTTGTATCAAGCCAATGTTTCTAACGAGTTTGCGGCAAATTTTTCGCCAATTCTTTTATTGATAATTTTCAGATCGTAATGCGGTTACGCTTACCCATGCTCGGTTACGCTTACCCATGCTCGTTAGTATGTCGCAATTATATCATACTGCTACAAAATTCCTTTGTTCAATATTTTGTTTCATAAATGTTACAGATGGTTTCAGTAAAACACAAGAAAATTCCACATGACTGCTAAAATTTAAACCTTTCTACATATTGTACATTCTTTAATAAAATTTGGCACCTTCTGAATAAAGAAGACGTAACTCTGTGCAAATTTATGCAACTGGAGATGCAAATTAATGGTTTCTGTAGAGAACAAGCCTCGTTGACTTTGTTCGCTGAATAAGGCACGACATTAGTAGTGAGTAGTTTTATAAATTTTTGTTTGTTCTAGATGTAAAACAATTTTCATTTAATTCTAAAGAACTTTCCACCACGGCTTCGCCCATGGAGCCCATATTAACTTAGTTAATGCAAAAATCCCATAGAAAAAAGCACGAATTTTCTAATTTTTCTATCACTAAAAACCTGATTCGGACATTAAAAAAATACCAAATTGGTTCAGCCGTTCTCATGTGATGCGCTTACCAATTAACAAGGTAAATATACGTAAAATACACTCTATGTGTGGAATAAGTGCACAAGAATAATAAATAATTAGTTATTTCTTATATTTATGATAAGTGCGCTGGTTGCCTTACAGTTCCCGAAACCATGTTATGGTCCCAGGGTACCCAGCGGAAGACCAAGGTTTTCCTCTTTTAGGCGATGGTATTTGTGAGGCTATACCTAACGAGTGGCTACTCTAAGTGTGGTTTGTCGGATTATGTACATAATTTTTTAATTACAAAAAACCGATTGGTACAAGGCTGGGATCCGGGATCGAACCCGTGGTCTGCCTAGTAAATACAAATAACTAGATTTAAGCTGATTAACAAGTGTAGGTAAGTTTCTTAGTATTATACTTTATATATAGACTTGTCGATCGTCAGACATACTGCAAATATTTTAAAATTATTATTTAACTTTCCATTCATTCGGTCAAATCCGCAAACTTCGTAGCAATTCTGATTCGGCATTTTCTGCATTTGACAATATTTTGCCTGTACCGCAAAAACACCACTACTTACTAATTAATTAAATTATCTTATCTAATGAATGCACCCTTGATTTTGTAATCTATTTCCAAGCTGGCGGGTCGTTGAGGTTTCTCTCAATTTCACGGGCCGCCACCGCACCGTGCTCTAATTTATGTGAATTGAATCATCTCAGCTCTTCCCTCAAATTATGACGAAAATTATTCCTTATTTCCTAAAATTTTAGAAAAGGGTTACTCTTTATTACATTTCCGTTATTACGATCAGCATACTATACCTACAAAAAAAGTCGTAGCACTAAAGTTGTTGTTCCACTTATTTCAGATTTACCCTATAATTATACTAATTAGGCACCTACCTACTTATACATATAGGAATATACCTACTACTCTTTATAGGTAGGTACAATGTCATTTTTATCAGAAAATTCTCAGAGTACCTATAATAATATTACGTTGTAGTAAACTCGTATCCATCCAAATCCACCTTTCTTTAATCGTATAATACCTGTATTTATTTATATTATTAAATAGGGCAAGATAGCGGACTACAATGATTCTTTTTATTCCTATGAGCATACTTGTTAGTGGGTTAGCTCGAAGCGGACAATAAAGTCAAACATTGTGAAAAGAGATCCCACATTTCATCACAATAAAAAACTGGGAAGATACTTTGTCTCCGTCTTATTTTATTTGCGGCCGTCAATCTAACACATGACTATTTCAGCTTGAAGTTCAAGAGATTACTAAGTGTACTAAGCTTTGAGTATTAAGATACTAAGCCATGTTACGTAAACTAGGATAATATTATATTGGCCAATAAAGTTTTAGTTTACTGCAGAAGTTAATGGCACAATGAGAAGATAATTTCAAAATAAAATCTATGAAAACAAGGGTCTTTACTATTTTTTTTATTTTCTATGGTCTTATTGGTACAGAACTATCCAATGTGTCAAACTTCTTGTGTAGCATGGTGGGACTGTCGTATTAAGATCTCCCCTCATAACGTTTATCCCATGTCCCACACTAATTGTGCTAATTAAATGCTGCATTACGCGATAACTGTATGTTTTGGGTTCGAAATTAAAATTGCTTATAAAGAGAAATATATATATACAGTGGTGGACATATAATTAAGGACGGTAACAAGCGAACAATCCTAAAAACATATTTTTTTCATATCTTTGTATTATTTTATCAATAATAACTTTTATTCACATATTATATTATTTGACTGGCCGCTGGACAAATAATTAAGAACGCCAAATACTATCTTACGGCCCCGGCTTCGCACGTGCAAGTTTTTTAAATGTGGCATAAGCAATTTATCCTGAAAGACTCATCGGCCTTCCAGCTACATCTGTGCAAAAATCAGGTCGATCTGGTCTGGATCTGGTCTGTTGTGGCGTAAAAGAAGTACAAACAAACAAAACACACTTTCCCAATTATAATATTAGATAGGATAGGATGGCTGGCTCTTCATAAAAAGTAGACACGCCACAGAAGTGGCAGTACTTTATCTAATAGGTAGGTATTTGTACTTCAAAGAGGATCAAATTGGTAACATGTTTCATAGAAATGTAATACAACTCGGTCACAAATTTAATAGGATTTGTTAGTTTTCGATCTCTACGGACTATCCAATTTCCTCTGGCAGCGATCCCAGACTCATCAACTTGTTGAAATATTAGAATTTACGTCCTCGATACTGCCAGAAACATTCGCATAGAAATCGGGTATTTAATATCATCTATATATTACAATAAGAATCTATATATCCATATCCCTTATCCCACTATTATTTTTATATGTGAACCAAATGTTTATGTAGGTCAGAGTGTTGATTAATTAATTTGAAATCGGAGGTTCTGGGTTCTATCCTTACCTACTCGAACCAAAAATGTAAATAAGAACCAATATAACCGTCATGATCATCTTAAAATACCTAACACATATAAGGTATAGTTATAGGTACCTACTTCTAAAAGTGGCAACTAGGCCAATTAAATGCCTATGGACATTGCTATCAGTGTCTCTGATCACGCCGCAAAGCATAAAGACTGTAATGTTGCCTGTCTTTGTATGTGTTATAGTGTGAAAATTTGTTGAAATTACATAACTATGTATTACTTACAAATCTGTATGAAATCCTCTTCCTGTTTATTTACGTACTTAATTTTATGATTGTGGTAAATTGTGAAAAGAAAACAAAGTGGCAGAACTGTCGGAGTACAATCAGAATACCAGATTAATCTAAATCAAGGGAAATCCAGCAAGGTTTTGACACAATTTACTTGCTATTTACTTACTATTTGCCTTTGATCAATGGAATAGAAAATATGTAATAATCAGAGTCAAGGGTCGAATAGAAATTGAACATTTGCATATGTTTGCTCCAAAATAAACGCTTTAGAAATTGTGCTGCCCTAAGTTACAAGAAGTAGGTAGATATATACTTCTCTCAATATTTACCTACTAAGTAGTATAGTCTAAAATGTAGAGTCTGTCTGTCTGCATCGGACAGTGATACAAGCCGTATTTTCTTAGTCCGTAGTAGTTTATTCCTCTCTCAATTTTAGTCAATTTTTTATTGCAATTTAGAACCATATTACGAATTTATAGACATTAGTAGTAGCTCCCAGTAGACAACGATTTACAAGATTTTTTCAATTTGTAATATTTTTTTGTAATTCAGATCCATGCATCATGCCATTTATCCCAAGAGGGGTAGGCAGAGAAAATTGAACGTCATTTGCTACGATCCTGACATACCTCTTTCGCTTCTTTTATATTCATCAACCTTTCATGCATGCTCGGTTATTTCATAGTTAAATTCTTATACTCCATATTACTTCAAATAATCCTTTCGAAAATCTTTATTATATAGGTACCTCTTTCTACGGATACCTAATCGAAAAATCGTTTAGAATACTCTTACGTTATATTATAAAACGCAAAAAACTGTCCCAATACTGTAGGTATCTAAGAATTATTTACTCGTGTATTATGCAATACACGTGACCATATTCAATTGTAATCTGCTGACAAGTTACAAGAATAAGCTGTTTCCCATGTGAGTTACATGGCGGCACGGCACTCTGTATGCTTGATAAGTAAACTTAGCGATAAAATTCTGACCATTTTCAAACAAAACAAAGTTGATACAATACACTTGAATAAAACATTTTGTCATATGCAAACTGACTTAATTACATAAAAAAACCCATGCCACACCTGTGTAAGAATGCATGTGTTGTGTACTATAAAAAACTCCTAAATTATGACAGCTGCGTATAGCCACTTGCATCCCATTTAGGATTATAGCCGTTACGACAAGGTCCCTAATTAATTAAAATTAAAAATGAATAATTGTTTTGCGAGTTTCCAACTCTCCAAGTGCAAATTTAACTTTGTTAATCTTTGCAGGATGTGAAAGACTTAAGGAAAAGTTTATGATAAGTAAATAAAGCTCAGTAACTTTAAAATTTCTACCCGTTTTTATCGTTCCAGAGGTTTTAATAATCTAGTGCTAGTGACTCGCTCTTTGTACGGCTAGGCAATATGAACAGATTTTATAAAACTTTTAGTTAACAGATTTTGTTCCAGCTTCTTGTGCAATAATGTATATATTTTTTTTTAACCATTCTGGTAATTTATTAATATAAAATCCTTGAATCAAATCTAAATAAACCAGGTCCGCGTGGAATAGTGGCAAGAATACTGGCTGCATTTCCCCGCTGAATCGCGATGCTGATTCGTTGAGCGAGGAAGGAGTCAGCCCTCTTGTCACCAGAAGAGATGATCAGTCGAGGGGATACATCTTTAATATTTTTTTTGGCATTTGAACCCCACGGACCTAGAGTGTCTACACTTTGTATAATTAATAAATAATGTATGTATTTTGTGTAAATTAAGTATACTAGTCGGAAAAAAATTGGTGTGCGCTACCTAAACCAACCAGTATACCAACCTCCTTTAATACTTAACTATTGATACATTTTACCTAGCTGTCTTATGATAGCTGTGAGTCCCTCGGCTCGCCCATTTTCTCGATTTCCTAAATTTACCTAATTTCCAATGACACCCCACCTTTGAGTACCTACACACATAGGTATACGCACACCCCGCCACTCTCATACACACACACACACACACACATCTATACTAATAATAAAGTTGAAGAGTTTGTTTGTTTGTTTGAACGCGCTGATCTCTGGAACTACCAGTCGGATTTGAAAAAATATTTTTGCATTTGATAGCCCATTTCTTGGCTGTGTGAAGTTGGCACCCCCAAATTCGATTTTTCAGTTTTTTTTCATCAGGTTCGTTTGTCCAGCAAAAATTTTTTTTGTCCACCTCTCAAAAAAAAGTTATTCAAAAAAATTAAATTGGGGTGGAAGTTGGCACCCCCAAATGCAAATTTTCACTTTTTTTCATCACGTTAGTTTATCCATCGTTAGTCCACGTTTCTCCACCAAAAATTTATTTTGTCCACCCTCCAAAACTAAGTTATTTAAAATAAACTAAAATTGAGGTGGAAGTTGGCACCCCCAAATGCGAATTTTCAACTTTTTTTCATTAGGTTCGTTTGTACATCGTTAGTCCACGTTTGTCCACCAAAAAAAAGTACCCGGAAATTCAGTTTCTATCGTTTTTTTCATAAAAAATGTTTATTTAAATAACTTTTTTTTGAAGGGTGGACAAAAAAAAAATGTTGGTGGACAATTGTGTACTAACGATGTACAAACGAACCTGATGAAAAAAAGTTCAAAATTCGCATTTGGGGGTGCCAACTTCCACCTCAATTTTAGTTTTTTTTAAATAACTTTTTTTTGAAGGGTGGACTAAAAAAATTTTTTGGTGGACAAACGTGGACTAACGATGGTTAAACGAACGGGATAAAAAAAAATTGGAATTTCGCATTTGGGGGTGCCAACTTCCACCCCCAATTTTTATTTTTTGAATAACTTTTTTTTGAGGTGGACAAAAAAAATTTTTGGTGGACAAACGTGGACTAACGGTGGACAAACGAACCTGACGAAAAAAAACTAAAAAATCGAATTTGGGGGTGCCAACTTCACACAGCCCCATTTCTTGAGAAAGTTTATATACAAGTTTATAACATCACGCTACGTACCAAAGGAGCGGAGCAGTAATTATTAACGCGGATGCAACCGCAAGGAACAGCTAGTAATATATATAATTTACTACCGAATTATCTCAACAATCACCGATCACTGCCACACAGGCTCGCCTAGTGCAGGGTTGGGTTACAAAATGAACTTTATTTCTTTCTTTCTTGTTATATTGCGACAAAACTAATGAAACGGAACGCCTACTTTTAAGTACAGCCTAACGAAGGTTTGTTTTTGTTTCATTTCGACGCGGGTGAAATTTAATTTAGTTACTTGACAAAAAACAGTGAAAATGTAGCTCTTATTCACGTACACATATATTTTTACGTGATTTATTAACCTTTGGTAACCCAACCAACAAAGGCTGCACGAAAGACTTATTTTCAGTTTTTTATATGGAGTTACTGTATGTATCTTCCAAGAGAAAAGTATGTAAGTTCAGAAACTAAGAGTACTTAGTTGCCCTCTCATGCTCCTCTAGTTATTTCGTATCGCACATTACACTCCAGACATAAGAGCTAGGCCGAAAAAGTCACAACACTTTTGCTATAGTACGTTACATTCATGCATCTGTAGTTACCACCAACCAACTATTATTATCATTACTAAGGCTGAATGTGTTAAAGTGCTCGATCTACCGTTAGATAAGAATTAGATATTAAGTTTATAATATTATAATCTTTGTGCTCCTGTACCAAATCCCAGAGCTAGCGCATTTGATCCCTTCTTGCTTGCTAGATCGAGAACGGTCCTCGGTCTGGTCTCTCCTCTTCACCGTATGGTCGGACAGTTTAACAAAATGCATAAACGAGATGACTTGGATGTGGTTGGTTCTCAGGCCACTTTCAAAACCACAATAGGAAAAAAAATATATTTTTTTGTTCTTAGTAGTAGTAACTACCTAATTAGTTTAGTAATTGGTTCTTGTATAAATTTATTGTTATTGTTTTTTATTATTATGTAACTCTAAATTCACGGGCATAATACCCGGTCCTTTGTAAGGCTTGCATAGGGACATAGGTCCAACACGTAGAGGCCCTTTAGAGTATTTAATCTAAAGTGTTGTGACTAGCACCCGTCGGGACCTATCTCTGAATGCATCAAATACAATGCGCTCACAAACAGGCCCCGTCAGGTGCCTGGACTATTGCTGAGATAAAATAAAATTAAATTCGGGCTATTGTTTTGAGATGTTAAATGGATTGGTTTATCAAGTTTATTGGTTGAGACTACGGTCACCTGCAGATCATATATATCATTCATCTCATGAAACGTAAAATTACTCGCCGTTTACTAAATGGGCCTCCTAAAACAACCACCATTTTTAAGCATTTCTGCCGGCAGCAAGACAGGCAACATTGGTGTAAGCGGCTGGGGGTGTCGAGAGGTGTGACACCGGTTTCACATATAGCTTTCCCGTTATTACGCCTTTAGACACTTCCACCCCCGAGCATAATACATAATATTATACTCTAACGACTCCACCCTGGACAATCAATTAAGACAAGCCAGGGTCGAGAGTCTCAGGTCTGGCAGTGGGGACGCCTGCCTTAACCTACTCTCTGGAGCACTCTGGTTCGGCGGTGTCGTTACTCAGTACTCACCCACGGCTCGCCACAAGCCGCCCTGCGCCCTTATTATTATTGTTGTTATTCTCTTTATTTCATTTCTTTCTTTCTATTATATTTTTACATATTTAGGGGTATATAAAAAAACAAAAATATATAAAAATATAAAAAAAGGATTATCCCCCGGAAGCGAGGTAAATACCCAAACTACCGGTGGTTAGGGCTGCAGAGAGAGGAACTTCCTCACAATACGGGCCGTGCTGAGGAGTACTGCCTTCTGGATCTGGCCCTTGACCCAACCGCCAATTTCAAGGTTCCTAAGGTGACGGTCAAAACTCTTAGCAAAAAGACCATTGACCGTCACTACTATCGGTACAATGATCGCCGACTTCACATCCCACATGTCGACAATCTCGTGGGCCAAGTCAAGATATTTTGATTGTTTATCTTTCTCGGCTTTCACAAGATTGTCGTCATGTGGAATAGTGACATCGATTATCATTGCAAGGCGCGCTGATCGATCTACCAACACAATATCAGGCTTATTGGCTTGTTGTTATTATTTTTACTCTTATTTTTATTTGACACTGCGTCTACTAAGTTACAAACATGTACAATGCAAACGTGTGGACGTAGAATTATTACAATATATAAGGTATATATAATAAAATAAAAAAATTGTTTATCTTTCTCGGCTTTCACAAGATTGTCGTCATGTGGAATAGTGACATCGATTATCATTGCAAGGCGCGCTGATCGATCTACCAACACAATATCAGGCTTATTGGCTTGTTGTTATTATTTTTACTCTTATTTTTATTTGACACTGCGTCTACTAAGTTACAAACATGTACAATGCAAACGTGTGGACGTAGAATTATTACAATATATAAGGTATATATAATAAAATTGTAATATTTTATTTTAAGTAATGAAAATATTTTCTTATTATTAATTATTATAAAAATATAAACTAATTATTTATTTATTTATTATAGGTAATATAGCCCAACAATTCTACGTCCTCACGTTTGAATTGTACATGTTTGTAACTTAGTAGACGAAGTAGACCTTTTCATTTATTTTTTTATTTTTCTTTTAATTACTCTCAAACGTTGTTAATTTATTTCTTTGTAGCTGTTATTTAATAGCGAAAGAAACTTCGTTCCAACTGGGTGTCCCACGGCACCTCTCGTTTTTAGGGATCCGTACCCAAAGGGTACCAACGGAAACCCTATTACTAAGACTCCGCTGTCTGTCTGTCCGTCTGTCACAGGGCTGTATCTTTTAAACCGTAATATCTACTATGGCCGCTAAAACAATAAAGTAAAGTAAAAAAATTAGAAATTAAAAATAATATGTCGATAAGAAATCCCGCCAAGAGCGAGATTCGCGCTGTCATGTTCCTTTTTCAGTTCAGTTTCTGTGCTGTGAGAACCTAAAAAAGCTCAAGAGAGAAATTCCAAATTTTTTTCCTAGTGTCAATGGAAATTCCTCATTATTTAGAAATGACAGGAGATATTAGGTAACATACAGACGGTGCCAGAGTCCTAAAAATTGTTTGACGAAAAAGAGAAATAATTCCTGTAACGATCAATTTACATTATAATCCCTCCAAGCTATAAAAGTATATAAAAGTCAGGTAACGTGGCGACGCAAAAGGATCGTCCATAAATCAGTATTGAAAGAAGGTATCGCTTTCATAGAAATGAGATTTTCTTTTCCTTGTTTACACGAAATGGGAAAACCATTTCCCCTTTTTTTCAATCTACTACAAGCCTAATTTTCGATGTTTAATCGAAATCTTTTGTAGGACGATATTGATCGAAAAACGAGGTATATTTGGCCTAGTGGTTCATGAAGCATACGGTCTCGGGTTCGATACTCGGATTGACAAAAATATTTGTATCGAAAATGTAATTGTCTCGGGTCGTGGATATTATGTTTTCTTTTGTGATCGTTGCTTTTGGTACCTTACTCTAGTTATACCGTTACTTTATTTGAAGCTTTTACTCAATCTAACTTTATCTTTATTTATTTCCGCCCCGGTTTCGCCCGTGGAATTTTAGTATAATTGATCACCCGATGTCACGATTCCATTAACATAAATTAACATCAGTCGAATAATTATTTCCCAAAATACGTGGTGGTGTTTTATATACCTAAACATTTACTGTGAATCAATTTATCAGTTTGCGAAAACAGTAACAAAATCGGTCAGTAGTTTTTGATTCTATATATCTGAGGAAATGAATACAGGGTGAAAAAGTGATTGCTGTGTAGTTAGGGGTTAATGTGAAATTAACGAAACCTAATATGAAAATACAATACACTTTCACTTACTTACCATTTAACCCAATTTTGTTTCAGATTAAGCGAGAGACATCGATGGCGAGAGAGTCCACAATATGTTTGTCAGATTCGCCATGATATGAAAATTATTTGCGATGAACATTGCGTTGAAAACAAAATCTGAAGCTAACCCCATATCCCCGGGGCTCCCGATACTTCTAGGATACGTTTTCGTTAATTTATTATCAACCCCTAACTAGGCATCAATTATTTTTTCGTCCTCAATATGATGCAGTTCAACTCCTCTAGAGCTTCCCTACCATAATTACTTTGATAATGTCGGGTTGAATGCTTTCTCATTCCTTCGGGAAAATTGAATTTTTGTCTTCCCAGGCTAGCACGGACTTGAATAGCGAGGGAATTTTTAGACTTTGTTTTTAGTTATTGGTTATTAGAGCTGGGTCGTTTCGTATTTTACGTGAAAAGGAACGTAACCCGTTTTATAAATCGACAAACTGCTTCGAAAAGCAGTGCTAAAAGAAACGGTTTTTTATTCCTAAGACTTAAATCGTACATACATACTATATTCATTCATTCAAATTTGATTTTGATTTTGATTCGACAGTCTGTACAATACGGTACAATATCAGTCTAATGTATACAATATACAGCGTTATGGTCCATTTTAAAAGAACAGCAAACCAGTTTCTTTTTCAAAACCGCCTCGGAAATATTTTTGGTAGAATTTTTATGGTTAGCATCATCTTTTATTTTGACCAGAATGAGGAAACTTAGAACAATTATTTTAGCTATTTATTGTTTGCATAGAAACTACTGTCATCGGTAATGAAAAAGGAATGCATGGCCCGAGAATGTCCAACACTAGAATGCCGAGCAAACTGCTGGGTCGGCCATTGTGCTGTTGGACACACTCGGGCCGTGCATTCCTTCCCTGCCTGGCCCTGTATGGATTCGTCGGTTTGGCCTTTGAGTCGAAAGATGTCGCGGTTCTAAATATAATAACACGGAACCCCAAAGTATGTGTTATGCGTGCATGTATCTAATCTATAGGTACTAATATTATAAAGAGGTACAGTTCATAAGATTTGATGTAGGGGTAATCTCTGAAACTACAGAATCGATTTTAAAAATTATTTGGTTGTACGTACAGTTGAATCGCCGAAACATGTTTTTTTAAAAAGCTGAATTTCCTTCTGGCATAAAAGCGTTCCTCGTTACATTGCAAAAATCTGATTCTTGAAACGGTTAGTTGAGCGTTAAATACTGCATGAGAAAGTTCGAATGTGCGGTTGAATGGTTTTGAATAGTATATTATTCAAAGAAATGTATTGTCATCGAGAGGTGACCTTTCAAAGGTAATCTGATTCGTTTGCAAATTGAAGATGGGATGTAACAATTGGATTATCGAATTTAGATTAACCGCTGCTACGAGTTCGTAGCTTCGTACCCATATCAGGCTTTGTAAGTGACCCACAATGGTAAGAGATGTAATATCACATTAATATGGACTCTATTGTATGAGAAAGAGATTTGCTTTTTATTTACAGAGTTGTATGTAATTAATGACATACTATCTGTTACCTACGACTTTGTCTACGTAAGTTCCTGGCCGTTTGAGCTTAATTTTTTTATGTAAGTACCTGCCAAGCCTGACCAGTTGGATATTGGCACCTAGAAAAATGTGGACATTGTTACCAGTGTCTCTGGCCACATGCGATATAGTCTAAATAAATTGAATTCCGTTTAAATTTTTACTACGAACTGTCTAAGAAAGCTCAAGACAGACAAGAAGACAAAGACAAACATATACAATTCGTAACTTTATAATATCTGCAGTCGCAACTGAAGAGGGAAATTTATATTACAAATTAATTTAACTTTAATGTTTGTTGAGCATTATAAGGTAGGTTTAACTAACTAGGAATATATTCCACTCTCAGTTAATTAAACAATGCTCTAGAGAGAGGACTTGAACATGCTGCAGGTACTGTAAGAACAAAATATGTTACACATTTACCGCCTTAATACTTTTCCCTCTATCATATATTATATGTCATTCAATTTGGTAGAGATAGACAAAACATTGCATAACTTTCTACAGCATTTAATAGTAAGGAGGTTAGTTTAAAACGCCCGATAAATGAAATATCTACGGCCTTACCACATTTTTTCCATCATATAGAACTAAACATTTTTTTATTGTGGTAAGGCCGCTAATGTTCTCCAAATAGAAAATTAACACAACCGTTTAGTGTAGGTACTAGTTTTAGCCTCAGTTTGAAGAATTTATGGGGATTAGTCTAAGCAAATATTCAATTTGGAGAGATAGACAAAACATTGAATAACTTTGTATAGCGTTTATTAGAAAGGAGTTAATATCTACGGCCTTACCACAAAACGGTGTCTATCAAATGTTTTTTGCTTTAATAATATTTAACTAAACATTTTTTTTTGTGTGGTAAGACTGCTAATATTTTCCGAAAGAGTCATCAAAATTAACACAACCGTTGTGATACCCTATTCTGGACAAACATAACCCTCCATACTAATTTAGATCCCCTTTTTATATAAAAAAATAATAGAAATCAAAATAGAAAGCACAAGATCAACTTATGTTATGTATTTGCTTACTTTTATTTATCTTTTGTATGTACTTACTTAATATATTTATAACAGGCACAAGTTTTGCTCGGTAATGTAATAGGTAGTCCAAACAAGTAAGAAAGTTCAGAAACTCAATTTGGTGATCGCAAGCTGTTCAACGCTTGCTCTATACTTCGAACAACAAAGATTACCAATTCACTGCTTACCTTACCTACAATCAAGATTTTTACATTTGTAAACCTTAAAGTTTAAAGTCAGTCTGGTGAGAATAGGCTCCGAAACTGCAGAATGGAATTTGATGAAACTTTCAGGGATTTAGACTTAGAATCTGTTTTTTATTTGATTGATCGATAAGCTAGTAAAAATAAATAAAAAGTGGATTAATTAAAAACAATCATGTGCTTTATTTTAACTTAGCATCACAGAATAAACTCCCAATACCTAGAAGTGAATAAGTAAATATTTCTGTCGAATTTCGTTGGAGCGCCTTGAGCAAGGTCCTTAGTGAGAAGGGTTACCTATCTACTCGCATTCACGGGACAATGTTTCAACGGTGCTGCTTTTATTGCCAATATAATTTTATGCTAAGATTTGTCAATGATATATTGATATTGAGCTCAGATATTGAGCTACTCTCTATTGAGATACATTCCTACTTTCGTAGTAAATAACATTACATCATAAAAGCCTTTATGCAGAATATCGTAGTGACATAACATCATCACGGCATATACCGTGCGGCGTGTCCAGAGACATTGTAATGTTATCCACATTTAGCTTATGAATTATCTATCGATAACATATTATATGGCTGTCACGGACTTATTTCAACTTGTAATGAGTTTAGGGAGGGTTAACAAAAATATCGCCCTGAATAGTGCCAGATTAACCACGTAGCAAGGGTAGCAAATGCTACGGGCCCCGCGTCTCTAAAGTAGGCCACACATTGGTCCGGCATCGTACCGAAAATTTCCCATTCCGGCCGCCGTAAGATCTAGGCGGACCGTTTGTTACAAGAATTGGACGAGTTTGTGGTCAATTTCGGTGGACCGTACGGCGGCGCATAATAAATAATTTCATGGATTTACCACCTGTTGACTGTCTAATGGTTGACAATGTGGTGTCCAAAATGTAACTAATAAATTTAATTTAATTAAATTAAAATAAAGATTTGGGCAATGGCCCCCTTGATAACTTTTGCTACGGGCCTCGCGCTTGCTTCCTGATGTATTCCGATTTACGTACTATTCACAGTTCGCATATCCATAATAACCCCATGATGATAAATCTTCAAAAATCTTCCTCGAGAAACAGAAATCTTTCACTTACTTGATCAGAGCAAATATTAAAAATGCGCTTTATTTTAATTTTAATTTAAGTGAGGTATCTTTATTAACATGAGCAGCATGATTCATTGGTATTATCCAAAACTCAATATTATTTGGATGGAATCGCATCTTTCACAATAAATTATAATCGAGTGCTCTATTAATTATGTCCAGTCAACTACTAAATGTTGTTGAAATTCCAATTTGCACTACAAACAGGAATAGAAAATATACAGTCATTAGTAATACGATTAGGCAAAAGCTATTTTCCCTTTGAAACTAGTCGCAGTTTTCATTCATTGAGTTCAATTTTACTCTTACTTTACCGGCACGTGACTTAATAAAGGGAATCCTCATGGATATAAAATTTGCCTATTTATTATTCTATCACTCCATAGTCTCAAAATTGTTTGTTTCTAAGTACTCGGGTCCGGGTAAAGATTAATTATAAATTAAATAAGATATTTTGAGAAAACTTAAATTGATTCCACGTCTGCCAATCTAACATTCTACTTTAGAAGATTTTAACCAGAATCCATTTTAAATATACAGCTCACGTCCTACGTACGTGACGGCAGCTTTGTTTGCCACTTCCTGTCTTGTAGTTAAACACGAGTTATCTTTTTCTTGACAACATTTGAGTTTTATTACAGTAATCATGTAAAAAGTTTTTTTTCAGAATCAAATATAGGTTATGTTTTATTGGTTAAAATGAGGGGAGTTGGCTGCGATAAATTTTGACTTTAGGGCCTTAGCACTAGCAGGCTGGGGATCTTAAGTATTCTGCGAAACCTCATTTTGGAGACAAATATCCTAAATAGTACAACATCCGAACCAAGAACGTCCTTCACCCATCTGCTTAACGGATGAAAAGTATTTTTTATCAAACATAACTAAAAACTTAACTAAAAGTAGTGTATTTTTTTTTAATATTCCAAATGAATCTAGAAAGCATATGGAACCTGACAATTAATTTTAACCGAGTAGTATACTAAATATCATAACCAAAAGCATAAATCATTTTAGTTAGGTACCTTTGTCATATCAGCCTATATGGTATTTGTAGTAGACATTGTATGAATGAAACTGAAATGAATGGAATCGGGAATGTGCTTTGTGTGTGTGCAATACGATTCCTCGGTTCGAGTAATGATAAAAATAAGAAATATATTTCAACGTGTAAGTAACATTTCTCAGACCTCGTAAAAGTTTAAAGCTAGAGTTGCAGCGCCCGATGTGAACTTCTTGAGAAGTAGGTTAGTTTCAGTTTGTGAATTTAGAGAATATAGTTGAGTGAGCTCTTTATTTAACTGAGTACAAGCTAAGCTTTAACGGATGTGTTAACATTTTTCATTTAGAAATTTCTGGAAATACCACAAAATACACCAAGGTAGCGTAATTGGGTAGAGCGTTGAAGCGATTCGTACCATAAATTCTAAGCACCAATTTTCTTTAAGAATATTTGCTTTAATGGCCTTGTCGTGTTTTCGGAGGTCCGAATTTCTTCATAACAGATACGCCTGTTAAAGACATGAAATATTGAAGTCCATTCCATTAAGTACAGCAACAGGTTTGCTACCATGGACAACTGGCAAAAAGTGGACATTGTTATACATACGTAATCTGTGGCCACACCATAAAATATTTAATGCGCCAAAATAGTAGTATGTAAAAATAAAAACACGAGTAGCTACATAGATTATATAGTAAGTACATACTACGCAACGCATGATTGAGTGAGTAACGATATTGTTTTCCACAAAGTGACATCGCATTTTCTCGAAGTATTTCTTTCGGTATATTGTTAATATTGCGGTACAAGTAGTAGTATACATTCTACGTTAGAATAAAAAACTTGTAAAAAAACAACGCACTTTGCTGCTAACTAGAACTAGAGTTATTTATACTTTTAAGAAGTGCAGACGCAAACTTAACGTGTAAGAAAATTGGTTCTTAGCTGTTTTGTCTCGACTGAGGATTGAATCTGGAACTTCCAGTTTTAAATTCCACCGCTCTAACATTAACCCCCTCATTAATAAACGCTGTGTAACTTTGTACTGTAGCTTATTAGTTATATAAGGGTTTATTATTACTATAACTTAAAAATATAATTGGGCAAGTGGGTGTCGAGTGTCAACCACGAAAGAGTAGGGTTTCGTACTTTGTTTTTCAAAATTTTTATATCAATTTTGTTACTCTACCAAAGGCTATCGACTCCCAAAAAAAGAGTGATTCACTTTAAACAAATCTTAAGCAATTGCGAGAACAGTGAAATCCGCCTATTATTGATTGCCAATGTGTAAGGACGAAGATAAATGATTTTCACTGAAACTACCTGCCTGAGTGATCCAAACACGGTCGGCCATTTGTCACTGTCCATGTAACACCTTTCACGAGATATCTTAATTCGTTACAAATATATCATACTAGCGATCCACCCCGGCTTTGGATGGCAGCGTGATGTTGGCTATAACCTTTCTCAATAAACGGAAATAATTTCCAAATCGGACTGGTAGTTCTTGAGATTAGCGCGTACAAACATATAATATATACATATGTAAACTCATCAGTGCTTGTAAATCTCAGTACTTAATTATAATTACTTACTGCAACACCAAATTTTTTACTTTCAAGAAGAGTGCTGAAAATGTTTATATGACTTACATTATCACTTTGTTTAATAATAGCTTTGTTTTAAGGTGCTAAAGCCCTGATAAAGTGAAAAAACAGTTAAATTCACAAGAAAAATAGAAAATTCTGCACAAATTTAACAAAATGTCATTTTCCCGCTCGAATTTCTTATGTACACAATTCACGACCCAGTTTCCGCTGACATACTATAACAACAGGCCATACAGCCATTTCACAACCTATTAGCTTCATACATATTGACTTAGTAAAATAAACAATGTTTTGTGTTCTTGAAAACAAACCAAAACCATTCATAATATAAAACGGAAATGGTAAAGTTTTTAAATTGAATCTTGAGCCATTGTTTTCATAAATCGAAAAGGTATTTTTTAGGGTTCCGTACCCAAAGGGTAAAAAACGGAAACCTTATTACTAAGACTCCGCTGTCCGTCCGTCCATCCGTCCGTCTGTCTGTCACCAGGCTGTATCTCATGAAACGTTCAAATTTTCACAGATGATGTATTTCTGTTGCCGCTATAACAAAAAATACTAAAAAACAGAATAAAATAAATATTTAAGGGGGCTCCCATACAACAAAAGTGAATTTTTTGCTCGTTTTTGCTCGATTTTGATAACGGCAACAGGTAGACGCTTGAAATATTCACAGAAAATTTAGTTATACCAATATTCACTTTAAAAATAAATAATTAAATTAAAATAAAATTAATATTTAAGGGGGGCTCCCATACAACAAACGTGTTTTTTTTTTACCGTTTTTATAGATAATGGTACGGAACCCTTCGTGCGCGAGTCCGACTCGCAATTGGCCGGTTTTTAATAAAGGTTGCTTTACGGCTCCCGGAACCACCGGCCCCATGGTAATAATATGATCTGTTGAGCTATTTTGAAATAGGTATTGCTGTCGGAAATAAGTTTTTTATAAGTAAGTTATTTATAAGTGTTTTATAAATTGTGTACCTTGAACTGAGTTATGGCAGCATAAGT
This sequence comes from Nemapogon koenigi, assembly GCA_963924495.1. Taxonomy (NCBI): domain Eukaryota; kingdom Metazoa; phylum Arthropoda; class Insecta; order Lepidoptera; family Tineidae; genus Nemapogon; species Nemapogon koenigi. Next base: position 4,309,104 of record OZ004643.1, read on the forward strand.
AGGATATGATATTTAGGCATAAATAACTATTTATAGATTTTTGTCTATCTATCTGAAAGTTTCTTCAGAAAAAGTCCGAAAAGTCTAGATTAAATTTCCAGCTATTGTGTTATTTGTATCAATAGAGTTTCAAAGATTTAATAAAAGCTGTGAGCAACATCTATATATAGTACCTACTGAAATAAATAGGACGAGCAAACAAAAGGAAATTCTAATAAGTACAAAATTAACCTCTAGTTAAAATAATGATGCGATAATTTGTCAGCTAATGAGATGGGATTCTTGGAACAACGCCTGCGGGAAATTGTGTTGCTACCACGAAGTTCTATATAAACCTACATCTCTCATATAGGTAGGTATAGAAGATGGAGTGCTACTTCCTTCCATCCATATATCATAGATGCCTTTGGTTCATGTACAGTTGCACGTCTATTTCTAGTGCTGTATACATTGATTTATAAATGTACGGTCTTATAAAATCTTATAGTCTTTTTTTAAAACTCGTACTGACTTTGCATGAGTTTAGTAAGTAACTGTAAGAATTTCATTGAAGAAACTGTCAAAGAAAAAAAAAATCTCTTTACAATTTGTCGCTTGTGCCACTTGTAGTTCTTAAATGGGGATCACACTAAGATTTTGTAAGACGATGCGTGGCCAGAGTCTTAATCTTAGGGGTCACATGTCGCTTTGTGGAAATAAACTAGAACAAGAGAGAAACAGTAAAGGCCGATACTAGTAATATAGTGTATGTGATCAGCTGTCGCACAAGTAACGGCAGCGAACTAATGATGAGCTAGTCACTATATCACACTCTGTTCATTTGTATAACAATCAAAACACAATTTCTATGTCAGACTGACCTTAATTTTTTTATAAAAGGAGATGCTAGAGAAAACAGGAAAAATATCCTTTTATATTCTAAAGATTTTATTTTTCCTTGTGAACTTAACTAAAAATAGAACACTAGAGCCTTCCATTTCACAGCCAATATTTGCTACTTCTTCAAATAGGAAGTACCTAACATTTATTTGAAAGGAACATTTTTTGTATTCCTAGAATTAAGTAGGTACACTGAAAAAAAGACAGTTTGTATTTTTCTTTTTGACAAAATAATATTTCAGTGTGTCCATAGAAGATAAATAATATAATCTGCTGTTGTTCATGCTCATATTTAAATTATATATTTTATTTTATTATTTACACACAACAATATAAAAAACCTTAAAAATAAATCTTAAACATTAAAAACAACTGCTGCCGCGATGCTGATTGATGCGAGGAAGGAGGAGAAGTGCTCTCTTAGCACCAGAGGAGATGATCGGTCGTGGAGTAGGTATATCTTTAATAACCCTTAGGCATTTGAACCTCGTGAGGCCGTGGGCCTAGCGTTGCTACATCAAACGACCCAAATGGTAGTTTTCAATAATTGAACTATATTTGCGCCGTTTGATATATTGAGGTAAAGAAATTATTATAACACCATAACACTAACAAACAAACACAATATCGCATTTGTAATATTAGTAAGGATGAAGAACTTGCTGAATGTGGGAGGTAGACCTAGAAGGACCTCCAAACTACTTGCATATATGACATTAGCTTGATTCTAGATTCTTCAAGTTTTAATCAAGTAAGAAACGTTAATACCAGGTTATAAAACCGTACTGTTGGAATTTAATGAGCTTTCTTTAGATCCTATTTTACGTGCTTCTTGGTGCTTTTCCACATATGCGACCGGAAATTAAATTAAAATGGAATTTATTTATTTAAAGAGATTTATATATTTAGGACTTATAGGGACATTATCATTTCAAACACGAAATGCCAAATTTTACATTACATTAGATTATCACATACCTATATATTAAACACAAACTGACTTAAGGACTTCTGTCTTCCTCCGTGTTCCCAGTTTCATACAACTTTCAGTGAACTAGAGTAATTTGTTAAAAAGATTTAGAAAACATATAAGTACTTTACAGTGTGCAAGAGTAGCAATATACAGAGCAGTCCATCTCGGATCCTCGAAAACACTTCCGGCAACATCAACAACTTCCTTGAAGAACTTGTCTCATGCAATGTACTTACCTACCTAGTTGCGTAACATCTATGTTACTATACAGCTAAAAGATACACAATTTTATTATAAATGTGAAGTGTTTATTTGGTTATTTGTCCTTCTGAAAGCTTCAAAACAGAGACACGGATCGACGTGATTTGCACAGAGAGAGGAGGGCCGGCGAGTGACATAGGCTACTACACTAAATCCATCATGATAAATTATTTTGTCACATTTCAAAAAATCCCACTGACTAAGCCGGGGAGAAAAGCTAGTTAATAGATATAAGCATGAGCTTTTTGAATCCGTAAAATGAATTATGTTTTTATGACGGCGAAGATAATCTAGCACGTTTGTTAGCAAATCTATAGCCTCGCACGTTATGAACTCACGTAATTTGCATAACAAAGACATCGCCTTGGATTACGACCGAGGAATGCTTTAATATTAAAAAGTTTTGGAAAATCTTCACAATAGATTTATGCTTGCATAGGCAAACACTGTTCTGAGAGCCGTACCTATATAGAGCAACCTATGAAGTTATTAAGAATATGCTATTTAGGATATATTTTTTACTGAACACCTAATACTAGTACTGTAAATAATTTAAAAAATATTTCACCTGCTTCTAAACAATGTGGGGCCTTCAAACGAGGCTTGAGAAAGAGCGTATGGCGTAAATTAATGGAATTCTTAAAGCTTTTGAATGTCTGAGACTATAATGGCAAGTCTCAAGCTTTATACAGAGCAGGCATGAATGGAAGGGTTAAGTAATAAATACAATTAAAATGCTAACGTCGATTAGGACACGACGATAATAATTATCTATTTTGGTTGAGATTTGAAGTTTTTTTATTATTTACTCATAAAAACCGTATAATCATTGTCATTCACTAGCATTATTAAGAAAAATAATTTACTTAGCTGTTTATTAATTTAAAATGTCCTTTTAAAAATATTGGATTTTTTCAATGTATTTTGTGTTAATGACTATACAATTTTCTTAAGATTTATTTGCAGACGCTTCATCAAAGAACCTTAATCAAAAATAGGTACTAATTATGCCTTTCTTTGTTTCATGGAATATTTAATTTTCTTTATTAAATTAATGTCTATCTTCATTACTAATATTTTGTATTTTGTTGTTCACAGAATTACTGTCCTGTCTACTCCCTGTTTCCTTGAGAACTAACGGTCGTTGAAAGAATTCTTCAATAGGACCCAGTATAAACCGAGGTCATATGATTAACATAAGGTTTACTTACCCTTTTTTAAATGTGATAACATCTATTGGCGCGCCTTGGAGATAAGACCGACTCGTATCCCGTGACGGCCGTCATGCCCTTCCCTCTACTGCCTTGTGTGTGCGTAGCGAGTATGCTATATACTTCGTTGCTTCTCCGTAAGAGTGTGTGTACTGTGTACTGCGTGTGCCTCTCTATTCGACTGCACGCGTCAATTTCGAGTTTCACATCTGCCGGGTGTCCCGTGACGGCCACATTTATATTCGAAGGGTTTCTAAGGTGAACGTCCCCAGCAGAAGATAAGTCGTACTCAATTAGCCAATGATTTTATTTATACATGCGCTTATTTTAGGTGTTGGATAAGAAATATTTTATTTGTGATGTTCGATGGTTAGGTTAGAAATACTATAAAAAAAAGCAACAGAAGTAGATATTTTCAACGTTTTATTTAATTACTTTTAATCATAAAATATATTTTGGTCTTTAATTCACATTTTACTTATTATGTTTTAATATCAATAATTTTAACTCGATATTTAATTTATTCTAAAGTAGGATAATGTGCATGCATACAATATTTAATTATAATTAAAGATATATATACATATATATGTTAGATAATAATACCAAGTATTTGTAAAAATAATAACAGTACTTTTTTATATAGTACTTACTACAAATTTTAGTCGTAGGCTACCATTACACCCTGCTATATCTAATACTTCTAATAGATTCTACACTACTTATTTCACATTTTCAATTTCGTTATAATATCACCATTGGTCCATTTGAATTTCGTATTTTTTAAATTTTGACTAACAACACACATTTACTAAAATACATAGTAACATCATGACCGATGCTCGATACGGTATTTAATTATTTTTTATGTAATATTTTTAATTCATAAATATAATATATACCTGAAACAAAATTTTTAGAAATTTTTTTTTTTACTAATTTTTTACTTTCAGAAATTAACATAATTACCTAATGATAAGCCAACAGTGGCAAAAATAATTACTAACGGACCTTAAATGAAAGTAATATTTAAGCTTCTTATCATTTTGTAAAATTACCTAAAACTCGTCTTTGTCTAAGTCACCTTTAGCTTTATATTTTATTAAATAAATTCTCGTAATATGTAGAAATAAGTACGTAAAAGCTTTCGTCCAAATAAGTAATAACATTGTTTACATGACTAACAGAGAATTTCCTAGACATCAACTACTTACTGTAATATAGCTGACACAATAGACAACATAACTTTATTTACTTCAGACACTTATCTAAATTCGTTTTAAGTTATTTACAAATATACTTTAAGTTGATTAACTTTTCTTAATTTAATGATTTATATAACTTGTTAATCAAGAAGTAGAAGTATGGCTGTAGGTATATAATCTGTTGAGAAAACAACAATAACAGCAAAATAATAGATACAATTTGAGTATGTAATTTTATAAGTAGGTACATACATAGTTTTACTTAAGTAAATTATTAATGCGATAATATTATATATGTGATATTATTATATTTTATGCATATTAGCTTAGATTCTAGCTGATTAGTGAATACAAATTTTAATATAGTTCAGAACACATATTTTCGTTTATTTATTAAATATTATTTTTACAATAGGCATATAATTAGAAAATTCTATTGAACATATCAATTCTAATCCCTTGTCATATAACATTATTTGAAAATAGTATCTATAATTAATTTTGTTTTAAGCTAAGTATATATATAATAAATATTTTTTTAAATATCCTTTTAAATATAAATATTCTAATTGATAAATGATTATGCGTTAATATAGATGCCTTCCTTAGTTTTGGTAGGATAATCTTTAGGAGGCAACTTGAAACTATCTCTAATATAAGAAAAGCGGTTAAAATTATAAAAATAATGTTCCTCGCCTGGAGGATATTGAGGATAAAACTCGTAAGGTGAAAATTCATAATCTAAATGTAAATCAGAAGTAGGATCCGCAAGGACATGCTTTGCGAAATCCTGTTTGTACCGTCATGATTGTTCACGATATGCTTTGCGTTTGTCACATTTCTCCTTCAGTATGTAGCAGAGAGCTATAGCTATAAGTACTGCGATAGCTATGGCCATACTTATGCTGATCCATATTATCTCCTCATTAATACCGCTGTGTGATTTACCTTTAAATAAATTTAATTATTAATTTGCGCTGTGTAAGCCTGTGGTAAAGCCGAAGCATAGACGTTCAGAGAACGAAAATAATTGAACCCATCAAAAAGTTGAATAAACTCTAGCTTTTATTGCATCCTACCTACCTTCAATAGCAAAATTTTAAAATTTCTACTACATTTCCAGACGTTATCTCGGCTCTCACAAAATCTACAACACTCACTTCAAACGTCTATCAATCAGCAAACAGCAAGTTTTAATATTTATCTACCGAGATTTACTTTGGCGTGGAGAGAAACGAAAAATAACTCTCTTCTTTTTTTACATTCGAGTGATCAAACACACACACAAATCTAGACTGTGAATTTACCAGTAAAATCTAAAGCTACAGTTTGTAATTTTTTATTCGAATGCATTTTTCTAACTGTACCTAAAGATGTTTTAAAATTAATGGGCACTTTGCTATATGCATATATTTGTATCATAGCATATAACTTAGAAAATGTAATCAGAAACAAATATCATTTTTTTTATTCTTCACGGGTTGCCTTACAGCTCCCGGGAACCGTTGCCGGCCCCAGGGTACCCAGTGAGAGACAAATACCTAACGCCTCTTTGTACGGTTTGTCGGATAATGTACATAGATTTTTTATACATGGTCGGATGTAGGAATCGAACCCGGGACTTTTCAGTTGCGGACCACCGACGCCCCTAGAATCAAGAATCTTTCGCAACTAGTTTCATTTAATTACTTTTGTGGCTTTTTCTAGATATGCTATTATACCCAAAAACATGTATAGTTACCTGAAACCTTATTAGAGTATCCACCTACTTTTCCAGCAACACGAGCTGACACGCTGGTCGTTGTTACCAACACCAGAAGACTGGTACGTACAGCTGAGGAACAAAGGAAAATGTTTGTAAATGCAATAAAAGATGCAAATATTTAGGCAGAATTTTTTGAATCTAGTGTCTTCTCCTTCTTATTTTATAATGGCTCCATTAATGTTAATCCATGATTTGCCAATGTCAAGTATTATGGAAGTCACAGTAACAATAGCCGGTAAATCGGTAGCTACGTTCCCGCCGACTGTGATAATCACAACTATCACAGCGCGGACGGGATTAAACTGGATTCCCCATCACGTCTCGACGGGCGCGTGCGTTGGAAAGGCGTGACGTGGAATCCTTGAATCTAGTGTCTGTGGAATTCAAAAGAGTACAATTAAAAAATAAAATATGTAATATAATAATGCGAACGCACCCTTTTTCCTTCCTTCGTTTGTACTTATATTTTTCTAGCTTAGGTTGATATAGTACCTACGTGGGCTGTTCCGGAAGTTGTTAGTAAAACCAAAAATAATAAGTATATGAGAATATTTTATTTACAGTTTATCAAAATACTTTCCTCCAGCCTCTTTACATTCATTTATTCGAGAAAACCAGCTTTCAAAACAATTTAAAAAAGATCTAAGAAGGTCGAAAAACAATCGCCTAAATTCATCAACAGCCTCATCCGAACTCTTAAATTTTCTTCCACGGAGCATTTTTTTTAATGGTGGGAAACAAAAAGAAATCACACGGGGCCAGATCTGGGATGTAAGGTGGATGGGGTAGTAATTGGACGTCCGTAGTGGCTAAGAAATCCATCGTTCTAGCGGCCGTGTGAGCAGGCGCGTTGTCTTGATGAAAAATAATGCCCCGAGTTCCGCTCCTTGGGCGACTCTCATTCAACTACTCGAAGGCTCGAGGCAAACACACTTCCCAATACCACTCACTAGTAACCGTTCTACGATATTCTAATGGAATTATTGCTACTGGGCCACTACGACGGAAAAAAACGGTAATATTTTTTTTATTTACACTCCGACCGCGAACAACTTTTGTGGGTAACTCGTCTTCTTCAAACACCCATTTAGTGGATTGCTGTTTTGTAAGAGGATCGTAACTATAAATCCAAGATTCGTAGGAAGTTAGGATGTAGGATAATTGTTGCGAAGTCCCTTCTTCGAATTTTTCTAACATAAACCTGCACCAATCCACACGTCGGGATTTTTGCTCTTCTGAGAGACAATGTGGTATCCACCTCGGAGCAACCTTCCTTACTCTGGGATGTTCATGCAGGATCGTAGAAACCGCCCGTGATCCAATCTTTAGTTCATTCGCAATCTCTCGATGTGTGATATTCTGATGCTCTTTTAATAACCACTCCACCCTGATGATGTTCTCGTGGGTAACCGCAGTTGGCGGTCGTCCTGGCCTAGCATCACCCTCTAGGCTATCCCGACCTCGTTTGAAATTTCTTTACCAATAGGTGACAGTTGCTAACGAAGGAGAATACTCACCAAAAGCTGCTTGCAAATTTTGGTGAGATTCCTTAAAGGTTAACCCTCGTTTATAATCATAGAAGATCATCGCACGAAATGCTTCACGCGGCACGCTCATTGTTCAAATCAAATAATAATAAAAAAGTAATTGTATGGCCTGTGATTTTTTCCAAAGAGGTTTACATTGAAATAACACTTCGATTTCTAATAAATGCAGAAATAAATAATGAATACAAACTTTTTAGCTAAAAACTTTCGGAACAGCCTATGTATATAAGAACTTTAAACAATTCTCAAACAGAAAAACATAACATATACATACGGACAGAGTCTCGATAGAGAGTAGTTATTCCTTGGTGTCAATCGACAAGACGGAATTTAAATGCTCCAACAGTTTATTCACAAAATAGAGAGTTTAGTAATTTTTTATTTTGGTATAGGTAGGTACGGGTGATTAATCTTTCAAAATTGATAAACCACAGGTTTAAAAAGTTTTATCAAAAGCATTCTTTTTGGAATTATGTGTAATTTTACACGGATCTACCTGAAACGAAGTTCTCCACGGGTGTGGCGTCAATTCTTGTAAAAGTGACATTATACAGACAATATTTTAAGATTTTTTTGTGGCCCATTGTCGGAATTTTGATGAGAGATCCTCTCGCTGAGAAGTAATCCGTATTCAAAACTCGCCTCGGAGCAGGGCTCAGAGCGGGCTATTAAAATATATTTTTGACATAATCTAAGAAATGGAAAAGAAACATGAGATCTAAAGTGGGCAACATTTTATTTTATGTCGTTCACTTTACTGCTTGTTTTGATAATTGCATAAACCTCTTTCTGTTTTGAAAATACTCTTTTTTATTTCGAGCTTTAGAAATTATTATTTTTTAGTTGAGCACCCTGAGATCGGTAACGCAGTTCCTAAAAGTCTCGTGACGGTAAAACAATATAGTATATTATCTTACCAGCGACACGCCGTTTTGTACAGTTATTTATGAAAAAAATACACACACACACACACACTTTCTTATTTATAATATAATAGACTTTCCGCCCCCGGCTCCGCCCGTGGATATATTTGAACAATATAAAATATAGTCTATGTCACTCAGGGATATTGAAATATTTTTTAGAATCGGTTCCGTAGTTTTTGTGTTTATTCATTACAAACAAACATACAAAAAACAAATTTTACTTCTTTATAATATTAGTATAGAAGTATTATAAACGAAATAGTACTCACTCCCCATAATCGCCATAATGTCAAACTTTATGGATCACGAACTATGTAAAGCTTCAAATTAAACTTAGTTGCCAGGTAGGTTCTTCATAACTCCATATTTGTTCCATGTTAGAGTTGTAGAGTTACTACGGATCTGAAACAATTCAATATTTCATTTTACAAAACTTCGGCGCAAGGAATATTCAACTAGATCGAAAATAAAATAGAGTATTGTAACGAGTAGGTACTTAAATCGCACACATAAACACCTAAACACGTCAAGGTCGACAGACGTCTCTAGAAAAATCCAGAAAGAATAAACTACAAACGAAAATGGACCGTATGCACCTAACCATAAGTACCAAAATCGGCCGCGGTCAGTGTGTAGGTATTTAACGCCGAGGCGCGTCTACAACTTTGTAGAATAACGTCGGCGTTTCTTGAATGTTCGACGGACTACAAAAACAGAGGATCTTTGCCGGAACGACACAGTGCGAATCAGAGCGATCAAAGCGAAACAGCGAAGTGGAATTTAGTGCGACTAAGTGTTATTCTAAAGTGTTTATTTATTTAACTGTATTTTTGTGGTGTTAAAGTAAAGTTTGTCTATTTAATCGGTATTTTGAATCTCTTCGAACCCTAGCTCGTAACAGTATTATGAAAATTATTGTGTATTTAGAGGTAGGTACCATAATTTCTGGAGTAAGATCTCAAGCTAAAAAAAAGTAATTTAATTGTTATGACATAAATTATTATTATCGAGAACGCTTGACATACTAGGTAAACTCATACCTAGTATTGTAAGTATCAATATTAGTAACGCGACAATCACTATTCGACTGCTTTTTTAACAATTACTTTTGAAACAAACAAGCACATATTTTAAGCTAAGCAATAAAGATATCTTCAACTGCTCCAACAAGGAAAATGTCATAAAGTCACTTAAAACTCGCCACTTAGTCTCAAATATTTTTTCTCTTTCGCTACCCACCTACCCAAAGGAATACGGTTCTGACATCTCAGAATGAATTTTTAAATTATTAGGTATATGATTATATATTCTATTCTATTTTTTCGTGTTATGGCTCCATCAGGGCTTTGATATGATTATATAATTTTTGTCTTTTGCAAATAGAATTTCAACAAACTCTTCCAAGTAACCTCCAAATCCCTCGGATCAAAATAACGTTTGAAACAAAATTTTGTCCATTATGATAATATGATTTATGAAGGAGCATTGAACAAATGAAATGAAGTTAAAGACGGAGTTAAATTACATAATGTGCTACACGTGTATTCCAGCTCGCGATGTGAATACAGAATTGTAAGTCGGATGACATGTCTTAGGAGAATATAAAATAGTTATATCTAATATTTACTTATACAAAAGTCATATTAGTAGGATTTCCCTGTGGAAAATTCCTATTTCCTAGGATTATAGGAGATTTATCTTATTTTCTTACACAGTAAAATACAATAATTATAAATTCGAACACGTTGATATTTGAAACCGGTTGAGAAACTCAAGCAAATTAAGGCACTAATTTTCTCCAAACGTCTTGTCGTGCTCGACTCGCTAAATGTGGGCATTGTTATTATAGTATTCCTGCATGACCACGCAAGTTTCAGAATTACTGGCAGGTACTTTTAAAATTGATATATTGCCTCCTCAAATTGTTTGTAGCTGGATGTTTAGGATTTTTACTTTTTAGTTTTTGTAATAGTCCTAAAATAAACTATATAGGTAATCGGTAAAAGTTTCATAAAAAATCATTCAGCCGTTTAGGAGTTTATTCTTGATAAACAGACTAGTAATATTCTCACAAACTGTGCCGCAGGAAAAATATTGTAATTAGAACCGAGTTTGCGATGATAAGTGAAATGTGTCCTTTGAAATCCGGATTTATCCTGCCTAAGTTGGATACGACCGTTGGCGTTTTACAGGATGTTTGTGCTCACTGAGCCGAGAAGGACGCCATGTGCCGCCTCTACACTCAATATTTTGTAATCTTAATTATTTACTCTGTGGTAATTAATGCAAATCTGCTAAGTGTGAGTCATATTCACACACCGAGGGTTCCGAAAATAAAAGAGATATAATTATGTTCGGTAAATATTGTTTAGCTCTAGGCTAGAGTATCAAAATCGGTTGAAATTTGTCAATTGTCAATGGATTGACAATTAACTACTATTATATTATGAAAAGGTACAGTTTGTAAGTTTGGATGTGAGGGGAAATCTCTCAAACAACTGAACCGATTCTAAAAATAGAAAGCTACGATATACGGGCGAAGCCGGCGATGGAAACCTAGTATATTATACTTGGAATTAAACTTTTTTTTTTAAATTCAGGCTTTAACAACACACATTCGGTGAAAGATTCAACATATCTATACATTTTCTTAAATCGGGCGTTGTGACAGACACTCAGACATCACAGGTTCAGTAAGTAATTTCCTGTAACTTTCTTATAATATCAATTACTATTTACTAACAATATTTGATATTCATATGAAACCAAATAAGTGAGAATACATTTTAAAGTAGGTATAACTACTTATCTACCAAAATAATACTTCAGCGCTTTCAAAATGAACAGCTATAGTGTATTATAGCCTTCTAATAACTTGGAAAGCGACAGGCGTTTTTGCACGCAGCGGGGAGCAAATGGGGGACATTCATAAGTACTGTGAGAGTATTCTAGATGTGGAAAATCTTGGATATGACATTATTTTAAATTCCGTAAAATACTACAATAAGTTGAGCTTTTTGACATTCGGTGTGCAATATTATAATTATGAACCTAATGTACCTAATTACTGTGCACAGAATGTCAATAATAAGAACAAAATATAAGAATCTTCTTCATTTCTAGATAAAAAAGTCATCCGTGTGTGCCCAGCCCATTAGGACAATGGGGGTGACTATGATCTCCTGAATTACTGAAAACAAAGTTGTTTTTATCCCAAGAGGGGTAGGCAGAGACAATGGAATGCCGTTTGTACGATCCTGGCATACTTCTTTCGCGTCTTTTATATTCACATCTTTCATATATGCTCTGCGATTGTGTGTACATTGCTTTCAATCAATTTTTTTATATCTATCTATACTAATAAATTAAATTGTTTGTTTGTTTGAACGCGCTAATCTCTGGAACTACCAGTCTGATTTGATAAAATATTTTTGAATTTGATAACCTAATTCTTAAGGAAGGTTAATAACATCACGCTACGACCCAAAGGCACAGCTAGTGTTCAATAAAAGTACATAGGCGTGCAGGCAAAGTGAAATCAAAATAATATTGCCATATCCGGAGTTTTTGACACTTCACCCGACTTGGGGCTTACCTACCTATCAATTTTAAAATAAATCTACACGTTCATAATATACCGAGTAGACGCATGACGCACACTCGAGTAGGTATATCATAACACTTGATAGATATAATAACTTACGTTTATCGTACAGTCGCGTATCGATTACAATTTGTTATTAATTATATTCAGATAATTGAGAGTTCGTATTTGGTCTAATTCTTATGTTTAATAAGCTTCTAATTATAAGAAAAGTTTAAAACGTGGGATATTATTGATATAATATTACGGTATATCTTGCATTGCGGTGTGGTGTTGGTATGTGGCCAGAATCTTAGTCAATGTCGATATTTCTAGTTGCCCATAGTATTTCGTTGCATTTTAAAACTTTCATGGATCTTTTCAGTGGATTTTAGTAGACAGAGAGCTTTATGATATAGATTTCAGGGAACCACACAGTTCATCAAAATATAGATGTATTGCTAGACAGTGCAATCAGTTAAATTTTAAGTGTAAACCGGACATTAACGCTATATTTAAATAGATTGTACAACCTATGAAATCAAGATACTTTATTTGTGCTTTAGGTAAAACACAGTAGGAACTCGTCCAAATCCACCTAGTTCTCCCCCCAAAACCTAATGCTAAACCAAATTTTATAAACTAACAATAGGCTGAAATAAAATAGAGTGTTATTACAAAATTTTAAGTGAGAAACATATATTCTTGATAGAGTTACTGGTTTACACAAGAAACGTCTGACCTACTGACCGACTACTTTGTATATATATCTTAATTTGTGAGTAAACAAGAAGTTTAATGTTAAGATTGTACGATTTTATATGTGCAGCTTGTAGCTATTAACAATGAAATATCAAATAAAAGTGTCTTTGTTTCTCCTTCTTTGACGTTAAAACTGAGCATCGTATTCAGGTTATTTGTAGAATGGTGAAGTGTGGGCTAGATAGTGACATTTTTTATAATCAACTTTTCTACCCGTGTAAAGTCGGAAGGGGTCGCTATTTATAAGATAAATAATAAAAACAATATAATAATATTCAAGATCCAGCGCTCCTTGGATTCGAAGTTGAAATAGTCTGCTATGTGGTGACTGTGGTGAGTAGTTTAAGCTACGCTAAACTGGTCGCCTAACATACATAAAAGTCACGTCTGTTTCCCAGAGGGCTAGGCAGAGAAGTTGATTTCAAAATTAATACCGATATTTAAATTAATGGGATGTCTAAAGACTTTTTCTGTTTGATTTAATGTTTGTCCTGAATATGCTTGGAAATTGCTAAATTGATTTTAATAGTCGTTATTTAACTTACAATTTGCTTTTTGTTTCATAGAAATAAATAAAAAAGTGTCTTGCCCACACATCAGTCAATGGAATTTGGTTAACAGTGATATCAATATTCCACGGGCGAAGCCGGGGCGGAAAGCTTGTTACTAACATATTCTGTAAGCAATCCTTTAATTCCTGTACAAATTGTCTAGAGTCTGTTATAATTATGCACCAATAAATACTGGTTTAGGGTGCTAAGCTCGTTATAATACATTTGTAGACGTTCGTAGCGCGTAGCATAACAAGTGTATTTATTTGGATATTTGTTTGTTTGTCTTTATTTGACGTTTGTTATTTTGCACTGTGATCTATGTGGCGAGGTGGAAAGCTAAATAGTGACGTTACTTTTATCTCGGTAAAATATCTCATTCCTTCAGTAAAATTATTATTTTAATAATTGTTAAATATGGTCGCTAGTTATTAATACATATAAGCAATCCTGAATTCTTGTACAAATTGTCAAGAGTAGGTATATATTTTATTATGCACTAACAAAGACTAGTTTAGGGTGCTACGCTCGTAGCTCGTAGCAACGCCTTTGTTGTATGTTACGTCAAAACGGAGAAATGTATCGATGAGATTTGTACTTTACTTACGGTACTTTTTATACTGAGCAAATATCTCATAGCTTTAGAAACTTTCTTATTGGTATAGGGTGCTACGATCGTAGACGTTCGTAGCTCGTGGCATCAAAACTGTATTAACTTTTGATTGTTTTTTTTTTGTTTGTCTGTTTTATGATGATTGATTTTTGATGAATGATTTAGCACAGAGCAACTTACTTTCATGGCATAAGCTCATTCGGGTAAGTTCTTATTCGAATATTTGTTAAACAATTTGAACTACCCGTACGAAGCCGGGGGCGGTCGCTAGTTTCTATCCAAGTAAACAATCCTAAATCCCTGTACAAATTGTCAAGAGTTCTGTTATAAATTATGTACCAATAAATACTGGTTTAGGGTGCTACGCTCGGCTACTACGTTCGTAGCTCGTAGCAACGCATCAATAACTCAAGATGGCCTATCAGAAGAGATTAGCATTTCCCTTTGATCCGTTGAGGCGGTACAATTCGTGGTATTTACATATAAAGATAGAGGTAGAATGTTTAAATAGAATAATTTTCACTTAGATAATAGTGGATAAAGCTGATCTATTAGATAATTTTATAGAGGTTAAATGTAACCTCTCTAAAATTATTTACCTTATTAAAAAAATCACCGATGGAGTATCCGGAAAAAATATCGGTAGCCAATTATATTATATTAAGGCCACCTAATGCACCGAGTAACAATTAAGCTTCGTTAAGACATGTTACGTCTACCTTCATTGTAGAAAAGTAAAATTTGCAGTGAAAACAGCACACAGATTTTACAATAGTCAGAAATTATTGACTTTTGTTTAAATAATTGAAAATTGCTGAAAATATATAAATTTACAAATGCAAATTAAACCAAATTAAGTTATTATTCAAATCCGATCAGCTGTTACATCAAAGACAATTTTTTTTACTATAAGAATATAATAATACTAGATGACCCATACGAAAACTTCGAACAGTTAGTTTAACAGCTATGTCATCTTTTACAAAAAAAAATTTAATTTTAAAAGAAACATTTTTTTTTATTTATTTGTTTATTTTTCGTCATTAGAGGCAAAAATAATCTTCAAAATTAAGTATTAAAGAAGATATTTAATACCGACAAAAAAAACCTTTGAGGAATAATATAATAATAATTACTTTGGCCTGCATTTTTTGATACTTACAGAAACATTTTGCTAAACCTAAATTCGAACGTGAATCCTTCCCAACATGATTATTTCGATTATTAATTATTACTATGTGAAAGTAAAATTAATTATAATATTAATGCCGTATGAGTAATCAGAATGACATAAACTTTATAAGAAAAGAAAATAGAGAACCAATATCCTAGAAATGTTTTTTGTTAGCTGTCACGTTAATAGCCCTTGGGAGCGGCGACATATTCCGTCACACACAGAAATTACACTGAGCTTCATGTGATATTATTACTTTATATCACGAATGCTATAAAGATTATTGAGTGTTCTATGAGTTCGGATTCTCTAAGTATGCTCTTACATAAGCTGAAAGTGCCTTTTATCTTCAGAAAGTGAGTGACTGTTTTAGTACTTAGTTACTTATTGAATATATATTTCAATAAATATATTTTTTACAATACGCTGATTGCCTGCTACTTCGTACGCGTTGTATTAGGAATACAATTCACCCCCTTGGGTAGGTAGAGTGATGTTAAATAGCATATAACTTTTCGCAAGAATTGGTCTTGTTGATTGGTTTGGTTGAACAAACAAACAAACAAATATTGATTTTTATAAATTAGATAGATATCACTTGTTTTCAATAATCCGTGCATAATGTTATAGGTTACACTATTTGTATATATACAATTGGCCATATTCATAAACACATTTTAAAAGCGTTTTAGTTAAAATATGTTTTGTCACTCTCTAACAAACCTGTCTTTACTAATAATAGAAAGAAACAAAACACATTTTAACAAAAACCTTGCAATACAAAACTAATGGTTCGAACTGAACAACATTATGCACGGTAAAGTTAATATGGGCTCCACGGGCGAAGCCGGGGTGAAAAGCTATGTCTATATATATATAGTTGTTAAGATAACTTGTATTGTGTGACTGTTTATTGTCCAAAAAACATGTCGTTAAAATTATTATTGGAGAGGGATCTTCTCTGACTAGCTACTCTTTATTATCCTAACTATAACTAATATTAGAAAGTGTGTTTGTTCGTTTGTCCTTCTTTCACGACGGATAGAAGTGACTTTTTTGCACCGGCTACTTTATTCCCGGAAATTCTTCGGGGTAAATTGTGACATGACATAATGTCATATTTCAAAAACTTTCACGAGTGAATCCGTAAAAGTTTGTATGTTTTAAGGAGAATTTATCGGTTTTGCAAATATTAATAATTAAATGGAATATCTAAACAAATAAATAAAATTGAAGTTCCAGTCTGTGATTTCGAAATTAATGGGATATGCCATTTACACCAGTGTTCGTCAAATATTAAATAATTTTTTTTTATTTTTTAGTGTTCAGAAAAATTATTTCTAAAATAAAAACTTGATGTACTTTTAACCAACTGAAGCAGCTTTAGGTGAGGACATGACTACCCCATATTTTTCTATGTGGCCTTTGATTTACACCTAAGATTTTGTAAGACGACGTAGAGGCCAGGCATCGTCTTACAAAATCTTAGATTTACACGATATACTGAAGCATGACGGTTTTGATATTTTTTGTCTCTTTCTGTCCCTAAGATTTTGTAAGAGGCTAGGGATTTTTATAACTTTTCCTGCTTGATGTCACAGAATGTGTCAGTGTTTTTTTTTTTCATTTTAATATGTTTGTGCAATAAAGAGTTCAATAAATATGTTAATATTATCTTAACGATATATCTGTTTTTTTCCCTCATCATTCTGCCCCCCCCCCCCCGGCTCAAATGCTGGCGACGCCCTTGGAGGGTACGTAGAATATTAGAATTTGCATTTAGTGTTTCGTAAAATATATTGGCCATATATGGCTTTAACGGGAATGGCTGAGAAGTGATTTTCTACAGTCGCCTATTTTGTCGAATATCAATAGACCTGTCAAATAGCGCTGCTGTCTTACTGATGTGGGTAACCACCAAAAAACACAATACCTTCTTATTGACATACTTTTGATCTTTTTGGCTTTGTGATAATTATCAGGATATTTTTGAAAAAGTAATCATTAAATTAAATTAGACTAAGTTCCCCTGTCACGATTTTTTTATGTGCAATGACTTGATCCTTTCATGAAACTGAATCTTTAAATATTTTTTTTATGAAAAGTAGGTACTCACTTAACCAAAATAAAAAGTTTAAAAAGAGCTGAAATCCACAAAGAAAGTATGTTGCTATATCATCTTTTCTAGGAAAGAAGGCTGTCATAGAGTCGGCAGTTAAAAGAAAGACTCTGTATATCTATCAACTAGCTATGCACTGCGAGGTTACTGCTCCGTTCCTATGGGTCGTAGCGTGATGTTATATAGCCTATAAACTTCCTCAAGAATTGTGCTATCAAATGCAAAAATATTTTTTCAAATTTGACTGGTAGTTCCAGAGATTAGCGCGTTCAAACAAACAAACTGTTCAGCTTTATTATTAGTAATTAAGTATATATATCACATAATATTGTGTGCATGCAAGAACTCTACTGAAGATATCAAGATGTGTTTTTTTTTTTATTTCTTTGTGATAGTTCAGAAATCAATTCAAGCTGCGTTTAATGACTTTTTATGACGTCATTCAATTTACTTATATAAATCATGCAAAAACCAAGTACCTACTGAAGATATCGAGATGCGGTTTTTTAATTTCTTTGTAATAGTTCAGACAATATGACCACAGCAATTCATTCAAGTAAAGACTATTGTTAATACTTGTATTATGGTAGGATTGGTGGGCCACGCAGATTATAAGAATATATAGAATTATATAAAACTAATAAGCGCATTCGTTGCCTTGGAGAACTAATGACGAGTGGTTACCTACGAACAGTTTCTGTCACACGTGCCCCGCCTTCATCAAACTTATAATATCCGTCCTGAGCTCTACTTTCTATATTCTGAGTTAGAAACTTTAATAAACTGTTTGTCTGAAATTTCAGACTTAATTTTTTATTAAAAACGACTCCAATAACATGTAATTTTCTCTGTCATTATGCATATCACCATAATTACTAAAGATTTGTAGCACTTTTCAATGCACTTATAAGGATATTTTTATAACAATACTTTTTGAAATTATATACTTACCTTATTCAGTATAACACAATCACTTAAGACATTGAAATCCTGAAGTTAGATCGCAAAGTTATGAAGGCGGTATCGAATGTAAACGTCTGTTCACAAAGGCGACCTGGCGCTACTGACGGACTGTGACTACCTCCCGGAGTGTCCCGGACGATCCTCAAAACTCCCAGTTCCCAGCTACAACCCATATTTTCATACGTCTAAGTATAGCTATAGCTCGCTTCACAAGAGCTGGCACGTTTGCTATTTTAATTATAATAGCTGACACGGTCGGTATTTGGGTTTATAAGAGTGGAATGTTGTAGATTTGAATTTACAAGACTTGTCTCAATCGATATTAGAATTTATAAAAGCTGATGTTTTTGATACTTGAATTTTTCATAGGTAAATAATTGTCATTTGTTCATGCCAGCTCTTGTTCACAGACCTATACACCCGCTACATTGTAGTCATTTCTGTTGTTGCATCTGTATTGAAAGCTGTAATATTTTTTCCGGTGCTAAAATTTGAAAGCAAAATCCTTTCAAATTTTCGTATTCGCTGTGTTGGTTTTAATATTTCAGCGCTTGTTTGGTTATTGAAACGTGGGATTTAATCCCAACTATTTTTTTTTGGCACAGAGGTAGTTGGAGACTTAGCTACCTTCTATCCCGGAAATCCTAGGGGAACAATTTTAAAATTTCCATACATGGCGAATCTCCAAGGAAAGCTAATATAATTAATTCATTCATTCTTATATGTTTCACGCTACTAATAATCTAAAGACATGTAAGATCGTTTGTGTGTAGGTATGTTCCCGTCGTTTCGAGTTTGAACGGTTTTTTTTATTATTATTTCACTAGTTTATAGAAAAAAAAACGGGTTGAAGGAAAAACAATCTAAAGCTAAAATAATAAATAATTTAGCGTTAATTGACAATTTTTTATGATAATTTAATACTAAACAATTTAAATTTTAAATGCAAAGGTGCGAAATGAAAAATGTTATTATTATTAGGCCAGAGCTAAAGGCTGTTAAAAATAAAACAAAAATAGTATAATGTATGTTATCGTTTCATTTTGTAGCTCACTTTTCGAGCACTTTGAAATGTTTCATAATTCCTTTTGTTTGACAAATACGTAATGGATTTTTCGTAAAACGAATGGAACAAAGATTATATGACCACAGGGAGCCGCAACCTTTTAATTTATTCGTAGGCATATAGGTATTATAAAATATGTTTTTGAATACATACTTAGATTTGGTATGGATTTCAGCTTAGGGTTTAATAATTTTGAATATTTCATGCTCTTCCCTCTATATTTAGAAAATGAAATTTAAATACGTCAATTTGGTATGATTGAGTAATATAAATAAAACAATTAATCAAAATTAAAAAAATAATTGAATTAAGCGGAATTTTCTTTAAAAAAATGTTTTTTATGATAATTTAATACTAAACAATTTAAATTTTAAATGCAAAGGTGCGAAATGAAAAATGTTATTATTATTAGGCCAGAGCTAAAGGCTGTTAAAAATAAAACAAAAATAGTATAATGTATGTTATCGTTTCATTTTGTAGCTCACTTTTCGAGCACTTTGAAATGTTTCATAATTCCTTTTGTTTGACAAATACGTAATGGATTTTTCGTAAAACGAATGGAACAAAGATTATATGACCACAGGGAGCCGCAACCTTTTAATTTATTCGTAGGCATATAGGTATTATAAAATATGTTTTTGAATACATACTTAGATTTGGTATGGATTTCAGCTTAGGGTTTAATAATTTTGAATATTTCATGCTCTTCCCTCTATATTTAGAAAATGAAATTTAAATACGTCAATTTGGTATGATTGAGTAATATAAATAAAACAATTAATCAAAATTAAAAAAATAATTGAATTAAGCGGAATTTTCTTTAAAAAAATGTATTAGTGTATCATAATTATTTTTTTAATTAATTATTTTTATAATTACAAATAACTTTTAACCACGGCTCTGCCCGTGTAGAATTAAGCCTTCCCATTCTTGTAATGTATTTCACATCCTTATCACAGCTTACCTGGAAAAGCTGCCCCTTTTCATTTAGGTTTTAATGAAATATAAAGCCAGTCCCACATCTCATTTAAAAACCAGGACGTACGAGTATTTAACATTTTCAAACTTCGTATACCAGACGAGTTGTTAGCAAGTTTTAAACAATGTTATATCCCTACGACTACCTACTAAAACTCTTGTTGCATGAAAATTTAATACTCAATTCCCGTGCGTCTAGGTTTCACTTTGTATGTAATTTTTGTTTCAAAGTGTAAATGTAATTTCAGAAGAAAGTGTGGAAAAGAAAAAGTTGTAAAAAGTTGTGCCTTTTGTCGCCTTCTTTCAGGATCGATTATCGCTCAATTTACATTTAAATACAAGAAGATTTATTAGAATTATCTAATAAATAAGAATTCGTTTAATTTTTTTTTTTCTTCACGGGTTCAGCTCCCGAAACCGTGTTACGGTTCAGGGTATCCAGCGGAAGACCAAGTCTCCCTCGTTTAGCCGACATTTAAACATTCGTGGAAGTATTTCGTTTTCCAAAAGAGACATTTTGTAGTTATTAATTAGAAAATTTAATAAAAACAACAGTATGATAAAGTTTCCTTAATATTTCATTGTAGTTTTTAATAAAAATGAGATTTTCCATTATTTTTTCCTCTACGAGAAAGAAAATTGTTATTTCAAGTTGTTTTTCTTTGCCAGGGACTTTCTAACAAAGACCAAAGACATATAAAGAAAACCTTCGAATCATGAGAAATCCTACTTTATGTTCTGTTTCATGAATATTATTTCATTTATAACTAAACTGTAAATTAACTATGAGTTCCTTTTATAATCGTCGTAGAGTCTTGTAAAATTGTTAACTTACCTACAGTTATTTTATGTGAAACATTATGAAATAGGAAGAACTGTGTTTTGTTAGAACAGATCGGCTGCACATCGACAATGACATTGCCAGTGGCAATGATGATGAGAAACAAGATTTCTGTGACGTTATTTTCAATTGGATTTCTTCCAAATCAGTAAATTTCAAAATCCAAAATCACAAAATCCAAAAAAACTACTTTGGCAAAATTATTGTAACTAATTGAAGTAAAATTATTCCTTTGTTCGCATAATAATAATAACTTGAGAGATTTGTCTCTATAATATTATTTCTCAAAGGTGTTTTTTTGTAGGTATCAAATCTCTACCTTAATACTGTATCAAAGTTAATGTTTGAGACGCCATTTTGAAGATTATTTTTCCATCTAATGACGAAAAATAAAGAAACAAATCAAATTAAATGTTTCTATGTATTTATTTTGCAAAAGACGCAGTCTGTTGGAGATCAGTTGAACTAACAGTGCGAAGTTTTCGCACGGGTCATCTAGTCTACACTTATTTCTGTATTCGTCAAAATTAAATTCCTACGAGAGAAATGATATCAATGGCAAGATTGGCAAGGTACAAAGACTGGCCAGTTGATTAGAGCTTGACTCCATGGAATGCGACTGTAGTACAGAATATATAAAACAAAGTAAAGTGAACTCTACCCTATAGATATATGGTTTATTTCAGATACACGATTTCTATATTCAGGGAATCTCGGTTAGTTACATTGCGGGTTGAGGTCTGCAAATATTTTACTTTGCCAACCTACGTACTATAACTTAGTTTAAAATGAACTGTATCTTCGTGGTTAAAATTTGTCGGATAACAATATTTTGACCATATTTTGTAATACTTGATGTATTCATGTGAAAATTATGTAAATTATTGTTACAAGCAAAATTAAATCTAGTTCTAAAAATATTTATAGTATTGTCACCAACACAAAGTTAAGGCATACTTTTTGTCTCGGAAAATGGAAATACCTAAAATATAGTTGGCATGGCTTTACATAATTTTTGGGCATAAGCTTTTCTTATCATATTACGAATAGGAAAGTTAATATGTTTGTAGGTAAACAAATAAATCATATCCTACCTAAAAACGTAACACATGGGTGATGCAGAGAAAATTTTATATTTTCTGTCTCCTTGTATGGAAAATAACTATGGGGTGAAAGGCGAAGTATTTTTCATTTATAATGAAGCTGCAGACGATTCTACACTTCAATAATTTCAAGTTCAATATTGGCATGATTCCAAAATGGAAAGCGCTGTAGAATTTTTAATTTTCTCACTGAATGTAAACCGTGTACAAATACCTAACCGTGTTGTTATTAAAATCAATAAAAACACTCAAGCTTTCTCTATGATTTTTACTTTTTAAACAAATTACGTTGGCCCCATATTTTTCTTACCTTAGCACCCTTTTTCTTTGCGTAGTTCAGACTATAGTGTACCTAATAATATGCCATTATATGCACTAATAACGTACTACACAGCCAAATACCATATTTAAACTAAACAAATTACTTCTCGAGATAATATAATTATAGAGAGCAAACATCAAAGACCTTTGATTGTAGTAATAAAGCTGAAAGAACACACGATCCTTTATCTTGTCGGGTGTAGTGGAGATCAATCAATCAAGCTTACTCAATTACAGCCTTTTTTACCGTAGTCTCGAATTTCTTTGCATAAATAAATAAAAGATAGTAGTTTAGTATAGATAGTATTTTGTATGTCATTTGAATGAATTTTAAATGCTGAAATGAAATGTTACATTCAAATCCGTACAAGTGGTTCGCCGATTGGGTAGGTAACTGTCTATGTAAGTACTAGCTTTCCGCCCCGCCCCGGCTTCGCCCGTGGAGCCCATATAAACATATTATGGTCTTGAGTTCATAAAAAATCCCATAGAAAAAAGGTCTTTCAGTTTTTCCAAAAATTTTCCGGGAAACTATTTCAATTTTCCTTTCTTTTAAAACCTGATTCAGACTGTTACGAACATTTAAAAAAATAACCAGCCGTTCTCAAGAGATGCGCTTACCAACGAACAGGATTTCATTTTAATTTCTAAGATGTAAGAAGCGTCGTTTGCTTTATTATAGGTTTGGCCTAGTTTAATTTTAATTTTATTATTAAAATCTTCGGTGCGGCGGTGGCTGAGTGGTTAAAACATCTGGTATTGACTAGGCAGTCCACGGGTTCGATCCCATATCCCGACCAATGGATTTTTTAAATTAAAAACTTACGTACATCATCCTTCAAACCACACTTAGAGGCTTTTCCATCTAAATATACCCAAACAGAACTGGCCACTCGTTAGGTATAGCCTCACAAATACCATTGGTTAAAACTTGGTCTTCCGCAGGGTACTCTGAAGGTTACGGGAGCTGTAAGGCAACCCGTGAAGAAAAAAAAACTTATTCAATATTTTTGGTGATTCAGAAAGCTTCCATTATCAGTTTAAGTGACTGTAAGTGCAGCAGCAGACTTTCCACCTGTTCTGTTTTATATGGGCAATGGCTTAAATGTTGACATTGTTACCTGTATAGAACCCTGAAAAGGAATTATCGCTATTTGAACCTAGTATAAAACGAAACCGAAAGCGAACCGGTGGGGTTAGCGGCTGTGTGAAGTTGGCACCCCCAAATGCGTTTTTTCAGTTTTTTTTTCATCAGGTTCGTTTATCCACCGTTAGTCCACGTTTGTCCACAAAAATTTTTTTTTGTCCACCTCTCAAAAAAAAGTTATTCAAAAAAAAAAATTGGGGGTGGAAGTTGGCACCCCCAAATGCGAAATTCCATTTTTTTTTCATCACGTTGTTTATCCATCGTTAGTCCACGTTTGTCCAGCAAAAAAATTTATTGTCCACCCTTCAAAAAAAAGTTATTCAAAAAAAAATAAAATTGAGGTGGACAAAAAAACAGTTTTGGTGGACAAACGTGGACTAACGGTGGACAAACGAACCTGATGAAAAAAAACTGAAAAATCGCATTTGGGGGTGCCAATAACTTCACACAGCCGGGGTTAGCATACTTAGGACCGTGACATCTTTCGTTCGGCCCGAGAATGTCCAACCTTAGAATGTCCGGAAAAATCCGTGTACTGTTTTTGCCCGACTCAACAATTTGATGGGCATTCTAGCATTTCTTGGTTGGTCATTGGTGGGGATCTGCCGTTTTTGGCCTTCGTTCGAGTAAAAATAAAAACGAAAGATGTCATAGAAATGGAATACTTGTACGCAAGAGTACACAATTTCCCAGACACAATATAATCATATTGAATGAGACTTTGAAAGCTCGCGCGTATCTACAGCAGATATCCGTGTAGACACCTGCAGTGAAATCTGACCCACCTTGACACTAACATTGACGTTTCTAACAGATAAGGCTATTTTTCCCCCCACATACATCATTTTCTATTATTTTTCCATTACAATTCGATGTATATTTTCATTACAATAAATTGGACACATTTGAATGACTATTTATGAAAACGGGTCATATTTCACTACATGTCGATGCACGTACAACATGTTGTTGCAAGCTACTAGAAAATATGTTAACAAATTCAATAGCGGTCTCAATTTTCACTCCGCGATGTTACAACAGCATTTTAAAAATGAATTTGTTTAGGTTTATTATCTCAACTTTTATTTTAAACAGAATAGGTGGCAAACCTGTCGCTGTATTAGACTAGAGCTTTCAAATTTTATTTTATTTTTCTTCACGGGTTCGCTTATAGCTCCATGGAATCGCGTTCCAGACCCAAGGTATACCCAGGAGAAGACATTTTGCTCATTTAGCCAATTGTGTTTCTGAGGCTACACATTGAGTGGCTAGTTTTTCAAGATAGAAAATCCTCGTGCAGTTTGTTTTAATTTCGTAAAAGATTAGTGACGTGGGTAGTAATAAAAGTAAAGTAATTAATTAAACCCCATTTTCTAGGAGGAATGAGATGTTTTCCCATGAAAGAAGGACAAACAAACACACTTTCGCATTTATAATATTAGTTTTAGATAAAACTTAAATGTCTATTATTTTGCGCCCTCCGAAGTACTAAAAATAAATAAAATAATTTGTTGATTCGCTATTTTAGCTCTAGTCTCGTAAGCCAAGATCTTCGGTTTCAAACACTTTAAGCATTTCCTATATGTATTGTTGTATAGGACTGTGGAAACACGACGTTTATGATGCTGGAATGAAGTCTTGATGGAGTAATAAACGTCCAAACTTTGACTAACAACAATCTGCCTTCGAAACTACGAGTAAAATCGCTTCACCTAATAATCTATACTAATCTGATATTAATATTATAAGGAGGTAAAGTTTGTAAGTTGGTAAGTTTGGATGCAGGGGGTAATCTTTGAAACTACTCATCTGAGTCTTTCACTAATAGGAAACTACATTAACCCTGAGTGCTATAGGCTATATATTATTTTGTTAGAAAATATCCACGGGCGAAGCTGGGGGCGGAGCTATACTATAGCAATGACTTATAGTTAGATGAGTTCTCTTTTTGTGTATTCAGATACATTTTTGTAATTTACGCATGTTAGATAGTAATCATAAAACTGCTAAGTCAATTTTGAACTTTTCAAATAGAGAATAATTCAAACTGAGTATATTATTTTATTATACACGAGCAAAGACGTGGACAAAGTATTTGATAAAGTCCAAAGTGACCGTTAACCCCTTGCGGGTAAATTTCAGGGATATTTCACCGACAGTGGTCTAACATCTGGTGTAATATATCTAGAGAATTCCGTGCGCCTTTTTTCTGAAAATGACGAAGGTTTATTTATCCACGTCTGAAATCACATTGTATGAGTAAAATGAGAACATGATACGGCTCGTAAGAAAAAGGATTTAGCCGAATATTCTTATTTTAGCTAGCATTAATCTCATTTAGATAGAGTATAGAGTAGTACATATAGATATATTTATTACGTTTTGGGTTTTATTCAATAAAATATATAGCTTATACCTTGCGGTGTGGTCAGAGACATAGTAGGAACGTACCTACTACTTATTTTTTGCATACAATGTAAAAGTAATTAAGATATTTTTTGGCTTTTTAGGGTTCAGTACAACGATGATAAAACGGAATCCCTTCAAGGATCACTCTTGTGCCTGTCTGTCTGTTTGTCTGTCCGTCTGTGACAGCTTATTTTCTCTGAATCTACTGGACGAAAAAAGTTGAAACTTGATACATATATAGAATTCGATGACTTAATCACGGACGTATAGGGTAAATAGTCGATAGTTTTTTTTAAGTGCATCATGGGACATATCAAATGAAAGGGCTCGTTATAAGGATACAAATATTATTAATATTATATTAATCTAAAATTTTGAAAATGTAGCGACGGTTGACTCATACCTGGACCACCCAGGGGCGGCAGACGGTGACGTGGTAGTCAATATTGGAACCGTGCGCAACGACATGCATTCCATACCTTATAAGTGTAGTGATTCATGAGACGCGATCGACCTCCCACCTCACCGCTGCCACCCCAGTTGTCCCGCACCCTTTGTACAGTACACACGTAATTTAAGTAGTAATTCTGTTAATATATCATTTGTGTTCCAAGTAGTATCTTTCATTGACTCCGATTGGGACAACACCCCTGAACCGCTGAGCAACGCTAAAACTGGTGAACCCGACGTGATCCATTCGCGTATCCTGGAAGTACCGTAAAGCGTCCGCGCACCCGTGAAGTACCGCCGCAGCGTACTCGGGTAGAGGCGACGCGCACCGCCGGGAACAAAGACGCGATCGCTCGCACGTACCGATGCGAGTGACTGTTGCCAGTGTTTCAGGGTTTTCAAATCAAGTGTGTGTACTCAAACTCATTGTTAAAATTTAGTGAAAATAGTGTCAAAAAAGTGTACGATGGCGCAACAGCAAGGTGACCAGCACGCCCCTGGGCAGGTACCAGGCGCGCCGCCGCAGGTCCCGCTGCCTTTACAGCAGCCTGACCCTGGTGACGCGGCCATGTCTGCCATCACGGTGACCAGCAGAGTCGCCGAGTTCTGGGTAGAGCAGCCCAGGTTGTGGTTAGCCCAATTTGAAGCCGTCTTATGTAAACAAATGAAGGGATTACACGTCGAGATACCGCACACCGAGAGGCCGGCTGCAACAACAAAATGATTCACAGAAGGAGCCGACGCAAACCGTAACTTAATACACCGCCAAAAGCGGACGTACAGTCAGACCACCTGTGAGATTCTCTGACTCACTATAAGGCGACATACAAGGTCGTGACGTTTTCCACAGCTTAACGTAATGGGGAAAACACAAAGCAAAGAAGAAGTAATCATCGCATAAAGTGGCAGCGCAGTTGATGCGACCACGACAGCGAACCAAAACGCAACCATGCTCACGGTTATCATGGTCCTGCTAACGTTGACCATAACCTACATCTTTTGGAAGGCGTTCCACTCCCGCATGCTGCGTTGGATTCGGAGGGAGATGGCGAACCCGCGCACAACGTCATAGTGTAGAGTGAAAGTGAAAGTGAAAAGTGCATGGGCAATCTGTGAAGTGAAACAAAGGCGGCTCTGTAAGCGCCTAGTATTGTAACGTATATTTTTTGTGTGTAACGTGTAACTACTTTAATTTTGGTATATTGTAACGTGTAACTGTATTTTTTGTATTTTGTAACGTGTAATTTGTAACTGTAATTTTTGTGTAACGTGTATTTTTGTGACGTGTAACCTTTTTGTGTAACGTGTGTATCTAGTAATTTGTCTTGTAATGTAATTGTAGCCAACCGTCGCAACAGTAAACTAGAATACATCCACCCCCGCAGAACCCAGCCGAAGTCGAGGGATTCGGTTTTCAAGCCAGTTGTTGTAATTTTTTGTGGTGCTCACCTTTAACGTGACACCACCAAGTCTTTCCAAAGGGAGGGAAGTGATGTAGCGACGGTTGACTCATACCTAGACCACCCAGGGGCGGCAGACGGTGACGTGGTAGTCAATATTGGAACCGTGCGCAACGAGATGCATTCCATACCTTATAAGTATAGTGATTCATGAGACGCGATCGACCTCCCACCTCACCGCTGCCACCCCAGTTGTCCCACACCCTTTGTACAGTACACACGTAACTTAAGTAGTAATTCTGGTAATATATCATTTGTGTTCCAAGTAGTATCTTTCATTAAATTCAGTAGGGACAACTCCCCTGAACCGCTGAGCAACGCTAAAAAAACATTAAGAAATATAGGGCCTTTCTTACAGTTTACAGGAAAACCTAAACGAAACTCCTGCCTTACAAGTTCTGACCGAAAAATTGGTACGAAATAACTTGGCCAATTATTTAATACATCAATAGCTATATGAACGCCTTCACAGCAAAAATGCGTTTATTAAATATTGAACATTATAAAAAAAATATTTATTGAAGGCAATGTTAAATACACACAATCGCCGAGCATGTAGCAAATGGCATTCGGTATCTGCCTACCACTCTTGGGATCAATGCGTGATATATCTCTCGTATCGTATAGTTACCACCCCGAATGTTTACGCCTTCAGTATAATTGAAAAGCAAGAATAAACTTAAGAAACTCATTAAGCTTTCCCAACTTCCTCGTAGAGGAAATATACATTTTTCTATTTTAAGTGAGAACAACTTGGAACACCACGTCACGTTCACGCTAGAACAACAAGTGAATTCATTAACTCGGAAATAATTAAGGAAACCATTTAAATTTAATTTCATGGCGCTCCAGTTCGTAGACAGAGATACAAATGTTTCATATAATATCGTACTTGTCTTAATAATTCCTGTTTCCCGTTTATCTAAACTCATATATTATAATATTCACTTACTATATTATTTATCATGCGTCTGTGGCCGAGTGGTTAAGACGTCTGGTATTACCTAGGCGGACCATGGTTTGATCCCGGCCATGTACCAATGGGTTTTTATCATTACAAATTTATAGGTATGTACGTAATCCGACAAACCGCACTTAGAGGCTTTTTCTTCTAAATATACCTCAACAGAACTGGCCACTCCGTTAGGTAGGTATAGCCTCACAAATACCATCAGCTAAAAGAGGGAGACTTGGTCTTCCGCTGGGTACCCTGGGACCGATAATACAATTTCGAGAGCCGTGTAAGGGCAACTGGCTAAAGATGGACTTCCACTGGCGAATCCGGAGGCGAGAAGCTAGTTAATTTATAAAGTAAGATAAAAATATGAAAATATAGTCTCATAACATTTTCCTATTTATTAGTACCTCGAAGGAGCCATAAGTTTTAACTTTGTTACGCCTCGAAACAACATTAGCACATAATATCGTGTTTATGTTTCTTCAGTCTTCAAAGTTGTTGTACAAAAACTTCCGTTTTAATTACGAAATATGTAAAGTATATGTAGATTAAAGAAAACTTGAAAAAGCGTGTGCGCGGTTTCTGCTAAGTTGCGGGTTTTCGGGAAGCTAGCGATGTGATTATGTAAATTACATAATACTGATAATACTTGCAAATTTCAATGAAACTAGCGCCAGTGGAAATTTTTCATTGTTGATCGTTTATGATTAGAACGTAGCTAGCATGATATTATATTTTATAGCCTCAGACTCGTATGTATTTTTTAAATCGGACTGGTAGTTTCTGAGATTAGTGCGTTTAAACCATACATACCGGGACGGTTCTTGAGCGCTCGACGAAAAAGTGGGGGAATGTTTGCGCATATGTAATTCGAGTGCAATATAACTTGTATATTTATTATAATTGAGTTATTGGTGTTTGTTTTAACGATTGCTTTTTACTGCTGGTAAAACTAAAATTAATACCTCATACCGTCAAGCAGACCCAAAAATTGTGTTCTGCGCATCTAACGACCACCGCTCAAGAACCGTCCCGGTACCTATACCTACCTACTTGCAAACTCCTCAGCTTCATATGACACGATTGTGAATTATATGTTCTCTACATTCAATTTGTATTCTGATTACTTTTTATTCACAAGTCTCCGTCACTAGCAGTTGCCTGCGATTCGTACGTGTTTTATTTGGTCAATAAATGGTGATGTTAAATATAGCCTTCCTCGAGAATTGGGCTATCAAATGCAATTTTTTTTTTTCAAATCCAACCAGGTATTAGCTCGTTTAAACAAAAAAAAACTCTTTAGCTTTATTAATAGTATAGATAGATTCCTATTATGTTTCTAAAAAATACATAAAAACTGCAAATGTTTCAAGTTTAGCTATATTTTCCTTAACTCTACAGATATATAATGAGGTCATATATGAGATTTACTTGATGGCCTACTTACAAATCGCAGCGAAGCGGGAAAATAAAGATTCTTTACAGCCTACCAAGATAATGAAAAATGTTCTATTAAAAGCTTAAAAGGTCTGAATTTATGACTTTGGCAATTCATATAAAAACTCTTTTATTCTCCTATAAAACAATCGTAAATAGTAAGACTTTGTACTCGTAGCCGTAGTTGAGATGGCTGGATGAGCGACAGAAAACATCTTAGGCGAGTTATTGCTTCGTCTATAAAAGTAACAATTAAAAATAATAAAATTATGTAAGTATCTTACCTTGATTTAGGTAATTTTTTAGTAAACCTTCCTCAAGTATTGGGTGGGCTGGCTATCAAATGCAAAAACAATTTTTCAAATACGACTGGTAGTTCCAGACATTTAGTGCGTTCAATAAAAAAACAAAATCTTCAGCTTTATTAGTATAGATTCATTTCTGAAATCCTAATTAATATCATAAATGCGAAAATATGTTCGTTTGTTTGTCCTTCTTTGGAATGATATTTTTTTTTGCACAGAGTTAATTGGGATTTACGCCGCAATTCAAACACTTCTACGGGCGAAGCCGGGGCGGAAAGCTAATAACTTTATATGTCGTATAGATATTCCATATATTATAAGTAAAATATAAATATCTATCTATCTATCCATCATCACGCCTTTTATCCCAAGAGGGATACGTGGATACAATTGAACCAGATACCATTTTATATTCCAACCAGATTTATATTCATTTCATATACATACTCGGCAATTGTGTACTTACTTTTAATATAGCATTGAGTGTACTTATAAATATAGGTTCTCTAAAATAAAATAAACCTTCCTGTAGCTACGAACCAAACAATATAGCGAGTTGAAAGGAAACGGGGACGTACGACGGAAAAGCGGAAGCACAGCTACAAGAGTGACGCTCATTCTCTTCACTATGTGATACATAAAATACCTGTTTGTAGGTAATAGCGTAATTTCGCCCGTGTTGGACGTGGCAACAATTGAACAATGAATCAAAATTTCATAATTACAATAAGTTTTCATGAGAGAACAACCTTTTTTATAAATAACTTAGTTCACCTAGCTGTCGAAATTTTAAGTTTAATAAAACTAGGCCATATTAATTAAAAAATATCAGTAGGTGTTATAGAAATAGCAAGTCAACAAATGTACATATACATACCAAATTTGTTGTATCTGCAGTTACTATGCTGAAATGTATATGCACAATCTTACAATGTATAAAGATAAAGCTTTTTAACTTTTCAACAAAGGTCATGCTGACTGATCACTGAGCTGACCCATTTCACAAAAATACAAAGTTCTTTGATTTCCTTTTGTTATGTTAGGTACGGAATATTAAGGGGCGGTGGTCAAGGTCATCTTGTATCTGTCAAAAATATGGCAAATCTAAGTTAATCCTGGAAACGTGAGTTTATTTATACAACATTTCCTCACCCCAAAAGGATTGTTATTATTTGAAATTGGATTGAGCCATATTTTTATTACTTAGGGTTCTAAAGAGCCATAGTTTTCGATACGAGCAGTAGAACGGTCAATTTTGTTTTGTTGAAACTTGGTACATAAATAGAGTTTTATGACCCAATAACGGACATATAGCGTAAATAATCGAATTTCGATTTTGGGGGAAAATAAGCTTAGACAGACAGACAGACACAGTCATGAATGATCCTACAAGGTTTTCCATTTTTTCATCGAAGAAGTTCGGAAAACTAAAAACCAATTTAAAACTTTATTAATGTACCAGTAGGACAAATGTACCTACATAAGGTAAGTACAGGCAAATAATAATGACTGGCAAAGGGCAATAAACGCTGTAATAAATATATAAATGTAGGTAGAAGAACGTATCTAAAATAATATGGTAAACCTTTTACAAAGCACTTGAAACTTAGATGATTATTTTACAAGCCGTTCAAAATCTAGAATATACTTGATCACCTTTTTTGTGGAAATTACATCGACTCACCGGGGTCCACCACTTTTTAAAGTTCTTTACAATTGTACGTTTTTTCATAAGTTTGCGATTATTGATTCTCTTACAAATGTTACAGTAGACATCTGTATCCGGGCTCTCTGAGGTGTAATGGTAGCTGTAGTGATTGTGCCATTTGAAGAATTTATAATATTGTTCAGGATGTTTTATTGCGTTTACCATTATTGATGCTAAATTTTCCGGACCAAGTTC
The DNA here is from genome assembly GCA_963924495.1 of Nemapogon koenigi. Taxonomy (NCBI): domain Eukaryota; kingdom Metazoa; phylum Arthropoda; class Insecta; order Lepidoptera; family Tineidae; genus Nemapogon; species Nemapogon koenigi. The sequence continues at coordinate 4,342,014 of OZ004643.1, forward strand.
TATGGCATCCAAGTATGAACCGTTTGGTAAAAATCTAAAATTACAATACACATTTCAATTAACAGTTCGAATACCTACACAAATAGGCTTATTTAAGTATACCTAAGTAGGTATTAAAGACTTTTTTGTGGATCATTTTATTCTACACAATTCTTTCCTACATCATTTTGTTATACTTATCTCTGACAAATCAGACCTAACTTTTTCTCCGTCTTGTTTCACTAATAGGTACGGTACATGTCATGAAAGGTCCTGTGTGAAAAGGCAGACGCGGCGGGGGACTTTTGTTATATAATTAGTTTTGCATATATATAAAATGTTATAGAAAATAACTGAATTACCTGGAATAATCAGCTCCTCCGTACACTATGGGAACAGTATAATACAAAAGAGGATTTAACAATTTCTCTGAAACATAATCCTCACTTAATGAATTTTCGAATGATAAATAAAAATAATAGTCTTTTTTAAACATGGCCAAACAATTTACACACTTGTGTGTCCCATATTTTCCATAAACATCAATTGAGTAACCGCGATCGAAAAGATATTTATTAAGTTCTAAAGAGTATCTAACTCTCTCACTTCTGGGAAACCAGTTAGAAACAAGCCAAGCTACTAATTTCGTCTTACGTTTTAACTTGAATTTTAATTCTTCATTAATGTCATCCATATCTTGTATTGCTAACCACTTAATTCCTGGTTTTGGTCCAATAATATTGTGGTTTTTATCCCTGATAATCATGTAAGGAAATAATATATCAGAGTTAAATTTGTACGTCCATGTCCAATTAAAGAAGTTTTCAAATATATTGATGCAAACAGGTAAATTATCAGCACTTTCTTCACTGACAAACACGTATTTTTGAGCCGGATTCCGCATCACTGGCAATCTTCGCCGTCCCTTCATTTTGCTCACGTCATATCCGTGGAACAATATAACATGGAAATCAGTATAGTGATTAAGGTATTCTCTATCTGATGTAATGTAACAATTATTGTACGGACAATCTCTTTCTAAAAATATGTCTCGTCCTTGTCCCGCTTCATTTAAATGTTTTTCATGAGTCCACCTAAGAATATACTTATAACTCGGAATGATGTGTGTTTCACTATTAACTTTTATGAATATTTGTAATAAATATATATATTTTAATAATAATTGATACATGATCACTTTATCTTCGTAGGTTCTTAGTCCGAACACATCTGATAATTTAATAATTTATTTTTTGACGATAAATTATTAAATATTCTTTTGTCTTTAATTTGACAATGATATATTATTTAACTTTAATAACTTCACGTGTTGCCTTTACGGCTTCCGGAACCGTGTCAATGACATGAACAATGAATGAAAATATTTAAACGAATCATATATTGCCATACCTACCTATGATATACAAAATACAAAATAATAGTAGGTACCTCTACTAATACCGAGATTTAATATTTCGTGAACCATCACAATTCAGAATCCCGATACTTTTCGAGCCAGTGAATATAAATGATTTGATCCTTTGTGTCGGGGGTTTTTAATTGTTAATTCTTTCTAATTTCCACGCGCACCTCGATAAAAATTTCAGTTTTGGTAAATTAAAATAAATCTCGAAGCCACCTGTAGCTCTGACTTGGATGCTCGCCAATAAACTTGCAGCTAAAAATATTGCCTTCATTTGTAAACCTGACGTTAACTGCCCCTAAATTATTTATTTACTTGTAGTTCCGCTTGGAGAAACTTTGATAAACATACGATATATACTTACATACATAAACAAGCCTAATCAAACGAAATAACAAATGTACCTCCATAGTTACTTTACTACCAGACTAGGTATTTACTACTGCACTTTACCATGGTTCGCTAATATAGTAGGTACATTGTGATAGGTATAAGTTCCGCACGTGTATGAAACGACGTTTTTCAATATATATGCGAGAAAACGACAATAAGACAAAAAATTTATACATTGCACAGTCTTCTAACTAAATCAATACTTTTTTCTATAACACGATTTTCGCAAACTACTTAATACATATACTTAAGTAAATTACGATTGAATCGTGAATGAAGTTATAAAAATGGCGGGTTTTGTTTTACCTATGTATAACTGGCACACTTTATATTTTCAAAAATCCCACGGATTTTTTAGCCGATGGTATTTGTGAGGCTACTTATATCTAACGAATGGCCAGTTCTGTTGAGGTATATTTCAATAGAAAAGCCTCAACTGTTCAGCTTTATATATCAGTATATAAGTACCTAGTAGATATTTCAAATAACTGTTTTCACTATATTTGCATATCCAGTTTTGTTTCGTACCAATTTAACAGTAGATTGCACCGAACTTCACGTTCACTGAGCTTTACGATAACTTGTTCCAATTTTAGTTGATAAAATAATATTTCATACTTACATTTTCTATGTTGAAAATATGTAAATACAATGATGGGAAAGGTAGGTTAAGATTAAGATTCAGTAGGTATATACATCAGATATGAATGTAAAATCACAAGTGTAGGTAATGTTGCAACAATCACTTTGCTCGTTTTACTTGGAGAACTCAACGTTGTGCTTAGAAGAACATTTCACTTTTTAACCGACTTCGAAAAAAAAGAAGGAGAAGGTTCTCAATTCGGACCGTATTTTTTTATTTATTTTTTTTATTTTTTTTTGTATGTATGTACATCGATTACTCCGCCAGTTGTGAACCGATTTTGATGGTTTCTTTTTTAATCGACAGATAATTCTTCCGGATTGGTCCCATTTTTATCTCATAAAAATTGGTTCTTTAGTTTTTCAGAAATTTTGAAAAAACTGACCTTATAAGTCAATTTTTCGTAATATCTCGATGAAATATGTACCGATTTTGACGACTTATTTTTTTAAGGATATAATAATTTCTTGACATTATCTCACAGTCATATGACGAAAATCGGTTCAGTAATTTTTCAGAAATTCAGTAATTTGTCTCTGTTTACTGCTGAAAATTATATCAGAGAAAAGCCTTAGCAACGGTTGCTATTGACACGAAGTTGTCAATTTTCATATCGACGGTGGTCTAGCGGCTAAAGGTATGGGATGCAGCGCAGGGTGCACATTGCTCGAGGTTCAAATCCCATCCACCGCAGTATTTTTTTTAATTTTCCATCATTTTTTTTTAGTTGCGTTATTATTTATTTCTCAGGGCAACAAAATCACTTAAAAGGGAAAAATAAACCTGTAACACTAGTGGTTGCGTGCTGTACGTGGAACACTTCCTAACCCTCAGTGTCGTGGCAGGTCTCTAATTGGGTCACTCTCCAATAAAAGATAATACTGTTCACTCTACTATATTGACATAGACCTGCTTGCTAGGCAGTATTATAAGTGACCTAGTGAATTACGACGCTATGCATGCGGCTTACTGCCGGGAGCGTTTACATGTAACTGGCTGGCGTGCGCCGGAGCTTCATACCTGTACGGTCTAACCGCTACACTACTTCCCCCCTACGATTGAGAGAAAGTGTTTACAATATTTCCTAAAAGAGACACAAAATTTTCATAAGCAATCATCTAGCAAGCAGGTTACACATAAAAAATAATCACATTAAATCAAAAATACATAAGCAATTCGTAAGTGCTAACATTTTCATAACAAAGTTAATAATAGGTAGGTACACAGTAAATTCCAACATCTTAAAAAGTATAAAAAAAATTTACTGAAATGTGAGAGAAAATGCGAGATGTTTCTGACTGTACAAATATTAATTAGTAAACATCTTTTCTGACCGTACTATGCGACGAAGTAGGTATGCAATAAAAAATGTTCAACCTTGCATTTTCTATAGATGCGTTGACGATGCTCGTACATGACTCATTTATTTTAGCATTCTTACTTGGCTAAAAAAATATATTATATTACACAAAAATTGCTGAGTTCCCTAAAATAAAAGTTTAAGGTTACACGATATTATTCAACAACAAATTACGTAATTACATGCATAGGTAAAAATATAAAACACAAATACATTTACAATTAAAATTTACAAATAGCAAAACCGTAACCTAATTTGATATCTTATCTCTAGAATAGGTATAAGATTTATGTTTGAGAGGTAGGCAGGGCTGCCACCTTACTGTTCGTGAAGTCTGTACCACCGCGACTTTTTCTGTATGAGAGGTAGGCAGAGTTGCCACCTTTACTGATCGTGAAGTCGGTACCACCGCGACTTTTTCTGTTTGAGAGGTAGGTAGAGTTGCCACCTTTACTGATCGTGAAGTCGGTACCACCGCGACTTTTTCTGTTTGAGAGGTAGGTAGAGTTGCCACCTTTACTGATCGTGAAGTCGGTACCACCGCGACTTTTTCTGTATGAGAGGTAGGTAGAGTTGCCACCTTTACTGATCGTGAAGTCGGTACCACCGCGACTTTTTCTGTTTGAGAGGTAGGTAGAGTTGCCACCTTTACTGATCGTGAAGTCGGTACCACCGCGACTTTTTCTGTTTGAGAGGTAGGTAGAGTTGCCACCTTTACTGATCGTGAAGTCGGTACCACCGCGACTTTTTCTGTTTGAGAGGTAGGTAGAGTTGCCACCTTTACTGATCGTGAAGTCGGTACCACCGCGACTTTTTCTGTTTGAGAGGTAGGTAGAGTTGCCACCTTTACTGATCGTGAAGTCGGTACCACCGCGACTTTTTCTGTTTGAGAGGTAGGTAGAGTTGCCACCTTTACTGATCGTGAAGTCGGTACCACCGCGACTTTTTCTGTTTGAGAGGTAGGTAGAGTTGCCACCTTTACTGATCGTGAAGTCGGTACCACCGCGACTTTTTCTGTTTGAGAGGTAGGTAGAGTTGCCACCTTTACTGATCGTGAAGTCGGTACCACCGCGACTTTTTCTGTTTGAGAGGTAGGTAGAGTTGCCACCTTTACTGATCGTGAAGTCGGTACCACCGCGACTTTTTCTGTTTGAGAGGTAGGTAGAGTTGCCACCTTTACTGATCGTGAAGTCGGTACCACCGCGACTTTTTCTGTTTGAGAGGTAGGTAGAGTTGCCACCTTTACTGATCGTGAAGTCGGTACCACCGCGACTTTTTCTGTTTGAGAGGTAGGTAGAGTTGCCACCTTTACTGATCGTGAAGTCGGTACCACCGCGACTTTTTCTGTTTGAGAGGTAGGTAGAGTTGCCACCTTTACTGATCGTGAAGTCGGTACCACCGCGACTTTTTCTGTTTGAGAGGTAGGTAGAGTTGCCACCTTTACTGATCGTGAAGTCGGTACCACCGCGACTTTTTCTGTTTGAGAGGTAGGTAGAGTTGCCACCTTTACTGATCGTGAAGTCGGTACCACCGCGACTTTTTCTGTTTGAGAGGTAGGTAGAGTTGCCACCTTTACTGATCGTGAAGTCGGTACCACCGCGACTTTTTCTGTTTGAGAGGTAGGTAGAGTTGCCACCTTTACTGATCGTGAAGTCGGTACCACCGCGACTTTTTCTGTTTGAGAGGTAGGTAGAGTTGCCACCTTTACTGATCGTGAAGTCGGTACCACCGCGACTTTTTCTGTTTGAGAGGTAGGTAGAGTTGCCACCTTTACTGATCGTGAAGTCGGTACCACCGCGACTTTTTCTGTTTGAGAGGTAGGTAGAGTTGCCACCTTTACTGATCGTGAAGTCGGTACCACCGCGACTTTTTCTGTTTGAGAGGTAGGTAGAGTTGCCACCTTTACTGATCGTGAAGTCGGTACCACCGCGACTTTTTCTGTTTGAGAGGTAGGTAGAGTTGCCACCTTTACTGATCGTGAAGTCGGTACCACCGCGACTTTTTCTGTTTGAGAGGTAGGTAGAGTTGCCACCTTTACTGATCGTGAAGTCGGTACCACCGCGACTTTTTCTGTTTGAGAGGTAGGTAGAGTTGCCACCTTTACTGATCGTGAAGTCGGTACCACCGCGACTTTTTCTGTTTGAGAGGTAGGTAGAGTTGCCACCTTTACTGATCGTGAAGTCGGTACCACCGCGACTTTTTCTGTTTGAGAGGTAGGTAGAGTTGCCACCTTTACTGATCGTGAAGTCGGTACCACCGCGACTTTTTCTGTTTGAGAGGTAGGTAGAGTTGCCACCTTTACTGATCGTGAAGTCGGTACCACCGCGACTTTTTCTGTTTGAGAGGTAGGTAGAGTTGCCACCTTTACTGATCGTGAAGTCGGTACCACCGCGACTTTTTCTGTTTGAGAGGTAGGTAGAGTTGCCACCTTTACTGATCGTGAAGTCGGTACCACCACGACTTTATCTGTTATAGGTAGGCAGAGCTGCCACCTTTACTGTTTCGTTTTCGAACAAAATATGAGCGGGTTTCAATCTGTCCACAGAGATATTAACCTTGACTCGATTTGCATTTTCGCATAGCTGCAAATTTTCTGTATGACGTCATGGTCGGAAGAAATCACTTCACTGTCGGAACTATAAAAGTCCCCGGGCAGGCGAAGCGTTTTCCCGGACGTCGACTCGGCGGCACTTACATAGGTGTCGTTTCTGCTGGCGGTTCCTCGACCGCGATCTGTCTCCGTTGCGCTGTCTGTTCCCGGTCTCCATCCTGCTCATCCGCGCCGAAATAGCTGCCCTCTTTCGCCAAAGAGCTGTAGTCCACGATCGCAGCCATCTCTCTGCTGTCCTTGTCGGCTGGAGTAGGTCAATAAAATCCGGATGCAGCTTCAGTCATTGTATAACACGAAAACTCGCGCCGTGTGCGGTCTCGGCGCACAACTATAGCAGCGGTTTTCGCGACGTCGTTGGGTCACCAATGTAACACTAGTGGTTGCGTGCTGTACGTGGAACACTTCCTAACCCTCAGTGTCGTGGCAGGTCTCTAATTGGGTCACTCTCCAATAAAAGATAATACTGTTCACTCTACTATATTGACATAGACCTGCTTGCTAGGCAGTATTATAAGTGACCTAGTGAATTACGACGCTATGCATGCGGCTTACTGCCGGGAGCGTTTACATGTAACTGGCTGGCGTGCGCCGGAGCTTCATACCTGTACGGTCTAACCGCTACAAACCTTTTAAAAAAAGTGTACCGACTTCAAAAATTTGCACTGAAAAGTAAGAAATAATAAAAATTTCGTCGTAGAATTGGAAGACGGTTGGTGCCAAATTAGAAATAATTTAGTACCCAAATTCAGTAATCTAGATAATTCATTAGGAACCTACGATCATCAGTACAAACACAGATAATATTGAACAGATCTTTATGACCCTAGATGTTTACTTAATTTTGTATCCTAATTTGGCACCAACCCTCTTCCAATTCTACGACGAAATTTTTATTATTTCTTACTTTTCAGTGCAAATTTTTGAAGTCGGTACACTTTTTTTAAAAGGTTTATTCCTGATCTGATCTACACTGATCAGTACTAAATCCAAATCGAGTTTTTGTATCACGGCGATTCAAATTAATGTTATAAAAGTTTGTTCGCAAAGAGAACCGTCGCGCGTCGTGACAATCTTGTGAAATTCGTCTTTTCGTTTTCTTGTGTTGTTTAGCATATTTATGATTTGTTATTGACAACAAATAGATACTCTCAAACATACTCTAGCTAGATAGTATATTAATTTCTTTCATTTTCATTCAGCCATTTATGAACACACATTGGACAAGCAAGTATTGAACACCTTGCTCGCCTAAATATTATTGTTATTTCCACCGTTTTCGAATATCAAACTAGGTATTTTCCTAAAGTCTTGCTCATATCATGCTCAATGAGCAATGCGCGCACGATATGGTTCCTTCACAATGACTGGTGAGAAGGAACTTATACTTTTCACTTATCGTTCTACAGCCTACGCATAATGAAAGCTATACAAAAAGGTAAACTATAAGAAAGGCATATAATATTCCCTATTTTATTTTATTTTAGACTCAGTAGTTTCTGAGATAAGGGGGAGGGGGCGGTAAATTTTCTTTAATATAATTTAAACTATGCATTTTAAATTTATAAAAACATATATTTGTTTTCCTTATAACGAGCCCTTTCATTTGATATGGCACATGATGCACGTGAAAAAAATTTTTTAATGTTTTAATTTTCCCCCCAAAATCGTTTCAACAGACATGAGTGATCCTTTATGGGTTTTCGTTTTTTCATCGGAGATGTTCAGAACTCAGAATTTTAAAAACTGCCACTCATACCTATAATATCTACTATTTGGCAGGGGAGGGATACTGCGTGTAGGACGCTGCATACATGGTCGTTTAGCGAAGGAATTTAGCGAGACTTTGAAAATCAGTCCAGAAGTTTTATTTTAGTGATATATTTTTCCTTCAGCCATCTTCTAAATTCTAAATAAATTAACTAATACTTAGCCAATACTAGGATACCGATAAGAACTAACTAGTACTACGCGCTACGCTAGGAACATGTTTAAAAAAAACAATTTAAGGAACTTTATAGTAGGTATAGATACTCCGTAATAATACATTCAATAATACACGCGAATTCATCGTCATTTAACCATATTTGAAAGAATCTGGCAAGAATACAGTATAGGTCTTAAAATTATCAACCTGCAAGCAGGTGTGCAATCATTAGGTATATTTTGACTCTAACAACAAATGTTTATTAATATCTACACAATCCCTATGACAATGTTGAACAATTAGAACGTACAGTTTTGTGACACATGTACCTATTCATTGATCCCATAAAAACATTGTTCCAGGTTCCAGGTGCCATTTCGTTCAGTTTTAAAATTATTTCAATGCTGTAATTTCATGTCATCAGCCAGATTATTATAAAGTAAAAGTGTTATTTACGACAAGGAGGTTGGTATGGTAAATGGATAGGAGTCCACACTTGTCTCTTGATGTACATGCTGAGTAATAGTAGTATTTTTAGTTTTAGGTACCACTATGAAATGTTCTATTTAAAAAAGCAATTTTAACGTAAATGAGGATTGGCAAAAGGCAATAAATGCTGTAATAATTATACCTACCTATGATTGAAGAAGAATGTAACTAAAATAATATAGTACTTAGTTTTTTTAACATAGATGATTATTTTACAAGCTCTTCAGTATCTAAAATATACTTGATATTTATCTTTGTGGAAATTACATCGACTTACCGGGTTCCACCACTTTTTAAGGTTCTTTACGATTGTACGTTTTTTCATAAGTTTGCGATTATTGATTCTCTTACAAAAGTTACAGTAGACGTCGGTACCCGGGCTCTCTGAGGTATAATGGTAGCTGTAGTGATTGTGCCATTTGAAGAATTTATAATATTGTTCAGGATGTTTTATTATGTTTACCATTATTGATGCTAGATTTTGCGGGCCGAGTTCTATGGCATCTAAGTACGAACCGTTTGGTAGAAATCTAAAAATATAATTCACATTTTAAATTATTAAAAAAGTAATATGAGATTTATTTATAGATGTAATTTATAGAAAATCATTGAATTTACCTGGAATAATCAGCTCCTCCGTACACTATGGGAACAGTATAATACAAAAGAGGATTTAGCAATTTTTCTGTAACATAGTCTTCACTTAATGCATTTTCGAAGGATAAATAAAAGTAATAGTCTTTTTCGAGCATGTCCAAACAGTTTGTACATTTGTATAGCCCAAATTTTCCATAAATATCAATTGCGTAACCGAGATCAAAAAGATACTTAGATAGTTCTAAAGCGTATCTAACTCTCTCACATCTTGGAAACCAGTTAGAGACAAACCAAGCTACTAATTTCGTCTTACGTTTTAACTTGAGTTTTAATTCTTCATTAATGTCATCCATATCTTGTATTGCTAACCAATTAATTCCTGGTTTCGGTCCAATAACATTGTGGTGTTTATCTCTGATAGTCATGTAAGGAAAAAATATATCAGAGTTATACTTGTACGTCCATGTCCAATTAAAAAAGTTTTCAAATATATTGAGACAGACAGGAAAATTATAAGCACTCTCCTCACTGAGAAACACGTATTTTTGAGCCGGATTCCGCATCACTGGCAGCCTTCGCCGTCCCTTCATTTTGCTCACGCCAGGTGAGTTGAACAATATAACATGGAAATCAGTATAGTGATTAAGGTATTCTCTATCTGATGTAATGTAACAATTATTATACGGACAATCTCTTTCTAAAAATATATCTCGTCCTTGTCTCGCATCAGGTAAATCTGATTCATGAGTCCACCTAAGGATATATTTATAATTTGTGATGATGTGTGTTTCACTATTAACTTTTATGAATATTTGTAATAAATACAGATATTTTAATAATAATTGATACATTGATCACTTTGTCTTCGTACGTTCTCAGTCCGAATACTTCCGATAATTTAATTTTTTTCTTGGCGATAAATTATTAAATGTATGTTTATAAACTTTAATAATAAACATAGGTAGGGTAATCTTTTAATAACTTCACACGTTGCCTTTACGGCTTCTGGAACCGTATCAATCAAATGGACAATGAATCAAAATATTTACGTATATAAAATATTCCATGGACGGTTATTGTTGTTATTCTGCACACTTTTTCCTTTTAATATAATTAGTTATTTCTTTTTTTTTTCACGGGTTGCCTTACAGCTCCCGAAACCGTGTTACGGTCCCAGGGAAGACCAAGTCTCCTTTTTTAGCCGATGGTATTTGTGAGGCTATACGTAACAACATAATATATCAAATATAAAAACCCATTGGTACAAGGCCGGGATCCGCGACCCGGGGTCTGCCTAGTTAATACCAGACGTCTTAACCACTCGACCACCGACACACCTTTTTATATTTAGTGGTTTTAGAGAGCTCTCACAAGTTTCTCGCCCCCTAAAGGGTATAGAATTCACACACGTGCACACCCCACACACACACACACACACACACATCTTCACAGCCTTTATATCTCTTGCGATGTGGCTAGAGACACCAGTAACGAATGTCCACTTTTTTGTCAGTTATCAGTTGGTTAGCCTGTTGCTTTACTTAAAGGACCTAGATGTCTCACTTCTTTAACAGACGTTAACATCTTTTATCTAGAAAATTGGTGCGTTGCATTTTTGGTACAAGTGAGAATTGAACCTGGGACCTCCCGGTTTACTAATTAGGCTACCGCTCCATTAATAGAGTAGAATTCTAAATCAGCCTATCCCAATAGAATATAGGTCTCACAATATTCAAATAAGGTTTTCTCTAATTTCCAAGTACTCCTTGCTATACAAAACTGTCGAGTGGTTTGCAAGTCGTTGCAGAGCCCTTGAGTCCGCACTCGACCGCCTTTTCTACGCTCCCTTTTAATCCATATAAATCAAATAACGTACCCACTAAAGTCATGCCTTTATTGTGATTTATCATCACTTTCAAGAACATTCATACGTTCACGCCTGAGTCCCTTAGGGTAGGTAGATACTGAGGACCAGTTAATAGCTATTTAAAATTTTTGGTACTAGTAAATAGATTCCTGGATTAATCGGGATCTAATCAACTTAGCATACCTAATGCTATATGCCTATGCATATTATGATAACCTTTTTATAACCAACAATTAAGGACAGTATTTTAAACATTTTGCAATCTTTTTTAAATGTTTCGGGGTCCACCACTTTTTAAAGTTCTTTACGATTTTACGTTTTTAGGGCTCCGTACACAAAGGGTGACAACGGAAATCATATTACTAAGGCTACGCTGGGATTCCACATCCGGTCATGGCGGCGTACGCTTGCGTTTTCGTCATGGCGTGATGTGGAATCCAGTTTAATCCTGTTCGTGCTGTGATGGTTGTGATTAGTTGACGACTAAAAGACATATCGCGGTCGGCGGGATTATCTTAAATACCGATTAATCGGCTATAAACACTATAAAGGCTATAAACTAGACATTGGCAAATCACCGATAAACATTGGTGGAGCCTTAATAAAAGAAGAAGGCTCCGCTGTCCTTCACAGGCCATTGTATCTTAACACTTAAAATTTTCATAGAGTATTTATTACTATGGTCGCTATAACAACAAATAATAAAAATAAAATAAAGCTAAAAATTAAAGGGGGTCGCCATCAAGAAAAGTGGTTTTTTTTACTAACCGTCTGTCACAGAGCTGTGTATTTTGAACTGTAATAGGTAGACACTTGAAACTTTGACAGAGTGTATAGGTATTAGGTACTATGGCCGCTATAACAAATAATAAAAATAGAATAAAGCTAAAAATTAAAGGGGGTCGCCATCAAGAAAAGTGGTTTTTTTTACTAACCGTCTGTCACAGAGCTGTGTCTTTTGAACTGTAATAGGTAGACACTTGAAACTTTGACAGAGTGTATAGGTATTAGGTACTATGGCCGCTATAACAAATAATAAAAATAAAATAAAGCTAAAAATTAAAGGGGGTCGCCATCAAGAAAAGTGTTTTTTTTTACTAACCGTCTGTCACAGAGCTGTGTCTTTTGAACTGTAATAGGTAGACACTTGAAACTTTGACAAAGTGTATAGGTATTAGGTACTATGGCCGCTATAACAAATAATAAAAATAAAATAAAGCTAAAAATTAAAGGGGGTCGCCATCAAGAAAAGTGGTTTTTTTACTAACCGTCTGTCACAGAGCTGTGTCTTTTGAACTGTAATAGGTAGACACTTGAAACTTTGACAGAGTGTATAGGTATTAGGTACTATGGCCGCTATAACAAATAATAAAAATAAAATAAAGCTAAAAATTAAAGGGGGTCGCCATCAAGAAAAGTGGTTTTTTTTACTAACCGTCTGTCACAGAGCTGTCTTTTGAACTGTAATAGGTAGACACTTGAAACTTTGACAGAGTGTATAGGTATTAGGTACTATGGCCGCTATAACAAATAATAAAAATAAAATAAAGCTAAAAATTAAAGGGGGTCGCCATCAAGAAAAGTGGTTTTTTTACTAACCGTCTGTCACAGAGCTGTGTCTTTTGAACTGTAATAGGTAGACACTTGAAACTTTGACAGAGTGTATAGGTATTAGGTACTATGGCCGCTATAACAAATAATAAAAATAAAATAAAGCTAAAAATTAAAGGGGGTCGCCATCAAGAAAAGTGGTTTTTTTACTAACCGTCTGTCACAGAGCTGTGTCTTTTGAACTGTAATAGGTAGACACTTGAAACTTTGACAGAGTGTATAGGTATTAGGTACTATGGCCGCTATAACAAATAATAAAAATAAAATAAAGCTAAAAATTAAAGGGGGTCGCCATCAAGAAAAGTGGTTTTTTTACTAACCGTCTGTCACAGAGCTGTGTCTTTTGAACTGTAATAGGTAGACACTTGAAACTTTGACAGAGTGTATAGGTATTAGGTACTATGGCCGCTATAACAAATAATAAAAATAAAATAAAGCTAAAAATTAAAGGGGGTCGCCATCAAGAAAAGTGGTTTTTTTATTAACCGTCTGTCACAGAGCTGTGTCTTTTGAACTGTAATAGGTAGACACTTGAAACTTTGACAGAGTGTATAGGTATTAGGTACTATGGCCGCTATAACAAATAATAAAAATAAAATAAAGCTAAAAATTAAAGGGGGTCGCCATCAAGAAAAGTGGTTTTTTTACTAACCGTCTGTCACAGAGCTGTGTCTTTTGAACTGTAATAGGTAGACACTTGAAACTTTGACAGAGTGTATAGGTATTAGGTACTATGGCCGCTATAACAAATAATAAAAATAAAATAAAGCTCAAAATTAAAGGGGGTCGCCATCAAGAAAAGTGGTTTTTTTACTAACCGTCTGTCACAGAGCTGTGTCTTTTGAACTGTAATAGGTAGACACTTGAAACTTTGACAGAGTGTATAGGTATTAGGTACTATGGCCGCTATAACAAATAATAAAAATAAAATAAAGCTAAAAATTAAAGGGGGTCGCCATCAAGAAAAGTGGTTTTTTTACTAACCGTCTGTCACAGAGCTGTGTCTTTTGAACTGTAATAGGTAGACACTTGAAACTTTGACAGAGTGTATAGGTATTAGGTACTATGGCCGCTATAACAAATAATAAAAATAAAATAAAGCTAAAAATTAAAGGGGGTCGCCATCAAGAAAAGTGGTTTTTTTACTAACCGTCTGTCACAGAGCTGTGTCTTTTGAACTGTAATAGGTAGACACTTGAAACTTTGACAGAGTGTATAGGTATTAGGTACTATGGCCGCTATAACAAATAATAAAAATAAAACAAAGTTAAAAATTAAAGAGGGTCCCCCATACAATAAACCTGTTTTATTCGGCGTTTTTTACTCGATTTTAATAATGGCAATACATACAAACAAACGTCTAACTATAATGTATACTCTTGTAAAACAACAAATAAGAGAAACCGGCAATCGCGCTAATTCGTTCCTGCGCCATACAGGGGCGTCAAATTTGGTCCAACCTTAGTGCATACTATTGAGTGTGTGTACGGATTCCTTCGTGGCGAATCCGACTCTCACTTGGCCGGTTTTTCATAAGTTTGCGATTATTGATTCTGTTACAGTATACGTCTGTATCCGGGTTATCTGAGGTGTAATGGCAGCTGTGCCATTTGAAGAATTTATAATAAGTATTATTCAGGATGTTTTATTGCGTTTAGATTTTGCGGACCAAGTTTGAGTAAAATTTGTAGGTATGGTTCATATTTGGATGCATTGAAACTTGGTCCGTTTGGTCAAAAAATATATAAGTAATAATATAAATTAGAGAAAAAGTCAGACAAACTGAATCCATTTCTAACGGCTAACTAGCTATTTACCTCGGCTTTGCCCGTGGAACCCATACCTACTAATCCTCTATTATACCACCTTATGGGGGTGGATTTAAGAAAAAGTTTCCTAGGGTTGAAGCTTTCTCCGCATCAAAATTGGTTTATAACTGTGAAAGCGTATGGATAAAATTTAAAGACATAAGGGCGTAGCGAGGTACGGGCAGGGAGGGGCAATTACCCCCCCCCCCTTATAAAAGCGGTCGGTCGCTAATGCTCACGAGCTCCATACCTCACGATAAGAGCTGTTTCTGATTGTTCGGTTTTAATTTAATTTAATAAAATTTTGTTTTTAATTTTTACCTCACCTCCACTACTAATGTGAGATACTCATATGTTAAAATATAGTCTAGGATTTTCTTAATCTGCCCCCCTCTATATAGACATAAATATAATATAATTATTGTACGTACAATTTCTGTTAAAAAATATGTCAAATCAGTACCTAAAATTTTCATTGTCTTTCCATATTTGCGACTATGTTTGCTTAACTATTAACTTTCATTAATATTGGTAATACATTCAATTATTTAATTAATACTTCAAACATTGGTTCGTACTATGGCGTATGTTAATGAAATGTGTCTACTGCTACAGTAAGGTATATAACTAATAATTGTATCTATTTGATGATACAAAACATTAGAACGTAGGTAGGTATGTTTATAAACTTTTGACAATATAATGTGAGACAAACTCTTTTCTATAAAAACATTTAGGTAGTATTTTGTTTTATACAAGAATTGTAGAAATTAGGTATTCTTATCTAAGAACTAATTCTAGTAGGTAACTAAATAAGGTCGATGATCGACCTTGAAAAATATATTTAAAATTATAAGTAGAAAAGTTTGCGATAACGATAAAACATCTGAAACGTATTCACAGCCGACCCGTGGCGTAGGTAGGTAGGTACTTGTAAACAGTTTGATCAAAAAAGTTAGAAGGTTGCGTGAAACCGCGCCGCATTCGCATCGAGTCGAAAATTTTTCACGCAAATACCGTATGTACCTACTCATGTGTGGAAATATTGATTGGGAATACATAAACAATTTCACGTGTCGATAAGAACTCACACATAAGAAGAATTAACGTCCTTGTTTGTGGGTTCCCAACTTCCCACGATGTGGTGAAACCCATCGCTGATTGAATTTAGAGGAATGTTTTATTTAGGCTCCCGAAGATATATAATAAAATGTTTGATGACATCGATCTCTTCTGCTGCTCTAAGCAGGCATTTAAAAATAAAATTATTCGATCAATAATTGATAAATAAAAAATAAAATAAAATAGTATTAAACAAAATGATAAGTGTAATACACAACCCCCACCCCCACTTCTCCAAACACACACACACACACACACACACACACACGCATTGAGATATAGTAATTATAGTATACAATTAACTTAGTAAACTTTTAATTGGCTTTATTTACGGATTACTCGTACATATTTAATACCAATTTCTATTCTATTCTTTTTTTTTTCAAAATGGCTCCATCAGGGTTTTGATGATTCCGCCAATGTCAAGTATTATAGACGTCACAGTAACAATAAGCCGATAATCGGTAGGTAGAATGCTCCCGCCGGCCGCGATATGTCCTATTAATCACTGACTAATCACAACCATCACAGCACGGACGGGATTAAACTGGATTCCCCAACACGTCTTCGCGGCGCGTGCGCTTTCCACCAAGGCGTGTCGTGGAATCACCAATTTCTTGTATAGCTGTAAGTTTCTTTTTATAAATAAATAAAAAATAAAAAAAAAGTATAAAAGGCACTGAAACTATCGATGACTGAAACTGTAACTACAATATTATTCTCATACAATAAGAGTAGTATAGATA
The DNA here is from genome assembly GCA_963924495.1 of Nemapogon koenigi. Lineage (NCBI taxonomy): Eukaryota > Metazoa > Arthropoda > Insecta > Lepidoptera > Tineidae > Nemapogon > Nemapogon koenigi. The sequence continues at coordinate 4,358,587 of OZ004643.1, forward strand.
GATATATAGAAACAATATATGTATATATTATAAAGGTATAACAACCCGTCTACTGTAACTTTTGTAAAAGAATCAATAATCGAGCGCATAAAATATATTTTAGGGCACTGACGACTAACGTCTTTGGAACGAAGTTAAAATATGAATTAGAGTAGATTGGATGAAATGTGAATCCACTGAGGAAAAATAATGCAACTTGTTATACAATTAATAGAAAATCCACGACTTCTATGTTTTAAAGTAAAAAGGTCTCGGATGTAAAATAAATTGAGCACACGAGTTTGGGTTGTAAATACATTTACAAGTTTATGAGTATCCTTGCTCAAGGAGCCGTGTCTGACATATTTGCTTTTATCTCGCCCTCCAATGTCTTCACCACTCTGCGACTTAATGGCTCATATCGTATTACTGCGAGATTCACGATGGTAGCATTTTTATTTTACGGTATAACAACTTTATATATGTATTTGGAAGTCTTTTTAGTGTTCCATTATCCATTCCATACTAAAATTGACAAAACGATATACCTACTACCTATTTCTAAGGCATTATTTTTCTCTAAGAATGTTTCACAAATAAATTGTATTTAATGGAAATAATTATAGTACCCTTATCAAAGAATAAATATCTCATTATAGAATAAAAAAAATTAAAATTCTCTGTCCATCATTAATAAAAACATATTTAGCTGTGAAAAAGATGAGGGAATACAACTTCGCGTTAAAGGGTCAAGTTTCGTCAATTAGTGAATTAATGTCCTGATATTTAAATTCGGTGCTTAATTATTCCTTCAGAGCAGAGTAGGTAATTACAGAGGTCGACGAAGCATTACGACCCGTGTTCGTCAAAATTAATTAGCAGAGTTCTGAAGACGAATTCTAAATCCTTATACGAAAATTTGGAAATTACTTTTTAATTAGGCGCCGATTTGTACAACAACGACCTATGATAATAATAAAATTATTAAAATAGGGTCACCACCACTACAACTTGCTATCTCTAATAGATTTTGTATAATACGAATTATAGCATGACAGGTTTGTTGAGAAATCGTACTTTCTCATGTTCCTGGTAGGTGAATCTTGGTCTATCTTATCTTATCCTTGGTTATCTTATCGATTTTAATAGTAGGTAGTCCATCTCGCTTACATATTTCTAAAACCGAGTTCATTGCTCTGTGATTAATCGCCTTAAAATGATTACAAAACCAATTTAAGTAATTAGATTTATAGATGTAAATAATCAATATTGAAATTAAAAATCTTTATATTTGTGCTGTTAAATATCCCAAAAGTTCATTTTTGTTACCTGTCACAGACACCATCATTATGTTCAACAGAGTATTGTTCTAACCTATTTGTAAATTGTCGAAAAAAAACATTACAGGTATAGATAGTATAAATGTATAATCCATTATAACAAATTCAATTTAAATTAATATATAACAGTAAGTACCTACCTAACCTAGTTTTCTTATTAAATTTTATTTCACTATTCTGTATAAACAAAAATAAATTACTACCTACTGACCTATGCAAAGATAATACAATATTTTTTGAGATAAAAAAATCATAAACTTAGTAGATAATTATTGTCATATGATGCAATTACAATTACAGGCATTGAAACTTTTTGGGAGCGTTGTAAGTGCATTAACTGCATCGAGGCAAGTAATTTTTACACACACTGAAAGAAATATAGAACTTAAATTTAAATTTGTAATGTAATTTTTTCATCAACCTGCATGTTTAAAGAACAAGTGTTTGAGAAAGTTGTAAAAAATATATATACATTAGAAAATAACAAATTCCAATGAAACAATTAACTCACTTTCTCATTAACCAGTTTCTAATAACCTGGTAACCAACCATGCAGGTGAATGAGATTGTTTTAGCTCTTACAAATTACGCCTGTATCACAGAGGCAGAGACCACGGATTCTGACAAATCTATTCATCTGATTCTTCATGCAAGCTCGTCTGTTAAGACACTCCTGATCTGGCCTTTATCGAGGACGTTTTTCCGATTTGATCCTTTATAACTCTTCCATTTACATTTGCGACATATATTTCCTTTCCCTCATTTCTGCTTTCACTTGACTTTAGTGTTTCTTCTGCTCTACCCAAGTCCTATATTAAGTTAGTACTTTTTGTGGTCTACCTTGAATTTATTTTCGTGTTTCTCATCTCTAGAAAACACAGTCCTAGTTTTACAATCTTTTTACTGATTCTATTCTTTCTTCGTCAATCATAATGTTATTTGTTGTCACACATTCGTCCTTCTCAAAGATCATTATTGCTTTCATTCATTCATTTACCATTAAATTCTGCATTTTGACCGATACGAGGGGTCTGTCACTCCTTGCGTAGGTACGACGAAAGCACCTACAACTCCGCGCACCTACAAGAGACACACATCACACGGGCTGTCGCACAGTCGCGTTCTCGGGTGCTTGACGTTATTTCGCGCGCTTTCTTTTCGATTTTATGCTAAATACGTATTTTGTGTGTTTAACTTAATTTTCTGTGTTTTCTTAATAAACTTTCTATAGTCTAGTACATCTGAACTGTTTACATTAGATTGTATTGTAGATTATACTCATTTTGTTTACTTAATAAACTATAATACAAAAAAAATTGGCATTTCATTTTTACCCTTAGCGACAACTCTGGCGTTCGATAAACAACATACGCTGATAACATGCCTACTGAATCCTTTATTTTTATTTGTTACCAGCTTCGTCCATGGAAACAAAGTTTACCTCCTTATTTATAATAATTATACTGATCCACTATTTGGGTTGTAGCGTGAATGCGTGATGTTATATGTAATGTAATAGATAATCTATATAATTATATAAAATACAAAAAAAACTATCTATGTCCGTTATAGACTTTGAAACCAGTCCAACCGGTTTCATTAGAAAGGCAATAATGCGAAGTTGGTTTTAGAAAAAAGAACCCATACAAAAATTTTCAACCTCATCAAAATATTACTCGCAAATAAATTAAAAACATTAAGTGTGAAGTCGAACCAAGTCGGGGCAAGCCGCTAGTATAAGAAAATTACTCGTGTATAACCCTGTGCGTTTGTCGGTGCACGTGTCCTGCGGCGGTGCGTAGAGTTAAATTTAGCGATACAGCTAACTAAATTCCGTCACCAAAATGTTTGTAGGTAAATAAATTGTCGGGTTTGTTCAAGATCAAAGCAGTGCGATATCTATTACGTAGTAATTATTATTTAATCTATGCCGATACTCTACCATAACCTGCATCCTTCCCTGATTTCATACCTGTTATTGCTCATCTTTCCGCTCATTTTTTTATTCTTTCAACTACTTGTTTAACTAGTCCTTTCCTATACACATTCTTAGCTTTATCTACATTACTATTTTTCTGTATTCTTTCATTCGCTCTAAACGCTAACCTGCCCAACCATGCTTTTTACTGCTCATATACCCATTGATTTTAACGGTGTATCGTGTATATTTGATGCAGTTAGATGTAATGTTACAAAATGTGAGAAAAGAGACAGCAGAGGTAGGCACCTCTGATCTCTTTGTGGACGTCGATACTCCATGCAAACCGGCCCAATAACTTTTTATTTTTTCTTCACGTTATTTGCCCCAGGGTACTCAGCGGAAGACCAAGTCTCCCTCATATTTAGATCGAAAACCTAAGTGTGGTTTGGCGGATTATGTACACAAGTTATTAATTATAAAAAATCATTGGTACATAGTCGGAATCGAATCGTGGTCCGTCTTGTTAATATCAGACGTCTTAGTTAATACGAGACGTCCACTCGGCCACCAACGTCACAATAACTAATGAGAATATAAACCATATGACTTACACCATTCAGATAGACAATAATAATCATACAAATATAACATACAGAAAAAATAAATAATTTACTGTCTTTAAAATGTAAATGAAAAAAAAAACATTTAAAAATCTACTGTCAAAATTTAAAGCCTACTTTATTCCCAAAGTCAACACCACCATGAATAAGGTTGAATATTTTTTGAACAACATAATATGCCTTAAAAATTTACAATTCAGCAAAGAGGACTAAATCACTTCAGGATTTTTTTCTTCACGGGTTCCCTTACAGCTCCCGAAACCGTGTTACAGTTCCAGGGTACCCAGCGGAAGACCAAGTCTCCCTCGTTTAACCGATGGTATATGTGAGGCTATATATACCTAACGAGTGGCCAGTTCTGTTGACGTATATTTAGATGGAAAGCTTCTAAGTATGGTTTGTCGGATTATGTACGTAAGTTTTTAATTAAAAAACCCATTGGTACATAGCCGGGATCCAGGATTGAACCGGTGGTGTACTTAGTTAACACCAGACGTCTTAACGACTCGGCCACCGACGCACTTTTCGCACTTCAGGACTCTTCACGAAAAATGTAATATTGGCCAATGGCACGACTTGGATTATCTAGTAACTTCTTCAATGTCATGTCGGAGAGTTCTTGATCCGGTCTGAAAAGTTAAAATATTAATAAAGTTAAGTTAAAATAAAACACAAAAAAAACACACCTTGCGGTGTGGCCACGGACACCAGTACCAGTGTCCACTTTTTGCCAGTTGTCCATATTAAACAGCCTGTTGCTGCTTGCTGGACCTAGATGGTCACTTTTTTAACGAAGAGGCACATATTCTTAAAGAAAATTGGTGCTTAGTGTGGGAATTGAACCTGGGACCTCCCGGTTTCTAGACAACGCTCTACCAATATAGGCTATCGAGTCCTAAAAATTAAATACTAATTATATTCTATTTCTAAGATATACATATTAGGAATAAGTAGATATTATTTTCAGGTAAGAGATAAAAAATTGTATATTACTACAACCTAATGCTTTTCTTTTCCAACTCTAGTGCAGTGGGTGTATCTCAGTTTCAATATCTAGCCGCTAGATTATTGAATATTGGTTATAGATTCTAACGCACCGACATTCGTCACTGTGAAGTTATCCACAACTACTCGTAGTTAAAACTAGAAAATTACGCATGGCGCGCGCATAATGTTGTTCGTAGCCATCTCAGAATGGTTACTTTGACTCACTCAGGAATGATACTTCGTATAAAAATATTAAAGGTACTTACAAAATAGTCACGGTTTGCGGTTGAACTGTAAAGAAGAAAATATAATTAGTTTTATTAACTTTATACATCTTTATGGGCTCCTTATCTTATGGTCTGGGAACCATGTTACCGGCTCCAGGGTACCCAGCGGAAGACAAATCTTTCTCATTCAGCCGTAATTTGAGGCTACCTAACAAGTGGCCATCTCTGTTGAAGTTTTTGAGATCGAACGTCCTCTTAGTATTTTTTTTCCGAAATATGTATTTATTTTTTATATCGAACATTTTATACATTTTAAAATTTAGGACAATAGACAATACAGAAAAAACTTACTTAACGTTGCTTGCTGCTGTTGGCCGCCAGATACATCCGTGAAATATAGACTTTGATGAGTTTGTATGTATTCCTTGTGCTGGTCTATAATGAAGCCGTCTTGTACGATCTGCACGGGGTGCGACACAGTGGCCTGCTGCAACCGCCACTTCTCCATTTCCTCATTATTATCTTGAACTTTGACTTCTTCCATCTGCATCCTCTCAACCTGCTTGTATGTAGGCTCTCCGCCAATATAGTCGCGCTTGATTCTGTTGTGGTAGCGGATTTCATGTTTTCTTAAATCAGACCTGGTTTGAAAGTTTACGAATTTTAGTTTTAATAATGTGTCTCATATTACGGGTGTTAATCCATATTATAATCTACTAGCGGACCCGGCAGACGTTGTCCTGCCCAAACGTTGGCTTGCCTGCACTACCCCTACTGCTCTGCTATGGTGCTCTGTAGTGACGTAAAACAAAGAAACAAACAAAACATTTTTAATATACTAGCATGGCTTGCACCCGCGTTTATGGTGACTAAACTACTGCTCACTTCCTATGGGTCTTAGCATGATGTTATATAGCCTTTCTTAAGAATTGGGCTATCAAAATCAAAAATATTTTTCAAATAAAACTGGTAGTCTCAGAGATTAGCGCGTTCAAACAAACAAATTCTTCAGCTCTATTATTAGTATAGATTAGTTAGGATTAGTGTGATAAAATTAATATCTCACTTATAACAGAAGTCCCTAAAGCAGTAACTGCAAGTGTGCTTGATGTTCATATGGGCCGCCTCGTGGTGTTCCCGCAGTGCTGCGTTTGTTCGGAAAGCTTTGGTACACATCATACACTGAAAGAAAAAAATCTAATTCGTGAAATTTCCGAAAAAAAATCTGTTTTTATCTTTTTTTCTAATTATAGAAAACTGATAACCTAGACTAGACATTTTATAATTAACGAAAACATCTAAGCGATAATCTAGTTAAAGCTAGCTTAGCTCCTAGTAAGCTATCCGACCAGACTTCACCCGTGGAAACTTTAGAAATGCAAAAAAAACTTCTTCCTTTTTCGTTAAAAATATTTCTTTATCTTACAGAACCATAACTTTCTTTTAATTAAAAATGGCCTATATATCTGGAATAATATAACTTCATAGCAGTGAAAGACTTTTTCAAATTGGTTTAGTAGTTTTCTAGTTTATTTCTTACAAGCAAACAAACAAACACATATAATAAATAACAAAAAAAATCACCTTGAACTGCTTTTCTTGATGAGTCAACTTGTGTTTCTTAAGGTTAGATGGGTTGACAAAAGTGGCGGGGCAGCTGGGACATTGGTATGGTTTTTCCCCAGTATGTGTCCGCATATGCATAACCAGGTAGTACTTGTGCTTACTCTTGTATGGGCACAAGTCGCAGAAGAAGTTGAATGTGTTTGTATGGACAACCCTGTCAATGTGTAAATATAATAATTTAATATAATAAAATCTTTATTGAAAAACTTAAGTGATAAATAACATAGACCATAATAATATAAACTTACTACTATTATTATATGCGACTATTGTGACCTAAGATTTTGTAAGACGACGCCTCTATTAGATGTGTTGTTTAGAACAAACAAACGTGTCACTTTATCACGCACGAAATGGCGTGCGTGAAATTTACATAAATAAAAACAAATAAAACAATTTTAAAATTACTTACTTTAATTTGACACACCATAATTTGATAAATTAATTGTTCCTCTATGATGTCTACACGTAATAATAGAACAGTACGGCAATATTATCAAAGAAAAACAATTTTTACAGTAAAATTTTAGATAGCGTGCAAACGTCAGACGACAATGCAGACTGACGCGTATAGTTGTCTTAGAAAACAACTCTCTGGCACGATCTTATAGTGAGCGGAACACATCTAGTAGAGGCAGGCCACGCATCGTCTTATAAAATCTTAGATTGTGACATTGAATCCATGTTGTATAAATTGTTGTTTCTGAAGTTTCATGATTTCGATGATAGATGGCGCTACCTACAATCCCCGTAGAAATAGGAAACGGGACGCTTACGGCGACAATTCGTAATTCAATGACAATCCCAATACATCAGCGAATATTAGTGGCTAAACAGTAATTTTGTTTTCCCTGCCTCTATTTTTTTAAATATCTTATCTAAAATTCAGAAAACTTACATGTGATTCTTGAGACGAGCTATAATAGGGAATTCCTTGCCGCACGTGGGACACTTGTGCGACACGCTCTTCTTGTGAATGTGTCGCATATGTTGCGGTATACTCACGACCAACTGCCCGCAGATGTCGCACGCGCGTCGCATACATTGACGCTCGCGACGATGCTCCGCTAATTTCTCCTGTACAATAAATAACCAAAAAAATATTTAAAAAACAAGCTTTTATATTGATAAAATGAACTAAAAAGTTAAAAATAAATGTATTCCGATTGAAAACAAGCAATTTTTCTACATTTTACATGTGACAAGTTTATTTATTTTTTACTTTTTAGTATTGTATGATAGCAAAAACCAGAGCACTTGTGAAGACAAATCAAATGAGCCCAAACTCAATGGAGTTATGTCGTTTCGTTACAGAGTTCATGAGGCGGCTATGGCCAGTGGTGAGTTCTTCTGGCTCTATCATCAGACCAGCTATGACATAATTATATTGCATTGTCATCCGATTTAGATGTCATGCAAAATTTCAGCTCAGTTGAACACCGGGAAGTGGGTCAAATTTAACTTGTACGATTTGATTATACACCAGGATAGGTGAAACTAAAAGCTTGTAAAAAAAGTTGTTAGGAAAGAAATCGAGAACTTCGACGACAAACTTTTCTATCGATATTTTATTTATATTTTTTCTGAATTAATATACCAGCCTTCCTAATAAAAAAGAAAATTACCTTATCTGGGAATCCAATATCGCAGGGAGAGCATTTAAACTCCTTTGACTTAGGACCTTTTTTCTTCAGAAGCTTGTCTTGTTTCTGATACACCTTTCTTTGCTCCTCCTCAACTTTTAGACGTTTCAATTTCATTTGGTGTAGTATTAGTTGAAAGTCGTGTTTAGAATATGGATATGTATGTAAGGCTGGATCACCTAATAAAACCAAAAGTCTTTATGTGCAGCGAAATAACAAGATATAAAAAAAATCTTGAAGAGAGAGACCAAGTCCTTGTATAAGTTTGTATTTTTTGAAAATGCCAAATATAGCAAATCAAAAAATTTAGTTAATTTTGGACAATAATTTATATACAGTGGTGGACATATAATTAAGAACGGTAACAAGCGAACAATCCTAAAAACATTTTTTTTTTCATATCTTTGTATTAATTTATCAATAATAACTTTTAATCACGTCATAATGTAATTATATTATCGACGTATAAATCGATATAATTATTATACAAAACGTCTTAACTTTTTATATTTTTTAATATAATATTGTAACGAATAGGTACTTAAATCGCACAAATAAATACCTAAACACATCAAGGTCGATAGACGTCTCTAGAAACATCCAGAGAGAATCAAGTACAAACGAAAATGGACCGTATGTGCCTAGCCATAGGTACCAAAATCGGGCGCGGTCTGTGTGTAGGTATTTGGCGCCGAGTCGCATCGAGCCGCGTCTACAACTTTATACAACAATCTCGGCGTTTCTCGAATGTTCGGAGGGCAATATAAACAGAGGATCGTCGCCGGGAGAACACAGTGCGAATCAGAGCGATCAAAGCGAAACAGTGAAGTGGAATTTAGTGCGAATAAGTGATATTCAAGTGTTTTCATTTATTTAACTGTATTTTTGTGGTGTTGAAGTAAAGTTTGTTTATTTAATCGGTATTTTAAATCTCTTCGAACCCTAGCTCGTAACAAATTGGTGTCAGGAGTGTGGGATTCAAAAATGCCGATTACACCACGTGACTCGTCGTTATCACGGCGACCCAAAACACGACAAACTACTGCTGGACATCACGGCGAGGAGGTCGACGAGGGTGCTGCTGCTGGAGCCGCTGCTGGTGCTGCTGGGAATGCTGCTGGTGGTGCCGGAGCTGCTGCTGGAGCCGCTGCTGGTGCTGCTGGGACTGCTGCTGTTGGTGCTGGAGCTGCTGCTGGAGTTGATACGGGTGCTGCGGGTTCTGCGGGTGCTCCTCAGGCATTCGATATGGGGATGCTGTTTCGGCTGATGGAGGAGCAGGCCCGACGTCAGGAGGAGCAGGCCCGACGACAAGAGGCGCAGGCCAGACGACAAGAGGAGGAGGCCAGACTTCGGGAGGAGCAGACTCGGCAGCTATTGGAGCAGCAGGCCAGGCGTCAGGAGGAGCAGGCCAGACGACAGGAGGAGGAGGCCAGACGTCAGGAGGAGCAGACTCGACACCTATTTGAGGAACAGGCCCGACGTCAGGAGGAGCAGGCCCGACGACAAGAGGAGGAGGCCAGACTTCGGGAGGAGCAGACTTGCCGGCTGTTAAAGGAGCAGTCTGCTAACCTTAAGGAGCTGCTTTCAGAGTCACTGGGAAAGGTGACTATGGAGGTGAAGCAGCTACAGAGGGTTACAGACATGCACGAGGAGAGAATCGAAGACCTCGACATTCGTTATGAAGACCTCCAACAGCATTGCAAGGAAATACAGACTAGGATGAGCAGAGAACTGGATGCAAGACTTGACGACCGCTACGGAGAGTTGGAGGCACGACTTGACAGCCAATGCAAGGGGCTCCAGAATGAAGTAAGGAAACTGAAGCTGACCGCTCCTGTTTCTGGAGGCGTCGTCGTCTCCGGCCCCCGAGTCAAGGTGCCGCCGTACGACGGGACTACGTCCTGGACAGCGTACAAATTGCAGTTCCAAACGGTCGCCTCTGCCAATGGCTGGACAGACGAGCAATCTCTGACCGCCTTGACAGTGGCTTTAAGAGGCCGCGCACTGTCTGTTCTGGAAGCCTCTCCAGACAGCTGCACCACGTACGGGAACCTGATCGAGGCAATGGACTCCAGGTACGGCGACAAACACCTGGAGCACGTGTACCGAGCGCAGCTGAGGGACAGGACGCAATATGCTGGTGAGAATCTGCAACAATGGGCTCTGGAGATTGAGAAGATCGTGAGGAAGGCGTACCCATCTGCCGGACAAGAGTTCATTGCTGCGAACCTCGTTCAAGCATTCATCGACGGCATCCGCAGCATGGAGGTCAGAGCTGCAGTTCGACTGGGCCACCACAGCGCCCTGAAAGATGCACTGGCCCATGCTCTAGAGGTGGAAGCCGTGAGACAGGAGCCTCGTTCTCAGCGATTGCGACAAGTGGCGGAGGAGGCTACTCCAACAACGACACCTGTAGCAGAGAGGCGTAGCTACTTACCCCGCTGCTTCTACTGCCACAAGCTAGGGCACCTTAAAGCAAGCTGCCCGGCGCTTAAACGACAAGGCACGGATCAACGAGTGCCGAAACGGGACGTCGGAGCTGATGTCCGTGCCGTAACTACGGAGCTTCCGGGAAACGAGTAACAGCCAGAGCCGTGGGGCGGGTACTGGCTGATCGTGACACAGCCCCAAAAGTTACCATCCGACAAGTTTTCGACGGGAACAATCTGGTGATCGCAGGCGAGGTCAACGGGACGCCATGTGAGATGACGATCGACACAGGAGCAACGCGTACGGTTGTGAGACCTCAGTTGTTGGGACGATCTACGAGCAGAACCAGAGGTCCATCTTCCCATCTGAAACTCTTCACGGCAACCGGTCAGCCAATACCCGCATACGACGAGCTGCCGGTGACACTCAAGGTGGGTGACGGGGAGTATCCACACACCGTCATCGTGGCCGACATTATAGACGACTGCATTCTCGGACTCGACTTTATGAAGCGGTTCCAGTTTGGCATCGACTTGCGCAACGGTGTACTGCAGTGCGGCCAGGAACAGGTATTTTTGAAAGGCGGTTATGCTGGCTATGTGCGCTGTGCCAAGGGCGTCAAACTGAACCCATACTCAGAGACGCTTGTCGATGTGGAGTTACCAACTAATGGGGACCCCTCTAATACGAGGTGCTCTATCATCGACCACCTGGAACGTTCTAAACATAAAGGCTGGTTACTCACTCCAACTTTAGTAAACAGCCAGAGTGGACGAGCTGTAGTAAGGGTGACCAACTTCAATGACGCTCCTGTCACTCTTAATAAGGATCAAGTCGTGGCGAAGTGCGACGAGGCGAATTGGATGCGGAGCTGCACCCAGGGGAAGCTATCGGCGATGAAAAATAACAGTGCAAACCCCTTGGAACTCGTCGACATTTCGAAGAAGGACTTGTCAATCTCCGAGTACAAACGAGCGAAGGAGATGCTCACTCGTTACATTGACATCTTTAGTGACATAGATGGGCATCTCGGCAGGACGTCATTGGTGAAACACACCATCAACACAGGCAACGAGTTACCTATACGTCAACGTGCTCGACGAATCCCAGTAGGAAGAGAAGCCGAAGTACAGTGCATGCTGGAAGACATGAAGAAGGCTAATGTCATCGAACCTTCTTTGAGCCCATGGTGTTCTCCGGTTGTGCTAGTTAAGAAGAAGGATGGCAGCACTCGCTTCTGTGTGGATTATCGTCGACTGAACGACGTAACCAGAAAGGACAGCTACCCTCTACCCCGGATTGACGACACCTTGGACAAGTTGAGTGGGAACCAATGGTTCTCAACACTGGATTTGAAGAGTGGATACTGGCAAGTGGAGATCGATCCCAAGGACAAGGAAAAGACTGCTTTCTCGACCGGAAATGGACTGTGGCAGTTCAACGTCATGCCTTTCGGGTTATGCAATGCTCCTGCTACGTTCGAAAGGCTGATGGAAGTTGTACTTGCTGATCTCGTGGGAAAAGCTTGCCTAGTCTACCTGGATGACGTCATCATTATGGGACGCGACTTCAACGAGCACCTGAGGAATTTAGAAAGAGTGTTTGCCAAGTTGAAGCTCGCGAACCTGAAATTGCATGCCAAGAAGTGTAGCTTCTTCAAGAAACGTGTAAATTACCTCGGGCATGTAATTACAAAGGATGGCGTAGAAACCGACCCTGTAAAGACAGTAGCTGTACGAGAATGGCCCACCCCACGGAACAAAACAGATGTTCGGGCGTTTCTTGGTCTGTGCTCATACTACCGCCGCTTCGTATACGACTTCGCGGGAGTAGCCAAGCCCCTACATCGACTGACGGAGGACAAGCGTTCGTTTCAGTGGACTGAGGACTGTGAGAAGTCGTTCCAGGAACTGAAACAACGACTGTGTGAAACACCTGTATTGGGCTACCCGGACCAAGTCGGCGAGTTTGTGGTGGACACAGACGCAAGCAACATCGCCATTGGAGGTGTGCTGTCACAACGGAAGGGGGACAAGGAAGTTGTGATAGCGTATTTCAGCAAGGCTCTGTCAAAACCAGAAAGGAACTACTGTGTAACCAGACGCGAACTTCTGGCCGTAGTGAAGACAGTACGACACTTCAACAAATATCTCATCGGAAGGAAGTTCAAGCTACGGACAGACCATGCGGCGTTGAAATGGTTACTTCAATTCAAGGATCCTGAAGGACAAGTCGCTCGGTGGATCGAGCAGTTACAAGAATTCGATTTCACGATCGAACATCGACGAGGACGGATGCATGGCAACGCTGACGCACTGTCACGCAGGCCGTGCCCTGAAGATTGTAAACACTGCTCGAGGCGTGAAATCGGTGATTCTGTCATCAAAGTGATTACGACTAACAACCTTAGTGACGAATGGGCGAACGAGAGGACGAGAGACGAGCAACTCAAGGATAACAACTTGGCGCCGATAATGGAATGGAAGACGCAGAATGTTCCAAGGCCCGGCTGGAATGTTGTATCAGCCATGAGTTCCACCACGAAAAGTTACTGGGCTCAGTGGGAAAGTCTAGTGCTGGACAACGGGTTGCTGTACCGCAAGTGGGAGTCGCCCAGTGGACAGGAGACATTGATGCAGCTGGTCGTGCCTAGGTCAAAGGTGCGCGCAGTGCTTGAGTCCGTGCACGATGGATCCTCGGGAGGACATCTGGGCATGAATCGAACCCTGGCGAAAATCAGGAAACGATTTTATTGGGTTCATTGCCGGCAAGATGTCGAGGATTGGTGTCGTAAGTGCACAGTATGTGCGGCCGTGAAAGGACCTACGACACGTACGAGGGGACGTATGCAGCTGTACAATGTTGGCGCTCCATGGGAACGAATTGCGGTGGACGTTGCTGGACCGTTCCCGGTCACTGAAGATGGGAACAAGTACTTTATGGTCGTGATGGACTACTTCACGAAGTGGCCGGAGGTCTTCGCAATTCCCAACCAGGAAGCGACAACAGTGGCGACTAAGTTGGTCAACGAAGTATTCTGCAGGTTCGGGCTACCATTGGAGATACATTCTGATCAAGGGCGTAACTTTGAGTCGCAGTTGTTCCAGGAAGTATGCCGTCTCCTGGGAATAAATAAAACGAGGACTACGGCGTATCACCCACAGTCCGACGGAATGGTTGAAAGGTTCAACCGCACTTTGGAGACTCATTTAGCGAAACTGGTTGAGGATCACCAGAGGGACTGGGACCGATATATTCCCTTGTTCTTGCTCTCATATCGATCCGCAGAGCATGAAAGCATAAAGGTGACTCCTGCTTATGCCAACTTTGGGAGAGAACTCCGACTACCAGTTGATCTCCTGACCGGCGGACCTCCGGATGCGCCGCAACCTGTAAGTGACTACGTATCGAACCTGAAAAACAAGATGTGCGACATACATGACCAGATTCGTCAGAGCAGTCTTGTGGCCAGTACAAAGATGAAGACCAGGTACGATAGAAACTTCAATAGTAACGGTTTTGACGAGGGATCGTTGGTGTGGCTGCACAACCCGAAACGCCGAAAAGGCAAATCTCCCAAGCTGCAGAACCGCTGGGAAGGCCCGTATAAGGTCATCACGAGGATCAATGACGTGACCTATCGGATCCAACGATGCCCGCGTGGACAGTTAAAGGTTGTCCATATTGATCGACTGGCTCCTTACAAAGGCTCGAATATTGCTCGGGACGAGCAAGTCTAAGCGGGGGGCAGTGTAACGAATAGGTACTTAAATCGCACAAATAAATACCTAAACACATCAAGGTCGATAGACGTCTCTAGAAACATCCAGAGAGAATCAAGTACAAACGAAAATGGACCGTATGTGCCTAGCCATAGGTACCAAAATCGGGCGCGGTCTGTGTGTAGGTATTTGGCGCCGAGTCGCATCGAGCCGCGTCTACAACTTTATACAACAATCTCGGCGTTTCTCGAATGTTCGGAGGGCAATATAAACAGAGGATCGTCGCCGGGAGAACACAGTGCGAATCAGAGCGATCAAAGCGAAACAGTGAAGTGGAATTTAGTGCGAATAAGTGATATTCAAGTGTTTTCATTTATTTAACTGTATTTTTGTGGTGTTGAAGTAAAGTTTGTTTATTTAATCGGTATTTTAAATCTCTTCGAACCCTAGCTCGTAACAATATTTAAAGGAGGGTGTATTCCGAGCGCACTGGCCGCTGGACAAATAATTAAGAACGCAAAATAGTTTTGTTGTAAATTAAAAATTTATTAAAAATAAATTTATTATTAGATTGCGCGGTAAATGAGTCCTTATTCGTCATAGATATAAGCAAATAGGAAGATGCGTTATAGCGCCTCTACGCGTGGTCCGCCAAAAGTGTGGTGGCCACCACACTTTGACATTTACACATGTCAGTCCTTGCGTCGCGTTGTTGTCAGTGTGGTGTGCTACAAAAAATTTAAGTTTCTGAGCAAATATGCCTTCTTGCGCATTCAAAGGGTGTGCCAATAACTCTACTACAAAAAACAAAAATTATGGAATCACTTTTCACTCCTTTAAGTTCGTTAGCGAATAGATTTAATTTTATATATTTTAAAAATTAATATAATATATAAATTAATTAATAATTTAACATGGCCGCTTTATCTCACCTGTACAATCGGTTTGGTCGAAAGTATGCTCTACTTATGTAACGTTGATTTGAAATGAAATTTCTGTTTAGATTATTTTTTCATATATTTATTTTATAAAGTGGTATATCAATCTAAGTAGTCCATGACTTCGTTATTATTATTATTTTATTAGAAACTAGCTGCTGCGCAGGGTTTTGATATTAATAATCCGAATTTTCGGCAATTTCAAGAAATTTATAAAAAGGCACTTAGGCATTTAGAATTGCAGTCATCTCTGTCAGAAAACTGTATACCGCTGGATAACTTTCCCATTCTTACACGTTCATCAGCCGTAGACACTATTAACCATATCTACATACTACTCTTGAACGAAATTTATTCGATGAAGAAAATTTACCTCATGTTTACGAAGAAAATACGTTTAAACAGCATAAACTAACGTATTATAATTCGTATAAAAATGTTAAACACATTAAAGATAAATGTATATCTCAAAAGTAATATTAGTGATAATATAGCAGAAACAAATGTACTAATATTAAGCGATCATTTATCAATTAATGCAGATCTAATAGTAGGATATATATCGCGTTGGGTAGCTCGGGCGTTGATTAAAGCAATTGTGAGGTATGTGTTACTGAACTCGTGACAAATGAAACGAGTTATGACTTATATAAAAATTGTCTAAAAACGGAATCTACAATTAAATTATTTAGTTTAGAATCTCAATATTTTGTTGTCAAAAGTAAAATAATAAAATTGAAAATAAGCGTAATAAAATCGTTTATAAACTTCAACATATTCACAAACTTGATAGGACACTCACAAGATCAACCTGTCACATTCACCCACCGAACTCACTTCCACTCACAAGCCAATGTCAAGTATTGTAGACTTCACAGTAACAATAAGCCGATAATCGGTATGTAGAATGCTCCCGCCGACCGTGATATGTCCTATTAATCACTGACTAATCACAACTATCACAGCGCGGGCGGGATTAAACTGGATTACCCATGACGTCCTGGTGGGCGCGTGCGTTATTCACAAAGGCGTCACGTGGAATCGAACTCACTTAATAAGGGCTCTCATTGACAAATATTGTGACGTAAGAATTCATTATCTGCATAAAAATAATTCCAGTATATCAATGGTTTTAAAAAGGCAAAAACTTAATAAACTATCTTTGTTTGAAGGACAATAATTAAGAATAAAATGTCTATATATTATATAAATATACTATTATGTAATATAAATGTGCTAATGTATCCGTAGAGGACCGTAGTAAATTGAACTCAGTGGTATCTGCCTACCCCAGTGGGAAACAGGCGTGAGCTTAAGTTTTGTGTGCATGTAAAGAAGCATTTAATTTCAATTTTTAAAACTGTAACACTGTTAAGTTTCGTGCCGAACAGCTGAAATCGAATCGGCGAATACTTAATTTTCTTTACGATAATATGTAATAGTTGTTTCACTACATTATGAAATTTTATTTCACACCCAAAGGATAAACATTTTTTTTAACTACATATTTTAATTTAATAATTCCAAGTAGAGTGACAATACAGACGGTTGACTGTACATCGCTGTTGATATGTCGTTATGTCGAGGCCCGTTTTTGCAATTGTTTTTTGACTACGGTAACGCATCTTTTGTTTATATCTATGTTATTCGTTAATTTTCCTAGTTTTTAAGTTTGATAATTATTAAAGAAATAATGGGTCAGAAGGAAAGTTGCGATTCATCCACACGAAAAATAATAGTGACACTATTTCAACGTGATTGGTCTTATGGAAAGATTTCTAATTATTTGAAATGCTCTAAAACGAAAGTTTTTAATGCTGTTAATCACTTCAAGAAGTTTAACACCACCGATGATATCCCACGCAAACCTAAATCTCGTAAAACGACACATCTTGTGAGGATTACATGATTGTTCGTTCAGCGAAGGTGGATCCTTTCAAAAGCTCTGAGAATATCAGAAATGAAGTATTTGGTCCCGAACAAAGTGTATGCTCACGTCATAGATATAAGCAAATAGGAAGATGCGTTATAGCGCCTCTACGCGTGGTCCGTCAAAAGTGTGGTGGCCACCACACTTTGACATTTACACGAGTCAGTCCTTGCGTCGCGTTGTTGTCAGTGTGGTGTGCTACAAAAAAATTAAGTTATTTAGCAAATATGCCTTCTTGCGCATTCAAAGGGTGTACCAATAACTTTACTACAAAAAACAAAAATTATGGAATCACTTTTCACTCCTTTAAGTTCGTTAGCGAATTAATTTTATATATTTTAAAAATTAATATAATATATAAATTAATTAATAATTTAACATGGCCGCTTTATCTCACCAGGACTGTACAATCGGTTTGGTCGAAAGTATGCTCTACTTATGTAACGTTGATTTGAAATGAATTTCTGTTTAGATTATTTTTTCATCTATTTAAGTTATAAAGTGGTATATCAATCAAAGTAGTCCATGACTTCGTTATTATTATTATTTTATTAGAAACTAGCTGCTGCGCTGGGTTTTGATACAATAATAATCCGAATTTTCGGCAATTTCAAGAAATTTATAAAAAGGCACTAAGGCATTTAGAATTGCAGTCATCTCTGTCAGAAAACTGTATACCGCTGGATATCTTTCCCATTCTTACACGTTCATCAGCCGTAGACACTATTAACCATATCTACCTACTACTCTTGAGCGAAATTTATTCGATGAAGAAAATTTACCTCATGTTTACGAAGAAAATATGTTTAAAAAGCATAAACTAACGTATTATAATTCGTATAAAAATGTTAAACACATTAAAGATAAATGTATATCTCAAAAGTAATATTAGTGATAATATAGCAGAAACAAATTAAGCGATCATTTATCAATTAATGCAGATCTTATAGTAGGATATATATCGCGTTGGGTAGCTCGGGCGTTGATTAAAACAATTTGTGAGGTATGTGTTACTGAACTCGTGACAAATGAAACGAGTTATGACTTATATAAAAATTGTCTAAAAACGGAATCTACAATTAAATTATTTAGTTTAGAATCTCAATATTTTGTTGTTAAAAGTAAAATAATAAAATTGAAAATAAGCGTAATAAAATCGTTTATAAACTTCAACATATTCACAAACTTGATAGGACACTCACAAGATCAACCTGTCACATTCACCCACCGAACTCACATCTATTCTATTTTTTTCAAAATGGCTCCATCAGGGTTTTGATGATTCCGCCAAGCCAATGTCAAGTATTGTAGACGTCACAGTAACAATAAGCCGATAATCGGTATGTAGAATGCTCCCGCCGACCGTGATATGTCCTATTAATCACTGACTAATCACAACTATCACAGCGCGGGCGGGATTAAACTGGATTACCCATGACGTCCTGGTGGGCGCGTGCGTTATTCACAAAGGCGTCACCTGGAATCGAACTCACTTATTAAGGGCTCTCTTTGACAAATATTGTGACGTAAGAATTTATTATCTGCATAAAAATAATCCCAGTATATCAATAGTTTTAAAAAGGCAAAAACTTAATAAACTATCTTTGTTTGAAGGACAATAATTAAGAATAAAATTTCTATATATTATATAAATACTATTATGTAATATAAATGTCCTAATGTCTCCGTAGTAAATGGAACTCAGTGGTATCTGCCTACCCCAGTGGGAAACAGGTGTGAGCTTAAGTTTTGTGTGTATGTAAAGAAGCATTTAATTTCAATTTTTAAAACTGTAACACTGTTAAGTTTCATGCCGAACAGCTGAAATCGAATCGGCGAATACCTACTTAATTTTCTTTACGATAATATGTAATAGTTGTTTCACTACATTATGAAATTTTATTTCACACCCAAAGGATAAACATTTTTTTTTAACTACACATATTTTAATTTAATAATTCCAAGTAGAGTGACAATACAGACGGTTGACTGTACATCGCTGTTGATATGTCATTATGTCGAGGCCCGTTTTTGCAATTGTTTTTTGACTACGGTAACGCATCTTTTGTTTATATCTATGGCTCACGTACGGTACATCGACGCTTAGTTGAAGCTAAATTATTTGGAAGACTCGCTCGAAAAGTACCGCTCGTCACGAGGCAGCATCGAAGAGCGAGGTTAGATTTCGCCCGAAAGTATGGTAATTGGACGGAGAGCCAATGGAAACATCAGAAACATGTATTGTTTTCTGATGAAACGAAGATAAATAGATTGGGTTTAGACGGTAAATCGTATGTTCGTCGTCCTGCAAACCAAGCACAAAATCCGAAATTCACAAAAAAAGTAGTTAAGCATGGAGGAGGAAACATAAAAGTTTGGGGATGTTTTTCTGGACATGGTGTAGGTCCTGTCAGAAAAATCGAAGGTACGCTAGACCAGTTTAAATATAAAGAAATATTAGAAGAAACAATGATCCCATACGCTGAGGAAACATTACCAGTTGTCTGGATGTTTGAGCATGATAACGATCCGAAACACTGCACATTCAGTTAAAAAAATTCTTAGTGAAAATATTATCTCTATATTGGATTGGCCTTCCAATAGCCCAGATTTAAATCCCATTGAGAATCTTTGGTATGCCGTAAAGAAGAGTGTGTCTGCTAAAAGAATAAGTAATTTAACCGAACTTTATAAAGCTTTTGTGCAATCGTGGAACGAGATTTCTATTCAAACTTGTGAAAATCTAATAGCCTCGATGCCTCGTCGCTGCAATGCAGTTATTGCCAACAATGGTTATCCTACAAAATATTAAATTAACATTTTTTTAAACATATTAAATACATCCTAAGCCATGTTATTAAATTTATTAAATTTTATTGAAAAAATAATGTCTTATGTTTTGATTTTGTTCCTGTTCTTAATTATTTGTCCAGTCACCAAAACTTGCACAAAATGAGTTTTTAAACATTTTGTTACAAAAAAATAAATTGAAAAGTCGTATTGTTTTCTAAGTTAGGTTGATAAATACACTAATGATAGGGTTCCGTTATGATGTTCTTAATTTATTTTAAATATAACTCTTTAATGCTATAATACAAATCAAAGCACAAACATTACTCATAACATTAGCCGTTCCTAATTATATGTCCACCACTGTATATATTTTTTTTATTTAATTAAAAAAAGAATCCACCAAACAACAAAAAATATATTAAATATAGCCTATAAACCTTCCTCAAGCATTGGGCTATCAAATGCAAAAATATCACAACAAACAAGCAAACAATCAAAAACTCTTCAGCTTTATTATAAGTATAGATTAAAATAGATTTTTATTATTTGCAATATTAACATACATACCAGCTGGATTAAGAATTTTTTTAAATGATCTGTCAGAAGCTTCACACCGTAACTTAAAGAACAAAGCAGTTTTAAGTTCAGTCAGACATTCTGTGCAAATATATTTTGGAAGAGAATCATCAGCATTGATCTGAAAACAAGACAATTTAAAATATCAATCAAAGTCCATTATTATTTTATATAAATTATTTATATTATTATGTAAAGATACTTTTCTTTTCCTTTTTTCTTTAACTTCTTTTTCTTTCTTCTTTTACTTTACTCTACTTTTCTGATCAAACACTAATTTATTATAAGAAATATACTTGTGAAATAAATAAGAAAATATTATGTGAGTTTGTCATATATTTTTTTTATTATCAGTATCAGTCCTTGAGGATTTTGCATAAAATATATTGTAATACAAAGCATAAAATTTTCACTTAATTACATACATGAACAAAATTTAAATCAGGCAGCTTTGTTTTTTGCTTTTGAGAGTGGAGAGAATCAGCTGGACAGAGAAAAGCAATAATGCTTACTGTTTACAATGGAAACAGGAGAGGAATGATGTAGAGGCACCTGTCACAACACTGGTTTTATAAAAAACAATTTTGAAGAAAAAATTTAAGGAAAGCGAGAAGACCAAGATAAGCATACAAGTAAAGTGAATAGAGAATTGATGGCTCGTGGTATCCACTTACTATAGTGGTTTTTTTTCTGAAGTAGGGTTTATGGTTCTTAGTGTTATTTTTTAGTGTTAATTCATGTTCAATTTTACAAATAAAATAATAAAGTTTTGAATTTTGTGAAATTACATTATATTTTTTACACTTAAATATGCAATCATAGAAAATGTTTTTTTTTAAATAATGTGTATAACGAAACGTAAATATGTTGAGCTTTGTGCGGGAAAAACAGTGCGGGAGCCGAGCGAGCGAAGCGAGCGGTCCGCGGCAGCGGCCCGCGAAGCGCTTCTCATAAAAGTATGATTAAAAATATGCGTTTTTAAAAAGATAACCTTAATTTTTAATTTTAAAAAAAAAAGGGGGAGTTTCCGTAACCCCCCACCCCTACTAATTAACAACCCAACCCTCCCCCTCCCCCTTTAACACTCTTATAAACATATACCTATTGTAAAGTGCACCCGAATTCATTACTATACTGACAAGAACATAGCTTTTAAATAAAATAATTAATTGCTTAGTTCACATTTACTTACAGAAAGATTTGTTATCATTCTAATGGCACTCATTATGTCATAGTCTTCAATTTTATCCATCAAGGGAGTACAGCCACTTTTTGCACAAACTCTACATATCATGTCCACTGCCAGATGTACATTTTTACTGTAAACAAAATAAAATAATATCAGTAATTGTACCTGAATTCTATAACTGATAATTTTAAAATTCCGGGGCTTTGAGCACTAAGTACTAATGCAAAGACTTTGGAAATATTGTTTTGTTGATCTAAATCTAAAAGGATATGTCAATTATTATTAAGGAAACAAAGTTGCAGCATAGAAACTGAACCCACCTCCATCCCCTACAATCCTCAGTTACTCGCTATCGAGGTAGCATGTTTCTAAACCAAACCTGTTTGCCCTTTTTCCTGTCAAAACAGCAAGGGATTGGCGTGATTTTTTTGCACAGAGATAGTTGAAGTTTTATACTACAAATCATTCAAAATAAATCATTGTAACATAACATTTCAAAAATTGTCAAGGGTGAAGCCAAGGCATAACGCTATAAAATAAAATAAAAGCTACATACGTATCTGCTGTCAATGTTTGCCAGTGGTCAGCAATTCGACTTTCTTCCTGGTGGTTCTTTTTAATAGCATAGGTAACATTTCTCATTTTGGATAACATATTTTTTGTCAAATAAACTGCCATTGCTATCAAATACTATAATGACTTATTTATTGCTATGTGAATGTGATAGTAAATTGTAAAATTGTACTTGCTGTTTAATAAGGTAAGCAATAAATAATCAAGTAATATTATTCGAACTTGCTTTGCGGATGTTTATTTGTCGTCCACTTAGTTCCCACTAAAAAACTAGTTGATTAAAAATTGTGACCGGCTTTCTCACTGCGAGTTCTTTTTAGTATTCAGTTTTTCACAAAAATGTAATTGAGAAAATTCTCTTGAGTTTATAATTTTGCAATATTTTTCACAGGCAAGTAAATATTTTCAATGTTCTTCTTCTTCTTATTTTTTTTTTTTTTTTTTTTTTTTTTTTTTTTATTGGATGGCAATTGTACTATGGCCATAGATTAGAGTAGGGGGCTTTTCCCGTCATAGTAGTCTGTGGGGGGGCTCCATCAGTGCTTCCGATGATTTGCCAATGTCAATTTATTGTCAAGGTGTCACTGATCAATGGGTGGCTTTGAGTATTTACCAAAGGCTCAAAAGGAGACGTGAAGGGTGTAAATGACCGAACAATTTTTTCTGCCACTTTTGGCCGGGATGGAGGTAAACGCCTAGTACTAGCCCCTGTACCACTGTATTTTTCTGTCGTTTTATTGTCGCAACGGATTTTACGTTATTATGATGATTATGTTAAAATACAAACATAATAATTATAATTAATGATTGGAAACACTAAGTTTGACGCCCTAGATCGCCTTTCCCGTTTAAAACATCACAATTAACTATTTTCCTAGAGCTCTGTCTCGCGACACAAAACGATATCAACGAAATCTAAGGTAACTTATTACTGCGCACTTGGTCAGTATAACTGGTCAAAGGGGAAAAAATTGGCGAAAGGGGGAGCCCGTCTATGGCCCCTCCATAGGCTTAGTACTCTATGATGGGTGGCAATGATATATATTTATTCCTCAGATAAATCTATGATTTATTCCGTCAATATAGATAGAGTATGTGAGAGGTTATATGAACCTCCTTAGGCATGCTGTCAAGAGACCGGCTGGTGTTGTCTAATAGTGACATGACATCCCTGTCATAACACATATCTTGTATTCTAGTCAATGATATACTATATAAACTGAGGTAGATGCGTGATTGACGCTCAAGCTATAGCAAGGCAAATGAGAGGTAAGTGTCCCACTATAAATTTGGTCGCGCACAGTCACGCACAATCCTACGACTAGTGTACATGTCTCTCTTGAGTAGAATAATCCGCAAAAACATCAAGAAAAATTACATTTTGTGTGTTCCGCTTTTGCAGAAATTATACTGCAACTGTAAAGGATAGAAATGATATCTCATTTCATTGGTAAATACAGAAATTTTATAATTATGGACATAACAATATTTTATTAATAATAATGCGCTGTTGCCAGTTCGCCGCTTGCCTGAGCGAGACGAACGATGCATTTTGTATGAGAGTGATAGAGAAGACAAAACGAAATGGCTGCGACAGACTCAGCGACTGATTATGGGGATGGTTGGTAATATCGGACCTGTCAATAAATTACATGAACCTATTTAAAAAAAAAAAATTTATTAAATGTACGGAAAATGTATATACATAATTATATTTACATTATTATAAATTTATATATTATATTATTGTTGTATGTATAGTATTATGATCTTATTGTATTTATTTATCTTTTAGTCTCCCTAGAAGCGGATTAATAAGAGAAAAATGGATAGAGATAATCAG
Organism: Nemapogon koenigi; assembly: GCA_963924495.1. Taxonomy (NCBI): domain Eukaryota; kingdom Metazoa; phylum Arthropoda; class Insecta; order Lepidoptera; family Tineidae; genus Nemapogon; species Nemapogon koenigi. The sequence goes on from OZ004643.1 coordinate 4,382,924, forward strand.
AACCCAAAGACGAGAATATGATTGGTTGCCAAGTTTTTACTCTAAGATTTAGACGTATGGTGCAACGATACAACCAGCAGTTTTGCGAAGTGTACATATTTTCACATTCTTTGTATATATTTAGGAAAAATATCTGTAACATTCTAAATAGTAGTTAATTGTAGTAAATTTTTTTTGTATTATTTGTTATTTCTATATTTTTTGGAATTTGCATAAAAATATCCTGTTTTGAATGTATGTATAAACAATACGTTTGTATAAACAAACGTCACTGACTATATGACAGTTATTTTTTTAATATGTATCTATGTTGTAGTAATCTTTGTTGTATAGTTGTTTGTTGTCCAGAATAAAAAAAAAAAATTAAAGACTTAATTTTAAATTACACTACATAATACATAAATAAGTAGCATACTAATATCCTATACCAAGCCATAATCTACCTCTATGCTAAATTTCATTTAGAACTGTTCAGCCGTTTGAGCGTGATTGAAAGACAAATGGTCTATTTGTTGTAAAGTCATTGATTATTACATTATATTTATTAGTAAAAGTTTTTTAATTACATATTGTATATTTTATTATTCCAAAAATATTTCTAAGTAAAATATTGAGTGTTCCATTTAGACAATCTTCCCCTAGTTCCTCCGGAGAAGGTCACGCGTCGATGACGTGTCGCAACTTAAAACATATATTTATCTCTTTTTAACAAATGGATTTCGGTATTGAGCTGTGTTTCTCTATCCCTTTCATCGCTTGAATATATAAACGTAAGTAATTAATAGGTAGCTATAGTATTGTTCAAGCTGTTTATTATCTGCATTTAGTATGGGTATAACGTGTCTACTTATAGTACGTCATTGATTCTAGTATGATTCTTTTAGTTAAATAAAACCACGTTTCTGTTGGTATATCGTCTATTTTATTACAATTTATTTAACTAAAAATGCCTGACGAAAAACTAGATAAATCAAGATCATCATCGTTAGCAAGATATCTCCGACCCGACAAGTTTGAAGTCGAACCCGACGTCGCGGATGCAGATGCGAAATGGCTACACTGGAGATCGACCTTCGAAAGCTTTCTTGCTGAAGAGATTACTGAGGATGTATCGGACTCTCTTAAGTGTAAGCTGTTAGTCAATCATTTATCCGCTTCGATCTACAAACATATCAAGTCTTGCACGACGTATGACTCATCTTTGAAGGCTCTAGAAGACATCTATGTCAAACCGAAGAACACGATACTAGCTCGACATATCCTATTTAATCGAAAACAAAGAGAGCATGAGACTGTTTCCGAATATGTCAGAGCCCTTCGATTGGCCGCTAAAGATTGTAAATTTGAAGTTGTAACAGCTACTCAACATGAAGAACAGGCAATTCGTAGTGGTCTCATCTCTGGCCTATTCTCGCTAAAAATCCGTGAACGCCTTTTAGAGGACTCTACTCTCAGCCTTACTGAGGTGCTTAATAAAGCTATCTCCTGGGAAACTGCTGAAAAGGATGCACATACAATCGGTACTAACTCCCCACAACTAAATACAATGACTAAAACCTCTCAGAATAAAGAATCGGACAGTCTGGCGGTAGCTTCATCGTCTCGAATGTCACAAGCTGCATCATTCGTATCACCCTCTGCGACGCAATCTGGCAAACGCTGTTTCTTCTGTGACGGGAATCTTCATCCCAGGAAAAGATGCCCGGCCAGCAAAGCTACCTGTAAGAAATGTTCGAAGAAAGGCCACTTTGCCATCGTTTGTAGGTCAGGGTACAACATAAATTCCATGTGGACTACAGAACCCGCTAACTCAAGCAACGATCAAATTTTTAACGGGGCTATCTCAGCTGCTTCTCCTTCAAGTCTCAGGAGTGCGACTATCCCCATCACCATAAACGAATACAAAGCCGATACCCTCATCGATACTGGAAGCTCAGTCAGCTTCATTAACAGTAAAATCGCCCGCATCAGGAAGTTATCCAAGAAACCTTGTAAACAGACTGTCAACCTCGCTTCTCGAAACCAAGTCTCGTTCGTCGAAGGAACATGTTTAGCAACTATCAAAATGAATCAACATGTCTATAAACAAATACCTCTTTTAGTCGTTGACAACCTCTGCGCAGACGTCATCGTGGGTCACGACTTGCTCAAGCAACATTCAAGCATTCACTTTAATCTAGGAGGTCCTCATGAGCCCCTAGAGATCTGTAATGTTTTGCAAGCTACAGTTCCTCCGGCTTCCGTCTTCACTAACCTTTCGCTAAATATTCAACCAAGAGCTGTCAGAAGCATACGCTACACTAAAGAAGACGCTGACTTCATAAAAGAAGAGGTATCCAAATTGCTCGATGATGGGGTGATTGAGGAAAGTGTGTCCCCTTGGAGAGCCCAAGTTCTCGTGGTGGGAGAAGGAGCTCACCGAAAACGACTCGTGATCGACTATTCAATGACAATCAATAAATTTACTGATCTGGACGCCTTTCCCTTGCCGAATATTGAAACGGTTGTAAACAATGTATCCAAATTTAAAGTCTTCAGTCAGATCGACTTGAAATCGGCCTATCATCAAGTCCCAATCTTGGAAAACGAAAAAATATATACGGCGTTTGAAGCGAACGGAAAACTTTATCAATTTACACGCATTCCTTTTGGGGTCACTAACGGCGTTGCAGCTTTTCAGCGCACTCTAGACTTCATAATAACTAAAGAAAAATTAAATGGGACAATTGCGTATTTGGATGACGTAACTGTTTGCGGTAAGGATGAAAAGGATCACGAGCGAAATCTAAAACGATTCATGGACGCTGCTAAGAAGTATAATTTAACACTCAATGAACGGCCCCTCTCGAACGTATTAACATTGACTTCAAAGGACTACTACCATCTAACACCTGTAACAAGTACATATTGACGATCATTGACGAGTACAGCAGATTTCCTTTTGCTTATCCATGCAAAGATATGACATCTGCCACTGTCATTGACTGCTTGAAAGAAATATTCCTCACGTTTGGTCAACCTCTCTATGTTCATAGTGATAGAGGTTCATCGTTTATGTCTGATGAATTTAAATCATTCCTTAGAAAATCAAATATAGCCTCATCAAGGACCACACCTTACAATCCCCAGGGAAATGGACAAGTGGAACGTTTGAATGGTACTCTCTGGCGAACTATTCAACTTAGCCTCCGGTCAAAGCGATTATCAGAAGAAAATTGGGAAGTAGTGCTGAAAGACGCATTGCACTGTATACGTTCTCTCTTATGCACAGCTACTAACGCCACACCCTATGAAAAACTATTCACACACCCTAGAAAATCTCCGAACGGAGACTCGCTGCCATCTTGGCTTACACCTGGCCCTATATTGGTTAAAAAGAACGTCCGTCAATCTAAAACTGACCCTCTAGTAGAAGAAGCAGAACTTCTCGAAACTAATCCTCACTATTCCCTCATTCGGCGAGGCAATGGAGAAACGTCGACAGTATCGAACCGTCATTTAGTACCGTTCCCGAGTACCGTTGACTACAGAGATGATGATGATGATAGCTACGAAACAACCTCTGAAGATAATGAAGATAGCACTATAGCTCCACCTGGAACTTCATTATCTCAACAACGATCGGAGGATCTGCGTCGTTCACCATCTTCTCCAATACTCCCGACCCAAGCTCTCCCTCGGAGATCAGTCTGAGCCAGAAAGCCACCCTCCTACCTGAGCGACTTTGTAGTAGATGAAGAAGAGAGTGGAAACTCATCCGGCAGGGGAGAATGATAGGTTATATGAACCTCCTTAGGCATGCTGTCAAGAGACCGGCTGACCGACACATATCTTGTATTCTAGTATGATTCTTTTAGTTAAATAAAACCACGTTTCTGTTGGTATATCGTCTATTTTATTACAGTATGATCGGTAATTTTTATTGTTACGGAGAAAAAAAAAGTTCTCTGACCCAAAGAGTATAATAATTAATATACACATAGTTGTATATACAGTCCGACCAAGGAATATTGAGTCCGACATTCCGATCTTTTGGCATTTTGCGGTAGCGCCACAGTCTATGTAATGTCAAACTTATTGGAATCAAAATGTAGAAAAATAATATAGTTCCATTTTTTGCCGCACGCCAATAGACCAAACCCTTGTCGGTCTGTAGGCACAGAGCAAGTTATAATATAGGGGGAAGGAAAGAAGTCCTAAATCTAATACCCCGTTTACAGGGAGCAGGGAAGTGGGCAATAAAGTGGGCAGCGCGAGAATATAAACACGTTACTCCCGCTGCCGCTGCTCCTGCTATTGCCACTGCCGTACTTCCGTCTCGTTGGCGGTTTTTGTGCGGGAAGTCAAAGGCCGACAACGCGAGCGTGTGTGTGTTTACATACACACTGCTCGCTTTCTCAACAGTGTGATAATGAATACGGATGGAAAATTAGCTTTATAATATGTTTTTTACTTATAACGTTCTATTACGATGAACTGATATCATCCAACATCTCCTTTGGCGACGACGACGTCTCTTCTGAATGTTTCTAAAACATTTAAATCATTATTTATACTTAATAGGCAGAGTGGCGACGCAGCATATTTGTCAACTTTCATTGCCGGGAGTTGAACGTGAAGTGAGGCGAAAGGCTGAATGTAAATGCCTACTGCCGTCGACGTTGCCGTGGAATTATTTTGGGAAATAAATACGGCAGCACGAGCACGAGGGAAATGGGCTGAGTTTAAACCAGGCATATGGAAAGAAGGTACTCTTTGAAGGAAAGGAAGGAAGGTCTTGAAAGGAAGGGGAACGGACATGTTGTGGATTGAATGAATGAATGAACCATGAATGAACGAACAAGCCTAACAACCAGAACAACACTATTACATCCACCTGCATCCACCCATCTGAAGAAACTCTCAACATTATATTACTATACTCTTTGACTCTCAACCTGAAGCACTGTCTGTTTGCACGTAGTAAGTGATGTCTGCGGGTAAACAGTAATTTTCGTCTGATTTTGTAACATATTCTAAATAATGTTGTATAGATAAACTCAATTTTCCGATTAACCGAGATTTGCCATATTTTTGACAGATACATGATGACTGAGAGCAAAAGCAATGCTCGTTTTGGAAATGACGGCTATTTTTAGAACGCTAAATAATAAAATATGGATTTATCCATTTTAAAATAATAACTATCAATGAGTGGTAAGAAAATGTATAAATAAACTCAACTTTCCAGGATTAACTGAGATTTGCCATATTTTTGCCGTATATAAGATAACCTTGACCAACGGTCCTTAAGGGGCGGTATATTAAATAATAAAATATGGCTCAATCCAATTTCAAATAATAACAATCATTTTGTGGTGAGGAAATGTTGTATAAATAAACTCACGTTTCCAGGATTAACTTAGATTTGCCATATTTTTGACAGATACAAGATGACTGAGAGCTACGGGTCTTAATAAGCCATACACTACTGGACATCGCTGGATTCCGAAGAAAGGGGATCTGGGGGGTGAGCATATATTTGACGTGACATCTTTCGTGTCGACCGAAAGGCCAAAAACAAGTACACATAGCATATGTTTGACGTGACTTCTTTCGTTTCGGCCGAATGGCCTTGAAAAGGCCAAAACGTTTATGTCCCAACAAGGACCGGCCAGAGATAGCCCGGGGCCGAGAGGTCCGGCCCAACAATGTGCGTGCAAATTTGCTATGCAGGGACAAGTACACAGAATTTGCCCGCACATTGTTGGGCCGGACATTCTCGGATTGGGCATGTCCTGCACAAGAATGCCGAGCAATTTGCTTGGCCGGACAAAGACAAGTACACGGAATTTGCCCGCACATTGTTGGGCCGGACCTCTCGGCCCGGGCTTTCTCTGGCCGGTCTTTGTTGGACATAAACGTTTCGTTTTGAAGACAAATCCGTAGCATATATTGACACAAGCAACTTCCGATCGACTCTGACGTCACACGTTACACCTTATTATGTCAGTCAGTATAATATCAGTTTAATGTATATAGCATTATGGTTCATTTTAAGAGAACAGTGAACACCAAACCAGTTTCTTAGCGGAAATAGTTTTGGTAGAATTTTGAACTTATTGCTAAGCAGAGTGTACGCCGTGCAGAGTTGCCAACTCGGATTTTGAAAAAGACGTAGGATAGTCTAGAAAATTATATAAGTTTATATTATTAAAATAAACGTAGAATTTGTAAAAATTGCATATGAAAAGTTCGTAGATCAACGTATTTTTTATTTTAACTTTATTTACTTTAAGATTTTAAAGTTAACGGAAAAATGTAACATCTAAGCAAAAACACGTGAACTGGCAACGCTGACAAACTTTCGTTCGACCGAAAACGAAAACGAAAGTGTTGCTGTCAAAATGTGTGCTCACCTAGCAGGTAGTGATTATATTCTCTTTGAGTCACTGTTTTTCTTCCTTGCTCTTTAGTCTGTGGGCTTTCTCCATTTATTTGAAATTTTACAAATTTACAAATGTTTTATAAAATAAAAACATATTGTTCTTAAAATGGTATATCTTGTACTTTTAAGGTCTTTGCTTTATATGCGATCACGCGAAGAGAGGCGAAATAAAATGAAGCAAGAAAAGCGTAAACAAAAAAAGATTAAATTAACGTAAGTTTCCGTTTATGGTTAAAATATATATGAATAGGTAGTGTTATGACGATAATTAAACTTTACTGCTATTATAGTTCCTAATTATAGTGATTTTAAAATATACAATACGAATTAGAATCTGCCTAACAAGTAAAACAAGCCATTATAATCAATCAAAAATTCATTACCTACTTAATGAAATAAATAAAATTATCAAAATTATAACAGCTATATTTATTGTTTGTCTATTTAATAGGTTATAAAAAGTAGGTCACTACACTATACTATGTCACTTTCCATCAACCTATCTCTGTGCAAAAAATCACGCCGATCCGTTGCTCTGTATTGACTTGAAAGTTTGAAAGAAGGACAAACAAACACACGGTTTCGCTTTAATAATTTTAGGCATATACATACATACATACAGTGTTCCTTATCAAAACTAATTTAAAGAAAAAAAAGATAGTTGAATTGAGTTTTTTATTAAGTGGCGACTTTCCAGTTTGAGGGTTTTTTTATTGAGTTTATGACCTTATCCTCTCAATCACCCTCTTAAAACTCCTTAAGACTGCAAATTGCAGAAACACATAGTTTAAAGAAAAACAATAACCCCTTTAAAATATTTCTTTGAAGAGATAGTGCAAATTGTGTTAATGCTCTTAGCCCTCACTCCAAAGCCCCTGGATTGAAGTAATAATACTTTTCCAAATACTGAACTTTCTGAGCAGGTATAGTACTTTTTTATTTCAGGAGATCTAAAAAAAGAAATCCTTGCCGTGTATGCAATAAGCGCAAAGGAGACATTCCAATATTCGACAACAACTTGGAGCTAGATATAGCTGAAGAGATTAAACATTTCTCTGGAGTTGAGGTAAGTCTCCTGATTTGTTTATTTAATTTATTGCACAATTTACTCATAAAGCCCTCAAACAATATATTTAAATGATCAACAAACTTCACTGACCTCTAGCTTTATATTGCAGATAAAGGATTCAGATAACACTTCCAAATATTTATGCAAAGGCTGCCTTGAATTGCTTAATGGATGCATCAAGTTCAGGAAGTTATGTCGCAAAACTAATGAATCTTTAGCTGTATCCAATACTGCCATAGTTACAATCAAAACAGGTGTGTATGGTTCAAGTTGGTTGCTTTTTTATCTGATTCTTCAGTAGTTTCTCATCTATCATAGGTGAAGATCGCGACAAAACCTGATTAAGCCCTAAAATGGTGAGGAAGCCCATATAAATTATTATCTTGATACTTGATTTTCTTCATAGATTGTAATTTTTAATTTTACAGAGCCAGTGGATATTGAAATCAACAGCAATGCTGAAAATATTAAACTTGACATAAGCAATGGGCATGATAATTTTGAGGATGACCATTACAGTCTGCCATCTCCCACTTTCTCAGAAGAGTTTAAGTTCTATGATTGTCCAACTTGTCAACAACCTTTTCCAGACTTGGTAAGGTTTATAAATTCCTTGTTTCTCAAATAGAGAGAACATTATTAACTTTTTGCCATTGTGGCTTTGTAACTCTAAAAATAAACACATAAATCCCTCATGTCCATATGTTTGCCACAGTAGATAGGATTTGGATCAATCAAAATCAAAAAATATGGAATAGAATAGATTGTATGCTGTAAAATAGGACATGAATCTGAATGTTTATTAATCTCTTTCACTACATATTATGAAATAGTCCCCCGCCGCGTCTGTGCCTGATTCACCCTAAAACTAATTAACGGAACAAAATACATAAAAGTGTATTTATAATTTAAATAACGTATTGTGTAGGTACTAGTTTTATAATAATATTTGAATACATATTTTCAGGATAAATACAATGATCACTTATTGGTCTGTATTGATCAGCCAGAGAGTAGAGTGGTCACCCCACAAGAGCCCCAACCAAAGAGACGGTTTCTTTGTGACATCTGTGGTAAAACAATATCAACACTTGCTACACTGCATATTCACATGTAAGTTAATTAGTGAAATGAGACCATTTTTCTATTAGCCTTTGTTTTATTTTGATCGGAAATATGCATGGCGGGGGCGGAAAGGTAGTCATAAATAAATTCGTTCAAAATGTTTCTTGCGCCTAGCCCAGTGGCCAACCTTTTTTCGATAGGAACCTTAGGTCATGTAATTGATGACAAAATTTGTTTAATTTTTGTTGGTGCTGTTTTATAATAGTCTCCAATCCCCTCCATTACTTTATATTATAAACTAGCATTTTGCCCATTGAAATTTCTGATTGGTTGACATTATGCTCTGCTCCTTTGGGTTATGTTTTTTAGCCTATAACCTTCCTTAATAAACCACATTTCCTATTTAACACAAAACATTTTTTTTCAAATCGCACTGCATATGTAGTACTAAGCCTATGGCCCCTCCATAGGCTTAGTACTCTATGATTAGTATAGATGATCTTCTTTCTCTTTTTCTCTCTTTTAATTAAAAAGTAAGGTATGTTTTTAATTTCAAAAAATAAGCTATTAGAAAGTAATTTTAATAATTTTATTTTCTATGCTGTAGTTTTTTTAAATATCTACATTTTCAAAGTTTGTTTGCCATCTGTCTGCAAAACATAAAAAATCTATTGTAAAAACACTACTGCATAAAAAAGAAAAACATGTATTGAAATTAGTTTCTTAAAATAACTAACATCATTGAAATAAAAAAACATACCTTAGTTTTTATTTTACATACTGAAGTCGTCGCATTTCAAGAAACTAGTCCCACCAAATGCCACATACCGAGAGCGCTAAGATGTTACAAGGGCAACAAACTACTCTAGAGCTATTGTTCTTGGTCATGCACAGTACAAGAAATATATTGTAAACCATGTAACATTAAAAGGTAGTCTATGTCACTCTCAGGCCCTCCAACTATCCCTGTGCAAAAAATCATTTTGATCTGTTGTGGTGTGAAAGTTCTGCGGAATCCTGTCTCAAATAACAACAAATTTCAGGAAAATCCATGAAGACATTTTTCCATTCCATTGTGACGAGTGTCCTTACAGAGGTAGAACTATAGATCTGTTGCGAGTCCACAAAAGAATACATCTGACTGAGAAACCATACAAGTGTGAACTTTGCCCCAAGACTGCAACCACGGCCAGCAACCTGCAGAGACATATGAGAAATGCTCATAGTACTTCTAGACCGTTTAAGGTAATTTGAAATGTCTGTATGACTGAATGGATATTTATATGCGGTTTTTACTGTTATATCTCGAGGTAGGTTTATGTGTACAAAATTTTGCTTCTCCCTACTTCGTTTCCCTACACATTTCCGTCGCATTTCACGAAATAACTCCCACCAAATACCGAGCTTGAGCTAAGATGTTACACATCAAAAATGCAAAGTGCTTGTAACAATATATCAGACAAAAGAATTTATCTCAAAGGATTTCCGGGATAAAAAGTATGCCTACGTCGATCCGTTGCTCTGTATTGACGTGAAAGAAGGATAAACAAAAAACTAACTTATATTATAACTATTATAACTTAATATGTATATGTCGTAGACCGATCGTAGAATATATGACCAACTAATATCTGCCTGCCATATCTTCAATACTAATAATAAAGCTGAAGAGTTTGTTTGTTTGAACGCACTAATCTCTGGAACTACCAGTCGGATTTGAAAAAAAATATGTTTGAATTTGATAGCCCAATTCTTGAGGAAGGTTAGGCTATGCGACCTAAAATTAAAACTAAAGTTACAGCTAGTCGTTAAATAAATTTGTAGACCACGCTTGGTCATATCATAATGTAAAGGATTTTTTATAAGGATGTAAAATAAATTTGCAACTTTTTCATGTTAATTTTTGCTTTAAATTTTGTATGAATTCAACGATATGAGAGATTTTAGTTCGACGGGCACACGACAATATACATACATACTTTTATTCCAGTGTGACCAATGTGATAGAAGCTACAGACTGCAGCGTGACGTCGACAAACACATTCGGGAGGCGCACAGCAGACCCTCATCTGTCAATTGTTCTATATGTGATAAAACCTTGTCGTCTATGTTAGTACTTATTTTTTTAAGTATTTAATTTTAATATGTTTAGACATGTTTTATATATGTAATTATGAAAGAATGAAGGATGAAAGATTGACTAAAAATGTTTATATGGCAGAAGTGAAAGGAAATGCTGGCAGAGGACGACCTAGGTGTACTTTTATTGAACATATAAAAAAATTATTGATCGATGGAAATATTAAAAGTACACTCAATCGCCGAGCATGTATGAAAGATATGATGAATATAAAAGAAGCGAAAGAGGTATGTCAAGATCGTAACAAATGGCATTCGATTGTCTCTGCCTACCCCTCTTGGGATAAAAGGCGTGATGATAGATAGATAGATAGATGTAATATATATATAGCTTAAAAAACAAAAAAAACACGCTTTTGTTAGTAACGCACAATAGCGCAAACCAAAAGAGCCCAAACTCAATGGGCCTACTAGTAGCCATTAAAGAGTTTCATTATCAACCTCTTGGCGCCATTATCAGATCAAATCGATAGTACCAAATTATTGTATTGTCATCCGAATTACATACACTTGCAAAGTTTCAAATGGATACAATTTTTGGGTGCCAACAAAGCCCGGCCCAAGAATGCCCAGGCCGAGAATGCCCGGCCCAGGAATCCGTGTACATGGCGTTGGAATCCTGGGGTGGGCTTTCTCGGCCTGAGCATTCTTGGGTCGGGCTTTTCCGATCGAACATAATATGTCCGGGCAGGATTCCAAAGCCAATGTACACGGATTCCTGGGCCGGGCGTTCTTGGCCTGGGCTTTCTCGCCGCGGAACAAAATTGCTCAGGGTGGAATGCCCGACCCGAGAAATGGAAGCCAAAGCCAATGATTGTTGGCCCAACTTCTGTTGTTTATTACTACTACCGGTTGAAGGTTGAAGTTTTCATAATTTTTAAAAAGACACAAAATAGGTTAGCGAGGAGCGCAGCGACGAGCGTGGTTCGTGTGGTGTAAAAACAAAGCGCAAGGCGAGCGAGCGAAGCGAGCGGTGCCGCGGGAGCGGCCGCCGAAGCGCTGGAAACATTATATTTTATTTTAAAACACATTAGCCATAGACACAACCGGAACTACTGGAATTTGGACCAAAATCACGATCGGCCAATATAGGCCAATAAGTGTCTTCCAATGTACACGGATTCTTGCCCCGGACCATTTTTGTTCAACCCGAAATGCCCACACCAAGAATTCCCAGGCCAGGAATCCGTGTACATATGAAATGGCTTCCAATTCTTGGGTCGGCCTTTCTCGGTCCGGAACGAGAATTCCCGGCCCGAGATTGCTCAGCCAAAAATGCCCGGCCCAACAATTGGAAGCCTGTACACCAATTCCTGCCCGGGCATTCTCGGACCGAGCATTCTCGGGCCGGGAAATCCATGGCTGGCCTTTATGCGGACTCCAATTTTTTTAGAAGTTGGTTAAATTCGACTTCCAAGATTTGTTTATTTACAATATTTACATACATATAGTTACAGGTGAAGCTAATATAAAGCGTGTAAAATAACCCTAATGAATACCAGATTTTTTAGAAAAACTGATTGTAGATTTAGTTGTTTATTTTGCTAAATAAATGTGTTAATTTCCAGGAATGCACTAAGTAAACACAGATTAAAAGTTCACAAGATAAAAGGCCGAAACGGGCGCATGCCGTCGTATCTTCAATTTGAAACTGGAAATCAAACCATGGATGATGATTACAGATATATATAGTAGGTTCGTGAATATTCCACCTATGTATTTATAATTTTTATATAAAAAAGACTTAATTGAGTTGTTTGTCTGTATGATAGCTCTCTAGAACCACTTATCTGGTAAAATGGTCTACCTAAATTTATTTTATTTGGATAGGTTGTACTTATATAATTATTTAGGTTGAAAATCAATCTATGTAAATACATAAATTGTTATTGTAATCTTAAAGGTACATTATATATATAGATATTTACATTAAAAAAAATATAACTTGCAATAAAAAATATAGAGCTAATGAAATGTTATTTAAGTATATCTATTCAAAGCTCTATTACATTCGTATCGTATTTTTTTACATTTGCTTACATTTTTTGATAAACATGCATGGTGAAATATTTGCGAGCAATGGCAATTTGCAAAGATGCTTTCTGCAATTAATTATTTTAATATCAAGATCTGGACCCGTTTGCCTCTTCATTCCTTCGCTTTTTGTTAGTAACTGAGATACGTAATACGGGGTTGTTTATCAACAAATAAATCTTTCTTCATGATATTTTTTTGTACAGTGTTTTATAAATCATTCCGTTTACGAGGGAACTCACTTAAGCTAGTTTTGCTTACCAAAGTTTCACACACTCGTCTTTACTTCGTTCCCACTGCCCAGTACCACTTTTACAATTGTGGAAATAGTGAGACTTTTGTACCACTAAAAAACATATCCGATCATCCGAAACAATATATTTTTTGGATTGTTTGAGTTACTACCTCTTACTCATTTTTGCAATCTATTGCTTCGAAAAGTCATAAATTGATTCTTGAAGCATATTATGTCTTTTTGTTCATCTTTTGATGTTTCAGATATGACTACCTGTTCATCTTTTGATGTTTCAGATATGACTACCTGTTCATCTTTTGATGTTTCAGATATGACTACCTGTTCAGCTTTTGATGTTTCAGATATGACTACCTGTTCATCTTTTGATGTTTCAGATATGACTACCTGTTCATCTTTTGATGTTTCAGATATGACTACCTGTTCAGCTTTTGATGTTTCAGACATGTCTATCTGTTCATCTTTTGAACTGCATGGAATGGGATTAGCATATATATCAATATTTTCTTTCTCATTTTCAAAACACAAGTCCTTTTTTATTTATTGGCTGGAACGATAGTGGCCCGTATTTTGTTAGGTCGAAAAAAAAAAAAAAAAAAGAGCCAAAAAAATTTTTTTTTGCGGTATTGTGTCGTTGGTCCGTCTGAAAAGAAATGTACACAATTGATAGCCAGGTGACCCCATATAGCCTTAGCGTCGTGCTTTAGTGATGGGTAAACAGTGCAGAAGGATATAGGTTTGTGGTTCTTTATATATGCTACCCCAGTATGCAACGTTATTTGTTGCCTTAAGCCTGAAAAATGCATAGATTAAATCTTAAAATCCATGATATAATTCTGATGACCTTTCTGAATGAACTGTATTTTGATAATAACTGATAAATAATGTTGTTGTCTATGTCTTCTAAAATTACATTTACTTGTTTTTTCTTCGCATCCTCATCGGTGTTATAGGGTATTTGCTCCTGTTCATGACTGTTATAGTCTGGTAACCACGACGGACCTTCCCACCACAAAGGAAAGATTTCAGTTGTGTAGCAGTTAGACGACTAGTACGACTGGCACAATCTGCGGGATTTTCCTCAGAGTTTACGTAACTCCAACAATCAGGGGATATGATACTAATGACATCTTGAACTCGGTTTGATACAAAGGTGGGTCTCGATGGGTCTCCTTTTAACCATCCTAAAACAATCATTGAATCCGTCCATCCATAAATTTTTATATTATAGTGTTTCAAACATTCTTTTACTTTATACATCAACTTTGACAGGAGAAGGGCACCCAATAGTTTGCATCTTGGCAGTGACATTTTTGTGCTGACGGGAACAAGTTTTGTTTTGCCCACTAATAAAGTTACTTGATAATTATCACCTCTCTTGATCTTGCAGTAAATCACGCAGGCGTATGCTTTGATAGAAGAGTCACAAAATCCGTGTAGTTCTATTTCTGCGTTTTCTTGAGTACCACCGGGGTACTCGACAGGTATTTGATTTATATTTTTAATATCATGTTTGATATTACGCCACTCTGTTTCTATTTCTTCAGGTCATCCAATTTGATATTTGATAGCCAAACTTTTTGAAAAAATATTTTTAATTGTGTAGATATAGGTGATAACCAACCTAATGGGTCAAAGAGCTTCGAGATATTAGACAGCAGTGACCTTTTGGTATCATGATTTTTTGTTGGGTCTATGTTAGATTCGAAGAGAAATACATCTTTCTGTGGGTTCCAGCCCAACCCGAGGGTTTTTGTGTGCTCTGGTGAGCCCTTGAAATTAAAACAGTCAGTATTAACTGAGCTGTAGTGTGTGTCTGATAATTCAGGAACATTTGATCCCACTTCCTAAGGTTAAAGCCTCCCGTCTTTAAAAGTTTTGATAGATCCAAACTCAGCTGTTTTGCCGCTGCCTTTGAGTGCGCCCCATGTACCAGGTCGTCCATATAAAATGATTGTTCGAGTACATCTGGGGCTTTGCTGTTGATAAAATTTGATCGTTCATCAGATACCAGTTGTTTTAAGGTCATCATAGCTAGAAAGGGGGCTGCTTTGGTTCCGATACTCTTTAATGTACTCTTCCATTACGTCGTTCAGACTAAAGTCGGAAGATGTTTTTACAGACGCATTGAAAACAACTTGGAAATGTGTACTTGTAGACTCAGCTCGTTCTGCACTATGATGAATCAGATAAGTCTCTGAGTTTGTGTTGCTGGTGGCATGTGGCCTAAAATTTCATATTCGTTCATAAACAACTTGTAATCTTGCTGCATTCTAGAATTTTTATTAAATTTATGCTCTAACTAATGATTTAAATTGGGCGATTGCTCTATTTTTGGAGGAACCCAAAGTTTCAAGCTGGCTATGTTTTAACGGTAACCGGACTTCATAGCTACCGTCTTCTCGTCTGATAGTGGTATTTTGATAGTACTGCACGCATTGTTGATTTGCAGTTGATAGCGGGGACTCCTCGACAATGCCTTCTAACTCCCAGTATTTATGAATATCGTCTAAATTGTTTAAAATTACGTTGCATTGCATTCTTTTTACTTTACCGCTTAATATCCAGCCCAATTTCGTATTCTGTGCTAAGGGCGAGTCTTCACTCATTCTGCATATTATTATACCGTCTAATAAAATTAACGAATAAATATTGGCCCCGAGTAAAAGATCAACGGGTCTACCATTTGTTGAAATCTGGATCTGCTAATGAAATATTTTCTAAATATGACCATGAAGGCATGCTGACTGAATGAGTGACTGGGCAAATTTTTAATCAGATCTTTCATGATTGCGACCTCTGTTTCAAAAGTAAAGTCATTATCGATAGCAGTGCACTTTATGTGTATGATGCCTTACAGTTGCTTTCCTTTGCAGTTTTGCACCAATCCCTGCTAAAATTCCGTGTTTTTTTCGGAGCGGCATATTCGGTTATCAAAGATGTTTGTGATCCTTGATCTACTGATATATGACCCATCTGGTTTTTTCACTTTGATAATGGCTGTTGCTAAAATAATTTCGGGAATCTCATACCACGTTGTCCGTTGACACGTGCGAGTTATTTCGAGCGACATGAGAAGTCTCGGGTTTCGACATGACGTTTCTTGAGTACGTCGCATTTGGCGGCCCGTTTGATTGATTGCGTAAATGATTCATGAAGTAGTGTATTGTAGGCTTTATTGCATTCGCGGCACCTTTTATCTGAAATGCAAACCTTACTATTATGTGAATAAAGACAGTTTTAGCATTAGTTTTGCTGCAGTTTCACGTTTATTAGCTGGCGTCATTTCTAAAAAATGTTTACAATAAAATATTCCGTGATCGTCAGTTTTGCAGTAGGGGCATTTATAATATTTTGTAACATAAACATTTTTGTTGGTATTCGATTGCGAAATATTTCGCCCTGGCGGCTGACGTAATGGACAACATTTAATTTTTTTAATCACCCATTTTTATTACTTTAATTAAAATTATATTAAAAAATAAGTTACACGTATTTTTATATTTTATTTTTGGTTGAGTTTTTATATTTTTAATTTAATTATGATTTTTTATAAATTCTGAGGACTTATAAACTAAAAACCTTAGCTAGGACTAAAATTAAGAAATATAAACTGTCACCGAAAGAAAGTGACAGATAGTGTCAGTCAAGCCACAGAGTATACGTTATAGAAATGCAAAGAGTATAATATACCGTGTTCCAAATAGGTGTTGCCGTAGCCGGAACTCAAATCGCCTACAACATTATTCATAATGTATATAATAATACTAGCTTTTGTCCGCGGTTTCACTCGTAAATATATTTCCTGTGATAGCCCATTCGAAACTAGCAAAACTTCCAAAAAAATATTATATAAAAGAAGTATTTTTATAATTATATTTAAAGAATAATTATTAATTTAGCTTCAAATGGAATAAAAATGGGTAAAATTAATAGAAGGCAACACCTGAGTTCAATAACTAACAACTCTGCCAACAGACATTAGTATTTTTAAATTAGAGGGTTAGCACAGATTAGGGCACCTATTAATCCTTATTTTTCAATATTTCAGTATTTTTAAAATAACTCGAAAATTAAAGGATATAAAAAATAAAAAAAATGAAAAATAATCTTTCTAGCATGTAATCTCCAAACGGTTTACGAATTTTGGTACCTTACGAAAAATGAAATGTTGTCCATTGCTTGTAATTTGAATGATGTATATGATAAATTATTTTGATTTTGATATGATTAAAATTTTTAAAATGTTTGCTTCGTATGTTTGATCTTTGTTGTTCTTGCT
The DNA here is from genome assembly GCA_963924495.1 of Nemapogon koenigi. Lineage (NCBI taxonomy): Eukaryota > Metazoa > Arthropoda > Insecta > Lepidoptera > Tineidae > Nemapogon > Nemapogon koenigi. Next base: position 4,400,193 of record OZ004643.1, read on the forward strand.
TACGACGAGAAGATTCCATGACAGTAACAAGCCATCTGCTCCATAGTCGTTGGGGCTTCACTTACTGGAAAAGCATTCCAAGTTATGCTTCCTTCGATTTTACGAAGACTACATAATACATTGTAGAAAAGAGATGGGGACTTGGTTTACTAATTGGAGAACTTGACGGTAACTTTCGTCAAACAGGAACGGCTGGCTTAAGGGGAAACTCTCCCTCTCGTTCTGAGCATTGGCTGGAACGATAGTGGCCCGTATTTTGTTAGGTCGAAAAAAAAAAAAAAAAAAAGAGCCAAAAAAATTTTTTTTTTTGCGGTATTGTGTCGTTGGTCCGTCTGAAAAGAAATGTACACAATTGATAGCCAGGTGACCCCATATAGCCTTAGCGTCGTGCTTTAGTGATGGGTAAACAGTGCAGAAGGATATAGGTTTGTGGTTCTTTATATATGCTACCCCAGTATGCAACGTTATTTGTTGCCTTAAGCCTGAAAAATGCATAGATTAAATCTTAAAATCCATGATATAATTCTGATGACGGACGATTGGAAAAAAACACGGTGGTGTATGCACGTACCTGGTTCTTTCTCCCCAATTTATTTTCTATTTAATAATCATAAACGTTGAATTATCTAGTTGTTTCTAACAAGGGATAAATCTGGATGGTTTAAACAGTGGTGTGGTATTTCTGTTGGGGTAAGTGTTTGTGTTTATTGTCTGTTGGGTAGTTAGTTTTAATTATGGAAGCCATTGCCGGCAAACCTCCTGACCCCCCTGACGATTTGGAGGTAGGATGTTTCATAACTGTCGAGTCTGAAGGAAATCTGATGCAGGCAACAAACGACAAATTAAAGCGAAAGAGAGCAGCAGAGGAGTCTTCCACTATCTCTGACATCTCCACTCCCAAAAAAGTTACAATTCGGCCGGAAGAGGGTGTACCCTCAATTGAAACTATATACTTACATCCTAGTTTTAACATTAAAAAAATGTACAACCCTGAAGTTGACAAGGGACCTTTCGTGGTACATGTAGTGAGGAATGAAAGTGAAACTTCCAAAGGCTCCATCCTGCGCCCTATTAAACTGGGCCACTTTTTACAGAAACAAAAAATTCAAAACATTACTAGAGATGGTATTAAAGCAGTGGGTAGGAATAGACTCTCAGTCCAATTTGGGTCAGCTTTGGATGCCAACAAATTTCTTGTTAACCCAGCTTTAGAAAATTTTAAGATGGAAGCTGTAATTCCAGCATACAACCTTACAAGAATGGGGATTGTGAGACAAATCCCTACAGAATGGGCCATGTCGGAATTAGTGGAACTTATGGATCTCCCATTGGGTTGTGGGACTATTTTAAAAGCCCGGCGCCTGAACCGCAAGATCATTGATGAGGGGCAGCCAAAATGGATACCCACTCAGTCGGTGGTATTGACATTTGAGGGCCAAAAACTTCCTGAACTGGTGTATTGTTGCCACACGGCTATTAGGGTGGAGTTGTATCAATACCCTACAATTATCTGTATGAAATGTTGTAGATTTGGTCATGTTCAGACGCAGTGTCGCTCTAGTCCTAGATGTTATCGTTGTGGACAGGAACATCCGGGAAGTGCATGCACTGTATCTGAGCAGGAGGCAGTGTGTACTCTTTGTGATGGGCACCACTTTGCTACTAATAAAACTTGTCCTGAACACCTTCGGCAAAAATCAATAAAGTTAACTATGGCTGAGGAAAACATCTCATACATGGAAGCTTCGCGTAGACACCCAAAAGCTAAAAAGTCATATGCTGATGTGGCTGGCTACTCTTTGCCTCTTCATCGGTCTTCTCCTATATCAGCACAGATCAAACCCTCTTCCCAGTTGCCACGTGGCGAAAATCAGTCACAAAGAAAAACAGTCTTCCTGAACCCTAGACCTAAAATGTTTAAATCGCACCAAGGTTATGATCGAATTTCCCATAAAGAAATTATCAGTCAACCTCTACCTTCACAGACCAATGGCTGTGCCTATGTCAGTAATCCCAAGGATGACAGTCTTCTTGAACTCATCCTAACAATGTTAATTAATATTGTATCCAGCCATAAGGACACACTCTTACCGAACAACGTTGCCTCAAAAATTAACATTCTCAGAGAACTTATTAATAATGGACCCAACGAAACAGAAGATCCTTCAGTGGAATATGAGAGGTATTAACAACAAAAAACATGAACTGACATACTTACTCAATAGTCATTCTCCCTCTATAATTGCAGTTTCTGAAACCTGGTTAAAGCCAGGATCCCACTTCAGACTTCCTGGATATGCTTGTTTTCGAGATGACGGAGATCAGGGATATCAGGGAAGTGCTCTCTTCATAAAGCATCCCTCCAGGGTTTCTCTTATCTCACTTCCCCCACATAACCATAATTTCAATATCATTGCTGTCAGAGCATACAACATATCATTTGTCTCCCTATACATTCCCCATCCCCATGTATCCTATATCCCTGAGATTCAAAGCATCTTGACTTCTCTCCAGCTACCATTTATAATTCTGGGTGACTTCAATTGCCATCATCCCGTATGGGGATCCACAAGGTACTTGGATTTACTAGACAGCCTAAACATCTGTATCTTGAATGATGGCTCCCCTACTAGGAGGACTGCCCCGGATCAAAATAGGAGTGCAGTGGATCTCACCCTATGTTCCCCCTCCATTGCTTCGGAATTGAACTGGCATATACTACCAAATTCTCATGGCAGTGATCACTTCCCAATTTTAATTACATTTAACTCTTTAGATAATATCAGCCCTAAAAGAAACCCACCCCTTCTTGAATATAGAACCTCTAAGGCTGATTGGGCTGGATTCTCTACATCTATGGATGCTAGCTCATTGAGTCTCCCAGCAGTTACCTCCCAAAACGTTCTCACTGTATACTCGGACTTTACTAAAGCTCTTCTAAAGGCAGCGAAGGAAAACATACCCCCAAAGGTAATCCAAAAAAGACCTATTTCTCCTCCGTGGTGGGACTCTGAGTGCTCTGAAGCTGTAAAGAAGAGGAATAACATGGAGAGATCATTGTCCAGATTGATGACTATGGAGAACTATATTGAGTTTAGGAAGATTGCGGCTCGGACCACTAGACTTCTGCGTAAAAAAAAGAAACAGGGATGGTTAAAGTTCTGTTCAAATCTTTCTCCCCGATCTCCAGCTTCCATAGTATGGCAGAATATTAAACGATTCCGAAATTCCTATGTAGATAGAACAATTACAGGGGACCCATCCCTTTGGCTAGATGATTTTGCGGACAAACTGGCCCCTCCCTTCGTTCCTTGTAGAGATAATTATATCTTCTCACCAGTACCCCTTAACAACAATGATCACTCAAAATTTAACGATCCTTTCACTCACCATGAATTGGACTCTGTCCTGAAACATGTTAAAGACTCATCTCCAGGTATTGACGGTATACCTTACTCATTCCTTGCAAGGGCTGGATCCTCATCAGCAAATACTTTCTTGGAGATTGTAAATTGTCTCTTTGGTTCCTGTGTTGTTCCTGAGGAATGGAGAAGACAGATTGTGATACCTATTCCCAAACCGGGAAAGGACCACAATACTGCGGATGGCTATAGACCTATAGCCCTCTCCTCTTGTCTATCGAAAATTATGGAACATCTCATAAAAAATCGTTTAGAGTGGTGGTTGGAGAGAGAAGGTGTTATAGCTGACAGTCAGTTTGGATTTAGAAGGGGATTTGGTGTCATGGATAGCTTGGGTATCTTCTCTACTGACATACGTCTGGCATTCAGTCAGGGAAAATCTGTTGTGGCCGTCTTTCTAGACATAAATTCTGCTTATGACAATGTTATACTTTCGGTGCTCAGGCACAAGATGCAAGAGCTGAGTATCCCTACAAGATTAACAAATTACATATCAAAGCTGTTCATGGCCCGACATCTGGATATAAGAGCTCAAGGTACATCCCTGCCTCGATCAACCTGGAGGGGCCTCCCTCAGGGGTCAGTGCTGAGCCCTATTTTATACAACTTGTATACTTTTGACTTGGACACGTCGGTTCAACCTTTTTGCAATGTATTGCAATATGCTGATGATTTGGCACTTTATATCACAGTCCAAAATCCATTAGAAGCCCAGATACCCCTAAATAATGCACTCAGCTATTTGTATGAATGGTTTGGTGATCACGGTCTTTCATTGTCTGTCACCAAGAGTAAAACAGTAATTTTCACAAGAAAAAAGGTCATCCCTAACATTGACATTGCTTATGATGGTCAAAGCATACCAATTAGTGAGTCAGCAAAATTTTTGGGCTTAATTTTTGATACTAAGATGACCGGAATCCCGCATGTAAATGAAATCGTCAACAAATGCGAACGCTCACTTAATGTCCTAAGATGTTTGTCTGGGGTTTGGTGGGGAGCACACCCTTTTACACAAAAGATTCTATACAATGCACTCATAAGGAGCCATCTTGACTATGGTTCATTCTTACTTGAGCCTTGCAATGGAGCTGCATTGACAAAACTAAATAAGTTACAATTTAGAAGCCTCCGCTTGATTCTCGGGGCTATGCGCTCCTCTCCAGTGAATGCATTGCAGGTGGAATGCGTTGATCCCCCTCTTCATTTGCGTAGGCAACAGCTATCTGACAAATTTTACTTCAAAAAGTTCCTCATTAAAAAACACCCTCTTCATGAAAGGCTTTACTCTCTGAATAAAATGAAACATCTGAAATATTGGTCTAATAAGAGGTATTGCTTGCTGAATAGTTATACAAAGATCATGGCAATAGGGGTGCCAATTAGACAATCCTGCAAGAACCCTATATTTGAGTCTGAATACGGGGCTCTATTCTTTAAGCCTAACATTATTACAAACATCGGCATAGACAGGGAGTGTCCTGCAGCAAATAGAAAATTCAATGCAGCTCTGTCCCAGCATTGGCCCCATGGGGTCCCCATTTATACGGATGCTTCAAAGCTGTCAAGAGAGGGATGTGTGGGCTTGGCCGTGTGGATACCCAGTCTCAACATTATACTTAGCCAGAAATTGCCCCCTGAGGCGACTGTGTACACTGGTGAGGCCACGGCGATACTTGAGGCAATTAGCTTCTGTATTTCAAACTCTGTCAGGCAACCAATCATTTGCTCGGACTCCAAAAGCTGCCTGCAATCAATTATGGCTGGCCCATTTGGTGCTTCTTCTGGACATACAGTCATTCACGAAATAAAAAACCTATTATACAATTGTTTCTTAAAAGACATAAATATTACCCTGGTTTGGATACCTGGACATAGTGGTATCACTGGGAATGAGACAGTTGATGGTTATGCTAAGGATGCAGTTGTGTGTGGAAGTACTGATTATTATGTTGTTCATTGTATGGATTTACTGCCTATAGCAAAAAATGATATGTTTTTTTCCTGGAATGCTGAATGGAGACAGAGTGCTACCACGAAAGGTTCTTTCTACTTTGCCATTCAACCTAGTATTCCCCCAAAGCCATGGTTTTATTTCTTTCAGAATTTTAATAGACAAGTTACTGCAATTGTGTGTCGGATGCGCCTTGGTCACTGCTGCACTCCAGTCCATTTGACCAAACTTAGAATCAAGGACTCTTCCATCTGTGAGTGCGGGCTGGACGAGGGCGCCTTGGACCACATTTTCTTTAATTGCTCTAAATACTCCACATCTCTTTATGATAACTTACCTCCTGAAGTCCCTCTCCCCTCCAATTTTTCTCCTTTACTGTCTATGGATAGACCTAAAATAATACTTTTAATTGCTAAATATATTCATAAATATAATATTAGATTGTAAATGTAATGTAAATTAATTTTAGCACCTTATATATAATTTTTATTGTTAAACAGTCTGTCTAATGGTGGATGGCATCCTGGACTTTTGTGTCTGGACTAACAGGTGTGTCTTGTTTGTGTTGACTAATCATTTTTGTTTGTGTTGTCCTGTTTAGATAGAGTATTCAACGGGAATTCAAGATATTAATACCAGATAATTTGAGTATGTTTATTTAAGTGCATTATCCACATTGTAACCAATCACAAGGGCAAAACCGCACACTGTCACCTGAAAAAACTTTCTCTGGCATTTGTGAACATATACTAAAACTGTACATTGCCCCTGTAACAAGATTGCACAGTATTAAGCACTGGACATTGGCAGAATTGCGACGATAAGTCGGCACTGTTGCCATTCATCAAAAGAAGAAGAATTCTGATGACCTTTCTGAATGAACTGTATTTTGATAATAACTGATAAATAATGTTGTTGTCTATGTCTTCTAAAATTACATTTACTTGTTTTTTCTTCGCATCCTCATCGGTGTTATAGGGTATTTGCTCCTGTTCATGACTGTTATAGTCTGGTAACCACGACGGACCTTCCCACCACAAAGAGAAAGATTTCAGTTGTGTAGCAGTTAGACGACTAGTACGACTGGCACAATCTGCGGGATTTTCCTCAGAGTTTACGTAACTCCAACAATCAGGGGATATGATACTAATGACATCTTGAACTCGGTTTGATACAAAGGTGGGTCTCGATGGGTCTCCTTTTAACCATCCTAAAACAATCATTGAATCCGTCCATCCATAAATTTTTATATTATAGTGTTTCAAACATTCTTTTACTTTATACATCAACTTTGACAGGAGAAGGGCACCCAATAGTTTGCATCTTGGCAGTGACATTTTTGTGCTGACGGGAACAAGTTTTGTTTTGCCCACTAATAAAGTTACTTGATAATTATCACCTCTCTTGATCTTGCAGTAAATCACGCAGGCGTATGCTTTGATAGAAGAGTCACAAAATCCGTGTAGTTCTATTTCTGCGTTTTCTTGAGTACCACCGGGGTACTCGACAGGTATTTGATTTATATTTTTAATATCATGTTTGATATTACGCCACTCTGTTTCTATTTCTTCAGGTCATCCAATTTGATATTTGATAGCCAAACTTTTTGAAAAAATATTTTTAATTGTGTAGATATAGGTGATAACCAACCTAATGGGTCAAAGAGCTTCGAGATATTAGACAGCAGTGACCTTTTGGTATCATGATTTTTTGTTGGGTCTATGTTAGATTCGAAGAGAAATACATCTTTCTGTGGGTTCCAGCCCAACCCGAGGGTTTTTGTGTGCTCTGGTGAGCCCTTGAAATTAAAACAGTCAGTATTAACTGAGCTGTAGTGTGTGTCTGATAATTCAGGAACATTTGATCCCACTTCCTAAGGTTAAAGCCTCCCGTCTTTAAAAGTTTTGATAGATCCAAACTCAGCTGTTTTGCCGCTGCCTTTGAGTGCGCCCCATGTACCAGGTCGTCCATATAAAATGATTGTTCGAGTACATCTGGGGCTTTGCTGTTGATAAAATTTGATCGTTCATCAGATACCAGTTGTTTTAAGGTCATCATAGCTAGAAAGGGGGCTGCTTTGGTTCCGATACTCTTTAATGTACTCTTCCATTACGTCGTTCAGACTAAAGTCGGAAGATGTTTTTACAGACGCATTGAAAACAACTTGGAAATGTGTACTTGTAGACTCAGCTCGTTCTGCACTATGATGAATCAGATAAGTCTCTGAGTTTGTGTTGCTGGTGGCATGTGGCCTAAAATTTCATATTCGTTCATAAACAACTTGTAATCTTGCTGCATTCTAGAATTTTTATTAAATTTATGCTCTAACTAATGATTTAAATTGGGCGATTGCTCTATTTTTGGAGGAACCCAAAGTTTCAAGCTGGCTATGTTTTAACGGTAACCGGACTTCATAGCTACCGTCTTCTCGTCTGATAGTGGTATTTTGATAGTACTGCACGCATTGTTGATTTGCAGTTGATAGCGGGGACTCCTCGACAATGCCTTCTAACTCCCAGTATTTATGAATATCGTCTAAATTGTTTAAAATTACGTTGCATTGCATTCTTTTTACTTTACCGCTTAATATCCAGCCCAATTTCGTATTCTGTGCTAAGGGCGAGTCTTCACTCATTCTGCATATTATTATACCGTCTAATAAAATTAACGAATAAATATTGGCCCCGAGTAAAAGATCAACGGGTCTACCATTTGTTGAAATCTGGATCTGCTAATGAAATATTTTCTAAATATGACCATGAAGGCATGCTGACTGAATGAGTGACTGGGCAAATTTTTAATCAGATCTTTCATGATTGCGACCTCTGTTTCAAAAGTAAAGTCATTATCGATAGCAGTGCACTTTATGTGTATGATGCCTTACAGTTGCTTTCCTTTGCAGTTTTGCACCAATCCCTGCTAAAATTCCGTGTTTTTTTCGGAGCGGCATATTCGGTTATCAAAGATGTTTGTGATCCTTGATCTACTGATATATGACCCATCTGGTTTTTTCACTTTGATAATGGCTGTTGCTAAAATAATTTCGGGAATCTCATACCACGTTGTCCGTTGACACGTGCGAGTTATTTCGAGCGACATGAGAAGTCTCGGGTTTCGACATGACGTTTCTTGAGTACGTCGCATTTGGCGGCCCGTTTGATTGATTGCGTAAATGATTCATGAAGTAGTGTATTGTAGGCTTTATTGCATTCGCGGCACCTTTTATCTGAAATGCAAACCTTACTATTATGTGAATAAAGACAGTTTTAGCATTAGTTTTGCTGCAGTTTCACGTTTATTAGCTGGCGTCATTTCTAAAAAATGTTTACAATAAAATATTCCGTGATCGTCAGTTTTGCAGTAGGGGCATTTATAATATTTTGTAACATAAACATTTTTGTTGGTATTCGATTGCGAAATATTTCGCCCTGGCGGCTGACGTAATGGACAACATTTAATTTTTTTAATCACCCATTTTTATTACTTTAATTAAAATTATATTAAAAAATAAGTTACACGTATTTTTATATTTTATTTTTGGTTGAGTTTTTATATTTTTAATTTAATTATGATTTTTTATAAATTCTGAGGACTTATAAACTAAAAACCTTAGCTAGGACTAAAATTAAGAAATATAAACTGTCACCGAAAGAAAGTGACAGATAGTGTCAGTCAAGCCACAGAGTATACGTTATAGAAATGCAAAGAGTATAATATACCGTGTTCCAAATAGGTGTTGCCGTAGCCGGAACTCAAATCGCCTACAACATTATTCATAATGTATATAATAATACTAGCTTTTGTCCGCGGTTTCACTCGTAAATATATTTCCTGTGATAGCCCATTCGAAACTAGCAAAACTTCCAAAAAAATATTATATAAAAGAAGTATTTTTATAATTATATTTAAAGAATAATTATTAATTTAGCTTCAAATGGAATAAAAATGGGTAAAATTAATAGAAGGCAACACCTGAGTTCAATAACTAACAACTCTGCCAACAGACATTAGTATTTTTAAATTAGAGGGTTAGCACAGATTAGGGCACCTATTAATCCTTATTTTTCAATATTTCAGTATTTTTAAAATAACTCGAAAATTAAAGGATATAAAAAATAAAAAAAATGAAAAATAATCTTTCTAGCATGTAATCTCCAAACGGTTTACGAATTTTGGTACCTTACGAAAAATGAAATGTTGTCCATTGCTTGTAATTTGAATGATGTATATGATAAATTATTTTGATTTTGATATGATTAAAATTTTTAAAATGTTTGCTTCGTATGTTTGATCTTTGTTGTTCTTGCTTACGACGAGAAGATTCCATGACAGTAACAAGCCATCTGCTCCATAGTCGTTGGGGCTTCACTTACTGGAAAAGCATTCCAAGTTATGCTTCCTTCGATTTTACGAAGACTACATAATACATTGTAGAAAAGAGATGGGGACTTGGTTTACTAATTGGAGAACTTGACGGTAACTTTCGTCAAACAGGAACGGCTGGCTTAAGGGGAAACTCTCCCTCTCGTTCTGAGCATACCGTGCGTGGAAAAGTTTAAAATAGAATAGATGGAGTTGCACGATAGTAGGTATGCATGAATGCTGCACAGGTCCGTTACGACGGCTCGATCCCAAGAACTTATTATTCGTGAGTGCTCTGCGACAGTGGTGAAGTCAACACCACGACTAGCTGCAGGGATAGCGGCGGGCTGTACAGTAACTTGCAGTGCGGCGACGCTCGCTTTAAGTGCTTCGGAGTCTTGGTCAAAGACACCTAGACGCTTCATTGCGGCGGATCTCGCTTCACTAGCCTGTTTCACATTCATTTTCTGTCGAATCTTAAGAATCGAAATTGGGAAAAGTTTATCCCCCATACAAATTATGGACATAGGAGCCTTGAGTAAAACAAATAATAAAAGCCGGCCAAGTGGGTCTAGGTCTTTCGTTAATTATTTTACAACTTGGCCACATTTTGACCAATGGACAACATTTCATTTTTCGTAAGGTACCAAAATTCGAAAACCGTTTGGATATTACATGCTAGAAAGCTTATTTTTCATTTTTTTTTATTTTTATATCCTTTAATTTTCGAGTTATTTTAAAAATACTGAAATATTGAAAAATGAGGATTAATAGGTGCCCTAATCTGTGCTAACCCTCTAATTTAAAAATACTAATGTCTGTTGGCAGAGTTGTTAGTTATTGAACTCAGGTGTTGCCTTCTATTAATTTTACCCATTTTTATTCCATTTGAAGCTAAATTAATAATTATTCTTTAAATAAAATACTTCTTTTATATAATATTTTTTGGAAGTTTTGCTAGTTTCGAATGAGCTATCACAGGAAATATATTTACGAGTGAAACCGCGGACAAAAGCTAGTATTATTATATACATTATGAATAATGTTGTAGGCGATTTGAGTTCCGGCTACGGCAACACCTATTTGGAACACGGTATATTATACTCTTTGCATTTCTATAACGTTTACTCTGTGGCTTGACTGACACTATCAGTCACTTTCTTTGGGTGACAGTTTATATTTCTTAATTTTAGTCCTAGCTAAGGTTTTTAGTTTATAAGTCCTCAGAATTTATAAAAATTCATAATTAAATTAAAAATATAAAAACTCAACCAAAAATAAAATACAAAAATACGTGTAACTTATTTTTTAATATATTTTTAATTAAAGTAATAAAAATGGGTGATTAAAAAAATGAAATGTTGTCCATTCCTTTACAACAGACGCACTAAATTCACAGCCAATATAGTAAGCTGAGGGCACCTAATGTCCAAAAATATTTTCATTAATTCTAATGTCACCTCTGCTGCTTCCGAGGTCAAGGGACGAAGGAATAAAAACTTTGTTGTATGACCTTGGTAAAGAAGAATCCATTTGTATACTCCATCTGGTGTTGATTGTAGGTCAAGCAAGTAAGTCCACATGTCCTCGGTTGTTAAATGAGTGTCAAAATTTGTTTTGAGCTGACTACAATACCTTTGTTTGGAAACGGTTTCTTGTTTTGAAAGCTGAGTAAGATTGGCGAAACCGATAACCACCGGCGTTCGTAAATATGTGGATTTCAAATTTTGTAACATTTCGTCGCGCCTGATGCTTTTATGAATTTCCCAAAAAAGAGTATTTTTGTGGTAGAGGCACTTCCCGTGTCGGCGCTCTTGCTCCGCCTGACTTACACTCAGCTATTTTTTCCACATTTCTGCTGCAGTCACTGATAGTCTGTGACAATGAGAATTTGCGCTTTGCCATTTATTTAGTTCACTTTCGTCTCTTGTTTTGGTCTCGGAACCATTTACTATACAAAATATTTTTGACTCCTTCCAGTTTTATAACAACTGTGGTTGTACCTATTAATAAGCTGCTCAATATTTTTCTGCAAATTTTCCTGCACGTCTTTTGTAAAACATATTTTATTACAAACAAAATGCCGTAGTTATGTCGACTCACTCAATTTAATGCCGTAATTTCATCAAAAACTTTAACGTCATCTAAACACAACACCCCATATCAATTCAAAAACTCCTGCATATGGGCAATGACGTACTATAAGTAGACACGTTATACCCATACTAAATGCAGATAATAAACAGCTTGAACAATACTATAGCTACCTATTAATTACTTATGTTTATATGCTCAAGCGATGAAAGGGATAGAGAAACACAGCTCAATACCGAAATCCATTTGTTAAAAAGAGATAAATATATGTTTTAAGTTGCGACACGTCATCGACGCGTGACCTTCTCCGGAGGAACTAGGGGAAGATTGTCTAAATGGAACACTCAATATTTTACTTAGAAATATTTTTGGAATAATAAAATATACAATATGTAATTAAAAAACTTTTATTTTACTAATAAATATAATGTAATAATCAATGACTTTACAACAAATAGACCATTTGTCTTTCAATCACGCTCAAACGGCTGAACAGTTCTAAATTAAATTTAGCATAGAGGTAGATTATGTCTTGGTATAGGATATTAGTATGCTACTTATTTATGTATTATGTAGTATAATTTAAAATTAAGTCTTTAAATAATTTTTTTTTTCAGGACAACAAACAACTATACAACAAAGATTACTACAACATAGATACATATTAAAAAAATAACTGTCATATAGTCAGTGACGTTTGTTTATACAAACGTATTGTTTATACATACATTCAAAACAGGATATTTTTATGCAAATTCCAAAAAATATAGAAATAACAAATAATACAAAAAAAAAGTTTACTACAATTAACTACTATTTAGAATGTTACAGATATTTTTCCTAAATATATACAAAGAATGTGAAAATATGTCCACTTCGCAAAACTGCTGGTTGTATCGTTGCACCATACGTCTAAATCTTAGAGTAAAAACTTGGCAACCAATCATATTCTCGTCTTTGGGTGCTGATTATCTCTATCCATTTTTCTCTTATTAATCCGCTTTTAGGGAGACTAAAAGATAAATAAATACAATAAGATCATAATACTATACATACAACAATAATATATTATAGAAATTTATAATTATGTATATACATTTTCCGTACATTTAATAAAATATATAATTTTTTTAAATAGGTTCATGTAATTTATTGACAGGTCCGATATTGCCAACCATCCCCATAATCAGTCGCTGAGTCTGTAGCTGTATTTCGTTTTGTCTTCTCTATCACTCTCATACAAAATGCATCGTTCGTCTCGCTCAGGCAAGCGGCGAACTGGCAACAGCGCATTATTATTAATAACATATTGTTATGTCCATAATTATAAAATTTCTGTACTTACCAATGAAATGAGATATCATTTCTATCCTTTACAGTTGCAGTATAATTTCTGCAAAAGCGGAACACACAAGATGTATTTTTTCTTGATGTTTTTGCTGATTATTTTACTCAAGAGAGACATGTACACTAGTCGTAGGATTGTGCGTGACTGTGCGCGACCAAATGTATAGTGGGACACTTACCTCTCATTTGCCTTGCTATAGCTTGAGCGTCAATCACGCATCTACCTCAGTTTATATAGTATATCATTGCATATGGGGTGTTGTGTTTAGATGACGTTAAAATTAAAGGGAAGATACAACTTTCTCGTAATGTACAATTATAATAATCCAGCCTTCCACATAAAAATGTAACTCGGGTATCCGCCCTAATATAAGGCGGTCCTATACAATATACTTTTTTAATTTTATGATACGAAGCTTTACTAGTTTGCGATACAATACGAATGGTATTGCTAAAGACTGCTTTACGTACTTCCGATTTATTTAACTCTAAATAAATTATTGTCTATTATACTCGTACTAACAACAGCTGGCGTGAACAAATACATTCTATATATATAAAAAATCTAATTTTTAACCTGCGGACTCTTGATAATAAATACAAATATTTTAGATAAAAGTTAGGTATTTTATAGATACCTCTCATTCACTATTTTAATTTATTTAAGAAAAAAATTGTAAATGAATATACCTAGTCGCCTGCAATGAAATCTGACATGGTTTTATTTTATTGATTCGATTTCGAACCACAATAATTAAAGTTTATTTAGAAACGACAGGATGACAGGATCAAAGTGAAATAACCCGAGTATAACTCAAGAATCAAGTTTCACTGCAAGCGACTTGTAGGTCTTTTTTACAATTTTTTATTAAGAAGTTAAGTTTAATGTTGACATAGAAATGAATGTACTTACTAAGATAGGTTGTTATTAATGCTACTTTAACTAGGTAATAAATTAATTAAGAATTAAGCGGCCTACTGAAATAGCCAAACGTCGCAAATATGCATCTATTCCAAAATAATGCATATTTGAGGCGTTTTATGTGGAAAGGATGGGCACACAGTCTGTCTGTTTAAAGATATTAGTAAAGAACTAATTGAAAGTTAACATAACCAACGTGCTGGCTCTTACTTCAGTCAAAGAATAAGTGGGTACTCTCCCAGAGTGATCATTTATTTGTAATTTAGTATCTTAAAAGATTTTAATACCTATTTCTATATGTATCAAAATAAATCTTACTAATTAAGACTTTTAAAATGTTTTTATTTTTCTTAAACTATTTCACTGTATTATCTATCTATACTAGTGTCCGACCAGCCAAAAAACTACTCATCGGCTTCGGCTTCTAACAGTAGAAACTTTTAAGTAAATAAATGTTACTTATAAATCTTATAATTCACATTATTTCGAAATGTTATTTTTGAGATGCAAGATAATTTTAATAATCTCTAGAAGTATTTTATATACAGTCAACATAGTTTTTAAAATCATTATATTATTCACTTTAGCCATTCTCTAACAGAATTTCTTAGGGATTTTAAGTCTTCGGTTTCGGGCAAAAATCGACCTTTGGTTGGACACTAATCTGAGTTGTGAGTTGGGCCACAGAAGGACCTATCTTATGTAGTACATTTTCCCTGCAGATTCGGTGGCTGTAATTAATACCCACTGTGTCATCTAAATCTGTTTAGACATGAAGTCACAGTACCATTATTAATATTAGGTACACTGTACAGCGTGGATAGGTAGTTCATAGTAGGTTGCAGTCCTAATAAAGATAAGTATGAAAGGTTAATGCCACTATCTCAATAAATTATTACTTTATTTAACATTAAAATAATCTACTTTAGTACAATAGCATTGTTTACCAATAAATTCCTTAGCAGTCTAGTTGGAGATAACTTGCGAGTTTGTTCTTCTATTCATAAATATAATGAATTTTCAATATTTTGTTTGTGGAATATTTATTTTAACTTCAGCATTTGACCTTCCTAAACAAAATTGTTCGTCAAAAGTAAAAATTGGTGATCAACATTACAATGTAACTGATTCTATAGACATCCACAATGGTTACCCAGTAGATGCCCATTATGATGTGAGCGGGAATCTGTTCTTTGTTAAAAATGGGAGAAGAAATGAAGGATTTTATTTTGATATTTATTTAGTCAAGCTCAACTGTAAAGCAGCTGTAAAAGTGGAAGGTTGGTAATTATAATTATTTTGATTATTTTATTATTCACCTTTAGGAGCACCATTTAAAAAAAAATTTAATAGAATCTGTTTTTTCGCCAATGCTTCATCTCTAGGGTCCATCATCAGCTACTACTCTAGATTTTCCATTTTTTGCTAATTGCCAGTGTTAATAGTTTTTATTCGAGCAACATTACTCTTATCCAATAGTTTAGGTAAAAAAAGAAAGATCCTAATGGTTTTATTTCAGGTGTACCAGAGGGCATCAGTTATTCTGTGGCTATTGATAAAAAGAATTCTAAAGTGTACTTTGGTACAGGTCAAGGTATATATGAGTATGACTATGAGACGTCAACAGGCAAGCCCTACTCAAGCAAACATTTAAAGCTGAACATGATATTTGTTGATAAAGATGGTAACAAATATGTTACTGAAACCAACAATGGTATAGAAGAATTATATTTATTAGATGATTTGAACAAGAAAATCCGTTTTCCCAGTCTTGAAGCTTTAAATGAACTTGCCATTAATGATAATAGTGATTTTTATTTCATTAAATATGATAAATTGTATGTGCTGAGATCAAACGTATCGGACGCAGAGCCCATATCTCAAGTGGACTATGATGGTATTGCTCAAATTAACTTTCATGAAAGTAAAGTGTTTGTTGCCAGTAACAAACTAACTTATTTTGATCAGGATAACATCAATACAATTAAAACAGTGGAAAATATACCAGAGAAGATAACAGCTCTAGCCTTTGATGAAGTTGGAAATTTCATACTGGGAACACAAGGAAAACTCTTTAAATATAGAAAACATGACTGTTATTTCAGATCTAGTAAATAAAAGAAATCAAGTCAGAAACATACTTTAATAATAAAAATAAGTTACCTAATCAATTTGATATTATTTAGTACCCTTAAGAACCTCTCTAAGATACACTACATTTCAAAATACATCAGTATTAACAAGTTAATAGGTTAATCCTAAAAGTAGAAGAACCTAGCCAGCATAATGCTAGCACTAATATTTCATTGATACTTTTAACACATTTGACATAGCCTAACCATTAGTCACTGAATTTGATCCATGTCCATGAGGCAGAAACATTAGTAAAGATAAACACTCTTCTTTATTTATGGGGTAGTTGTGCTCATTGGCTTCTACCTAGTTACACCTATGCAGGTCAATATATTTTGTTCTCACACAGGGGGCCGATTCTCGCTCTTTAGACATTTAGTCGAATTAGAGAAATCTCTACGTCAAAATATCTGCTTTTTATAAAAGTTAATTCTTGGGAACGATAGAGTTGGATGTCGTATGTCGAGGGATAAACTTGTTTTTACTCGTTTTGTCTCACGTTAGACATAATAACTACTACAAGATGTTGACAGCTACGTCATTTGAAATCCGCCATGTTTTTTAGACGTATCTCTATTCCTAGCGCACGACATGGTGTCGAGTGGTCATTTTGTAGTCGACATTGATGTCGCATGGACTTGTTTTAATCTCTTTATAATATATTTTATTTGGTAAATATTTAGCGAGATATGAGTTCTTAAACCCCCGACGTACATAATAACACATTTTTTCACATTGTCAAAAAAAGATTTCAGTAATTTTCAGGATATATGAAAAAGTACAACTAATTGCTTTTGTATGGTATTTACAAAAAAAGTATTAAAAAATGTTTTTCAGGAATTTTCAGGAATTATGAAAACAATAAAATTGTTTTTATATGCGTTATTATTAATTGCTTAGTATAAATTTGCATGAAAGGAAAATGTGAAAGAAGAGTTTATCAGGAATTTTCAGGACTATGAAAAAAATTATGAAAAATATGGGAACAATTAGTACCTAGTCACTTGTCAAGATTTACATGAAAAATAAAAATAATGAAAAAAATTTTTCAGAAATTTCAGTAAGTAATTATTTTATGAAAAATGTACTTACAACAAATTGTTAAGTTATTTAAATTAAATACTAAATAACTAAAAATCCGTGACTCTAAAGTTCATGACGACTATATTTGATGGTACGGAACCCTCTGCGCACGTGTCGTACTCGCATTTAATCTCTATCGTTCGACAAAATGTCTACAAACGCGAGAATCGGCATTTGTGCCATTTGTTTTATGACCTAAATAACAAAAATGCACTCTTTATATTACAGTAACTTAATACAAATAGAACTGGCAGATTTCATTGTGTGTTTTTTTTTAATTGCTAAGATTATTTTATTACAACAGTATTTAATTAAATTATGGACAAGTGTGTACCCTGATATTTTTTACAATAAATAATTCATATTAAAACAGTGATTATGAATGTAAGTATTTACCTAATTGTATAATAGTCAAAGAAAATGTATTTGCATCATTTCTAACATAATTTCACTTTATAAATACATAAATCCATAAACTGATAGGAGACAGGCAAATTAATTTCTATGACTATAGGTACATTGTTTAACACATAGCCAGTTTCCATGAAAATCATTGCCAAGTAAATCTGAAAAATATGAGCTGGGACTAAGTACTATCGCCTTTCAAAGCAGAGCAAGCTGTCTGGCAAGCAATATTTAATTAAGGATATTTTCCTAATTCGTTAAGTAAATTACAGTCAACCCTATCAAGGAAAGTGCAGACCATTTTACAGTAACATCTATGTATCTATCATCACTCCTTTTATCCTAAGAGGGGTAGGCAAAAACAATTTACATTAACAATTGGAGCATATGCCATTATCTGCCACAGAGACATTCTTTTCTGAACTTTATTCAAACACATAATTGACAGCATAAAGCTCTGCTCTCATTCTACTGCACCAACTCTTATACAAAACTGAATTAGCTTCACTTGTTATTTTGCTTTTAAACAATTTGAGACAATAAATAAAGATAAAATATTTGTTAAGGACCCTTGGCTCTCAAGTCATCTTGTATCTGTCAAAAATATGGTAAATCTAAGTTACAGATACAAGATGACCTTGACCACCGCCCCTTAAATCTGTATAATTTAAAATTACTCCTACCTTTATAGACAATAGGATCAGCAAAAATATGCAAAAAATAATTAATAAATAATTACTTAAGTCATAATAGTACAAGATTAACCAGCCTCAGAGGCCCCTGCAGGCATAAAGTTCCAACTCCAAAGCTATACTACTATTAAGTCAAAGAGGTAGAGTCAATGTGGCAATATACTCTGTGATATCATAGGAAAGGTTATGGTTTGAGCCTGAGAATTAGGAAGAGCCATTGGTTGACTAGTGCTGGATATTGTGATCTGTTGTGTTGAGGTTTGGTGCACCAGTTGTTGTGCTGGTGACACCAGTTGAGCTGATTGTTGTGCAGCAGCCAGACGTTGAACTGACTGCTGAGCTGCTGCCAGATGTTGAGCTGATTGTTGAGCTGCTGCCAAATGTTGAGCTGATTGCTGAGCTACTGCTAAATGTTGAGCTGATTGTTGGGCAGCTGCTAAATGCTGAGCTGATTGTTGGGCAGCTGCTAAATGCTGAGCTGATTGTTGGGCAGCTGCTAAATGCTGAGCTGATTGTTGGGCAGCTGCTAAATGCTGAGCTGATTGTTGGGCAGCTGCTAAATGCTGAGCAGACTGTTGAGCTGCAGCTAGATGTTGAGCTGATTGTTGAGCAGCAAGCACAGACTGCTGGGCTGCCAAATGTTGAACAGACTGTGCCTGAGCAGCAAACTGTTGCGGCTGCACAAGCTGTTGAGCCGATTGTTGAACAAGTTGCTGCACAGCAGGTGAACCACTGCTGATTAGTTGCTGAGTTGGTTGAGCCAGTGTGAGTTGAGCAGGGGTCACGGCTACCACAGTCTGCCCCCCACCCATCAGTGTGCCAGAATCACTAACTTGCATTAACTGTTGGGCTCCAGCACTGGTCACTATTAGTGCACCAGAATTACCTACTAACTGTTGTGTTGTACTTACTGTGAGGATTTGGGGGGCCGGAGTCAGAAGTTGGGCTCGAGATGCTGCTGGAGCCAGAGTCAGGTTCTGGGTAGCTGAAGCTGGGACCAATGTTGGTAGAGGACCACCCAAACTGACCACTGGGGTCATGCTCACTGTAGCTAATGACACTGGTGCTGATGTACAATGCCTTGAAGTAATAACACATGGCTGATCACTTCTTACTGATGCAGATTGTCCCAATAAAAACTCATTCATAGAAGTCAGTTGAAGGTTCTTTTCTGTTAGGTCAGCAACCTTTTTTAGTAAAACACTTATATTTTCATACAATAACTTTATTTTATGGTCCATACTATCACAATTTGGACACATACCAGATGACACTAAACACTGACTATTTAGTTCATTTTCATCATATGCAACTCTACGTAACTTTGCCTCAGGAGGACCATCTTCATCTCTTTGAACTGGTACTCTGTTCAATGGTAGACTCTTGTTGTTTCTTATGCTTTCATCAAAATTTACTTCAGGTAAGTGATAAAACAAACATTCTTTGTTAGTGCAGATACCCATTTCTGCAGCTCGGCATGGATTACGAGGATCTCTCGGAAAATACCCAGTGGAATATAAATGTTCTTGCTGTTCTACAGATCCATGAATGAATCTACAATTGTATCGAAAACATCGCAAGTTTTGGAAATCGTGGCAGAATCTAAACATAACCTTTAAATGTGACTTTGGCGGAATTTCGTGAGCGAATCTACAGGAAGAATCTCTACTGCAGATGCCGCGAATATAATCCCTGCAGAATGTGAATGCAAGGTTATCGTTATCTTCAGTTAAACCATTAGGGTCGCCGGTTTCTGCGGTCCCCATGGCTCCGTTGACAATCATAGAGTACTTTTTCTTGTATTCCGCAGTGCAGCTTTCTTTACTCGTAGAGTGCAGGTGTAATATGTGTAAATGGTGTAATACCCTTTTGTTCTGTAATCTGTAAACTCCCAATTTACATTTAACTGTAAAAAGCAAATTCGTTTTTAATTTGTTCAGTGAAGCGCAGCCAATTTGCAATTTACTCCAAATGTAGTTTTAATAATCACTGATTTATTTTTATTTATATAAAGTTTGTACTTCGTCCATCACAATCACATCACCATTTTTTTCGTAGATACAGACACAGATACAGACTGAGAGCAAGCAAATAACCACAGAGTACGCCACAGAGCAAAATAACAATTTGAATTTGAGTTTTGTTTTGACATTTGCGTTTGCATTTTTGACTTCTTGGCGGCTGCTGACCAAAGAGTATATAAATCACTGCTTTTACTGTTGACCACAGACCGGTAAGGGCAAAGCGGTTTGATTGAGACGAAGGTCAATACAGACCCCAAGGGTTAGTTGCCCGTCCTGCGCAACGAGGGTTGTCATCGTACTTGAGTCCTACGGGCAGTACAGGCTCTCAATATCCTCAATACATTCTGAGAATACATTCGTTCATTTCGTTAAATCATCATTTCGACTGAAGACTTGGCTAGGGCCTAAACATAAAAAAAATTACAAAATAAGAAACCTTATCGGGTTTGTATGTACACCTGAATAAAATTCGTCACATAAATTCTTCTTTTTACAACAACACAAATTACAACATAATAAAATCAAACAATACAAAAATAAAACAAATTAAACCTAGGTAATATCTAATTAGAATGAAAAAAAAAACAATGAAGACTTCTTTGCCTTTTCATGGACTACTGAAGTGTACTGAAGAATCCGAAAACATTTTATGCCCTTTCACTCTTATCATTATTAGACGGAGACGAAATACAGTTTAGTTACTGCGTCGCTACTTCGAGTTTATTAATAAGAGTGTAAATGTTTATATTGTTTCAACGGACGAATATGAGAAATAATCACAGACTTGGCCTCGGCCTATTATAATACGAGAAACAATTATATTATGCAATCCGTTCAAGACATGGCTGTATGGTTTTACATAGACCTTTGCCTTTTCCTCGGGAATAAGACTACCAAAAATAATTGTATATTTTATTATCTTGCTGTGTGATTTTTTTTATTTCATTTTGTTTTGGTATGTAGGTATAATTCTAACAGTAATAATTTTATATATTACTGTATTAAATGCGAAACAATAAATGCAGCAACATCTAATAAGTATTTACATTTACCCTGTATAACTTTTTTATTGTACTCCATGAAAACATGAGGTTGATTTTTGTTTGTTTGGGTACGTACTGTAACTTTCGAAACCTTTTTCTTACAATAATCAGAATTTATAATTAGTGAAACAAATAAAATTATGCTATTTTAGGAATATAGAGGAGCAGGATGAAGCAACCAGCTTGTGGTCGCAGCATCCACCCGTATCAAACAACAATGGTGCCCAGGAGTGAGCATCAACGTACTTCGGCAGCTCAACATCGTGCTCGACACCCCTGGACAGAAGATATACCTCCACACAGATATACAACTACTGATAGCTCTTCGGATCCTGCTTACCAAGTATGTAAATATACATACTACTTGGTCACATTAACTTTGTGCTTGGGTCTGCCTTCTAAACTAGCCTTGTACTGGCAATACATTCTGCTGTTAGCTAGCATTATCTTTATCTACTTTTTTGACCAGCACTAAGACTAAGACTTCAAATGCCACAAGTAATGCGTAAAGGACTAACCAACCTAGAAAAAAATCTAAGCATCTTCATGAGGTTAGATATAGATAAAGGAATCTAACACTCCTATTTCCTCAACTACACCAATCCCAGTTATTTCACAAAATCTGACATCCTACTAATATTATAAACACCAAAGTTTGTGAGGATGGATGGATGTTTGTTATATCTTCATGCAAAAACTACTGGATGGATTTTGATGAAACTTTGCAATGTTATAGCTTATACATCAGAATAGCATATAGGCCATAATGGACAAAAAAAGTCTACGATAGCATACCATATTGTACCCGTGCAAAGTGGGGGCGGGATCATTGTAATAAATATACCTATTAGAATTAGGTATATAAAAAATCTGATATATCTAATCTAAATATATATCTAAAAATCTAATATAGAATGTGACAACTCTTGTGAAAAGACCTATGTATATTGTGTTCAGAACTAAATAATATGGGGCCATCCATAAATTACGTCACAGGTTTGGGGGGGGGGGGGGGCAAAATCATGAAATTTGTGTGACGTAATTTATGGATGGCCCCCTATACACTGTAATAACGCAGAAACCTGAAACTATATGAGATCTAAGAGAAATATATTCTAAGGAACCATGTTGCTCATTTTAAAAACAAGTAAAACTCAATATTTATTTCCAGTTGCCCCAGTATTATGGACCACCATCACCAGTGTACCACTCACCTTATGGCACGGACACATGGAAGAGTTACAGAAAAGCCCAAAGTTCTGATCATAATAGACAAGATACATATATGTTCCCTCAATGTTCATCTGCCTTCTCGTTGCCAATAGCTGAAGTGGAGTCAATACAATCACGCGCCGTGGAGTCCCCTGTGCCTCCTATAGCAAGCCCAGAAGTTCCTATAATAGGGGCATGTGGTGGACATTGTCCGGGTTTTGAATATGTTTGTTACTACATTTTGCAGGTAAGAATCTAGACTAAAAGAAACGCTAACTAATATTATAAATATGATATTGTGTTTGTTTGTCCTTCTTTCACATCAAAATGGAGCAATGGATCAACATATATTTTTGATACCAAAAGATGGAGACTTATGGTCATATTCATAAACACATTTTAGAAGAAAAACGCATTTTAACGTTGCTAAAATGTGTTTATGAATTTGGGGGTAAGTCTTCTACTGGGTAACATGGGATTATTAAACGGTTTCGGGAGGTGTAAAGCAACTCATGAATAAGAAAAAAAAAACACTTTATTATGAGAAAATTGAATTTTTCTAACTGTGCACGGCATCATTATTGGCCTTATAATGTAGGTGTGATTTACAATTATATCTGTCATTGATATTAGAACAGTTTTTTTAAGAATAAGAGTGTTCACACATCACCAGGTCTCAAGTATGTCTTGTTGAATATTTTGATAATAATACTATGTATGTTCAAAACTGTATGCATTAGTGATTCAAGGCTACAATAAATTGTCTTAGTCCCATAGAATTCCTGTTAAATATTGTTAATCATATTTTTTCAGATCATATTTGTGGTGGGCATATTAACAGGCATCTCCCTAAGTATAGCAGGCCTCGTTCTCAGAAGAACCAACAGGAATGGAGATCTTGGAGTTTTAGTGTACATAGGTGAGAGCTTATAATGATATTAGTTTTATTCTACATAATTCTATCCTACATCTCTGACGCTAGCTATTATATGGACGAAAAAGTAGTTGGGTAGTAACAGTTATTAGTAAACAATTTACCAACAAGTGTCTTATTTATCTAACTAAGCCGTTCAAAAAATATTCTGTATTTTTATATACAATATATGATTTTCTATTTTTATCCCAATTGCCTCCATCAAAATTGCAATGTGTGTCGCCGACAACCGTGCGAGCATAAGTACTGTGTAGAGAGAATCTTCATGTAGATAAAATCTCAGTCAGAAAGAGAAAGATATATTGTCTCTTAGAGATAAGCAAGACAAAAAGGATCGGTTTCCGTGATGCTACATTTTGTCCTGCTTTGTCACAACGGGATATTATATTTTTCTAACTTAGATAATTATTGTCTACTAGCGGACTCGGCAGACGTTGTCCTGCCCAAACGTTGGCTTGCCTGCTATTTACTTTCATTCGTCCCTGGAAAACAACTACTCCTACCCCTACCTCTACCCCTACCCCTACCCCTACTCCTACCCCTACCCTACCCCTACCCCTACCTTTACCACTACCACTACCCCTACCTCTACTCCTTTGTAGGAGTACTCCTGCGATTTCCATACAAAATTACCTATTTATTATTTTTTATTTTTCAGCTGAACTTTAAGGTTTTTCCAATTTTTTTTTCTTCTAAACCACCCCTGTGTTGTAACGAACAAAACAAAAAAAGAATTAGCCAAATCGGTCAAGCCGTTTTCATGTTATGTCGTGACAACGGAAAACGGGTTTCATTTTTATATATATAGATGTAGAGAGATTCTTTCTACACGCGTCTTACTCGCACGGCAGATATTAAATAATGAAAGTGGAAAATGATCCTATATACACACAGGATCAAAATGGAATGGACTCTTACAAAGAGTTCTATTTTAATATCCTAATAATGTCCTCTTACTTTATTATACATCTCCCTTTTTATCAGCCCAGTGCAAGGGCGTAGCCAGGATTCTATATAGAGGGGCAATCCTAGACCATATTGTTTTAATCATTAGGTGTGTGGCGACACATCTCGTCGCACAATATTGAAATTGAAACCTGTATCGCGCTTTCCAGCGACACGCGTTGGGGAGTTTTTCCTTTTACTCACAGTCGTTGGATTGTTGTATGTAGCCATTTCTATAGGTGTCTTCTATATTGTGATTGTAATATCATATTCTTGTATGAATACAGGATTCCTGTCATCGAGTGTATGCGGCGTATTACTGGGCGTGCAGTGTTGTGTGCGGAGAGAAATACGTCAGAGGAAACTTAGAGCCAACCTGCACATACCTCTACAACCTATTGTTGTGAGTATCCGATGAACAACTAAACTTCTTTACAACTAGCTTTTCGCCTGGATTCCCATATGGAAACATAATTATAATATCTTTTACGATTTTATTATAATATACAGGTGTCCCAAAAGTCAACGGGAATCCGTAAAGGAATGAAGTTCTACATTCTAGTGTTGGACATTTTCGGGCCGGCCATTCCTTGGCTGGCCATTGGGGCGGACCCGTCGTGTTTTCCCTTCGAGTCGAACAAAAGATGTTGCGGTCCTAAATATGTTAACCCCGCAGAATATGTGAATATTACACTAATAAAATATGTATTTTCAGTTTCTGAGATACATACAACACTTATGAATTTCAAAAAGTTATATCATAGATCCATACTACAAGATTCTAATTTTTACTCCGGAACCATGTTCGCTGCTATTCGCCACGGTCCGAAATAAAAGTGCTACCTAACCCAACACTTTGGAAATAAAAAAAACAGCAAATGTTATACCATTTTAAAAATTACACTAAATAAGCATAATTTTTATTAATTATATTTGCTAATAAATTTATGGCGCTTAACGAACATGTCTTATGGCAGCGTGACGCGGATTCTAGTTTGACCCTGCGCTATTGTAGCTAATATTCAGTATAATTATCACATTAATATAGTATATTTCTCATTTGAAATTAACCAAACTCATACATTTATTTGGATGGACACCATTAACATAATAATAGAATGGACTCAAATAAATTGTGTCATGCACTTATCAACACTTGTCATTAAATAGTATAAACTAAGACAAGAAGTATTTTGTTGCCCACTATATAATTATATGTAGGTTTAATAAAATTTACTTTTCAGGAAGCCCCTGCTGCCGCCTATCCACTTTTAACTTCTACACTGCCACATAGCCAAATATATTTGTAAGTATCTGATGTGAAACTCAATAATTTTAGAACTACAATGTAGGGTTTAGTTGAAATGTGTTTTTTTCTCTCTCTCTACTATATTTGTTAGAAACTGACAAAACGGACAACCCCTTACCACAAAACCGCGTTTAACCAGCCAGTCTTTAGTTTAAACATAGTTCTGTCTTAGTCAGTCATATTGAATGACAGTTTGTAAAAGAGTGATAAAACATTTGTTGCAATATTTTATAAACAGTTGCAGCCGTAAGTCGCCGTTGTTGCTATTTTTTGTTTCTGCTCCATGGACCAACTGGTAAAATAATTCAGGCGAAGTAAGATAAGAAAAGTACAGATAAATGATTCATTTATTATGGATATGTGAGTCTGTTCCGCTTGAAGTTTTTACAGCCTTCTATAGTCAAGGTTAATTTTTATCTAAACAAATATGTCACGCCGTTTAATTAATAGGCTGTGGTTATCTTTAGTTAGGATAACATTTAGCTTAAAATCTTACTAAAAATAATTAAAGGGAGTATTTTATGAACCTTTCACTGATGATTCGATTGT
Organism: Nemapogon koenigi; assembly: GCA_963924495.1. Lineage (NCBI taxonomy): Eukaryota > Metazoa > Arthropoda > Insecta > Lepidoptera > Tineidae > Nemapogon > Nemapogon koenigi. The sequence continues at coordinate 4,426,623 of OZ004643.1, forward strand.
CAAATTATCTTTTATATTTTAGACCTACAACCTCAGTATTACCTGACGAAGATGTGACTGGTATACCATGGTGGCGACGAAATAGAGACTGACTAGTTTTAAGTTTAATTTAAAATGCCAAGACTAATTTACATTTTTATATTTAATGTATTGCAAGCATAACCATATTTTTAATAAATTTATATGAATTTGTAAACATCGCTTTTATTTTGGTTCCTATTTAGTTACCAGTTGTTAATATGTAATTAAATGAAACAGGTGTACAATATATTACATTATTTAATTTTGTAAATTCCAAATTATATGCAGTTGTACATTTTATAATATACTTAAATTTATAAAGCATTTAAAGTACCTCGGGGACAGTTGAGATTACCTGTTGTGAAATACATACTGTGCAGGCCTTGATAATGTCATAATAAAAAAACTTATGTATGCATGCACATCATATCTTTGACATACATATTTTATTGTGAATATTACATATTTAATTCAAGAGAGCTTGCTAAATAAAGTTCCCACTTCTCAAGTACATACACTCAAACAAAAACCCTGTAGCATACATTTATGCCCAATTATCATTAAGTACCACAAATCAGATCAAAGTAAATGTTTATCAAACATAAATTGTATAATAAAATAATATGCATGACTAAACTAAGGTAATCAGATCAGGATACCAAATGTTGATCTATTAAGTACAAAAAACAAGGAACTTCGTTACGTGAATAATGAAACTACACAAATATAAAATAATACATTTATTTTGTAGTAAGTACATCATTATTTTAGGATCAAATAATAGAGTATTCCTGATCAGATTTTAAACAAAATAAACCTCTAGACAAATTAATTGCACATTACAGATCCTTAAATGAGTAGGTACTAAATAAGAAAATCTATAAATAAAATATGTACGCAAGCAAACTTACAGTTAGATTAATAATTATGTTTCCCTATTCTAAAATAATTCTTACGAAACTAATTAACCACAGATCTTTATGTTCACACTCTTCAAAAATACTGTGCAACTCACTCAGTTATACTAAAATTAAAATGTGTCTTCAAAAAATACCTCTAGGTAACAATAAATATCAACACCAGTTCCGTGATTTTTCATTTTTGCTAAAATAAGATGCATCTATTTAAATAATATGGCATGGCATACATTACAAAAAATACTTTTATATTAAATTAGTTGAAAACATTTTGAAAATATAAAAAAATATGATATCAACATGAATGCTACAAAGCTGTGATGTTACAATAGACGTGCGTAGTTTCAAAAATATATTTCTCCTTACAAATATTAAAGTCTGGACGTTAATTTGGCCACTTGACTTCAAATATACCTATATGTTAGTTTAAATCACTAATAATACAACATTCTGACATCAACATCATGTTGATAACCTCATGAACACTAATTCTTGGCCAATATTTTACAATACAAAAAACGGCACATTCATCTGTCTTACCATAAAAATGTTAGGAATTTTTCTGAATCTTTCTCCGCTTAATCGTAGAGAATGTTTTAAAATAATTTCTAACTTTTCTGTAGAACAGAAAACCTTTCAATAATTTGGACAAAACAATCTATTTCTTTAAACTTTATACAACTTATTTGTGGATATTTTTCTTCCTAGTAGTTTTCAAGGCAAAACAGATGTCATGTATGCCGCAAGGACAATATACAAATATGTGCATGATGATGCCACTCACTGCAAGTGATTTAGGTAATTGTATTTTGATATTTGAATAAGAAATGTATTAAATGCAATAAATCGTGTCGTCAGATCTAAATATAATACATAATATGATGTCATGTAACAATATGTTATCATGAGACAATTTAAGTAAACAATGCCCTAAGTACATATTATTATATATTTTTGCTGTTCCTGAAGATGGACTATAGAGAAGATTTTAATTTTGTACCACTCAACACAACATAATTGTAACATTTGAACTTAAAATGAGAACATGACTACATTTAACTTTAAAATCTAATTACATCATAAAAAATATTAGCATTCTTTATAATAATAAAAAAGTGTAAATGAGATATAATTTTGAGAAAAAAAAAAGCCAAAATATACTATAAATTGTTAAGGAATACAAAACTTAAATAGAACATCACTGAAATGTAAGTACATTATATAATTTATATCAAAATGTTTATTAACTTATTAATTACATCATTGTATGCATGCATTACTCTTAACTAATTATGTTTCAATTAAGTACAAATAGATTTCATGAATACGGAGAAGTTAAATATGAGAATTCTAGATTGAAGATTGTATCTAAGCCACAGACGGCCGTCCATCAAGCATTTTATCACTTTCCTCTGCACTGCTGACACTGTAACAAAAAAGCACAATATTTAATAAGTCTTGTGGAAATTATAGGTATACAGAATAAGCTTTAACGTGCCCCTTCCCCGGCCGTCATCGATTTCCCAGTATGAAACAAATGTATGACATATAAATAAAAATGTAGAAATCCGTTAATAATGAAGATTTTTCGCAATCCAAAACAGGTGTTAATATTTTATTTGTCGATGATAATATTGATTGAGAAATATTTAATTTTACAGTTTTTCTTTCAGAAAAAGGAATCGAACGCGGGCTCTTATTCTGAAGTGTTTCTATAGTTTCAGAAATAAACCTTTTAAAAAAAGTGTACCTACTTCAAAAATTTGCACTGAAAAGTAAGAAATAATAAAAATTTGAAGACGGTTGGTGCCAAATTATAAACAACTTAGTTCCCAAATTCACTAATCTAGACAATTCATTAGGAACCTACGATCATCAGTACATACATACAAACATAGATAATATTTAACAGATCTTTATGTTCTTAGATATTTACTTAGTTTTGTATCCTAATTTGGCACCAACCGTCTTCAAATTTTACGACGAAATTTTTATTATTTCTTACTTTTCTGTGAAAATTTTTGAAGTCGGTACACTTTTTTTAAAGGTTTATTACCCTTTTAAGTGATTTTTCTGCCTTGAGAGACAAATAATAACGCAATTAAAAAAATATTTATGGAAAATTAAAAAAAAGTACCGCTGTGGATGTGATTTGAACCATGTGCTTGTGCATGCATTCCATTACATTTGAACGCTAGACCATCGTCACGAAAATTGACAACTTCGTGTCAATAGCAACCGTTGCTAAGGCTTTTTCTGATACATAATTTTCAGCCGTAAACAGAAATTAATTACTGAATTTCTGAAAAACTACTGAACCGATTTTCGTCATATGTCTGTGAGGATAAAGTCGAGAAATGATTGTCTTAAAAAATAAGTCGTCAAAATCGGTACATATTTTATCGAGATATCAAGAAAAATGTACTTATAAAGTCAGTTTTTTTTTCAAAATTTCTGAAAAACTAATGAACCAATTTTTATGAGATAAAAATGGGACCAATCCGGAAAAATTATCTGTCGATTAATAAAGAAACCATCAAAATCGGTTGACAACTGGCGGAGTTTACATAAAAAAATACGGTCTGAATTGAGAACCTTCTATCAGTTATAAAAAAAAACTTCTGGTAAGTGTAGTGCATCGTTTCTAAATCAGCTCCCCTGATCCAACACATTTTTGTTAGCAACTGGGGATCGCTTAAATAATATATGCTGTTGGTATATCTGAGAGACTCAAAAACTAGTGGACCGATTTTGATACGGTTTCCACTATAGTGGATCTTCTTGTATTTCATATAACAAAGGTAACAACATGATATTCCTATCGATTATGATAGTTAAATAACCGCGTCTATTGTTGTATCAAGTGTCAACAGTTCAAGTTAACAAGTTGACAGTCGCAGTACTCGCAGGTCGCAGCGACGTTCCTCCCATTGTGTTTGTTCACGTAAACAATGGTATGAATGACGCGCACCGCACTCGCATATCAATGAAACTATATTAAGATTAACTACCTATCTTGGGTTTGGTATATGTATTAGTAGTGCCATGATATTTGATATACTATTATTAGTAGAGGGTCAAAACTCGAAATATCATCGCCAGAAGGTAAAGGTTTTCATTTTTAAGCGACTTAAAAAAAAAGAAGGAGGTTCTGTCATTCAGATTTGTTTGATTTTGCACAGAGATAGATATGAGGGTCGGAGAGTGACATACTAGTTATACTACTCTTTGTTCCGGGAAAATATCTCACGGCGCCATTTTGAAAGAAATGAAAGATTGACTAAAAAGGTTTATGGTGGTTTATACGGTAGAAGTGAAAGGAAATGCTGACAGAGGACGACCTATTACACTTACCGCCCGTGGATATATTTGAACAATATAAAATATAGCTTATGTCACTCAGGGATATCATAGCTATTTATTTTTAGAATCGGTTCAGTACTTTTTGAGTTTATTCATTACAAAAAATCAAATTTTACTCCTTTACAATATTAGTACATATAGACAAAAAATATTGATCTAAGGCAATGTTAACAGGATCGTAGCAAATGGCATTCGATTGTGTCTGCCTGCCCCCCTTGGGATCCATCAATACGGATAAATCCTTATTTAGATCTTTAATAAATTTGTCTACTCTAATCTAATAAAGCTAGTGCTAAATAAAAAACTTAGCTAAATACTGACCATTCTTTATTATCCATGAGATTCCTCATCTCGTCGTCCGGTGCTGGCGGTGCGTCTCTAACAGGCGCGTACTGAGCGGCGACCAGCGGGTCCGTAGACGGGTTGAGCACCCCAAGGGCCGCAGCGCCGCCGCCCGCCGTGTCCTTACCGCCGCCCCAGCGGGACGACCATGCCCAGAAACCGACACCTTGGAATAAAAAAATATTTAAGTATAGATCTAATGGTTCTATGCAATCTTTGACGTTGTCCAGATAGGTATCTTTGACGTTGTCCAGATAGGTCACCAGCCTCGACGCCATTTATAAAAAGTTTTTAAAAGTTCGTTGATTCCCCTCAAAACTTAATATGTAGCAATAGAATTAGCCACAAAATGAAGTAAGTTAATATTTTCCTTCTTTAAAAAAACTGCAACCTCTACCTATTTATTGAGATGATTTTCTTTTAATTTGTGCTGTTATTTTTTTTCAAATGGCGGGATTAAGTCACTACCCATATTGGACAAAGCACTGCAATGGGTAGACAACGAATGTTGTATGGTGGTTATTCTTGACTGACAATGGCCTCGGTGGCCGCTTTTCAAAGAAATTCTGTCTAAAGCTATTTGCAAGATGGTCACAGTCGCGTAAACATAATTCTCTCTCTTCAAACGGAATCAATATTTTTTTGCTTGAACTGAATGTATTCATTCGAAATGAAAAACGGTAAACACGACCCTCAATCATTGTTAAAAACTGTCTCACGTGCAATCAAATCGTTTCAATGGATGTTGTGATATCAAAACACGACGACACGGTCCGTATCCGGAAATACGTGACCTTTCGCGTCTTTATTGTGAATCAGGTTATTTTTATTTTACTAGTGTTATTGGTCTCAACTAGGGCTGCCACCTCTCCGGGTTTGGCTCCGTGTTTGAATGGTGCATGTCCGGCCTCCGGAGTATTATTATTAAGTTTGTTGGTTACAACATTGTTAGTTTCCACTAATAGTAACACTGATCAGAAGCAGAACTAATAAGATAACTGTAATAGCAAGCTTTAACTAATCAGGAACAAACACTCATTATCTCACATGACGTAAATATTTCATGGTTACTTGGTCTTCGCTTCAGTATTTACAAAAAAAAAAAAATTTCACGTTTGGCTCCAAGATGAGAATACGAAGAAAAACAGATTTATTTTTTCATGTGGGGAAATATTCTGATATTTTTCCAGTCTTTAAAGATGGTGCTACGTCGGATATTAACATTTTTAATACATTTAATTTACCGAATTTGTTAAATCCACCTGTTGTGAAATACATAAAGCCCATGTTTCTGCACTTGTGTTATTTTTAAATAACAGTTTAAAATATGAATTAATGTAAAATAGGTTAAAAAGGTGAATTTAGGTATGTAAAATTGTTAATAGGTATAACGCGTTTTAAGACTTTTAATGACATCTTAATTAAAAAGACAGCAAAGCTCGTTTACTAAATAAGACAAGTCTAGAAAAACGGACCTTAGCTACTTTGCCGGTAAAAAAGCCAGTTTCCAGTCATTATCAAGATAAACCACCAAGATACGAATATCTGTCCTAAATAGTGGTAGAATCGAAAAATAGCTGCAAAGATATGAACTCTATCACCGATGTCCAGTTGTTTTATGTTACCGGCAAACAGTAGTCCAAGACAGAACAGCACTCCACCAGCTACCAGCATGCCGAGTCCCGTCGCCGGGGCCGCGGGCTCGTCAGGCGCTGACGCATATTGAACCCCACCGGCTATCAACAGGGCCAAACCTGAAATAAACAAAATAACTCGTTACAGTCGCACGTTTTGGATGGGAGCCTACCATCCTTTTAAGTAGTTAATCACGATTATTCTCCACCCACCCATCTCTCTGAAGCATAGGTCAAAAGCTGCCAATGACCAATTCTAGATTTGATTCAGTAATACCGTTATTGTTCAGCTCCTACCTTTCCCGAGAAATGCTGATCATAACAGCATCTAAATTCGTTCAGCGGCTAGCACAGTGAACAGTCATAAGACAGGTCATTTATTGCCACTGACTTGATACACATGGTAAAAGTAAAATAATATACATACATACAAGGATCTGCCGTGCGCGGTGCGAGCATGACGTTGACGTGTAGAAAGAATCTCTACTTTTTGTCCTGCTTTGTCACTATGGGAAATTATATCTTTCTAACTGAGATTTCGTCTACGTACCTGAGTTTCTTTCTACACAGTCACGCTTGCACGGCTAGGATTCTATAAAAAAATTCACAACTTCAACGAAATAATGCGAGCGAAACCGTTAACAAAAGCTATAGTCGGTAAATAAAGCAGACTTTGAGCTTTAATATCGAGTCGGTTTTACAAAACAAGCAACTTCGTCGCAGTTCAGTTCTATAAATAAAACTAGAAACACTGCATTTACTGGCACTTTTAACACAATTATGCGCATTATTTACAACAACACTATGTTATTTAAGGAGAAACTTGTTAATATGTTACATTATTGCCCACTGTTCCGCTCGTTTTATATTGAAACTACATTTTGCCCGCGGTTTTTTTTCAGGTGCCTCCCCCTTCCCGTTTTTCGGAATCAAATGTAGGTAAGTAGGTAGGTATCTAAATATCTTTTCATAAAATATGCTAAAATTAAACCAGTTTGTTAGTGTGCAACTTAAATATTGTATGAATTAAACACAGCCAAGTCGACCTTGGGCTACCTACCCAAAGGAGACCTCTCAAGGCGTGAATAAAATATCGAACTCGTGTGTAGACCTATATATTTTATTGCTTTTTAATTTTTATAATGTGTTATCCACATGTTTACAAGAAGTTGAAAGATAAACAAGGAAATAGGCATGATGACATCTTTTTGGGAATACTTTTAAATTATAGCTGTAAGTTTATTATATAATCGTAATAAAATAATTAGAAAATTTTGTTTTTGAATTTATTTTTCAAATTCCCGCGAAAACATTCTGGGCGCAATGATGACGTTGCTAACGAACAAAATGATGGTCAAAGATTAGATAAAATAACAAGAAAACAAACAGTGACTGATTGACAGACAGTTATTATAATATAGTTACTAGTCTGTGGTTATTTATTTGACATTTACATAGAAATGACGTCACTTACCGTTTGTGGTCACGTGACCGGATATGAATTAAAGCTTTTTTCATTTGATATTAAAAAAGATAGGTATTTACTAATAATTATTGATCGAAGGTAATGTTAAAAGTACACACAATGTATGAACGGTGTACCTATAAATAAAGCGAAAGAGGTACTCCAGGCAATCGATTGTCTTTGCCTGCCCCTCTTGGGATAAAAGGCGCGATGATGACAGATTGACAGAGATATTATCCAAAAAATATACCTTAAACAATACAAAAAAAACCCAAAAAAGTTTCCAAAGCCATTTCCCCGTGGGTGTTGCTAAACAGGGCACCGGAAACAGTAGACTTGGAGGCAGTGGGCAGCGGAGCAACATTACAAATTCATTAGCGGGCCACTTTCACCGTTTGTTATGTATTGGACGGCCCACACGGGTGTCATTGTGAAAAGTTTATACCGCCTGGTACAGTCAGCGTCGAAAACGTCACAAAAAATATTGAGAACAATAATCTCATGAATGACTGTATAGACGCCCTTCTTCAACCGTACCACAGACCGTACCCGGCTTCGCAAGGAGATAGATACCTATATGCTACAGCGGACTTTTTTGGTAGGTAATTTTATTCCATATACAATTCTTTCCTACATAATTTTTGGTACATCTCTGGCGAATTAGACAGCATACGCCATGAAAAAGCGCTGAACTAACTTTTCCCCGACTAATATTGTTAATGCTTAGCACCAAAACATGATAGCTTTATGTTTAAAACTCATAAAACTTCCTCGCTAATCAACCTATCTAATCGTGGAAACAGCAATAAAATCTGTTCAGTAGTTTTTGCGCGAAAAAGACACAGACAGACAAACAGGGGCGGGGTACTATGTTTTTAAAATGTAGTGATACGAAAGTTTAGATTTTCCCAAAGTGGTCTATATGGACCCCCAGGAGTCGATTTCTACTTGCTGAGGGGTTAACATCAAAAAATCTAGAAAGGGGGTCTACGGCGTAAAACGTTTGGAAATCTCTGTTTAGATGTGAGGATAAATAGTTTATGTCCGGGATTAGAACATTAGCATAGATTAAATATTAGGCATAAAAGCGGTTGGGGAGGAGCATATTACCACAGGAATAAAGAAACGTTTCTTTACTCTGTGATATTACCACGGGATTATTTTACCTATTGCTTTTCTTGGTTCTAATTCCACGCGGGTGAAACACATCGGCAATATCTCTCAAAGTAAAGCGCATTTTTTAGACATTTTGGAAAACAAACTTTGCATGTCTTTTTATTGTTAATTTTTTTAATAACAGTTTTAAAAATATGATTGTTATTTCTGCAAATGTAAAATAGGTTAAAAATGTTAATAATTCTGTGACATTGTTAATATACGCAGTCCTTTAAGAATTTTAAATAACAACTTATTAAAAAAAGACAATGCATAGTTTGTTTACCAAATAAGACAAGAATAACGGATCTTAGGTACACACACAACACAGTGCATTAGCAAGACTAGCATTTTTTACCGCAGGCGGAGACCTCTAGGTTAATGGGTAGTATTTAGCTGCAAAAAAATCCTATTTCCCATTAAAAATACTGATTGCACATTTACCTGAAAATATTATTATCGCACTGCACTACCCCTACGTAAAGGTCTGCTAAGGGTGGGTTTATGTGCGGTTATACAAAATAAAACCCTAACCTACCACAACTTGCCTGTACTTATTACAATAATTTATTTGATGTGCAATAACTAAGTGGCAATAAGTAGAAAGAAGATCTAATAAGTATTTTCTGATGTGCAATTAAAAATAACCCTAGGATAATTAATACTGTTGTATGTTCTGCTAAAGACGTGTGTATTTAATAACACGTTTGGACTACTAGGAGTGAAAGGTGAAAAATGAAAACTAATATCCCTTCTATAAGTAGGTACACTACAGTATAATAACATCCTGATAATTATGTTAGGCGAAAATAGTCGTCACTAAATTGTTGCAAATTAAACGGCCTCGCATTTTGACGTCCGTTTTGTGTAAATAAATTGAGTGTTCGTAACCGATGGTTAACGCTATAATATACTTTTGCAAATTTGTTTTATATTATACATATAAATGGTGTGTTTTTTAGATATAGGCTTTTCCATCTAAATATACCTACCTCATAGGAACTGGCCACTCGTTAGGTATAGCTTCACAAATACCATATATGCTAAAAGTGGGGGACTTGGTCTTCCGTTGGGTACCCTGGGACCGATACACGGTTTCGAGAGCTGTAAGACAATATAAATGGCCTTTTTTATCTTTAAAGACATACCTACATGTACATATATTTTTTTAGTATAAATGTATGAATGCAGTTTTACTTATTAAAAAAATTAAGGAATGTTTCCTTTCATTATAATTTGCTAGCCCGTCTTTAAATTGCACCCTGTATGTTAGCCCTTATAGAATATCTAAGATAATACATATGTTGTTAATTTTTCCTATACCTAGCTACTTATATAAAAACTAGAAGGGAAGGAAGTAAGATTATGAGAACGTAGTAGGTACCTATTTAGTTCTGGAAACAACATTACATAAAAGGCGGCAAAAGTTATCGCAAGGTCAGAATTAAAGCTTCCTTGATTTCTGATTTGTTTACTGATGCAAAAACACCTTTTGTTTTATTTCCTACGACAACGACAACGAGTCACGAATACAAATACCTACCTGTACTTTCATTCATTACTTCCAGAAGTCATAGTGGACGTCGTAATGAGATAGGGGTAGCAAGGCTGTACCCAGGAATCACCTTCGTTGTTAGGGTAGCAAATAGGTAATTTGTGGTTTAAGGTAGGTAGAAAAGGCAAATTATGCTAGTACAGTTAATAACCCTATTGCAACCTTATTTCAGTATATTACATAGTATCAAAGGAAGCATGTATAAGATTATTTCAATTTTTGTGATCGACGAGAATATAAAATTGACACAGTCATCGAGCGGCGTTCTTAGCGTTCTCTCAATGAGTCATTGTCTTGATAAGTACATCAATAAACCAGGTCTGCTGATTACTAAGTAAACGATGCCAATAAACACACACATGTCAATGGAGCTGTGGTTAGGAAAATTAACTAAGAACATCGAACAATGAATGAATAGAGTAACTAATAGGTTGGTATAAAATACTATGCGCCATAAATCTATTACGGACTGAGTTGTGGATTCTTTTCCGACGAAATTATTTGGATATTTGTGTCAATGTGTAGAATTTAAAACTTTTTATTAACTAACATCACGAATTTGTTGCTTTTTAGGTATTCCGAAACTACTGGACCAATTTAAGTACCTACATAATTTAAAAATTCACGGGTCGCCTTAGTGCGTTTTTCCCACAGATCTTCTATACTAGTTTTTCCACTACGCACGACACGATATGTTTTATGGTTGCAAAATAAAACAAACAAAGTGGCACACGGCCTGTGGTACGTTCGTTTTCCCCACAAAGATCGGAAATCATAGTTGGTTTTTCCACTACCGACGACAATTTCAGACGTGTCATGCGTAGTGGAAAAATGGCTATAGATTTTTAGTTACTGTCGCTATATATCGCCACCGTACAAAAACGGAACGATTTAGCGGCAGCGACGATATAGCCAATTTACGGCTTGGAAAACGGTGTGGTGTCGTTACTTTACTTACGTGGAAAAACGGTCCATAAAAATGTATGGCGCCTGTTCCTGATAATAGTGTAACTTACCCATTGGAAGACAAGACAACTTCATTAATGAAATGAGTGGCCGGCGTTCTGACTTCTGTTAAGTATTTTGAGATGGATCCTATTTCTGAGGTAGTCGAACAATAAAAAAATGCCAAGTTGCGAGCAATATCGTAGGCAATGTAGGCCATACATACGGAACAGAATCTTACCTTGATGATGATCGGCCATCTAGTCCGAAAGCCAATTATTTCTCTTTGACGTTACCACAGAATAGATAGACAATATATTTAACTAAAAAAAATCTTCACGGGTTACTTTACAGCTCCCGGGAAACGTTGCCGGCCCCAGGCCCACGGTACCCAGTGGAAGACAAAGTCTTCCTCAGTTAGCCGTAGATTTTTGGAGGCTATACCTAACGAGTGGCCAGCTCTGTTGAGGTATATAGATGGAGGCTCTTTGTACGGTTTGTCGGATAATGTACATAGATTTTTTATTATAAAAACCTATTGGTACATGCCGTACATGGTCGGATGTGGGGATCGAACTTGATCGAACCCGCGACTTCTCAGTTGTGAACCGACGTTTTGTCCCACTCGACCAACGACGCTTTTTTTTTATATTTAACTATTTTTGTATTATCGCCCGATCGAGAGTGCCCTAACAATCCCTTTTTTACCATGTCCATCCCAACATTCCCAACCCGTTCAACCATATTCAAACGTGAGCATGCGTGACGTACCGATACGTAATACCTACCTTACCTAGCTAGGTTCGTAACAACCTGGCCTTGACAATCTTGGTAACGTCAACACAACACCTGTTAGTAGTTAAACTACTTTATACTACAGTATGTTCTTAATGACGAATTCAAGATGCCCTAGTTTACGTCTAATTATTTCAATTATTTGTACTGAGAACCTCGTGGTAAACACGTTGCTCTAATTCAAAACCAAAAAAAAAACCATGCTTACTCGCACATCCTTAAAAAAATTGCGATTGGTTAATTCACCTATTTTAGCTTGTTAGACACCTATTATCAAAACAAAGCTTTGTTAGTAGATGAAACTACTAATCTAATTATCTGCCTAGTTTCCTACTAATTCGAAAATTTACAAATAACAAGACAAAAATAATGTCAATGGGACAGAATATTTAATTAAATAATAAGCAATTCTATATTATTCGGTGCTCTAATTTATTAGTAGTCACTTCCTAGAGATGTTTCATTGTACAAATGAGGCGTGTAAGAGCGTTACAGTCCATTTTTTTGCATAAGTGAACCTGTTATTTTTTATTTCTGTAGCACGTGGATGATGATTCATTTCATACCTACTTATAATATGTACCTATATGGTGTAATATAAGCTCAAATAAAGTTACTAGGTAATAAATAACTTAACCGGTATACCCTACCCTTAAACCCCCCAGAATTCCATTGGCAAAATACTGTTGAGTGAATCTATCATTATTCTCCATCCACGATCCTTCATCTTCATCGTAAGAGTCCAATCTCTAATTTATTTATTTATTTATTTTATTTTATTTATTTATTTGTTTAAGAACACAGAAAAAATTTACAGCTCGCAGGCCAAGTCTTAATCTGTCTAATACTTTGTCACATACTTATAGTAAAAAAGGAATACACATTATATACAATAAAAAATGTCAGAAGTAAGGAAATTCAAGAAACAACAGCACCATCCAAATACCTTCTGACCTTTTTGATGAAAGAAAGCTTGCTGTCAGCGAATACGTCGGCATCCGGAACCTCGGCACATAAGCTATTGAGCAGTGCGAGTGCCCTAGGTGTAGGCGCGTTACTGCCCTGCCGGGTCCTAACCCAGGTCGGCAGCGAGAACGTGGGGTCCCTGCGGCGCGGTTCCGCTGTGTAACCTAGGCCACGATTATGGCGACACGGCACCAACAGCCCCATATTTCTCAGTACTGTCGGATTGTCAATTTTATTGTTTACTATTAAATAGTAGTGCATTATAAGCAGCAGCTTGCGTCGTACCTCCAAGGTGTCAAGCCCAACCATACCAGAAACAAATGCTGACGGATACAGGAAAGGATAGTATCCATACACTCGCTTATACATTAGCCTAGCAAATTTACGTTGCACACTTTCTATCATCGACGCATATTTTCTTTCATTAGGGTCCCATACCATCGCTCCATACTCCTACTGCGAACATATGCGCAGTAAAGGGTCCTGACTGCTCTGACGTCAGAGAACTGCGAAGTGCCTCGCATTATGAAACCTAGGGTTCTATTCGCGTTTTCACATAAATGTGTGTTTTGAAGTTTAGACGCGTGTCAAGAGTTAGACCTAGATCTCGCATACTGTTCACTCTTTCTAATTGGGCCCCTAGCAGCACATAGGCAGCATGTTTGGGGGATCGGGATCTTGAAAAAGTTATTATTTTACATTTTGAGATGTTGAAATGCAAGTGATTGTTTTGACTCCACTCAGCTACTGCATCTATGTCTCTCTGCAGTGCCTCGCAATCAAAGCTTAGCTTTACGCATCTCGACTGGACGGATTTTGATGCGGTTTTTATCATCATATAAGTTCTTCTTCTTCTTCTTTTGATATATGGCAACAGTGCTGACTTTCGTCGCAATTCTGCCAGTCTCCAGTCTTTAATCTTGTGCAATAGTAAGCCGATAAATCGGTAGCTAAGATTATCCCGCCGACTGTGATATGTCTTATTAATCACTGACTAATCACAACCATCACAGCGCGGCCGGGATTAAACCGGATTCCACATCACGCCATGACGAAAACGCGTGCGGTCGGCGCCATGACCGGATGTGGAATCCATCATAAAATTCATCACGAGGAAGGTTTACGAGTATTAGACATTTGACTTGTCATATTTAGGAGTTGTGCAATAACAGTATTGGTCAATCAAGTTAGCTCCAGCGCGTTTTCAGAGATATTATAACAAAAATATGTACGAAAGAAATGTGTGGAATAAATTTATCTACAAAAAAGTCCGCGGTAGCATACATGTATCTCTAATACATAAGTAGTAATAAGCGTAAGCACAGGAGTAAAGAAAGCGTAAGTGTGGGTATTACAATTTTTATAAACCGATATTGTATTTTAAATATTTTATTATAAACAATGGGTCCATGGTCTGCCGAAAAAACGAGATTAGTCCACGCCTCAGGTGATCTAAAGGCTGGCTCTTACCTCGCTCAAAGGATCAGGTTTAACCATTCAGCGAGGTAACGCAGCCGTGTTTTAGGAACCATGCCACAGGGAGGGGTTCTGGAAGAGGTATACATTCTTTTTATAATTTGTATAGGTATATAGTTTTTAAATATATTATTTGTTTATTATTGTAGGTACATTTTAGTTAAGTTGTAAATTATAATAAATTTAACCTTATAAATGCGAAAATATGTTTGTTTGTCCTTTTTTCAAGTCAATTAGAGCAACGGATGGACGTGATTTTTTGCACAGAGATAGTAGGACATAGGCTACCTTTTATCCCGCAAATCCTTCAACATTAAATTTAAGTACCTTATAAATGACATTTATAAGTAAATAAATACAAAACGGGAATCGAAGTCAGTACCTGCGCAGTCCTCATTATTTATGAAGTAAATACGGAAACGGCACCGCAGGGGCGTCGTGTTTGTGAGTTTGTCGACCTTCGCTCGTTCCCTTCGCGCGAACATAAAAACCGGTGGACTTGGCGACCAATCAAGGACGAA
Organism: Nemapogon koenigi; assembly: GCA_963924495.1. NCBI lineage: Eukaryota > Metazoa > Arthropoda > Insecta > Lepidoptera > Tineidae > Nemapogon > Nemapogon koenigi. Next base: position 4,441,778 of record OZ004643.1, read on the forward strand.
TGGGTAGTTCGTTAATGTGCCATTATAATCTAATGCCAATAGCTCTTTACATATTTAAAATGGTACATGGTACCATACCTATTATCAAACTAATAAATAAAATTAAAAAAAAGATCGCACCATTTCGACTTTTATTGGGACATGGCCAACGCTGAGAACAATAAATACCTCTCACCTCATTTTAGAATAACGACGGATTTAGTCAGTTGCCAGAAACAGGAGTCAGGATAGGTGACAAGTGACAAACTGTAACTTTTGAGATCTAATACAGGACCTGAATACAATATGTGTGGTGCGTCGGTGGCCCATGGGTTAGAAGATCACGGATCCCAGCCCTCAGATCCCTTATGTACATAATACATCGATGACATAATCTAAATACCTATAGCTCAACAGAACTGGCTACTTGTTAGGTAGAGTCTCACAAAAACATCGGCTAAACAAGGGAGACTTGGTCTTCCGCTGGGTACCCTGGAAGTGGAACCGAAACACGGTTTCGGGAGCTGTAAGGCAACCCGTGAAGAAAGAAAAAAGAAAAAAATACAACATAAAACTATTTTTCAACTTCAACTTCAACCTACGATAGCCGTAAAAAGAAACCATACTCATTATGTAAATATGTCTGTATGCGTCTTGAAAATGAGAGGGATGGTCGTAAAGCATCATCTAGAAATAAGAAATGGTGGTGGTATATAAAATACCTAGGTTGGTATATTCATTAGTAAGTAAATAGGTTCTACCAACCACAGAAATTACGCATCGGATGAGTCACCGTCGCAGGCGCCGCTCACCCCTCCCGCGTACCGCCACAGACACCGGATACCGGCCGTCTGGTACATTATCAATACCATTGGCTACAATGGCTACTGGCCAAACACATTTATCTGCTTTATTTGGTTAACTGAATACTACTGTGTATGTAGTACGTACAGAAGTACAAATGTTATTAGCGGGCGGAAATGCCGGAAGTAAAATTGTGTTGGGCAGCCTTGCTTTTAAAAAATCTACACTACGCCCGTAATATTATAAAGACGCTTATATCAGGAAGTACTAGTCCAATTTTGTATTGAATAGCCCGTTTATTGAGGAAAATTACAAGCTACCTATATAACATCACGCTACGACCCAAAGGAGCGGAGCAGTAACCATAAACGTCAATCAATCAAATATTTCCACAGACGCAGCCAGGGTGGAAAACTAGTGCATATAAGTTGATATATTATGATATTGAGTATGAACAGGTACATTGACCTGCAATTACAACCTATTTAGTTAGTGAAATTCAACAGAGCAATTTATGCTTTAATCCAGTCTATTTTGTTGTAGCTTTCATTTAAATTTGTTTATACCACACTAATTCTTGTGATAGGCACTATAGACAGAGCTGCAAATGTCACAATTGTAACAAAAACAATTAATAACTGATATTTAATTCATGGATTTAATTACAATTCAAATTACTATTAGACTAAGGTCAAAGAACTAAGTATAATAGAACACCTTGCTAAGAAACATTGGTGTAGGTTCCACAATACATTATTTATTCATAGCCAGACACTGCAACACAAGTTGGAAAGGAAGTAAAGCTTCATTGATATTACAAACATACAAGTTTGAGGAAGTGAGTGTAGTACCTATAGTGGTAGGGTACAATGCAGTCCTTTGACTGGAATTGTTATGTTTTTCTTGGTAATTAATATTTTACCTACATATAATTCTTGGCATTTACAAGCTTTTTGAATCAATCAAATAAAAAAAAGATCAAAGGGTATTTCAGGTCAATGGGTAGGTACTTCTTTTAATTTTGAAACATTCCTTTAAGTTTAGTGAATAGGTAGGTAAGATACCTACCTAATAAGATAATATTTCATTGATAACTATTACTTATAATACCTTTTTAAACTAAACCAAATATTTAAAAAATCTAAATACCTACTAGGTATTTTGTTTGTATAATTGTATACCTAAGTACCTACTTTATTTGGGGAACTTGAAATTATCAAGAAAGGATTCATTCTAATAATTCATAAGCTACACTACAACAAGAAAATAGAGGCATTTTGCTATTTATTTTTAATTAAGTAGGTAAGTTCAATTTTTCTATTAAGAAGTTAGGTTCCACAAATATCATTAGTTAAATGAGAAGCAAAATAGATCATTAATTTATTACCTACCTTAGGACTTAAAGTTGACAAACATCATGAAAGTAAGATTTATATTTTATGTAGGTACCTACCTACTGATTACCTATGCTATGGGCTGCCAAGAATAATGTGCTTGAATAAGTCTTGATCTGTGTTTAAAGTTTTACTTATAGAGATAAGCAGTAATTTGTTGTTTAGCCACTTTAAAAGTTCAAAGTGAACTAAATGTGACCTTTTGGACTGGGACAATGTACAGCCCCAAATTGTACCTACATTTTCTTAAGTAGGTAACTTTTGTGCCGTACTGTTTCAAAATACCTTCTTACATTTTGTAAGATAATACCTACTAGGTATGTTCTGATCACACTCGTTAATTGTGTAAGTTTTGTGTGCATTTAATTTAAGATACAAGGTACCTGAGTATCATTATTTAGATATTCTAGCTTAACATATAATCATTAAAAAAGAGAACTATGGAAAGACACAGAATAGATAATAAGGAAGGATGTGAAATCATTCTTTGTAATATTTAAAAGTACCTACCAACTAACTCATGAGCTGCTGGCATAAAGCAAATATACCTAAAACACTTTTAAGATACAATAAGGCGAAATTTACAATACTACCTATTCAACAGTGATTCTGTAAGAAGATCCACTGAATAAAACATGTGATCTTTAACAAAGAAAAAGTGTAATCATATCACCTATACATACCTACATCTACATAAGTAAGTAGGTATGTATGTAGTGTACCTATCTATAATAATGCTATATAATGATATAAAGATTGGATAAATAAATTAGTATGACCTATTTAAATGAAAACTAATGAAGATTCAATCACATAATTACGTTCTTTATGATATACCTACCTACCTACCTACCTATTTATGTATCAATGACATCCAACAGGTCAAAATAACTGTATGTTGGACTAATATAAATTGGCAATTATTCACATAAGGATAGGATATTGTAGTTTTTCCTTATTATAGCATAGAAACAGTATAGGTGACTATAGGGAAACAAACAATGGCAATTGATTTGGTAACTTAAAATCTCATTTCACTGTAATGGCTCTATACATATATTCACGCCTGTTTCCCAAAGGGGTAGGCAGAGAGAATGGAGCGCCGCTTCTCCCGACTTTTGCATACTTTTCTTGCTTCATCCACATGCAATATCGTTTCATAACATACACGGCTGTTATTGTGTAAAGGAATATTTAGATTGAAACATACCTATTATAAAAAGTGCACTTCCAAAGAGGCACAGTCCAAATCTTACACAAAGTGCACTATTTAGACTGCTGGTGAGTCGTCGTGAAAAATAACTGACGGGGCAGCGCCAGCGCGGTTCTGCCGTCTGTTGTTCGTATGTCACTGTGGTAGGCTGATACACTGCGCTTGTAGGCATTTTCACAATCTTATTCAATTTCCAAAACACAAAATTACACCAAGGTGTGGGACGGGACACCGACCGTTTTAAACCTTCACTTCGACTACAAACTTGAGAAACACAAGTTGACGAATGAAGTATACACAATTATAAATCACAATACTCTCTCATTGTATTGTATATATTCAAATTGCCTTCGCAATATTATTAGTATTACAAAACAAGAACCCCAAAACCCAAAAACACGCACGACCACTCCAAAAACCAAGACAACAACTGAGTGAATGAATGAACGATGACAAATACAAATGCACTTTGTTTGTAACGACCGGTGAACGACACGAATGAATTGACGGAAAATAAAGTTGCGGTAAATTCAAAATAAGGATCTTCTAACTCAACAATCTTCTCATAGTGCAAAGAGTACTTTTTTACATAGGGGAACATTTGTGTTCGTCCCAAAAAAAATGTAGTCGAGCGGCGCGGCGTTCTTACCAAAAAAGAGACCTTACTTCAAATGCTTTCAATAACAAGTGTTCCGATCTCAGAATAGAGCCTGCACACGTTTCCTTCTTCAGAGAACTATTTACAGTCTTTGACTAGTATATTAGATATCTGTGATTTACAGTAACATGCGACTGGGGCCAACCCACCTGTGTTGTTATCCAGTTTTGCGCTAATCACGCGCGTCATATGGAGGCATCTAAACGGTACTGATTTACATACATTCAGAAGGTAAAGTAGTATATTCCTTGGTTCAGACCAAAGTGGAGGTAAAAGTGTACACTGACCATTATATAGGACAGGTCATAGCTGCAGATTTGAGGATTTAGATTAGATAAAATAGAAAAACAATGAGATTGTGCAAAAATATAATCTTGAATAGATACAATTTAATAATAGTTAAATATAATTTTATATAACTATCCAGTCATTACCTTAAAAATAACCAATTTAGAATATATAAAAGGCACTCATCCTTGATAACACAATTGTATATTCCTTGTATGATACTTTACAGCTACTTTATATAATATTAATTAGAATATATACAAAATAATTATACAATTTGAATAACAATAACATCACCACATATTAAAAGTCACATGTGCTTACTAAATTATATTGGAATATTTCACTAAAATAAAATTACTCTTAATAACATTTGTAAATATTTTAAATCTATAGATACATGTGTTGTGTTAAACAAGTCATATGCACGAGAATAAGGCACCCAAAATCATTAGCAATAAACAAAACTATAATTTATTATAAGACTTCCAAAAACGACTGCTAACTTATTTTAAATATACAAAATATTATTCATAGAACATACTGTTTGTGACTGTAAATTTAGTGATATGTAGCTAAAAAACTTCTAACAAATTTTTGTAAGAAAACTAGCTTTCGCCCGTGGAGCCCGCACATATTAACTTTCATCCCACAAAAATCTCACAGAAAAAAAGCACTTTTAGTATTCCAGACTTTTCCCGGGCAAATGTTAAAATTTTTCTTTCCCTAAAAACCTTATTCAGAATATTACAAACATTTAAAAAACTTGCCAAATCGGTCCAGCCGTTCTCAAGTAATGCGCTTACCAACGAACAGCTTTTATTTTTATTTATATAGGTTACATCAAAAAAATCATATCTATAGGCACTGGCATACAAACTTTGATGAATTAGAAGGGACTTGCAAGCTTGATACTAATGTTTGTTTTGGAAGCCCATATTATATAGAATTGCACATACATATTATATACAAAAGCCTTACTCACTCATGTTATGTCACTCAGAATTACAATGGCCATTCATAAACAGTTATTTAAGAAGCATTGATTATTAAATAGGCATTAACAAACAATGTCTCCATTATTCTTTACTATCTTGATATATTTTAGTACTATGTACCTAAGTTTATAATAATGATATGGTATTGCTTTGTATTTTGCATACATTTTGTACTAATATAATTTTGTAATTTAGCATTATAACAAAGATTCAAACAAAAACCTATACAAAATATTGTGCATGGATATTGCCTTGTAAATGTCATTATTAAGGACTAGCTAAATTCTGATTAAACATTCACTGTAAAGTAGTTATTACATATTATTGCGAATTGATATACTAAACTACAATTATCCATATACAGAATGTAATGATAAATTGCGTGGTATAATAGAAATTTAAATGAAAATGTCTAGTATGCAACACTAAAAATATAATAAGGTATATGAAGCGCCATATCGATGTAGAGATTCTCAACTGTGATTCACTGGTGTAAAGGAATGTATGTATAATTAAAGTTGAAAAAGTATTCCTTTTAGCGCGGAACACTAAAGATATGAAGGTTTTTTGCATTGTCGTACTTATATTGTATAAACTGATGTCATTCAGTATTCGATAGTTTAACTTGACACTACAAACATTAATGTATCACAAAAATAACTTTACAGATAATGATACAATTTTAACAGTAAGTTGTGGAAATAGTACCTCGTTTAAATGAATCAACCTTGAGCATTAGACAAAACAAAATAATAATAAGAACTGATCATGTATACAACATGCCATGTTCCGAAAATCTATACATTTACCTCCTATAAGTACATATTATACATTAAAAAGTAGCTAAAAGAATATTGCATTTTAAAATAATTTGAACATAACAATGGCTTATTAATGTGAGCACTCATAGATAATTTTAATAATGCAAAAGCATATTATAATACACAATTCAAAAACAACAACCCTATCACAATATGTCCGTCAAATCTCAGTCTTCCCACTCAGTGCGCTGAAGAATCATAATGTTATGATAATCAGACTAGCTCTTGGCATTCATTTTATAAATAACTGTCAAAACTTAGGCAATATATACATGCTTAGACCTAATTATTATAATGTAATAATATCAAAGTAATGAACAACACCATGTTTGTGAAGTCGGCTCTCAAATTTGCATCTGCGAAATAGAACCAATCTGCAGCAGCTAGAGCAAAATTTTGAACACAATAAACGTATGCAACCCACTTGCAAAAACTTTGTCATTCCACTGCGAAGCCGGCCGTCTCGAGGACGGCTTGCTTCAATTTGTCATGAAACTTTTCCTTGCTCGGATAAGACGGTAGATCGAGTCGATTAAAGCATGTGTGCGCTTTTGGCAGCGAGTCGGGCGAAGCGTCCGCGACTAAATGTAACGTGAACAGTCTCGGTGCCGCCGCCCCGGTGGAACCTTGGAGTGCGCGAAAGCCTGCTAAAGGCACTCGCCTCGATCCAGTCACAAACTGGAGTAACCTAGCTCTCATTTCGGGGTCAAACTCCTCGACAATCTCCCAGAACCATTGAACGACGGGCGCGTCTGAGACGACGTGTTTCAGGCGAGTGTGCTTGCGCCAGTCGACTGGATCCAAGTCTGCTCGACCGGCGAGTAGTGGCTGTAGATCTCTGGGGGACAGAGGTCTGAGTAACTGCGACGGTATGATGTCGGCTAAGCCTCGTTGTAGAGCTAGCCACTGTCGTTCCGCGCCGCGGGTGAACCTGTGTGCCACGTACAAGCGGACGTATTCTCGTTTGTTACCGTCGGTGACGTTATCGTTGGCACCGCCCGGCCTCAGCTCCACGCTTCGCACTGCGCCGAATGATGAGCACTCAACGGAGAATGTGGTGTCTATTACGCCGGTTATACTGTTCTCTCTGAAAATAAATAAGTAAACGTTTTGACAGGAGTAAAGAATAATGTTAACTAAATCACGTCACTGCTGCATGGATTTGGATATAACATTAAGAATTATTACTTTATTTGCTACTTTAATAAAACACAAGTTTATTCCATCTCGAAACGTGCACAATTTCTTAAGACACCATAGGTACAGCGAACTATGCGCGGAAGCTAGTCAGTAGTTGATTGCATGACGTTAAAGCAAAATATTTATGTATGAATAGAATAAAAAAAAAAAAACTTTTTTTTTTAAATTCTACAGTGTAAACAAATATAATAATTATAGATTCCAAAAATATCTAAATACGAGAGACTCAAGAATATTACATTCTTTCTTTTATTATCTTATCTATCGACTCCTTTCTTATATTAAAATGCTAAGCACACATTTTCTTTAAAAATATATTGTGCTTCGGTGGGCACGTAAAGCACTTCTGAATTTCTTCTAAAAATAACAGAAACGTCTGTTAAAGAAGTGACACATCTAGGTCCCTTAAGTGCAGCAACAGGCTTATGGACAACTGGCAAAAATTTGACACTATTACTGGTGTCTCATGCCACACCGCAAGGCAAAAAAGCCGTGAAGATGTGTTTGTGTCTAGTAAACAACGACTCACAGCATCCAGGACAGCGAGCGATGTAACTCAGGGTCGACGTCCCTTATGTCACGCAGCGTGATCGGTCTGCCCAGCAGCTGCTTGTAGAAGGGCGCGGTAAACGCCGCGTCCAACTGGTGCCCGTGGAACAGCGCCACGCCGAGCACGCGCCCCGCGAAATGGAAGTATGATAAGTGTTCCGGATTCACCTAACGAAATATATAAGAGATTGTAATTTCTTAATAAATAATAATTAGTTAAAAACGATATGTAAAGAGTTAATGAGTAAAGTAAAATGATAAAAAGTAGTTTAAGCTGGTTTGAACACATTGAAAGAATGAAGAAGGAAAATGTACTAAAATAGGTTTATACGGCAGAAGTAAAAGAAAATGCCGGCAGAAAGGCTTGCTATCCTAGGTGTATCTTTACTGAGAAATTAGACTTGAATCACATTTTAGGCACATTAATTTTTTTTAGATCAGGGGTACTTAAATCCTAAAATCCTGAATTTAATTTCGTTGCGAAGACTACAGTAATGACAATGTTATTTAAATCGCGTAGCTTATGAGATAACTTCTTTAAACACAATTCAATTTCAATAAAATTGTCGCTACTGTCGCAATAGCAACGAAATTAAACTAGGATTTTAGGATTTGGGTTAAATTTTATGCCAAGAGTTACCCCCAGAATGGTGTATGGGAGCAGATTAGTCGGCACTAATATCGAAATCTAACAACGCGATGAAAAACTCACCCCCGAATCAGAGTTGATTTGCAGAGCGTATCTGTCGTCGCCGGCGTTAGCGTATTGAAACAGTCCGTAGTGCGGGTTAAACAGTTCCCTGCCCAACAGATGGAGCCACTCGCGCGCGACACCGCCGTAATCGAGACCCTCTTCGCCACGAAACTTGACAAGCAAGCGCTTACGCAGCTCTTTGCCTCTCAGCTTCATGACCAGTCTGTAGGACTCCTCGAGTACTTCGTTTCTCGATACCTGTTTGGGAAAAGTTACTAATTATTTAAAAGAGAAAGTTTGCTTAATCTGTGGAACAACATTATGCTACTAGGATAAATTCAAAACGGCAGATAAGTTTTGAATTTAAAAAAGGGTGTGTTAGTCTGGTTAGCAAGTGCCTTTTTTCCTATTTCCTGTTAGCGTTCACCGAAAATTATGATTGAGGTGTCATTCGATTCGGAATGACATTTAGAAACTTTTCGGAAAATATAAAAAGGGGCCGAAACAAATTGCAGAAGTTATAAACAATTTAGCAAAAAAATAAAAGAGGGTTTAGTTTTTTGCAAATATCTCAAAAACTACTTAAGATATTTAAAATCTCAAAAAAGATCCTTAAAAAGGAGGAAATTTCCAAAAAATGGTCCTAACTCCCCGAACTGTATGGCCAATATTTATAATTTTAATTGCTCGGTGAAAATAGGGCAAAAACGGGTGGCGCGGCGGCCGCGTGCGCTTCACGTTCTTTACACATAAACAATAACAATTTATTTAACAAATTTAATTTGAATATTTAGGAATGAAAAAAATTTAGGCACCACCGGAAAGTATGAGAGAACAATAATCCGACGGAAAAAATTTTTTTTTTGCATTTTTTTTCTATTAATTATGCTATTGTTAATGAAGTAAATTTTATAAAATTTTAATTCATATAAAAATCCGGATAATTTTTGAACTAAAAACCTGAGAATTTTTCCACTTCTTTGACCTATTATTGGATGGCTATAGAATAGATTCCCGTAGGAAAAATTTAAAAAATTAATTTCCCATTTTTTATTAACAATTTAAGATTGGTAAAATTGAAAGACTAAAAAAAAGTAATTTAAATTTTTTTTTCAAATAAGAAATAGCACATGGTTGTTTTTATTATATGATTTAGTATTTAGAAAAAAAAAAGGCAGAAATCCATTTGTTTATAACAAATTGTTTAAAATAAACAAATAAAAAATGAACAAAAAAATTTTATTTTACGAAATCTGAAAGAACAATTAAAATTTGATTTTTAGAAAAAAAAAACCGTTTATAAATATTAATATTTACTTACTAAAAACGATTGTTAATTAACAAATGCGTTTTTAGCACTAAATTTTTTTTTTTGGAAATAATTTATTTCTTAAAAATCATAATTTATATAAACTAATAGATACCAAAAAAATTTTTTTAATACCTCATAAATAATGCATTTGTTTATAATAATTATTTAAACAATGGGAGCAAAAAAAAATAAAAAAAAATTTTACGTTGTTTTTGATAATTAGAAAACAAAACTATTGCGATATTTAAAAAAAAATAATTTATTTTTAATTACTTCTTTTTTGTTTTTCATTTTTACCAGTATTAAATTGTTAATAAAAAAAATGGGATTTTTTTTATTTTTCCAACGGGGATCTATTCTATAGCCATCCAATAATAGATCAAAGAAGTGGAAAAAATCTCAGGTTTTTAGTTCAAAAATTATCTGGATTTTTATATGAATTCAAATTTTATAAAATTTACAAAATAACAATAGCATAATTAATAGAAAAAAATAATGACAAAAAAAAAATTTTTCCGTCGGATTACTGTTCTCTCATATTTTCCGGTAGTGCCTAAATTTTTTTCATTCCTTAATATTCATATTTAATTGGTTAAATATTTTTTTACTGTTTATGTGTAAAGAACGTGAATAGCATGCGGCCGCCGCGCCACCCGTTTTTGCCCTATTTTCACCGAGCAATTAAAATTATAAATATTGGCCATACATACAGTTCGGGGAGTTGGACCATTTGTTGGAAATTTCCTCCTCTTTAAGGATCTTTTTAGAGATTTTAAATATCTTAAGTAGTTTTTGAGATATTTGCAAAAAACTAAACCCTCTTTTATTTTTTTGCTAAATTGTTTATAACTTCTGCAATTTCCGAATCGAATGACACCTCAATTATAATTTTCGGTGAACGCTAATAGGAAATACGGAAAAAGGCACTTGTTTACCAGACTATGTCAGTGAGTGGACGCGCGAAGCTACTGTGTTTTTAATAATAAAATTATAGAGCGACAACCAAGACGTCACTTTCGTCTCGAGACTGTCGGTTCTTCAATGTTGATTATTTTCGCTTCAAAAACATTGTCACAGAATATAAAATAATACAGAAGACTCTCTTATACATTTAATTGAAATTCGAATGAAAATATACCTACCAAACGATGGCATGTGACATGATGGCTTTTAAGCCACTATGAGCCGAAATGCACTCAAATAAGTCTCACATGGCGTTGACACGAAATCACTTATCGGCAGTGTTTGAGTGGGAAGAACGGGGGTAGGTAAATATTTGTGAACATTTACGAAGTGAGACAGGAAAAACGGAGGCTCAAATTACCTCTATCCTGCAATGGCCATTCTGCGGCTGCAGCGCTTGTAGTTCGGCCCGCAACACCTTGGCCTTAGCGGCGAGGTCCCTCTTGTACCGCGGTAGTGCGTCGCCCGCCTCGCTCTGCGGGGGAGACTGTGCCGGGGCGGGTCCAGGAGATGTTGGCACGTTCACCGCTTCTGTGGCCGCCTGGAAAAGTGCAATAAGGGGATGAGATGGTATTGTCACATAGATCCAGTAAAATAATTAAAACCGGTTATAACAGAATCTTGATTTAGGGACATTGTTTTCTGGTACAATACTTTTTATTTCTTTTTCAGAAACTAGTAAATTAATCACAAAAGGAAGAAATTGGCCGAGTAGGGAATTGCACTTTTTCCCAAGTGATACTTTAACTACACACACCTGCAAGGACAATAAAGGATATTATAAATTCACTATTAAAACGGTTGCAACAAATAAACACGCACTCACTTTCCACTGCTTAGAACAGAATCTACAAAAAATACCCAAAAAACTGAAGAACAGAAACCAATAACTCACCAATCTAGCGGAGAGCGCCAGTCTCGGATCAGTGAACTGCGTGGTCCGATTGTTGTGGTCGACAAAGTAGGGGCGGCCCGATGGCGCGTGTCTCATCTCCCAGCCGGGAGGCAGCGGGCCGGCTGCTACCGAGCTGTGTCGCATGTGGGGCGGTACGCGGGGATCGTGCCATGTCGACCCACCGGTCACCGTGTTATAGAAGTACACCTGGCCTTGAGCGGTGGTGCGCATTTCTGTTAACAAATAAAATGATCTATCTATCTAATATTATAAATAAAGAGAGTGCTAGTTTGTTTGTGAGAACTCGCAAACTACTGAATCGATTTGAAAAATACTTTTCACTATTATTCTTCTTTTTCTAAATCGTGATTATCTTTGTGATTTCTCTCCACCGTTTCTCTCTTTACACCCTGACTATGTTGCCATTAATGAGTGGAAAACTTCGCCGCAGATCTAATCTAATTAGATCAGCCCATCAGATGCGTGACCGACCGCGTAACCTCCTGCCTTCACTGGTATAAAGCTATATTATTCCCGATGACAAAAATAAACCACAACATAGGGTCTTATAGACGATCACGGGCGTCCATGGGCGATGCCAGGTAACTTTGAAATTCATAGATGCTTGTACGCCGTTCTTAGGGCTGGGTAGATATGTACTGCGTCCCCAACGAAGTCCTTGTGGGGTAGTCCCTTTGTCATAATGTACAAGAAATTTTACAGAGCGTAAGTTGTTGTGGTGTGAATCTTAAAAATACTAGGTAAGAATATTGAACAACTTTGAATAGCCGTATTTAATAAGTATTGTTTTTCTTATTATTATTCTGACAAATTTCTAATCAATATTAAATTAGGTAGGTACATAATCAAAAGCTCTACAAACATAATGTATACGATGCGATAAAAATGCAGAAATAAATTACCATATCCAGGCGGGAGATCCGTGGGCGTAGTAGGTGTTCCGGGACTGACTGGGCTAGCGGGCGTCGACGAAGATTGGTGAGGTCGCGATCTTACAGCCGTTTGGGGCTGGGGTTCTGGTCTGAAATTGACAGGTAATAAATTGTTATTTCATAGTATAGAACATTTCATTCTAGAATCCCGTCCGCGCTGTGATGGTTGTTATTAGTCAGTGATTAATAGGACATATCACAGTCGGCGGGAACAACTTAACTACCGATTATTCGGCTATTGTTACTGTGACGTCTATAATACTTGACATTGGAAAACCATCGATTAACATTGATGGAGCCATTATAAAATAAGAAGAAGACATTTCATTTTATCGAAAATTTGTAATAGCGAGCGAGTTGGTACTGTCAAGAGGTAAATGTAGTCGGAATTTTGTAATTTTTAGTCGACTTGAAACTTACTTACTTCCCCGTTTTCGGGGGTACGAGAAAAATAAACGACAAAACCAACCCCTTTCCAGGCCTTAGCCAAGAATATTCGGATCGGCGGGGTTAGAATATTTAGGAACCGCGCCATCGTTCGTTCGACTCGGTCATTAGTTTCGGCCGGTTGAAAGAGTAATGGTAGCATATATTTGTTATCGTTCACTCGAACGAGTACCACAATGGGAGAATAAAAAGAAACATCAAATTGTCTTCTTCTTCTTTTGATATATGGCAACAGTGCTGACTTTCGTCGCAATTCTGCCTGTCTCCAGTGTTTAATCTTGTGCAATAGTAAGCCGATAAATCGGTAGCTAAGATTATCCCGCCGACTGTGATATGTCTTATTAATCACTGACTAATCACAACCATATATGGTAATCCCGCGGGTGAGCAGTCATGTGAAAATTCCACAGGCGAAAAAGTAGTTTCTAATAAGTCAATTACCTCAAAGAAATAGACTGCACATGATCCACATCCGAGTCGGACACGGGCGATGCGGGCGAACACGGCGACCCGGGCGACGACGGTGTGACCGGCGTGGACGGTGACATCGCGGGTGAGGACGGTTGGGACACCGCGCTCGGCGAGTCGATTAGCGGACGCTCCCATTGAGTCACACGTGTCGCGTGGTTTACGTAGTATGGCCTGAAATATGGTACAATTCAGCATAGAGCATAGTTTGTCAAACTAGGGGTCGCGAGTCCATATACGTATAATGAATCGCAATTGGACAGAAAAATAAATTTATATATACAAATAACGACAATTAAAGTGTTTGTCACAATGTTTGTCTAGAAACGGCTCAATGGATTTTGATGAAACGTCGGAAACGAGCGACCCGGGTGACGACGGTAACATGGCGAGAGAGGACGGCTGGGACACCGCGTTCGGCGAGTCGACTAGCGGACTCTCCCATTGTCTCCCATATTTTAACCCGCCGCTCCATTTGAGCAGCCTCGGGTCGAGCCTTATCCAGAGGAACTCCACTTGAGCAATCTCCCAATGACACGGGGTAGCCGGCCACGGCCCACAGCGAGGCTGTTTAATTTGGCTCAAGTCTAGTGATGCCGCGTGTCGAGCGGATCGTGTATGTAAGTGGGTCATAATTGGGGCGCCATTTTTAGCTTCATGACATAAAAGAGGTCTCAAAAGTATTTTGGTCTATTTGGCCTAAACATTTTATAGATTAGATACATTGATTCACGGGATATGCTGCCTAATCCGTTAAATTTAAGAGATGAAACAAAAAAAATATACAGAAATAAACGTTTTTTAAAGTAATCCGAATTATTATGTAGGTATTCTTAACAGTAGAGTAAAAATAAGCGTGTTTTATGTAGAAATTTAAATAATAAAACCAAACACGTGCGAAGCCGATACGGGTCTCTGTATTTCACAAAGAATAATATTGTATAACATATTATGCATTTCAATTTAACTTACGATATAGAGACGGCGCGCAACTTCGCAAATCTCAATCTCTACGCTCTGTGTTTACATTCAGCGATTATCGTAACACATGTATTATATTATTTAACAACTGAGACCAATAAAAATGTCTTTTATCAACCGAAACATAGCAGCATTGCCTTTTGTTTGCTTCCATGCACCGTGACGTCACAATCAATGGGGTGCTTTTGTTGTTTCATTTATATCTATACTAATCGTAAATAGAGATTGCGACGTTTGTGTGTATCTGGAACCACTGATCCGATTCTGAAAATTATTTCACTAATAGGAAGCTACATTATCTTTGAGTGCTATAGGCTATATTTTATTTTATCGAAAATATCCACGAGCGAAGCCGGGGGCGGAAAGGTAGTATTGAGTAAGATGTTCAGATACTTAACGCCACTTGTCCTCTTAAGTAATGGATTAAATGTAGACATTGTTACTGTCTTTAGCCAAGTCTCAACTCAAGGCATGAAGGTAGATAATTATGTGATTATGTCTGACTGTGCATTATTTTCTCAGTAACTACAGCGGGGTTAGCATATATTTTGATAGCGACACTTTCGTTTCGGTCGAATGGCCTTGAACAGGCCAAAACGTTCATGTCCAACAAGGACCGGCCAGAGATAGCCCGGGGCCGAGAGGTCCGGCCCAACAATGTGCGTGCAAATTTGCTATGCCGGGCAAAGACAAGTACACAGAATTTGCCCGCACATTGTTGGGCCGGACATTCTCGGACCGGGCATGTCCTGCACAAGAATGCCGAGCAATTTGCTTGGCCGGACAAAGACAAGTACACAGAATTTTCCCGCACATTGTTGGGCCGGACCTCTCGGCCCCGGGCTATCTCTGGCCGGTCCTTGTTGGACATGAACGTTTTGGCCTGTTCAAGCCCATTCGACCGAAACGAAAGTGTCGCTGTCAAAATATATGCTAACCCCGCAGAACAGATTTAATTTAGTTTTCATGAATGAAGGCAGGATGGGACAAGATGTGCAGAATATAACTAATAGGAATATTATAAAGGCAAAAGTGTTTGATTGTTTGTCTTCCGTTGATGTCAAAACAGAGCAATGGATCGAGGTGTTTTTTTTGCACAGGAAATAGTTGGAGGGCTGGAGTGTGACATAGGCTACTTTTTGTCTCGAAAATCCTTCTATTTAAAAATAATCCACAAGCGATAAGCTAGTATGTATATAAAAATGATATCAAATGGCTCATACCTTCCATTCCTGGTGCACCTTTCTTCCCAGTGTGGTGGCAACGGCTGATTCGATATATTATTCTGTGGGGGGTCTCTAGGGGTCCTCACATCACCAGCAGGACCTACAACAGCTAATGGGGACCCTTCTCCAGTCACTGAGGCCGGCTCCCCGCGAGTCCCATCTCTTGATAGCAGAGATACAATGACTTGACCTCGCACCCCGCAAGGCTCTGATGATCCATCTTCGCATAGTTCCAAACATTGATCTGTAAATTGTTGAAAAAAAAATTATAATCAAGAAAGTGGCTATGGGAATCCATGAATGGAGGTGATAAACGAGTCAACTGTGCTTGGTGAGTGCAGATGTTCTACACAGGGTATGTAAACGTTGGTTACTCATTATTTAAACAAATTGATCAAATCAATTGCGTGATGCATTTATTATTTCACCTGATAAAAGGTGTGAGATAGGTATATTGACACACTTTATGAAAGCTCTTTGGGTGTTGTCAATTTTGACAGGAAATTGAAGTTTAGGCAGTATAGCATTTAATTTGTACTTTGACTACTCAATAAGATTCCATGTCACGCCTTGGTGAATAACGCACGCTTCAATTGAGACATGATGGGGAATCCAACTGGATTTAAACTTAATCCTGTCCGTGCTGTGATGGTTGTGATTAGTTGACGACTAATATGACATATCACTGTCAGCAGGATTATTTTAAATATCGATTAATCGGCTATAAACACTATAAAGGCTATAATACTGGAAATTGGCAAATCACCAATGAACATTGGTGGAGCCATAATAAAGGAAGAAGAAGAAGACTACTCAATAAGACGATGGTAGCAGTTTTGGGGTATAATTTTGCTTGCTGCAGTAAAACCAGATGTGCCATAAAAATAACTTACATCCAGTATCTTTCAGTTTATGAACTGTTGATGATTGAATTCTAACACAACCCAGGAAACCAGAACCTTGCCTCTTGTGCACTTTACGCTGATTCCATACACTGAAAATAATAAAGTTTTTATAGTACATATTTTTAATGTCGAAACTTTGTAAGAGCCCTATATATAAATTTAATAATTTGATTCTATTTAAGCGACATTGAAATGCTTACAAAAACTCAGTTAATATGAATGTACTATAACATTATTGTTTGTACTGAAGTAAATATAATAACAAATATTATCCAGTTTAAACATCATACAAATGATAATACGACTTTCACATTTATAATGATATGTTTGGATGTATGAACTATTTACTAATAAACATCTAGAAAGTTATACCAAGTTTTGTCTTTCTCTATCATATGGAATGATAAATTTATAGGAACACATAATTATTGATTGATTTATTTTGAAAGTTAATTTGAATAATTTTAAACCACTGATCTTACAGGGTTACATTCTATAGACATAATTATTAACAAAGTATAGGCAGTTTGTGTACAATGATGCTATTATGTCAGCTATTGATGAAATCATACCTATTTTCTGGATTAATGGGTATGGATACTTCAATGTCACTAGCTATGAGTAACAAATAATTGTTTAGCAACTAACATAATGCAAGGAAAATAAAATTGTTAAGTTATATTTTTTATCATATGTCACCTAATCATGTATGACTCAAAACTTTAGAAGGCTTAATTAATGTCCACTATTTTTATTTAATGCATTATTTGCATATCAATAGATATAGAAGAACAGGCAAGCATTAAGAAAATAGACCAATTAATTACAGTCAAGTTTTAGTTGGTTGTGTATAATAACTGTGGAATATGCTAGCTCTTTCTTATAAAGAAAGTGTTTGAAAGAAGTAAGTTATATTGAAACTAATGGACCAATTTGTAAATTTTATTTACTATTGTGCTACATTACTCCAGATGGACATAAGAGTTCCTTGATAAAGAATAATTTATTAACTTGTACTATTATAGTAATTCTTCAAAAATATTCCATGAGCATATCGGGGGCTGAAAACTAGTTGAAGAATAAAATTTTAATAATAATATAATTTAATGAAAGCCCCAATTCTATCAATTACAAACCTTATTGTTATGCCATCTCCTTTGGTGAGATATAAATCATAGTGTGTATTCCATTTTGGATCTAGAGTAGCTTTTACAGCTGTTGTTGTGTGCACTTGTCCACTACCATCAACACATATCTTGGCAAATGGGTCTGGCAAGCCTGCAAAAATAGTTTATAAACAATCAAATCCCATTCTGCAGAAAGATTTTACTAGACTTATTTGTATCAATATATATTTACTTCCTCCTCTAGTCTTAAATTAAACTACGTCAGATCGTTTTAGACCAACATTGATAAAACAAATTATACTTCATAAGAGTCTCGAGAAATAAATGTGAAGGTTAAGAACATTGTACGTATACAAAGTATGGTACTTACGGAATAAATCTCTGCGCACCAAATTTCTCGCACATAGTACTGAAAATCAAAACAATAATATATTATTCTCAGAAAATACTGGAATAGTACGAAAATATGCGATCATAAGCACTGATAAAGGTCATACATGGAAAGGGGTAGGTAACTCTTACTTGTTAAACGTATTTTCTGGGCTCCGTATTTGCGATTTGATGATGGAGTGGACATTTTTGATAAAGTTAAACACAATAAATCAGATTAAATTAGGCAACGCCATTCGCATTTTGTAAAGTTTTGGACACCATCTTTCTTTTTCTTATTTCGATTCGTTCATTCCAGTAGTATATTCCTTGGTTCATTCAATTCACTATTGTTCATTTTCACTCGGTTACTCCATTTTGTCTATTGCATTGTTTACCAAAGAGAATAGATTTGTAAGTTGACTGACTTGACGAGTTTGACATTACGTAAAGATACTCTGTGGTTGTGGTTGTGTGTTGAATCGCAATGGTCATTAGTTTTTTTTACTCTATGCAAATGGCCATTGACCTTTGAACTCTGTAAAGTGTTTATGTTGTTTTGTTTTGTTTGTTTGGTTTATTTAGTTTTTGATTTTTTAAACATAATTGTTGGGTAAAAAACATCAGAGAGCCAAAAATAATCTTCTTTAAGTAATGTCTAGCATATCATGCTTTTTATCTTTAGTAGTTAGTAGTACAATAAATATTGACAACAAACACAGGGTAAGGATTCTATCTAATCTTAGTAATGACTTATTTACACTTAAGTGATGCTTTATCACATACTAAAGTTTAAAAACCTGTGCCTACATTTCAGTATTGAGTGTCATTTACTTCAAAATGAAACCCATAATCATTGTGCATGGTGGAGCTGGTGATATACCTGCAAGTAGCATTCAGGGTAAATTGGATGGAGTGCGACGTGCTGTTGCGCGAGGATATGAAGTATTGATGAAGGGAGGCCATGCCCTCAGTGCTGTTGAAGCAGCCGTTGTTGAGATGGAGAATGATAAAGATTTCAATGCAGGTTAATACTTTGTACTAAAAGTTTCATTTATTAGTGTTTATAATAATAAACTAGCAACCCGTCCCTGGCTTCGCATGGATTTACACTAATTTGAATACATGTAAAAACATAATTTAAATTATAAATAGGCTTAAATTACTACTTATCTATTAACATGTCATTCCTATGGATTAGACAGAATAGCAGGATTAGACTGAATAGCAGGATTAGACTGAATAGCAGGATTAGACTGGTGCTAACTTTCCCCTGACTTGATTCACTATCTGTAAATTGTCAGCTCCTAAATGTATTAGGTCCAAGTTTAAAACTAGTACTTTCTAAATTGAAATACTTAATGCAATCTGATATTCCAGGTTATGGGTCAGTCTTGAATCTTCGTGGAGAAGTGGAAATGGAAGCAAGCATAATGAATGGTGCCAACCTTGATGTGGGTGCTGTGACATTAGTTAAAGAGTTCACAAACCCAATAAGTATAGCTCACAAGGTCCTCACTGACTCTCCACACTCGCTTTTGGGTGGAGAAGGAGCCAAGCTATTTGCTTTAGATAAAGTAAGCTTTTTTTATGAAGGTCTCGCTATGTGGCATTAATTTGTAGGGAATAATGTTGTGAAATAGGATGGAAGTGGGATGGAAGAATGATGGAAATGGAAGACACATACATAAGTCCACATGGCTGTCCTGTATTTTATATTCATGTCTGTCCACTATGTCTTGTATTTAAAGTAGGTACCTATTTCTAAAAATTACATTTACAGATACCAAATCATCCAAACAATAGGTATATAATAAAATGTTGGAATTAATTACATTTCCATTACAGGGTTTTAAACCTGTGCCACCAGAATCATTAATCTCACAACATGCAAAAGATGCCTTGAGTAGATTTCTGAAACATGGTGAATTTGGCAGAACTGAAATTGGTAAAATGGATGAGGTAAATTTAATTATAATACTAATTTCAAATTTTATAATTTTTATTACATTAAAATTTTTTACACATAACAATATAAACCTAAAATAATATTAATAATCAAAAATATTTGGTCCGCGTGGCATGGTGGCAAGAATGCTGGCTGCATTTCCTCGCTGTATAGCTATGCTAATTCTCTGGGCGAAGAAACAGCCAGCCCTCTTGTCACCCGTAGCGACGACAATTTTTGGTGTTATATCTTTATAAAATTTTTTGGCACTCGGCCCCCATGAACCTAGAGTCTCTACTGCAAACGGCACAAATATATTATCTTTTTCAATTTGTATATACTTGCGCCGTTTGCAAGTCTCTGCTGTTTCTGCAGCTGTCCCGGCTCTTATCGCTGTACTCGAGAGATGTGAGGGCGCCAAGGTATCAACACAAGTTGCGTCCCATACTAGGGCCCTACCCCTCTCCCAAGGCACCAGCGTCATGCCATCCGGTCTCTTGCCATCATCACGTACAAGACCACAGGGTTCCAGCATAGCTGGTACATTGATGGTGGCAAGAGCCCGTTTAATAACTTCATTTAAAGAGCCGTGGCGCGAAAAACGACCTCCACTTTTATAATACTAATTGTAGGTGGCAAATGGCAATAGTACAAAATACATTATATGATTTTTATTAAGTATTATTATGTACTAACTAACTGTACCTTGCGGTTGCACCTGCATTAAATTGTTACTGCTCCGCTCTTTTGGGTCGTAGCGTGATGTTATATAGCCTTTAACCTTCCTCAAGAAGCTATCAAATGCAAAAAGAATTTTCCAACTGCTAGTTTCAGAAATTAGAATGTTCAAACAAACAAATTCTTCAGCTTTATTATTAGTATAGAAGATAGCTGTTCTGCTGCCTATTATGTCTTGAATGCAAACCTCTATATAAATCTAAAATAATAACATTAAATCCATTTAGCATAGTATAGATCCATTTATTAAAACAATATTAAAATAGTATATATCTACATACCAAGTTTAAATTTAATAAAAATTAAACACAGGGAACCCCATGAGTGGCTCTCTAATCATGAATATGTAGTGAACCTTCTAGAAATCACTGTCCTGCGGTAAAGTGCCAAGAAGGCTAGCAGCGTTTCCTTGCTGTATAGTTAAGCTAATATGTTGCCCTCTTGTCACCTGAAATGTCGATTAGACGAGATGATTGTTCCTTATATAATTTATTTGCTCCGAGGCCCCACGGACCCATGGTTTCAACCCCAAACGGTGCAAATAAATAATCCATTTAGCTGTTTAAGACAAACTATGTAATAATTTCCCTTCTATTATGTACTTACTATTTTTATGCTAAATGGCGCCCATTTAAATAAATTAAATTATTTCACCAATTTCTAGGGTGATGATTAAGAATGTACTATCAGGAGCAGAATTTCAAGGACCAGTAGAAAAAAAAATCGCTTGACACTTTAAAGTGACATGTAATCGAAAATAAAAACTATATCAGTTGTGATTTGATCTGATTGGTTCATATCTATTTGAATGTCATAGAGCTTTAATGTGATAGGTTGGTTTTAGAAATGAAACTTCAATGTTCAAGCGAATATAGCCTTTACGGGGTCCTGCCAACGCTGCTCCTGATTGTACCATAGGCAATAGTATAGTAACTACTAAATTATGTATTATAACTATATTAGCGCAAGATTAAAGTGGCCGCTGTCCTGTAGCTGAGCATCTCGTCCTGACGTGAAATTCGGTTTAGTAGGATTTTTTTATATACAGGGTGGTGTAGGAACCGTAGGAGCGGTAGCGGTTGATGCCGCGGGTCATGTAGCTGCGGCGACCAGTACGGGTGGTATGAGCGGCAAGGCTGTCGGTCGGATAGGAGATACTCCGCAAATTGGTAGTGGTACTTATGCGGATGACAATATTGGAGGAGTGTCCACAACAGGTGATTATTTATTGTAAGCCTCTGCCATTTTTAAAGAGTTAACTCATAAATTAAAAAGTAAGAAGTAATCTGTATCTTGTCTTGGTCTTGTCACGTAAAAAAAACTAAAAGTTAATTTATTGATATTATTACAAGCTTTATTTTTTCTTGTCTTTCAGGACACGGCGAGTCTATATTAAAATATTGTTTGGCTCATGCAATAGTGAAGTTGATGGAAAACGGTGTTGAAGCAAATACTGCAACCAAAAGTGCACTTAATGGTAATTACCATATTATTTGACATTAAAATTAGTTGATTAAATTGCTCTTTACTTTAAATATTACTGAAATATTATAAGTAAATAACTACATATTATAAAACAAAATTGTCGCGTCTCGATCACGAGGAAGGTTTAGATGTCATGATTGATGATTTTTTTTTGTATACCTATCGGTGAGATTGAAAAATAAAGCAATGATCCAAGAGGTAATAAAAGATACTTAAAAAATTGTGTCTACCTGTGCGAAGAAATTTATTTTTAAATATACTGTGCAGGCCAACCTTAATTTTATGTTAATAGGAAAAAAGTTTTATATGGTAAGTACCAACTATATTTATATTGTCCTAATACCTTACTACTTAGAAATAGAAATACACAAATCAATTTGAAAGACTTCCCAAAGTTGAATTAATTTTAGTAACGCTATACAGTATTGCGACAGTGGCGCCCCACACTATGTTATTTTTTTTATTATACTTGAAATAGTTTTTAAACGTGTAAAACATTATATTTTCTAAATTTACATGTATCCTACTTCCTATTAAATTATTAAAGACAGGGGCAAAATAATTACATTTATGTATTTCATTCGACTGTCTGTTAATGTTATCTTATTGTTGATATTGTTTTGTTATTTATGTTTCTAACACATTCTGTTTTTACAGATGAGGTGCAAAGAAAAGAATTTCATTATATTGAGGGAAGTAGAGGCAGTTATTTGCTGTATGGTGGTTACAGATATACCATAAAAAGAAAAAACATGGGAGGCAGTATTGTGTGGCGATGTACTAATAGGAGATGTAATGCATATATTACCACATTTGATAACATAATTGTCAAAGAGAAATCTCATGAACTGCAATGTTATCCAAATATTAAATTATGTAACAACTATGACAGCCTGTGATTACAAAGTAATACTTAAATAGGAGTAGGCACAAGAAGGTGGAAGAAATCTACCACCGCTTCTTAATTTTATTATAATTGCACCATATTATTTACTTAGACTAGTTTTATTTCGTTTTCAGAATATCAAATAATTTATGTTACATTAATATTTATCTGTATGATATGTAATTGTTAGGGACTTTTACAAATGTTTATGTAACACATGATGCTATTAAATATTTTAATAAATAATTTGTTTTATTTATTGTAACCTTTTGTAGATTTTATCCACATAATATTAATTGAAAGGATTAGATTTATTTGGTAATATTTTCAGGTATGACTAGCAGACTTCAGAATACTGCGGGAGCTATTACATTATCTAAAGCTGGTGATGTTGGGGTATACTTCACTTCCAAAAGAATGGCCTGGGCATACATTCAAGATGGCAAAACTGTTTATGGCATAGAGCAAGGAGAGGTTTTGAATGAACCTTATTTACCTAAAATTGTTTAATCATAGGTAGGTGTTACATGTGAATATACAATAATAATATGTACTTGAAGTTAAGACTGAGTTTAAATGGAATTTAATAACTATGTTATTTATGGAAGTACTCTATTATAATTATTATATTTGATTAAAATGATCGTATATGAAATTCGGATTTTATTTATTTTTCGGAAGGTACTTAATGGTCGAAAATTCGAAATAATATATAGAAACCTATAAATAATACAGATAGGAACACTGAACAGAGAAATGCTTTAGTGCGAGGGGCACGGCGAAATTATCGGTAAAAAAAACGAAATGCAGGATATATGTAAGTAACTTAATTATCTTTTATTGTTTTTCGAAGTAGTCTCCCTTATAATTTATGCACTAACTACTGCATTCGTGCGACCATTCTAAAGTTAATGTTGACAAAAAGGACGATTTGTAAGTTTGTACAGCTGCTTCTGGGTTTTTCAACCGCTGACAACGTCGCGCCAAATAAGTTTAGACTTTGAGAGCGTTTTTTTTTAAATGTTTAGCTAAATGTCGATTGCTCCTGAGTTATGGTGCCTATCGACTTCGTGCTTTGAGACTTCGTGTGATCATGGCTGCGTGATAAGCAGTCTCTTCTTATATAGTATATTATCTATGGTAAGCAGTGGGGAGAGCGCGCAGGTCCACTGGCTGCCGAAATATTTATATGTATATTACCACTACCTATTTACTAATTACAAAATATTATCAGTATAGTATTACGTAATGTTTTGAAATATAGTGTTATAGTAAAGTTAAAATGATAATAATAAATAGTTTTTTGAGAAAACGACTAAAGAGATTGGGCGGAGAGTGAAATTCTTGTTACGTCTGTATCAGAATAGTTTGTACTTCCAAATGGTCCGCTGTATTACTATTTGAAGGAAGTTGAAGATTTAAATTCACAACTGTAGTATTAGTGCAATGTCCAATTAGTCCACGCTTGAATCCTATTGTAGGATACCTGGGAGACAGTGCCCCCAGCATCCTCCGTAGGTGGGTCCCTAGGAAAACTAATAAAAAAAGATACTTACTAAACAAAAAACACGAATTTTACAATATAAATATGCTAATAAAAATGAAAGAAAAATAAACAACTACAAATACACACTACAATAATATTTTTAAAGAAAGTCCCCAAAAAAGTCGTTACTCGTTTGATGTTTCCCGCGCTTTTCTTACTTCCACAAACTCTGTCTGTGCTTTTCCAGCCAACTCGAATACACTCGGACACTCACGGACACTCATGTATTTTGGCAAGAAGATTTAGTGAAAAATAATTATAATAAAATAAATTCAAAATGAATTAAAACGAAGACGTGGCCTATGGCCTTGATTAAATAAAGAATGAAGAAGGAAAAAAATTACTTGTGCTGTATGAACCTCGTATGAACTCAGTTCCTTTGCCTGATCCTAAAAAGGAACAAATTCAGTCACAGACTTGGCTTTGGCCTTTAGTATGAAAAACAATTAAAGACATGGCTATGGCCTTTATATGAAAAACAATTAAAGACTTGGCTTAGGCCTAGATAATGAAGACATGGCTGTATGGTTACATAGACCTTTGCCTTTTCCTCGGAAAGAACACTACCAAAAAAAAAAATAACAATCAGAGTTGGCTTTGGCCTTTCCTTTTAGTATGAAAAACAATTAAAAACTTGGCTTAGGCTGCAGAGGGAGACGGCTTAGGCCTATATTAAACAATCCGTCCAAGACATGGCCTCTATTGGCCTCAAACAATGAAGATATGGCTGTATGGTTTTACATAGACCTTTGCCTAAATCATGTCTTACTTGCTTCTCTGTGGTACATATTATCTGTGATCTAAACTAAATAAATAAATTAATTTAATAGTCTGTGAATTTATTGGAAATTTTAAAATATGCTGGAATTCGCCAATTATTTAATAAAATATTATTTGTGATATTATGGTGATTAATAATAACATGAAGTTTAAGTTCAAAGCCTCCGAACTACAGTATTTCAATTGGTTATTTAATATATCCCCATGTTTTCCTATTAATTCTTCCAAAGTAAATATTATTACAGAACCTCAAAAGTTTTATAATACACTTTGCAATCGTTTCAAACGCGCGGAGCGTAGAATTTCAGTGGCTAGCCTGTACATAGGTACAGGATCTTTGGAGAGAACTTTATTGCAAGCTACAAAACAGAACATTCTCAATAATAAGAACTTGAAGTTTGATGTTTTATTGGATTACCAGAGAGGTACTCGAGGAGAAATTAACTCAAAAAGTTTATTGAAAGAGTTTATTGACATTGCACCTAAGAGATGTAATGTGTACCTATACCAAACACCAAAGTTACAAGGACCATGGTCTAATGCTTTGCCGGCAAGGTACAATGAGATAGTTGGATTGCAGCACATGAAGTTGTATATAGCTGACGATGTTGTGTTGCTCAGTGGGGCTAATTGTTCTAATGATTACTTTAATAAAAGACAGGACAGGTACATTGAGATACAGGATTCAAGCCTTGCAGATTTTTATTCTGAACTTATAGGTATGAATCAGTAAGTTGATTTAGGCTAAAAAAGGCCTTCATTCCTTTTAATTGTAATTTTCATTGAAACATGTTATAACATAATTGTTAATTTACAGGTGTTGTTAGCAAATTCAGTAAAGAATACTGTGAAACAGGTTTGAAGAACAATAACTCTAGACCAAAACAACAGCTAGTTCAACTTATTAATGAAAAAGTTTTAACATTAATAGGAAAATGGAAGGAGAAACAGCTAACAACATTGGACAGCTCTGATAAAGGTAGCAATATATTAATTAACAATATTGGTGGAGTTCTGAATAGTTGACAAAATACTGCAGCATAAAGGTTTCATTGTTGCAGCATTTTGTCATAATTTGGTTCACTAAAAATAACAAAATTCTTACTCCCAAACTCCTATCCTAACTACTATCTATACTAATATTGCAAGTTGAATGTGGGAGGTAATCTCTCAAACTAGTTACTGAACTGATTTTAAAAAGTCTTTCACAAATAGAAAGCTATGCTATCCCTGAGAAATATAGGTAGGCTATATTTCATTTTTGTTTGAAAATATCCATGGGCGAAACCGGTGGCGAAATCTAGTAATATTATAAATGTGTAAAAGTGGGTTTGTTTGTCATTTTTTCACATCAAAACAGGGCAATGGATAGACAAGCTTTTTGCACAGATATAGTTGGGGGATCTGTGGTAGTAATTTAAACAATTTTCATCTAGATTCTTTCTAGTGGTTATGAGACTAATGACAGTCACTTTAAAGATACCTATCTAGGTAAGTAGCGATAAAAAATATCAGGAAGGACTAACTTTTATATGGTATTTTTTAATAATAAATATTTCATTTTACAGATTCCAATATCAATACATGGGTATTCCCTCTGATCCAAATGGGTGAATTCAGTATAAAACAAGATGAACAAACGACAACAAAGTTCATAGAGTCCGCACCTCCACATTCCCAGTTGCATCTCGCAACAGGCTACTTCAACTTAACTGAGCAATATGCAGAAACTATATTGAGCAAGTCACAAGCTAATATCCATTTGTTAATGGCACATCCTAATGTAAGTATTTAATTTTGAAAAGTATTCCTCAAAATATAATTAATACTAAATTCTGCTTGTTAACATAACATAGGAAAATCGACATAATTTCAAGTTTTGTGTATGAATAGTAGACGCTCTACTTATAGGTTTTATAACGCGACGTCTCTGTCACTCCTACAAGAAGTAATAATGTATTTATTTCCTTATTTCGGTTGGGTATTAAAAATAAATAAAATTTGAAATAGATATTATAATAGATAAAGGATTTAAGTAAAAAGATGTATCTATTTCTTTGCATTTTATTAACTTTTATAATTATAATAAAGCTGCCTCTCCACTTGAGCAACTGAGGCTCCACAGGATGAGGCAATTTCTGTCATTCTTACTTGAGGCCGCGGCCTAATGCGTGAAGCCTGTGCCCTTAGAGCATGGACATTTACACAGAATGTCTCAATTGGCTCAGGTTGCGGCCACATCAGATTGTGTGAGATACAGCATACCGTATAAGTAAATATTATATTAAGCCTCAAGAAACAGTTGAATTTCAAATTTAAATTTTTATTTATTGTGGTCTTTTGCCCTGTGGTTTTGATTTTTTTTTATAAATTTTTATATAATTTAAAATTTTCAGGCAAATGGTTTTCTTGGAGCATCTGGTCCTGCTGGAGGTATCCCACATGCTTATTCATTAATAGCTAAACAGTGAGGATTCATATTTATTGAAATTTTAAAGCCTTTAGGAACCAAACCAATCTCTATATATTATTTTCCAAATATATCTATATGTTTTGTCCGTATCAAAATTTAATGTTTGATACGCCATTTTAAAAATTATTTTTCCCTTTAATGACGAAAAATACACAAATCAATTAAATGTTTCTTGTAAAATTAGACAAATTTATTTATTTTTAAAAGACGCCATCTGTTGGAGATCATTTAAACTAACGATGCGAAGTATTCGCACGGATCGTTCATCTAGTCTAGCTAGTCTATACTTAAAATTATTGTTTTCAGATTTTGGTTGAGGGTACTACAATTGAGCCAAGAACATAGAATAAACATGCTGGAGTATGAACGACCTAGTTGGACTTTCCATGCCAAAGGATTATGGTAAGATTACAACTAATTTCATTGCCTTCGCCTGTACAAATATTTGAAAAAAAAATGTGATTGTAATCCTGATAGAATTTCTAAAATTGGTTCAGTAGATCAAATAACAAACGAACAAAAATAAAACACACCTTCAAGGCCTTTATACCTTGCGGTGTGGCTAGACTCTAGAGCACATGCAGAGAGCCAGTTATCCATATTGAACAGAACAGGTGGAACAGAACAAACCCGTTGTGGGTTCAGGCTACTGTTGGTCTCTTTCGGACGTACTTCTAAAATTATTTTTTAATTATGTATAGTATAAATGGCTATAATAGATGTGACATTTATTTGAAATATAAGTAGAATTATTATGTTGAAATATTGTTTTTTGTGTCGGCATGTTGTATGGGTGATGGGTGCATGCAATTGACAGTATTGACACTCAAAATGATAGACTAGAAGTAGATAACAAAAAGTAGGGCGCCATTTGTAGCATTAGTCAGGGACCCGTGCATGATTTTATCGAAAGGTAACGAATCCGTCTGCTCTCTGTGAAATATGATGGTTAGAGATTCTCCGCACTGCCTCGTCACATTTGTAAGTTGTAGAGAAGGAATTATGGGTTCTGGAGATTTTTTTTTTTTTTTTCGAATCTGACCTGCTTTTTTCACCAAACGGTAGAAAGAGCATGCTCCATATAAAATCACAGACTGGTTACAAAATTATGTCCAAATTCAAAATTGGTTGTTTTTTTGGAGATAATTTTGAACCTATTTGGCACGCATATTGGTATACAATTTCCCACTGACCCCTGCTGAATCAATTTAAAACACACCATTTTTCCATTTGTTGTCCGTGCCTCTACTGCTTGGCATAACACTACCAAAAGTGCTACAGAAGATTTCTTCTAGCTAGCGTAAGATCCCTATGCATAATAATTGAAACACAAGAGTAAATTCCATTAACTTTTATTTCTGGATTCGTTTTGTTCATTTCATATATTCACATAATTATAGATATTATTTCGAATCACACTTAAAATAAATTTATAATAAATTATAATGAAAACACTCTCCGATACTTTATACAAATTATTCAGTCGTAATAATCTTAAACTCATAAATACAACAGTACATACGTAAAGAAATTTACAATAATAGGAATCAGATGCGTCTAAAACATAATGGATTAGCTAGAAAATTATGAAAGAAAGTTACGAAATAATATGTCAACTCGACTTTTAAGCTTATCAGAATAATAAAATAAAACACACCTTCAAGGCCTTTATACCTTGCGGTGTGGCACTTCTTTAGTATTCTTTACCAGACGTAAATGTCTGTTTTTTTTAAAGAAGAAGTGCCGCCTGCTTTTCGTCAACTCCGAAGCACACATATCTAAACTTACACACCTTTTTAATAGTAAAGAATGCAATATCATAGTGTCTGGGATCTACTTACGAAACTAGATTTTGGCTAAAATCGTGAAATTAAGAAATAACACATTTTATGTCTGTATGTAGGTATGCTATCCACTTGAAAATAATTGGTGAAATAATTCTACCGCTTCTGTTCTCAGATAGAATTTGAAAATATCTAGGACAGAACAAAATATGTCGTATTAAGGTGGTTCGTTTTCCATACAAAAAAGGTATTCGTACATAATTCTTTTTATGCGTATTTTGTCTAAAAAGAATTATGTTTAATATTAATTATTTCTATTATAAAAAAGTTATTTTTTATTGATTTGGCGCAACATAAAAGCCGAAAATAGTTAAGTAAGCCCATATTTAGAAATTTTTACTGAT
The DNA here is from genome assembly GCA_963924495.1 of Nemapogon koenigi. NCBI lineage: Eukaryota > Metazoa > Arthropoda > Insecta > Lepidoptera > Tineidae > Nemapogon > Nemapogon koenigi. Next base: position 4,472,066 of record OZ004643.1, read on the forward strand.
TAGTTAATTAGTTTATCTTAATTACATTTTTGTATGGAAAACGAACCACCTTAAGTAAAAGTTTGACGTATTTTTGAGAAAATCTAAACTTATTTATTTTACAATAACTAATTAATATTAATAATAATTAAGTGTAGTGAGATAAGAAAATAAATGTTGACAGACTTGAGGTCAAATATATGAGCTGCAATTGATCTGTTTTTTAATACCTGACTGTTTACTGTCAATACTTTATCAGGTACTATCCTCCAGGGAGTGAAGTGCCGTGGGCGACCATGGTAGGGTCCGCTAACTTGGGTGAACGCTCCGTGCACCGGGACTTGGAAGCTCAGGCGGCCATATTCACTTTGTCACCGGAATTGCGAGTGAGTACTTTTAAATTATAACATAGGTACATACTTTCACGCCTGTTTCCCAAAGGGGAAGGCAGAGCACTTGGAGCGCCAATTCTCTCGTTTTTTGCATACTTCTCTTTCATACATTTAACTAGGTACGTCTTTTTTTTAGTATGCATCTTGATCTTTTTAAATTATTAAATGTTGAAGAAATTACTACTATATTATCTACTTACCCATTGCAAATATCTAGGTGATATGACAATTAAGTACACGATACTGCAGCATAAATGACGGTTTTTAGATTTTTTTTCTGTTTGTCTAGAATAGGCTCCATAATGACTTAGAATTGTATTTGATGGAACTTTAGACTTAGAAGCCGCTTTTATTTCATTTCGATATCTTGAAGTGTTCCTTAAAACAATAAAAATTATATCTGGATTTGATAATGGGATTGGGTGAGTGATAACAAAATTCCACAGGCGAAAAGCTAGTCTATATAAATAAAAATCAATTGCCGCATGTATGAAAGATCATCGTTTGAGATGGGCTCAACCGATTTGGCAGATTTTTTGTTGTGTTCATAATTGTCAGGACAAGGTTTGTATGAAAAAAAATTGGAAAAGTTGCCCGAAAAATTCTGGAAAAACTGAAAGTGCTTTTTTTATGGGATTTTTGTATGAACTCAGGGGATGAAAGTTAATATGGGCTCCACGGGCGAGGCCGGGGCCGAAAGCTAGTTTATAATAAAAATGATGATAAGCGTCTAGCTAGGCCAGAGTACCGTAAAGGTATAAATTTTTCAAGTCCCTTTTTTTTGGAAAGTTTTATCAACCAAAAGTGTTTTTGATTGTTGTTGCTTGGTCTCGATTATACTCTAGATTTAAAAACAAAATTATTTATCTTTCCAGAAACAACTTCATAATGAATGTATGAAGCTGCACGAATATTCGTCTGAATGTTCTACACAGTTGCAAGGACGACGAATACCGCTGTGGGTTCAGGCTACTGTTGGTCTGTTTCGGACGTACTTCTAAAATTATTTTTTAATTATGTATAGTATAAATGGCTGTAATAGATGTGACATTTATTTGAAATATAAGTAGAATTATTATGTTGAAATATTGTTTGTTGTGTCGGCATGTTGTATGGGTGATGGGTGCATGCAATTGACAGTATTGACACTCAAAATGATAGACTAGAAGTAGATAACAAAAAGTAGGGCGCCATTTGTAGCATTAGTCAGGGACCCGTGCATGATTTTATCGAAAGGTAACGAATCCGTCTGCTCTCTGTGAAATATGATGGTTAGAGATTCTCCGCACTGCCTCGTCACATTTGTAAGTTGTGTAACCTTATTGGTCCTGTAGGGGAGCCCTAGAGGTCACAAGAACCTCGGTTCAGTAGTTTCTGAGGAAACAGTGCCTGCCTAGCCAGTCGGTTTACATGAGACTCTCATTTAAGATGATGGGACGGACATCTCAGGGTCGTACAGTGTCTGTAGTGCTATCTAATATGGGTGAGGGTAGACAGAGCAGTCGGGCTTCAATGAATACAAGGGTACACATTCAATATACAATTTAATAAGTAACATCCTAATCTAGCTAACCTAATCTTACCTAATAACACACTGTTAACTAACTAACTAAACTTAACTATATTTACATCATATGTACAGTGGCATGTTGGAGATCCAACGGGTTAGTTTCTTTGATGAAGATTATTTTTATACGCGGGCGTGCGATAGCTCTTGAATGTATGATGAATTGATGCAGCCATGTCAGACGTGGCGATAAAGTACCAAAGAGTGCCGAGATATATACTGGATGCGGATTTAACATGGAAGAAGCAGTTCACTGGTGCAAGGTTCGGCGATGATTAGGTAAATATTTTGAGGTTACCAGATCTGTGGTCGGCGGTCCGTAGATATTACCAGGACCTCCGTTTTACTTCCTTTTCATGCTCAGGCAGGTCCAGCCGCGCCTCCACTGCCAGCCCAGTGTAGCTAGCGTCATCACCTCCTTGATCGGAGGTCCGCCATCCTGCCACCAGTTCACGTGCCGAGCGTTATCTGTCTCCACCCATTGTTATGCGTCCGTCTCGTGAGGCAATCTCCATTAAACAGCGACGTGTTCAAATCCCTTTCCCTTCAACTTTCCTCAAACCCCTCCTCGTCTCACCCGTCGCCTGTGTTGCGAGACTGTAATATTTTCGCCATTCGCACCGCCGCATTCGAATTGAATATTTTATTTGTTAGTATTATTTAATGCGAGTGCCACTCCCGCCATATAACAATATAGCAGCACTCATGAGCATGTTTTTCAATGTTCGCTCAAGCTACCGACTCACATATATTACAGAGATGTAGCAGTAATCGATTATGAATCGACTACTGCTACAGTTGTAGAGAAGGAATTATGGGTTCTGGAGAATTTTATTTTTTTTTTCGAATATGACCTGCTTTTTTCACCAAACGGTAGAAAGAACATGCTCCATATAAAATCACAGACTGGTTACAAAATTGTCCAAATTCAAAATTGGTTGTTTTTTTGGAGATAATTTTGAACCTATTTGGCACGCATATTGGTATACAATTTCCCACTGACCCCTGCTGAATCAATTTAAAACACACCAATTTTCCATTTGTTGTCCGTGCCTCTACTGCTTGGCATAACACTACCAAAAGTGCTACAGAAGATTTCTTCTAGCTAGCGTAAGATCCCTATGCATAATAATTGAAACACAAGAGTAAATTCCATTAACTTTTATTTCTGGATTCGTTTTGTTCATTTCATATATTCACATAATTATAGATATTATTTCGAATCACACTTAAAATAAATTTATAATAAATTATAATGAAAACACTCTCCGATACTTTATACAAATTATTCAGTCGTAATAATCTTAAACTCATAAATACAACAGTACATACGTAAAGAAATTTACAATAATAGGAATCAGATGCGTCTAAAACATAATGGATTAGCTAGAAAATTATGAAAGAAAGTTACGAAATAATATGTCAACTCGACTTTTAAGCTTATCAGAATAATAAAATAACTCGATAAACAATTGAGCAATTAGGTACGCAATGTACAGTCTGCCCAAAAAGTATCTATCCACCTCTTCGTTTCAAGTCCAATAGTTGTGTAGATACTTTGTACCTGACTGTACGTACCTACTTCATTATCTAATGTGTGTGCTTATTAGTTTGCAAGATAAATTTAAATTAAATATTTAATAAGTAAAATAAATTTCATCCTAATAAGAAATTAGTAAGTAGAGTAAAAATGTTTGTTTAAAAAAAATGTACACCTTTATTCTAATCTTTGGTGTAAATCTACTTAAACATCAAGAACAAACAAGTGCAAATCTTCAATAGACATTTTGATAAACATGTCGACAACTCAGTCAGTAAAATTAATACAAGTCTTGTAAAAAGAAAACCAGAGGTACTACAAAATATTGTGGAAGTCTTTGGTTATGGATGTTCCAAATGAGAGTGCACTCTCTCACCTTGATAACGTACAAAAATAGTTCACCTATTCAATGTAATTAATACTACTTAACAATAAGTGTAACAGAGGAGGTTGTTCAAGGTACCTGCTCCATTTTTTACCTTTTCACTGGTGGTAATTAAAAACTTACTTAATATAGGGAAAAAAAAAACCTCAAATTATGAGCTACTTATCTCGAATCACACTAAGGTAAATTGACTAGGCGTGTTGTGGTTTAGACCGAATTCGTAAACGATCCCTCTTGACTAATATCAATATAAAATACACTTTTGCTGCTAATATCAGAATACCTAAGTATTTTATTTACCTACAATAAAATAGGTATTCGTGTGATTTAAGAAATACTGTGATTTGTCACTAGTTTTAAATAAATTATTTAGTATAAAGCAACATAACTTAGACAATGGACGGTGTTAATAAAATTAGTTTGGGCGAAATTGTGACCTATATTAGTAACATTTACCTAGAGGGACATTTGCAAGTAAATGCACGAAACCGCATAAGAGACGGAGAGATCAAATGCTCGTTTTAAATTCAGTCTAGTGAGCATTTGTTTACGCTAAACTACTAAAAGTCGGTCAAAAGCCGGCGGCGTCCGGCGGATCGGGCGGAAGATAATGTAGCTCGTCGACAGGACCACTGAAGACGTTGTATAAAACTGCGAATAAGGTGCAAGCGGCATACGCTCCGAGTGCAGCCCACCATAGTAATCTCTCCCAGAGCCGTTGCTGCGCGTGTTTGAGTACTAGTAAACCTATAGTTAGACCGGCGAGAGCGCCAGCTACGTGTGCCGCGTACGACACGGGCGGAGCTTCCTGTAGACAAACATAAAAATAAACATTAACTTTGACTCGAACCAACGCAACGACCCTCTGCTTCCTGGCTAGGATTACTAACAGAGGCCAAACAATCCAAAACAAAGCTTAAATCAAAGATTTGACCCAAAAGTTACTTACCTTGGTATATCTAGCATGAACAGCAAAACCCACATCACACGAAGCAACAGCAAGCGCCGCCACCAATCTGACCGCGCCGTACTTCACCGCGTGGAAGTTCAAGAGAGCGTTGGCGAGGTGAGCTGCCAATAGTGCATACACACCACCCGAAGCTCCCGCCAAACATACGTCAGGGTCTAATACAGAGGCCGCTAAAGACCCTCCCAAAACACCAGCGGCATACACAGCGCCACAACGCAGGGCTCCGTGCACCATTTCTAAAGGTAGACCCACCTGCGAAAGGAAACAATATACATTTTAGATCTATGTATAGTTCAGTAATAATTAAATAACAGCGAAATTATAATTTAGTTGGGCGACCTAATGATTGGCCAGTTCCAGCTTGGTTGAGGTGTTTTGGGATTAGATCGAAAGCCACTTAGTAGTCCCCATCCTTAGTTTGACCAAAGCCCTTGATCTACTATGATATGACTGGAATTTAGAAAAGCGATGTAAAATGAACAATGAGTCAGACTATTCATTAAATCTGTCATATCTTAAGGAAAGTGATAATTTGATGACGGTAGTTTTCGAAAACTTTATGTATAAATAATTCTGAACTGCTATATTAGAGAGATGTTCTAAGTTCAACATCTTGGCTATATCTTAATGTTAGTATCAGGAGATCAAAATACTCACCGCCAGCTGAACAAGCAGGTTGAAGGCTAGATGCAGCCACCCCGCATGTACGACAGAGTACGTGAGGAAGCGCCACAGTTCCCGTCGTCTGTCCGGCCGGTATACCAGCGGGGAATCTACCGGTACCGGTCCAGCAGCCGCCGCGATACCGCCAGAACCCCACGCGTACCACGCGAACACACCCAGCTAGAAAAAAGACGAAGGTTTCTTTCAAAATGGACACAAGTTAAAACGTCATTGAGCCATCATTATAGTGAAAAGAATGTTGTGAAGAAATAAATTCACAGTTCACTCCTTCTTAACTACTTTTTCTGTAATTTAATATGTATAGAGTGTACTAGATTATTGTACGTATCCCTGGGCGCACGAGTCTGATTCGTATTTAACAGATTTATTTATAAATGTCGCTACAAAGTAAACAGTTGATTGATATTTGTGTGCCGATCAGTTATTTCTTTAATTACCTCCTCCATGCGACTCAGTGCCCTTTTGAACAGAAACCAATCAGACTATTTCAAAGTATTGTTTTCTGATTCTTACCTCAAGTAGCGTGACGCATATGATGAAGAACGGTGGTGGACAGCACGTGTACCGCTCCGCGTAGTACTTCCTCTCGCGCTCCTCGGGCAACACCTCCATAGCTACTAGGTGCACCATCCTGCGATCACAATAAAGAACATCTTTTATCTTCTGAGTAAATATAGTTCTGGACCTTATTCTAATGTTGTAGTTTTTTTGAGTTGCCGTATCGTCTACGTTGTAGAGTCATTTGCAATGGGTTATTTATCATTAATTAAGCTTTAGAATAAATGCTCAGCGAGACGCAAGAAATTCCTGCTATCCGGGCACGATTTATTCTCACTCATATCTCACCTAAACGCCTGAATATTTAGTAATTTCAGATTTCTTAAAGAGTGCTTTAGACACTCTGATAAACAAGTTCATTGTCTTAATTGCTACAATTAAACTCACCATATCTGGCAAGCGCGACTGATGTGAATATTTTCTAAATATTACAAAATATAAATTTTGGAATATCTGGCCCAGAAGACGCTGGTCCCATACGTAGCACTTACCTATATTTACTGTCAACACAATTGGTCATTACTAAAACTCCTAATCTTCAAACAGACAAGAATTTAACATTTTCGAAAGTATACCGAATATTTTGCAGGTTAAATAACCAAATAATATACGAAAATTTGGAAAGATTCACATGTTGTACAACGTGAGAGATTTAGCTTTGTGATTATGTCTATATTGACAGCAGTTGCCTTTTAGTTTTTAAATATTTGTTAACTATACCTACCGGACAGTTCCCCATGGTCATGTGACCTATAGTATCATGGTAATGTAAATGTGAATACGTAATGCGGTGCATTAGTTAAAAGAATTTTCTTACCTTGCAAAGAATGTAGGATCTTCAAGCAAGAGATGGAAATCGTTTTCGGAGCTGACCTCTCGGTCGCGATGGTGTACAGCGCATCTATAGCTGCGGGTACGTTTACCGCTCATCTGAAACAAGTGAAAATATTTATTAGTCATTAGCTTTCCGCCTCGGGCTTAGGGGGGGTGGATTATAAAAAAGAGCCTATGTCTTTCCCAAGGGTTCAAGCTTACTGCGTATCAAAATCGGCTCAGTGGTTTAGCCGTGAAAACGGAACAGACAGACAGAGTTACTTTCGCATAATATATATAATATTAGTATTGAAGTATGATTTAGGTAAAATGCTCGTCAAAAAGAATCTAAAGAAAATCGGAGTACTTTGTGAGAAAATCTAAGCCAATCCAATCAGAATGGTAATACGTGGAAGCCCACCTAAACGAGAGCATGATGTAATTGCAAATCCAGTGACCAATTGTTACGAAACTATCAGGTTTAAAAAATAGTTTTAATCCGTTATTCATGAAAATAAGAGACGTGTGGAAGTTGTTCTAATAGGATACAGCAAAATTCGTGAACAAATTATATGAACTTGTTCTTATAGAACTATAATAAAATTCACAAATAAAAATATTTCACCCCATCGAAGTTTCACCCATCATGAATCTAGAAACTGGCAGACGCCAATACAAATGAGACGAGTCTGTAGTTTAATATTGAAAGTTTGCAGCCAGACTAGAAGATCGCGAGGGTAGATTTATGTGTCGCTCGTCGGCTGGCTCGCGGCCAGCTCACTATCGACCAGCCGGGCGATTCCGGCGACCGAGACTTTGGTACACCGCATTGGCCGTCGCAATGCCGCCCTTGACTGACACGATAGGTTTTATACTGGCGATCGTTGAAAACAGAATGGTTAGGGAAACTATAGCTCTATGTGAAACTTAGTATTCGTAGCTTAGTGTATTGTAAAACTCATTATATAAATGAAATTAATGGATACCGCATTGTTGCTCATAGATATTTTAAAATTATTTGTTTATGCTATCGTTTTTGAGGACATAAACCAATACACAAATTGATGCTACATAATACTTATAAACTATTTGTGTTTGAACCTCCGTTGCTACATTCCTATCTTCTACGGAACCTTAAAAACGAGTAGAACAGCACATAGCATTAGTTTCCTAATTGATTGCATATCCACAGAAGTAGATATCTGTGGGTGTAGGCAGTCATAGGCACATTGTCTCCGCAGTCGTTCAACTCTTGTTTCCCACGCTAGTATTCAGATCTGTGATTCCGGGTGAGCAGTGTCCATTGCCAACGGCGATCCTAAATAGTCTAGACGTCCGATAGACGGCGCTAAAATTAAATACGGTCTCTGTGCGGCTTAGCGACTGAATTATAAATAAAACTGCCGTTGTTATCCCGAAAATTACTACTTTACATTCATAAGCATTGGGTGGTATTCTTATTTGAAACGACTTCGAAACTATTGTCATAGCCAATTCTTGTATATAATTTGTTAATCCGCTAAATGGGAGCCCTAGTGGCAATTTGGAAAATTAGTTGTTGGTTGACGTAATTGGTTCACATTGGTAATTTTATTCAAGAGTTAGATACCTATGAGACGGACAAATCCGTGTGGCAAAAGCTAGGCGCGGGCGCGGTGTCGCGTGGGTGCCCCGTGAGTCACGCCGACATCCGACACGTCCGATCCGTATCCGGAACCACTAACTAGGCACTATTGCCGACTAAGCCTACGCGATACGTCGTTCATTTCAATAACCCACCTCACTGCTCATGATTTATCGTCTGCTCGTTGGTGCGGTGCAAACATCGATATTAGCTTATTATTATAATCAATACCGGTGAAGAGTTCAATGTTTTGAATCCTCAAACCAAAGAGCGGTCTATTATACTACTCAATTTAGAATTTAAACCTAGATAGAAATAAGCTACATCGTAAAGCACAGCTATAATAATAATTACAGAGGAATACTAGAAGCAAATAATATAATAGATATTATGATGATGCAATTAGTTTCCAATTTCTATAAGGAAATAGGCAACAAGATTGTAAATTGTTACCATGATGTTTTTCAAAAGGCGAAGAAGCCTATGTTTGAAACAATAAAATCTGCTATTTCATTAGTAGGAAGTGTTATTTTCTAAATAATTACTATCAAACTCTCTAATTAACCTGGAAAAATTAATAACTGGCTGCGGAGATTTAACGTGCAAGTCGGACAATTAAACGGAACATTCTTTACGAGATACGATCTGCGGTTCCTCGCCAGTTGATGCTTTCGCTATAAAAATAATGACTTCTTTAAGTGAATCCACGGGGGGTTTTATCTAAATCTCGCATATTAATGTTAGATTTGGTGCGACGGTGATGCATGTACCGCTGGGAGTGTTCCCACGCGCCAACCTCCGCACTATTATGTTTCTAATCTCTTCTCTTTCCTCTATTATGACGCCGTGAAAGTACACTCGATTTTGCAAGCCCCATGACGAGGAATTTAAATACAACTTAAATATATTAACTAGATTGGATAACTTTTTTATGCAACTCAAAAACAGAAGCAGACAGTACGCAATGCTTCTGGTAAGAAGGGTTGATAGCCTATGCGTGACCCCAACGCAATTTGGGGATTTCCGGTTTTAACTACCGCCCCACAAGTATGAATAACTTCAAGTGTGTAGTTACTCATTAATCAATATGCAGTGTAAAAGAAAAGGAAAAGTGTCAAATATAATATTGAATATGAAACTAAAAAGTTGAAGTTTTAGTTTTATCTCTGAGGGTATCCGTAACATTTTGCCATATTTTATCAGACACTTTTCCTCTTTAAGCAAACCAGTAAGAGGAGTTTGATAATAGAAGGGGAGATATTTACAACATTAATGAATGAACATTGTAGTGAGAGACCCACAAATATACCTGATTATTATGATGCAAGCAGCGGATCTATAAAAAATCTTATTCATTGCGTATCACGGCGACTTGTACAGACAAGTTTGTTCTAGTCAATGATACGACACAATTTTAACGTTCATTCATAAATTGATATTGTCTTTCGATTTTGTGCAAAAGGGCTTACCTACTTCTGGAGAAGTAGACTAACGACTATAATCGGCCCCAAAATGACAGACTAGTACCTACCTACTGATTAATTGACAATTTGGACCGTTTTTTCTAACATTTTAGTACCTTTTATTTCCCTTTTTGCCGTCTAATCCTCGACTAGTCTGTAAATAATCCCTAGTGTCAAATTAATTTTGTAGTAGGTAATAAGTAAGACAATTGAGAAGCTGTGGCAAAACCCATGTTTATAAATTAGCCAAATTAATGAAACCTAATAGTGATTTGCATACATTAGCGTCTATTTCAAACGGTCGTAAATAGTTATTCGGTTAAGGAGTCGTAGTTAATATTTATTAAAAAAAAGTGTTAATAAATCGTGTAAACTATGTAAGTAAAGCGTTGCCAACGTTTCTGAATCCAATTAATATGTGCGAGGTAAGTAGGTGTTAAATCGCGTGTGGGAATTCGTTTGACCGGCATCCTTGCACTGTTCGTTGCACAACTTTCCTTCCTAACGTTGCTTGCTATGTTAATTTAATTACAATAGACCTTGGTACGATTTTTTGAAGCATGCAGTAAATATTGTACGTATATGTGAAATTTTGTTAGATGTGTTATAATCCACCAAACTGCTGTAGGTTTAGGAGTGATTATAAGTTTAAGAGAGAGTGTTAGAAATTAGTTTTCTAGGATGATCCGAGTGAGTTCATTGTTGTAACTGGAATCATAGCTTCAAGCAAAGTTATCCTAAAAAGGAACCATCAATTTGCTTTGGATCGTTCTTGTGCTAAGTCCGTTTCAAACAGCATCGTACATTCGTAACAGATACCTAATTTCACAAAAAATGCAATCATATAGAATGGAATTTCTTATTAGTCATGCGACAGGCGATGTCAGATTATCCTTGAGATCGGCAGTTTTGTGAGATTCACATGTATATATATTTGATATTTAGATGATTTCCCCGGAACAAACACGTAAAGCACCACGTCGCGTTGCTTGGTCCACGAGCGTGAAGACCGTAGCGGTTGATCCACATAAAAAATAGAGCATAAATCACGCCTACGTTTCCCAGGCGATTACCCACGCTCGTGAGTTCGATACAGGTGAAGAGAATTCGTCAATACTGAGTTCTGGGGGAATACATTAGTAATAGCATGGTAGCATGACCGCGACATCGGCCCGCTACTCCGCCGTCCGCTACCGGTCTCACGCCGTTCACGAACACCAATCGATTATAGAAACTAATTTCCTTACATTTTACCGACAATGTCGAATTAAAATGCTTTCTGTTTGACGCGGTCAGATCGATCGTGCTGAGATCAACTATGCAGTTGACTTTTTTCGTTCACGTTTCGATATAGGTAACACCAATAATTTTCTATACCTACCTACTAAATATAAATTCGTGGAACTAAGTCATTTGTGTATGGACCTGCATTTTGTAAGTTCAAGCAACGAAATAATTTCATAAATGTAGGTACTTACATAAACTATACCAATAAGATTCTTATATTTTTTAAATAGAATCTCATTGGGTTAAATAATTAATAAATATGTTGATAATACCTACTAAGTATAATTTATCTATGTCATATCATACAATTTTTGCACACAACAATAACGTTTTTAAATAAATAGGCACCTACCTACCTATTTATATTACTGTTAATAATATTAGAGGATATACCTAGGATTTTTATTTTATGACTAAGTAGATATCTAGGTACCTACTTAATACTCAAAGAGTTATAGTAGTAAAATAGGTCCAGTATTTTTATTTTATTGCATATTAGCTACTTATAATAATAATTATTTTTTATTCAACATTTATAAAGATTATTACTACAAAAAATAGACTTAATAAAAATATTATTTTTACTACTAACATTTAATATTATTATTAGTACCTAACCTATCATATCATTAAATAGGTTTTTCTTTGGACCTCCAAACTCCAAACACTGACCTCACTGTTGTTGTAGGTACCTAGGTACCTAGGCACTAGATATCTATTTAGTTTTAGTCTAGACAAATAGGTAAGGTACCTAGGTGGCAAGGTACAGGTGTACCTACCTATGTGAAAATTATAATATCAATAGGTAATTCTAATTAGGTAGGCACCTAGGTATTTTTTAAATATTTTTTACATCTTATATAACCTTTTTTTGAAAATAAAGGAAAATTATAGGTAACCTATAATCGATTATTTATTTAATTTACCTACTTAGGATTTTTGTTGAACTTTCCCTCATAGATAAATTGTAAAAAAATTGGGTAGGTAGGTAAAGCACGCATAGGTATTGATTTTCTACTTTTGAATTTCATCATTTATTAAATTTTTAGATACCTAATTAAGAATAACATATAATATTAATTTTATATTAAAAAATGTTAAATAAAATGCAGCAAAAATAATATTAAAAAAGTTGTTGTAAAAACATAACCTATGAGATATTGTTGTCCTATGTAATTTAGCAAATCAAGTAGTTTAACAAACGTATAAATAGAAATGACCTATATTTTTTAATAAATTAATTTTAATTCATAAATAATAGCAGGTAAAATAATAAAACTCACCCATCATTCTCGATAGAAAATTTTCAAAATGTCAAATGTAAACAGTCCTCTAATAATTTCACTGCATGTATCACTGAACTTATATTTGTTATTGAAATTGAGGTAGATTGCAGAGTTATTTATTTGTATTCATTCACATAATAATAATATATTTTCGTAAATACGTGGTCGATCAGCTGTAGCTAAGCAAACGAGAAACACAATCTCCCCGCACGAGAGCTCGCGGCAAACTGACGGACGGACGGACGAATTTTCGAACGAAATGAAATGAATTGACGGACGAAAATGAACGAACGAACTACATACGAAGTGAAAGAGCGGGCGTTTCATTTGATTCGTGTTGTATGAACCTTTTGTATTGAAAAAAGCTTTGATGACTTTATGAGAAGGATATTTCTAGCTTTCTTCAACAAGCAGACATAATTTGCAAGCGAACTGAAGAGCCGCCGATTGATGTTTAACTGAGGTTTAAGTGAATTAAGTTAGGGTTCCGTAGGCAATGTCAAAAATAACTAACAAGAGAACAGGAGAACTTCTAAAATTCTTAACTCTTTGAAAATCTTGAGATGAAGTCCTGGATTCGCCCTTGCCGTGGACGACAGGATCGACGTGATTTTTTGGTTTTGGTTATCCTCTCCGGATGTCGGAGTCACATTTTCTAATAAATTCTATTTCTTTTACTAAGCTCTCCAATATCTTTGCTAAGCGCCAAAGACGCCTGCCATCTACTTTGTACCGGAAGGAGAGACTTTTTTTTAGTACTTTATACAAATTCTAACTTTTATCAAGAACCTCTTATTTACATAAAAATACAATATGACAAATACATATCTAGCGAACCCAACTCCCACGTTAGAGAGGGAAGGTAGAACTTGTTTCAATCTAAGGGTAGAACTACTATATTACCAAATTCCACCTTTATCAAGTACCTCCTTTAAATCTTTTGCTGCATCTGCTAATAAGTTACTTTTATCCTGGTAAAATATCCCACACTTTCGGGAAAAATATTATTGGAATCTTTATCGTACGAATACATTCCGTGGATCAAAACAGACTGTTTATCCTCAGTATGAATATACAGAATAAACCAGAAAACATACTGAAATAGAGTACCCGGTTGTTGTATTTCTTGATAAAAAGACAATATAAGATAAATATAAAGAACATAGACTAGGTGTTATTTTTTATTAATATTATCCTACTCTTGATAATAAGAAATTATCCCAAAATTGATAAATTGTGGCGAGAAGTATGACGGGTGCGGAAAATCGCGTATTTTATGACGCTTATATACTATGCAAGCGTATTTTGGTTTGTTCTGTATTCTGGGTTTTTATCGCAGAAAAATATCTCATTCCCCGAGAAAATAGTTAAATTACGTGGGGTATTGTTGTGGGGTTTATATGGCTGAAGTTAAAGGAAATGCGGGCAGAAGACGACCTAGGGTATACTTTTATTGAATATATAAAAAAATAATTGATCGATGGAGATATTAAAAGTACACACTGCTCGCACTAATCGCTGAGCATGTATGAAAGGTATGATGAATATAAAAGAAGCGAAAGAGGTATGTCAGGATCGTAACAAGTGGCATTCGATTCGTCTCTGCCTACCCCTCTTGGGATAAAAAGGTGTGATGATAGATAGATAGAATGTTGTAAGAATATTTAAAATGCTGTAGATTTTTAATTACTTCAATATTTCATTGTTCCTACACTTATTTAGTTCAGGATTCTAGATCATGTTTCAGTTTTACTTACTTAAAAAAAATCCTAGCTTTTTGACTGGCATGACTCAGTAATACAGGTGGTTTCAATTACGTGGGAAACTTGTCGAATCTTTAGTTTTTTTTAAACTCCAGTACCTGCAATACACTTGGTCTAATCAGGAACCTACTATAAAAGTTATCTATCCAATGGTAAATACCTGGGTGGTATAGGAATTTGTTCAACAGATGTTTACTTACCTTGTTTTCAAATTATATTATTGCTGTAATAATACAATAATTTCCAGGTGTTTCTACTTATATCTAATCTAAATATTGAGTAATAAAAATATACATAAAAGACAGGTAGAAAGCTTGCATATCTTCTTTTTTGTGAATTAACAGACATTGGTAGGCTTGCAATGGAATTGACAGATTAAAATATATAGTAATACTAGCTGTCGCCCCGGCTTCAGTCGCGGAAAATTTAGCATTTATGTCACTGTTCGGCCCTGTAAATATTTCTGTGCAACGAAACCGCCCCGATTTCTCTCATGGATATTTTTAAAATAAGATATCCTGAATTCTGAAGGATTTACGGGTAGCATATGTTGCTCTCAGGCCCTCCTGCAGCTATCCCTGTGCAAAAAATGACGTCGACCCGTTGCTCTGTTGTGGCGTTATTGACTGTCAAACATTCAAATATCCAAACATCCCACATTTATAATATTACTATCCTCGGAAATCTAAAAACTTAAGGGGTACCTAAATAAAATTGTTAGCCAATTTAGCTACACTAGGTACCACGTGGGGTTCAAATGCCAATCTCCAGGACTGATCATCTCCTTTGGTGACAAGAGGGCTGGCTCCTTCCTTGATCAACGAATCAGCATCGCGATTCAGCGGGGAAATGCAGCGAGTATTCTTGCCACTATTCCACGCGGACCTGGTTTATTTAGTTATTTTTAATGTTTTTTTATATTGTTGTGTGTAAATAATTGTAATAAATGTAAATAAACCATCATACAATTATAAAAGATATTTGTTACAATGCAAAGGTATCAGTGCAAGAGGCTCTAGGTATGTAATAGAAACATTGTTTTACCCAAGTCAATATTATTTAAAAAAAAAACATTATATTATCTTACAGTGTGTGTTAATGAGATCATTACCATATGTATGCCGTTACAGACGTGTATCGATTTTATAACACAGTCTTCAATGCATTTTTCTAACCATCTGTCTTTGTGTTCAACGATGAGGCTAATGCGGTTTGCGACCGACGGGGTTTCCGTCCTTCAACACGTGGCAATTAGTAAAACGACCACCTGCTTCCAGGGGTCTTCTTAATTTGAACAATATTTATTCGCAATATGGTGCTGATACAAATCGGCGGCTATTATAGGCGTCATTTGGTGAGGCGGCTCGGATAATGTTACGTGCTTATTGCTTTCATTTGGGGAACGGTTTTTTGTCGCCGCCTTTGTGTTCTTGTTTATACTAATTTTTATTGTACATTTCCTTAATTCTTATTATAATTTAATGTAAACATGGAAAATTATAGTCAATATCACATAAGTATGTAACTGTTAATTCTATTGGTAAAGGGAGCTATAGCTAGGTACTTTGATAATGTATTTAATACATTTGCCAGACCGTATATCTAAATTCACTAAATCGATAAATAATCCTTACTAATATTATTATATAAAACCCCAAGAGGCTTTTCCATCTAAATATCTCAACAGAACTGGCCATTCGTTAGGTATAGCTTCACAAATACCATGGGCTAAAAGAGGGAGACATTTGTCTTCCGCTGGGTGTACTGGACGGTTTCGGGAGCTGTAAGGCAACCTGCGAAGAAAAATATAATTATAATATATATTAAAGTGTGTTTGTTTGTTAGCAACGGATCGACGTGATTTGCACATATGTATATAATTATAGCCTGGAGGACAGGAGTGTGCTACAGGCTACTTTTTATCTTGGAACTCCTTAGAGATAATTTCTTCTATTGTCACATTTCAAAAATTTACATGGGTGAAACCGGGGCGGAAAGCTAGTAGAATTATATGTATAATGAAATTCATATCGGGTAGTCAGTTAACGAGGTTGGCATATGGCGCAGGATATCGTCTGCATCATTGCAGTAACAATACAAATTTTGTTAATCCATATAAAACGGCAAGTCATCCCGTCTGTTGCATGTTGCATTAGTCGATACGCTCCCCTGCTAATGATCGTACCGTTACCTTTACCATAGATTAATATCGCTCGTGTTTGGCCCTATATAGACGCCTAGACGGGGTATATGTTCGTGGAACGGGGACAACCAATAGGATTACGAAAAAAGAAGGTTAAAACAAAATAAATAAATAAATAATAATATCTAAAGTTATGTTACTACTTCATACCAGGGACGTGGTGACCATCTATTATACTTACATAGTTTCGGTCGATCTACAAACTGAAAACGGAGTAGAGATATTAAATCGAATTAGAGATATCTCTACGGCAAAATATATAAAGAGCGAGAATCGGCCCCCTGTGCCGCAAAATAATAGCAAAGTCTACCAACTCGCGCTTTCGACATTTTTCACAGGACATTTTTGTCGAACGATAGAGATGGAATTAGGGTTGCCAGTTAGGAAATATCTGGGCAAAATTTCAAAACGTCGGGATTTTGGTATTATTGTCGGGACAATTTTTTTTACTTACCTTATAAGACTCGAGTCTTTATAGTACGTTATGTTTGTATTAATTTGTATAGCTTGTGTGCATAACAAAATTATCTCCAAAATGCCAAAATTTTCAAAATTTTAATAACATCAAATATAGTCAAAATCTCAAAATTCTATAGGTACCTTATATTGAGATTTATTAGCTTAGATAATATTAGATCTAACCGTTTAAGTTAAATTAGGTCCCTTATTAGGCGGATCACCTAAAGGTCGGCTGTTGAACAAAACAGGTGTTTTTCTGTATGAGGCGGTAAATATTTAAAGAGGACGTGAGTTACCACACTTACCACCGCAGGTCAGCGGCGACTTGGCAGACAAATTGTAATTTGGACAAATCGATTTAGATCGGCGGTGCTTTTATGATGATGATTTAGTAGCACCAACAAATTGGACCTTGGAGCTATTATGTATCCCATCGATATAATTTTTTTTCTATCTCGCTCCAGTACATAAGGAATTATTTATGTAGAAAAGAGATAAAAGTCAGATTGTGATAAGTAATCGCCTCACAGATGGATCGATGATCGATACCACATCGATACGTTCACGTAATGTGGATGTTAAAGCGGGCAGCAATTACAAGGACTTAAAAGTAAACGACCGCCAATTTCGATCAGTTATAGTTCGGCGGTCTGTTATTAGGGGTTACGGAATTACTCAAGTAGTTTCACTTACGTCCTCTATAAATATATAATAAATTGTAATACATAAACTTTATACTACCTAGTTTGTAAGAGTTGTTAAGGAATAATAAGATTTTTTATTTAGGTACCAAATAGCGACCTGCGACGGAGCCTAACTTCGAAATGGAGATCTCAAGATAAACACTACGATTGCTGAAAGTTATAACAAAATTAATTCGTTTCCAAAGCAATTTTTGAAATCATATATTTTATGTCTGATCTGAGATTAATAGACTAAAAAACTACTTTGATATTTTGATATTTCCCTAACAGATAGACTGATTCATAAGGAAGGTTTATGTGTATAAAACATCACGCTAAGTCTTTTGGGAGCGGAGCAGTAACCAATAATTTCAATGCTTCTTACTTGTGTCAACGGGATTGGATGAGCAACTGAGCATATATAAATTACCACGGGCGAAACCGGGGGCGGGTCGCTAATAATATACAAAAACACCTTAATTTTATTTTATTGAATATAAACGTGGCGAAAGTGGTATGTCAGGATCGTAGCAAATGGCATTCGATTGTCTTTACCTACCCCTCTTGGAATGAAAGGCGTGATGATAGATAGATAGATGTATAGTAGTTTTATCTGTGCAATTTTTTTTCTACATAATTTAGACCTAAACACGGCCGGTGTCGAATGTGTAGCGTTGTCGTAGCTCGTAGCAGTTGTCGCGTCGTAGTGCGTGACTTACCAAATTATAACTATACAATGCTTTTCACGTCAATATTATTTATGTCTGTGGGTCGTTTTTTTATAATGAAAAGACGTTGACCTGAAACAGTGTCATGAATTTTGAAAAGGCGAAAATTTCTTTTTCACGGTTGTTTTAGACTCTTAAGTCTACCGGGTAGACAAAGTCTTCCTCTTTTAGCCTATGGCATTTGTGAGGCCTAACGAGAGGCCAGTTCGGTTGAGCTATATTTAGATCGAAAGTCTTTTCTGTCAGATTATGTAAGTACATAAGTTTTAAATCATAAATAAAAAAATCTATTGGTACATGGTCGGGATCGAACCGTAGACGTCTTAACCACTCAGACACCGACACGCAAAAATATTTTCTCTACCATTTTCTTTCAAAGTAGCATTGAAAAAACATGGGATTTTACATTACCGTGAGCATTGGTAATTACACTCTTGGCTTCATTACGCCCTCGCGTCGCGTCTCGGGCCCCAAATCCAGCCTCGACTATAATGAGAATGATAATGTACTATTAATGGAAATCTTTAGTTTTTTCATTAATTTAATGAATACAATAAAGTAAGTAAACGAATTGATTATTAGTTTATGAAATTACCTTAATTTTTGTAGTGCAACGCACTCTGCACGCAAATTCGATTAGGATCCGATAACAATTGGGAGCTGGAACGATTTGCATCCAAAATTGGAACGCGTGTGGCACGAGCGCCGCGGGCCGACTTGGTCTGATGCTACTGCATATCCTGTGCATGCATGCAGATATAAACATACACTAACATTTTGGGAAACACTGTAATTTTAAAAGTGCTAAGGAACGAAGTTTTTGAAAAGTGTAGTTTGTATAATCTTAGCAATGATAAAATTATACAAACTTCGATGATTTTCCACACAATATTCCACACATTTTTGAAGTTTTCCGGATTAGGCAGGCAGCATACATATTAATTATATAATCTAGGAAATAGGGTGATTTTTAAATAGGTTCCCAAAAACCTTCTTCGAGAAATGCACGTGATAACTGTGAAAACAGTCCACTGGTTTAGTGACTTGACGCAGACAGACGCGCGTTGAGGACTTTTATACCGTGTCTATACTATCCTACCAAATGATATCTATATAAATAAAAATTAAATGCTGTTCGTTGGTCGCTTACCAATCACATAATCATTTGAGAAAGGCTGGACCGAATTGGCTAATTCATTTTTTAAATATTTGTAATTGGTTGAATAAGGTTTTTAGGGGAAAAAATGGCAAAGTAGTCCGAAAAATTGGAAAATTCGGGAAAAACTGAAAGGGATTTTTTCTTCTAATATGGGCTCCACGGACAAAGACGGGGGCGGAAAGCTAGTATTATATAAAAAGTGTGTACTTAGTTTTGTTTTTTTTTTTAATATTTTATCTAACTCATTTATCTGTCTGTCTACCATTTTATCTGGATAAGTTAAATAGTTAAAAATGTTGTGCTCCTTATTCATATCAAGTTTGAAAAACATTGGTATACATTATATTGTCATTTCACGGTTAAAACACTAAAGACATAATTTTGTTGGTTGTATGCATTTCAAATGACAGCTTGCACCCGCAGGACATCTACGGCGGTAGCGTCGCGTGTCGCCTGAAGCAAGTCGCTTCAAAACTTGATAAATACATGTCCGATTTGACACTAATGTAAATTTTTTAGTTGTCTTATTTTGCGATGCCGAAGTATCATTTTATTTTGGACTAGCAGTTGCCTGCGACTTCGTACGCGTTGTATTAGGAATACAGCGTTAACAGCCCATTTCAATTTAATAATTGCATAGGTAGCGTGATGTTGTATAGCCTAACCTTCCTCAAGAATTGGGCTATCAAATGCAAAAAGACTTTTTCAAATCCGACTGGTAGTTCCAGAGATTAGCGCGTTCAAACAAACAAACTCTTCAGCTTTATTATTAGTACCTATAGATAAGAGTTTTGGTAATTTATTAATTGTTGAAATTAAATACATAATTTGAATGAACAAATATTATGTAGAGACTGTGAAGGAAACTTCGTAAGTTTTTCCATCGGCTCTATCCACTATCCGGAATAAATAATCTATCTTTATACCAATTTTCATTCAAATTCCTTAAAAAACGTAACTTTCGAATTTACAATTAGATTTTTTTCTTAGAAAAAAATGAAACCAAGATTATTTGGGGGCACTTCATAGAGATCTTATGTAACTAATTTTATCCACATATTATTAAAGATGTTTTATGCTTTGCGACAAAAGACACAATTGGTGTCCAAATTCAGCCAGTATTTTACCAAACAGGTGGCAGGCCTGTCGATATAAACTGCACTGGGTTTATGGGTCATATTATGTCACTATTGTTTTCAGAAATCAATTAAATGCACTTATATTTAAAGAAAATTGGCTTACATGAGATCGATGAGCTACTATCTCAATACTGAAATCTGTATATTAATAAAATAAAATAAAATATTTAATATGGATTTGCATAATTTTTCAGCGACACGCGTCTGGGAGTATTCCCTTTTACTCTCAGTCGTTAATTTTTGGCCCGAGTTAGGATAGAAATTGTCTTAGTAACGGGTAAAATCGTGGGCGATCTCTAGTATTGAGGTATCCGTCGCCGGTCGCCGCACCTCCCACGTCTACACCGCCACTCCAATACCGCTAACACAAATATTTATTAATTCACTCAAACATATTATTAACACTTCAAATGTTAAAACATCGTTAAATTTTTTTATGAAGATCAAAGTGTCTTAAAAATACAGTAAAAATACAAATAACAGAAGAATTATAGGATTATATAAATTGTATAACAATTTCCTTGGTACACCAGTAAAACAATAAAGTTTTGAATTATAGCTAGGTCTTTTCTATAGGATCAGGAACCTTGTCTTGAAGAAAACTTGTGTTCTTACGTTGAAGTCACGGATTGTGTTGTCACAAAAGTTACATAAATCTGATTTTTTTTCTCACTTCAGCATCGCAATGCAGCGGGGAATGGAGACAGTAATCTTGCCACTACTCCATGCGGACTTGGTTTATTTATTTATTTTTAATGTTTTATTTAATTTTAAGTTTTTATTGTATTTAAATAAAATAACTCAATGCAATTATTAATTGTAATAAATCAAGTAAAAAAACTCACCTTTATATGTTATGATGATCCCCTTTTTTAACAGGGAATTTTTGATTAAAATTAACTGTGACCCACTTTTTTGCTTCAAAAATTTGCAAATTTTTTATTTATTTAAAAATACAGAAAAAATATATAGCTCGCAGGCCAAGTCTTAATATGTCTAATCTGTACTATCAATTAAAAATTACAATTAAAATGTCAGAAAAGAATTTGATATTTTTGAGGAAAGAAAGCTTTGACATCGTACTTAACTTTGTATATGCCACCACATTTATTAATTAAAAGTATTAAGAGAACAAGTCGCATGCCTCACAATAATAAATATAATTTAGTCGTCCTGATAAGTATGGCGTGTGTAAATATATTGTTGTTACTAAGTAAATTATTTTGTTTATGTGTTTCAATAACGAATGAGACGAGATGGCATACCTAACCGCGACGTGGTTTTGGAATGCAGTCCACTAATTTAGATTTCATTCTAGATTTCATATTGATTATTTTAATGTTATTTAAAGTAACGTGTGCAATTATATATTAATAACGAACTGTCCTTTTCGAAATGTACTGATAACAGATCGGCCACCGACTCGTGATCACTTTCCAAAATATCAAATACGTAAATATTGTATGCCAGTTATTAAATAATCCTCACTAATATTCAGAAAGTTATATTTAAAATTAGCAGTTGCCTGCGACTTCGTACGCGTTACATTAGTAATACAACGTTTACACCGCATTTTATCCCTTTAGCGTGATATTGAATCCTATATAACCTTTCTCAAAAATTGGGCTATAAAATTAAAAAAAAATGTTTTAATCCGACTGGTAGTTCCAGAGATTAGCGCGTTCAAACAAACAAACTCTTCAGCTTTATTAGTAAGTATGGATATAGATAAATTGTGTTTAAAAATAAATTAATGAGTTTCATTTCAGCAAGCGATTTACAGCCTTTCCATTATCTTACAAACTACTCGAAAGACGTCGTTTGTCGATTCTGTGATACATAAAAATTGTTGCCGTTCAATGGCATAACGAGGTAATCTGCATCAATCCGCGGATCACTGCCCATTGTCGATATCAAAGCAACCGCCGCACCTGCTTACACCTTAAATACCCCATAATAATGCCGGTTGCATTTATATGAAGAAAAAATAACTTAAAGCTCTTAGTAATAAGGGATTAAATCTTTTGGATTGATTCAAAGAAAAATTCAGCCGCAAATCACGGAATGTTCGGCGCGCGCTTCTGCTCCTCTACAGCTGTTTAAACCTGCTCTCATTGCCAACACTTTCCAATCAGATGAATGACTTTTAAATAGCTTGGGACTGATGTCCTTCTAAATTACTCGTTTGTGCATCCCTCCACTTGTATATATATCATACAAGCTCTGACTAATTACTTCCTCGGCTCGCGCTTCACGCAGCCACCCGGTTCACATGAAGTCGATAGGCAGTATGCTCCAAAATCAGAAGCAATCGGCATTTAGTAATATATAAAAAAATCAATGACTTCCTGTTTTCAGGCTTGTAAATTTTCAGATTTCAGATTCCGTGCAGCTGTTGCAATGTGATTAACAAACATAAAAAAAAACTTGATCATTACATACATTTTGGAGCCAAAAATAAGTTTACTTATTTAAAATACTGCTTACGGCATACAGTTCCAGGAGCCAGCTGCCAGGAGAGGGCAATCCAGCATGTGCAATAAACTTTCCATCAGTATTAGCTGAATTTACTAAACCAGCCCCAGAACTGCCCGGAAGCTTAGTTTTCTCTCATCCCTGAACATAAATGTATGAAGAAATTCTACTGTATTAACATTCTTGTACAAAACATGCTGTATATTATAATAATATTATTTTTAGTTATGTCATAAGACTAGGCATAGGTTACATCTTCAAAATTATTAAACAATCAAGCGCAGTCATCCGAAGGGTATCCATAACATTCTGATTGTCAACTCGTCACAATAGAGATGAAATATGCATATTTACATTAAATAACGTCGGCTAACTATTAGATATATTTCTTTCAATGAACAATGGCGATATAATACAATGGTTATATCTAGCAATACATGTTTTGAAACTATTTGAATTGGTGCACTCGGTTTTGTTATATCGTATTTTTTGGCTTAGTTTTTAGATATTAGTTCTATGAAAATTCATTGATGTGATCTGAAAATACGATGTGTACTTATTTTCTAAGTTGTATAAAGTGAAAACATCCATTTATGCAACAACATTTATTATTCGACTACTTAAAAAATAACTTGTTAGTAATTAGTATAGGTTTAAAAAAAACTTACGATCAAAACGAAAACCTCGCACCATTAGTTCAAATGATCTCCAACAGATGGCGTCTTTTATAAAATTAGAATAATTTTAAAAGAAACATTTAATTTTCATTTGTTTGATTATTTTTCGTCATTAGAGGGAAAATTACCTTCAAAATGGCGTATTAAACATTAATTTTGATGAAGTATTAAGGGAGATATGGCGTACCGACAAAAAACTTGAGAAATAATAATATATAGAGATCAAAAATAAATAAATAAAATATTATATTTATATATGTCATTATTAATATTACAAGCGAAGTCCTATTTAATTTTAAACAGCACATTTTAAATCTAAATACTCATAATATTTAACGTATTCTATTGAAATAAGTGGAGATACACTATAACATAATAAAGCATTCGTAATTTATTTTAGCCCATAAATAATTTGGTTTAATTAATAAATTTAATTTAGGATATAAAATATATTTAAAAATAAAATTTGTTCGTAATCATATAATTGATGATATGTATTTTATGATTCTACACTACATCCAGTAATTTGGAGGGATCGCTTGGCAGCAAAAAGTGAGAGCGATTAATAATCCACATACAACATTTTAGATAAAAATCGAGTTTATACAGTGTTACCATGACAAAAGATGTAGTGTGTACGTATGAACATATGTTATCATCTTGTTTTTAAGGTTCTTTGTCCCTATGCAAATGCGGATCTCGCGTGCCGGCGACAGGTGATATGCGGCACCCTTAATTGTTTTTTATAATATTCAAATATTGTGATGAGGTTTTTTTTGGGTGTTTTTGTTGAGTATAAGAACGGGCGCGGGTGGCGTGCCAGGTGGTCCTGAAAAAAAACCTACACACGGGACTGTTTCTTATATTCTCCTTGATTGTCGTATAATATTATGTACAAAGTTTATCTCTTTGTAAGAAATTGTAATTTGGTTTGATATGCATTTAATTTTATAAGTATAGGTAAAATATTCGACATCTGTTTTTAGTAGCAAAGGCCGCCTTAAACATTCATTGAACACATTATAATAATATAATGTAAGCACCCAAAACTTGGGGTATAAGAAGTGTGATGAATTATTAGAGAATTAGAGAATGTAAATAAGATAAAGATAAAAATTGGCACGGTTGGACTTTTTTCAGAGCTGGAATCTACCTTGAATTCATTTCTTTTTAGTTTTTAAGGTTTAATTTTAAGGTTTTTTTTAGATTATATTTGTATGTACTGTTGTATTTTAAATGTATATTTATACTAATACTATAAAGAGGTAAAGTTTGTCAGTTTGTGAGGTTGTAGGGGTGGGGTCTATCTTTAGATCTACTGAACCGATTTATTTTACTACCTTATCCCCGAGCGCTGTATTTTATTTTGTTAGAAAATATCCACGGGTGAAACCGGGGGCGGAAAGCTAGTAAAAAAGAGATAAAGACTATTTCAGTCGTAGCAAATTAAACTCTGAGTTTGAATAGCAATATAATAACTTTCCAAAAATACGGCCTACGGCCTTGCCTACCACTATACCTACAGTGCGTGATGATTCATAGATAGTTAATGCCTACTGTCAAAGTTCATATCTGCAGTGATCTACGAGTACGGTACGACGCCTACGACTAATCAAATAAGGAGTCATATCAACGGGACATTTATTTATTTTATCTGAATAAACTTTATAGCCAAAACAAGATGTTTATGATTAACTTCCTCAGTTCGATACAAACTTTTGCTTCTGAACCTATTAAAATGTAACAAAAACCATAAACGGCAGAATTAAAATAAAACAATAAAATTTCTTAATGCCACGACTACCGGAAACAGCAACAATCAAACTAACTGTTTACCAATCCCTTTATTTAGCGAACCGTTATCATCGATTCAGTTTTGTTTCCATAAAATATAATTCGATAATGACCTATCTCGTTTGAATTCATGATTGTACCAATAATATATTTTCAATGTTAGGCTTATTATTCTATCTATCTATCATCACGCCTTTTATCCCAAGAGGGGTAGGATAGGCAGAGCAGATAATGCCATTTGCTACGATTCTGACATACCTCTTTCGCTTCTTTTATATTCATCATACCTTTCAAACATGCTCGGCGATTGGGTGTACTTTTAATATTTCCATCGATCAATACATTTTTTATATGTTCAATAAAAGTACACCTAGGTCGTCATGCCAGCATTTCCTTTCACTTCAGTTATATAAACCTTTTTAGTCAATCTTTCATCAGGCTTATTTCTGTACTTCCATAATATTATGTTTGTAAATACATATTTATGTACCTATTTGGTAATAAACCCATATATAGGAGACGGATTCTTAAAATTGTTGAATAATCGCTGCTAAATTCGAGAATAAAGATAAGGGGCGACGATTTTTATTAGCTTCATGATGAGCGAGGTAGGCAGTAGTCAATCTAAGCATTTTAAATTTTCTAGTATCATTTTGCAAAGGATTGCTCTCAAATTTCCATTTATCAAACTCCAAGAAGTTGCACTTACCTAATCAGGGATTATTAGTATCGCCATATCATATTATGCAGAGGGGTGAAACAATTACATTTTTATTATCTTTGTATTCTCTTTTTCGGTAGCTTTGAAAGTTTTTTTACTGAAAGCTTCCAAAAGTTTGAAATCTACAATGTAACCTATAAAAATTTGGCAAAAATTAACAAACACACTTATTTTTAACAACCAAAAGTGAATAATCTGCAAAGAAGTTCGTGTATGTTGGCGTGTGCTATGTGCGTGCAGATCGCGGCCGAGAGCCACCTGCCGATCAGACCAATTACCCGCTCATTAGTTCACCCCCAAATTATTATGTGCGCAGACGCGGCCAGTCGTCAGTGACGCCTGCTCTCTGCTCCTCCATGCGCCGGCGCAACAATTTAAACGGATAAAAATTGATTCTATTTAACCTGAGAGAGGGCAATAACTTGATGATGGGCAGGGTGGAGGGAAAGAGACCGCGAAGACGGAGCCCTAAACGATCAGGTGCCCGAAAGCCTGGATACCTATATTTACCTCTATATGAATCAGGCAGATAACCGCAGCCGATGAAGGAAGATAGTTGAGGAGAAGCTGATGAGTGGGAGACACGATCCTCAGTAATGCTGTATATATGCTGACATTCTGTATCTATCGAAAAGTTAAGAACTAAACAACACAAGAAGAAAAATGTAAAAAGGTCCAATTAATTTTCCTATTATAGAGTCTTTCGATATCTGTCTGTATATATCATCGACGATTATTTTCAGGAACTTAGCTTAGGAAAAGCTTAGTTTAGATTAGCGTAGCGATACTGGCGTATACAAGTAACCAAAATAATAATGTAAAAGATTTAATTTACCCCGAGTGTCAGCAGCGACAAGAATCTTTGTATTCGGACGATGACTTCGGTCGAAGGTGGACCGATTTTTATCTCATAATTGCTGGTCTCGCGTCGGATCCTACATTAGGGCGTGCTATGGGGTAGGCAACACTCGCACAATGGGCGCCCCCCGCAGTATTGTGCGCTAATGTATGCACCACGGGCCACGGGCCACGGCGACAGGACCACGGCGACAGAACACAAACATTTCAACGCATCTAATTTATCGTTGTCGCGTTCAGCCGCCGCGCGCAAAAAATATTGTCTTAAGGTGTATATTCTATTCTACGACACAAAAAGTACATAGTTATCAGATAAAGTCATTAAAATTTAATAGACTCCCAACAGTATTTACACGATCCGTTACAAGCTACTTTTACCCCCCTGTAGCTAAGTCAAAATGATAATAATTACAAAAAAGTAATCTCAATATACAAGTACGATCATAAATGTAAATATCTTCAGAGAGAGAGATAATTTTCTTCCCATTGGCTCCCTGGGGCTGGTAATAAGGTCACGGGAACCGTAAAGTACTCGTGAAGATAATAAAAAATTCAAGCGAAATATTAAAAGGTTAAATAATCTAGAGGCAGTAGATAGACCTAGATAGTTAGTTAATGGTTAATTTATTTGAAGTTAATAAGAGATAAAAGTTGTTCAAGCTGATAACTTTATTCCTGTAAATCTAAAGAAATAAGTCGTACATC
Organism: Nemapogon koenigi; assembly: GCA_963924495.1. Classification (NCBI taxonomy): domain Eukaryota; kingdom Metazoa; phylum Arthropoda; class Insecta; order Lepidoptera; family Tineidae; genus Nemapogon; species Nemapogon koenigi. The sequence goes on from OZ004643.1 coordinate 4,499,978, forward strand.
ACAAGAAATACCTTAAGTAAAATTGAATATTATGAAGTCCTGTTGTAGGATGACTCAGTCGACAACAGTTTGAATATTATAATATGTAAACTAGGTGTTGTTGAGTTGTGTTGTTGTGACTCTACAATTAGTGACGTTTATTGGTACAACTTTGGGTACAACGTTCTACCTCGTTTGATGGACATATTTTATTCATCTTTAAATATATGCATCCTAACTATAATCTATTACTAATATTATAAAATGGAAGGTATGTCGATTGTTTGTCCTTCTTAGTTCTTTCACGTCAAAAGAAGCAACAAAAGGACACGATTTTTCGCACAGAAATAGTTGGAGGACAGGGCAGTAACGCTCACGTAGGCATCGTAAATAAAATTTGAATTTGGGAAAACTTTTTCTGGAAATTTCGACGGATGGATCCGGGGCGGAAAATATTATTTTTTTTCTAACAAGTAGGATTTTAATATGTTTTTATGAAATTGAAACAACTTTCTGAAATAATTTTCGGATCAAATCATCTAAAATACAAGAAAATACTCTGCTATGTATCGAAATCTGTAAGATAGAAGTAATTTTCATTTCGGCAAAAATTTTTTTTGAGGTTGCACCTAATCTTTGAGGTATTTTGAGATCGAAAAGCCTCTTTGTATGGTTGGCTTTAGTTAATCTGACCTTGTTGTTCCACAGATCAACTAGACTAACCTGCTCATTAATTAGGGAAATGCCAAACATATATAAATTTATTTGTACGCACTAAGAATCGAGGCCCACCCATGACTGGGTGTTCTACCACGACTTCTGTCGGTCCTCAATAGGTACTAGTTGGTTATAAAAACTGCATTTGCATAGAGTGCGATGTTTGCTGAGATATTGGCCACCGTGTACTCTACAAGGATGCTATAAAGTTTTGGGACGTTCCTTCTGATTTACTAGTTTAATTAAATCAAACAGTTTTATACATTATCACGGCCTTTATATCTTGCGGCGTAGCCAGACATATTAGTAACATATTAAACATAACAGGTGGCAAGCCTGTAGTTGAATTTTGAGATAAGATACAATAATAGATAGACTTTCTGAAAATATTCTTCAATTGATTATCTTGCCTTTTAGTTCTGCATACTTTATACATACATAATATAGTCTTTAGAAATAGGTATGCATAACGAAATTATATTCAGATAAATTAATGTCTAAATAAATGACATTATTACATTGAAAATGACGATTTACTTAATCCAAGATCTAAGCGATAATTTCCAATCTTATTTTATTTATTACAAACTTTTACAAAATATTCGTAGAACTACACGCTCCTTGGTAAATGCATAGCGCGGTGACAAATGTACAGCCACCCACATCAAAGCTATAATATGGAATACAAATTTATCCAATAAATATAATTATATTTTCTGTTCGGCTTTAACAGAGGCTTTTTAAGCTGTGATCGCTACAAAAGGTTGATAGAGACGGTCTATTTAACATCTAACTAATTTATAAATGTTTGTTTGTATGTTTGTTTATCCTCCTTTCACGCCATAACGGAGCATCAGTTCGACGTGATTTTTTTTTGCACAGAGATTCCATTTTTTCTCGGGCGAACCCGGGGTGGAAAGCAAAGTTTTCTAAATAAAGAAATTAATATCATAGCTGCCACTCTTTTTTAGATTCGATTGTATCTGCCTACTCGTCTTGGGATAAAAGGCGTGATGATAGATAGATAACAACAATTTAACAAATTAAAACTTGACCCGTAGTCAATTAGAATGGCTTTATTTTGGTTTAAAACTCGGAACTCACTCAGGCCGTTCTCAAACTCCAATAATATAAACCGTTAAAATATCCTTGGACGCTAACCTAATTTGTTTTTAAAAAGCAATTTATACAAACGTTTTTCAATTTATTATCAAGTCAGAAATGGCCAAGTCTCTTCTAAATATAATTGAGATCAAAATTGGGTGCAATGTCAATATGGTTGAGTTAATTTATTTTTAATGAGATTGTTAAAAGTTATCTCGGAAATGTCTAAACAGATTTGGATGATATTTGATACAGATAAGGTGGCAAGCAAACGTCGGCTTTACATGCCCTCTGAAGCACTAGCAGTCGATTAATGCTTAGCTTTTCTGGACTGTAGGAGAATTCAACCCATGACCTCCGGTTTCAAATCCAGTGGTGTAACCGTGCTCTATACTCTATCAACAATATATTTCAAGGTAGAGCTCTTATACAGAAGCACTCATTGGTCTTTATTCTGTTCCACCTAGGATTCGAACCCGGAACCGGCTGTTTTGAGAATGCCACTAGAACTAGGCCAATCCTCAACTGGTGCCTACTATTAAAGTAAAACTTAAGTACACAGGCGTTTAAGCACAAACGTAATCAAAGCTGCGTTTGGACCAGAGTTGGCTCCTTTATTGTTTGTCGGCAATATGGGCGGCCCAGCTCGATTATCTGACCACATTCCAGGCGTCAATTATTTATTTTGTACGGGGCGTGGGTTACCGTCAGGCCCGCCCCTTCGTTACTATGGTAATGTGATACCGTACCTGGGATCTACTGTGCTTTCTAGCGCGTGCTTATAAAGACATTAGAAAGAAATCATTTAGCGAATTGTCCATATTAAACAGAACAGGTGGCCAAAGCATTGGGACTAGATCAGTTACATTATTTTCAGAAGAGCGTATGCTGGCCGGCTTTACGTGGCCTATGCTGAAACATGAATCCCTAGTCCACTTTGTTTTAGGTATCATGTGTAGATTGAACCCGAGTCCTCCCCTTTCAAGTTCAAAGCTCTAACCATTTTACTGTTAGAAGCTCACATTGTAATTTTCATTATTATAATGATAGAGCTTTATAGGAATCTAGTAAAATATGTCACGTTGCTTTTTCATATTTGAAACCGCTAGTAGTACAGCTGTTTTTCCGGAAAAAAAGTCTCGTCTATCGCTATTAAAATAGGAACATACGTCATCGAAGGTCATCGGCGTTATTATGGGCCTTAAAACCGGCACACACGATTCATGTTGTTACTCGTATCACTCCCTAACTTTCCACCAATCACTGTCTGAATTTTATTGGAAACTTGACCTTTACATAAAATAATACTTATAATATTGTGTGGGGAATGGAATCTGCATCCCGAAACTGAGTCACGTGATGTAATTTGTGTGAGTGGCAACCACGCCCCTTCATTAATATGGTAATGCGGTCGGACCGTGAGGTGAAAAATAGGTCACTAGTTTGATTAAATATCAAAAGGATTGTTCTTGATATACCTACCTGTTGTTTGGGTTTGGGATCATTATATTATTGGAATGTGAAATATTTCAATCTCCAGTGATTTTTAGGTAGCGTAATAAAACCTCTTTGGAATTTTTACAGTGTTTTAATTTCAAAATACACTCAATACTGGCTATAAAATAACATTATTGCAATGTTTTGCAGATAAAAGATGCTTGATTATTTTCAGAACAACTTAATTGTTTGTTTAAAAGCTTGGTGTCGCAATGTTTGTATGTCGATACAAAGAACTAGACCTAACTCTGATATAATAAAATCCAAAAGGCACGTCCAGAAAACCTCACAGCTTGTAATAATTCCTAAACATCCCTTAATTAAATCATAACCGGAAATTCATGAAACAGATTCTTAAGCTTATTATTTACATACAATCACAGATTCGAGACACAGGTTTTGCTCGTGAAAAATAGCACCACGTAGGCATATATTATTAATAACATATTTTCAGTAGTGAAATAATTAACAGACTTCTTTTAGAAATAGTTTCATTGCAGTAGACCTGCCGAGCCCCAAGCACACATGCGACCAAATATACAAACTTTCCTCTTTATTACACGCTTTATATTAGTAACGACGTAACCCCATTGAGTTTAGTCCTGATCACAGATCCTTTAGAAGTTCTGTGGTCCTGATAATGGAGCCGGAAGGTGGCTACAGGAACTCTGTAACGAAACGACGTAACCCCATCGAGTTTGGGCTCGTTTGATTTGTCTTCACAAGTACTCTGATCCTAGATGATGTCCAGGGTCCTGACGATGGAGTCGGAAGGTGGACACAGGAACTTTCTAATGAAACGACTTAATCCCATCGAGTTTGGGCTCATTTGGCTTGCGTAAGTATGCGTTACATGGCATAAGCTTGTTTTTTAGTTTTTTTTTTATAAAAATTATATAATTATTTTCCCTTCATATTATTTTGCAAACACTTTCATCCGACTATATAGGGTAAACCATGCGTGTGGTCATACAGGGTAGAAGGTAAGTAATATTAATGTATGCACGCAGCGGAGGTCCCCCTGTCGCCGTGGGAAGACGCCATTGTCGAAGCCGCCTGCGCCTGCGACTGTTTCGACAACCCACTATATTTTAAGCAACAGCCTTTCTTTTTGTTAGAACCTGATTTGTGATATTAAGTCGTCTCAAAATTTTAAGTATGTAAGTTAGAGGCACATCAACAAAATGTTTTCATAAGAATATTTCAGAAACTTGACAATATTAGCTACTTGAAATTTAATTTGCTTAAAATCTTTGGTCATTCATAATAAAACGAGTTATTTCATCTACCTAAGTATACACGAACACTTCTGTGATGCTGTCGTAACATTCTTGAAATTTTGTTCCGAAGTGGAAATCGTACGTAGGTAATGAAAAATGTTGCAGCAGGTATTTGGTTTTAAAGTGCATGTAGCATCAACCGTCAAGTAAGAACGCGGCGGGCGCCTGCAAGCTCGCGTGGCACATTTCCCCGCCCCCACGAATGCCAGGATTCTCTCTTCGCGAATTTGCATAAAGTTTTTGTGTTCTGTAATTATGTGGTGCGTATTTTAATTGGGCGCGATTAAATCTTAATAAATCGGCCGGTGTTCCCACACGCGCGTCCGACTCGCAATTACGCCGGCGGCATATGTTGTAATTTGGCGATGGCCGCGGGCGAACGGTCTAAATTGCGGCCAGTTTCAGCGGCTCGCCTTTTGAAGGACCCTGCAATCGCGTGCTGACTTCGGACGTCCACTGATCCACTACACTGCAACCAATTAGCCGAGACAACACTGCAACCGCGAATAAATTCTATTTATCTTCATAAATAAAAAAACCTAAACAGCTAAGCTATGCAAAGCAGGTAGGTAGATATCGGTGGGAGATAAAATTTTATTTCACTCTCCTAACGACCGCTAATTTCTCGGGTTATTCAGAAAACTTATTTCGGCACATAAAGCTCGCCGTCCAAAACTAATTTATATCGGAATGTGATATACGCTGCCGCCGCGCCGTCAACCGCCCGCGGGCACGAGCGCCACCGGTCGTCGGTTTTAATCATCTTAACCCTAATATAACCTCTCATAACAACACTACTGGACGATGGACGGTACGCCCGGTTCAGGCGCCACTGCCTAACGAATATTCGATAGCGACTTTGGAATTTTGATTACAAGGTACTTTTAGTACTTTTCTACCAAGTTTTCATAAGAAAAACTCAGGACATTTTCCTGGCGACCTAGAGAAAATATTTCTAAAAAACGTCTGTCGCTAGTCTCAAAAAAACACCCAAGTAGTCTTGAAAGAATGGATGGATTCACAAAAACGGGTATCAAACTGCGTGATTAGTCCGATTAATCCGATTTTTTTTCATGATTTGTAGCGACGCGACCGTCTGTCACGGTCTAGGAATCATTGAGTATTTCTCACGAGGCGCTATTGATAGAGTTGCCAATCAATTCAAAATACAAAATAATTCCCGCCAAATAAGTTGAGTTTTTAACATTCGATGCACAGTACAAAATTTTAAAATAAAATCGATAAAGAAACACACACCATCAGGGACCAGTGTCTACTATACAATGTATTTATTAGAGACAGAGAGTTGCCCAAAGCAAACATTCGCGAGAGTTGTCACTTCTAAACCCGTAAATAATATTATTTTCAGAAGTGATGTTGGTATTCAGAGTTCACAGTGGGGACTGAGGATTGAATCCGGGACCATTGGTTTCTATCGCCCAATAATCAAGGCGCTACCGTTGTTCTTAAAGAAAATTTAGATTTAATATTTATCACGATTATTTTATGCGAGTGATCCTAGATAATACTTATTTTAGACACATGACATTATTTTCCGGAACATAACAATTCTACAATTTTCTAATATAGATGATTATCATTCACGATGAATGCTTCACTTTAGCAGGATCATTAAAATTATCGTTTTCTTGTATTAAATAATAGCGTTTCAAAATATAAAATAAGATTTTTTTATCAGTATTGTTGGCAGCGTTAACTATAATTGACAATGGTTCGGTGCTGGAATGCTTGCGGTTTCCTCCATGAGAAGGCATAATGGATTGATGGGAAGTTCGCGGCTTTGACTGACTTTGAAGTGGTTATTGTCAAGTGCTTAAATAAACGGACATATCATAAATAAGTAACGAGATAAAAACACTTTTGACTCTTACAAAAGAAGGAGTTTGGTTTTTGTGAGTGAAAATAGCGACCACTTGTTCTCGTTCGTCTGTTTGTTTGTCGACATTTTCTGATGCGAAGTTAGTATCACTATAACTGTAACGCCTGTAACCTTTCAGGAATCACGTGTCCGAAAACGTGTATATATTTTAATTTAAATCTATTTATATGCATCCACTTTTATGTCCTATAGCTGTGAGAATTTATCAGCTGCATATTATACTATTCTTTTGTGTATCGTTTCATATTCACCGTACGCTACGAGATGTGAAGTTTAAATTACGAGACAACCGAGGCGTGAACGTGTGGTTAAGTAACAAGTCGGAGTATAGTGGCATTGTCACTGAAGTAACCACTGGAAAGTTTGGATTACTGTTAATTGGTATATCTATTTAATACCTACGACTTAGCACAGTACATGATCCTTATAATACCAAAGCAAAATGCATTGAAAAAAAACACAGTCAGTTTTTAGTCCATGTTGTTTGTTGAGTATCGGCACTGTTTATAGAGGAAGTAAGTCATTCAGGAACTACTAATTAAAGGGATTTGTTCTTAATTATTTAGACAGTAATTTCTTCTAAATGATAAAATAATGAAAAATTGAAAATGCCTACATACGCTGACTTACAAAAAATTAAAAAGCATATTTTTCCCTAACAAACTACACTATTCATTGTTGGGACTACAGAAAATAAAAATAGAAGTAGGTATTTCATGGACAATGGGATTAAGGAAAAAGGCGGAAATAGGTAAGTAAATAGGTTGTGTAAGAAGACAGTCAATTGATTAGTAGTTACGTCTTTTGCCCGCCAGGTGGCAGAAGAGAGAGATGCGTTGGCCAGCAAATGAAATGGTCGCTTTGTTTTAACTGTGTAATATTTTAATTCTGTTTAATTGTTTAATTGTGTCCAAAGTGGAAATTAAAGACAGTAATTAGTAAAGACGTTAATTTTATTCAATCCATCATCGTCTCTTTACAAGTGGCAGCCCAACTAGTGGCCAATAAAAGTTTCGAACCAAAATAACGAATTTTTACGAACTCTTAAATTTTGTTTCTAAAATATATTCAGTTTTCAACAAGCATTTTGCTGGTTTTATGTGTGACTGTCTCAATCTTCGAGGTGTTAAGTAAAAGTGAAAATGCCAAGAAGAAAAAGTGCGCAAAGTAGCCACGAGGCGGACTTCGAGGTGGAGTCGCGCATGTCAGCGATGTTCGCGTCCTTTGCTAGGGCTCAAGCTGAGTCTAACAGAGAGTTAATATCAGCTATCCTAGCTTCCAAGGATTCCAACAGTGACAGCGGCGCTCCAAGCCTGTCTCCGACATCACACATCGCACCGCCCTCCGCGCTTATGGGAAACTTCGCTAACTGTACAGCGCGTTTCAGCGGGAGAGCTCATCAAGATCCACGTGTCGTGGATGCTTTTATTGATACAATCATAGTATACAAAGAGTGTACAAATATAAGTGACGAGCATGCGCTCCGCGGCCTGCCAATATTACTAGAGGCAGATGCTGCTGTTTGGTACAAGGGAGTAAAGGGCTCCATTTCTTCGTGGACAGAGGCAATACAACGTTTGCGATCCATGTATGGTGCGCCGAAACCTCCCTACAAAATATTTCGTGGCGTGTTTAGTGCAGATCAAGGACATGAGCGCGCCGATATTTATATCAGCCGTCAACGCGCGGAACTCGCGAGTCTACCGTATGTTCTTGATGAACGAATTATATTAGACCTTCTTTACGGCTTGCTAAACATCAATATTCGAAAGCGAATACCTCGAGACCTGGTTAATAGTGTCGACGAGCTCATCGAGCGCGCCAGACAGGTGGAGGACGAGTTCGACGAAGCAGCGTCGGTGCCTGTTCAGGGACAACGGGAGCTTCGTGCCGGCCGGCATGAGCCGCGCTCTACGGCGACGCCTGCGCCGAGCACCTCACTCCGGTCACCTGTGTTTCACGGGTCAACGACTGCTCGTAACTCGGTCGAGACTCCGCTTCGGTCTTCGACGTGTGAAGTTCCTCGGGCGACACAGTGTAACCAAGTAATTCAACCTCTTCAAGGTAACAAAAGTTATTGTGTTTATTGTCGTAAAAGTGGTCACGCTCGCTCTGAGTGTCCGCGACTTAAAAGTAAAAGGGATAGTGAAATCAAGTGTTATGGTTGTGGTGCTAAGGGCATCATTCGTTCTAAGTGTGCTAATTGTAATGCTGGGGACAGTAAACCTAAAGACACTAGTAATACATTTTATTCTTGTAATTTTCATTCTTTGGACAAGTCTTTGAGCGATGATACCTACCCATTTACAGATCTTAGTCATGAACCTAATGTTATAAATCGTAGTAACGATCGTAGTTGTACATGTTGTAACAATATGTCTGTAAATCGTAGCAATCGTAGCCCAAAGAAGAGTCCGTTTTCGTTTAATACAAATTTGTCAAAGATTAAGCAAGGTCATCTGTCAAAGATCACCGAGTTGTGTACTAACACTTTTGTACCTAAGGGGAGCTTGCCTCTCAGAGGCAAGTCGCCTATTCAAAATTGTAACAAGCTACCATTAATGAAGGTTGCCTTTGCGTCTGACTCCAACAGTAACGGCACCAGTAACCGACCTATTCTCAATGTCGAGATTAATGGGGTTCGTGGTACCGGTTTAGTGGACACAGCGGCCAAACGATGTATAGCTGGTTATAGTTTGTATACGTTGCTACGCGATCAAGGTCACCCGTTTCGTAGAAGTAATTTTCGTGTAAAATTTGCAGACGGGATTGTGCGCGATATGAATGTCAAACTTGTTGACGTCGACGTTAAACTTGAGGGTAAGGTTGTACCAACTACCTTCATAGTTTTACCTAACGCCGTAAATAATGAAACACTTTTTGGTATCGATTTTTTATGTAGTGCTCGTATTGTTCTTAACTTACACGCGAACTCATGGTTTATGACTGATCACCCGCAGGCTGTGTATCCTTTGCAAGGCGAGAAGTCAAGCGTCAAGGTGAGTTGTGCAGCTGCAGACGTGATTCGACCTGATGAGGGGGCGATGCTGTCGTCAATGGAGCGAACTGCATTGTCAACCTTAGTTCACGAGTACGAGGACATCTTTGGTGAAGGGGGAGGAGCGACACCTTTCGCCGAGCATACCATCGATACAGGTAACCATTTTCCTAAGACTACTAAAGACGAGACCCGTCGTGTGGGGGAAGACTATTCACCTGGTGACCTAATCCTTCTACGTAGCCATGTTTTGAGTAATGCCGGTAAGGGTATAACCTCGAAACTCGTCCCAAGAAGAGATGGGCCCTACTGTATAAAAATGAAGGTGAGTCCCACCACTTACTTAATGTCGCATCGTGAAGCTCCTGATGAATCGATCGGTAAGTATCACGTGTCCGATCTTACTCGCTACCATGCACGTGAGTGTGAGGGTGATCAGTCCAAGCCCCGACCCGTCAACCCAAAACGGAAACGTGGTCGACCTCTTAAACTATTAAAATATTAGATTATGTTTAAGTTCCTTGTTCTAATTGTTTTTTGTTATTGTTAATTGTTCTTACTCACTTTCTCTTTGTGTAACTTTTGTGTTTGTTTGACCAAACTGGTGGTCCTATATTTGGTCAAAAGGGGGAGTATGTAAGAAGACAGTCAATTGATTAGTAGTTACGTCTTTTGCCCGCCAGGTGGCAGAAGAGAGAGATGCGTTGGCCAGCAAATGAAATGGTCGCTTTGTTTTAACTGTGTAATATTTTAATTCTGTTTAATTGTTTAATTGTGTCCAAAGTGGAAATTAAAGACAGTAATTAGTAAAGACGTTAATTTTATTCAATCCATCATCGTCTCTTTACAGTTGTATGTTTGTGCAGAATATGCTCCGAATCGGCTAAATTAATGTTGAAACTAATATAAACGAAAATGAATGAAATGAAAAATGAAACTTTCTTCTTTGTTGATAGAATATAATGAATAATAACAGAAGAATATAATGTAGATATTTTTCCTATCTGTAGTCTAAAGTTTATTAATAAAACAGTAGCCTGTACCTACTTACTCGTATTTCAACAAACTATATCTCTAAATAATTTGTGATAAAGCAATCAAAAATGTTATTCCCAGTTCATATAAGAAAACAAAGTTTTGCGCGGCATGAATGGGATGTGTCTCCAAAAATAACGGGACACGAGTGCGTTTTTCGTGGAACTGCGACTTTACTACTTATGGTGTTATAATTTTTATGGATTTGGTACAAATCTTGATCAAAGATATATTTTAAAGGGGTTTATTTTCAAAGCTGTATTACAAAATATTATTACGAGCGCTTGAAATTCAAAAATAAATAATATTTCAGTTTTGTAAATTATTGATCATAGAACACGCACGCGTAGTTACCTATTTTTCTTTGTGTACTACCTATATAATAATACAAAATTTGATTCATAATGATAATAATTTATTAATTAAAAGTATTTTAAAAGATTCTTTGTACAGTGTTTACGTTCGCCGATACAGTGTAGCTTAAGTTTGCGATACGCAGTAGATTGAGTCCCGGGAGCATGTTTTTACCAGCGGACTGGTCGTGAGACGGACGTACAGGTGCAAAGCTGCTAACATAATATCAAGGTTACAAATCAAAATCATCCTTGATGCTTTTATTCATATTATGCAGAGTCTGAAATTCTGAATGTTATGGTAACTAAGTAATAAATATCTACTAGATGACCCGACTTCGCACCGTTAGTGGTGTCAATATTGTTGTCATAGTTCAACTGATCTCCAATAGATGAGATGGCGTCTTTTACAAAATAAATAAATTAGGTCCGCGAGTATTACCTACTATAAAGAAAGAGCGCGTGAGTTTGTTTGTGAAGTGAACTTGAAATTAAGATCGATTCGAAAAAATCTAATAGTCTTTTGTATGTATAATAATATCATATTTATAAATATAATCACAATCATCTATATTAATAATTTCGTTTAGGGGTACGGTAGACTTGATTCAAACGCATACCAAATTGTCAAGAAAAAAAAGTTAATCAATTCTGGGTTAGAAACATATATCCGCAAAATTCGTATAATCCCGTAATTTCAATAAATAAGTCCTTAAGTATTCATTAATGCTGTCAGAAGCAACTTTCAATGTGATAGACGTTTGTTTAAGTCAAAGAAAAGAGTGGGCATTGGGCAACGTTTGTTTGAACCATGAACTCCAAAGACAGATCGTTTTATATAATTATCTAATTCATATAATTACCTAAATAATACTGTAACATTATTTACAGTAAAGAACACCCCGAGCGAAGCCGGGTTTGTATCTAGTATATAATAATTAGAAAATCGTACGATCTATTTATTTTGTTTAAAAGAAAAATAATTTATGACTGCGAATATTAATATTAAAACTTTAGCAAATTAACAGATACAAGACATAAGTCATAAAATGTTTCTTGTTGGTTTCGAAACAACATATCAATTGGACGTTTTAATGTTTTTTTAATTTACGCATACTCATATTTTATTGCAGGTGTTTTATTAAAGTTGATTAAAACCATTCATTTCAAGATTCCAGACAACCTAAAGGGTTTTATGTAGCAAAAAGGAAAGAAAACTTCAATGACAGTCTAGTATACGCGTTCATGAAATATGAGAACTGGAGGTGTAGCCTGAAGTCTCGTAGATATCAACCAGTCTTGTCGGTCTCCTAATACAGAGGGGTAGATAGTTCTCTCGCTTCATCTTCATACTGTGTACATCGTATATGCACGAAAATTATTACAAGTAATTTATTTGTAACTAAGGGGCCCATACTAACTTTCGTCCCCTATTAGGAGGATGGATTAAAAAAAGTTCCCTAGGGTTCAAGCTTTCTCCGTATTAAATTTTATCAAAATCGGTGTTAGTGGTTTAGCCTTGAAAGCGTAACAGACAGACAGACAGGCAGACAGAGTTACTTTCGCATTTATAATATTAGTATAAATAGTATGGATTTAGCAGGCTTCTTCAAATTAGAAAAATGACTGTAAACAAATAGTGGAGAAAACCTCAAAGGAAAATTGACAAAGGAATCAAAATACGTACCCATGTTTTGGGCGATACAAAAGTTTCACACGTAGATATCTACAAAATACAATTATTGCAAATACATACGAATATGAAATGGCGGTCTCTTTACATATTTATCTTGTAGATCTGAGAGACGGCTGTGTCAGCATCCGCGGTCGGCCGGTGGATGGCACGCGAGACAACCTCAACAGGTGTAAATGCACCTGTGTTCTGTGTTGCGATTGTTGCATTCCTCACCGCTCCGGTCGATACGCTTTCTACCTTGATAAAACCTTCTACAATTTAAACTACGCCTTTTAATTACAGCCAGAGCTTTACCAGGTGAAAACGAGGTATATAGCTCGTCCAATTATGAATCTGGAAGAAACAGGAGAGGTATGTGAACATCATGGTTTGTGGAGATGTCTATCTACCTTATTGGAATTCAAATGTGATCATATAAGTAAGTAACTATATGTGTGAACTTGAAGAAATTGGTATCAGAATAAAAGTTTTAGAAAAGTATGTTTTCGTAAGTACGAGTATGTACATAAATTATTTGATATCAATCAACAAAAAAGTTGAGCTGAAAAAGAACTGAGTATAAACCATATTTCTTTTGGTTTCTTATTGTAATGTTTAAACGACGATATCTTGAAATAGCAAATAAGTTCAAGTAGTTATCACCCTTGAAAATACGAATAAATATAAAATATTATTTTTGTTTTTGAATATATTATTATTGTAGAAAGTCCTTAACCGTGAGGCCTTTATCTGGTAGGTAATATCTACATATCTAATTTTCAACTTAAGGTCACCAGTGATCATAAAATTCTTTGTAACATTCACGCCTTTCTGCTTGAGCGCGTACCTACACAGAGAATGTGCGAGGAATCGTTTCTAAATCTGTCCCAGGCGTCTGGGCGGACGTTGCTACCGTCGTGATGCTTTTGTAGGAGAACTGGGATTGCAGTACTTGCAGCAGTTTTGTTGTACCGCGGTTGTAGGCCACGGACAAACAAATATAGACGGTGACTAATTCCTACATTTACATACATGTATGACTTCATTACAAATACTTTGTTCATTTGATGATAGGTTTGGTCGGGTTTGGCGTAGTGGTTAGCGATATTTCTTATGAAGCAGAAGGGTTCGCAACTGGAGTCGAGCAAAATATTATGCATGTTTCCATAATATGTTATAGATTGGTTTTTAGTAGAAATACATACTAGAATAATCTCTTCGCGCTCGATTCCTTTTTCTGGGCTTTAGCCGATAATATTTTTAAGCTGCCAAACAAGTGGCCATCTCTTATATATTCACTTGGTCTTTTGAGATCAAAAGGCTACTGTAGACCGATTAAGTAATTTTTTTTAAATTAAAATCCCAAGTTCTTACAAGAAACCAATAGAGACCTTGAACTTGGGATAGTGCATTGAGTAGTACCGGGCCGGCCTTGTGACCTATAGTTGTGGCCTTGTAAGATGCAGATGCCTTCAACACGTCGCCAAGGGGCGCATGCCTACAACCACCTGCGTTGCATACTGACCAATTTATAAACATTACAAAGAAACAAGTTCAATTTAACTATAGTGGTCCAGATGAAGTAACAGGATTCTGGTTTTATTAATATATAATACTAGGCGTTGCTATTGGCTTTGTTTGTGATCCGGGCAGAGTTATGATACAACTTAAGCGTTTACATATAGGTACCGGGACTGTTCTTGTGCGCTTGACGAAAAAGTGGGGGAATGTTTGCGCATATGTAATTCGAGTGCAATATAACTTGTATATTTTATTTTATATTTTATTTTATTTTATTTATTTATATTAGGGAAACAAACAGTATATAAAATAACAAAATTTCAGACATAACATTAATAATACATATTTACCAACAAAGTTTCCACACATTAACTACACAAATAGGTACACAAACACATAACAAAATATATTATAAAAGACATTAGAATCAAACAATAAAAAACAAAACTTAATAATCAAAATAAAAACACCACTCAGCTATCATATGATACATTTAGGGCTTTATTAAACTTAGGAAGAGTGCTACCGAATATATCGACATTGCTATATCTCTCATTGAATATATTGCATGAGCGGTTGATAAATATATTGTCATGTAATTTGGTTTTACATAATTGTAAACCAAACACCTGCTTAATCTTACTGTTTATACGAGGACATCTGAAATCAATCATATTCAAAAGAGAAGGAGAATCCACTAAATAGTTTATTATTTTATATAGAAATATTAGATCACTTTCGGTTCGGCGCTTCAAAAGAGACGAGCACAGCCTGGAATCCATTGTAAAATCTGGGAATCTATATTCGATATGTTTTACAAACTTTTTTTGTATGGATTCTATCATGTTTATGTAAATCTTATATTGTGGGTTCCAAACTGTGGAGTTATATTCTAGTATAGGTCTAACCAGTGCATTAAAAAGTACCATAATGGTATTAATTTGTTTAAAATCCCTCCCGACCCTTAGTACAAAACCCATCAATTTGTATGCTTTTTGAGTAATACACCTAATATGAGAATCGAAAAGTAATTTATTGTCTAACTGAACCCCCAAGTGTCTCACCTCGGAAACACGATTTATGGTGACATTATCAAAGTGATAATTAAATATAATAGGTTTACGTTTTCGTGAGAAAGTGATCACATTACACTTTTTGGCGTTCAGTTGTAGCTGGTTCAAATTGCAGTACTGATTTAAATTATTTAAGTCTTTTTGTAAATCATTACTATCTTGAGGGGTTCTGATTATTTTAAATATCTTGTTGTCATCAGCGTAAAGGAGGAATTTAGAATATTTAAAAGAATTACTGATGTCATTTAAAAATATATTAAATAGAAGTGGTCCGAGGTGGGACCCCTGGGGTACACCCGAAGGTACAGGTACGAAAGAGGAACAATACCCCTTAACAGTCACCGCCTGACTGCGGTTATGCAGATAGGACTCCAGCCATCTTAAAAGGTTACCATGTATACCAATATCATCAAGTTTACGTAGTAACATATTATGTGAAAGTTTATCGAAAGCTTTGGTATAGTCCGTATACACTGCGTCCACCTGGAATCCCTCATTTGCTAACAAAATTGATAAATTCATTCAGATTCGTTTCAGTAGAACGCTTACTTATGAATCCATGCTGTTGCGGAATTATAAAAGGACGTATTGAAGGAAAGATTGAATCGTATATGATTTTCTCAAAAAGTTTAGGTATTACACTAAGTTTTGAGATTGGACGGTAATTTTGTATATCATGTTTGTCACCAGACTTGTGAATAGGGATTACATAAGAACTTTTCCAAGCTGTGGGCATGATACCTGAAGATAGTGACAACTTGAACAAGAGGCGAAGCGGTTTAGCAAGCTGCTCACTGCATCTTTGCAGAAACAGTGGATGAAGACCGTCAGGGCCGCCACCCTTGCCAATATGTAGGGAATTCAGATACTTGATTATGTTGTCGACAGACAGATCGACGCACCTATCATTGATTCCAACACTGGAGATAATTGTATCTTGAGAGTTCGGCTGTGACGATGATTTTGAACCAGATTCGAAAACAGAGTGAAAATGACTATTAAACAGATCACAAATAAGGCTTCCCCTCAGATGCGGTGGTGAGTCCCAGGTACAAAGTATCGGGTATATTGTTACTATCTTTTTTACTTTTTATATATGACCATAAAAATTTACTATTTTTACGTATGTTTATTTCGGAATTATTAATAAAATGAGTAAAACAAGTTCGCTCGACTTTTTTTTGTCTATCCCTAAGAGTAGAAAAAATATTGTAGTCGGATATTCTTTTATATGTTTTCCATTTTTTATGAAATTTCAATTTTTCCTTAATTATTTTAATTAGAGATTTACTATACCATATGGGATAGCTTGATTTATTATTGTTAATTATTTTAATTGGGACATAATTCAGTATGATATCATTTACCTTGTTATAAAATTGCTCCACTGCCAAGTCAATATGATGCATGTTCAAGTACTGTTCCCAGCTAATACCAGCTAGTTTATTATTTATAACATCGTAATCAGCTGCATAGAAGAGTCGAGCGGCGCGGGGCGCGGGGCGCAGCCCATGACCGTCCCCAGCCAGCAACGGGACACACACCTCCAGTGCTGGATGATGTCCGTCCTCACTCAACAAAGGATCTAAACATCTACCAACCTCGCACTCAACACTGCTCACCACTAAGTGTAACTGTCTTTCATTAACATTAGGAACGAGATTATGTTGATGAAAACCAGTGAAGGCAAGAAAATCAGACAGAACCACAGTAAGAGAATCGTTGTGAATATTATTCATTATTCCTATACTATTGCTGACACCCGACCTGCACCAGAGAGCATTTGTGATGTTAAAGTCACCAACTATCACGTAGTAATGATCCGGATGTTCGGTGCTCATTTCAGATAAATAATCAAAAAAAGTTATTTCTGCGTCGCTCTGTAAAGAACAGTGTGGAAAATAACAACAGAACAAATTTAAAACCTTCCCCCCGACAAATACTATCTGGACACTGAGTATCTCAGCGCAGGCGGCGACAGTAGGCAGGCTGGTGGAGCAGCGCACACTGAAGTTACTGAAATCGGCCGCACCGCCCGCCTACGCATACCGCTATAGCTACACCTCCCCCCATCGCGTCTCCGCGCGCTGTATAATCACGGTCACATCTGTAAACAGCATAGCGGTTGTCGAAAATCTCGCCATCACATATACCCGGCATGAGCCATGTCTCACTTAAGCAAATTATGTCAAAGTCATGGGTCAATACATTACCAAAAAAGGTATTAGTTTTTTAATATATTTTTTGGTAATATATATTTATACTTTTCTCTGTAATAAATGTTCATTATAGTACAAATAGTTTATCTATATATATAAAAATGAAACCCGTTTTCCGTTGTCACGACATAACATGAAAACGGCTGAACCGATTTGGCTGATTTTAGTCTTAAAATATTCCTAGATATCCAGGGAAGGTTTTAAAGGTGAGACAATTCGAATAATTGCCGAAAAACCCCTAAAAACAGCCCTTCTCTTTTTCCCATAATAACAGAGTCAATTTGAACCTTATTGCTATTCAATAAAGTTAATTTTAAATTAAAAGCACTCATTGTTGTCTATGCAATGTAGATGTGTTCCTAATGTCACCGCACAAAGTTAAAATTCGCGTGCGTGTTGGAGAATCTAATGTCGCGTTCCGACACTCAACAAAAGTGATAATATCGCGAACGCGACCAAATTGAATAGTCACAAAATGTAATTTAAGTAATTTAATAGATCATTAGTAGTACTGATTTTCAGTTTGGTCGGCTTCGCGAAACTTAATTTTGCCTAGGAGTAGGGGTAGGAGTAGGGGTAGGAGTAGAGGTAGGAGTAGGGGTAGGTGTAGTGGTAGGGTAGGGTAGGGTAGGGTAGGGTAGGGGTAGGGGTAGGGGGTAAGGTAGGGGTAGGGTAGGGGTAGGGGTAGTGCAGGCAAGCCAACGTTTGGGCAGGACAACGTCTGCCGGGTCCGCTAGTAACTAATAAAAATATGAAATAAATGACTCCATTTGACAAGCAGCTATATTGGAACCGAAAGTGATAACAAAACAATAACTGGTCGTATAACATGTCACTTCTTAAATAGTTGATTATTATTAACTTGAGATGTCCCCATTCGTATACATGGAAATGATAAATATAGCAACTCAGAATTGAAGAGAGTACCTCAACCACATCAGGACTAAGTTGAGTATCCACATTCATACAACCTGCACTCCTCCCAAGAAAAATGTCACCATGAATACAAAAAATAACATGAAAAATAATATAATGTACAATAAAAATATAGCAGGTAGTAAGTAATAATAAAAATAATAACAATAATAGGTAGTAAATGTCACTATGCAATACAATACAAGTATTAGTTCTTATTTGAGCCTCAGTAAATCCTCCTCACAGGTGATATGTAGGACGGGACTGTTATCAGACTGACGTACCTTGATGCAGCAGTTTCGGATCCATACATACTTATATCCCTTCTCCCTAGCCAGCTCCTTGACACGTCTAAGTAATTGTTTGTTTGTACTTGTAAGATGGTCGTTGAAATAGATCCGTGAATCTATGCCCCTGAACCCGGCGTCGCTCGTCTTGAAGTGTTTTAATTTTCTTAATGCCGTCAGGAAATCATCCTTTCTATAGCGCATTAGAAATCGAACAATAATTATATTTATTATAATTGATTTATTGGTGTTTGTTTTTAAGATTGCTTGTTACTGCTGGTAAAATTTAAATTAATACCTTATACCGTCAAGCAGATCCAAAAATAGTGCTCTGCGCATCTAACGACCACCGCTCAAGAACCGTCCCGGTACCTATACTTGGCTACAGTTATAAGTATATAAGTCAATACAATAATATATAAAATATAAGGCCGCAATTTTTTTTAAACTAATAGTAGAGTATAGATGACTTTTAGTCGATCGGTTACATCAGGACTATATCCATTATAAATAATAATTTTAAAATTTTTGTTAAATTTTCGTGGATCTTATCTCGGGAGTCAAATGTGACTGGAGAATGGTTGGGAAGAAAAGGCTTAGAAATATAATTAAAAAAAGGCAATACTTAAAATACCTTTATAAACCAATCCAAATCTCCACTGATAGAGGGTATTCCCTCCACACCTGTTAAGGTTGACAAATACTCCGAAAAATATCGATAGAGGTGCGGCGCGTGTCAGGCGGCCCGCGGCAGGTCACTCACAATAGCTGTCCAAACAAGACAACACAATTTGTTTGTTGAAGATAGCTGCTATCGCCTGGGAACCACAAACAGTCGCGCCTGCACTATCTAACCCCGAATGACTTGTCACATAGTTAACAATGAATGATGTCTGCGTGATGAAATCTTGAGATGCTTCACGTGAAATTGTTCGGACTGCGCGGAAATCGAGTCGAGAAAGGTGGGCGCTGTACGTTGAAAATCTTAGTTCGAGCTATAGGCTAGTGGCTGTGAGTCCGTTAACAGCAGTTAAGCAACTGTAGGCCTCCAAAGGAAATATTACTAGGTATGTCTTTCGCTGGGTACTCGGGTCTCAGGAGGCTGTATTTATTATTTTGTTTTGATTTTCCATTGATGATGAACTCAAGAATTGTCTGAACTTTCAAAACATTCGTCATTAATAATTTTTGGAAATCACACCTGTAGGTCAACCATGAAACGTAATTACGAAGTTGCGGGCGATTCGTACCATGAAACACGTTTGTCCCGCAATCGGGCCCAAAGTTACGGATATCTTTTTCATGGTAACTCTTCTGATCTTTTCTTCTGAATGAAGAAGTGACAGACTCAGAGTAAACGAACGCTAATAAGTGTCATTTATTCATGGATTTGTCCATTTCACTTACCTAGGTATAAAAACTTTAGGGAAACGCCCCCAGTAATTATCGCAAATTACATAAATATGAATTACAATTTCAGCATCTTATATGTAAAAAGATAATGTCCTATGATCTATTTATGTACATTATTCCTCAGATGAATTCACGGCGTTTATATAAAAGTACGAAGATATTGAATAAAAAATAGGTACCCACGTGTTTTATGGATAGTAATGGACATCTCCAGTATAGAGTTTTCAACAAAGGTCATAATGTGTGAAAGTATAAGAATTAATAATATAAATTCATTCAAATTACACACGAAATTTATTAGTGACAGCGAGAATAAAGAACGTTAGAAGTAGGTAATTATTATTATTTTATCCACTAATTCCTTAATATCCCGATTTTCATAGTAGGTATATACATGGGAATTTATTAATTTAAACGAAATATAGAAGTACGTAAATTATTACTATCAAAATCAACAAAAAATAGGTAATGAATGGATTTATATTTTGTTAATATCACTGATTACAGTTACGTAAACATTTAACAAATCAAACTTATCAAATAAAACTTAATAATTTAAATATTTCGATATTTATTCATTACTAGATATATTTAATTTATGAGATGTTCATTAAGCATTGTAAGAATCTGCGTATAAATTTCAGCATAGTAACTTCAGATACAACAAATTTTGTATGAATATGACAAAAAATAATATAATGTGTACAAAATTAATAGCTAAGACCGTATTTAACTTACTGATATTTTTTAATCAAAATGACCTAGCCTTATTAAACTTTAAATTGTTATCTCATGAAAACTTATTGTAATTATGAAGTTTTGATTTTGATTAATTCTTGTACATCACTGGTGCAGCACCAGTCCACATCCAACACTGGCGCCACTATACGCTAGGTATGACTAGAATAAAACCAATGTTATATTCTCACGCCAAATTAAATATTTTTCATTGAAGGTCTAACTGTTTAAAATTCACATTAGTACTCGGTGTTAACTTGAGTTACGATACTAGTGAAAATTAATTGTACAAGGATAGGAAGTGCAGTTGTTTGGTATGCTGAGAGTGTTCGGAGACCTCGCGATGGAAAAACATATTTACTGTGGCAGGTGAACTGTTTATGACTCAAGCTAATATTCTTAAGACAAGCTTCACGATTAAGGCTATTCAAAAGTAGAAAATATGGAAAACTAACCTCGATTAAGAGTTCGCAGCTCATGGACTAGTGTTTGACATAATGTAGGTGCTTTTTCATTCACTTCTTCTAATGAAACAAATAAAAAAAATCTAGATATACTTATTGCCTTTGAAAATTTATTCTTCAGATACATAAATTTGACTATATTTTTGGTGTGTTTTGGAAAGACTTCTTTGCTATCCAATGCTTTACATACTTGGATTCAATATTTATTTTTATTTACATATATGTATTATTTTTACACTTTTCTATCTAAAGTGTCAAACTGCTCCGAACATCTCCGATGGAAACACGTCCGTCTGTCACAGCTTCTTATCTCCGAATCTACTGGACGAAAAATATTGAAACTTGGTTATTGGAAATATTGGAATTTCGATTTCGAAGGAAAATTAAAACGTAAAAAAATATTTTTTTTAAGTGCATCATGTGACATCAAATGAAAGGGCTCAGGATTCCACGACACGCCTTGGTGGATAGCACACGCGCCGCGAAGACGTGTTGGGGAATCCAGTTTAATCCCGCCCGTGCTGTGATGGTTGTGATTAGTCAGTGATTAATAGGACATATCACGGCCGGCGGGAGCATTCTACCTTCCGATTAATCGGCTTATTGTTACTGTGACGTCTATAATACTTGACATTGGCGGAATCATCAAAACCCTGATGGAGCCATTTTGAAAAAAATAATAGAAATAGAATAGAAAGGGCTGAGCATTGATAATAAGGTATACAATTTTTTTTTATAATATTAAAATGCAAGTTTAAACTCGCAACTTGGCGAATTATTACCTTTGAACTCACTAAACTCTTATCAATTTTAGTTGATTTTATTCAGCTTTAAAAACCATTCGTTGCTACACCAATAATATGCACTTCACAACAATTACCTATTGAACAATGTAAGGTAGACATTTAGAAATTAGTTCATCGTTTGTTATGCAAGCTATAAATAAGGGGACGTCTAGCCGTGATGGATTGCTGTTACATATGTTTACTCAACGAGATGATGATAAGCTTCAATGCGATCGTAGGCGGCACAGAGACAGTAGAATTGTCAATAGCAATCTTTGTAGCTCCGTTCACATATACATGGTTAATAAATATCTGAATCAAATCACATTTTAAATTAAATTTAACTAAAACCGCATTTTCAATTAAATAATTTAACAATTTTGTTTGTAGTTCAATTAGTAGTGAGGAAATTAACAGCCCTTACCTTCAAGATGTTATCTGTGTCCTTGATGATGTTCTTTTATCCATAGGTCGCTGGTTTAGGTTTGATGTTTTGGCTGTCTCTTTCTGCACCACACTTTTTTTCTTAACCTAAGCTTACTAACTAAATTGCGGGTTTGACAATATTGTCTTTGCGTTAGCGATTTGTGTAGGCAGCGCGACGGCTTAAGGGGCAGATAACACCTATATACGATTATTTAAAGAATCTTTTAGCAAAAACAAGACAATTTCCAAGATTGAAAAAAATATATATTATTCTACAGGATATAATTGATATAATTGTCATTCTGAAAACGCGATTACACAATTTTCGCTCGATAGAAAATAATCCCAAAATGTGGTCTCTGAAAGTTTTCAAAAAAAGAAAACGGCGGTACTAGTGATTTTAGTACTATGACATTTAATTTGTTTTTGTAATATTCAATTACCCATATAATTGTCATTTGTATATTCAAATAAATTGTATAGTTATTTAAAAAATAATGATTATGTCAAATGGCGCTTACGATTTATACTCTGAGCGGAAACGCTTTAGCTCTTCTTTATTCACACTCGCCTTGTCGGCAGTGACGGCTGAATCGTGATGCTAGACGGTCGCGGCCACTCGATCGCTCACAAGTTTTTGTATTATTTGTGTATTTTTTGGCTCAAATTTAATTTATTAATGGTAAACTTTATTAATATATGACATTACCGTAGCGATTAGGCAATATTTTCATAAGGAAGTTGCTATTTGTATACTTTAGTCTAGGAGTCAGCGTTGCTTTTTGTGAGCGTAATTATATTAAATAATTAACTCCAGTATTGAAAATAAGTTAATAAACAGCAAAGTAGGTAGGTAGGTATACATAGAAAATGCGTACGGGAAACATATTGCAGAAGTCATTGCAAGGCAAATAAAATTATGATATACTAGCTTTTCCCCCGTAGAAAAATTTAAAATGTGCCAGCCCCAAGGACTTCCGAAATATAAATTAGCTCATGTCATTATCTCTGTGCAAATATCACGTCAATCCGTTGCTCCCATGTTGCTCCGTATTGATTTGAAAAAAAAGGACAAACAAACACTCTTCCGCGTTTGTAATATTTTATCCACGCACGCTTGATGGAAAACTTATGATAGACTAGGTTTTCGCCCCGGCTTCGCGCGTGGAAGTATTTGAAAAGTGACAAGCCCGAAGGATTTGTGGGATATGTCATTAAAATCAAGTCAATCCGTAGATTAATTAAAAAAAGGACAAATAAACACTCATTTGCATTTGAAACATTACCTAATAAGGAAGTTAAAATACCTACCCTTTATCCAAGCTTGATGATAAAATTACGATAAACAATGTTACATACGTATTGGTTTTACATAGACCCTCCTACTAGCTATTCGCCCCGGATCCGCCGTGGAAATATTTAAAGAGTGGCAAGCCCGAAGAATTTTTGGGATATAAAGTAGCCCATGCCATTATCTATATCTCCAACTATCTCTGTGCAAAAAATCGAGTCAAACCGTTGCTCCGTATTAATTTGAAAAAACAAACAAACACTCTTTCGCATTTGTAATATTAGTAAGGAAGTTACAATACCTACCTATTATCCATGCTTGAAGATAAAATTACGATATACTAGCTATTCGCCCCGGCTTCGCCGTGGAAATATTTAAAGAGTGGCAAGCCCGAAGAATTTTTGTGATATAAAGTAGCCTATGTCATTATCTATATCTCCAACTATCTCTGTGCAAAAAATCACGTCAATCCCTTGTTCCACAAAACGTGAAAAAAGTAAAAGAAGTAGAATTATAGAACCTCTTCTACATGGTTGGACAACGCCGCAACGCCGCTGGTCAGCCAAAATTTTTAATTCGACATTATACTAGATTTCGACTAATTTTAGGGTTCTGAATTCGAATTTGATATCGATTTCAAAATTCAATATCACGACATCTGTCAATTTCTTAAAATTCGACATTATACTAGATTTCGACTAATTTTAGGGTTCTGAATTCGAATTTGATATCGATTTCAAAATTCAATATGACGACATCTGTCAATTTCTTAAAATTCGACATTATACTAGATTTCGACTAATTTTAGGGTTCTGAATTCGAATTTGATATCGATTTCAAAATTCAATATCACGACATCTGTCAATTTCTTAAAATTCGACATTATACTAGATTTCGACTAATTTTAGGGTTCTGAATTCGAATTTGATATCGATTTCAAAATTCAATATGACGACATCTGTCAATTTCTTAAAATTCGACATTATACTAGATTTCGACTAATTTTAGGGTTCTGAATTCGAATTTGATATCGATTTAAAAATTCAATATGACGACATCTGTCAATTTCTTAAAATTCGACATTATACTAGATTTCGACTAATTTTAGGGTTCTGAATTCGAATTTGATATCGATTTCAAAATTCAATATCACGACATCTGTCAATTTCTTAAAATTCGACATTATACTAGATTTCGACTAATTTTAGGGTTCTGAATTCGAATTTGATATCGATTTCAAAATTCAATATGACGACATCTGTCAATTTCTTAAAATTCGATATTATACTAGATTTCGACTAATTTTAGGGTTCTGAATTCGAATTTGATATCGATTTCAAAATTCAATATGACGACATCTGTCAATTTCTTAAAATTCGACATTATACTAGATTTCGACTAATTTTAGGGTTCTGAATTCGAATTTGATATCGATTTCAAAATTCAATATCACGACATCTGTCAATTTCTTAAAATTCGACATTATACTAGATTTCGACTAATTTTAGGGTTCTGAATTCGAATTTGATATCGATTTCAAAATTCAATATGACGACATCTGTCAATTTCTTAAAATTCGACATTATACTAGATTTCGACTAATTTTAGGGTTCTGAATTCGAATTTGATATCGATTTCAAAATTCAATATGACGACATCTGTCAATTTCTTAAAATTCGACATTATACTAGATTTCGACTAATTTTAGGGTTCTGAATTCGAATTTGATATCGATTTCAAAATTCAATATCACGACATCTGTCAATTTCTTAAAATTCGACATTATACTAGATTTCGACTAATTTTAGGGTTCTGAATTCGAATTTGATATCGATTTCAAAATTAAATATGACGACATCTGTCAATTTCTTAAAATTCGACATTATACTAGATTTCGACTAATTTTAGGGTTCTGAATTCGAATTTGATATCGATTTCAAAATTCAATATGACGACATCTGTCAATTTCTTAAAATTTGACATTATACTAGATTACGACTAATTTTAGGGTTCTGAATTCGAATTTGATATCGATTTCAAAATTCAATATGACGACATCTGTCAATTTCTTAAAATTCAACATTATACTAGATTTCGACTAATTTTAGGGTTCTGAATTCGCATTTGACATCGATTTCAAAATTCAATATGACGACATCTGTCATTTTCTTAAAATTCGACATTATACTAGATTTCGACTAATTTTAGGGTTCTGAATTCGAATTTGATATCGATTTCAAAATTCAATATCACGACATCTGTCAATTTCTTAAAATTCGACATTATACTAGATTTCGACTAATTTTAGGGTTCTGAATTCGAATTTGATATCGATTTCAAAATTCAATATGACGACATCTGTCAATTTCTTAAAATTCGACATTATACTAGATTTCGACTAATTTTAGGGTTCTGAATTCGAATTTGATATCGATTTAAAAATTCAATATGACGACATCTGTCAATTTCTTAAAATTCGACATTATACTAGATTTCGACTAATTTTAGGGTTCTGAATTCGAATTTGATATCGATTTCAAAATTCAATATCACGACATCTGTCAATTTCTTAAAATTCGACATTATACTAGATTTCGACTAATTTTAGGGTTCTGAATTCGAATTTGATATCGATTTCAAAATTCAATATGACGACATCTGTCAATTTCTTAAAATTCGATATTATACTAGATTTCGACTAATTTTAGGGTTCTGAATTCGAATTTGATATCGATTTCAAAATTCAATATGACGACATCTGTCAATTTCTTAAAATTCGACATTATACTAGATTTCGACTAATTTTAGGGTTCTGAATTCGAATTTGATATCGATTTCAAAATTCAATATCACGACATCTGTCAATTTCTTAAAATTCGACATTATACTAGATTTCGACTAATTTTAGGGTTCTGAATTCGAATTTGATATCGATTTCAAAATTCAATATGACGACATCTGTCAATTTCTTAAAATTCGACATTATACTAGATTTCGACTAATTTTAGGGTTCTGAATTCGAATTTGATATCGATTTCAAAATTCAATATGACGACATCTGTCAATTTCTTAAAATTCGACATTATACTAGATTTCGACTAATTTTAGGGTTCTGAATTCGAATTTGATATCGATTTCAAAATTCAATATCACGACATCTGTCAATTTCTTAAAATTCGACATTATACTAGATTTCGACTAATTTTAGGGTTCTGAATTCGAATTTGATATCGATTTCAAAATTAAATATGACGACATCTGTCAATTTCTTAAAATTCGACATTATACTAGATTTCGACTAATTTTAGGGTTCTGAATTCGAATTTGATATCGATTTCAAAATTCAATATGACGACATCTGTCAATTTCTTAAAATTTGACATTATACTAGATTACGACTAATTTTAGGGTTCTGAATTCGAATTTGATATCGATTTCAAAATTCAATATGACGACATCTGTCAATTTCTTAAAATTCAACATTATACTAGATTTCGACTAATTTTAGGGTTCTGAATTCGCATTTGACATCGATTTCAAAATTCAATATGACGACATCTGTCATTTTCTTAAAATTCGACATTATACTAGATTTCGACAAATTTTAGAGTTCTAGACAGTAAGTATAGTGTATGTGATTAAACATGTTTTTATTATATCAGGAAGAAACAACAGTTGGACGAAAATACTACGTGTGAAACAACTGAAACGTCAGATTTTTCATTGACAGAGTAAGTTTCTTCGTACGATACATAAAATTGAGAATTAATAGATTTACAACACACTTGTTTTTGGAGTTATTCTTTTACATCCTGTACTTGTCGTGTAATGTTTATAAAAAATTTGAAATTTTACATATAACTGTAAACTTTATTACAGGTTAAATAATGTGTCACTAGCAGAAACTAAAGAAAATGTTACCCTTCTTTCTAAATCTACCGATGACGTTCCTGACCTTGAGGTTATATTATAATAATAATGTAATGTAATTTAATGTATTGTAATTTAAGGTAATGTAGCGGATCACGGATTCACCAGAAAGCTTCAAATAAGAGAACCGATTGGAGATAAAAATATAGTATTGCAACAGCAAGACTGAATGTAATTGCAAGACCGACAGTTGACAAAGATTTTCCCTCCAATCAACCTACATGTTCACGATATTTAAGTTTTAACAATTTCTAAATTTGTACATATTTTTATTTTGTTCATCATTTATGTTTAGATTAAAGTACTATTTGAATATTATGTTATGGGTTAAAAATGTGAATACTAACTTGTCTATGCAATGTCAAATTTCGACTAAATAAGTTCAAGCCGAAGTGGCTAGGTGGGAGGCACCGCGCTGCTAAATCCCATACGTTGCGAATTTTATTTTGTTTTGATTTATATTTTTACGATTTGAATAAAATGCAGGTAATTTAAAATATTCATTCACTATGGAATTTTGATGTGAGCAGCACATATTTATATGGAAATTATTGTTATTATAAAGAAAGTCACTATTTTGTGCAATATTAATGTGTTATGAATGTTAAAGAAAACCTTAAAATTTGTCGAAATTTAGTATAATGTCGAATTTAAAAAAATTACAGATGTCTTTTGAAATTAACGTCAAATTTTAAGAAGTTGACAGATGTCGTCATATTGAATTGTGAAATCGATATCAAATTCGAATTCAGAACCCTAAAACTAGTCGAAATCTAGTATAACGTCGAATTTTAAGAAATTGACAGATGTCGTCATATTGAATTTTGAAATCGATATCAAATTCGAATTCAGAACCCTAAAATTAGTCGAAATCTAGTATAATATCGAATTTTAAGAAATTGACAGATGTCGTCATATTGAATTTTGAAATCGATATCAAATTCGAATTCAGAACCCTA
Source organism: Nemapogon koenigi (assembly GCA_963924495.1). Classification (NCBI taxonomy): domain Eukaryota; kingdom Metazoa; phylum Arthropoda; class Insecta; order Lepidoptera; family Tineidae; genus Nemapogon; species Nemapogon koenigi. The sequence continues at coordinate 4,528,537 of OZ004643.1, forward strand.
AAATTAGTCGAAATCTAGTATAATGTCGAATTTTAAGAAATTGACAGATGTCGTGATATTGAATTTTGAAATCGATATCAAATTCGAATTCAGAACCCTAAAATTAGTCGAAATCTAGTATAATGTCGAATTTTAAGAAATTGACAGATGTCGTCATATTGAATTTTGAAATCGATATCAAATTCGAATTCAGAACCCTAAAATTAGTCGAAATCTAGTATAATGTCGAATTTTAAGAAATTGACAGATGTCGTCATATTTAATTGTGAAATCGATATCAAATTCGAATTCAGAACCCTAAAACTAGTCGAGATCTAGTACAATGTCGAATTTAAAGAAATTTACAGATGTCGTTATATTTAATTGTAAAATCGATATCAAATTCAAATTCGAATTCAGAACCCTAAAATTAGTCGAAATGTAGTATAATGTCAAATTTAAAGAAATTGACAGATGTCGTCATATTCGATTTTGAAATTGATGTCAAATTCGAATTCACAACCCTAAAATTAGTCGAAATCTAGTATAATGTCGAATTTTACGAAATTGACAGATGTCGTCATATTGAATTGCGAAATCGATATCAAATTCGAATTCAGAACCCTAAAATTAGTCGAAATCTAGTATAATGTTGAATTTTAATAAAATATTAGATCTCGCTTGTCACATTTCAAACATTTCCACGAGCAAACCCGGGGCAAAAAGCATCATTTTATCATCAAGCGTGTAAATAGGTAGGTATTCTTACTTCCTTACTAATATTACAAACGTGAAAGAGTGATTGTTTGTTTGTTGATTTGTCCTTTTTAACGTCAATACGGAGCAACATCTAAAAAATATTTTTTGACAGATTACTAAACGACAACTAATCCCATACAGTATGTATGGTATTAGGAGACAAATAATCATATGCAGTCCTGTGTGAGACGACAATTACTTCTTGTCTTGTATTAGACGCCAGACGGCAACTAAAAGCGTGGTCTCTCTAACTATGATAGTCTCTCGCAGGCTAGGTCGGAAAAAGGGCGTGACTTAAAACATCAAATCGTCAAGGACGCTGACGATTATCAGCCCCTTAACGGGTCGATTGCGGTACGTTGCGACACTTGCGACCAACGTCTCGACCATCCGGGCACTTGACACACACTGTAGGGCCGTTATAAGGAGAACGGAGGGTAGGTAGGAAAATGTATAAAATATGTGTGGCGTGTTGTGTGTATGTATTGTGTAATACAAAATTAGCTTGACCAATTAGAGTTTAACAGCAGTTTGCACACCGTTTTCCTATATGGAAAAACAATATAATTGAATTTTCTAATTTGAATCAACGTGATTATATTAGATATAGTACTAAAGGGAAAATATATCATAAATTTGAAAAACAGTTGCATCAATATAGCCTATGGGTTAGGTTTGAATTTTGGAAGTTAATGTTATTTGTGATAGATGTTATTTGCCTGTAAAGAAAAGCAACGGAGACCCGCTGGGTACCCTGAGATCGTAACACGGTTTTCGGGAGCTGTAAGGCAATCCGTGAAGAAAGAAAAAAAGAAGAAAGAAAAGCAACATTCGTACAATTTAAATATTTTTGGAAGGATTTATTTTACGGTCCCAGGGTACCCAGCGGAATACCAGTCTCCCTCTTTTAGCCGATGGAATTCCTCTTGGTACCCTGGGACAAGCTTTCGGGAGCTGTAAGGCAACCCGTGAATAAAAAAAAAGTTTAGACTGAAAAGCGAACATATGTGAATCGAGCCAACGAGACACTAGTGGAATTGTCAAAAGTGATCTCGGCTGGCACTACCTAATGTGTGAGTATTTATTCCCAGGCCTCCCACGCAAGCTATATAGTAATTGTTGTTGCGCCATTATTGTTGCATTGTTTGACGTAAAACCATACTCTTACATACTCACCAACATTCGGAAACGCATTTGTACTAAGTAAGATCTAATAGGTGCTGTTTGCGGCTTTGGCAGAGAACCCATCATGATTGCAATATTTGTATCTATATCTATTGTAGTATAAAGAGGTAAAGTTTGTACGAGGGTAAGTTTGGATGTAGGAGGTAATCTCCGAAACTATTCTTCCGATTTCAAAATATCTTTCAAATGGACCTTCAGAGTGGACATAGGCTATATAATATTATCTCGAATCTGCCGTCTTATCGTTCCTTATAAAAAATTATCTTGCATCCTTACGGTTCCGGCAAACCACTTAACCAGCCTTCAAGGTGACCAGATTGACCAGAGGAATACATAGATCATTCTCATCCTCATTGACCCGATGTTAACAGTTGAGTAAAAAGCCATCTATCCATCTTCATTTGATCTTGCTGTAGGTTAAAAATGTCCCCTATTTATTATCACGCCTTTTAGTCCACGAAGGTAAGACATCCTGACATACACCATTCGCTTCCTTATGTTATTTATCTTCATCACACTTTATTTGAGTGCGTGTTCAACGAAATCGAATCGAGGGTGTCCTATGCAGACATTTCCTTTTAATTCTGCCATGTAAACCTTTTAGCAAATCTTTCATCCTTCATCCTTTCAAATGTTCCAAACGTAAACTACTTTTCTTCATTTTCCTGGATAAAAAGTACGTGACAGGAGGACAAACAAACAATTAACAAACACACTTCGCATTTATATTATTACTTAGGCAGGATACAGTAAGAAACTCTTAGGATATCAGCACAAACATTATTTTCTACGGCAAGTAAAGAGTATGAAGTTATAATTAATTATACAATAGCGGTATTAGGTATATCTATATAAAATCTGTGTTTTATTACTTCAAATTAAACTCAGTAACGTTATAACGAAAACGAGAAAGCGTGACGGGGTACCGATGTACCGTGCGCCAACAGTTTCTGTTCTTATGATTGTTTCACTATATTAATTTCATAGTTTTCTCTAATGTAATTAAAATTAATTAAAAAAATACTGTTGCTGCCAAAAGTAGTTATTTATTTTTGACGAATAATGTATTTTGTTCGCACAAAACATACGGTCACTGCGAAATAGAGTGAGAAATTATGTGATAAGGAAAATAAGTGAAAGAAGAAGATTTTTACAATAATAAGACAAGACAAGTTAAAAAGAAATAAACAGTTTGATCTTAAGTGATAAGACTAAATAGTAAGTATGTGTAAACCATATAAACAAAGAGAAAATGGCACGAGTGCTTGTAATTATTTTACAAGATCAATTAGTAAATTCAATTAAAACGAAATCGAATTTTATATGGGACTATTAAATACCGTTGTTGTTCGAAAATTCATCTCTATTCCATGTTACACTAAAAACGAAATGGAAAACTGTTAATGCAAAAATGTGAAAACAATTATTTCTTTTAGTAGTATAACCGGACGTTGTGACAACTGTTATAAATAAAAGTTAAACAAGTTTGAGTTTTGAAAAGTTAGATATAAAGTCTAAAATAGAACGGGTATTAAAGTTGATGTCGTTAATGTGTTGATGCATTAAGTTAGTATTACTGGGCACGTGCCTTCCAATTTCTTTGTAAATTCGCAGGTGGAGTCTGGTTTCTTAACATTCAGTATGAATACTTCATATACAAACTTTTTGTTGATAAAATTCGCAAGACTTGGAACTCAAGTTGTTTTAATTCATGAAAATGAATCTGGTTAAGGACCCGATTTTGTTTGTGGGCGAATATTGCAGAAGTGACTGATCTTATTATAAGTAGTAGTAAGTAGTAGTATTTATTTAATTTTCTAATATTGTAGTCTATATAAGACTTCATCTTATGGTCCACTTTAGAGATACGCTTAGATTATTTTTGTTAGAATCTATCTATCATCACGCCTTTCATCCCAAGAGGGGTAGGCAGAGTCAATCGAATGCCATTAGTTACGATCCTGACATATCTTTTTCGCTTCTTTTATATTCATCATACCTTTCATACATGCTCGGCGATTGTGTGTACTTTTAATATTTCCATCGATCAATAAATTTTTTATATGTTCAATGAAAGTACACCTAGGTCGTCCTCTGACAGCATTTCCTTTAATTTCAGCCATAGAAACCTTGATGAAAAAATTATAACAAAATATATTTTATAAAAAATAAATAAATATATAAAATATATTTTGTTAGAATTTTCTTTATTATTAGCAGTATGGTCAAAAACACACACAAACTTCAGGACCTTTATATCTTTATACCAGAGACACCAGTAGCAGTGTCCGCTCTTTGCCAGTTCTCCACATTAAACAGAACAAGTGGCAAGCCTGTTGCTGTTGTTGTGTCGCTTCTTTAACAGAATATATGTTATTTTAGAAGAACGAGGAGTCGATTAACGCCATCGATCTAGAAAAGATTGATGATTAACGCAAATTGGTGCAAGTTTTTGGCAACGAGTGAGAATTGAACCCGGGACCTCACGGTTTCAAGTCAAACGCCCTACCAATTAGGCTATTGACTTCTTTTTGTCTCTGGTCTCAGGGACAACTTAACCACAACTTAACTTAGAGATAATGACACAATACCGAACTAGGTCGTACAATGCTAGCGTGTAAAGCCTAGATAACAAACAGCTAGTTATTAATCTATAATTTCCTACTGACAAGTCATGCGCCTATTGTGATAGATACTTTCCCTGATAACGGATTCCCACGTTTTCTTTGCGACAGACTAAAATACATAATAATGAAAGTTTCTAACAATTAAATGTCGTGTGCGGTTGGTAGAAATTTTGTTGTCATCTATAGTTGAATCGTGAGTTTATAAGTTTAGCGACAAGGCAGCTTCGTGATCGACTTTCATTATTGATTGTTATTGAATTATTCATTTCGATTCATGTGTAGATGTATAAGATAGCGTGGAAGTAAACATAATGTTAAAACCATCGTAGTTAGGTTATCAACTACTTTTTGATTGACGGTTATTAGAATCCAAAATATAGGGACTTACTGGCTTTATTGTACTGGGAGGTAACTCGACTTGGCATAAATTTTAATTCTAATCCTAAAATCCTGAGTTTAATTTCATTGCGATGGCCACAGTAGCGACAATTTTATTGCAATGAAATTTAATTGTGTTTAAATAAGTTGTCTTAATAAAATTGTCACTGTTGTCGTCATGGCAAAGAAATTAAATTTATGATTTAAGGAATTAAATTTGAAATCTAAGTTAAGACAAGACTCAAGAGTAAGCTACCTGATTTTACTTTGTATTATCTGATAAGTAAGTAAGTAATGTTTTTTTGCATAATTATAAAAGCACTCGTAATAACAAAAAAAAAGTTCAATATGGATTTGAACAATAGTCATATTATTTTAAGGGCTCTAACAATCTACACACATCATACTAAAGTACTATATATTTAATGATTATAAAATTCAATAAAACAAAAAAGAAATAGATAAATTAACAAAAACAAGAATTAGTAGTCCGTTATCACGGTAGGCCTACCGTCTAAATGAGACATTAATCAGGTAGCCCGCATACGTTAATCACGCACACTTCCTGCAGTGAAGCCGCGGACTCTTATCCGACAGATTTACGACTACACATCTACCCTAGACAGATACATAGAATTAAGAATTAAATTGATGTCTTACTTAAATTGTTCAGATTATTATAAGCCTGTGCGAAACACAGCGAAATTGTTTTAGTCTAGCTAGATATTGTAAAGATAAATGCTTTCGCTCTAAGTGTATTTCAGAGTTCACCTACCGTAGTGCTTGATATGTTTCAATCAATTAGTTAAAATTCAAATTGTCACAAAAAATATCAGAATTTATTAAGTTTCATTCGATGGACCTAAGGTAAACATGGAAATTAAGTAACTTTTAAAAGATTTCTGCAACCTTCAGTGTAAAACTGTAGACTGATAGCAATACCATAGCCGTTGCCCGTTGCCCGCCCCAGTCTAGCCTATTTGCATAATTACGTCGCGTTAGAGAATAAAAAATATGACTACTTAAAAATAGTTGTTCAGGGACATCCGAGACCTTATTTCAGAGGCACACGTGCTTACGTGCTGGCCTAATTTAGTTCGCAGACATTTTTTTTATTTGGATTACATTATTAATATTTTTTATTTTAGAATTTGTTTTACTTATATGTTTTTTCAAAAATTCCTCCTGAAACAAACCTAAGCTTTATATGTAAAGTTTTCAAATATATTATATATATATCCTAAAGGAATTCTAATTCTGTTTTCGCGTATCATATCAAAAGTTACAATACCCATAGTTCTCTATTCCAACAAACTATAATATGAATATAGGTATTACGAACATAATAAATGAAATCTTTCAGAAAACTTACTCCATTCTTCTCTGTATCGGATTGCAATAAATTTCGAAGGGGAGTGATATGGTGGGGAGAAAACTATGCGACGGACTTTTCCGGTTTCCCGATTTTGTACGACACGAGCAAAATCAATACTAAAGACATCATTATTTTATTACTTGTAGAATGCTCTACCAGTCGTTATTGAATTAAACTACGAATAATAATAAAATAACTTCTGTACTCGTGTTATCTAATGCTATTATAAAATTAGAAACTAAATTGGAAGGTCCGAATTGCTTAGCAATTGTAATTTCTTTACAATACAATTTCTTAGATTTCAGGATATTTGAGAAGGCGGCACGAAGTCTGGAGGTCAATTCTATTTTTCTGCTAATAAAGCTACTTGTTTGCGGCACGAATATCTTTATCATTTTATCCGAATCATGAATAAAACATTCAAGAAAAGTTCCGCTAAACATGTCTAGACACATAGTTGAACAAGTAAAGAAAATGCCCATTACCATAAAAATAATTTCCCTCTTTTAGGAAACGTTTCTTGGGACTTATGAATATCGATCCAACGTCGTGGAATTTCGCTTCTTCATGACAGACGATAAAGTAAGCTATCATTTATTTGTTAGGTTGATGTTGGTTGTGATGGCCGAATGGGTTTCAAAAAACTATATTTAGACAAACAAATACCCACATAATTTTTTTTTTACTTTGGATACCTGCAATGCTGATAGATCTGCATTTTATAAGTTTAAATCACACTTAACTTAAGATTCGTACTTTGGACATGGCTAAGCTAATTAGATAATTATGCATAACACGACTAATCACTAAGCTAATAAAAATAACATACTATAATAATTAATAATAAAGCATTTATTTATAAACTTTTGAAGATTCCAACAATGTAAAAGTATTTAAGTATATTTTATAACAAACGGCCCATCCTGTTTGTCCCATAATTATGTTATTATGTCAACTATAGAGAGATCACAACCCATAGATACCACATAAGGGCTAACAATGTGAACTACGATTTTCATAAAAGAATGTCCGACTTCAATGCGACACGACCAATTAAACCCAATTATTCAAAATTTAAGTAGAATTTCGTATTCCGCTGCTTCTATTGTGTTGAAAGTTTAGGGCCATTTTAATGTGATGGATTATTGTGCAGTAATTGGGCCGTGGTGACGTGCAATTATTATTTTTATATGTATTACCGGGCATACATGATACAGAAATTGATTTTTATCCTGAAGCTCTTTCGTCGATACATCATTTTTTTAAATGTTATAACTTTCATTCACGACTGCAACTATGTTACTGAGTAGGATTTGAATGAAAATGCAAAGAGGTTCAAATGTGAAATAATGTAATTTTTTTTATATACATATTTTCTTTAATAATTAGGTTTCTTGTTGGCTATATACGACAAAAGATAGATATTTTAAAATAACTATAAGTATCTACCAATAATATACTTAATAATTTTTATTTTTGGTTGAGCTTTTTATATGGTTCCATATGAGGCTAAGATTTAAGCCGCATATCATCCTACACGTCGTTTCCTATTGTTATCATGTGAACTGTATTTTAGGAAAAAGCTCGAACGTCTATTGATTTTCGGCAATGGCCTCAACAAAGTTCATTGCTATACTGCGTCCTCGATATTCGGACCGTTGAACTCGTGTCAGGAAAATCCATACCTTCACGCCTGTCTATCGTATAGGTAGGTGGAGACTCAGTCAGTTAATAAACTACTAAATCCATACATACTTCTCTGTTTTATCCATTCAATATGAATGATGAGAGCGATGAGACCTTTCCTAGATAGATCAATTATTAAAGTTGGGTTTATAACCAGAGATCTCTGGTTACAACGAAGTTCTCGTGCTTTTGAGAGCACGTAAAGTAAATGACCTGACTTTGTCTGTAAAGATACTATAATCGCTGCGTGGCCTGCGTATCTAGTCATCGACTCAAATGTATATAATTATATCACTGGTAACTTGTACTGGTACTTCCTATGCCACCTATTCTTCAAAATATTATGAGCACTTCGCTGAACCTTTGTCTATGGCCATTTGGCCATATCGCGTGACATGTGAGTTTTAAATTAATTTAAATTTAAAAAATGGACTCTTTGGATCCCTATCCTAATAAGAAAAGAGCAAAACTGTCGTATAAATGTTGCATAACATTTCCACCCTCTGAACAGGTATGTCGTATTTTACACAGTTTTCCCCTTCAATATACTTCTCTGATGTATTTACGAGTTTTACGACAGCACATTCCGTTATATGGGGGGTTGCGCCAAAAGTTATTGCCCTTAAAATGTTGCAACTGTTGCAATTTTTCAGTTACGATGCAATTACTGGAAATTGGAACTGTGTTTTTTAAAGTGGCTCACATTTGTTTTTTAAGAGATTGAACAAAGTATTTATAACTTTGTTTGTTTTAGGATTCAATATAAAACTTTTTCTACCATCACGAATCACGGGTCTTGGAATGTTTTATCGGCCCCGACAGACACCTTCCTAACATTACGACACATACGAATACTATTGTTTTTTGCTCTAAACTAGAATCACAGATAAATAACAGATATTTGCATTATTTGATAAAAATGTTTTGCTCAACGGGACACAGTTCGTGCAAAGTCGTGGCGAAGGGCTAGTTGAATAAAAAAATTAAAAATAGTTTAAAAAAATAGTGGGACAATTTACCAACACATTATACGAGGTCCGATCTCATGAGATTAACTTTATCCAAGCACAATGTGTCAGGTCATATCACATAAGAAATTGTAACACACCTTTCGGCTACCAAATTGGCAGTAGCACATGTCTAAGAAAAAAACTTCTAAATTAACACCCGGCTAATGCAAGCGGGTGATCCTTGGATGAATCACGTCGCATCAGAAGCTTGGCTCGAAGGGAGAAGCACACGTGCGCCAAAAAAATTCAATAGTTACATTAAGACACCTTGCCTACCAGATGTTATAGAATTGGGCCAAACAGTGACGAAGCAAATACTCTCACGTGATATAATTAAATCAATATTATCTATTACAGCTTCTATGCACGCGGCTCTGTCTGTGTGGAAATAGTACTTACTTAAAATGTCTAAGTCCTAAGGCTAGTTGCTAATAATAACTAATTGTTTTTTTACGGGTTGCCTTGTGTCCCAGGCACCGAACTAGTGTGGTTTGTCGGATTATGTACTTTTAATTATAAAAACCCATTAGACCATGTAGACCGGGATCAAACCGTGCACGTCGTCCTAAATAATATTATAAATGCGTTATGCGAAAGTGTATTTGTTTGTTTGTCCATCTTTTACGTCACGTTGGAGGGCCGGAGAGTGACAGACTACTTTTTATCCCGGAAATCATTCGGGATAAATTCTTGTCACATTATTTCCACAAGCGAAGCCAGGGTAGAAACCTAGTTTCTATAATAGTGTCAAATGTTGGCAGGTGTCTATATAAACTTTTATTCATGCATTTTTCGGATGATGATGAATATCATGGAAATGTAGAGAGTTGGAAGACCTGATGTGATGATGGACTCTAGTTTTAATTGAACTAAGAAACTTTTCAGGCATTATGTGTACTTATTACTTTTACATATATAGTCATGAGAATACTTGCAACTACCGATAGACCCCTAATTTCGAAATCATGAAAGAGTTCAAAGATGATGAAAGTTTCATGAAAGTTAATTTAGCCGTGTCGATTCTGGACAAACATCATAAGCAGTACAAATTGTCTAATATCTCACTTAGATAATTTCAATATTGTTATGTATTAATTTGAAACAGACATATACTTTTTAATTCAATTAATTGTTTTTGGTAGAGTATAAAATTTATAAAATTAATAGAACGTATTCATCGCGTTAACAATAACCTAGATGTGTAGATAAGTAGCAAGCCTACTATCGAATTTCAAATCCATACCCCGCCAATACTGTGTGAATAAGAAAACATTGGATGCAACTTTTATACAATGGGATTACAACATAAATACAATAAGCTGGAAAATGTTTGAGTGCGTTCTAATGCCGTGTACACACTTTTGAACAATATAATCGACAAATACACAGAAAAAACTAATGAAAGAATTGACAAGTTTTTCTGCTACAAATAAAAACAAAATAATTGGGCAAGTTGCGAGTACTCGCGCGCTGAGGGTTCCGTACCATTTTTTCGGTCAGTACTTTAAGACATGACATTCCCTATTTTTTTTTTCAAAATTTTAGACAGTACCTAGTTTGTATGGTCAATTTACGTATATTTTCTTTAATATAATTTAAATTATGCTTTTTAAAATTATAAAAAGTATATTTTGTATTCCTTTCATTTGATATGACACGTCATGCTGCACTTGAAAAAATATTTATTTTTACGTTTTAATTTTTCCTCCAAAATTAAACCATAAAATCGAAATTCTATTATTTACGCTATATGTCCGTGATTAGCTCATGAAATTCTATATGTACCAAGTTTGAACATTTCAACGTTCAGTAGATACGGAGAAAATAAGCTGTGACAGACGGACATTCAGAGTGATCTTATAAGGGTTTCTGTTTTTCATGGGAGATATTCGGAACCCTAAAAAGGAACTGGCACACTAAAACCACTATTCTAAATATTATAAATGTGAAAGCGTGTCTGTCTTCACGTCATATCAGAGCAAGGGATTTCATTTTTTTTTGGACAGACATAGTTGAAAGGCCGATTTTACTTTTTATCCCGGAAATCTTTCGTCATATATAAAAAAAATCCACGCGCGAAGCCGAGGCGGAAAGCTAATGATATATTATAAAGATGATTTCTGAATTTTAGCTTGATTATTTTGATAAATAACTGATTAAAAGACAAACAAATCTACATTATAAAACTTTTGTCCACGGTCAGTTTCTCTCACTCTGAATACATTTTCATTAAAATACAACTATTATTACTATGTGATTGACTTAACACAACGTCATTTAGAACAAATTAGAACCAAATACATTGGCCCGAAGTGTAGACGGCCTATTACAGATGAATGCTATTTTACAGAAACGTCTCTTTCAAACTTTATCAAGTTTGTATGGAATACTGTAATACGAACTATGTTAAGGCTGTTAATGTTATCTTTATTTAATAATCTTATTATAAGCTTAGAGGTTTTATGTATTATTGTAAGAATTTCGTCATTGTTAAAATCAGTGTTGATATCAGCAGATCTTCGCATTGTTGGTATATTCGCTCTAATTTTGCAGTTGTATCTTATTTATTTTTGTTTTTTTAAACAATCTACACATGAATCAGGACAGGTCGCTACTGTGTCACTTCTGAAACATTGATATACAAAGACAGCATAGTATACTATTTTTCAGTAGAAATCTTTCGCGTCGTCCAAAGCAGGAAAAGTTCATTAAAGCACATGAAGTATAAATTGAATTGTCATTCAAAAGTAACTCTGTCTGTTTGTCTGTTGTATATTCACAACTAAAACACATTGGATAGGTTTGAGAAAACTTGAACCTACGAGTAAGGAAAGGACATCGATTACTTTTTTAAATCCAGGGTGTATTAAAAAAAAGTAAGGGGTACAATAGAATATGAAAGTTAGAAAGGCTTTATTCCATCTACATACCTCAACAGTCAACAGAGCTGGCCACTCGTTAGGAATAGCCTCAAAAAATCTTCGGCTAAGTAAGGAAGACTTTTGTCTCTTCCGCTGGGTACCCTGGGGCCGGCAACGGCTCTCGGGAGTTGTAAGGCAACCCGTAAAGATTTTTTTAAACTTTAGTATGGGCAGTTTCGACGTTTACAAAAATGGACCATATTACCGCGAGTAGGTTGGTTAATACATACCTGAAACAAACAAAAGATAAGTTAAAATACTTATGTAATCAAGTACCAGATGGTTTAAGTTTTAGCTGTTTACAAATGTCAGCCAATCTAAACGGATTGTTTCATAAGTACTTTGTGATGACTATGGTTCTGTTTACAAGAGAATAAGGAAGGATTCAATGGAATTTACTGTATGGAAAAAGTTTGTTTGTCATTCTTTCAAGTCAAAATGTATTGACTTAATTTTTTGCACAGGCATAGTTGGAGGGCTACTTTTTATCTCAGGAAAATGGATTTTACATAAACACTTTTTCTATCTGTGCGAAGCCTGAATTTAGGTCATATACTTTTTGATTTCTGGGAATGGAAAAACTATTAATCCGACTGAGAAGGAGATCTTTTTTATTGCAAATTTCGGTGCCCTTCAGGACATCGTATATTTTTCAAGTATATTGGTATACTTCAGCTCTGTTATTTTTGCATAATATCTACTTTAGTTTTATTTCAGATATAACCACCCTAAACTTTGATATAGAAGTACATATTCATATACGCTTACCGGAAGCAGGTTGGCGGAAGGAGTGTATTTTGGCGTTTGCGTTTTTGTGGCTTGAGCAGGGGCTGTTTGAGGGCTTCTTATACCGACGGCGCCAGATGTGGCAAGCGCCCCTTAATCGAGTTACACATGAACTGCATTAAGTATTAGAAAAAACTTATAAGGATTGCCTCGTGTGTAAATAATGTATTAAAAAACTTGATACTTCAAAATCATGTCTTTTATGCTTCCTTTTGCAGTTCAATTGTCGGAGAATTTTGGATAAACATTATATTTTTTTATGAATGAATATTACTGAACTGAGCAGTAATGACTTAATGAATTTGTATACAATTTATGTACAGTATTAACGTAAGGATGGTATTTTTTGTAAAAAAGGAATAGTTTTCGAAAATCGTATGCTATTGAGTTGGAAGCTTGAAGATGCGCTCAAAAGATGTCATGAATATAGAGGAGACTAAAATTCTCGATTAATTATCTTAGCCTACCTCTTGTATACCACAAGGGCGCGTTGATGAATAGATAGAACAGTATATCGTCACAGGATATATAAATCAAATTATAAACATACTTTTACGGTTAATAAGGAATGAAATTAATATGAACAAGCGAGACCAACCCACAGGCCATTTGTCAACGAGGCAAACATCAAAAACAGCACGTGGACCGTAGTATGCCGCGATCTATTTTAGTGTAAGAGTAAAAAAACCGAAACATCTGTACGAATGACTTCCGTGAGCTGAAAACAATCAAATGGAAATTAATAGGCCACGTCGTTTAGGAAGTTCAAAGTGTTTTGTTTTACTATTTACGTGAATTCGACATTGGTTGCATTGCAACACAAATGCTTCATCATATATTCATCGCGGCGTGGTCAGAGACATTGGCAACAATGTCCACATTTAGCGAGTTGTAACAGAATAGGGGTCGCATATAAAGGATGACCAAATTAGCGCAGAGTGTAAGAAGTGGCAAATCTGCCGCTTCATTTTATATCATTTACAAAAATTTACAAAAATTGTGTGTAAGAATGCGTTAAATATGTATTTAAAAAATATGTGAAAGAGATCGTAGATATAAAATAGTAATAAAACATCTTATCTTATCAATTTGGTGATAATGGTGATTGTATTCGATTTAAAGAATCTCCATTTATTTTTTAAATATCTATAAAAAAATATTGTTTTTAAAATGTGTCAGTCAGAGAGTTTAGATTTAACTACTCAATAAAATAAAATTGAGTGACTGTCACTTAAAAAAATATCAATGTGGGAGCAAATTTATGTTTAGAATAACTTTTGAAACAGCTAAATGAAATTAGAAAAATTCTAGCGATCATAGCTTCGCCCGTGGAAAATTTCGGAATATAAAAAAAAAATCCAATAACGAGTCCCTGAGTGGCATAGTGTAGCTTTCTATTAGTAAGTATATTATTCTTTAGAATCGGTTCAGTAGTTCTAGAGATTAGAACTTGATGTTCCTAAAGATGGTAGCATATTTACCAAAATTTTTCATGGCCAGGTGATGTAATGATGTTAAAAATGTTTCGTATTAGCCCTCGCGTACTCAAAAATAGATTCATATTTTATGTTTTTTCACATAGGTGTCTTCATATGTCAACCAGTATTCATTATTAAAAAAGTACACCAAATGCCTTCTGAAATCTAAATTAAGATCAGCGAGAGGGTTTGTTTTTGCTACCGGAGGATTTTAAAGAAAGCAGTCTGTTATTTTTAAGATACGTATGTCCCTTGAGCATTCTTTATGAGGTACGAAAGACAATCTTGTAATTCATTTGTAGATATTTTTATTGGAATTAAAAGCGTTTAGCACAGAATAAAGAACTCGTACTATTATCCAATTTTCAGTCTCCTGCTACCTTAAATATCTGTTTCAGGCCACAAGATATCGTGTACAAATTTCATCCAAATCCGATTGCCCCAATAATTATCCTAATAAAAAAAAATTAATACGAAAGTGTGTTTGTTTCTTTGTTTTTTTGCACAGAGATAGTTTGAGAGCCAAAGTGTGACATATTTGTGTCATTTCTGCCCACTTGGGCGGAAAGTGTGTTAGTATATGACCGTAGCTTACATACAGACAGACAGATCTACCACCTCAATTTGATATGCCGAATTAAAAAATTCTTCTCCGACGATAAGTCGTACATAACGGAAGTGACCTATTACTCTGGCAGCTGCCGACTAAAGCAGCTGGCGCCGAATTTCGGCGAGAGGTCGCGAAACTTGCGTTCCTTCCTTTTCCGGTCAATTGTAGTACAAACATTCCCCATTATACCATTTGGGGTGGAGACTCTTTGAAGTTGATGCGTATTGTTAAATATTTAATTCAAATTACAATATGTTTGTAAAATAAAGGAAAACTAAAGGTCTTGTACTTTTGTACGTTTGATATGACATTTTTCTGATATTCAATATAAATTCTATGAAACGGAAAGGTGTACTCGTGAGATTCCACGTTTGTCATGGCGACCAACGCACGCGTCCCACCGTGACTTGATGGGGAATCCAGTTGAATCCCGTCCGCGCTGTGATAGTTGTGATTAGTCAGTGATTAATAGGACATATCACGGTCGGCGGGATCATCTTAAATACCGATTAATCGGCTTTATGTACACTATAAAGGCTATAACACTTGACATTGGCAAATCACCGATTAACATTCATGGAACCATAATAAAAGAAGATGAAGGTGTACTCGTACCTGCCAAATATACATAGTCAAATGAGAATGTTGTTCTAATCAACGGCGACAGTAAAAAATCGAGAACTTTTTATTTTCAACATATCTTACCATTTGATTTTCATTGATTTCGGTGTCATTCAAAGAGAACATAAGTTCATTGGGATGCTGGACGTAACAAAATGATAAAAAATGATAATTTAATCGAAACCACAAAATGATAAAAAATCCTATTCCTACTTAGAGGTAATATTATACCTAAATGCTAAGTGTATTTGTTTGTTTGTCGTTGTTCGTTGTTCGACACGTCAACACGGAGGAAAGCCGGACTTAGGCTATAACTGTTCGGTTAAATTGAATCTGTCATTTGTATAATTTCCATGGACGAAGAGATTTCTCATTTTACTGTTTTGTTGAAGCGACTGGTGTTGGACTGAACCTATTAAGTCTTCTGTGGCTCTAACTAGAAATATGTATGTAAATAATTTAAAAGTTATTCGTGAACCTGTCCGTTTATTGTTATTAGTACTCTGGTACAAGTATTGTGTCGCGAACTGGTCTAACAGGAGCCACATCTAAACTGTATTGTTAATTGTTCTACAAATAACTTGTCACTACGCTACTCAAAGTTTGTAAACAATGGACATTTTATTGTTATTGTGAAGCGAGGTGATGATTTAGTTTCTGTTGTTTTGTAAGCCTTTCTTTTTATAGTAAATACTTTATTTAATTAACTGACCCATTCATAATATCTAACTAACGACACAAACAAACCTAACCTAAATAATAATATAAAATATGAATAAGACGTTTGGTAATGACAATGGGTTTTTTAATTAAAAACTTATGTACATAATCCGACAAACCACACTTATTTTCCATCTAAAAATACTTCAAAAGAATTAGCCTAGGTTAGGTAATCTTTTTGCACAGAGATAGTTGAAGAGTGACATATTATAGGTCACTTTTATCCTGGAAATCCTTCGAGATTAATTCTTGTCACATTTCAAAGAAAGTTAGACTAGCTTTCTTATGTTACATAAGAATTTATCCTGAATGATTTCCGGCAGAAAAAGTAGCCTATGTCACTCTCCGGCCCTCCAACTATCTCTGTGCAAAAAATTACGTCGACCCGTCGCGTCGCTTTGTTCCACAACAACAAACAAAAAGTGTTTGTGAAAGAAGGACAAACAAACAAACTTTCGCATTTATAATATTGGTTAGGATTAGGATAGTCTTCGCCAAAGGAAGAAGAAAATGCGCTTTTCAAACGTTTTACTAAAATATCGAATTGTTTGGGATATATTTTGTTGATGGATTTAAATGAAGGATCCGGGATATACTAATACAGTAGTCATTTCCACGTAAAAAAATGTAAAGAAGATGCATGAAAAATATACGACAAGGCGATGGCGTAGCCAAAGCTATAGCCCTATTAGTTACTTTAATCTAATTATTAAAATTGTAGGTTATGGTTTTGCGGTGTATTGCTTTTTTCTTCAATTTGTTAGCCATGTTTATAACGACATGTGCAAAGGCGTAACTGGCGTGCGCTCGTGCTAGCTTTTAAAAAAGCTGGAATAACTAAGGTAAATTAAGAAAAAGAAATTGTTATGAACAATTAAGTAAATATATGGCAGTGTGTGTGTGTGTGTGTGTGTGTAGTATCTATATATATGTGAAGACAAACCTTTGTATCCATTTTTTACCATGTTGTATGACTTTTAAAATTTGGCTTAGTTAAGTTTATATGGAGTAGGTGTGCAGAAAATAAATATTTATAATAATATGTTCGAAATTCATTAAATAAAATAAAATAAAATTTTCATTGTTTACATTCATATTAATATGTCAATGTCAAACACGGCGGCTCGCATAGAGTAAAGTTTGTCACCTCATTAGATATCTGTGTTGTCACCAAAGAACAAAGAGAAAATAACCACAACGTTACAAAGAATTTTAAAATGTTGCCAATAAATAATTACTGACTGATACTATTTTTTTAAATGAATTATTGTCGTTTTTCGATCACTAAGCGGTAGTTCGGTATGTTTCAAAGATTATCTATCTATCATCACGCCGATAGATTAAGAAAGAGAAAACAGGGGCAAAATAATCCTATTCAATAAAACCCATTGAAAAATAACAGCTATTTCACTTAGATATATTGAATAAGTAACTATAAGCTAAATTACAGTGACACAGGTGGATTATTTACAGAGAAATTGGGAATAGTTTATCACAGAAAAATTATGGATATAGGAACCTTAATAATCTTAATAAATTATTTAACTTTATTAAACTTTTTAAATACTACTTATGAATGTTATTATTATATTAATTAATTTGTCCACAAAAACATTATAGTGTGAAGAAGCGATTTGAGGTGAGATTATGCGGAAAGCTGTTACGCACGTGCGACTGTGCACCTGCCGCTATGGGGCGTTCCGGTCCCGCACTCTGCTGTAGTCCCAAATATTTGATATCACATTATCTACCTGTAGTAGAACAATTCAACGTTGTTGCTTTGTATATAGGTAATTTCCTGTGGTTCCGCACGCTTGTAGAAATGGTCGTAGAGTAGACTGCTCATCCCCTCTGGTGAAAAGGGGTGGCTCCTTCCTAGCTCAACGAATAACGATTCAGCGGGGAAATGTACCCAATATTCTTGCCACTATTCCACGCAGACCTGGCTTACTTATCTTTCTTATCCATTTGAGGTGAGATTATGCGGAAAGCTGTTACGCACGTGCGACTGTGCACCTGCCGCTATGGGGCGTTCCGGTCCCGCACTCTGCTGTAGTCCCAAATATTTGATATCACATTATCTACCTGTAGTAGAACAATTCAACGTTGTTGCTTTGTATATAGGTAATTTCCTGTGGTTCCGCACGCTTGTAGAAATGGTCGTAGAGTAGACTGCTCATCCCCTCTGGTGAAAAGGGGTGGCTCCTTCCTAGCTCAACGAATAACGATTCAGCGGGGAAATGTACCCAATATTCTTGCCACTATTCCACGCAGACCTGGCTTACTTAGTTAGATTTAATTTTCAAATAAATACAAAAGTACCTACTTATAACTTATAAGTACTTACCTACCTACTCGTACATAACTATTTCATTTATATTTATTGGGTACATAATAATTAAATAACACAATTACTTATCTTAAAATTAAATATAATTATGTAAACCAGGGCCGCGTGGAATAGTGGCAAGAATACTGGCTGCTTTTCCTTGCTGAATCGTGTTAGTTGGCCGAGGAAGGAGACAGCCCTTATAGGAGATGATCAGTCGTGGGCATATTTCCTAAAATACTTTATAAAAATATAGCCCATTGAATAATACACAAAATTACAAAAGATATGAACATAGTCTGAAAAAGTCTGGTAAAACTACCAATATTTTTATGTTAATACTAGCGGACCCGGCAGACGATGTCCTGACCATACGTTGGCTTGCCTGCACTACCACTACCACTAACTTTGCATATTGTTCATATACAAATACTAAATGGGGGATGGAGGTGAAAAATAGTTTATGACTTATTCTCTGACCTACCGAATATACACAAAACAAATCATACAAATCGGTCAAGCCGTTTCGGAAGAGTTTGGTTTGTGCAAAAAATGTGCTTAGAAGGGCTTTTCTGAATTTCTTAGGTCTTACTTCTTAGGTATACCCACTTCTAAAGGAATAAATACCATAATGTTTTTTTTCTATCTTCACGGGTTGCCTTACAGCTCCCAAAACCGTGTTACGGTTCCAGCGGAAGACCAAGTCTCCCTCGTTCAGTCCATGGTATTTGTGAGGCTGGCCAGTTCAATGGCAAATTTTTAATTATAAAAAACCCATGGCCACCGATGCACCATAATGATCAATATTAATATTAAAAATATAACATTTCTAATTCCTGTAGATTATAATCGTCGATCACAGATAGGGTTGCCACCTTTTTTTTCAGCAATTAAAGTACATTGGTTATTAAAGGTAAGAAAAAAAAGTACATAGTGTCAAAATAAAGTATCATATATTTTTCTTTATCATTATATTTTATAAACACATTTTTTATTGTTTTTCGCAAGTTTTATTAAATTATTTTTATACTTCTGCAATCGTTTATTTTTCTTTTACATCGTATCATTTTTTTCACGCTTTTTTTGGTGTAACATATTCACTATCTATTTGATTATACTTTGCTCACTGAAGTTGTCCTTATCCATGATTTACTATAAAATAAATCTATAAAACCGATAATATTCCACTCAAACCGATTTACACAAAACAAACAAACAAGAAGTTTTGATTATGACAATGTTGACATTTGAGTTTAGGTTGCGTTCAAAACCTATCGATTTGCCACCAATCAATTATGTTCCGTTTTTCGTAAGAATGCTTACGATCAAACTTTTTTGAATCCCAGATACCTATATCAAATCATGCGAAATAAAGTATTTTCGCGTACTTTATTTATCTCGTAAAGTATAAAGTACAGTTACCCGAAATAACGTACAATACTTTATTATAAAGTACGGGTGGCAACCCTAATCACAGACAATAGCACTAGCGGATACAACGCGTGAGTCTACACTTCTACAGGATGTCACCGCCCATGTGCCCATCGATCATCCAGTAAATGGGCCCTTATCATAAGTGTATTGTCGACAGTTCCATACAGTGTGGAACACCAAGGATGATACCAATTTTGGGACGTTTCACAAAACAAATACATTTTATATCAGTTGTGAAAATTTTGTTGCATTTACCATAATATTTACATACCAAAGGGGTAGGCAGATAGTATAGATACTTTTCTTGCTTCATCCACATCCATAATTCCATACATCGTTTCATATGTTCTATGGTCTTTTTTAGGGACATCAAATATTATTTTGATTAATAAACAACGAATTGAAAACTTTTAGAAATCCTAAATACTTAGTGAACGTAAGAGTAGATTTGAATCCCAAATAGGTATTGGACACAAGTGACACAGTGACAATAAAAGTGACAAACTTAGCAGAATATCCTCCGAAATGCGCGTACGAAGTCGCGGGCAACTGCTAGTTCGTAACATTTCCCACGAACATTCCTAACAATACTGCACTTCCTCTCTAAAATAATTACGTGATTGTATGCAAGTTTGGCAGCTTACAGATCACATTGTTTATGACACCTTTATTAAAGCCGCCCCCCATAAATACTATTTGAACCAGGTTGTGCCTCCCTTTGTGCTTATCACGTAGTTCGATATTACCTTTACTGTAAACTTACCTTAAAATAACATTCTCACGTTCTATAGTTATTCATTGTAAACAATCGGTGCGAGCTTTATTTCAGTTTGCCTTCCCTGTTTATCTATCTATACAAAAATACAAAAAATGCCAAGTTACGAGTTCGACTACCGCGCAGAAGGTTCCGTATCTTTCGTAAAGGCATTCGGGATTTTTTAAACACTGCTGGAATCACGAGCTGAAATGTTTGTTTATAACTGAAAAAGTATGTTTCGTTCCTCCGTGTCGCTGACTGACTGTCAATCAACGCACAGCCCTTTTATGTGAAAATTGAAAGATATATTGCTTAGTGGGCGAAGAGATGCACTATGAAAAGATTTTTAGAAAATCAACCCTTGAGGGGGTGAAATTAGGTGTAAACGTTTGTACGGAAAATCGTATTCCCTGCGTGCCGTAGATTTACATAAAATATGTCACTATTCCTAATACAACGCGTACGAAGTAGCAGGCAACTGCTAGTTACCTATAAAAATATTTTAATTATTTTATTTTATTTAATCATAAACATTAAAAAGTAAACCTATGAATTCTCATCAGAATTGATTGAAATATGGCTGAGTTATAAGCCTGTAACGTACAGACGGATGGACATCGCTGCTATTTGTCTATGGAACCCTAAAAATAAATTGTATGGACAGGCAATGAATGAAATGGTTGAGATTTTTTATGAATGAATTCCAATATCCGCGTCACCGGCAGTTCCGTCACGTACGACCGCTCGCCGACCGGTTGTACTCGCGACGGATACCGCGCATGTCCGCACTTACGCGGTTTTATCAAAGATTAACTATATTTAATCTCGTTAGTTACTCTAGAAATCCATTTTATACCCATTGTGCAAAAATGAATTATTAAATTTAACCGCACTCATGCTTGAAAGCCTTTTAAATTAAAAAAAAAATTATAACCTTATACTAAAAAAGAGGAATAAACCAATAGTTTCACCCGTGGAAAGTTTTAAAATGTGACATAAGAATGTATCCCGATTACTGGGACAAAAACTATAAGCCAATGTCATTCTCATCATGTCCGGGCTTCAAATTAAACTCTGTGCAAAAAATCGCAAAAACAAACAAACACACTTTCACATTTATAATATTAGTTAAGATTTTCTAAATTAGTTAAGGATTCGGTCATGTATTTGTTTGTAAGTATGTACGTACACTTTATATGTTTATATGCATATTCCACATGTCTCTACCGCCCCATCCTCTTCTCCGTGAATTTATTTTATCCTAATTTAAAAAAAATACAGTAAGACAAAAGTAAATTCAACTATTTCTTAGGTCATGTTTTACAATGTGGTGATAATGTTCACAATTGTCATCAAATATATTAAATAACTGTAAGTTAAGCATTTTATATCGCTTCCTACACAACGGTTACGAAACAAACTCACGATGTCTATTTTATAATTTGTGAAATTTACCTAAATATTAAATAATATATATCTACATACAAAGTTTAAATATAATAAAAATTAAAAATTAAACACAGGGAACCCCATGAGTGGCTCTCTAATCATGAATATGTAGTGATGAATATGACATACTCATAAGTAGAAAACCTTCTCGAAATCACTGTCCTGCGGACATAGACTGTGAAATAGTCACTTAATTCGGTTAGGTATCACATCTGTAAATAACCTAATCTATGCCGCAGGTGCATTGTTGCAGTGTCGGTGTGCGTCACGGCATGTCCGTTGTCTACGCACGTATCCGGTCCAACGGGTACTATAATGATACCATCACGGAGTTTTGATAATCATACACTACCGGAACTTATAGGTGTCGATGACGTATTGAATTGAATAGGGGGATCTCATAGCGTAGGGTCAGGGTCACATAATAGATGAGTCGACTACCTTCGCCCGCGACTCCGACAGCTTTGAAATAACGTTTAGAACTATCCAAGCTTTTCCTTTCATTTAATACATTAAAAACTTTCTTATCTCATGTCAGCCTCAGCATCATAGCAAATGAAAATATTTCTATATCGACGGTATTCTTCTTTTTTTTTAAATTTAAAAATGGAAGTGTTTTTTTTAGAATAAACATTACAATTTAATCTATATCTTTACTAATATATAAAGAGAAAAGATTTGATTGTTTGTTTGCATTGAATAGGCTCCGAAACTACGGGACCGATTTGAAAAAATCGGGTGACATAGGCTATATATTATATTTTCAAAAAATTTAGGGATCCTTAATAAAACTCCAATAATGTAACCCAAAGGTGTAAAAAAATGACTGAAATGAAATAAGGTAGGGGTAGTGCAGGCAAGCCAACGTTTGGGCAGGATAACGTCTGCTGGGTCTGCTAGTAGATAATATAACTAATCTAAACATTAAAAATAACTAAAGAAACCAGGGGAGTTAGCACAGATTTTGACAGCGACACTTTCGTTTCGGTCGAATGGCCTTGAACAGGCCAAAACGTTCATGTCCAACAAGGACCGGCCAGAGATAGCCCGGGGCCGTGAGGTCCGGCCCAACAATGTGCGTGCAAATTTGCTATGCCGGGCAAAGGCAAGTACACAGAATTTGCCCGCACATTGTTGGGCCGGACATTCTCGTACCGGGCATGCCCTGCACAAGAATGCCGAGCAATTTGCTTGGCCGGACAAAGACAAGTACACAGAATTTTCCCGCACATTGTTGGGCCGGACCTCTCGGCCCCGGGCTATCTCTGGCCGGTCCTTGTTGGATATGAACGTTTTGGCCTGTTCAAGGCCATTCGACCGAAACGAAAGTGTCGCTGTCAAAATGTATGCTAACTCGGCCGGTCCGCGTGGAATAGTGGCAAGAATACTGACTGCATTTCCCCGCTGAATTGCGATGCTGATTCGTTGAGCAAGGACGGAGCCAGCCCTCTTGTCACCAGAAGAAATGATCAGTTGAGGTTTTTATATTGTTTAATAGATATTTTGACCCTCCCAGGAGTCTCAGGATTCGCGAGCGCGGAAAATTTGTTTAAAAAAAACAATTTAATAATAGATTAATATTGGGATAAAGAATACCTACCCTATATCGCCCCATATATAAATTACGTTGATTCGTTGCTTAATTTTGGTGTGACATAATGACAAACAAACAAACACCTTTATATAAGTAGACATAAAATAATGAAACGAAAATAGCACAAGCCGCAAGCGCCTTTTCGACTTTTCGCGCTTCGGAGAAAACGTAAAGCCGTAACACAGTAAATATTTAAGCTAAGTAGGTAATGCCCGTAATTTAGGCGAGCATATAGGTGCTAAATATGGGTTTGTTACATGTGTCTCTCCCATAATCATAATATTGCTTTCCAAATGGTGAAAATACATTTCTCCCAATTTTGTTATCTTAATTATAACGAACAAGGAGAAGACATTTTATAGATATGTATAATAAAATGTGTCCATAAGTATGCTGTTAACATAACAGTAATGGACAATAAACATCAATGTTATACTATTTAATGTATTTCGTACGAAAACATTAAGTTTGGCCACTCCATTATTTCAGTACTAGCTTTTCGCCCCGGGTTTCGCCCGTGGAGTTCATACTAATTTTCATCCCTTAGGGGGGTTGATTTAAAAAAAGTAGCCTGTGTCCTTCCCTTGGGTTCAGGTTTTCTCCGGATCAAACATCAAAATCGGTTCAGTGGTTTAGCCGTGAAAGAGTAACAGACAGACAGACAGACAGAGTTACTTTCGCATTTATAATATTAGTATGTATGTGGAAGTATTAATTGTTGTTGATTACTGAACAACATAATAATTATTTTTGGGAAGGTACCAAAATTCTAAAACTCATTACATGTCGTCCGAACCGCCAATATAAAAACACCCCCAATAGACACCTGTAGAATTGTACTCATTACAGTATCTAATTGTGTTCTTTTGATTTTGATATGCAGTTCACCTCATTCTTATAAAATTGACTAGGTACTAGCTGTGCCTTGCGGTAGTACCCGCGTTTATGATTACTGGGTCATAGTGTGATGTTATAGGTATAGAATATAGTCAATAGACGTCCCTGCTCTCCTAGAGCCAACGGGAATAATCCGGGAAGACGGCAAGAGACCCGATGGAATGACTCTGATTCCCTGGGAGCGAGGTCGGGCCCTTGTATGGGATGCTACCGTAGCATGTAATGTAATTAGCACGTAACGTGCGTGGACACATTAGCCCCGTCTCATCTCAGGGAAACAGCAATCAAAGCGGGAGCTGCGGCGGAAATCGCAGAGTCTAACAAACGGCGCAAATATAGTTCAATTATTGAAAACTACAAATTTGTGCCGTTTGGTGTAGAAACTCTAGGTCCGTGGGGTTCAAATGCCAAAATTTTTATTAAATGTATCCCCTCGACTGATCATCTCTTCTGGTGACAAGAGGGCTGGCTCCTTCCTCGCTCAACGAATCAGCATCGCGATTCAGCGGGGAAATGCAGTCAGTATTCTTGCCACTATTCCACGCGGACCTGGTTTATTTAGTTATTTTTAATCTTTAGATTTGATTTAAGATTTTATATTAATAAAAAAAAGGTAAAAAAAATAAAAATATAGTATTTGTCTATAGAGCCTTCCTCAAGAATTGGTATATCAAATGCAAAAATATTTTTTCAAATCCGACTGATAGTTCTAGAGATTAGCGCATTCAAACAAACAAATAAACCGTTCAGCTTCATTATTAGTATTAGATAGATAGATAATATTGTTTATTTACTATAAAGCCCTGATGATATAAAGTGCAGATTAAAATTCCCATACGATCACTTTCATTATTTATTCCATGGTTTCAGACATTCAGACAGACATACAAAACAGTCTAAACATAGTTGTAAAATAGCATCCCATATTGAAACCACAGTCTATAATATTATTTTTTATTATTTATTTATGTAAACAGCGCTCTACCATTGTTGTTGTTTTGGTGTGAGGGAATTAATTATTTCCATTCATTATTTTTTATACAATTTTATAAGTCAAGGTGTCATTGTAGGACAGTGCTGCATTCATTGATAGTTGATAGCCCATGCATATTTATGTAAGTACCATCTACGGAAGTCATTAGAGGAAAATTATGTCGTTAGACTCGCTTGGGAAGCATGATTCGTGGCCCTTGCGTGCTTTTTTGTCTGTTTAGCGAAGTGTTAATGTGTTTGTTCCCGTATTACAAATTGTGTCTATATAAGGTAAGTAGACAGTATTAATTCTTGTAAATATGTAGACCATTTCTGTTGATACTCGTTGAAAATAATAAAATATAATAATAATTAAACCTTTATTGAAAAACTTAAGTGATAGTATGTATAACATAGACCATAATAATTAAAAAATATTTAAGTAACCTTAAATATTTTATTAGGACAGCTTTGTGATCGGTTATTGTCGAGTTAGTCACTAGTGCAATTGAATTGAGTTTTGATTTAATCATGACGTTGTCCAAAACATGAGCCTGATAAAAATTTAGGGAGAGTGTGCGCTGAAAATAAGCCATGAAAAGAGCATGGATTGAGGTATTTCTGAGCAACAGCTTTGTAGTGCTTGGGAAGAATGTTTATAATAAATAAAGTCCTTAAAATATTTAATACGATGGCGCTCTTAGTAATCTATCTTCATAATCTATAGAATTTATGTATCGTTTTTCAGCCATGATTTTCGCGGGGCAGTCAGCAATTCAGCATTACCATTATATAAACCTTCTTAGGAAATCTTTCATTCTTTCAATGTGTACAAACCAGCGCAAACTAACTTTCCTTATTTTTGTCACAATATCATCTTTCACTCCCCATTCTTCTCTAATTACATTGTTCTGGATGCGATCAATACGCTTTATATCACACATTCCACATAATCATCAATTTAATATCTTTGGCTAAAATATGAGGATCACTTACCATGGCGCAGCAACATTTTAGTTTTTTTGGTTTGGTTATCCTAGTTCTACGAAGCCATTTCCTAATTACAGTGGCATTGTTTAGTTGGTCATTCTGGCTCGTGGGAACTTGTCTAACACACTTGTTTGTAATTCACACCTCTACTTGGCGCCTTCACTTCACAACTTTTCGCACTCTCGCGCCACCTCACAGAACCTTAACAGCGAGTTAGTGTTATTTACACTTATTTCGTGTTATCTAATGGTAGACATATTTCCATTATCCTCAAAATATTATCATTAGTATGTATGTAAATAGGTACTTACTCTTTGAACATACTATTCTCAGAAACTACCAGTTTAATTTGAAAGAAAAATCGTTAAATAGCCCGTTAATTGAGGAAGTTTATAGGCTATATAACACCACGCTACGACCCAAAGGAGCGAATCAGTAAGCGTATACGTCAAACTACAAAAAATATCAAAAATAGAGATCCGACCAACAAATAGTTTTCAAATAAAAAACAAAATAAATACCAGTACGTGACGTGGCACTGTCCACATTTAGCGAGTCAATCCTGTCGAGTATCTATTAATTTTAGAAGAAGTACCTACAGACCGTCTTTATCTGGCACTATTCTTGAAAGCTCGAGTTTTGAACCAGGGACCTCTGGTTTTCAGTCCAACGATCAAGTATCGACGACGGTAAAATCAGCGAATGGTAATCTCTTCATGCATGCTAGGATGATGTCGTTATTTTTTATGTTTCTTTGGACTATTTGTAAAGTTGTCATAAATTAAAGAAAACTGTAGAATATTACAGTGAGCACATTAACGCTACTAACAACCGGAACATTACTTGATAATTTTAAACAAATAAATAACATTTAAGTTTGTAACTTTTTGTATGTAGGCATGTCTGTCAGAATAGGCTCAGGAACATTTTACAAAAAATATATTGAATCAATAAACGTATTTTTTATCCTGGTTGGATAAAAAAATATTATCCCGGAAAACTGGACGGGAGAGGAGAATTTTTTTTTTTTTAGAGTCAAGTTTAGATAAAAGAAAATGATACTTAGATTTTCATATTACGTTTGGTCAAGTTTGTGTTTTTAGAAACTATTTTTATTCGTAGGTGAACATAAAAATTCACACTACTGATATCCACAGATTGCAATAAATGGGCAAAACATTAAAAATGAAGTTACTTGTTTCTTAATCTCTAAAATCAATATTTACGTTTTAATTTGTATTGTAGGAACTGACTACGATTTTGCAAAAATAGTTGTGTACATACTGATTAACACGAAATTTATGTCTCATTGTAAATGCGTTTTACAAACAAAGTTTGTGTATTATTATTTAGTATTTGTGTATTTTTCATGCTTATTATTTTTGAACGATTTTCTATTATGATCAAGTGCATATTGCAATTTATTTTGGGCGTCGGAGTTGAAAAACGAGGAAATCACCGCCGAGTAGCAACAGCTTAGGGTTTCTTCTATCTCTAACATCTCGACTATGGTTCATATTATTGTCAATGTCATAATTAAAAGATGGTTGTTAAACTAAAACCTTAAATTCGCTACGAAGATCTTTTATAAAGAACGAATTTACACATTGTCACAAACACAAAAAAAATTCGCGTAAATTGGATCCGCTGTATGAAAAATTTTGTATTACGGTATACCCAAAACAAAGTTGTTAATAGGCAGCGATCGACTTTTTCCAAACAAATAGTCACAGATAGTCCTAGGGGCTATAGGTGACCAACCCGTATCCATTACCGGTCGTGGGAACTCTCCTATTCCAAATTATTAACAAAAATATTGACTCGGGACTACTGCCTACTTAAAAGATTTCACCACACGAGTTGTTTGTACTGACAGTTTGCCGCGCACCACAAATATTACCAACATTTTCGATGAGTTTGTGGGAAAACTGTGAGTTAACTCTTTTTAGTTGTCTCATTATCCTTATTTGGAAACCACAACGTTGAACTCGACAATGAAAAATATAAAGAATACAGCCCTCTCTTACTTTATAAATTGCTGAGCCTAGAGGTGAACTAAAGTAAAGTAAAACCCACCTTAGAATTAAAGTGAATTCACTCTGTTCACTCCAAAAATAATTGCCACGGTACGCCTTTGGCTGAGTTAGGTTGCCATTAAGACGATACATTCAAATAAAATCGTAGTTTGAGGGGCGTGGCCTGTGATGATACGACCTTATTTTCCTGGCCGCTTACAAGCTGGCCATCATAAATAGCATTTATTTTAATTTTAGAACACGATATTGTTCATTTTAATTCAATAGAACATTGTATGTTATTTTCAAATATTCGATGTGTGGAACCTAAATTAAAATGTTACTCATTCCTTCACAAACTGTTGACTTAGGTAGTACTCTGCCAATTATAAAATTTATTATATTTCTATTTTATCAACTAAGTAAATAACTATATAAAATGTATTGAATCAGTATTCAAGAACTAATATCTATGTTTATATAAAAGGAGCGCAAATAAGTATTGTAAGTATTTTTATCATACTTTGTATTGTGTTACTTCAATAGCTTAACGCCCTGTAGTAATGTGTAGTTCATTTTTATTACAGTGCGCTCCTTTCTCCTTTGATGGTTCCTTTCTCCTTGCTCCTTGCTCCTTGCTCCTTCTCCTTGGCTCCTTACGGATGCTTTTACTGGTTGTTCTTTTGCTGCTTGTTCTTCCTTGTTAATTCGACCAATAAACGAATGGTGAAAGTTTACTACGAGTTTTCCTGCTATACCTACCTACCTACCCGGCCTGGCTACCCCACCACCCGACAATGGCGCCCAAACGTGATTAAAATGCTGCACGAAGAAGAAATAAAGAAGAAAGAATAACGAAGTAAGAGAACATAATATTTATTTTAATACAAACTTTTATTTCAGGATTTGTAATGTCTATATAATCTCAATATATAACGTAATTCTATTTAAATTCAGTAGAATATTTCTTGGAGATGATGGTTCTGAATCAAGGTTATGTCGGCAAACCTTCGAGGTTGACAAGTCTGATGATCTTGGTCAGATTCCATTATTGAAGAGGATATTTTTAATTTCTATACGGAGGTAGTATTCTTGAATCTTTTTACATTAAATTCACTTATTAATTTCGTAAATTCAGATTATATAGTCACATTGAATGTATGGTTGTATGTGAGATTTTCATTATATATATGTCTGAAATCTATGGATTACTTCCCATAACTTGGATTTATTAATAATTAATTTAATTTCCGTTATATTATCCCGTCAATTCAATATTTCTTAATAGAAAAAGGTTCTTTTTATAGTCGTAACTTTTTCGAGAAAAATAATGTATATTAATTTTTCTTATAATTGCTAAAATATCTATTTTTATCCTAAAAGTCTATCGTGATTCCATAAAATAATACATAAATAAATATTACTTAATTCAAAAATTTCATTAATTGCAATTTTTTTTAATAAATTTTAAATATCCAAAACAATTTGTCCATTCTTATTTTAATGATTTCTAATATTACATTACAGTTTACATAAGTAAGGCAATTAAAATATTTCCGAGAATAAATTTAATATATAATAATAAATTTCAAATAAATTATGATACATATAAAAGCACCTCGATATCAGAATTTGAACTCACTTGATTTTTCTTTGTTTTACACAATTTGTTTTGCTCGGCAATATTGCATTGGAATATTCGATTTTCAAATGTATCCTATATAATTTCTTTGTCATTGACAAATTTTTAAATTTTGAATCGACGACGTTCGATTTTCTTTTAATTTTCAATTGTTATTTACTATGAAGTCTATTTCATAGACATATGATTACGCTCTTATTACAACTAGGGGTAGTCCTGTTGATTGAAATTTAAATATTATTTTATTTCATGTACTTATATTATTAGCTTTTCACTGGCTTTGCTCGTTGATAGTTTGGGTTAGCGCATACCTTAACGCATGCGTTGATTTTATTTTATAATTTTTTTTTCTCTTTCAATATGGATGAGTTACACTTACTTAAACCGAGGAATTTTTTATATCTATATTATTTTACATTTTTCTTTATTTTATTTACAATTTATTAAATTTTATTTATAACCTTATGGTTACAAGGGAGGTTAAATTTATTTCAATTTCACAATTTGGTTGTAAACATCTAAGTAACTAAAACTTTTACATAATTACAAATTACAGGTTAAATATATAACCATGATTAATAATTACTATTTTCCTTATTTCATTCTCATCATTTCATTTATTGTAAATACTTGTAATTATTTAGAGCGGATTGCGACTCGTTAAAAAAGCCTTCGTCTATTATAAATATTATATCTAATATCTGTGGATGTATTTCCATGGGTGTTTATTAGAGCAAACTACGGCTCTTTAAATAAACATTTGTTTATTATTATTATATCTATGAATATCAGGGTATTCATGGGTGTCTTTTAGAGCGGATTGCGACTCGTTAAAAAAGCCTTCGTCTATTATTACTACTTATTATATCTGTGGATGTATTTCCCATGGGTGTTCGTATGAGCGGATTGCGACTCTTTAAACAAGCCTTCGTCTATTGTATTATATATAAATAAACTTAAAACAGCGGATGGTAACTGTATAACTAAGCCCTTACTAAATTCGAGAACGTTTTTGAGTCATTCCTTATTAAATGGGAATTACTCTATATTATAAATGAGTTTACTGTACTTACTAATAACAGATTAAACAGATTATATGAAGATGAATGTTTGTGATTTGTGTGATTGTGGAAATCGTTTCTCTTGTAAAATAATTAGTTTTATTTATAATAAAACTTGTAAATGTATCTTTTCATTTCATTCATTAGTATTTTTATATAAGTCTCATCATCAAACTTTATTTTATTAATTCTTTGAATAAAATCCTTCATTAAGGACAGGATTTTTTCGGGGGAACCCCGGTATTGTGATGATACGACCTTATTTTCCTGGCCGCTTACAAGCTGGCCATCATAAATAGCATTTATTTTGATTTTAGAACACGATATTGTTCATTTTAATTCAATAGAACATTGTATGTTATTTTCAAATATTCGATGTGTGGAACCTAAATTAAAATGTTACTCATTCCTTCACAAACTGTTGACTTAGGCAGTACTCTGCCAATTGTAAAAATTTATCATATTTCTATTTTATCAACTAAGTAAATAACTATATAAAATGTATTGAATCAATATTCAAGAACTAATATCTATGTTAATATAAAAGGAGCGCAAATACTTATTTGCGCTCCTTTCTCCTTTGATGGTTCCTTGCTCCTTCTCCTTGGCTCCTTACGGATGCTTTTACTGGTTGTTCTTTTGCTGCTTGTTCTTCCTTGTTAATTCGACCAATAAACGAATGGTGAAAGTTTACTACGAGTTTTCCTGCTATACCTACCCGGCCTGGCTACCCCACAACCCGACAGGCCTAGCTTCATACGATACTCTAGCGCTACCCTAGCGCTACGTGATCGATTGGTCTCTCCGCTGAATCTCTCTCTGTCGCATTGAATATAAACAAAAGAGAAGAGGCGCACGGAAGGTGCTTGGAACAAACGTCCTAAGTGACAAATCAAAAATAATTTATTTAAATTAAAGGAGTAGCTTTATTGAAAATCTAAATTAACATCTTACTTTAGTAATAGATGATACAAATTTGTACTTAATTTAATAAACAATACTTCATGTACTACTGAAAAATTTGGAAAGGAGACTATTTTCATTTCAATTTTTTTCTATCGAGCAAAGTTTCTTAAAACATGTTATATGATTAACAGATTAATATGAAATATTATTAATTATAACATGTAATTTTTTTGTATTTCTAAGAGCTTTAGGTTTCACTCAAAACGATTTGAAAAATATGATTTAATATGAAGGTAGCCTCTTAAAAGTTACGGTTCTCTTTCGTATCGAGTATCGGTGATTAGTATGACGTTTGGTTTAGAAACTCTGGACCCATGAAGAGATATTTATCCTGTGAATTTATATTGTGGTGAATCTAAGAGGTCTGGTTTTTAATTTGTGTATTTTTACCTCATTGTAGAGCTCGTCAATGAAACATAATAGAGAATATCAGCGTAGGTCGCGGGCTACCCAAACAATACCTTTCATGGGAAAATAAAACACCTTGTTGACGTACTATTAACTGGTGTTAAAATAAGGGATGTCTATATTCATTACCAATTCATTATTATATTGAACAATGAGAACAGTTCTTGGAAAAACTGTCTGTCCTTATTTATAATTTCAGTAAAACTTAATATTATAATTAATTAAATTATGTTGGCATTACATATCTATTTTTTATTAAGTCTAAATAGATTCGGTTGTTTTTTTTCACTTTTCATTTCATTCTAACACAAGAATATAAAAAATCCTTAAAATTAAATCTAAATATTAAAATAACTAAATAAACGAGGTCCGCGTGGAAAAGTTGCAAGAATATTGGCTGAATTTGAGGAAGGAGCCAGCCCTCTTGTCACCAGAGGAGATGATCCGTCGTGAGGATATATCTTTAATAAACAATAAACTTTTTGGCATTTGATTGAACCCGTGGGGTTCAACACCATAAGGCACAAATTTGTAATTTTCTATAATTGAACAATATTTGCGCCGTTTGTTAGGTTCTGCGATTTCCGCATCTTTGAATACTGTTATCTGTACTGGTCCTTGTACCACTTCAACGCGGGCAGAGCAAAAAAGCACATCAACATTATGAGTTATTTCATAATAAAAGAAATGCAGTTCGTTAGAGAAAATATTACTCGTAAGTCTGTGAACTTGTTATATTAACAATTAAAGCTTGACGAAGCAGCTCATTACTTCAATAATTAAGCACTCTAGCAATTAATTGGCAGAATTCACGTGTAACTAACAACCGTAGCGAGGTAGCGACTATGCGTGTCTTCGTTTCTTTTTGAAAAATACAAGCGAAGAAAATAGGTGAAAAACTATAGTGACAAGCGTGAGAGTTAAATAAATGTTTGTCTTAGTTTATCAAATACTTCAACGATTTGAAGCATATTAGATTAAAAATCGAGTAAAAATAAGTGATTTTCATAGACTTCTCTCGTATTACATTATAGGGTGCGTTTTTTGTACTTTAGTAGTTGCAAATAATTGTTACTTTGGGTAGGTACGTGATGTACATAATATACAAATTGTGTAAAAGAAATACACTTAAATTTTATTTACACGATATTCCTTCAGTATATAAATAGCCGATTTCAGAATCTTTGTCTGTCTGTCTGTCTGTCCCAAATGTCCCTTAATTTGTCCAAAATATGCTGTGCAATGTGGATTTTGATGAAACTTTCAGGGATCATAGTGGGTATTTAGATTTAGAATCTGCTTTTCGTTTCATCTTGTTATCAATTCCATATTATTTTTTATTATTAGGTACTTACTTACTATTATATATTAAAATATTAAAAGTACACACAATCGCCGAGCATATATGAAAGGTATGATGAATATAAAAGAACCGAAAAAGGTATGTGTCAGGACCGTAGCAAATGGTATTCGATTGTCTCTGCCTACCCCTCTTGGGATAAACGGCGTGATGATAGATATTTAAATTTTAAGAACTAAGCCAGGATTTTATACCTATTTGTTTGTTATTCGTATCGTTGCCGAGAGATGTCAAGGGAGTAAACGACAATCATTCAATTTATGTCGCTGGGATTGTCCAATTATTCTATTGAACTGGCGCCACGGTTGTCATAGAATATATATAACTAATAAACTACTAGCAGTCCTTCAGAGGTTCCAAGCCAAAATAAAAGTTAAATTTTATATTTCTAAAATAATGATGAAATGTTTACAAAATCAACCACGTCGTAACGGGTTGTTGCAGATTCGTCACAAAGTAAATTCGTCACATTTTTGTACACTCCTGAGCCCATTCAGATGAAAGGTTTTTATGATATCGTTATAAAGAGGAAGACTTGGCGGACGGTAACTGCAGTAGGATTCAAGCTGAGGCACCCTGAGCAGAAAAAAAAATTACAGCACGAACGAAATATGAAAAAAGAGTAAGTCACATGTCGCCAAAAATGTGTAACATTTAAAGAACCTAAAAAATATAATAATTTGATTTAGTTACGTAATTTCCATCACATTTCACGAAATCAACACATTAAAGACTGAAATAAAACTTCGATATATATTTTATTTGTTTCAAATCACTTCTAAATATTTTAAAGGCAACATTTTATGCGCCATGGCCTCTGTGCGGGACGTCCGCCGGAAAAGATTTACTCATAAGTAAATTAGATAATGTTTGTAGACGTCAGTGAGTCGCGAACTGTCACCGTGGTATTCATGACCTCCTGTTGACTCATCATGTTGAGGTACCTTTTTTAGTGCCTACAATATATTTTCATGTCTCTAGCTTTTGTTAGCCATGTCATACGCGTGAATGTTGTGGACATTAATAAACATTCTTATAGCTATGCTATTCCGAAGGTTTTTATTACTAACTACGACGTAACATTTGAAAACCTGGTTGTATAAGTGGTTGGAAGTGGAAAGCTAGAGGAAGACATGCAGCTGAAACTAAACTAATTTTCATACCGATGGAAATAAGTCGGAGTTATAAGCCTAAACACAAGCACGGACATTAGAAAATTATTAGGGCTACGTTTTTGCCATTTGACCAGGATCCTAAAAATCATAGTTGTTTTATCGGACAATGGCAGCGTGGGAGTGTGGCCGGCTAGACTAACAGAAATACTCCGTTATACTTACAACATTTAATTAGCACATTCACATTCATTGTTATTTTAAAAATACAATTAACGAACACTTTAGGTCCGTTATCAAAACTCAACTGTTTTAATTTAGTACTGTTTCTAATGAGATCAGAAGAAAAGTAGATAGAAGTGGTATGTCAAGATCGTAACAATTAAATGGCACTCGAAATTGTCTCTGCCTACCCCTCCTGTTTGGGACAAAAGGCGTGATGTTAGAGATCCTACTGAGATCATATGTATTAAATTGCCACTCGCTGCGACTGACAGGATTTTGCCCGACATTTACGCAGGCGGCGCCGTGAACAAGGTCTAATTCTTATTTAGTGCTCAGTGTCCGCATCCCATCAAACTATCAACTCTTTCCTGTCTAAAAGCCCTGGCCTAAATAGCTAAAGAGGTCATAACTAGCTCTAAATGCAATGACCCAAATTGATTAATATGGCGAAGAACTTCAATTTAGACATCGATACAAAATTAATATTTGGACACCTCATTAGAAAAACCTTCCTTGTATTTGACCTCCAAATAGGTTAAAGCTATGTTTTTAAAACAAATAGTAAAATCTAATTAGAAAAATATACTGTAGTTATTAGGTAGAAATTAGATGCTTATTTCATAATAGAATTTGTAGTGAATCATGAGGAGTTGAGTAGCTCTCTTATTTTTGAAGTCACTATGTCAGTCTTCACATGAAATATGAACGTACATAATGTCCCAATTAAAAAAATTGGTTCAGCAAATAATCTAGTTGTAGAGCACGCTAATAGAAATAACAATTCCCTTCAAACCAATAATCCAATTTTTTTTCCAAACGATATAACCTTATTTGTCGAGATACTCTATCTATCGGCATAACTAAATACAGGGGACACAATGCGAAAAAAAACTTTTTGTGTGGAACCATTGAATCAATTTGGTATTTTTTGCGTGGATTCGGAAGCCGCAGGTAGAGGCTAGATCCGGGCCATCTTTTGTATTTTGAACTGTTTTTGTGATAAACTTAATGTTTACAAATTCGCAATTTGGACAACGATAACTGTCAGAACATATCAGCTGCTTGATTTGATCTGAAATCACAATCGACCTAAATATGTATTTACATTTTACTTGGTGTTTGTTTGTGGATTTAGGATATAAAGAACTACTAATTTTAGAAAGTTTATAAAGATTGGCCTAATTAATACTTTTATTTGATATGGGTACGTAGGTATGCTTCGGAAGAATGCAGGTACGTAGACAAAATCTCAGTTAAAAAGAGAAAGATATAATTTCCCGTAGTGACAAAGCAGGACAAAAAGTAGCATCGTGGAAACCGGTCCTTTTTATCTTGCTTTATCTCTATGGGACATTATCTTTTTCTATTTCTGACATTTTGTCTACGGAGAGACGGTCATGCTCGCATGACTTGAATTAGTAACAACTCTATGCACTCACCTACAAAAAAAAAAATAATAGAAATAAAAATAACTCTGTCGAGATGATGGCATCAGGCCATGCTACCATGGAGTCGCGGAAAAGCACTCGCTTGGGATGCTACATGTTGCGACACCTTCGCACAATGTCATCTCTCAGCATGTTCTAGGGTCTCCGGCGCTGCTGCACTGAATGCTGAGAATTTAAAAAAAAAGTAAATATTCAGGCCTCCTCGACCAATTTGAGTTCTTAGCCTTTGCTGTGGAGACTATGGGTGTGAGACCAGACGCAAAGATATTTGCCGAAAAGATTGGAAAACTTTTAATCGATGCATCTGGTGATCGCAGATCTAAGGCCTTTTTTATAAGACGCGTTGCGCTAGAAATACAAAGGGGTAACGTAATTAGTGTTCTCGGCACTTTAGGCCAGTCGTCGGAGTTCCTAGAACAAATATTCTATTTATAGTTTTAGTGTGTGTAGGTGTAGGTAGGTAACCACTTTTAAATTTTTTTAAATTTTTTTTATAGATATTAATATTATATAAGTTTTAAATTAAGTTATAAACATTTGTTCAATATTAAACTATATTTTTATAGTGTACTCGCAGAGTCTGGGCACGCGAGGCATAAGTCTGTGCTATTTTTCTTTGTAACGATGTCTTTGTTCATAGAAACGTAGAAACCCCTCTTCATTTATCCGCCATTATAGGTGGCGAACTTATCGTGTCACAGCTTAATTACACATTACAACGTGATGTAATTTCTTCATCAAACTGTCGAACTCCTTTCGAGCTTGCAATTGTGTATTACGATACACTAACCCACTCTCGGTGTTATGAGAAAATAATGAAGATTTCACGCTTGTCTACTCTATCGACATAATATTTCTTATGAGTTACGACAAACGAGTAAAGTTTCCTAGTAGTTGTCTATTATATTTCTTTGAATTTCATGTATTTACGAATCAATGAATTAAAATGTCCAAAAATCAGGTCGTTTCATATGTAAGACATTTTATGCATGAATACCCAAGTGTTTTTGGAATATATTATGTCTGTCTGTCTGACTGAGATTTTTTTTAGCCAGAATAGGCTCTTAAATTGGCTGAATATATTATGATGACAAGCTCTTTGTTTTATCTAGAAAGTTTAAAAAATAAATACATATTATAAAGAACCCGTGCGAAGTAAAAGTTTAGCTATATTCAATTTAAAATTTAAATCAAGTGTTTATTATTATTCACACCACATTTGAATATTAAAATTAATCAATAACCATGTCAGAACTCAGAACACCATAAAATTTCTAGCTTCCATATAAATTTTAACAAACCTTTCATAGGAAATTGTTTGTAATTTAGCTAAAAATCGTATCACACACTTCTAGAAGAACTGTTGACGTCGGCTTTAAGTGCCCTTTGTGTCGCGAATACGTGTAATTGTTTATTTAGCCTATCTTTGTATGACGCCACAAGAGTACCAAAAAGGCTGCGCCCGCGTCTGTTTACTTTGTCATTCGCGCCGGCACACTCCCTATAATTTCAAATAACAAATTATGAAAACGAATCAAAAAAACCCCCAGTTAAGCTGTCGGCGATCCTAAACATAATGT
This sequence comes from Nemapogon koenigi, assembly GCA_963924495.1. NCBI lineage: Eukaryota > Metazoa > Arthropoda > Insecta > Lepidoptera > Tineidae > Nemapogon > Nemapogon koenigi. Next base: position 4,566,911 of record OZ004643.1, read on the forward strand.
TTGATTGTACGCTAATGACAAGGCGCGGACTTGGAGTCATCTTTTGTGTGAAGCCGACCAGGATTACCGATAGAATAAGTGAAAATCACATTTATTATTATGTACCGTAAAGTCAAAAGTCCCATTGGCTCGTATTTAGTTGCTAATGCTTCTACGTGCTTCTACTAAGGAGGTCCTAGTAATTGAGCAATCATCTGCTCTAGACCGTTGCGGTAAGTAACGCATTGAAAATAAATGGAATTTATTATTTGTTTTATTTACCTTGATATAAGCTTTATGAGTTGTTTGTGTATTAGAGGAAAACTCATTTTGTACTATCTTATTACATATATTGTGTACTTGTTTATTTTAATTACACTTATTACTGGTCTAATTATATTTTTATCTTGTGATGTTGTGAATCGAGTGGCGAGTCCATGAGTGAAAGGAACTATTTCTATCTTAAACTACCTCAACGGAGTGTCCTAAAAACCTGCATTTCTTACGCTGGGTGATTTAGAATATGAAAATAAAATTGATTTAGTAGGGGAAAATGTTAGAGGTCTCTCATTTTCTATCAAGAAAAAAAATGTAAAACAATTTGACTTTAAATCTCCTTTTCTATTTTTATGTTTTAAAATAAAAAGTCTGAGTTTTGCTGATGCATGCTGAGTGCTAACCTTATAGATTGGTGCAGCTTGTTTGTACCCTAAGATTTTTCTTTTACATCTTCATGGGTGCCTAATTTACGGCTTAATACCGCCGCTAGTGGGGTATGTTCTCCAACAGAAGATAAGGCTTCCTCCTTTATTTAGCTGAGGATATTTTTTGTGGCGAATAAGGTTGAGATGTTTGGAGATCGTTGCCTCTTAGACAGTTTGTCGCATAACGTTCATATTGGGTTTGTATGGAAAAACTATAAGAATCTCAAATTATTTTTATACCTATTTTGTTGAAAAGTATCTAAGTTTCAGCGACCCCCAGCAGAGATTCCCACCCAACGCGGTCGTTAGAAGAGGTGGCGCCTATCATTACTCAGGGGTGCCGCACTAGCCTCACTGCCGCGGTTAGTCGACCACAATACGGCCACTATGTAATCAACTCAACATCAAAAGCTCCGTTCGCATACAACTTACAATAGAGACGAACTAATCTAATTTTACACTCACACTTTTTAATTACGGAACCCTAAAGTTTGACATACTGTTTATTAGTTATGTGCATGAGTCACAAATGATAATTTCATAATCCTGGTGAAATATATGAGCAAACATTGAAAAGTAAGAGGCGACCGACTCTACCGTCGGGTGTCTGAGATTTCTAAAATGTAAAAATAATACTGTACAAGCTATACTTGATATACTTCCCACATTGAATATATATTATGTATGTTGAAAATTCAACTAGAAATTATCTGAAATAGTAAATTAACTGGACAGCCCACGAGAGTAGGTATAGGTATATTTATAAGCGCATATACTCGTAGCGGTCCTATGAGCTTTGATATGAATATTGAATCTAAGCATTCTATATCCTACAAATATGTAAAAGTAGGTATAATTGTTAAAATTGTGCATCGTTGGCACTGTGTCCAGTTGAATCAGGAATCAAATCGTGGTAGAGTTTCGTCTCTGTCAGAACAGAAGCTTGTAGCATAAAGTATTATATACCTAGTATTATTTATATTTCTTATGATTGCTTGAAACGCGAAGCCATGAAGTGTATAAGCTGTGATGTTGGTATTTTTGGCCGCGTACTTAAAAGCTAGCAACAATGTAATTACACAAAATAATAATTAAATATTTTAGGTACGTGGAGAAAATTTCACAAAATTTCATAATAACTTGAAATCCAACCCGGATTTGATGAAATACATGCGTACTCTGCCGCATGTGGCTAGTCGATATGTAGGTAATAGGTATCTAGAGCAAAGAGGTTGTCGACCGGCGGCGGCCTTGCGAATGCCACTGGGCGGCGAGACATGACACGTTTGACTCATATCATCTGTGATTCATTCATCTCTCGGATGTTTTAATATGTGCTAAATTTTTTATATTACAAATTTGTTGGCCCACCGAAATAGTATAGGCAGGCAAGTCTATCTAATCTATTGAGGTCTACTTTTTTCTGCTATTTTATCTATTCTATCTATCAATCATCACGCTTTTTATCCCAAGAGGGATAGGCAAAGACAATCGAATGCCATTTGTTACGATCCTGACATACCTCTGTCGCTTCTTTTATATTCATCATATATTGTGTGATTGTGTGTACTTTTAATATTTTCATCGATTTTCTCTATATTTTTTATGTAGTTATACCTATATAATAAAATTTTCTGCTATTTAAAATTTATAAATAACATAGTAAAAAACATATTTTTGACAAATACACAGTGTAAACAGTTCAATGTTCTTATTATGTAGTACTTAAAAAAATCGGCTAAAAGAGGGAGCTTGGTCTTCCGCTGGGTAGTTTTCGCGGGAATTATAAAAAGAAAGCTTGATTTTTTTATTGAAGATATTAATATATTATTATGCTAAATTTCTAATTATTTATTAGGTAAATAAACTTACAGCAGTTATAGCTATAATTTAAAAGTACATATTTCCAAAAAAATGTCAATGACTGTCATGCTTGTAGCTTTTCTTATAGAAGTCTGTACTTCTGTAGGATATCAGCAAAAAAATGGAAATGTGAAAGTAGACACAAGAATATCTAAAACAACGTGTTGTCATATTGATGGGTTTATTGGAAACTACACAAATAGGAAACTTCAAAAAACTATAGTAACAAACATCAAAGAATGTATCGCAGCAGTTAAGAACTAATTTAAACACGCGATCCGAGGGATTAACGCCAGGAAATCTGACAACAGGATACGTCAATTTAAACTAGATGACTGTCGTAAGAGGCGACAAGGATACCTTAGAACATCTATACAAAAATACAAAGAAATAATAACGAATAATTGTATTAATTTTATATACATTGACGCTTAAAAAGGAACAATATAAAAATACTATAAGGAGAAAGAGAAATGGTTAAATTAGATTTGTTTTTAAAAATAATTGACAGATAGCTTTGTATAAGGCCAGGACGTGCGTCTGTAACAAAGGAGTTCGTCTAAACAGGTCATTAATAAGGAGGTGGCTGTTACTCCGGCCGACTTCCTTTGGTTTCCGGGAAGCGCTAACCCTGGACAAGACGGGAATAGCGACGCAGACGACCAGTCTTGTGATTATTGTGTTATTTCGGACACCTTTTAATTAAATAAATTCAAGTGATTGAATATTCCTGAAAATCAACATTTTCTTCTGTAGAGATAGGCAGGCAGAGAAGATGGAGTTTCACAACTCTCAATTCATAGATAATTCTCTTGCAAACAGTAAGTATAATCAACTCATACCTACGTTACTATCAAGCTTGGAGTAATTAGACACGATCCAAATAATTTAGGACAAATAAACTACCAACCAAACTTCATGAAATCGAAGAAATTATAAAAATTAAGTAAATCAATTTATGATTAAATTACTCGTTACTCCAAATAAACACAATTAAGACCCAAATTCAATCGGAAGATCAAAAACATTCCACCCATCATCGGTCCCCTTTCGTGGATACAAAGTTATTGTGCCAAAATACTAAATCATTCCAAAAGGTGGCAATCTCGGAACGCTCTCTTTGTGAAAACGACACAATTATTATTTACTTTAGACATATACTCGTAGTTGGAGAGGATAAAATACACACATATATCATACAAGACAGAAAAACGCGTCGGTAGAGACCACCTTGTTAGAGATAATCGGTTTAGAGATCTTGTTGAAATTAACTTATTATAAATGGGATGTGTGCCGTGAGTATGTGCATATTTTATTTTGAATTAACACAACGCGGTTATTTCAATATCCCTGGGTCATTTGTTACGTCTCTATTTACACGAACTATTTCGACTTCCATTTTATTCAATTAATTAATTTTAGCTCAACTATAATAGCAGCATTAGAATATACTAACTTATGGTTCTATATCTCGCACAAATCTGATATGACCTAAACAGCCTAAACTACATAATTTGATGCAAATTGGACAGACTATACCTACTTTATTCCCGATTTAAAAGCCAAGGAGATAATTAGGTTCTCATCTCATCTCTGGGAATTGCAAACATACAAACGAATAACATTTCACTAAGCTTTTATATAATTAGAAGGGGAATTAAAATATGTATGTTGATAAAATAATCAACATATATTGTATTGTACAGTATGTCTCTGCATTTATAGAAAAGCTTCACCACAAAGGCATAGAAAGGTTTCACAAATTCACTTGACAGTAAATTGAAGAAAGCCTAAGTACAAACAGTCAGTTCGGACCTAAACTGGGAATTTTATTGAGACGGGCAGTGAAATAAATTTGTTGTAAATAGGTGTTTGTGTTAGGTCGTGTGGTGGAATGTAGAGGGGCGGACGACCCGGGGGGCGCCGACAAAGACCCCGGGGGGCGGCCACCGCTTCTCACTGCGCTTGCGCATGTAATAAAATTTGAAATTATTTTATTATGCATACGTTGTAGTTATATGGATATTACTTAGTATATATATATTTTATTTTAATATCTAAATCTCTGTAATTTTTATTTTTTTATTTTTCATCTCACAACTTTTAATCACTTTTATTAATAGAATTTTGATGAAGACTTCGTTTATGAAAAAAAATCCTTAGTATATATTGTGAAATGTCGTATTATATTTTTCCAATGATCCTGTTCTTTGATGTAAAAAATATTGATATATGTATAATAAAAAAAAAGTATAATGTTTTGATCGTTGATCGTTTATACCTACTACCATAATTGATTATTTTTTTTCTCTATTTTCTTTCAGTGTCGTTATTTTTCCGATTTTAGTTACAAGAATATTAAGGAACCCTAACTTTTATTAAATTCAACATGGCTCATTGATAATGGCTGGAATAATGTACGTAGCTTTATATATATATTTTTTATAAATTTTGTCTAGTTAGTACTTAGAATTTTCTTTTACTATAGAAGATCATAAAATCTGTTTATAAATGCAGTAGGTAGTTTACATTTAAGTATTTTCTCTTATTTGAGTGCTTAGGTAATGTTTTGTCGCCTATGTTTCTAGTTTGTTCATAATATAATTTTTATGGATATTGTAGAAGTTAAATAAATAAAATTGTTTGATGTTTTAATAATGCAAAAGTTTACACACCATTTTATCTTTCTGAAGTTTATTCCAAAATAAGTCGAATATCTATATTATACTAGCATCAACTTAATGAAGGTAATAATTATGATGTCACTGCTGCTTACAGTTTCCGATATCGGAATTATAAAAAAACATCAAAAGCACCACCATAAATTTATTTAAACGTTAAGGGCTATTTATTTATTTGACACTTTAAGTTAAACAACTGTGATATTTGTTTATTGTGATCAACTATAGGAGCATTACAGTAATATATTGATAACACCGCCTGTAGATTATGATAAATTGCTAATATAGAATCTATCTATCTAGTAGATTCTCACTCTCGTTTGGAAACTATATTATAAAAATCTGAAAACTTCTGAAACCTACATAATACTATAGATAGAGGAACGGATTTGGAAATTATTATCTATTGACAAACAGGTTACTTTAAAAAAGAAAAGACTAGTTTTTGGGTTACTGAAAAGTTGAGTTTTTTAACATTACCTAATAGCTATTTGGCAATTTTTTTGTGGTTTTTTTATTTTTATAATTTCGATAAATTGGTCGGACTTTGTAATGTCAAATGGAATTACGAATTCTATTTTTGAATATTCGAATATTTTTTTTATTTTTATAAGGTAGATGTTAATAGTCTTTTATATTTTTTGTACTACCAAATATGTCAGAGCCCAAAATAAGTAAACATTCCAACATAACTAGATTTCGGTCACATCTAACAGTAAGAAATATCCATAAACGGACTTGTTTAAAATATTACACTGTCTGTTAAAAATTAGTGAGTTATTAACAATTCTTTTGAGCCGCCGTATTTGGTAGAGCAAGCTCCGCTAATAATGTTGAACTTAAGATAGGGTTTCTAAGAGGTCAGACCGCGTAGGCTCGCGTTTGGCGTTGTCGCCCACTCGAGTACATTTACCCATAACATGTCGACCCATTGTCTACCCACTGGCGGGATACCCCATAGCGTGGAAGTGATGTCATCTCTATATATTATATATTAAAAGAGATATCCTGAAGGAATAAGTGCCTGATAGGTAGGCACCTAAATTTTTTTATGCTTTTCCGTTAAATCATACCTAATCTTATAATTTAGTTGCTATGTGTATCTACAATTTTCAGTGAATAATAAACTTAATATACTTATCCATGAAATAAGCCTTGATTTTCTTAGTGGTTGACAGTCGAAAGAATGTTATTTTTTCACTAATGCACTTCAATGACGAATAAAAAACACTCTAAGTTTTGTGTATCTAATATGCACTTGACTAGGAAAACGGTGAAGTTGAGAAAAGCATAGATTCTACTAAAATTTCTCGCTCGAAGCTTGTGGCAATAGCTTGTTTTAAATGAAATTGAATATAGCCTGCAAGCAGATCCCATAAAAAGATTTCATCAAAGGCATTTCGCATTTAGTTCCAGATTCTTAACACTCACAATGTCACATGAATAAATAGAACTTTAAAAATATTCATGTACAAATCAGTTCACAATAAAAGGAAATCTGTGAATGAAGTGAGCGTGTGAACAATTTGCAAGATTCTGGTATTATCGGATTAGGGATGCGGTCGCCCACGCTGAAGGATTACTGCGCGTTCATTCGATTCTTTTGCAAAACCGCAACAAAGAATAACTATTTCTGTAGCGCGACTAATGTAGAGTAAACAGTGGAAGTACTACTTAAGGTGCCGATAGTTTATTTGACATTTTAAAAGAGGATCTATTTATCTGTTATTTTAGTTATATATAATAATATTTAATAATGACAGTCGAATAAGAGGACTTCCAAGACAAATAAATTTATATTTTGAAATAATGTTTTTAAAAAGTTCAAATTCTCGGTACTATATAAGTACCTTTATACCAGGGATGGCCAACCGGTCGATCGTGGTAAGGCAAAAAATAGGATTTAAATATCTAGGTACATAAGTTATACATGTACTGTTTCATTTACCAAGTTAAAATTTCATGTGTATGAAATGTAATTTTATCGTGTATTATGTGTACATATTTGTAATTGGTAGATCGCACATTGTCTAGTCAGTAAATAGTAGATATTGGGTCTTATCAAGTTGGTCACCCCTGCACTATACGTATGAAATAGACATATGAAATGCTTTAAGAAAGAGAAGTATGGAATGGAAATGCTTATTCCTTGCCTATTGAAGACATAATAAAATTATATGTGACATTTTCATTCCGAAAGTGTGTTTATTAGTACCTACTTCTTTCACGTCAAAACAGAGCAACGGATTGATTTGATTATTTGCACAGAGATAGTTGGAGGTCAACTTTTTATCCCAGAAATATTTAAAAGAATTCATAGGCGAAGCCGGGGCGGAAAGTTAATTACTAGTTCCACTTTTAGACGAATACCTACGTCACATCATGTCGTCGCATTCAGATGTAAGAGTCGAATCATAACTGGTTGATTGTAAGGAAACGATGTGCCTACGCCTTAACAGTGTATTTGTCGGTGGAAGTAGCGGTTTCCGACCATTTTCTCGGTAACGACGATTAAGGGACGATGCATCTTGTGTGGCGAACGGAAGTATTCGCTGTGCTTTGTTCACATAAATCTGCTTTTAAGAAAAATCTCATCTTAAATAGTATTAAGTGTGCTAAATAATGTATGAATGAATCACGTGTAATCTACCGAAATTTCAAACTTCATATAATTATTTAATGTTAGTTTTACTATCTATCTATCTATCTAGCATCACGCCTTTCATCCCAAGAGGGGTAGGCAGAGACAATAGAATGACATTTTCTAAGTATGTCAGGACATACCTCTTTCGCTTCTTTTATATTCATCATACCTTTCATACATGCTCGGCGATTGTGTGTACTTTTAATATTTCCATCGATCAAAACAATTTTTATATGTTCAATAAAAGTACACTCTGCCAGCATTTCGTTTCACTTGAGCCATATAAACCTTTTTAGTCAATCCTTCATTATTTCTACGTGTTTCTTCAAACAAGCGTAAACTACCTTTCTTCATTTTAGTCACAACAACATCTTTCACTCCGCATTATTATCTAATGACATCGTTCCGGATGCATTTATTTCACTTTCATGCTTCTTATTTCATACCCAAGTCTTGTTTCCACAAATAAGTGATAGAACTAAACATTTTTCTAAATTAATATGCCGAAAGATAAAGCCCGTTTAGATTCGCTATACACATATAAAATCTCCACCGACTATGTTTTGATCGGTCCTAAAAATTACCGACTATTCGCCGTCCTATAAAATACATATACACATAGGACTAATACAGATTTATTCATGTTGCCAACATGATAGCTGTTAAATCTATCGCGCCTATGGAACTCTCAAAAGCGCATGAGAATCTATGTAAAATCGTAACATAGACATTTAAAAATGAATGTAGTTAGATGGCGAACAAAGGGTTGTATCTCGCGTGTACGAGACGTGTGGGCGTGAGAGCTTACTTCTCTTGATGTCATCTTTTATTTTCATCGAAAGACGACAGCCAACTTTATAACTACTTTATAGTGAAGGCATCCCTTGATTTATTCCAAGGGAGTCAATAATAATCACAACGAAGTTTAAAGAGAGAGTATAGAATGTAGAGCCACAATAACAATGATAACTTTGTTCCAATTTTTTTCGAAACTGTGTTATCGTCCTAGGGTACTTAGCGGAAGACCAAGTTTCCTTCGTTTAGCCAATGGTATTTGTGAGGCTATATACCTAACGAGAGTCCATTTCGTATTTGGTATTGAGTAATTTATTTTTAAATCGACTTTGAAAAAAAAGGAGGAGGTTCTCAATTCAGACCGTATTTTTACACCGTACACCGATTACTCTGTCAGTTGTGAAAAGATTTTGATGATTTCTTTTTTATTCGACAGTTTCCGGATATTTATAAAAAAAGGACTTTATAAGTAAATTTTTCGTAATATCTCTTACTTAATATTTTTAAGGATATAATAATTTGTCAACATATCATGAAAATCAGTTCAGTAGTTTTCAAGAATTCAGTAATTTGTGCAGAGAATTAATATTGAATATCTATGGAATTATGTATCAGAGAAAATTTTATTTTATTTTGGAATTTTTTTAATGGTTGACCTTTATATAGTTACTGCTCCTTTTCTTTAGGTCGTAGTCGTAGAATGATGATATATTCTAACCTATAACCTTCCATGTTCAACAACATTCTTAATAAATGGGCTACTTAACGCAAAAATATTTTATTTAAATCGGACTGGTAGTTCTTGAAATTATAACATAAAAACAAACAAACTCTTCAACTTTATATATTAGTAAATATATGTTCATTAATAGGTAAAAGTTCATAAATATCTCGTATTTTACTTATCTTTCAACGTCTACTCTAAAATTTTACTTAAATTAAACAGGGTTTAAGTATGGCGACACTGATTGCACTTTCTACATTGTGTATCTAATCTAAGTCCATAGAAGCTAATTGTTGTTGTGCACCCACCATGAAATTACACCATCAAACACACATACATCAAAACAATTAAACTGAATGATCATTAATTTTCCTAAATTACAACGTTTATTGCGGTCCTTTAGAGCACATAAATTATATTTTTATATTAGGCAATACTTAACTTGAGCTTCTGAACTTTTATAATATTTCTAGAAATATGTAAGCAGGCACGTTTGACTTGGACTGTGGTTATTATTCAAAATACGAGTCACGACCATAAGCTCGTCATTAATTCGCCACGGCAAAGTTTTACCTTCTTAACAACGAGGTATTAATGTCGTTTCCCTCTATCTATTTGAATGATAAATTTCTAATAAATTTTTGTTAAAGCGCTGTTTAAAAGACTGTTAGTGTTTATTGGTGTAGTGACTTGTGTAAAAAGGACATTTGTAAAAATAAAACGTGGCGACATGTAATCCCATACTGTATCACTTCATCATCACTAAATATTAGTAAATATTATAAAACAAAGTCCCCCGCAGCATCTGTCTGTCTGTCTGTGACATTTTACGCAAAAACTACGGAACGGATTTTGTTGCGGTTTCCAAGTTGATTCACCGGGAAGGTTTACGCTGGGCATTTATAAGTGAATCAAGCCGGGTAAAAAGTTAGCTCTAGAGAGTTTTCATGGCGTATGATGTCTAATCCATCAATAACAAAATGATGTAGGAAAGAATTATTCAGAATAAAATGATCTACAAAGAAGTCTGCGGTAGCATATATCTCTAATAGATAAGTAGTTATATTTATGTAGGTATTCAAATTGTTGTAAACCCATATTGTACCTGTGCAAAGCCGGGGGGTATGGTCGCTAGTGTATATATATATATATTACAAAATATTAATTAACTTATTTGTCCTGAGACCCCCTTAAAATGAAACAGACCAAATATCTGAAAATATTTTGTGGTCACTTTGGAGACTTAAATTTTTTTGCAGGTCCTAGGTAGGTAGGTAGGTCCTAGGTAAGCTTCTTATGAGTGCAACTGTATAAAAATACAATTAGAAATAGTAGGAAGTGAAGGAAACTTTTAGTTATATGTAGTTATCGACAATGACTTACGTTCGTATGTTTAAAATTTTACATTTACAAAGGCATCTCCATATTGAATTATATATTATAGTTATTCGTAGCGTGACGAACCTCCTTCCTCACTCTTAACTATTAAATCCTAGGACTAACAATCATGCAATCGAACAAGCTCGTAGCTAGGGTAAGTATATTTAAATATTTAATTGTAAAACACATTTATGGTAGAAGCCTTTTATTGCCATTTATTGCCTTTTGGGGTAGAGACTTGGGGAACCGAAGCATTTTTTTTAATCTTCAAAATAATAGTTCTATCTGTTTTTTTTCAAAGACAGCTCATAATCCTGGCCAATCATTGTAAAAATGTCGTCAATATTTTGGGTACATTTAGCAGGGATTAACTACCGTAAATAACTCACAATCATAATGACAGTTACGGCACATACTATGAGTACTTAAAATATAGCTTGATAGCTGTGACAGCTGTCAACAAAGTCAATGTTATGACTTTATACGGATTCTACGTCATGTCATGATGACCGACGCACGCGTTCCGTCGTGGCATGATGAGGAATCCGGTTTGATCCCGCCCGCGCTGTGATAGTTGTGATTAGAGTCAGCGGGATCATCTTAGCTAGGTACCGATTAATCGGCATATTGACACTATAAGTACCTATAACGGCTATAATACTTGACATTGGCAAATTATCGATTAACGTTGGTGGAACCACAATAAAAGAAGAAGACTTTATACGAGCGTCGAACAAATAATTTATTGTGCAATACCAAAAATCACAAATTTCTTTGCAATGACAGTTATAATTAACATAGTGCCAGACATATAAACGAGTAAATTAAAAGAAAACTCGTTGACTTTGACGGCTTTCACCGTACTTTCAGACACCTGTCACATGTATCAAGCTATATTTTAAGTACTATAGTGTTACTATGTAGATGGACTGGGTATTTTTTTTCCAGAAACCCTCATATGAATCATCAACAGTGAAACCGTTTCTAATCGATAGGGTTCATTATCCTGTCTTATAACCGTCATAATGATAAATGTTATCATGAGATCCCATAGGTAATATAAAATTTACTAAATTTGTGTATCATCATACTCCTGGCTACCGCCCTGCCTTTTTAAGCTGGGCAGGTCGGAGTTCGATTCCTACCAGTGGTTGTTTTAATTAGTGCGCTCTTGGGAATGCTCCATATAATTGGCGGTTGTGTCGTGTTTTGTGTTATTACATGAACGTCAAATGCCAGAACGCTCGCGTTCCTGCCTGGTAATAAATTTTACATTTTAAGGAATTTTCTTTACAAATTGACTAAACATAATACTCAATATAAATAATTTCATGGCTCGTTTGATATTGAGAATGTTTTAGAAAAAGTACTTTTTAATTATCAGTGACGCTCTCCTCTTCCTAAATTTGTTCAATAATTATGTGCTTTGCATGTATTAAATACATATTTACCTAATTAACATGGTGGTTAACTAGCTTAAAGTGGACATTGTTATTAGCAGCGCTCTATATAAATGCCATGAATGCGTTCTTTTGGTGCCATTGGGCCTTACGTGCCTTTGTAAAGTAGGTAATTGGAATGACGATATCAATTTGGGGTTGATTTTATGCAAGAAGTTAGCTCACGTCTTGTAACTATAAGGTTATTTTAAAGTAAATCGTTGTTTATTTACAACATGATGTAATCGCTCCACAGTCGATATTGGAAGTTATCAAGATCCGTGATCAGGCGCCGAGCTTTCAGCCGTTGCCCGCGGCTCTATGAAGATTCCAATTAACAACACTAACGAGTACTGTCGACTGCACACTATTTATGTTTCCTTGGTAAATATTTAGTTGTGCGGACGTCTGTTGCCGTCCTTGTGTTATCTAAGTCGTAAAAGTATTCACGGGTGTCCCGGTAAGTGTCGATACACGTCCGGTAGGATATACTTTCACGTAAACAACCATGTCAATCCTACAAGATCTGTTTGGTTTTGCTCACAGCTATGGAACATTGACAAGTAGGTACATAATTAACAGGAATCAAAATTGAATTGTTGTTGCCCATGTAATCTAATAAAGAGGTCCAAAGTTTACCTAATTCTTTAGAATCCAATATAAATGCCATAAACACGACCTGGACCTATCTGGACAAACATAATAATCTTTATCGCTTCAAAAGTGAAGCGAAAAACATTACGGATATATTCACAAAAAGTTTCCCAAATAATTTTACCTAGAATTTTTGCATAAACCATTTTTAAACATTTAGCGAAAATTGCTACAACTGCAAAAAAAAATTAATAGAATGAAAGTCTGTTCTTATTTTAAGAATTGCGGGCGCCGGCTTTTCGTGCCCTCAGAAACACGTATAGTAAAATCGTAAGAGCCTACAAGTATATAAACCTTTTAAAAAAAAGTGCACCGACTTCAAAAATTTGCACTGAAAAGTAAGAAATAATAAATATTTCGTTGTAGACTTTGAAGACGGTTGGTGCCAAATTAGGATACAAAACTAAGTAAATATCTAAGAAGATAAAGATCTGTTCAATATTATCTATGTTTGTATGTACCTCTGATGATCGTAGGTTCCTAATGAATTGTCTATATTAGTGAATTTGGGAACTAAATTGTTTCTAATTTGGCACCAACCGTCTTCAAATTCTACAACGAAATATTTATTATTTCTTACTTTTCAGTCAAATTTTTGAAGTCGGTGCACTTTTTTTTAAAAGGTTTATTTTACCCTTTTAAGTGATTTTGCTGCCTTGAGAGACAAATAATAACGCAACTTAAAAAAATATTGATGGAAAATTAAAAAAAAATAACCCAGTGGATGTGATTTGAACCATGTAATGTGCTTGTGCATCCTATGCACCCCATTACATTTAACCGCTAGACCATCGTCACGAAAATTGACAACTTCGTGTCAATAGCAACCGTTGCTAAGGCTTTTTCTGATACATAATTTCAGCCGTAAACAGAAATTAATTACTGAATTTCTGAAAAACTACTGAACCGATTTTCGTCATATGTCTGTGAGATAATGTCGAGAAATTATTTTGTCTTGAAAAAAATAAGTTGTCAAAAACGGTACATATTTTCACGAGATATCAAGAAAAATGTACTTATAAAGTCAGTTTTTTTTAAATTTCTGAAAAACTAATGAACCAATTTTTAAAAATAAAAATAGGACTAATCCGGAAGAATTATCTGTCGATTAAAAAAGAAACCATCAAAATCGGTTTACAATTGGCGGAGTTATCGATGTACATACATACATAAAATGAAAAAAAAATTAAAAAAAAGGTCCGAATTGAGAACCTTCTCCTTCTTTTTTTGGAAGTCGGTTAAAAAATACAATAACATTCAGAACTTGAACAACCTTAAATCAATGTAGTAACAAGTCTTGTTCAAACAAAACTCAATTCGAAAAGGGCGCGTTATAAATCTGATTTGGTACTCATTCACAGATAAGATATAATAAAAAGCTGCAAGTGTTGCTTGCATAGCTACGGGCGCCGCGTGGGCTTCGACAGGTGATGTTCGCCGATTATCTGCTAATTTATACGCACCACTCAACTTCTGTTCTCCCATATTATATTATTCATTTCGACAGAAACAAGCACGCTAAATATAGTTGAAGTCAGTATTGCCTTAAATTTTTAAAGTATCTCGTTTATTATAGAAAAAAATGCAACAATTAACCATAGACAGAGGAAGTTATAAGTAGAACATTCCACTTATATTTTGCGAAAGCTCTTATATGAAGTTGTATGATTTTTTTGAGGTTCTATATAAAACACAGTTAAAAACATATCTGCTGGTTATATGCATATATGCTTGAGTGATTGCCCCTAGCCGGACAGAAACAAAGGATATCAATTATTTCGAACCAGCCTGATCCAGGTTTGGCATCAAACGAACTTTCGGTTATTATTAAATTAAATTAAATTTAAAATTTTTATTTATTGTTTCACATAGTATGGTGTAATAATAATATGGTGTCACAAAACAATGTTCTCTATGTGATGCCTATTAAGGCGTACAATATTTTACCCTACAACTTTATTTGCATTTACAGTTACTTATACATTCACAACTATACATCAATTCAACAATTACAAATAAATTACAAAATATCAGTGAAATCAAATAATTATCATAAATTAAATGTCAATATTATTATCATTCAAATTCAAATTCTATCTATGTCTATGTCAAATTATCTTCCAAATAGTCATTTACTGAGTAATACAATTTCTCCAAAAGTAATCTTTTTAAACTATTTAAAAAAAATCCGAATGTCAATAGTTTATATTAGTCGGGTAGATGGTTGTATATGCGTATACCCATATAGTATGTGTTACATTGTGAAATATGGAGTCTTATTTTTGGCACATATATCTATATTGTTATCGATACAGAAGCAATAGAAGGAAATATTACTTGAAATGTATTTACATATTTTTTTAAAGTTTGGTTGAATTCACAGACATTTTAACACATTAGAATTCCGCATAATAAATTCAAGAGTTAGATACATGTGTCATGATTTAAGAACTAAGAGCCTTGTAGATGACAATGGCACTCATATGACCAAAACTGTATGGAGTTGAACGAACTGTTACACGATTGTGGAGGTGTAATCGTAAAGATACCAAATCGGGGAGCTGGCGATGGTGCTCGGTGACCTCACCGTCATAAAATGACAAAAACACTATTTAAAACATGTGAAAAGGAGGTTTAAGTTTGTGTTACGACTTTTTACGACTAATGGAATTGTCAGATCATTTCAAGATTATTGCCACCCATTGTAAGGTAGCAAACCACTCCAATAGAAATCTCTAAAGTTTTACAGCGTCCTATACTATTTCGGTTCAGACATTTGCATATCCTAAATTGAACATTTCACTTGCCTTGGCTCGTACATACAGTGCATGTCGTGTTATCAATAAGCTGGCGGAATGGAATCACCTCCATTCATGGAAACCCATGATCACTTTCCACCAAGTCGATGGCGAGTAACATGTCGTATGCATGTATGAAAAGGGATGGGGCACTTGATACTGGTTAATAATAATCCAATTTGATATCTTCCCATATAATTGATTAGCTAACGCCGGAAATACTCATCCTTGATTAAGGATCATGAATTCGCCGCGTTTGCAGTAGAAACAATGGGGCCCTGGTCGTCCGATACTAAATTCTTAAAATTCAATATTTCAAAAAGGTTAATTCTCGCCTCTGGTGACCCCAGAGCTGGTGCTTACTTCGCTCAAAGAATCAGTATAGCCGTGCAGCGAGTTAATTCCGCCAGCATCTTGGGCACCATGCCACAAGGCGAACATTTAGAAGGGATATTTTTCATGACATAACTCAATACCTATCTAATTATAAATAATTAATTAGCATGAAATTCAAAATATAATTAATTAGCTTTAGATAAGCGAACAAGGTTAGAAATTTATAATATAGAGAATGGGTAGACATTTCGATCTTTGGTATACCTAGTCGATTTCTTCACACACATCCATTCGTTAGGAAGTATAAAAAAAATTATGATGAACTAAATGAGAAAGAAATGAGCTAGGCTAGAAGAGAATGTCTTCCGTTGGGGTTTTTTTTAATCTTCGTGGGTTGCCTTACTGCTCCCGGAAACGTTTATCGGCCACAGTATACCTATAGCGAAAGGTCTTCCTCTTTTAGCCGATGGTATTTATGAGGTCACTAGGTATATATATTTGGTAATATAGTTCTTGAGAGCTGATAGTGGTTTTTAATGATATCTTCAAAAGTTCTAGCCAATACAAGACATACTAGCATTTCTTGATATCGCTCATGCTCTTTATTATGTAATTCAAAATGTTTGAAGTAACAATGACAAAGCGTGATATAATTCATAGGATTGTTTAGGCCACGTTTAGGCCTATGACTATGAATATGAATGAATGTGAGACGGTAATGTCAAGGTTGTTTTGTATAATTGAGTCCTGTCTTCCTTTGATAGATTAACAATGAATAACATTAATTATTTTAGTCTCGTTTTGGTCCTACTTCAGTACACGACTATGACTGCAACATTGATTTTAATTTTATGCTCTAGCGTTACCCAAATGTAAAATAAAGATTTTTTTTATTGTTAATTAAAAATTCAAGCGATGTTTATTCAATAATATACCTACAGTAGTTTATTTATCTAGCTAAGACATAATATAATTAAATCCTTAACTAGAAGTAGGTATGTTTCATTCATGTTCTGTTCAATATGGACATCTGGCAAAAAGTGGACACTATTATTGGTGTCTCTGGCCACATGGTAGAGCGTTACCTCCCGGTTTCAATTTTATTCCCACTAGTGTCAAAAATTATAAACAGCAATTTTCTTTAAGAATAATTTTATCAATCAAGTCATTTAATCAAGTCCTCGTGCTAGGTCTATTAAGTGCAGCAACAGGCTTGCCACCTGTTCTGTTCAATATGGACAACTGATAAAATGGGACATACTGGCCACACTGCAAGAAAAAGCCGTGAAGACATGTTTGTTGTTTGTTTGTAAATATCAATTCATTGTAATGGAGGAAAAAATCTGAGCAGCAGAAGCTGTAAGACCGAAGATCTAACCAGTGATTTTAGCTAATATAATTTCTCAAATGTTATATCATAACAAATTATGTAAGAAGAAAATTAAAGTAACTATCAACTGCTATTGTTTCTTACAATGTAAACATAAACTAAGAGCAGGTGCGTGTGAACTCGCGATGCGTGAAATCGTACTAGGTTATCTCCGGTGTGGTCTTCCAAAAAATTTACCGATTATTATACCCCTTTAACCCTTTTCCTCAGTACTACGGGGTACAATTCGCCACGGCGACCTCCGACCACCATCATTTTGCCCCTCCCAAGACAGAATTACCTCTCCAAGTCTCCAAGGGATGCCACTTTTTATACCATGCGAGGCGTTAATGACCCGAAAAGTGTGACTTTGTTGATATCTTTATAATTTCAATGGCGATTTGATGGAATCCCAAAAATAATCATTGTTTTTGTTACGGTTATTGTCATATCAGTAGGGGGACTAATACCATTGGGGTAGACAGATAGGAAATACTTGTAGCTCTATCATTAAACTTGATGATTGATGGCAATATTTGAAGTATTTATTGGCTAGATCCATGATGGATCTATCGACGAGGCAGATCAATAGATGTGTCAGGTTAGCAGAAAATATAATTTTGTCTCTATCTACCATCACTAGGAGTCTAGGATAGATAACGTGATGATAGACAGGTATCTACTGTTGAATATAAAGTCTTCTTAGAACTTATATTATATAATGTAGTCCATTTTTAGAGATCTTGATAATTATAAAGGATTTTATTCTATTATGGACTTCCCCCTTACTAATAGACGAGGAATAAAATTATTCAAAGGTTGTATTTCTCTAACAAATCTGTCAATCTATACTTGGTATGATTTTCTTTATTTTCTGCTGGTATAAAATGAATACTAAACAAACAGTCTTGAATTAAATAAGTAATAAAATTTCATTACTTATTGGCATCCTATTGTCACGAACTAAATATTTCGTCGTAAAAATACCTCGCATCTCTGTACATCGGTGACAATGGACAATTTATAGAAAGTCAATTCTTTGATCAATGTCAAATTGACTCGTTAAAATATTTTGGTTCGAGCTTTTAGATTCATTTTGAATAATTTAGATAAATTTTAATCGAAAAAATGTTGTATTGTATGCAATAATAAATGCATGCCGCATGCGCCTGTATCCAAGTGGGGTAGGCACTGTGGGCAGATAAAAGGAGCCTAACATCACTGACTATTACAAAACAACCCACACCGCATCTGTCTGCTCATCCCTGAAATTTTCTTCGAAAGAGCAGAGAGAGCATCTGGTTTTCTCGATTACGTAGATTGCTTTACGTGGAAGGTTTAGTTAGACGTAAAATTATATTGAACGAGAAATATCATATATTTTTTTGTATAGCTCTGTCTATCCTGAAAGACTCGTAGACGTAATGTTAAGTATGGTAGAAGTGCTTAGCAAAAGAATTATCAGAACAGAAGATAGTAAACAAAAAGGTGCCATTGTGGTCAAAGGCTGCCCTCAGGGTGGAGTCCTCTCTCCACTCCTCTGGAATCTCGTAGTCAACGATCTCATAAGTACCCTTAACAACAACAACTACTATACAATTGGATACGCAGATGACCTAACCATCCTAATATCAGGTAAGTTTACTAACGTCATCTGTGATGTCATGCAAACAGCACTGCTCCTAGTGGAAAAATGGTGCAAAACCCACGAACTGTCAGTCAATCCTGCAAAGACGGAGCTGGTAATGTTTACAAATAAGAGGAATTTGGGTAAGTACAAACTACCCACCTTATTCAAAACAGAAATTCAACTGTCCACGGAAGTAAAGTATCTAGGTGTTATCCTAGATAATAAACTCACCTGGAATAAACATATGGATAACAAATTAAACAAGGCCAGCATCACATTCTGGCAATGCCGCAGAATGATGGGGAAAAACTGGGGTCTGTCCCCCAAAATTTCTCTTTGGCTGTACACGGCTGTGATCAGACCCATGGTAAGTTATGGAGCAGCTGTGTGGTGGCCCAAAACAAACCAAGCAACGGTTATCAACAAACTACAACGTTTCCAAAGACTACCTTGCATGGCAACAACAGGATGCATGAGAACAACACCTACAGCGGCTCTGGAGGTCATGTTGAATCTAACTCCGTTGCACCTATTCATACAACAAGAAGCAGGTGCAACAGCATTCAGACTACAATCCCTTGGTCTTTGGGACCAAACAGGAAATCCGCATACAAGAATTACTAACTTAACTATGAGGGAACTACCGTTGGCGGGAGCTGCCAACGATAGAATACCCCTAACATATACTTTTGACAAGAAATACAAAATCCAACTTACCGAAGAGACCTACGAGGGGCTAAACCTTGGAGAACTTAGAATCTTCACGGATGGTTCCAAAACAAAGTCAGGTACTGGATCTGGCATATTCTCGGAGGACTTAAACATCAACATATCAACACCATTGGGCGTTCACAACACAGTCTTCCAAGCTGAATGCATGGCGATCCGCCTGGCAGTTTCGGCCATAACATCGAGAGGAGTAAACAAGCAATCCATCCGAATATTATCGGACAGTAAGTCAGTGCTGCTTTCTCTCGGAAGCAACTCAATCAAATCAGGATTGGTGCTTGAATGTCACCAAGCATTAAATAAGGTTTGTAACGAACTAAATAATAACATAACCCTTCAGTGGATTAAAGGGCATAGTAACTCCCGCGGTAATGATGCGGCTGATGAACTTGCAAGGAGAGGATCAGGTAAGGTGGCTGTGGGTCCTGAACCATATATACCACTGCCTAGAGACTGGATCCGCGCACAACTCAGAAAAATAACCACTCAAAAACATGAATCAGAATGGGTCAAACTTGAGAGTTGCAGACAATCAAAACTAGCGCTCCCATCCCTAAACTCTCGATTAACACAAAGACTAATTAACCTTAAAAGGAACCATTTGAGACAAATGACACAAGTCATTACAGGACATGGGCCCTTTAATAAACACCTTTTTAATATCGGCATTACAGATAGTCCACTATGCAGAGTATGCATGGAGACTGAAGAAACGGTCACCCACATCCTTCTGGAGTGTGTAGGTTTGACAGAATACAGGGCTGCTCATCTCGGTGCCCCGAGGACCCTTCAGGAGGCATGTAGCAACATCAAGGGGCTGATCGGCTTCCTGGAGGAACTGGGATGGCAGGAGTAACTAAATTCCCGCCTCACGCAAAATAGGCGCTAGACGTCGAGTTGCGGAGACCGAGCCCGATAACCAGTATGGTAGAAGACAGGATTATTCCTATACTCGTAGTGACCGAATGGATGGCGCCGAGATCGCAACGATACAGTTCATGAGGACACTAATCGTCAATAAAATCTCGATTTAGATGGCAGCGATACCGTGTGAGTTACGGACGGACAGACGGCCAAACACGAAAACCTACTCGACGAAGGAATGCGATGCGCTAACGAATGTCCACTCCTTCTAAGTTAGGCACCTCATTGCCCCTTTTTTATTTGTCCTTTTTTAATTTGCAATTTAATCATCAGAAAATAAAATTAAACTAAAATATCCAACTAAATTATTAACAATGCAGATTGGGACTCTTTTAAATTAAATTATGGTACATTATACAATGGGTAGAAAAAAGTTCACACTTATTATATAGAAAATAGTATTTTCATGCACTTTGTTAGACCGACCAGGTACAAAGAATTAAAACTTTGGTTGTTTCACATGTAAATGGCTGAACTAATTTGGGTTCAAAGAAGAAAAAAGATGAGTCAAATACATATATTAAATAAAATATCACACACTTCATGAACCAACACTTCTTTCTCTCAACTTATTGTCAGTATCTACAGTCCTCCTGAAAACACAAAAAGTTCGTACACATTTTATTTTTTATAATAGTTGCATTATACAAAGTACTTTGTGCCGTTTGGTGTACAAACTATAGGTCCGGGGGTTCAAATGGCAAACATTTTATTAAAGAAATATCCCCACGACTGATCATCTCCTCTGGTGACAAGAGGGCTGGCTGGCTTCTTCCTGGCTCAACAAATCAGCATCGCAATTCAACAGGGAAATGCAGACATAAGAGTGATCCTATAAGGATTCCGTGTTTTCATCGAAATTACCAAAGCCTAAAAATTACTTAGGACTTTTGTTTAAATTTTCTTGTAAACTTCTGCCGTATATGCGCGTTTTTCTCCGTAATTATTGAACCGATTTCAATTGATTCACAATTGATAACATTTTGCGCAAATTAAATGATGAGAAATATCGGTGAGGACGGAAAATGCAATCATGATGAGGTAATCTTCGCGTGTGCTGCGTAGTAAGCATGGTGTCTAAGTCCGCCTACGAATGCGGGCAAAGCCAGACAGGGTCGCTAGTTCGTGTCGATTAAATAGATGAACAATTGACGCCTCACCGACAGGGACACACCTACGCCTTAGTTTTTGTCTTTTTGACCCAAGAGTAGATAACACGACCGTTCGGCATTTAAAAATAAATTTGTCGAAAGTGATAAATGACGCATATAACTTTTATTATTTCAAATTAAATTAACGATAGGCCCAAACGTCTACCTTTTCTCACATTAGATACATCTTATCTGGAATGATTGCTTCCATTACTTTGGTAGAATGGACACGTTTGTTTTGTTGCTGGGGGTAGATAAAGAGATTAATGCGTAAAGCAATTAGTTTTGATTGAGGTGTGTTTTATTAATTAATTGCTTTTGTTCTCTGAGATTATTTGTAACGCCATGAACACACACTTATGTATAAAACTTTTATATTATGTCTTATATCAAGAGATTAGCTGGACAGATTTTAATATCCAAGAAAGTTTTAGTAAAAGTAAGCTTCCTCCAGTTCTGAAGGAAAGATTTTAAAAATTCAGAAGTATTCTTTGCTGCTGGATCACTTTGAGTTTCAATTGCTTTTGCAGTTGAGACTCTTGGCCCGTGGTCCGATAAAATTGGTAAACTTCTTATCAAAAAGTCTAGTGATTATCGAGCTAAGAGTTTAATCAATCTCCTCATAAGCTTGGAGATTCAAAGAAGTAACGCAGCGAGTTATGGATAGAGCCAAGCTATTATTACATCCACTCATTCTCTTTACTTTTTCTTTATAATTTTTAAAGTTTAATTTTAAATTTTTTTTACATATAAAACACAAGTGAATCACATGTGAAATGCGAATGTTTGTTGAATAATTCTTACTTAATCATACCGTAATTTGGCCAGGACAATTCTACTACTACTTGTCAGGGAACATAACATAGAAAATATCCAATAATATTCCGAAAACCCTCCCTGTTTTGTGATTATAGATGGTTTCTTAAACATTTTTTCCTTCCTAATTTCGTAATTTATTATTATTCTAGAATATTTACCTACATCGCATAATTTATTTTATTATGTTTACTTAAAAAAGATTTCAGAAAAAAAGAAACACCCAATTTATCCTTTTTATCTATATACACACTTATACCTAAATTATTTAGATACCAAACAACCAAATCAAATTATGTACTTCTAAAGAAACATTACCTACTGAACGCAAACAAAAAAAATCACAACACAGGCAGGTAATAAACAAAATATTTATTTATGAGTTGGCGTGTGTCCCGTTCCCACAGCGAACTTTAATACATTTTTCGTGTTCCAGTTAGCGCCCCATAAATTGATTAGGGGTCTGCGGCGACGCTCTTAAAGGTTTTTTTGGTCGCCGGGTCAGGTAATGATTTAGCTCCTATAACTATAGTAGATGACTTTATAGCTGCCACTAATTATGTATTAATATATAGGAAAATTTAAGTAAACATTCTAAGCATTCTTTGTTAAGTATGTAATGTTTGTATATGTTTTTAACTTCAAATTAGGTAAAAGCGAACGTTAGTAGGATGGCAAATTAAAAGCTCTCACGGTTTTTCTAACTTGCGGCGTGGCTAGTAGGCATTGCTGATATGTTATAGGTGGCAAGACTGTATATATAGACTATAGCTGTGTCCCCCAAAGCACGAGAAGTATATAGGTATTTTACTATTTTTTTAATGGAATTAGGATTGAACCCTGAATCTCCAAGTCCGATTATTTCTGTTGGTCTTCGGGTCTTCTTAATACCTACGTAATAAACATAGGATATTTCACTTATCTATAAGTCTGTCTGTCTGTTACGCTTTCACGGATAAGCCACTGAACCAACTTTGATGATATTCGACACGGAGACAGCATGGAGAGGGGATTTGTAAATTTTGTTCTTTTACTTTGAGTTCTATTGATTTACAAGATATTTATTATTTTAATCTGTATGTCTGAATGCTTGTTCAGAACAGAATACACTAGAAAACTTTTGGAAGAATGTTCATGAAATTTTCAGCAATCTTTGTAGATATGGCTCTGGGTTAATAGGATGGGGTAAGAAGTGATACCAAAATATATAAGTAAGTATAGGTATGAGAAACAAACACATAAGTGCTATCCCGCTTTTTTCCGTAGTCCCATTGGTTGTCCCAATGATAAGACCACGGAAAATTCAATTAACCGTAGTCCCATTGTCCAATGGTACCATGGAAAACTTCATTTACTTCTATTTTCATTATCCGTAGTCCCATCAATTAATAGATACCTACCTTGATATTGATTCAGCAATTATTTAACCTTGGATTATTAAACTCTAATGGACAGAACTTGGAACAAAATTGTTTCAAATTAAACACCAACCCTTTTAATCTTTTAAACTAATCCACCCGATAAAGTAAAGTAACCGTTTGTTTAAATCGGCGTAATGGAGTGAACTAATTTCCTGTTAGGAAATTGCTTTTCGATTTACAGTAGAGCGATTTGCCTAAAAGCCTTCGTTCCAGTCACTGGTCGAACATCAATCATTCTTTTACAACGAATGGTAAAAATATTTTCATAACAATGGATTCACTGTGCTTTGTGAATAAAGCTTTTCCGTAAAATATTATAAACGTGCTAGTTAATACTCGTAAACTATTTATATGGCCAAGCAACGAAAGGGTTAAAAGTAAGGTAAAAGCATGTTGCCCAGTACCTGAACTACACATAATCTAATGATAATTTCAGTACTATTTTGTTGGATTTTTTTTAATACGAAAATGGACCAAACTGTTAACAAACCTGTACTCCTTGACACAGTACAAAAAGAAAGAGAGGCAGGCAACCTCAAAGTCTGTTGTGGGCAAGGCCATGGCAGGAGACAGGGAGAAGTGGAAAGCGCTGGAGGAAGCCTTTGTGTCATAGACACGCTACATAGGAGACTGTTGTGAAACATATAGCATTTCATAAAATTTATATGTAACTAGTTTTAAGTTCTTATTGATATAGAAAATAAAAGGCTTTGAAATTGAAATTTGAAATTGATGTTGGAATGCGAAGAAAAATGAGAATAGAAAGGAAAATAGAAACAATATGACATCCTAATATCACTACTACTCGTATGTAATGTAATGTTCCGATCAGGTGTTACCCAAAGTGATAACTCAGAAATGGGTGTCCATATGATGGATTTTCCCTTCTCAAGATAAATAAAAACAGGATCTTGGAAATCATTTTCAGGGTCTCCAATTCTTCATCATACACCGATTTGAAAAATAGTCCATTTATTAAGGAAATTTACACGGGCGAAGCCGGGGCGGAAAGCTAGTACGCATATACATTTGCAGTATCAGTGTTTGATTTTCTAATTTTCAGCTTCAAAATTAATATATAAAATTCGTCTACCTTAGCATACGTAAATATAAACGAAATCAAAGGCAGTTGAGCTAATTTTCACTGCATTGTGACTTACTTCGGAGTCGCAACACTCACAACTCGCAGGGTAATGAAGCGACTCGGTGTCTGTGACTCTGGGTCCACACTCCACAAGCAAAAAATAACCAAGTTGACAATATAAATAACAATTTGGCCCACCCCGCTCGAATGTGGATCTCGGATTAGCATAAGAATGCCACGGCGAGCCTCGACCCGCTCAGAACACTGTCTCATACAACGAATTAAATTTTGATTTACGGCTTGCATAACAAAATTTAGACTTAACAATGATACCTAAACACCTACACCGTCGCGTTTTTGGCTAAAAATAATGCCATAATTTTCAATCAGTTTGCATTTTTTGGTAAAATCGTATTAACTTATGAAAGTGTAACGGAGAACACACACCAACGATGTAATAGGCAGTAACTTTGACAAAATAAATACAACTGTTATTTTTATCAAAATTGGTTATGTTATGCCGTTTCAGAACCAATCTGAAGAAACATCCAGTTAAATATTATGAAAATATAGGATAGGTAAGGGGGGTGGATTTAAAAAGAAAAGTAGCCTGTGTCCTTCCCTAGCTAGGGTTCAAGTTTTCTATAAATTTCGTCAAAATCGGTTCAGTGGTTTAGCCGTGAAAGCGTAACAGACAGACTTAATTTTTTTATATGTATTTTAATTTTGTAGTAAGTAATATTAATTTACACTATAAAATGTATTAAAATGCCATGGACAATTTTATAGCCGCTAAATGAACATAAATTCAAATAAATTGTATTCTTGTAAGTTAATTTTATTTGACAAAGACACTGGACCCGCTATAATTCACAGCCTCCATTATGGCGGCGTTTGTGCTTCTTAGGAGTCCTTATGTAAATATATTTGAAAAACGGACCAGAAAAAAACAATTAATAAAATAATGGTCACACAAGGCTACCTTACTTAATTATTTTGAATTAATTTTATATGCTTACGCCTAAAGCTGTAGATTACGGTCCCACTGTCAGAATTTGAGTAGGTACTTACAAATTATGTAAAATGTTATATGTACCTACTGAATACCACAGAATATAAAACAATACTAACATAGGCTCATAATACAGAAGCTCTAGAAGCTTATATCGAACTAGAATTCGGCCAAGTAGTCAGGATACTTTAAAAAAATGTGTGTGAAAATATACTATGTATTTGGTTTTAAAAAGCGCGTTTCATATATGGTGCTGAAAGAAGCTGAACAAAGCTGATGAAATATGTGAAAAATTACTTATAATTCGTGATTCCAGGAATTGCAATATGTACCTAGTACGTTTGTATTACTTTCTACATACAGATACTTATTAGATTAGCTTGGTTGATTCAGCGGGAAGGTCTACGAGTATTAAAATTAAAGTGAATCAAGTCGGGATAAAAGTTAGCCCTACCTAGTTTTCATGGCGTATGCTGTATAATCCGTCAGAGATATAATAAATATGATGTAGGAAAGAACCGTGTAGAATAAAATGATCTACAAAAAAGTCTACGGTGGCGTATATTTATCTCTACTTGATAAGTAGTTATAAGCGTATTTATGTAGGTATTCAATTTGTAAAGCCGAGGGCGAGGTCGCTAGTTTTTTATAAATACACACCCATTTATTTTTAATCCCTAAAAAAGAAAAAAATTCTAAACTTTATGATAATTTTAAGGAAATTCAACGGGAAACTCAGTTTTCAGAAGCTAATATAATAATCTAATCAAATACTACCAATTTGAAATAAAAATCTAAAAATAATCAAAATAAAAAGGACTCACAAAAGATATGGTGCTCAATGTTAATACGCATTTAAGATAATATATATTTCCATCCAAAAATAAAATGTCCACCTAATAAATCGTGCCGAACCTTATCGTCTTTCGAGACGCGACAATAAGAAACCGATAAGGCTGAAGTTCTTACTTTTAAACCGAAACGCATTCGTTTACGTTTTAATCCTGGTAGTATTTTATATGGTTGAACTGATTCGATGTTAAATAGATGGTTAAAGAGTAAGGTAGGGTTTGGACGCACGCAGGCCGGTCGTAATCGGCGTTGCATCTTAATTTAGTTGTCTTGTATCGTGGGAGGCGTCGCGGGTCGCGGCTGTATAAGTGAGCACATAACCTAACACAACTGTGATGCATTTGAGCCCAATTCAATTTTATTAAAACTTTAAAAGGAGAATTGAAGTAACGAAGTCAAATCAGTTAACAATGACCACTTTTAACAAGTTAATACATACATAATATTATACCGCTTGTTTCCAAAAGGGGTAAGCAGATATTATGGAGCGCCACTTATATCGGTCTTTGTATACTTCTCTAGCTTCATCCACATCCATACCTACATGGCCTACATCGTTTCTTACATGCAAGTTTATTTTTAGTACTGCGTATTTGACCTTTTTTTTAAGGATATCAGATATTTGTTACAACAATTAAATACAGCTCGAAATTTAAATTAACACTGATAAAACAAACATATTTTGCCCCCGAAGCACGAGAGGTTGATTAAAGCATTATTTTCTTAGATTTTTTGCATTGAATGAGGATTGAATCACGAACCTCCGAAATTCTGTACCACTGTACTGCGCTCCCGAAAATGTAGCCCAATTCCAGGATTAGGCTCGTGAGGAATTTTATTGAAACGACATGCCGCTAGTATATCCTGAAAATCTGATGGGGATAGTCAGATAAGAGGGTACCCTGACAAGCGGTTATGTTATGAGTAAACATTTAATATAAAACAACGCTTTAAGAGGCTACCTTCATATTAAATCATATTTTTCAAATCGTTTTGAGTGAAACCTAAAGCTCTTACAAGAACAGAAAAAATTACATGTTATAATTGATTATATTTCATATTAATTTGTTAATCATATAACATGTTTTAAGAAACTTTGCTCGATAGAAAAAAATTGCAAAGTAGCCTCTAAAAATAGTCGCCTTTCCAAATTTCTCAGTAGTACATGAAGTATTGATTATTAAATTAAGTTCAAATGTGTATCATCTATTTAGTAAGTAAGATGTTAATTTAGATTTTCAATAAAGCTACTCCTTTAATTTAAATAAATTATTTTTGATTTGTCACTTAGGACGTTTGTTCCAAGCACCTTCCGTGCGCCTCTTCTCTTTCGTTTCTATTCAATGCGAAAGAGAGAGATTCAGCGGAGAGACCAATCGATCACGTAGCGCTAGAGTATCGTATGCAGCTAGGCCACGCCCCTCAAACTATGATTTTATTTGAATGTATCGTCTTAAGCTTTAAAATATATAGGACAGGACACTCGCGATCGCAATTTACTATAAAAGTTGTAATAGACCAATGAAACTATTCCAAATATTTATCTCACTGTCTATAAATTTCATATAAACACAAAAAAATAGTTCAGTAACTCACCACGTTAACAAATTCTTGAAATGTAATCGCGTCGCTCGTTGCACTTTGTGCTTTGTCCAGTAAAATCTGTGAAAAGATTCAGTATCAATAATTGTAAGTATTTTATAAATCTCAAAATAATAATAAAATTAGAAATGTAGTCCTGTGATAATTGTAAAATAGAAAATGCATATAATCTTTTTTTAAACATTTAAGATAACGAATCAAAATTAATCCAGCCTATTTAGTTTTGAACCTATATTCTGGACAAACATCCAGACGGGCAGACAAAAATTTTAAAAGCGACTTCTTTCTTCACTAGCGACCGTAGAAAATATGTTTATGAAAAAAAAATCATATTCCCGGGGTTTGAGAAATTTTTCCAGAATAATAAGTGCCCTATGTCACAAAACTGTTATAAGCGGATACATACACAAAATAAACTTTAGTATTTTTCTTTGTTGGGCTATATATTATTTCTCAAAGGTGTTTTTTTGTCGGTATCAAACATTTCCCTAATATATAATTGAAGATAATTTTTCCCTCTAATGACGAAAAATAAATAAACAAATCAAAATAAATTTTTCTTTTAAAATTACACCAATTAATTTATTATGTAAAAGACGTCATCTGTTGGAAATCAGTTCAGAAGTAATCGCACGGGTCATCTAGTAATTATATAATCTAAAAATAATGTACGAATCTTTGAAGTTTTAAGTAGAGGTAAGTACCTCTCTCTTATGAGGCGGCACCTGTGATACGAAGTCTGGATGTTGTAGAGTCTGCCGAAAATCAATCCATGGAATCTCACCAAATCCTTCAGGATCGAACTGAAACATAATATATAATGTTGTGTTGTGCCTAATGAGGATGACCATATCTCACTTCCATAACCACACCAGTTCTGATGCATGAAAATTAAAGTCGTTATAATATAAGGAAGTGATTCAAAATTACTCTATATGCGGAAAGAGAACCAGCATAGAAATTACTTTTTGCCTTCAAAATTAACCTCCAAAATCAGAATTCATTTATTTACACGCTATACATCGTACAGACTCTACGTTCGAGTACTTACGAGTATGGACCCCCTGAAAATTTCATCACGTCTTTTATCCCAAGAGGGGTAGGCAGATTCGAGACAATCGAATGCCATTTGTTACGATCCTGACATATCTTTTTCGCTTCTTTTATATTCATCATACCTTTCATACGTTTTTTTGTTAAAACGGATTATGTTTTAAATATATCTACTATGCTATAATTATGTATATACAAATAAACCTATAAATAAAAAATATCAAGATGCCTTTTTTTGTCGTGTTATTCAAAAATTTCAGTAGTGTCGATCAATATGATAGAATATCGTAATATCGTCACAGTTTTCTTTTTCCCTTTCATAAATCTCGTTTTACTTATTTTCCTTTGAAAAATACACGGTAAGGGATAAACAATATTGCGCCCGCGTCTCTAACCGTCACACACTTTACAAAGGCCCCTACGTGACAATGTTGCTTTTGATCCGCGGCGCTACCGACATCGTAAAAATCATTTTTATTCACCAGTGTTATTAATTTTTCTCCGAAGTTCCTTTCCGGGCTATAAAAGCACACGGCATTTACAAAAAAGAAGACATTTTTTCATTATTAAAACTACAATAAAATAATATGTATTCGCAAAATGTATTGCTCAGAAAAATGAGAGGTATGGAGAAAGTAAGGAGCTTTATGATAGCTCTAGACTTTGATTCGAGACTAGTCAAGCAGTATGATAAAAAAATAGATATAATTGTGCCAGTTAGAAAATTGCAAAAATGCATGTTATCCGGTTGGAAAAAATCGAATATCTAATTTTGCAGGTGACAAAGACTGGGCTCTTTCATTCGCATCTGCTCTTTGTTTTTGATATAAACAAATTACACGTCCAAGATACACATCTAAATGTTTATTCTTAGGGTACATAGGGCCACGTACCATTGGGACACGGTGGCACTTTTATTATGGGAGTGTTTCTTTGACGGTCTTGTTAGGATGCTCAGGCGCCGCTCGATCTCCGGATAAGGGAGGGTACACCGCGACTTGGATTCGAATAACTATTTAATTTACCACACCTTCCTGAACTAAGCTATGTATATAGGGACAGACAGACGGGAAGCGTTTTTGTTTTATACTATGTAGTGAAGATAATATAGTTTTACATTCAGGCCCGTACAATGGCACTTGTTAATTAATTTTAGGTTTTTATTTTAAGTTCTGTTATGTAAATAGGTTGTATTTGTGCTAAATAAAACGATATAAGTAAATAGAGATTTAGTTATTTATTTACTTGTTGTCACGAAAATAAATTTGGTGGTGTTATGGGGAACGCATATTGTATGCATTTTTACAATTACCTACTACACTACTGGGCCAGTAGTGCAGAAGGGAAAAAAAATCCCCACGACACTACCAGTAGTGCGGCTTAGTAGTGCTGTGGGGAAGTAGTGAAATTTTTACATCATTATCCTTTGTTCTTTTTAGGGTTCCGTACTAAAATTTCTATAGAGCGTGATCAATGACAAATCATTAACTTTTTACGAGGCGTGACAAGCCGTGACCCCATAAAAACTCATATCAAGATAAGCGACAAAACAATAAAGTTTAAACTTTTGCGGAACAGGTAGCTTTTAAAATAACTTTGTAAGCTACGTGACGTTTCCCCGTGACATCTTTCACCAAAACATAACATAATCATTTTCGAAAAACCCAAAACATATCACGTAAGGTTTGTTTTTGCGCATTATTAACATTTTTTATTTTGCTCAGGTATAGATGTTTATCTTTTATAGCGGTTGTTGAAAGATTAAAAAGTGATTAGGTTCTCACATCCGTCATCGATATCACTTACCCTGTCAAACAGCAGTCTCCATTTCTGTAAATTAGAAAAGACATTTTATAGATATACGCACAATGTAAAAAATCAACAAAGCGCGTCGTAGAGTTTTAATGGAGTCATCAAAATAGAACCCTGAATACGAAAAAAAATCGTTGAGACATAATTTTTTTGTAGGTCAGGAAAATGTGACAATACTGATTTCATTTGAATCTACACCCATAACTTGAGAAGATCGCTAAAAATATTGTTTGTAATTTTGTGCATACATGCATACCGTAACGCCTGTTTCCCAAATGGATAGGCAGAGAGAATGGAGCGCCTGCTCTCTTATGTTTATTATGATCGTATTATATTTTATTGGATAAATATTCGGAATTCGGACAATTCTTGCGGTCTAACCAAAGACACCAGTAACAATGTCGACTATTAGCAAGATGTCCATGTTAAAAATAAAAATGCTTTACCTGCCCTCCGAAACACGAGAAGTTGATTAAATTACATATTATTTAAGAAAATGTGCCTAGCATTGACGCAATTTCTCTATAATTATATAAGTAGATTAAAGTCAATTTTTTAAGACTTTTCTTATTTGGTAAACAATCTTTGCATGTTTTTTTATTGTTAATTTTCTAAATAACATTTTACAGATTATAAAATTGTTATTATAACATTTTAAAGATTTTTAAACGACAGACATGCAAAGTTTGTTTCCCAATTAAAACAAGGCTTCTAAAACGGACCATACATATAAATCTAGACACTTACGTCATGTAACAACTCCCGTCGTATTTCCGCTTCATCCAACTCAGATCCAAGGTCTGTGTGGTCTGTGTCATATAAGGGCTCTGCAGCTCTTGATAGCGAGCCCAAAGAGTCTCTAGCTGAGGCCAAGGACCCTGTGACCGTAGGTAGAACTCCAGCTTCAATACCAGACTCCATTGATGTGTTAGTAGAGAGCAACGCCATAGTAGTCGGGACACGAAGCTCCCTCGTAGATGACCCCCCCACCCAAAGCGACATGATCTTTTCTTCAACATTCACGACGCTAGAACTAACTGGCCAGTATTATACATATCAAACCTTCTTGGTAATTTTCCATACGTATATTCATATTTGGAATAGTTTTTTTTTAATTTAAGGACAGATCAAAGGACAGAATTTTTTTCTTATTGGACGATCTGTAGGTATTTATTATTCAAAATATTTTATGTTCTTATTGCCTTATGCACAGATGAATGATTGTCAAGTTCTATGGCCATTTGTTTATTTTCATGTTTCTTTTGTTTGGACTCGAAAATGTAAGGCACTTTATTAATTTTAACCATGAACTACCTGAAACAAATGCAATTTCAGAAAATTACGTACGACAATCATGTGACTCTACGAGAGGTATTTCTTAGTTATTGTAATAATACTCTATGAAAGTGTATAATATAAGATACCTATTTCCCCACCTTCTTAGGTCTGTGGTCTGCAGAGATTTCGCTTGAATTAAGGACCTAAACACGGCTGAAACTGGCAGACCATTTTCACCATTTCACTTCTCTATATAGCACGCATGATAATCTAATATATAAAAATCTATATTTGCTTCTTTGTTCGTATTCAATAAACTCAAAAACT
Organism: Nemapogon koenigi; assembly: GCA_963924495.1. NCBI lineage: Eukaryota > Metazoa > Arthropoda > Insecta > Lepidoptera > Tineidae > Nemapogon > Nemapogon koenigi. The sequence goes on from OZ004643.1 coordinate 4,599,968, forward strand.
ACAGGACCGATATGAAAAAATATTTATGCATTTGATAGCCCAATTATCGGGGAATGATAGGCTATTTAACATCCCGCTACCTACCCAAGTAGGTGAATTGTATTCCTAATACAACGCGTACAAAGTAGCGGTCAATCAGCTAGTTTTGTTCATTCGTATCCAGAGCATTTTATTACACTCTATGGTAAAAACATTGGCAAGTACTTGTTAAAAATTCAACATAAAGCTACCCTCTACTCTACGATATGTACCTACCTACTATAAGAAAAGTACCAACAAATTCTTATACCTACGAATATAATAAAAACAATTAATACCGTACATTTGTTCAATAATATAAAGCCCTTGACTTTGAATTTGGTGTTTTGTTAATATAATAATGTTCTCTTGAATAGAGCAGACCCCTAATTTTATAGCAATATGCTTTCTGTTTTATATACCTATACCTAGGTGATTCATGCAGAGTGATTTTTGTTTAAATAAATGAGAAAGGTAAATTAATACCGTCCATTCTGGAACGTGAAGTTATTAAAATTTCTTTTAAATTAAGTCGTCGGAAAATATCGGTGAGCAACATTTATAGGATAGGTACTAGCTTTCCGCCTCGGTTTCGCCCGGGTATATTTGAAACATTTTTTGATAAAAAGTAACTTATGTCCATAGATATAAACAAAAAGAGGCTTATGTCACTCTCCGGTCTTCAAACTTATGTGCCATAAATCAAGTCGATTCGTTGCTCTGTATTGACGTGAAAAATAACAAATAAATAAATAAACAAACAAACAAACACACTTTCGCAAATCCTAGAAACTAGACTTCTAAAATTGGAAGAGTTTCGAAAGTCTAGGTAATATAATGGAATCTTTGAAAAATATTACTTTCATACACACACACACACCTTCACGGCCTTTATACTCTGCGGTGTGGTCAGAGACACCAATAACAGTGTCTATTTTTTGCCCGTTGTTCATATTGAACCGAACAGGTGGAAAACCTTGTCACTTATTTAACAGACGTAAATATCTGTTATATTTAGGAGAAGTGTGGACGCCTGCTTTACGTGCCCTCCGAAGCACGAGGATTATAATGAACAACATCTGATTCTGAGGGGGCGGGCGAACGATAGAGTCCTCTCCCGAGAGATGTCGAATCGACTCGACCGGTCACACATTTTAGCACAAACCCTCTGTAAGTTGCCATGGCAACGTGCCCAATTTCATACTCAATATTTATTTTATTCAATAAGAAATGTATGAAAAGATACGTATTTATTTACGTACGGAACCCTAAAAAAGTTTGATTTTATACTTGATTTGTAATAGTATTTAAATATTCTAATTATCGTAGTTAATTTATACATACAGAGAACACGGTATTCAGAAGATATATTATCAGAATATAAATAAATTGTCTGAAATATAGTTAAATTAATAAATAAATATAAAATAGTGTAGCATATTTATGCAGCTAAATACCTAAACAGACAAAATACCAATGTTTACAAAAACATAACCAAAGCGACTGACCTCAAACGACAGGAATCCCTCCTAACTTAATCACCACTATCATAAACTGTTGTTTACCGACGCCATCTCACTTTTTATAACTAATTAAATATATTGACTGGATATAGACGGCAGAAAGTACCTCCATGGATACGTCAAAACATGGAACACGTTGTGGTGCAGCGAAAGTGAAGGGCGTCAGGACATCGCGCATGCGTCATGCACGTCTTTAAACACCCTATGTTAAGAACCTATGAAGGGTGCAGTTATCTCCCAATGAAGCAGCTTTGAGTATTCAGACGTGTCGTTACTGCCGTTACGTCCTATGGCCACTGACCTATATTCTTCCGTTCAAAAACTTAAAAGGTTTGCGGAACATCGCTTTTATCTTCACATTAAATATTTCAAACTTTCGGTGCTTTTATTACTTAGTAAATTTTCCTCAAGTTATATAAAAAAGTTAAGTAGGTAGGTATATATAGACAGTGGACAGACAGACAAAATTAAATGTATTATTTAGATGTGAGATTACGTAAACAGTAAACACATTCTCAATAAAATTACGATGAAATTAAATTAGGTAATTTTTTTTATACTGTAGCTTCTTTGTTTCAGATATAAGTACACGTAACATTAGAAAAACCTTAAACTATATTAATAATAATAAATAATAAAATAAAAATAACCGCCCGGGCTACACTTCGGTTTGGCCAAAGAGGTCTTGCCCGAGTGGCATGGTACCTCTAAGACGCTGGCTGCGTTCCCTCGCTGTATGGTGATGCTGATGATTTAATGAGGTATCTTTATGTTTACAGAATGTCTTGTTGCAAATCGTAGCATAAGGGATGACTGATCATATCATTTGAAACATTTTATGTATTAGTTTTTAATTTATTGAAACTCACAATTTTACCATTTACCAAATGATATGTTTGTCACACGGTTTCGGGAGCTGTAAGGCAGCCCGTGAAGAAAGAAAAAAATTACACCACAATAATATTACAATTATTTTGAGAAACACTCATGAGCATATGGCAAAAAGTGGACACTGATACTGGTGTCTCTGGCCACACCAAGGTATAAAGTCCGTGAAGTTAGCGCCTTCGGTTATAGCGTTGTTTTTACGTAACGTGACCACCTATGTCCTTTTTTTGGGATAACAAGTATACGTACCTACATGATAAAGTATTTCTGTAGCAAACTTCCAAATCCATTGAGCTGTAATGGAGTTAAACCTAATATGACCTTAATTAACTTAATACATGTGATTTCAGTCTCGGATCTACTTTATATGTTTTTAAATGAATATCTTTTGTTTACCCGCATTTTATGAATATTACAACAACATTTTTTCAAACGAAATAGAGCAATTTCCAATTTTAAATACTGCAAGCGCCATCTCTTGGCGAATGAGAGGTTTTCAAGATGACATTTAAAAAAAAAGACGTTTTTTTTAACGCTTATAGATGGCGCCTAGGTCTAGTAATATGTCAAAAATAAAATGTGTACTGTATGGATTTAGCACGATGACAGCTGAATTGAAATTGTTAAGTTTGAAAAAAATTAAAGAAAAATGTACGACGACGCTCACAAACTAAAAGTAATTTTTTCCACCCTCAGCGACCCTCAAGAGTTTTTGACATAAGACTGCACTGCATCGCCATCTATCAACAACATAATGAAACTATTTTTGTTTTTTTTAAACTGTCAGATTGAAAACCTCTCATTGGAGCAAAATTATAACTTAGATGTAACCCAAGTGAACCCAAGTATTTATCTATGGTGTAACCGGTTCAAGTGTACGGGATCAATAGTCATAGAATAATATAATAATAAGATAATAATCGCGTTCGACTACAACTTCTTTAGTAATATTATTCTCTTTCCCTCTACTTTTTGAATACGTACCACAGAGCAAGTAAAAGATATTTTTTTCATGTCAGTTAGCAACATCTTAGATTACTGTCATTTGTAAACAAACAAACAAACTGTCAGTTAACTGTCAAACAACTGCTGAATGGACACAAAGATTTTTGTTTTTGTTACAATTTAATTTTTTCACAAAATTTGTATGTGTGCACAATAGGTCTAAGTATATAAGGAATAGCTTCCTATTTAATTTGTGGATTTAGGCGAGGGTTGCTATAATTATCAACAGATTATGCTATTATGCCTCATGGAAGGACCGTCATCTTGTTGCGTCGAATGTCGGCGGACAAGCTCAAGAATTTGAACTTTAATCAGAATTGTAAGGAGCCTACACTCGCGTCGGGGAACTGTGGCACCTGTAGAGATTACAGCTTATCCAAGAGGTAATATTGGACAACAAAATTCAAAGAAACTTAGGTATATTTTTATGTGTTATCTAATAGCTAGTATGTAAATTTACGTGACCTTGTTTTTGTTTACACGTTATTTGTGTTTAGAAAGTTGTTGATTACATACATCAAGGTGGACATGTATCCTCAATAAACTGAACTTTAATTGGAATTATTCTTGTTTATCTAATTAGAATCTTCCAATATTCTTATAGAACAAGTAAACAAATTATAATTATCACAATGTATATGTTGATTGTTTGCATTGTAATTATTGTTTTTCCTCATGAACTTGAAAATGTTAATTGTGATAAATATTTAAAATTTCCAGGTTAACTGTACACAATCACAATAGTCTACCCAGTTCTCAATTAAGAAGGAGCTTGAGTGACAACATTATTAAAATGGCAAGCTCTCTTGGAGAACCAAGTGGTGAAAACCATAAACATACAAATCAACTGGTAAATGAGAAGTCTCCATATTTACTACAGCATGCTCACAACCCTGTACAGTGGTACCCCTGGGGTCCAGAAGCAATTGATAAAGCTAAACAACAAAATAAACTCATATTTTTGTCTGTTGGATATTCCACATGCCACTGGTGTCATGTTATGGAAAAGGAATGCTTTGAAAACGAAGACATTGCAAAAGTCATGAACGAACATTACATCAACATAAAAGTAGACCGCGAGGAAAGACCTGATATAGACAGAGTCTATATGTTATTTGTGATGGCTACCACGGGAGGTGGAGGGTGGCCGATGTCAATATTCTTGACTCCAGATTTAAAACCTGTAACTGGTGGCACATACTTCCCACCTGAAGATAGATATGGAAGACCTGGATTTAAATCAATACTAAGGTCTATAGCTACTAAGTGGAATCAAAACAATGATCAGTTCTTTGAAGCAGGAAATAACATCTTGGAAGCACTGCAAAAGATATCTAAAGTGAACATTGAGGATGATGCAACACCAGGCGAAGCAGCTTGGAACAAAGCTATAAAAATATACATGGACACTTATGAACCTGACTTTGGTGGATTTGGAATGGCACCAAAGTTTCCTCAGGTTTCTATTTTCAACTTCCTCTTCCATTACTATGCAAGAGATAAATCTAACACCCAATCAAAGAAATGTTTAGACATGTGTCTTCATACACTTTCAAAAATTGCTAAAGGTGGCATACATGATCATGTTTCCAGTGGTTTTGCCCGGTATTCTGTTGACAATGATTGGCATGTTCCACATTTTGAGAAAATGCTCTATGATCAAGCACAACTGACCACAACTTTTACAGATGCTTACCTCGCCACAAAGGATGAATTTTATGCTGATGTTGTTAGAGATATTATTAAATATGTCAAAAGAGATTTGAAGCATGAATTTGGTGGATTTTACAGTGCTGAAGATGCTGATTCTTTACCTTCTTTTGGAGCTAGTAGCAAACAAGAAGGAGCTTTCTATATTTGGGATTATGAAGAACTTAAAGATTTACTTGGTGATATTGATGAAGACTCTATCAATTATTTTGACATATTCTGTGATTATTTTAGTGTTGAATCTGATGGAAACGTCTCACCAGGTAGTGATCCTCATGGTGAGTTAACAAATAAGAATGTATTAATTGTCTATGGTAGTAAAGAAGAAACTGCTGAAAAGTTTGGATTAACTATGGAGCAATTTGACAAAGTTATATCTGAATGTGTGGATATATTATACAAGGCAAGAAATAAAAGACCCCGTCCACATCTTGATACTAAAATGTTGTGCTCCTGGAATGGCTTGATGATTGCTGGGTTGGCTCAAGCGGGACAAGCGCTTGGTGATAAAATATTAGTTGATGATGCCATTAAAACTGCAAAATTTATTAAGCAATATCTGTTTAATGAGACAAACAATACCTTGATACATTCATGCTACAAAGCAGATGATGGCTCTATTGCTCAAATGTAAGTATCTTGAACTTATTTTACTTGAAATGTATTAAATTGTGTGTGATTGATAGAAAGAGTAAAGGGACAAAAACTATATTTGTAGAGCAGAAGTGAAATATTCTGATCAAATTAATGACATACTGAAAGACACTAACAATCTAAACTATCATGTTATAAGGAGATGTAAAAATGTAGAGGTAGCCAAAAATTGTTTATCTCCACTTATAAATTGTTTTTTTTTCAGTGATCAGCCAATTTCTGGATTTCTAGATGATTATGCATTCCTTATTAGAGGTCTATTGAATCTGTATGAAGCGTCGTTAGATTTGTACTGGTTGAACTGGGCTCGTGAATTGCAGCAGAAACAAGATGAACTTTTCTGGGACTCCAACTATGGAGGATACTTCAGTTGCTCTTCAGATGATCCTACTGTTGTATTGAGGTTGAAAGAAGGTAGTTTTTCTTTTACAATAACTAAAGTTGATAGATGAGCTGCATTCACAATTCTGCATTGTAAATGTCTTGTTTCTCCTCTAGAGTTATATGGATTGTTTGTTATGGTGATTCCTGTTGTCTAGCTTTGAGTTGGCTCCAGGCTATAACCATAGCACAGGTAACATAATAAAATATCGAATTACAAAATTTTATTATTACCCAACATCAATTTTCAGCAAAAGATCTTGTTGAAAAAGGTTTTCCTAAGTATTATAGATTTCGACATTTCGATTCGAATACTCCCCCAGAATATGCAGCAGAAAACGAGCCTTCCTCGTTCAGCTGGTGTCATTTTTAGAACCATTAATACATGACAGATTGAATCTATGTGACCCGCCTTGCCCAACTCACCTCACCACGAATTTAACTAAATCTGGTAATAATTTTTTAATGTAAATTTTCAGATTCCGATGGCGCGGAACCATCCGGAAACAGTGTATCATGTCACAATTTGCTAAGACTTGCCGCCTATGCAGACAAAAGTGCTGCGCCAGAGGGTGGCGATAAAGAGCGAGATATGGCAAAGAAAATACTCACTGCCTTTGCGAAACGCATGAATGATTCGCCTAATGCGCTGCCAGAAATGATGTCCGCGCTAATGTTCTACACAGATTCTCCTACACAGGTTTTGAGTTTTTTAATGTTAGGTTCCGTTAATCCAAACGATTAAAGAGCGCGTTGAGCGTTTTTTGAGCTTGCGCCACGACATGCTCTCGGCACAAATGCCGCCCATGGATTGCCCGGCCCGAGAATGTCCAGGCAGGAATTCGTGTACTGGCTTTCACTTATTCCATGCATTTTTGGCTGCGCATTTCTCGACCGGAGATTTTTAATTATACCCCCCTCAGTTTAAGTGAGATTTGATGAGATTTTACTAGACCCCTCCCCCCCCCCCCCATATCTAAGTGGTAGTTCTAAAGACGAAAATTAAAGTAAAATCGAATATGTCAATGAGAATTTAATGAATTTCAGGTATTAATAGCAGGCGGGTGTTCCGATCCTCGCACGCTTGACCTACTGCGGGCGGTGCGATCTAGATTGTTGCCAGGCCGCGTGCTCGCCGTAGCAGACCCGGCCGACACTTCGCCCGCTGGTATGTCTGAAATACGTGAGTTCTTCGGAATCGGATATTCACGCTTGACATGTATACCTAACCTACTAACTTCGCATAGTTACAATTTCGTTTTATAGTTGCAACACACAAATGCATAATTTAATTTGTAAACACTTTATTTGTACTTTTTGTCTTTTTGATTGTATGTAATATCTTTTTTTATCTTAGCCCTCTCTCTATTTGGCATACATTTGTAAGGAGTAATTTCGTAAAATGGGACGTAAAGGACGTAAACGGAAGTAAAGAAATTCAAATTGGAATTTAGATTTCAACTATTTAAATAATTTGTTTTATTTATTCATAATTTACCAATTCCTATTATTATTTATAGTTATTATGTTTGTACCTATTTTAGCATAATCTCCATATAAAGTAAAATCAGTTGCGATAAAACAGAAAAATACAGTGATACCCTCCCCCAAAAGGAATTACCGCTTCACATTTCCATTGGTATATACTCAAAAGTTCAGCTCCTGTAAGTGATAACAGTTATTTTCACGCATAAACTTTCCTCGTAAATTAGTCTATCGTCTGTTCTACTAGCTTTCCGCCCCGGCTTCGCCCATGAAAAATTGGGAAATATGACATAAAAAATTATCACGAATTTTGAAAAATAAAAATATTGCTTACGTTATGTCACTCTCCGGCCCTCTAACTATCTTTCTGCAAAAAAATCACGTGGATCTGTTGCTCTGTTCTGGCGTGAAAGAAGGACAAACAAACACACTTCTGCATTTTTGGGACTTATTTGAATAGGATTGTCTTTAAGCTATCAAAAAATAAGTTATCTAATTTATCAATCACCAAAAACATTTTTTGTAACAAATTTATCTCACTGGTTCCAAGTTAAATCCAGGTTATTTAATTTTCAGTATTGAGTCGTATACGTCCAGTAGGCGAGACGCCCGCGGCATACGTCTGTCGCAGATACGCCTGTTCGTTGCCGGTCACTGACGTCAAACAACTGGAGTCTCTGCTTGATGAGCAGCCGGTGAAACCTCAAACTGACAAATAAATTTTGGTAATTAATCTCACGCCTTTATCCCAACGATAATATCTGAATATGGCATCCACATGCCACGATCCTCTCATATCGTCTTATTTTATTCTTCGCCCGTAGATTTTTTTTAAATGTGACAAGAATTTTATCCCAAAAGATTTCCACTATAAAAAGTAGACTCCCTATGTCACTCTCCGTCCCTCCAACTATTTTTGTACATAAATAATGTTGAACCGTTGTCTATTTTGACGTGAAAGAATGACAAAAATACTCTATCGTGTTTATAAAATAATTGCCTTTTAAAAAAAGTGTACCGACTTCTAAAATTATGCACTGAAAAGTGCGCTTTCCGAAAGCAATAATGCACAAGTCACTATAAAAAAAAATACCCAAATCGCTTAAAGTGTGCCTATAAAATTTGAAGAGTTCTCGATTTCTCCAGGATCCCATCATCAGATCCTGACCTGATGACCATCTGGAAAGTATACCCTTTCAAACAAAAAAAAAATCCACATCGGTCCAGGCGTCTTCAAGTAATCGGGGAACATACATAAAAAAGATTCCGACGACGAACCTCCTCCTTCTTTTCAAGTTGGTTAATAAGTTAGGCCGAGTCCCTCATTAAACCAATGGATTTGTTATTTACAGTTATTTATTGTTATTACAGTTGTTTCAACTATAAACTTGTTTTTACAGGTCGAGTAGTAACTAGTCATGGCGGAACGTCGCATAGCATGTATCAAAATATTTGAAAAATACTAATTGTTATAATTATTTTTTGTGTAATAAATAGAGGTCAGTTTGATCTAAAATTATATGTGATTGGCATTTTGTAGTAAAAACTACAGCAAAATTATATTGAAAAATAAAACTTATTTATTTTTTATTAGATTTTAGCTTAAAAATGATCTGATTCTTAGAATCTCTTTAAATCATAAAATGATTTGATTTGTATTGTAAAAAGGTTAAATTGTATGTGATGATAATTGTTTTAAAATGTTGAATAAACCATTTTTAAATGTGTTATGTTGTTTTAAACATTTGTTTCCTCATATCTCCTATTTTTGTTACTGACTGGTGCAACAGACAGAAATTGACAGTATAAGGAAAGCAGAATATCTTGCCTCTTGAAGTAACTTCAGTTGGTTGCACTATTAACGTAGCGCCTTGCTAATACAAATCAGGGGATCCTGGTGGACAATGTAGACATAAAATATGATGTCATAGTAATAATATAAAATAAATAAATAAGTAGTTAGGTTACTGAGCACTTGTACAAAAAAAATAAAGGTCAAATGACTTCGCATATATATATCTTTCGAACGTTAAGTGTTATCATGAATATAAGTTATATAAAGGTTGTATCATTACAAATGTCATTTTAAAAGCACCTATCAATCCCACTTGTTCTATAAAAAGATACATGGTTCAAACATTTTTCGCATATAATATATCGTAAAAATAACTTATATCTATCATCACGCCTTGTGTCCAAAGAGGGGTAAACAGAGACAATCGAATGCCATTTGCTACTATCCTGACATACCTCTTTTGCTTCATTTACGTTCATCAATTCTTTCATACATGCTCGGCGATAAAATAACTTGTATAAAAGTTGTAAAAAATATTTTTGATTTGACAGGACAGGACTATTATAGCTACAAAATAAATCCTACTTATAAGAGCTACAACCATACCACGAGCTCCCAGAGGTAATCGTCTCCATTGGACCTGCTAGTTTTAAAAGAAATATTCAATGTCAAAGATCACAAACATATCTTCGCGTATATAATATCCCTCAAACGGTAAATTTTATAGGAAAAATAATATACAAAAGTTGTAAATTATATATCATTACAAATAATACTTATGTAAAAAAACAATATTTTTTACCTTGACCGATTATTTATAGTTATAAAATAAATCCTACTTATAAGACCTACTCGTACAAGCATATCACGAGCTCCCAAAGATAATCGTTTTTTTACAGGGAGGATCCTATGATCAATAGGAGCAAGTAATATAGGTATCGCAGCGAGAGTCGAGTTAAATAACACAACTGTGTACACGCTTGCAGCAATAGAACAAATTTCAAAAAATTGTATGCAATGTTTATATTATTCTCTTTGGCAAAAATGAGTTTGTGTTAGTACTGTTTGATTCCTGCGTTACCTATACCATAATTGCCTTTTAAAAAAAGGTGTACCGACTTAAAAAAATATGCACTGAAGTGTGCCTTCCGAAAGCAAATGCACAAAAAAAATACCCAAATAGTTTCAAGTGTGCCTATAAAATTTGAAGAGTTCTCGATTTCTCCAGGATCCCATCATCACATCCTGACCTGATGACCATGGGACCAGCTGGGAAGTATACATCGGTCCAGTCTTCAAGTAATCGGGGAAAATACATAAAAAAAACAAAAGATTCCGACGAATTGAGAACCTCCTCCTTCTTTTGAAGTTCGGTTAAAAATAGCCGAGGAAGGAAGTAATACGAAAAAATTTTAAACCAAAAAATAAAATTTCACTCTGATTTCAGATACATTTTTATTTTCATGCAAAGTTCAGTTTACAACAACATATTTAATACACATTTATGTATGGAATTTAATGTATCACTATTCAGTATAACACTGCCAATTAATAATAAACAGATTCAAACGTAGACATACCTAAGCCTCATGAAATAAGTACTACATTCAGTAAAGTTGATCTATTTCACACATAAGCTAATGAGATGAATAACATGTATTATTCCAATCAATGACCTAAAACGCGCGCAGATAAAACATGGTATTTAAAATGGCGGATCTATTTGCCTCTCGTTCACATACTATATTGTGCGAGTGAGAGACCCATACGCAAGCAGCCATATTGATTGAACTATAAGGTTAAAGCTTTTCTATCTATCAACTGAGTGCACATCAAACCTGTGATCAAATAATACGTGAATCTAACTCCCAATAGATGGTGCAAGTGTCGTTTTCTGGTTTATTTTTACGTGAAAAATTAACCAAACTGGTAAATTTGGTTTAATTTGTTTAAATTTGGCGTAAAAAAATAAACAACCAATAAATACGACACTTGCGTTATCTATTCGGTGTTAAGACCCGAGACTTTGGGCAAAAGTGCAAAAATACTATTGGTTAGCAATTTTATAACGTGACAAGACCTTGACTAGGCCAATTAGTGTGCAGTTCTCCTAGCACCACCTACAGTGTTTGTATATTTATATGTATATAGTTATTGTATTAGGCATTATTTGGTTAAGAGTTCGTTGATTCCAACATATGAATATTAAAAGCAGATTATTTGAAACATATTATTAATCAAAGTCCAACATGAGATTCTAGGACATTTTATATTTCCTTACGTAGCATAGATCTTAGATATATTTTATACTTAACACACAGCAATACAAGTAATATAAACTAATTTTAATAACCTATAAATATTGAATCAAGTGTAGGTTAGATTTTGCAATTTCGTTTATAAGTCAGCAGGTTTATACTAATTAATTTACCATAGCAATTATTGAACATGTATACACGGATAATTTTATTAATGTATCTTACTTTTGGGATTGGGATCTTACTTTGAAAAAGCATAGGTTAGTTAACCTAATAAAAAAAATTTGTGATATATCGGAGCTCGGAGGGAGTCTGGACCCCCCGACACTTCCCCCTAGATACGACCATGGAATACATTATATAAGTAATTTATGTTATATTTATGAAAATAAATCTGGAATAATTGTTTATGTGTACATAACACATTTTAAAATGTAAATTGATAAAAAAACAGAATGTTTAAAATATTATTACGTCAATGAAAATTAAAAAGTAATCATAATAATAAATAAATCATGTCCGTGTTCGAATAACTCATCTTACAGTACAATACACAATAGTCAGTATTAATTAAATAATTTGTTTCGACAGAAAAATAACTTTACATTCTACAGAATATAATATTAAATATCACATTAATCTAAATTCAGTCAAAGATTGTGTTATACATACAGCTAATTATATCACCACTATTTTTGAAATCATTACTGCGATGTCTTAGAATAATAATAAAAATATTTGCTTATCTATTTGTCTGGTAAATATATTTGTTTAGGTACTGTATGCGACAGTTTTGTAAAGCGTCGTCTGTCACAAAACGTCACGTGTACGAATTCCTTTCTAAAATCCGATTAGCCCTATTTTCTGCAGCGTACTATTTCAATTCGGTATTATTTAGATTATTGTATTGTTTAATAACTTTTACATTATTATTTTTCTAAGACACCGAAAGCAATGCTCACCCACCTTGTTCTAAAATAACTTACATATTGTAATCCTCCATTATTAAAAAAATAGTTCAAAATTCTACATTAAAGTGATGAAATGCAACAAAAAGAAGCGAGGTAGGTTCCATATTCCCTTGTACCACTTTACTTGAGGACAGAATATCAAGTCCTATATGAAAATACTCATTATAGGCATATGTATAAAGGGACAATAATTGATTTTAAACTAGAAATTTGTGATGATTAATTGTCTTATTTCTTCCACTGCACAACACTGGCTCATGTAGACTATTGTTTTTGCAACAAAACATAATAATTAGGTGGCTTCTTATTTACAAGTATTTTGTTCTACCAAACTAAATCTATAAGTATGTACATAAATGAACACAAGATATGTCACTTTGTATATAGTACTGTATGTTAGAAAGTCATACACAAACTAATCCGACTAAGTATCAGTTTGAAAATACAATAAAACATTTTAATTACTAAAAAAATTTCAAGTATTATAATTATAAGGAAATCGATAAATGCAGATAATTGTTACATAAAATAACTGTAAATTAAAGGTGGATTTATTAAAATTATTCCAATTATAATTATTAAATAAAACTGGCATCATTTGAAATAACCTCAGATTACTATACACCGTAGGAATTTAATTTGATTTTTCCTTAAAACTAACAAATTCTTTAATGTCGTTAATAACATCAAACACCTAATAATTGTCATTCAATTAATATTGTATTGAGTATAAAATTCCACCTGATAAGTACATTCAAATTAGAGCAATATTCTAACAACCCTTTCACATTCAATACAACAATAATTGACAAATAATGCTATTTTTTTTTTGCAAAACTACATACTAATATCACGACAGGAAATCTGACTCGAATTTACTTACTAAATAGTAACGATGCAGCGTACATAATCACTTTCATAATATTTCTTTGCATTTGCCATTACTAGGTTGTGATTAAATTTATAATATTTAAATGACACAAATAAATGTATGATAGATATAATATTATGTAGTATACACGATTAATAAATATTTAAGAGATATCGCATTCATACTCCAATACAGTCTTGTGATAGAAGAGAAGATATCTGCAAATGGAGAAAAAATAGTTATTTCTAAATCTGAATTAAGTCAACGCATCACAGCGCAACAAACTCAGTTTTACGCACGACTTAGTTTGTCCATGTCTCTTTATAAATATGTGAGCAAGATGGACTACTATTAAAATCAATATGATAACCAAGAATAAGATAAGATAGACCAAGATTTACGTACCAGAATCATGAGGAACATTTCTCAACAAAACCTGTCTTGCGATAATACACAAAACAGACTTCAGCAACTCAAGTATTGTAAAAAAATATTAGAAATAGCAAGTTCTAGTTAATGGATCCATAAAGTATGTGAAATTATCTTTATTCTAAATGTAAAAAAAAATACATTAGTAAATGTATTAAGAGAACTCGAGTCGCAAAGTTGGTAGAAAATATGCGTGAAATTGTTGACTTTACTGGGCTTCATAAAACCTAGGTGTAGCTGATATTGACATATTTTATACATTTAGTATAAAGATAATTTCATATACATTTAGGATCCATTAACTAGAACTTGCTATTTTTAATAAGTTTTGTACAATACTTGAGTTGCTGAAGTCCGTTTTTGTATGGGACAAAAGTTATGAGGCATCTCCTTAAAGCTTACATTACTTTAATATATTGTCAAGTAACATTTAGTATAAAGATAATTTCATATACATTTAGGATCCATTAACTAGAACTTGCTATTTTTAATAAGTTTTGTACAATACTTGAGTTGCTGAAGTCCGTTTTTGTATGGGACAAAAGTTATGAGGCATCTCCTTAAAGCTTACATTACTTTAATATATTGTCAAGTAACATTTAGTATAAAGATAATTTCATATACATTTAGGATCCATTAACTAGAACTTGCTATTTTTAATAAGTTTTGTACAATACTTGAGTTGCTGAAGTCCGTTTTTGTATGGGACAAAAGTTATGAGGCATCTCCTTAAAGCTTACATTACTTTAATATATTGTCAAGTAACATTTAGTATAAAGATAATTTCATATACATTTAGGATCCATTAACTAGAACTTGCTATTTTTAATAAGTTTTGTACAATACTTGAGTTGCTGAAGTCCGTTTTTGTATGGGACAAAAGTTATGAGGCATCTCCTTAAAGCTTACATTACTTTAATATATTGTCAAGTAACATTTAGTATAAAGATAATTTCATATACATTTAGGATCCATTAACTAGAACTTGCTATTTTTAATAAGTTTTGTACAATACTTGAGTTGCTGAAGTCCGTTTTTGTATGGGACAAAAGTTATGAGGCATCTCCTTAAAGCTTACATTACTTTAATATATTGTCAAGTAACATTTAGTATAAAGATAATTTCATATACATTTAGGATCCATTAACTAGAACTTGCTATTTTTAATAAGTTTTGTACAATACTTGAGTTGCTGAAGTCCGTTTTTGTATGGGACAAAAGTTATGAGGCATCTCCTTAAAGCTTACATTACTTTAATATATTGTCAAGTAACATTTAGTATAAAGATAATTTCATATACATTTAGGATCCATTAACTAGAACTTGCTATTTTTAATAAGTTTTGTACAATACTTGAGTTGCTGAAGTCCGTTTTTGTATGGGACAAAAGTTATGAGGCATCTCCTTAAAGCTTACATTACTTTAATATATTGTCAAGTAACATTTAGTATAAAGATAATTTCATATACATTTAGGATCCATTAACTAGAACTTGCTATTTTTAATAAGTTTTGTACAATACTTGAGTTGCTGAAGTCCGTTTTTGTATGGGACAAAAGTTATGAGGCATCTCCTTAAAGCTTACATTACTTTAATATATTGTCAAGTATATTAACATGTATCAAAACACCTGAGCCATTTTGACATCTCATCATATCAGCCATACATAAATTATCCCTACTGCTCATGTTTTTAAATCTGACGAACGTTTAAAAAACTGGCTAGAAGGGTCAATTTACCAAAAATTGTTAATCAACCGACAATCAGTTAGGTACAGTGCCGATGTGAATTACATGTGATGAGTTCCAGACGAAAAACCTTCAAACCATTGAGTTAGGAATTTTTATATGCAAAAGAAGTGTTCGCAATACCCGGCTTAAAACATTTTCATACTTCATACTTTATAGTATCAAATTGACTAAAATCTGTGGCGTAGCGTGGATTTCTGCCCCCAAGGGCCCATGGGCACTTTTTTGCCTACTTAACTAGGCGCCTATTCACGTCCGCGTATATTGAAAAAATCTAGAAAAGTAATGACTAAACTTGAGATAAATTTCACATTTAAGGGTCCTATACTGGGAATTTGTATGGAGATATTACTATTGCCAATTTCTCTGTGAATACTCCACCTGTGTCACTGTAATTCAGCATGTAGTTACTTATTCAATATATCTAAGTGAAATAGTCGTTATTTTTTTCAATTGGTTTTATTTAATAGGAAATATGGGTGGTAGAATAAAGGATTATTTTGCCCTTTCTGTCTCTTTCATAATCTATCACACAACTCTTAAATTTTTTTTAAAGCGCTCTTATACCATTATTCTTCAATTATATATATCGCTTTTTTGTGTAGCTTATTGAAAATTCAAAAAAAATAAATATTATGATTTTTTAATTTGGCAAAAATAATAAAATAATTATTATTTTAAATTTTCAATAAGCTACCAAAAAATTCGACATATTGAAGGGTAATGGAATAACAGCGCTTTTAAAAAAATTTAGTGTTTTGTGATAGATTATGAAAGAGACAGCAGGGGCAAAGTTAAACTACCCATATTTCCTATTCAATAAAACCCATTGAAAAAATAAGAGCTATTTCACTTAGATATATTCAATAAGTAACTATATGCTAAATTACAGTGACACAGGTGGATTATTTACAGAGAAATTGGGAATAGTTTATCCCAGAAAAATTCCCAATATAGGACCCTTAAAACATTTCCACAATAACTACTATAATAATACTAATAAATTAACACTAACCCTTCACTATCAAGCACCTCCCGCAGCGAGGCCCTCGTGATCATGTGGTCGTCACACTTGAACCAGCTGCCCGTCATCTGTCGCACGTACGCGGTGTAGTGGCCGGCGTCCAGCGAGCCGAGGTGGTTTACTACGGCGAACAGCGAGTAGCGGTTGTCTTCGAACACGCCTGGAATAAGAGCGGGGAGAAAAAAAGTCAACTTATAGCTTCCGAAAACCGTGTATATTTTTAGACAGCAGTGACTCGTTATCTTCGTGGAAAGTGGCTATGGAGGGGTAAAACATGAGTGCGTATAGCACGACCGGCTTTTTTTTTAAATTATAGATTAAAAGGATGAAGGTTGTTACTGTTTGCCTTTCTACTTCAGGGAACTCCCAAAGTAAATTCCTGGTCACGGCCTTGACATGTAACTCACGAGTCCAGTTCAAATGAACTGCGTTTGGCGAGTACAGATGTTCCGGCTCGGGGTATGTAAATGTCAATTATATACTGGATACTCTTCGTCTGAACCGAAACGTGATACGTATCACTTGACGATGAGCGTTGGTACTTCCCCAGACAAATATTTACAGCCTCTACCACTACCTAGTATTACTCATTAGCCGTATTTTGAGATCGAAAGGCCTCTAGCACAAGTGGTCACGCATCATTTGTTTAACCTTTATTAATCTGAAGTTGCCAACTTTAAATATTAAGAAAAAAGTATGCATAAGTCTTTTGCCCTTGGTGCCTTAAGACTCCCGGAAATGTGTGAAAGGGAAGTCTTTCTTATTTAGTCGACATTTTATTATGGCCAGTTCTGTAGAGAGACTTTACTAACTGATGTCAGTAGACCTACCTTCAGGCGCATTATTATTATCAGCGGCCCCATTATCTACAGCGCGCCTATGGGACGACATAAACGGCGTCATATCCAACTCGGCCGGGAACGAGACAAACGTGGAGATCTTCCTGTCAATCTGCGAGGAATGTTCGAAGCGTTTCAAATGGAAACTCGCAACAATCGGCAGCGTTTCCAGCGTCAACTGCTTAGTTGACTCCCTGTAGACTCGGCAGTTAGAGCATTTGATCTTAGCGGCCGAACCCAGGTGTTCGGCTCTTGTGAATCGTTCCAGACAAGCTTGTAAGGAGCCAGGTCCGGCGACGTCCAGACTTATGTCCCAGAACGGGTCGATTGTGGTGGATACGCCAGAGCAAGCGGTGCAGACGACATCGCTCTGCAAGCCGCCGGTGAAGATCTGATCGATGATGCAGTTGCATCGGCTGCCGCTTTCCTTCTTCTCCGTATCGTCCACGCCGTTCATGCAGTGTCTGAAATTGTACCGTGCTTCTATTATATATTGCTCTAGGATTTACAGTATCGGCAGAAAACAATACCCATCGAGCTTAAGAAAGAGACTTTGGTTTTGTAGAGCGACAGAGATCTGAAAAGTAGTTTGTTCAGAAAAAAATGTGATTACAATTTAAATTATAATAAAATCTAGAACATATCTATATTAATAATTTCCTCGAGGGGTACGGTAGACTTGATTAAAATATAATGATAAATATAAATTATTATTAAGAAAAACAATTGTAAACATCTAAAACTGATGTTATTATAACAAAAAATTTACTCCGCCATTGACAGCGTAACTGCGTTTTATTTATTTAATGCCAATGGTATTCTAATGTTCAGTATAGATATCGCATCGAAAGTTAAGTCAAAGAGTATACTCGCACAGACTAATTTTTTTGTAGATCGCGACATCTTTTCGGACATTCTAGGGTTGGGTTGGGATATCTTCAGGCTGGGCATTCGTTGGTCGAAAGATGTCGCAGTCCTAAGCATACTAAGCCGACAGATACGATACCTATACATGGTTTGTTGTAATGCATGAATGATGATCGCCATTTAAACCAAGAGATAGTCATAAGCGAAGCTAGCCCAGCTAATTGCAATAATATTATTATTTACCTATGAAGAACATCCAAAGTAGCGATGAAGAATTCGTGAGCATCCTGCTGCTCGTAGCCCGCCAGATGTCGCGCATGTGTCCAAATAAGGTGGAGCAGCCGATGTAGAGTCAATGGTGTCTTGGATCCGGAATAAAATTCCTGTAATTTAAAAGTGGACTAAGTCAAGTAAGTGCCTGTCAAATTCCAACGCCGATGGCTCGCTTGGCATATTTTTGGTCTATAAACTTTTCGAAATAAGGAACAAAAGGAAAATTACAATTATGACTTAAAACTAAACAAAAAAGTTTTGAAATGTGTAGTAGAAAAAAGTTAGAAATTATTATATTATTTAAATAGCGAAATATCGGCTCAGCAAGTGGTTTTTTTTTAGCTTGTAAAAAACATATTTCATTATTGTTAGAACATTTTGTATACCTGGAAAAGCTTCGACACCTCACAAACTAAACATTTTCCTGGTGACTGAGCCTTGCATTTATGCTTCTCTCCAAGGAAGTAGTCGCGTAATAGCGGAGTATGAATTAGAGTCTGAAAAAGTTTTTAAATATTATAATGGTGGCTAAAAAGAAACCTTAAAAAACTATACAAATACATATGTATATTAAATTGAAGTGGTGATTTCATAACAGTTTTCAGAATTGTTGTCTGTTTGTCTGTATATCACAATATTTGCCCAGAATAGGCTTTGAAATGGCTCAATGGATTTTGATTAAACTTTCAGGGTTCATAATGAATGGGTACTTAGACTTTTGTTTCCTTTTAATATCTAGATAGGGGTTCTGTAGAATATAATAAAAAAAAGTATTGTTAATATATGGCTGTGTCAATGGGATTGGGTGAGCACAATTTAAAAAAAAATTACATAATATGAAGCCAAGGCGAAAAGCTAGTCTTGATCATTGCTTTAATCAACTTCTATTGCTTCGAAGGATTTCCATTAGCATTTTTTTTAAAGTGACAGCTGTGATCTGTTGTTTGCCACCTGTTCTTTTGTTTAATATGGGCAACTGGCCAAATGTGGACACTGTTAATAACAGCAGTGATGGTTCGTTCTTGTAAATGGGTCTATAAAGAAAATATGAATTCTACATACTTGCACAATACAATTCATAAAGCATGTAGAGCCCAGATTCTGCAATCCTCGCAGACCAATAGTAGTATTTGATGAAATGAGCCGTCTTTTACGCAGTCGACGCAACGCCAAAGCTTCATTGTGATTCGGCAGCCATGTCATAAATGGTGCACTTAAGCCAAGTAACCTAAAAATATCAACATTATATTTGATGTAATGTAAAGAGGCAATGTTAAAATTTACCTATATAAGGTCAAGTTAGGTATAGCCTCACAAATACCATCGGCTAGGAGCGTAAAAAAAAACAAAAACAAAAAGGTTAAGTTAATGGGATCTTATCAGTGAATCCAAAATTCCACAGGCAATAAAAGAGTAAAAAAGTACAAAATTCAAGTACATTCATAGACTCTGGTGAGTTATTTTAAATGACATTGTGATTAAGTTTGTAAAGATTTCTATAATAATTAATGCTAATGACCTACATCCAAATTAATATAATGACTTGTGAATGTGGAATCAAAATATTTTATAACCATGTAACCATTTAAAATGTAGTTTATTATTTCAATCAGGAATCAAACAGTAATTTTTGAGATGCAACAAGAAATTCTTGATTAAGTAAATGTTAGAAATTCAAAGTAGGTGACTAAAAGAATAAACAATAAAAATTACACTTACTTTGCCTCTTTCAGTCTATTTTTATGAGCAATCTCTGCCAGTTCTCTGTCATAAATATAATCCTGGCATTGCGCACAGTATACATTTCCGTGGCTCAAGTCCACACATAGGAAGTGTTTCTTAGTTGTGGAATGTTCTTGAATATGTCCAGCATAGCACCCGAAGAAGATGCAATGCAGGCATGAGTGAAGTCTTGGACCTGTCTGGCCACAAGTAAAACAGAGACATGACGTAGCCTGTAAATTGTTTAGTTAAAACAAATGTTAATATTTGTAACATTCATAATATCTTCACAAGTTAAATATGACACTATTGTCCAAATGCTTATTTTAAATATATTAATATAATATGTCTATGAAAGTAACACACACAGGAAATCAGTTATTTTAATATAATATTTTTTCTCAAAGTTATTACTTAAACATGGTACTTATTTTTTATGAGAAAGGACCTATAATTATTATAATATTTTAAATGTATAACTGTTTTAAAACATTACACAGGTTCCTAATCAAAACAAAAATTAAGATAAAAATGTACACAGTAATCAGCTGATCAGAGGTTAAAGCTCATAAAACAGCTGATCACAAACTTGTTGCAGAGAACAAAGAAAACTTTTCAATGGAATTACAATTAAAATTACTAAGGTGTAATAGCAATTTGAATTATGAAAGATAAAATTTAAGAATTCATATGTTTTATGGTCAGTTTTTATGTAAGGAATTATAAATTAAAAATTTATCAGATATTGTTCTAATATGTTTTCGTTAAAAATAGATGTCCACCTTATATTTTCTAGCTTCAACGGTAATACAAGCGACGAAAAATGAATGTACAATTTTGTATGGCTGTGTCCCCTTGGCAGCCTTAAAATTGTTCAAGTGTATACAGCCATTGTCATTCATATTTAGCGTGGTAATATTCACCGGCTCTGTGCTATTACTTTATTATTTACACTTTTTATTGAAATTAATAAATCACCCAAATGTTATTCAAACACAAACATAATTAAATACAAATCGTAAATAAGAATATTTTTGAAAAAACAGATACAAAATTCTGCGAAGAAGGGGTGCGTTCCCAAAATTGGACCACAGACAGAACTGTGGGTAGAGACCACAGATAACAACCAAAGACTAAGGAACGGAATTATGGAATCGTGCCGGCAGTCTGTGGAGTCTTGACCACTGACTGCCGAGCTAGCATGACCATATAATCTTCTGTATCGATTTATAAATATAATATGTCTTCTTCTTCTTTTATTAGGGCTCCACCAATCATCGGTGACGTCTTGCCAATGTCAAGTATAATTTTTATAGTCCTCATTGCGACACTAAGAGTAGATTTTGTGTAACCCCTGATGAAATTGGTCGTATTAATTTACATTTTTAAATTCAATTTGACGACTGATTGGAGTGAAGAATAAAAGATGTCCGCCAGAAAAGAAAAAACATGGAAATGAATATTTCATAAAAATTTAGCCTTGATAATACAATAAAAAGACCGTAAGGACATCAGGTATTTTATTAGCATATGTATCAAAAAACCCATGTAGATTTTCTCTACGCGGTCATGTTATGGCAGATGGAAAAAATGTTTACGCACATTCCAAAAAAGGTACTCTTTAGTTCATTCTGTGGTTGTGGTTCCGTGTAGTTCCATCCCGTTCATTCACATTGAACGAATGATAGTTTTTGTCATTTGATATTGCGCTCAGCGCTGCTATTGGTGAGTTAATTTTTGTTAGTGTTGGTGTTATGTGATGATTTCATTCACTCATTCAAGTAAATAAATATGGCGGACAGTTTCTAACAACGATGTAAACTTTGTCTTGTTTTTAATTAATTATAGTGTAAGTCATGATAAGTGGATTTGAAAATTTGTCTATAGGTGGTTCTAATACAACGGGTAATCATGGAGACCCATTTTCTCACACCGGTAAGTGTTGGTACACGTTTGCGTGTTGTGTGGAACTTGTTTTCCAATCACTGCTTGACCTCAATGATTGTGAAGATTCTAATTACCTGGATGTTGTGATGATGTGAGCTCTTCTATTGCAGAGCTGACCCCGGAGCAACAGAAGACGCTAATTGATATTCGGAGAAGAAAGACAGAGTTGTTATTGGAAATTCAGGTAAGTGTTTGAAACACCTCAGGCAGTTTTAATGGTGTAGCCTAGTTCTATGCGGTTATATCAAATTGTAAGTGCCAACATTTAACATCCAAAATATTTGGATCTATCCACAACAATGTCCTGTATCCTAGTGAGTGGTAGGCAAAAACAATTGAATTTTGAATCCTATTTGCCACAATCTTGATAGGTAGGTACTTACTTCATTCACCTCAACTTTTAACTATATTCATCATAACCTTGTACATGCCTCGCGGTTGTGTTGTGAGTGGTTTGATAATTTCTATATATTCATAATCTAAGTACCTATATTATACTGTGTTACTGGCCCTAGGGTACTCAAGGGAATAGAATAAATATATATCCCCTCAACTGATCATCTCTTCTGGTGACAAGAGGGCTGGCTCCTTCCTCGCTCAACGAACCCGGGAAATGCAGCCAGTATTCTTGCCACTATTACATGTGGACCTGGTTTATTTAGTTATTTTTAATGCTTGTTTTCATATTGTTATGTGTAAATAAATAAATAAAATCTTGGAGGGAATAGTTGTGTCTAGGAAATGCAATACCGGGATATCGGGAAAATTTGCCTACAAAAGTTTGGACTACAGAGGAGCGTGGTTAAAAAAAGGGATTAAAAGGCACATACCTTCAATTCACTATTTCATTAATGACTATTGTACCAACCAGCGTTGAAGCTGAGTGAGCTTTTTCAGCGGCTAGCTACCTTGTGTGCAATATCAGGAGCCACTTAGCAGATGACAAGATTAATACTTTAACTTTTTTTAAGAAGCTATTTCCAAAATAATGTTTAATTTTTTATGATGTTTATGAGAATTTGAGGTTGCCATGTGCCTTTACTTGTTTTTTATAATATATATAAGTGTTTATGTCAATTTATGTATATTAATCTTTATGTAAGTATTAATAACCCATTTAAAATGTACCAATAAGCTTGTTTAATTTGGGTTAAAATTAAAACCATGTACATGAGGTCTATTAGGTCTTTATTATGATATTTACGATTGATTTCAGAGGTCTAAGTCCACCCTGCTGGATCCCTCAAATACCTGGATCTAGCGGGACTAAGGTGGTTCAGTCCCGCAAATACCTGGATTGAAATTATCTTGCAGGGTTTCATTCCCTAGTTGTGTCATATTACAATTTGTAATTTTAATTATAAGTATTGGGATTTTTAGAAGTAAAAAATAATTAGGTACTTACTGAATAGTAATTAAAGTATAAAAGTACCTACCTACTCAATTTATTTGAATAACAATACATTCAAACAGTGGAATAAAAAAGTTAATCAATACTCAATTAAAATAATAATTCTGGTATCATCTTCAGTATATAAGTTGCATTTGAACCCTTCCTGAAGATTCATTAGTACAGTTCACTTTTTCACATGAACCCCCAGTTTATGACTCTTAACTTAATAACATTTTCTCATTTTGCTAATTGAGTCAGCAATTTTGTTTAATGGCTTTAATTTGTATGGGATAAACTATTCCAAATTTCTCTGTCAATAATACACCTGTTTCACTCAGAATGTGACAGATTTTGAAAGGGAAAATGGTGGCAAACTTTTACCACTCATATTTCCTATTCAATAAAACCCATTGAAAAAAGAATGGCTATCTCAACAGTTGTACCTCTGCAGTTATTAATTAGTTAAAGATTTTGTATGTGGTTTCTCAGGTTTGGATATCTTCAAAATATATACACATTACACATATAACTTTATTGCTTTAGAACTTGTCCTAAAGTGTTTTGAAAAAATAATGCATTATTATTTTAAATTTGGTATTTGTGTATGAAGTCTGTCTATTTTTTTTTTGAGTTCTAAATTCCCAATTTAAGGACACTGAAAATCTGTCATAGTTTTGCTGAGGATACTTTCCATGATTACTCTTTGGTATTTCATACATTATCCTTAGCTATTAATAATATATGCTCCTAATTATGAGATCATTACTAATCTGTTCCAAAATAGAACCATTTGTTTTTTGTTATGAAGTCTGCTCTGCTCAGTCTAATAATACATCTACGAACAGATGGAACACTGAAGGAGCTAAAAATATGGAGCTAATTGTTTGGACTCTTATTTGAGATTGAGGCTATTTTTGTTTTCATTCATATTGTGTGTTGGTTTGATGTAGAACTTATAGAAGAGGCAAACTGTAATTACTTCACAAAAATGCTGATGTTTGGAATATAGATATTACTTTCCAATGAAATAGATACACAAACATTTTAATAGGTATTATGTTTTGGTATACAACATGCTCAATAAGAATTTATCTATCATCACACCTTTTATCCCAAGAGGATAGACAGAGACAATCGAATACTTTTAGTTAATTTCCCCCTAAAATCGAAATTTGATTATATATATGCGTCCCGTGATTGGGTCATGAAACTCTATATATGTATGTACCAAGTTTCAACATTTTTCGTCCAGTAGATTCGGAGAAAATAAGCTGTGCTGTGACTGACGGACAGACAGATACCTATATAAGGGTTTCCTTTTTTTCATCGGAGATGTTCGGAACCCTAAAAACATGACATGAAAAAGAAGACGTTACAATGCACGGCAACTAAGAACAACTAGCACGAGTTTTTTGTCGTGGTATCGTCATCGCTTTTGGGGAATTTGATTTGTGTAAGGTTCCCATAGAAAAATGCTAGATTCATGACGATTGGACTAGACGTAACTCAGAGCTGTTCTTAGATGCGCCGCACTATACCGTCTCGTATTAAAATCCAAATTGTCGACTGCTAACAAAGCAATCAATGTATAGAATACAAATTGTGGTGGCAGGCAGGCAGGGGGCAGAAGGTGACGCGACTGGTTGAGTTGACTTGACTGAAGCAAGCAGTAACTCTCACAGCGCGACGCAAGTCTGTCGTGTTTCGTGTCGTATTATTTTGATTAAATTTTACCCCGAATTCATCAAAGTACTATAAAAATAGAGTGTTTTTCGTACGTGTAGTGCTAAATTTGTAAGTTGTGATGTGAAATTCTGTGGAAATTGAAGACTCGTCTTTGATGTCACCGTGCTCTTATCTTTTGGTTTAGACCGCCTTATCAAGTTGTCCTATTTCCGAATTGTGGATCCTTCTAATTTGTAACGTTTTTTTTTCATGAAAATTCCCAAAAATTCTCTCGGCTAAATAATTTTATTTGTTTCAATCATTTTACAGCAGTTTATGGATATGTGAAATATTGTTTTCTATGACTAATTATAATGATACATACATTAAAATATTTGAGTAATTAGTTAATTAATTGATTACCTACATATTTACCAAAATATGTCTATTTATTAACAAGTTATTTAAAAATAAAACGTTAACAGTATTTTATCTATACAAACTTTTCAAATGATAAAGATGACTATTGTGAATTAAATAGTTAATATTTGTATAAATTGATTGACATTAAAAGGAACGTCATCATATAGGGGAACTCACTCTAGCTGCAATGTTTGCGATTCATTTGCCTTATCACATTTCCTTTTGTACTTCCGCCGAGTAGCTGTCCGGCGGCCGACCGCTTTGATAACGACATTTCTGACTTGTTTGGATGTTATAGTTCATGACCGCCCCTTGTGCTTAGGATAACTGACATGACATATAAGATTTATGGAATATAACCCGCAAGAACGGTCTTATCAGGCGCTAAAGCAAAATCTTGAGCGTGTCTTACTGTTTACGTTTGTAGATAAGATGATAGTCGCTGTGACGAGGGTCGCGAATCGAGGCGAGGACAGATAAGCGTGTTGCGTTTACTTTGTCACGGTGCCAAATATCGCGACACCCGCGCCTATATTCAGTCGAGTGCGGTGTATGGAGATGTGCTTGCATGTCCGTCTGCTGTGCGGAGCTCTGTGGTGGCCGGCGGTGCGAAGGTGCGCCAGCGCCGCCTCCTGCGACGACGACTACGATCAGGTGCGTGATCCTACTTGTGGATCTTGACGCGCTTTCTTATTTGGCATTTAAGTTTCGCCCAGCTCTAGGTCCATCGACGAGTCTTCAATTTCCACCTCGCGCGCTTTTAGTGTGTTTATTTTGTTTGTGTTGCTTATTAGATTTAGGAGGTTGTGTGTTGTGACCGTGATGCGACAGTGGAAGTGCGCGTGAAGTAATGTTTATTAAGGGCGGTCCGGCGCCGGCCGACCAGGAACGAAGGGGATCAGTGTCCAATTGGTTTTCCTCTCTGCGTCGTGTCGGACGCAGGAAACGCGATGAGACCGTCATGCCGTCGAGCTACGGCTCGCTTGGACGGAGGAAGGACGGGAGTCATCCGCGCGGGAAAACGCGGTCCGCGTGGGATCTCACCTCTGTCGCTAGACTGGTTCGTATATCACTTGAAACCAAAATATTCTCCATATTATATTATCCTCTTTATTCAATTTTGAGCCTTTAATTACTTCTACGGTGTTTCTATCGGCGACACAGATGCGCCTGCAGATCGTTGTTGGCCAATGTCCAAGCGACTGGATCGATGACTCTTTCTGAACGTTCTCTGGGCCTGCGTATGAAATAATGACTAAGCGATTTTGATATTTTATAATATTTTCTTTGCAGTGAAAGATGTTGAGAAAGTCTATTAATTACTCACTCAAGAATGATGTTTATAAATATACAGCATGGCTTCACATGTTTTACATACAATTTTTATCGCATGTTTTTCTTTAGTTTCAATGTGAGTTACCTTTGTCCATAGTTCTAGGCAGACAGTGACATCATTATGTAAACAGTCTTGGTATGCTAAGATACCTCTGTCGTGTTTGTAGACCTATGCCCATGTTCACATGTTAGGTGCGTGAACAACGGTGGACTAGATTTTAACTTGGCCCTTTGTTGTAAGTAAAACTAGATTAAAATGTAGTTTTTCACCGCCTATGTTGTTGACATATATTTATTATCTGGGTTTCCGCCCACGATTTTGCTTGCGTGAGGTTTGAAAATATGAAATCGTTTGCCAAATGCAAGACTTACTTTCAAAAACAAAGCTTTAGTCTGAAAGTTGCTTAGATAACTTTACTATTGGTGTTATCATGGATAATAATACGCGGTAGCTGCCTCACCTTGCATTCAAAGCAGTTCCGTATTGACAAAGTTTCTGAATCATTCGTAAGATATGTTTCATTGTATCGCAAAGTTTGTCCTATCAGTTACAGATACCCAGATAATTACATAAAAATAAATATTCTAAACATGACTCGGTGCTCTCCACTCTGGTTTCATAATGTTGTAACAATTGAGCATTTTAATTATGGTATTTTAGCTAAACTATAATCGGACATTATTTGTCACGCATGTGAAATTTGTATTGTGAGATTATTACCTACTAAGTTTTCACTTTATTGTGAAATAGTCTGGGATAAATCATATCATTAATATCTAATAACTATTGTCCATTTAAAGATATAATTATAGGTTTTATTACAATGCAATAAGGCTGATCGAAATAAAAACGTGTGCTCAGCTGGTTCTGCAATTTCATATTTTTAAGTAGACGCATGTGTGAACTGTATAGTTCCTCTGATAGTACCGATATAGTTTGAAAATTACACAAACAATAGGTATATTACTTTGGTACTAACTATCAGATTTTGACCGCGGTTTATAAATTGTATTAATAAATCTCTATATATTATTTCTCAAAGGTGTTTTTTGCCGGTATCTCCCTTAATCCTGTTAAAGTTAATGTTTGATACGCCATTTTGAAGATTATTTTTCCCTCTAATGATGAAAAAAAAAGAAAATTAAATGTTTCTTTTAAAATTAGACTAATTAATTCTAAAAGATCTATTGGAGATCAGTTGAACTATGACAACAATATTGACAAACGGGTAAAAAGCTCCATCTAACATCAAAACTAATGAACTAAACTTAATAAATCACGTAACTGAACTAATTGACCACTAATGGTGCGAAGTATTAGTTACTAGTTATAGTTAATAGAACAGATAAAATAAATTATCCCGTTTTCTAGCGTTATGACACTCTCCTGCCCTCTAACTATGATGAACGTGAAAGAAGAACAAACAAACAAACAGGATGTGGTACATATTTTACTCGTATCAAACAAGCCTTTGAGTACCTACCAATTTGAATGGAATAATACAAAACAGAATAGGAACCTTGGAAAAGAAAAATCAGATTACTTCCCCCTTTCGATACAGTTGCAAAATATTCAGAATATTATAGTTTCAGACTTCAGACAGGGACAATGCTACGACGGTCGGCTGAATAAACGTCAATGTTTTGTTACATTGACGTGCTCGGAATGGTGTGGCGGGCGGGTATAAAAGGTATACATAAAAACTTCGTTCATGCGTGACAAGCATGCTCCAGTATCCCGAAACCTGTGTACTTCATTAAAATATGTTGAAAATGTAGCTGGGTATTTTATACTTACTAAGGTTTCACATAAACATATGGAACAGTAAAAGTATTTTTCAAATCGGTCTAGTTTTTGTAAATTAGTATTGATACTATTGATAGACTAGTCTTTGCCCACGGCTCCGTCTGCGTGGAATTAGTCTGTAATATAAATAATTCGTGCCCCATCCCCGCCCCTGTCTCTTGCTAAACCAAAATATTATCTCTACTTGTCTTGTATTAGTAATTCTATCCGCGAAGCAGTCGGTCTCGGGTTCGAGATAAAAATAATGCAAGCATTTGTGGCGATTTTGAATATTAATAGGTGTGTGGTGTATATAGGCGGTTGGCATATTATTATATTATATCCAGGAAAAAAGTCCATGGATATTGGTCAGATGGGAATTTAGTCTCTAACACATATTATAAAATGTAGGTCCTGTCATTCTAGGTTGTTCTCGGAATACGTTAAATTTAACATTTGGTTACATCTAAGTTAATTATGTAATTTAATGCACTCATTAAATAATAAGCCCACTTTTAGCTGTAACGATAATGTAAACATTATTTCAATGTGTGAAATGCGTACCACTTATTTTAATTACAATAGTAATTAACATGAAAACTGAATATGCGGAATTATGCTTATACGCAACTAATTGCGTCGATAAATCTTTAAATTGAATTTTCTACATAGCCTATAAATCTTTTTGTGAATTTTGTTTATTGCAATTTTATTTATGAAAAGTGGTTTAGGTTACTTAGGTATAATTAGAAAATAATACATTAGTTACATACTCTCGCGACTATATACATTATGTAGTCCGAGACTAGGCTTGATTGAAGGACTTCCCTATATATATATATTCCTAAAATGTATATGTACCTATACCAAATATCTAAATTACTATTTACACTAAATTAAGCATAAGAATGTAATTATTTTTTATATTTTTTGTCTGTTCGTCTGATTTTTGTCCAAATTAGATCCTAAACGAATCGAAATTAAAATTGCTCTTTCTTTCATATCGATTAGAGACTTTTCCATCTTAATTTACCTTTATTAAGTATTCTGTGTCTAAATTTACAACAGGACTGGCCTCACAAAAATACCATCGGCTAAAAGAGGAAAACTTTGTCTTCAGCTGGGCACCCTAGGACCGATAACAACGGTTTCGGGAGCCTTAAGGCAACCCGTGAAGAAAGAAAAAATATACATATAATATGTATTTTAAAGGAATTTTCCGAAGATTGAACCGGACCATCAATGGTATCAAAACAAACAGAGCCGTGGGCAGCATCTAGTGTATTCAGATTCAGAATAGTTTGAGCACAAAAGTGACCTCAACTATCATAAAATTGTTAACAGTTTACGTCACTGGCGGCTTGCTAATGGGGTTTATTAGCCGTCAAGTGTCACGATACTACACGGTCGACTTGTTTGCTAATTTTTTCGTGGCCAACTATTTCTCAGTACCCTAGTTTGCTCATGTAAAATGAAAGTGGAATAATTTGCACACTTTACTTTAAATTCCTTAGAGAGCTAGACTTGGGCAAATGCCGTGGCCTTTCTCATTATTGTTAGGTGAAGTGTCCACTGGCAACAAAATTTGCACAAGTTATCTTCCGCGTGTCACATGCACTAATTTAAAAAAAAATGTTTATTTCGTCTAAACACACGTAACAAGTTAATAAGTATTTCTTTGTTTGCGGAAATTACTTGGTACTTACTGAAAAAAAAAAAAACTCAAAATAATGAAAACAAGTAACTTCTGCAACTTTACTTGCCTGATGCCCATGGACGCTACTTTATAATAAAGAGCTAAAATAAGTTTATATAATGATTATTGTCTTTAATCGTAACAATATAAAAACAATTAAAAGATTTAATAATAAAAAAAACCAGGTCCGCGTGGAATAGTGGCAAGAATACTTGCTGCATTTCCCTGCTGAATCGCTTAGTAGATGTTAGATATGAAAATCGATTGCAATGACGTTTATTTAATCTAAGTAGTAAATTCGTTTTTGGAACGCGTTTGATTACCAAATATTTACCACAGTATATCCAATTATGAATCTGAATTCAACCCACAGGTTGAAGATGAGATCAGTAAGCCTATACGAGATATACCGATATCGGTTAATAAGAGCTTACGAGAACAAATATGGCCTATTAATATAATTTACTGAGAGTTTGCATCATTTACTGCCTTTCCGCTCGTGGAAAATAACAACTCAACATAACCCAAGTACGGAACCCAACTTGCTTTTCCTGAGGTTTATTTCCACACATCTCAGCTATTTCTAGTAGACTGTCATTTCCCACGAGTCTGTCACTTTTTCAGAAATGTAAATGGCTCAAAACATTGACGAAGAACTAAGTCAAATAGTGAAAACCCTCCATTTGTTTTGGAGACAATTATAGCAACGCGGAAAGGAACTCTTATTTATTAGCTAGGCACCTACTACCTACCTATAGGATGAAAAGTCGCAGTAGTTATTCTGAAATCGTGAAGGGAAGCGGCCACTTGACCTTGCCAAGGTAAAGGAAGAGGGGGGGCATGTGGATATTCCGAGTGCAAAGCGCCCGGCCGGTCACTGACTCACGTGACCGGTTTGACTCGCATTATGATTCCTCAATAATATGTCATCATCGGGTTTTTGCACATATCCAGTTCTATAGTCTATAAAATTTTATTCTGCTAGTTTATGTTTTTGTGTTTATTTTTATTTAATACACATGATGGGGTTTGAATATCCTGCCTGCCCAGAGGAATTCATTTTTTGTTATTAGAGGTAAATAAAGGAACTCCTAGTTTCAGTTCTCGGTCTCTTAGTGGCTTCTTCTTCAATGTTATGAAAAAGCATTTCGTTTTATATACAGAAAAAAATTATAGGGTCCTGTAATGATTGCAAGGAAATGTGTAGGTAGTCTGAATAACTACAAATTTTGGGAAATTAGTGATTTTTAATATGCCGTTTGTGTTCAAGTCCGACTCGCACTTGACCGATATTTTACTTAAGAGTCCACAGAACTTCTATACTAGATCTGTGAAAGAGCCCCTCTAATTTGCCTTGTCTAGACATGCACGCAATTTAAAATGCATTCATTTGATACTAATCTATGAATTGTAGGTAATAACAATATTGTCTCTACTATAAGTACTTAATTTGTTTTCTCCATTGTTTGTCTGTCTGTTTACTTTTAAATATTTTCTATTTTATACTAGGAACTGGTCCAGTAACTTGCACGCAACGTAAACACACCGTTCCGGGAAGTATGTGGTACTGGTACTTAATGTACTCAACGTTACATAATGTATTCCTCTCTTTAATCCTATTTCTTACAGTCAAATGCAGATCTCTACAGATATCTAGAAACATAAACTTCACAAATACATATTTGACCCCCCAACTGTACTGACTAGAAATAAATTACTGTATTTTGCTCTAATAGTAGAGTAATTCTGTGTTGTGGGGAAGACAAATACATTAATAGAGTTTTTAAACTTGTGTGACGTGATACCTTTCGGTGGGCTGTTTAAAGACCACAACTCTCCCCTTGACGCTCCACCCCCGGCTCAGATTGCTTGTAATACTATATTAATTAACTTGACTTAAAACTGAAACTGAACTAACCATATCTTGAAAACCAATAGATCTATCAATCTATCGTATAACAATTTTGTTGAGAATTTATTAAGGATCATTTTCGTCTTTGACATTTTTCTCGTAGCTACAGCTAGTTTTCCCATGACATCTGGAAAACCGCAAATCGGGACACATTTCAAGGAGCGGGGGGTTGTAGCTGGATGGGGGTTGGGGGTTATCATGTCACATAAGTTTCAAAACTAAATTATGCAATTTGTTTGTTTCAAAACACAGAATGCCTCTATTATTCCTGGGATTCGTTCCCGGAACCGTCTGCTTCGTGGTTACGTGGCTTAATTTAAAAATATATTTTATTTTTAGTCAGGAATGAACTTTCAAATAACTTCTACGTATGTACTAATAATAACTGTATATTTAGTGGATATTAAAGAAAATATAAAATAAATATACATGAGTGAATAAATAGACATAATGTTTGAAAAAAACCCCACCAGTGTTGTCTCAATACGTGCGTAGACTCGAGATCGACTTTCGGGAAATGATAGCATCGCGGTTACAACTTTCATACGAGAAGTGCGTGTGTGGCTTCCTTTTTAGAAATAAGACTGTTTTCTACATCTCTTAAATGGTGTTAATTTAACTTCGTTATTTACCGAGGTATATCTTATCTCTACTTATCATGCAATTACAATCGTCTATGATTTCAAAATGAATACCATAATATCTAGGTGGGATGCCTATGCTATTTACACGATATTTAAGGAAATAGGCTCTAAAATTACTCAAGAAGTTTTGATTAATCTTTCAGCGATCATTAGGGGGTTATTATGTTGCATCTCGATACTTTGCAGTTTACAGGATATGTAATGTCACAGTGTATAAGTAATGTTTTTCCCAAATATAGCCAAATTAGTGGCATGGATGGGCATTGGTGTGATTTTTATTTCGTATGTATTTCGTCAATATTCATAGAGATACACTTTAAAATTCATATTAAAATATTATTCCTATTATTAAAAATAGGTGTATATTATAGATGTAAAATATTATTGATGTAAAAAATCAATATTGAAATAAAATACTTTCGATTTGTGCTGTTAAATCACAAAAGTTCATTATGTTGAACAGGGTATATTCAATGGATTTACGAGATTAAAAGTTACCTTTTGTGCCTAATTAGTGAAAACAAGTAGTTAGGTAAAAGTTTAGCAGCTTTGTACAAGACCTAGACCTCTACTTTCAATATTTTCACCAATATTACTTATCCAAAGTGTCACTTGAATACACCATTTGATGTGTTAATAGAGAGTGTAAATAATTGTTTATCTAATGTCGTATAGTTTCTCCAACCTACCACAAGTTGCTTCAAGTTAATGTACCTACGAGACTGTCAGATTAGTTCCAGATCATATGTTACGCCGAGAAGAAATGAATCTTACTCTAACACATCAAAGATTTGTTTTGCTTTCGCTCTGATTTCAATTAGGGTTTCTTGCTTTGTTACTATAAAAATAAACTCTATGTTATGCTCTTAAGTTCCATTATTGTAAAATATACGCCTTTCGACGAAGCGTAACGAAAGCTCTTGACTTGAAGTGTCGTCCCTTTTTTGTGGTTGCGAGGCAACATCGTTGTTCTCTCCCATGGGGCGAACTAACCCTACTTGAACTTTGCTAAAGACATAATTGCCCTTTTACGGCGATATTGCCTGATTTGTTTGTTTAGGTCGGTTAATTTATTGCGTCAATTTCATTAGGATTAGTGTCATGTGTGTAATATTATTAGAAGAAAGCTCTTAGGGTCTAGCACGAGATTTTTAGTCGTATCGTCATCACTGTCGAGTCTATTTCAATTGGAATTTGGCAGCACTGTCATTTTGTAAGGTTCCCATAGAAAAAGTTTGATTCATGACGAAACTGAGAGAGACAAAAACTCGTTCTTTCAGTGTATCATTTCATATTACATATTAATGTTCACTTTTAACTGAATGCACGTATAAAAAAATTGTTAACACAATAATATTCACGGTCATGGTCGCAGAGTTTGTACGTAAATAAACATTGTCTGGGAGCATTGCACAACATATGCCTCAACATATGGCTCCGTTATCTACTCTACGAGAGTAACTCAAGTGGTCTTTGACTTTCACTGCTTTTAATTTTGTTAGGATTTTTTACTTTACCAAAAACACATTTCCATGTAGATAATATTCTGTATATTATTATCTTTGGTCTGTAATTCAGATTGTTGAGTGGTTGGATGTACAATATCTTCTGTAAGTATGTAAGTATTAAGGACACAAATGCCATTTTCAATATTACTTCTATAATCTAAGATCAAAAGCAATATATTTGTTTGTGATTTCCAAAATAATGTAGATTGTTAATTTAATTTTCAATAATATACTGGGTAGGTACCTGCAATTTTTTTTATTTGATCTGCTATATTAGGTTCCTGAGAGAATGAGCACTAAGACCCGTTCTCGGTTCATGGAATAGAGAACAATGCATTTTTATGATAGCTTGACACACTTGTGATTCTACCATGATAGTTATGTATGCATTACGTTACATTTATGTAATTCTCATTTGCAACTAGTTTCAACTCTACAAAATCTTTCATAGTTCCTTCTACTGATTGATAATATTGATATGTTCTAGTTAGTATTGTTAATAAATAATTCCACATTCATAACAACGTCGCGTGATAATAACCTTGCGTACTGTATTTCGTGTCTCTTATGTAGGATGCTACCGTAATTACTTGAAAAAAAATAGTCTTATCCGTTATACTGTACATATTTCTCGCAGTATACAACCGTGAGAATACTTTAAAAATCGTTTAAATTCCTTCTTTTATATGATTTGCTTCTTACGTGCAATAAAAGGAATTTCTGTTAGATCATAAATATCTATTAGTATTCCCACAACCAATACTTTCTCATAATTTTTAGGGTTCCGTACGGAACGGAAACCCTTATGGGATCACGCTTGACCTGTCTCTTATTTTCTCCGAATCTACTGGATGAAAAAAAGTAGAAATTTGGTACAATATATAAAGTTTGATGACCTAATTATAAACGTATACAGTAAATAATCGAATTTCAATTTTAAGGGTTAATTTTGGGGGTTAAAATAAAAAGCTAAAATTTTTTTTTTAATTTCTCATGTGACATCAAATTAACCTTTTCATTCACGTTAGTTATAAGAACTACAAATATAATTTTTATAATTTTAAAATGCATAGTTTAAATGATATTAAACAAAATATACGAAAATTTACCACCCGTCCTCTCTCCGTAACTACTGAGTCTAACATTTACAGGGCCTCTCTTATAGTTTACAGGAAAACCTTAACAAAAACTTTTTTTTTCTGACCGAAAAAATGGTACGGAACCCTTAGCGCGCGAGTCGTACTCGCAACTTGACCAATTATTATATTAATTGGGAACGTTGCTTACAGTATCTTATTGAAGTCAAAAGTTTATGCAATCTAAACACGTATGAATGTTATTTTACTAAGGGTCTGTGTTTTTTTTTCATAATCGTTTAGCGATATAAGAACAGCTTTATAATCTTTTAACGCCATTAGTTACGAGTTTTATGTAAATTTATAATTATGGAGTTGAACACATCTCGAGCATTTCCCAAAACAGTGTTTTAATCTGTTACAGTATAATTTTCAGTTTGGAACTCTCTATTTATTTTTTGTAGTTTCACACACAAGCTATAATGTAACAGTATTTTATACCGATTCGGGAAATGCAATAGGTACTGGTTTTTAATAACATGCTTTTCTGTCAAATTCAATGTGAGCTTTGGGGCTCGGGCGAGCTTTTATATTATTGGTATTTCAAATTCGCAGTGTCAATGGCGTTGTTAAAATTCGAGGGCGTTGGCCGGGTCGCACATGTATGCCAACAAGAGTGATAGCCGTCGAGTCGTTTCCATACAAATTGTATCATTATAATTTTTGTTTCTATATTTTCTTTTCAGTTATAGATGCTTAGTTTTGTATGGGTACAGTGTTATTGTATGACATCACTACTAATATTATAAGTGCGACAGTTTAGAAGTTTGGGAAAGCTGAATGTTTGTTGTGAACTTAGAGGATAAATAGTTTATGTCCTGGAATAAAACATACGCAACTTTTTATACTATATGATGATGGACCTTAGAGATGAGAAACCCAATTACCTATATATAGAGAAATGCTGCTCAAACAAAAAAACATTAATTATCACTTGCCTTCCAAGACTTCAGTCATGTCATGCTCCACGGGAAGGTCTTTTCGTTCCATTTCCATGCAAATGAAATCGCGGCAAAAGCTAATGTGTACAAATATTGATTTTGTGATTTCTTATAGACTCACCAATGGACAACATTTCATTTTTTTAATCACCCATTTTTATTACTTTAATTAAAAATATATTAAAAAATAAGTTACACGTATTTTTGTATTTTATTTTTGGTTGAGTTTTTATATTTTTAATTTAATTATGAATTTTTATAAATTCTGAGGACTTATAAACTAAAAACCTTAGCTAGGACTAAAATTAAGAAATATAAACTGTCACCCAAAGAAAGTGACTGATAGTGTCAGTCAAGCCACAGAGTAAACGTTATAGAAATGCAAAGAGTATAATATACCGTGTTCCAAATTGGTGTTGCCGTAGCCGGAACTCAAATCGCCTACAACATTATTCATAATGTATATAATAATACTAGCTTTTGTCCGCGGTTTCACTCGTAAATATATTTCCTGTGATAGCCCATTCGAAACTAGCAAAACTTCCAAAATATATTATATAAAAGAAGTATTTTATTTAAAGAATAATTATTAATTTAGCTTCAAATGGAATAAAAATGGGTAAAATTAATAGAAGGCAACACCTGAGTTCAATAACTAACAACTCTGCCAACAGACATTAGTATTTTTAAATTAGAGGGTTAGCACAGATTAGGGCACCTATTAATCCTCATTTTTCAATATTTCAGTATTTTTAAAATAACTCGAAAATTAAAGGATATAAAAATTAAAAAAAATGAAAAATAAGCTTTCTAGCATGTAATCTCCAAACGGTTTTCGAATTTTGGTACCTTACGAAAAATGAAATGTTGTCCATTGTAACTAGGCACTTATTTTTTCAATACAAAAAAATCTTGATCGTTTTGAATTGTTTACGCAGAGTAAGTAGGAAATGCTAAGTGCATCTTATTTTATCGACCGTGAATTGTAGTAATTGATGTGTCTAACAAGTTACGAGGAAGAGGAAGTCACAGGTGACCATGTAGGAGTAAGATTTTGTGAAGTTAACTGAAATCGCACATATATATCAATGTAATTAATTCTTCTACTATGTACTATTCATAATCATCTTATGTTTTATCTTCAATAAATATAAAAAGCAGTATTATCTAAACTTTATGATGCTTTGAAAGAATTTGCTCTCAAGTGCAAGATTTACTTAAAATAATATGTATTTAAAAATGACTGTTGCAAAAATATTCTATATTTTTATAGTCGTATGTGAGTCATGCTTATTTGCGTTTCACGAGAAAGAATGTTTTTAATGCCAGCAAACGGAAATGGAAGCCCCCATTGTATACATACACACACGTCCTCTTTTTTACTTTTGCGATTCGAGTGTTTGCTGGGTCGAAATTATATATTCGCATTTCACATACAGCCACTCTTGGAAGGCAAAGAAAAATACTGCTTTCATTACATCATTTAAATCATATTCATGTTTGAAAGAGTCTATTGATGTTTTAGCATATTATGTTTTTCACTGATAATTTAATATGTATTAACAAAACATTTCTTTCTTTACAGGTAATACATCAACGTTGTTAAGATTATTATCGGGCCTTGAAGGTATTTTTTGCTATGAAAACATATAATTATTTCTTTGGTGTCTTTGTCTGGGCTCATTGCAGGTGTCTGCCGTGCAAAAATAATCTATATTTTCTTAGATGTCTAATATAACAAAAAATGTATCTCATTTTGCTGTAGTATTTTTTGGAATGATTTCACAATATTGCTTTCGGGATCCAAGCATGAAATAAAAATGCCGTGGGATTTTAAGATTATTTTCGCTTGCCGAATTCTTGTGTAGGTGTACGCTTGTAATAGCGTGATCAGAAACAATATTTAAATTACTAACCGACTTACACGAAACAAATATTTAACTTTCGTGCTAAAATCGCGAATGCAACGCAACGCCAACTCAATATTCTAAGAACGCATTATTCAATTATTCGGAGAGAGTTCCCTTTCACACAAGGCAAAAGCCACGAGTTTGCAAGCGAATGTAATGGGAAATGTATGCCCTTACTAAATATCTATAAGAGTGAGACATTGTCGGTTTGTTTGTTTCCTTTTTTTACTATTGCCAACAATTTTTTTTCTTTTTCATTTTAAGAGCTCTGCTATTGTGGAGTAGTCGCTCGCTCCTCTTCTCTATTCTTCGCCCGTACTTTTTACTTCTGGGTATGACACGATATTGGTCTTTTCCTTCACGTGATCAAAGAAGCTGCGACTACCTCTAAGTTTTCCCCTACCTCTTTTTACTTCTATTATGTTCTTCATAAAATTACCGTTTCGTACAAAATGTCCAACATCTTTTCTCTTTCCTATTGTTCAAAACAAGCATTTCTTTTAATTCACGATCGTCAATACGTAGTTCTTTTCGGGAAGTTGCGCAATACAGCTGATTCCATCCATCCTTGTACGGTTCATTGGATCAAAGTAGCTGCTGCGCCTTGGTCTTCCCCTACATCGCTTTCCTTGAATTTTTCCTTCTATGATGTTCATCATTAAATTATCTTGTCGTACCAGATGTACCAACATCTTTCCTCGTCTGTATTCTATTGTTGATAACAAGCATTTCTTTTTCTTGACGATCTTATTTACCTCTTTATTAGTTCTTTTAGGGAAGCTTAATGCAGCTGATGCCTTTAATCCTTCTCCAGCTTCCATCTTAATCTTAAGAGCTTCTAACTAATCTATATATTTGCGTCCAAAGTCCATATTTCACTGCAACAATTAAAATAATTTCTTCAGTTGGTTCCGATTCAAATTCAATTATTTCTTATACAGGTGGTGAAATGATTCCAATTATTTCCAATACAACAGAAACAACAGCTATATAGTGAATTACAAATTTCCAAGAAGCATATTGTCATGATGGGCTTGGTGCGCCAAACAATGTGACATTATTATGAGTCACCAACGATGCATTACTGTCGCGTCTCCTGTCATTATTGTCTCACGTTCACCAACGTATCAGAATATGAGATCAACTGTGGACCATTAGGAGTTACTTACGGGTTGTAATAGTGCCTAAATGTATCATGATCATATTTTACCTCAAAACCTAAGCCTAATTAATAACTATGGTTATTTATCATTTTAATGTTGTTTATAATAACTTATTTCTAAACACAAACTTAATACACTTTGGAGAAAGTGTGTTTTTATAGTGTTTACTTAGTTACTTCCGCTATAAACCTTTTAAAAAAAAGTGTACCGACTTCAAAAATTTGCACTGAAAAGTAAGAAATAATAAAAATTTCGTCGTAGAATTGGACGACCGTTGGTGCCAAATTAGGACACAAAATTAAGTAAACATCTAGGGACATAAAGATCTGTTCAATATTATCTGTGTTTGTACTGATGATCGTAGGTTCCTAATGAATTATCTAGATTAGTGAATTTGGGTACTAAATTATTTCTAATTTGGCACCAACCATCTTCCAATTCTACGACGAAATTTTTATTATTTCTTACTTTTCAGTGCAAATTTTTGAAGTCGGTATACTTTTTTTTTTTTTTTTTTTTTTTTTTATTCTTCACGGGTTGCCGCCTTACAGACCCCAGGGTACCCAGTGGAAGACAAAGTCTTCCTCATTTAGCCAATGATTTTTTGAGGCTATACCTAACGAGTGGCCAGCTCTGTTGAGGTATATAGATGGAAAAGCCTCTTCTTACGGTTTGTCGTAGGTACATGGTTGGATGTAGGAATCGAACCCGCGACTTTTCAGTTGCGAGCCGACGTCTTATCCACTCGACCACCGACGAACTTTACTTTACTTTTTTTTAAAAGGTTTATTTTTCCCTTTTAAGTGATTTTGTTGCCCTGAGAAATAAATAATAAAGCAACTAAAAAAAATGATGGAAAATTAAAAAAAATACTGCGGTGGATGGGATTTGAACCTCGAGCAATGTGCACCCTGCGCTGCATCCCATACCTTTAGCCGCTAGACCACCGTCGATACGAAAATTGACAACTTCGTGTCAATAGCAACCGTTGCTAAGGCTTTTCTCTGATATAATTTTCAGCAGTAAACAGAGACAAATTACTGAATTTCTGAAAAATTACTGAACTTTCGTCATATGACTGTGAGATAATGTCAAGAAATTATTATATCCTTAAAAAAATAAGTCGTCAAAATCGGTACATATTTCATCGAGATATTACGAAAAATTGACTTAAAGGTCAGTTTTTTCAAAATTTCTGAAAAACTAAAGAACCAATTTTTATGAGATAAAAATGGGACCAATCCGGAAGAATTATCTGTCGATTAAAAAATAAACCATCAAAATCGGTTCACAACTGGCGGAGTAATCGATGTACATACATATAAAAAAAAAATACGGTCCGAATTGAGAACCTTCTCCTTCTTTTTTTTTTCGAAGTCGGTTAATAAAATATGTTTTAGATACCTTTCATTAAATTGGAGGATATATGAATCAACATTTTTATGATACATTACTGAAATTTTATTTAATTAACAAAAGGTTATGAGTATCATACAAAAAGTGTAGTACCTAGTAGTCTTTGACGTCACACATATTGTAGTATGATTGTGAATCACGTTTTCAAGCAATAATGGAGCGACCTCATTCATGTCCAATTTATGTCTCTTTCGCAGGAAATATTTCACTATGAAGTTGACAATGAAACAATTTTATTTTATACGAATTAAAT
Organism: Nemapogon koenigi; assembly: GCA_963924495.1. Classification (NCBI taxonomy): domain Eukaryota; kingdom Metazoa; phylum Arthropoda; class Insecta; order Lepidoptera; family Tineidae; genus Nemapogon; species Nemapogon koenigi. The sequence continues at coordinate 4,641,557 of OZ004643.1, forward strand.
CTTTGCACTGCTTATATAGAAGTAAAGCAATAATTATGTGGGCGGTCAGGCCGTAAAACGAGTAGGAAAATTTGACAAATAATACAATTTTGATCCTGATAATAAATGCAATATCGGTTGCTTTTCAACACCATTATAATTGAAAACATATATTTTTTGGCAATTTCTTATAGGGGATCGTAAAAATAATATCAGTTCTAATAACTTAATGTAGGTAGAGTTAGAAGTTCTTGGCCATGCGGAGCAGAGGAGATAACTTTGTTGAGTTATCTGGAAATCTTACAGTTAGCTGAAAGTTGAACGGGCGTCCAAGACACCGAATCAGAGAACTTGTAAAATTATTATCAAACTCCAAATATAATATAGAAATCATTCCACTAATGTCGCAATAAAGGAGGCTTGTGTTAGATATTTAAGACGATACATTCAAAAAATTTCATAGTTTGAGGGGCGTGGCCTAGCTGCATACGATACTCTAGCGCTACCCAGCGCTACGTGATCGATTGGTCTCTCCGCTGAATCTCTCTCTGTCGCATTAAATAGAAACAAAAGAGATGAGGCGCACGGAAGGTGCTTGGAACAAACGTCCTAAGTGACAAATCAAAAATAATTTATTTAAATTAAAGGAGTAGCTTTATTGAAAATCTAAATTAACATCTTACTTTAGTATTAGATGATACAAATTTGTACTTAATTTAATAAACAATACTTCATGTACTACTGAGAAATTTGGAAAAGAGACTATTTTCAGAGGCTACTTTGCATTTTTTTTCTATCGAGCAAAGTTTCTTAAAACATGTTTTATGATTAACAGATTATTATGAAATATGATTAATTATAACATGTAATTTTTTCTATATTTCTAAGAGCTTTAGGTGTCACTCTAAACGATTTGAAAAATATGATTTAATATGAAGGTAGCCTCTTAAGGGTTCCATAGTAAAACAACGAACCTTTATAAGATCGTTCGTCCCAGTCTGTCACAACATCCAGTATCTACAGATCTACATGATATTTTTTTTACCGAAATGGTTCATGCATACATTGACGCCTGTGTCCCATTGATGTATCCATTATCTGGCTTCATCCATACAGCGTAGATCTCAATGATTTATTAATTCACTACCAATTTTCCACGCAAATAGAGCTACTGATTGCAAAACGATTGAATGCTCTACAAAGAAATTAAAAATTAATATTCAATGCAGTTGCTTATTAATTTGCACGTTAAATGGAGTAATGTGCGCTGAACTGTGTTACCAGTGTTATGATTTTAAAAAGCCGTTTTAATAGTTGTAGAGAGGCCTCAATAATCGATCAAAACGTGTTATTTTCTAGTCCGATCAACTAAGTTTACCTACCATAATTCCCTCGTCCTTAAAAGTTAACATTTTGATTTAGTATTCTATTAAATTTAGAGTCCATGGAATTCAAAGAAAGGAAATAATTTTGCTATTGCCATTTGATCGGTATTTATGAGTAGGTATCCCACAAAACAACTGTCAAGCACTAAAATGGGACTGACAAAGTAGAGTAGATATATTACGAATTATATAATTATGTATAATGCAGATGTATTATTTTTCACGCCCGCGGAATTATCTGACATTCGTAATCTAGAACGAGTGTCAGGTAAAAAAATCCTTATTGATAGGACTATTTGCACATTATGGTTTCTCAACCATCGCTCAACGGTCTATCAATCCGTAATACATCTGATTAGCAGGATTAAGTTTCGATTTCGTGAATTGAAGCGTACAAATTGTGACGACACTTTATTTTGTGCATTTTTTTTATTATATCGGTTTTTTATCGCTCTACGTGTATTCTAACATCTTCGAGATAAATACAACGATGTGTTATTGCACACATCAAAATTTCGTAATCGGTTTCGTTTGTCCTCTAATTTCATATAAAGATTGATTTCATCATAAACAAAAATATGTATAAGGAAATATCCAGCGAAACCAGTTTCATTGGCAAGATGAAAAACAATTTTATATACCTACCTATCCACATTCATCATGGTTTTAGAATTAAACTAGCATTCCCGCCCCCGGCGTCGCACTGGTACAATATGGGTTTACAACAATTTGAATATCTACGTAGATACGCTTATAACTAAATATCTATTAGAGATTTATATATGCTACCGCGGACTTTTTTGTAGATAAAACTCACTGGGGCTAACTTTGTCCCCGACTTGATTCACTTATACTGTTAATGCTCAGCTAAACATGATCACTCTTATTAATAAACTCGAAGTAGCGACGTAGTAACTAAACTGTGTTTCGTCTCCGTCTATCATAATGAATTGCAGATTTGTTAGATGGAGACGAAATACAGTTTTTACTATGTCGCTACTTCGAATTTATTAATAAGAGTGATGTTCATGTTTAATACTCCTAAACCTTTCTTGTGAATTAACTTATCTACTCCTGAAAACCGCATCAAAATCCGTTTAGTAGTTTTTTGCGTAAAAAGGTCACAGACAGACGCGGCGGGGGACTTTGTTATATAAAATGTAGTGATAATGATATCTATGTGAAACTGCTAGAATGTCCAAAATTATATGCCAAGTGTATTAAAGGTTTACATTGAGAAGAGCAGAGTTCAGTTCAAAATAGAGAGTTTTAATAATAGCTGTCTGACGCAGATATACCTTCTTGTATCGATGTCACAATCCAAATACCACTGGGCCATATAGATTTTAAATAAACACAATATTTAACTTTTGAGTTTTGATTCCATTTTCTAAATAGGGCCTTTTGCTGTATATCATTTTGTATGTATGTAAAGCTTGCCAAAATCCTGTCTGAAAAGACGACATGAAATATAACGTTTAGTGGGATGTTGGTTTTCTAGGCATTATAGCTTTCTCTGGCCTTGTTTTCCCTAGCACTAGCCAAATAATATTCCATTGAAATGTAAAGTTGCCAATATATTTTTCTTAAGTATTTTCTTAAAAAAATGTTTTTGCTTACTTTTATATTCAGCACTATGGATTGCTTCAATCATATTTTGGGTATCTAAGGTCAGCCGTCAATTCATACACCAATTGAACCTTTTAATAAAGTTCAAATATCTTTTGTATCATTTTCCCTCCATCATAATCATCTACATCGTTCGTGCAATCGTCGTATAATTTGAGTGGTTGTAAATTTGAACCGACACCAAACTATTTGTATCCTAGTTCACAAGATGCTTTACATTGTTTGGTTAAACAATTAACTGGGAATTTTGCCAAAACTTTTCGATTTTGCCCCGAAGGTCTGCCCACTGACTCAGCATGGAACCAATGTCATGTGAGTTTCATTTCGTCGTATCATATTAAAATTTTTGTTTATTATGTTATCTGGTAGAAAGATAATAGTTCCTAATGTTTCAATTGAATCTAATCCTTTAATTCTTTGTTTACGAGTGTTATTATTATTTTAGTACATCTGGATTATTTTTTACTCAATTATCACTTAATATGTTGGTTACATCCTATACTAATATTATAAAGAAGTAGTTTGTAAGTTTGGATGTAGGGGGTAATCTCTGAAAGTACTGATTCGGTTTTTTTTTATATCCACGGGCGAAGCCGGGGGCGAAAAGCTAGTATAATTTTAAGAACCTGTTGAGTTTTGCAGTTTTCTTATACTTAGATGAACTAAATTAGATGTTGTTCTATTTAGAGCGAATGAAAATCGTTTATTTTTTAAAGTAACTACTGCAAAGTGGCGCCAAACGATTTATTTATTTATAGCCGGGGTTATATTAACCACCCCATTAGGCCAGTCTGCTGTCGTTAGGTTGACTAACGACCTGAATTTCGCTGTTAGACACACTTTAGAGTTTATATTTAGCTGCTCAGGTCTTTTCTATTAATACGAGAGACAGGAAGGGTTCAGTGTTTCCAAATGACTGCGCGCAATTCCCAGTCTATTACCTACTTAGCCCGTGTAATTATTAGGCTAGACCGTGAGAGAATTACAGGTTATCACTCGAAAAACGAGAACTTTGAAGGCAAAGTTTTCTTTTCGGCGATGAATTCACTTTTTTTCTGAATATAAAATTACATAATGTGTATTTTTAATTCTATTAAACTGTTTTTAGAGTGTTTCTTCTTTGAGTAAGTGTTTAACATTTGAAGAAATGTCGTTATTTGAACGTCAAAATAGTACCATAGTGTAGTCCATTAAATTTTAGTCGAAAATCTATTTTCACCATCTCTACATAATGTACCAATTTATAGATTAGATATATTGGTCCCAGGTCAAAGATTTATGGCGTGAGGGGAAGTTTGTAAACACGATGCCCCTACCTAACTATGCGATCGAATATGTTTGTTGACTCACGTGACTCTACATTAGTGGCCATAGAACAAACATGCTGGCCTGTCTATGGGGTAACAATGTTTGATGAAAACTTAATATCTTCCTAATATAAATTTCCGCTTAAGGTTTATATCAAAATTAATATTGAAAGTTCCTTCGTCGGTATTAATTGCATTTTAAAACAGCGCCAACCAGGTAGACTTCATTTTAGACACATTCACTCAAATTCATGCCGTGGTCAAGTCACATGGACATGAAATATATAACACCCCATCCAGGATATCTACACCCTGTGCTAAGGCAATCTTTCAGCTTTAACTAGGTATTTTCAACGAAAAATACTTATACATTTACAAACATACACGAAGCACGCACCAATTGTATTGAATCTCATCGTAAATAATACATGGCCATTAAATCAATAAGCTTAACACAATAAATGTTCTGATACTTAAATTGCACAAGTATCTTTGCAGTTCTAAATTGTATGATTACTCTCTGCATCGTGGCTTGATATAGATTTATCGTTCACTAAATAAACTAACTGAACGTATTTCAATTGCCCCACAACAAGGCACGTGTAAGGATAGGATTATATTATAAACCTCCTTGGACCAATAGAAGTTAATTTATCTATGTAGTATTTACTGTAAATATAGGTAAATGAGTAGGGATTCTACGTCTAGAGTTGCTTGCGTTCTGTTCGACGGACCAACTATCAAAATTTATTTAGAAATGCAAAAAATTCGTGCTGCATCTCTGGTCTTGATTATTATGTCGTTTTAAGTTTCTGTGTCTTCTTTAGGCGCGACAAGGTGGCTTGCAGCTACCTGATGCCTTAGACTTGGGGACTCAACTCGAGGGGTAACTATCTCCCGCGGGAGCGAGTGACCTGCTGCTGGCCTATGGTAGGCAGGGGCTATGTCGCGTAGATGCTCGTGTCGGCTGTTGTCGGCGCGGTCGTACATTCGACGCGCCAGCGCGACTACGAACTCTTCTACGCGTCTTCTGCACCAGACATTTTGAGACTATTTAGGTATTCAGGCTCGCTGTAGCCTCTTCCAGTCAGTTGCCTAGTTAGGTGTATGGTTATACCGCCAGAGCCTAGTTTGTTGTCTAGCAGAGGGTACCAAGCGTGCAGGTGACATTAGGGTTCGGATAGATCTTATTCCGTTCTCCCCCTTACCCCCCTAGAAAGAAAAAACAAGAAAAATATCATAACTAACTACAATGTCTGGATTTTATGTGTTTTTTCAGACTTTTTCAAATCTCCTATTTGTTATAAGCGTAGCATATTTTAGAAAGCTAATACAAATTAGTATAACATTGTGAATTTGTGAGTGAACCTCTAACCTTTAAATGAAACAATTCATAGTTTAAACACGCTTTTATTAAAAGTAATGGCGGGGAGTGAGTAAGAGGGTGAAAATCTATTTTAAATGTGGGTCACGTGCCCTCACTGTTTACTCTATAATAATAATAAAGTACCCAGTATGCTTGCTTCGTCTATTTTAGGAATGAAATAAAATTAATGTGAAATATGTATAGCATTTTTGACTAATTATTATTTTAATTAAGACATCTTGCGAATATTCTGATATATTCGAAAATTCTGCTCTTGTCCTAATCCAGGATTTACAAACATTTGCATTTATAGATTTCGCCCTCACTAGCTGCATTTTTTCCCTCTGCCGAAGACATGTAACTTGGAATATTTCATAAAGAAAATATTACAACCAAGTAAAATAAAATTCTATTTTCGGTAGAAAGGGAAAACTTTCAAAACACAGGCAATGAGAGAATAATATATTCCTCCCACTCGTGTTCGCGACATAAAACGTTTTCAACGAAATAGGAACTCGTAATGTAATACGGATATTGAATTGACTAACACATGTTCTTGCAGTCTCCCTAGTCTTATTTTTACACGAATGATAACACATCTATGAAATATAGAGATAAATATAACCATACTATATATATAACCATAAATATAACCGTGCCAAAACTAAGCACTGTTAGTTTAACTGATCTCCAACAGATGGCATCTTTTACAAAATAAATAAGTTAGTCTAATTTTAAAAGAAACATTTAATTTTGATTTGTTTGTTTATTTTTTGTCATTAGAGGGAAATATAATCTTCAAAATTAAGGGACATATTGATATCGACAAAAAACACGTGAGGGGGTTTTCTGACTTAAATTTTAATAATTTTAATTGCTCCAGAGCATAATGTCAAAATCGCAAATATCGATTTCAAAGAAATTGTAGCCTTACCAATCGAATGTCCATTCGAATGTCCATTCGAGGTTTCGGGAATAAACCACCAGTGTGGTGGACAGTTAAACCACGACTGATATATTTTTTCCTTCCTTTTTATACTGTAATTTTGGCTAGAATGTCACTGATCTGATTTGATTCACATTTTCTCTTAATTAATCATCTAACTAAGTAATCTTCTTTTAGCATTACTACCTTCCATAAATATTTAATTTTGTCACATACACCATGTATAAAATCAACAAAACAGCAAATTATTAATGTGGGTCCCTTTAGCTTTTGTATTGTGTATCGATGTGTAACTTAATAAAAGATCAATTGAGAGCATTGTTCAATCATCATCTCGCTGGAGTACACAGGGGGCTGTGAAGTTCACACAATTTGACATCGTTATTGACTCGTGAATCTTGTTACTGTAGTTTAGCCTTTTGTATTGTTTTGTCTTCTTCAGTATGTGTTCGTCCCCTGCTGGACGTAGACCTTCTCAGCACTGCGCCACATCTCCATATCCTCAGCAGTTCTCCACGTTCTACTCACTGCTTACGATGACGTCATTCCATCTCGTTGGTGGACTGCCGACACTTCTGTGGCCCATTCTGGGTCTCCAATCAGTTATCCTTGACGTCCATCTCCCATCGTGTTGTCGAGCTACGTGTGATAGCTCAATCAACTCCACTTCAATGTTTCAACTCTAGTTCCAATGTCCACCACTTTTGTCTTCTGTCATATTACTTTATCTGTAGAAAGCTAAAACTCTGCTCAGTTACATAAATGACTGGATCAATGAGTCACACTTTTACTGGATAATTCGATTGTTATTGTTTATAATGTTCGACGGATGTGGCTCAGTCGGATATTGCGAAAAATCTATCGTTACGTCAATGGCGGATTGTCGCACACTTTTGCGGTTTTACCAATAGTGTCGCGTTGATATTTCTTCATTTTATGGAAGCAACTTGTCCTAGATTTTAAATACTAATTTACATCGGTACTTATGCAAATAACTATTAAATTGTGTGCGAAACAATTGTACAATGACCTGGTTTCGGTTTTCTTCTTTATTGATCAGCTGCGATAGCTGATGACACACATTTTCATGTTTATTTAAGAAATAGCATTACATATTGCTATGAAGTACTCTTCTAGTAATATGGGTAGACCCACCGAAAGAATTTCATCTAATACATTTTTTTATAATAGAGCTTAAGCTAAAATAGAAGTAGCTATTTTTGTTGAGATGATTAATTGGTACCATTTGCACTGGGACATCTGTTGATGTGCAGTTGCCATACATAAACATTCTTTAATGTCTGCCACAGAATTCTGAGTCGTAGTTTGTAAAACATGGTCTATTGTTAAAAATAAATCATCTCTTAATCTTTAAATAGTAGGTATATAAAACAAAGTCGCAATCCGCGTGTGTCTGTGTATTCGCTTATACATTCTATACTTGTGGATTTAAATGCGGTTATCATTATTTTAGAATTTACAACATTTTACAAGGGAAGTTTATATGTATTACAGCCATTCCCCGGACATTCAACTAGAAGTAGATAAAATAAATTGCTTATAGGGCGCTTACATGGCTTACCATGACTAAACCATAAAAGATATATCAAATTAATGAAGTGTAGCACTCGTTTATAAGCCACAGTAATAATTTTTGTATTTCAAAATTATACCGTGCAAAGACGAGGGCGGTTTGCTATTATAAAATATTTCTAACTCTCATTAAGAATTCATAATATCATTTTTGATACTGAAATAAACCCATTTTGTATTTCTTGTTTGGAAATTCCTCCAACGTTATACCTTCCTGTTAAGGTTTCAGATATCAAAGGCTTCATTATGACTGCTCCCTTTGAAATGGTTATGATTTTGGGTTGCTATTGACTTGTTTTGTTTAAATCTCCCGGGCAAGGGTTAATTTGAATAATTGAATTATTTATAAGAATTATGTTTTTGTTTCCCTATTACATACATTTTCAGCCACGTTTATTCATGGCTGTGTTCGTTTAATTTTAACTTAATATTTCCAAAGAAGTTTTAGAACGGCTTAGATATAACTTTATAGTTGTGCGGCAATGTCTAGACGAGATAAAGTTGCGATTGATCGACAGGGCCTTGCAATTAATATGTGATGAAGTGAAGTTGCGGTCAGTATTATCTTTTAAAATAACACTTTATTTGCAATGACTTACAAGAAAATTATTTTAACGTTAGAAGTTGGTAGATTTGAAGCCTAAGAATATTCCCACTATGATCGCTTTTCGAGGTCGGCGTTCGTACTTCTTCTAAAAATAACGGATATTTACGTCTAATATTGTTCAAAATTGACAACTGGCAAAAAGTGGACACCGTTACTGGCCACATCTCAAGGTATAAAGGCCGTGAAGGTGAATGTGTGATTGCTGAAAGTTTCATCAAAATCCATTCAGACTTTATTCTGGACAAACATTCAGACAGACATACAAAAATAGTATTGTATGAATTTGCATTTTATCTTTTATCTCTCATTTAGATGTTGGTATTATATCCCAGACAAATACTTAAATTTTATTTATATGTATATTACTAGCTTTTGCCCGCGACTTCGTTCGCGTAGAATTGGAATAATAACGTAATTTATGTAAATACGCAGAGATTTCCCTTAATTTATCTTTTACCCCCGTAAATTCCCCGTCAGTCAGAAGTTCAAAAAGTATAAATTCGGTACCTATAAATTAATATCTTCCCAGTCACGTAAAATTATTTCCCCATGCCCAATTTAACAATTTCTTAAGGGTTGTTTTATGTTTTGAAAAATATTTGTACCAAGTTTCAAGTTAATACACGCAGATAATACGATTTCCCTATACAAACTTCTACACACCGTAGCACCCCTACTTAAGGGTCGTTTTTAAAAATCCAAAAATACGTGTTTTATTATTATGTTTTGAAGAATATTTGTACCAAGTTTCAAGTTGATACCTACACGTAGGTAATACAATTTCCCTATACAAACTTCTACACCCCGTTACAGCCCTCCTTAACGGTCGTTTTCTAAAATCCAAAAATACGTGTTTTATAATTGTTTTGAAGAATATTTGTACCAAGTTTCAAGTTGATACACGCATGTAATACGATTTCCCTATACAAACTTCTACACCCCGTTGCACCCCTCCGTAAGGGTCGTTTTTATAGATCCAAAAATACGTGTTTCTTTATTTGTTTTTAATAATATTTTTACCAAGTTTCAAGTTGATACACGTAGGTTTTCCCTATACAAACTTGTACATCCCGTTGCACCCCTCCTTAAGGGTAGTTTTTAAAAATACAAAAATACGTGTTTTACTATTTGTTTTGAAGAATATTTGTACCAAGTTTCAAGTTGATACCTACACGATTTCCCTATACAAACTTCTACATCCTGTGGCACCCCTCCTTAAGGGTCGTTTTTAAAGATCCAAAAATACGTGTTTTATTATTTGTTTTGAAGAACATTTGTAGCTAGTTTCAAGTTGATACACGCAGGTGATACGATTTCCCTATACAAACTTCTACACCCCATTGCACCCCTCCGTAAGGGTCGTTTTTAAAATTCCAAAAATACGTGTTTTTTTATTTGTTTTGAATAATATTTTTACCAAGTTTCAAGGTGATACCTACACGATTTCCCTATACAAACTTCTACACCCCGTTGCACCCCTCCTTAAGGGTCGTTTTTATAGATCCAAAAATACGTGTTTCTTTATTTGTTTTTAATAATATTTGTACCAAGTTTCAATTTGTTACCTACACGATTTCCCTATATAAACTTTTACACCCCGTTGCACCCCTCCTTAAGGGTCGTGTTTAAAAATCCAAAAATACGTGTTTAATTATTTGTTTTTAAGAATATTTGTACCAAGTTTCAAGTTGATACACGCAGGCTATACGATTTCCCTATACAAACTTCTACACCCCGTTTCACCCCTCCGTAAGGGACGTGTTTAAAAATTCAAAAATACGTGTTTTATTATTTGTTTTGTAGAATATTTATACTAAGTTTCAAGTTGATACCTACACGATTTCCCTATACAAACTTCTACACCCAGTTTCACCCCTCCGTAAGGGTCGTGTTTAAAAATCCAAAAATACGTGTTTTATTATTTGTTTTGTAGAATATTTGTACCAAGTTTCAAGTTGATACACGTAGGCTTTCCCTATACAAACTTATACACCCCGTTGCACCCCTCCTTAAGGGTCGTTTTTAAAAATCCAAAAATACGTGTTTTATTATTTGTTTTGAAGAATATTTATACCAAGTTTCAAGTTGATACACGCAGGTAATACGATTTCCCTATACAAACTTCTACTCCCCGTTGCACCCCTCCGTAAGGGTCGTTTTTAAAAATCCAAAAATACGTGTTTTATTATTTGTTTTGTAGAATATTTGTACCAAGTTTCAAGTTGATACACATAGGTTTTCCCTATACAAACTTGTACATCCCGTTGCACCCCTCCTTAAGGGTAGTTTTTAAAAATACAAAAATACATGTTTTATTATTTGATTTGAAGAATATTTGTACCAAGTTTCAAGTTCATACACGCAGGTAATACGATTTCCCTATATAAACTTATACACCCCGTTGCACCTCTACTTAAGGGTTGTTTTTAAAATCCAGAAATATGTATTTATTATTTGTATTGAAAAATATTTGTACCAAGTTTCAAGTTGATTCACGCAGGAAATAAGATTTTACATACAAACGTATTTACCCCATTTGACCCCCTTAGGGGTTGAATATCGAAATTTCCTTCCTTATTCCTTGGCTACATAATAAAGGAAACCTCTGTGCAAAATGTCAGCTTCCTAGGTCCAAGGGTTTGGGCTGGGCGTTGATGATCAGTGAATCGGAACTTCTCTTTTTATATAATAGATTATGCTAAAATACAAACATAATAATTTTAATTTAAAACATCCTTTCTAACGCCTTTCCCATTTAACATCACAATTAACTATTTTCCTAGAGATCTGTCTCGCGACACAAAAGGATACCAACGAAATCTAAGGTAACTTATTACTGGTCAGTTTAACTGGTCGTAGAGCAAAAAAATTTCGAAAAGGGGAGCCCGTCTATGGCCCCTCCTTGGGATTAGTACTATATGATTGTAAATTTTGGTAAAAAATTGGCGTCGAAACTGCTGAATATTTTTTAGACGCTTTATATTAGTTTAACTATGTATGTCGTGTTTAAAAATCCAAAAATACGTGTTTTATTATTTGTTTTGTAGAATATTTGTACCAAGTTTCAAGTTGATACACGTAGGCTTTCTCTATACAAACTTATACACCCCGTTGCACCCCTCCTTAAGGGTCGTTTTTAAAAATCCAAAAATACGTGTTTTATTATTTGTTTTGAAGAATATTTATACCAAGTTTCAAGTTGATTCACGCAGGAAATAAGATTTTACATACAAACGTATTTACCCCATTTGACCCCCTTAGGGGTTGAATATCGAAATTTCCTTCCTTATTCCTTGGCTACATAATAAAGGAAACCTCTGTGCAAAATGTCAGCTTCCTAGGTCCAAGGGTTTGGGCTGGGCGTTGATGATCAGTGAATCGGAACTTCTCTTTTTATATAATAGATTATGCTAAAATACAAACATAATAATTTTAATTTAAAACATCCTTTCTAACGCCTTTCCCATTTAACATCACAATTAACTATTTTCCTAGAGATCTGTCTCGCGACACAAAAGGATACCAACGAAATCTAAGGTAACTTATTACTGGTCAGTTTAACTGGTCGTAGAGCAAAAAAATTTCGAAAAGGGGAGCCCGTCTATGGCCCCTCCTTGGGATTAGTACTATATGATTGTAAATTTTGGTAAAAAATTGGCGTCGAAACTGCTGAATATTTTTTAGACGCTTTATATTAGTTTAACTATGTATGTCGTGTTTAAAAATCCAAAAATACGTGTTTTATTATTTGTTTTGTAGAATATTTGTACCAAGTTTCAAGTTGATACACGTAGGCTTTCTCTATACAAACTTATACACCCCGTTGCACCCCTCCTTAAGGGTCGTTTTTAAAAATCCAAAAATACGTGTTTTATTATTTGTTTTGAAGAATATTTATACCAAGTTTCAAGTTGATACACGCAGGTAATACGATTTCCCTATACAAACTTCTACTCCCCGTTGCACCCCTCCGTAAGGGTCGTTTTTAAAAATCCAAAAATACGTGTTTTATTATTTGTTTTGTAGAATATTTGTACCAAGTTTCAAGTTGATACACATAGGTTTTCCCTATACAAACTTGTACATCCCGTTGCACCCCTCCTTAAGGGTAGTTTTTAAAAATACAAAAATACATGTTTTATTATTTGATTTGAAGAATATTTGTACCAAGTTTCAAGTTCATACACGCAGGTAATACGATTTCCCTATACAAACTTATACACCCCGTTGCACCTCTACTTAAGGGTTGTTTTTAAAATCCAGAAATATGTATTTATTATTTGTATTGAAAAATATTTGTACCAAGTTTCAAGTTGATTCACGCAGGAAATAAGATTTTACATACAAACGTATTTACCCCAATTGACCCCCTTAGGGGTTGAATATCGAAATTTCCTTCCTTATTCCTTGGCTACATAATAAAGGAAACCTCTGTGCAAAATGTCAGCTTCCTAGGTCCAAGGGTTTGGGCTGGGCGTTGATGATCAGTGAATCGGAACTTCTCTTTTTATATAATTAACTGATCAAAGTAACTTACCTGTAAGTGTCCTTCGATCATAATTATATGAAGTTAACGGCTCGTCTGTGTTTTACTATGTAGTTATGCTTTGTCATGCTACAACTCACGAGAATTTTAAAGATAAATAAATATTAATTTTTTACTCTGGTATCACCCAAGCCTCGGCACTGGTAACACCATTCTGTCAAATCATTAAAAGTTTAAAGTACATGCATTAATAATTTAAAATTATGTGTATGCGAATATGCAATCTCCAGGGAAGGGTTTACAATTAAAAAATGGGGTGGGCTGTACACAGACGAGCCGTTAACTTCATATAATTATGATCGAAGGACACTTACAGGTAAGTTACTTTGATCAGTTAATTATATTCGTAACGGCTCGTCTGTGTTTTACTATGTAGATGTTTAAAGAAAAAAGATTGCAACATAATTTAAATTATTTACTGAAAATTATAAAATCACAATAATTATTAATGTCCAAATTATAGTTATTCTAAGTCACACACACTTACATATTAATACTTTCTAAAATACAATTACCAAAATTGTTTTCCTTTCTTATAGGTCTATTATAAAATTTTGCAAACATATTTGAACTCTCAGACCAACCTGCCGTTTTTCTAATAACATCAATATTTACACCAACTTTACTAGCATGAGAAGTTGCTGCATGCCTAGTACTATGAGCTGTGAAGACAGATGTGTCAATACCTGACTCCAAGAGAACATTTTTTATCCATCTTGCTAATGTGTTAGTGGAGGCAGGAGTGTGAGGTTTTCTGCTAATTATAAACAAACTTTGATGGTTACCTCTTAAGTTCCTTGTAGCATATAAATAATCAATTAAAGTTTGAGCTGGACAAATACTTATATTTTCTTTAAAGAAGGGTATGGATAATAATGGCTGAAAATTGTTTATTTTTGATGTTTTAATTTTATCAGGAATCTTAATTTTGATACCTGAATCTAAAATTTGTATATTTTCTATTTTAATTAGAGACATAGTTTGTAGTCTCTGAGCAGTAATTAGTATTAAAAGTATAATCAACTTTTTTGATATAGTATTCAAATCTAAATCTCTGTTTGGATATAATTTTGAAATATGTGTTAAAACTTGGCCCGGGTCCCAAGTCTCATCATACTTTGGCTTATTTGGCCTCATTTTGTAAATACCATTAAAGAAACGTTTCACATCTTTGTGTGAACCTAGGTCATAATTTAATAGCAAAGATAGTGCTGACCGAATGGAGTTTAGTGTACCATACGATGATCCACTATTAAATTTTTGTGTTAAAAAGGCTAAAATTTTTGATAATGATAATTTGTATGGATCAATTTTGTTATAGTTACAATATAGCCACCATTGTTTAAGACAAGAGTCATACTGCTTTAGAGTATTTTTTGACAAAGAGTTAATGATGATTGTTATGCTATCTTCTGAATATCCTTTCTTTAAATACACTTGTTTGATAATATTGCTGCAGCCATTGTAAGTCTGCGATGAAGTGGATGGCAGTTCCTGAAAGGGGATGACAGAAGTGATTTACTAGGATGACACAGTATTATTTCCGATTTGGCTAAGGATTGAAATAATGGAAACCATGCCTGTGATGGCCAGTATGGCACTATTATTATTCCTTGGGCTTTGTCATTTTCTATTTTCTTTAAGCACTTCAAAATTAAGGAAAACGGTGGAAATGCATAAAAATTAATATCACTCCAAGAAATAGTGAATGCGTCTACTGCCCAACAAAAGGGTTCTGGGTGCCATGACACAAACTTTTTACATTTTCTATTATTCCTAGTTGCAAAAAGGTCAACTTCAGGTGTACCAAATTTTTTAATAATCCTATCAAACTGATTTGAGTTTAATTCCCATTCAAGTTTCCTTGTTAACTATTCTAGACTCTTGGTCTGCTAAGTAGTTATCATGAGTTGATATATATGAGGCAAATATATATATATTCCTTTTTTCACAAAATTGCCATATTTCTCGGGTTAAGTTATTTAGATGTGGGTATTGTATGCCACCCATTCGGTTGATATATGATACTGCTGTTGTATTATCGCAGCGAAGTAATAATTCACAATCAGTACTATCTTTAGCAAAACATAATAATGCAAAATATATAGCTAGAAGCTCTAAATAATTTATATGATGTTTTTTATCTCTATTGGTCCAGAAACCATGAAATTTTTGATTACCACAAACAATACCCCAACCAGACTTTGAAGCATCAGAAAATATTTCCATTTTATAATGTCCCTTCCTTATCTTATTTGTTGCCAACAATATACAATTTTTCCACCATTTTAGGTCTTGAAAAATGTCAATATTTAAAAATATTTTTGCCTCAAAATTGTTATTATTATTTTTTAATGCTAAAAATTTTCTTCGCTCTAAACGTTTTGTATACAACATCCCATAAGGTATTGCGGGACATATTGAAACTAAAGTTCCTATTAAGGAAGCAAAGGATCTAATTGTACATGACTTATATTTAGAGAATAGTTCTAACTTTTTACAAATATTGTTTCTCTTGTTTTTCGGTAATCCGATAACATATTTTTTACAGTCTATAATGAATCCTAAAAATTTGCATTGTTTTTTAGGAACAAGTTTACTTTTATCTTTGTTTATAATAAAACCTAGAGATTCTAATATATTACATGTAGTATTAACATTATGTTGACAGGCCTCAGTCGAATTTTCAATGCAAAGAAAATCATCTAAATAGTTGACTGAGGTATGTCCCATTATTCTAAAATGTGTCACTATTGGTTTAATTAATTTTGTGAACACATAAGGTGCTGATGCTAGGCCAAAAGGTAAGACCTGAAATTCATACATAATATTGTTGAAGATAAATCTCAAATATTTTTTGCTATTAATATGAATAGGCAAGAGGAAATATGCATCCTTTAAATCTATAGTTGCTAAATATGATTCTTTTGTAATTAATTTTAGAGCTGTTCGAATATCCTCCATTTTAAAATGTTCTGTCTTTACAAACTTGTTAAACAGTTTTAAATTTAAGATGAATCTTGACGATCCATCTGACTTTGGGACTACAAATATTTTAGACAAAAACTGTCCTTTAACAGGTGTACATGTCTTAATTGCTCCTATAGAAATTAGTTTTTGAATGCAGGTTATCAGCTTTTGTTTTTCTAATTTATTAAAGTTATTATTAAATGGTGTCCTAATTTGGTAAACTCTACTCTTTAAAGGTATCTCATAGCCTTCTTTAATCCATTGTAATACTATTTTGTTTTTAAAAATATTATGCCAATTATCATAAAATAATTGTAATCGGCCTGCAGTGCGTACCTCTAATCTCTCCTCCTGTTCCACTGATTGCGAGGCTTGCCTCGTGTGGGTTGATTCTGAGCTGCAGATCGAGGAACTTGACGGGCAGGAGGATATCTGGCGGTTCTCTGACGTGGCTGTGGTTGACGCCCTTGTTGTTGGTACTGGTGTTGCCCGCCCAGATACTGTTGCCTCTTTGATGTGGACGGGCCCCAATAGTTTAAAGGTTCTCTTTTCTGGATCCGTTTAAGTTGTTTAGATGATCTCTCCACATTCTTTGTTTCTCTTATAATATTAGAGAGATCTTTTCCAAAAAGGAAACCATCTCCCGGGTTAATCTTCTCCAGAAGCTCTTTCATAGTTTTATTTAAGCCGGGTAAAATCACAGCTTTCCTGGTTTGTGACTCCATGTATTGTAAGTCACATAGAAGTCTCAGACTGTTACTAATTTTTTCTATGTTATCTTTGTCATTGTTAACAATTAAGTCTTTTAGGACATCATTTAGGGATGATATAATATTCCCAATTTGATTTTGCTTCTCCATTAAGCGTTCATCCCTAGTTTTCCCGGTATCAGACATTGTTGCCATTACATCTGCATTCAATAA
The DNA here is from genome assembly GCA_963924495.1 of Nemapogon koenigi. Taxonomy (NCBI): domain Eukaryota; kingdom Metazoa; phylum Arthropoda; class Insecta; order Lepidoptera; family Tineidae; genus Nemapogon; species Nemapogon koenigi. The sequence goes on from OZ004643.1 coordinate 4,658,808, forward strand.
GGGTGCGTTTACACTACAATTTTGCAGACTTGGGATTTTTTCAATTATTTCTGTTTTGTTCTCTTTTGTCAATCCTTTTGACATTATATTTTCCCATAATTCTGCCAGTTCCTTATAGATTTTTATTTTGTTCTCCTTTAGAGGTTTTTCTCCTATTAGTGTCAAAATGTTATCTGGATAGTTTTCCTTCTCCTCATCTTCGCTGTCACTCTGAACAATTATTCTCTTCCTTTTTTGAATAGGACTACTGTTCTCAGATTCTGAGTCACTGTATATGACATTTTGCCGTCGATTTGGGCATACAGCTGGAAATATAATGTAATAATATATAATAGTCTTTATTGATGTCTCAATATCTATACTAGCTTGCAGTATCACAAAAGAGTCAAGCAAGGTAGGTATATAATAAATTATGCTAATTTACTTCTGATAAAAAAGGAATCAAGCAAGGTATTTAATAAATTATGCTGATTATTAAATTCATAAATACATGAATCAGGCACTGTATGTCCGCTCGTGACATCGCTAGGCACTGTAATTATTATGTCTTCCTTCAGATAAAAAAGGAATCAAGCATGAGAATAAATTATGCTGATTATTTATTCATAAATACATGAATCAGGCACTGTATGTCCGCTCGTGACATCGCTAGGCACTGTAATTATTATGTCTTCCTTCAGATAAAAAAGGAATCAAGCATGAGAATAAATTATGCTGATTATTTATTCATAAATACATGAATCAGGCACTGTATGTCCGCTCGTGACATCGCTAGGCACTGTAATTATTATGTCTTCCTTCAGATAAAAAAAGGAATCAAGCATGAGAATAAATTATGCTGATTATTTATTCATAAATACATGAATCAGGCACTGTATGTCCGCTCGTGACATCGCTAGGCACTGTAATTATTATATCTTCTTTCAGATAAAAAAGAAAAAACAGTAAATTATTTATGTACTACGCAGTAAAAAAGCTGCGTCATTTTGTAGGTAAGTAAGTTATTATTACAATACAATAGAAAAAAGAAACAGTTTACCTTGATCTGAATCATCAAACATTCTTAAGAAATTTTTTAGCAAATTCCTCTTCATTTTGTGATGTGATTTTATTATTGTTCTTGTTTACTTAAATTATTCAATAAATGTGGCGCAACTCGCGTGAGCACGAAAAAACACAATGATTTGACAGAATGGTGTTACCAGTGCCGAGGCTTGGGTGATACCAGAGTAAAAAATTAATATTTATTTATCTTTAAAATTCTCGTGAGTTGTAGCATGACAAAGCATAACTACATAGTAAAACACAGACGAGCCGTTACGAATATAATAGATAGATAGTGAGTCAAAAATGGCATTGACCCTCTACCGTTCACTATTGTAATGTAATTACAAAAAGTTTGGTGAAAGGTCCCTGAGAAACGGTAGCGAAAGTAAGAGCATCTCTTACATCATTGATTGATCAAAAGATTGTCTTAAAAAAAATGAGCTGAATTTTCGGAGATTCAACACGGGTTCAAATCTTACGCGTGCCAAAATGCTTTAATCGACTTATCGTGCCTCGGATGGCACATAAAGCCTTCTGAAAGTAAGTAGGTCCATTAAGTGCAACAACCAGCTTGCCACCTGTTAGTAAAAAGTGCTCAATATTAACTGCCGTGTGAGCATGACCGCGTAGAGAAAATCTAGAGGGGTTAGGTAAACTCTACTGTAAGTTTGTCTATTTATGACATTTGTCACGTGATCCTACAGAATTTGCCTATTAAGAGATCACGTGACAAATGTCATAAATAGACAAACTGACGCAATGAGGACGTCATGCTACCGCTTGTAGATTTTGTCTACGTAATGATATTTATTCATCGATGTATTTATTCCACGGCGGTTCGCACGGCTGGTGTCTATGACCACAACCCAAGGATAAAAGCCGTGAAGATGTGTTTGTTTGTTTGAAAAAAATAAAAACAACTGCCTATACAAAAGATTTTCATTTTAAAATATATTTTGTTCCTCTAATTGGATATCGTTAAATCAATCAAAGGCTCTTGTGGAAATTCAATTACAGCAGTGTTGTTGAACCGGATTGATACTGCTGGCTCAACGCGGTAGGGTGGCATTCATTGTACTCAAATAATGACACGACGACAGAGATTGAAATTGGATATTCCCATATATTCTTGATATGGGGTGGTTTATTAATCATAACGGTTTCATTCCGCTGATTGGTCCTTTTAATTACTGACACTTTGCTGAGAAAATAATTTTCATTGCAATTAATAAAGTAAAGTTTTTGGGGTTCCGCAGCCAGATTGCGAAAACGGAGCCCTTATAATTAATCAGCCAACTTTCCATCGATTTTGATAACATACAAAAGTCAAATTAAGAAGATATAGTAACTAATACTTAATAGTGTCCTTACATAGAACTGATTAACTCCATATTTACCCCATATCAATGGTCTTTAAATATGCTAAGAGACTTGGTGAATTTTTCACAATATCTTCATTAATGGTACTCATCTTCAAACTGGCTTCCAGTTGATTTTTATCCCTAACAGGCGCGGATCCAGGGCCGCGCAATGGGGGCAATTGCCCCCCACCCCCCTGACTCAAGTCCAAAGCACTTTACTTTGACCGATATAGGTATAAAACGATGTTATACATTGCACAACTTTTATTTGTTTTTATTAATTTAAAAAAAATTCCTTCTCCCCCATCCTGTATCCGCGCCTGATCTCTAAATAAATAATGTAAAAAGGTATCCCTAATACTGTATTACTACATATTGAAAAGCGGAGACCGCGAATATTGCCAACCTTACATACCAACGACCTTTAGAACCCCTTCCTGTTTAAACTCCCATATTTCCTTTTTACGACCTTCACTCCGCAATAAAGTGGAGAGAAGGCTTTGTCCCCGGCTTGCTCAGTTCTCGTAGGAATTCACGCACCTGCTCTAACTGATGAAAAAACTGTCTAGACTGAAGATATACAATGAAATAAGTAACGCCTATGTACTGAAATGGCTATTGCTGTTAAATCTTGCCTCTTTTACGAAGAAGCGATAAAAGTTTTCTCCGTAGGACTTTAGGGTCCAGCTTAGTCTACATACTACACGATGTTATCCACTTATAAATAATCACTATGAAATCTGCAACCCTTTGCCAATACATATTTCAAAATGTATTATTTTTTTAGAAGCATTCAAAGAAAGTTGTGAGTAAATAGAAGAGCTAAAAGTGTTTTACATGGCAGAAGTAAAAGGAGATACATACTGGCCGATGATTGAACGATGATGACTGATGTTATTGATTGAGCGCAATGTTAGCAGTACACACAATCGCCGATGATGATGAATATAAAGGAACCAAAAGAGATGTCAGGATCGTAGCAAATGGGATAAAAGGCGTTAGCTAGATTTTAAAAGTAAAAACAATAATCCATTTACTCTGGTAGATTGTCTAGACAGGCACACTAAATAAATAAACTCTGAGCGCGAGACGCCGAGCTTGTGTTGAGCCGCAAATTATATTAAAGTTAGCAGACCGTGTAGAACAAGTTGGGATATTTTTTTAAGATACTGAACAAGTGACTACCAATTTCTTCAAAACAAAAAGCCTACTATTACTTACATTATATTTAGAGTTTTTTTGCTATAGCCTCCAGATCTAAAGCAATTTTGCTTTAAAACAATTTAGAAACAGCCTTAAAATTCATGCCACCTTCTACAAAATATTTTCTACCACTTAATATTCAAACTCAATGCGATGCCTGTGAATAGTAAACAAAGTTGTTATGGAAATCTGCATGCTGTTAAAGAACTAATTATCAACAAAGTACAATAGATAATTAATATGCAGGCACAAGTGCAATGCGCCTGCAACTATTGCCAAGTGTTTTAAAGGTTACAGTATAGTTTAACTTATTTACTTGTCGTTTCTACATTTTGCAATATATATTTTCAATCTATTACAAAAGCTATTCAAGATCGTTTAAATGAATACAATATGGAAATTTCCAACTTACACCTATATTATTCCTGCTCACGTTTTACTTACAAATGTAACTATGTAAGGATACATAGATATATCGGGAAATGTCAAAACGGAACAATGTGACGACATCATTTTACGCACGAGGCTGACTAGAGTTCACTAGAGTGACGTAGTCTACCTAAATCAAAAAAATATTTTTTAATTAAGTAAATTTCACTCTCTGAACGTTATAAAATAACTACTGCCATTTCAGAAACATTATCTGTGGAGAAGAAGCAAGAAAAATCTTATTGCCCCGCGAAAATTGTATTTTCATAAATGTGCGAAGCCGGTGCGGTTCGCTAGTACAGTTATATGTGAAACAAAGAATAGGACACGACGCGCCCCCGAGTAGAACAAAGTTCAAATTACTTTCAGAACAATCTAACAAGAATACTTTGTACGGCTCGTCTCTGATTTCATCGAGTATCATTTCTACAATAAAAACAATTTCATAGTACCGATGGTATTATCCTAGATTCGCTGCACGCGTTCGTGTCTAAGTACAATAGGAATTCAATACCGATCATAGAAAACGGTATCGGAGGTCTATGCGTGCAATGCGGTTTGCCTTGTCTCTCCCCTGAGCATTTTCATATTATGCACAACTAAACAGAACTCGCCTTGGTATAACCCTTATAGATGCTAACACGAAGCCATGACATTTATTTGCTTGCGGATTTTAACCAGATTTGTATTGTACGGCTTGAACGGAAAATTGTTTACGATGTTGTAATGTGAGCAATAACATTTTATCTTCTGATTTTATTGCCATGACGATTGGACTGCTGGAAAATATCGCCGTATGGTCTTATCATAACAAATCAACTATTACTTAATTTAAGACATTGATTTTACTTCGGTACTGCTGCTTATCCTCGATACAATTTTCTCTATCGTTTAGGAGTTGATGCTGAATTCTAGATCTTGGTTTGGTCAGATCATGATTATTTGGAAGCTGGCTATTGACTAAAATAACAGACATCTAGGTAATAACTTTTTTTCCTTTGTTACAGCAACTCAAAGATGAACTGGGAGAGGTGGTCGCCGAACTGGAGGCCCTCGATGGTCAGGAGGAGTGCAAACAAAACAGCAAAGCCAAACAGATGAGCATAGGACGGAAGAAATTTAATATGGACCCAAAGAAAGGTCAGTTAAATACTTCGTATTCGATCATTAAATTTCAAAGTACATAACTAAAATTGCCAACATATTACATTGAAAAAACAGTTGACAGATAATATGGATGACTGTACCTTGAATAGTAACTTGTGGCAAACATATTTTACTGGAACCAAGGTTTGCGGATATTATGTTGTCGATTTGAAATTAATAAACGTACCCCTGTACGAAATTATTAATAATGTTTAGCCTGGAAGCCGATTCGAATCCCAGGTCAAGATTTGACCTAAAAAGCTTATAAACTTTAGGAAAAATGCACCAATCGTGTAAATTTCTAATTATAAGGAACCAGACAGAAATTGTACCGACACCTATTTGTAATCACGATAGTAAACCACTTCATAATAAATTATGTGATAAACTATCTAGTAAATGAAAAATAATCTATCCATTCTATCTATCTATTATCACACCTTTTATCCCAAGAGGGGTAGGCAGAGACAATATAATGCCATTTGCTACGATCATGACATACCTCTTTTCCTTCTTTTATATTCATCATACCTTTCATACATGCTCGGCGATGAAAAATAAACCTCTTCAAAAAGCTAAAATCATTCTTGACGATTTAGTTCATATTTTGTAGGTATTATAGAAATTAATATTATTAATTTTCTATTAGAACGATTGATATTGCTTTATTTTTTTGCTCGATATAAACTTCTTAGTGCATACTTAACATTCCAGTACCTACCGGTGACGCGCAGGTGTGACGTTCCCACGGACAAACAAACCAGACAAACGGCATATATTGCAAATTGTACAGTTTGTGTCGTTGACGATATACTTTATTATATCAAATCATCAACTTTTATGCTCTAACTAGCTTTTTGCATGGGCAATTATTTTTTATTTATCTACGAAACCCTTTAAAATACCGCGATATGAGGCTATGGATCCTGAAAGTTTAATCGAAATCCATTCAGTTGTTTCGGAGTCTATTGTGGACAAACATTGGAACAGGCAGACAGGTGAATTTATATGTTTTGAATAACTACTAAACCGATTTAAAAAATCAGGATAAAAAAAAACACGGATGAAGCCAGGACCGAAATCTAGAATATTGATAAAATTGAACGTCGTCTTATTGATTAAAACGTAGCTTTTAGGTAACTTTAACCACAATAAGGGCTGCGTAATACCCGATCCTTAGCTCGTAGCTGAATCCGTATTATCACAAATTATTGCCCGTTTGTGGTTTTTCATGTAGGCATATTTTTTCCATATCAGTAACATTTCCTACTGGTCAAAGTTTCCTGTTAATGTGATATCTGATAGTTAAATGAGTAATGACACCAGTAAATGTTTATAAAAACATTTAATATAGTTCAAAATAATAATAATAAAAGAATATACGTCGAATTGAGAATTCTCTCGATTTTTATTCAAAACTAGCTTTTCTTCCGTTTTCCTTTATTTGAAATTTTATTTTATCCCGAAGGATTTCCGGGATAAAAAGTCAAAAAGTTAGTTAGGATTCCTAAGATTTTTTTAATTCTCTCGATTTTTATTCAAAATTAATAAAGCCTGTGGTGGTATTATTAATAACGAATTTCTCATTTTTGTTCATTGTACCGTAGACAATACATCATTTCATTAGCTTTCGTTGAGGTGTTTGAGGGGTTTTTAATTAAATTTCTCTCTGATATTCAGCTCACGCGGCGTTCACGTCTGCAAGTGAAATATCAATTTTACGAAATGGTTTCAATTTCAAAAGGATTTATAAAGTTTGAATTTCTAGACTTTCACGACCTTTATACTTTGCGGTGTGACTACATAGATACTCCAGTAACAGTGGCGTGGCCACTTTTTGCCAGTTGTTCATATTAAGCAGAACAGGTGGCAAGTCTTTTATTTATCAACACTGTCACTTCTTTAACAGACGTAAGTACATATCTGTTATTTTTAGTCCCGGATTTACGTGCCCTCCGAAGCACGAGATGTCGATTAAAGCACATATTCGACTTAAAGAAAATTCTTTCATGACTTTTGTAAAGAATAAGGTAATATTTTATTTGTAAATACCTATACAGAATTAAAATTCCAACTTGGTTCTAACTAGAATGTTTACAATATCGAAGAATAAGTTGAACGTTGTTTATGTTTACTTTGATAGCGTTGGTGCACGCCACGATATACTGTAAACTGACTGCAGCACTGTTGCGAAACTACTTTTAAGTTATATTTTATTCCCAGTAGCCGAGTCGACAATCGATTTACCTACATATTTTGTGTATTTATTTGAGTAGGAACTCAATAATGTTTAAACAAATGTTTTGTTCACGCAATACGCAACAATGTGAACCTTCCTGCAATGTTAACGACTCAAAGGTAAAGAGGTATATTGTAATTTTATTAGAAGTGTGATACACTAATGCAAATAAAATATTACTATTTATAAGATTAAACTCATCCGAAACAAAGTTTCGAAATGAAATTGAAAATTTCTAATAAAAATATGGCTCTAAATATTTATCAGGTCTTGCCAACGGGCGCACATTTTACTTTGGTCGATGCGGGTGAACGGTTTTAGGGCGATATTCCATGTTTATTTTTGCATGCATTATTGAACGGAGCGGCATATCACCGCGATGAATACCGACTTGTTTGCAATACCAGAAAATAGGGGAAATTGGAAATGTCACGTTGCATAGCAATGAAGAAAATGATAGCTCTGAATTAGCTGCATGCAAATCTACAGTATCACTTTTCTTATACAGTAAATAAATATACTATTATGAGTGCCTTATGGTTCCCGAGAATCGTGTTACCGGCTCCCGTGGTGCCCAGAAAATTTGGCCGATGACAATTTTAAACAGAAGTGCATTTTATATTATTTTTGCCAAGAACAGCATACAAATGCACGCTACAAAGTTGCAAACCGGTAACGTTAGTCTATTCAGGTTTCTAGGTTTGCACTAATTAGGACGCGACGTCGCAGTTGGCTTCTGTTCTGGAGATTCGTACGCGTCTTGAGTGGAAAAATAAACAAGACCATCGTAGTCCTTTGAACAACTTTCCCACTTTTAACTACCATGTAGGTATGTAGGTGAACATAAGGAAAACACTTCACAGTGCAGGTATATTTCTTTTGAATTTCTATTTACCGCCTTACAAATAAACGTACAAAATAAATAATATAATTTGTCAAAACATACGCACACATCTTCACGGATTTTATACCCTGTGGTGTGGCCGCAGTGTCCACTTTTGTCAGTTGCCTATATTCAGAACAGCGGGTCTGTCTTTAAGAGAGACTTTGTTAGTTTAGAAGAAGTGCGGACGTATGTATTCTCTGAAGCACGAAAAGTCGATTAAAGCATAAATATACAATAGTCTTAAAGAAAATTGGTGGTTAAAATTATTCCCCCCGGTTTCATCGACAGTATCGACTCTTTCTATCCATTTATAATACAAACCTGTCATTATAGTATCAGTATGATAGAGGGAGACACATATTATAACTATACAGTTGTTCAATTGCGTTTATTAGAAGGTAAGGTATTATGTGACTCGCACTTTGACGACGATTATATGACGTCATATCGGATTGTGTCGAATCGATGTTTATCGTATTGATATGGGTTATATAAGACCAAGTTGCTTGATTAATTTGTAGCTGGGCACAGCGAATGCATATTTTAAAAGTTGCCAAGCCGTGACATACAGACGGACGGGCATGACGAACGTATGAGGGCTCCGTTTTCGCCATTTGCATACGGAACCATAATAAACCTATAGAATGGCTTTTGGATTTTTGAATTTTCCTATACATGATGTGGCAAGCAGCAATGGACTATAGTCAAAAAGCATACGAAGAAAGGCCTTAGTATGTCATAATGGAATTAATGAATTATCATTTAACGTTGGTTTTCTATACTTAGATTTCAATCAGGCACTGTTTTCATTACGTTAACCTTGACACGAAAGGTCTTTTGTTAAGTTGTAAAAATATACATTTACGTCATTATTGTAAACAGAATGTACCTTCCTGCCGTTTACAAGTCAAGCAATCTACTCGTAGCTTCCAAGAAGGTGTTTATTTATACCAATCTTCTTTTATCTAAAGTATAACTTTGAAATGTTTATTTGCCAAATATTATTTACCTACTGATAACAGTGTTATAATATTATTATTATACGAGTATGTGTATACTTTAATATACCTACCATGATTCATATCCAGTACCTAACATAATATCTCTATCATAAGTTTCAAAAGTTTTCATTGTTGTTACCCAATCACGACGAAAAAGATGAAAGGACTGAAGTAGGGGCTTGAAATATATTATATTTCCATCCGGATGAAAATTGCCTGTTATAAATTTTCCGAGCTTATAATAGTCGTACTTGTGAATCAATTTTATTCTGTACCTTTACTCTAGATTCTAGATGTTATCGGGATATTCGCCCACGTCTGCACCCTCCATTCGATACGCGGGGGTGGATGACGTTACATCCTACGTCTGAGAGGGTTTTATTTCTTATGTAGGCGACTTAAAGAAACGTTGTCAAGGGCTGATGTAACGTATGTTTCAAGAATAATTTGCTGGAGTGCGTCATAAAATATTTTATGTAGGCAACAAAGCATGCGTCTCTAGTTTTATTTGTATATTGAGGCCGTAAAATGTGTATTTAAGTAGTCGGGTCACGATGAAATTGTCACAGACTAAAAAAGCTCAGTATGTTGACTTATAAGTAGTATGACACCGACAACCTAACCGTGATGGCCGGTCATAAAGATGGCCATTGTTATCTACCATATTTGCATTCGCTATGCCCAACGAATAAATAAATCAAGTGGTGTTATAAACCATATCAATAAGATTAACATTGATTAAACACAATTGAATTTTCCACGTGTAATGATTGGGAGAGCGTGTCTGAATGGAAATCGGTCATTTGATTTTAAATATAACATTCTCTTTTTACTATGTCACAATTGATTAGTAAATAATTTTATAGGGTTTTGTAGTGTAGTTGAGAAGGGTAAACAATTTGAAGTAAACTTTAAAATGTATATTTTTCATAATTGCTAGTCAGTTCAATGTTCGTTATTTAAATTACAAGGTACCTTACCTAATCAATAATGTCAAACGTGCATTACTGCATTAAATTTAATTTTTAGCTTACAATATAATGATTTTTTTTATTTTCAATTAACGACAGGTTCAATCTATATAGGAAACAGATAGTCCCATGTTCGAATGCCGTATCTGTCTCACTAAACATTATCAAAAACTGCAAGATTTGTTTCAAGTGTTACAAACGCTCAGAGGCCTTACCTTTTAGCCTACGATTATTATATTGTTCTGAGGTTTTTTTTAGCGGGATGTAGAAATTATTTTTATAAATATTCTATTTATTAAGCATATGTAAATACGTATCGTAACCTTTTAACTAGCATAATTTCACATTCATATGCATAGAATTCAATTGCAATAGTTCCTTGACCGCCATTTGCATTATGAATTATGACTGAGGAATTTTCAGAGCCGCATTGTTTGCATTGCATTGTGCGTTTGAGTAATGGCGGAGGAAATGTCGTCTGGCGCGCGAGCCTTCGCGGTCACTACCTGCTCCCACGGAAGCCTGAATGGGGCTTAGGGTTGATAAACCTCTTGATGACATACTTTTTGAAGCGAATGCTTTGGGATAGGTATTCCACAAAAAAAACCGACTGTCATGAGACAAAAGTGACGTATTACCAGATATTAAGATGACATCTTGTTGTCGTATTTGTGTATTTAGTCCTCAGATTTAGTCACTTGGGAGTTTGAGATAACTGATACTGGCTGATAGTGCGCCACTATGGTTTTATAAAGAACATTATTGAAGAAAATTTTGAAAGACCCAAGACGCGGTTTTGGAACAAGCTAAAGAAAAAGTTAATGTTATACTCATGTCGTATACCAGAAAGTCAAATTAAGAACATTGAAGCGAGTTCTGGGTGTTTTGAGTTTGATAGGAGGCCTCCTTTTGTTGGATTTTGTTACCACTTGACTGTGTCAGAATCCAAGTGGTTTCGCACTAACGTTTTTCAAAATAAAATTTAAATAAGAAATATGGCACTCTAGAGTCTAGACGAGATAAAGTTCAATTTTCACTAGCGCATAGACGACAACTTTCCCCGGACCCCTCGAACGGTTATTCGCAGCTGCTCCTTTTCAGTTTGTAGTTTGCTACTGTCCTGACTTTACATATTTCATTGGAGTTCAACACTTTCAGTAGTTTCAGTTGCCATTCCAAAAGAAATATTTTGCACTATGAAACTTTGATTTTCACAGTTCTTTATTTCAGTTTACAATGCAATATTATTTATTTATAACTTTGCTCTTGCCCGCTGCTTCGTCCAAATAAAAAGGACAGACTGACAGACACAGAAAGAATCATTGGTCCCGTGTATAATTTTTCACATCTCTGAAACTCTATTTTTATCATTTTCCGAGAAAACTACAAAATCTAAAACAAACGTTTAATAATGTATAAATTATTGTTGATTGGCACCTGGTATCACTCTACTGGTGTACCTGCGATGCAATAGAGTGAAAAGTGTATGCATATTATATGAAACATTTTTAATATTAACAATGATTGCACAATAGAAGTTTCTACGTTTCCCTTTCTCTTCCAATTTCTTTAATATCAAGTGCATATCACTTTCGGTTGCGCTACAATTGTTTCTAATTTCGCACGGCCGGGATATTTGGCACGGTCGCGTGGAATTGAATATGAATTAAAATGACAAGCTTTACTTTCGTTTCTATTGTCTTAAATAAAGCTCCGCTATAATCCTCTGAGACATTGGACATTAAATATCTACGTGACGGGAAATACTGTGTTTGGCACGACATGTGTCTTACATTCTACAAAGTACAAGTTTAGTTTGTGTTTTAGTTTACCCCAATTTATTTACCCCAGTTATTTTATTTCTTTTGAAGAAGTGTCATCATCATAACTTAACAAAATGATTCTTTATACAAACTTTACCAAACTTTTTAACCCCTTTTATGTAATGGAATTTTAAAAAATCCCTACCTTATGCAGCCTAGGGGTGCAAGTAATATTTCCTCCTGATTTCAAATCTCTAGGTCCACCGGTTTAGGCTGTGCCAGTCAGTGTTAAGATAGTAACTGTCAAAATCCATACATTTTCACGTATATTTGACATTGTTTATTAATCGTAAATAATTTTCTGAAAGGGATTTGCTAGAGAGTGAGTAAAACATATTATCAACAACGTTTATATTCGGTCGGTCACATTAAAATAAAAAAATCTTCTAGGATAGTTAGTTTTTAGCCCGAATATACTAGCAAATAGACAGACACACGCGACCGAAATCTTTAACTAAATAGGGACCTCTAATTGTTGAATGAACTGCAGTAATTATCATCAATCAGGTACCTACAGTCGAAGTATAGACGCGGAATGCGTCCAACTCTGAAGAATGTGAATTGAAATTAATGCATTGAAGGTTTGGGTTTGTGAGGTCAGCATCTATTTGCATACTTTATTTATTAATACCGCCCACCGTTTTACTTTTAAAAATAAAGTTGATAAACAGGCATCTATACTTTTAATATAAATGCGAAAGTATGTTTGTTTGTTCTCCTTTCTTACTAGTTGCCTTTTTGTCTTATAATGAAAAAAACTACTCTGAGCTCCAAATATTTGTCATTTTCGTAGAGATAAAAAAAAATTGAAACTCTTAAACCCTCTTTAAACTCTTGATTCCTAGATATTTATAAAATAAACAACTTTTTAATTATCTCCAAAACTTTGACATTTGACATTTTGAAAATTAAGAAAATATGTTTTTAAACTCTCTCAACGCTTGCAATATTCCCAAAGAGTTATTAAAGTTAAGGCAGTATTTTTTACTAAATTCCAGGTATAGAGTACCTATACGAGAACGGCTTATTACAAAGAACACCAGAGGACGTAGCTCAATTCCTCCACAAGGGTGAGGGGTTGAGCAAGACCGCTATTGGGGATTATCTCGGGGAAAGGTCCGATTTCAACGAGGCGGTGCTTCGGGCGTTTGTGGAGCTGCACGACTTTACGGATTTAATACTAGTTCAAGCATTAAGGTTGGTATTTTTGAAGTGATGCTTAATTTTACTACACAACGTGTCTGGGTGGAAATTAAAGGGATTTTTAACACATTTCCGGTTCTCGGGCACAGTTTTACAGGCCCAAGGATACTTGGTCGTCTTCCTTATTTTTCCGACGATATTTTTGAAGCTACCATAAAAAATCCCATGGGGGGGTTTATACCTTCTTTGACAGCTTTTTGACATTTGACGTCTTCAAAGCGATCAAATCGTTTCGAAACGATATCGCACCCCACACTTGTTGAGGCGTTTTGAGATCGAAAGTCCTTTTAGTACAGGCCGATATGAAGATAGAACTATTAGTGCGACCGCGCAATTCACACCGCGTTATTAGCACCACTTACTTAGTACAGTAGCCGGCCCGTTCTTCTACAAATGATGGACGAAATTTGTGTTGGGCGTCGACACTGTCATTCCTACACTAAGCTCGAAACACGGAGTATATTATTTTTATTTATTTTTGGCCGGGCTCTGTATTAATCCCTTGACATGATTTTTCATACCGATGCAGTAGGGTCAACGTACAGTGAAATATGAGTATATAGCGACCCGCCTTGGCTTCGCACTTGTCGGGGGAATGAGATTTTTAGCCTATACATTCTCCAACCGGCCAACTGTACCATATATATCTCGGTCCATAAAAATTACGTCGATCCGTTCCTCTGTTTTGACTTGAAAAAAGACAAACACATTTATGTCTGATAATTTGATCTATTTGATGATTCGTCACAACAAATTATCTCATGAACGTTGCTCGAGTTTAGCTCTCATTAATTTTAATTCTGAGGCAGGACTCTTGTTATGATCTTTGATTAATTGACAATTGGATTTTTGTGTTGTGATACTTATTGTAATTAATGACGTCATCTCCGCCAGTGCAATTACTACTTACGCAAAAAACCATAGACTAAACATGAATAGAGTCTATTCATTTTATGCATTTGTGTCTTTGAGTCTTTTTATACTAAGCACCAATTATAATTAAAAAATTAGAGGTACTAAGAGTAGGCTGTGATGTATTTAACTTTACCTGAACTTGCTGTTTGAGTTGATTCTTTAATATTTCATTCTCCTGAACAAGTTATTCTATTCTTTCTTAATTTGTACATTTTCTGAATATTCAGGTTCATTAAATTTTTCTCCTCAATTTAGCTCTTGGCTTATACTCACTTGGGTTGGTATCCATCTGACTTATCAATGTGTTAATGTCCATATTGTCCACATTTAGCCAGTTGCTCATGAAAATTATTATTTTAACCATAATTATAATTTTACGAGTTGAAACTGTTGATTACAATCTAAAGACGGATTCATGCAAATTTAAATAAGGCAATGTCATCATATCACTGCTTTTAATCTTTATAGCTTTTCCGAGGAAATGTTCGTTTCGGTCGGTTTTCTCTGGTTTTAGTTAAAAATATTGCTATATTTTACGGTACCCTGACTTCTTTTAAATAAAACAGCCTACGAATGTTACAGTTATAACAGTGAAATAATTTTTCAAATCGGTTTAGTAGTTTCGAGTTTTCTCTTAATGAAAAACAAACTGACTCTTTATTATATTAGTTTAGTACCTACTAGCTTCCACCCCGGCTTCGCCCGTGGAAAATTTTAAAATGTGACAAGAATTTGTGGTGAAGGATTTCCAGGATAAAAAGTTAGCCTAGTCACTTTTCGGCCCACCAACTATATCTGTGCAAAAAATCACGTCCTTCCGTTTCTCTGTTTTGACATGAAAAAAGGACAAATCAAATGGGAAAATTAACGCGTTCAAAAAAAAAACTCTTTAGCTTTGTTATCAGTTAGATATTAACGGATCCTTTTTTTAATTTCCAGACAATTCCTATGGAGTTTTCGGTTGCCCGGCGAGGCTCAGAAAATCGACCGGATGATGGAATGCTTCGCTCAGCGATATTGCCAACTGAACCCGGACATATTCACAAATGCCGACACGTGTTACGTGCTCAGTTTTGCAATAATCATGCTGAATACGTCCCTGCATAACCCTAGTGTTAAGGATAAGCCGAGTCCCGAGCAGTTTGTGGCTATGAATCGCGGTATTAATAATGGCGGGGATCTTCCACAGGAGTTGCTCTTGGTATGTGTGGTTTTATATACTAATATCATAAAGTTATAGTGGAAGTTTGTTTCTAAGTAAACTAGAAAACTACTGGACCGATTTGAAAAGTTGTATCCACTGTCATGAAGATAGAAGTTGCAATTTGTCAAGGAAACGACATCAAATTATAAGAGGGCGGTTGAGAAGCGAGCAAGACTAAGAATGGGTGACTGCTTCTTTTTTAAAAGGTTTTCGTCCTCAAAATACCTCAGTGAAGAATACCATTCGTTAGGTAGTCTCAAAAAGTTTGGATGATTTATGTCGGGGACCGGTAACAGTGTTGTCTGAGGCACCCGTGATGGCATTCTTTTAATTTAATAATCCGGTTAAGAATACACAAAACTAGTTTTCAAATTTTAAAAGGGCGCGGTATAAAATTTCCGTCGCTAATTAGCATATTATAAATAGACACTAGCCGTGTGATGTGTTTAGCAGGAAGGTGTAACATTTAAGTATGTGTCTGAAAGTATTAAATTTATTGTTTTTGAAGTCATCTTCCGTGACGATTTTTTTTTCTATGCAATAGATTTACAATTCCATGCTCTTAATATAAAGTAGAAGCCAGTTCCACGTTGCGGTACTTGACGGTCGTTTACAGGGCAGCATGACGTCTCATATTATTATAATACACTCTTAATTACCCATCAATCAGCAGCTATCTTTCATTTGACATTGATGAAATCATTGAATTTGTTTTTATATAGGTAAGCCATCATGTACGTCGGTAATTCCATTGTGTGGTATAAAAAAGAGAAACCACACACAAAAACAACTTCACCGCAAAAATAACCTTGCCAAAGACACTAGTAACAATGTCCACTTTTTTGCCAGTTGGCAAGCCTGTTGCTGCAATGGACCTAGATATATCACTTCTTTCTTTATGTTCCCTCCGAAGCACGAGAAGAACATAAAAGAGAAACATAATATTGTCTCTTCACAAACAATAATTTGATTTTCAGTCTCTATACGAGAGTATAAAGACGGAGCCATTCAAGATTCCTGAAGACGACGGCAATGATCTCATGCACACTTTCTTCAACCCGGACAAGGAGGGCTGGCTGTGGAAACAGGGTGGAAGGTAGTTATTTACTTAGGCCATTATTCATAAACGTATTTTAGCAACGTTTTTATTAAAATGTGTTTTGTTTCTTTCTATTATTAGTAAAGACAGGTTTGTTAGAAACATATTTTAACCAAAACGCTTCTAAAATGTGTTTATGAATATGGCCATTTGTTTTTATTAGGGTTCAGTACCCAAAGGGTGTCAACGGAAACCCTATTACTAAGGCTCCGCTGTCTGTCCGTCTGTCACAGGGTTGTACCTTTTTAAACCGTAATATGTGACACTTGAAATTTTCACAGAGTGTGTATTACTATGGCGGCTGGAACAAGAAATAATTAAAAAAAAGTAAAAAATTATAGAAATTTATCGGCGTTTTTTGCTCGATCTTAATAATTGCAATACATGCAAGTGTGTAATGGTAATAATGCATACTCTTAAGTAAGACAACAAATAACAAAAACCCACCAAATGTGTGTCGGGCTCGCGCAAATTTTATTTAATAAACTATTTAAAAAAAATGTGGAGTTAAATATTCGTCGGTTTTACTTTAAATCAGGGCAATGGTCATACTGGTAACAATTTTCACATTACCCGTTTTGAACAGAACAATTCGCAAGCCTATCGCTGCATATAATGCCCCTTTTTTTAAATCTAACCCTGTTGAAAAAAGCAAGGGCAAATAAATACTGTGACTGGAAGGGTTATTTATTATAGTCTGGATAACTATCTGTCTCTGTAGTTTATCCTCTATTTAAATAGCGGCTATACTTTTAAAATTGGATTCTA
Organism: Nemapogon koenigi; assembly: GCA_963924495.1. Classification (NCBI taxonomy): domain Eukaryota; kingdom Metazoa; phylum Arthropoda; class Insecta; order Lepidoptera; family Tineidae; genus Nemapogon; species Nemapogon koenigi. The sequence continues at coordinate 4,676,103 of OZ004643.1, forward strand.
CGTCATGTCATGGCGGACAACGCACGCGCCCCTCGTGACATGATGGCGAATTCGGTTTAATCCCGTCCGCGCTGTGATGATTGTGAGTTGTGATTAGTCAGTGATTAATAGGACCTATCACAGTCGGCGGGCACGTCTATAATACTTTACATTGGCAAATCATCGATTAACATTGATGGAGCCATTATAAAATAAGAAGAAGAAGAAAACGAAAATTGATAAACTGGGTCCCCTTCTAAAAATAAAATTTTAAAAATTTCAGATACAAGTCGTGGAAGAGACGATGGTTTATACTGAACGACAATTGCCTTTACTACTTCGAATACACCACAGATAAGGAGCCGCGGGGGATTATTCCTCTAGAAAACATATCGGTTAGTATCAAATGAAATATTTACAACAAACAATATACAGGATAATTAATACTCTGCAGCTAAAATTGTTGTTTTTCGTCATCGCTGCCGAGCCAATTTCAATGGGAATTTTAAATTTGATAGCACTGTAATTTTATAATTATGATAGGACGAGATGCAAGAAAGCTTATCACACAATATAAACACCATTGACAATGTCCATAAGATTAAATACGTGAATTATATTTTTGTATGATCATTTTATATTAGTTACATAATTATAGTAATTATTTCCATTTTCAAAAAATATTTTTTCGAAGTGAAGATAATCGTTGTGAAAGTATGCAAATAAATTTCTCCTTTTTTTAAAATTTTTTTTACTTCCTTTCTTTCTTTCAAAATAAGGACTCAATCATTGGTTTTGATGAAATATTAAGAGAAGTATCTCGTACCGACAAAATACACATTTCAGAAATATTATATAGACTATTCTCATTCAGTTTCAAGTTTCGACGTAAGGTTTCTTTTCCTTCCTATTTTTTAGTCATGACGAAAAAATAATATTTTACAGGTTCGGCCAGCACACGACAGACAGCGTCCGCACTGTTTGGAGCTATATGCAAGCGGCGGTGCGGATCTCATTAAAGCCTGCAAGACTGACTCCGAAGGGAAGGTCGTCGAGGGAAAGCACACGGTTTATAGGTACGTATTTATAATACTCTTTTGGGGAAACACCTGGCATCTGCCCACCCCGAAGTTTATGTTAAAACAATTTGTAACAAGTATTTTTCTGAACTAGCAAGTGCCGTTACAATATATAAGCAAAAGAATAGGCGCTAGGAGAGTAGGCGGAGATAGGCAGAGGTGTGGCGCTTGCGCGGCGGTCGTCTGCGCTCCGTTGAAAATTAAAGAAATGCAATAAATCAAAGTCTAGAAAACTACTGTTATAATTTTGTTTATCAAATATTCTAACAAACATTATACCAAAATAAAATGTAGTTTATGTCACATTTCTAGGACATCTGTGCATAAACAACACGAGATCCGTTGCTCCATTTTGACGTGAAAGAAGTACAAACAAACACAGTTTCTAGTTTATAATATAAGTTAGGATACCATTATCGCCAATTAATTTCAAGTATTAGTGGTATTAATTTTAAAAAACATAAAAGAACTGACTAACCCTATTTTTTCACGAATTGCAGGATGTCAGCAGCGACAGTCGAGGAGAGAAATGAATGGATCGAATGTTTAAGACGGTCCATTAGTCACAACCCTTTCTATGATATGCTCGCACAAAGAAAGAAGAAGGCACAACACAATGTTCACACAGGATCACATTAGCGTACGAGCTTCCAAAAGTTCTATTAGGAAATTGTTAAGAAGATAATGTAAAAACAAATAAAATGACTATTGTGAATAGATAGTCAAAGAACGGTGCCAAGAAATATAGTTTGAATAAATTGACATTAACTCTGTGACTATAATAACTGTTGAGTTTTAAAATATTCTAATTGTAAAAAGGATCATGGAGTATAGAAACCAATAAAATTAATACGAAAGGCTAATCAATTGATAATTTGCGCAGCATTTACAAGAAATCTGGTGATTAAATGCAGGAAAAAAATCGTCGATGGTGGTGAAAATAAGAAAGTTGCACGTAGATTATTTGTCATCAAGTCACAATGTTTTATATAAGATTTTGATATCGATAATTGATTTAATTTTGGATAAAAATGTCTACGTAACTTTAAACGTCCTATATTAACGCCTTAATATAATATTTATGATGACATTTTCTACGCAACTTACTGATTAATATATGTACTTGACTCTATGGGCTAGACACAAAATCATATTATTTTTAATAATTTTTAAAGACCAATTTAATGGGCTCAAATATGTTGTATTGTTTAAAATTAATTGTGGACATATCACAAATACTTGCTTAGATTGATTTTGTTGTAATGGATTTTTTGTAACATTGTTTCCACCGTTAATCACGTGAAAATAAAATTGTCCATGTAAATAATTATGAAAGACTGAAACTGTATGTAGGTGTACATTGTAGTAAACTATGGTTTATGCCAGTGAATACATTATACAACGGTCATTATTTAAATGGAAACAAAATTTATGATAATTTGACTTGAAGAGTCGAAATATTTGCGAGTTTTAAGAAATATAAATGATCCACTTTGTTTTAACAAGTGTGATACTTAACGAGACAATTAAGTTAAACAGAGCGAATATTTGCACATGATTTAGAGCTATTTTATATCACATTCAACCTTGGACAAAGTACATGTATGAGATTATATCTTTTAGTTTGTTTGAGTAAACAGATTAACTGCAATAACTGAGTGTGTAACATTAATATTTGTGTATATAATAAATTTAATTTGTTTTAAGTAACCTCCACCTTTGTTGTGTTGACAATAATAACTTATTGCTTGGCCAAAAGTTTTAGTTAGCCTAATAAACTGGCAAATCATAGTATTAATTGAATGTATAGGTAATATATTTAAATATTGTAGATAATGGTTAAATAGATACGTATATGTTGAAGTTTGTAAATATGGTGGCTGGAACATTATTGAACGTTGAAACTGATTAACACGTAAACATTCCTTGTGTGTGGATTGTTGAAATTGTATCTTTATATATTTGTTGTTTTACAAGATTTTTCCACAAAACGTGGGTTCAACAATTTTGTCATTTATTTTTTAATAATTATTATCTACTTACAGACTAACGAGTGATCCGTGCCAACATTGAGAATTATCAGACAGACAAGAGATTCTCAAATATTGCGTAGGGCGCAAAATTGTTGTGATATACAATTTATTAATACAAAATTTTATAAAAATATAGAAAAAAAACAACTCCATCTTATTATTGCGCTTGTCACTCGACATAATGGCGGAATCCTCAATTGGCACGGATCATTCGGCACAAGACTAAATTGGGACAATGAAAGCCTTGCAGATTTGGTTGCAATTTCAAATTGTTATTTCTCATGGTTGACATAGTCATATGCTATAAAAAATAACCAAGGCTTTCTTTATTCTGATTTATCTAAAATGTGTATGAATCTATTTTAGAGCAATACTGACATTCAACAATTATAATTTTATAATATAGATAAACCACCTATATAATTTTATTAGTTGTATTATTATTTTACCAATCTCTTTTAGGTTTAAAATATTATATATAACTACAGGTGATTGTGATGTGTGTAGTACGTCCATTCATATGAACACCATGTTTTCAATGTCTTATGAACCATTTTAAAAAGCGTTATTTTAACTTAATTTTATTTGTTAGTATTGACATAACGCGGTGCCTCAAAATATCGATTGATCTGTATATTTTTTAGTATAGTTTGTAGTAGTGTGCCACAGCGCTGTACATTTGCCTTAGAGAACGTTATCTCAAAATCAAATGTAATGTTTTATATGACATTGATTATGTGCATAATAGTTGTAAATAATTTTCTAAGAAAATAAAATTATACAAATTTCTTTATTTAAATGCTTGTTTTTATTTCATACTCTACTGATGACATTTTTAATGAGATGATCTGAACAGGTGTATACCTTTATTCTGAATAAAAAATAACTCTAACCTACTTATTGAATTACTTATTCGTTTTCTGAGCGTTTGCAGATTTACGTCATTATACAGATTTTGAGGAAATAAATATGAATGAGGAAATATACCTCATTTTGCTTAAGTGCCTCATTGGTTTCCAAGAGGACTTATAATGAGTCCCTTGGCCCTGCAGCCATTAAAAATAAACCACGTGGACTTGCCGCTTGGCACTTCACCATCATTTTCCACTCTATTATTCCACTATCCTGTACAGGATCATTTTCAATTATATTATTCCACTGATCCTGTGCATATTGCCCACGGTTTTAGTGCTATGGGAATTTTCTTCTCTTTTCCCCCTTTCCCTTTTATACTATTCTGTACACATGGTTATTCCACAACACGGACAAAGTCGCGCTCTATCTTTTGTCTTATTTATAATGAGATAGTGAAAGTAGACTTCCTCAATAGAACGGTATCGAGAATTTAGAACATACAATCACGTGGGTTCCGTGGTGTAGTGGTTATCACATCTGCTTTACACGCAGAAGGCCGCCAGTTCGATCCTGGCCGGAATCAATTTTTTTTTATATTTCATTTTTTATAATTTATTTTAATTTTCTGTTTGAGTTGACATACATTTACTGTTTTTACTGTCATAGAAATTATAATTAAAATATGATAGGATTTATTATTTTCACACTGACAAAATATATAATTTAGGCACAATTACTACTATTAGGGCTTTGAAAATGTAGAGGTAGGTATGTCAAAAATGCGCAAATATATTTTGGCTCTAATGTCATTTATCGGACCATGGATATCAAATATAACACACTGAAACTATATGCTTATTTACTTACACCAAAGACATTTAATTTGACTTACACCTTCTTTTCGTTCAGCAATTACTGCAATAACGCCTATCTTAAATTCTCTACAAAATAAAAATTAAATAGTAAAGTAGGTGTTCTATTTTTTTTGCAAAGTTACATTTTTACACGTGTCTAAGAATACTAGCTTCCGCCCGGTTTTGCCCGTCGAAATTCCTGATTGGTTGATGTTTATAATTACTATTCCGTTCCTTTGGGTCGTACCGTGATGGTATATAGCCTATAATCTTTTTCAATAAACGGTCTAATAACGCAAAAATAATTATTCAAATCGGATTGAATTTGGTAGTTCTCGAGAAAAGCGCGTTTCCTAGATTGATTTCATACATGCTCGGCGATTGTGTATACTTTAACATTGCCTTCAATCAATAATGTTATTTATTTCATCCTTACCATCCTTAGTGTCTTTATAATCAACACTACTAGCATTATTTGTTTCTCATACACATTCCTTCCTTAAATCATATAGTAAGGGGTCTATCTATACCTATGCTTGATTTTATCGAAAGGTAACGAATCCGTCTGCTCTCTGTGAAATATGATTGTTAGTGATGCCCCGCACAGCCTCATTACATTTGTAAGTTACCGAGAGGGACTCTAGGGGACAATTTTGAAGTAGAGTCGGTTTCGAATCTTTTTTGACCAATCGATAGATATGGTCAAGAGCATGTCCATATAAAAAAAAAGGCAATTTTCAATTTTGACGGATATCTAATTTTTTAACATAGCTCTCGAACTTACAAAATATGTGATAAAATCAGGCACAGCTCCCAGACTCATGGGCGTATGTTCAAAATAAATCAAAAATGTATTCATTCCATTCCTTGAATATACAATTAAACAATTGATTGAAAGATTTACGTACGAAGCACCGTAAAGTACCAAGTCACTATTTCTATGGAGGTACTCGTCAGTGCTTCCCGAAAGAAGTACCTACATCTGTGGCCAAAAAGTTTGGCTACCATACCCTAAAACCTGGCTACGCCCGTGCCCAGACTAATATATTTTCTTCCATTTTACTTTTGCAATCCTGATCTACGAGTTATTTCTTACTGTATAGGTAGGTAAGTAGAAATTGAAGATCGATTTCATATAATTCTCAACTTCTATATAATTCACCATAATATTCTGAAGTCATTCGAGCATGACGCATCCGAGTTTTATATTATGCGCGAGTACATAGCATGTAGCTTCCTTTTCCTTCTAACAGTGAAACGAAGTTACGCAAAATTATTGCAATCAACCTACCTGCGGTTAATTGGTGTTGATACAAACGCATTTAAAAGTAACAAAAGAATTTGTGAAAGCAGTAGACGTGAGAGGGTTAATTAAGAAGGGAAAACTTTGGCTTTATTTATAAATGCTTCATTTTGTTTGATTGGCAATCAGAAAAGAAGCCTCAGGGTTTCCAACGGGGAATTCAATAAGCGTCTTTTTTATCTACTTAGGTATCAAGTGTATCAAGCTAAGATTCCAAACTTTTAACTGTAGACCACATGCCAAACAACTTAATCTGCGTATATACATCCTGCGCCCCCTGCTTGTGTCATTACCTACCTTAAATTTTATTTTCGCGGACAGGACCGAAATTGTCCTCTGAGGTTCCATTATATTTTGTCAAATATTTTGGTAAATAGCATATGTATACAATACATACACAGTATAATGGTCGTATCACATAAATATAGCGCTGGCGATCGGCTAATACATAGATTTGAAAGCCTCAGCGAAGATGTATGTTTTACTAGCTTTCCTACCCCGTTTCGTTTATATAAAAATCCGATAAAAAAGCACCATAAGTTTTCCAATTTTCCAGACAACTTTTCCAATTTTTCTTTCCATAAAATGATAATATTTTATTCAAACTGTTACGAACATTAAGAAAAATAGCTAAATCGGTCCAGCCTTGATGTGCTTATCAACAATTCATTGTTTATTTATATAGACTAGCTTTCCGCCCCGGCTTCGCCCGTGGAGCCCATATTAACTTTCATCCCCTATTTTCATACAAAAAAAACACGTTCTGTTTCTACCAAATTTTCCAATTTTCAGGGCTACTTTTCCAATTTTCAGACTATTACAGAAATAAAAAAAATAATCAATCGGTCCAGCCGTTCTCAAGTGATGCTTCAGCAATTTTTATTGTGAGTCGCGTCACATAAAAAGAGCCGTCAACAATAAAATCATTAGGATAAACTATACAACACAAAAATGATGACATGCTTAATAATGTTATTTCTTAATATTTTAAAATATTATTATTTATTATTGTGTAGTTAAAACATTTGTAGCAGATCATTACTTGTACGTGACAGTATCGTCATCGTAAACAGAAAATAAAAATAATCACAGCAATAAAACTTAACTCGTAATAAATAAGCTAATAGCACAACTTATCTCCACATTATTATTTTATGTTCCTTACTAAATTAATCATACTTAATAATAATTAACTTACCTATTGGCTAAAATAGTAAACATTTAATAAATAACTATACTACACTCTGTTCCTTATATATATGTGAATGATAAACGAAAATAGTATTAAAATATTATATTCTTATTATTACAATACCAATCTAACTAATTAGGTTTAAATAAATTTTGAAGCAAAAACCTTCGATTTATGCTGTTAAATATCACAAAAGTTAATATTTGTACCTGACACGCATACCATTTGGATACTATAGTATCCAGGACGTTAGACGGCATTGTCGTTTTGGATACTAAAGTATCCACGGACGCTTGAGTGGATAATTATGTTGAAGTGTAGATAAAAATTATAAACCTATGATATGAGTGTTTCAAATAAAACTTGAAAAAGCATTTCTAGATCTTTACGGGTCTTAAGGCAGAGAGAGAGAGAGATTTTACAACAATATCTACTTATCTTATATAATAGATGTATTAGATGTCATAAAATCTTTTGACACTGAAAAAAAATTAAGAAATGCTGAAATACGCTGAACAAAAATATTCTTTCTTCATATACGGGTTGTTAGGGAAGTTTCAAGAACGGTTTCAAGTAGGTAAGTAAATACGATGATTTTATCCATACAAACTTAGACATCCAATTTCTAAATTAAATAGCTTTTCGCCCCCGGCTTCGCCCGTGGATATTTTTGAACACAATATGTCACTCGGGGACTATGTCACTACTATAGCTTTCTATTAGTGAAATAATTTTTAGTATCGGTTCAGTAATTTGAGAGATTACCCCCTACATCCAGACTTACAAACTTTGGTACATACTTTACATCTTTATAACATTAGATTAGATGTCATAGGAAAAGCTGGACGATTGCGAAGCTTTTGTGATGTGTGAGAGATAAGGTTTTTTTTAGTCAAATTGTATAACTATAATATAATATATGTGGTAGATTTGTAACTAGTATCTATCTATATCTACGTGTGAACCATACATTATTGTACAATACGACAATTTTAAGTTTTATTAGTCTAGAAACAATAAGGTTTCATTAGTAACATTGTTTTTACAGACGTGTAGCTCATACAAAATATATTATATACAACTGTGCAAGCAAACATACTTATTAGCATTTTCAACAGCTCACCTTTGTGGAATACTTGCTAGCAAATTGGCCGTGAAATATTTTTGCTAATATAATACCTTCCTTCTTACAGGATATAACAACATATTATCCACCATTTTAATCCGGCTACTTAACTTCCTGGAGGCCCTGGGATGATAAAAGTGACAAAGTTAGGCAAAAAATAGGCACAACTAACAACTAGTCTTAAACTAAAGATACCTTGTTTTATAAAACAAGTAAAATCGAATCGATAAACCTGTGATTTTTCGAAGTCTTCTGGTGTCGAGTTTAAAATCTGGATTCTGTGCATTTTTGCACCTAAATAGGCGTGTATGTAGATTATATGTATCTAATATGAATTAGCTAAATTAAAATTATCTAAGTATTAATTTAGATAACAAATCTTAATTTAGCATTAATTGTTCACTAAAGCAGATAACGAACTAAAAAAAGTAGTATCTCTTTATCACACAAAATATACCTACATATGCAAATAAAATAAAAATATCACTTTTTGTAGGAAATAAACTGAGAAAATATGAAATTGGAGCTTTTTGGAGCTTTGATAATGCGAAAAAAGAGAAGCAATATAAGACTCCGCTGCAGTATAATAAGTAGTTTCTAGAACGAAAAAGAAAAACTACGCACATCCAGAACTAAGTTTAACAATATTTATTTTTCTCATTGTCACATTGCACACGTTTACATTTGCGCCATAAGTAACCGTCTAGAAGCCTAGAAAAAGTTACCATCCGTCTAGCATGATAAGACAGCTGGAATAAGTCAAGAGATTTTAAATTCCCTGCTGAGAATCCAACAGAAGAAGATAATCATCATAAGTATAGCATTTTACTTGAAACTCTCAATAAACATCACATTTAATTGGATGGACGCCATTAGTACAGACTATCAATAATATTTACTAACTAGGAAATCTCTCATTTTCAATACAAGTTAAAAATTATATAAATATATGTGTCGCCATACAAAAACCTTCAAAGCATATACGTTGTTTGCTGTTTACAAATTCATTAAATACACGTAATATTGTGATGTTATGTGCACGCTCGACTTGTTCACCTTCATGTTACCACAAATACAAATAAACATACAGATATTTGCAGATTAGTACCTACTTACCATATGTGGAAGATGTGACATCATGGAATTATCTTTCCTAACCGGTCCTAACGTAACGTACCGGAGCATGATTGAGAAATGGAAGTTGTTTCCTCTGGATTTCCTATCAAGGTTGATAAGTAATAAGTAAGTAAGTAAGTAAGTAAGTATCAAACGAAAAGTAAAAAATCTACTCTCCAGGAACGCTTAAAACGCCATTCTATGACAGATAAAATTCTTATTTTACCATTTCGACAATAAACAACTCTAAAAAAATTAAAAACTAATTTACATCATTTGCTTCGCCCGTGGAAATTTTTACAATTTGAAATCAGGTACCAAGTATTTAGGCTATATAGCCAGACCAATTTTTTTCCACATATTGACTTTTTATATCATTATACATACATACCTTCACGCCTGTTTCCCAAAGGGGTAGGCAGAGAGTATGGAGCGCCGCTTTGCATACTTCTCTTGCTTCATCACATCCATACATTGTTTAATACATGTACGTCTATTTTGAGTAGGTACTACTTACTTATTTGAGCTTTTTTAAACACATCAGATATTTGATCAATGAAAGTTCGTCTTGGTCGTCCTTTACTTGTTGTTCCTTTCGGTACTTTATATATTTGTTTACTTATTCTTTCATCACACAGTTGTTCAACATGTCCAAACCATCTCAGCATTGCCCTTATAATTTTATATATACAACACTCAGTCACTTTTTTTTTACATCCTTTAGGGGTTGAATTTAGAAAAAATATTATTAAACTGCGGTTTCATCTCGGCGATGATGAATTAAATGTGAAGTACATGAATTACAATTATTATTTATGACTCGCATTACATCAAAATATTTATTGTATCACGCCTTTCATCAATAAATGATCTCTCTGCCTACCGCTCATGGAATATTTACTCCAATATTCTAATATGAAAAAAAATGTTTCTTTTAAAATTAGACTAATATATTTATTTTGTAAAAGACGCCATCTATTGGAGATCAGTTGAACTTTGACAACATCATGCACCACTACCGGTGCGAAGTATTCGCACTGGTCATCTAGTAGTTACGTATTAATTCTCTAATACCATCTATCTAAGTTTAGATCAAATTCAAGAATGATAATGAAAACTTCATAAGATCTAAAATTACTAAGTAGGTAGTATATATATTGCTTATGTAAATAACATAATAAGTGTTTAATTTCACACTTGCCTACTAATAAGTTTAAAAAACTTAATTTTCGGATCCTAGCAACATAAGTTATGTCTCTACATTTTCTTTGTGGTCATAAATCAGTGAAAATTGCGGGTATCTCAACCGTATCTTATTCAAAATAATTTAATTATTTTTGTCAAAAATATACACAAAGTGTTATGTGTTTCAGATTTTTTTTTACGAAAAATAGAAACACATGTTCACGGCCTTTATATGCTGCGGTGTGACCGGAGACATCAGCACCAATGTCCAGAGTGCCCACAATCATGTTTTTTCCAAATAGTTTTACAAAAAGTATCACTATTAGTAGGTATGGGCGACCTCCTACTTTAGCGCCCAATCTGGCTCAATTTATCTGACGCGCAATATATTATGGATATTCTATAAGATTTTTTTAGTTCAACTAAACATGATATGATAGGGTAGAGATGGAGAGCGACCCGTACATGTTTTTTTTCATAATTTGACTACAAAATTCTATGCGGCCCGCGCGGCGGTTCAATCGCTGCAAAGATGACCGCCTGTGACACGGACGGACGAACGGCCAGATATCACGAACTTTAAAGTCTCCGCTATACGGAACCCTAAAAATATGGCTTTGACGTCACCAAAATTCCCGCTTATTTGTAAATATGTAAAACTCGTGTGTTATTACAACAAGTGCTAAGTTTTTCGGCCGTGAAGTGTGACGGTGAGATATAAGACAAGCATTCATAATCCATTTACCAATTTTAATAAATATCTTTTTTAACAGGTTGCTATGGAACAACTTTATAGTAATATATAACCAACCCACCTAAAAATTGTATTGGTTTAGACTTCGATGTAGGTAAAACAGGCGCCAAATAAGTTGAGCCGAAAAGGATCTCGTGGTTAGACATGCGCTTCATACGATTTGTATTTTTTTTGTTATTTATTTATTCTCTTAAAAATAACCTAATAATTGAAAATTTCGCTAAACTGATACACAGTTTGTTGGCGGATATGCTCTCATATTGAACAATTTAAATACGTTTTAAATTGTATCATATAATGTTTTAAATCTACTGCTTACCATTGAGGTATAATGTACGCACTTACACAAAAAAATACTGAAGTACAAAAACTACAAATTTGTGCCGTTTGGTGTAGAAACTCTGGGTCCGTGGGGTTCAAATGCCAAAAATTTTATTAAAGATATATCCCCTCGACTGATCATCCTTCTGGTTACAAGAGGGCTGGCTCCTTCCTCGCTCAACAAATGAGCATCGCGATTCAGCGGGGAAATGCAGCCAGTCTTCTTGCCACTAATCCACGCGGACCTGGTTTATTTAGTTATTTTTAATGTTTAGATTAGATTTAAGGTTTTATATTGTTATGTGTATTAATAAAATAGATTATAGGTACTAAACTTTAAAAATCAAAACACTAAACCTAGCAACCAGCATAAGAAATTTACTTACAATGAAACAAAAATAGGTGCCTAGTACCTACACAATATTTTCAACTATCTACTTAACTACATACTATTTTCAATGATTTTGTAAGTTATATGGATAAGTTCTAAGTCTCCTTCTTTTAGCCGATGGTATTTGTGAGGCTATACCTAACGAGTAGCCATTGCAGTTCTGTTGAGATATATTTAGATGGAAAAGCCTCTAACGGAATATGTAGGACGTAGGTACCTACTTAAGTTTTTAATTATAAAAAAGCCGTTTGTACATGGCCGGGATCCGGGGTCTTCTTCTTCATACATATAAGACACATTCGTTTGATGGATGCTTGAATTGAATTAACTTTTGTACGAATAATAACGAACATTTACTATCATATAAAACTGAGCAGAGAAGTGTCATGGAAATACTAAGTGTTAGATAAAGAAAATGTAGTTAAGTAATAAGATTTGCAAATCCTACTGCATTTCCAAGAATTAATGGAGATATTTAATTAATTAATATAAGAATGAAACAAGGCAAATTCCAATAGATGGCCCACGGAATAACTACAAATCATTGTTACAATAGTAACTGACTGATTGTGACAAGGAAAATTAATTGGCCACTTTTAGCAGGAAATCGAGACAATGGAGTCTATAGAAGTATAATGGTTACTAGATGACCCGTGCGAAAACTCCGCACCGTTAGTTCAAGTGATCTCAACAGATGGCGTCTTTTACAAAATACATAAATTAGTTTAATTTTAAAAGAAACATTAAATTTTGCTTGATTATTTTTCGTCATTAGAAGGGAAAATAATCTTCAAAATGGCGTAATTTGATAAGGTATTAAGGGAGATATGACGTACTGACAAAAAACACCCTTGAGTAATTATATAGATATATAATAATAAACTAAGGTATGTTTTTTAAATATTATTATTTCAAATAATAAAATTTATATTTTAAGAAACTAATTTAATTTTTTTTCTATGCAGTAGTTTTTTATAATATTAAGCATGTTTAGGTAAATTTTCAAATTGAATAAAAATTTAAAAAAGTTACTTGAAATTTATTTTCATAATAATGCACCTTGTAGGTATGTCCTAAGAATTTTAGTGGAAAAAACGAGATTATGAAGTATTTTGGAAACGCTCAAAAATAATTTGTATTGGGAACAACTGCTTACTCTGCTGTAAACTTTTAACATTAGGGTACAACTTTGAGGGGTACAAACAACATTTATTTGCTTGAGAGAGTGTGAATGGATTTTTAAAATTCAAGTTAAAGCAGAAAATCCATAGAAAATCGTTAAGACGGTATTTTCGATAACGGTATTTTTCGGAGTCACGCTGGGCTAAGAAATGCAGTAGGTACTTAAACGAAGTCAAGGCTTCGGTTATTTTATTATGTTATTCAACGCAATAAATACACTGTAGAATGTTATGACAATCTGTAGTCATGGAAACGAAGGACTCAGGTTAAAGTTCTAAGCATTTCTCAGGGGAATATTTTATTTGCTAAAAATACTCAACCGCTATAGCGTGTTGGCAATTAGTGGGAGATATGGTCAAAATGGTCACGCGATTCCGTCACAACTACATTGCTGAGAAAGTAAAAACTATTTCATACAGATTTATAACGTTTTGTACGTGTAATTGTTTCTTATAGTATGAGCAAGTTACGTCATTTAAATATAACTTATGTATTTCATGCATGATTCATTTTGTAGTTAATGGTAAGATACAATGGTATATCGTGTAAAAATAGCATTAAACTTTTGAACTTTTGAGAAAAACGTTTTCAAATGTGGAGAGTACTTCGATGTTTAAAACGGTTGAGTAGTTTACATATACATAGGTACATACTTATCTTCATGCCTGTTTCCCAAATGCATAGGCAGAGAGTATGGAGCGCCACTGCTCACTCACGATCTTTGCATACTTCTCTTGCTTCATCTACATCCATACATCGTTTTATACATGCACGCCTTTTTTAGAGATATCAGATATTTGATCAATTAAAGTTTCAGAAGATCAAATAATAAAGCTAAAGAGTTTGTTTGTTTGTTTGTTTGTTTGTTTGAACGCGCTTATTTCTGCAACTACCAGTCGGATATGAAAATAATCTATTTGCATTTGATAGCCCAATTCTATAGGTTATAGGCTATATAACCTCACGCTACAACCCAAAGGAGCTGAGCAGCAACTATAAACACGGGTGCAACCGTAAGGCACAGCTAGTATTATAAATCAGCGAGGACCGGAGTTGAGTAGTTTCATTACGCAAATCGTATTCTGAAAGCAAATCTTGCCGCGTGGCCAGTTACATTGGTATCAACTACCATATTTAAAGAGTTGCTCATTTATAAAGCAGAACAGTAGGTACTTCGCAAAGCCATCGTCCCATAATATGTAATGTCTGTCTGTCCAAATTAAAACACGCCACGGTTTCACACGAGAAGAAAAATTGTTTATCCCGAGATAAAAGTAGCTTGTTAAATTATCTCTGTACAAATTTATGTCGATCAATTGGTTCGTTTTGACGTGAAAGAAGACAAACAATTAAACAATTAATATAATCTCAAGTAGTAAAAAAGTAAAATTAGATATAACTTCAGATGTAGTAAATAATTTGAATTTGAAAGTTGCTCAGATGTAGGATGTAGGCTTTGATTATATACACGATGTAGGTAATAACAATATTCTTCTTTATAAAAATGGGTATAATTATAAAACAACTGTGGGCTGCGTGGCCAATAAATTCGAAAACACCTTGTTTTGATCTAAACGAAATGCTGTTCGTTGGTAAGCGCATCACTTGATAGCTATTTTTTAAACTTTCGTAATAATCCGATCGGTTTTTAGGGAAAGAAAAATTGGAAAATTCGGATAAAACTGAAAGTGCTTTTTTATATGGGATTTTCGGGCGAAACCGAGGTGGTAATTTAAGCTAGTATTCATTAGCCCAGGTATTATACAAGTGTATGTAAATAAGCAAAGCCTGAGTTGGTGCATAGTATTCTAATTGTTAATTTTGTGTACACAGTTACAACTTGTATTATTTTATAACAACTAAAACAGCAGCTGTAACTTCATGCTTCAGTGAGTCTTGCACCTGTCGATTATGAAATATTCTTTTATTCATAGTGATTTTTTTCACAATTTTATCTATAGGAAGGTTAGTGTTGTAAATATTGCGAATTTGGTTTTTAGGGTTCCGTACTAATTTATCTCCTCTATTATGTACTTGTGTGTTTATGTACCTAACATATTTTTTGGTCGAGTTAAACGGGTCTTGTCTATTAGAAATCCTAGAGTTTAAAAGTCGCAGCTTTGGTTTTATTAACCTTCATGCTGATTGTGAGTCACAGTTTATACAATTATTTAAATTTTTTTGCCAAACACATGTGTTGTCATAACCATGGATTTAGAATATACATAAGTCATAACATATATTATATCAAATCTCGTGATCGGTCTTTGGAACGCAAAATCTACGTCACATGATCAGTATGTAAGCATTTTTGTTGTTACTTTTCAACTATTGTTATGAACACAATACCAATGACAGCACCAAGTTTATTGCGAATTACAAAAATTATATTAACTGCGTAGGCTATTTCAATATTTCTCATTGCTATACATAGAAGTAGGATTTTTTACATAGATATTATAATATACTACCATATCACCAAGGAGTTACATTATTATTTAAACTATTTGATAATTATATTTAAATAAAAAAGGTTGTATATGTTTTTTTTTCTACGACCTTTTATAAAAAAATAAAAAATATAACTGTCAAATAAAGAAGGAGTTTAAAAAATATAATGTAACTCCTTGGCGATTGTGAAAACACTATCATTATTTACGTAATGAATGGCCTAATGACAAAAATAGGATTCAGTAATGCAGGAACGTATTAAAAGTAGCTTAACCTACCTACCTATCTTATTGTTTAAGCTATTTAGTTAAAAGTGTAAAAGGAAGGCAATGTGATGCGACTGAATGGAGGCATTGACATTGGTTTAAACAAAAAATAAATATTTAGTGATGTTATGCTATGAATGGTGGATCGACCTTCATGCTTGGTTGATTGTCACCTGACCCGACTAACAAGTATCTTTTCGATATTCACTCTACATTATTAATATTTTTATATTATTTTTGTTTCAAATTTGAGTAAAAAATGGAAGGCTAATATATATAAATATATAGGCTCCCATACCAATTATTCTACTAATATTATAAAATATAAAATTTGTATTTTCTGAAACTACTGAAACGATTTTTGAAAATTTCGCCACTGTAGGTTTAAAAATATATACTAATACAGGTGTTATTTAATATTCCAAAAATTTTAACTCACGAAGTCGGGTACTGAAAGCTCGCTTTAGCCCGACTTGGCACAAGCATACGTATAAGATGCCTAATTTATTTTAAAAATCTGAAATCGTTGAAGTGAAACAAACAGAGTATAAATATCTGAAAATCACTGAATGAGAATGACAGACAGACAAAATTCTAAAATGATTTATGATTTTTTAAATTATTTACAAAGGTATTATAGATTTTATTTTATGCTGATTGCAGTTCCGGAAATTGTAGAGCTATGTATATCAATAATATAACAAAACAACAAACACACTTTCACGGCCTTTATACCTTGCGGTGTAGTGTCCACTTTTTGACTTGAAACCGGGAGGCCTCTGGATCAATTCCCACTGTTGTCAAAAATCCTAAGCCATATTCATTAAGAATATGTGCTTTAATCGTCTCCTCCTGCTACGGAGGGCATGTAACGCTGGCGTCCCCACTTCTTTTAAAAGTAACAGATATTTACGTTTGTTAAAGAAGCCACCCATTGACTCCTTAATGTTATTCAAAGTGTTTCCGTATAATGCATTTGAAATACGAGTATTTACAGCAAATAGGTACGCGACGCGACATAATTATATTAAAAGGATGAATAATAACTTCATATAACTGAGGAGGATTCCAACATTTTTTTTTAAAAACGTTGACTTTGATTTACTTTCCATTAATTAAAGCGCTTAGATCTATTGGCGAAAGCAATTCAATTTGAACTAGATATCTTTGTGCAGCTTAAAATTCCGAGTAGGTAATCTATACAAATAAATAAAACTGAAGTGTCTGTCTGTGATCTCAAAAATAATTGGAATTAATGCTATTTTTTCGTTCTGTGTACTAAAGTTTTTTCAAAATAGGCTCAAACTTGCAGCGACTCTACGTGTTGGACCTATCTATGTCCCCATGCAAGCCTTACAAAGGACCGGGTATTATGCCCGTGAATTCAGAGTTACATAATAAAAATAAAATTAAGATTATTTTAAGTTTTAATTATTATTTTATTGGATTTAATTTAGTTTCAATTTTATTTCGTTTGTTCAAAATTGTGTTCTTTTTTTTCTTCACGGGTTTACCTTACAGCTCCCGGGAACCGTTGCCGGCCCCAGGGTACCCAGAAAAGTCTTCCTCATTTAGCCAATGTTTTTTTTAGGCTATACCTAACGAGTGACCAGTTCTGTTGAGGTATGTAGATGGAAAAGCCTCTTTTTTTGTTCTTTTTCATTATTGTTATTGTTATACATTGTTAGAATAATACCAAGCAGGCTATGTGCACTTTTTGGAGAGACAGGTAACATCAACTGTAAGTGGGCTTAAATAAAAAAGTACATTATTAAAATAAGATGAGTAAAGCCGTGGACAGTATCTAGTACGTCAATAAATAATAATAACCAGATAGTGTCTAGCGAATTAAGACCTCATTATCATATAGTTAAACTTTTTTAAGTAAAAAAATATCGTCAATGTCAATGAAAAAATGTTTTAGTTGACTGATTGAATAAAATTAGATAAGAATATATTTAATTGTTACTAAAAAGGTTCTGTATATATTTTACTAGCCTTCCGTCCCGGATTCACACGTGAACATTTTTTAAATGTGACATAAGAATTTATCCTGAATTAGATAACATATAAAAAAATTATGGATTCAATAAAAGTACACCTAGGTCGTCATCTGCAAGCATTTCCTTTAACTTCAGCCATATAAACCTTTTTAGTCAATCTTTCATCCTTCATTCTTTCAACGGATCCAAACCAGCATAAACTACTTTTCTTCATTTTAGTCACAACATCATCTTTCACTCCGCATTCTTATATATATTATTACTGGGATAAAAACTACGTTCTACGATTCTCCAACTATCTCTGTGCAAAATCATGTCGATGCGTTGCTATGTTTTGACGTGAAAGAAATACAAACAAACATGTCAGGATTTCATAATATTTTCAGTCCATGTGGATTTCGGAACGAAACAAAATATATCTTAGAAAGATAACGTCTTCTACTTTTATTTTTTATCCAAATCCAAACGGATTAAACTAAACAGTTTAGTTTATTTTCGAATTCCAGCATTTTTAAGAGTATATTTTATTACAGAATTATCATTCATTAACTTGATTTGAATCCGTGGTTTCATCCGGAATTAAAAAAGAAGAAATGGAATGGTTTCCAGAGACTTTAATTTATATAGAGCCCTTCCTCCGACCCGCTTTTACGCTTTTAAATAAAAAAATAAATCTACTTCCGGTTCAAAATGTATCCAAGTCGGTTCAGCAGTTTGAGTAATAAACATACAAGCTTATCATCACAGATTCAATTAGAATAATGACTCATAAATATATAATGAATCTAAAATTAAATATGACTCCAATAAGAAACATATTTTATTGTAAGTATTTTAAACAAGTGTCTTTATTACTAATCTGAATATGGATACAAAGAAGCATGATATCATTACGAGACATGTATAATTAATAGCTCTACGTTGAATTGTTCATCATATTTCAAAATTTCAACCAAAACAAGTGCCTACTAGAATTGGTGTAAATAAGAATCTTTATCAAGTTGTACTTGTAGGTATGTAGATTACAGAACTGGCATGTCAGATTGATAGACAGGGTGACATTGTTTATATATGTAAATTTGTTTAGCTAGTGCCAACGGCTTCGCTTGATATTGGCAACAAAGGAAAGTGTATGGAAATAAATAAAAATAAAACAGTTGACTGGTAATCACCTTTATTATAAACACAAACACGCGATCACGCATACGTAATATCAATCGTAAACATTTCATCATTTATTATTATTGACTTAAATAATACATTACATGTATTTGTAATATAGACTTATTTATATCTACAAATCTAGATATGTAATCAAAATAAATTATATAATGTAAACCTCCCTTCTTTCGGACTGGTTTCGATGGAGACGGCTAGGAAAGCCGGAACGGTTTACTTTCATTGGCAACTTTTTTTACATACACATATTCCTTCTTACTTTTTATACAATTTAAAACTAACTAATAATATAAAATCCGTTTGTAATGTATGCATTGTTTTAAGATAAACTGGGGTGTTGTGGCATTTAACTGAGATTCATCCATGACCTTTCATGTGGGTGAATCGTTGCACGATTTCGACCTGCCATGCCATTACAAAAGCTGCGACGAGCCGACAATAGACACGTAATTTGAAGGAAACGTTTTATATCACTTAAAATTAGATATAGTTAAAGTTAATTGTATAAAGAATACATGATTAAAGTCTTTTTGCACTATGGTAACATTTGGTAGCAGAACTAGGTATAAAACTGAAATGTGTGTACTAAGCAAACATATGCACAAAAGCTAGTATGAGCATTGATGCGACGGCTGCTACAGGCATAGTGGCAGCGCTGTTTTGCCACCGTATTGACGTGATGTCTTCCGACCAAATATAACTCTTGGACCCGGTGTGAGATTTCAAAATTCTATAGTTAACATCACTCGGAGAAACCATCTTCTGAACAAAGTTGTGAAGCCGGTTGATAACTACATACACGTTACCGTGCGCGTCGAAAGTGAATCTGTCCACCCACTGGATGTAGTTCGGGTCCCGTGCGATGGTTCGCTGTCCGTTTCGGAAGTCTACTGTCGTGTTCCATTCGGCGATGGTCGAGTTCCCGATCAGTCCATAGAATAGAATTCCGGACGCGTCCATCTTCATGCCGTCTGTTTGGGAAGATTTAGTTCCCAAGTTGGTTACGTAGGGACGCAAGGCTCCGTTGCCAGCTTTCGCTAGCGATTCATTTCTCAGTACTGACGCTTGAACTGAATACAGATGAAAACTTGATAGAGGGCAGTAGTACACGGTTCTGTCGACGATATTGCCGACGAGTGCAGGCGGACCGAGAGCGATTCCGTCCACATTGACCGGCAGCGACACTCGGCTCCCGTTGATGCGGAAGAGGGTCGCGTTACTCTCGTACGTCATGGACGCGGTGTCTCGAAGTTTCCACGACTTGTTGTCTCGTCTCCGGTACACCACGATGCCCGGGTCGACCGCGCTGTTGTCTGTGATGTACGCGTAGTCACCATCACGGTTGTCCACCACCAGATCGTTGAGGTAGCTCACTGCGGGGTCCACCACATCCATCGGGAACGGTATTCTCTCCATTTTATTTTTTCCTGTCTTCAGATCTATGAGGACTAGGGACGGAGGGCACTTGGTGTCTGGTTTCTCGGTGAGGGTGCCGACGCGGCCGTTATCCAGAATCCACATAATTCCATTCTTGTCTACTTCTATATTCTGCACGAACTGCAGAGCGTTGCAGTCTCCAACAGTATTCTGTTCCCAGCCGGGGAACGGTTTCAATTTGGGTGAAGTGTCGCTCTGCTGCACGGGAATGGTGGCGAGAGTTGCCGGGACGCCCTCCAGCATCCGGGGTAGAGTCAAGAATAAATTGTCTCCGTAGAAGTTGATGCCGGATATGAGGACGTTAGCGGGGACGTAGCGGCTGCTGTTGAGGAAGGCCTGGCGGGTTTCAGGAGACGGCCACTCGAAATCTACGTAGTTCCATTCGTAGATTACACGAAATTGTTCGCGGCGCGGGGCGGGCGGCCGCGGATCACCTTGGGCGGCGACGGCTACAAAGGCAGTAGCGAGGAGCGTCGGTAACAACATTGTGGTAGCGTGCGACGCGAGCGGTAACAGAAAACAGACTGCCGGCCGGACGACAACAACTTTACTACAACTCGCGGAACAGTGAACACCAACCTACTCGTGACTCAACCGGGTGTCATCGCCGATCCGAGGTTCATACACATTGAAGTTAAAGTTTATCTGAGCTGTCAAGTGATTCATTCTACGAACGAGCTTTTATCATCTAATTTACTTATAATATCCGTTCAATATAATTGTATGACAATTGAAACAATTTTCCTATCAATTACACTAAATTTCGCGAAGCGTGTATTATTTACGAAGCTGAGATAATAATGAATGTCATACGGAATTTTTCATTGTTATTAGTTAGTATAACAAAACAACTTTGTTTTTCTTACAAGTGTACAATCATACATAATAATATTCATACAATGTGTTCGATGTCGGCAGCAATTTTGTATGGATAAATAAAATTTCAGAACTTTGGAGTAAAAAATCTATGCATAATGTAAATACTTTGCTAATATTAATCTTTTATAGTTTTCCATTCCAGAAAAAGAAGTAAGTTTTCCACGCGGATGGACGGATTTTCCAGTCCAGGGTTCTGCAAACTTTAGACTTTTAAACATCCCCTTTTAATGCTTCTCTTAGATGATCGTTTCTCTTCTAAAATATTTTTTAAAGATACAAAGTACCAAATTAACGGTCGTTCAAGGTCGCAGCACCCCTATTGCAGACTTGTTACAGACGGAGGGTTACGAAGGAACAATTAATAGATATTTATTCAAAATAAACCTCTAACTCCATAACAAAAAGGCATATTTTTAAACAATAATTTTTGCACTAACAATACTAACAAAGTGGGTACAATTCAAGCATATTTTAATTTCCTATGGAAATGACACGTTTGTTTGTAAGGGAGTAATATAGCGTATGCCTTCTTTGTTATTTAGTTTGAACTACATACTAATGTCTTTGAAAAAAATCAATAAAATACACATGCAGTTCGTCCTGTTCGTCGTAGATATTCGATCTATGTATTTGTGTTGCAAATATTTTAAATCATTTTATTTAGTTAATATAGTATTGGAGAAATCCGAAAGAAAGTATACGATCAATCCGATTTTTAACCGAACTTAAAAAGAAGGAGGTTCTCAATTCGTCGGAATCTTTGTTTTTTTTATGTATGTTCCCCGATTATTTAAAGACGCCTGGACCGATTTGGAATTTTTTTTGTTTGAAAATGTATACTTCACAAGTGGTCCCATGGTCATCAGGTCAGGATCTGATGATGGGATCCTGGAGAAATGGAGAACTCTTCAAATTTTATAGGCACACTTGAAGCAATTTAGGTATTTTTTTATTTTGTTTGAAAGGGTATACTTACCAGGTGGTCCCATGGTCATCAGGTCAGGGTCTGATGATATGATCCTGGAGAAATCGAGAACTCTTCAAATTTTATAGGCACACTTGAAGCGATTTGGGATTTTTTTATAGTGACTTGTGCATTTGCTTTCGGAAAGCACACTTTTCAATGCATAATTTTTGAAGTCGGTACCATTTTTTTTAAAAGCCAAATTATATTTACAGACAAAGCAAATGTCTCCGAAGACATAATTCTCATAGAATTATATGAGTAACTTCTAAACTACTAAGTAAATGCGATGAATTTTTCATAACTAGATAGAGTCATCGATATACTACTATGCACGGTAGAGGTACCTCCTAAGTAGTACTTAGGTTTTTTCTTCAGAAAAGTTCATAATTGGTCGGTGTAAGCAGAATTGATAAAACATTTAGAACTCGCTTTTCGCCCATCTCCTGTGGAAATTTATGAAAATTGACATAATAATTTATCCCAATTTAAGGATTTTGTTATAGAAAGTATTGTCCCTCTCTGACCCTCCAACTATCGCTAAAATCACGATCCGTTGCTTTATGTTTACGTGATAGAAGTTAAACAAACAAACAAATTTTCTTATTATTTCTAAAGGGTGTTTTTTATCAGTATCAAATATCTAATACTGTATCAAAGTCATAAACCATTTTTAAGATTATTTTTCCCTCTAATGACGAAAAATACTTAAACAAGTAAATAAAAATTAATTGTTTCTTTTAAATTTTTTTTTAAAAGACGCCATCTATTGGAGGTCAGTTGAACTATGACCTATGACACGGGTCATTAAGATAGGATTTGCAGAATTTTCCAGTGACTCTTGGACAATAAAATATATGTTTTGTGTGCCAATAGGAGGAAATGCAGTTAGTGCTTAGAATAATATATAATTATCTACCTATATGATAGCTACTTAGTGTGCTAACTGAGGCTTTAACCTCGACAGTTCTATATGTGACCATCATAATGACAAATGTTTATGGCATCCCGATTGCATTGTATATGCCATAACAACAGTCAACAAGGTAAAATTAAACCGCGAACCTCAAACGCAGTCTTCATTCAAGGATTTAATTTCTTACTAATATGGTAAACGAGAAAGTAGGTATGTTACTACGTTCCGAGAATGTCCGGGAAAATTCGTGTAGTGTCTTTGCCCGAGCCAGCAATTTGTTGTGTTGGACATTATCAGGCCAGGCATTCCTTGGCAGGCCATTGATGCAGGCCCGTCGTTTTTGGCTTTCGAGTCAAAACGAAAGATGTCTTGAGTATGCTAACCCCACAGTAGTACCATTGAAAAATACCGTATAACTACTGTACCAATCATCAATGTCTATTCATCTTCGCCGTGCTGAACTAACAGAAAGTTAAAAACATGTAGCTTCCTCAAAATTATATAGGTACGTGTTTAGATGGGACTTTTCCAAGGGAGTAAAAAAAAGGTTGAACTTTGTATGAAATGAGTTTTTCCTTCATTACAGTACAATACATACCTACCTAATCATCTAAGAACAAAAAAATATTAAAATTCTGATCCTTACACGCTTGATATTAGTTTCACCTGTGATAACTATGTATATATATGTATGTAAACAAATCTTCTTCTAATTGTAATATTGTCTTGAGACTTTGCAAGTGTATGTAATTAGGATGACTATACAATAATTTGGTACCATCGATCTGATGATGGTGCCAGGAGGTGGATAGTGGAACTCTGTAACGAAACGACGTAACCCCACCGAGTTTTAGCTTATTTGGTTTGCGCAAGTGTACGCACAAAGACAAAAGCTTGTTTTTTAGTTTCAGACAAAAATGTCTGAAGTTCACAAAGTATGTTAGTTAATATCTCTTGTATAAAATTTGGCTGCTATGGAGATAATTAAAAGTAATATGATATGATAAACAGTAAAATCAGAAAGTCAAATCAAACCACACTAACTATCGAAAAGCCATTTGTTTAATTCTAGCTTGTTTTTAAATTGGTGTGAAGTCATATGATATGACAAAAAACACTTGTTAGTAAATAAGGAACTCAATTCCACCTTCCTATTCACGCGATCATGTCGTTCCAGCACTTGATTAAGTAGGGTACGTTTACTGCGTACGTAAAATGTTTGTCAATTTGTCACAATATGAAATTACAGTAAAGAGGTACGATTATGAGTCAATAAAGAATAATATATTCAAGGTGTATTTTGTTGCATCATTGTAACTACGCCCGCGAATCGCCTGCGCACTATTTCGATTCAAAACGTCATACAATTATTAAATACTTTAAGTATAGATAGTGGATTCAAATGCCAAAAAGTTTCTTCCTCGCTCAACGAATCGGCATCGCGATTCAGCGGGGAATTGCAGCCAGTATTCTTGCCACTATTCCACGCGGACCTGGTTTATTTAGTTATTTTTAATGTTTAGATTAATTTTAAGGTTTTTATATTGTTATGTGTAAATAAATAAATATCTATTTTTACAAAAAAAAACTATAGGTTGTTGGAAAAATAAGTCTATATCACAAGAATTTCGGTACTACTGTAATGTATGAAATTTTCTATAGTTAAGAACTGTGTTTTGGAGATAAAGTAAAACAGGCGACAGGCTTGCCACAACTTGCTATAAGTGGACATTGTTACCGGTGTCTCTAGCAAGGTTACATAAATACTAATGCTATTAAACGTCATAAAAACATCTGGGGATAAGTAAACTTGTAAAGCAAATGGAGGAAAAAAATGAAATGAGTGTACTTTATTTTTCATGTAAATGCTAACAATTATTGATGTCTTCGTGTCTCCGCCCTTATTACCTACCATTATTAGCTTAGTAAGAATAATTTGAAAAAACATGAACATTGAGAATAAGCTATAATTATCATGATTGAAAAATTCTGGTGCCATCTATTATAACCAGTGAATTCCAAATTCCAAAATAGTTTTGAAAAAAAACCCAGAAGGCCATTAAAAACAACTAAATTTTCTTTTAATTAACCAGTAAGTATTTTCAAGGTTTTTCTTGTTTCCAACAATAGTATTTAACCGGAAAATGTATGATTGGCCATTATGAGCAGGTAACTTCTAAATGACGTGATTTCTTGCCGTTTAGTATTCCACGACATATGTACGGAAGAGATACAATAGAGTGCCTACCTACATAATTAGGTACTTGGACGTGCTTGAAATAGGGCACTAGACTAAAGATGACAGAAGGGAATCCCCATACTTATTCCTACTATAAAAATAAATAAATTGTGCTAATATCTATCTAGAAACGAGAAAGTTTGTATGGATGTGTGAATGTTTGCTGAACGGATCTGGATGAAACTTGCACAGAGATAGATTATAGTATGGAATAGCATTAGGCTAATTTTTATCCCGGAAAAATGTAGGTATGGTTCCCGTGGGCGATTTGTTTTTGTTTTTCATGGGATCGACATGATTTGTTTAGGGGTCAGATAATGACATATACTACTTTTTATACCGCGAAAGCGGGCGGGGGAGGGGCAAATTACAGCCACGGGATTATTTCTTTTTGGATCTATTTCCACGCGGGTGAACCGAGGACAGAAGTTTGTATGATAATAATTACACAATATATTTAAGGACAAATAAATGTTTTTTTTTATTATTGTTTTTCTATATGTCCATCTCAATGTTTGTATCAAACGGATAAATAACTCGGATCCTCTTTGTTTCATCTCGATAATTGATAAAAAATAAATAATACTAGATCTATGGCCCGTAGCTCAACTGATCACCAATAGATGGCGTCTTTTACAAAATAAATTGCATCTAAAGAGGAGTTAGACACCATTACAGAAAATTTAAAAGTTTGTTTTTGTTTTTTAAATAAAAATAAATATGTTAATATTAATAAATAATATAAATATGATTGAAAACTCCTCTCACATTAGTATTTATCCTCCTCAGTGTCTAAAATGAACTTTTTATACATGTTTCAACTAATTGTGATTTTATCACATTTTGTAATATTAAAAAATTATGAAAAATACTAAATGTAAATATTTTCAAAATTGCTTATTTTTACATATCATTTTAGGTATATTTAACAATTAATGATTCAACCATATCATATGTGGAGGAGCCCAAACCTTTGAAAATTATTTTTATTTTAATTTAAAACAAGTGACTGAAATATAATTTAGAATCGGCTTAGTAAGCCCTTTCATTTAATACCACATATACACAAATACACAATAGGTTTTAGAACAAAAAAAAAATTTTTTACATACAAAAAAAAAGAAACGTCATAACTCCTCTCCTTTTTTGTTTTTTTTTTCGTGCTACGGGTCAAATTGATTCGTATGGCCTAAAGATCAATCATACCGATTTTCATGCTTTTAACACCATTTGCAGCATTTTACTGAATTTCGGGGTGTACCGCTAGCAAAGTTTCAAAATTTAAATAGCTTTCGAAAGATAAAAAAAAAAAGGTGCGTCGGTGGCCGAGTGGGTAAGACGTCTGGTATTTACTAGACAGACCCCGAGTTCGATCCCGGATCCCGGCCATGTACCAATGGGTTTTTTAATTTAAAAACTTATGTACATAATCCGACAAAACCACACTTAGAGGCTTTTCCATCTAAATATATCTCAACAGAACTAGCCACTCGTTAGATATAGCCTCACAAATACCATCGGCTAAACGAAGGAGACTAGGTCTTCCGCTGGGTACCCTGGAACCGTAACACGGTTTCGGGAGCTGTAAAGCAACCCGTGAAGAAAAAAAAAAAAAAAAAAAAATGAATTATGTGAAAATCAGTTAAGAAGACCTGAAAGTCATCAATTTCAGGCGTATCTTCAACCGATCTTCCGACTCGTACCATTGTACCATTTTCTCGTATTTGTCCTATAGATAATTTCATATACCTACTTTATGAAAACATTAACTATAACTTGCTATTTCTAATATTTTTTGTATAATACTGGAAAAGCATATGTCCATTTTGTGTATTTTCGCAAGACCGATTTTTTGTGAAATCGTTCTTTCTCATTTTTCTGGTACGTGAATCTTGGCCTATCTTATTTATCTTTATCGATTCTTTTTGCAGTGAGTGTATCTCTGTAGATATAATTGTAATATTGATCAATATTTAAAGCAATGTTAAATGATTTTCGTAGACAAATATTACTACCTATATTATTCTATATATTTCTTATTTCGTTCATAGTAAAATAATTTGGTTTTAAAAAAAAGTGTAACGACTTCAAAAAATATGCACTAAAAAAGGGTGCTTTCCGAAAGCAAATGCACAAGTCACTATAAAAAAATACCCAAATCGCTTCAAGTGTGCCTATAAAATTTAAAGAGTTCTAGATTTCTCCAGGATCCCATCATCAGATCCTGACCTGATGACCATGGGACCACATGGGAAGTGTAGCTATACCCTTTCAAACAAAATAAAAAATAATACCCAAATCGCTTCAAGTGTGCATATAAAATTTGAAGAGTTCTCGATTTCTCCAGGATCCCATCATCAGATCCTGACCCGATGACCATGGGACCACCTGTGTAGTATACCGTTTCAAACAAAAAAAAATCCAAATCGGTCCAGGGGTCTTCAAGTAATCGGGGAACATACATAAAAAAATTAAGATTCCGACGAATTGAGAACCTCCCCCTTCTTTTTTGAAGTTCGGCAGTGCTATGGGCTACTTACTCACTATCTGGAAAGTATGAGGCGACGCAAACGACCTATTCGTTATCTGCTAAAGAATTATATTATGGCTGGCTTGTCACCTCAATTTAAAGTTTAACTACTCTATTTTTATAATTAATATTATTGCAGTTTTAATGTGTTGTAATAATAAAATTGAAAATTGTATTTTAGATAGCATGATGCATTTCAATTCCAGCCGATAATATGAAATTACTTACTAATTATAGTTTTTAGGGTTCCGTACCTAAAGGGTGACAACTCTGACAACGGAAACTCGCTGTCCGTCCGTCCGCCTGTCACAAGGCTGTAACGTATCTTTTGAACCGTATCTAATTACAGTATTATTATGGCCGCATAACAATAATAATAAAAATAAAATAATGTAAAAAAATAAAGGGGGTCCCTATACAAGAAACGTGTTTCATTACTGTCACAGAGCTGTATTTTTTGAACCGTGTAGGTAGACCCTTTTAAAATATTGTTTTGTAACTTGGTTGCACTCATTGCAAATATATTTTAATTTAGTTTTTATTTCTTACTAGCTGACCCCGCAGACGTTGTCCTGCCCAAACGTTGGCTTGCCTGCTATTTACTTTCCTTCGTCTGTCAAAAACAACTACCACTACCACTACCCCTACCTCTACTCCTACCACTACCACTCCAACTACTCCTACCACTACCTCTACTCCAATCCCTACCCACTACCACTACCACTACCCCTACGGACATTGGCAGAATTGCGACGATAAGTCAGCCAGCACTGTTGCCATATATCAAAAGAAGATTAAAAATACAACAGTAATAAAAATCTAAAAAAAAGAAAATGAAAAATGAAAAGGGGTGAAAGAATCAATTTTATATTATATCATCATCAAATCATAATCATATAATCAAACTATATTACTGTTTTGTTGCCAACGCGCAACGTCCATACCATGTTGAATACACCGGTTCTCGTCCGATCACCGAAGTTAAGCAACATCGGGCGCAGTCAGTACTTGGATGGGTGACCGCCTGGGAACACTGCATGACGTTGGCTTTTTTTTGTTGCTGAACATTTTTTACGATAGACACTTTTCAAAATATCAGTGCTTCCTTGTATGGTGAAGGGTTGTCTCCTGCAATAAATTGGTGCATTTTTTTTGGAACGGCTTCCCTTTTGAAAATATGCACCCTTCGCCAAAATTTAATAATTTAGGGCTTCCTTTTTTATAAATCATGGTTAAATCCATGTTGGAAATACTGGAGAAATTTTTATTGCCACTATTTTCTTATGTATGGGATTTTTTTTCGTCTTCTATTTAAGTACTACTAGCGACATCTGTTATTGAATTGCTGAAACATATAAATTCTTGATACTGCCATCTATTGTGAAAGGTTTAATTTAAAATAGTACTAACTTTTGTCAATAGATGGTAATAATTTTGTAAATAATGTAATTGTAAGCAATCGTTACTTTATCTATTTACATTCAATTAAATTATAAGAAAATGTGTTAGATTATGTTTAGTAAGGAAATACTACTTTAATATTACATTTAAACTGTAATAAACTTATGACAACATATTACAACTTTGTTCTCATCTCCCGTATGGTCTAGTGGCTAGGATACCTGGCTTTCACCCAGGAGGCTCGGGTTCGATTCCCGGTACGGGAAACTTTTTTTTAAATTTAATTTTATAGGAAACTAGCTGATTGCCCGCTGCTTCGTAGGAATACAATTCACCTCACGAATAACAAATGCGAACAATAAGATGCAAAATAAGAATAAGAAAAGTCTATAGAATACCATACGAACAAAAAAATATGATTTTTTATATATTAAGATACTTTTATATTATGTAGGTAGCAGGTACCTTTTTAGGGTTCCGTATCGAAATGACGAAAACGAAGTCCTTATAATTTCGTCATGTTCGTACGAAACAGCCGAGTTAGCATACATTTTGACAGCGACACTTTCGTTTCGGTCGAATGGCCTTGAACAGGCCAAAACGTTCATGTCCAACAAGGACCGGCCAGAGATAGCCCGGGGCCGAGAGGTCCGGCCCAACAATGTGAGTGCAAATTTGCTATGCCGGGCAAAGACAAGTACACAGAATTTGCCCGCACATTGTTGGGCCGGACATTCTCGGACCGGGTATGTCCTGCACAAGAATGCCGAGCAATTTGCTTGGCCGGACAAAGACAAGTACACGGAATTTGCCCGCACATTGTTGGGCCGGACCTCTCGGCCCCGGGCTATCTCTGGCCGGTCCTTGTTGGACATGAACGTTTTGGCCTGTTCAAGGCCATTCGACCGAAACGAAAGTGTCGCTGTCAAAATCTGTGCTAACTCCCCAGAATTAAATTCGGCCATTGATAAATCACTTCTGATGATAATCCACAGAGAAGATATCTTATGTGAACCATTCTTTAATCTGAGGCTAAACATTCACTCTTATTAATAAACTCGAAGTAGCGACGTAGTAACTAAACTGTATTTCGTCTCCGTCTATCATAATGAATTGCAGATTTGTTAGACGGAGACGAAATACAGTTTAGTTACTACGTCGCTACTTCGAGTTTATTAATAAGAGTGAGGTACACTAAAATTAGAGTACCCGGTTGTTGTATTAATTGATAAAAAGGCAATATAACAAAAATGAAAGGATAATAAGAAATTATCATAAAATTGGTATATCGTGACGAGAAGTATGACGAGTGGGGAAAATCGGCTCAGAGAGAGAGAGAGAGAGAGAGAGAGATTGTGCGCATGCGTATTATGGTTTGTTATGTATTCTGAGGGAGGAATCACCATACAATTTTGTGGTGAATTTATAAAAAACTACATCTCCAAACAGATTCTGCGAAATATTATAATGATTCCAGAGTATTCCAGAGGTTTCGGATTCTATGTTAAGCGTAATTATTACCTATTTAATCTATGGTTAGGCAACGAACGGAGTCTTACCTACTCGCAGCTATCTTTCACGATTCAGAAAACACCTTAACTGCGATCTGAAAGATCACACGACACAGATTCTATACGAAATTATATATATATATACGATGTCTAGACATCATGGTCCTTTCAGTTACAAATAATATATAGAAGGAAACTTTTTTACCCGTACCAAACCCAGAGCGGTTACTAGTGTATGTGAGTATTAAATTAATGATCAATTTTAGATAAATAAGCTGAGAGCAGTGAAAGCAAACATGAATCTTTTCGAGAATGGCTGGACACTGATTTAGTTAATCTTTTTTAAATGTTCGTAATAGTTTCAGGTTCAATCAGGTTTTTAGGTAAAGAAAAATTGGAAAGTTGCCCCTGAAAATTCAGGAAAAACGAAAGTGCTTTATTTTCTATGGGATTTTTGGGGCTCCACGGGCGAAGCCGGGGCAGAAAGCTAGATGTAGATATATAAATCTGAAGAGTTTGTATGTTTGAATGCGCTAGTCTCAGAATGATTTGAAAAATATTAACAATAACATCACGGTACGACCCAAAGGAGCGGAGCATTAACCATAAACGGCAACCAATAAAAAACATTCACGGACGAAGCTGGCGGGAAAGCTAGTCCTATATAAAAAGTGCTGCACATTTACTGAACGAGGTCGGATGATTTTAATGGCTGATATCTGAACAATGTGGGTCTAATAGACGTAGGTACAACCACAGAACATTATAAAGAACATAGAAGTAGCAAGTGGGCGTTCCCACGTAACCACACATATCTTTGCGCTGTATTTCTTACATCTTCAGAATTTCTTCTTAACCTAATAAAATAGAAAAAATACATTTTGTGTTATATTTCAGTGCAGAAATTAAGTAAGTACTTATGGTTAATAATTTGTCTAAAGATAACATAATATACCATTTTTAACTAGACTAGTTTTTCACAATATTGTCATTCCAGTACCTACAAAAATTTAGTTACACCGGTTTTCATATAAATCTACTTCTACTTTTTTTATAATGTTCTGCGGGTACAACTATAGTTTATTGGTATATTTTGTGTAAATATTTGTTTAATACGCTCACATCATAGCAGTGTAAAGATGTCTGTCTGTTCATTTCTTGTGAACAGAAGGAAAACATTAAAACAGTTCTAGCTATAATGTTTTCAATTTGATTGTGTAATCGCTGAAACCATTTTTCATCGTAAATTAATATGCAACAATAGTAGGTAGGTAACTAACGCTAATTATTTTAATTTTCTTATTTTCATACAATGTGGTCTTCAGACTTCAGTCGATGATGAATTAATTATAAAACAATTTACTACGTTCTTTCCCACTTTAAACAAAATATTATGGGAAACAATTTGAAATTCTCACTCGAGATTACACATCAATCTGAAATTGGGAAGTAATTGTTGTATTGTAAAAAGTTGTACGTATTTAATTGTACATTACACCTTACGACACTTGGTAAAACACTGGCCTCCGATTTAATACATAGACTGATTCACATGTGTATGTGTATAAAACATCACGCTACGACTTCTCGGAGCGGAGCAGTAATCATCATAATAATCCTTATTAGGCTAATTGTGTCAATCGGGTGAGAAATTATATTAAAATTCCAAGGGCAAAGTCTAGTTTACAATAAATTTCCAAGTAGGCAATTGATGATATCAATTTATTTCTCGATTTGCGTAAAACAACATGATGAACATTTAAATTTTTCTGAAACTTCTAACAAAAGTCCGTCTTCAGAGCACTACTTGTATGTTTGTATAATCATAATATTTACACTCGAAGCCTGTTGTAGCATTTTACTACTTCGCACTGAAATAGCTCCTCGTTAGCCAAACAGAATCATGCACTAAACACCTTTAAGATCTATACAACTTAATAATCACGACTTTATTCCTATTATGGGGAGACCAGCTATTCTATTCAAATACAAAGCTTTATTTTTCATTTTTTTTAAATTGGTAACTACTGTGAAACTTGAGTTATTTTGCTGCTCTCTAGTCAACTTAGCGTAATAATACATACAATAATATTTCCATGTCAAACAGGAAAAATAAAAGTAAAATCGACTTCAAACAATGTAAATTGAAAATAATTAGAATCCTGTAAAACTGCTGAATTTATTTTTCATAAAGTCGTAAATCTACTCGAGTTTATAAAGAACATAAGTCTATTAAGTTCAGTTTAAAAAAAAAAAATCATCCAATAACTGGCGAAGATATAGGTACTGCAGAGTTCCTGAAAAGTTGCTGCACTGATTTTCATGAAATCTGGAAAGATACCTTAGGTTAGGTACCTACAAGTTTACAAAATGTTCTGTTTCCAGATGGATGAAAATCAGATCTTTCAAAATTCCTGAAAACTACTAATTTCAATTAAAACAATCTTTATAATCAGTTTACAAGTGGCGGAGATATTGCGGAAATTTCATGCAGTCATTGGAAAATTACAGTGAAATGGACAAAAACAACTGTAGAAATACTAGATACATTCCTGTTGTTGTAGGTAATATACTCAGATAATATTTTTAATAAATAATAAATATTTTTAGTTCGTAGTGTATATAAAATATTCAGAAATATAATTATGATTGTCATGGATGATGATTGCTTTCGTTATTTATACAAAATGATTTTTTTTTGTGTATTCCTATAATTGCACATTTGGAGGTCGGAATCTGTGGAACAATTATTTTAGAAAACAGAAAAAAAACTTTTTCATAGCAGTTGTAAATAAATACCATATCATGGCGCGTGCCCAGATACTTGGGTAACAAAGGCCATATTTAGCAAGTTTCCCAAAAGAACAGGTGGTAAGCCTGTCACTGTATTGAAACTAGAGCTGTCACATCTGTCACACATTTAATTTTTATTATTTTCAGAATGGACTTCCCGTGTTCGCTATTTTGACAGATAACTTCCTATGTATGTAAAATTAAAACAATCATACGAAAACGGAACAGTCGGGCGTGTCTTCCGAATAAAGCGGGAAAGAAAGAAACCTATGACGAAAATCATTAACCGAGATAAAAAATTTAAAAAACAATAGGTTCTTCTTCAGGAGAAGAAGGTTGACAAAAACCGTCGACTTTGTCTTGTATATAGGGAGTTGTCTTACCCACCTTGATGGAACACCGGCGTGGGTGTATGGTGAAAGAAAAAGTAGTCTGGGCTATAAATTCAACAGAAAAGTGACGGAAATACCTCAGTCGCATACAGAATGTCATACCTAACCTTTTCTCCGAACCGCAGACCTTCCATCACCGACGGCCTCCTGCTATTTATTTTTTACCGACTACAAATATAGTTGAAGTAAAACGTCAAAACGATCAGTCGATTCAGACAACGTGCGGAGTAGATACGCGTTGCCTGCGCATATTTCTGCCGCGATTTCAAAAAGCTACAATTTAATAGTCATATTCAGTTCCTTTACCAGCCATTTACACAACTATGTCTAAAATGAGACTAATAACGATTGTTTAATTTCATTTTGGTATTTTCTATAAGAACATGTGCTGAAATTCAAATAGTTACATATTAAACGTGTGTTATACAAAATTGACTGTGATAGTGATACGCTGTGAACTTTTACACCCGGCGATCCGTGATTTTAATTAATTTGTATTAATAGTTTCGTGAAATTTTTTTCGCGGAACGTTCCTAAATAATTCTTTATGATAGGTCCATATATGAAGGTGAGTTATCTATTTCATATTTTACTAATATTTGATACTAGATATTCTATAGTATTATCCGACAAATCTTTCAAACTCAAACTCCAACAGAACTGGCCATTTTAAATTTTAAATTTAATATCATCGGCTAAAAGACCCCGGGACCGATAAAAATGGTTCCCGGACGATTTTATCATCATATAAGCCACGTGCTTTGCCTTTTTCTGTACATATTTTTTATATTCGTTTTTTTTTAATATATACAACGAATAAAGGAAGATTCTCAAACGTACTTACGTATTTATAAATTTGTACAATCAAAAAATATTTTCACATCAATCAACCAGATTGCAATGAAGTCCTCAAAAGTAATATTGGCTCTGACTGTAGCTCTACATAATTATAATGACATACGACCTAATTTTATTGTTAAAATTCTAATAGGATCCGTTTGCATTGCCGAGAAGTCAAAGCGAGTGGGCAGTTATGATAATTCTCTAAGGATATTAGCAAATATTAGTAAGGTTTTTGAAAATATTGCCTGATATGTAAAATATCGCTTTTTACGATCTATACAGTAATTACAGACTAAATAATGGTGACCCAAATTATGAAATTAATCGTATTTTTAACCATGTTACTCAGTTATTTATATTCGCTTGCATTATTTTAGACCAGTGTTTCCCAATTAGTAGCTTGCTTGAGGGGGTACGCGCGGCAATCTCAGGATTCTCAGGTAATTTACTGTCATGAGACACTAAGTCAAACACATTAACCCAATCAGCAATCGCCGCGATATATTTTGAGTCAATCAATCATTGTACGAAAAACTAATTTTATTTATTAATTATCACCTTGGATACAAAGGGGTACGCGAGTTTGGGCTCTTCCTCGAAAAGAAAACTCAAGAAAATCTAATTGGGAACCACTGTTTTAGAGGTTTCTTTCGTAAATCGATCTACTTAGTAGAATTAGAGATCATTAATTACTAAATTACATAAAACCCTATCTCCTCAAGCAAGTGAGTGATTTTAGTTACATTGTCAGGAAATCGGGTCTTTTCAAGTCAGGTTCTTAAGATTTGCTAAAGATTTTTGATAAACTAGAAATGCTATCGAATATTGTATAATGTGATAACTTCCCTCCACTTTTGAATCAACCAATAAGCATTGCTGCCGCTGCAAACTATTGGCGGGCCACACATTGGTCCAATTCCGGCCGCCGGATGATCTAGTCTGTTGTCGGTTCGGTGGACCGTGCGGCGACGCGCCGGGGATTGGGCGTCATTCAAAATCACACTGTTAGGTAGGTAGGTATATGTTTAATGAGACATCATTAAATACAACAAAATTCAAGGAAATTTCAACACACATGTCGGATACAAAGAAATAATGTTGCAATCTTTTCACTTTTAAAAATTCGTTTCATGAGAATATGTTAGCGTTATTAAAATATGATTCATTATGTAGAATGCCACCCACATTATGTCACTTGACGGTCGACAAAACAATTAGCAGTAACACTAACCCAAATGGAGATATGTATAGGTTGGCACAAAATAATCCGCAATATCACGGCATTTATACATTGCGATATGTTCATATATTCCAGTATATTTAGCTAATGGCCAAATTTTGTTAGGTTATTTTTACTTGAGTTAGGGTTGAAGCCGGTCCTTCGGTTTCAACTTCATAATATACTTATCACTTATGAAATAACATACTACAACATTAATTTACAATTTCATGAAATTCAGTGTTTTCTGAAAAAGATCGTAGACAGAATCGTAGTACGGTACGATTCACGTCGAAGTAGTTCTATCAACGGAGAAATGCAGCTAGTATTCTTGCCACTGTTCCACGCGGACCTGGTTTATTTGGTTATTTTTAATGTTTAGATTAGATTTAAGGTTTTTATATTGCTATGTGTAAATAAATAAAAAGTTCTATCAACATTCTACATATTACAGACAAGCCTTTACATGATATCTACGAGTTTCCTAACTTATATTATAAACGTGAAAGTGTGTTTGTTTGTCCCCTTTTTTCAAGCCACAACAGAGCAACGGATCGACGTGATTTTTTGCACAGGGATAGCTGGAAGGTCATAAAGTGACATAGGTTAACTTTTATCCCGGAAACTCTTCGGGATATTTTTATGTCACATTCAGTAAACAAGCTTATGACTGTACAATGCGGTAATTCCCGTTTGTTTGCGGAACGAAATGTGTATGAAGTCAGGACGATTCTCTTATAGAATAAACGTCCTATTATATTGTGATAGTCATAAATTGTTTTTGGCCATCATATTTTTATTGTGCTTCAGGCACCCGAAGCCTACTGGTCCATCACATATATCAGGGTTTTCAACGACCCTTTGGCCCCGTATGATAGATGACCAGCCAGACCAGCCTATCGCTGTACTGATGTAAACAGCCACATTTCACTGCATGCAAAACAGTTTGTTTATTTATAGAGAAAAATATTGACGTAGGTGCATGACCTTTTGTATGTCGTCATTGAATGTAAATAATATTCGAATTCTGGGAATAAGTAATTAACAATACATTTTTTGTCATTTATTTATTAACTAGCTACTCGCCCCTGCTTTGCCGGGATTAAACTTTTTTTATGAAAAAATCCAATTAGAATTCTTCCGAGAGAATTAAATACCCGCTGGGGAACATTTAGTTACATTGAGTTAGGATTTTTTTAGTACATATAACATACTCCTATATTAACTCCTCGTGCTTCGGAGGGCATGGAAATCACTTCTTCTAAAAATAATAGATATTTAATACGTGTGTTAGAGAAGTGAGTACCCTCAACAAACCTTCTCTTCAATATAGGCAACTGGCAAAAACTGGACACTTTTATTGGTGTGCAAGGAAGATACCTAGCAGTGAAGATATGTTTGTTTGTTTCTTATCTTTCTAGTTTTTATATAAATAAAATTCAAACTTTACTAGAGCCAAAGCCTCGTTTTTGTCTCTAGCCAATTTGGAAAATTGCATTTTCTTTGAATAGAGTATTTTTCCATTTGACTTTTGTCCAACAACGAATATCTTCAGTCATGAGTCAAAGTCCTAAATGTGTTTGAACCTAGATAATATATAATTTATGTCTACTAATATTGTAAACTAGCATTCCACCCCCGGCTTCGCCCGTGGATAATTTCGAACAATATAAAAATTTGCCTATACTAAGGAATAATGTAGCTTCCTATTAGTGAAAGAAGAATCAGAGATCACCTAAACTAAACTTACAAACTTTACCTCTTTAATATTAAGTATAGCTAGATTTGTAGAAATTTTAAAATTGTTACGCAAATGTTTGGGTTTTTTTACAGGTAGGCAACCGTGTTACGGTCTAGGGTACCCAGCGGAAGACGGATTTGGATATAACATATTTTCTGAAAT
Organism: Nemapogon koenigi; assembly: GCA_963924495.1. NCBI lineage: Eukaryota > Metazoa > Arthropoda > Insecta > Lepidoptera > Tineidae > Nemapogon > Nemapogon koenigi. The sequence goes on from OZ004643.1 coordinate 4,714,399, forward strand.
AGCACAAATATTATAGACACATTCTAATTCTAATTCTAATCTAAAATAATAATTAAATTGATTAGATAATAACTGATTTGTCAATTTTTGCCTATCTCAGACAGATTGAATTTATTTGCTCTATTTTATTTTATACTTTATACTTTAACGAAACCGAGTGAAGTCGAGGCTTGTTACTTGTTTTTCCCCGACTTGATTCACTTATAAATGTTATTGCTCAGCTCCTAAACATGATAGGTCCATGTTTAATACTCGTAAACCTTACTTACTGGTGAGTCAACCTATCTAATAGAGAAATCCGAAACAATATCCGTTTAGTAGTTTTTGCGTGAAAAGGGCACAGACAGACAGACGCGGCGAGGGGACTTTGTTTTATACTAATATGTAGTGATTCTTCTCAACCTACTTATACAGGATAGATTAGCGACTAAAGGTTATCGTCATAATGACCGGTTGCCGGTTTTATTATATCTTAAAGAGTACCAATACTTCTCAGAAGGTATCTTTTTTACATAGTGACTCATAGCAGCGTCTATAAGAGTTGACCGTTGGATGCTACGTCATCAGATTTACCAATGTACAGTAGATATAGATGTATTATGTATATAAAATTTATTAATCATATAGTCCTTCAAAGATTAGCACTGTGGGTGTGTTTTTATTCCGCTATATATACTTTGAAGCACCTATGTATCTAAAAATGTAAATAGTTCCATTATTTACTTGCGGAAGCGAGATTTCGTTGAAATGTATAAGATTTGTTCGTTTGTAAGAAGTGAAAACATTCTGGAACGATTTGAAAAAATCTTCCATTGTTTTGAAGCTACATTATTCCAGCTAGAGCTAGGCTTGTAAGATATAGCAATATTTTCAAATGAAAGGGCTCGTTATAAGGAATACAAATCTATTTTTGTAATTATTTTAAAATGCAGTTACATAAATATAAAAAATTGACCGTCCCCCCCCCCTTTATCTTCGAAACTACTTAGTCAAAAATTTTGAACAAAATAAGGCCTTTCTTATAGTTTACAGGAATACCTAAACGAAAATCTTGTCATAAAGTTCTGACCGAAAAAATGCTACGGAAACTTCCAACGCTTATTATTTTTTACTATATATGATTGCAAAAAGTTTATTTCAATTATGAAACACAAAACAACATATTATTTATTTGTCAACTCTCCTATATGTAGTTTATGTCCACAAACATCTAATATAACAAGTAGTCATGTAGATAAAACGAAAGATAATTTGACGAAAATACTCTCATTGTGGAAAATAACATATCAGTATTGTTATTAATGTGAATAAAATTAACGCAAACCAATACACAACCGGACTAAATGTGACATGATTTAATAAATCATTCTGATAAGAAATAATTATTTCCATTAGCATTTATGACTACATATAAATTCATAACAAACTTTGCTATAATGAAATTGAAAAGTTAACTTTAATAGAAAAATAAATTACAGACTTTAAATAGGTATTATAGGCAAAGATGATGAAATACACCGACTTATACTATAAGTCGGTGATGGAATACCATACATCCTTTCATCCTTACATTTACATACTACGGTTAACAAGAGCTGGTGTGGAATCAAAAATTTAGACAATTCAGTTCTTGCAAATTTAAATATCGCACGTTTCAGCTATTCAAATTTAAATATGGAACGTTTCAGCTATTACAAATTCAAACATGGAAGTTTCAGCTGTTACAAATTCAAATATGGAACGTTTCAGCTCTTACAAATTTAAATATGGAACGTTTCAGCTCTTACAAATTCAAATACTGAACGTTACAGTTCTTACTAATTAAAATATGGAACGTTTCAGCTCTTACAAATTCAAATATGGAACGTTTCAGCTCTTACAAATTTAAATATCGAACGTTTCAGCACTTACAAATTAAAACACTGAAGGTTACAGTTCTTACTAATTCAAATATGGAACGTTTCAGCTCTTACAAATTTAAATATCGAACGTTTCAGCTCTTACAAATTCAAATACTGAACGTTACAGTTCTTACTAATTCAAATATGGAACGTTTCAGCTCTTACAAATTCAAATATCCAACGTGCCAGCTCTTACAAATTCAAACAGAGCAATTCAATTTCAAACCAGTCAAATAATATGTAGTGAAATTCAGCCGAGAATTATACTTTGAGAAGTATATATATTATAATATTTTAAAAATAAACTGAAACCACATAACATGTGGCTACCTATTATAATATAGAACTTAATAATGTCGACTAAATGTCGCCATGCGCAATCAAAATCAAGGTTACTTGTTATCATCAGTGTGCTCATTGTTCAATCTAACATACAACAGAACAGTACATTTATTGTATATAAATTACTTTAAATTGTATTTCACATGCTCTACATTTTCCAATTTAGACTTGTCTATTTTGCTATATGAATTGAAGTAAACAACTGGTCTCGATTTCACATACATAATTATGTATATTTAAAATATAAAAATACCTTTGGTACCGTTGAGATATAGCAACATAAAACATAAAGCAAGTTGTAAATATAAATAAATACTCACTCTAAGATCGCATTACATATTCCCACAAAGAGAGCTTTTGATCTTAAAATACCTCATGAAATATAGGGTACCATAAGGTTCCCAAACGTTTTACCTGGGATAAGACAAAACAATATTTTAAATTTAATTTATTTTTATAGATTGCTATAATTTATAACGATAAGTAAAGAAAAATAAAAAAATAATCTGCGATCTCAGTTACATTTTTACTTTAGCCAATCAGTAATTTCTTTCTTCTTATTCTATTATTTTTTCTTCTGTAAGTATACTTACAATGGCCAAATGGCCTCTTAAAAAACGCAATGAATCTATGATATCGAAGGGAAATCAATAAATCCAAAACAATTCAATATCCGGTGCTAATCCTGAACACAAGGGAATTGTTTAAAGAATATCGTATCGTTGATTTGTAAACTGTTTAAAGTTCATGCTAAAGTTTACAAATACAGTTTTAATTCATTGACATAGAGTCGCGTTTCCGTCGTGTAATATATAAAATAACCAATGTTTTTTTGCCAAACTTTATATACATAGTGTAATATTGTTTATTTGATTTTATAATTTATAATCCAATGGTTACAGGTTGATGATACAGGATTAATAAGACAAAATTTGAAATAAGTTTAACTTATTTATTATTAGTTAATAATAAATGAATATTAGGCACAATTCTTATTAAGTTATTATATTAATTTTAAATGATATATTTACAAATTAAGGATAATAAAAAAACTAAATTAAATTAAGAAATTGAAAATACCTAGTCATGTCTCCTGACGATCATCCATTAAAATTGTACTAGGTAGGTATATAATAGGTAAGTATAGGTAATACTTAATTGTCTTTCTGGTGCTGGTGTTGCAGTTCAGGTGAAGGCACTCTGCTACTACACCGTCACTTTAAACTTCACCTCCAGTTTTACAATTTCATATTATATGTTATTAAATATTAAATGAAATCTATTGTTAAATACAAATTCTTAATAGGTACATATGGTAGGAAATTTATTTATATAAAGTGATATTTACCCCTGATATCAGAGCATAATATTTATGTTACTTATATGTAATTTCTTGTTGTATTGATATAAAATATTTAGTTCTTTAACAATAATTTGCAATTTTTCATATCGTCACCTCTATCAAAATTCCTTCATTCATATTGACATTCTTTTTACTTTTCAAAAAAATATAAACATACAAAACTTCCAGCCAGAGAAAATAGGTAGTATATCGCTACAATAGGTGAGATTTGTATTAATGAGGTCTTACTCAGTCATATTTTAATTATTTACATACATTCCAAAGTAACAATTCAGGTCTCAGAGTAATAAATAGATGTTGGTATGCTAATTTATTGTTGGTTGTCTTGTATACGAGTAGCTATACCTATAATTATATCTATCTAGATTTTTAATGCCTAACATATTGCTGTCGCTATGTGGCATATACTTGTAGGGAGTAATTTCATGTAACCGGTAAGTCAACTTCGAATTTTTGAGGTTCTTTAGATGTTATACATCATTGGCAACTATACTGTGAAATTAGCTCTTTTTATTGTATTGGCTATAAATATCCATTTACCTATATGATTGTAGTCATCATGGAACTTTTGGCACCGCTTTCATACAGACAGTGAAAAGAAAAGCTCACAATGAGGACCATGAACGCGGAAGTCAACGAACCGTCCCCAAGTTGACCGAGTATAACGTTATTTTCGTTTATTCCGTGAAATAATGCTGCAAAATTTAGATACGAATTTAATGACATCCGCGTACGTTCAACTCAAAATAATCATGTCACGAAAATATATTCTGCACTTTGATCATGAATACTTATCAAAAGATGGTCGGTTGATATAGTTTGATTTCAATTACGAAACAAATAATTTAATGAAGTTGTTTTTGTTTAGCGTAATTGACAATATACTTATTTCTAAAAACGTAGCGTTCTAAATTTGAATTTATAGTAACGCAAACGAATCCAATATTAAATTAATGTATTGTTTAATGGCGGTCAAATTAAATACCTGCGGGGATTTGTAATTTTCAATTCATGTGCGTAATTTGTGACGCAGCGTGTCCACACTTCTACCAGATTTTAGAATAAAATTTCAATTTCAGTTGCTTGACGTCAATATGAACAGTGAAACTGTTTTACCTAGCATCTGAGCCTAGCATTTAATCTTTCAATAGGTAATACCTACATAAAATCACATCTCATTTAAAAAATTGGGTTATGCTATGATTTTTGGCATAGTACAAACATTTAGATAAACAGGAGTTCTTTGTGCACCTAGAATACATTATTTTATATTAGTTTTATTACGATTTTGAAAATTATTCTTGGAAAACAGTAAAACAGGGTAAATTATGTTTTAATAAAATGAAATATCGCTTTATAATTTATTTTAGGAAATATTTACATACATACCTACATTACTTATATAAAAGTTCAGTAAAATTTCAAACATTCTCTAACATATTTACGAAAGAAGATAAAAATATTCTGATAGATTTAAATAATAATTTTCGTAGTAGTAAAACTTTACGTTTCATTTGAATATAATAACATGTAAGTACTTACAAATTTTATGATCCCATATGAATATTTTATGAGTAATAAATCGCGCCTAACCCAAATATCTTCATATCAGATTTTCTTATTAGACTTCGACTAAGAGATATAAAAAATAATATGACCTGTTTATATTGCAATTCATTAATAAAATATAAATAAAGTTTTACGAAATTTATTTCGTAATTATTTTTTTAAATAGTTTGAAACTAAACATAACACAAAGCTATATAAAATTCCTTAAAATTAAATATAACTAAGTACCTAAACCTGGTCCGCGTTTAATTGTGGCAAGAATACTGGCTGCATTTTCCCGATTCGTTAAGTCTTGACTGATCTTTTCATGTCACCAGAGGAGAAGATCAGTCGTGTGGTTATTTCTTTTATAAAATGTTTGCCATAGGTATATCCCACGGACGTAGAGTTTCTACACCAAAGTATAAAAAACTAAACATAATTTAAACATATGGGTATTAGATAATATATTATCACACAATATACTAGTGTTACCTTCCTTAAAAAAAAACTGAAGTACCTTACTACTTACATTTTATTTTTAGGTAAAACTACGTTTGCGTTTTTACGCAATTAAAAACATAGGAAGTTGCGCTTTTGTTTTTTCCTTGTAAAATTACAACCGTATTACTAAAAATAATATTGTTATTATAGGTATATAGTGTACTAGCTTTTGCCCACAGTTTCACCCGCGTGGAAATATAATATACCGTAGCGCTTTATTAGGCGCTTTTTTACATCATATTATATAATAATTGGTCTTCACTATATGCACAATGAGCACCCTGAAGGTCCAATTTTTTTTTAAATCGGATGAGTAGTTTTGGATATTATTTCCTACATCCACACTTACAAACTTACAAACATTACCTTTTTATAATATTTGTATAGAAATAATGCATACGCCTAAGCCTAAGGAAATACATATATAGCAGATCCTATATAATATGGGAAAATCGGTTTAGTAACGATAAAATCATCATCTCATAAATATCGATGTCTTCTAGGTATTTCCATGGATTTTCCTACAACTTTTAGAAAACCCCAAGCGTAAAGTACAGACATAGAATAAAGAACCAGTTGACTAGTTGGTACAGATTTATACTCATAGCCTTTGATAAAATAAAAAAATTAAGATATGTGACCATCACTTTTTTGTGACACCTAATTTACGAGTCCACGCTGTCGTTGCACACACCACTGAGTTAAATAACAAATTTATAGACGTTTAATATAAATAAAATGCCATCTTATGTGTTTCGCGGGTGCACAAATCACTCAAGAACAAAAATTAAATTAGTGTGGTCACATGTGGTCAAGCTGCGACGGACCGGATTTTTTGAATAAATATTAGGACGTAACGTATCTATATTTTATTTTATCAAAGCATGTAACTAGGTAAATACATAATTACCAAGTAAAACGACAATAATTATAAACAACAAGTTTGCGTTATTGGTTGCCGTGACTATTGACCTCTCAGTACAACGTTCTAATTACCATACTAGGCTAATACGTAAATATCTAATAATTATCCAAACATATTTGTTATTTTTAGAAGAAGTACGGTCGTCATTTTTACTCGTCCTCCGAAACACAAGAAATCGATTAATGCATGTATTCTTAAAGAAAATTGGTGATTTGCATATTATTGGCACGAAATGGGATTTGAACCTGGTTTCAATTCCAACGCTTTACCAATTGGACTATCGACTCCTTATAAATATAATATGAAAAGGAAACTATTGTAGATATTTTGCGTCATTCGTACGTTCATATACGCAGCTACCGTGAACAGTAAAATGAAGGATCTACTTGTATTTCAAGCGAACATTGTTTCACACAATGAGTCGTTTATTAAAATCTGTTTTGTACGTGTAAATGTTGCGGGCCTCGTGACTATGTAAACTGCTAGATACTAGATTAGTTATTATATATATTATAGAATAGTGAGTAAAGAAAAGTTCAAATTCTCCAATTTCATGAAAAAAAACGGAAACCCTTATGGATATGGATCACTCAGTCCGTCTGTCACAGCTTATTTTCTACTATAGACGAAAAAGTTGAAATTTGGTACATATAGGAGTTTCATGACCCAATAACGGACGTATAGCATAAATAATCGATTTCGATTTTGGGGGTTAATTATGGAAATTTAAACTTAAAAAAACAAAAAGGTTTTTCAAGTGCATCATGTTACATTTCAAATGAAAGGGCTCTTTATAAGGAATGAGAAAATATACGAAAATTGACTGTTCCCACCCCTTGTCTCCAAAACTACTGAGTCTAAATTAAAAAAAAATGGAATATAGTTAGTTTCTTTTAGTTTACAGGAAAACCTAAATGAAAAACGAAACAAAAGGTACGGAACACTCAGCGCGCTAGTTGTACTCAGGTCGAAGAAATCGAATTTTGCGGATTATTTAGTAATAAAATTACGGTCTTTCTAATTTTGAATGTGGCCAGGGACACGGTAACACTGTCCATATTTAGTGGCAAATCTACAAGGGCTGTCACTTCTTATTTTCGTAAGAACTACTGACTTACTGAGGTCTTTTTTACGTGCCCTTTTATTTTTGTTTGTTTGAGTGAGGACTTTTACGTTAACAAATTTTTTAATAATGTGTGGCTACTAACGAAGGTGGTCTAAATATTATTGTTGAAGTTTCGAGATAAATTGTTACAATTATAGTACTTTTGTAGGCACGAGTTGGTGCTAATAACAAGTTTCCTTTCAGCGTCATGACTTTATATGTAATTAAAATCATGATCTTAGAACTAGAAGTTATCTAGATTTATATAGATGAAACAATAGGTAATGGTTATATAATGCCTAGGTATTTAATGGCTATGATTAAAATTAACATACATTTTAAATTGGCGTCGAGTTTTTACTACAAAATGATGATCTTATTATAGGTGAAGCGATGTAACGTTTTATTAGAATTCTTGTTTTCTTTACAGATAAAGATCCCTTACAATGGCACAAAACCGTGTTTAAAAAATTTTTTTTATAGTGTTTAATTTAAACATAGTTCTGTCTTAGTCATTCGCATTGAATGACAGATTTGTAAAAGAGTGATAAAACATAGTTTAGCTAAACAATTGTTAAACAAGGTTTTGTGTTAAGGCCCAGAATGTTTAAAAATCTCATCAGTGCTAAGAGATGATTCAGCTCTGGAACATTGACCTATATTTTGTGCGGGTGTTTGGCAACGACTCTAAACTAAATACACCAACCGCAGTCGGTTAGCGAGTCGGATTTGTCTCATGTGCCGGTAGCATCTTTTTTTAACTAACGGTTATATTAGATACCCTATATTAGTAATACTGGTATTTCGTTCATTCATTTTTTTTATCTTTTCTCACTGATAGGTATATCGTAAAAAATGCACGAGAAGTATATGTACTGTGTACTCGTACCAATAGCCAATTAAATATTCCTATGTTAATCTTCTTATAAATAAAAATGAAATGATGTTCGTTGATTAGCGGATCACTTGAGAACGGCTGGACCGATTTGGTATTTTTTTTTTAATATTTTAAATATAAAAAATCCGTTTTTAGGGAAAGAAAAATTGGAAAAGTTGCCCGGAAAATTGGTAAAAACTGGAAAAACTGAAAAACCGTTTTTTTCTATGGGAACCCAAGACCATAATAGGGGATAAAAGTTAATCCGATCCGAAACCGCTGAAGCTTGAACACCTAATAAATGATATTTTGGTCGGATTTTAATACTAAATCAACAATATAAATAATTTTAATGTTTCTAAAAATTTAATAGAGGCTGCTATTTGTATATATAAAAAAAAAACAATCGAAAAGTCGGGGACATAATTAATATTAATTTCTACAATAAAATTCTAGACATCTAAAAATGTGTTGCAAACATCGATGGTTGCAAATGAGAATACGTGTACTTACTTGAGATAAAAATCATATTAACCCACTTAGAAAAAAGAAAACCATAATAATATTTTGTTCTTATCTTTACGTCTCTATTTTACTATGCCGATTGTACTACAAAAATAACAAATGTTGTGCAAAGTTTTAGTTCAATCATAATAGAATACAGCGATTGTCAATAAGATTTGATGAACAAACAAGATTCTGAAGTTAAGAAATGTGGAAAATTTACGGAGGTTTCTGTATCATGAAAATCTGTGGTGAAAAAAGTTTTAGGTCGGCATAGAACTCAATATGTTTTCTTCTCAAATTGGCTTTTGACTTATATTGAAAGAGATGATAAAAAAAAAGATGTGGAAAAATTTCAGGGTAATACCCTGCTGAATACATAGGTAATTAATAATCCTTATTTATCCAATTATACAAATTGAAGCGAGAGAGTGGTCTGTTTAAGGTATTTGAGTTCGAAAGGCCTCTTAATCGGTCACCCATCCTTAGAGGGACCTTCTTGGTGTACTTTGCTTTACTCCTCTAACAACATTATTTTCTCATGACTATACAGGTGTGAGATCACATAACATTATTATATATTTAGCGCCAATAGGCAAGTCTCCTCTGACAGTATGGTTAGTTATGAATGGTGAGATCATGTGTCGTTCTTTGTATTAGCTCGTAATGCAAATAAGGAAATTTTGCATTTTAATCTTCGCGGCTTTAAATGCCATTTATTTGTTATGGATTGTATCGTAGTTTTGCTTACTATAGTGCAAATGTTATTTATAAACAACTCCTTGAATGTATATGCCCAAGGTTTTCCAATTGTACTCATTTGTTGTTTTGTACATACACAGATATGCATTTAACTCTAGAAAATTACACAATAAATGCAGTAAAAATGTAAAGTATATTATAAAGATTAAAAAACTGTATTGGAAAGGAGTGATTGACATTGTATCTGTCTGATTCAATTTTAATGACTTTTTATTTATTGAATATTGACTCACTGAAATAACTAATTTTATACTTATTTAACTTAGTTTTAATGCCTGTATAAAACAAACAGTATATTTGATAGCAAAATTAATTACTTATTAAGTATTGTAAAAGTAAAAGTTAGTTTATTTCATATGAAAGTAAATTATGTTTGGCTTTCGCTTTCAAACTGAACACTTTCGCAGCGTCTCGTAGTAACAGCCAACAATAGTCTCTCGTCACTATTGAAATGTTACAATTATTACTTTCAACAAATTACAATTTTATTTTAGAGTCACTTTTCATTGATTTGACTGCTGAGAGAGAGCACGTAATCGTTTTCAGTTTTGTAGCAAAAAAAAAAATTCTTTTTAAGCTAATTAAGTTTTTTAAATTTTAATAACAATTTTTTTTCTTTCTTAATGTTGCCTTACACCTCCCGAAACCGTGTTACCCAGGGTACCCAGCGGAAGACCACGTCTTCCTCGTTTAGCCGATGGTATTAGTGAGGTATATATTATGTACCAATGGTTTTTTTTAATTAAAAACTTATGTACATAATCCGACCATTCACACTTAGAGGCTTTACCATCTAAATATACCTCAACAGAACTATGGCCACTTGTTAGGTATATATGAATACGATTTACTAATTAATGGTTAAAAAGGATAGGGACTGGGGAGAGGTTATTTAGAAATTATTTTATTTATAAACAAGCGGGGCTTTGCGAGTTGTCACTAGGCAAAAAAGTATTGCCAATGCAAATATTTACTTTAAATGTTGAAGGATCTTGTTGAATTCCCCAAGAACCAGCAGTCATAATTTAACGTTGATTTAGTCGGATTATCATATACTAATACATTTTTTTCTTTGTTACAGTGTCAACATTTTTACCCCAAACATTATGATTTACAAATGGATATTATGATAAGAGTGAAGTGTTGCCAAGAAACTAAAAATCCAAAGTGACGAAATCCTTAGGTGTCTGTAGTGCTACGTTCCGTTTTACTCGCGACAACAGTTTCCCAGTCATTTTGAGCAGAATTACCAATATGTCCGACAAAACCTCATCATCGGTCGGACCGAGGAGTTTTGAGACGATTTCGGAAGAAGACCTTGCATCTCCTTGGGATAACCTTTTGGGAGACGTGAAGGCAACCGTGCCTATTATAACAAAGACTGACGCGTCTAGCACAACGATTTCAAGAAGTGGAGAAGAAGTGTCGAACACTCCTCGAGTGGATTTGGAGGCTAATAAGTTGACGCGGTCGAAGAGTTTGAATCAAAGGAGGAATAGCAGTAACGGTCTTCTATCTTCAATACCGAGACAACTCCGGCTGTCATTAAGAGGTGTCCGCAGTGAACCGTCCAGTGTGAAGGATGTCCCTACTACTAGAAACGACAGCGCTCTCAACTTACTTCTTCGGTAACTAGAACATTTTTTACATACACTTTGAGCCTAATTAGTAATTACAAGATTCAAAACAAAGATTTCTCTTATCTTGTGAAACGTTAGACTTTCTCATCCAAATTAACTATAACTGTAATTTAATATCTGCATAAATAATTTTTTGCTAATTTATTGCGAACAAAAAAAGACTACTAACACCTTAGTTAGAAAGGTAATGATTTTTTTCAATATTAGCAGATTAGCATAATATAATGTCGTCAATAAAAGGGAAAGCTTTATTTGACATTTGATAAGAGTATCTGCCAAATTGAATAGATAATTTAATAAAAACGCTTGATTTTTCTATTGACTATCATAAATATACTTACATCAATGACGCAGAGTGTTCGGGAACTTTGTTTTACACAAAGTACCAGTCTGAATTACACTATTATAATGCCTATGCATATACCATAGGTACGACAAGATAAGTTAAGGTATTTTAAGATCTTTTGAGTATAGTTAGTAGATCGTTATTTAACCACTGTTAACGGTCTCACAACCACGTTTTAATTTGACAATGATTTGTTAAATCAGTAAATCTCACGGAACAACTCCAGGAACCGGACATCCTCCGTCAACCAAGCTGACAAATTAAATACAGGAAGCACGCCGTCGCGCTTCTATGTGCGATTGCAAAAAAAATCACAGCTTTCTATGTAACTTGTAGTTACTAATTTTAATATAAATTATGTAACTCAAAGGTTTCTGTTTTTATTAAGCGACTTCAAAAAAAGGAGGAGGTTCTCAATTCGTCGGATTTTTTTATGTGTGCTCCTTGATTACTTGAAGACGCCTGGACTGATTTGGATTTTTTTTTGTCTGAAAGGGTATACTATCCAGGTGGTCCCATGGTCATTAGGTCAGGATCTGATGATAGGATCCTGAAGAAATCGAGAACTCTTCAAATTTTATAGGTACACTTGAAGCGATTTGGGTATTTTTTTATAGTGACTTTTGCATTTGCTTTCGGAAAGCACACTTTCAGTGCATAATTTTTGAAGTCGGCACACTTTTTTTTAAAAGGAAAATATTGTTATTTAATTTTAGTCTAAGAATTCTTCTTCTTTCATTTATGTGACGCAATCTTGATTTCAAAATGTTGACCCAGAGTTTATCTCTGATACACGTTATATAATTTTCTTAGAAAAGTATAAAAAAACTGTGGAAATCAATTTAATGAAATATTTAGACGTAACGTATCTATATTTTTTATTTTATCAAATGCCAGAGGTTGCAAAATTTAGGACTTTTTATATATGTGACAATATTGAACACAAGCAGTAATTCCTAGCTGTAAGTAATTCTAAGATGTAGGTATCTATGTCTTGAGCAATAGCTAGAATTTCACAAGGCTCAGTGGTCAGACCCCAATATTCCTATTTGTACAATGTACGTATAATAACTTACTCATTGTTGATTGATGCAGGGTCACAATACGGTAAATCTAGTATTTAGAATTCCAACAATTAGTTCTCGTGAAAGCATTGATTGTAATTCTGCCAATTTATACGTGGGTCACACTTCATGAATCTGCGGATGCTTAGCACGAACACACAAGGCGAGGACGTTCACTTCCTTCGAATGTACGTGATGGTTCATTTCAACGTTTGTCTGTGTGAGTGAGTTTTAGAGTGTTTAGTCAAATCTCTATAAACACTTCAAAAGATAATTAGATATTTTTTTCTCTACGAACAAATTCCTTCGAATTCCTTCCAAATTATTCTTGACGGAAGACGACCCTAATTTTATTCAAATCTCTAATTTAGTTTAGTAGGACTCAGAAGGCTTAACTGTGCCAAAACTTCCGTTAAATATCGTAAGAAGTAAAAAAAATATCGCACCACATAAGTTACCTATAGGGTAAATTTGGCCTTCTGCATCTCTTTGCTCTACATCTACAAAGTTATTTAGAAGCCCCCAACTTTTCTGAACGACTAATCTAGCAAATGCCCCAATACTAGGTAATTTGCACATCATGTGGAAAAAAATTAATTTCATTTGTAATTTATGTAGAATCGCAATGAAATTTCTGAAAAACGATTTTTTTTTAGTACAATTTTCTATATGGCATTTAGTACGTAATCTCTTATCAGCAATATTTTGCTTGCATAAATCACCTTATTGATTCTTGATATTTTTAATAGGTATGAAATTTTTTCACGTAGCTTTTTTTTGCAAACTAAGATATGTTTGCTTCTCGCTTCTATCAATAGACACTTATCGTCAAGTGGATGATGAATGTATGAGTCATACCGTGAATAAAAAAGTCAAATATGATCGATGAAACAAAACAATAGATTTTCTGTGAAACAGCTGTACAAGAACATATGGGTATGTAAATTTTAAAATGTCTGAATACCCAAAGCTGTCTATTTCTACATTCATATACATAATAACCTAGTTAAATAGTAGTTTTTAAAGAGCGGATAAAATTAGATACATTATACCAAAATTTTCCGAAACATTGCTCTGTTTTTTTTTCATTGAACATATTTAAAGTAGTAACAATAGAAGAAGGGGAGAGTATATTTTAACAAAATCTTAATAAAACTGTACTGTATATCTGTAATTGTAAAATTAAGTATATTTGTACAAATGAATATAAAATAGGAAGCCAAATTAAAAAATAATAATTTCAAAGGCTTAAAAATATAAAGTGCAATTAATGCAAAAAATTTTTGCCGTTTACATGAGAATAATGACTGAATGTCACTTATTATAAATGCTTAAACAACCTCGTTACCATTTCATGCTGTTTAATAAACATTGGTCAACCATTGAATTTAAATCAAGTTGATTAAAACAATTATATTGTATAGGTTTGCGTATTTATAAAAGTAATATCAGCTGTTTACACAAAAAAGATGGGTAAGCTTTTACATAGAGCACAGTGTTTGTATTGATATATTCCTAATATGAGAGAAGATAAAATTGTTTATAGCGTCTTTTTAAACTTGTGGTTATGGACCGTATGTTACTTCGTTAATATTTTTTTTTGTCTATAGCGGTATAATCTATGTTTGAATACACGATGCAAGCCATATCCAAAAACTTTTCTATTGAAGTCTGTTACACCTAATGTAAAAATCAGGCAATTTTAGCAAACGATTTCACGCCGTTACACCATTACGGACTAAATGGATTTAGCGTTTTTGTTGAGTGTTTTTATACAAAATGACTAGTGGACGGACCCATTGTATTCTTTAAAGATGACTACAGCTAGGTATTTTCGGATAAAATGACTCATCACTGGAACCTGTTATAACAGAAGCCGTTGACCTAAAAGTTTATTTCCAATATTGAGAAATTAAATACTTTAACCGACCGTACTAACGACTTAATAATATAAATATAAATAATCCATTAATATTCAAGTAATAAAAGCCACAAACATAATATTGAAGAATACACAACCGCCATCTATCGGTGAGTAGCGATAAGTAATGCTATTACTGAATAAAATACATAGTCCACCTGAAATTCAGCCAAATACTACTTCCCATGAAAGATGATAGCAAAGATCACGCAAAAGCTATTTCGACTGGCCGTGTCACCGATACAACTTGGCAACAGAAATGTTATAAGACTGTGATGCGTTTAGAACCAAGTTCATTTTGTTTTAGTTCAGAGTTTTCTACCAAAATGTACTGATTTTTTTTATTTTGAACGTGTAGATAAACTTCGATTTAGGCTAATTGCAACTAAATTGTTTCACAATCTCCGTATCTATAAATAAAAATAGATGTTGCAATATTTGTCTGTCTATTTGTGCCTTATAGACTCAAAAACTACTAGACCGATGTTGATACGGTTTTCACTAATAGATAGACTGATTCGCAAGGAAGGTTTATGTGTATAAAACATCACGCTTTGGGAGCGGAGCAGTAGAGCAATCTTCCTTATTCGGCGAATTGTGTCGGGATCGGTGATATAAAAATTCCATGGGCAAAGCCAGGGCAGGGCAGGTTAGCGAAATAAAATGGCTATATCTATATATTATAGGTACATGGTAAAATAGGCTTTATATACCCCTATCGGTAATGGATATTTTAATTTCAGAATAAAGTTTGTAATTATATGATTTACAATATATTTATTATATTTGTAAGTACTGACCACATAAAGACATTAGACAAGATAAAATGTTAAATTAGTATACTAATATCATAATTCATCGTTACGTTTGAGATTCTAAGAAGGATATTTTCATAAGTAATGTATATTTTTTGGCATAGATTTCAGATTGAGATAAAGTATTGAGAGAAATACAATTTTCAGTGACAGTTTTCAAAATATGGTAAAGAATAAACTAAATTATCTATTTGTTCTGTAATAAGTTGGCGGCAATTTCTATCACGAGTTTGTAGAGTGGAATTACACCTGCTTTATGTGCATTATGCATTGAAGGTTGAAAGATGTCAAGAACATTGTAAATATTGTAATGTTAATAATAAAATACTAATAATTAAATAAGAGAGTTTAAATCCTATCAAGACTCGTATAGAAAAGATAGTCGATTGCTAATTACTGACTATATTTCTTCTACGGTCTGTTCCACACCAGATAAAGTCATAAAATAACTTTAATTTAACAATTTTAATGTGATATCTTAGGTACTATTTGACAGTTTAGTTGTAGTTAGCCTAAAATAGCTCTAAAATCATGACCAAGTCGGTTCGATCCCGGCCATGTACCAATGGGTTTTTTATAATTAAAAACTTATGTACATAATCCTACTAACTGAGTCTTTTCCATCTAAATATACATATCTCAATACCTACATAAAAAAAAACTGGCCAGCGTCACAAATACCATGGGCTACAAGTTTTAGGGAGCTTCAAAGCAACCCGTAAAGAGAAAAGAAAATTAGGTCATTTTAATTGCTTGGTTTTGTTTACCTTGTTTAAATAATACAGTGGCACGTTCTACATTCACGTGTATGATTATTATGCCAATTATGGTTTGTAATTGAAACCATTGTATAATTGTTTTCTTATTTGTAATTGATTTTTTTAATATGACACTGCAAAATAAAATTATGTCGATCATGATCATCGTATTTAGCAGTTATATGTCTGGTTTCACAAATAGATTTGACAGCAGTTCAATAAAATTATATAATATACTCATCATGAATTAATGTTGTGAAAATATGAATGTTGGTTACAGTGATTTTAATCAAGGCAAAATTGATTAGCATATAATCAAGAGAGTAGCAAGCAGCTTTCTAAAAAATATTAATGTATTCAAAATTCACTCAGTTTTCAGGAAACTATTTATCATACACATTTTTAAGAGGTGATAAACTACTAATACCCCACTTTGTGTATGAGATTTTACAGTAATCGAAAAATATATTTAGCTCAAGAAGCTTTGGCACGCTGGGGCCACGCGCGTCGTATCTGTCGTATGTAGATACAATATTTTGTTTGTGGACGTATTCCCATCTGTTTCGTAAAACATCCGCCCCGATTCAGTATTGAGCCAATTCTCAAGACAATCGGTGAGAGTGCGGTCACATCGTCGCACGTTCGTGTAAAAAAAAAACGCAATTTCTAGAAGCATCTTACATCCATAACACTGTTCCTTTAATCATAATTGAAATGATATCTTGGACAAAGTGCAAATTAATTGGTAAATACTTCTTTTACAAAGAAGTTTTTAGTGAGTTTCTTATAAACGTTCTATTGAAAAATAGAAAATTAACGATCGTGTAGTGGTGTTTACTTAAAATCCTTTGTCTTTGCCACAAGGTCTTATATTCCATAAATTGCGTGATATTTACAATCAAGAAAAGTTCTACTATTTAGTACTATAATTTACGTCATCAGTGATTAAGTAAATAATCCAATATTTTTGCGAAAGTGTTTCGAAATAATAACGTGAACATTTACATGGAGAAAATGTCAGGTATAAAGAGATGCATAAGTCAAGTGTCAATGCTCATGACAGGAAAACCAATTAACTCCTCAGAATCTGCATGGCGGGAAGAGATGCAGAAGTGAGTACAAAGTCTGCTAGCAATCTAATTTCATCCGCCGATACAAAACATATACTTACAAAAAAAAAATCAATGCAATATAATGAACGGTTCCCGAAGAAAATTTTACCTGCTAGCCATTAACGTATGAATTCAGAGAAAGCTGTGATTGCGAAATGTCTTTATTTAGCAAACCGACAGTAATTACGCAATAAAGGAGCGTTCGAATATATCCACAGCAATTTAAGATTTGATCATGGACAATAATTTTCCTTCGGATAACATTAAAATTCCGTTAACCTTAATTGCTGCCACACAGTTCGCATGTTTTGCGGTATTATGAGTTACTTCGAAATATGTCACGATTGCTAATGTAATTGCTGCAGATCATGTTGGGGGCTTGGCACTTTAATTATTCGCGTTATTCACTCTGTTGATCTGTTCTCATTACGTATTAATGTTTTGCTTCTGGTTTTGTGTGAGGAATCAAAACATTGCCCGCAGCGTCACGGCCTATGTTTATCCGAGATGTTGATAATTTTTAAACAAAGTTATCGTATGTTTCCTTAATTGTTCTGACTGTATCATAAATGACAATCATGATTTTTAAATAAAATCAATTCAGTTTTATCATTTCACAGTTTCACTAGTTTGTTTGGTAACTTATAAATTGCACTAATGGTCTTGGATATAGATAAGAGTTTAGTTTATTTAGAGATCTGTTATTTATACAGTAAGATAGTGAAAAAAATAATACATGAATAACTATAATAAGCCATTGCATCATGGACGTTATTGAGAAAATGAAATGAATATATGACAATTAATAATTCATCGATAACACAAATGTTATTCATACACACGGCTTTAAAGAAAGCCTTTGTTGTAAGCCAGAATAAGACATACATTTATAAGACAAACAGACAGATATACACATTTTCACTTTTATAACATTTAAGACAACATTTTTGTGATTGTTGAGTATTATAGTAACTTAATTCTCAAGTATTTAAGCCTCTTAAAGTCTTAATAATTATAATACATTACAAACAATGCATTACTAGCGAGTACAATACACGTTTATGTATTTTCAGATATCGGCAAACAAGATACGCCGCGCGGCGTGTGAGAAAGCGAGTCATCTTCAAACACGGAGACTGTAACGTAGTCCAATGGAACGTGGCGAAACGCAGGCGCCGGTATCTTCAGGACATTTTCACCACCCTTGTGGACGCACAGTGGCGCTGGACGCTGCTGGTCTTTTCCCTATCTTTCATACTCTCCTGGCTATGCTTCGCTCTAGTGTGGTGGCTAATAATATTCACCCACGGTGATCTCAATCCTCCATCCCCTTTTGAAAACAATGTGACTTTCGTACCTTGTTTAAACAATGTCAATTCGTTTACTGGCTGCTTCCTGTTTTCTGTGGAAACTCAACACACTATTGGCTATGGATCCCGGACAACAAATGAGGAGTGTCCTGAAGCGATATTTGTTATGTGTCTTCAGAGCATTGTTGGAGTCTTCATTCAAGCATTTATGGTTAGTTGCATATGAAATTATATCTTTAAAATAATATACACATCATTGGATGCATAATAAAGCTCTTAAAGTTTGGTTCAAAATATATATGGGTTGAGTATCTCAGCACAACCCATTTAAATATTAAGGAAACTTCCCTCTGATACACACATATATAATGATAATAATTTTATATTAAAATAAATTTGGTCCTAGGCCAAATATATTAACGCAAAGAAAATTATATATAGCTCTTAGTATGTAGACATCTAATCTAATTTTAATATTTAATAAGAAGGAGAGAATGTACAAATTTTAAGTGCGTCACTGTAAGATTAGTTTTTTCTCTGTTACCGGAACATCATGACAAACCTTGAAAAGTACTCGTAGCATTGATATTTAAAAAACAGAAAGCATGAACAGTTTTAGATGGGCTGTCATCCATCACTATTACCTACTTATTGGACCTTGACCTTTATCGGACAGGCCGGTTGGGATAGTGCATCAACTTTTTTATATTTTAGGTTGGAATCGTGTTCGCCAAACTTTCTAGGCCAAAAAAGCGAGCTCAAACTTTATTGTACTCTCGGAATGCTGTGATATGTCTTCGTGAAGGCCAGCTGTGTTTAATGTTCCGTGTGGGGGACATGAGAAAATCTCACATAGTGGAGGCTCATATAAGAGCTCAACTAATACGCCGCAAGGTACTTTATATCCAAACGGATACTGGTTAATTGGAGACTTTCATCAGCAAATCCAACATTCAATTGGTTCCATTCTTAACTAAAATATATTATGTGGTATTGGGAAAACGAGCCAAATGTAACCATCACCCTTCAAACTTTGACTTGTCTAAATCATGTAGTTTAAGATAGTTTTCTCTGTTGTCCTAGGTGGGCCTAATATTTGCGAAGCTGGCGAGGGCAAAAAAGCGTAACACCACCCTCCTGTTCTCGAGAAACGCAGTAATTTGTTTGAGGGACGGGGAATATTGCCTCCTTTTTCGTGTGGGGGATATTAGAAAATCTCATATTTTGGAAGCACACGTTCGTGCGCAGTTAATAAGGAAAAAGGTACTATATCTACTAAGCGTTCATCAAGTACTATAATTAATTGCTTGCTATTAATCTTATCCAAGAATGAATAACCAAAATTATTTTATATTAATTAAATTAAAATATATCGAATCTGCAAATTAGGCCCATCTATGGATAGCACAGCATAAATGTGATTAAAAATTTGCATGTTGTGTTATTTCTAAAATAATCCATTATAACATACTATTCTCATTATACCTATAATTCATACTATCACTTTCATAGTTTCAGACATATCTTTAATTGCTTCGATTTCTGATGCTTCTCAGAACAGTATCGAAATTAAGCATCATATAATATAACGCTTCAAGTGTTACAGGCGTTTTAACGTTTTAAAATGAGTAACAACACTAATGGTTTTCGATAATTTAAATTTTAACTGTTTGCTGTTCTGGATTGTATCAAGATCTTATTTCGTACGCTTAGTCACATAGTTTTATAAATATCATTAATGTATACTAATTTATCAATACTAATACATTTTTATTTTTAAAATAGATTACGAGAGAGGGTGAGGTATTGCCATTTTACCAGCAAGAGTTGAAAGTTGGGGCTGATGGCGAAGAAGACAGGCTTATGTTCATCTGGCCAATGACCATTGTACACAAAATCAATGAAAAATCTCCGCTCTACAATCTATCTGCTTCAGATATGCTCCGAGAAAGATTTGAGATCGTCGTCATGTTAGGTAATACTTGTAAATCCCCTTTTTGCACTCGCAGTTCTAGTAAATGACATAATATTCATCCTCTTAATATGTACCCATCTGCATACCAATGAAGACGCCTAGTACAACATTTCGTACCACTGTATTTTTCTGTCGTTTTATTGTCGCACGGTTTTTACGTTATGTGGAGCTTATGCTAAAATACAAATAATTATGAATAATGATAATAAACATTATGTTCCCGTAAATTAGACTTTCTAGATCGCCTTTTTTTAAAAATCACACAAATAACTATATCTCTAGAGCTCTGTCTCGCGACACAAAACGATACATACCAACGTAACCTGAGGTAACTTATTACTATCCTGATGGTCAGTCAATTGATCAGAAAATTGACGAAAGGGTGAGCTCGTCTATCGCCCCTCCCTAGTCTTAGTAGGTACTCTAATGCTCCCGAACCATAGATTAAATAATAATTATTAACGTCCCGACCACCAGAATAATCGAATCTGGAAATACATCAGTGTAACAAATATGGATGTTCAGGAGTGCAAGATCTGTACTACGATCCCGAAATATCTTTTATGTCTCTTCTATCTGATGAAATATATCTTCATGATCCATATACAAAATACTTACAACCAAACATTTTTTTCAGAGGGTGTAATAGAATCAACGGGAATGACGGCACAAGCGCGGAGCAGTTTTCTACCTTCTGAAGTTCTTTGGGGCCATCGTTTTGAAACTATGGTTTCGTTCAGAAAAGACACTGGAGAATATGAGGTACGTACTTATTTTATTAATTTTATTTAAATTTAGAAACAACCGCCCCGTTAGGATTGTACCTCCGCCGTCCACTTGAAACCCTTGGATGACTATTAAAATAATTTTGATTCAAATGCAAGTTAGGAGATCATACAATATTTTATACTTACTTAAAATCCTCCTTTCTCTGTTTTCTGACATGAAAGTATTCGATGTGTTAACCTTCACTTGCTTGGAAACAAATAATTTTCTTTGACATTTCTAAATACTAACACACTCCTTCACGGCCTTTATACGTTGCAGTGCGGCCAAATACATCAGTAATTTGTCCACTTTTTGCCAGTTGCCCATATTGAATAGAAAAGGTGGCAAGCCTGTTGCTGCACTTGAACATTCTTTACATTTTCCAAAAAAGAATATTATCGCTTTCTAAGATAAGGTTTAAGAGAGAGATACCTCGTTGTTATTCTAAGTTTTAATATGTAACACTATGTTTTGTACGCTTTGTGGTAAGCAAAATATCTCGTATCAATTCAATCTATATGCAATACTAGCTTTCCGCCATCGCATTCGCCCGTGGATATTTTCAAACAAAATAAAATACATATATAGCCTATCAAGGGATAATATAGCTTCCTACTAGTGAAATAATTTTCAGAATCGGATCAGTAGTTTCAGAGAACACCCCTACGTTCAAACTTACAAACTCACACTTACCTCTTTATAATATTAGTATATGTAGTTATAATTATGATTCCTCATCGCATTCTGACAATGGTTTATTTCTCACGAACATTGAATAAATACAATTGACAGTTTGTTTGTTGGCCACTTCTTTATCAATATTTATTCAGGCTGATGATATCGTGTAATTAACTTTGATATTATTTACGATGAATTTATATAGCGCTTGACCAGAGCCGGTAATAATGATTGTCGCCGTCATAACAACTTAATTAAGTTAATTATCATTCTACATTTTTCTGTTCATTGCCTGAACAGATTGATTATATCTACGTTCAGGTCATTGTTTTATTTTTTATCATCTAGGACAAACATGACTCTACCATCGTCTAATGTTAGGTTTAACGGTAATCTCAAATATTTTATTTTGGTTCTATTCCCGCCCTAGTTTCGTCTCTGCCTCTTACAAATTTATCACCGCTTCAGCGTTTACGTGTTTCACGAATGCTTATGTATACTTTACTTATCCATTTTACTTGTACCAAAACAAGACTATCTAAGACATGTATAATTATTCGTGAAGCCACTAACTGAATAGACTGATCTCTGATCCCTATGTAGTCACATTACTATGTTGTCCTGAATTCATAATAGATTAGAAAATTCACTAAATAGGAGGGGATATTAAACATGAAACGATAATATTTTGGTCACAAATATTATTTTCAGGTGGATTATACAAGATTTAATAACACATACGAAGTAGACACACCGCTATGTTCTGCGAAGCAACTTGACGAGTTACGTGCTACAGTCTCCACTTCGCAGAAACTTGGTGAGAGTTTTATATGTATCACAAAATCTGACTCATAGAATACAGTAAAGAGTCACAGAGAGAAAACTAATTATAAACGCATATGACTATCTATCACAATGTTTGTTAAAGATAAAATACTACGTACATAGCCTATAGATCTCAAGTTTTGATATAAAAATATGCACAATTACGGCCTTTGTACGTTTGCCAGAGATACTGATTGTCCACAATGTCTTTGTGATTTACAAGTATGTAAACGAATAGTAGAAATAGCGGTGTTATTGGTATCGAGTTGATCGGTTTCTTCATAATACATTCTACGACTTTAAATCAATGGTACAGCTCATACAAAAAGATTACCCACTGATTCACTTCAACAATAATAAAATTATACAAACAAATTTTCATTTTATACCTATTAATATCTTGAAAGGGTAACAGAAAGTAAGAAATAATAAAAAAATATTATAGTCTAATCTGTTTCTTCAAAAATTTCAGATCGTATGCTAGGAACCATTCCGAAATCATTCTCCAACGATACTTTAGACATAAGCTCAGTTGATTCCATGTCTCTTGATGAACACATCGAGATCAAAATACCAGAAGCCAGAGCTCGTGAAAATCGATTGATGGCCCAAAACAACTTCGTTCAACATATAAATGAAAAATCAAGAAATACCAGTCACAACCATTTAGCTGTCGACAACGGTACAGAAGCTTTATTTAAAAATCTTCAAGCATCAGAAAATCAAAATCAATTGAAAAATCAGCACTCCATAGCTGCCGCTGGTCTTAATGGTGATGGTAAATGTTCAGAAGTAAAGGAACAGCATATCCATAGAAGCCATAGTCATTCAAGTATGAAGAAAGCACATCACGGACATATACCTAATGGGAACTGTGTTAACGGAGACGAAAAACTGTGAGTACCTACTTTACCTAATTTGAGTTTTGCAACTAAAGTTAGCCTTAACTAGCCTTAGGTACCAACCGCACTTATGAAAATATCAGTTAGTTAAACAATAATGACAGCTACAATCCCATGATAGTTTGACAGTCTATATCCTGTTTTATATGATCAACTAACTAAATGTAGACCTTGTGGTTATAGTGTCCTAGTGACGACAGATAAAGAAACATAAGCGGCAGTATAACTCAGAATAGTGAATATTATTTATAAATTTATTTTCACTTTTTTCTACTTCTAATTATATTAGTTTAAATATTTACATCATAACTTATATGTAATGGTAATAAATACATAATATATTTAAAAACTATATATACAAATTATAAAAAGAATACCTCTTCCAGAACCCCTCCCTGTGGCATGGTTCCCAAAACACTGGCTGCGTTACCTCGCTGAATGGTTAAACTGATCCTTTGAGCGAGGTAAGAGCCAGCCTTTAGGTCACCCGAGGCGTGGACTAATCTAGTACCTAAATTTTTCAAGAATATTTTCATTTCGGTAGACCATGGACCCATTGTTTCCACTGCAAGCGCCGAAAATAAGTGAATATTATTTAAATGAGGGGTTTTCAAATCCATTTGATTTAACTTTCACACCCTAGTGAATTGGGCTTTGCTTCTATTATAGCCAAGTATAACAATAATCTATGTAGGTATTGATTTGAATGAAGCGAAAGAGGTGTCCCAAGATCGTGGCGTGTTTGGTCTCTGCCTAGCCCAAGGAAAATAAGGCATGAGCATATTATGTATGTATGTATGAGTCATCATCATCATCATCATCATCATCAACCTTTTAAGATCCACTGCTGGATCATGGTCTCCCTCTAGTGCACCATTTTTAGTGGTGCTCATTGAGAGGAATTGCCATAGTCACCACGCTTGTATGAGTAAATCAGTATAATTATTGTAATCTTTCGAAATTAAAGTGCGAAACCCTCTGATAAATACGTAGTAGTATATTCCTTAAATACAATTATTTGTCTAAGTTCAGAGGTCCCATCAAACATCTGTATTGTAATTTTTTTAAGAATACATATAAGTATTTGTATAAGTAAAATGCAGTATACAAATATTATTAATTTTTTCAGATCAATAAATATCCCGCTAGCGGAAACAGTGAAGACTCCAGTGATTCCCATAGTTGTAACACCCGAGCCACAAGAAGTTTAATTGTGATTTAGTGATTTTTAGAGAATTCTTCAATGTTTATAAGAAATACATATCTAATGAGTAATTATGACATACATGTTTCAAATTCCATATTTTTTTACTAATATAAAAGCTTTGTAATATTTATATTAGACGCAGTAATATATGAAACAGGTAATAAAAATAAACAATATTTGATTTTCATAGTATAAAAGTGTTTACAGCTTTAGCAGAATGTTTAAATATGAATAAAACAGGGTTGTACTTATTTAATTAGAAAACAAATTGTAATGGTATTAATTTATTTTAGAAATTAAATGAAAATGAAAAATAGTAAATACCCAATTGATAAATTAAGAAGATGGACGTAATCATTCAGTAAACAAGGTGTGTTGTTTAAAAAGAACCAAATATTTAAAATTTTACATATTTTTTTGTTCAGTTAACTTCACGTTTCCAGATTAAGTAAGTATATCAGTGTGTTAAAAACATTAAGTTAAAAATTAGTGGCTAGTGAAATTGCACATTGCTTTTTACTTAATTTTATTTTATATATTTAAGGAGCGTAAGAATTTTAATTGATAACATATCTGACTGGCCCCTGAATAAGTAAGAAATAATTACTTTTTATTGAAATTCGTCTCCTAGTGGCCAAAATTGTTTTGAAGGAACGCGCGTAATATAAATTATCCTAACACGTACAAAAAGACTGCATTTTGTTATCGTACTAAATTATTATAAATAATTATGACATTAATTGAAAAGTTAATAATAGAGAAGACATTTGTATTATTTTCCACTTATTCGTATGTAGGTTCTTAATCAGACTTTAGACTGTGTTCTTATTAAAATGAACGTAATTTATTAATATCAATTAATCATCAAAATATTTGTCTTTTTATGCAGAAACGTTAGTTAAACATCAATGATATTCCAGTTGTAGTTTCTAATGTACAAATATGTATTTAAAATTGATGTTATTTGACCGTAAAAATTATGGTTATGATAAAAGGGGCCATAAGCGGCGCTGGCGCCGTCACCAACGTGTTACCACAATCTTGATGTAATCACGAATTTGTGTTAAACATTCAAAATGTATTAATAAATATTCATAATTTTTTAATTGATGTTTGATTTTCGTAAATTATTTTCTCTTTGGTGCCCAGTCCTTTTGGCCAAGCATTAGGCTTATCTAAATAAAGCAAAATATCAAACACTATTATTGTTTCGGTAGTGAGACCTGGCACCACGGTTTTCGGGTGCTATATTATTATGGTAAGTGAAATTAGTAAATGTTATTGTTGTATTTCATATGAAAAAGACAATATTATCATAAAACTGCCTAATCATAGTGAAAGGAATGGAGCATGATATATAACTCTACATAGAATTTGACGACAACAACTGAGATAATCAACGCACATCCTAAACCACTAAAGATATAAATATGTTTGAAAGGTATATTCCTTAGGGGGCGTAGAGGTGCACTAAGAAAGGGTTTTTTCCAAAATCAATCCCTAAGGGGGTGAAATAGGGTGTAAATGTTGTATTCCTAATACGATGCGTACGAAGTTGCGGGCAATGTAAATCAAACACATTTCTCCGCGTAGGCCAAATTT
This sequence comes from Nemapogon koenigi, assembly GCA_963924495.1. NCBI lineage: Eukaryota > Metazoa > Arthropoda > Insecta > Lepidoptera > Tineidae > Nemapogon > Nemapogon koenigi. The sequence goes on from OZ004643.1 coordinate 4,741,153, forward strand.
TAAATCTATATTTCAATCATAGCTACAAAAGAAATAAAATTGTTTTAAAAATTCTTACACTGTCTTAAAATAATTTCATCATTAGCAATATATTTTAAATACATTTATAAAATTACTTCTTTATACTATTTCTAAATATCTACTTACCTACTTATTATAATAAATAACATTAACAATTTTATAAAATAAAACATTGTATGCACTTGGTATACGTTTGCTCACAAAGTTACAGTGATATCACCGTCGTCTTTATGTTGAATCTCTCCCTTTTCAATTATTTCAGGTACACGTAAGACCATAGACTCGGAATTATCTGAAAATTATTAGAATGCTTGTTTTATATAATATGCACTGAAATATTCGAGTGATAGCGCGGTTACAACTAAAAAGGTAATTTAAATTCATAATTATGTTATTTGAGTAATGCAATAAATTATGCGGTTTATTAGCTTGTCTATTGTATGAGGCTTGCTTCTAGTAATTTTACTTTTTCAATTATTTGTGTTCGCGACGAAGTGATCAGTGACCGTGAAAGTGAAATAGAATTCGAAAATGAATCAGTGAATTAATGTCTCATAGTGCCAGTGCTTAAAATAGTGAAACATAGACTATCAATATAGAGTTTAGACATAGGCCTAAGTGAGCGAGTGCACTGCGTTGCGCGAGGGCGGGGGTAGACCCCCAAGGCAAGCTCGCACCGCGAGCTATGTCAACCCGTAGGCTCGAAAGGCATCCGCTGACCAATACCCGTTGTCTGTCTAAGACGGAGAGATTGTTGCAGCGACTGGCATAGATTCGTATTTCCTCTGAAAAGGTATAGCTTCAGACGAAAATTGATTCGGAATATTGTACTGTATAACTTGTTTACAGATTGGAACGGCAACTAACTTGCCATTTGTACCTAATGTTATTATTCGGAATTACACATGTGTAAACTTACCTCGCTTACCACGAGGCGGTCGAAGGGTTCGTTCGACCATGCTATCGTTAGGGACTATGTCCCTAAAATAATGTATATTGATGTGAAATAGTATTTAACACTACTTGACTATTCTTGAGGGCCTGATCAACTCCCAAGGATAAACTTATGACTACTTGACTATCGACGTGTTCGCCTCCTTCGGGAACGCACCACCCGGAGGAGCTCTCCAAACTCATAATCGGAGTTTGATGGTTACCATGTCCTTGTGGCGTGAAGGTTCCACCAGGGAACGACTGACTTGACTTGTTCGCCTCCTTCGGGAACGCCCCGCCCGAAGGAGCTTTACAAACTCATATTCGGAGTTTGCCAAACTCATATTCGGAGTTTGAAGAAGACCATGACCTTTGGCATGAGGGTTCCAAATGGGGAACCTCCAAACTCATATTCGGAGTTTGATGGAAATCATGTCCTCGAGACATGTAGGTGCAAAGGGAGCAGTCAAACTCATAATCGGAGTTTGCCAAACTCATATTCGGAGTTTGATAGAAGCCACGTCCTCTTGGCAGGAGAGTTCCACAAGGGAGCCTCCCAAACTCATATTCGGAGTTTAGAGGACACGCTCATATTTGTTGATGTGAGTCTTTCGTCGTGAAATAGTTTGAGATCACTCGAACCGAGCCTTACAACCTCGGGTTCACCTAATAGAAGGGTAAAAGCGTCAAAGAGATATAGTAATGATTGATGCATATATATTACTCATGTTCGGATTTAATATATAGTTTGGCGAGGATTGATGCATATATATTGCTCATGTTCGGATTTAATATATAGTTTGGCGAGGATTGATGCATATATATTACTCATGTTCGGATTAATATGTAAAGCCTAATGATGTTACATACATATGTTTACATTATTTATATTTGGATTATCGTGTACAGCTCAACGAGACTTATGTGTTTATAACCCTGTATTTAATATAATATTTATAAGACTTGTTTGTATTTAAATCTGTGGAGTTTCTTGCCATTTCTTCTCCACAGATATAATTTCCGAAATGGTGGTAAACTCATGTATGTTTGTTTAAAATAATAATAAACGATTCTATACCCGTTGTGTTTCACTGAGCGAACTGTGCTCTGATTGGTTGACGTTGACCGCGTGGGAGGTTCTTGTTGTCGCGGCGACGTTCCGTGCGCTGCCCGCTATATAATGGCGAGCAAACGGAGCGATCGTCAGTCTGCGTCAAGATCTCGCGACAAGAGGACCTCCCAGCAACCAAGAAGAGCTCAGCCGTCCAGTGGCCGCCCGGGCTAGATTGAAGTTACATCGTGCAGTTTCAATAGTCTCCCAGTTTCCCAGTCTACCTACCTACCCTACCTTGATAGTCAGTTCCCTGGGTCTCGCGCTCTCTACTGCTGCAGAGCAGACCGCCGGAACATTAATTGGTCGACTTCGAGCCGGATCACTCAAGACTACGGAAGCTGAAGAAACATACAGTCCACAAGGCCAGATCACTCAAGACTACGGAAGCTGAAGAAACATACAGTCCAAAAGAATGCCCATCACACGGTCGCAGACAGGGGAGCGCCAGCAGTGCCCGCTTCGTCACGAAGAGCCGCCACTGTCCCCAACGGACGAAGCAAGCCCACCGACGAGCACCGAGCGGCCCGCACCGCCGCAGCCCGCAACGTCCGTACCCGCGCTCGCGCAGCGCGGTCAAGGCCGTCCGAAAGCTCCGGGCCACCGCACCCCGTCGAAGCACCCGAGGCGGTCCGTGTCGACTGAGCCGTCGCTCGCGCAGCGCTCCCCGTGTAAGGCTCCAGAAATGCGCGCTCTGTCGAAGCCCGCGACGCGTCCGATGTCGCCGGAACCCCGTCGGTCGAAAGCTCCGGAGCCCCGAGCTCCGTTGAAGCTCGCCGCCACCGCCGTCGCCGCACGACAGGCTTCGCAGAAAGGCCGGCGCGCGAAAACGGGGCCGATACCCCCGTCGACGGCCGCCCAGGAGCACCGCACTCCGTCGACGCGCGCTCCCTCGGATCGCGCAGTGTCCCGTGCCGCAACAGCAAGACCGGACCGTGAACGCAGCATCTACCAAGCCAGAGAAGACCTAGCCCGCTTGAAGATGGAAGCGGCAGAAGCCAGGCTAGCTCGGCTAGAGGCCGAAGATGAAGAGCAAACACTGATGGACCCGTCAGAGAGCGACCCCGATCCAGAGACCAATCCGAACCCAAGGATCGAAGAATGGCTTGACGCACAACCACAAGCCGCAGGCAACCCGGAAGCAAGACCGGTACGACCCGAGACAACTGGACAGATAGCCGCTCCACTACCACCGAAGAGGCCAAAAATAACCGAACGAACGCCGTCAGTATTGACTCGAGAAGAAAGGCAGAGAATCGTGGAGATAGCCTCTGCCGTAGCCGAAGTTACCCGGGCGACCGCGCCTCAAGCTGCTACGCCACACCCAGCTACCAACCGGTACCTACTAGGAGAGCTACCACACTTCAACGGGTCGCACGAAGACTGGCTGGCGTTCAGAGCAGCCTACAACGAGACGGCGGGTCACTTCTCAGCTGTAGAAAACACAGCACGACTCCGTCATGCACTGAAGGGCAAAGCCAAAGAAGCAGCACAGAATCTACTTATAGCGAATACAGCACCAGCCGACGTCATAACAGCACTAGAAAACAGATTCGGGCGCCCAGATTCGATCGCAATAGCAGAGATGGAACGAGTGAAGCGACTACCGCGGGTACCGGATTCGCCGCAGGAAGTGTGTGAATTTTCCAACAAATTGGCGAACAGTGTAGCAGTCCTACGCGCCTTGAATAGACCGCACTACCTACACAATCCAGAAGTGGTACGGCACCTAACGGAGAAACTGCCAGCCGTGCTCAGATATCGCTGGTATCAACATTATGAAACGAAGCCGAGCCACGAACCGGACCTAGTGACCTTCGCTAACTTTATGAGTACCGAAGCCGGACGCTGTCGTCACTTCGCTCCACCAGAGGTCGTGACCACGCAGAGAGGGCCAGACGCCGGACCAAGCCGCGCACGGCCACAGCGAGCATATACGATGAAGGAGAAACGCAACAAGAAACCACAACTTCCCTGCCCCATCTGCCAAAGAAATCACCACGAGCCGAGCCAGTGTAACGAGATGAAAAAAGCTCCAGTCAACGCACGGTGGGACATGGCCAAGAAACATCGCCTCTGTTGCTGGTGCCTCAGACCCATGACCGTATCGCACCAATGCCGGTACAAACGATGCGGCGAAGAGAACTGCTCCCGGAGTCATCACTCCCTGCTCCACCACCGGAAGGAAAGAAGGAACCCCGAGGTCGTAGCTACCACATCGAGCCGATCCCGCTTCGCCTACCTGAAAATCGTACCAGTACGCGTCACCGGCTCCAAAGGGCACGTCGACACACGCGCCTTGTTAGACGACGGCTCAACGGTGACACTACTGGACGCCACTGTCGCGAAGAAAATCGGCGCTCGAGGACAAGTAGAGCCGCTAAGAATGGAGGAAATAACGGGAAAGAAGATCGACGCGACCGAGTCCCAACGAGTTACCATCGATGTAAAAGGACATAGCGAGACACACACTATTGATGCGCGCACCCTCGCCAACATCGAACTAACAACGCAAGCCGTCGACCGGAGCAGTATCAGCCGGTATCCACATCTGAGAGAAATAGAGGGACACCTCACCTACACAGTCGCTCGCCCTACAATCCTCATAGGCCAAGACAATTGGCATTTGTTCGTGACGAAGGACACGCGACGAGGGACGCTAGAAGAACCGGCCGCTTCTCTTACGCCGCTAGGATGGACACTGCACAAGGCGTGCACCCGCTCCCTTGGACGCCGAGTGCACCCGGTGTGTTGCACGAAAGAAGACAGGATGGACGAAGAACTGAGGAAATTTTTTGCTCTCGAATCCCTGGGGGTGGCCCCAAAGAAAACTCGCGCCGACCCAGAAGAACGAGCGCTCCAGCTCCTGAAAGAAAATACACGCGAACGACCCGAAGGCGGGTACGAGACGGCCCTACTTTGGAAAGAAGACACAGTGAGCCTCCCCGATAACTACGACAATGCGGCGAAGAGATTGAAAAGCATGGAGAGGAAATTGGACACCTCCCCGCAGCTCAAGAGCGAATATAACAAACAAATAAACGGACTGATAGAGAAAGGCTACGCGGAAGAGGCTAGGACGCCCGGGGCAGAAGGAAAAACGTGGTACTTACCACACTTCGCGGTGCATCACCCCGCGAAACCGGGCAAAGTCCGAGTCGTGTTCGACGCCGCAGCCAGGACGGGCGGGACCTCGCTAAACGAACATCTACTGCCAGGCCCCGACCTATTACAGTCTTTACCGGGGGTTCTCATGCGTTTCCGTCAACATCCTGTTGCCCTAGCAGCCGACATTGAAGAAATGTTCCTGAGAATCGGAATAAGGGAAGAAGACAGAGACTCCCTACGCTTCCTGTGGCGAGGCGACCGGCGGGAGGGACCGCCGAGAGAAATGAGAATGAAATCAGTGATATTCGGTGCGGCGAGCTCGCCATGCGCCGCACTGTTCGTGAAGAATTTCAACGCCGAGAAATATCGTGCAGACTTCCCAGAGGCCGCTGAAGCCATCGTGATCCACCACTACATGGACGACTACCTACAGAGCTTCCCCACCATAGAGAAGGCGGTAAAGATAGCCAAAGAAGTAAGAACTATACATGAGAGAGCTAACTTTAGACTCCACAAATGGGCCTCCAACTGCGTCGACGCCGTGACGGCCCTACAAGGGACACCCCCTCCGCCAGCCGATACGCTTGTGGAGCTCAACGACGGTACCTCCGAGGAAAAGGTACTCGGTCTCGCCTGGAAACCCAGCACGGATACCTTGAGCTTTAACTTAGATATGGCTCGTGTCGCACCGGAAGTAGTCGACGGAAGCCGCACTCCGACCAAGCGCGAAGCTTTAAGCACGATGATGTCAGTGTTTGACCCCCTCGGCCTCGCTTCGCCAGTGACGATACAGGCGAAGAAAATACTGCAAGAAACTTGGCGCAGGGGCGTCGAGTGGGACCGGCCGTTACCAGAGCCTTTAAAGACCGACTGGAGCACCTGGCTAAAGAACCTGACCCTGCTGAGAAGACTGAACATACCCCGATGCCATGGCGGGTGGACGCACGCCCGGCGGAGAGAACTACACACCTTCGTCGACGCCAGTGAGACGGCCTACGCGGCCGCGGTGTATTGGCGCACCATCGACGACAGCGGACGCGTCCACGTTAGCCTCGCCGCAGCCAAGGCAAGGGTCGCCCCGCTGAAGATTACTTCCATCCCACGACTAGAACTCCAAGCGGCCCTACTCGGGAGTAGACTATCAAGGACCGCCGAGACAGAGTATCAAGCAGACATAGATCAGCGATATTATTGGACGGACTCATTGACAGTTCTGTCATGGTTACACGCCGGACCACGGACCCTAAAAACCTTCGTCGCCCACAGGGTTGCAGAAATCGAGGAGCACACCCATGTAAAAGAATGGAGATGGTTACCCTCGAAACATAACGTCGCCGACGACTCCACACGACAAGTTCCAGCAGATTTCGAGTCTACTCACCGATGGTTCACCGGGCCAGAGTTTCTACTTAAGGACCAAGAAGAGTGGCCCGCCATCAAGAACGCGACAGTAACCGAAGCCACGGGGGAAGAGCGGAACCACGCACTGACGAGGAATAAGACTACGCTCAACGAAGCAATCCCCAACATAGAACGCTTCTCATCTTGGCATAGGCTCGTGAGGGCGACCGCCAGGGTCCTCCAATGGATAAACCTACTAAAAAATCGAACGCAGTCAAAAACCAGCTGTCATTATAAAAGAACGACCAAAAATAAAGAAGCGGACCCGACGTGGGGAAAGAAGGTCGCGAAGACCACCCCTCCGAAACACAAGAAGGCCGCCACGAACAGTAAATACCTACCGCTCGAGGCTCACGACGTAAGGGCCGCCGAACAACTGCTGGTACGGTCATCACAGGAAACCACATTCGGGACAGAAGTCGAGGCGCTGAAGAGGGGAAAGGAGCTGCCGCATGACAGCCGACTCCATCAACTCGCGGTGCACTTAGACGACACAACCACTTTACGACTGAGGTCGAGGATTGCCGAAGTAGAGAACGTTGGCATAGAGCAGAAGTCTCCCGCAGTACTCGACGGAAATCATCACTTGACAAGATTGTACATAAGAATGGTCCACGAGAAACTACACCACGGGGGGACGGAGATAATAGTCAACGAAGTCAGAGAGCATTTTTGGATCATCAAACTCCGACCCACAGTTAAGAGCATAGTAACGAGCTGCTTGCGCTGTCGTATACGCAAAGGAAAACCCGCGGTCCCAGCCACCGGCGACCACCCACGCAATCGTCTCGCCCACCACAAGCGCCCTTTCACCTACACGGGCCTAGACTATTTCGGTCCCTTGTCAGTAACAGTGGGGAGACGACGAGAGAAAAGATATGTAGCCCTCTTCACGTGCCTAACCACGCGAGCCGTGCACTTAGAAATCGCAGACAGCCTCAGCTCCGATTCCGCCATCATGGCATTGCGGAGGATGATCGCCCGACGTGGCTGCCCCGAAGAAATATACAGCGACAACGGGACGAACTTTCGGGGAGCCGACAGAGAACTACGGGAGGCCCTAATCGACGAAGCGGCTACACGCGCCATCAAATGGCGCTTCATCCCCCCAGGCGCCCCATTTATGGGAGGCGTTTGGGAACGACTTGTGCGCGCGGTAAAAACCGCCCTGTACAGCATATTGACGGAGCAGCACCCGCACACCGAGACACTCGCCACCTTGCTGTGTGAGGTGGAATACACCGTAAACAGCAGGCCCCTCACACATGTGTCCACAGAAGCAGACGACCCGAGCGCCCTGACACCTAACCACTTCCTGTTGGGCGGCTCGGGACTAGTGAGGCAACCAGGCATCTTCACCGACGACGACCTACATCTACGCGCGAGGTGGAGACGAGGCCAGAGGCTCGCCGATCTTTTCTGGCAGAGATGGCTGAAGGAATACCTTCCGCTACTGCAACACCGGCGGGAGCCACGCGGGCGGGGTGAGACTCCGCGCGTCGGAGACCTCGTGCTCATAGTGGACAACTCCCTGCCACGAAATACGTGGCCGAGAGGAAAAGTCGTCGCCCTCTACCCGGGGCCCGACGGCGCAGTACGAGTCGTCGATGTAAAGACCGCGGGTGGCGTGCTGCGACGTGCCACTAAGAAACTCGTCGTGCTGCCTACGGCCGCTGAGCACCCCGTCGCTCATACGGGCTAGGTGCAGCGTCGTGACGACCAACGCTGCACGGCGGGAGAATGTTCGCGACGAAGTGATCAGTGACCGTGAAAGTGAAATAGAATTCGAAAATGAATCAGTGAATTAATGTCTCATAGTGCCAGTGCTTAAAATAGTGAAACATAGACTATCAATATAGAGTTTAGACATAGGCCTAAGTGAGCGAGTGCACTGCGTTGCGCGAGGGCGGGGGTAGACCCCCAAGGCAAGCTCGCACCGCGAGCTATGTCAACCCGTAGGCTCGAAAGGCATCCGCTGACCAATACCCGTTGTCTGTCTAAGACGGAGAGATTGTTGCAGCGACTGGCATAGATTCGTATTTCCTCTGAAAAGGTATAGCTTCAGACGAAAATTGATTCGGAATATTGTACTGTATAACTTGTTTACAGATTGGAACGGCAACTAACTTGCCATTTGTACCTAATGTTATTATTCGGAATTACACATGTGTAAACTTACCTCGCTTACCACGAGGCGGTCGAAGGGTTCGTTCGACCATGCTATCGTTAGGGACTATGTCCCTAAAATAATGTATATTGATGTGAAATAGTATTTAACACTACTTGACTATTCTTGAGGGCCTGATCAACTCCCAAGGATAAACTTATGACTACTTGACTATCGACGTGTTCGCCTCCTTCGGGAACGCACCACCCGGAGGAGCTCTCCAAACTCATAATCGGAGTTTGATGGTTACCATGTCCTTGTGGCGTGAAGGTTCCACCAGGGAACGACTGACTTGACTTGTTCGCCTCCTTCGGGAACGCCCCGCCCGAAGGAGCTTTACAAACTCATATTCGGAGTTTGCCAAACTCATATTCGGAGTTTGAAGAAGACCATGACCTTTGGCATGAGGGTTCCAAATGGGGAACCTCCAAACTCATATTCGGAGTTTGATGGAAATCATGTCCTCGAGACATGTAGGTGCAAAGGGAGCAGTCAAACTCATAATCGGAGTTTGCCAAACTCATATTCGGAGTTTGATAGAAGCCACGTCCTCTTGGCAGGAGAGTTCCACAAGGGAGCCTCCCAAACTCATATTCGGAGTTTAGAGGACACGCTCATATTTGTTGATGTGAGTCTTTCGTCGTGAAATAGTTTGAGATCACTCGAACCGAGCCTTACAACCTCGGGTTCACCTAATAGAAGGGTAAAAGCGTCAAAGAGATATAGTAATGATTGATGCATATATATTACTCATGTTCGGATTTAATATATAGTTTGGCGAGGATTGATGCATATATATTGCTCATGTTCGGATTTAATATATAGTTTGGCGAGGATTGATGCATATATATTACTCATGTTCGGATTAATATGTAAAGCCTAATGATGTTACATACATATGTTTACATTATTTATATTTGGATTATCGTGTACAGCTCAACGAGACTTATGTGTTTATAACCCTGTATTTAATATAATATTTATAAGACTTGTTTGTATTTAAATCTGTGGAGTTTCTTGCCATTTCTTCTCCACAGATATAATTTCCGAAATGGTGGTAAACTCATGTATGTTTGTTTAAAATAATAATAAACGATTCTATACCCGTTGTGTTTCACTGAGCGAACTGTGCTCTGATTGGTTGACGTTGACCGCGTGGGAGGTTCTTGTTGTCGCGGCGACGTTCCGTGCGCTGCCCGCTATATAATGGCGAGCAAACGGAGCGATCGTCAGTCTGCGTCAAGATCTCGCGACAAGAGGACCTCCCAGCAACCAAGAAGAGCTCAGCCGTCCAGTGGCCGCCCGGGCTAGATTGAAGTTACATCGTGCAGTTTCAATAGTCTCCCAGTTTCCCAGTCTACCTACCTACCCTACCTTGATAGTCAGTTCCCTGGGTCTCGCGCTCTCTACTGCTGCAGAGCAGACCGCCGGAACAATTTGATCTGATCACTCGTTAATTGTTTCACTCGCTTAATTTTCATAAGGACCCTTGATATATTTATCTGGAAGCAATAAAATAGTTAATTGACTTACCAATAGATTTATGCTCCTCTTGACTATGATAAAAGTCGTCCATATTCTTAGCAGAACAAAGCGGTGTATCTACATGACACGTCTGATCAAACTTAGCGTAATCCACCTCGAAACCATGAAGATCACGATTAAATGCCACCATTGGCACGAACCTATGTGCCCACAAAAGTTCTCCATTCGTATAACTTGATCTCGCTTGTGTTGTTTGACCAGTAGATTCGACAGTGCCATCGAGAGCAACCACAATTTCAAAGCGTTGTTGCGAAATCTCCTTTGCTGTCACTCCGTATAGAGGACTGTCTGGAGTAATGCGATGAACCATAGTCACGGGCCAAATGAAGAATAGGTTGCTATCACAACCGTCGGCGTTAAGTTCCAATTCAGTTTGATAGTACGGCAATAATTCACCTTCTTTCGTGGTTTTATGTTTTATTAACTGTGCACGCACACTTGCACCTAACATATGGGATTTTTGTAAGTCCCCGACGCGGAACATTAGACACAAATCTCCATCTCTATGAGAAATGACAGCATATTTGGAGAATAGCAAAGTTGATGATCTCTGGCGAGGTCTCATCATTTTTGCTAGCATTATTGCACCCATGAAGGATTGTATCATAACACCAAACATACTCTGAAGACACATTATGAATATTGCTTCAGGACACTCATCTGTTATTACTCGAGAACCATAACCAATAGTATGTTGCGTCTCAATACTGAACAGGAAACACGAAGTATATCCGAAGATGTTTAATACACACGGTTGCCAATTTGTCGATTCTTGCATAGGTGGCAGATGATCTTCTTCTAGATCGCCATGTGTGAACGCCATTAACCACCAAACGAGACCGAATATTAGCCATGAGATAAAGAATGATAACACGAAGGCTATGAGATTCCAACGCCATTGTGCATCCACAAACGTTGTAAAAAAATCCAATACAAAACGTAGGCGCTTTCTCGCAATGCTCGTTCTAATTACGTTGCATTCTCCACTTTTAAGGATGACACGTCTTCTATAATTCGAAAATCCTTGCCTAACAGATCGATTTCTGGAAATTAAAATAATATTTCTTAACAATATCAGAAATTAAATGACAAATTTTCATTTTCATTTAAACCAACCTTTTAAGAGCGCTGACAGTTGTAGGATAATATATTCCTGATGAAATATTTCCATTATTGTTAGCTTTGACTTTGTGCCACGAGTTTGGTAATAAAGAATCCTCAGGCGAGGTAGGTGACTCCAAATCGTGGCTCATGGCAGTAGGACGTGCGCGCGCGACTCTCTTAGGCGACTATCTGCATCCCCTGAACGATTGCGATTCCAGAAGCATCGACTCGATAATTACGAAGTCATGACGGCCGATGTCGTGTCCATCAATACAATAGAGCGCTAAACGTTGAATAATTGTATCATTAGATTGTACGCTGAAAATTACCAACTATATACGTATCAAAAGTAATTTTAGTTTGTGAGGAATACAGGTTGTTTGGAGGAGAATTGAACAACTTGAGGCTTTAGACCTGAATCTTCAGAAAATCTTGAACACAATGCTTGAATAAAGAAATGGGAAAGAAAAATTAATTAAACATGTTTGAGAATACGAACAGAATAAAGAAGAGTAATCTGTTGCACTCTCATTATTTATGTAGATCTTAACTTTTTCATCCGCCCCCTTAACGTCCCCTCTTCATGCTTTATGAATGTTATCCACTAGCTAACAATCCTATTTTACACAACAAGATTTTTTAATTTACTAACAACTAAACGTCTGAACGAATGTGGATGAAATTTGAAATGTAAATGGATTATATTTTGGTATAACTCATAATATATTAATCCCGGGCTGGGAAAGTTTTCACCTATAGCTACGTGAAGAATTATACTTTTGTTCCATTTTCTCGGGTGAAACAATGGGCAAAAGCTAGTTTAGATCATGCTGTATGTGCTATACCTAAGTATAACATTCAACCCCACCATCCTTCATATTAAATACTACAAACAGAGTGCAAATTGGCCGCTAATAAACATTTTTTCCATACTAATTTGTTCGTCTCGATATTTTTCAGCAGAAGGTCGACATTTTTTAATGCTCTTGAGGAAACTTTTTTGATTGACAATTATTTTCTCGTACAATATCGTGCAATGATATTACTATGTGTAAAATACGTAATTCAAATTATGTAATAAAGCATTCGAAGTATCAATTATGTACCTATATCAATGGAGTATCAATTATGATTTTTAATGGCAATTTAAATAATCCCATGAATGTAGAGTAGATGCTATAACTGAATAGCCGATGTAAATGCGTCAAATGTGGTCTGAGTAAAGGTTTGGCCTCTTATAGAACCAATAACTAACACCAATTGGTGTTCATCGTAGGAAATCCAACCTGTCTTTTCATTGTAGCACGTGCATTCCATATAACTGTTTTTTTTTGCGAACAGACAAAATTTATTCACTAGGGGATGTACCACCTCTGCCCCAAGCCCAAGCAGTCTGTTTGTGATTTTTAAATTTATATCAATATAATAAGTGGAATATTTTGCTGTTTACATGATATTTGAAGCATTATATATATTTTTAAGTTTTGGATTCTTTATCTGCCTGCGTACCTATAGGTTACGAAACAAATTTTGATGAAACTTTCAGGTATCATTGTGTGTTTATAAAGACTCGTTTCATCGGGTTATCAAAGGTAATTTGACCGACTACCGACTATGGATTTGGCCGACTATCCGACTAACGTCTAAACGGCCCCAAAATGACTTTAAAAACAACATACACACAACACACCTTCACGGCCTTTATATCTTGCGGTGTGGCCAAAGACACCGATAGTAGTGTCCACTTTTTGTCTCCGAAGCACGAGGAGTCGATTAAAGCGGTGTTTAGCATTTTTGGCACGAGTGGGAATTGAACGCCGACTATTCGGTCGACTATCCCCTGATTTATTGAGAATTTGAGATTATTTAAGACTAGTTGAAAAAAGTAGAACATAATTATATATGTATATAGTGTTTTAGTATATTTTTTTCCCATGTCCTGTACCATTATACGTGCAGAATAGTCGGTATTTTGGCCGACTATAAAAGTGGACGAACTAACAAAGTGATTAGTCGGTAGTTCTCTAGTAATTAATAAATAAGTTCTCGTCCACATATCCATAATAAAAATAAAACGAGTGACACCTTTAGCAGTATGTATACTACATACATGTAATGTACAACAATTCACGATTGTGAAGCCGCTGGTTCCAACTAGTATAAAACAGAATTCTAGGTAGAACTAAGTTAACATGTCAATAATATTATTTTAATCTTCTATTTAGTGAATCAACAAGTGTTTTCACGACACGTTGTTTGTTATTTACTTAGTCTTGGTGACAAACTTGTAAAGTCGCAAATAGGCTCTGATGTAATGGGATCGTGATCAATAAATCAAACTTGTAAATAACATATTTACTGAAAATATTCAATTTTAATTGAATACACAACTTATATGTATTTACAATTCTAATTGTTTATTAGTGAAAACAAACAAATTATCGTTTAAATAATTTAATCTAAATTATATATTAGTAGATAGTTACTTATTAGATTAGATTATACTTACGAATATAAATTTATATGTTATTTTATTGGAAATAAATAAAGTTAAATTGTTAAAATTACTTTTATAAATAAATTTACTTCTATTTATACAATTTAATTAGTTGTAATAAGTTTGTTAAAGATCTATCTATATAATATTAATATATCAATATTTGTTTCATAAACATACTTGAAACTTTTAAAATATATAACAAAAACACTCCTAGATAGAGTCCGTTGACTTGATGGACTTCCTAAAAATTTAAGTCCTTAATAAGTAAATTGTACAATACTGTAACTAATATTTTTCTATCACATTATATAATAAAATAGTCTATACAAATAAATCAAATTAGAGTGTATGTCTGTGATAAGTATCTTACTTAATACCAAGAATGATTACCACTGTTTTTAGAATTCTTGTCTGTACCAGAATAGGCTTCGATACAAATAAATGTTTTTCAACGATAATTAGCAGGCACTCATGCGGCAAATATTAAAAGTTTAACTAAATACGCTCTGTATCCTTCGATCTTCTTCTAGGTTTGGGCGTTTCTTCCTCTTCACTGGAAGAAGAAGTTGGTTCTTCTTTAGCACTGTTGAAGAAGTCCGGTGGATATTTGACGATAGATGGTCGTTTAGTGACACTGGCCCTTCGTATAGCGTCTGCTACAAGCCGATCAGTTATACTGACTATTGGAGACACTGCAGCTAATGGGTTTTTCATTATAATTTCTGGGGTTGCAGCAGGCGGAATCGAATTATATACTGAAATTTGTAAAAAATACATTAATAAACGTATTTTAACTTTATGTAGATAGTAGATACCTACCCAAGATGAATGAGGTCATTTCAAAAATCCTATTTCATTATTAAATTATTATTATGAGGAATTTTGGTGGAGTTAGAAAGATATGTTAATTAAGTTTGAGTTGTTACAACCAAGTGACATTTTAGATTTTAATTTAATTAAATAAATAAAAAATAAATAGAAAAGTTTGTTTAAAATACAATAATTTAGACATTTTCATAAAATACTATATTTTTCGGCCTGTTTTACAATAGGTACGTAGTTTTTTGTTTGCACTACCTAGAGACCCACTTGAAAGTAATTTCACTGTTATGAAGCTATATTATTTCAGATGAACAGGTAGGCTATTTTCTTTCTTCACGGGTTGCCTTACAGCTCTCAAAACCGTGTTACGGTTCCAGGGTACCCAGCGGAAGACCAAGTCTCCCTCGTTTAGCCGATGGTACGAGTGGCTAGTTCTGTTGAGATATATTTAGATGGAAAATCCTCTAAAATATTTATTTGACTAAATCAGGAGGGTTGTTATTGCAATTGTATTAATTGGTAACTTTATCTATATACTAACTATTTCCCCGGCTTCGACTTCGTCAGTGGATTTTTTTTAAATATGACAGAAGAATTTATCACGAAAAAATTCCGGGATAAAAAGTAGCCTATGTCACTCTCCGGCCCTCCAACTATCTCTATGCAAAAAGATCGTCGATACGTTGCTTTGTTGTGGCATTAAAGAAGGACAATCAAACAAATAAACAAACACACTTTTGCATTTATAATATTAGTAAGGATTTGGATTGCGAAACAGGCCCTGAAAGACATTAAAAGTGACTACAAAGTATTTACTGCATTTTAAAACCATCACCAATAAAGCAAGTAGTTAGGTACTAACAAGCGAAGCATCTCGAAAATTATAGCCGACATTGATTTAAAACTGATGGCGTTCATAATTTAAATGATAATGAGAATTACCTTTACATGGCATTCACTTGTAACAGGCGATAACAAGGACAAATAAAACGCACACATTATGAAAATGTTTCACTAATACAAACATGTTGGCAACAGTTGACACAAACCATGTACTACTTGATAAACCTGTGATGTCACGTGCCATGAAAATATACTCTATTCTATTCTATTCTTTTAGACAAATAAATTTAATTTAAATTATTCTCTGTCTGTGAGCATAAGTGACCGTGACATCTTTCGTTTTGACTCGAAGGCTAAAAACGACTGGTCCGCCAAGTAATGTCCGGCGCGAGAATGTTCAACACTAGAATGCAGAGCAAATTTATGGGTCGGGCAAATTACACGGATTTATCCGGACATTCTAGGGTTGGACATTCTCCGGTGGCCATTGGTGCAGACCCGTCATTTTTGGCTTTCAAGCTGACCCCATTGAAACTCCTGAATGAATGTTGCTCATAATACTGCTTTATTTGTATTGACAACCTGCTCTTCTTTTTATATGGATTATTTTTATGAACCCTTACAAAACTGCCGCCCAATTTTTGAAAGGCTTGTTAAAGTTAATTAACAACTGTCAAAATACAAACTTTTCACGTATTTGACAACTTTTATGTTTACTAATCGTAGATTAACTTTTGATCGACAAAGCAGTTAACTTTGCATTAAGATAATGTAAGATTGCAATAAAAAATGGAATATGACATTATATTTTATTATTAACATTCTAAATAACATTTTCACTAGGTTGTTCATTCAGACTTAATTACTGTACTACTTTATTGACTAGGTCTTTTCTCTTTCTATAAATATGCTTTTAAATTTTTTAATCAGCAAGTAGGTATATTATTTACATAATATTTTTTTTATCTATCTGGCTACCTACTCGTATAAGCTGAACCACCTAAGGGCAACAATCTAATAAACAAGATATTGTTTTAATGCACTTTTTATTACAAAATTTACAAACACGCACCATTAATATCTGTGTATTTATGTTTTTACATTGCATGATTTATTTAGTACCTACACGTGTTAAGGGTAATATATCCATAATTTTTCTGGGATAAACTATTCCCAATTTCTCTGGAAATATGGGTGGTTAAACTTTGCCCCCGTTTTCTCTTTCATAAACTATCACAAAGCTCTTAATTTTTTAACGCGCTGTTATACCATTACCCTTCAATTAAACGTCTTGCGTTTTTTTGTAGCATATTGCAAATTCAAAATAATAATAATTTTATTATTTTTGACCAATTAAAAAATAATAAATTAATTTTTATTTTGAATTTTCAATAAGCTACCAAAAAAACGCAAGACGTTTAATTGAAGGGTAATGGTTAATAAGCGGTTTAAAAAAAAATAAGAGCTTTGTGATAGATTATGAAAGAGAAAACAGGGGCAAAATAATCCTTTATTTTACCACCCATATTTCCTATTAAATAAAACCAATCAAAAAAATAACGACTATTTTACTTAGATATATTGAATAAGTAACTATATGCTAAATTACAGTGACACAGATGGAGTATTTACAGAGAAATTATGAATAGTATTATCTCCATACAAAGTATAGATATAGGGCTCTTAAGAAAATATAACTATTTATAAAATATTATAGCGACCCCGCCCCCGGCTTCGCACGGGTACTATATGGGTTTACAACAGTTTGAACAGGTACCTACACAAATACGCTTATAACTACTTATACTACTGCGCTCTTTTTTGTAAATAATTTAATTCTACACAATTCTTTCCTAGATCATTTTGTTGTCTCTGACGGATTAGACAGCATACTCCATGAAAGCACGCTTTAGCTAACATTTTCCCCAACTTGATTCACTTATACTGTTAATGCTCAGCTCCTAAACAAGATAGCTCCACGTTTAATATTCGAAAATCTTCCCGGTGAATTAACCTATCTAATAATGAAAACCTTAACAAAATCCGTTTAGTAGTTTTTGCGTGAAGAGGTCGGATTTTTTTATTTTTTTTGCGTGAAGAGGTCATAGACAGACAGACAGACGCTGCGGGGGACTTTGTTTTATAATATGTAGTGATAGTGATGCTATCTATTAAAAATTATTTATGAACACTAAAGATATATGAGTATAAACTGCTAACTTTAAATTAAGCAAAGTAAATATTATTTAATCAGAAATAGACCAATGTCAATATACTTATATAGAACAAAGCTTGTGTACTTCATTATAATCCTATAGTATTTATATTATATTTTATATTTTACTAAACTACAATCTAATTGAAAGTTTTGTTGAAGCAGTCCCACTTTTGACTTCATTATAAATTACTCACTGTGTAGAACACGAAATGCTATGACATTCATCCCCAGCCTCCTAACATACTCCAATATTCTTCAAAATAATTTTAGAGTGTAACCGTGTATTCATCTTTTTCCCCTTCTGTGTATTTTTCTTCCTTTTGTTCTTTAGTAGGAGGTTCTGATGGCCGTAGTTGTATAGGCTCGATGTTTTCTGTATGACAACACAAACACACAGACATTTACACAAGACGTCACATTACATACAAAGTCAAACATGCGTGAGGACTGATAAACTAACAAGCCACTGTGATTAACAAAGAAACACAATAACAAAAATAAGTATAGATAATAATAATTATGCATTATTCGTCGTAATTATTTCGAATACCTACACCTGGTTTTATTTAAACAGTACCTAAAGTATGAAACATTCGTCTGACTTTGTGATTTAAAACTATATATTATATAACGTTATAACTACCGAAGAATACATATTACTTTAAAAATTGGATTAGATTACATTAGAATATCCATTAAATTTATTTTCCTTTCTTCACAGGTGTTACGGTTCCAGAGTACCCAGCGGAAGACCAAGTCTCCATCGTTTAGCCGATGGTATTTGTGAGGCTATACCTAACGAGTAGCCAGTTCTGTTGAGGTGTATTTAGATGGAAAAGCCTCTAAGTGTGTTTTGTCGGATTATGTACATAAGTTTTTATTAAAAAATGTAGGCCGGGATCCGAGATCGACCTCGTGGTCTGCCTAGTTATTTTTATAAGAAGTGATTTTACGTGCTCTGCCCTCTGAAACAATTTCTTATTCTCAAATAAAATAAAGTTCAGCTTTTCTTTTTTTGTCCAAAAATATTATAGAGTGATTTTTACTTTAAAAAGACTTATATTATTGTTTACATTGTCATAAATATTTGTAGCGTATTCAATTTTATTGTTATGTTTGTAATAAAATTATGAAATTTATGATTATTTAAGAAACGCCACTAGCACACAGTCTCAAATAGTCGAGTACATCGGACAATTTATTACGATCATAAACAATAATTTCTTACTTATTTATTAAATAAGCTTTTAAAAACACGGCTCTTGATATAAATTATGTGTAAATGTTTGCTGAAGTATTATATAGATATTCGGAGATATTGACTTAACTTTACTCTATAGTGTAGAGCGACTATAATTTAACTTGGGCCCATTAGACAGTAATTTCTTGTGTAATGGACCAATACTCATAAGAAAACGTTGATTTTTTAATTAGATTAGAAATTAAGGTAAATTTTATTTTTAGTTTTTAATGTACGGACAAGGATAATCGGTTTAAACAATCGTGGTGTTCATGACATAAAAAAATCTAAAAATGTAATGTACGGGATATCTGATAGAGATTTGAAAAAGATAAGCAGTAACTGGCAAAATGACGATAAATAGTGACATTAGAAAACTAATTATACAAAATACGGCTGCAATTGGCTGCAATCATCGATGCCATTCTAAGACTTTTAGACTATGTAAATTATATACAAAATAATTCAGTATCATTTGGTTGCAAATTGTAAAAATGCAAATGTTATGACGAATTAGTTGTGCAATTAATATAAATTACAGTACATTAGTGAGCTCAAAGCTTCGCATTATTTTAAAAGACAAAATACATTAAACAAACAAAGAGAAAAACCTAAGTAAATATTAACTTCGACTGTTGAAGTAAAGTGATCGGAGAAGTTGGTACAAGTGTAAGACAACAAGTTATCAACAACTTAATGTAGATTAGATATTGAAAATTTTAACCAGTATGTAAACACTTTACATTGATAACATATGCACTTTATATGACCAATTATAAATATCAAATAGATAGTAGGTATCCAATAATATGTGCTGCATTACTTATGCAATTTGTTCTCTAGAAAACTTGTCAAAACAAAACAATATATAATAGTAGATTTTGATTCTACGTCATGTCATGGCGACTAACGCACGCGTTCCGTCGTGACATGATGGGGCTGTGATAGTTGTGATTAGTCTGTGATTAATAAGACATATCACAGTCGGCGAGATACCGATTAATCGGCATATATACTTGCAAATCATCGATTAACATTGGTGGAGCCGCAATAAAAGAAGACGAAGAAGATAGTAGATTTTGCAATTGACAATGACGATTACTTAAATAATTTTACAAAAATCATGAATAAAATGTCTAAGAAATTAGTTTATGTATTTACAGAATTAATAGATAGAAATAAGAGAACGTTTACCGAATAGAAATAAAAATTCCTGAATAATACTAGATGTTTTTAGATAGGTAACCTAGGTAACCTTTATTAGAGTAGCCAAATCAAATCTATACCTACGTTTAAAAACATATTACATAATACACCTACAACGTAATAACATACGGATCATGAATTTATTGTTTGCAATCGATATTATTTTCCATTAAGATGCATTCGACTGCACAAATGTTGCCACGTTCATACTTGACAAAGCAAGCTACTTGTGTTGAGTAGTAGCATTGTAGATATGTAAATATACTTCTAGGTGCTCATATATAGTCACGAGACAAGAACATGCAATTTTAAATAAAATAAATTTTGTCGTCTGCAATTATGTGTCTAAGTTTATATGACAGGTATTCACATTAGTTACAACAAATACAAAAGTGAATTTATCTTCATTAAACTAAGAGTACCTGCTGCCTACCGCGACCATTTTGATGGAATGTTTACTGATTCTATGTGATCATTGATAATAATCTGAGATAAATATATTGTTGATTTGAAGTAAATAAGGGTAAAGAACTGGCTGTATCGCGAATTATAAGGGCAAAATTATGGTAAAATATCTAATGATTATAAAATATTAAACGAATATAATTTTGTGACATTATTTTACAGGCAATTTCATCGCAGGTAGCTATTTAATGATAATGAAATGGTATTGCATATAAAAAAGCTATTAGAGGATGTGAAACTTTCTACACAGAAAAGTAAAAGAAAGATTACAGAACTACCAAAGCCATACATAAATATACATCAGCAACCACCACCTTCAGTAATAATATTAAATTTTCTCACCTATAGATCTGTGTTCAACCTGGCTGCCATAGAACTCGTCTAACTCCTTAGCAGAACAAAGTGGTGTGTCTACTTGAGTTGTTTCATCGAATCTGGAGTAATCCACTTCATAACCTTGTCGTTCACGATTATACGTCACTAAGGGAAGGAACCTGTGGCCCCACATAATTTCACTTGTTGTGTAACTCGACCGTGCTTGTGTTGTCTGCCCTGTAGATTCTATAGTTCCTTCAAGGACTACTATAATTTCAAATCTTTCTTGTAGTACGTCAGCAGCAGATACTCCATAGAAAGGACTGTCAGCGTTAATACGGTGTACCATTGTAATAGGCCAAATAAAGAATAAGTTGCTATCACACCCATCAGCGTTTAATTCTAGCTCCGTTTGGTAATGTGATAATAGCTCACCTTCTTTTGTTGTTCTAGATCTAATTAATTGAGCTCGAACACTGGCTCCAATAATATGTGATTTTCTTAAATCTCCAACCCGGAACATCAAACATAACTCGCTATCTCTCTGACAGACGACAGCATATTTAGAGAAAAGTAAAGTCTGTGTTCTGTGTTTAGGCCTCGTCATTTTGGCAAATACAATTCCCACCATGAAAGCTTGTATCATAACGCCTACAATACTCTGGAAGCACATTATGAATATTGCTTCTGGACATTCCTCCGTTGTAGTTCTAGCGCCATAACCAATTGTATGTTGAGTCTCAATACTGAATAGAAAACACGAGGTAAAATCAAATATATTAAAAACGCAAGGCTTCCAGTTAGTCGATTCTTGCATAGGCGGTAAATGATCTTCTTCTAGATCTCCATGGGTAAAAGCTATCAACCACCATATCAGAGCAAATCCGAGCCATGAAAGAATAAATGATAAAGTAAAGGCGATAAGTGTCCATCGCCACTGCGCATCCACAAGGGTAGTGAAGATATCTTGAAGAAACCGTAGTCGACGATGGGAGATTCGTGATTTGAGTATATTGCACTCTCCATTTTTTAGTATAGCCCGTCTTCTAGTTCGTCGGGAGACACCGGGTCTGTGTGCCCTGCCCCTGAAACAATATGAAAGAGTTATATCGGTTATCTAACAATTATGTGACGCTCAGCGCCTGAGGTGTGATTTTGCACTTCTCGTTTGAGTGTCATTACTAACACAATGTTATATACGATAGTTATATTAGGGTAATGGCAGATTTTAATTAGGAAATTAAATTTTAGTTATCACAACACATGTAGAACATATAATTGGGAGTGAAGGTTTGGGATCACACGTAGAGACGACACAAGACGGTACGCGACGAACCTCTTGCTGTGGTGGCTATTCGGGTAGTATATTCCTGGTGATAGGCTGCCCTTGGTGGATGCTGGCTTCACTTTGAGCCAGGAGTCTGGCAGGAGCTGGGAGTCCTCGCGGGAGGTGGGCGACTCAGGGTCGAGATGCATTTCCTGCGCGTGCACACCGTTCACTTGAGACGAGACTTCTGCACATCCGCCATCCCCCGGAACGCCGCCGCCTCCTGAAGCATCGCGGGCGATAATGATATCTACAACCGCTATGTCGCTGTACGTTGTATAACTCTAAGATATACGTCAAAATTTATCTACAAACTGACACAGATTCTACTAAACAAGTCCAAATATATATAGAGTAAAACAAAGCTCTTTGTTTTCATTGTATTTATTGTATTTACTGACCATGCTTGCGTATAGCTGAAACCCAACAGAAAGGCGCCATTTTATGCATACATACATACTCTATTAACTTACTCGCAGTACTGGGATCTTTCATCTTACAGAGTGTGGAATTTTGAGCTCCAGATCTAGTCTATTATCGAGAAAATTTCATAGAGTATGTAACAGGCTACATGTACCTACATGGGTTTTCTTAGGGTCATACCTAGATCATATTAAATGTCATAATGCCCACAGGCCCATTTGATCACATAATCAAATTATTCTTGAATACAAGTAAAATTTAAAAATTCTACAAAAAGCTATATTTATTTGGTTTTATATCTTGGAATTATCAACAAAGTTTTAAAGAATATTTTTAAGTATTCAAATAAGAAGATCTAGAAGAAGCTGATCATTTATTAGGCAGCCTTAAAATATCATTAGCTAAATATGGAAGAGTTATCTACGGGTATCTTGGAACCGTCAGACCGTAATAAATTGTAGTTAGAAATTTGTGTCATTATTATAACCTATAATAAACAAACAAAAACATCTTTGGTGAATTAGCATTTTTGGAATGAGTAAGATTTAAACCCGTGTCCCATAGCCGTGTCCTCCCGTCGTGTCATTTCTTTCCGATTTTATTCCGGTATTCCGCCCCAAATATCTATAGTATTAATATTATAAAGAGGTAAAATTAGATTTTTTGTTTGTAATGAATAAACTCAAATAACTGAAACTATTCTTAAACTTTCACTAATAGAAAGCTACGATATCCCTTAGTGACAAAGGCTATATTTTATATTGTTCGAATACATTCACGGGCGGAGCCGGGGGCGAAAATTCTAGAATAGAATGTTATTATAAAAGCTGAGTGCTAACAGTACCTAAGTATTAAAATAATAAATCCGGATAAAAAGTTATCATGTATGAAATATAGAATGACATGATCTTCGAAAAAGTCCGCGGTAGATACACCTTTAAAATGAGTGAGTTTACAATACAAATTGTGTGTATAAAAATAGCTGTAAAACCATATTGTACCCGTGCGAATCCAGGCCAGGTTCCTAATAAATAATACTTTAAAAAAATGGAAATTTTTCCACTATCCAAGTAGAAGATACATATTAACATCTTTCTCTCAGTACCTACTTAAGGTCTCTGTTAGTGATTAATCAAGATAATCTAGACACGATGTTAACTCTCGCATGGATTTGGCAGATTACCTTAATCCTATCGTGTAGCACCGACCTCTCAATTTGTTTGCAAGAGTATTTTGTACTTAGTGAAAATTCTCTTAGTGATGTCATATTATTATGATCATCTTTTATTGGGCCATATTCAAATTCATTAATTTACAGCAAATGTACAATAAGATTTTTGTGGAATTTTTGATCAGGGCAATATATTCACGTTTGCGCCATTCAAAATGCGTCGTCGAATATTTACAAATAAAGGAATTTCAAAGTATTCAAAGGAGTCTATAGCCTAATTTGTAGTTGTTCAATTAATCGACTTCTTGTGCTTCGTAAGGCAAGTAAAAATCCGTACTTCTTCTTAAAATAACACACGTCTGTTATAGAAGTGACACATAGAAGTCCATAAGTGCAGTAACGGCCATGGCACCTGTTCTGTTTAATATGGACAACTGGCTAAAAGTGGACATCGTTACTGGTATCTCTGGCCACACCGCCGTGAAGATGTGTTTGTTTTTGTATATTTTTACGAGATTGTGTCATACTTTAAATTTTACTAGGATTAAGTAAAATTAGAAAATTTTAAATTGCGTATACGAATCATAAAATAATATTGTTTTTTTCCGTCACGGGTTGCCTTACAGGTCCCGAAATGTTTTTTTTATTTTTTATTTATTTGGCAGTTTGTCCTTTTTGCAGAGTTGCACTGAGATAGTTTGAAGGCCTTCGGGATAAATTCCTCGTAAACATTTCAAAAAATTTTACGGGCGAAGCCGGGGCGGAGAGCTAGATCACATATTTTATTCGTGTTCATTTCATCATATCAGATCATATAAAAATGAAAAATTGAAAATTCTAGACCTAGTCAGTATTGGCTTTAGAGTGATGACTGCCTTTTTTATTTTCAGTAATTTTTAATATTAAATCATTATTGCATCAGTTGCAGATTACAAACGAAAAAGATCTAATATTTCTATTCATAATAAACGAATCATGAATTTTTTTTTATTCTACAATAAAATTATTTGTTGAAAGCGAAACGGTCTTTTATTGATGAGATATTTTGAGATTTAAATTTATGCGATTAATATATTCGTATAGTAAGACCACCGACAGATTCTATGTATTTTACTCATTGAATGTAAGCAGAATTACATGCGACTACTATACATTAAATTTCTTTCTTTCTTTCTTCACGTTCCAGGGTACGCAGCGGAAAACCAAATCTCCCTCGTTTAGTCGATGGTATTTGTGACGCTATACCTAAATGGCGAGTTCTGTTTTATAGGTATATTTAGATGGAAAATCCTCTAAGTGTGGTTTGTCGAATAAACATAAGTTTTTATTTAAAAAAATCTCACCCAATAAATCTGATAACGGAGACATAAAAATTAAGAAATATGTAAACACAAAATATTATAAAGAGACACTACAATTTAGGTACTATCACAGAATTATTTGCGCCTGCGTCTCATTCTCGTTATTGAGTTAACACTTCCAATTTAATTGCAAAATTTTAGTAAATTATGCATTGAGAAACCTAAATGCGACTAATAAATTTTTCAATAAATATGCGAATGTCATAAGTTAGAGTCTTGAATGATACTAAGAATTTAAAAGGAACGATAAGGATTTGTTATCAATCCTGATTAGATATGTATTCAACGGATTGCCTATTTTCAATATGTATTCAATTTGTTTAAATATAATTTTTAGTTTGTTAATACTTTGATTAGATAGGTACTTAGGTAGAATATACGCGTGCATCAACGCGTACATTTATTGTTGATAAACTATTAGATAATGTAAGCCACTTACTTATATTTGATTTCCTAAGACTTACTGCTTAAACTGTGGACATATAATTGAAATTAAGTCTCCGAAAGTTAGAAACTGAAAATAACTAGTTTCAAATTACATTTGATCTTGAAAGAAATGAAAAATAGAATTATTTATTACGAGAAGAAATCCTGATATTGCCCTTTAAATTGTTGAATTCCCTACTAAGTAGTAGGTACCTATGTACCTACAGCCCCGCTAGCATGACCACGAAGAATGAATCTCATATCCATAGAGAAAAAGGAAGACAAAATTTGTCTCTATGGCGCTTTATATCTTTCTCTTTCTTACTGATATTTTATCTTCTTTGCGGTCATGCTCGCGTGACAGAATTATATATTATACTGTATACCCCATACCTTTGCATTTTTTCAATACTATACGGATTACTCTTTTAGTTCGCCGACCTCTCCCACCTATGTGACAGTGACAGAAATAGCATTTCCATTGAAAATTTTCGCCAAAAAGCTTTCACTAAACACCTGGTTTGGGAGCGGTATGTTTGGCCAATAGGGGTGAAAGCAAAATTTTTTTCCATCGGACCTAGACCTTAAGTTTCGAATAAAAAAGGTGGGAAATGTCTTTCAGCGCTGGCCCAGAAGTGTACAGCATCTATTATTTTCAGAAGTAGTGGGGACGCTGGCTTAACTAGCCCTCCGAAGCACACATAAAGAGTTTGTAAGTTTGGATGTAAGTAGGGGTTATCTCTGAAACTACTGATTTGATTTTGAAAGTTATTTTACTACTAGGAATCTACATTATCCCTGCTATATGTTATAACTTATTTTGTTCGAAAATAGCCACGGGCGAAGCCGGGAGCAGAAAGCTAGTATAATATAATTTGAACTAGAAAATAATATAAATAACCCTATGTATATACATACCTGCAAGTGTCCTGTCTATTAATATTTGTACTTTGTCCTATGGAACTACTGTATGTTGGGACCCGTTGTAAACTTATAGAGTGTTGCAGATGTGGTCTAAGGTAACTTGTAGATATCATCGGTGATTCCACCGTCGATGATTCGTATGCACTTATTTCTTCTGTGTCTTCATCAATGATGCCTGGTTTGTAAAATATTTTGCCACTAGATAAAGCAGGTGCCGATTTCTTATCCACATTGTGTTTTTCATCCTCTGTCATGATCTTCATCTCATAAGATGTTGACGGTTCTTGAGATACCATTTTGAAAATGTATTTATTAGTTTTAACACTATCACAAATCACAACTTTGTCCTTTCACTTGTAATCCTATTATCAAATTTATGCTGTTGAATTCTTTTACACATTTTTGGGAATAATTTTGAAAATATCATCTTGATTTGTTACTCCTACAACTATATTTTCAGCAATATCTGTAACAAATAAAAATGGAATCATGTAGGCGTTTTTCGAAAGTTATAAGATTTCATAGTCTTTGTTCTGTAGCATTGAATTAGCATTCGTTATTCATATACGAATTCAGTAGAAGTCTTCTCTTCAAAAGGACATTTAATAAAATATTACTAGAAAAAATATATTATTCTATATATAAATTAATTCCTAAATGATAAATCACGTTTTGACATCTTATATATTTTTACATTATTATTTTATTATCGTTTTAATGGAATTAACTTTTGACATGTTTTTTAATTATCAATATTATATTTGATGCTGTTATTGTAATTGTTTGACATGTTTGTGGAATTTGTGTAATTTGACATTGAATTGTTAGCGTTTGTAATATTGAATCTAATTTTAAATATTGAACGTCCCAGACTTTGTTTGTACCTACTTGTAATTATATTGCACACCGTAGTACGGTAGACTGTGTTACACTTCTAAAATTACCCTTTATTGTAGACGACACTACCAGCCACACTACCGGTAGTGTCGTTGACAATGTACGACACTACTACTCCAGCTATATTATGTCCTTATGCTATATTCTAACAAATAAATAATAATTTCATTATAACTTATTAAAATATGAAACATTTTACATCGTTTTACTTGCTTTGGGGAGCAGGTAAAGTCAGCGGCCGTACTTCCTCTAAACTACTATTTCAGAAATGACAACTTTAGCCCTATTAAATCTAGTAACAGGTTTACCGTAAAATTGTAAAATGGCATTGTTTTGGTGAATTTTACTATATAACGCTATGAGTCTAAAATCACAAGAAAATATCACTTTAAATTCAATTAGATTCACTTGATATAATTTCGGTCTTTATGAATGAGGTTAGATGATCGCATGACATGGCATAAGATGCCACTTCAATTAACGAGGGCAATGAAACCTGTTACTTGGTTGCGTTTTGAAAACGTTCTTGCTTCTATTCGTAGTGTAATGTTATTAATTATATTAATACATTGTTTGTCTAATGTCTAAAAAGGTTTATATGGCTGAAGTGAAAGGAAATGCTGACAGAGGAAGACCTAGGTGTACTTTTATTTAACATTTAAAAAATGTATTGACCGATGGAAATATTAAAAATACACACAATTGCCGAGCATGTATGAAAGGTATGATGAATAATACAAGAAGCGAAAGAGGTATGTCAGGATCGTAACAAATGGCATTCGATTGTGTCTGCCTACCCCTCTTGGGATAAAAGGCGTGATGATTGATAGATAGATAGACTGCCTAATTTAACTAATGAAGTTCACAATGAGTACCTAGTACCTACATCATAATAATATGGAATTTATTATGATGAACGTAGTAATAATAATACACAAATATAAACAGAAGAAAAGTTGTATACTAATATAAATTATGTCAAAAGTTTTCGTGTTATGTAATTTCCAATCGGATAATGATTTTAATAGAAATCGAGATCCCTACACATGTTCTGATGAAACCGGAATATCTTAGAAACCGCTTACCCGATTTTCATCACACATACCTATTTAAGAACCTACTCTGAAGTAACACTTTTTTTGCCTTACCTATAGATATTATAGATAATATCTTCTAAATATAGAAAACTGTCGTGTCGCTTCATACAATGCACATCCTAAACCACTGAAGATATAAATATGAAAAATAGAAGGTATTTTATTCCTTGGGGTCCACTAAGAAATATTTTTTTCGAAAATCTACCCCAAATGGGGTGTAAAAGTTTGTATGGAAAATCGTATTCCCTGCGTGTATGTCAACTTAAAACTAGGTACAAATACTCTTCAAAACAAATAATAAAATACGTGTTATAAGAGTATTCAATACAACCCTTATGGAGGGGTGCAATGGGATATTGAAATTTGTATGGGGGAAAATGTTATTTTGGTCGGATCTACTTGAAACTTAGCTAGAGAACATAAAAGGTGGCCTTAAAAAGTTTTTTTTGAAAATAACCCATAAGATGGTGAAACAGGGGTGTAAACGTTTGTATGGAAAATCGCATTCCCTGCGTGTATCAACTTGAAACTTGGGTCAAATACTCTTCAAAACAAATAATGAAACACGTCAAAACAACCCTGAAGGGGTGCAACAAAGACTATTCAGTAACACAGGCCATTAGGAAAAAATAAAAAATAGAAAATAGAACAACACCTTGTCCAGATAAATTTTGTCAATATTCCTAATTCTACGCGGACGGAGTCGTGAGCAAAAGCTAGTTATATTATATTATTGTCAAATCAAGAAGCTATATTTTTTAACATTACGTTTATTATGTCCTTGCACACGTCAGGATGTACTCCATCTCCACACTTTACCGCGTTAAACTTTTGTCGACATGTCAAAGGAAGTGCTTATATCCTCCCACTTTACGCGGAAAATGTCATAAAAATAATCTCATTCCGCGCGATTAAGGGAATGAGACTTAACAAAGTCTCTACAAAACGAATGAAACAATATACCTACTAATAAAGCTGAAGAGTTTGTTTGTTTGAAGGTGCTTATATCTGGAACTATCAGTCGGATTTGAAAAAATTTTTTTTGCATTTGATAGCCCAATTCTTGAGAAAAACTATAGATTACCTACCCTTAGGGGTGAAATGGTGTCTAATACAACGCGTACGAAGTTGCAGGCAACTGCAGCTAGTAAGTACATAATGTAGAAAGACGTAGAGGTACTTACATGTAGTTTAAACTATTTAATTTTGCTCTGTGGAATTTTGAGACAATTTTAAAAGCACAATTCACGGATTCCTTCTATATTTTTATTTAATTAGAATAAAACTAATGGAAAGTTTCTAAATAACATCCTTTATTTAAGTAGGTACTACTTTTATTACGTTTTAAGCACTAGAATTTGGAAAAAACATAGTTTATGAATATTTAAATTTGTTAATATTTACCATATCTCCTGTTTTAATTAGTACATTTTTTATGACTTTCTTTTCTTTCATTTATATGCAGCTTTTCATAACACACAAGTGTCTCTAAAGAGATCAACGCCACAAAATCAAGATCACTCTTAATCGCAAAATTATACCCAGGAAACTTTTCCTAAGGAAAACTGCATTACCTGTCATACATTATCACCTATTAAAATTTTATAACTTGAACTAAGTGATCGGTTAATGAATTTGCAACCGTAACGGCGACCCAGACCCAATTACTGTCAACTGAGTTATAATTAATAATGGAACTGATGGTATGTTTTTGCATCATGACCTAACGTGATTTATGGCCAAATTATATCAAGTTATGTATGTTGTGTTGCATTTTACGAGTATTCAGAGTTAAATTATATCCATGCTAGTTAATAAACAACCCTTCATTAGAAGTAAAGTCTGTTTTTCTAAACTTTTATTTTTTAGTAAACAATCTTTGCTTTCTTATGAGTCCTATATCCATAATTTGTATGGGGATAAACTATTTTATCTGTAAATAATCCACCTGTGTCATTTTAATGTAGCACATAGTTACTTATTTAATATACCTAAGTGAAATAGCCGTTATTTTTTCAATTGGTTTCATTGAATCGGAAATATGCGGGTGATAAAAGTAAAGGATTATTTTGCCCCTGTTTTTTAGAATCGGTGTTGTAGTTTGAAAGATTACTTTCTAATTTTACTATTCTGAAATCGTATTTATTTAAAACTATTTTTTTCTTTACAGCCCTCGTCCTTACCTTTGTGTCGCTTTGGAAATCCCGATTTATAAATGCACAAGTGTGTTTGCTTGTTAGGAACGCAATGAGTTTGTCGGAGGGCCCGAGAGTGGACAACTTTTTATCCCGGAAGTAAAAAAAATCCACTTATTTATAATGCAAAGTAAATCATAGAACCTATTTATAAAATATTATATACAGTATGTAATCATATTCTTAAATACAGTGTCGGCACATTTACGTATGCAAATTGAATAAATTGTTACTATTGTACAAACACCATTGTCTAGTGCAGGGAAGAATCATTAATCATTTGGGTTTCCATAGAGCTACAGATAAAACCTTAGGTATATGACTCGAGTGCTTCTTAAATCTTGATTACATCCACTATACCTAGTGGTCTGAAATTGTAATGTAAGAGAAAATCATAAATATTGACAGTAGTTCTATTTGGAATTATAGGTATATTAAATTCAATGAGTTCAAACTGGCCTACTGACAATTTAGAATGTTCGTGTCCAAAATAGTTCTGTTAATAGGACATAGATGGGATAAAGCAAATTCTTGAAGCTGGGGGACTCGGGTTCACATCTCATTTGTGTCAAGAAGCACATAACAATATTATTCCTTCTCGTGATTCGGAAGGCCCGTAAAGCTGGCGTAAACACACACGCAGCAACAGGCTTGCCACTGGGGAAAACAGAAATCTATTACTGGTGTCTCTGGACAGATTAAATATCACATTTGAAAGTTCAACAAAAATATTTATCTAATTTGGTCATCTTTTTTAATACAATATTATAGTTTTAATGTGCATTTAATACAAAGTACAACGCTGTTTACACGAGCATGTGTTGTGTCAGAACACAGGAAATATTAGAACAAAAGACCTCGTGTATAATGTAATTAACAGACTAGAATGTAGGATAATGTACCGACTTGTTCAATCATTTCATTGCAGTTTTTCTTATTATTTTTTTTTCAACAGGTAAAATAGCAAGAATGAAATATTATATAAAAACATAAGTGGATCAAATATAAAAAAAGAATCCCAATACAATATTTTTCCACAACACTCTAGTCGATAAGAGATTTATAAGAATTGTTCTGGCAAATATCAATTAATCCAGGTTTAAAAAAATATATCTCTAGCTACATCTCTACATCTGTCTGTCCGTGACCTTTTCACGCAAAAACTACTGAACGGATTTTGTTGCGTTTTTCACGAGTAGATAGATCGATTCACCGGAAAGGTTTACGAGTATTAAACATGGACCTATTATGTTTAGGAGCTGAGCGGTATAAGTGAATGAAGTTGAGAAAAAAGTTTTCATGGCGTATGCTGTCTAATCCGTTAGAGACATAACAACATGATGTAGGAAATAATTAGTCGGCGGTGGCATATATCTATCTCTAATAGATAAGTACTTATAAGCGTATTAACATTGATATTCAAATTGTTTTAAACTCATATTGTGCCCGTGCGAAGCAGGGGGCGTGGACGCTAGTATAATTATAAAGCAAAGTCTTCATACAAATAATCCGTAATGATCTTATTTTCAGTAATTTATTAAAATCATGAAAAAATTTCAAGAGAAATGAGATTCTTAGCAATACTAGATGCTTTGATTTTTTTATGATACCGCTTTCCGCCCCAGTTTTTTAAATTGGCAAAAAATAATAATCTGGAATAATGTGGCTTCGCAAATTTTTTTCAAATAATTGGTCTAGTTATAGTTTTCGATTTTAATAAACCGAAAAGACACAAGTGTATCCATATTTAATAAACGTGATATTTAGGTAACGCAAAAATATTTTTTCAAATCGGACTAATTGCTCCTGTCCTGAGATTAGCGAGTTCAAACGTACAAACTCTTCAGCTTTATATATTAGTAAAGATTAAAAGTAAATATAAATAAATTGTATACATAACAGAAGGTGAAATATATGCTGCTGGCATGATGTAACCAAGCTGTATTTCAAATCACAGTAACAACCCTAGCCTAGACATTCAACCAAAATTTATTGCTCTGTCTGACCGTGCGAATGGCCGGTGTTACAGGAAGAATCCATTTTGGTACTCATGATCTCAATTCGAGGATTGCTCAGATGAGATTGCGGGACATCTATCAACCTTGATTAAGCTTTTGTAGTTGCTACACAGAATAGTCTAATATGTGTTCTGAAACGTAGCGTGATTGTGAGTTTTAGGTACATTATCTACCTACTTTTGTTTGTCATTGGAAAATCGGAAAATTGTTTATTATCAAGAAAATGAAACTAGTTTTTATTTATCTTCAGATAAAACCTACCTATATTTCTACCTACTTTGCCACTCCTAAGAAGGTATTTAAAATAATAAAGGAAGTGTTTTTTAAGTGAAAATTAGTTTACTTTAAAATAAAAATTAGTTTAAAAATATACTATATCTGTCTGTTCAATATTTATATCGTGAAACGTAGGTACACGTAACTGTGACACAAAGTTGCCATTATTTCCAAAATATTTGACGTCGTACTCGTAGATACCTTGCCGATTTTTTTATTCTCCGTAGACCCTACGTAGGCCTTATTATTTTTTATATTATGGTGTGTATATCCCATTTTGTTTTCTTCACTGACATGGAAGTCGAAATTTACCGCATTGGCGCAATTTCAAAACTATTTCATGTAAAAGTTGGTCAATCACAAAATTATTTTAGACTAGCTTTGCGCCCCAGCTTCGCACGTAGAATATTTAACGATACCGGGGATAAGATGTAGCCTATGTCAAAAAATCACGTCGAGCCGTTGCTCTGTTCTGACGGGAAAAAAGGTCAAACATACAAACTAACACACTTTTGCATTTATAATATTAGTTAAGATTCCCTTGTTGTAAACTTAACTGCTTATCAAAATATAAATGAACCAAAACCAAAACAATTACTCACTTATCGATTCATACTGCATCGATGTCACAAATATAATTGCCTTATCATTTTACGTTCCAAAAGCAGTCATTATTATGTTTTTATAATCATTTAAAAGCTTGGCTTCCAAAATTGCAATAAAAACACCAATGGTTGTTATTATTTTGATATTTCATTTTAGTTTACATAATTCCAGGATTGATAGAAGCGCGCGTGCCGAGTGTCAGGATAACGTGGACTGTCGCGTGCGCAACTATGAAGCTTCATAGCTACAAGTACCGGTACTCCAATTGTAAACTGCGATTATTTGTTAACAAGTTGTGTGTTCGGAATTAACTACAGTGTTTGTTTTGTATATTTGTAAATTATTTTGGTACCTAAGTGTTGAATAAACTTTGCACTGCATTTTTATGATTTTGTTTCTTATATGTATTTCCTGTCTTTTCTAAATTAATAACTCAACTTCTAACTTACTGTAAAATCTACACTCGCGAGCAACCAAATCGACTCAACCACTAAATGAAAATCATAAAGGTTATATGAAATGTTAAGAAAAATATTAAACCGGTTAGGCTTTTAAATAACATATTATTTTTATGTATGAGTTTTGAAATAACCGATTTTATAAGCGCGTCGTGGTTGAGATGATTTGGGTGCTATTTTTTTCACGATTTTCACTAGGTGAGAAAACACCATAAATCTAAGAACATTGCATGAATTTGAATGAGGCAAAAGAAGTGTGATAAGAACGTGCCAGGCAAATAGTCTTTGGTCTCGACTAAGGGAAATAATGCGTGACTATATGTATACGTATATATATATTATACATTCCAATGTTAATTTAATACTTACTTAGTCAGTTACCTATGTGTACTTTAGGGACTAACAACATATGAAATTGGAAGTTTTTCCAAACGTTTTTAACAGTCCGTGTTACGCCAGTGTCACTGAGTAGTGAGTACCTAATCTGTCGATTAACCATCGGTCGGTAACTTCCAGTGAGCAGGTTGTCTCCATCTCATATGTTTCTGTCAACGCCTAGAGCACGAAATACCAATATCATAAAATGAAAACGGGCAAGTGCTCGTAAGACCTGCGCCCTGAGAGTTCCGTAAAAACCGATCATAATTTCACTTTAGGTATATACAGTAGGTAAGTCATGTCATAAAAAGAGCTCGTGGGTGGTCAGCGGAAGATTTGTTTTAGTGGTGAATTTGTTTCTTAAAATAATACTTTATTCTGTCTGTAAGAATATGTGCTTTAATAAAGCATTCGCACTTCTTCTAAAATTAGAGATACTACGTCGATAAAAAAGACGGGCAAAAAGTGGACGCTGTTACTGGCGCTGTTACCGCAAGGTATAAAGACCGTGACGATGTGTTTTGTTTTGTTTGTTATGAATATAAAAAAGTGTTCACCAACGTAACTCTCACAGAGCAAGTAAAAGAAAAAACAGCATATCCCACGGTGAAAGCCACCACGTATCGAGCGCTCTTTTCACGTGACGCGACATTATTAGGCACAGATTTTCAGACAATCCTTTATGACTATCATGTAGGTATATTTAGGGGACTTTAAAAAAAATTTCCTCATATTTTTAACCGACTTCCAAAAAAAGAAGGAGAAGGTTCTCAATTCGGACCGTATTTTTATGTATGTATGTACATCGATTACTCCGCCAGTTGTGAACCGATTTTGATGGTTTCTTTTTTAATCGACAGATAATTCTTCCGGATTGGTCCCATTTTTATCTCATAAAAATTGGTTCTTTAGTTTTTCAGAAATTTTGAAAAAACTGACCTTTTAAGTCAATTTTTCGTAATATCTCGATGAAATATGTAACGATTTTGACGACTTATTTTTTTAAGGATATAATAATTTCTTGACATTATCTCACAGTCATATGACGAAAATCGGTTCAGTAATTTTTCAGAAATTCAGTAATTTGTCTCTGTTTACTGCTGAAAATTATATCAGAGAAAAGCCTTAGCAACGGTTGCTATTGACACGAAGTTGTCAATTTTCGTATCGACGGTGGTCTAGCGGCTAAAGGTATGGGATGCAGCGTAGGATGCACATTGCTCGAGGTTCAAATCCCATCCACCGCAGTATTTTTTTAAATTTTCCATAATTTTTTTTAGTTGCGTTATTATTTATTTCTCAGGGCAACAAAATCACTTAAAAGGGAAAAATAAACCTTTTAAAAAAAAGTGTACCGACTTCAAAAATTTGCACTGAAAAGTAAGAAATAATAAAAATAGCGTCGTAGAATTTGAAGACGGTTGGTGCCAAATTAGAAATAATTTAGTACCCAAATTCACTAATCTAGATAATTCATTAGGAACCTACGATCATCAGTAGAAACACAGATAATATTGAACAGATCTTTATGTCCCTAGATGTTTATTTAATTTTGTATCCTAATTTGGCACCAACCGTCTTCAAATTCTACGACGCTATTTTTATTATTTCTTACTTTTCAGTGCAAATTTTTGAAGTCGGTACACTTTTTTTTAAAGGTTTTATTGCATTACAGTTTCTTCTATAGAGATTCCTGAAAAAATATTTCATGGACAGATAGACAGAAAAAAATATGTTTTATTTTTCTAATTTGCAATTTGGATCTCCAAAAGTATCTACCTACACAGAACAACAATTGGTATTAGTCGTTTACAAATTACAGCAATTAGTCTTATAATAATGGAAAGTTGAAACATGATAAATTGGAGTCTCGAATCGGATGTGTATCGCTTGTAGGGTTTCTCACTCAAATAATAAAATTGTTTTATTTTATTTAAAACTAGCTTTACGGGCCCGGCTTCGCCCGTGGATAAATTCGAACAAAATAAAATATAGCATAGGCTCAAAAATATCGTAGCATTCTATTTGTGAAATATTTTTTAAATTTATTCAGTAGTTTGAGAGTAATCCCTTACAAACTTACAAACTTTACCTCATTATAATATATAGTAAGTATAGAAAACGGTAGACATTTTCTTCTTTGTTGTTCGGAGGCATTCGGGGGCACGATAATTCTTCTAAAAATAATAGAAACATTATATTAAAGAAGTGACAACTCTAGGTTCACAAAGTAACAGACAGGTTTTATGTATCCGACTCGCTAAGTATGGACATTGTCTCGGGCCACGTCGCAAGAAGCGATCACTAAGCATGATGTTAGAATTTTTAACCGACTTCGATGTATGAACACCGATTACTCCGTCAGTTGTGAACCGATTTTGATGATTTCTTTTTTATTCGACAGATAATTCTTCCGGATTAGTCGCATTTTTTAACCGACTTCCAAAAAAAGAAGGAGAAGGTTCTCAATTCGGACCGTATTTTTTTTTTTTTTTTTTTTTTTTTATGTATGTATGTACATCGATAACTCCGCCAATTGTGAACCGATTTTCATGGTTTCTTTTTTAATCGACAGATAATTCTTCCGGATTGGTCCCATTTTTCTCTCATAAAAATTGGTTCATTAGTTTTTCAGAAATTTTGAAAAAACTGACTTAAAAAGTACATTTTTCTTGATATCTCGATAAAATAAGTATCGATTTTGACAACTTATTTTTTTTAGACATTATAATTTCTCGACATTATCTCACAGACATATGACGAAAATCGGTTCAGTAGTTTTTCAGAAATTCAGTAATTAATTTCTGTTTACGGCTGAAAATTATGTATCAGAAAAAGCCTTAGCAACGGTTGCTATTGACACGAAGTTGTCAATTTTCATGACGATAGTCTAGCGGTTAAATGTAATGGGGAGTCATAGGATGCACAAGCACATGGTTCAAATCACATCCACAGCGTTTTTTTTTTTTAATTTTTCATCAATATTTTTTTAGTTGCGTTATTATTTGTCTCTCAAGGCAGCAAAATCACTTAAAAGGGTAAAATAAACCTTTTAAAAAAAAGTGCACCGACTTCAAAAATTTGCACTGAAAAGTAAGAAATAATAAAAATTTCGTCGTAGAATTTGAAGACGGTTGGTGCCAAATTAGAAACAACTTAGTTCCCAAATTCACTAATCTAGACAATTCATTAGGAACCTACGATCATCAGTACATACAAACATAGATAATATTGAACAGATCTTTATCTTCTTAGATATTTACTTAGTTTTGTATCCTAATTTGGCACCAACCGTCTTCAAATTCTACGACGAAATTTTTATTATTTCTTACTTTTCAGTGCAAATTTTTGAAGTCGGTGCACTTTTTTTTAAAAGGTTTTTCGTATGCCAATTGGTTAATTGGTTTTCAGGCATTTTGAAAAAACTCACATTTTACGTAGGTACATTTTTCTTAATATCTCGATGTAGATACCTATATTATATAGGTACCGATTTTGATGACTTATTTTTCTAAGGATATAATAATTTCTCGACATTTTTTTCGGGATAATTTCTTCGGGAATTCAGTTTACGGCTGAAAATTATATATCAGAGAAAAGCCTTAGCATTTTCCGTTCGTATCGAGACGGTGGTCTATTGGATAAGCGTATGACGTACCTACATGTTTCAAATTGCACCCATTATTTTATTTTAATTTTATTTCCATGTATTTTTATTTTGCGATTTTAAAAAAGTGTACTGAGTTCAAAAATTGTGCACTGAAAAGTGAGAAATAATTAATATTTCGTCGTAGAATTTGAAGACGGTTAGTACCAAGTTAAAAACTACTTAGCTCCCATATACCTACCTATTATTTTAGCGATAGTTTAACTTTCTCGATTTTTAGCACTATTCCATTTTATAGCACCGCTTTGCAATGATAATATTGATGTAATGGTTTTAAAATTGTATAATTTTCACATCCCAAAAAATTTCATGGGGGAAAAACCGGGTAGTAGACGTGCTTACATAAGAGACGTACAACGTACAATACAAACTAATTCATAAAGTCTAAATAATAATTTGCTATATATAAGAGCCATGAAGGTAAAACTAGGAGGCACAAAGTTAGGTCAGAATTCATACAACACGTTCAAGAGCAGGGCTATTATCGAATTACGCTCCCTGATGCTCTTTCGAGTGTCACGGCCGTTGCTCTTTCCGTTGGCCATAAACGGCCTCAAGGTGCATCCCGGAATACTCTGTGCTACTATATTGTGCTCTAATTAACTGTTTGACAATATCGTAGCTGGCAGGGGAACGACCAAAAAAAGCTCGGTGGGGGTACAAAATAAATCTGAATATACTCAGGCACAGCGCTTGCTGTACTTTTAGTAACGTGATAGAGATACTACCATTGATTTAAATATAAATATTAAATATAAACGCTAGTAAATATATATCAATGGATACTATTTATTGAATTTTGACCAAATCCAAGTGCTACCAAGTTAACCTAACTACGAAGACACACAAAGGGAACTCTTCGCACTAAAATTATCATAAAAAAGTCAAATCATTAGGATTAATATCACATAATGAGAAAGTGTGTTTGTTTGTCATTCTTTCACGGCAAAACGGAGGAACGGATAGATGAGATTTTTTACCCCAAATTATTGGGGGATGGAGTTTCGGAGAGAGACATTGGCTACTTTTCATGCCGGGAAAACATTTCATTCATCGGTAAAAATACATTGGTCTTGGTCATTAAAAAAATTACTACCGTGCCGGTCGCTAGTAGCAGAGCATAAAAGAAGGAAAAACAAACAAATTATTTTCGCATTTGTACCTAATATTAGTATAGATAGTTACAATACTTTATAATCGAATTGAGAAAGTCTTTTCTTTTAAAGTCTCTTAAATACCAACCAGGAAATTGAATACAGGTTCTATACCCAAGTTAATAGTCACAAATCACAATAAATAACCATTGAATGAGTGGCGTGGCGTAATATGAAAATATAGTACCATTTCCGTCAGTTGACCCTCTATGAATATGCAGTTAAATAATAGTCCCGTATTCCTCTTCCTAAGGATACTTCAATCATTCATAAACTAGTAAACACTAGTGTGTTTTTCCTTTTCAACAGATGTGCTGTAATAAAATCACTTCGCACTATGAAATTTCCTTTCAAAATTCATTCATTCATCAGAATAACAACTCAAGCAGTATCCACACTTGCATGCCAAAGTATGAGAGATTTTCTTTATTTACTTTATCAATCTATTTTCAGGAATATCTCGATGAAATATCATTCGAATTATTTTTTATTGAATTAAGATATTTCGCGAAAATAACTTCAGGACTCTTTCAGAAATTCAGTATTTGCATAAGTAGGTAGGTACATAGTATCAAATAAATATAATGGAATCGCTATGTCTAGAAACCATAAAAACATGCATAGATAGTAATTTTATTTACCTATACTTCAAACATAAGAAAACTTCTCAGCATGTTCACAACCTACATCGTGAATTATAACAGATTTGGATGTTTTATTTTTTGATCAATTTGGAATTTTCAGAATTTGACAATTTTTTTTAAAAGAAAATATGTTGCCTTTACATGGCTTAATGTTAATGATATATTATATTTTTCCATGATATCAGCCGTGCGAGCATGATGGGGTAGACAAAATCACTGTTAGAAAGAGAAAGAGACACAGAAATTTGGTCTACGTAGAGAGAATTCCCATTTTTTGCTAATTGCTGGTTGCGAATAGTTTTTGTTTTAGCAGCATTTCTCTATTTCTAATAGTTTAGGAACCCATGTGGCCTTCAGATCTACCATTTCACCAGAATATACCACCTAAACTAAGTAATTTGGTATGTTTCAAGTTTCATCAAAATTCGTTCACCGTTGAGGTGTGTTGAGTACCTAATAAACATCAAGACTGCACACAAACATCCAAACTTTCGCATTTCTATATTAGTAATATATAGTATAATATAAGAAATGCTACTTTTTAATCCCGGGAAAATATATCAAAGTTCGGAAAAATTCTTATTTGAATCTTCGATGGGTAACATTTTTGTCTACCCATGCGAAGCCGAGGCGAGTCGTCTCTAGGCATATCCTAATTAAATTATAATGCGAAATTTGTGTTTGTTTGTCCTTCTTTGATTCCAAAACGGAGCAACGGATCGACGTGATATTTTGCACATATAGTTACAATACATATAGTTGAATGGCCGGAGAAAGATATAGGCTGTGATAGTGTTTAAAAGTTAATAAACATAATGCTGTTTTAATTTCATCACTTAGGTGCATAAAAAAGCGAGACTTGGGTATGGAATATGAAGCATGAAAGTAAGATAAATGCAGTGGAAATGTGGTATTTATGTATAATGTGTGATATAAAGCATATTGGCCGCACCCGAAACGATTTCATTAGAGAAGAATACGGAGTGAAAGATGAAGTTGTGACTAAAATGAAGAAAAAGTAGTTTACGCTGGTTTGGACACGTTGAAAGATTGACTACAAAGGTTTATATGGCAGAAGTGAAAGGAAATGCTGGAAGAGGACGACCTATTATTTCCTCGTAACAATTATTTCCACGGGCGAAGCCAGGAGCGGAAAGCTAGTATTACCTATATAACTGTGTGCTGATCACCTATGCTATGTTTCTAACGTGGTACAAATCACCTTTAAATTTCTACGACATTCGTCCGTCCGTCTGTCCCATGCCCATTTGCTCGTTGGCACTCTTGCGGGTCGAGCGAGATTAGTCCCCGGCCCCGCTCGAAGGTGTATTTTCGCCTGCCCAATAATCGGCTACATCAGCGTAAAGCTAACCCTACGGGCTCGCAAAAATAATTTCTATCATTCATGAATCATTTTTGTTGTGACAACACTATAAACCATGAACTATAGAAATTGAAACGTCATACCTAAATTCAGGTTGGCCAACTTAACAATGAAAAAAACAAAATTGACAAAAGTGTGCTGTCATTGATGTCCATCATCAATTTGTTGATTTCTCTAAATAATAATTTTAACACAACAAATAAAGATGTTTCGTGTAAATAACTTTGAAAAGTTACTAGGTAAATTACATTTACAACCGCTCCGCTAATGTCCACGTTTACGTAATTGAGTTAGAAGTTAATTTCACAATTTTCTGCTGCTCTTGTTCATTTAGCACTTTCTTGTACTCATTCCATATTGTCTTCAATTAATATTGAATTGACCTTTCAAACATGTATTAAGATTTGTAGTTTAAGGTAGAGATAATTGGTAAAACATTGCAGATAAAGCTACTAGCAATCTTCGTCTTGATCCTGATTGGCCAACAATTCTACAAATATGTGATTTGATAAGGCAAAATGATTGCACGTAAGTAAAACCTGGGAATAAATAAACATTAGAATACATACATTAGTCTTACTATGCTCCATTAAGTGCTGTTCTGTTCAGTGTGGACAACTGGGACACTGTTGCTGGTGTCTCTGGCCACCCCGCAAGGTATAAAGGCTGTGAAGGGGTGTGTGTGTGTATATAAATATTATATTAATCTACATTCTATAGAGATACAATGTCCAAACAATAGTAATACACAATAAGTAAGGTACCTATTGTTATTCCCTCCGGCTGATAAAGTACAATACACAAAATATACATACATGCAGTTATAAAAAAGCAACCCTAACCTACAAAATACTGATTGCACATGAGGTTATAAAAAAACCGTAATTACCTCTACATGCCAACAGGGTCGTACTTTAAATAATTTATTTTATACTTCATGTATACTTTGCATATGTACATTTTGTGTGTTGTACATTAAGTAGATACTTGCAAAATGTTTACAAGCTAAGTAAAAAATAAATTGTATTAAAGTTCAACATCAAATTAGCCTAGTATACCCTGTTCAACATAAGATGGATGCATTAACAAATATAAAATTTTGAGATAACAGCATAAATAGAAATATTTTTATTTCAATATTGATTTATCATACCAATACTTGATTATTAATCATTAATAAAAAAATAATAATTTATAATGATTTTAGGCCAAAATATGCTATAGCTAGTCTGAAAAAGAAGCTGTATTCTCAAAACCCACATCAGGCTATGTTTGCATTGCTTGTTCTGGAAAGCATTGTTAAAAATTGTGGTAAGTTCAAATTTATTTTCCTCTTCTTTTATTGTGGCTTCCTTCACCAATGTTAATCAATGATTTGCCAATGTCAAGTATTATAGCCGTTATAGTATGAACTGTTATGATCCCAGGATACCCAGCAGAAGGCTCTCTTTTAGGCAATGGTATTTGTGAGGCTATACCTAAGGAGTGCCAGTTTCTTGAGGTATATTTATATGGAAAAGCCTCTAAGTGTGGTTTGTTTATTATATTTAAATTATAAATATTACAGGTTTAAATTGAAGGTTTTATAACCAGAAAGTGTTTTTTTTACCTTCTGAGTGTTGTCTTGCCTGAGGTAGTAATACATACATTATTTTAATACTTATTGTTTTGAGTGTTTAAGATGAATTTCCAATGTCAAATTTTGTGTCAAAAATTCATAACAATAATGTTAAATGAAGAAAGAAGAATTGTTCTCCTTTGTGGCTACTAATATGGTTCCCAGGAATAAATCATAAGGCGACCCATGAATTAAAAAAAAAGTTAAAGAATGATTGGAGGAAAGATTCTTCTATATCTGGTTGATAATGTCAATGACGATTGGATTGAGAGCCTCTTCCTTGAACTTTAAACTTCAAGATACATAATATAAAGTCTGTATATTTAACATCACATTTCAATAGTAAATTAGTCAGATACCTACTGATAATTCTCAATATCTGTGAAAATATCTTACAGTATCTTCCAAAGATTACTAATCACA
This sequence comes from Nemapogon koenigi, assembly GCA_963924495.1. Lineage (NCBI taxonomy): Eukaryota > Metazoa > Arthropoda > Insecta > Lepidoptera > Tineidae > Nemapogon > Nemapogon koenigi. The sequence goes on from OZ004643.1 coordinate 4,784,599, forward strand.
TAGTGAATGACATTTATCTATAAATTATTACTTATGCTTGAGTTGAATATACACATTTATTTCTCTTTAACAGATATAGTAATAATATTAATATAATATGTGGAACTTGTAATACCTAGGCTATATGTGTTTACTGTTTATATTATTGCCATTTTAAATTAGTTGTAATCCTAGTCCAAAAAAGAAAAAGCAATAAATCAATAAATTAAAACAGTAGGCACTATAATGTAATACATACCTACAGTTATTTTTAATGAGGAAAATTAAGATTTCTATCATCTATGTTAGTTTATAACTCTATATATTAAAATGGGTAAAGTTTGTTTTAGGTTTGTGTTTGGGGTAATTTCTGGAAATACTGAACAAAATTATTTTTCACTACTCAGTTTGAATATAGGCTAATACAGACACGAAAATGGTTTCATTGAATACATATTATTTTAGTCAAAAGCACAAATTGCTTTGTGCTCAATAATAAAAACATTTACTGTGGTTTGAATAAAATGTAAACAAGTGATATTCTACAAGAAACAATGATAAACATATTTGTTCTTAAAATAGATCATCATTAAAAATAATTAATTGTGTTGCATTGTATAGGAATAAGAATATGCGGTCATAATCTAGTTAAAGTATGATGCCTCTGTGGCTGTGAGGTTATTAACAGAGGTTAAGCAGCATATCATTAGTTAAATCGGGATAAACTTCACCTGGGGCTAGGGGGGCTGTAACATGGGTATTGGGTGCTGAAAAGTACATGTGATTTTTTTTTCTAAACTTGACAAAAAATATTTTATTATTGTATTTTTTTTTGTAACATTAATTTCCCAGTATAAAAACCTTAAGAAATCTTACTAGCTAAATGTATGAACAGGTTCAGGAGTACACGATGAAGTGGCATCAAAGGGGTTTTGTGAAATGCTACGTGATCTCGTGAAGACTACGCAGCATGAAAATCTGAAATCCAAAATCTTGGAGCTTATACAGGCTTGGGCTTTCGCTTTTAGGAATATACCTAAATATAGAGCTGTACAGGTGAGTCATAGTAAAATAAATTATATTTTATCAGATACCAATTTGGTAATGTGTTTATTTTATGAATCATTTCATTTCACACCAATTTTATTACAATTAAGGGTTTTATCTAATGAAAAAACTGAACCCTTATAGGATCACTCTTGTGTCTGTCTGTCACAGCTTATTTTCTCCGAATGTACTGGACGAAAAGGTTGAAATTTGGAACATAATTTAGAGTTTAATCAAGATAATTTAGAGAAATAATCAAATTTCGATTTTGAGGGAAAAATTAAAAATAAAAGTACATGTGTCATAATAATATTTTATTGTAATTTTAAAATGCATAGCTTCAAAAATAGGAAATATCTGGCCTTTCTCATAGTATACAGGAAAACCTAAACGAAAATCCTGTCTAAAGTTCTCACGGAAAAATGGTACAAAACCCTGTCCACACCAGTTCAACTCGCTCTTGGCCAATTATTTAGTTAGATCATTTACACAGTAACACCCCAGTTTATGAAAGGCTTGTCAAAGTGAGAGATTACTTAATTAACAACTGTCAAAATGCATACATTTTAATATATTTGGCAAATGTGTTTACTAATTCCAGATAAACTTTTGACCAACCTTTTAGTAAGTGGAATAACTCAAGCTACAAGCTCAAATGCTACAATCCTGACTAATATTATAAATGAGACAGTGTGTTTGTTTGTCCTTATTTCACATCAAAACAGAGCAATGGATAAATGTGACTTTTTGTACAAAGGAAGGAAGGACGAAAAGTGACATAGGCTACTTTATATGTCATTCCATACTATATGTCATTCTTTCAGAAAAAAAAAAATTTATGTCTTGTGATAACTCATTGATATATCTTGTAACATAATATATCAATGGTGATAACTACATATTTTTGTCTAGTAATTAAGTTTGGGATCAAAAAACAAACAAGGAAAACTACTTTTTAACCGACTTCGAAAAAAAAAAGAAGGAGAAGGTTCTCAATTCGGACCGTATTTTTATTTTTTTTTGTATGTATGTACATCGATTACTCCGCCAGTTGTGAACCGATTTTGATGGTTTCTTTTTTAATCGACAGATAATTCTTCCGGATTGGTCCCATTTTTATCTCATAAAAATTGGTTCTTTAGTTTTTCAGAAATTTTGAAAAACTGACCTTATAAGTCAATTTTTCGTAATATCTCGATGAAATATGTACCGATTTTGACGACTTATTTTTTTAAGGATATAATAATTTCTTGACATTATCTCACAGTCATATGACGAAAATCGGTTCAGTCATTTTTCAGAAATTCAGTAATTTGTCTCTGTTTACTGCTGAAAATTATATCAGAGAAAAGCCTTAGCAACGGTTGCTATTGACACGAAGTTGTCAATTTTCGTATCGACGGTGGTCTAGCGGCTAAAGGTATGGGATGCAGCGCAGGGTGCACATTGCTCGAGGTTCAAATACCATCCACCGCAGTATTTTTTTTAATTTTCCATCATTTTTTTTTAGTTGCGTTATTATTTATTTCTCAGGGCAACAAAATCACTTAAAAGGGAAAAATAAACCTTTTAAAAAAAAGTGTACCGACTTAAAAAATTTGCACTGAAAAGTAAGAAATAATAAAAATTTCGTCTTAGAAATAATTTAGTACCCAAATTCACTAATCTAGATAATTCATTAGGAACCTACGATCATCAGTACAAACACAGATAATATTGAACAGATCTTTATGTCCTTAGATGTTTACTTAATTTTGTATCCTAATTTGGCACCAACCATCTTCAAATTCTATGACGAAATTTTTATTATTTCTTACTTTTCAGTGCAAATTTTTGAAGTCGGTACACTTTTTTTAAAAGGTTTATAGTATAAATAGTTAATGATGGTGACATAACCAACATTTGTCATAGGTTCAAACAATGAGTGTATTTGACTGTCTGTTCTCAAAATTATTATTTTTAGTTACATAAATTATGTCATTGATAAACATAGAATGGAATGGATATCTACCATCTCTTTCCCTCCTGTAAAGTTTATCACAATTTCATTATCACCAATCATCTCTGTCTAAAATTTAGACTCTAAATTATACAATACACATATTATTTGAAAATCCATGTGGTACTTTGTAGCTACTAATTTTGACAGTACCTACCCAGCTGAAGACCAAGTCTCTCTCTTTTAGCCAATGGTATTTGTGAGGCTATACCTAACAAGTGGTCAATTCTGTTGAGGAAAAGCCTCTACGTGTGGTTTATCATATCACACCATAATTTTTTAAATTTAAAACTGTCACAAGTAAAGGTTTGTTTGTACTAGCTAGTGCAGTATGTGACCAATTTTTGTGTGTTTGGAAAAACACAGTGTAAAAAGTTACTTGAAGACCCCCCTGTTTTTAAGAGCAGGAAAGATGTAGCATTGTATAATATAGCCCATATAGCATTTCCTACCCTTTATACACAAAACAACCCCCTTTTCTATTTATGCATGGGATGGTTTATTTGATCTTCTTGAATAACACAGTTAGCACAGATAATCATTGTGTTTATAAAATTGTTGCTATTGTTTCATATTTACATATTGAGCTAATATATTTATATATATATATAGCAATTTAAAACAAATAACTGTGTCTTAGTCTTTATAAAATTATTGTCATATCAGATGTCCCAGCATCTTTCCTCTCCTGTTGTCAATTGAAAACAGCAAGCATCTATTGTCTCCTATTGTCAATACCTCCTATATAACAATGAATAAGAAAACATAATAAGTTCTTGTACACCTATATTTTTTATTGATTTTCCACACTAATCTAATTATAGACACATTTTGTTACTTATGTGTTTCAAGCTTGTTATTGTGGAGTGGAAACTGCTCATTTATTATGTGATAATGTCAAATACATTGATTATTTTAATATTCCACTGTGATAATATTCCTTAATTAATTACATACCAAGTTGTTTTTTAGTTTAATTAATGAAGTTTTATATGGGTGTGTATTTGAGTAAAATTCAAGTAGCTACATATACATAAGGAAAAAGCCTCCCGGATATAATCTAACCTTTACTGAATAGTTGTACAATATATAAAATAGTAAGATCCAAAAGCTTATGCCATAGAAATATTGCTTTAAAACACTATAGAGAATTTTGTACTCATCAAAACTTATAGGGTACAAGCCAAGAAAGGTGGCAGGCAGATAAGTTATTATGACATGGGCATATTTTTATATTCCTAACAACGAACAGAATGATGCCAATTTAGGCCATCTTGATTTCTAGGACCATTTTGCTTGATGCTGGGCAGCTGTGAAGTTAATTAATTAGAAATAATAACTTCATCCCAAAACACTGCAATACTTATATATAGATTGCCTTATAGTGAATGTGATGTCACATTGCAACAGCCAATGGCAATGACCTTCATTCATAAAACAGTTTTCTCTGTGAACAGTTATGTACAACTAATATACAAAACCTAACCACACTTTGACATTCTTTGTTTATTTTCCTTCTTATCTTTTATTAGTACTCTTTATATTTTTGTTATCAGACAATACACAATTTGTTCAGATATCCTATATTACATAGACATTTGTGATTTACAAGTACACCAGTGAAACAATTGTTTTAGGATACTGTGAACATTTTGAAGGCAGAAGGACACAAATTTCCTCCGCTGAAGGAATCTGACGCAATGTTTTCTGCAGACACTGCTCCAGAATGGGCAGATGGGGAAGTTTGTCACAGGTAGGCTTTATGCTAATTTTTAGGTTAGAGATGACTCATAGTTTTTGTTATTATTAATATGTGATTCATGATTTTTTTCCTTTATAGTATTACCTACAATGAAGAAAATTATATCTTCAGAGACTACTTTCCCTTTGACTAAAATAAAATATTTTTTTTTATCCTAGGTGTCGAGTGGCATTTAGTTTGATAGTTAGACGTCATCATTGCCGTGCATGTGGACAAGTATTTTGTCAACAATGCAGTGCCAAGACATCCACTTTGCCAAAATTTGGAATAGAAAAGGAGGTAAGGTATTTACACTTAATTAAATGTGATTTTAACAATAATTCATTAACTAGTAATCTCAAAAATAAACAGGAAAAGTGAACCAAATCTAAATACTATTAAAAAACAGATTTGTTAAAATGAGACAATACATTGTAAACTTTTTACAATGTTTATTAGTAAGGCAGTAAGAGTACAAAATGTATTAATTATCTTTTTTACTAGGTGCGTGTGTGTGATGCTTGTTATGACAAAGTCAGCAGACCTCCGCCAGCAAACACAAAATTAGATATTGTGGATACAAGCAATGACTACGGCCCCAGTACAACGCAGGTATGTACTTTTAGTATATGCTGTATTTTTTGGCATTCTGGCATAGGACCAAGAAAACTTATAATAATTTTATACTTTCTAAAGAACCTAGCAATTTGCATAATATAAACATTGAATGCACCCTAATTACCATGCTTTTTCAGGCAGCATGCAACAAATTGCATAGTGTAAAGGGCACTTTAGTCTAACTTATATATTGTAATCAAAGAGATTAACCTACTATAATTAAATGTCTTTGATTGTAATGTAATCAGGTAAATAAAGAAAACAAACAGGTCGTGCTTACAGTATTATTAAATAAGATACTTAAATTACAAGTTCATTTAATCATAAGTTTCTCCAGGCATTTCACCACCAGGCACTAACATAGCTATATTGTTTCCATTTAGAAGTATTTGATCAAGTTTGGTTATTTTCCTTCCTTCGGGTGTTGATTCGTACTCTGTGACGTCGTCTAACAGCATATTGACGAAGTCATCAAAGCCTTGTAATGTGCCCACCATTTCTTTATCGTTTTTCATTATAATATGTATTCTTGATCCAATACATTTGTCAACTAATTCAAGCGGCAATAACGTGTTTGGATTTGGTAGAGTAGCTTGCGCCATTACGTGATTGTTATTGTTACTATTTTATATTATTGAAGTTCGAAATTAATTTATTGCTTCGGGGCGGCAACTTCTTTGTGTTGTGCAGAATATAATGAATTAAATATTATCAAATATGCGAAATAAACATGAAACGGAATTTTTATTTTCATTTAATTTCTGACTTTTGTTTTTTGTTTTTTTTTTCTCATTCTTAATTTTCATGGAAGGCAAAGGTCTATGTAGCCATACAGCCATCGATTGTTTTGTTGTTGTTGAAGGCTAAGGTTTAGAAACCATCGGCCATTGTATAATTTTTTTTTATTGTTTGGCAATTGTACTAAGATAAGTACATTTCTGCCAGTGTCACGTCGTTATTCAGTTACATAGAATGAATCAACAAGCACTCGGCCAAAACCTCTAATTTCTCTTTACAATAAATTTTATAATAAATAACTAAATTATGTAGATATTATCTACATAGTTATTATCTACATACATAGATATTATCTACATAATACAAGTTTCAAATATAATATGCGGTACATAAAATAGTACATACTTTCAGTTTCTCGCAACTTTGAAAGGTTTCTCGGTGTTTTTTATTTTATATATTTTTTTTACTTTAAAGCTAAATAGCCAAAGTTTTATTGCACTTGACAAATACATAATATGAAATACCATTATTGTAATATAGAGCTACATGTAAAAGATAGTTTTTCATGGGGATAATAACAGAAAAAAAATCTGGCTGTGTAAAGAAGTTCTTTTGCCTCTTACACAGATTATTCTCATAGCTGTATGGTTACGTAGACCTTTGCCTTTTTCTCGGAAAGAACTATCAAAAAAAAATTCTCATATTTCACAGTTGGCAACACTTCATATGTCAGTTTTTATTTGAAATCTTTGAACGAACACTTGTTTTGTTTTTGCACTAACGGACTTTATTTATATTGTGTTTATTTGTTAATAAAATAACATTTAAAACTACTGTGGTAACAAATAAAATGGCTCAAGACTTCGTGACGAAATTTCGTGGTGAAATGATGACGCCGGACCTAATAAACATAAAAAATGAACCTATGACACCAGTGACACCTGAAGATTTCGGAGACTTTAACCCCTTTCAAGAATCGCCCGAAGAAGAAAATATTGGCACCATGAGAAAATCTCTTTCTATGGGGGACTTAGCTGCAATAAAAACTGAACTAATGAATTTAAACATGTATGAGAGCAACAAAAAGGATCATGTTTATGAAAGATACAGGAAGTCAACACACTGTACAAAAGAGCTGTCTCGAACGAAATTTGTGTCCGTAGCGGAGGCGATCTACCATTTTCAAAAGGATACGCCTGATCGGTTCCGTACATCACGTACAAACTTTACGCAGCACAGTGGAGAGCCTTTGAAAATTACGAGACCTCAATCTCCACTGTTGCGCTGTCGGGCGCGATCACGGCCTCAACATGTCTTGTCTCAGAAAGAGCGTGAAGAGTTGGAACTAGAAGAATTAAGAAAGTTTAAAATTAAAGCACAGCCAGTGCCAAAATCTATCATAATAGGTCCTTGTAACTTACCTGAGGTACCAAAGAAGGAAGCCACTGTTCCGGAACCATTCAACCTGACTGAAATTGTCAAAAAACCTGCCCAGGTTTCACCCCTGCAGCAATTCAAAGCTCGTCCGGCCCCCAAAGGTATACTTGAAAAAGCTCAAATACCAGTTAAGCATGTCACACAACCTAGGCCATTATCATGTCAACATAACACTAAAGTGAAATTTGAATCAGACAAAAAGTTTCTAGAAAAACATCAACATACTAAGCGCCTTGTGGATCTAGCAACAGTTCGCCATGATGGAAAGACTCGGCCGGTGCCATTCTCCTTCGAAAAGCGGGATGAACAAACAAAGAGGAAGAAAGACGAGAGAATTCGAAGACAGTTGGAGGAAGAGAAGCAAGAGGCTAGTAAGTTCAAAGCAAAGCCTATCCCTGGCTTTACTAGAAAGACTATACAAACTAACAATGTTAAGAGCAGCGCATCAACAGCTTCTTCAGAAAACAAGGAAAACTATCATTTTGAAGCAAAACCAGCAAAAGTTCTGTACAAAGAACCTTTTAAACCTGTGCTGTCATCTATGCAGGCAACAACTCCTGCACCTTTTGATCTCAACACTGATAAAAGAGTTCAGGAAAGGGCATTGTTTGAAAAGAAGCTTAGAGAAAAGGAAGAGGAAGAGGAACGGTTGAGGAAACAGAATGAGATGGAAATGAAAGAGATTGAAAAGAAGAATATTGCTGAATATAGAGCTCAGTTAGTGCACCATCCTAAGCCTGTACTGGTTAAGTCTCCATTTATTCCGCAAAAGTCACAAATTGCCATGACTGTTCCTGAAACCCCTAAACTTGTGAGACGATTAAAGGAAAATTCAACCAAGTGTTAAAATGTTAACAGTTAACTAGACTTTTTTGACATTTTACAAGTTGTACAACTCTTTGTTAAATTTTACAAGTAACAACTCTTTAATAAATTTTACAAGATTTTCATAAAATTTTATATGTAATTTCTTAATTATGTATAGTTAATTTAGAATTTATGCTAAATTGTGTATAAGTAACCCTTTTATTCTATTAATTTGACTACAAAGTACAGAAGACTTTCTATAAATTTTAAATACAATTTTATTATGCCAATAAATATGTTTGAGACTTTTGTTTAGTAGCTTTTTATTATGATTATGAGTAGATTATGTTCATATCTTAAATAAAGACTTAAATGTGCATATTTTTGTTGTATTCATAACTACCCAAGTAACAATTTTAGTTGTAGAAAGGTCTCAGATAGGTTATATAACCTTTATATAGAATTAAATTTTTAAAAACAATAGTACAAAATATCCTCATAATAAACTCTGCATAAACTCCTGGTGGCCAAAAGGGCCCGTTGTACTAACCTCCGCCAGAGCTACTTTATAACCTAGATCAGACTAGACAAATAACCTAAAGGCATACTTGTAAACCTGGATGTAACCGTAAATTAAACATTTTATAACCCGGTGATGAGCTTATAGTCACAATAAATGTATGTACCGCGCAGCTTTCTTATTCCAGAATTAGGTTATCGTCAAGCCACAGCAGACTATTATCTTTTAGAAAAAGGTTATAAATTAGTTAAACTTGTTTCATAACAGACAAATGGCTTCCATTTGTAATACTATCATTTTATTATAATGTATTTCATGTACAACATAATAAGCTTATAAAATATAGGGGCCCTCATTAACAGACATATTTAAATTATTTTACGCTCATACTGAGTCTAAAAAATACATGAAAAATAAATCTCTCTCTTGTCTCAAACTGACCTATAATCATTAATAAAAGTACAAATGCGCTTTAAATTACGGTTTCAACAGCGAAAAGCGAAAACTACGCAATTAGTGTAAATAATTAAATGTTTGTGTGTGAGTTCCTGTCACAATATACAACTAAAAATGGCTGCCTTAGATCAAAGGCTCACTAGCTTTACAAATAACTCCTAGATAACCTGAAAAAGTATTAACACACGAAATTTACCTAAAAATAACCTGTAAGTATTTGTTATAACCAAATCACAAACTATTAGTTATTACTGCAACTTTATATGCATTGAATTGACCAGTAAGACTTGATAGAGCTCCAACATCAACGCGAACGGACTAAGAAGTAATTTTAGTTGACAAATAGAGCTTTGCGCAGCCGGTTGATTTTTGGGTATTTATATAGCGTGTTCAAACGTTCTAGGATCCTTAGGAAGCTGGAAATCTGTATTTTTTTTAACAATTTCCAAAAGAAGACAGATAAGTTTTTGAAGGGATCTGAGCAACTTATACTGGTCTGATCTATTCGAAATTTAGTATCCTGTGACTTCAATGATATTACAATAACATGGTAACCTTGACCTGATACTGCAGCATCACCTGGAAGAAGCCAGATACCCAATTACTCATCAACTCGGGGTTATTTTTAAATTTTAAATTTATAGTTATATGTTACATATCGGAACTACAGGTCCGCTGTTAAGAGGCATTGACAGTCGGCCATCTTCCTTTCTGCAAAAATATATCAAATCTCAATTAGGTAGTCCTAAAAAATTAAGTTTATTTAATACAATACGATTTGTACAAATTGCTGGTACTTATTATTTTAAATTGGAATAAGCCATATTTTCATTATTAAGAGTTCTAAATAGCCAATGGTTTTAAAACGCAATAGCAATGTTTGTTTTAAAAACTACGGCTATTTAGAACTCTAAATAATAAAACTATATATCTTAATCCAATTTAAAATAATTACTCTCAGGAATTTGTACAAATCGTTTTATATTAAATTAAATTAATTTTCTAGGATTGATTGAGATTTGAGATATTTTTGCAGGAAGTAAGATGGCCGACTGCAAGGCCCCTTAATGTTTATTCTTTGTAATGACGATTTGTACCAAAATAAAATAGTAAATAAATAAAATAAAGTTTGAACCTTAAACTTAACCAAAACAAAAGTTTTCTGTGATGATAATTCGGTGAACGTTCTTTTTAAAATTTCTTTTAAAATTTCCACTATTCGCTATTTTCGTAAATACATCCTGTAGTTTTGTAAATGGGCACCTTTGAAGAAGTTACGGTCAAGACTGATTAGATGTTTTAAGGTTATAATAAGCCTATAAATTATGCAATGAAGCTTTCGTTTACGTTTTTAAGTTGTTTTCCTAAACATATGTAGCCAGAAAATGCTACTTAGTTATCAAACAGTTATTAAAAAAGCTAATAAGGCATCAATGAAGTAGGTTCTGAAAGAGTATTATTTCAGATATGGCAATGCCCTTCAGGTCATATTTAGGCATTCAAACAACTTAAAAATAACGTAGTTATAACCTTTTCGGAACTTAGAAGCCTTAGGACTTATAGCTCTGGGAAACTGTCGACAATTACGTTATATTAACCTCTTGACAAAGGCTTTTAGGTTAAATGAAAAACCATATAGTTCTGAGACCAACAGGCACTAAATTTAACTGAAATACAACATATTGGATATGCCAATTCCTGAATATAACTTTTCTATGATAAAAAGGCATTTTTCAAAACTGTGATGTAGGATAATTGCTACTTGGGTAACCCTTTCCTGTCCTGTAACAATGCAAAATAAATAATACTTTAGTATAATTATATGAAGCTGCATGTTTCATACATTGTCTTTAGAAACTTATCATTACCTATAATAAATTGATATTGGTTTTATGTAGAACTAGCTTTTCTAAAAGATAACAACCCTGGCAAAATCCATATAGAATCATCATCACACTTTTTATCCCAAGAGGCAGGCGGAGACAATTGAAAGTCATTTGTTACAATCCTGACACATACCTCTTTTGCTTCTTTTATATCTTCACTGCAATAACTGCACACTGTCACCTGGAAAACTTTGTCTCTGGCATTTGTTAACATATTGTACTGAAACTGTGCATTGCACAATATTAAGCATTGGACATTGGCAGAATTGGGACGATTAGTCAGCACTGTTGCCATATATCAAAAGAAGAAGGATCTTTATAATATTTAGTATTCTTATAATGCTGATAGTAGTAGTAAATAATAACCTAACATTTTGCAATAATTAAGTTTAATTATTATTTAAGTATTTTGTTTATTACACACTTAATATTAGCTTCACTTGTATATAACTAAGTAGTATGTATACAAATCTAGGAAGTTAATTTTAACCTACTTTAATTGTCATATTGATTTGAAACTGCAAGTATATTGGATAACAATACAATATTTAATTTTGTACCATCAAAATCATGGAACTCTTCAATGGCTACTGATAAACCCCCTCAAATTTGAGCTCATTTGATTTGTGCAACTGTGTCTTGTCAGTAGACAAGACAAAAGCGCATTTTTAAATTATAATTGTTTTATATTACAGAAAAAACCACCAGGCAAGAGTGCAGAAGAATTGCAGGAAGAAGAGGAACTGCAGTTGGCTCTCGCACTCAGCCAGTCTGAGGCTGAACACAAAGAGAAAGAGCGCAAGACACGCTCCTACATAGCTCCTGATCCAGCACCACCTAGCTGTAAGTGCAGATATTATAAGACACTGGTTTTCCGCCCCCTGATGTCGCCGACGTTCACGAGGAAGGTTAAGGTGTAGAAAACATCACGCTACGGCTCCTAAAAGACGTGAATCAATCTCTTGATCACGCAAACAGTAACAAAATCGGTCCAGTAGCTTTGGAGTCCATATAGGACAAACAAACATCATTGTCTATTAATATCCATGTCACTTGTTATGTGATTAATCAGAATTTTAATGAAGCCAAACAAAATCTATAGTTGCAGAGTCTTTTATTTAATGCTAACTTTCGGCCCTGTCTTGTCTGTGAATTTTCTTGAGAATTTGTCATGAGGGATTTCCAGGACAAAAAGTCAATGTCAATCTTCGGCCCTCCAACTATCTTGGTTAAAAAAATCACGTAGATCTGTACAGGTCCCTATACATAGAAGGACTACAAACTATAGATTGTTATATGAGAAAATTTCATTGACATAATTCATAAAACTCATTTTCACAGCCTTAAACACCAGTATGCAGCCTGAGACACCAGTAAAAGCATTTAATGCCAGTTGTCCATATTAAACAAAACAGGTGGCAAGCTTGTTGCTGCACTTAATGGACCTAAATAAGTCACTTTTTTGATTAGATCTAAGTATCTCCTCCCCTTAAGTCCCATCTGAAGTACGAGAATGCAAATTGCAATTAAAGAAGATTGGTGCTTATCATTTTTGCCACAAGCGAGTTTTGAACCCGGTCCCAGAATAGATAATTCACATTTGTAATTTTTCAGCATCACCGACGCGCTCTCTAGTCAACGCATCGCCCGATAACAGCACTTCTGCTAACGCGGAACTGTCTCGATATCTCGACCGGACCTACTGGGAGCAACGTTTGTCGAGAGATGTTGTCTCGTCAGCACCGCCAGCTCCTGCCTCGCAGACGTCGGCCTCCCCTGATGTTACTGCTGTATGTATTAAATCTATACCATATGCTTAAAATGTATAACGAATCAGTAATATGTACAGGAGTTGACAATAATTAACAATAATCTATAAGGTTATAACTAGGTTTACTGCAATTTTCTTCTTCTTTTATTGTTAATATCAACAAGGTTTCACCAGCTAGCGCCAGTATATTGCCCAGCAACTAAAACCAGCCTTGTTTCTATGACCCATTGACAACACTATAATTTTATAAGGATGGTTCCCATAAAAATGCTGGATTCATGACTATAGAATGAGAATCAGAGCAGCTAACAGCAGAGTTTAGTTGTCAGGCACTATAACTGACGAGTCGCAATGGGAACCTTACATAATCATGTAAATGGGGGAACAAAACTCAAAGCTAGTATATTGCGCTCTGTGACGCCGACGATCCCCAGTTAACTGACAATTTTGTTGTTAATTTACATTGTGTATACGTTGCTTTTGGTATTCAAGATGACAATATTACCTACAACTAAAAAAATTGCTAAAGAAACGGAAGTCCCCTTATAATATTTTATTATTTATATTTATTTACTTGATCTTTAGGAACCCTCACCTAAAGCGCCCTCTGTCGGGATACAAATGTAGTTTTCTATCCCAATGCGCCAGCAGATGACGGCGCTATCAAATTTCCATACCTAAACTAATATACCAATATAGAGTAGTATAAAGGTTTTGCCAAACAGCGGGCGTGGCGGGGCTCGACGCTGGTCTACTTTAGGAAAGTTCATACAAGTGTCTATAGAAGTGTATATGCGCTTGCGCGTTCTACCCCCCTCCCCACTGTCGTCCAGACGCCTCAATCTGTGTGTCTCAACTATTATATACCTGAAAATATGAAAAAAAAATATATATCAAAATTACCAAAAAAATTTGAAGTCTGACTGTCTGTTTGTCTGAGGTATCATAGCTCCCAAACAGATGGACTGATTAAACTGCAATTTTCTTCATTACACTGGTTTTGTTGCCAGGATTTCGCTAAACCATCCACAAGCACCACTCAAGAGGAGGAAGCTGAAGATAAGGAGCTGGATGACTTTGTGGGGACGTTGAGATCTCAAGTTGAGATATTTGTCAATAGAATGAAGAGCAATTCCTCAAGGTTAATATTTTTGATATTTTCATATCCCATTTAGAACTACATTCATCTTAGAGATAATTACAGTTTAATTTTGCGCATTTGTACATTTCTTCAAAGTATAGTACCCTTTTTTACGATGGATCATCGTAAATTATCGACTATGTCAGAATTGAATGCCTCGAACATTGCTGCTGCCAGCAAGTTGCACACCCATTGCTTGTCATCTTCTTTTGAATCTATAGAATCATTGAGCTCGGCCATCATCAGATATACTTGCTTACTATCCTAGACAATTTTAAATGTTTCCATCACCTGAAACTATAATAATTGTTACATTTAGTAAAGTACACTAAAGTTATGGGTTTAAACTAATATTACATATTGTGATTACAGAGGGCGTTCAATTGCAAATGATACATCAGTGCAGACATTGTTCATGAATATAACAGCCATGCATTCTCGCTTGTTGCGGTACATTCAACAACAAGATGACAAGAGGGTCTACTTGGAAAGTTTACAGGTACATTAATACATTAATAGCCTCTTTCTTGAGGAAAGTTATAGGGTATATATATATATGTATAGCATCACGGTACGACTCAAAGGAGCGGAGCAGTAATCGTAAGTATGTTATCTAATCAAACATTTCCACGGACGAAGCTGGGGAGGAAAGCTAGTCTGGAAGCCGGGAAGTATGGAATAGTATTATAAAGAGAGATTGTAAGCTTGTTTGTAACCTTGAAACTACGGAACCGTTTCAACAAAATATTTCACATGTTTCTGACTAAAACTGGAGAAGCTAGTACTTAATAATATGGAAAATTAACTACCTTCATAAATGAAACAGGCAATAACTATTCCGAAATCTTTATGAAAATTACTTTACACTTAATATTGTTTTCCTGTTCTCGAGAGCAGGAAGTCATAGGTTCCTTTTAAATTTTGTAATTAATTATTTTTATTTTAAGGATTTCTTTGATAAAAAGTAGACTATTTCACCTCTTCTGCTATCTTACGTTGATCCGTTGCTCTGTTTTGGCCTGAAAGAAGGACAAACAAACAAACACACTTTCGAATTTATAATATTAGCTGCACCCTAGTTTTAAAGTTAATCTATTTTCATCCAGGACAAAGTGAGCCAAGTACGTGACAGTCGCGCTGCTCTGGACACTCTCCGGGCGGAGCACTCGGCGAGGCTCGCGGCGGAAGCGGAGGCGGCCGAGAGACAGCGTCAAATGCAAATGGCGGCCAAATTGCAGGCAATGAGGAAGAAGAAACACGAA